>CAWUFW010001883.1:0-2536255 GCA_963921515.1 Calotriton arnoldi
AACGCGTACCCGCACACATTGAAATGCAATGGGCCGGCCGGAGGCACCGATCGGTCCATTGCTGTTCAACGCGCACAGGGGTACAACGCGTACCCGCACACATTGAATGCAATGGGCCGGGCCGGAGGCACCGATCGGTCCATTGCAGTACAACGCGCTACAGGGGTATAACGCGTACCCGCACAGTTGAAAGCAATGGGCCGGCCGGAGGCACCGATCGGTCCATTGCTGTTCAACGCGCACAGGGGTACAACGCGTACCCGCACACATTGAATGCAATGGGCCGGCCGGAGGCAGCCGATCGGTCCATTGCTGTTCACACTAGCGCACAGGGGTACAACGCGTACCCGCACACATTGAATGCAATGGGCCGGCCGGAGGCACCGATCGGTCCATTGCTGTACATCGCACTGGGGTACAGAGCGTACCCGCACACAGTGAATGCAATGGGCCGCCGGAGGCACCGATCGGTCCATTGCAGTACAACGCGCACAGGGGTACAACGCGCACCCGCACACATTGTCAATGGGTGCGCACCGATCGGTCCATTGCTGTTCAACGCGCACAGGGGTACAACGCGTACCCGCCACATTGAATGCAATGGGCCGGCCGGAGGCACCGATCGGTCCATTGCTGTTCAACGCGCACAGGAGTACAACGCGTACCCGCACATTGAATGCAATGGGCCGGCCGGAGGCACCGATCGGTCCATTGCAGTACAACGCGCACAGGGGTACAACGCGTACCCGCACACATTGAAAGCAATGGGCCGGCCGGAGGCACCGATCGGTCCATTGCTGTTCAACGCGCACAGGGGTACAACGCGTACCCGCACACATTGAATGCAATGGGCCGGCCGGAGGCACCGATCGGTCCATTGCTGTTCAACGCATCACTGTACATGTGACTGGCATATGTCAGCATGCCTATCTCAGATGGACATATGCCAGCCACAGATAGCTCCCAGGGAGTGAGGGGCACACCTACATCACGACAGCCTGTCCAAACCTTATCATAAGGCATGTAAGGCTGCATTTCCTATTGTGTGTATGTTGGTGTACATGTCGTCCTGTGGGTGTCACCTGTGGGCAGCCACCCCCAGGCTGTGCACGTGTTAATGGGGACAGGATCCTGGGTGTTACGTGTACGTGACCACTGTGATGTGCAACTGTTCATATCTGTGCATGTGCCATGGTCACATTTCACAGTGGTGTTTGTGTATGTCATGTCACATACCCCGTGAGTCCCATGTGGGATGGTATGTTTGAGCCAGGGTGTCCCAGTGGCACAATAGTGATGGCCCTCCACAGTCTTTGTGCATGTAGTGTTTACAATGTCTCTGATTTCATGTGCACAATGGGAGACAGTCTCCACATCCACGTTGTGTGTGCATGGACTCTGATGTTGTGCGTGTGTGTCACAGACGTCCATGGCTCTCCTGCCATGGCAAGTGTGGCCACTACCTGTGGGGGTCATGTTTGTTTTGTTGTGGTGTACACATGATACTCCAGGTGATGCCAGTGTCCATGTGGCATTACAGGGTCCCTGGGAATGTGCCTGTCGTTGAGCTGTGGTGCCTGGGGCACATCTGTCCTCACATGTCACTGGGGGGTGACTGTGACACAGCATCATGATATCCAATGGGCCAACCTGGGACAAATTGATGCCACCTGTAGGACCGTGTTGACAGATGTTGGCCATGTATGTACCATACATGTCGTTCCGGTACTGCACACTTCATGTAGTTGTGCCTCATGATGATGTATGTTGGGATCTTGAGTGTGTTCAATGCCGCATATGTGGGGTGACTGACGATCTTGCTTACTTCTCCTCTGCACTGCAGGGCTCCTGCTGTCCATCGGCCATTCCCAGACCTGGCAACGATGGTGGAACGGGACAGCATCCGACGGTACCGCTTCACCAGGCAGCTGATTGAGGATTTGGCAGTGCAGTTGTCCCCACATTTGCAGCCTGGCCGGCCGTATCCTACAGCGCTGACCCCCAAGGTGAAGGTGATGGCAGCCCTACACTTCTTTGCCACCGGTACCTTCCAACATACTGTGGCGTCTGCTGGTGGGATGTCACAGACCATGTTCAGCCGTGTGCTCCGCGATTTCTTGGCGGCAATGTTGCTCTTCCTGAACCGGTACATCTATTTCCCTAGACTGCGACGACTCACTGACGTGAAGAGTGACTTTTATGCCCTGGGGAGGATGCCGCATGTCATTGGCTCCATTGATGGGACACATGTGGCTTTGGTACCACCACAGGCCCAGGAGCAGGCCTACAGGAACCGCAAGCACTACCACTCGGTCAATGCACTGGTGGTGTGTCTTGCAGACATGACCATCACACACGTGTGTGCCCGTTTCCCTGGTTCAGCACACGATGCCTTTGTGATGAGGAGTAGTCGCATCCCCAGGATGATGGCACAGATGCAGAACCAGCGTGCCTGGCTTGTCGGTGTGTACTGACTTTGTGCCATTGTGTGTGATCTGATCTGTAGTATTCCGCCCACTTTTCCAAGTCAGCTGATGTGCACTTGTCTGTCCGTAGGTGACTCAGGATACCCCAACATGCCGTGGTTGCTGACACCCCTCAGGAACCCTGTGACACCTGCCCAGATGCGCTACAATGAGGCACATGGTCGGACCAGGAGAGTGATTGAGCGGACCTTTGGTCTCCTGAAGAGCCGCTTCCGCTGCCTGGACAAGACCGGAGGGTCCCTCCCATATGCCCCTGCGAAAGTGTGCAAGATTATCATCGTCTGCTGCATGCTCCACAACCTGGCAGTGCGGAAGGAGTTGCCTCTCATCCAGGATGACGATGACCAACATCCGCCACCTGTGGAGGATCCTGGCCTGGACCACGATGCCAGTGACGATGATGATGATGATGGTGATGGTGATGTCCGCACACAGCTCATCACCAACTTCTTTAGCTGAATGTGAGTATCCTGAGGTGTCATGTCAATGATGTGAGTTGGCATGATGTGTGGGTGGTGCTCTGGTGCTGTTGGAGTGTGTCCATGGGCTACTTGACTGGATGTGTGTTGCGATGTGTGCTTACAGGTGGGCTGTACTCCCCAACAGTGTTCACATGCTAACTTGGTTCTGGGTGGGTATCTTGTAACATGTATTGTGCATGAGTTTTGCTGTTCTGTCCTGTACTCCATTGCTTTTGACTGTGTGTCATTTCTGTCCTTCACAGGGTACTTTCAGATTCGTTTGGTCAACTGTGTCCACCGACGACGTGATTGCACATCCAGGCTGGTAGCTGTTGTGTCCCTACAGGTGATGTGCGCCACACCCATGGACTTCCTTCTGTCTACAGTTGTTGACTGTGTGCCCGCTACCAGGTGGGGTTACCTTGCATCTGTAGTGGTTACGGCATGTTGCTACTGTGTAATAAACCTGTGCTTCACTTAGTGATGTGCGTTGTCTGTGGTCACACATTTGACTGCCATTTGCTTACTGCACCTGTGGGCTACTTGACTACAACTGGGAATGGGTGTGGTGTCTGTGCATTGCACCGTCTTCCCTGGCAACATCAGTGTAGGCAATGAGTCAGATGGCCTAGGTGTGTATGTGTTGTGTAGCCCTGGTGGTGTGTCTCCCTCATATGTGTCACGTTGCCTGTACTCACATGCCTGTGTTGTCCTTGCTGTTGCAGTTCGCATACACAGTGTAATTTTGCTGTTCATCATCCCCATAACAGCACCCACGTTGGAATCACGACAGAGGCAAGTATGGTGTATTATTGTGTTTATTGTGATACATCTGTGATAATAGTGCATAGGATGGATTGTGCTGTACATGAATCTTGCAATCCCAAGTTCCTAGATGAATAGAAAGTCCAGGTAGACAGGATCCCCAGTATCGGGGCCACAGTTGTCTGACACATTGTTCCAACTTGTACTCCCCATGCAATGTGTGGGAGTAGTGTTGCCATCAACAGGGTGAACAGTCTGTGCACAAAGGCGAAAATCCAGAACAGGTTCAGGCTTCCTGGGAGTTGCGCTTGGCCATCAGCCTCTCACTTTCCCCTCCTCGGACGACCCCTCTTCTTGGGGGGGCCCTCAAGTGCAGGCTGCTGCGGTGCAGGGGACTCTCCGCCAGAGTCCTCCTCCCTCCCTGTGGCAGTTGCAGTTTGTTCGGTACCAGATGTTGTTGGCACACAGGGAGGTGTGGACTGGTTGCTGTTCATCTGGCGGAGGCATTGTAAAATGTCCCTGTGCACCGCCGTCATCTCATGTAGTACATCCCACTTGGACTCCACGCGGGTCATGTGGGAGTCCACACGTGACATGTGTGACTCCACGTGGGACATGTGGGAGTCCAAGCGGGCATGATGGGCAGCCTGCTGCTGTTTGATGTCTCTGAGGAGCCCCACTACCTGGCTGAGCTCTCCGGTGCTGGACTGGTACGCATCAGCTATGCGTACCAGTTGTGGGTCTTCATGCACACCAGCAACGTCTGCAAGCAGCGACCTCTGTCTCCCACCCTCCCACCACCCCTGCTGACATGTGCAGTGTGTGCAGTTGCACGCACAGATAACCCTGGTCCACCTTGGGGGTTGGTGGTGGTGGTGGTGTCCATGGCCCCAGGTTGGTCCAGGGTCACTGCGCTGGTGTTGTTCCTTATTCTGTCCATGTCGGCAGGGATGGTATTCGTGGTGACAGTCGTTGGAGGGGTGGGTGCAGGGGGTGCAGCTGGTGGACCTGCTGGTGCTGCAGCTGGTGGTCCTGCTGGTGCAGCATGTTGACTTGCACCGGATGTGCCAGGTTGTTCTTCATCGTCCGAGGAGGACAGAGGCTGTACGACGCCAGTGAGCTCGGCATCCTCTTGAGCCTGGGACTGGGACTCCTCAGCGTCTGCTGCTGTGTCCCTATCATCACCTGTTTTTGGGAGACACAAACAATGTATGTCATGTTTCTGCAGGCATCAGTGGTTGACACACCTGACAGTTGTGACTGTGCCTCGGGGTGCGGGCCTGTACATTGTATTGTCCTAAGTCGTCACAGTCAGGGGTTGATATTGGTGTGGCACATTGTCCTGCATTATTTGGGCATTTCTATGTATTCTCTGGGGTGTGAACATGGTCTGCATTGATTGTGTTTGGTTGACAGCCAGACCTCCTTCCCACCCACCCACCCACCCAGTCAGTTATCCCACCATGGAACGTGCTTGCATTGCAGGGAGTGTAAGTTGTCTCTCAGGATGTCAGTCAGTGGTGTCCTGCTGTTTGTTGGTGCACAGTTGGCAGCAGGGCCTTGTGCTCCCCACAGCAGTAGCCAGTGTCAGCCATCTTGTGAGTCCTTCTCCACTCCCTGTGATGTGAGCATGGTTCAGGGTGGTGTTGATGGGCCAGTTGTGAGGCTGAGCAATGTCTGTGACTACGACTCCCATCATGCTATTGCCTCCACCCCCTTCCCAGCATGCCCATGCTTCCTTCCTTTTGACTCTGCTTCCCTGTGGGGTGGGCTGGCTGTGCTGACAGGATGGCTGGGAGTGTTGTCCTGGCAGTTGTTTGGCTAAGAGTCCCAAGAGTGTCCCTGTGCTTCACACAACATAACCCAGGGTGGTGGTGCTTTGTGGGATCTTGTGTTAGGATGGAGGGCATTGCATTCTACCAGGTGGGTACTGTGGAGTTTGTGTTGGGGGGGTGTGAGGGGAGGTGCTGGTGACTATGGTCAGTGCTGCAAGTCCCCCTTCCCACCCACCCAGTCAGTTATCCCACCATGGAACGTGCTTGCATTGCAGGGAGTGTAAGTTGTCTCTCAGGATGTCAGTCAGTGGTGTCCTGCTGTTTGTTGGTGCACAGTTGGCAGCAGGGCCTTGTGCTCCCCACAGCAGTAGCCAGTGTCAGCCATCTTGTGAGTCCTTCTCCACTCCCTGTGATGTGAGCATGGTTCAGGGTGGTGTTGATGGGCCAGTTGTGAGGCTGAGCAATGTCTGTGACTACGACTCCCATCATGCTATTGCCTCCACCCCCTTCCCAGCATGCCCATGCTTCCTTCCTTTGACTCTGCTTCCCTGTGGGGTGGGCTGGCTGTGCTGACAGGATGGCTGGGAGTGTTGTCCTGGCAGTTGTTTGGCTAAGAGTCCCAAGAGTGTCCCTGTGCTTCACACAACATAACCCAGGGTGGTGGTGCTTTGTGGGATCTTGTGTTAGGATGGAGGGCATTGCATTCTACCAGGTGGGTACTGTGGAGTTTGTGTTGGGGGAGGGTGTGAGGGGAGGTGCTGGTGACTATGGTCAGTGCTGCAAGTCCCCCTTCCCACCCAGCCAGCCAGATATCCCACCATGGAACGTGCTTGCATTGCAGGGAGTGTAAGTTGTCTCTCAGGATGTCAGTCAGTGGTGTCCTGCTGTTTGTTGGTGCACAGTTGGCAGCAGGGCCTTGTGCTCCCCACAGCAGTAGCCAGTGTCAGCCATCTTGTGAGTCCTTCTCCACTCCCTGTGATGTGAGCATGATTCAGGGTGGTGTTGATGGGCCAGTTGTGAGGCTGAGCAATGTCTGTGACTACGACTCCCATCATGCTATTGCCTCCACCCCCTTCCCAGCATGCCCATGCTTCCTTCCTTTTGACTCTGCTTCCCTGTGGGGTGGGCTGGCTGTGCTGACAGGATGGCTGGGAGTGTTGTCCTGGCAGTTGTTTGGCTAAGAGTCCCAAGAGTGTCCCTGTGCTTCACACAACATAACCCAGGGTGGTGGTGCTTTGTGGGATCTTGTGTTAGGATGGAGGGCATTGCATTCTACCAGGTGGGTACTGTGGAGTTTGTGTTGGGGGGGTGTGAGGGGAGGTGCTGGTGACTATGGTCAGTGCTGCAAGTCCCCCTTCCCACCCAGCCAGCCAGATATCCCACCATGGAACGTGCTTGCATTGCAGGGAGTGTAAGTTGTCTCTCAGGATGTCAGTCAGTGGTGTCCTGCTGTTTGTTGGTGCACAGTTGGCAGCAGGGCCTTGTGCTCCCCACAGCAGTAGCCAGTGTCAGCCATCTTGTGAGTCCTTCTCCACTCCCTGTGATGTGAGCATGGTTCAGGGTGGTGTTGATGGGACAGTTGTGGGGGGGCAATATGTGTGACTGCGATTCCCATGATGCTATTGGCTACACTGACTTGGCCAGCATACACAGAATTCCTTCCTTTGAGTGGTCTTCACTGTGTGTTGGTGTTGTTGTGGTGGCTACATGTGTGGATGTGTGTGTTAGTTCTATTTGTGCCACTGCCTAGCTGTAGTTGTGGTTGTGTTTGTACATGTGTTGGCACAGTTGGATGTGACTTTTTTGATGGCATGTGTTGTGTTTATCTGACTGACATACACATTTTGGGATGATTCTGTTCTAGTTGCTGTGTAATTGCTATGTGTGCATGGTTTGACTCTCCCCTTGACAGTGATGTGTGTGTTTTGTGGCAGTTTATTGTGTACATTTGTTGTGTACTCACCAGGCTCTGGGATGTTCTCTAGTCCATATACGCTCACTGGCGGAAGGATGGCCCGCACCTTCTCCTCCCAGGGCCTGAGGTATATTGGCTTGGCAGGAGGGCCACTGCCGGTATGTTGGCTGTTGATGTAGTCTATCTTCAGCAGGTCCCGTACCCTCCTGCGCACGTCATACCACCTGTTCTGGATGTCCGTCTTTGTGCGCCGACATGATGATTGGGCGTTCACCCTGTTGATGATCCTCTCCCACATCTTGGTTTTCTGCGACATGGGGGTCTGTTGGACCAGAGTGCCAAACAGCTGTGGCTCCACCCTGAGGATCTCGTCTACCAGGACTTCCAATTCACAATCTAGGAACTTGGGATTCTTCTTGGGGGGCATGGTGATGGGTGGTGATGGTGAGTGATGTGTGTGTTGGTGTGCAGGTGAGGGTGTGTGAGTGTGTGTTTTGCTGGGTGTATGTGAGGTAGGTATTTGTTGGTGTGCTGATGGTGTGTGGCTTGTGTGAGGGGTGAGCTGTGGGTGTGTGGTTGCTTTCTCTTGGGTGCTGGCAGTGGAATGGCATTTGCAAAGGCTCATGGTAGTGATTTGTGTCCTTTATATAGGTGGAGTTGTGGGTGTGTCTTTGTTCTCTGTCCCCACCCCCCAGTATTTATTGGCTTGCTAATTGCTTGTTTGGCCTTTTTTTGGGTGATTTTTCCTTTGTGCTGTTTGTGTATGTTGGAAACGTTCTTGTGACCGAGTCGGACCCTGCATTGGTCTCGTACGGTGTTCTCCGTTTCGTTCACGCTGTGTTTGTGCAGTTTTGTATGCTGCGTACGCGTCGGTCGCGGTGTATTGTGTTGCTTCGGCTCGGTTTTGTATGCGTGTCGGTCGTACGGCTTGTCCTCCGTCCGACTCGGTCGTGTTTTTCGCGCCTTGCATCGTACTTTGCGGGTTGGAGTTGGCGGGTACGATTCGGTCGGATTTGTTCCGGGTGCGTGTCGGTCGGTTGGATTCGCGTGTTTTTCCGGCCGGATTGCTATTTTCCGAGCGGCTCGGTCGGTCGGCTTGGTTTCCTGACGTGTCGGTCGGATTTATCGCGGCTTGCATCGTACTTGGCGTGTCGGGCGCCACTGGTACGTGTCGGTCGGTAATTTTTCCGGCTCCGAGTCGGTCGGTGCTTTTTCCGGCCCGAATCGGATTCGACCCCATAGTTGTAAAAAATATAGTTAGTCAAAATATCGAATTTTTTAAATATCTTAAAAGTAATGTAAAATTAATGAAATAATATATATAATTAACTAAAACATACTTAAAAATACTTAAATAACTTTAAAATTAATAAATAATTAATGTAAGTTAAAAAAAATAAACATACATTTTTATTTTTTAATACATATATATATTAACGTAATATTTATAAAAAATATTCAATATTTTTAGCGTAGGATAGCGGGAGGGTAAAATGTACTATTACCACTCCAGTGAGTGCAACAGTAGGGAACGCATTGGATAGCGGGAGGGTAAAAATTACTATTCCCACTCCAGTGAGTGCAACAGTAGGGAAAACGTTGGATAGCGGGAGGGTAAAAATTACTATTCCCACTCCAGAGAGTGCAACAGTAGGGAAAGCGTTGGATAGCGGGAGGGTAAAAATTACTATTCTCACTCCAGTGAGTGCAACAGTAGGGAAAGCATTGGATAGCGGGAGGGTAAAAATTACTATTCCCACTCCAGAGAGTGCAACAGTAGGGAAAGCGTTGGATAGCGTAGGGGTAAAAATTACTATTCCCACTCCAGAGAGTGGAACAGTAGGGAAAGCGTTGGATAGCGTAGGGGTATAAATTACTATTCCCACTCCAGAGAGTGCAACAGTAGGGAAAGAGTTGGATAGCGTAGGGGTAAAAATTACTATTCCCACTCCAGTGAGTGCAACAGTAGGGAAAGCGTTGGATAGCGTAGGGGTAAAAATTACTATTCCCACTCCAAAGAGTGCAACAGTAGGGAAAATAATGATTTAATATTTTAATAAAAATAAAATAATTATCAATACCAATAAAAAATTAATTAAAATGACTTACCAATAACAAAATATTTAATAATTAATTCTAAATACCAATAAATATTATTTCTTAAAAATTTATTACCTATTAATAAAAATTAATTACCAATTAATAAAAATTAATTACCAATTAATAAAAATTAATTACCAAATAAGAATTAATTAACTATAAATTAATAACCAATACCTATAAATAAAAATAAATAATTACTGAATTACAATTAAATTACTTCCCACCCTATTCCCTATAAACCCACAACCCACTCTGAATAATAAATTAATACAATTAATATAATTATCAATTAAATAATTATTAAAAATTAATTACCAATTAATAAGAAATTAATTACCAATTAATAAAAATTAATGACCAATTAATAACAATGGATTATTTATCAATACCAATAAATAAAATTTAATAATTACTTTAATTAATAATTTAATAATTACTTAATTAAATTTAAATTACTTCCACCCTATTCCCCTATAAACCCACAACCCGCTACAGAACTAAAACGCAAAATTAAATTAAATATAATTAATAATTCCTAAAAATTAATATTTAATTTACTATAATTAAATTACTTCCCACCCTATTCCCCTATAAACCCACAACCCGCTACAGAATTAAATTACGCAAAAATTAAATAACATAAAATTCATTACTTTAAAAAAATTAAAACATACATTACAAAAATAATACATACTTTTAACACATATACTAACACTTAAAACACTATAAAAAAATTCGATATTTTTAACAACTATATTATGACTGTCGATATTTTGACAATCGATATTTCTTACCTGAATTTCGATATTCTTAACCACTATATTTTGGCAATTCGATATTCTGTCCATTCTATATTTACAACTCGATATTTTGGCAATTCGATATTAAAAATTCGATATTATGTCTGTTTACCAGCAGATGGGAATATGGAGAGATAAATAGATTGATTGATGGGAGGGCGGATGGTTAGGTAGAAGGATGGATAGGCAGAGGGATGGTAGATGGATGGATGGATGGATGGATGGATGGTAAATGACTGTCTGTCTGCCCCTGCAAAGTTGCTCTATAGCACAAAGAATAGAGGAGAAGAAGTCTGATTATAAATGGACATATACTGAAGAGCTGTAGAATGGTTGGATAAGGAGCAAATGTTGCATGGAGATAACCTACAGTGCAGGTCTTCATGCCATAAAGTGGAAGGCGAAGAGGACATTTTATTCAGGAATTGGGCAAAGATGCAGATAAAGAGAGACAGGAGTCATGGCCTGGAAAGGACGTCACTGCATCACTTTGCGCCTGGTTTGGAAAGTACATCACGTAGGATCCCTGAGGACACTGTAGACAATTGTAGGTCTGTTTAAGGAGATGACTGCTACCCAACTGGTGGATATGCAGATACAATCATGTTGGGGTGCTTTTGAGCTACTAGGAAATTTGTTTAAAAAATGATCATGGGCATTAACTGATTTCCAAAGTACTGGTGGCCCGCAATAACGCATCGACCGAAATAAGTATGACAGCAGTGGCTCCTCTGCTATGGCAGAGGAGTGTCACCCAGCCCCCCTGTCAACACCCTCAAAAACTTGAAAATAAAACGGGTTTAAAATCCTTTTTATTATTGTTTTATTTTTCCTCTAAGTGACTGTCTGCTGAGTCCAAGGGGCGGGGCCAGGGGGTGACAGTACTGGGGGGGGAGTGGTGGGCACTGTTATCAGTGGGCATGATGGTTTGGCCCGCTGTCTCAGGACAGCCAAACCATCATGCACACTGAAGCTTTCTCCCACCCGAGCTGCGTTGCTGGGTTGGAGACAGCAGGCATAGGCTCCCAGTCTATCTGGGAGCGCAAATTCATGGTGCTCAGGCCAATCCTGCAGCTGCTCTAATGCATGAGAGCAGCTTCAGGTTTGGCTGCAGGGCAGTCTGGGAGCCTGTGAAGAGGAGCAGTGGAGAGGAGCAGAAGAGTGCAATGCTGGAGGGCAGCAGGTAAGTTATTTTTCTTTTTTTTTTTTTCTCCGTCATCCCCCATCCATTATTCTGCTTGAGTTTTGTTGTTTAGGGATGTCACTAAAATATTGTTTCTTCTTCCTTTTTGCTTTTTTTTTGTTTTGCGGTCTTTGGTCTGAAGGTGCAGTATTTAGAAGCATGTTTTAGGTCTTTTGGCTATGTTTGATTCATTCACTGACAGGTAAAATTGCTGGTTTCATAAGAATCTTTCCCAATATGTACCATCACATTTACCCACAGACAGAGAATGGGTGAAACCCTTTGATACATCATCTCCCTTTTCTAGCGAGTCAGTTTTGATAGTAAGTGAACTGCAAAAATACCACTGGCTTTAAACTTCCAATGCAAGGTGTAGTGACAGGTATATCTGTAAAGAGTGCTGTCACCAAGCATCTGGGATAGTGGTGAAAACATGGCACCAGACTGTTGGTAAATATGGAATGCAGTGTCACTTGGAATGCTGCTGCAAAAAGTTCTTACCAAGTTCAATACAGATTGGAGTGATATTGTTTTTATTTGCAGTGATTCAGCTACGTATATAAAAACGTTGTGTGATGACCTGTCAAAATCAATATCTGAGCTGAAGTGCTTCCCTGTAAGAGATCCTTGCCAGATGGTATGCTGAAAGCATCTTTACACTCTTCAGAGTTAATGAAGAATGCTATTGACTTCGTAGTCCATTCTGGTGCACTGTTTCATTATGCGTGGGAACTAAAATGCAAATATTTCTCATTTTGTGCTTTGTGTGGCATCAAAGAAAGAGTCATCCCAACTGTGTCATTTAGCCAGTGGTTCTCAGTCCTAGAGGCTGTGAATGCTATATTATCCATGTGGCAACTGTTTACAGAAGTTTTGCTTAGTGATGATGCCAAAGGCAAGAAATGTGAGGATCTTCGGTCGCATATTGATAGTGATGTGAAAAAAGTACTTTCTACTGCATTCTTAGATTTTTATAGGAAAACAGGACTGCTGTAGTGGACATTATCAAAAAATGAGAGTATGGAAACACCCCTGTCAACCAAGTGTTCATCATAATTGGTGTAAATGTGAAACATTTCCTTGTGAGTAGGCTGGGTGACATTTTTAGTGACTTTGGCACTGCAACATGTTCCATGTTAGAATGCTTGCCACTTGGTAAGCAAAGAAATGTAGAGGAGCAATTTAGGCAAATTTATTTTACAATGCATGAGAAATGGCTTGCAATGTTGCATAGAAATGTCCCTTCACCAACCATGCTGTTTGAAGTAAAAGAAGCCTCACTGTGGTACTCTGCACAAGTTCTAGATCCCTTCCATAAAGGGGAATTTTCTACGGACTTTGAAAAGTACTGCTTCATTTTTTACCACTTCAATAACTCTGAGGGCCTATGCGCCCAGTTCAACGCATATGCTGCAGAACCTGTCCCAGAAAATCGAAATCTTCAGGTACACCAGTATTGGCATGGAAAGCTATGTCAGTGGCCAGAGTTAGCAAATTGTGTACTGGTTGTTTTGGCTTTGCCCGTCTCAAGTGCCAATGTTGAGAGGGCCTTTTCACAGATAAAAGTTTACATGGGAAGGAAAGAGTGAGAGCCCATGACCAAAGACTCGCTGAAGAAGTATTGTATGGTGTACTACAATAAGTTTGATTTGTAGAAATGTATTTGGACCTCATATACACTGTATGTATACTGTCTATATACCATGCCTTATCAGTGCAGAAAGCAAGCAATAATAAAAGCTAAAAGTTCCATAAACACCAGAAAAACACTCTTTCTGGTGTTTTTAATGGCATGAAAATGTGCAACCACTTATAACTACAGTTTTTTTAGGGTGTTGAAATCCCTGAAAAACACTGAAACCCCCCACCAGGATTTACCCCAAAAAATAGAAACTGAAAACAGGAAAGCCTACTTTTCTCCTACATGTACTTGTTTCTGGACACTTCCTCTGTCTCCAGTTCTCATGCTGCTTCCTCCATTCGTTCTGTTTTCAAACACATATTTGGACATTGTTTATCTTCTCCTGCATCTTTTGGCTTACTCATACAACTAAAATAAAATTACATTTTACGTCCCCCAACTCTATGCTGCTCAATTCCACCCTATGACACTCTACCCACTCCACGCTCCTTAATGCCAGTCTACTCTATGCCACTCTACTTCACTCTATGTCACTCTATTCCACTTTATGCACTCTACTCACTCTACGCCAGTTTACTCCTCTCTACTCTATGGCACTCCACTCTATGCCACTCCACTCTACTCCATGCCACTCCACTGTATGCCACTTTATGCGACTCCACTCTATGCTACTCAAATCTATGCCACTCATTGCCACTCCACTCTACTCAACACCTCTCTACTCTATGCCACTCTACTCTACGCCACTTCACTCTACTCTACACCATGACATGCCACTCTACACTTGTCTACTATATGCTACTCAACTCTATTCCACTCCAATTCACTCTGTCACTATATGCCACACCACTTTATATGCCCCAATGTATGCCACTCTATTCCACTCCACTCTATGCCACTCCACTCTGTCACTCTACTCTACACCACTCTACCCACTTTACTTCACCCCATCCCACTCTATGCTACTCCATTCCACTCTAAGCCAATCTACCCACTCCACACCACTTTACACCAATCTACTCTATGTCACTCTATGACACTCTACACAACTCCATTCTAAGCCACTTCACTCTAAGCCACTCTAGGCCACTCCATTCCACTCTACGCCACTCCACTTTATGTCACTCTACTGTACACCACTCTCACCACTCTGCTCTGCACCACTTCACTCTAAGCTACACTGTTCTACTCTGCACCACCCTGCTCTATGCCACTACACTCCAAGCCACTTTACTCTATGCCACTCTACTCGACACCACTTCATTCCACTCTATGACACTATGCCATGCCACTCCATGCCACTCAATGCCACTCCACTTTATGCCATTCCCCTCTTCATCACTCTGGTCTACGTTCTGCACACCACTTTATGCCACTCAGCTCTACATCACTCCACACTATGCCCCTCCACTCTATGTCAATCCACTCTATGCCACTTCACGGTATGCCAATCTACTCTACAACCCCTACTCTATGCTGCTCAATTCCACTCCATGACACTCTACCCACTCCAAGCCACTTAATGCCAGTCTACTCTATGCCACTCTACTTCACTCTATTCCACTCCATTCCACTCTATGCCACTCTATGTACTCCACGCCTCTTTGCACCACCCTATCCTACTTTATGCCACACAACTCTATGCCACTCCACTGCATGCCACTCTACGCCACTCCACTCTATGCCAGTCCACTCTAAACCACATCACTCCACGCCACGGTAGGCCACTCTTCTCTACACCACTCTACTCTACGCCACTCCACTCTACTCTACTCTACAACACTCCACACCCTTCCATGCCACTCCATGCCACTCTAAGCCACTCTTCACTACTCTGCTCTACGCCACTCCACTCTACACCACTCTACTTTATGCAACTCCAGTACACTCTATGCCACTCCATTCTATGCAACTCTACACTATGCCACTCTCCACCACTCCATGCCACTCCACTCATGTCACTCTATGCTACTCCACTCTACGTCACTCCACTCTATGTCACACTACACCACTCTACTCCACTCTATGCCACTCCACTCCCTGCTATTCTGCCACTCCACCCTACGCCTCTCTTCAACACTCCACTCTGTGCTACTCTACGCCATTCCACTCTGCTGCACTCCAAGCCACCCTATGTCACTTCACTCTACGCCACTCTACTCCACTCTCCTCTATGCACTCTCCTCTATGCCACTCTCCTCTGTGCCACTCTACTCTACACCCCTCTACTCTACGCTGCTCTACTCTACTCTTTGCCACTCTACGCCACTCCACTCTACTCTACATCATGGCACACCACTCTAGACTTGTCTACTATATGCTACTCTACGCTACCATATTCCAAGCCACTCTACTCTGTCACTCTATGCCACGCCACTCTATATGCTCCACTGTGTGCCACTCTATTCCACTCCACTCTGTTGCCACTCTACGCCACTCCCCTCCACTCTACGCCACTCCACTCTGTCACTCTACTCTGCACCACTCTACTCACTTTACTTCACCCCATGCCACTCTATGTTACTCCATTCCACTCTATGCCACTCTCCCCACTCCACGCCACTTTACATCAATCTACTCTATGCCACTCTAAGCCACTCTACTCCACTCCTTGCCACTCTATGCCACTCCGTCTATGAGACTCTATGCCATGCCATTGTATGCCACTCTATCCAACTCCACTCCATGCCACTTCACTCCACTCCACGTTACTCCACTCTATGCATCTCCACTCTATGACACTCCACTGTACACTACTCCACACCACTCTTGTCTGTCACTCTACTCTATGCTACTCAGTGCCACTCCACACCACTCCACTCTACGATACTCTATGCCACTCTACACCACTCTACACAACACAACTCCACTCTACACCACTCCACTCTATGCCTTTGAACTTTTCTCTATGCCACTCCACTCTATGAAACTTCACTCTAAACTACTCACCTCTATGCCACTCTAGTCTACGCCACTCCATTACACTCTATGCAGCTCTACGTCACACCACTCTACGCCACTCTACACCACTTCTCTATGCCACTCTACTCTTCACCCCCTACTCTATGTCACTTCATTCCACTCCATGCCACTCTACCTACTCCACACCCCTTTACCCCACTCTACTCTACACCACTCTAAGCCACTTTACTTCACACTATGCCACTCTATGCCACTCCATTCCACTCTATGCCACACTACCCACTCCACACTACTTTACACCAATCTAATCTACGCCACTCTACTCCACTCTATGCCACTCCTCTCTGTGCCACTCTATGCCACACCACTGTATGCCACTCCACTTCACTCAATCCCACTCCATTCTGCGCCACTCCACTCCACACCATTCTATGCCTCCCCACTCTATGCCACTCCACTCTTCTCAACGCCATTCTACTCTCTGCCACTCCACCCCACACCACTCCACTTCCCTCTACGCTACTCCACCCTATTTAACTCTACTCTAGGCAACTCCACTCTATGCCGTGCTACCCTACTCTATGCAACTCCTCTCCATGCTACTCTATGCCACTCTAATCTATGCCACACTTCACCGATCCAGTCCACGCTACTCTATGCCACTCCACTCCACACCACCCTACACCACTTCACTCCATGCCAATCTGCTCCACACTCCTTTACGCCAATCTACTCTGCGACACTCTATGCTATGCCATTCTGCACTATGCCACTTATTTTTAGCCATGAACAGCAGTCATCCACCTGTACAACATGTCTAAAAGACATTCGCAAAGCCAAAAGCTCTCGCATGGTGAGACCTATTGGCTTTGAGAATGTTTGTGCTCAGATTTTTTTTTTTTACAAGGGCCCACAAAATCTTCTGTAAAGCATGCTCATGTGAGCTACTGTAAAGTCAAGGGACACTTAAACAGTGTGTGTTGCATTTTACTAATATCCACAAATTTCCAAAATAATAATAATAAATACACTATTATACATGCACTATGATGCTGGAGAGTATCATTGAAGATATTAATTCATACATATTATTACACATGATCCGCATGCTATTTGGCAGAAGTTAAACAGAAGTAGAAAACTTAATAATGCTATTGTGTGGAATATTTACATAAGAACATTTTAGGAATCCAGACATTGACTTATTGTTCATTCTCAACTCCTGTCTTCGGCAGTCACATATGTTGCATATCTTGATGCGCTATACGCATATGCATATTAAATTTGGCTACCATCCTAAATTACAGGTCCGTGGACTGAAACTGGAAACCCTAGGGACAAATTACGTTTAATTTGCATCACGAAAATAGTGACAGGGCCATCCATGGCTGTTGATATTGCAGCACTAGTATTGTATTCACTTAAGGACAGGGAACTAGTAACACACCTATTACACAACTCTAAGAGAAGCGCTTTTTGGAAAATGAGTTTTAATTACCAGAAAGTATATGTATTGATATTTAAAAGGGATAATAAATGTATATACGGTCAAGAAAAAAATGCCTCCCTCTCTACATGCCTCGAACATCCTTGCTATCAAGACTTTTTACCTGTTATTATACTGAACTATCCAAATGAAAAAGTTGGAGAGTACTTGGCGAAGCCCTAAAGATTCGTGAGCCTATGACTGTTTATTTGCATGGTTATTTCAATATTATTCTGCTGTTTTTTATGCCATTGTGTTAATATGCTAACTAATACATATATTAAGATAGTTTTGCATTTTTATGCATTAAAGTTGTTATTCCTTGGGTGCTTTTTATACAAAATGACAAAGGCATGGAATGATAATGTGCTTTGTTAGGTGAAATACTAAATGCTTATATATAAACCATTGAAATTCACTAAAAATCCAAAGGTTAAAGATAAGTTTCTATACAAACCCAACTTAAACTACACACACATTCGACATTCTAAAGTTATAGTAATATATTTAATTTATCATGTATGCACCACTTTCAAATTAATTAATTCATACCTAAAACTTACATTTATACTTACACACCACGTCAAGATTCATATAACTCGCTTATCTCCGTATACAGTCTTCTCACCTCACTCGCCGCACTATATTAACTATAACTCTCCCCTGTACCATACACTATGTTCTTCCACATTATATAATTTCAGATGTCATAAGTGTTGTTATAAATGCAATCATTTCAAATGCTATAACTTCTGTAATATGCAAGGGTATAGGTAGTGCATGGAGAAGGGGAGAATGGAAGGTAACTGGAGAGGCGTATTAACTTTACTGTGCATGACAAATGATTGATGCAAGTACCTGTGAAAGCAATTGAAAAAAACAGAGGTGAAATGCTACTCGGGCTTTAGAAACTGAAGTGGGAAGTGACATGTTTAGGTGGTGCTTCTGCAGATGTACTGGAGTAATCTAGAAGCTTTATAAACAATATTATTACCAGCACATTAAAATCTCCACCTAAATTCAGAGAGAGGAGATAGGCAGGTGGAAATGACACTGCCAGGTGTGTTGTGCTCTTGAATATATGAAAGGACATTCAATAAAGGGGTGTTAAAGCAAGCAGTCCATGTGGCATTCCAGATTCTCCAAAGGTGGCACTACAACTTTTGGTGCATCACTAGAATGTATGATGGGTCATCAGGGTCCTACTTCAGAGGCTGTGGAGAGAAAGGTAACACAATTCCACATATGGTAGAATTGCAGTGCCTAGCATAGAGTTCTTAGAAGAGGTCCTGGGTTGGGTTAGAAATGTCCCAGATACTGATTTTTATTTAGATAAGAGACAGTTGTTGTTTTAAATATCACCAGTAGTGTTATGGATCAGGACATTTCCAAAAATGTTTAACGTAATGCTTATAGACAGTACAATCTTGTTGGCTCAATTTTGGAAGAGCACAGCCTTTTCCAAGGCAAACACAATTTGTCCAAGTTGCTTGGGATATATACACAATGGAAAAGGTGACACATCAGGTAAGGGACTTTCTCTAGAGCTCATAGAGGATTGGCATGCATTCCTGCGTGAGTACTTTAGTGCTCCTAAACATTTACACAAACTGAGTACCCTGAGACATTTTTGAGATGGTTAGTACATAACATGTATTTGTAAAGCGCACGCTCATCCAAAGATATCCTGGCGCTGAATAACAGATTTTTAATGTTACCCAACAGAACTCATTTTATCGACCTCTGAAGGATGAAAGGCTGAGTAGACCCGCCAGAATTTGAACCTGTGACCCTGAGGTCGAACACAGGCCCCTACACTGAACACATTAATCCACGAAGCCACCAGACCAGTACTGATAAATATCAATTACAGAGCACAACCAATGGCATGTCTTATTATCTGACTTAATAGTCAGTATGGTTTTAATAAACCCAAATGCAAATACAGTACAGGAAAAGGAAAAACATCAGATGTCAATAGCAATTTAGTAGACAAATGGAAGATCCATTGGAGTCTTGATGTAGATGACTCAAAGTACAAGGTAGATGAGCAGACAGCCGACACGTGTTTCGTCGTGTTAATACGACTTTTTCAAGGCTCGCAAATGTTTTGCAACAGTGACTCAAAAAATTCTTCTGAGAGACCCCGTAAAGTTTTCTAGGGATCTCAAATGAACTAGGAACAATCACAACGACAAAGAATGGCGCCATTCTTGGAGGACGCGACTCGCGGAGTAGGACGAAGATATTCGGTTCTCTCACTATCGTATGATGGGACCTTGGGAATTTTAATTACGAGTTCTCAATCTATATTTCAATTCAATACGGATATACGTATTTCTACATCATATCAGAATACAGGCCTCTGCCTATCCTGATTATTTTATTTTACTTTGGATACTCCGTATGCTATGAGGATCGCTGTGGCGTCGTTGTGATTGTTCCTAGTTCATTTGAGATGCCTAGAAAACTTTACGGGATCTCTCAGAAGAATTTTTTGAATCACTGTTGCAAAACATTTGCGAGCCTTGAAAAAGTCGTATTAACACGACGAAACACGTGTCGGCTGTCTGCTCATCTACCTTGTACTTTGAGTCATCTACATCAAGATTCCAATGGATCTTCCATTTGTCTGCTAAATTGCTATTGACATCTGATGTTTTTCCTTTTCCTGTACTGAATTTGCATTTGGGTTTATTAAAACCATACTGACTATTAAGTCAGATAATAAGACATGCCATTGGTTGTGCTCTGTAATTGATATTTGTTTGCGTTATATATGGGAAAGAGAATTCTTTTCTATATATAGGACGGACACTGTTAGATGGTACGGTGTTCTACATAGAGCACACCTATAAACTTAGTACTATTACAATACTGGGATAAGATAGAGACGGAGGTGCTGACTTGTTCTTGAAACCACTGCCATCTCCCCCCTTTTTCTATAAAAGACCAGTACTGATGACAGAGTGAGCCAACTGAATCGATTTTGTTTGGATTTGAGAAACATGTTAAAGGTAGAACCTCTGATGATAACTATAATAGGTGGTGATACCACAGCTCTGCCTGACAGCGCAAGGTGGATGGAAGATCAGAGCCCAGAGCGTCGCCTGTGGGCACAGGCCTAGTGCCCTGTACTTATCTTCTATTCTTCATCCTCTTTCATGCAATGGTCTGTCTCCATATTTTCCTCTAAGTTCTTTATTCTTACTCCTTGTCTTTATAAATTACCTTTTTTTCTGTCATTCAGTAATTGAATATCATTCCCAGAATTGCTTAGGGTAAACCGTAACGCTAGGAGTCACAATCTATGGTGAAGATGCTGCTATGATTGGGACTATTAAAGACTCTTGTTGCAAGATGTGGAGGAGATCAGGAGAAATGTCATGGAGCGCATGGCACAAGCAGGGTAAGTAACAGCAAAATCGAAGGAACAGGGAGGGGTGCTGATGGACTTCAGGACATTTATGATAGTTTCATATCTTCAATACAAAGACTTTAGAAAAAAAGTAGAAAGGGGAAACTGAAAATCATTCACTAAGGCAGAAGTAGTGAGGAGGGACCGAAACTTCTTCATTAAGTAGCATGATCCCTATTAGGGGAATAGTGAAGGCTTTTATCCATAAGATCAGAAAGAGGATCATCTACTGTGACAACGGTGAAGGGCCAAGCGTTGCTAGGGAGAACGGAATCCACCTAAAGGATACTTGCTAAATTCTGGTGAAAATCCTGGATTTGATATAACTTGTCCCAGTAGCAAATAACAAAAGCAAGCCTTCTCAGGCTTAATCGCTTTTTGGATGGAGTTGTGTAGGCCCTGTTCGAGAGTCCGCAAGTTACCGATTGATGGCCCTGCCAAGCATGTCAGGCTAAATAGATTCTTCAGAAGTAGATGGGATGGTTGGATCTGGAAGCCCCATATTCATTTATGGATGATAAATGTGATTAAATCTCACTAAACATGCTTTATGTATTCACTCTTAAACTATAGGTCTAGCATCCACAACCATAAGTGAGCCCTCCTCATGCAAAGTACTTCAGTCATGTTCAGCAACAGTGCCTAGCCCGGTGGGCCGGTGGGAAGGCAGCACTGGAGGGAAAACTCAATTTTCAAAAATGTTATTCTTCTATCCTCACCTATGCGTTCCAAGGCAATTGGTGCAGGCTGTCAGACGTCAGGGTAAGTGCTGTTGAACATGAGCTAGTTTGGGTCCGAAAGGTTGATCTTTCACTGCATGATGCCCTAGAAAGAAAAAAATGAAATAAAATAGCATTACATTTAACTGAACTGACCTTTCAGGCAGCTCGAGGACACCCAGGTGCCTGCCTCGTGAAAGAGAGACAAAAACATTAGTTGTTGGGAATGGATAACGCTCTAGTAGCCTCCCCTATAAATGGGAGAAGTTTCATAAGTTACAGTTAGGGCTATATGCTGAGGTCATCCCGTGTAGATGACCCTCATAGATAAGAAATGTAAAGAGGGGTGACATGTTTCTTTCAACCTGTAGGGGTTGCTCTCTCAACAGTTTTCGGTTATTTCGTCCCCGTGACCACAGTAGCTTCTTGAGGACTGTATAGCCAGTCATGCCCCTCCCCCTCCCACTACTTCTTGTGCTGGGTGGAGACGGGTTCGTAGTAACGTTTTTATGCCACAGACTGACATAGCAAATACACTCACCCCATCACCAAAAGCGGTGTCACGTGCCTTCCTTACACATTCCAGAGCCTTCCGTGCCCAACGTATTGTTATCGATAGGTGAAACCGCGGAGCTTGCCATAGTCAGTTGTATTACAAAGAGAGGCAATGGTACTCCGTGGGCTGTACATGTTCATTCTTTCTTGTAAATGGATATATCACAACTTGATCTCATCACGAGGGAGACCCAAATGGTGGCGTGTTACAATAGCTTTTACCACAAGTATTATAGCTTACAGGACAAAAGGAGGACGCAGCTTTTAGATATCACGTGCCATGTTAACAATCGCTCTGTGTTTAGCTGTGCTGTATCCGGTATTGTCATGATGCGTCGGGTCATCTGAGAGTGATGCATTAGGGAAAGAGACATTTTTATGAGGCGCACATGTGGGTTAGACACGAGGTCATCCGTCTGGAGGGTGACAGCTTTTTCCCGTTCGCGCCGAAAAAAATAAGAATAATATACACCATGTGCACCAAACACAACTTTTTATATAATCTTCTTTGAAATGTGTTTTTGTAACGATAGCAATGTGTTTTACTTCATGCCGGCAATGTTTCATGAAGTGCTCTGTCTTGTGTGAGCTCGGCCGCGTTCTTCTTCCGTGTACAAGCGACGTGGTCTTTGGCTGTTCTGATTGATTCATATATCAGCGTGCAAAGCCCCCACACATCTCCACATGCATTTTCATGTTGAAAACTTAAACATAGCTTATTGACTCTGGGCTGTTATAACTGGTACTGTAATCATTGGTTTTAATTGCTCATCATCAATAGGTCAAATCAGGGCACGAGTCGGGGGTCCACGCGGGTGGACGGCGTCCCCCCACTTCTTTCACAGGGTGGATGCCGTCCACCCTGCCAAGAAGTTGGGCCCCACTAAAAAAGATGCTGAATTCGTCCCGGTGTAATTTCCAAACACCGGGACACATTCAGCAGCGCCTGCACGTTGTTATCTGCTTTCGATCACAACAACGTGCAGGCGGGGACGGGGCTCTCTTAGTTCTGACTCCTGCTGGGATACTTGGCCATAACAAAGGCCGAGTCTCAGGGGTCATCAAGCCTCATTTTGTTGGAGTTTCCTGGCTGGCAGCAGTCAGGAGCCTCACACCTGATGCAAATGCAGCAAAGGGGAAACAAAGGCTCGCACCTTGTTAGCACTTCACACATACTTAGGAGAGGCAGCTTTTCACTTTGTTCAGGCTCTGTTTAGGAGATATGCATGCACTGTAAGAACGTCAGATGTGTTGATCTTTCCCAGTATTTGCACAAAATAAATTGCATTTATATACGCTTATTACCCTTGAGGAGGCGTTGTAATAATTTAAATATCACTATTTCTTTTAAAGCACTATGGCTATAGAAAGCTTAACGTTGACAAAAGGTAACATTGCTTTATATGTAGCGTACAAAAGTGTGAATCTTCTGCCTAAATCAGGAGGGTTTGCAAGTATGCTCGAAATGTGCTCAAATGTACTCATGATACACCTGCTAAACATATATGTGAGGGCTTAAGATCTGATATCACTTCTTGTGATGCCAGTTCCTGTGATGTCACGCGCCGTGATGTCACGCGCCGTGATGTCACGCGCTGCGATGCCACGCGCTGCGATGCCACGCGCTGCGATGCCACTTGCATACTGATTAACTAGGTTAGTCCCCCCACTTCTTTTTTTAGGACTTGTGCCCTGGGTCAAATACACAGACAGGCTTGAGTGTCCTTGTTTCTGCGTGAGTTTTGAGGAGCTATTATTTTTTAGTCCATCTTCCTCATCCCAGTGCTTACATATTAAGGCTCGATACTTCGAGACAGTAAGTAACCTTTGAAAGAATATCTGAAGAAAGACTTTCACTGAAGGGTATGGCACTGGAAGAGGATATGGCGTAACGGCCAGAGCTGCCGACTTTGGCGCTGGGGAACCAGGTTCGATTCTCGGGGTCGGCTCAACATCCTGTGATTCTGGGAAAATCACTTAATCTCCCTCTGCCTACCAAATGTGTCCTTGTGTAACATAACTGGTGCTCATGTAAAGCGCTCCAATACCTTCGGGTCGAGTTGGCCGCTATATAAAACTACAACAGAAAAACATAGATCTTATACACCTACCCATAATACCCTGCCCAACCCCCATTTCGTTTTTTTAGTGACTTTTCAGGTATCATGTGAGCACAGGTATGTGTAATTGTTTATATATTTTTTATGTTTTAAGATAATGTTTTAATAATGTCTATATTTTGTATATTGGCACGCGCGGACATGTTCTTGCAAACCACAGTCGACCACTTCACTCTTTCTCTTGCTTAAGCAGTGGCGGGGCAGATATCGTTGGGGAGACGGTGGCTGGTGACAGCCCAGCTGTAGCAGGCATTCCTGTCTCTATTTTATGAAGCCTTCTCTTAATCCGAGTTGCTAAGAAGACAAAGGCGTTTTCTTATTTAGGTCCTGTTTTAGGACTGGAATGAAAGAGCAAAGCATACCTAGCAATAAAACGCTTTCAGGGTGACACCCTCTTTCTACTTCTATTTGCCTGACAAACAAAGTGCCTCCATAGACTTCAGTGGGGCCACCCACTTTTCAAACTTACTCCACTCTCCAAAAAAGTGTTTATTCTTTACACAGCTGAATCGGATTACCCTCCCAAGCATCTGACTTCACCCACATTTGTGAGTCAAGTGGTTGACTGGTATGGCAAAGGCATTCACATTATATGTAGGCTTATTTGATGAGACCTCACTAATAGTTAATTGGTCGCTTGATCATTTTGATAAGCTGAAGCTCGGTAGAGCGAGTTATACTAACAACACTGAGCACAAATTGTGATTGGAGAAGCACTGTTGTTTGGAACCAGATATGAAGCAGGATTCTAACTTTGCTGTTTTGGAGGATGTCGGTGATTGCCTACTTTCCTTGTCGAGGAGAGAATTACAAGTGATGATAGATGGGGCACTGGCAACTGTCCTTCAAGAGCCACTTGCAAACATAAATAGACAAGAGGATGAGGACCCTACAAAGAGGAAAATATGTGCAAGGATCTAAATTAACATTGGCTATTGCTCATATTAGAGAAGGTTTGGGTTTTAAAGTTCCAGATACTGAACCTGAAGATTTTTTTAATCAATATAAAAAAGACTACTGATTCTCTTCGATTGCTATTAAAGAGAGACCCATGGTAAAGTTTTGAAACTGACGTTCACTCTATTAGAAAGTACACTGCTTTCTTGTTGGTATGGCAGGAGTTTCTTAGATTGCATCCAAAGAAACCCCATTCCAGGATCCATGAGATCAGAAACTAGAAGAAATGTAAAAATATCCTCATCTGCTATGAATCTGTCAACGCATGCTGGATCATCTGATGCATGTGCAGCTCAAACATTGTTAAGAGATTTCCAAGTTTTCTCCGAAGCCATACAGGAAAATAAAGATATCTGATCTTTTAGCTTTATCAGAGCTGAAAACAAGATTTTTATGAGCAGTATCAGGAGCTGCATTGAATCTAGACATCATCCATCACATGGGAGAGAACACGGGGCAAGGGAGAAACACACGGGTGAAAGAGAGCAGCCTGGGCGAATAAGCAAATGGGTGAAAGAGACCAAGTGAGGCTGGGAGGAGAGAAGCACATAGGTGAGAGAGAGAGAGCAATACGGGGGTGGAGAAAATCACATAAGGGAGACAACTGGAAAACACATGCACTGTAATGGAGTGCTTAAATAAAAAGAAAAAAAGTTGTTGTCTAAAAGCACGCAGAGGAAGCAAAGAAGCCAGCCATTAAAAGATGGTAAAATGCTCCATAGGTGGGACAAGATGCACAGGCTGAAACACGGGAAGACATCAAATAGCAAGCAAGCAAATAAGAGTGACAGTAAAGCCAACCAATGGTAAGCAATTGGTGGGCTGCAAGCCTCAGTAGGTTCTTGGTAAGCCCACAATATGGATTATGCTTCCTGGTAGGTTTGACCAAAAAAGCATTTGAATTTTAATTTATTAATCATGATACAGTTAATTGAAACCTTTACATGATAAGAAAAAAAATGCAAGCATCAAATATAAAAACAGATAAAAAGCATGTACGCTATCAAAGGACTCTTTTTAAAACATGTTTTGAAAAAGCTGTATGCTATCCAATGCCATCCAATGCCATCTTTCAAAGCATACACACCAGTGCCTATGATCCATTTCAACATTTTCCTTAATGGTACAAAAACATGCAAGATAAAAGTGGCAGTGTTTAAAACAAGCAATAAAAACAACAAGCGGTCGAGATTGTCCCGGCAGCTTCAAAAGTGAAAGCGCGCACAGCGCGCTGAATATAAACAAAGCACGTCGTCCTGCCTCAAGTAGGACAATCTGAATATAGAACATAGTGCTTACCATGCAAGAACTGAAGTAAAGGGGCCAGTAGCCATGGGAGGTTACAAATGACGACACAGCCGTACTAAGGAGGGACTAACAAGCCTCATAATGAATCAGAAGACAGCATTTACACAGGACAAACACACAAGCCAATGAAAAATAAGGGAGGGGGAGTGGGCGGGGCTCCTCTCCGTACTGAACTACCACAGCTCTTCCCAGAGCAGCGCTTGCGCGCTGGCTCACGCTCGACCTAAAAAGTCCAACTAAGTCTACGTGAATGTCCTTGCAGTAGCACTTGGTTCCTTTATAAAGTGCTCTTAAATGACATCAAACTAGCAACAAGGCGATAGCCAAGCATACAAAGGCAAGAGTGGCAATCTCTGTAAAGTAGAGAAAAGTGTACAAGACGACTACTGCTATAGCTTGTGGAGCAGTTTGAAGTTTGGCACAGGTGGTGACGCAGTTTACATATGCCCAGAGTGAGTCATTGTCCTGCAGTCTTTTGTACAGCTCCAGTTATATGGCAGACACGTTGCTGGCTAGAGGTTACATTTTTGTCCCTTTTTCCGTCAACTTCAGAGTTAAATGGGGGTTCTGAGGCTTTTTTTGACTTTTGTTCAACTGTTGGCCACAATGTACTCCTCAGGGCAGTTATGTGCCACCCTTAAACAGATTCTCCCCACTGATGATAAACTTTACCAGACAACTATTACCTGGCCACTCAAGCTATGCAGACAGAATAGAAGGGCATATCCTTATTCCATGAGTGTTACAGATGTTACGTAGGAGCTTTTTGTGTGCAGATTGCAAAATGGGGCATATGCACAATATATGCGAACAAGGTTTTTCTAGCCCCGAGCACAGCCTGCAAAACGTCAAACTTGGTATTGGGGCCCACGGCGGCAGTGTGTCATTTATTGAGATTAGGCCAAACCTCAGTGCTAGAAACCTGGATTTGTGAAAGCCTTTGATTGCTTCAAACAGGTAGTTTTGTGAGGACGTTCATTTGTATGTATTTCTACATAGCCACGAATGTTTGCGCTTTTGAAGCGCTCCTTATCTTGCTCCCAGGACAATACTTTTGTTTGTTTATTCATTGAGAGTTTAAAAGTGTTATGAGGAAATATTTGCTTCCCAGAGATGATGTGTATTCAGGCCTCCAAAGCCTCACTTTTGGCATGGACTTAACAATTTGTTTTACTGCCTCCTTGAATCTCATACCAGGTGAGTGACTTTACTAAGTCTTGTGTGCCTTCTCTTAGAGATGGCAAGTACTTAACAAGGACACTTTGTTGTGCCGGCCTTGCTCTTGTAGTCCAATTTCTAAGCTAATTTGTGCAGGTGAGGTGTTCTGCGGGAGGTAGAATATGGGACGGAAAACCTTACTCTGGGAGTTATTCAAAAATGAGTTTAACTTCCCCGGGAAGACAACTGACCCACAAGCTAACATTGGGATACATTTTGCTTTGATTGCTGCCAAAATTGGTTTCCAAGTTGGCGTAGGTTTTTATAGTATATACTTTTTTAAACGGTGATAAGTGATGCCACACGGGGCTTTAGTGCATTTAGATGACATCTAAGGGACTGGCGATCTTGTAACCAGAACCCTAGATATTTATAGCTGGAACTCTTGTCCATCAAATTGCCTCCCTGGCACAATTTTTCTTTCTTCGTGTGGCCATTTCCAATGGTTACTATTTTAGGTTTATCTAAATTGATGTCATCCAGTTTATTGCGCAGTAGAGAGCCAACGTGTTCAGTAAGTTTTGTAAACCAAAAAAGCATTGAAACAGACAGTGTTTTCTGCTTATTCTTTTGGGCAAGTTCGCTGAACGAGGATGGATTGCAGCTGCTTCAAAGTCACTTTTTTTTGCTCAGGACACAACATGCCATTGCACCCTGAGAGTTGCTACTTTGTTTTCTGACTCACTTGACCTTGTTGTGCTGTGCTAATCACTACCCATAAGAGGAATTGCTGTGTCTTTTGCCCTTTCCACTTCTCTGCTACTAGTAGCACCCGCAGCCTCTGTGCCAACTCCTTGGATACCCTTGCAGCCCTGAGATAGTAATCTGTTCCTTGCCCCTTTCCAAAAATGAAGATATCCAGATTGTGTGCCACTCTCTTGCTTAACCCATGACTTCAAGTACTTGCTAGTACTTTCAAACACTTCACAACACATGGGTAATCAGCTCTCATAGTAGAACAGCCCTATAGAGGTGAACCTCAAAAGATAATAGCTACATCAGTGCATTGGTAGTACCCTATAATGTGATATAATACCCAAGTGCATGCATCATTCGTCTCTCAGCATCAGAATGCTTCATCACAGGAGGTTCATGATACTGAGGTTTGGCTTTATATAGTTGTTGATTGCCAGAACTAACCATGAGGTGAGACATATGGGGTAACCACTCTCATTCACCCTGTTCCTTTATGTGGTACAGACTTAATGGGGGCGCTTTAAATGCTGGACTGGCCTCTGCTCAAAGTGCCTATCAACTCCTTCCTACTT
Organism: Calotriton arnoldi; assembly: GCA_963921515.1. Taxonomy (NCBI): domain Eukaryota; kingdom Metazoa; phylum Chordata; class Amphibia; order Caudata; family Salamandridae; genus Calotriton; species Calotriton arnoldi. Next base: position 29,102 of record CAWUFW010001883.1, read on the forward strand.
TCTCTGGTTCTCAAATCTCTTCCCCCAAAATTGTAGATGCTCAAACTCTTTTTAAATATCTAAGTTCTTACGATTATAATCATACAAAATCCCTTCTTAAACCCTTTCCGTAGAAAGCCTACCTTTTCCTTGTACGAACAGTCTTCCAAAACGTCCACTATCCGCTTTATAGAGTAAATGTCTGCACATTTTTGTCACATCCTTCTAAGCCTCCTTCGTCTCTAACAATTTTTCGAATCTTGGCAGGTCTCAAGCATTCCTACTACCTCATTGTATGTTTTTTCATCCCTTGTTCTTTGTCTCAACCACAACACAGAGTATTTTGTTATATGTATATTAATTCAACCAAGCAAAAGCTTTCTAATTTAATAAACTGGGCTGCACACAGGTGAGCTACTCAGAGGTAGCTGGAGAGCTACTGTAGCTCACAAGCTACAGGTTGAAGACCCCTGGAGTAGAGAGTGAAAGCCATTGCATGGGGTGTGCCCACTATATCTATGCCTGCCTCCCTTAGCCCGAGACAGACTAGGAGGTTTCACTCTCTTTGAGAAGTGAGTCTTGGTGGAACCTTATGCACCACCACTAAGGAAGGGTTCAACTTTGGAGCTCTTAACTGCAGAGGGAGCTACTTATAATTTATTGATATGGAATGTCTCCAATGAGTTATGGGAGGCCGTTTGTGGAAAAACACCAGAAGGAAAAAAACATTAATAATACACATTTATTATCTTAATAACACTGACAGTTAATAACTGTAACTGTCAAGTACCATTTGTTTTCTTAAAAATGTTATTACTATGAATCATTTTATGAGCACAATTACTCCTTTATATGTGGAAAACATACATGTGATTTTGAAAAAGGAGCATTTCCTATTTTTGTTTTAAATTGCATATGCAACCAGGAGGTCACTATAGGGAACCAAAAACAATATAATTAAAAACATTATGCTTCATGTCCTATTTTTACTGGGGTGAATGTATGACATTGTTCTGCATTCTGTCCATCAATTGTTCTTTTTGCATTTGTCACCCCGAGTGGGACGGGTATGCCCAGACGTGGGTCCCGTGCTCTCCATGCCACTGGAGTCAAGCTATCCTGGCTGATGAGGGCTGAAAGCCCGAAACCGGTCCTAGGATGCTTGTTTCCAGTCCAGGGAGGACCTGGCCTGGCAGTTCGGGCTGGACTGTTCCCATTGGGCGCAGGGTCAAGACTGATTTGCATATGGCTGGGTCCAAACTGGAATGGCATGGTGAGCAAAAAAACCGATGGATTTAGGCCCAGATCTCTGTACTGGGGTGAATGTATGACATTGTTCTGCATTCTGTCCATCAATTGTTCTTTTTGCTACTTGTTAATGCATCACAGATAATAGCATTTGACTAAGTTCATCCCACATCTCAACTTGATGCATCCCAAATATTAATGCTAACTTTACTATTGCATTGCTTCTATCTGCATTATTTTATTTATGTTTAATTACCACCTCGGAATATGCCTTTGTCCTTTATTTCAAAATATCAAAGGATTACATGTTTACATAACATGCGTTATACTTTAAATATACGCTATTAATCAAAAGGGGAGTGAATTATACTGGTTTCCAGGTGTCTGGGTGTCTACAGTGTTGACCCGAAAACCGTCAACCAGTGGTTACCACTCATGGTGTAAGGAATCACCACTGTGGTGTTGCGTTGGGTGGCATCATCATTGGGTTTTGCACCCAGGTACTCGCTTCCCTAGGGGAGTACTGCTTCCTTCCGAGGGAAAGTACTGGTGCGATCCGCATTGTGATGTATAAAATTATCTCTTATAACTAAAAATTTATGTTTAATGTAAGTAAAGTGTATAGGGGTAAGGTTAAAAAAGTGAAGTGGTGTTGTTGTTCGGACGTGTAATTTGTTCATAGCGTCACATTTCGTCGGCCAACATGTTTCGGCCTCTGTTGCTCAAAGGGGTCCAGGCCTTCATCAGGACCTAATTGTCTAGATTTAATAGATCCCTTCTGTTGTCATTGGGTCATAAATATTTACTCACATGCCTTCTTCCCGATTGTTTTAATTGAGAGTTGCGTGGGCTTCTTTGATAGGGTGACCAGGTGTCCCGGATTTGCCAGGACGGTCCCGTTTTTCACCAGCTGTCCCGGCAGATTTCAAGAAATTTAGCTCATGTCCTGGTTTTTAGAGAGGGTTGACTGAAAACGCAGAGAGGTGCTTTTTTATGTTTTACAAAGCAGGGATAGTCAGCAGTTGTTTCAAGAAAGCAATTTAAATAACAGGCAAGATACTGGGTTTACAAATTGCATTTTATGTATGTTCTAACTGCCTGTTCTGTAATTCTCTGCTGAGGAGCACTGTCATTCTGTGCGCTCACTTGAAGTGAAATTGTAGTCCTTCTTCTATTTTTTGTGAAATGTTCCGGTTTTTGGCTTTAAACTTCTGGTCACCCTATTCTTTGAGCCTATAAATTGAAGGAAAGTAATAATTCCCAACACAATATGAAAATTTTTAGCAGTCACTTAGAATTACAGACAACATTCCTGTATATTCTACTGCAAGGTTTTCATTTGTTATGCCTGATGTGAAAAAACCCGACAATGCCCGTGAATTTGTATGTCAGGCGTGGATTGGATTTTGGTTACAGCAAAATTTGTATATAACCATAAGGTGCATGCATCCAGTCATGCAGTATCTTGTGTGGTACTTGCAAATCAGTTTAAAAAGGGGGGACAATAAAGTCCTCCTATGTTCAATCAGAAAGGATATTGATGGGAGAGGATGGGGAAAAGGCAACGTAACCATAAAAAAGGCATATCTGCACTTATCATTGGTTTATGTACGTTAAATTTATTGTGCATGTTAGTGGAATAGGTGTCCTTGTTTTGCTGTAAATAAGAAGTAATACGTTTGTCCATATGATCTCCCTCTAAATGTAGAGACATAGATTAATTTAAAATACCTTATAATATTCATCAAACCACCTCATAGGTGTCGGTTGAGGCGAGGGCTTTTCTGGAAATCTAAAAAAATAATGAATACAAAGATAGATGTCTCTTTTGAACAGAATATTTTTCAGCAATAGTCCTTAACATACCTAAGGTGTTGGCATATGATGTTCTGCCTATGGTGGACCATGATCGGTATACAGTAATGTGATATAGTGCTTGGTTTGGTAAAACAAGAAGCCTTGTTGCGTTTAAAAGTTGGTCCGGGTCTGTTTAACAGTCCGGGTACAAAAAGGGGCGTTTGGAAATATATACCTCTTGTTGGAGTGTTATTTTGTGTGTCAAACCGCTGTAGTAGTTTTCTGCCGTGTTTGTCCCAGCATGCTGTGGAAGCCAAACGATGAATGGGTGAGTTGACTAGTATTTACCCGTATTAACATTCCACCAGTTGTGCATATGTTTTAAACGGAGCCTGTGTACTGCTGCTGTGGTGGTATATTGTTATCTGTTTTAGCACTACTTAACAGTTCCTTAAAGGTGGTACCAGTTTGGCTGTGTTACTGTTTATGCAAACTTAACATTCTTCAACTGATGCAAATGTGTGTCAATGGGTTGGAGCCATAGAGCTGTTCTACTTCAATAAGCTGCAGTTTTTTGAATGAGGAAAGGAGGCCACGCTACGATTAGGTAGAGAGTTTGAGGTAGAGCAATTAGGCAGGTGAATAAGTCCATGAACAATGTTTTGTAGATGGAACCTAAAGACCCTTCTACCCTAATTTGTAGCGGTCGTGACAATGTCATGCGGTCACTACACTCCAAGTTAAAAACAATCTACATGGGAAAAAAACATTAGGCGAAAGACATGGAGTCTCTCTCGTCCTTTCGCTTACTTTGAATCTCTAGGCCCTCGGCATTCACACCTATATTGTCCTCATACATCCTGAAGTGAGGACGTGTTGTGCAAAATGACAGCTTTTAAGCCAGGGATGGGTGTTTTCTAATTTGCCTCTGTGATATCTGGTGTGTGGATAGGGACTGTCAACCTAAGAAATAGACCCAAAAGTTCCCACACTTTTGTAAAACGACTATGATAGCATGTACAAGCTGTCATCACAGTGATAATAGACAAAGAAGTGATTGACAGTGTACAATTTTGTAAAATAAGGCTCAGGTGGTTTTTGTAATTAACATGACTCATCAATCATAGTATGTGACGTTTTGAGGAAATGGACTATGTGGAATAAGTAAATAATCCTCCATGACTGCTTCTTGCAAGCGATTCTGTGGGGAATTGTCTCCATATTTGTTATGGTGGATTTATCTTTACTATTCTGCAGATAATGACCTTCGTAGAGCGTGGGCTGTTGCTCGTATAATAAAGCACCTCATTCCCTGTAGATTTTTTGGATGGTGGGGAGGAATACAAAGTGGATTGGACAGCACCACTATGAATAATAAGATACGAGGAAAGGTGATGGCTCTAGGTGGTTCCCTGTATGTCTAGTTCTGTCTTAGGGAGATGTCGTTTTTGTAATGTAGCATTTGTGTATGGTTTCGTGTCACCATGACAGAGAGCCCTCAATTTTTGGTTGATGTTGTAGATGATTTCTGGTTACATAAGGGGTCATGTTTATTTGTTGAGTGCTAGCCAAGGAATATTGTCGTTCATGCCCTTATCAAAAAGTTTGAGTCGGTATACCCATTGTTGCTCTTTTTGGAAAAGTGTCCTTTCTGTGTTTGAGTCAATTTTGTCATGTGTTTCCAGGATGATCCATTCCAGATCGTTCTCTGTGTAAAAGTGGTACTCGTTCGTGTGGTTATTCTCCCACATCTGATGCTGCTGTGGTGTTCTCCTATTCGGACTTTCGCCTTCCTACAGATCATTTCTATGTATTTTAGTTGACACAGGCAGATGATCATATAGATAACGTGGGTGATGTTGCAGTTGGTGTTCTTTTTTATAGTCCATTTCAAATGTATGTCTAGATTGATGGTTTTGTCTCTTTTCATTAGGTGACATGATGAGCATGTTCCACACGGGTAATGCCCTGTTATTGGTTGTAGGCCACAGGCTGTAGGTACTGTGCATCCTTTTTTTTGGTGTGGTGTCAGTCTGGTGTGGACCAGATGGTCCCATATATTTTTTCCGCGTTTCTGGGCGAACCTGGGTTTAAGCCAGGTCAAGGTGCTGGGATAATGATGCTCCAATACTTATTGATAGCCTTCTATACCTGGTTGGATGCTGCACAGTTGGTTGTAACACACAGGTCAAGATGTCTTTGTTTGGGAATCTGTTGGTTTGTTCAAAGAGACTTTCTCTGTTTTGATTCCTTGCACATTTGTTGCATCTTTTTATGATCTGGATCGGATAGTTTCTTTCTTAAAGTTTCTCCATCAGGTCCCAAGCTTGATCCTTGTAGTCCTTGAGGTTGCTACAATTGCGGCAAATCCTAACAAAAATTGACTATAAGGAAGGTTCTCTCTGAGAGGCGAGGGTGGAAGCTGTCACAGGACAAAAGACTGCTCTTAAGCATGGGTTTTGTAAAAGGTTTTGGTCCTTTTGGCTGGTGCCCTCTGTAAAAATGGTTACGTCAAGGAACACCATTTCGGTGTGGTGTGTGAACAAGTACATTTTAGAAAGTTGTCTCGGGTATTGAGCCAGATCATGAATTCTTGAACAGAGTTTTCGTCTCCTTGCCATACTATCAGTGCATCATCGACTTACTGTTTCCAAAACTGGACCTGCTGTTTATAGGGATTAGTGTTGTTGAGTAAAGGTATGTTTTCAAATTCATTCACATACAGTCCTGCCAGGCTTGCAGCAAAGGTGCTGCCCATAGAGGTCCCATGCTTTTGCAAGAAAAGGGATCCCTCATATTCAAAAAAGTTCTCTGTTCCAGTCAATTTGCAGCATTCGAGAATGAAGTATCTAGGGATATTGTACTGCAAGTTTTCCCTAAATAGTATATTCTTAATTGTTTCCAGAGTGGCTCCTTGTGGTAGACTTGAGTGCAGACTTTCGGTGTCTAGACCGACCAACACGTGGACAGTGGGGTCGAAATATAGGTTCTGAAGCTGATTGAGCAGGACTCTTGTGTCCTTTAAATAGGTGGGCGTAAGTTGCACTATTGGGCGCAGAAACTGGTCCGCAAACTGCAACAGTGGTTCCACACAGGAGCCTATACCGGATACAATTGGACGTCCAGGTGGAGGTTGCACGTTTTTATGCATTTTGGAAAGTGAGTAACAGTATGGGATCTTAGGATCCAGAATGAGAAGGCATTCAGCCTCTTTTATGGAGATGCAGTTTTTTAACTTCCGCTTCTTCCAACATGCTTCCTATGCAGCCTTGTAGTCTGGGGATAGGGTAATGGTCAAGAGATTCATAGTACTGTGTGTCTGATAATAGCCTTAAGCATTGGGCGTGTAATCATCTTTTTTCAGGAGGACGATCCCGCCCAATTTATCCCCAGGTTTGATGATTAGTTCTTGGCTGTCTCTAAGTTTCTTCAGAGCTTGTCTCTCATTTCTTGTCATGTTCTGGAAGGGTTAGAAATCGTTGTTGTTCAAGTTGTCAATTTCTTTGAAGAGGGATTGTTTGAAGGCCACAATTTCTACTGGGACCGTTGTGTTTGTGGGGCAGAAAGTTGATCTTTTCCAGGGATTAATGTCACCTTCGTCGTTGGGAGTAGGCATATTTTGGAAAATGACTTTCAACCTGATCCTACGGCAGAATTCAGCCACTTCACTGTGAAGGTGAAATTTGTCCAGTTTGGGGGTGGGGACAAAACCCAATCCTTTGTTCAGGATGGACAGTTAAACTTCTGTTAGTGTGTTCTCTGTTAGGTTGAATACTAGCGATTGTTTGTGCTGGTTTCTACGGTTGGTTCCCTCAATAAGCTCCTTGTGGTTACTCCTTGTTCCCGGTCCTTCCATCTTATGCTTCTTTTCTTTCTGCCCCTTTGGGTATCTTGGCCTCTCCATAAGTAATGCGATCTGAAAGGGGGAGGGAATCTTGGTGTTGGCCCAAGTATATATGGATTCATCCACCCTCCCAGTTGTGGTGGAAATGGCTGGTAGAATGGTACTTGTGGATTTTCATAATGTGGTCCTTGCCAATGCATTTGCCATCTGCAAACTCTTCCTCTTCCCCTGCGTTTGTTCTTATTATCATCCCTCCTGCTCCATCCGGTTAAGTCTGTGGAGCTGCCACCTGACGATTCCTCATCTGATTCTTGGTCCCTAGGGGGATTATAGTCAGGTTTGTTGTAAGGAAAGAACTTCTCTTGTGAGAACTTTTCAGGCCTTTTCCAAGTTTATTTATTTTGTTTTGGGCCAAGAAGTCCTTCATCATGGTCATTTCCTTGTTGATTTCTTCAAGGCGCTTTTTGTACATTGTACAGTCATTTTCAGTTTTGTTTCACTTATTTGTATCTTGATGGTTATGGCTTTAGAGAGTCTCGTGGCTGTTTTTATTATTAGGACAAGCCAATCTCTAGTGCAGTGCCAAGAGATTGATGCCCAGTCTTTCTTGAAAGTAGGGTCATTCAAGACGATACAGGGATGTTATTGAGCCAGAGTCCTCTGGGTGCGAAGTTGGCTCTTAAATATTTGGTCGTCGTGAGCCCATGTATGATCGTCTTTATTTGTTCTCTTTTGAACTCTCCAAGAGCCTCCCATTCATTGGTTTGGGCTAGTGATTGGGCACATTGAGGTCGCTCATGAGTGGCGGGTCTGAGAGGATGTAATCTATTTCCTCATCTGTGTAAACTAGTCGTAGGTTCTCTGCCATGTTGTAGTTTGTCTATGCAGTAGTGTTATGGTCTCGGTGTCATCTTCTATTTCAATCAAAAGGAAGGTGGTGGGTATTGTTTGGGGGAGGAGAGGAGGGGAAAGAAGTTTTCAAGTACCTATTGCTAGGTCTTGGGGAAAGATGTACATTTTACCCTTGCCCTTAAATGTGAAAATCAGGAACTGCTCTTTTGCGGGGTCCTGTTGTTCGATTTGAAAAAGGAAAATTCCCTCAGCTGCTGCATAAGTCACAGAATCAAAGGTGGGAGGTAGAAGCGTGCCTAGAGTTCACTCAGCTTCCACAAAAGTAACGCTATCAATCAAAAAGGGAGTGAACTCTACTGGTTTCCAGGTGTCTGAGTGTCTACAGTGTTGACCCGAAACCCTCAACCAGTGGTTACCACTCGTGTAAGGAATCACCACTGTAGTGCTGTGTTGGGAGGCATCATCATTGGGTTTCGCACCTAGGTACTCGCCTCCCTAGGTTTGTACCGCTTCCGTCCGAGGTAAAGTACTAGTGGGATCCATATTGTGATGTATAAAATTACCTCCTATAACTAAAAATTGGCGTTTAATGTAAGTATAGTGTATAGGGGTAAGGTTAAAAAAGTGAAGTGGTGATGTTGTTCGGACGTGTAATTTGTCCTTTGCATCACATTTCGTCAGTTAACAACTCGGCTCGAACAGAATCCGTGGAGTCTTGCTGTGCGGAACTCCGCGGAGTGGCTAAAAAATTCTGCCGTGCTACACAGAGTTCCATGGGTGGGCACAGTTTGCAGGAGCACCCGTTTGCGTTGCAAAATGCAAAGCAGTGTGTCTCTTCTCGTTCCGAATCACATGCAAACCGCACCACGCGGTTCGCATGGGCGCGGCCATCTTGTTTCTCTACTCTGTTTATGGTGCTGGGCCTAATTTTCAATCCCTTTTTAATCTCTTTAAACCTCACCCTATCAAATTTATCTACCCCTCATTTTTATTTATTATATTAGTATGTGTCTTTGTGTTTTTTACGTTTTTTTGTAATTTGTTTGGTATTTTTCATGCCTTTTTATATTTTATTTATTTTTCCCCTTACTTCCTTATTTCTTCTTTGCTTTCCTTCCTTTTCCTGTTTCTTTCTTTTCTAATCTTTCTTTACCCTACCCAGCGCCAAAGCAGAGCGTCGCCTACCTTGTGGGTGGTGACTCCGCCCAGGTGTGCAGCCCCGGGTGATCTTCAGTGAGGAGGAGCTGGCAGCACTCGTTTTTTTGGTGCAGCGGCACCTCCCCTTCATGCTGGCAGCAGGCTTCAGGCCAGGCAGTGGATACCCCCTGCGGGAGCATCAGCTATGCTGGGGGAAGCTCTGCGCGTGCGTGCGGTGCACCAGCCAGGTTCGGCACACCGTCCAGCAGCTGATGCACTGCTGAGTGGATATTCTTGACCAGGAATAGGGCCTGCTCTGTGTCGAGATTCCAGGGGTCGGTGAGTATTTATTTAGTTATGTTTCTACAATGCTAACATTTTTTTCCGGATAGCAGCTCACATTTAGAGATAAGTTACATTTAGTTTACGTTAAGAATTTTATTATTATGTGATCAAGTTTCTAGTTTCTGCTAGGCAGGTGCTCAGCACTACCTAATCATACTCATCATTGGCGCTCGCTTTGGCTGATTAATTAAGAAGCCATTGCAGACTGTCCTCTTGTCACCATAGTGAATCAGTGATAGCAGTGTGTTAGCGTTCTCTCTGTGACTTTATGTAGCTCGTACAGTTACACGCTATTTCACAGTGATGTGTAGTATGCATCTATGCATTTTCAAAAAATGGAGACTGAGTTGGTCCATTGAGGGGGTTGAGAAATGAGAATAGAATCAAAGATCATTCATTGCAATGAACTAGTTTCAAATGTAGCTTTTGTTAAGGAAACTTGGAACGGGGATTTGAGGATAAATATGGGCAACTCAACGATAGTCGATGGACTAGAAACTAGTACTATAGGTGATCTGTTTTACAAAAGTACAATGTGACTGTGTTTACCTGTCATAATACTTTTGTGGAGATTAACTGAAGCACAAATCTACTTTTTTAATCTTTTTCATTTCTTCTTACATCAGCACCCAAGGGCAAGAAGAGGGACGTTGCAGAGATGGGTCCGGGAAGAGCTGAGGAGGAGGCGCTGGCCACAAGCGCTGCTGCTGAGGGCTTTACTCAGCCTAGTAAGTCCTATTATTTATTATTATTATTTCCCTAATGTTGGGTTTTCTGATTGTGGGCTTAGGGTAGAATCTTGGGGTATTGGAATGTTGGTGCTGGGTTCAAGAATGGGAGTTGCTGCCTGGAAGCTGGTGTTGCTGGCGAGAAACATAGTTACTCTGACACCCTTACCTGCAGTCTTCCTTTCATGTGCCGACAAGGACGGGATACGAAACCCACTCATGCAGAGCACAATGGATTAGCTCTTTTCCTCTACCAACTATGCTACTTTTAAATTTTGCCTTATTTATTTTTTTATACTGTCTCCTTTTTTTCCTAACTCCCCTATTCAATTATTGTTTCATTCCTGTTATCCCTGCATTATCATTTTTTCCCCTTATATTGCATGGTTTGCTTTTTTGGTAGCTGACTTTTTCCGGTCTCTAGTTCACTTATCTTCTGCTTTGTGGTAATCTTTCCCTCTCGCCTGTATATCTTGTGGTACTGTAAGAGTAAGACTAAGAACACATTTTTGATACTCTACTGTCTACCGTGAAGATTGCAGGCCCAAGTAAGCTAGTATTATAAATAATATTCACTATGTATATTTGTCGAGAAGGCTTTCTTTTTCCTGCTCATGCTCTTACAGTTGAGTTCACGAGAGAGTGGCCATGGTCCCCCCATGTTGTGTGCTGTGTAATTCCTTTATACAGTATACCAGCAGTTTCCATGGCAGTTCAGCATGGCTGGAAAAAAGTATGACGTCCCATTGCATTTGCCAACCAACACCATATGTCTGTTATTGACCATTGTTCCACCCCTTCATTGTGCTTTAATGACTGAGTCATCATGATTCATGATCACCATATGTTATAGCTCTGCCCCTCTATTATGAAAAGAGTTTTTGGTTGGCTTCACTGGCTGGCTTGTCTAACATTGTCAACCAACCATATGCCTGGAGTAATAGTTTTGATAGAAGATACTGCAGTGGTAATCGAACTGTAGTGATGTATTGTGGTTGTATTTTTTTAATTCAAAAAATTAAGGTGAGGCATATCTGGCATCTATGTTTAATGTTCTATTCTAGCCACACAGACCACCAGTGATGCTGGCTCAAGTAGTACTGCTGCAGGAGGAGAGTCAGTTGGAGGGGGCGAAGCGGTGGCAAGGACGGGCACTGGTAATTCACGTAATTGCTTGCTTATTGACCATTACTATTACACTCACTAGCTAATACCAGGGCATTGTCAACTCATGACTGTGAACCCCCCAGCTTTACCAGCTGCAGCAGTGGTTGAGTTATTATGGCCTCTTCTATCCGCAACGCAGCAAAAGCTCAGACAATGACAGCTGATGGCTTGCGGTAAACGTGAAAGAATGGTAGGTTAAAAGAAAGGAAAATTGTGTATGAGTGAAAGGGTGGGTGGGTGAAAGGGTGCATGGGTAGATAAAGGGATGGATGGGTGAAAGGATGTTTGGAATAAAGGGTGGATTTTGAATGGATGGATAATGGATTGGAAATTTTGGTGAAAGACTGGATGAGGAAAAGTAAAGCTTAATCATGGTGGCTATGGGTGAATTTAGAATGAAAGGACGAATGAAAATTTGGATAGCTTAGATGAATAAGCAAGGCAGCTCTTCTCATGGAGAGGGGCATGATGCTCACCTTCTTCGCTTACTTTGTTTCTGTAGGGTTATCAAAGATATATTTCAAAGTGGGGGATATTTAAAATGTTTTTGTTCTACTCCCTTGACTCCATTTATTTGTTATGCGAGGCAGATGTATCCCACCCATCATTCATCAACCTCCCCCCCCCCCTGACAATGGGATTTTGCCATCTTTGACCGAAGTGCAGTATGGTTCAATTCGGGACTGCAGTGTTGACTGTGCAATGTGTGTCTACTTCAGTTAATGCGGCATTTACAAAGTTTTCAATTCATTGCTACCAGAACACACAAGGTTTGTTTTCCTTAGGCCTCTCAGTCACCTCTTAGGACTTCACTCCTTTATTTTTTCCTAAGTTGTTTATCCCAGCCTACTAAAAAATTGAAAAATCCATTCTTGGCATGTGCCACATTTGATTTTTTTGCCATGTGAAGTGATTCCAAAATATATTTCATTGTTTTCTATAACAGATTCATTTTACTCCTCTTCAGATTTTTCCCTTTCGACGTCCATCGACTAGTCTGTGACTGAAAAAGCCAAAGATGACAAATCGATGATCAGTGTAGTGACCCCTCTCTCTATATCAAAAGGTCTACCCTACCCACCTAATCCCTCTACCCTACCCTGAAGTAGAGTAAGTCAAGTTTCCTTTCCTTACTGCAAAGCAAATTCATTTATTGGAAATAATATGTGGTGGTGGGCGAGGCCAGTGAGTAAAGTTGAAATAAGTGTATGATTTGATGTCTAGTTCAGTGTATGGGATACTCTGTGACAGATGTGCCAAATATAATCTATATAGCCCGTTCCTTTCCCTGTAGTGCAGTGCATCATTTCCCCCAAAGTCTACTTACGGCAGAGAGGATAATATCCACATTTCATACGTGAAGTGTGTGACGTAGTATTTATTATTAATCTGTCTCTTTAGAGTCAGGGTAGAAAGAGGAAGGCATTTGGAGAAGAGTCGGGGCATTGGAATTAAAAATAGATAATTGTCAACTACAGCTGCAGACAGCAGCAGAATACCCAAAGTCCTGACTAGCAATGATCATGGCTCCATTAATTTAGCACAACACACAACTTGTATTCCATAGTGCATAATGCCTTACTCACTAATGAGAGGTAACTTATGTTTCCACTCAAAGTGTCTGTTTAGTTACTGAAAAGCCTCTAGAAAAAAATAACTGTTTTTTAATCCAGTGCTATTCTTATTCTTCCTAATACTTTTCTGCCACACAGTCAGTGCTTTTTATGCTAGGCATGTGTGGGTAAAATATAAAATTGGCTTTGTGACTCTCCTAGTCATAATCAAATCAAATTCTAATGGCCCTAGGGGACCAGCAATGTACTGCTACTGTGCAACCCACTAATGTATTAACAATTGTTTGCATAGAGCATTATTTACAATTTGTCTTTCTTCTTTTTGTTTTTCTCAATATAGCTACTTCTGCTGGTCCACCTGTACCACCCACCAGGCAGGAAATAGCATCCCATCTGCAGTTGCAGGGTCTGGAGCGTGTCCAGCAGGAATGCAGGCAGCTGGTGGTGCTGGAGGAAGAAGAAGAGGCAGAAATAGCTGCCTCTCAGTCTCAGCCGGGCCCCAGTGCAGCCGGTCCCTCTCAGCCTCCAGCCTCCCGGCCATCCCATTGCCGGTGCCACCGCTAGATGACCACAAATGCTGCAGCTCCCTCCAGGTCTGACATGCCATAACTGTGGCGCATCCTGCAGTGGCTGGACGCTATGGAGAGCCGGCTCGTCAGGATGGAGCAGAGCCTGGACCAGCTCCGGACTCAAATGGACAATGTCCTCTTCTAGTCCTTTTTTACATTTTTGTTTTGGTGGGAGAGACTTGTGGGTGGAGAGGGAGGGAAGGAAGTTGGGACCGGGTTTTTTATTCATTGGACATTTCAGATTTTAGGACATTGGTGGTTGGGTCAGTTTGTTTGGGCAATTGGGAGCTACTAGAAGTTATGAAATCCTCGAGTCATAACAAATGGACTCAAAGTCTGAAGTGGACAAGCTTAGGTTAGGCGTTTACGGTTACGCAACACAAGGCCTGAATGATGATGTTGATGAATGATATTCTTTGTTCTATATCTAAAATGTGGATCACTTTTATGCACAGGTGGGAAAATGGGGCCAGTGTGGGCTATTGCTTAGACGTTCCTGCAATAAGTTGGTGTTGCTTTCACCACATCCGCCCCACCAAGTGTGTTGTCCACTGATGGTGTAAATTAAGCCACACCTCAATGAATCACACAGCCCAGGAGATGAGGGTTAGGGGTTTGATGAATGGATGTGAAAAGGAATTTGGGGAAAGGTTTCACAAAGACAAACACTACACAAGGACAACATTTATCTGAGCAATGAGCAGCGCATCATTTGTCATCAATCTGTTGTGGAAGGAAACAAAGGAATGAGCATGACACAGGACAGGTAAATGCATTGCAAACAGTCCATCTGCCCCCGACACCCACGTTATCAGATATCTAAATGTTCTGCCTTCTAGGTTGGTAGTGAACCCACTCACCCAGTTCTCCAAATATGATTATTAAAAGAAAATGTTTACTGTATTGCAAAATTAGGTGGTGCATCTGCATTCTCCTCGGGAATGTCCATTACTCTTGGGTGCCAGTCTGGACTGGTCCAGTAGATAAGCTGAAGTGTTGAGCGCAGCTTTCACCTTTCGTTCATGCAGGAGACTAGAAGGCCTGCAGATTGTAAAACAGAAACTGTATTTTAGAGTCAAGGAGAAGGACAGGAGGAAGGTAAGCTTCACGAAGAGTGTATCAAGAAGACTCAGAGGCAGAGCAAAAAAAACAATAGGGGGACTCAGAGTTTCACTTTTGCCACCAGTGCAACACACACACACACACACAGTAGCATTTCACAAATCAACGCACCTCTCTCCATTCCACATAGCTGAGCACTAGGCCTCAGACTCATGGTTTCCCTTTGAAGTTGATAACTTCTTGCTTCTAGCTGTTGATGAGGTAGTCCCACGGTTCCCACTCTGAGTTCTTCCATCCTCCTCCTGACTCCAAGCAACTTCGTCCCAGATCAGTCATGACTTGAGCAAGATAGACGTGTAGTGCACTGCTGTTGAAGAACAAGTAGAGAAACAGAATTGCAGTATTTTGCATAGGTTCTTGTTTGTTAACTAAAGTGACTGTTCTGGTCTCTGGAAAAAATAGAAAAAGCGAGGACCCTGCAAGTAAATCTGGCTAAGTGTGAAAGGGCCAATCACTTCCAAGGAAAACATAATCACCCATCATTCATGCCCCAAACATTGTAAATCATCTTAAGCAATTTCCCAAATCACAGTTCAACACCCTCCCTCACTGTCTGCCACCACATGAACCATAAATCATCACTCACATTCACAATCACTCAATAATCACTTGTTGGTGCAATGGTTACCTGTTCCAATCAAAGCATGTTGGTAGGTACACTATCTCTCCTTTGATGGAAGCAATAGATTGAAATTTGTCAGTCTTGTAAATCAAATGATTGTCTGGGACAGCCCTTCTAGGTGATAAAAAAAAACAGAAGGATCATAGGAGTGGACCGTACAGGTTAATTAATTTTCACTAAGTAAGTTTGTAAAGGCCAATTACCTCCAGGGAAAAGATTATTGCCCATCATTCAGGCCCAAAACATTGCAAATCATCTCAGGCAAGTTCCCAAATCACAGTTCAACACCCTCCCTCACTGTCTGCCACCACATGAATCATCAATCATCATTCATACAATCACTCACTCACCGTTGCAATAGTTGTTGTTACCTCTTCCAATCCAAGCATGGGTAGGTTAGGTAGTAGGTACACAATTCATCTTTGAAGCAGGCAATACATTGGGATTTGGTATTGGCACTCTTGTAAATCAAAGATCTTCTGGGTCAGCCCTGCTAGTGCTAAATGATGCAAAAAAGGATAGGCATGCGAGGGGGCCAGGCATTGTCTCCATTGTCACGAAGGAATTGTGGAGGCTTCTTCAATGCACACTGATCCAACTGCAATCCGGCAATATATGTGAATAAAAAATGCTGGGGCAGCATAAATCTGACACAAAAATAAAATATTCCACTACCTACTTTGCAAGCTTCGCTCATCATACTGTCCTCCCTGCTAACTTTCCGTGTGAAAACCTCAAAAGGGAGTAGCATCTATGTAAGGCATTTGACTAGGCCCCATTTGTCCGCATCCATGGTCATAGCTTTCCCAACTGCATCCCCTCCTCTTTGAAGGACATAGTCATTGATCTGTTTGCACTGCTCAAACATATGTTGAAGCATGTCGAGTTCCAACGTGTTGGCACCTCCTGTATCAGGGCTTTAACTGGTGCTCTATTAGCACTCCGAATAATCTGCAACTGCTTCCGGGCTTTAAAAAAACGGCTGAAATGAGTGCAGATTCTTCTGCAGGTGGTCAGTATGTTGCTGACTATGTCTTCTGTGTTGAGAAACTCTTGCACCACCAGGTTGAAGCAATGGGCCAAACACAGGACCCTGAAATAGCCACCGTCTGATATGGCCTTGACTATGTTACTGCCATTGTCTGTGGCAACAAATCCAATTCTGAGACCTCTGGGTCACAGCCATTCATACACCTTGCTATTAAAGTTGTCCAAGATGTTTACAGCTGTATGTGATTTCTTCATGGCGAACATGGCCACTGTTGCATGCCGCCGAACACTCTTAAAACTTTCTTCAGGACCAAGACCTACAGGTATATTTTGCTTTACCCCCACAAAAGAGATCCAGTGTGTAGGGATGTACATGTTATCAGTCACCTGGCAACTGGTCCACATGTCTGCTGTCAGGTGGACAGTGTGAACAACACTTTGCTGAAAAGGTTGTCCAACCAACTGCAGCACATCATGATGCAGCACTAGAACAGCAACTCTGGCAAAATAGGTCTGACTTGCTACCTTCCATTTCCGGTACATGGCTGCCACAAATTCTTAGAATCCCGCTTCTTCCACAAAAGAAAAAGGGAGAAGGTCCAGCACTAACATTTTTGCCAGCTTCCCATTGTACAAACGTGTGGTTAGGTGGTTGCACTTGTAGGGTCCTTCCTGCCTAAACATGCCCGTAATAGTAGCCTGGATTTTCTTATTTTCTGGGGCCACTGACACAGGTGTCTTTCGGGAAGTAGATGGTGGTAGACTCAATGTGTGTCATGGTGGGGCAGTCACTGTATGCCGTGGTGTCTCCATCTCACTTTGAATATTCTTGTGACATTGTGAAGTTGCTGAGGTTGGTGATTCTGCTGTTGCACTGAGGGGACATGGCTGCATTGCATGATGATGTTACCCTCTTGTTCCTCATCATCACCTCTTACCGTGTTTGGACGTGTAGCTGATGTTCCCACGCTCTCCTCACCTCCACGACCATGTTCAGCAATTTTTTAAGGTTCTCCTCTCACCAGACTGTGCAGTGTTTTTTCATATGGGTTGTGTGGCCTCCAGTACCATAATGTGAATGTAAAACCCCTCCTCAAGAAACCCACGGCCGACCCTACGGACCTGAAAAACTACTGGCCCATCTCTCGCCTCCCTTTCGCGGCCAAAGTCACAGAGCGACTCGTGAACGCCCAGCTGACCACCTTCATCGAAGAGAACTCCATCCTAGACACCTCCCTGTCTGGATTCCGCAGCAACCACAGCACCGAGATCACTCTCCTCGCCGCCACTGACGACATCCGCATGCTACTCGACCAGGGACACACCGCGGCCCTCATCCTTCTAGACCTCTCCGCAGCCTTCGACACCGTTTCTCATCGCACGCTTGCAGTCAGACTTCACGACGCAGGGATACAAGGAGCCGCCCTCGACTGGATCCGATCTTTTCTCTCCGGCAGAACCCAGAGGATCAGACTCCCCCCCCTTCCTCTCCGAACCCACCGATATCAACTGCGGAGTACCCCAAGGCTCATCGCTCAGCCCCACGCTCTTCAACATCTACATGGCCCCCCTCGCCGCCATCGTCAGACAGCATGGGCTCAGCATTGTATCCTACGCCGACGACACCCAGCTCATCCTCTCACTCACAAAGAATCCCGAAGACACCAGACTCTGCTTCCCGGAAGGAATGAAGAACGTGGCAGCCTGGATGAAAGACAGCTGTTTGAAGCTCAACTCAGAGAAGACCGAGGTCCTCATCCTCCGACCCTGCAACTCTGCCTGGGACAACACGTGGTGGCCCTCTGCCCTCGGGAACCCTCCCACTCCTCTGACCACGCACGAAACCTCGGCATCATCCTCGACTCCTCCCTCTCCATGAACCACCAGGTCAACGCCGTCGCCTCCACCAGCTTCAACTGCCTGCGCATCCTCCGCAAGACCTTCAAATGGATCCCCCCTGACTGCAGAAAGACCGTCACCCACGCGCTCATAACCAGCAGACTGGACTACGGCATCGCCCTATACGCCGGAATCAACAGAGCTCTACTACACAGACTCCGGACCATCCAGAACGCCGCTGCCAGACTCGTCCTCGGGACCCCACGTCACGAACACATGACCCAACACCTACGAGACCTCCACTGGCTCCCCATCGAGAAGAGGTCACTTTCAAACTCCTCACCCACGCCTACAAATCCCTCAACAACATCGGACCCAAATACCTCAACGAGAGAGTATCCTTCCACGTACCCAAGAGGAACCTCCGCTCCGCCGACCTCGCCCTGGCAGAAGCCCCCCGCATCCGCAGAAACAGAACAGGCGGGAGAGCCTTCTCCTACATCGCAGCCAAGACCTGGAACGAGCTCCCCATGAACATCAGACGCTCCCCAACCCAGCACACTTTCAGGAGGGACCTCAAGACCTGGCTCTTCGACTGATCCGGAGCTGCCCCCCCCCCAGCGCCTTGAGACCCTCACAGGTGAGTAGTGCACTATATAAACCCCCTGATTGATTGATTGATTGATTCATTGAACCAGGCTTACCTCAATGAACATGCATGTTGCAAATGTTACATACTGCATTGTGCTCCCCCTCTGTGCTAACTGTAAACAAGTCTTAAACTGGGGAGAAGTACTTTTTACTGTGCCCCTGCCAATGCCTGAAGAATTATTGGAGGTAGGTGGGCATGCCGTCAGTTGCCTCTCTGCAGTAAATACTTCTCCTGAGGTAGGGGCAGGTCGCAGCTTGGGCTTTGCAAATACGGAAGCTGGCGGTGCTACCTGTGACACATCCCTCGGAGCAGGTTGAATAGCAATGTCAGATTCCTCTGTGTCACCTTCCACAAGGACTGCCTCGTCATCGTCATTCTCCTCATCGCATTCCATAAGTCTAAGGCTTCCTGGAACTGTTCTTTTCCCTTGTCTCTCCGATTGTCTCCTGGACTCTGCCGGGGTCCACTTCATGTCCCTATCATCATCATAACAAGCGGTGCTTTGAGAAAATGGTGGAGAAGTACCCTTCCTTTTCCTTGCTGGAGATCTGGGAGCCAATGATTCTAAAAGAGGAGGTTCTTGCTCGGAAAAAAACTCAACCCCCTGTTCTGCTCCAACTTCAGGATAATGTACTGTTGCTGGCTGTGGCTGCTGTCCACTTTACATTGTTCCTGAAATTATTGGGTACTACTTTGCGGAAGGGATAAATCTAATTCACTGTCACTGCTCATCGGCTTCGTCAGGATTGCAGTGGCCGCCTCACTGACAGACATGGTCTTGGGCTTAGGTTGGGGTGGTGCTGTTGATGCGGGAGTGCTCCTCTCAGCTTGCTCCCCGGAGGCCGGTGAGCAGTGCTTAATTTGAGCCGGGGCTTTCCAGTGCTCAGCACCGGCACTTAATTGGCAACACCATACTTAGAACAGTCCACCACATGGTGGCGCTGCTCATCTAATTTAGAGATGAGCAGAACAACGGTAGTTTAGGACTACAATGTACATTAAAATTGCTAATACCTGCCTCCCCAGCCATTCCTTTAGCTTTGAGGACCTGGAATAATCTGAACTGTCGCATTTACATGCGAGAGAGATGGTTAGTAGTTGTTTTGGCAGCAATGACAAGGGCGATGGGTGCTGCAAGCTGCAGTGGCCTCCTGGTCAGAGCCATGGCACTTAATATTTTACAAATTAAGCACTGCCGGTGAGGCAGGCGCACAACATGGTGGTCCAAAAAAGATTTTGGGCAACATGCCACTGGTGGAGGCTGCTTCTTCTCACTGACCACTTTCTTGGAAGCATCATTCTTTAGGGTCATCTTAAAGCTCTCAGTTGGCAGTTGCTCTAAGCTGCACAAGCGGAAGAGATTGGAGGACTGACGTGTGACTGCACAGGCCTTCTGTTTGGCAGTACTGTGGGTGATGTCTCTTCTCTTGTGCACCTAAGAGCAAGCAAGCAAGAAAAACATTTTGGGACAGATTTAACACTTATTGACACAGCGCAGTACAGCAGCCACAAATGCTGCGCTGCGTGAAAAAGAGAGAGGAGGAGAACGCCAAATTTACAGAAATATGGCTCTCTCCTCCTCTTTCCCTAGTGCCGGCGCTGAAATCCTTTGTGCCATAGTGCAAGGGTATCTCTGTGAGTGTAGCATAGGTTTTGTACTGGAAGGATAGCCTTCCAGTACAAAATACCATGCTTAGACTAACTTTAACCCTTTTCCCCCTTTGTATGTGTGTTGTTAAGTGCAGCACATGTACAAAGTCGGGAAAGAAAAGAGAAATGAAAGCATTTCTCCTTTATTGCACCTACTTCAGAAGGGAGCAGTTTTCTGACACTAAACCCTGTCTACTTTATTTAGTAAATAGGGTTTAGCGTCAGAAACCTTGGGTGGTTGCATGGGAATGCTCGCGCACGACCCATGGTACACCCCCTTTGCGCTAAGTAATGCAAAGCAGCACTATGCACTGCTTTGTGTTACTTTCATGTTATTTCCAGCGCTAAACAAGTTTAGCGCTGGAAAGTAAATCGGCAAAAAAAGATTTTGCGCCGATTTACATCACTTTTGTGATGCAAACACGACGTAAAATCTTAATAAATCGACCCCTTAGTGTGAAACGTCACGTGGCATTGTGTGCAGTTGGAATTAGTACAGACAAAGGCAATATTGGTGTGGTTGTTTACTTAGGTAATAAATAATAACCACTTTAAAGTCAAACCAAACCACCATACCATAAAATGTAATTCCCCATTAGAATAACACACAATATACAGAATGATAGAGCTCTCTCCTTTATGTCCATATATTGTAAAGGAGACACCTGTAGCACTCAGGGAACTGCATGGGTAAATGGAATAATAATCCTTTTTAGGTCGAGCCTAGAGCAGCGCATGCGCTGCTTGCGAGACTTTTAGTAAGGGGGTTTGGAAAGCTGACCAGACGCTCGTGCGTCATGGCCTTTTTCCTGCGGTTACGCGTGCAGGGCCGACATCTGTTCCCCATTATCGTGCCCAGACGCAGGCACGATAATTGGAAACACATGCCTGCCGTGCGTGTAATCGCAGGCAAAAGGCCATGACGCACGAGCGTCTGGTCAGCTCTGCAGGCTGCCGCGCTCGCTCGCCCCGATCCTCTCTTGAAAGCTTTGTTTTAGTTGCTTTCACTTTTGCGGCCGCATTCTTACAGCGCACGCGCAGGGGCCATCTGGGTTTAATTAACGTGCAGGCGCTTGTTACTCCAATGGATGCTCATGTGACATGGGTTTTTTGTCTTTTGAAAAGCTTGAACGCACAAGGGTGTGCGTCTTAGGTTCTCAACACACCGCTTGGGTTCTGAGGGCATTTGGCTTCTGGCCTCATGTCACTCAGCATTTCCTGCCTGTGCCAGGTACAAAAAATGTGGCATGTGCACGCACAAGTGGCAGGCAGAGTCCTCGGGAAGGTGTGAGTTATATGTGGGAGCTCACTCTTTACATACCTCAGAAGCTGAGAAGGCACTTCCTTAGAGCAGACGTCCTCGACGTACCCAACACGTTTCGTTTACTCCTTCGTCTGGGGCATGGTGTACCTCTTCACCAGCAGTGTGTACTCAGATAATACTTTGCACTCACTTATGCATACATGGCTTCCGAGGGTGGAATTCGGACTGCAGCCGCAAACGTCAACTTCGTACCCGAGTCGTCCACTTTTATTCCTTTTCCTGACATATTTTCCTACTTCGTGCTCAGCATTCGCTCCGTACTTGTTTGTGTACACGTCCGGTTCTTCGTGTAGTCCTAATACTGCTCTCCAGCTTGTTCTATAGTCGGCTACTGTAGTCCGATGCAGGAAGAGAGATGGCAGCAGTGATCCGCCATGCATGGTTTAGTCAAGGACAGGGGCTAGAATGACCCCGCCCCCACCTCATCCTTCCGGTCTCTTCCTCGCTTCCATTTTTGACACTTCCTCACTGCTCCCTTTAAACAAGCATTTGCAATGCAATAGGTCTCGCATTTATGCGAGTTTGAGACTATTGACATTGCAAATGACAATACCTTTTATTTATGTTTTAAAAACGAAAACAAAAATAAAAGGCATTATCATTTGCAATGTCAATAGCTCAAACTCGCGTAAATGCGAGACCTATTGCATTGCAAATGCTTGTTTAAAATGGAGGTTAGTGTGCTTCTAAGGCAGGCAATGTGGTCCTGGGGAAATGGAATAATCATCATTATACAAATGGATGATGCTGATGTGTCAAAAGTGCACCGCATCCAGGGTGTCCAGGAGGAAATGGAATTATATATCTAAAAAACAGAATGCTGTTGCATGACTGTGCGCCTATGATGGATGGATTGATGGATGATTGACCAAGGCAAAATGGGGAAAAAAAGAAAAAAATGTAATTACATTTTTTTATCAAAAATCAAACTGTAAAAAAATTAAAATATTCAAACTAAAAAAAATCTGAATTAAAAAATAACATTAAAAAAATTAAAATGTTAAAAATTTGAGAAAATTAAAATAAAACAATTAGAGAAATAAAATAAAAAAAGAAAATTCAAAAATAAATAAGTGAAATTCGAACAAAATTGAAAGATAAAATATAAATTATAATAAAAAAACAGTAATTACTGATGTTTATATGGGAGGATGAGAATAAACCCATTGGAGGTGCAAAATAAAAAAAATTCAAAAAATGCATGTCATATATATATAAGCGCTGTTCATCAAAATCAAATGATTAATATACATACTACAATGATCCTCAAGCATATTATTAAACTGATATCTCATCCATCATGCACGCCTATGGCAAAGGCACACTGGCTGAATGCACAAAATGGCTGCAAGCCAGTGCCACATGGTCACAACCAGCAAGGAGGCATGGCCACAACAAAGAAGACATGCAGGCCTATGGCAAAAGCACACTGGCTGGTGGCTACACAAAATGGCTGCCAGCCACATGATTAGACAACAACCAGCAAGAAGGCATGACCACAACAAAGAAGATATGCAGGCCTATGGCAAAAGCACACTGGCTGCCTACACAAAATTGCCTCCAGCTAAATGGTCACAATTACAACAACCAGCAAGGAGGCATGGCCACACAAATACGACATGAAGGCCTATGGCAAAAGCACACTGGCTGCCTACACAAAATGGCCACCAGCCACATAGTCAAACAACAAGCAGGAGGCATGGAAAACAAAGAACACATGCAGGCCTATGGCAAAAGCGCACTGGCTGCCTACACAAAAGGGCCATCAGCCACATGGTCACACAACAAGCAGGAGGCATGGAAAACAAAGAACACATTCAGGCCTTTGGCAAAAGCACACTGTCTGCCTACATTAAATGGCCACCAGCCACATGGTGAAACAACAAGCAGGAGGTATGGAAAACACATACATGCCATTGGACTCTGACTATACAAAAATGGCCCCTGGCCAAATGGCGTGGGGAACAAAGACAATTGGTGGCTATGGCAAACATACTCACACATTGGCCAGACAATGGAGGCATGGTAACACAGGAGAACACAGCATTAATTCAACAATGCCAAAAACGAAAATTAACTGGACTTAAAAAACAACAACACACATCCTCCAAAGGTTTCAAATATATTACCCCACCTATACACTGTTTGCAGGAAAAAACATGAAATACCTCAAAAAACATATTTTGTTATTTAATCCAAAGCTATCCATGGCCTAACTGATGTTTCAATTCAACAAACACCACAGAAACAGTTGTTGCATGCACACATGACTAGTACTGGGCCTACTGGCTGGAAGGCCCATTGGCAGACTAGTCCACATAGAGAATGAAATGAATATTGCAAATTTATTTAAAAATATGGAGAAAATGTACTAAATTGTACAACATTTTTCCTTTACAAAAGAAGGAAAATGACATGCAAAAAAATAACTAGGCCCCTACTGAAACTGCAGGCCACCCACCACAATAAATTTAAAAAATCAAATAAAACTACAAATAAATCCCGGTGCATGCCCCCAATCAAATAAACAACACCTTTATACAACAGTTTTTTTTCTTACGTGTAAAATCTCAAATGCAAAGTCCTTAAATCCAATGGTATGTATGCAGCAGGCAAGGAGAGTGATCCTTCCAGCTCCAAATCCAAATGAAAAGTGACCAGGAGATGGACAAATCACCTGGAGGATCCTGCTGGAGTGGAACAGGAATTTGGAGTCTCTGTGGCACTGCTTCCTGTTGGAAGAAAAAAGTTTTTAAAAAATGGTTTCTTGCACAAATAAAAACAACTTCAAGAAGAGAAGAAAATCCACTTGAAAAAGCCTCTCAGCTGCTTCTTGAGGACAAAAGCTGCTGGAGCAGGGCATCGCGCTCAACACTACATTGGTGCAGTTTCGGCTGGAAGCAGTGCAAGCGAGCGCGAAGAATCGCGCAAGCTCTCTAGTGCCCCAAGATTATTGTGGCGCTCACAAGTGCCAAAATAAATCTCGAGCGTGCAAATGCTAAAAAACTCCACTTAGTACCCGAAAAGGAGGAATTCAGGAACTCCGCGCTCCTCCGCAGAGCGCGGAGTGTCCGAATTCCACAAACTCCACAAGCGGAGTGGAATTTACCGCCCAGGCCTATTAACAACTGAAGCTGAATACCTTCTCAGTCCGGATCCAAAGACCCCATAATTTTACTCCCTTCCCAAAATGGATAAAAACACGTCATCTTCACATGGATTTCTAATTGTATCCAGCATAGACTCCATCTTGGAACCCCTGTCGCAGTTTATGGGCCATTTTCTCAGCCCGCTAGTGCAACTTACGCCCACGTATTTAAAGGACAAAAGAGATCTGCTCAATCAGATTGAGAACCTACATTTCAACCCCACGATCCACATCTTGGTCGGTTTAGACATCGAAAGTCTGTACACAAGTCTACCACAAGGAGTCGCTCTGGAAACAATTGAGAACATACTATTTAAGGAAAACTGGCAGTACAATACCCCTAGACACTTCATTCTCGAATGCTGCAAATTGGCTTTAACAGAGAACTTTTTTGAATATGAGGGATCCGTTTTCCTATAAAAACATAAGACCTCTATGGCCAGCACCTTTGTATCAAGCATGGCAGAACTCTACGTGAGTGAATTTGAAAACATACATATACTCAGCAACAATAATCCCTATAAATAGGAGATCAAGTTTTGGAAATGGTACATCGACGACATGTTCATAGTTTGTCAAGGAGATGAAAACTCTTTTCAAGAATTCATGACCTGGCTCAATACCCAAGATAATTTTCTAAAATGTACTTGTTCCACACACCAGACCGAACTGTCCTTCCTTGATGTAATTGTATCTCAAAAGCAGTTTCCTTTGGAAAATATTTTATCCTGTATGCCCTATTTGTTTTGTATATTCCATTCAATCCCAGTCACTTACACACTATGCATACATTGGAAGTGAGACCATATAGCCCCTACAGATAATCGTGACAACTAAAATTGTAAAAAGGTACAAATCAATTTATTGGTTTAAAAACTACTAGACTACACAATTTAAAAAACAGCTGGCATAATACATGGTATTATTGGTGTCCTACACTCGATTGTGAAAAACACTTTTGCAAATATTAATTATACATTAAAAAACAACAATCAAGTTAAAAAAGAGAGTACATATCATAGACAAAAACACTGTGTCATTAACAAAGTACACATCCGTGATAGAACAATTTTACGGGCTGGTGCCTGGTACTTTTCTATTCGTTAAATACTCGTTGGCCACAGCCACTTCACGGATTGTGTTATTCTCAACAAGGCGTCAACGTGTTTCGATGGATTCTTATAACACCATCTTTTTCAAGACAAAGATCTGGACTCTCATAGAAATTAGATTAACACTTGATCAGTTAAAAACCTGTGTAATAGTACACAAACGTCAATCAGCAAACTTGGGAAATATCATAATTTAAATTGTCATACTATTAAAGAAGACCCATATACATAGTATCTTTTATAGGGCACTTGATAATACTGTTTTTATATCATATAATCAGAGATTACTAAGAATTTTTCAAAGTATCCTTATTTAAAAAACATCCTACATGAATCCCCGAGCAGTATTACACATCCCAGAAGAGATGTTTGCCCATGATCTTTAGACATTTGCTTGATAAACAGTGTACACCTCACAATCACAAATGATTATCACTAGGTATATATGTCACTCTTCCCTCCATTTGCACTCACAAACCCACATACTCATTTATCTCTAGTACCCACACACACATTACTTCCAATGGTGGCACGTAGCCAGCTCTCCCAGTCTCATAGGATCATTTCTTTGAGCAAACCTCACCTCTCGATAGCGATGGTGGCCGCTCCCCTTGCCCTAAGCTTATACTTCAAGGGTTTTTTTGGGTCGATGCCTCCTGCTTCCTATCAAGATTGTGGTTCAATCAATCTATTAGAGAAAAAAAAAATTCATCCGGTTGTTATCTTTATTGGAATTAATGCTGGCCCAGTTATTATAATTGAGACGATCTTTACAACATATAAATATCGCTGAGTTAGAGCGTTTAAGTCTCACCTTCATCTTATCTAAAGAAGCCAGGAAGATGTTTTCGTGCTACTTGATCTATCCGGCAGAGCGTTTAAAAATTTCTGGCCCGGTTTTGCGGTTCTGAAAAACATATGGAATATAGCTAACTAGTTCGCCATCCCACCGAAGGAATTTTCCCAGAGTAGTACGCAAATAAGAGAATGGTTCTTACATTTGCCAGATGAAGGGGGCAGTTATTTCCCCCTTCAATTTTGAGCAGGCGGGTGTCTTCGCACTACTAGAGCTGCCACCTGGGCGTGTAAAATTTCTAGCCCAATTACTGGCTCTGTAAAACACATGAAAAAGGGCTAAGTAGCTCACATTCTCTCAATGGGAATTTTTTATAAACCATATACAAGAAAGAGCATGGTTCTGACATTTACCTGATAGGAGGAGAACGTGGTTGCCTTCTTAAAATTAGGTTTTAAATTTTAGATTCCACTGTTGCCTTCTTAAAATGTCAGAGCTCAAGTTCCCCTGTGATAATTAGGGTCTGAAAAATAGAATAAAAGAAGATAGTACAATCCTTTTGCAATCTCCTCCTAGGGCTCTCTGATGCTATAATTGGTTGCCCCTATTCCCTCAAAATAGTCATCGGCCCTTAATAGCACTCTCTCATATTGTGGTTAATTTCCGTATGCCAGATATTATTGAACAACCCCAGAAATCAAATAGCGTATGTCCTTAATGGAACCCTATACTCGATAATAAAGATAAGTATAGACAGGTCCCTGCTGCCTTGTGCTAGTACTAAGGCTATCCCAATATTTCTGTTGTTCGTGGTAAGAATCACCTATACGGTACTGCTACTTTAAATAAGGGACTTTAAACAATCCCTCTAACAACAGAATTTGCCTCTATCTAGACTAATCTACGATGTATCTCGATATCACTATTAATCTGTCTAGCTCAACCTCCTTAGGCTCGCTATGTCGATATTACTCTTAAACTCCTTCCATCTTCCATTTAAAGAGTGAGTTTCTCTGCAATAACGCTAACCTCTCCACTTACTTCAGATGCTGCACGCTCCTGCGTGGTATCGTCTGTGGCTTTTCTTCGCTGATAAATGTTTAAACATTGCTCCTACTGGTCTAAATATACCTATCAGCTTACCAGGTCACACTTGTTAACAATTACCGCGGCGTCTTCACCTCGCTTGCGCGGTCATCACTTCCTTCAAGGCGCAAGTACTTCCGGGTTATAGTAGACACAAACGATGTGTTTGTTATTCCACCATAACTTCTCCCCACAATATGCGCCATCTTAAAATGTCCGAAGTAGGTAAACACAGAACTGTTTGTTGTTCCCAACGCTACCTAATAAGGATCAAAGAGGAATGACGCTCAAGTGATAAGCTGTTAAAATAAACAACCCTAAGTCGATATAAGGGGGAGTAAGCAGTTTATTCTCCTCCTTACATTTGTATATATTAGAAGGAATTATTTAATTATATAGTCTCTATATCTCTACCTTTTGTGTATTTATTATTCGCGTATTATACATCTGGGAAAATAGAATGCGGTGACTTACTGTCCCTCTTGTATTTCATTAATATGCATATACTACACTAGGGAAAATGATATGCCCTGGCTTGGATTCCCGTTCCAATAATTACAGTAAATGGCTCAGAATATAAAAACCCGAAGCAGGGTGTCACACCCCCCTGGTCTATCATTAATCCTTAAGATTCTTAATGTCTCAGGTTTAGAAATTCCGAATTTCCGTACTCCTGATAATTCTATGTAACATGTCTTTAAGGAATAAACCCTCTCTCAATGTAAAATATCACTCACCAAGCATCTTAGTTAGTGGTACCAATATCTTCTGACCCCCTCTTGACCTATATCTCTCTGACTGCGCATCGTTATTATAGTAGAGTGGAGTACAACCGTGAAGATTACATATGGTCTACAAAACCAGCAGCAGCTATCAACACATAGTTGAATGGAAGATAGAGTGCTGCTAGACTAAGGTACACATGGCTTTTTGCTGTGGCTCTTATCATTATCTACGCTCGCTCTATGTAATGAAGGACATCCAGTCCTCTCTGGAATTAAAACCCTTGTTGATAGTATCAAGTTTGCACATGTACCACTGTTCCCTCATTTTTCTAGTCTTTTCTACATTGCCTCCACACCTGTTATTCTTGATTTTTTCCAATATGAACCACCGGAAATCCTCACATTTGTGGTTTAATTGGGAGAAATGTGTGGTCAATGGTGCATTCTCTTTGTTCGTACGTATGGCAGATTTGTGTTCTACTAGTCTGAATCGTAGCTCTCGTCCTGTTTCGCCTATGTAGCCTAGGCCACACGGGCAGACCAGGAAGTAAACCACATTTTTGGTTCTGAAATTGGTGAGTTCTTTAGATGTAAATGTTTGGCCCTTGTGTTCTACCTGTTTAGCTACTATGCATTGTTCACAGACTGAACAGGATCCACATTTGTTGTTCCCTGTCGCTTTTGTTTGAAACATCGTGGTTTGCGTATTCTCATCTTTATCAATGTAAGTATGTACCAGGGAATTACGTAGGTTTTTATTACGCCTAAAGGCAAACAAGGGTTTCTCAAAGCGTTCCTCTCTGTCGTCATTAACAATCTTCCAGTTTCTATTGATTATATTTTTTATTTGGTTACTCACTTGGGAGAATTTGCTAACAAACACTATCTTGTCGGTGGATTTATTCTTTTCTTTCTTTTTGTTCATGTCGAGCATAGCCTCTCGGTCATAGAACCTGGCTCGTTTAAACGAGTTCTTTATCAATTTTTTCGGATAGCCCCTGTCATTTAATTTCTTCTTGAGGCCCTCAGAATGCACGTAAAAATCATCAATTGAAGTGCAATTCCTGCGGAGGCGCAGAAATTCCCCAAAGGAGATATTATCTCTCTGGGCCTTAGGGTGATGACTTTTATAATGTAGGAGGGTATTTTTGTCCATTTTTTACTATATAGTTCTACTGCTAATTTGTTGTCATCATTTTTAATACAGATATCTAAAAAGTTGATGTGGGAGTTACTCCATTGGGAGGTAAATCTGAGATTTGGATCTCCCAAGTTCAACCAGGAGATGAACTCTTCCAGTTCGTCACTAGCACCGCTCCAGATGAAAATAATATCATCTATGAAACAGTGCCAGTGACTGATGTTCTCAAAGAATGGGGCTAGTTCGTTAAAAACATGGACCTGCTCGAATTTACTGACATAAAGGCAGGCCAGACTGGGGGCGCAAGTTGCGCCCATGCTGGTCCCCTTTATTTGATGGTAAAGATCTTTCTTATATAAGAAAAGATTATTCTTCAATACCATACTAACACAGCTCATTATGAAGTCAATGTTGCCACCCCCAAGTTCTTCTGCTTGTAGGATCGATCTTACTGTTTTAATTGTGTCATCCTGAGGGATATTTGTGCATAAGGCTTCAATGTCAAGGGTGACCAGATGCTGGGTCACCCCATTGAAGCCCAATCCCTCAAAGGTGGCAATCTCATGCGCCGAGTCCCTCAAATAAGATTTCTGTTTGGCAACAATAGGTTTTAAAAAGTAATCAGCATATTTGCTAAGCGGTTCTAAAATTGAACCGATACTGCTCACGATTGGTCGCATCGGGGGTCTTGGATATCTTTATGGATTTTAGGCAATCCATATATTGCCGGTGTGATGGGATCTAGGTTATATAAGAATTTATATTCATCATCGCAGATCCAGTCTTCACTTCTGGCTAGATCTAACAGTTCATGAACATCTTTCTTCAATTGAACATTTTTGGAGTGGGATACCTGTTTATAATGTTCTTTCACACTCAACAGACTTAACATTTTATTGTCATAATCTTTGTAGTCAAATAAGACAACCCCGCCGCCCTTATCGGCGGGTTTAATAATAATATTAGTATCCTCTTTAAGTTCTCTAAGTGCTTTTCTATGATCCTGTGAAAAATTATTATTGAGTTTATGTGGACGATCTAATAAGTTTTTGATTTCAATCTCCACTGTTTTTTCAAAAATCTCAATATTTTTGCTAACTTGGCCTAAAGTAGGGGTAAAAGACGATTTGCCAGGCAGACCAGAGATATTGGTACTCGGGCGACTATCTCTACCTACAAAGAAGTCCTTAAGTCTAATCTTTCTAAAAAATGATTTAAGATCTTTTTCGAATTCAAATTTGTTAGGAGCTACTGTGGGGGCAAAGCTAAAGCCTCTCTCAAGAACTTCTTTTTCTGCTATAGTGAGTGTTTTGGCTGAAAGATTGATAATGGGGATTTTATCTAGCTCCAATATCTGCGGTTCCTGGTCTTTAAATATTCTTGGGGAGGGTAATTCCTTACTGGTTCCCCCCTGTTGGGGTTCCAGAAGTTCCCCTGGTCCCGCTTCTGGCGTTGCCCTAAAAAGGTCTCTGGTTCTGGATTGAAACCCCCTCTTCCACGGGTTTCTAAATGCTGATCTTCCTCATCGCTACTGGAACAAGAGGTATCAGAGAAGGTAATCCTCTTATTGCCCCCTCTGGAATAAATGGGTTTCTGATAGTTGGGTTTTTCCCACCTCTGATCTCTTTTAACATCATAGTACTCTTTTCCTAGATAAGGATATATTTTTTCTGCACTAAATTTGTCAATATCTTTTCTAAGTTTGTTCATTTTCTTGTTAACCAGATATTCTCTATAACCCTCAGTTTCTTGCTTCATCTCATCGAGTCTCTTTTTAATTTCATCTATTGCTGTTGTGTCCTTTATTTTGCTCTCTAATTCTTCAATGGCTTTCTTTTCTATATTTATTACCTCCTGAGCCGTCTCTATAATAAGGATAAGCCAATCACGGCTACAGCGGTTTGCGATGTGTGACCAGGTTTCCAAGAATTTTTTATGTTCGACAAAGAGTCCTGGCTCATTTTTAATTTGGAGCCCGATCGGTATCACACCTGCTTTTAGATACTCGATAAGGAATTCCGCATGCAGTTCAGTGTGGATTAATTTTTTCTATAGGTTATATAGTTTTAATAGCTGTTCATGGTTTGATTGGTTAGTAATGTTGGTAGCCCCACTACGTGAATTTTGATTTATAAGTTTGTTAAATTGATCTTCTGAGAAGCTGAACATTTTAAAATTGTCCATGCTTCTAAGAGAGGGGACTAACTAGAACCTTATGGAGTGCAGAAAGCCTTCCCAGACACAAACTGCCTCTTCAACCCAATGGGCTGTGCTGGAGATTACTAGAAAATAAGAGGAACCCCTTCACATTCAAAGGAATAGGGTACTATACAATTGTATCACAAAAACAGTTTCCTTTGGAAAATATTTTATCCTGTATGCCCTGTTTGTTTTGTATATTCCATTCAATCCCAGTCACTTACACACTATGCATACATTGGAAGTGAGACCATATATCCCCTACAGATAATCGTGACAACTAAAATTGTAAAAAGGTACAAATCAATTTATTGGTTTAAAAACTACTAGACTATACAATTTAAAAAACAGCTGGCATAATACATGGTATTATTGGTGTCCTACACTCGATTGTGAAAAACACTTTTGCAAATATTAATTACACATTAAAAAACAACAATCAAGTTAAAAGAGAGTACATATCATAGACAAAAACACTGTGTCATTAACAAAGTACACATCCGTGATAGAACAATTTTACGGGCTGGTGCCTGGTACTTTTCTATTCGTTAAATACTCGTTGGCCACAGCCACTTCACAGATTGTATTATTCTCAACAAGGCTTCGACGCGTTTCGATGGATTCTTATAACACCATCTTTTTCAAGACAAAGATCTGGACTCTCATAGAAATTAGATTAACACTTGATCAGTTAAAAACCTCTCGATAGCGATGGTGGCCGCTCCCCTTGCCCTAAGCTTATACTTCAAGGGTTTTTTTGGGTCGATGCCTCCTGCTTCCTATCAAGATTGTGGTTCAATCAATCTTCATCTTATCTAAAGAAGCCAGGAAGATGTTTTCGTGCTACTTGATCTATCCCGCAGAGCGTTTAAAAATTTCTGGCCCGGTTTTGCGGTTATTTGCCAGATGAAGGGGGCAGTGATTTCCCCCTTCAATTTTGAGCAGGCGGGTGTCTTCGCACTACTAGAGCTGCCACCTGGGCGTGTAAAATTTCTAGCCCAATTACTGGCTCTGATAGGAGGAGAACGTGGTTGCCTTCTTAAAATTAGGTTTTAAATTTTAGATTCCACTGTTGCCTTCTTAAAATGTCAGAGCTCAAGTTCCCCTGTGATAATTAGGGTTTCAGTTGCTGCACGCTCCTGCGTGGTATCGTCTGTGGCTTTTCTTCGCTGATTTTTTTCAGAGGGCACCAGACTAAGGACCAAAACCTTTTACAAATGCACAGAAAAGAACAGCCTTTTGTCCTCTGACAGCTTCCACCTACGCCCTCTCAGAGAGAACCTTCCTTATAGTCGATTTTTAAGGCTTCACCGCAATTGTAGCAACCTCAAGGACTATATGGAACAAGCTTGCAACCTGATGGAGAAACTTGAAGAAAGAAAATATCCGATCCAGATCATAAAAAGATGCAACAAATGTGCAAGGTATCAAAACAGAGAAAACCTCTTAGAACAAACCAACAGATACCCAAACGAAGACATCTGGACCATGTTACAAGCTACTGTGCAGCATCCAACCAGGTAAAGAAAGCTATCAATAGCCATTGGATTATCATTATCTCCGGCGCCTTGACCTGGCCTACACCCAGGCCCACAAATGCGGAAAAAATATACGGGACCATCTAGTCCACACCAGACTGACACCATACCAAAAAAGAGAAAGCACAGTGCCTACAGCCTGTGGCCTACTGCTAATCACTGGGCATTACCTGTGTGAAACATGCTCAATATGTTACCTAACAAAAAGAACCAATACCATCGATCTAGAAACAACCTTGAGATGGACTATAACAAAGCACACCAACTGCAACACCGCCCATGTGATCTATATGATCACCTGCCCGTGTCAACTAAAATACATAGAAATGACCTCCAGGAAGGAGAAAGTCCGAATAGGAGAACAGCGCAAATGCAGTAGAATAACCACGTGAATGAGTAACCACTTCCGCACAGAGAAACACACAGAGAATGACCTGGAATGGATCATCCTGGAAACACTTGACAAAATCGACACAAAAGCAGAAAGGATACTTTTCCAAAAAAAGCAACAATGGGTATACCGACTCAAAACGTTTGTATAAGGGTCTGAACGACAATATTCCTTGGCTAGCACTCAACAAATAAACATGACCCCTTATGTAACCAGAAATCATCTACAACACCAACCAGAAATTGAAGGCTCTCCGTCATGGCAACACGAAACCATACACAATGGCTACATTACAAAAACCTTGTCTCCCTAAGACAGAACTAGACATACAGGGAACCACCCAGAGCCATCACCTTTCCTCTTATCTTATTAATTATAGTGGTGATGTCCAATCCACTTTGTGTTCTCCCCCAACAAAAAAATCGATAGGGGATGAGGTGCCTTATTACAGGAAGAAGGGCCCACGCTCTACGCAGGTCACTATACGCAGAATAGTAAGGATAAATCTACCAAACAAATATGGAGACAATTCCTCACATAATCGCTTGCAAGAAGCAGTCATGGAGGATTATTTACACATCCCACATAGTCCATTTCCTCAAAACGTCACATACTATGATTTTCGAGTAATGTCAATTACAAAAACCACCAGAGACTTATTTTAGAAAATTGTACACTGTCAATCACTTCTATGTCTATTATCACCATAATGACAGCTTGCATATACTTTAACTGTGGGTATGGCCTGCACACCTTTTTTAGAGTCAGGCCAAACACCCAATCATCCTCCAGAAGAGAAAGGGTCCACAAAAACAAACGAACAAGGAGGGGACAAAAGAAAAAATCCAGAGAACCCACGGAGGAATCACAAGAGAACCTAGTTATGAACATCTCAGACAAACACTCACGCCATTGGAATTATCAGTATTGAACGAAGGGGTGTCATTCGTACCAACATATTCAACCAATGCCATGGAGACAGAGATATCCTTATTTAAATGTATGCGAAAACTTCGATTACGCTGGTTTTTTCAACATGTGATACAATTAACAGACACAGCAATGCAGAAAACTGATAAAATCTTCAAACCCAAAAGTACATTCATGTCACCTATATCCCATAAGACCTTGAACATGTTCGAGCTGCTTGTCAAGAAGGATCTGGAAAATGTACATGGTTCGGCGCACATACGCAGGAATCTGTCAAACAAGGAATTTCGAACGCTGCGTAAACTTGCTGAAGATGATAATATAACATTTCAGCCGGCGGATAAGGGAGGAGCCCTGGTGGTCATGAATACATCATATTATGAGAAAAAGGTACAGGATCATGTATTCGATGAAGAGACCTTGAATATAGCATGTCACAACGCATGCTATTACATCGCGTTCCATTACAACGCGGTCGTTACAACAACCGCGTTGTTAGAACGCGATACCTTTACAACGCAAGTCATTAGATCAACTTGCTCTAGATGGCGCTCCAACCTTAGGAATAGTATAATCTACTATTCCAACTCCAGCCTGCGCAACAGTAGGGAAGGTGTTGGAATAGTAAATTATACTATTCCTTAGGTTGGAGCGCCATCTAGAGCAAGTCGATCTAATGACTTGCAATGTAAAGCATCGCGTTGTAAAGGTAACGAGATGTAACGACCGCGTTGTGAAGGCTGTTTCCCCATTCCCTTAGAATCGGATCCCACGGTTATTTTTCAGAGCACTTTGAACAACATTTTAACAAAAGCCATGGAATCCGGATGGATTGATGATAACACCAGAAAGTTTTTGAAGTCGGGCTATCCGCAACGCCCCTACATATATATGCTACCCAAGATGCATAAAGATCCAGAGGACCCCCCTTTTAGAACTATTGTGGCAGGATGTGGATCAATACATGAGTCAGTAGGCAGATATTTAGACCACTTCTTGCAACCCCTGGTACAATCATGGGCATCGTACATCCAAGACACCACAGACTGTTTGAACAAACTAACCAAAATGCAAGAAGCAATTGATGAGAACACTTGGTTATGCACTATTGATGTGGTGGCACTATATACATCGATTCCCCATTCCGAGGGTTTGGAAGCAGTTTAGTGGATGTTGTTGAAAAGCAACTACAAGGAATCCCATAATTTTTTTTTACTTGAGTTACTGCACTTCAACTTGTACCACAGCTACTTCTCTTGGAAGGATAGCTTCTTTCTTCAACACACAGGGACATCTATGGGTTTTCCGGGGGCACCCAGGTATGCAAACATCTTCATGGCCAAGTATGAGGACATGCATATTCTACAACAGAAAGAGTGGCAAGACAACCTGTTAATATACATGAGGTACATAGACGACCTCCTGCTCCTATGGAAAGGTCCAAGACAACAATTGGAACATCTCATTGAGACCCTGAACGGACATAATCCTCGCATAAAATTCACACACCAGACCAGTCAAGAATCGATCAATTTTCTGGACATCCTAATAGAATTGAAAGAAGGCAGCTTACATACAAGGGTGTATAAGAAACAAACGGATAGAAACAATGCCTTGCATTTTCAAAGCTTTCATCCACCATCACTCAAAAACCATCTACCACTTTCGCAGTTTATTAGGATTAAGAGAATTACATCAGATTCAAAGGCATGCCATAAAACTATTGAAGAAGTATCACGACAATATCAATAGGGAGGTTATCCGCTTAAAGTTTTGGAAACTGCACAACAGAAGGTTCAACACATGCAACGTTCAGATCTTTTGAAAAAAACAATGAAACACACTGAGAAATGAGAAGTCTTTGTTGTAAAATTTTCCACCGCAACTCCGGCAATAAAACGGAGTATATTGCGAAAATGGGAGATAATTGAACAAGAATCAGATTTTAAGGACGTGTTTACCTCAAAACCCATGTTTGCACACTCACGATCCAAAAACTTAAAGGAATAAAAAAAAAAAAGACTAACATCTACAACTTGTGCTCAAACTATGGGCATGCGAAAATGCTTTAACTGCAGTCACTGTGGCAACGTGATTACAGGGACACATTTACTCACCCACACACTGGCAAAAAGATCAGATTGAATCACACATCAGACTGTAACTCAGAAATGGTCATTTATGCCATTAAATGTCCGTGTGGACTAGTGCATGTTGGCAGAACATCAAGAAAAGTCAAAATAAGACTCACAGAACATAAAAGCATGATCAGAACAGCCAACACAAATTCATGTTTAGCTGCACACTAGGTAGAAAAAAAACATACTATACCCCAAATCAGGTTTACTATTTTGGATAAAATATTGACAGTACCACACAGAGACACTAACCAACAGCTAGTGCAAAGAGAGACACATTGGATAAGGCGTTTGAACACTCTAACACCATTTGGTTTGAACGAAAAAATTGAGTTGGTTTGCTTCTTATAAATTTGAATGATGTATATAGCATGTTTTATTGACTGCAATTCATGATGGAGTTGTTTGTTTATAATATTGCAATCAGGATAAAAGACATTCTCATTACAAATATGGTATGGTTCTATGGCCAGTCATGCTGTTGAACAGAAGTCAGTATACCTCCGATGGTCTCGTTGGCGTTTTCATACACAGCACGTTCCATACAACATTTATAATTTATTTTTCACCTTTTTTTTCACTAGGCATGATCGCATTATCTTTGTTCACCTAGTACTGTATTTTGAGAAACAGGGTGCACTACATAGCATTTTATGAACTTGACATGTAGGCATCACATAACGATGTGGCAAACACAGCTTCGTTGCACATAACACTAATTTATTATTTATTTTTCACTAGGTATAACTGTATTACCTTTGATCGCTGAGAATACAGTATACTACATAGAGGTTTATGGACATGACATGTAGATACCACATAGCGATGTGGACATATTTTACTAATTTCTATCACATGGAGAATGCGCATAATTGAGAGGCAAGAAGTTAGCGCTTAAGTATGAGATTACATATGTTGTTAGTGTTTGTCTCGCTTTTTTTTTTTTTCTCTGGTAAGGTTGTTTTCAACACGGAAAAATCGGAAGGCTCACAATCACTAATGAGTCTGTTTTCTATGTCTTTCTGGCATTAAGCTGCGTTAGGGTAACGTGCAGACCTCAGTCATTAACTAACATCGCATCACGGTGAGTGCAAACAATTTTCAAGGGACGGAGGGCGTGCATTCGAGAGCGGCTCGGTTTGTGAAGTAAGTTTAAGCCAGTTACTGGTTGAGGTTTTACATGGGGTCGGTTTGCGGGGCGGCTTTTGATTAAATGTGTTCCTTTATTTAGAACTAGCAGCATACAACCACCTTGACTTGATCGGAAATATCACGTTGTTTCACGACATCAGAAGTAAGTGGTTGAAGTCTTGCATGGTTTCAGGCTTTTGGCCATGTTTTTTGGCGTGAGGCGGAATACTGATCTTTACATGTGTTTAATTAATAGAAATACCTTCAACATTGCCAGTTGAGGTCAATTATTGACCGGGTAGGTGTCAGTTGATTTGGCATTGGTTATTTTAATACACAGATTAGAGATGTATAACTCAGATGCACCGCATCATGGGACACAGTCAGTGGAGAAATTACATACCTGAGGGGCACCACGGAGCATTTTGCATGAGGATTTCATTCACATATACATTTTTTAAGGTGTAGGCACGGGCTCCTGAGCAACAGCATGAATTTAAGGCATGAATGTATGCACTAATCTTCCGGTGAAGGGTACACACCTGAGAAGCTCTTATACATATATATATTTGTGTTGATTTGATATACATGGTATGGTTAAACCTATGTATCATTTGTTATTTTAGAGTTTCCCTGATGAAGGGATTCCCGAAATGCATTGGCAACACAGCACAGAAAAACCTCATGTTATATGCATAATGTTAAGAGAGCAAAAAAAAAACTTGTACAGTACAGATGACACAAGTGAAATGTCAATGCGAACATGATTACTGTTGTTTTTTTCTTTAGTTATCAGTAGCATTGAGTACATTGTTTTACTGTGTATGTACTGGCTAATGAGCTGGGTTTAAAGTGTTTAACAATTGAATTTGTGAAAGAATTTTTTTCTAAGTAGCACTGCACCATATGGGCAAGAGTAGCGCACCTTGTTGCATGTGACAGGATCTGTACATGTCAATTGGTCGAGCTTGCATATACTATCATAGTCGTTTTACAACATAGGGGCGACTTTTAGGTCTATTTCTTAGACATTCCCTATCCACGCATGGGATATCACTGAAACGAATAAGAAAACACCTCACCCCGGCTTAAAAGCTGTCATTTTTCACAACACGTCCTCACTTCAGGACGGTTGAGGACGCTATAGACGTGCAAACTGAGGGCCTAGAGATGAAAAATAAGTGAAAGCACGACGGAGACTCCATGTCGCCCGCCTAATGTTTTTTCCCCAATAGATTACTTTTAACTTGCAGCGTAGTCACTGCACAGCATTGTCACGACCACTGCAAATTAGAGTAGAAGGGTCTTCAGGTTCCATCTACAAAACACTGTTTATGCACTTATTCACCTGCCTACTTGCTCTATCTCAAACTCATTACCTAATCATAGCGTGGCCCCCTTTCCTCATTCAAAAAACTGCGGCTTATTGAAGTAGAACAGCTCTATAGCTCCAACCCATTGATGCACATTTGCATCAGTTGAGGAATGTTAAGTTTGCACAAATAGTAACACAGCCAAACTGGTACCACCTTTAAGGAACTGTTACGTAGTGCTAAGACAGATAACAATATACCACCACAGCAGCAGTACATAGGCTCCGTTTAAAACATATGCACAACTGGTGGAATGCTAATATGGGTAAATATTAGTCAACTCACCCATTCACCTTTTGGCTTTCACAGCATGCTGGGACAAACACGGCGTAAAACTACTACAGCGGTTTGACACACAAAATAACACTCCAACAAGAGGTATATATTTCCAAAGCCCCTTTTTTAACCCGGATTGTTAAACAGACCTGGATCAACTTTAAGTGCAACAAGGCTTCTTGTTTTACCAAACACTGCATGAGTATCATGGCAACAACATAAGGCACTCCCAAGCACTATATCGCATTACTGTATACCAATCATGGTCCACCATAGGCAGAACATCATATGCCAACACCTTAGGTATGTTAAGGACTATTGATGAAAAATATTCAAAAGAGACATCTATCTTTGTATTCATTATTTTTTTAGATTTCCCAAAAAAAAACCTCGCCTCAACGGACACCTATGAGGCGGTTTGAAGAATATTATAAGGTAGTTCAAATTAATCTATGGGGCCGATTCCGATCTCGGTCGGAGGCGCACCCAATACCATTCGGTCGGGAAAAAGCCATGCGAAAGCCTGTTTCCCGACCGAACCGTACTGCGGGTCCGGCCGAGCGAGTACGATGCGAGTCGCCGACCGACTCGTCCGGGCGACCCGACCGCTCCGACCGACTCGTACCCGGATCGTACCGCTCCGACCGACTCGGTCGGACCCGGTCGCACCGCGCAATGGAGACGTTTTCCGGCCGGGTAAGTACGATGCGCACCTCGACCGCTCCGACCGACTCGCGCCGTCCGACTCGAACTCGCTGTCGGAGCCGTACTTTGGGGGTCCGTGTCGGACCCCCTGTCACGCGTACCCGTGCGAGGCGCACACAGGGGGACCCATGGGTCCCCCTACCTGTGCATGTACGCCGCGAGCGCTCGCGGCGTACTCGCTGTAGGGGCGCCCTTGTCCGCCTCGCACCCATTGAGGCAATGGGAGCCCGCGTACGCGTTGTACGACCGGCTCCCATTGAGTTCAATGGGAGTCCGACCGACTCGTGTCCGATAACATACGGACGCATCGTACTCGTTCGGTCGGACTGCACGGGTCCGATTCGGTCGGAAATCTCTCCGGGTCCGGCTCGGTCGGAGAAATTTCCGGCCCGAATCGGAATCGACCCCTAAGTCTCTACATATAGAGGGAAATCGTATGCACAAACATGTC
This sequence comes from Calotriton arnoldi, assembly GCA_963921515.1. NCBI lineage: Eukaryota > Metazoa > Chordata > Amphibia > Caudata > Salamandridae > Calotriton > Calotriton arnoldi. The sequence continues at coordinate 69,681 of CAWUFW010001883.1, forward strand.
ACTTCTTCATCATCATCATCAACAAACTTTATTCGGTTTGACAAACCATAAAAGTCACACATAAAAAATACATGGAATACATATAAAAAGTCAACATGATTAAAAAATTCATAAAACACATAATGCCCAACGAAATCAAGTCATCTCGGATTCAAAATCCTTATTCAGATGGATTGAAAAAATAGACATTAAAATTTCCCGATATCTCGGCTACAACGGTCGTATAATGATTAAAGAGTTTGCAATCATACAAGTTATATTAAATTACAAATTTTTGCTGATAGCCATATAAAACATTTAAACTGCACACTGCCTCCTGAACCTGTAAGAATTAACATCCTTTAAAAAGGAAATGCAGTCTATGTAGGCAATGTTATAATGTCAAATGCAGTACTAATTATTAAAACCAATCATTCCCATACTAAACTCCTCAGTCGCACTGTGGCAGAAATACATTTGTAAATCATTTCACATATATATTCTGTTTGAAAAAGCTGGAGGTAAAATAAAGCTGGCCTGTATTTCCTAATCTTCAACCCCTCAGTAGTAGTATAATAAATTCTCTTTGTGGTCTATCATATAAATGGCAGAAAAAGAGGACGTGCAGCATATTCTGGGATGAGTTGGAATCACAAGGGCATGGGTCCAGGTGAGCATCACAATATGCTTTGCTGGGATAAGACATCAGTAAGTGAGCAATGCTAAATCTAATAAGATAAAATCTTTTAGAGTGACCAAAGGGGAGCAAGTGATTTGGCTCAATTCTTTCGGTACTAACCAAGGGGAGATAATCAGCTACACGCTTTTTGCTAAGTACCATACGTTCCCTCTGCTCCATTAGGACGTTTAAAAATTCCTTCTTTAAATGGGACTTTGTGATGGAAGTGATAAGTTGGGGATTAGTAAAGCAGTCCTGCCTCCCCATGAGATCCCACTGCCTTTTGACGTAGGTAAGCCAAGGTATTTTATGAGCATAATCACAGCTTAAACAATCCTGTATTATTGCTCGATTGAGAGCTAGTTCTTCCTTTGTACAAATCGAGCGCCGTAACATAATAGGGGTGGTTAGAATTCAATGTATTAAAGGAGTCAGGCCTAATTCCGTGGGACATAATATACTCAAGAGGCTGGGGAAACAGACATTAGTCTTCTGAGAAAACAAATGTCTGTAGTTTGCAAAGTGGACGCATTACAAAATCCCCAGACCCAGGCCCCATACAAGGTGGCAGCACAGCACCGTGCAATATAGATGTTAATTATTGCCTCGATAGGTTTGGAGCTTCAAGGGTTTTATCAAAGCTACTCTTCCTGACCTCAATTAGATGGAACAAAGAACCTTTACGGTCGAAAGGGACACCCAGGTAGGAAAAATTTGATACCTGGAGTAACTTCTCCTTATTAGTAAAACAGGATCCTATTTTGGAATGTGCTTTGCCTACCATCATAAAATGTGACTTAGCTGTGTTAGTCTTTAAACCCAAATTGCTCATAAAATCATTGATTCTGTTTAAAAGAATTTGTAAGCCCACACCAGTTCTTGAAATCAATACGCAATCCTCCGCATATAGTAATGCGGGGAGATTTCTCTGACCCACCCTTGGAACGTCGATCACCCCTTCATTCAGATAACTCTCCAGATCATTGGTATATAGACAAAACAAGAAAGGGGCTAGCACGCACCCTTGTCTGACCCCACAATTCATTTTGATCGGAGCTGACAGTTCACCATCTGCCCCATATCTGACTCTGCCCCTCACGTCTTGGTGCATCTGAGCTAAGAAATGAACCAAGGGTGCAGCTATGCCCATTCCCAACATCTTTTCCCAGAGTTTCCCTCTCACCACCCAATCAAAGGCCGATGTCAGGTCCATAAATCCCAGATGGAAATTTTTTTTTTTTGCCAGCGTGTATTTACTCATCAATAAATGAAGAATAAGACACTGCTCAACGGTGCCCAGGCCTCTCCTAAAACCATGTCTGAGAATTTCCCTTTTTCGGCTATCCATGTTTCTAAGCGGTCAAGTAAAACCCTGCCCATTAGTTTACATGTAGAGTCAATCAGTGAAATTGGGCGATAGCATTTAAGGTTTGATCTCTCTCCCTTTTTAAAAATTGGAACAATTATTACACTCGACCAAGATTTTAACGGGCCTGAAATTGCGACACAGCTTAGGATGTTGGTCAGCACGGGGAGCCATATATCAGGATTTGTCAGATAAAGATCAGCCGGGACGCCATTTGGGCCACTGCCTTATTCTTTTTAGTCTGATTCAGTGCCTTTGCTATTTCCTGAATTGTTGGGGGGGGCTATCTTTCGCATACTCCAGTTTATATGTTTATCACATACTACTGTGCCGATATGGACCCCTCCACTCTTGTAAACTTCAGTGAAGTGATCAACCCATTTGTCAGGGGGGAGTGTGACATCAATAGTGCTATTATGGCTGTTTTGGAAAAACGGGGCTTTAATAGTCTTCCAGAAAAGGCCAGAGTCTTTAGTAACACTAGCTTGATATAATCTCTCCCACGCCTCTTTCCTAATGGTCTCCCTACGACCCGCAAGGATCTGTTTATAATGGTATCTGCATGATCTCACTGTCCCTGTGTCTCTGGGCTTCTGTTTTAAGACCTTGACAAGATTATTATGACTCCTTGAGCATTCACTATTAAACCATTTAAAAGTTTTACGGGAATTTTGATTTCTATCAGTTTCTAGGATTTCATTTATTATTTTGCTTATATCAGCAAAGGATTCCAACATGCTTTTGAGTTTGTATCACTTTCTAAACATGTCAAGCTTTGCGGGCTATTTTTATTCACTAGTTTTTCGAGAACAGTATTGGGGTTTATAGATGCCCATTTACACGTAAGGCCCTTGTTTTTGTTATGGATTAATGGTGGTACTACTGGGGTCACTTTCTTGCTTTGTGATTCAAACTGGATGCACAAAGGGAAGTCGTCACTAAAATGTATTTTTGGGATGGAGAAACATACTGATTTCTGTGTATAATATTCAGAGAGAGCAATGAAGTCAATAAGACTACCCTGGCCTCAGCCAATATGTGTGAACTCCTCCTGTCCAGCCCGAGTAATCAAATCTATTGTTAAGAATAGAGAACATTTGGATAGTATAGAGATAAAAACAGCACCACAAGGGCTGTGTTCAAAGTGGCATAGGTTCTCTGAAGACTCTCCCATATAATTACAGGCAGACATTTTTGACAGTGAACATAATCTACAGTTAAAATCCCCGCCCCATTAAATTATACAATCAGTATTCAGTTCCATGAGTTGCTTACTTAGTGAATTTTCGAGCATAACAGCTATTTCAGTATTTGCCAAACTAAAATTATTATGATAAAAATGAACAATTATAAGTGTGACATTTAAATTATACATAATATTGATAAATTGGAAGTGTGGTGAGTCCAAGTAAGTGTAACAGATTTTGTTGTCCATGGTGGTTGCCATCAAATTAAGCAAACCACCACAATTATAGCCTCAAAGCGAGTGAGCAGCTGGTGTGTGGATGGATACAAATACATTAATGTATACTTTGTCAGGGGCCCAGGTTTCCTGGAGGCAGACAATGTAATAGCCTTTTATAAAATCTAGCCAATCATCATTTCTCACCCTGCTTGCGAGCCCAGCCACTTTCCAAAACAAGCACTTAAACTTATTAGACTTTTGTTCAATCTGTTGTATCTCGCCAACACAGCCACTTTTTTCACGATCAGGTAGAACATATTTGTCCCTCTCTTTCCCGGGTATATTTGTAATGTCTGATACCATTTTGGCATAAACTGAGGGAGTAATCACTTCTTCCTGATTAATTTTCCTCCTGTCTTCTCTTGTGAGATCCTGAGCAATAGATATCCTCTGGATGTGCAGTCAATCGATTTGTTCCAGAGGAGAAAAACGGTTGTGGATCAAAATGGCAAATAACTCCGGGACCCCTCAGTGGATACAATGCAATTTCTGAGGAAATTGCTTGCTTGGTTTATAAAAATAACACAAAGGTACTGCCATGATCCCACCCCCTGACAGAGATGACCTGGACAGTCTTTCCAAGAGAAAACCTGCCATAAACCTATTTCTAAAATTAACCACAATGCAGTCTCCAGGACCCTCCTTTGGTTGGGAACCAACCCAGGATACTCTCTGTACATTGTTTATGCTCTTGAACAGGTCCTCACAGCTGTGACAGTTTGTGGATTTTTGTAACCAATGCACAACCTTGTTTTTTAATTGTTGTGGATCTTCGTCTTGAGACTGGGGTGGAACGTTTTTTAAGATAATTACCAACGGAGTTGCTTCTGGCGGGAGCTGCAGGATTCTTTGTGAGCTGGGTTGTGCTGCCTGTTGACCTGCACTGGCAATTCCTTCTTTTACTAATAAATTGGGCCCTGGACCAGTCCCCAGCTGCGGACCTGTTTGTGCCACAGACAATCCCCCGCAGAATTAAATTGTGCAGTATGTTCGAAACTATTTCCCTTGAAGTTGTCTTGTTGGCCACCCTCGTTTAGTCCTCCCTGGTTTAAATAAGCAGTTTGTGATTGTGAACTTTGATTCAGTTCCACCAGTTTTTTAGATTTGCTCGACAAGCTGCTTAAACTTCACCCAATTAGAATTTTCAAGGATGTGTCAATACTAGTAAGAATGGCCAGCACTGGATCAAAGTACGTTTTAAAGTTTTATCTAAGACATCTGCAAACTGGATGTGTCAGGCCTTCATTTCCAATTTCTTTGACTGAGGCAGTCTTGGGTAATGTTACAGTATTTCCCCTGCTAAAGGTTGGTTTCTTCGCAACCGGGGGCAACTTTCCTTTTGGTGGTGGCTTATTGCTACCTTTGGCCTTTTTTGGGGGCGGTGAGCAACTGGCTTCAATCTGGGTATTCTGACCGTCGTTGGACGCAATTTCTAAGACACCATTGAAAACACATAGATTCCTGATTTCCCCAGAGTTCCTGCCACTGCCGACCAGATGTGGAACTTGTGGAACACTAGTAACTCCTTCCAAAGAGCTAGTTTGCATAGCTTTCTTTATGGCTCCCAACCTCTCCTCCACGCACTCAATTTCACTATTAATTGCCCCCATCGCAGTGGTCAAAAAGCTGGTGATATTTGCATTCAAGGGGCGTTCCTTGGCCGGCATAACCGACTTCCTCTTCCCCATGTTCCTGCCTCAATCAATACTGTTTGCAGCGCTGATCTCTCCAGACGTGATGTCCCGAGGAAGAAGGCCAAGAGGGGTGGCCCAGCCCAGGCTCATCAGGCCGCGGACAGGCGCTGATGGGCCAGCCCTTGGCCCAGGCTTAGCCCCGGCACGTCCCACGCTGCGGGAGTACAGAGGAGCCCAGGTAGCATTGGGAGGACTGGCTCTGCCTCCCGCGCCACAGATGAAATGCTGGGGGACAGAGTCCCACCCCAGCTAGCTGCTGCAAGAGTCAGGTGAGTGTGGGGGCCTCGGATGGCCCTTTAAACGTGTCCTAGGGTGATCTTTCATCTCCAACATCTGAGGTCCTCCCACCTCTTCTGGCAATGGAAGATGCACTGGCGAAAGACTCCCTGGGTCCGCACTTTCCTGGCGGTGGCTTTCCAAATCCATTGCTTCAGTTGGGCGTTGACCTGCGCACATCATCCCTCACAAACTTTCTTTGAAACAGCACTTCTTATTTATAGCAAAACAAGGACACCTCTACCAATAACGGATACCAATGAATATTCTTTATTCGATTTTAAAAATAAAATCATAAAAGTCAAACACAGTGTGATACATTACATACATGATGACATCAACATGAATTACAGTTTAACTTGCTTTAAGACACCGGAACACTAAAAAATAACATACTGTAGGGGTAGTTAAAAACGGTAAAAAGAATAACAGGTCTAACTTGATTAAAATTCATGGTCATCAAAAGTGGACGTATGAATTTATAGTGCAAATTGTTATATACCGGGCAAATCATAACTATATGCAAAGTATCACTAATAAAGACATTGTCGCATTCACACATGGACAACATGGAATCCTTATAACAACCATGATTAGAGGGCAAAAACCGCGGAAATAAATCAAGCCTAAAAAAAGTCAATAATCTTTGATGGTAGATGGACATGTCTAAAGTAAGATAAGGCTCCAACCCACTCACAGTTTTCACCAATATCACATGGCGTACTGAATGCTTATTCAATGTTATTGCCTCACGTTCTCCTGCCATCTTACTCTAAACACTTGTTTAACCCATATGTGATCAGTTTTAACAATACAATTTGGATCAGTATAAAGGTCAGGTCTCCCTAAAGTTTTCATATTGGAAAAAACATAGGACATCCAAGGGATTCATAATGAGTTGTCCAGAATCATGCAATCTTGCACAATCAGTCTGTTAAGTCCTAGCTCGCCCTTCGTCCAAACCGAGAACCAAAGCAACAAAGAGCAAAGACGAATATAATCTCTAACATAACCCATGCCCAACTCTTCGAGAACAATCTCAGAAGATGTACTTTGTGGAACCCCTAGGAGCCCCAGAGAAATTTATTTTCAGCTATTTGAATTGGGGCAACAGACCCATAACCCAAAAACCACAACCATAGCTGACTATTGGATACAATAAATTTAAGGTACATAAACCAATGATAAGTGCAGACATGCCTTTTTAACTGTTACATTGCCTTTTCCCCTATTCTCTCCCACCAACATACTTTTTTGATTGAACATAGGAGGACTTTATTGTTCCCCTTTTTAAAACTGGTTTGCAAGTACCACACAAGACAGAGCATGACTGGATGCATGCACCATATGGTTATATACTAATTTCGATGTAAACAAAATCCAATCCACACCCAACGTACAAATTCACGGGCATTGTTGGGTTTTGTCACATTAGTCAAAACAAATGAAAACCTTGCAGTAGAATAAACAGAAATGCTGTATGTTATTCTAAGTGACTGCTACAAATGATGTACGTATTGTGTTGTGAAATTTTCCTTTCCTTCAAGTTATAGGATCAAAGAAGCCCACACAACTTCCGATTAAAATAATCGGGAAGAAGACACATAAGTAAATACTTTCGACCCAACGACAAACGAAGGGATCTGTTGAATTAAGACATTATGTCCTGATGAAAGCCTGGACCCCTTTGGACAACAGAGGCCTAAACATGTTGACCGGCAAAATGTGATGCTAAGGACAAATTGCACATCCGAACAACATCACCAATTCACATTTTTAACATTACCCTATTCACTTTACTTACATTAAACATCATTTTTAGGTCTCGCCTAGCGTAGCAGAGCACATGCGCTGTTCGCTCTGCGAGATATATTGTGGTAAGGAGATTTCAGAAGGGGACTTGAAGCCCCGCCCATCATTTTCATTGGCTGGCGTCATCGTTTATGCTAAACGATGGCCTCCGATTGAAAATGAGGCTTCTTTGTTACTGCCCTGTCTCCTTTTGGGACGGCCCATCTGGACTGGATCGTTTGCTGTCGTGAGGGTATTTCTTATCTAAAGGAGGCGTGTAGTGATGGATCATGTTTCCGAAGTCTGTTTTTTTTTTCTAAATGTGATTATGTCTGCCAGTGAAGACATTACAAAACAGCACCGCGCACAGTCTACACCGAAATAAAACGTTCACGCTACTGTATTTTTCCTCACCCTAAATCTAATGTTTTGTTTAAACAGATTTCTGTGCTGATATACATACACCATCTCCCCCCTCTGCCTCCAGAGCACACGTGTGCACCATCTCCCCCCTCTGCCAGCCGCTGGGGCTCCCTTCAACTCTTCAACCAGTCACTGCTCAACACCAGAGTCCAGCCTTCCTTTGTTGTTTATTGAGGACTCAAGATGCCCCTTCACGCCCAAGGGGCTCCTTTCGCTTGGCCTTGCTGTAGTGATGTGCTAACAGTAAAAAGGTGTGAGATCACCATCACTGCAGATATAGGTGTGAGATCACTATCACTGCAGATATAGGTGTGAGATCTCTATCACTGTAGATATTGGTGTGAGATCACCATCACTGCAGATATTGGCGTGAGATCACAATCACTGCAGATATAGGTATGAGATCACTATCACTGCACATATAGGTGTGAGATCACTATCACTGCAGATATAGGTGTGAGATCACCATTACTTCAGATAGGTGTGAGATCACTATCACTGCAGATATACGTGTGAGATCACCATCACTGCAGATATAGGTGTGAGGTCACTATCACTGCAGCTATAGGTGTGAGATCACCATTACTTCAGATATAGGTATGAGATCACTATCACTGCAGATATAAGTGTGAGATCACTATTACTGCAGATATAGGTGTGAGATCACCATCACTGCAGATATAGGTGTGAGATCACTATCACTGCAGCTATAGGTGTGAGATCACCATTACTTCAGATATAGGTGTGAGATCACTATCACTGCAGATATAGGTGTGAGATCACTATTACTGCAGATATAGGTGTGAGATCACCGTCACTGCAGATATAGGTGTTAGATCACTATCACTGTAGATATAGGTGTGAGATCAATATCACTGCAGATATAGGTGTGAGATCACCATTACTTCAGATATAGGTGTGAGATCACTATCACTGCAGATATAGGTGTGCGATCACTATTACTGGAGATATAGGTGTGAGATGACTATCACTGCAGATATTGGTGTGAGATCATCATCACTGCAGATATTGGTGTGAGATCACTATCACTGCAGATATAGGTGTGAGATCACTATCACTGCAGATATAGGTGTGAGATCACCATCACTGCAGATATAGGTGTGAGATCACCATCACTGCAGATATAGGTGTGAGATCACCATTACTTCAGATATAGGTGTGAGATCACTATCACTGCAGATATAGGTGAGATCACCATCACTGCAGATATAGATGTGAGATCACTATTACTGCAGATATAGGTGTGAGATCACTATCACTGCAGATATAGGCGTGAGATCACCATCACTGCAGATATTGGTGTGAGATCACTATTGCTGCAGATATAGGTGTGAGATCACTATCACTGCAGATATAGGTGTGAGATCTCTATCACTGTAGATATAGGTGTGAGATCACCATCACTGCAGATATAGGTGTGAGATCACTATTACTGCAGATATAGGTGTGAGATCACTATCACTGCAGATATAGGTGTGAGATCACCATCACTGCGGATATTGGTGTGAGTTCACTATCACTGCAGATATAGGTGTGAGATACTATCACTGCAGATATAGGTGTGAGATCTCTATCACTGTAGATATTGGTGTGAGATCACCATCACTGCAGATATTGGTGTGAGATCACTATCACTGCAGATATTACTTCAGATATAGGTGTGAGATCACTATCACTGCAGATATAGGTGAGATCACCATCACTGCAGATATAGGTGTGAGATCACTGTCACTGCAGATATAGGTGTGAGATCACCATCACTGCAGATATTGGTGTGAGATCACTATCACTGCAGATATAGGTGTGAGATCTCTATCACTGTAGATATTGGTGTGAGATCACTATCACTGTAGATATAGGTGTGAGATCACTATCACTGCAGATATTACTTCAGATATAGGTGTGAAATCACTATCACTTCAGATCTAGGTGAGATCACCATCACTGCAGATATAGGTGTGAGATCACTATTACTGCAGATATAGGTGTGAGATCAATATCACTGCAGATATAGGTGTGAGATCACCATCACTGCAGATATTGGTGTGAGATCACTATCACTGCAGATATAGGTGTGTGATCACTATCACTGCAGATATAGGTGTGAGATCTCTATCACTGTAGATATTGGTGTGAGATCACAATCACTGCAGATATTGGTGTGAGATCACTATCACTGCAGATATAGGTGTGAGATCACTATCACTGCAGATATAGGTGTGAGATCACTATCACTGCAGATATAGGTGTGAGATCACCATTACTTCAGATATAGGTGTGATATCACTATCACAGCAGATATAGGTAAGAGATCACCATCACTGCAGATATAGGTGTGAGATCACTATCACTGAAGATATAGGTGTGAGATCACCATCACTGCAGATATCGGTGTGAGATCACCATTACTTCAGATATAGGTGTGAGATCACCATCACTGCAGATATAGGTGTGAGATCACCATTACTTCAGATATAGGTGTGAGATCACTATCACTGCAGATATAGGTGAGATCACCATCACTGCAGATATAGGTGTGAGATCAATATTACTGCAGATATAGGTGTGAGATCACTATCACTGCAGCTATAGGTGTGAGATCACATCACTGCAGATATTGGTGTGAGATCACTATCACTGCAGATATAGGTGTGAGATCAATATCACTGCAGATATAGGTGTGAGATCTCTATCACTGTAGATATTGGTGTGAGATCACTATCACTGCAGATATAGGTGTGAGATCTCTATCACTGTAGATATTGGTGTGAGATCACCATCACTGCAGATATTGGTGTGAGATCACTATCACTGCAGATATAGGTGTGAGATCACTATCACTGCAGATATTACTTCAGATATAGGTGTGAGATCACTATCACTGCAGATATAGGTGAGATCACCATTCACTGCAGATATAGGTGTGAGATCACTATCACTGCAGATATAGGTGTGAGATCACTATTAATGCAGATATAGGTGTGAGATCACTATCACTGCAGATATAGGTGTGAGATCACCATCACTGCAGATATTACTTCAGATATAGGTGTGAGATCACTATCACTGCAGATATAGGTGAGATCACCATCACTGCAGATATAGGTGTGAGATCACTATCACTGCAGATATAGGTTTGAGATCACTATTACTGTAGATATAGGTGTGAGATCACTATCACTGCAGATATAGGTGTGAGATCACCATCACTGCAGCTATTGGTGTGAGATCACTATCACTGCAGATATAGCTGTGAGATCACCATCACTGCAGATATAGGTGTGAGATCACTATCACTGCAGATATAGGTGTGAGATCACCATCACTGCGGATATTGGTGTGAGTTCACTATCACTGCAGATATAGGTGTGAGATACTATCACTGCAGATATAGGTGTGAGATCTCTATCACTGTAGATATTGGTGTGAGATCACCATCACTGCAGATATTGGTGTGAGATCACTATCACTGCAGATATTACTTCAGATATAGGTGTGAGATCACTATCACTGCAGATATAGGTGAGATCACCATCACTGCAGATATAGGTGTGAGATCACTGTCACTGCAGATATAGGTGTGAGATCACCATCACTGCAGATATTGGTGTGAGATCACTATCACTGCAGATATAGGTGTGAGATCTCTATCACTGTAGATATTGGTGTGAGATCACTATCACTGTAGATATAGGTGTGAGATCACTATCACTGCAGATATTACTTCAGATATAGGTGTGAAATCACTATCACTTCAGATCTAGGTGAGATCACCATCACTGCAGATATAGGTGTGAGATCACTATTACTGCAGATATAGGTGTGAGATCAATATCACTGCAGATATAGGTGTGAGATCACCATCACTGCAGATATTGGTGTGAGATCACTATCACTGCAGATATAGGTGTGTGATCACTATCACTGCAGATATAGGTGTGAGATCTCTATCACTGTAGATATTGGTGTGAGATCACAATCACTGCAGATATTGGTGTGAGATCACTATCACTGCAGATATAGGTGTGAGATCACTATCACTGCAGATATAGGTGTGAGATCACTATCACTGCAGATATAGGTGTGAGATCACCATTACTTCAGATATAGGTGTGATATCACTATCACAGCAGATATAGGTAAGAGATCACCATCACTGCAGATATAGGTGTGAGATCACTATCACTGCAGATATAGGTGTGAGATCACCATCACTGCAGATATCGGTGTGAGATCACCATTACTTCAGATATAGGTGTGAGATCACCATCACTGCAGATATAGGTGTGAGATCACCATTACTTCAGATATAGGTGTGAGATCACTATCACTGCAGATATAGGTGAGATCACCATCACTGCAGATATAGGTGTGAGATCACTATTACTGCAGATATAGGTGTGAGATCACTATCACTGCAGCTATAGGTGTGAGATCACATCACTGCAGATATTGGTGTGAGATCACTATCACTGCAGATATAGGTGTGAGATCAATATCACTGCAGATATAGGTGTGAGATCTCTATCACTGTAGATATTGGTGTGAGATCACTATCACTGCAGATATAGGTGTGAGATCTCTATCACTGTAGATATTGGTGTGTGATCACCATCACTGCAGATATTGGTGTGAGATCACTATCACTGCAGATATAGGTGTGAGATCACTATCACTGACGATATTACTTCAGATATAGGTGTGAGATCACTATCACTGCAGATATAGGTGAGAGCACCATTCACTGCAGATTTAGGTGTGAGATCACTATCACTGCAGATATAGGTGTGAGATCACTATTAATGCAGATATAGGTGTGAGATCACTATCACTGCAGATATAGGTGTGAGATCACCATCACTGCAGATATTACTTCAGATATAGGTGTGAGATCACTATCACTGCAGATATAGGTGAGATCACCATCACTGCAGATATAGGTGTGAGATCACTATCACTGCAGATATAGGTTTGAGATCACTATTACTGTAGATATAGGTGTGAGATCACTATCACTGCAGATATAGGTGTGAGATCACCATCACTGCAGCTATTGGTGTGAGATCACTATCACTGCAGATATAGCTGTGAGATCACAATCACTGCAGATATAGGTGTGAGATCTCTATCATTGTAGATATTGGTGTGAGATCACCCTCACTGCAGATATTGGTGTGAGATTACTATCACTGCAGATATAGGTGTGAGATCACTATCACTGCAGATATAGGTGTGAGATCACTATCACTGCAGATATAGGTGTGAGATCACCATTACTTCAGATATAGGTGTGAGATCACTATCACTGCAGATATAGGTGTGAGATCACCATCACTGCAGATATAGGTGTGAGATCACTATCACTGCAGATATAGGTGTGAGATCACCATCACTGCAGATATAGATGTGAGATATCCATCACTGCAGATATAGGTGTTAGGTCACCATTACTTCAGATATAGTTATGAGATCACTAACACAGCAGATATAGGTTTGAGATCACCATCACTGCAGATATAGGTGTGAGATCACTATCACTGCAGATATAGGTGTGAGATCACCATCATTGCAGATATAGGTGTGAGATCACCATCACTGCAGATATAGGTGTGAGATCACCGTTACTTCAGATATAGGTGTGAGATCACTATCACTGCAAATATCTCCCCCCTCTGCCTCCAGAGCACACGTGTGCACCATCTCACCCCTCTGCCTCCAGAGCACACGTGTGCACCATCTCCCCCCTCTGCCAGCCGCCGAGGCTCCCTTGAACTCTTCAACCAGTCACTGCTCAACACCAGAGTCCAGCCTTCCTGTGTTGTTTATTGAGGTCTCAAGATGCCCCTTCACGCCCAAGGGGCTTCTTTCGCTTGGCCTTGCTGTAGTGATGTGCTAACAGTAAAAGGTGTGAGATCACCATCACTGCAGATATAGGTGTGAGATCACTATCACTGCAGATATAGGTGTGAGATCACCATCACTGCAGATATTGGTGTGAGATCACCATCACTGCAGATATAGGTGTGAGATCACCATTACTTCAGATATAGGTGTGAGATCACTATCACTGCAGATATAGGTGTGAGATCAATATCACTGCAGATATAGGCGTGAGATCACCATCACTGCAGATATTGGTGTGAGATCACTATTGCTGCAGATATAGGTGTGAGATCACTATCACTGCAGATATAGGTGTGAGATCTCTATCACTGTAGATATAGGTGTGAGATCAACATCACTGCAGATATAGGTGTGAGATCACTATTACTGCAGATATAGGTGTGAGATCACTATCACTGCAGATATAGGTGTGAGATCACCATCACTGCGGATATTGGTGTGAGTTCACTATCACTGCAGATATAGGTGTGAGATACTATCACTGCAGATATAGGTGTGAGATCTCTATCACTGTAGATATTGGTGTGAGATCACCATCACTGCAGATATTGGTGTGAGATCACTATCACTGCAGATATTACTTCAGATATAGGTGTGAGATCACTATCACTGCAGATATAGGTGAGATCACCATCACTGCAGATATAGGTGTGAGATCACTGTCACTGCAGATATAGGTGTGAGATCACCATCACTGCAGATATTGGTGTGAGATCACTATCACTGCAGATATAGGTGTGAGATCTCTATCACTGTAGATATTGGTGTGAGATCACTATCACTGTAGATATAGGTGTGAGATCACTATCACTGCAGATATTACTTCAGATATAGGTGTGAAATCACTATCACTTCAGAACTAGGTGAGATCACCATCACTGCAGATATAGGTGTGAGATCACTATTACTGCAGATATAGGTGTGAGATCAATATCACTGCAGATATAGGTGTGAGATCACCATCACTGCAGATATTGGTGTGAGATCACTATCACTGCAGATATAGGTGTGTGATCACTATCACTGCAGATATAGGTGTGAGATCTCTATCACTGTAGATATTGGTGTGAGATCACAATCACTGCAGATATTGGTGTGAGATCACTATCACTGCAGATATAGGTGTGAGATCACTATCACTGCAGATATAGGTGTAAGATCACTATCACTGCAGATATAGGTGTGAGATCACCATTACTTCAGATATAGGTGTGATATCACTATCACAGCAGATATAGGTAAGAGATCACCATCACTGCAGATATAGGTGTGAGATCACTATCACTGCAGATATAGGTGTGAGATCACCATCACTGCAGATATCGGTGTGAGATCACCATTACTTCAGATATAGGTGTGAGATCACCATCACTGCAGATATAGGTGTGAGATCACCATTACTTCAGATATAGGTGTGAGATCACTATCACTGCAGATATAGGTGAGATCACCATCACTGCAGATATAGGTGTGAGATCACTATTACTGCAGATATAGGTGTGAGATCACTATCACTGCAGCTATAGGTGTGAGATCACATCACTGCAGATATTGGTGTGAGATCACTATCACTGCAGATATAGGTGTGAGATCAATATCACTGCAGATATAGGTGTGAGATCTCTATCACTGTAGATATTGGTGTGAGATCACTATCACTGCAGATATAGGTGTGAGATCTCTATCACTGTAGATATTGGTGTGAGATCACCATCACTGCAGATATTGGTGTGAGATCACTATCACTGCAGATATAGGTGTGAGATCACTATCACTGCAGATATTACTTCAGATATAGGTGTGAGATCACTATCACTGCAGATATAGGTGAGATCACCATTCACTGCAGATATAGGTGTGAGATCACTATCACTGCAGATATAGGTGTGAGATCACTATTACTGCAGATATAGGTGTGAGATCACTATCACTGCAGATATAGGTGTGAGATCACCATCACTGCAGATATTACTTCAGATATAGGTGTGAGATCACTATCACTGCAGATATAGGTGAGATCACCATCACTGCAGATATAGGTGTGAGATCACTATCACTGCAGATATAGGTTTGAGATCACTATTACTGTAGATATAGGTGTGAGATCACTATCACTGCAGATATAGGTGTGAGATCACCATCACTGCAGCTATTGGTGTGAGATCACTATCACTGCAGATATAGCTGTGAGATCACAATCACTGCAGATATAGGTGTGAGATCTCTATCATTGTAGATATTGGTGTGAGATCACCCTCACTGCAGATATTGGTGTGAGATTACTATCACTGCAGATATAGGTGTGAGATCACTATCACTGCAGATATAGGTGTGAGATCACTATCACTGCAGATATAGGTGTGAGATCACCATTACTTCAGATATAGGTGTGAGATCACTATCACTGCAGATATAGGTGTGAGATCACCATCACTGCAGATATAGGTGTGAGATCACTATCACTGCAGATATAGGTGTGAGATCACCATCACTGCAGATATAGATGTGAGATATCCATCACTGCAGATATAGGTGTTAGGTCACCATTACTTCAGATATAGTTGTGAGATCACTAACACAGCAGGTATAGGTTTGAGATCACCATCACTGCAGATATAGGTGTGAGATCACTATCACTGCAGATATAGGTGTGAGATCACCATCACTGCAGATATAGGTGTGAGATCACCATTACTTCAGATATAGGTGTGAGATCACTATCACTGCAAATATCTCCCCACGCTGCCTCCAGAGCACACGTGTGCACCATCTCCCCCCTCTGCCTCCAGAGCACACGTGTGCACCATCTCCCCCCTCTGCCAGCCACCGAGGCTCCCTTGAACTCTTCAACCAGTCACTGCTCAACACCAGAGTCCAGCCTTCCTGTGTTGTTTATTGAGGTCTCAAGATGCCCCTTCACGCCCAAGGGGCTTCTTTCGCTTGGCCTTGCTGTAGTGATGTGCTAACAGTAAAAAGGTGTGAGATCACCATCACTGCAGATATAGGTGTGAGATCACTATCACTGCAGATATAGGTGTGAGATCACCATCACTGCAGATATTGGTGTGAGATCACCATCACTGCAGATATAGGTGTGAGATCACCATTACTTCAGATATAGGTGTCAGATCACTATCACTGCAGATATAGGTGTGAGATCAATATCACTGCAGATATAGGCGTGAGATCACCATCACTGCAGATATTGGTGTGAGATCACTATTGCTGCAGATATAGGTGTGAGATCACTATCACTGCAGATATAGGTGTGAGATCTCTATCACTGTAGATATAGGTGTGAGATCACCATCACTGCAGATATAGGTGTGAGATCACTATTACTGCAGATATAGGTGCGAGATCACTATCACTGCAGATATAGGTGTGAGATCACCATCACTGCGGATATTGGTGTGAGTTCACTATCACTGCAGATATAGGTGTGAGATACTATCACTGCAGATATAGGTGTGAGATCTCTATCACTGTAGATATTGGTGTGAGATCACCATCACTGCAGATATTGGTGTGAGATCACTATCACTGCAGATATTACTTCAGATATAGGTGTGAGATCACTATCACTGCAGATATAGGTGAGTTCACCATCACTGCAGATATAGGTGTGAGATCACTGTCACTGCAGATATAGGTGTGAGATCACCATCACTGCAGATATTGGTGTGAGATCACTATCACTGCAGATATAGGTGTGAGATCTCTATCACTGTAGATATTGGTGTGAGATCACTATCACTGTAGATATAGGTGTGAGATCACTATCACTGCAGATATTACTTCAGATATAGGTGTGAAATCACTATCACTTCAGATCTAGGTGAGATCACCATCACTGCAGATATAGGTGTGAGATCACTATTACTGCAGATATAGGTGTGAGATCAATATCACTGCAGATATAGGTGTGAGATCACCATCACTGCAGATATTGGTGTGAGATCACTATCACTGCAGATATAGGTGTGTGATCACTATCACTGTAGATATAGGTGTGAGATCTCTATCACTGTAGATATTGGTGTGAGATCACAATCACTGCAGATATTGGTGTGAGATCACTATCACTGCAGATATAGGTGTGAGATCACTATCACTGCAGATATAGGTGTAAGATCACTATCACTGCAGATATAGGTGTGAGATCACCATTACTTCAGATATAGGTGTGATATCACTATCACAGCAGATATAGGTAAGAGATCACCATCACTGCAGATATAGGTGTGAGATCACTATCACTGCAGATATAGGTGTGAGATCACCATCACTGCAGATATCGGTGTGAGATCACCATTACTTCAGATATAGGTGTGAGATCACCATCACTGCAGATATAAGTGTGAGATCACCATTACTTCAGATATAGGTTTGAGATCACTATCACTGCAGATATAGGTGAGATCACCATCACTGCAGATATAGGTGTGAGATCACTATTACTGCAGATATAGGTGTGAGATCACTATCACTGCAGCTATAGATGTGAGATCACATCACTGCAGATATTGGTGTGAGATCACTATCACTGCAGATATAGGTGTGAGATCAATATCACTGCAGATATAGGTGTGAGATCTCTATCACTGTAGATATTGGTGTGAGATCACTATCACTGCAGATATAGGTGTGAGATCTCTATCACTGTAGATATTGGTGTGAGATCACCATCACTGCAGATATTGGTGTGAGATCACTATCACTGCAGATATAGGTGTGAGATCACTATCACTGCAGATATTACTTCAGATATAGGTGTGAGATCACTATCACTGCAGATATAGGTGAGATCACCATTCACTGCAGATATAGGTGTGAGATCACTATCACTGCAGATATAGGTGTGAGATCACTATTACTGCAGATATAGGTGTGAGATCACTATCACTGCAGATATAGGTGTGAGATCACCATCACTGCAGATATTACTTCAGATATAGGTGTGAGATCACTATCACTGCAGATATAGGTGAGATCACCATCACTGCAGATATAGGTGTGAGATCACTATCACTGCAGATATAGGTTTGAGATCACTATTACTGTAGATATAGGTGTGAGATCACTATCACTGCAGATATAGGTGTGAGATCACCATCACTGCAGCTATTGGTGTGAGATCACTATCACTGCAGATATAGCTGTGAGATCACAATCACTGCAGATATAGGTGTGAGATCTCTATCATTGTAGATATTGGTGTGAGATCACCCTCACTGCAGATATTGGTGTGAGATTACTATCACTGCAGATATAGGTGTGAGATCACTATCACTGCAGATATAGGTGTGAGATCACTATCACTGCAGATATAGGTGTGAGATCACCATTACTTCAGATATAGGTGTGAGATCACTATCACTGCAGATATAGGTGTGAGATCACCATCACTGCAGATATAGGTGTGAGATCACTATCACTGCAGATATAGGTGTGAGATCACCATCACTGCAGATATAGATGTGAGATATCCATCACTGCAGATATAGGTGTTAGGTCACCATTACTTCAGATATAGTTGTGAGATCACTAACACAGCAGATATAGGTTTGAGATCACCATCACTGCAGATATAGGTGTGAGATCACTATCACTGCAGATATAGGTGTGAGATCACCATCACTGCAGATATAGGTGTGAGATCACCATTACTTCAGATATAGGTGTGAGATCACTATCACTGCAAATATCTCCCCCGCTGCCTCCAGAGCACACGTGTGCACCATCTCCCCCTCTGCCTCCAGAGCACACGTGTGCACCATCTCCCCCTCTGCCAGCCGCCGAGGCTCCCTTGAACTCTTCAACCAGTCACTGCTCAACACCAGAGTCCAGCCTTCCTGTGTTGTTTATTGAGGTCTCAAGATGCCCCTTCACGCCCAAGGGGCTTCTTTCGCTTGGCCTTGCTGTAGTGATGTGCTAACAGTAAAAGGTGTGAGATCACCATCACTGCAGATATAGGTGTGAGATCACTATCACTGCAGATATAGGTGTGAGATCACCATCACTGCAGATATTGGTGTGAGATCACCATCACTGCAGATATAGGTGTGAGATCACCATTACTTCAGATATAGGTGTGAGATCACTATCACTGCAGATATAGGTGTGAGATCAATATCACTGCAGAAATAGGTGTGAGACCACAGTCACTGCAGATATTGGTGTGAGATCCCTATCACTGCAGATATAGGTGTGAGATCACCATCACTGCAGATGTAGGTGTGAGATCACTATCACTGCAGATATAGGTGTGAGATCACTATCACTGCAGATATAGGTGTGAGATCACCATTACTTCAGATATAGGTGTGAGATCACTATCACTGCAGATATAGGTGTGAGATCACCATCACTGCAGATATAGGTGTGAGATCACCATCACTGCAGATATAGGTGTGAGATCACTATCACTGCAGATATAGGTGTGAGATCACTATCACTGCAGATATAGGTGTGAGATCACCATCACTGCAGATATAGGTGTGAGATCACCATTACTTCATATATTGGTGTGAGATCACTATCACTGCAGATATAGGTGTGAGATCACCATCACTGCAGATATAGGTGTGAGATCACTATCACTGCAGATATAGGTGTGAGATCACCATCACTGCAGATATTGGTGTGAGATCACTATCACTGCAGATATAGGTGTGAGATCACCATCACTGCAGATATAGGTGTGAGATCACCATCACTGCTGAAGCATTACTCTGTCCCTGGGAGGTGTTACATGGGTGGAACGTGGGTATTCCCACGCATTCCCTGATGGCTTTTGGCACAGTCCCAAATTTACCATGAGCGGTAGACCTGGACTTGTGTCAAAATGCTACACTTTCTCAGGGTGGTGTAACGAGGCGTAATTATGCCTGTTCCTCCTCTTTTTTCCTCTTTCAATATGTGCTGCAAATGCAGCACACGTAGAAAGAGTTAAAAGCCTCCGAAGATTGTTTTTGTGCACAAAAACAATCCTCTTTGCAACATGTCTGCATTGGCACTAGGAGGCACATAGTGCGCCAGCACAAGGAGAAGACAGGAATGCGCAATTTAATGTTAAATATGGTGCATTAGTGCCCTCTCTGTGACACGCAATGCAGCGCAGCAAGGTGTCTTGCTGCACTACGTGACATTTTAATAAAGCTGCCCCTCATTGCGCTAATGTATCTTTGCTCATTTCTAATTTTCCAGGTTTTAACAAACAATTTGAAGACCCTGAAGAGGCAGATTGTAGCGGACTGATTGTTTCTAAATTACTCAATAACACAAAATGCACTTATCGCAAACTATGATTCATATATTTGCTGATTTCACTCTATGTGTGCAGATTATATCTGCTAACCAAGGTACAAGAAATGTGTACAGCCTACATGTCCAGCTTTGTGATCTAGTGAAAACTCTCTGTCACTTTTGTCAGCTTTCATCCAGTTTGTGTAGACTGTGAGTTGTGGCACTGACTTTTTGGGTAGCCTAGTAGGCTACAGGACTCCACTAATGCATTTGTGGCTTCCACCACTGCTTAGCCCTTCCCTGGTGTGCACATTTCCTAAAAGCGTGGCTCCTCTGTCCCAAATGCCCACTCCGATTTATTGCTCAGTCTTTCTTACTTGGTAAGGACCCCTGCAGCAACAATATGCAGGATTCCTTTTTCCTGCAGGTCTCTCTTTTCTTTTAAATAAGCACTAGAATACTTAGGTATCATTATATGCACAGTTAGTGACATGCACAGGTCTTTTATTTTAAATCCTCAGGTGTACATCTTGTAATAACAAGCACAGGCAAACTTTGAAAACCTTTTAAACTGTATCACTCATAATAAACCTCTGTCAATCCCCATGACCTGTGCTTCCAACGCATTCAGCATTTACCCCCACAACAATCCTTGCTTGTGTAGTTTAGTGATCCCCACTTCGACCCATGCTCTAGGGAAGCCTGCTGCGTTGGCAGTTCTTAGCAAATCCTCCATGCTGGCCCAGCCCTAGCCTCTTCACCCTTGCTGACCTTCAGAAACACTGATGCCAGTACAATGACTTTGACCATAGTCCCTTTGTGTGCTCACATCAGAAATATCAGTTTCCGTTGCCAGAGTTTTGTGTACAAAACATATAGAGCGCCTGCCCATCCTCAGATTCTCTATTGTGTCGTGCTGAAGACGTCAGCACCTAGTAACAAAATCTGATTGACCAATCCACAAGAATGACAGTTTCCCTGGCACCTAGTTGCCATGGAGTTAAGACACACCCAAAAGAACTGAATTTTAACTGGTTGGCTCCTTCTAAATGTTTGGGACTGATATCAAATTTGAGTAGCCCGTTGATTAGAGTCCAGCTGCCACTGTACTGGATATTATCTGGCCCCTATGTCTTGTCCATTGATATCCTTTTATTTAGCTGCCTGCCCTAAAAGGATAAGAAATATACCCCTAGAACTGAGAAGGCTGTTGTTGTAACCTGGCGATAGCCCAGGGACATCTTAAGGATTTTGGCACCCTGGGGGAAACGTTTTTGGGGGCCCCTGTTTGGAACAGCTTTGAATTTATGATCCAATTTCAGCATTTTCATGCCCTCTTTGGCCAGGTCACTGACAGTGCACAGGCAGACTCGTCCAAATTCCAAATGTGTTTACATCTAATTCTCAGGGGACAGTGACGTGTATTTTTAATGTTGTAACACAGCAGCAGCACACGAATATTACTGCAAGTAATCACTAAGACACCGTCCCATTTATCATATGTGAGGTCCCGATTTGATCTAAATTAACTTTTTTTATGGACGTTGCATGAAACAAACATTTCTCTGCAGAATGTCTGTAATAGACTCTCAGGTAGTACCCACATTAGTAATACATTTAAGGAAAACGGTATTTCAAACAATCTGTTTAAGAATTATTCAAGGTCATCAGGGCAAGACTTTCTGCGGATCAGAGCTGGCTGTATCAGAGGTGCTCCTGGAAGTTTGGGGTCCTGGGCCAGAGCCCACTTTGCCCACGCCTTAAAACGTCTCTGCCTGTTGTGTAGATAAGCTGCCTAACTTTGCAACAGAGCTGAGCCCAGAGACCCGGAAGTGTTTGGTCGGATGATACCTGTTGAGATCAGAGGCCTGAAACCGCTGCCTAGCTCCACCTGTGATCCAGGAGTGATACCGACCCTAATGTGAAGACCCATTTGCCTCCACTTCATTGCTGCACTTGTGATCACCTGTGAACAAAGATCCCACTGCCAGTGGGCATGTGCACCTACCTCATTACTTCACCTGCCATCACCCTCGAGCGATGATAACATGACTGGGAGGGCATGTGTGCCTCTGCTGTGTTGCTGCTCCTGTGATGACCCCCTCTGTGAAGCAGTTCAATGTGCCTGCATACTTCATCCTTGCACATGTGATCTCTTCACAGAACAGCTCCGCACACAAGACTGCCCTGTGAACAATGTTGTCTCAAGCGTGAGGCCCATGTGCTTCACTGTCCCTCCTCTACCCCAGCTACAGCTAGACCACCAGAACTGCAACTGTTGATTCCCCGCAGCCTGTAGAGAAGGAAAGAGTGATTTCCACCTAACACAAATGGTGTCTGGGTGATGCAGTCTTGAAGATGTGATCTGCCTGGAGCCACTTGTGCTGTACTTATGCTAAGCAAGTGAGTAAGCAAATCGAATTATCCCATTGTGCCCACTACAACCAGACACTGCTGTTCGACTGTAGGATTCAGACCACATTTGCAGAAATAGCTTAGTCTTGGATTCCCTTAGCTGGTGATAGACCACAGTAACTGTCACACTTACTGAAAAGTAGTCATTATGCCATAAAACTTTCTGAAGATACTAAACACATTTCCGTAACTTAAACAAAGTCTTTGTTTAAAAAAAAACACTCTTTGATCATATTTAGTGATTTAATGATATATGTGCTAGCGGAACTGGGCCTTCTGATCCACACTATGCTCCAGGAGTCTTGGCTGCTCGACCTTGCTAACCCTCAAAAGTCCAAGTCTAAAGAGGAGGCTTTGGGAAATTAAGTGAACATAACAGAAGTCTAGGGGGCATATCTACAAGGGCCTTATCTCCGCTTTTTTGGCTTTCAAAGCCAAAAAAGCAGAGATAATACTATCGCCCTATTAACAAGAGGGTGCTAACATGCATTAGCGCATGTTAGCACCCTTTTACCCGACGCCTCCCTTTGCATCTCTAATGAGATGCAAAGTGGCGTCACTAGGCAGTACAACCTTGTAAATATCGTTGATGTGCACATCGCGATATTTACAAGGCTGCTAACGCCTTTTAGCAGACGTTAGTTTTGGGCGAAAACCGCTGTTTTCGCCGAAAACTAACGTCTGCTAAAATGCAGACTTAGGCATACTTAACATGGGGGTGGATTGTGCTGATATGACCACAGGGTCGTATCAGCAGAGGTTACTCGCTGTTTTGCAGGGAACATCGCTGGAAAACCAGCGATGTTCCCTGCAAAACGGCGATTTCCCCGCTATCGCTGGTAATTATATCGCCGTGGGGAAAAGCGTTGTAGATAACGCGCTACCAGGGCGATATAATCCGGCGATAGACGGCGATAAGTAGAAAAGCGCTAAGCGCGCTTTGCGTTTACTTATCGCCGTCCTTGTAGATATGCCCCTTAGTATTTAAGATTCTCGGGGACCAGCAATACTTGTGGTGTGTTTTGATAAAGTAGCACACGGCCTTCATTGCGTCATCACGCTGACACGTAGCATCAGAATGGTCACACAATGAGGCTGCCCGCGGCCCACGCAGTGCGCCCCCATAGGAGGGCAGCCACCTTAGTGCCACATGAGGGCACAACCCGACAGGCTAGTGTTTGGACCCACTGTGGGTCCGGCGCTACCTACGACGTCATTTCTGGCGCGCTAGTGGGCGGGGAGGCAGGTATATAGACCTCCCCTGCCCATCTGGCGATCCTTTTGCGCACCAGGACTTCACGCCTTTGTACCACGCCAACAGTGTTCCCCGCGGGACACGCTGTCCAGCCGCGCTGTGGTCGTCGTGATGGTCTCGGTCTGTCGGGGTTTGACAGGTTTCGAGTCTTGGTCTCAGCTCCTGTGATCCTCCGTGGGTCACTGTAGCAGCAGCAGAGGAGTTTGAGCAGACCATCATAGCCGGATGAGCAGAGTTTTGGTTTTGGGAGGTGAGCGGACCAGGCAGGGCCTGGTTTGGTTCTCTGTGTGCGCCTCTTTTGGGGGCCCGTCTATCGGTTTGGGGAGTGTGCGGGCAATTGCTACCCCTTGGGTTTTGTGGTGGTCGGGCCGGGTGCACCTTTTCCCTCGGCGTTTAGGACAGGGATGTTGTAGGTTGCCTCTGCACCTCCCCTGCTGTGTGGCTTTGGCGCGCCGGTTGTGAGGCTTAGAGTGCCGTACAGGTGAGCCCTTCTGCGGGTTGGAAGGCTTCGCCACCCGCCTGAACACGCTGTCCTCGAGGCACCGCACTGCACTCTTGTGGTGCAGGCAGCGTTGATGTTTTAGGAGGGGAGTCCGGGGCCCGCTGGGACAATTTCTTTAGCCTCCTGGCGCTCCCTTCCCCCCTTTTTGGGACTAACGGCTCGGCCCCTGGGCCCTTTGGGGCCAGCCACCATCGGGGGGAACAATTGAGCTTTTCCAGTTGGGTCTTGCTGTGGATGGCATCACGCTGGCGGGTTCGGTGAGTCCATACCCCCACCCCCATGTCCATTTTGTCAAGCGGTGTCCGCAGTTTGTGTTGTGGCTGGGAACAATTTGAGCTTCGTGTTTGTTGACCGGGAGAGGCAGCTCCAAGGCAGGGCCTTGTTGATGGTGTAGGATGAGTGAGCACTTTCAACAGTGGATAAGAGGGTCAGTAGATCCAATAGATTTGACTGGTACGTCACAAAAGAAATTGTGGCTGGTGGAAGGCTGGGAAGATATGTGAAGATATGTGCTCAAGGACTGATTGTTAAGAAGCGGTTATTAGGCTGTTGTGCCCGAGGGACTGGCAATTTTTGGTGGGGTTTGGGGAGAGGGGCAAACATTTTATTATGCATTATTTTGCTTGCCGAGTGTAGCAGTGTTTGTGACCTCAAACTTGCCACAGTAAATCGGCTTTTCACACACTACCTAGGCGTGCGAGATACGCTGTGAATTTTTACGGAACGTAATTCATTAAGTTGTGCTCGTAAGAAAAACTTACATTTTTCTACATAAAAAATAAGGTAACTTGCACATTTGTGTCATATTCTGAACTTCGTAGGGTACTGTGGGTGGGGGCAAATGTGTTAGGCTGACACAAATGTTCCGACAATGTTTCTTGGGTTACTTGCTTCTCTACATTGTCTGTATGGGTTAAAATATTTCCTAATGTTGAATGTTTCAATGGCAGAAAATCTGTAAGTGCCCCCCTCGTGAAATTTTGCCGGGAACGTGATCTGGTGACAGCCATAGACAGAAAATGCTACGTCGGTGTTAGTACTCAAACCCATTATCAACCCCTTTTGTTTAATTTATCTTATCGGTAATTTGAAAAATCAAAACGCCTTTAAATTTGTACTTATGTAGTGGATGTTTTGGCTAGATTATCATCATGGAGGCTGTGCGAGCCTCGGTCTTCGCGTGGTACTGAGGAGCAATCTGAACGAATAGATAGAGAGTGCTTGGGCGAGTTTGCTATGTGTGCAGCAACAATCTGGTCAGCATTTAAGTTTATCTGTACAGTGGAGGGGACGGCACAGCCATTTTAGGGGTGGGGTTTCCACCCTTGTGTGCCTAGTGAGGGCTAGCGCAATGGGGGAGCATCTCGAAGTTTGGGGTTGTCGTCGCGTGTTCCGATCTCGAGGCGTGGTGGTGAGGTTCCTGTTGCGGGTGAATGGGGTCGCAGATGCTGTGGGGGTGGAGGCACGGAGCGTTTTTGCTAAAATAACCAGCAGCCGAATGCATTAGAATATTCCTGTGACGAGAATAAGGCCAGGTTAGTTGTGGTCAATTTAAATCAATCTCCTGCGCCGCATCCCTAACATCAAGGGTTATTTCTGTGTAGGTTTAGTGTGCGCATGACGTTAAGCTTCAAGCCCTGTGGCTTTGGGAAGGCATAGGCCCAGAATGCACCCGTTTGCTCGCACTGGCCGATGGCCTGCTGCTCTAAACATGTCTCCATTTTATTGTTTTTAGATCTGCGTTTATTTCGATTACATTTTAATTAATTAATTTAATTGGTTATTGATAGAGTGATTGATTGCACATATACATACTTTCCCTTTTGCCTTTATCCGCGAGGTATCCGATTCCAGATACTTGGGAGTGCACATTTGAGACTCTTTGCTCGACCTCGTATTCCGAGTGATCAGAATTATCAATACAGGGATTAAAGGCCTTAGATATTTTATTAGGAGGAGGGGCTTCCCGGGCTGCAAAGGTTGCTTCCACTGTCTTATAACCATAGTTTGTTTTATACCAAAGTCAGGAATTGCGGCTACGGATGGGCTTGGTGGTGGCGCTGTTGGTCCTGCCTTACTGTTCATAACATTTCAGTTTACTTGTAATGCCTCACAAATACCCGGATATCTAGTTTCTGGGCTAACAAAAGGGCAGACGTTTCTCTAGCCTTCCTCAAGGTTTATTTACACGCCACACTGGCATAGTTTAGTCTCGGTGAAGATCGTGCATATGGGTGCAAGGGTAACGTTTTGCAGTGTAAGGCTGGCAAGCTCATATGAAATAGATGCACCCATTCTCAGCAGACCAATCTCAGGTAAACAAAGTATTCACTCCCGTTGGGGGGCGTGCCTTAGCCGGCTGCAAAATGGCCGCACTCTAAGTGGGCTCTGCCGGCCAAGCCGATAATCCGTCCAAAATCCTGCGGATGATTCCGGTACTGTCCCCCAGCGCCACGCTCTACTGACCCACCTTACGCTGCGGTGCCGACTGCCGCCTTCCTGGGCTCCGTTGGTGCCGGCGGACCGAGATTTGCGGCTGGGGCCTGGTGCTGCGTCTGGGCCTCCCTGCTGGCGTACGGACGGCACTCGGCCTGGGGCGTTGGGGCGCTGCCGATTCCTCATCCCACCTGGGCGGACTCCTGCGGCCTGAACTGCCCTCCTGGACCGGCCCAACGCTCCTGCTTCGCTCTGCCCGGTGAGTCGCGTTCCGCGAGTGTGCCGTGTGGCGGGGGAGGGGGCGCGCGGGTTGTACCACTGGGCCCAGGCCTGCGCTCTGTGCGGGCGCCTCCTCCACACCTGGTGCCCGCTACCCCGGCCTGGTCACCCTGGGCCCTCTCGGGACTCCCCCGCTGCTCCGGGCCCTCGCGGGCTCCCGGCTGCCTCCTGAGACTGCTGACCGTTGGAGCGGGGCCTGCATCGCTCTCCCTTGTTGGCGTGCTGCCGCTGCCCCGCAGCTGAGGCCTTCTCCGCCACCTGCACAGCCCGGCACGGCCCGACGTCCCCATCTTAAGCCTTCACACGGACATCCTCACTTGCCTGCCTCCGACGGGCTTGGCTCCGTGGCGGGCCGATGGGATCAGCGAGGTGGCTGCCTGCTCCGGCTTCCTCCCACATGTGCTGGCACACCCGGCAACAGTCCAGGCCGACTGACTGCTGCTGCTCTGCCTTCATCTGTGCCTTGCTTCGCCACCCGACTGCCACCCTCTCTACCTTGGTGCCCACTCTGGTCTCTGGGACTCCAGGCGGGGCCAGCTGCCCTGGGCTCAACGTTCACATACCTGTGCTCCAGCGCTGCCTCTCCTCCTCCCGGGACCCCCGTCTCCTACCTGACCAGCCTCCCTGCCAAGGGTTCCTATCGACGCCAGCCGCGGCCGCGCCGGCTCCGGCCCACCCCTCATACCTGGTCTGCCTGCCTCATCCTTGCTGGACCTCCTGCTCCTTCTGCACGGTGTCCGGACGCCACCTCTCCTGTCGGACCGGGCCGCGGGGTCCCCCACCTATACCTGCCTCCCCTTGGCACCTGACGACTGCCTCCTCCCTTGGCACTGGTCCTCCGCTGCAGCCCCTCTTCTTAGCCCCTGCCTCCTCATACTCCTTTCATCCACTCCTTGATCATCTGCGGTGCTGCTCCGTTGGGCGGCCGGGGGCTCAACAATGGGACGGACAGACCCTAAGCAACCGAAGCTTGCGTTCGAACAGCGAAAGTTTTCACGACAAGAGGGAGTGATCATGGACGTTGTCGAACCTATTTCCCAATCCGACTCTGGCTCTACCCGTGAGGATGACCTCAAGGCCATCATGCTGGACGTGAAATCCACGGTGACCGGTATCGCGGCTCAACTGGACCAACTCTCTGCCCGGCTGGACACCGTCAAGGCCCGAGTGGACTCCCATGAAACGCGGCTAACTCAAGTCGAAACCAGGATGTCCGATGCAGAGGACGCTGCCACCCAGGATCACCACACATTCCTACGGATGGATAAAATCCTGGAACTCATTAAAAATAAAAATGAGGATTTGGAGGCGCTCTCCCGCAGAAGCAACCTCCGCATCACGGGCGTGCCCGAATCCTCCAACATAACTAAGATGGAGGACTTCGTCGAGCAGCTGCTCCGTGACCTCTTTGGGGAGCTCCTCTCACCTGTGTTCATCGTCGAGCGGGCCCATCGCTCTCTGGGTCCTCGACCTGCCCCTGGCCTCCCTGCTCGGCCCATCATCGCCAAGCTTCTGAACTTCAGAGACCACGACGCGGTCCTCCAAGCTGCCAGGGAAAAGGGGGAAATTCGCCACCAAGGGAATTTGATATCCTTCTATCCTGATTATACCATGGCGGTGCAGGCTGCCCGCCGCGAATTTCTCCCTGCCAAACGACTGCTGCAAAAACAAGGCATCTCCTACTCCCTAGCTTATCCGGCCAAGCTACGTGTCAGGGACGGCTCACAGGTCCACACCTTTCTGGAACCAAAGACTGCATTGGCCTACGCAAGAAAACTGGACAAATCACAGCGCTCCACCCCTTCAAGCTCCCAAACAGCTGCAGCTGGCGATCTAAGTGACAATGACTGATGGCAGCTCTCGCTCTCCGGCCTCCGTCACTGTGTGGCACTAACTCGCCCTCCCCAGTCCTGGTTCCAGTTGTTCGGCTATGGCTCATGTACTGACTCGCACTTGTAGTTATTAAACCCCCTTGCCCGTGGGCCCTGGGGTTCCTTTCAGCTGCTGCGACTCTGCCACACTCCTCCCGCAGCCTTATATTCCCTCCTTTCCTATGTGGCACCGCCATGGTTCTACCTTGCACCCGCATCATGAGTGACTTGTGGGCCCCGGGGTGCGAGGCGCTCCTTCGGGTCTATCTCTCCTTTGTCTACAATCCGCTTTCCACTCTTGGCTTGGCCACCCTGTCCTTGCGGCAGGGGTGTTCGCTGACCTGAGCCACATCTCTGCGGGATGACTCCCTTTTATCTCTTTCTTGAATCTCTTTCCTTATTCAGTTCCTTCCTTTCCCAGTTGGGGGTTCCCTGGGTGGGTGGGGCTGTTCTCTCAACCTGATTGGGGGGTTGGTGTGGGTGGTGGGGGAATTCCTTTGGGTGTTGTTGCCTCTCCTTCGAGGCCTGTTGTTGGGTTTGTTTTTGGCCTGCTCTGCACTGTACTGTTTGACACACCGCTTTCGGTACTGCACATCACATCTCACGCTTCTCAAACTTCCCTTTCGCACTCAGCCCCATCCGACATCCTCCTCCCTGGCATAGCTAGATGACAGCCACAACACTTTGGACTTGGAATGTTTGATGCCTCAATGATCATCGAAAGGCCCGCCTTGTACACGCGCACCTTAACCGCCACAAGGTTGACATTTGCTTCCTCCAAGAAACCCACTTGCTCCCTGCCACTGCCTCCAAATTCCAATCTCGGCAATGGGATGAAATCCACTCCTCCTTCTACTAGGGCTACTCCCGCGGGGTATCCATCCTTCTTCGTAGAGGGCTCCCCTGGCAAACCACCAAGGCCATTACCAATTCCAAGGGGCGCTTTGTCATTCTGCTTGGCACCCTTCTAGCCCAGCCTCTGATCCTCACAGCAGTTTACGGCCCCAACTCCGGTGACCCCGACTTCTTTGCACTGGTGTGGCGACACATATCCTCCCTGGGCCCCGCCGCTTTGCTGTGGGGGGGGTGATTTCAACATTACACCTTCAGCCACCCTGGATCGCTCTGGGCCCCGCGCTTTGCACCCCCGCTCTACCTCCCTTCGGCGTTCCATCCTGGCCGACAACTCCCTGTTGGATGCATGGCGTCATTCCCATCCGGACTTGCGCGAGGGCACCTGCATTACGGGCACCTCAGGCTGCTGGTCCCGCCTGGACCTTTGGATTACCACTCGCGACGCATAAGCATGGGTCACCTCGGTCGAGCACATGGCGCGCACTCTATCGGACCACGCACCCGTCGGCCTCTGTCTGCTCCCCCCGTGCGACCCCCAGCGTATGTTTGCCTTGCGCTTGCCCCATAACGCGCTCCGCGACTCGGTGTTTTGCGCAGAGATTCAAACTGCAATAGAGAACTTTTTCGAACTTAACGCCGGCTCCGTGGAATCCCCCTCCACACTTTGGGAGAGCTTCAAGGTGGTGGTTCGTGGCGAGTGTATCTCCAAACAGTCGGGAGTCTTACGTTCCATCTGCGGCACTCTTGCGCGCTTAGAGGGAGAAATTAGGGCCCTCGATTCCCACCCCGATACCCTTGCACAGCTCCGAGGTAAACTCTCTGAATTCGAGCAAGAAGCCGATAGGGAGCTCTCCTTTTTGGGTAGGGAGGCGAGGGCGCGCCGCTACAGCGGGGTGATCGGCCCGGTAAGACCTTAGCCAACCTTCTGCGACGGCCCCATGCTGCCTCCTACATTGCGGGACGGGGGTCCTGAACGCACTACCTCTCCTACTGAGGTCATTTCACGGGTCACCGCTTTTTACACTCAACTCTACACCGCTGGGACTGCGCAGTCTCATGACCTCCTGGACCAATACTTCGACACTCTCGAGCTCCTCTGGCTGGGCAATAGCCATCGGGAATACCTCGACGAACCCTTCTCTAAGGAAGAAATCCTAGCTGCCATTAATAGTCTGCCCGGGCATATGGCGCCCAGCTCCGATGGACTGCCCGCTTCTTTTTATAAAGCATTTGCGCCCACCCTTGTCCCGCATCTTGCCGCTATGTATAACGACTCCTTTGAGTCTGGCCACTTCCCCCCTTCTCTCCGCGAGGCCCTGCTGACACTGCTCTTGAAACCAGACAAATCCCCCGAACTTCTGGACTCCTATCGTCCCTTATCACTGATCAATACCGATAATAAAATCTTCGCCGAGCTCCTGGCCTCCCGACTGTTGCCCCTCATGCCCTTGATCGCTCGCCTGGATCAGTCCGGTTTTATTCCCGGGCGCGCAACGTCTCATAACCTCCGCACGATCTTCGCCGTACTTCATCAGATCAACCCCGCCCTACCGGTCGTGGCGGCTCTCTTAGATGCCACCAAGGCCTTTGATACTCTTGAATGGCCCTTCCTTTTTTATCTCCTCCCCGTCTTGGTTTCAGCCCGGTCTTTCTGCGCAAAGTCCATCTCCTCTACGCCCTCCCGGTGGCTCGCCTCCGGATAAACGGTCAAATATCAGATCCCATCCGCGTCTCGAGAGGGACTAGGCAGGGGTGCCCACTCTCGCCTATGCTTTTCGCTGTGGCCATGGAGCCCCTGGCGGCTAGGCTCAGACAGCATCACACTCAGAGGGGTCTGGGCTTTGCGGCCCGCGCTCTGGTTGTATCCATGTATGCGGACGATGTCACGCTTTATGTCCGTCACGCTCAAGAGAACCTCGGCCCTATGGTCCGTGAGGTGGTGCGGTTCGGAGGCCTATCCGGCCTCCTGGTTAACTGGAGTAAGTCTATTCTTTTCCCTCTACAGTTGCCCGCCCCTAGGGAAATTTACATGAAGGCCCAACAAGGGGTCCTAGTATTATAGAACAACAACCACGGCTGTCAAAGGCATATTATCAACAAATTCAAAAAACAGATTGTTTTACAAAATTAATTTTTCTTTTTATTTTCATAACATCATAAAATAATTAACAAATTACAAAAAATTCATAAATAATTGCATCTATAAAGTCTAATAATAGGTCCCACACACCACAATCATATCATCAATCATACTAACACTCACTCATAAAGCTATACACATTTATTCCTCAAGGCAAACATATTTATAAAGCATCACAGGTTCCTCCAGATGGTAGAACTGCCATTAGAAGATAGAATGGTACATTCTCGTGAATTCTCCTGGTAGTGGATGGAAACAAGGTCCAAGAGCACGAGAGGAGTAAACGCCAACGCGCGTTTCGGTGTGAGGCCCTAGGTAGGGCAACACCTTCATCAGGGCGGAGGTAGATAAAAGGTGTGGGACACACACACTCACTCGTCAACTATAACTTGGTGAAATGGCAATATTCGCTCAGGTTCTGTTTGTAAAATCCTCAAAGGAACGCATCAAATGATAGAGACGATATCTAAAGTCCAGAGTACTTCGTACGAATACGTCAAGAGTTTGGTCCAGAGATTTGAGACAACTGTCAGCAGCACCGCAGAGAAGATCAGTAATGGATCAATTAGAAAGGCCCCTCCAGAAACATCAGTGGGAGCCAAGGGTATTTCGATCTCACTGCAGTCACCACCGAGACCACAGTGTGTTTGGGAATTAACGTCCCGCCTTCTACTCCATCTGTTTTTTGAATTTGTTGATAATATGCCTTTGACAGCCGTGGTTGTTGTTCTATAATACTAGGACCCCTTGTTGGGCCTTTATGTAAATTTCCCTAGGGGCGGGCAACTGTTGTTAGTGCGAGTTTTCATTGAATTGTTCCCCTGCTCCACCCGCCCTTTATCTGCCTGCAGGGGTCCCCCCTTTGTATTGGTTATTCTTTTCCCTCTGACAGACGCCACTGTCCCATTCACCCCGGACTACCCTTTCGAGTGGGCATCAGGGCCCACCAGATACCTGGGTGTCTGGCTCAGTAGGGATGTGGATGAACTCTGGAGAGTCAATTTTGGTCGGGCGGTCGAATGGCTGGAGACCAAGATACCCCTATGGCGGCACCTGCCCCTGTCCTTGGCGGGGCGTATCGCCATCACTAAGATGGTAGTGCTCCCGAAATTTTTATATTTGTTCCTGAACGTGCCTGTTCCTCTCACAGCTCACTTCTTCCGCACTCTCCGTTCCCTCATAATCTCCCTTGTTTGGGCAGGACGTCAGCCCAGAATAGCGTACGACATCCTCACACTTCCCATCGCGTGCGGCGGGATGGGTGCCCCGGATTTTAAATTATATGCCCTCAGTGCCCAGGCCAGCTTCTTTCACTTCTGGCTGCATCCAACGCCGTTCCAGCCGCACGTTGCGGTCGAAGCCGACTTGGTGGCCCCCTTACCACTACAGACCGCGATCTTTGCCCCTGCCAAACCACCGCGTGGAGAAATAGACACGGTGGAAACCTTGCGCTGGGCTTGGGACGGTCTTCGGAAATATTCGGGCTCTGACCTGCTCTCCGCCAGCACCATGCCGGTCGCATATCACCCGTCATTCCCTTCGCTGCACACGGCTGGAATGGCGAAACGTGCGGCAGGCATGGGTCTGACCACTTTATCTGACCTTTACCCTAACGGTAGGTTTTTTTCGCTACCAGCCGAATCTGGCCCAATGAACAAACTGCTTTACTACCAACTTAGAGCGTCTTGTCGGGATCTGCACCCCACGTTCTCGCAGCCCCCCCTTCGATGGCTGCCCTTGATTTGACATACACCTCCCATCTCTCCCCGCAGACTGGTCTCTAGGCTTTATGCCACTACACTAGCGGCCTCCTCGATATCTGCTGATCGCGTCCACTTGGCATGGAGCGAGGACTTAGGCTTCGATCTCTCCCAGGAGGACTGGCTGTACTGTTGTAAGCAGACCAAACGATTATCTTCTAACTACCGCCTGCGCCTCATACATTTTAAATATTTGCACCGGCTGTACCGCACCCCGCTCAGCTATTTAGAATGGGTCTCGTCCCTAATGACAAATGTCTTCGATGCTCGTCCCCTGCGGCGGACTTCTCTCACCTTGCCTGGCTGTGCCCTTTGGTCTCTGCATACTGGCGCGAGGTGTGCGCCATGATTACGGAGATTACCTCCTCGCCCGTCCTGCCGGATCCCTTGTCCTGCCTACTTGGCTTAGTGAGGCACTGTCCTGATGCCTCCCGCCGACTCACGGCCATGCTGCTCGTTCTCGCGCGTCGTAGAGTTGCCATACATTGGGGTCGAAGGCCCGCGCCCAAGGCAAGTGCCTGGCTCGAAGATGCTGCGCGATGTCAGACGCTTCTTTCGGAATTTTGGAAATTAACGCCGGTTGCTGGCCGACCGCGCGATATCTGGGGCCCTCTTGTTTCATACCTCCTTTCCCGGAATGCCTCTCCCCCTGCGACCTCTCCCGCGCTCCCTGCCGGCACTCCGCCCGCGGCGGCGGCCGGTGCTGGTCCATAGGACTCGTCCTCTCCCCCCTGCCTTGCTACCGTCCTCTTGCGCCGCTTACACCTATACTCCGCCCCATCTGATGCTCCCCGCTGCCCTTTCATGCTCCGCATCCTACAACTTTACCTTTCATCTTACGATGTGCCGCTACGGTATAATTGTCTCTATGCTGTCTATGACCGATGCGATGTTTCCATTTTCTCCTGTCAATGTGTTACAACACTATCTGATTGCTTTGTAACCTGATGTGCATGTTTTTCAATAAAGGTCTTTGAAAATTTTTTTTTTTTTTTTTTTAAAGTATTCACTCCCGTTCGGTACGCGAATGAACTCTTTTGTGTGGGCTGGGGTTTGTGCGAGGTTTGGATCAAGGGGTTGCCCTTAGTGAGGTCATGGAATACGTATTTACTTTATGCAACTTGCAACCATTGTCAAGGTCAAGGGCCCCGGCTTGCTGTAGGTGTAAGGTTATGGGTGGATCATATATATGGATGCATTGACAGAAGAGGGTGAACTATGCGGCACGCTATGCTAAGCATAGATTTCAGCTTAAATGTTTTAATCCAATGACAAAGACAGAGCAAGTGTTCGGGTTAGAATCATTAGGCCACAGGGTGGCACGTCAAAAGAATTTTAAACCTGCAGGTGGCACATTTGAATAGGTGCATGCTAATTATGCCATCTAACAAGGTGGTATCTGGTGTTTTATCCGCCCTCCACCCCTCGCTATCCTCATAAGGGAGTTGCAAGCTAATTGTGAGGTAGACCATAGATGGTTCTTGCTTTCTTTTGTGGAATAACATAGCAATACTTTAAAGCAGCACTGCTTAGTTTCTCAAAATGTTAAAGTTTCGGTGAAATAGCTTGAATTTTGTAGTCAGTCTCTTTTAATGATGACATACTGAGATCCTTGAACACGAATAGGCACGGGGGTGGCTCTGTTGGTGCTGTGCGCTTTGAGCAGTTTGTTTCGGTGGGTGCAGTTGTTGGCTTTGTTAGGCGCAAACGGTTCAATTTACAGCGCTGGTGATACTACAAAGCATTCTATGTCTTATAGGAAGCAAACCTTTTTGAGCTATTCTCATTTATCTAAGGAGTTATGCATAAATATTCACCCCATGGCGCCACACGGAATCAGACCTGCGTGCAGCCAGTGTGGAAGCATTCTAGGTGGAAAAGTGAGCAGCCAGGTTCTCAGGTGCATGTTTGGTGGATGCACTATTGCCAAGGTGTAGGTTTAAGTTGTTGGAGTTGGCAAGTGAATTTGACCAAGCGCTCAATGCTACACGAGGGCATCGCTACATTGCTGCCAGTGCACAGGCATTGTCTTTGCCCCAGGGGGCGGCAAGCGGAGGCAAGGATCTTTCCAAATCTGGCACCTGAACACAAGGTTCGTCAGGGCCAACTTGCCTGTTGGGTGACTTGTGTAGGCAAAGACTCATTACAGCTCTTGCACAGTCCCTTCATTTCAGAATTGAACCATTGCATTAGGTGTATCTGGCCAGAAGGAAGGCCAGACAGGAATCCAGAGGAATACAGAGCAGGTGCACTTTGTTCTGAGCGTAGTATAAGCAGGCTAAGTAACATTAGTAGCCGCCAGCGGATACGTGCATCACCTACATCAAGAAAGCAGGCATGTCTTTAAGTGTTAAGTAGGACCCATTCAGGACATGAAGGGATAATTTAGCTATGCTAACTTGCCAGTGCAGATAATTATTATTCGGGAACGATTGAGCGCTGCATGTGTGGCCATTCCTTGCTTCAGAAAGACGAAAGCATTAGGTCCCTGATAGTACTCAGATATGGGTCTAGTGTCTAGCGGAACATCGCAACCCCGGTTGGGGTGTCAATTCTGTTAAATCCTAGGGGGTACTATGAGGTTATGGATCTGGGGCTTAGGGAACCCTGACGGAGCATGGGAGATGTTACCAGTAGGTCCGCAGCACTCCACCAGTGCGCCCCTAGCAGGGTATTAAATTTACCCAATTTTATTACTAAGTTGAACAACATATTACCTCAACATTCAAGCACAGGAGAATGTTTTATACAGTGGATATCACGACCACATGTATGACAAGGTCCCCTTATGTCAAATGAAGGTGCAAGTTAAAAATTCAGACAATTGCATAGGACCACACAATTTAGTCAAGCAGGGCATAAGGGTATCCATCACGTAAGTCAATCCCATCAGAAGTTGTGCCGTCGTGTATAAAAGCGGGGACAGGCAGCAACAAATAACGGTCTTGGGGGGTCATTTCGGCAGGGCAAGTACACCCACTTTATTTCAATGGAAGCAACAATGGTAGAGACATGCTTCGTCCACCCTTAGCGGTAGACCTGGCCAGCAGCAGTACGTCCAGCTGGGGCTGGTGTATTGATTCACAGGCAGGTGCGCCAAGCGAGCTGGACTATGTACCTAGGTCAGGCACATTGGGCAGAGGTGTTCCAGTGGATTCACATAAATGGGGACTGCACCAGAACATGAAACCGCACATGTTGGATTCTGACGTAATGTTTTCGCACCACTCATATTGTTAACAGTGACATGCATTCCCCAAGGCCTCTCGTTTAGAAGCACCAGTAGCTGGGCAGGTGCGTAGCTTGGTGCGGTTGGTTACAAACGTATAATAGCCTGATGTGGCCAAGCTAGCAAGACATTTTTACACTCTTCTACTAACGGGAGCCTCTTTGGGGAAACAGTGTGGGGTGCTTGCCATTCGTGCAGAGGACAGGAGGATTAAAGAGCATTCCAAGGTCCCCATGGCTTAGCCAAATGTTCAATGCACTGGAGGATGGAGGGTGATTACAAAGGGTATAGGTTGGTATGATGGCATTGGCAACGCTAGACTTTCAGCTTGCTGAGAGAAGGTTTAGTATCACCAATCAGAAGGGTACCAGGAGGCAAACCAGTAAACAGGCAGGCCTTTGTTCCTAGTGGAGGGAAATTAATTCTGGGGACAAACCTTTGAAGTAGGTCCAAGACCTGGTTTAAGCATCCATGGTTACAGCCCAGTAAAGGACTCGCTGTTGTCATCATTGAATTACTACAAGGTACTACAGATAGGGAGCATATTAGCTACCCAGCGGATGTGTATCACAAGAGGAACTGATACACGTGATTGCTGAGGCCTTATTGACGCTTGTCATAGCAGTCTGGAGCACACCAAAATCTGCTTCTTTTATTCGCCCGGAATTGGTGTTTGCAATGTCATTCAAATTTTGCAGCCAGAAACGGAAAAGGCAAAGAAATATCTGTGAATGTACGGGGCGCACTCAGCAGTGAAGTAAGCTAAGATTCAGCATAATCCTGGTATACCTTTAGCAAAAACAGGGTTATGGGCTACACACAAAAAAGCGCTATTCTTTCAGGTGGGGCGTGAGTTTGTCATTCCTAAAAGGGTGCTGTTACCTCAATAGTGCTGAAAAAGCTGGGTTGGATCACAAATTCGGACACTATCAGAGCACATTTTGCATTCCTATTTAGGAGGGTGCAGATAAATTTGCTCATATGTTTACTCCATGTCCTCAGATCCAAAAGCATTGGCAAACCTTTTTGGCACCCTGGTATACCGTTAGCATAAGCTGTCGATGGGCTACTACTCGGGTGGGGACACCAGCATGGCGACACAGCAGCGGTCACAAGACTCCACCCTGTCCCCGCCCAATGACCCTCTCCATGGGGTCCATATTTCTCTTGGTGCCGCACATGGTCATCAGTTCGAACCTCCAATTGTGGACTTAACAAGCAAGGGGGGTAACCAAGGGCTTAGTCAACCCCCATATGGAACTGCATATAATGGTACACAGTGCACAATGGAGTATACCACCCAGAAGCCTGGTCAAGGGGGGAGCAGTAGTTTTAATTTCTATGGTACTATCTCTGGCCGGCGCTGTGCTCCCATACAACAAAGGTCAGCGGGTAGAGATAAGGGTATTGTGTTGGCCACAATTAATAACTGTTAGCAATTATTCTGATGGCCTTGGAGGCGAACTCCACTATGTTTACCAGCGAAACCTTGTACCAGGGACTGGGCGGTAATGGATAAACACATGACTCAGCAACACCAACAAGAAGGCCCTCATTGGCACAAAGGGCACCATAGGGATTTCTTCCTGAAAAGTGGTTAAATTAGAGATCAGTTGTCGCAACCCCGGGGAGGCCATTGAACATGCCTTTGTGGGTAAATAAAGCTGTGGTTAAATCAGAGAACAGTAGTTCCCAAGTTAAGTGGAGGCCATCGAACTTGCCTACGGAAGGGCAAATAAGCCATGCACAAGCCCACTAAGCATGAGGGCTTGGTTCAACTCTAATTCAAAATCAAATAAAATCAGCAGGGCTTGGTGAATTAGGCATGGTCTCTTTAGTGCATACATCGCAAGGTTCTCCCGATAGGGCCGGGAAACACCTGCTGAGGTAGATGGGTATTGTCCAGCCAGAAGGACTGGTAACCTGTCAGAGGCAGATAGGAATTGTCCAGGTCTGGAGAGGCCATTAAATTTCTTGCAGGAGGGTAAACAGCGCCAGGCGCAAATTCACGGAACAGAGGGGTTTGGCTTTATGAGACACAGACTCTTGCATGCCAAGACCACGGGATGTTTCAATGTGGATGGGGTCCATTTGTCTAGAGTGGGCATGCACCTGTTTCTGTTGGACCTGGGTGATGCCCTAGAAACAGCAGGGTCTAAGTAAGAATGCCTGCCTTGGTGGGGGGCCCCAGAGCTGTGGCGGAGTTACAGGGCAATCCAGAAGCTGAATGGTACATAGGGGTACCCTCTTCAGGAGCACAAGAAGGGTGCAAATGCCAAACAACCCCAGAAAGTCCTTACGGCAGGATCCTGGAGGAACGACGGCACCCCGTTAGTCCTTCAGGCGGTTGTAAACCTGAGCAACCGGGGGCTTGCCTGGATAAGCTCCGCCCCCCTCAAGGGGCGTGAGTAAATGGGTGGACTGGTGGTCCACAGGATGTAAGGGGTAATCCCCCAAAATGGTTAGCACCAATTGGTTAGGCCACGGTGCAATTTGGCTCTTCAGGTGGGCAGGGCAGCATAGGGGCTGCCTGCCCTTGGATCGCCCGTAAGTTGACCAACCATGTTGGCATATTTCTTATGCAAAATAAACCTGCAGCAATGTTTTCTCCAACAACCAATATGTCTTGCGTGTTCTTTATTATGGTATTGCTGTATTTGCAGGTGGGGTGTGTTGCCGATATTGGCACTGAGGCTGCCCGTGGCCCACGCAGGGGGCCCCCATAGGAGGGGGGCCACATTACTGCCACATGAGGGCACAACCCGACAGGCTAGTGTTTGGACCCACGGTGGGTCCGGCGCTACCTAAGACGTCATTTCCGGCACGCTAGTGGGCTGGGAGGCAGGTATATAGACCTCCCCGCCCATCTGGTGATCCTTTTGTGCGCCAGGACTTCACACCTTTCCCTCCCTGCCGCTTACCCGGCGTGTCGGCTGGAAGGGTGGCTAGGGTAGGAAGGCTGTTAACTTGTTCATTTGTGTTGCAGGTGGAGTTACAGGGCGATCCAGAGGCTAAATGGTACATAGGGGTACCCTCTTCAGGAGCACAAGAAGGGTGCAAATGCCAAACAACCCCAGGAAGTCCTTATGGCAGGATCCTGGAGGAACGACGGCGCCCTGTTAGTCCTTCGGGCGGTTGTAAACCTGAGCAACCGGGGGCTTGCCTGGATACGCTTCGCCCCCCTCAAGGGTCGTGAGTAAATGGATGGACTGGTGGTCCACAGGATGTAAGGGATAATCCCCCAAAATGGTTAACACCGATTGGTTAGGCCACGGTGCAATTTGGCTCTTCAGGTGGGCAGGGTAGCATAGGGGCTGCCTGCCCTTTGATCGCCCGTAAGTTGACCCACCATGTTGGCATATTTCTTATGCAAAATAAACCTGCAGCAATGTTTTCTCCAACAACCAATGTGTCTTGTGTGTTCTTTATTATGGTATTGCTGTATTTGCAGGTGGGGTGTGTTGCCAATATTGGCACTATGGCAATCGTCATTGCAGGGACGGGGTCGTCTCACTGCAGCCTGAATCATCCCTTTCATTGTCACAACACCCCCGTCATGTGTCCTTGTTAGGGCAGAGGGCGTTATGCTACTATTTTTTTTGATGTGCCATTCTGACTACTAAATGTTACCTAGATGCCTACATTCATTTCGTGTTGGTCAGTAGAGCCTGCGTTACCTAAAAACACACAAAAAGGAGTCGTTTTCTAGTAGGCTGTTCTTTTTATTAGCGCCGGATGTCCTTCGAACTGCTTGTCTAGTGAAGTCCCCTCCAACTCCTGCAGCGTGTTTATTTGGGCTGTTAAACATGCGCATGTGTACAAGATCACCATGACCCGAGTTGTAAACATTACAGCTTCAGTAGAAAATACAATGTTTAACATCTGAGACTGTCAGAGGCCTGTATAAACTTGTCACATCCATATCCCAGTGCATTCATCTTCCCTTCCCAGAAAACTGCAGCTACGCTAGGTATGGCAGCACGTGTCTTTTCTTTACAGGCACGCTGAGCCAGTCATGACTCACAAGAGATTAAGCCTTGAGTGATCATGATGCCAGTGGTAATAAATAACATATTATACTCAGCACATCTTTATGCATGGTTTATGCCGTAGCATTTTTCATGTGCATTTGTTTTAACAAAAGGTATTTTGATCAGCACTGGTATGTAAGAAGGTAACTTTGTGCTGCATGGTAACATCTCAGGAAATACAACTAGTTACTATTAAGAGACCTGTTTTGCTGTGTAAAGGAAATTTTACATGCAATCTGTGAGGCTGTAAAATGAGTATTTCTCATGTCAGGTTTGCTGTACTATGGTAGTAAACTTAAATTTGACCTTTGTACTGTAGTAATACATGCATAAACGTGTGTTTAAAAGTACGGTTACTCTAAGTATCCATTGAAAAGGCATTGTTTGATTTGCCTATAACTGTACCTCCCATAGATGCATCAGCATGAAATTTGGAAACAAATAGCATAGTAAGCTCAGGTCCGGTATGCCACATTTCTTGCATATCTGTGCAGGAGAAAAGGCAAGCGATAAAAATATGTTTTTCTCCTTTTACATGCCATAGGAATATTAGCTCTCTCCTCCAGCAAAACTGCTGAATGGATGTACAAACTAGCATGAAATTAGAACGCTACTCAGAAAGCCTGCTCCTGTTAGCTTGCTGTAAGGCTGTTCAATAGTTTCTGAGAAATAAGTGTTGGAAAAAGGTACTTGATGGGCTTAAAGAACACTTTTGCATATCTCTGCTGTTTATAGTCACGATTCAGGGAATCATTACTCCTATTAATCACATTTGAACTCATAGACAAATGTGGTTGGCTCGTGAAAGTCACCACACAATTTCTTTCGCCATCTTAAACATCAGACTTTGAGTTTGATTTTCAACTTTCTTGCTGTGGAAAAATATTTCCACAGGAAAAGGGAGGCAAAATAACAAGAGTTGGACAACACAGATTTGTTATGGGAGACCCTGAGGTGTGGAAATGTAGAGTAATACACCAGGAATAAATACTAAAAACTGCACTTGATTCGTGACTCAAAAATGTGATTGTGATCTCGGCTGCAGCAATTTTAAGTACTTGATTTGTCGGCCATTTATGAATAAAATTGTGAATTGAATTTGATTTGCAATTTTCAAAAAGGGTTAGAAAAACAAAAACAGACAGATTTGTGAGGCAGGGAGACAAAGAGGAAGAGAAATAAAGAGAAAAAATGCCACAGTGTTAGAGTTAATGGGGGTGGGATCCGGTTATCTGTAAAAACACATCTCCCCATTTTCTCTCTCCTATAAGCATCACCCAGCATAATCAATACCCCCATATTTAATGTTTTTATTTCTGATCATTTGCATAGCTTTCTTAAATTCGAAAGTACAGGCAGGAACAGTGGGCGAAGATGAAAGGGAATGTGGATAAAAAGTTGATATAATGGAGTGGGAATGTGGGAACAAAAATATAGCTGTTTATTTCCAAATTTCAACACAACATGTTAGCCCTATGACACTTTTGAGAGCTTAGCGATACCACAGTGGTACAGAACTAGAAGCCAACAGTTGAGTCTGAGCTTCACATATAGTGGTAGCTAGCTGGCTGAACAGTGTGGTGTATGGAGGATTAGGCATTGCGTTAAGGGTATATCTGTTTTAACTGCACTTCCACTTGATGCCAAGTTCCAGAGAGCGGGGAGTTATTACCATCAAGTCCATCCTGCTCAGTTCTCGAGCTATGGCAGCCACTAGAAACCTTCATCACCTTCTGGCTTTATCAGGCTTTCTCCCAAACGTCCTATTCATTTTTGCAACTATTTACATGTTAGCCTTCACATCATTTGTTGTCATTCTTTGATGACACTGTTGGCCACTCTGCTTTTCCTGTTTAGATTTTACATTTGTTGTCTAAGATAGACCCCCATCGGAAAATGTTCCTGTGTATTTCACCATCCACATAGTGTTGGCAACGAGAGGGTAGTGTCAAATGAGCATTCCCAAACAGAGTCCTTTCTTTCTGCTTCCACTATTCCCTAGTTTGAGATGCACCTGTGTATCCCAGGTTAAGTCTATTAACCTGTGACAGGCACCCATCCTGGGATGGAGATCACCACCTGACCATTTTTGTTTGTCATAACGGCTTGGCTCACCTATAACTACCCCTAATTTAGTCTGGACAAACAGAACATCTTATTGTACAAAAATATTCTCTAAATGTACGAGCAATACTATCCAGTTGTATTTTAGGTGATTTTCCTTGAATTTCTATAATCAGCTCTATATAGAGGTTTTTACTTGACACAGAATGTTCACTTAACTTTGACACTCACCGCAACATGAGCTCAAACACAAATGTTATCCATCTTATATTGAGAAAAATCAAGACGTTTATTCAATTCCACCTTTTTGAACTGTGGTCAGAACCCTAGTCTACCTCCTCAGAATGGAGTAGCACCAGTGCTTAATTTGAGCCGGTGGTTGCAAATGGTGGGCACCAAAACTAATTTGTGGGGACTAGGACTTATTTTTCATCATATTACTTGGTTAGTCCCCCACTTCCTTTTTAGGACTTGTGCCCTGATTCCGGGTGTCTTGGGCAGGCCTGTACACCCTTGGCAAATCTTTGAGGATGTGATATGAGTGTCGTACAAGGTGTTGCAGCATCGGTTCTATCTTCCGCGACAAGGTGTTTACAGGTATCTTCAATCATGTAATTTCTTACAAAAGTTGATGAGTCAAGACCTTAACCACTTCCATAATTTTCTAGACTATCTGATGCAGGTGACCAGAAAGAGCCA
Source organism: Calotriton arnoldi (assembly GCA_963921515.1). Taxonomy (NCBI): domain Eukaryota; kingdom Metazoa; phylum Chordata; class Amphibia; order Caudata; family Salamandridae; genus Calotriton; species Calotriton arnoldi. The sequence continues at coordinate 114,063 of CAWUFW010001883.1, forward strand.
TATTAGTACAGCTTATAAAGTGATTCTTTTGGGTGATATGTCGAGGAATGTAGATATGTTTCGGCATAGAGCACATAAATGGAGTACTTATCTGGGGGCTTATGTTCGGGCTGTGAAATTAAGAACAGCAACGCCTTCACACAATCTATGTTGAATGTTTCCCGCATTACGGTTCATCATTTTACATTTTTGAATGATTTTTTAACACTTGCACGTTTATTAAAAATCAAGTTATGGCAAGATAGGAAATGTCGTTGTTGGATCGAATGGGCCGGTAGTGTGCATATATTTGCCTTCTGTCCTGTTTTACCTGGAATTTGTGATTTTTTTTGATTTTTTTTATAAGCTGAACACAATTACTCGTACGGCTGTCACCTGGGATATTAACATGACGATACTCGGATACTCGCTGTTAATTCCATCTAGAGTAACCGGGTTTGAGGAAGAGGAAAAAGTGCATTGTGAACTGTGAAAAAGAGGTTCGTCAAGAGCAGAATGGTGAGGAAGTCTACCTTGTTTTAAATAAGAAAAGTGGCAACTGAGGTAAAATGAAAATATTGCAAAAATAATGATAAAAGCATTTAAAGCATGGCAGAATTAAATCAACATAGTACAGAAATGTAAGCATTATTTTTCAAACAAAGGAATCCAGAACAAATTGAATATCGTCCGAGTTTCTATTGGATAGTAAGGTTAATCTTCCACAGGGGGTCCTATTGTTATTGGAGATGGAGAACACAATTACATTTTCTTTCTGTCTTCAAACAATAAAATAGGTCGCCACTCCTGAGGAAAGCGTCCTGCCTTTAATTTTAGACTCCAGTTTTCGGCCTGGCCTCACACTGTTCTTGTTAGCCGAAAGGCCGCACCTCTGGCCTAATGGTTGTTATCCATCATACTTATCCCAGCGGGGAGTCGTCACCTTCACCTGAGGGACCCATTCATCCTTGTCTCCTGTAAGAGGCAAGGAAATACACTATCATTGGCTCTTTTGTTAAAGCACAAAGGCTGGTTTATAGCGATGAACCATAAAGCTGCCTTCTGAGGCAATGCGGCAGAGCACCCTCTTGGCTATCGCAGTGGAAATCAGCGACCAACAACCATCATCGGCCAAAACAAACACGAATCGTCTCTTGCTGCTTTTTGTTGCTGGTGGCAGTCCTCATGTACAAATGTGCAGTGATATTTGCGAAAGAGTTGTACTTCCACGATGCAGATATAAAACTGCGTGTTAGCATCAAATCTATTGCTTTGAGCTGGGCATATATATATGTAACAGATAGCCTAGGCCATTCAAGCATAAACTCGGCTACTATCATTACCTTTCAGATTTTGTTATCCAAAGAATTAGCAGAAGGCTTGGACATGCATCAGAAAATGGCATATGTATTACTCTGCAGGCATGCAGATATGTGTGACGCATGAATGCACATATATCATCACAGATGTGCACGCCTATGGAATGGTGCAGCCACTTCATTGCACTTTTTACCTGATGCTGCACACATTGGCAATTTTGCTTTTTGACAATGCTGTACAAGATCTGCAAAAAGCATTGGCAAAGCCAATAGGTTAAAACGGTGAGACCGTTTGGCTTTGATAATGCTTGGTATTGTATCCTTTGTCTCTTAAAGAGACAAAAGTTGCAATAAGAGCATTTTGAGAATGCAAATACAGAGACAGAGTTCTGCTGTCTCTCGCATGCCTCCGTCTCTGCATTTGCAGCCATGAAAAGGATTTGCACAAGGAATTGCACCAGTGGATTTTAACATGGGAATTCTGCAAATCCTTGCACAAGGCCTTTTTACAATGAGTCTAATTAGTACATTTGGGACACATTACATATTCTGTGTAAACACTGCCTTTGCAATGCAACCTGAAGTTACCTACAGCTGCAATAAACACTCCCAGATTTACGAAAACTGGTAAACCTAGGAATGTGTCAAAATGCTGTGCCTTTCCGAAAGAGGCTCAGCGAGGAGAAATATCTTTCTTTCTCTTCGGTGTTTCCTCTTTCTTAGTGATGGAGCAAGGACTCACAAATGAGACTTGTTCGGATGCAATCTTCTCAAAAGTATTAATGTATTAAATTTGTATTGTTCATACTAATAACTGCACACACAAATATAAGTAGCAAGGAAGCTTGCGTATGTGTTTAAACTAACAAGTAACGCTTGTCTATTCTAAAATGGCCGCTAAAGCGCGGGAACTTTATTGCGCATGTCTCAACCATATCACGTGGTGTGACGTCTTTCTTTGCTTGGAGGGAAACTCTTGCTTCTGCGCAGTGTGCATTAAAATGGCTGCTTTATGTTTTCACGTGCTACAGCTTGCTCTCATGTTTCACTTAAACTGTGGTATTTTAACGCTACTAATGCGGGATAGAATTTATAAGTAAATGGGAATAGAGTAGAAAGAGTGGGAATACAGTGAAACAATTTATCTGTGATTTTAATATTTTCTTCTTTGACTTTATTAGTTCGTAAATTTGGGCCTGGGGTTGGTGAACTGAAAACTCGTGTGACCATGGTTCTGCGCATGCGTCCTGCATGGCTGCCCAGAAAGAAAAGGATGAAGTCAACCTGGACGTCGTCCAAGGCCATGACCTGATGGCCAATATTGCTGTATTCATGAATGTCCCTACTAATATGCAACAATGTACATGAAGAATGTATAAACTTTGTCATGAGACGGGTGGGAAATAAAGCAAATGTATTAAAAGTGAGGGCGGTATTTTAAAACAATGGGCTTTAAGAAAAATGAATTAAATCAATATGGTGTGAGGATCAACCCCCTGTCCCTGTCCAATCAGAAGTAGTGGCCCCATATTTTTGCAACATTAATGGGAGGTACATGGGCGTAGAAGGGTATAATAGATATAGAATTAGCTATTTAGTGGCCGCATTAGCTTTTGGCGTTGAGGCTGTCAGCTTGGAAGACCACAGAACGAGGTGATCAATTGCAGACTGAACCGCTGTCCAGAGAGGTCCTGAGGAGGGGGCGGTAGAGTCCATTAGAAGGAAGTCACGGGAGAATTCGAGGAGAAGCGAAGTACCAGAGAGGGGAACGACGCAGGCGTCGTTGATAGAGAGGTCACCAGTCCTGACCTGATCCGGGAGGAGGTCTTTGCTCTTCATCCTTCCAGGATCCTATTTTCCAACTACTTGGCCAAGGGGTTTGGTTCTCGCACTTTAGGTAAATATAAATGCAAACCTTAGTTGCGCTGCTGTCTCTATCTTCTCCTTTCCTAAGGGACCGTCATTGATCGATAATTGATTATTATGCTTCATCCTTGATATACGATTTAAGTATCATGTGGTTCTGTATTTTACTCTGCTAAATCTTTAGATAAATATTTTAAAACTTCTTGACTCAGTGATTATTTCAAGAAATTATGAATTGTATGGAACGTCACTCATTTTAAACTTCCCAATTAGCAAAGGGTCCATTGGTAAGTCATTACTCTTCAATCGGAAAAGTAATTGGTAGCAGGGATCTTGATAAAGAGTACCAACTGACTAACCCTGGGCATAATACTTTGCTACGCTCACGAAGCATGCAAAGTTTGTGCTACTACGCACTACGCAAATTGCACGTAGCAGAGTGAATAACTGTACTAATAAACGTAGCGTAGCAGGAGTATAATAAACTCCTTCAAATGCTTTGATAAAGCAATTTTTTATGCTAAAAAGCATATAACCAATTCACAAAAATGAATGTTGACAATAAAATATCAAGCAATGAGAGAGGTGATGATTTTGGAGTCCCCCTAACCTAGGGGAGGACCAAGCAGATGCCTTGAACACAAAAAGCATATCATGTGAACGATTCAATGGTGGTCCCTTCCTCCTAGGACCACCCCAAGCACAGTTATGGGCAAAAATACAATCCCAACCAAAGGCCCTGCAAAGCATTATGGGACGAGATTAGCAGTGGGCAGTGAATATTATAGTGTCCAATATCAAAATAATTCTACAAAGAGCTGCAGTTCAACTAGTCGTCACTGGGTGTCGTCCCTCAAGAGTGAAATGCAAAAGTATTGAAAACCTTTCATGAAGCTTTTGCATTTGACTCGTGAGGGACGACACCCAGTGACGACTAGCTGAACTGCAGCTCTTTGTAGAATTATTTTGATATTGGACACTATAATATTCACTGCCCACTGCTAATCTCGTCCCATAATGCTTTGCAGAGCCTTTGGTTGGGATTGTATTTTGCCCATAACTATGCTTGGGGTGGTCCTAAGAGGATGGGACCACCACCTAATCATTCAATAAGATGTGCTTTTTGTTTTCAAGACATCTGCTTGGTTCTCTCCCTAAGTTAGCGAGGATACCAAAATCATCACCTCTCTCACTGCTTTTTGTTTTCACTTTAGTGAAATGACTATATGCAATTTTAGCATATAAAGACAGAGATATTTATTTTATCTTAACTTGCACTGTACAAGTTTGCTTTTGGTAATTATTGTACAGTGCAGTGAGTCAAGCACACAGCTAGCACTACGCCCAGGCTTAATAATAATAACAAACTCCTTCAAATGCTTTGATAAAGCAATTTTTTATGCTAAAAGCATATAACCAATTCACAAAAATGAATTTTGACATATCAAGCAATGAGAGAGGTGATGATTTTGGAGTCCCCCTAACCTAGGGGGAGGACCAAGCAGATGCCTTGAACACAAAAAGCATATCATGTGAACGATTCAATGGTGGTCCCTTCCTCCTAGGACCACCCCAAGCACAGTTATGGGCAAAAATACAATCCCAACCAAAGGCCCTGCAAAGCATTATGGGACGAGATTAGCAGTGGGCAGTGAATATTATAGTGTCCAATATCAAAATAATTCTACAAAGAGTTGCAGTTCAACTAGTCGTCACTGGGTGTCGTCCCTCACGAGTCAAATGCAAAAGCTTCATGAAAGGTTTTCAATACTTTTGCATTTCACTCTTGAGGGACGACACCCAGTGACGACTAGTTGAACTGCAGCTCTTTGTAGAATTATTTTGATATTGGACACTATAATATTCACTGCCCACTGCTAATCTCGTCCCATAATGCTTTGCAGGGCCTTGGTTGGGATTGTATTTTTGCCCATAACTGTGCTTGGGGTGGTCCTAGGAGGAATCGTTCAATAAGATGTGCTTTTTGTTTTCAAGACATCTGCTTGGTTGTTGGTTCTCTCCCTAAGTTAGTGAGGATACCAAAATCATCACCTCTCTCACTGCTTGTTAACTTTTGTTTTCACTTTAGTGAAATGACTATATGCATTTTTAGCATATAAAGACAGAGATATTTATTTTATCTTAACTTGCACTGTACAAGTTTGTTTTTGGTAATTATTGTACAGTGCAGTCAAGCACACAGCTACGCACTACGCAATTTGCATAGCTACGTGTAGTTGAAGCTGTACTTCACGTAGCTACGTGAAGTGCTACTACGCAAACTACGCCCGGGCTTACAACTGACCCACCAGCGGAAATTGCTAGCGTAGTATGAATGTATGGGCCCAAGTGAGTATTTTTGTGTATGAATGCTTGTTGCTAGTAACCCGCTGGATCAGTTTTCTGGTTATCAGAGGATGGTTGCACTTTGTTAATTGGGTAATGAGAATTTTATTTTTATGAACTAACATTCGTTATTGTTTGAAGTTTGTTTTATGGTGTCCAGAAATCCCCGGGGGAAGAAATTGAATAGCGGATGGTAAGTGGAAGCCATACTGCAGTGAGGTTATCTGTCAGGCAGAAATAGTACTGAAAAGTTAAGTAGGGCTATCAGTACTTGTTAGGGACTCTATGCGTGTGAGTAAGAGCAAAGGAATATGCTGGTGAAAATATGATGTTATATCACCTAGAAAGGGTAGCATTGAAGAAGTAGCAGGTATTTCTGAAGCTTGTGTGAAGAGTAAATGGAAGGGTTTTACTCGTAGTATATGTATAGTAAACAGAAAGGTCTTACTAAGTACGAATGAAACTATCTTTTCCAATTTAGAAAAACTTGCACGAGAGCGAATGTTTTATGTTGTTACTGAATTTTAAAGAAGTATAGAGAAAATAAAGTTTTGCGTACGATTTTGTAAAGGGAGGGTCAGCTACCGGAGAGGAAGCTGACGTCACAAACGCCGCGCTGGGATTGGGTGAAACCGCGGGCGTAGAACGACTCTTGTAAAGGAGGGTTCAGTAGTCAGGAGCACTACTGACGTCACAGGTACCGCGCTGGGATTGGTAGAAAAACAGCGAGGGACAGAGAAGCGCAGATTGTAAAGGAGGGGTTGTCAGAAAAGACGTCACTGAAAGGCCGCGCTAGGATTGGTTCAGAGACAAAAGTTAGCTGGAATCTGATTGGTTATTACCATAGAAGCAAAAATCCTAGTGGATAGGGGAGATTGTATGTTAAAAGGTGATCCGACTTTAATAGGAATTCGTCCGCATAGGAGATTTCTAGGCTTTGCAGAATATAATTTTATACATCGAAATTTGCCAAAAATGTACGGAGAAAAGAGGAAAATGTAATTCCTACAAAAGATTAAGAGTTATTTTAAGAAGGACAAACCAATCAAAACTAGGGAAGGAATTATCATTCCACCAGCTAAAACGCCCGCTTCATTCATGATGATGGAGAGAGGTTATCATACTTGTGTATGGATAGAAAATTGGATGGAATATACCACAAATTATGGAATATTAGCTTTTCCCGAGAATGGTACTTTCAATGGGAGGATTCTTCAAAATTTAAGATTAAGAATGAATGACTTAGAACCCAGACCTAGATTAACTCAATACGAAGCCTTAGAAGAGTGGGAAACCGAGGCATTCGAACGTGATCGATCCAGAAGTAATAGGGGTTATCAGGGATTTTTCCCAAGATACCAAAACGAGTCAAGAGATGGTCAGATGAAACAATGGAGAAGAGCAATGCTTACAGAGGGTCTATATCCGATATTAATGGCAGAAGAATCAGTAGGGAGTAAATGCACAGAAAAGACAAAACATCTGACTAGATTTGGAGATTCCAAAGATGAATTTATGGAGGATATATTAAAGAATCCGCCACCATATCAGGAAGGGACAAGTGGATGCAACCCAAGTGCACCCTTGTTAAGAACACCTTTGGTACCACAAGTATTGCATGATTCACCAGTTAGTAGAGTACTTCACGATAAAGAAAAGGAAGCGATAGATAAAAACAGAGCAGAATTAATTCAGAAAGTAACACAATTGAGTGTTCATCCTGATTCATTGACCATACCTGTAACAATTGGTCCAGTGGTTCCCTTATATGGTGACAAAGTAACTTATCCCAAACCTCTTGTCATGCCTACACCTGTGAATGTTCCTAAACCTGAAGTAGTAGTAATGGTTGAGGATCACTTTAGTGATTGAGAGTCTATGATTTCATTAATGGACTTGCCCATTCGAGATTCTGTAAATAGTACTCCAAGAAGAGTAACACCTGGTTGCTCCAAAGATGTAAACATAATAACTTCATCAGGAACGAAAAGTGCCACAGTAGTTACACCTGAAGACTTAGAAAGGTGGGCACAAGGATCAGACAAACAGAGTTCACCCCCAAAGATCATGAACATTTATAAATTAAAAGTTGAGTTAGAAGAAATGATAGCAGGAAATGTGGGAGTAGATCGCCTAAATACTTACGATGAAGAAGAATTATTGTTCGTATGCAGAAGCATCACAAGAAATGCAAAAATATTTCATGAGAAATTATCAGATTTAGCTCAACAGATGGGAATTGAAATAGGGAAGTCAAAGGTGTTACAAAAGCCCTACAGAGCAGATTTTTCAGACAAGGATTTGGAAAATATGAATGCCTCTGGAAGAAAATTACAGGTAAAAGAATTAATGACAGTTTTGCAGAAATGGGTAGAGCTAGATAAATGGAAAGTTAGATGGACAAAGAAAAAGGAAGAGGCCCGATACAGTAGAACAACTTCTGAATATTTAATGAAGGAAACAGGGAAAGGAGATCAAATGTACCCGATGCGAGAAGTTCCAGGAGGGGGATATGTACATGTCCCATGGAGCAGACAGGATATTTTGTCATTTACGAATGATTTTCCAAAGTTGAGGGAAAAGCCAATTGAATGGTACAAGCAGGTTGAGAGGTTTGTGAAGGTGTCAAAGGTATTGTTGAAAGATTTAGATGGGTTGTTCGACATAGTGGTACCTGCCGATTTGTGGACAGATTGCAAAATCACAGTTGATTGGCCCAGTGAGGAGTATCCTAGAGTTCCAAAGACAGGTGCCCCGTCCAATGATGTAATGAAAAAGTATCAGCAGGTAATAACTTACCTGAAAGGGAAAATACCACCAAAGGAAACAGATTGGGTGAAAATAGACAAAACTACCCAAGAAGCCAATGAATCGGTACATGCCTATTACGAACGATTATTGCAGGTATTTAAGCAGAATAGTGGATTTGAGGACATTGGAGATAAAAACATGAGTCAGTTTGTTTACCGATTTGTTTATGGATCTAAAACCAGAGATTTGTCAGATGATTAAGCAGCACATGTTGTGTTGGCAGGGGAAGCCAATAGATGAAATCTTGAAATATGCGAAATATTGTGGAGATGACATTGAGGATAGGCACAAGAAATTGCAAGAGAAAGTGATGTGGGCTCAGGTAAAAATGGCTGAGAAACGGGGAATTAATTTGGATAATCCAAGTGATAATCAGGGAAAAGATTCTGGAACGAATGGTGACACTGGAAATGGAGGAAAATTGAAAGGACGAATGAGTAGAGAAGAAGCTAAAAAGAAGTTTCCTTGTCACGGATGCGGAAAATTAGGGCATTGGAAGGATGAATGTAAAAAGATTCGGAATAATAATGGCCCAAATCAAAATTTAAATCCACAGACGCAGAATGACTCACAGCAGGGTGTAAATCCTCAGAGTCAGTTGCCACCTGCACCTATACAGGGTAATGTAAGCAGAGCAAAGCACGGTACAGACATCGGATATCAAGGAGGAAGTGGTAAGAATGATTATGTAACGTCACAATTTCTTTTACAGGACGACTTTTGTACCTATAGCCAATGACGGTGCCTAGGAGAGGGGGAGAAGGAGTGCGTACTTGGTGCATCCTTACCGGTAGATCAGTCAGGTCCATATGTTGAAGGGAATGTGAAAGGTAATGATATTACTTTCCTTTTGGACACTGGTGCTACCAGGTCTACTGTGAGAACAGCAGACATCCCAGACCTTCCTCTCTCTGGAGAAGCTATCCAAGTTGTGGGGGTGGCTAATCAAAAGATTAGAACACCTCTTACCGAACTAATGGAAGTAAAAATCGGAAACTTTAGAGAAATGCATCAATTTGTAGTGTGTGATTCCAGTCCAGTAAATTTATTGGGCCGGGATTTGTTATGTAAAATGAATTGCACAATTTTCTGCACACCGGATGGTGTGGCAGTTCAGACCCCAGATGAAGACTATGTATATAAATTTATGATTGCAAAGCAAGGTACAGAAGTAGATGAGATGTTTTCTTTGATAACAAAAGACGAGTTACCAGAAGAACTGAAAACTACAGTGAATTCCATGGTATGGGATTTCACGGGAAAAGAAGTAGGAAAAATGGCCAAAATAGACCCAGTTAAGATTACTGTAAAAGAAGGTGCAATTTTCCCAAATACTAGGCAGTATAAAATGAGTGCAGAGGTAAAAGCAGGAGTCATTGAAGAAATTAACAGAATGGTAAAACAAGGAATACTAAAAGAAGTAATGAGTAGCCCTTGTAACTCACCAATCATGGGTCTGAAGAAACCTAGTGGAAAATATAGGATTGTTCAAGACTTGCGCAAAATAAATAAGATTGTGGAACCATGTTGTCCTATAGTACCAAATCCTGCAGTGATTCTATACCAGATTCCTTGGAGTGCAGGATGGTTTACTGTGATTGATTTATGCCAAACATTCTTTTCCATACCCTTGCATCCAGATAGCCAGTATCTTTTTTCATTTAAATTTGAGAACAAGGTCTATGTATGGAATCGTGTTCCTCAGGGGTACACGGAAAGTCCTTCCATCTTCAATCAGATATTGAAAAAGTGCCTAGAGAAACTAGTAATGCCAGGAAGTTGTCTTAGTGCAGTATATAGACGACTTATTAGTGGCATCTAACACCAGAGAGGACTGTGTTGTTGACACCATTGCATTATTAAATCATTTAGCTGAAGAAGGGCATAAACTTTCACCTGAAAAATTGCAGTTCTGTACAACAGCAGTTAAGTACCTAGGACACCAGATTGAGAGGGGCAAAAGGAGAATAACAGCTGAAAGAATAAAATTAATAAAGAAAATGCAGATGCCTGTCTCTCAACGAGAAGTAAGAATGTTCCTTGGAATAGTAGGTTATTGTTGACAATGGATACTAGGATTTTCCCTGTTGGCAAAGCCATTAATTCAAATGACGAGAAAGAAGGCAAAGGACCCAGTTGAGTGGGATGATGAGAGTGTAGGTGCGTTTGTAAAATTAAGAAATGCTTTGTGTGCAGCACCTGCCCTAGGCATGCCTGATTATAAGAGAAAGTTTGCATTATTCTGCCATGAAAGAGAAAATTGTGCACTTTCAGTCTTAACCCAGAGACATGGTTTAGACAGACGTCCTATAGCATATTTTTCTGCTACATTGGACCCAGTGGCAGCCGCGTTGCCAGGCTGTTTAAAAGCAGTAGCGGCTACCTGTTTGAGCATTGAACAAAGTGAGTCAATTGTAATGGGACACTCTGTAAAAGTGTTCGTTCCACATGCGGTTGTGATTTTGTTCACAAGAACCCGAACTCAGCATCTTACTCCTAGTCGGTTGACTAAATATGAAAGAATAATACTGGATGCTGAAAATGTGACCATTGTAAGGTGCACAATAGTAAATCCAGCTACCTTACTACCAGACCCATATCATGAAGAAGTTAAAGATGATGAAGAAGAGCATGATTGTTTACAAGTCACAGAGTTGTGCACAAAACCACGTCCTGATATTCAGGAACTACCCCTCAGGAAGCCAGACAGGGAGCTGTTTGTTGATGGTTCATGCCAAAGGCATGAAGATGGAAAACTAACTGCAGCATATGCAGTGTGTGAACTAACTGGAATAGTCGAAGCATCCTATTTACCAGGAGTAAAATCTGCACAAATAGCTGAATTGATTGCATTGATAAAGGCTTGCAAAATTGGGAGGAATCAAAAAGTAACTATATTTACTGATAGGCAATATGGTTACGGGGTTGTGCATGATTTTGGCCAACTATGGATGCAGAGGGATTTCATGACTTCTTCAGGATCCCCCATTAAAAATGGACAGTTCGTAAAAGAACTACTGGAAGCAATACAATCACCAAAAGAATTGGCTGTGGTGAAATGTGCCGCACATCAGTCAGGAGATGACTGGGTGGTAGTCGGCAACAGATACGCAGATCTTGTGGCTCAACATTGTGCCAAAAACAGATTGTCAGTAAATAAAAGGGTGGAAAGAATGGGAATCAGCTGCCAACTTATGCTGTATGCACCTCCGGAAACATGGAATGATGTAAAACGATTGCAAGATGATGCTGATGAGAGTGAAAGGAGTACATGGATTAAAACGGGATGTTCTCAAAAGACAGACGATGATGTATGAATTTGTGCTGATGGCAGACCAGTCATGCCTGATTGTCTGCTTTCACAAATGGCTAGGATGTATCATGGAGACACACACGTAGGGAGAGATGCAATGATTAGGCTCTTTAGACAAAATTGGTACAATCCAAGGTTTAGGGCAGTAGCAGAGAGTCTTTGTCAGAGATGTTTAACTTGCCAAATGCATAATCCAGGAAGAAAAACAGTAATTGGATTTGGGAAAATTGGAAAGGCAGAGGGTCCATTTATGAGATTGCAACTTGATTTCATTCAGTTACCACCATGTAGAGGGCTGAAATATGTGCTAGTCATAGTGTGTCTGTTTTCAAAGTGGGTGGAGGCATACCCTACCAGAAGGAATGACAGTATTACAGTCGCAAAGTTGTTGCTACGCGAACTCATTCCTAGATTTGGTTTTCCAGTAACTTTGGAATCAGATAGAGGAAAGGCATTTTAACAGTGAAGTGATTAAGATAATCTGTGAAGCATTCCAAATTGAGCAAAAATTGCATTCTGCATATCGTCCAGAGGCTTCTGGAGTGGTGGAACAAATGAATGGCACGATAAAATCCAGACTGGGAAAAATGTGTGCATCAACATCATTAGATTGGCCAGATGCATTGCCTCTTGTTTTAATGGGACTCAGAAGCATTCCTGATAGAAATACCGGATTGAGTCCGCACGAGATAATGATGGGAAAAGCAATGAGACAAGCACATGTTCCCACAAATAAACTGCTGAATATATCTGATGATATGGTTCTGGATTATTGCAAAGGATTGGCTGACCTAGTGCGTTCTGTCTCTTCCCAGGTTGGAGAAGACGCAGTTTCCAGGCAGCCTGAACAAGAACATGATCTGAGTCCTGGAGACTGGGTGGTAGTGAAGAATCACACCAGAGAAACGTGTCTATCACCTAGGTGGGGCGAACCTTGTCAGGTCATACTGGTTACGAACACAGCAGTGAAGTGTGCAGGATTTCCTAATTGGATTCATGTAAGTCACACCAAAAGAGTACCAGACCCTGAAGAAGAAAATCCTCAGACAGCATCGATAACTGAGGAAGCTGAAGGTTGCCCAGCTGAAGAATCTCAGGTCCGAGATTCAAAAGAAGCTGAAGAAGAACAACCGAGCACAAGTCAGGACTGGATACCAGTGGTGGAAATACCTGAAGTCTACAACAGAACCAGAAGTCAAGTAAATTTAGAAGAAATTGAAGAAGATCAGATAGGTGAAGAAGAAGCAGCTCAGGAAGAAGAAGAAGAGATAATAAGAGAACCTGAGCAGGAACAGATAGGGAGAGGAAACTGGGCTCAAATTAAAGAAGAACCAACAGATTTTGAGCAGGGACAGACAGGTCTAGAAGAACGCGGTCAGGCTGCAGAAGTACAAAGTGCAATAAGCCCTGATCAGAACCAGTTAGATCAAGAAAAGTACACAGAAGAAGAAGATCTTGAGAATTTCGAGCAGGAAAACGTAAATCAAGAACAAGACCAATTACTAGAGACTCACAGTGGAGCAGCTGTAGAAAAACAAATCAGACCGGAAAAAGAAAAAATAGTAGAAGAAACAGAAATTGAAGAACATCAAATTGTAACACAACCTGAAAATAAAAGAATTTCAGAAGAAGGAAATAAAGAAACAGTGCAAACAGAGAAAACAAGAAAAGGTGATCATTGGCCTAGTGTCATTAAAAGAGTAAAATACCACATAACAACCAGAAGTGAAGATCCAGAACAAGTGAACGAAGTAACAAGTCAAACGGGACAAGAAAATAAAAGTGAAAAACAAAGAAGCAAAAGACTGAAACTTGTGAACAACAAATTTAAAGGTCCTGATTGGACTTATATTATTCTCGAAGATTACGAAAGCTCAGAATCAAGTGAAAGTGGTGACGAAGGAACAAGTGCGGAACTGACTTATGAAAAAGAAATAGAACCACCTTGAGAACGTAAAGAGACTTGAAGAATACGATAAGAAGAGCAATCTTCCTTGTCAAAAATGTCTGACGATAGAGTTACTGGGAGACCAAAGCAGAAAGGTTGTAAAAGATGTTGTGCTATATGCATATGCAATCTGGTAGTGATGCTTATAGTATGGTTAGTTGTGATCGTAGCAATTCCTTACCTTATGATAATAGATAAAAAGATTAACAACGAAACCAAGGACAGAACAGATAACTTGAAAAGTAATAGAGTAGAACTAAAGGCAGTAATAGATAACGACACTAGTTTGAATGTTTTCACAAAGTTATTATTCCAATATGTAAATACCATGGAAGTTAGTAATTGTTATGTCTGTATGAAACTACCTGAATCAGTAGCAGAAGGGTTAACGTATCATCACTTGCCATTAACCTATGGCATATCATGTAGTGTACTGACTAGTTTATTTTATAGAACAGGGCGACTTCAGTATTATTATTCAAATATAGATGTGATATTTTCTGAGGTTCCGATTCGAAAGAATATGAATCCAGTACTTAGTAGCAAAGATGCACAGTTTATGGGAGAATTTTTCTTAACAATGAAATCAATAGACATAACACACGCACATAGACGCAATTTAACATGTTCTTTACAGGAAGAAGAAAAGATATTTTTGAATTTAGTGGAGAGTTGAAGACAAGTTTTCCAAACGAAAGCTTCTGAGCATAAGGCTCATTTGCCACCTTGGGCTGAGAAAGAGGGTAGTTACACACCTGGCAAGACTCAAGCTGCTATGGCTCTGGATTTTGTAAAGACAGGGAAAATTTGTCTACATAGGTTAAAGACTGATTATAATAATATTTTCATCGGTACCAGTGAATGTGAACAAAATTTCTTAATTCTTGGAGGCTGGGGACTAAAAGGAGGAACGGATTCAGTTTTTCCTGGAATCTATTATGTGTGTGGGAATAAGGATTATTTTAGGCTTCCTGCACGGTGGTATGGAAGTTGTTATTTTGGAATAGTATTTTCAAAAATATACCACGTAAAAGAAACACTGGCAGCAATGAAAATACTAGTGAATTAACACGTAGAAAAAGAGCTAGTTTTTCAGAAATTGTAGGTGATATATTTGGTGCATTGATACCTTCAGTGCGAATAATTCTGAACTCAAGGAAAATAGGTAAATTATCTACAGTGGTTGATCGTTTATCAACTGACACTGCTGGAGGATTTCTAATGATTAATGCGGAAATGGTTGCGATTAGATCTATGGTTATGCAAAATCGACTTGCTCTTGATATTATACTGGCAAAAGAGGGTGGAGTCTGTAAATTATTGAAGACGAAACACTGTTGCACTTACATACCTGATAAAAGTGCAGAAATGTAAACGTATATACAGAATATAACTAAACTTGAGAAAGAACTAAAACCACTGGAAGTTGATAGTGTATGGGAAAGATTGACCAATAGTATTAGGTCAATTGGTACCTGGTTTGCTAATATAGGGAAAGGACTTATAGGTAAAATATTAGTTCGCTTAGCAGGGATAGCAATAATAGTAATGTCAATAATAATATGGTGCAAATGTTGTAGAAGGAATGAATCGTATAATGTGACAGAAAAAGGAAAGAAGCGAATGTTTGATGAAATTGAACTTGAAGATTTGAGAAGTGAATTATACAAGAAACTGAAAGGAGATGTGAAAAATAGAAAGTGTAAAAATGAAAGTGAAACTATATTATGCTAAAAGTTGGCATCTGTTTGTGGGTAGTATTTTGATGGCTCAGAAACGCCATCAGAGAGGGGATTGATGGAGCAAGGACTCACAAATGAGACTTGCTTGGATGCAATCTTCTCAAAAGTATTAATGTATTAAATTTGTATTGTTCATACTAATAACTGCACACACAAATATAAGTAGCAAGGAAGCTTGCGTATGTGTTTTAACTAACAAGTAACGCTTGTCTATTCTAAAAATGGCCGCTAAAGCGCGGGAACTTTATTGCGCATGTCTCAACCATATCACGTGGTGTGACGTCTTTCTTTGCTTGGAGAGAAACTCTTGCTTCTGCGCAGTGTGCATTAAAATGGCTCCTTTATGTTTTCACGTGCTACAGCTTGCTCTCATGTTTCACTTAAACTGTGGTATTTTAACGCTACTAATGCGGGATAGAATTTATAAGTAAATGGGAATAGAGTAGAAAGAGTGGGAATACAGTGAAACAATTTATCTGTGATTTTAATATTTTCTTCTTTGACTTTATTAGTTCGTAAATTTGGGCCTGGGGTTGGTGAACTGAAAACTCGTGTGACCATGGTTCTGCGCATGCGTCCTGCATGGCTGCCCAGAAAGAAAAGGATGAAGTCAACCTGGACGTCGTCCAAGGCCATGACCTGATGGCCAATATTGCTGTATTCATGAATGTCCCTACTAATATGCAACAATGTACATGAAGAATGTATAAACTTTGTCATGAGACGGGTGGGAAATAAAGCAAATGTATTAAAAGTGAGGGGCGGTATTTTAAAACAATGGGCTTTAAGAAAAATGAATTAAATCAATATGGTGTGAGGATCAACGCCCTGTCCCTGTCCAATCAGAAGTAGTGGCCCCATATTTTTGCAACATTAATGGGAGGTACATGGGCGTAGAAGGGTATAATAGATATAGAATTAGCTAATTAGTGGCTGCATTAGCTTTTGGCGTTGAGGCTGTCAGCTTGGAAGACCACAGAACGAGGTGATCGATTGCAGACTGAACCGCTGTCCAGAGAGGTCCTGAGGAGGGGGCGGTAGAGTCCATTAGAAGGAAGTCACGGGAGAATTCGAGGAGAAGCGAAGTACCAGAGAGGGGAACGACGCAGGCGTCGTTGATAGAGAGGTCACCAGTCCTGTCCTGATCCGGGAGGAGGTCTTTGCTCTTCATCCTTCCAGGATCCTATTTTCCAACTCCTTGGCCAAGGGGTTTGGTTCTCGCACTTTAGGTAAATATAAATGCAAACCTTAGTTGCGCTGCTGTCTCTATCTTCTCCTTTCCTAAGGGACCGTCATTGATCGATAATTGATTATTATGCTTCATCCTTGATATACGATTTAAGTATCATGTGGTTCTGTATTTTACTCTGCTAAATCTTTAGATAAATATTTTAAAACTTCTTGACTCAGTGATTATTTCAAGAAATTATGAATTGTATGGAACGTCACTCATTTTAAACTTCCCAATTAGCAAAGGGTCCATTGGTAAGTCATTACTCTTCAATCGGAAAAGTAATTGGTAGCAGGGATCTTGATAAAGAGTACCAACTGACCCACCAGCGGAAATTGCTAGCGTAGTATGAATGTATGGGCCCAAGTGAGTATTTTTGTGTATGAATGCTTGTTGCTAGTAACCCGCTGGATCATTAGTATACTGCATTCTGCAGCACACTTAGAAAGAGGAAAGCTTCCCTTCCTAAATAAAATCAATCTTTCCTGCAGCACAGGCACCCTTGCTCCATGATGCAAGGGTGCATGCATTGGTGCTAGGCTGTCACTGAGTGCACCAGCACAAGGAGAATGCCATCACTCTGTAAAGAGTCAGGGTGAGACAGACAGTATGGTGAGCGAACCATTACCTCCCTCCATGTGCTTTTCTGTGTGCCAAGTGCATAGCTCAATAAGTAAAGGTAGCCTGCAGGAAAATGGGGTATTTCTGTCTGACTGTATGCAATACTGCTGCTTGATGTGAACAAACATTGGAAAGCATTGAATGATCACTATTAGAACCACTTCCTGCTTACCCTACTTAAACTCTCCGCCGAGGGCGTTTGGGTAAAAGGATAGATTAAGGGCTTCTTCTGTGTCATATCCCCTGTTTGGGGTCCTGTTAAGGCATGGAAGGGCCTAGATCCTCGGGCCAAAGATCCTGCTCTTCACTTTGACACATTCCTCTTCATGAAAACTATTTATTGAAATACTTCTTTATCAAATCTCAGTGGAACAAATTACCTGGTATTAGATCCACATTGAGTCCTGCGTGGACCGATTAAAACACTGGTAACCTTTGTTTTTTCTCACCCACACTGGGTTCTCCCCTTCATCCCAAGGACAAACCCAAATACCAGTAGCACTACTGGTTAACTGACTTTCCTGCAACCTCTATGGGTTGCCTTTTGCTCTTGTGTGGGTCCCATACATCAGTTAAACTACCAGGACATTGTATTGATCCTGTCACTTCAAAGGCAGTTTGAACTTTGCTCACATATGTTTACACGAATCCCTTGAGTAAAATTCTGACTTTTCTAGAAGTCCAGGACTACTCTTGGGAATCTGTGACTGCTGTAGATTCCCATGACTACCAGCACCTGTAGCCATTTACATTTACAGAAAAACGTACAAGGGTGTATTTTTCAGCATGAAGAAATGTAACATGGACATTATCCATGATAACATGATTACACCCACTCGCATACTTAAGAGTAATTTGGTTGAAAAAATCCTTCCGCAAGAGCACATTGAGCAAGTGCAAGTGGCTGCTCATGCTCGCTACTCATTTTCTCTTGCTTTTAGCTATTGTTTAGCACAAAACGCATCTTTCTGTCCATTTTGGATGCAACGGGGCATCTTTGCACTAAAAAAATAGAGTTCAATGCAGAATTAATCTTCTTGCGCAATTACACGTAATCTCTCAAAGTCTTGATTACGCTACACAGAATTACACAAATTACGCCCACCCCTAGAAACTACCTGTCAATAGTGTTGAACGTTTATTGCTGCTTACCAAGTTTCATGGGTAGATTGTAACAAATGGGTGTTTTTGTTGCTCTATTTTTCCAATATTGAGAGAAAAACTTTCAGTCGTGTTTCTTTTTCTTTCGTATTTCTCCTATTTAAGTCATTGAAAGAAATTATGACAGGTGTCCGTCGGCCAATTATTACAGTGCTGTATTAACAAGCCTTTATTTCTCCGGTTGGCGAATATTCGGTCTGGACCGGAGTCGTTCAAAAAGGAAAGACAAATATCCAGCAGGTAAGTTGAAATGTTTGCTTCACAGACAGGGTCGCTTTTTCTTTTCTTAACTTATCTTTTCTTATTCTATCAAGTGATCTTTCCCACTCCTAACAGTGCTTGACTCTCGTCTAAACCTTCTCCTGATATAAACAAATGACCCCAAGCAAAGGAAAATGAAAAAAAGAACAAAAAGAAAAATCTTGTTATGAAAGCTCGATTGGTGCCCTTCAACTCTTCTTACAATCTTTCAGAAGCATAGTGAGTCCCCTTGCTAAACAAGCATTGGTAAATGCATTAGGTTTCTCCTATGTGATTAATAATAAGCTGTTTTTTGTTGTAAGTTGTAGCTTGTTGAGTAGTTGTACAATATAAGTTACAGAAAGTCAGTTAAAGTTTTATGGCTTGTTTATGTACATAAAAGCAATGTATTGTGCTGTTACTAGTGGTATAATGCGGGTAAGTAATAGCAAAATTTTGAAAAATGAAATGAAAGAGGGAAATAATAGATTTAATTGATGGAATCGCAATATTATGTGTTTAGAGGAGTTATGACAACTTTTGGGCCCTGGGCCACTGCACCCGCTGCACCATTCAAATAATGCCTCTCGTGCCTGCAAGATAACTGCATTTGTGACTGCCTGTTTAGTAGTAAAATATAGCAATATTTGGTGTTTAGAGGAGTTATGACAACTTTTGGCCCCAGTGCCACTGCACCTGCTGCACCAGTCAAATCATGACCCTATTACCTGTAAGGAAACTGCACTTGAGACCTGCCTGTTTAGCAGTAAAGTATTGCAATATTAGGTGTTTAGTGGGGTGCCTAGAACTTTTGGTCCTGGTGCTATTGCACCTGCTGCACCATTCAAATCATGATCCTATTGCCTGCTAGATAACTGCACTTGTGACTGTCTTGTTTAGTAGTAAAATGTAGCAATATTCTGCGTTTAGTGGGTCCTAAAAGCTTTTGGCCCCGGTGCCACTGCACCTGCTGGACCATTCAAATCAAGTCCCTTCTAACTTCAAGGTAACTGCAATTGTAACTGCCTGATTAGTAGTCAAATATAGCAATATTATGTGTTTAGAGGAGGATAACTTTGGGCCCTCTGCTACTGCACCTGCTTCACCATTCAAATCATGACCCTGTTGTTTGCAAAGTAACTGCACTTGTGGTTGCCTGTTTAGGAATAAAATATAACAATATTAGGTGTTTCGTGGGGTGCCTGGCGCTTTTGGTCCTGGTGCCACTGCACCTGCTGCACTATTGAAATCGTTACTGTTAGATAACAGCACTTATGACTGCCTGTTTAGTTGTAAAATATAGCAATATTAGGTGTTTAGAGGAGTTCTGACAACTTTTGAGCCTAGTGCCACTGCATCTTCTACACTATTCGGATAATGACCCTGTTTCCTGCAAGATAACTGCACTTGTGACTGACTGTTTAGTAGTAAAATATAGCAATATTTGGTCAGTGGAGTTATGACAACTTTTAGCCCCAGTGCCACTGCACCTGCTGCACCATTTAAATCAAGCCCCTTTCAACTGCAAGGTAACTGCAATTGTGACTGCCTGTTTAGTAGTAAAATATTGCAATATTAGGTGTTTAGAGGAGTTCTGACAACTTTTTGACCCGGTGCTACTGCACCTGCTGCACTATTGAAATCATGACCCGAGGGCTTGCTAGATAACTGCACTTGTGACTGCCTGTTTAGTTGTAAAATATAGCAATGCTTGGTTTTTAGTGGAGTTCTGACAACTTTTGGGCCCAGTGCCACTGCACCTGCTGCACCATTCAAATCATGTCCCTGTTGTCTGCAAGGTAACTGCACTTGTGACTGCCTGTTTAGTTTTAGATTTTAGCAATAATCTGGGTTTAGTGGGGTCCCTAGAGCTTTTGGCCCCGGTGTCAGTGCACCTGCTGCACCATTCAAATCATGACCCTGTTGTCTGCAAGGTAACTGCACTTGTGCCTGCCTATTTAGGAGTAAAATATAGCATAGCTCTTGTATATTAACTTTATTTTTAACAAGCTACGTTTATTACAACATTTAGAATTTGATCATAATGACCAAATAAATTAAGTTGAAAAAATCAATCCGATAATGCCTACAAAGTGCAAAGAAAGGTACTGAGACATGAATAGGAAATTCTACAAACGTTCTGAGGCTAAAGCATCTGCTTTACACAACGAAGTAATAAAAAGCAAGCTTCCAGCATACTGTTACCTGTCTGCCTTTTCCGTGGGAAGAGATCTTATCTTGATGGTGAATGGGGCTCAAACAGTGTGAGCAGCTTTAGGGGGCAGGTCCTTTCGTTGTCTGGCTGCTAAGTTGTGGAATTCCCTTCCTGCGCAGACTCGCCGTATAGACTGCTTGCTATCTTTCCGAAAGGCCATTAAAACTTACCTGTTTCCCACAGCCTAGCTCTTGCTCTCTCAGACTCTGTATTAGCGCCGGGACGCCCCTTTGCTGGGGCAGCTGTGCGCTTTATAAACTAATTAACATAACATAACATAACAGTAGAAGTATCATAAATGCGTGCAGCCACGGGAAGTTAACAAAAAAAAATTACACACAAAAGCGAATTAACAGTAATTCGGCAATGGGAACTTATAAGGGCCCCCATTTAAGATATATTAAATACAAGAGATTTCACAAGCACAGCACAAGCGCTGTCCAGGCGAAACCTTAAGAGAAAAGACATATATGCAGTAGGTAAGTTTAAATCTGTGCTGCACAGACAGGGTCGCTTTTTCAATTCTGAACTTCTCTTTTCTTATTCTGTTTAGTGATCTTTCCTAATCCTAATAATGCTCGGTCCTAGTCTAAACTTTCTCCTGGTATAAGCAAATTACCTCAAGTAAAGGAAAATGAAAACAAAAATAAAGAAAAGAAAACTCTTGTTTTCCAAGCTGGCTTGGTTCCTTTCAACTTCTTCTTACAATCTTTCAGCAGCACAGTGCACCCCCTTGTAAAAGTGGTAATGTAAAGCTATGAGTGTCAGCACTCTACTAATAAGGAGTCCTAGTTTCTCCTAGCATTGCTTCATCATGCCTTTCCCTCTCCTTCCCCGTAATGCACTGGCTGCCTTCTCCACTCACATATGCAAGCACTAACCTGCATGAGCTATGCTCCCTGGTGAGCGTGACTGAAGGCAGGCACCTCTCCAGTCCCTCTCGCTGTTGGGAGGTGCGGCAGCTAAATGTGTTGCCGCCTGACGTTGGACACCTCCTCTCCAGGCTCAGCTATTCTCTCCCAGCTGGACTCCTCCACGAGCCAGTCCTCTCCCAGACTCATCCTCTCTCTAATGGACTCCCTTCCTTCCTCGAGTCTGTCTTCTTCCGATGCTCTACCGCAGCCTGAATTCCATCCCCACTTATTTTCTCTTTCCTGATTCGCCCCTGTTTCTTATTTCTCATCTTTTTCCATTCTTGGTAGTCTTTCCTCTATTGTTACCATTTCTTTATATTTTTCATTTTCAGGTCGATCGTGGACTATTATGGAAGGAGGGCTTAATTGTATTACAGGTACGTTTTCCAAATCCTCGTCCTTTCCCTCACAATTCCCCTGTTAGATTTTTCCAAGTTGGACAAATAGGGAAACAAGACAAGACGTTCGCTTTGGCTTGATCTTTTCCCTTCCTATGCCTATTCTCAAAATAATGGGCTGTAAGGACAGGAACCAGCATAAGACCCTTGTGTTATTCCCATTATTCTGGCTCATCCATGTGAGAGGAGCATGATCAGTATAGAGGGCCAATAGTGGACCCTCTAGATAATATAGGAGCTTGTCAATGGCACTTTTAATCGCTAGACATTCATTTTAGATAGCGGGTATTTTACCTTCGTAGGGAACAGTTTCCTACTCACGAATAGGATATGTTTTTCCTCTTTGCTGTCATTTAGTTGTAACAATACGGCTCCTAGTAATGCATCAGAAGCATCTGTTTGGAAAATGAATGTTTTCTTTAAAAATTGGGTGAATGGAGAATTGGTCTGGAAAAATGTATGGTTTTTAAATCCTAAATTATTTCAGGACCTCTTAAATGTCTATTACCACAGGTTTTCCTAAGCTTTTCAGTTAAAGGGGCAGATAAGTGTGAATAATTTGGGATGAACCTTCAGTAGTAACCCAAAAGGCACAAGAAGGCTTGCATCTCCTGTTTGTTCTTTGGAAAAGGGACCTTGGTTATAACTTTTAACTTCTCTTCTTGCAGCTCGATCAATCCATTCTCTAGAAAGTAACATACATATTTAACATTTTTATGTGCAAGTGTGGATTTTTTTATGTTTACATGAAGGCCTGCCTTTTGGAGGGTATTAAAGATGTCTGTTAGATGTTGCAAATGATCTTGCCAGTTCTTATCGAAAATGACAATGTCATCCAGATAGACATATGCATATTCCCTATGCATTTCTAAAACTTGATTTATTAGTCTCTGAAAGGTGATCGGAGTCCAGTGTAGTCCAAAAGGCAACACAGTAAATTCATATAGCCTGTGGGGGTGGCAAAAGCTTCCTTTCCCTTATCCTCTGGTGTTAAGGGGATTTGCTAGTGCCCTTTTGTAAGAACTATTATAGATTTATATTGTGCCTCGTCCAGGTGTTCTATCCGCTCATCGATTCTCAGCAACAGGTAACTATCACATTTTAAGACTTTGTTAACTGCTCTGAAGTCAATACAAAAGTGTATGCTCCCATCAGGCTTAGAGACTAGGACTATGGGGAAGGACCATTTACTGGAAGAGAGTTCTATTACTCCCATTTTCAACATTTGGGTGACTTCACTTTGAATAGCTTCTCTATGAGCTTCTGGTGTGCAATAGCCTCATTGTTTTATAACAGCACCTGCTTCTGTTATGAGAGCATAGGCAGTTAGATGTGTTATCCCTGGTAAATTCGAAAATATTTTAGCAAAAAGCAATAAAGTTATGTTGAATTTTTTTTTCCGTCTTCACTAAGGTTATCCCTTATAGAGATAACTCCTAGCGCACTTTCTTCTGACAAAGGGGTTGTTGCTACTTTTACCTTATCGGAGCGGGGACCTAGCCATTTTTAGCCTCTTCCGTGCATCGGATGGCCCCCGGCCGTCTGACGTTACGGTGGGCGTGTGCATCGGAGGGCCAGGGGCCGTCCGATTTGCGCACGCGTAGAATTTGCCCGCACAGCGGGGAAATGTGCGCCGCATGGAAGCGGTTAGAGAAGTTTGATATGATAGTTTTGCTTTCCAGTACTCGCTGTCTATAGTTTATATGTAAGTCTCCCTATTCGTTTGACTATTGGGTATGGTCCTTGCAATTCGGACTTAAGCTTGTTATCGGTAGTAGTAGTTAATAATACCAGAACCCAGTCACCTACTTTTAGCTCTCTCCACTTAGTATCCTTATTATAAACCTGCTGTTGTTTTTGTTGTGTTTTTTTCTAGTTTTGTCTGGGCCATTTCACTTAACTTCCCTAAACGGGTCTTACGTTGAGTAGTGTAGTCTAGCAAGGTTTTTACTTCCTAAGAGGACTCCTCCCAAGCATCCTGTGGCATTTCAAATAGGGTTCTGGGCTTATGACTGTAGAGAAGCTCAAAAGAGGAGCATCCTAAACTGATTTGGACTTTATTAAAGATGACATATAATGCTGGAGGTAGTAGCTGGTCCCAGTTTTTCCTTTCACCTGTCATCATTTTTTAATGTCAACTTTATGGTGCCATTGTACCTCTCAACCAAACTGTCTGTTTGAGGATGATAAACAGATGTACATAGATGTTTAATGCCTAGGTTTTGGCAAACTTGTTGCATTAAAGTAGAAACAAACGGGGTACCCATATCAGTCAAGATTTCCTTTGGAAAGCCTTCTCTGGAAAGGTTCTCAATTATACTGTTAGCAATTGTTTTGGAGGCAGTCTCTCTAAGATGGACAGCCTCTGGATACAGTGTGGGGCACTTGACCAACACAACTATGTACCTGTATCCTTTACTAGAAGGGTTCAAGGATCCTACAAGAGCTAATCCTATCCTCTCGAATGATGTTCCTATTGTTGGCATTTTCTTAAAGTGAAGCTTCTGGGGGTAGATATGGTTTTTCTTTTGACACACTTGACATTCTTGACAAAATGTCAAGATGTGATTAAAAATATTTGGCCAAAAAATTGTTCCAAAATAGTTTTTGAGGTTTATTCCAACCCAAAATGTCCTGCCAGTAAATGTGAAGGCCCCTAAAAATTGCTTGCTTCCAAATAATATCAGGGACTAGAAGATGTGGTAGATCCCCAGCTTTTCCTACCCATTACAACAACCTTCTTTTGATAATAAAAAGGCGGAAAACCTTATCCCCATTTTCTTCATCATCCTGAGCCTATGGCCAGGCATTTTGAAGGGGGGGGGGTCATTTATTTGGACTGCTCTGAAAGCTGTATTCATTTCCCAAGTTTTGTTACTAAGAAAGTATTTTGGGGGAACCTTTCTTCCTAGTTGGGGCCTCTCTTTTCGGATTTTGGATAGGTTAGGGTGAGCTGGAGTTTCTAAATCTTCCTGAGCAAAGGGAGCTCGCTCTAACCAGGATTTGTCTTCCTTTAAACTTTCCTTAAGGAGACTAAGGAAATGAGGATTGTCAGTACCTATCATGAGTTCCATCAGAAGATTAGGGAGCACTCTAACCTCTATAAATCTTTTTTCCCCATGTGGGCCTACAAACAGGGACTTTGGCTAAAGTGTACTTCTTCTGGTCCCCATGTATGCACTTAATTATAACTTTACATTGTGGTATTACTTGGTAGACTATCCCTAATAACTGAATATCTGCAGCCTGAATCTAACATGGCCGTAACCCACTTGTGATTTACATGAAGTTTTAAGTAATAGCTAGGTCCCACTTCTTGAGAACAGTATATCGGTCATTGAATGCAGTTCACTTCCATGGGCTCTTCTTCCCCTTTTTTTATTTTGCAGAAACAGACAATGTGGCCCCAATCGCCAGATTCAGAGCACTGTGGCTCTAGAACTCGACTGACCAGGAGGTCCAAAATTCATGGGAGGGGACTCATTCTTGAAAATTAACAGTCTTCTAGAGGCTCATCCAAACAAAGGAGCAGGGCTTTATTTAATTTTACACTCTCCCCAGATGGTCTTTGAGTCTATGCACGAGAAAAGGAGTTAACCATCTCTATGTCACTCTCTAGAGTCAGTCCCAAATGTTGGTTGAGCCACCTCTGAGTTGATGGTGGAAGGGCCCCTATAAACCGTTCTAAATTATTTATTGCCATTATCTCCTCCTTGTGCTTTTGTGGGGCTTTCACCACCAATCAGCAGCATCTTTTAACTTAAAAAGCAAAGTTCTAGGAGTATCGCCCATTGCTTCTCTCTCTTTCCTAAAAATATTCTACAGCTTTCTTAGTCAATCTCCAACCAATCCAGTATTACTCTTCTCACAAATTAATATGGTGTATCACCAGTAGGGTTGGCTGCTTGGTATGTGGTCTGTGCCTCCCTTCCTATAAAGGGTGCCAGATAATGGACCCGTCTATCCTCCAGCCATCGACTGGCTTTTGTCGTGGTCTCAAAATGTATTAAAAATCCAGTTGAGTCTTTTCCCAGTACAAATTCCTGTAGTGAATTTACAGGTCCCTCCAGGACGACGAGCCCTCTACTTTGGGCTATTCCTATAGCCAACTGCAACTGTTTTTCCGAAATTTGATGCAATTTATCTTGAAAGACTACCCTTTCTAAATCCGCGGATTTAATATATCTCTCTTGGGCCCATTTAAGTTTCTGTTGGCCCTCAACAAAGCGGTATACAACGTTTTCCATTTTGTATAAGATGATAGGCAGATCCCACTTCTGACACCAGAATGCAACAAATGTATCTTTTTGTTCATATATCTTCCCAGTAATGAGAGACAAGCTTTTGGTCTTGTTTCTGCTTTTTTTGTCTTTCTTTTATTTAAGTCAGTGAAAAGAATTATGACAGGTGTCTGTCAATCGATTATTACAGTGCTCTAATAACCAGTATTTCTTTTCTTCTGTAGGCGGTTCTTCGGTCTGGACCAGAGTTACTCAAAACAAAAAAAAGAGAAATATGCAGAAGGTAAGTTTCAATGTTTGCTTCACAGACAGTGTCACTTTTTCTTTCCTTAACTTCACTTTTCTTATTTTATCTAGTGACCTTTCCCACTTCTAACAGTGCTCAATCCTCGTCTAAACCTTCTCCCGATATAAACAAATGACCCAAGCAAAGGAAAATGAGAAAAAACAAAAGAAAACTTGTTATCAAAGCTCGCTTGGTGCCCTTCAACTCTTCTTACAGTCTTTAAGAAACATAGTGGGTCCCCTTGTTAACGTGGTAACATAAAACAATGAGTGTCAGCACTCTATTAATAAGGAGTCCTATTTAGGTTTTGCCTGCACAGTGCTGTGCTTGAAAAATCTATTGTTTTTAATATAAACTTAAAAGGGACTTACATCCTGCCTCCTCTCTTTCCTGGTTTCTCATTGGTTCCTGTGCGTGCCTCTTACCTTTCCTCCATTTCTATTGGCTGTAGCATATTTTACTGCCTTTACCAATGCTTGTTCCTCGTCTGCTTCTCTTATCAGTTTCTTGCAGCAGAAAAACTGTTAACATCCGCTATGGTGGAACTATATTTTGATAAAGTTTTGCCTTTTACTACTGCAGCATATTTCTATAACAATTTATCACTCAGAGAAATTAAGTCATTTGCATAGAATCAAAGGATGTTGCGCAACGCCGGCGAGACTCAAACCGGGATCCCGAGCTCTCGAGTCAGCAGCTCTGGCCACTGTGCCACATCCTCTCCACTCTAGTGTTATCTGTCAGGGAGCTCTTTTCTTCTCCAGACCATGATTGATGAAAACAATTCTTTATTCATTACATAGGCGAAACCGTTGCATTACCAATGCTTGTTTTTCCTAGCAATTGCTTCATCATGCCTTTCCCTCCCCTTTCCCGTAATGCGAATGCCTTCTCCACACGCATATCCGAGCGCTGTCCTGCATGATCCACACTCCCCTGTGAGCGTAGCTGGACCTGGGTGCCCTTCTGGTCCCTCTCATTGGGAGGCGCTGTCGCTGAATGTGTTGCCTCCCAACACTGGACACCTCCTTTCCAGGCTCGGCGATTCTCTCTCAGCTGGAATCCTCCACAAGCCAGTCTTTTTCCAGTCATGTCCTCTCTCTCTAAGACTCCTTACTTTTATCGACTCTGTCTTCCGATGCTTTCCCACAGCCTTACTTCCATCCCCACTTATTCGCTCCTTCCTGATCTACCTATTTATGTTTTCATTTTCAGGTTGATCATGGACTTACAATCACATAGACCCTTCCTAAAACGTCCAAAGCTGATATGCTCTCATTGTAAGTCCCACTCACGTGGAATTTCCATGTAAAATAATCCCAATTATTAGTGTAAAATCAGACAGCTTAACAGAATTTACCCTCCTTTTAGACAGGTGCACAAAATACGTTTGTGAATCGTGCCCACTATTACAGGACCCCCTTTATTTTAAGAGCCTAAAGTGATGATGTTAAATGTTTGGTAGTAGTTCCTAATGTCAGTAGCGGCTCGTGGAGGGAGTGCTGCGGGTCGGCGGGGCGGGGCGGGGGAGGAGCAGGGTGGGGGTAGTAAACTACGGCATACGGCCGAACAGAGGTAAGTAAACAAATAAATAAATAAAACGAATTTCATTGCGCGCGCTGCATTGCCAAATGCGATGCAGCGCGCGCAACGAAATTCGTTTTATTTATTTATTTGTTTACTTACCTCTGTTCGGCCGCATGCCGTAGTTTACTACTCCCCACCCTGCTGCTCCTCCCCCGCCCCGCCCCGCAGCACTCCAACCACAAGCCGCTACTGCCTATTGTTAATTAAAATTACAATATTAGCTCTGGATGGACTGATCTCAAAGCACGGTATCTTCAGCTCAGTGGAGAATAATGCATCCCCTTCATGTTCCACTGTTCCCAATTGTTAGCACGGTGTTGTGTTCTGAGAGCCCACTGCAGAAGCACACTTCTGAGCCAATTTTGTGGGCAATTGTCTCTATGAAAAGTGCTGTGTGTTTGTAGAGGAAGATCTCTGTACATCCAGTGTTGTTTGATTCCACATGTATCTCAGTGCTGTCCCTCTCTGCGCAGGGCATCTCGCCATTGCCTGTGGTACTGTGCTGTACTACAGAGACCTCTGATAATTGCCTGAGGTTCTGCACTCTCTTAAATCCAGTACTATACTTTACCTCAATTCACAGGGACCTCTGTTAATTGCATGTGCAACTGTACTTTGTTATATGCAGTACTACACCTTACTATTCAGAGACCTTAAGTAACTGCTTGCAGTGCTGCATGATGGTATGTATGGTGCTGTAAGACTACCATGTAAAATACATGAATCTACTAAGTGAATAGATTTATTACATATTTATGCACCATGGGGTATGATATAAACTTATGTTTGTATATGTCCCCTCAACTATTTTATTGCATTAATACCAGACTAGTACTTAGGTGTCATGCATAGCCTTCAGATTAGGGTGTCATGGCTGCCTGCCATTCTACATCTGGATTAGTGAACTGTTACAGGTCTTGTGCTGACACTAACTGCTGACTACTCAGTGTGCCTATGATCTTTGGGCATCATACACATTGGTTAGTGGCAGATTTTCTGCAGCTTTTTTGCCATCCCACAGTTTTACCCAGGGTGATTTACATCTTGTGTTCATCTATTAATTTTGGAACACCTGTAATTTTCTTGGCAAAGTGTCCAAAGCAGCGATTCCTTGTTTCCTCCTGCTTGTTGCAACAAAGGAAGAACATTAAGGTCTGGTTTGTTGCCATCACACCAGTATGTATTGATAGCCTAGTGGGATGAGAAACAACCCAGTGTCCTCTGGGTTACAGGTTAGCCTCTTGGCTTGGTTAATTCACACTTTCAGCAAATAGAAGGTGGTGAATGAGCATAAATTCATTTGGTAATTATTAATAACACTCACTATCCCAGTGTCTAGACAGAATTAATAACATACACTATTCAAGTATGTGCACTCAATTCGGTTTTTGGTATGGCTTATATAAGTGGTCAGTGTTCATTTTTTCATATATTTAACTGCACGTAGCTAAGACCCTGGGAGCAAACAAGTTAGGCGAACTGAAAAAAGACAGAGATAGTAGTTAAAGGAAAGACACCGCTCAGAAGGCGCACAGATCGTGCGTCACATATGAAGTAGAGCACAGTTGGCGCGCACCCCCCATCCAAAGGCGCCCTCTGGGAAAATAGTGCAGGAGTCCAGGTGCAGGCAGTACCACAGCCCCCTAGTGGATCCCTGTACCACCCCAATGTGCTGTGTGACCCTGTGCATTGAAAGACATTTTCAAATGACTGTTCTATCTTTCGGCACATTTTGTATGTCATAAGACTGTCCCCGTGTATGTTGAGCACACCCAAGTGGTGAGGCGCCTGGTAAAGGCAAGGATAGGGCACCATTTAGTGTAGTACAGCCACAGGTGTCTTTCGCACGTGTCCATTGTTTTACCATTCTGCATAGAGTGCTTTACAAGAAGAAGCATGAATGACTGTAGTGGTTGTGGTTACGAGGAAGCTGGTTCTAAGGTTTATATATACCGTGCGTCAAGAGAGAGTGTTAGAGGAGTGATTTGAGAATGGAAATTCATGTTCATTGCTTCCTTTAAGGCCTGCAAAAACCTCACTACACAAGAATGCATGTCAGGTGGGCCTGCTGGCAAGGGCGGTCACCATCGCCTCTCTGTTCCGGAAACATACAATAGGCCATGTTGCAGCACTTCTAACAGTAAGCTAAATCATCTGGTCCTCCACACATATCTCCCTTTTTCAGTTCCTAATAACCTTCCCTTCCAAAGCCATGCTCCCCACTCTATTTAGAGATGTGGAAACCACGAGATTCATTCAGCAGGGCCTTTGTTAGCCTCTGCCACAGGCCAGCTCAGTCTCAGTGATGATAGTCCTCACGGTAACGGTTGTCCCACCCTATCGAGGGCAGGACAGTCATCACTCATTTTCCTTACCTTCTTCCGCCATGAAAGGTGTGACAGAAATGGACAGGAAAATATTAAATGCATAGGAAAAAGATCACTATGCTTCAGGGTCATATACGTTTAGTTAAAAAAACAACCTCCAGCTTTGGGATTTTGCGTTACTTGAACAAAAAATGTTTGTGCGTTAAACATGGCACTTGCTTGTAAAACGTCAATGCTATGAAGGGAGCTGCCATGGGGGTGGCTCCCTTCATGGAAGTGTGGTTTCCACCAGGCAAGCAGGCAGGGGTCTCTAAATACTGCAGGCGGCCTTCAACCAAGGTGGCAGGGAATATGACCTCTGCTCCCTAGTAAATGCAGCGGGCTGCCCACCAAAATCTAAATGAGTCTAAAAGTCAGATTTTCTTTTTTAATGTTGGGTTATGAGGGAGAAGCAATATCTGTTTAGTAGATTCATGTTTCAAATTCCACTTACTTTCCTTTGGGTTGACTGTGTATATACTTTTTTGTCTTGCTATCTCAACATTGCATAATGGCGTGTTTGAGGAAGTCCTCATTTGCCCTAGACTCTTGAAACAAAATAAGCACTCCCTCATTACTTCCTTTTATACACATGCAGCTGTTATGTCTCCTGCAATCTCAACTGCTTATCTTCAGTCCCACTCACCAGGCCTGTCTCAGTGCCTGCTGATTGCCAGTGCCTTACGAAGATCAACAGCCGCTGGGTTACTGAGGAAAACAAATAAGTAATGGGTGAATTCTTGAAATAATCTCAGTCACTGGTAGTTAGCTGGGCCATACTCTAGTCCATCATTTTTATGAACACTATGTCACTCAAAAGTCTGGCCATACACAAATCAGCCTTGGTTCTCTGCTCCAATTGGAAAAATCCAGCCCGATCTGCCAGGCTTGGTCCCTCCAGATGGTAACAAAAGCAATGGCAGATTGGTTTCAACCAAGCTGGACAGCCGCGGCCACTGCAGGTAAGAGCGGTGGGGCCGGCTGGGGGGGGGGGGGCATTTTGAGAGACGACCACAAGGGAAAATTAAATAAATAATTAATATTCCCTCGTGGTCGTCTCTCGAAATCCCCCCCCCAGCCAGCCCCACCGCCCCACCACTCTTACCTGCAGCGGCCGCGGCTGAGCCTGGACCGTTTCTATTAGAACAGGACCAAGATATATGTGCCTATGGCAGTTGTAAGCCTAGAAGAGCATAGTGGGCATAGAAACGATGGACTGTAATGCAGCTTCTGAAAGATCACCACTGTCTGAAAATAATATAAGTATTCCTTCCATCACTTTGTTGCAACAGATTTACCAGAACCTTAACGGTACTCCATCTAGCCCACCTTGTACTCTAAGGAGGCTAAAAGCCACTCCTGAGAACACAGGTGAAATGGAGAATTAATTGGGAAAAGCCCTCACTGCATAGCACTCTTTCTTGGGCCTGAAATGGATTCCTTTCATGCATTTGAGTCCTGAAGAGAATAAACAAATACAATTTACTATATTGTCTTCTGAACTGAACTATCTCAAATTGTCTAAAATACTTTTCATGTTATACCTTTTAGAGTTGGACAGTTTTCTTCAGCTAAATGTGTTTATGAATATGAATGGTTCACCTGCAAAATATAATATGAAAGGCTAGTCTAAGTGTCACCTTTTTGCGGTGTGATGATATGTTCTTGTAGAAGTTAATCCCTTAACTACCATGAGTAATACCGAACGCAGCTTATAATACACTCAGGAAACCACACTAAGTATGTGATTTAAAGGCTTTAGAAGAAATGGGAGATTGTAACTCCCCAGATGAAAAAGTAACTTTAGTTCAAATAGAATCCATCACAAAACACAATACTGCCTTTAAAGCAATGTCCAAGTCCACACAAACAAAGATGGTGACACTACAACAAGAATAAGTTCCACTGAAGAAATTCAGCAGATTCCAAAAAGAGGATATTCTTGAGGAGATCGCAACGCTTTTCAGTCTTCAAACTGAGTGAGATGCAAGCAGATGATAAACAGCCATGAGGAAGCAAAGTTCTCCAGCATTAGTGCCTTGATATACTAGAGTTCAAAGATGACTGCCCCATTCAAGTTCATGGTTGTTCTTGTTTGGAATGGGACTCTATGTGGGCAACATCTTGGTTTGGGAAAGATACACCAAACGCGCCCCTTTTCCAGTTCCAGTTTAGAATTATAGAAAGTTTACTTAAATCTGCATTCAATATTGAAAGCAATATTCAATATTAAATATTTCTGAATGACTAAATGTAAGAAACTATAAATGTACCTAATGCTCATGAGCATCTACCTTGATTAGCCCCTGTGACAAGCGCTCTTCTACTCTGACCACGAGTAATTCACGCTGTGGTGATGTGCCTCACAGTCATCTAATACAGTGGTGGTGTGTCAAACAGCCTGTTCCATGACCCGAGACAACGTCATAGGATGGGGCGGCCTGAGCTTTTCTTTTTGTGGATAACAGAAATGGCTTGCTGTTTCACACTCACTTATGGAATGCACAGTTCTTTTGGAAGGAATGTTTGAGTAGGGAGGTGTCTGTGACTGCAGAAGGGAGATCGGCAGTGGAATGTTTAAGGGCCCCCCCATTTATCTGTGTAAATGTGTTTGTTGATCTGTTTGTATCGATCCATTCTAGGTGGGGTGCATAGGTCCATGTATGTCTGTTGGGATTCATATATTGGAGCATGTACAGCTGCTAGTCTAAGTGTGGGTGTGATTTTATATACTGATTTATGAGCATGCTATCAGTATGTCTTTGGTTCTGTATGAATGAGGCTTTCATGCCTGATGTTCTGTGTGCATGGCAGCCGGTATGCATCTTTGCCTTTGTGACTGCGTGTGCGAACAAGTCTTTAGGCATAAGGCCATATGTGCTTCTATGTCTGTATGTATGGATGACCTTTTTGTATATATATTGTGTTATGTATGGATGTTCTGTGCCTCTGCCTGTATGCACTATTCAAAAGCCAAAGCGATGGCGGCGGCTTCCAAGATGGCCGCCTGACTCTGAAGCTCCTCACCGCGTCGGGAGTGACGGCTTCGTTTTTGGCGGTTCTTGAACCTCTTAAATAGTATAATGGGGCGGTTTGGGCAGCGGAACTCCTGATGAACATGAGGCTATCCTTAAATGCCTCCTTCTTGCACTGGATGCCTGAAACATCGAGGGACACTTTAAATTATATTTCGGCCACCATTTTGTTTTTTCCTGACTGGTGAAATCCTCCTCAGCCATAACATTGTATTAAGGTACTGTTTTTCCTCTTCATCCTTTTTGGGCTTTGGAACTCTCTCTCAGCTCAGTTTGGTTTCCTCCAGTTAACATTAAATCTTATGTCACTGGCCTTTTTCCTTTTGTATCAAGGAAAGACTTTATTGAATTCACGTGCCTATGCTGGGTTTTAATATTTATTTGAATACATGGGCAGAACCAAGCATCTACTATATTCAAATAAAAGGCTTACTGTGTCGGGGTCTCCCTCTACAGTGCCTCATGTAGATGTACTGCATAATTCAATCAATATGGCTCAATCTAGCTTTTCAAGATCCGTGTCTGTACCCATTACATCGTCAAAGACACAATCGCCCTCCTCTACCAACAAAAGACTCAAACAAGACCCTCCCTCTCCGCCAAAACCAGTTTCGCCTGTATCATTAAATACTGTATTGGACGAAATACGTGCACTCAGACCATTTATCGAGGAAACTAATACTCGTCTACAAGTTCTGGATACGAAATGGTCTTCACTCGAATCCATGGTATCTGCAGTTGAACAGCATGTCAATGATTTTCAAGATGTCTCTGCAAGAGTTTTATCTTTGGAGAGGGATGTTGTACTCTTGAGGAAATCGGCTGAGGACCTTGAAAACAGAAACAGACGCAACAACCTCCGTTTATATGGCCTACCAGAGGGCATTGAGGGAGATGACCCTGTGACCTTTTTTACCTCCTTTCTTCCGAAGCTTTTGGACTTCTCTACGCAGGTCTCTTTGAATATCCAGCGTGCTCACAGATTAGGCCCTCGCCTATCTTCCTCGTTTGCTCCTCCTAAGCCCCGTGGCATAATCCTCCTATTTTTAAAATTTACTGACCTCCTGCAAGTTTTAAATGCGGTCAAGCTTAAAAAACAACTTATCTGGTCTGAAGCTAAACTGATCCTATCCCAAGACGTCTCCACAGTAACTGCTAAACGGCGGAAGGAGTTCCTGGATCTTAGACCAGCTTTACGTACTTTAGGTGCACGTTATGGTTTATTTCATCCATGTTTGTCCAAGGTGACTTATCAGAATCGCACCTCCACCTTCGATGATCCTGCAGACCTTCAGAAATTCCTTCATACACACTCTACAGCTTCCATGGATACTGCTGGTCCCTCTTGCTAGATAACTTGACTCTTATAATGATAGTCTTTTGAGTACTTTTTGAGAGTTTAATGTTAATCTTTTACCATAATCTTCAATTTTTTGCTTCCTTCACAGGTTACTATTTCTTGGATGTATCTGTATTATGTCATTTTTATACGTTCTTTGTTCTCTTTTTGTTTTCTTCATTACAGAGCATCCGGAAACCTTGAATATTCGCCCCCTGTCCTTGTTTGATCTCCTGACGTAGGGAGTCTCCCTTTGTCAGATGTGACTTCTTTATTGTCTGTCGTCAGCCCTTGTTGTATTCTTTTTTCCCTTTGAAGGTATGTATTACAGTCGTCATTCCTTCTTTGATATGTACTGTCTCCTCTTACCCTCTCACTCATTCCCCTTCTTTCTTTCCTATTTTCTTTCTCTAATTTCTGCTTTATCAGTCTCACTGTTTCTCTCACCCTATTTACCGCCTTCTCCACTACTCTACTCATCTCTTTTTATCGCTGATGATCATGTTGTCCTATATCTACTTAATCTCGCTACATTCAAAGTTATATCTTGGAATGTGAAAGGTTTTATAAACCCTATAAAAAGGCAGAGAATTTTATCCTGTTTGGCTTCATACAATCCAGACTTAGTCTTATTGCAAGAAACCCACTTGACGGAGTCAGACGCTTTGAAACTCAAATGGAATTGGGTAGGTTTAGTCTTGGTGTCTCCTACGAACACTAAGAAAAATGGGGTGATTACTTTATGCCATAAAAAGTTGAAATGTTCTGTTATTTCTCAGGAATCTGATTCGGAAGGTAGATGGTTATTAGTTAAATTGCTTATTAACAATATTTCTTTAACAGTTTTTAATGTTTACGGTCCAACCCAACCGGATTATTCTTTCTGGCCTAACATTACAAAAAAGTGTATTCAAAATAATGATGACATTTTTATTCTAGGAGGAGACTGTAACCAGGTTATTGACCCTTTTATAGATCGCCAGTCCCAAGTCCGTTTTATTCCTCACAAGGCCCACAAACAATTCCAAATTACAATTTATCAAACACACCTGTAGATGCCTGGAGACTCTGTAACCCAGAGGCAACAGAATTCTCTTTTTTCTCCCCTCCACATGGTTCCCTATCCCGATTGGATTACATTTTTCTTTCCAAATCGCTGACTCAGAACCTTATTTCCTCTTCCATTGGACCTATCGTCATCTCTGATCATGCCCCGGTGGTCGCTGACTTCGACTTGCTCCATCCACACCCCAGGTCGTCTAGATGGAAGTTTAACAACTTTCTTCTACAAGATCCGGTTCCGGTTTTCTCTTCATCTTTTATATCTTTTGCTGAGGAGTTCTTCTCCTTAAATGCAGACCCAGATGTTTTCCCTTCTGTGCTTTGGGACGCATTCAAGGCTACTGCCTGCGGATTTATCATTGACTTTGTTTCCAGGAAAAAGAACCATTCACTTGCTCAACATAAAAATTTACTAACTAATATAAGGCGCCTTGAACATTAATTTTACACGTCCTCGTCCGATTCTGCCTTACAATCAATCACAGAATTTGTAGAGTGCACTACTTACCCGCGAGGGTCTCAAGGCGCTGGGGAGAGGGAAGGGGGGGGGGATGCTGCTACTGGTCGAACAGCCAGGTCTTGAGTAGCCTCCTGAAGGTCAGCAGGTCTTGGGTCTGTCGTAGGCTTAGTGGAAGGGTGTTCCAGGTCTTGGCGGCGAGGTGTGAGAAGGATCTGCCGCCGGTGGTTGTTCTTCGAATGCGAGGGACGGTGGCGAGGGAGAGGTCGGCGGAGCGGAGCTGGCGGTTGGGGACGTGTAAGAAGAGTCGTCTGTTGAGGTAGGCTGGGCCAGTTTTGTGGAGTGCCTTGTGTGCGTGGATGAGGAGTTTGAAGGTGATCCTCCTGTCGACGGGGAGCCAGTGCAGGTTCCTCAAGTGGGGGTGATGTGGCTGTGGCGTGGTACGTCGAGGATCAGGCGTGCGGAGGCGTTTTGTATGCGTTGCAGTCGCTTGATGAGCTTGGCCGGGGCTCCCGCGTAGAGGGCGTTCCCATAGTCCAGTCTGCTACTGACGAGGGCCTGGGTGACTGTTCTTCTTGTGTCTGTCGGGATCCACCTGTAGATCTTGCGAATCATGCGGAGGGTGTTGAAGCAGGAGGAGGAGACTGCGTTGACTTGCTTGGCCATGGAGAGCGTTGAGTCGAGGATGACTCCCAGGTTGCGTGCGTGGTCGGTGGGTGTCGGGGCTGCTCCCAGCGTCGTTGGCCACCAGGAGTCGTCCCAGGCTGAGGGGTTGGAGCCAGTGGAGCCAGGATCGTGCCAGTGCAAAACTCGAATTTAACTATATAACTACGGATAACGCTTTATCTATTCTTCTACGCACTAGCACGCAATACTATGGTGGATGCAATAAAGTTGGTAAATTATTAGCTAATTAGCTCAAATCTCGGAAGGAACGCAAGCAGGTAGAATCCGGAACACTTCTTTTCAAAGATCAGGATATCTTAGAAGAATTAATGAAATTCTATAAAACTCTTTATACTCCAGAGTCTTCCTCTTCTACTTCTAGTATTAACGCCTATTTTAACCAAATTCCTTCCCCCTCTCATGAGGATCTTGACTTCACCTCTCTAGAATCTGACTTGTCAATTCCGGGGCTGTCTCAATCTTTAAGTCTTCTTAAAAAAGATAAAACTATGGGCCCTGATGGCTTTACGGCAGAATTTTATTTGCACATCTCAAATCTCCTTCTCCCAAAACTCCTACAACTTTTTCAATACTTTTTTATTACAGGTAAAGCAGAAGGCACCTTTCTAGAAGCTACAATCTGTCTAATTCACAAAGACGGTCGCGATCCCAAACATTGTAAGAACTATCGTCCTATTTCTCTGTTGAATGTTGATTACAAAACTTTTGCCAAACTGCTTGCTCTTCGTCTTGACCCTCTTCTACCGAAACTAATTGGCCCAGAGCAATGTGGTTTCGTTAAAAGTAGACTAACCTCCGATAACTCCCGCCTATTTTTTAATGTTTTGAATAAGGCTCCCACTCTTTCCTATCCTTTAGCCGCTGTCGCTATTGATGCGGAGAAGGCTTTCGACAGAGTGGATTGGTCCTTCTTATTTAAAGCTCTCCAGTGGCATGGGTTTGGCTCTAAATTTGTTTCTCTTATTTCCTTGCTTTACTCGGCCCCTTAAGCTTCTGTCGCAGTTAACAGTCTCACCTCTCAATTTTTTTCTCTGCAACCGGGTGTACGTCAAGGCTGCCCCCTATCTCCTCTTCTATTTATTTTTTCACTTGAACCTTTTTTATCCCATATTCGCCAAAATACCTCTATTTCTGGGTTTACATACGGTGATCATCATTTGAAGTTGTCTACCTATGCGAATGATATTTTACTTTTTATATCTCATCCTGAAACCTCTATTCCTCTCTACTGCAAGAGATCTCAGATTTTTCCTCTGTTTCAGATTACAAGATCAATTCTGACAAGACAGCAATTCTTCCTATTACCAAATGTTGTCTCAAACAACATTTTGACTCTACTGGGTTCCATTGGAATAGTTCTAAAATCAAATATTTAGGCATCTGGTTCAATAACTCCATACTGGAATCAGTTAAAATTAACATAAAAGAAGGCTTAGAATGTATTTCTATCTCTTTTTCTCTCTTGGTGGGGTCGTCTTGATTCCATTAAAATGATGATCACTCCTGTTTCATTATATATTCTTTCTATGATTCCTGTCAACATTCCATCTATCTATTTTAAAAAAATCGACTCTCTCCTCTCTAAGGGCCACATGCATCAAAGGAAAACCCGGTCGCAAACGGGCAGATTCTCAGAATCTGCCCCTTTGCGACCGGCATTTTTGCATTAGGGATGCATCACCCCAAATGCACAAATCGCAAATTAAGTTATTGCAAAATTTGCGATTACTTAAATTGCGATTGCATTTAAGGAATCGCAAATTGCGATTCCTTAAATGCAATGCATTAAACAAAATAATTTAGCGATTTCGCTAATAAGAATCGTAAATTACCATCAATCTAAAGTTGATGGTAATTTTCGATTTCTCTGAAAAATGCACTAAAGTGCATTTTTCAAAGTCACATGTTACACACACACATGCCCTTGGGGCATGTGTGTGCGCAACATGTGGTTAAATTGTGAATTCAGGGGTGCAACAGGGTATCCTTTTGGAACCCTTGCACCCTTGAAATTGCATGCGTAATTTGCGAGTACCTCTTGGGTACTCGCAAATTGCGCATGCAATTTCTATTGATTCCTATGGGCCTCTAGGCCCATAGGAATGAATGGGTAGCAATTCCTTAATTGTGACTCGCAATTAAGGAATTTTAGGGAATCGCTATTTTTGTAAGAATTCCTACATGCATAGGCATTTGTGATTCCTTATTAGCGAATCCTTAATATTCGCTAATAAGGAATCGCAAATGACATTTTTGATGCATGTGCCCCTAAGTTCTTATGGAATAATAAGAAATCCCGAATTTCCTTATCACATTTTCGGAAACCCAAATCCAATGGTGGAGTGAATTTTCCCGACTTCCGGCTCTACCATAAGGCCTTTTGTCTTAGACTCGCTTCCAAATGTCTTCTCATTGATTCCTCCCCTTCTACTCCTTTATGGGTAAATGTTTAACGATCCTTACTTGCACCTTTTTCCGTTAAAGAAATCCTGGCCTTTACTACAAAAGTAAATGTCACTTCTCTTCCACTATTTAAGCACACATGCTCTTTATTAAGACCTCATTGTCAGTTTAAAATTGCTTCCAGAGAATCCTTCTTGTGCTCTCCTCTTTGGCACAATCGTCTCATTGCCATCAATAATAGACCCCTTTATTGAAATACCTAGAGACTTAAGGGAATCGTTTGGGTCCAAGATATGTTTGATGGTTTGTGTCCTTGCTCCTTTCCTCATTTTCAGGAAACTTTTAAATGTCTTCATTCGTTTTGGCATAAATTCTCAACTCTTATGGGAGTAATTTTGGATGTTTTTTATTCTTTCCCTTCTAATGAGTCTGTGTCAGCAGAGGATCCACTTCTCAGAATATTAGCAACACCTGCCAAAACTTCCCTGATTTATAAATACTTTCGAGCCCCAAATTCGGACCGTCCTAAATCTAAAGTGGAAATTGCCTGGGAGGTGGATCTGGATTGTGTTTGGAGCATCGAGTTCTGGGACAAGATCTGGGCTAGATCTTTGAAAATTTCTAGCTCTGCCTCCACCACTCAATCTATGTTTTTTCCTTATCATAGATTATACTTTACTCCTCTATCTATAGCTAACTTCACACACACTGATACCAAGATTTGCTGGTCTTGTGATTTTCCCTTGGCAGATTTGATGCACCTTTTTTCACTTGCCCTAGTGTTGACTCCTTCTGGAGGAATATTTGGTCTCGTATTTCCATTATTTTTAATTTACACATCTCCCTATCAAATATTATTCTTTTTACAGGTAGCTTATCAGATTCATTGGAATTGCCCTTACATGGTAGGGGTTTATTTGACTTAATGTTGGTGTTAGCTTTTCAGCAAATTTTGTTAAACTGGAAATGTTTAACTAAACTGTCTGCTAAGTCCTGGTGGACAGTGTCTGTCATTATCACAGATTGGATGTTGCATTTGCCTCCTCTTTTAAACCATTTGTGAATAGAGATTTATTTTAGTCACCATTAACCAATTATTTGAATAAGATTACAACATCTCATATCTCACGCAACCGTTCTGAAAATTTTCAACCTCCATGGATTGTTAATATCTCTGCTTTTTCCCCTTTTAATATCTTTCATTATTGAACGGTTTTCTTTTTTTGATTATTCTAATGGTTTCTTTACCCTTAAAATCATTTTTATAATGTTACTAGATCTTCCGTTACAGATTTATACCCTGTTCCCTTTCCTCCCTCCCTCCTATGATTTTGTCCAAAACGAAAATAGCTTTCTACTCTGTTTTACAACCTATTTTTCTTTGTACTAGTTCACAGTTAATATGCAAAAGTTTGGCTTATTCTCTTGTATTTGTTATTAATTCAATAAAGCTTATCAAACATAAAAATAGTCAAAGTGATTATTTTTGACAATGGTTGTTCCACTTTAAAAGTCAATGTCCTTTCTTCAAGTTCAAATGTATTTGTTGCTAAGCAAACCACAATACTGCAAACTATAAATAGCTTCAACCTACAGGAATTTCAGAACCTTTCCCTTAGATCCCTTCTGTTTTTATGCTGCAGTTCATGAAAGCTAACTGACTGCAAAATCCTTTTTATTGGGAGTAGTAGACAGGAATGTGCAGTATTTAGGGCTGAGAACAGGGTTGTCTTCCCAATATCTCATTTACTTTATAGCTTCCTTTATAACTGGCACTGTGCTTGGTCCAACTGTTACATATAAAGGATCTTTGTAGTTTGCAAGTCCACACGTGATACTATATGCAAGCTTTCATGCGTAAAATGTTTAGAATAGCACAGTGAAATAGTGCTTAATAAAAAAGAACATATTTATTAACTTATTGTTACTGAACCATACCAGCTGAAATGTGAACAATGTGGGGTTATTTTAAAATAAAATGGCATGTCTAACTGATTTCATAATTTAATTTTGCAGAATGAAAAACGCATATTTAGCTAAATAAAAGAATGATAAATCGTACTTTTCCCACCTCCCTTAAGTCTGCTACTTGCAGGAGGTCAGGCAAAGGGGTGTCATCTCCACAATAAAGAGGGCGGTTCTAACGATACTATCCAGCAGATAGACACACAGGGCTGGAGCATTATCTCAGCTATATTATTTTCATGCATATAAACTGGCGAGCAGAATCTTGAAATAGAGGACCGAGTACGTTCATCTTAAGTTCTATTTTTGATCTGGTATTTTTGATCCCTATATCTGAACCTGAGGGGCCTCGCCCACGTGAAGCCCAGATAAAGGATGCTTTTCTTGACAGGCAACCATAACAATCCTGACAACGGTTGCTTGTCTCTCACAAAAAAAACAGATTAAGAAACAAACATGCAATGCTTAAATATGAATTTGCAGGGCTAAATCAATTGTAAGTATGGTGAGTAATTACTCATGTGTCAAGACTGTATCTGCATGATAAAGCAAAAAAGCATAAAACACAATTCTTTGTTCGCCACCCATCCTAACCATAAACTTACTGGTTGGATGCTGGTGCTTTTGCTCCACTAATGGACCGATAACCCACAAAACACCCTTTTCACCTTTAAAAATCTCTCCCCTGTGGTCATTTTGTACAAAGCAACCAGATAATTCGACTTTGAAAAATCTCCTGTTGGATTGGGAACTGGAATCAAGGATAGCACCTAAGATATATTGCATAGTTTTACTCCCTTCCCCGTTCTGTGCAACATATTGCAGGGGGTGGCTGGCTTTCACCTGTACAAGAAAGAGGTCACAAGAAACCTGCATTTGGATGCAGGTGCGGATTATATCTGTATCTGTACTGGGCCACCAGCAGAGGCGGATTTCCCAGGGCCCTTCATACATCAGGAGTGTAGCACAGGGCCCGGCATCTCCTGCGGAGCAGGGTATGCTGTGGACACTCAGCCACATGTAATATTTGCCCTGATAGTCTGTATTGGTGTGAGACTGCCCCCCTCCAGGTAATTCGATAAGAAAGCACCTCAGCTATTGTTACTCCCCTGCTCACATTCTTCACCGATGGCATTGCTTTGGTAACCATACTTGTACTTGGGCCTAAACCTGGTGTCACATGGTCAGGAACTATAACTAAAGGATGCTTTTTAGGGCTACCAATCTACCTTGTTTACACATTTTATCAGTCAATGTAAGATACAGAGGGTGACCATTCCGATTAACTCGCCGGCTACAGAGATACAAGCGATATACATTATAAGGCTAAGACCACAGGTAAGACAAAAGCCAGGTGTTGCAAATGGCTATCACAATTCCAGAGTAATCACTCTCTTTGCCTCATATTCACTCGTTTTAGCCGCAATTCAATCACAATAATGAGGCACATCCTTACCTGATATTCGAGAAAACCCAATTTAGACCCGAGCCCTTCCGCACTCCCACACTGTCGTACCCAGTGACGTAACAAAAGTTGAAGGGGCCCCCCTGCAAGGTACACAGGGGTGCCCCTGCTCCAGATTTAATCCGGAGCTCTCTGGCGTGAGTACAGTGCTGAGGGGGCCCCCTGCAGCTCGGGCCCCCCCGCACTGCGGGGGCTGCGGGGGCCTGTGTTACGCCCCTGGTCATACCTAAGGGTTATCTCATGCTGTGCCCTTTGCATAGCTCGTAGGATCTACCACAAAAGAGGCCCCCAACTGCTTCAGCCCCTATCACAGCCATATACCCCTTTCAGAGCGTTAAGGTCTGCTGACTCAATGCAATGTTCAATTCCCAGAATTTGCAAAGCAAGGGCTGGCGGCAGGTCTTTTTCCTATCTTGCTCCAAAGTTATGGGACTCCCTCCCAGTTAGGATTCGTAATATCCAAAATGAAGTTTGGTTCAGGAAAGCACCTAAAAGTCTGGTTGTTTGTAAAATAGACTACCTTGATTAGTTGGACTGACCGTGCCACAGACCAACTGCTACTATTCAGGCTGTTTAGCACTGGGAAGCCCCCATGTAGCCTGGTGCTCTATAAATCACTCAGAATAGAATTGAATGTGAAAAATTATGAAGACAAAATCCTCCTGTGTCACATGCAGGCACACAGATGTATCGGAAATCACTTCACTTGGACACACTATTTTGGACTAGCTAATCCCTCTGTGTGTGATTGTGAGGATTGTGGTGTAGTGTATGGTGTGGTTGTGTGACCTCACCATGTAATATCCTCATGAAACTGTCCTGGGTCCATTCAGGCTTGTTTGTAAAAACTCTTGCTCAGTCCTGAGTAGCTGTGCCTTCGAGAAGCAAGGCTTAAACAAAGAAACAAGTGTAAAGCATTTAGATGCACCAAACAACAGAATAAGAAAGTCACACAAAACAAAAGAAATCCAACATCAATTTATAAAAATCGATTGAATTTTGATAAATTTTTAGACCCCAAAATGAACAGAATCCACTGGAGGGCTCCAAAGATATAGATTTTTAAGTAAAACATAAATTAGAGCTTTTTAGTCCAAAGCGCATACAAGCATTGGTAATTGTAAAGTTTGGAAACTTTTGAAAAGTTTTAAAGACTTGTGTTTGGCTTCTAGACTCTGAGACAAATTCCGACAGGGAGAAGGTTGGGGGGGTGGCAATAAGAAGTATTAGGACAGTTACCTCGTCACCAAAGCAGAACCCTGCCCTTCTGGTTTGCATGTGGCAAGTCTCTCCTAGATACCACGAAAAAAAAAAACAGTGATCAAAAACAGTTAAATAACCTTCCTTAATAAAGTACAATCTCCCCCCGCAAGCACTTCTCTATTTAGAGAACTCCTCAGCCTGTACTGTAGCTGCCAGTTACACCATCATCTGCCAAGACAAACTGCTCGCTACACCCTCTTCATCCTCAGCATGTCACACTCACAAACAGCCCACTCGATCTCAGTCCTTATTGACCCTCACAATTATGCCAGTCAGCAAAGTTTCCATAAACTAGCTATTTACCCTGGCACTAGGCTACAGTGCACACCACCCATCAGAACATCCTACCAAATATATTGTCAGGTTGAGGGTGACATGAATCGCCTTTCATGCATTGCCAAATCAACCACTTCCCCTTAAAATACGGGGAACGAGAACAGATTGAACCACCGAAAATGTAATCCTAAACTAGAAATTATTTAATGAAAGACACCGAATTATCTCAATTTACATAATGGGAAAGCTCTTTGCTGGGGGTGCATGAATGAAAGGTCGATTGTGGGGCACCTGGCATCTGAAACCGCAAAGAGTTTTTCAGGCTACGCTACAGTTCTGTGAGTTCTGTTCCAGAAACTGTGTGCTTCCTAACATTAAGATTTAATGTAAGATTGCATTAATTCCTCCATTA
Organism: Calotriton arnoldi; assembly: GCA_963921515.1. Classification (NCBI taxonomy): domain Eukaryota; kingdom Metazoa; phylum Chordata; class Amphibia; order Caudata; family Salamandridae; genus Calotriton; species Calotriton arnoldi. The sequence goes on from CAWUFW010001883.1 coordinate 159,011, forward strand.
AATTTGACTTTGAACATTTGATGTATTCTTTTGAACTGCTTAATAAAAGTAAGTTGCCCTTGGCACTCACTTTCAAATAAAAACTAGAGCCTGATTAATGTAGCTACAGTAGTTACGCTTTCATTAAGGAAAATCCCTAATTGAATAGAATATTTCATGAACGCAATGCTAATGCTTTTAGTGTCCATTAGTGCTTAGTACAACTGTCAGTAAATGGTCATAAATGGTCAGTTCTGCACACTCTCTCTTTCTCTCTCTCTCTCTCTCTCTCTCTCTCTATATATATATATATATATATATATATATATTCACTGAAAAAAACACAGGTTTCAGGGACGTTATAGCTAGTTGGACATTTCACTCATACAAAACCAGAGAAATTCGGGCGTTATAGTTAGTTGAGCTAACTATAACTCGCGCCCCCGCAATGCACTGCTGATGACGTCACATATTACATCATTCATGACATGGTCAGTGACATCACTGATGACATCACTGATAACATCACCCAGTGACTGTGTGTTTCTTTAAAGTTCAAATATGTTTTATATATATATATGCCAAGGTGTTTTGAAGTATGAGTGGGTGTATGAGTGTCTGAATAGATGATTTAGTAGGTGCGTGACTGACTGTATAACTCAGCGATTAAACGTATCTTACTGAATGCATGGGTTAGTGCGTAAACTGTGTAAATGTCTGTATCAGTCTGTCAGTTGGTGTGTAAGCGGCTGCATGGGTTAGTGAGTAGCTACATGAGTGTCTATATGGGTTATTGATTGGTTGTCTGAGTATCTGTATGGGTGCCTGAGTGTCTGTGTGGGCAGGTGGGGGGGTGTGACTCTGTGCATAGATGTGTGAGTGGGTAATTCACTGGGTGTACGGGTTCAAGAGTGCATCTGTGAAGGGCTGTATGGGTGGGTGAGTGTGTGTATGAGTGTGTTGGTGAGTGAATGGGTGTCTCAGTGGTACATGTGTGAGTAACTACATCTGTAAAAGGCAGTATATGTGAGTGTTGGAGTATATAAATCACTATATGTGAGAGTGAGTGATTGTGAGAGTGGCTATATGGATGAGTGTGTGCTTGTATCAGTGATTGTATAAGAGAGTAAGTATGTGTTAGTATCTGTATGAATAAGTGAGGTGGTGTGTATATAACTGTATAGGTGAGTAAATGGGAGTGTGAATGATTCTTTGCATGATTGACTAGATGTGTGAGTAACTCTATGGATGAGTGGCGGTGAGTGAGTGTCTGTATAGGTGTATGAGTGCATATGATAGTGCTGTATTGATGAGTGACTGCATGTGTGAGTGACTGTATGGGTGAATGAGTGGATCTGTGTGTAGACCTAGGAATCAGTGAGTGGGTTTGTAGTAACTGGTATTGGTGTGTCTATGGTTTCGAAAATGGTAGTCTGTATTTTAGAGTGGGTGTATCAAAGGTTATATTAAGGTGTGAGGAGGTGCATCAGACTAGCATGTGGATGATGTAATCAGTGATGTCATTTGAGATGTCATCAGTGATGTCATCAGTGATGTCACTGACCATGTCATGAATGATGTAATATGTGACGTCATCAGCAGTACATTGCGGGGCACGTGTTATAGTTAGCTCAACTAACTATAACGGCTGAATTTCTCTGGTTTTGTACGAGTGAAATGTCCAACTAACTATAACGTCCCTGAAACCTGTGGTTTTTTCAGTGAATTTCTAAGGTTTTTTAAATGCTAATTTCTAATTATAACGTCCCTGAAACCTGTGGTTTTTTCAGTGAATTTCTAAGGTTTTTTAAATGCTAATTTCTAACTATAACGTCCCTGAAACCTATGGTTTTTTTCAGTGAATTTCAAAGGTTTTTAAATGCTAATTTCTAACTATAACATAGCAGTCGCGTTTGCAGAGTGGTGGAGAAAGGTGAGCGTGGCCTCCGAACACCTCTTAGCAATCCCACTGTGTGAGATTTACTGGAGGTAACAGGAGGGGTAGTTAGCCCCCAACATCAACCTTGGGGGCCAACTACCCCTCCTATTACCTCCAGTAAGTCCCACACAGCAGGATTGCCAACTTCTCATACTAGGCCACGCCCCCTTTCTCCACCACTCTGCAAACGCGCCACCTGGCGCGTTATAAGTTGGGGGAGTAATTCCCCTTGAATACTGAGGGTCCCTGGGGGCCAACTTGCCCGCCAGGTACCTCCAGTAAGCGCCACAGAGCTGGATTGCAGAGAGGTGGACACAGGCCACGCCTCCTTTCTCCACCCCTCTGCAAACGCGCCCCCTGGCGCGTTCTAAGTTGGGGGATTAATTCTCCTTGAGTACTGAGGGTCCCTGGGGGCCAACTTCCCCACCAGGTACCTCCAGTAAGCGCCACAGAGCTCGATTGCAGAGAGGTGGACACAGGCCACGCCCCCTTTCTCCACCACTATGCAAACCCGCCCCGTGGCGCGTTTTAAGTTGGGGGATTAAGTCCCCTTGAATCCTGAGAGTCCCTGGAGTCCAACTAGACCACCATGTACTTCTAAAAAGCGCCACAGAGCTGCGTTGCAGAGAGGTGTAAAAGGGCGTGGCCTCTGTACACCTCTCTGCAACGCAGCCCCTGGCGCATACTGGAGGTTCCTGGTGGGCTAGTTGGCCCTCAGGGACCCCCAGTATTCAAGGGGAATTACTTCCCCTTCTTAAAACGCGCCAGGGGCGCGTTTGCAGAGTACTGCAGGGAGGGGGCGGGGCCTCCGGCACGATGCCGGTCGTTTTTTTTTTTTTCTTATTTTTTTAATGGGAGGGGGGCTGCATGGCCCCCCTTCCCTTGGCCACTTTTGGCCCCGGGGATCCCATCCCCCGGGGCCTGAGCATTTTTTTTTTTTTTAATCTAAAAAAAAAAATGGGAGGGGGGCCGCGTGGCCCCCCTTCCCTGGGCCTGTATTGGCCCCGGGGACCCCATCCCCCGGGGCATGCCCTCGATTTTTATTTTTTTAATTTGGAGGGGGCTGCGAGTCCCCCCTCCTCAGGCCATTTAAGGCCCCGGGGACCCCATCCCGCGGGGCCGGCCTTGCCCTTTTTTTTTTTTTTAATTTTTTAATTTGGGGAGGGGGCTGCGTGGCCCCCTCCCTGGCCACTTATGGCCCCGGGGACCCCATCCCCGGGGCCTGGCCTCTGGTTGGGGACTGTGGGGGGTCCCCAATCCCCCACAGTCCCGCCGGCTCCCCGTGTCTTACGGGAGCCGGCATTGCTTTCCACATGGGAGCAGCTAACATGCTGCTCCCCATGTGGAAAGCAATTGTTTGCATTTTGAAAGAGAGAGCAGGTTTCCTGCTCTCTCTTTCAAAATGCAAACCAAGTTTGCTATGACAGGACGGGAGCCGCGAGGCTCCCGTCCTGTCATAGCAAACTACAGTGTCCCGGGGTAGGCACCCCGGGACACTGCAGGAGCCGGCCCTGGGGGGTGGTGGTCCCCAGGGCCATCAAGGGCTCCAGGAGGGCGGCCCCCCTCCCAACCATTTCACAGCCCCGGGGAGGTTAGTTCAGCTAACTATAACTCGCGCCCCCGCAATGCACTGCTGATGACGTCACATATTACATCACTCATGACATGGTCAGTGACATCACTGATGACATCACTGATGACATCTCAAATGACATCACTGATGACATCATCCAGTGACTGTGTGTTTCTGTAAAGTTTAAATATGTTTAATATATATAGGGAAAGGCGTATTGAAGAATGAGTGGGTGTATAAGTGTCTGAATGGATGATTTAGTACGTGAGTGACTGACTCTACAAGTGAGTGATTAAATGTATCTTACTGAATGCATGGGTTAGTGACTAAACTGTGTGAATGTCTGTATCCGTCTGTCTGTTGGTTTGTAAGCGGCTGCATGGCTTTCTGAATAGCTTCATGAGTGTCTACATGGGTTATTGATTGATTGTCTGAGTATCTGTATGGGTGCCTGAGTGTTTGTGTGGGTGGGGTGTGTGTGACTCTGTGCATAGATGTGTGAGTTGGTGATTCACTGGGTGCATGGTTTCAAGAGTGCATCTGTGATGGACTGTATGGGTGGGTGAGTGTGTGTATGGGTGTGTTAGTGATTGAATGTATATCTCAGTGGTACATGTGTGAGTAACTACATATGTGAAAGGCAGTATATATGTGTGTTGGAGTATATAAATGGCTATAAGTGAGAGTGTGTGATTGTGAGAGTGGCTGTATGGATGAGTGTGTACTTGTATCAGTGATTGTATAAGAGCGTAAGAATGTGCTAGTATTTGTATGAGTAAGTGAGCTGATGTGTGTATAACTGTATAGGTGAGTAAATGGGTGTGTGATTAAGTTTTTTGCATGACTGACTAGGTGTGTGAGTACCTCTATGGATGAGTGGCGGTGTGTGAGTGTTTATATAGGTGTATGAGTGCATATGATAGTCCTGTACTGAGTGACTAAGTATGAGTGACTGTACGGGTGAGTGAGTGGATGTGTGTGTAGACCTAAGAATCAGTGAGTGGGTATGTAGTTTTTGGTGTTGGAGTGTCTATGGTTTTGAGAATGGCAGTCTGTAATTTAGAGTGGGTGTATCAAAAGTTATATTAGGGTGTGAGAAGATGCATGAAATTATCACATGGATGATGTCATCAGTGATGTCATTTGAGATGTCATCAGTGATGTCATCAGTGATATCACTGACCATGTCATGAGTGATGTAATATGTGACGTCATCAGCAGTGCATTGCGGGGCGCGAGTTATAGTTAGCTGAACTAACTATAACGGGGGAATTTCTATGGTTTTGTACGAGTGAAATGTCCAACTAACTATAACTGTCCCTAAAACCTATGGTTTTTTCAGTGAGTTTCAAAGGTTTTTAAATGCTAATTTCTAACTATAACGTGTCTGAAACCTATGGTTTTTTCAGTGAATTTCAAACGTTTTTTAAATGCTAATTTCTAACTATAACGTGCCTGAAACCTATGATTTTTTAAGTGAATTTCAAAGGTTTTTTAAATGCTAGTTTCTAACTATGCCTACAGAGGTAGGACATGCGAAGAAAGAAGAAAAACGCACAGAAAGAAGAAAAAGATGTGCAGAAAGAACCAACAGAGGAGCAGAAAGAGGCCTTGTTGCAAAATCATCCTGTGCCCACAACTTTTTCAGACGGGTATTGGTGGTAACTGACTCTGACTAACCAGAGCCAGTGCTATGCTAAAAGACACTTAGAATACAGTGAAACACCTACATACACTAGGGAACACTATGCGTTGGGGTACCCCTGTGATTAGCATGACCTCCTCTGCAAGTCCCTAGTACATAATAGGGCAGGGGATTAAAACTACCTCTTAAAACGCGCTACAGGCCGCGTTTGCACAGTGGTGAAGGGAGGGGGGCCTGAGGTGACATGTGTGCAAACGCACCCCGTGGCGCGTTTTAAGTTGCGGGATTAAGTCCCCTTGAATTCTGAGGGTCCCTGGGGCCCAACTAGCCCCCAGGTACCTACAGTTAGGACCACAGAGCTGAGTTGCAGAGAGGCGTTCCGAGGCCACGCACCTTTTTCACCTCTCTGCAACGCAACTCTGTTGTGCTTACTGAAGGTACCTGGTGGGCTAGTTGGCCCCCAGGGTCCCTCAGGATTCAAAGGGAATTAATTCCCCAACTTAAAACGCACCACAGGGCGTGTTTGCGCACATGTCACTTGAGGCCCCGCCCCTCCCTTCACCACTGTGCAAACGCGCCCCGTGGTGCGTTTTAAGTTGGGGGATTAGGTCACCTTGAATCCTGAGGGTCCCTGGGGCTCAACTAGCCCACTAGGTACTTCCAGTAAGCACCACAGGCCTGCGTTGCAACGCCTGTAACAAATTGTGCAGTTGTGTTTAGGTAGTGAAGAGGGTCGTGCTGGGGGTAGTGTTTCAGGGTTTAGGGCAGTGCAGTGGTGTTCGGGCAGTGTAGGGGGCGGTGCAGGGGGTGGTGTTTCAGGGTTTAGGGCAGTGCAGTGGTGTTCGGGCAATGTAGGGGGTCGTGCTGGGGCTGATGTTTCAGGGTTTAGGGCAGTACAGTGGTGTTCGGGCAGTGTAGGGGGTCGTGCTGGGGCTGGTGTTTCAGGGTTTAGGGCAGTGCAGTGGTGTTCGGGCAGTGTAGGGGGTTGTGCTGGGGCTGGTGTTTCAGGGTTTAGGGCAGTGCAGTGGTGTTCGGGCAGTGTAGGTGGTCATGCTGGGGTTGGTGTTTCAGGGTTTAGGGCAGTGCAGTGATGTTCGGGCAGTGTAGGGGGTCATGCTGGGGCTGGTGTTTCAGGGTTTAGGGCAGTGCAGTGGTGTTTGGGCAGTGTAGGGGGTCTTGCTGGGGCTGGTGTTTCAGAGTCTAGGGCAGTGCAGTGGTGTTCGGGCAGTGTAGGGGGTCTTGCTGGGGCTGGTGTTTCAGGGTTTAGGGCAGTGCAGTGGTGTTCGGGCAGTGTAGGGGGTCGTGCTGGGGGTGGTGTTTCAGGGTTTAGGGCAGTGCAGTGGTGTTCGGGCAGTGTAGGGGGTCGTGCTGGGGCTAGTGTTTCAGGATTTAGGGCAGAGCAATGGTGTTCAGGCAGTGTAGGGGGTTTTGCTGGAGGTGGTGTTTCAGGGTTTAGGGCAGTGCAGTGGTGTTCGTGCAGTGTAGTGGGTGGTGTTTCAGGGTTTAGGGCAGTGGTGTTCAGGCAGTGTAGGGGGTCTTGCTGGGGTTGATGTTTCAGGGTTTAGGGCAGTGCAGTGGTGTTCGGGCAGTGTAGGGGGTCGTGCTGGGGGTGGTGTTTCAGGGTTTAGGGCAGTGCAGTGGTGTTCCGGCAGTGTAGGAGGTCATGCAGGGGGTGGTGTTTCAGGGTTTAGGGCAGTGCAGTGGTGTTCGGGCAGTGTAGGGGGTCTTGCCGGGGGTAGTGTTTCGGGGTTTAGGGCAGTGCAGTGGTGTTCGTGCAGTGTAGGGGGTCGTGCTGGGGGTGGTGTTTCAGGGTTTAGGGCAGTGCAGTAGTGTTCGGGCAGTGTAGGGGATCGTGCAGGGGTGGTGTTTCAGGGTTTAGGGCAGTGCAGTGGTGTTCGGGCAGTGTAGGGGGTCGTGCTGGGGCTGGTGTTTCAGGGTTTAGGGCAGTGCAGTGGTGTTTGGGCAGTGTAGGGGGTCTTGCTGGGGGTGGTGTTTCAGGGTTTAGGGCAGTGGTGTTCGGGCAGTGTAAGGGGTCTTGCTGGGGGTGATGTTTCAGGGTTTAGGGCAGTGCAGTGGTGTTTGGACAGTGTAGGGGGTCTTGCTGGGGGTAGTGTTTCAGGGTTTAGGGCAGTGCAGTGTTGTTCGTGCAGTGTAAGGGGTCGTGCTGGGGATGGTGTTTCAGGGTTTAGGGCAGTGCAGTGGTGTTTGGGCAGTGTAGGGGGTCGTGCAGGGGGTGGTGTTTCAGGGTTTAGGGCAGTGCAGTGGTGTTCGGGCAGTGTAGGGGGTCGTGCTGGGGGTGGAGTTTCAGGGTTTAGGGCAGTGCAGTGGTGTTTAGGCAGTGTAGGGGGTCGTGCTGGGGGTGGTGTTTCAGGGTTTAGGGCAGTGGTGTTCGGGCAGTGTAGGGGTCTTGCTGGGGGTGATGTTTCAGGGTTTAGGGCAGTGCAGTGGTGTTCGGGCAGTGTAGGAGGTCTTGCTGGGGGTAGTGTTTCAGGGTTTAGGGCAGTGCAGTGGTGTTCGGGCAGTGTAGGGGGCGTGCTGGGGGTGGTGTTTCAGGGTTTAGGGCAGTGCAGTGGTGTTCGGGCAGTGTAGGCGGTCGTGAAAGGGGTGGTGTTTCAGGATTTAGGGCAGTGCAGTGGTGTTCGGGCAGTGTAGGGGGTCGTGCTAGGGTTGGTGTTTCAGGGTTTAGGGCAGTGCAGTGGTGTTCGGGCAGTGTAGGGGGTCGTGCAGGAGCTGGTGTTTCAGGGTTTAGGGCAGTGCAGTGGTGTTCGGGCAGTGTAGGGGGTCGTGCTGGGGGTAGTGTTTTAGGGTTTAGGGTAGTGCAGTGGTGCTTGTGTAGTGTAGGGGGTCGTGCTGGGGGTAGTGTTTTAGGGTTTAGGGTAGTGCAGTGGTGTTTGGGTAGTGTATGGGGTCGTGCTGGGGGTAGTGATTTAGGGTAGTGCAGTGGTGTTTGGGTAGTGTAGGGGTACTGCTGGGGGTAGTGTTTTAGGGTTTAGGGTAGTGCAGTGGTGTTTGGGTAGTGTAGGGGTACTGCTGGGGGTAGTTTTTAGGGTTTAGGGCAGTGCAGTGGTGTTCGGGCAGTGTAGGGGGTCATGCTGGGGCTGGTGTTTCAGGGTTTAGGGCAGTGCAGTGGTGTTCGGGCAGTGTAGGGGGTCTTGCTGGGGCTGGTGTTTCAGAGTCTAGGGCAGTGCGGTGGTGTTCGGGCAGTGTAGGGGGTCTTGCTGGGGCTGGTGTTTCAGGGTTTAGGGCAGTGCAGTGGTGTTCGGGCAGTGTAGGGGGTCGTGCTGGGGGTGGTGTTTCCAGGTTTAGGGCAGTGCAGTGGTGTTCGGGCAGTGTAGGGGGTCGTGCTGGGGCTAGTGTTTCAGGATTTAGGGCAGAGCAATGGTGTTCAGGCAGTGTAGGGGGTTTTGCTGGAGGTGGTGTTTCAGGGTTTAGGGCAGTGCAGTGGTGTTCGTGCAGTGTAGGGGGTGGTGTTTCAGTGTTTAGGGCAGTGGTGTTCAGGCAGTGTAGGGGGTCTTGCTGGGGTTGATGTTTCAGGGTTTAGGGCAGTGCAGTGGTGTTCGGGCAGTGTAGGGGGTAGTGCTGGGGGTGGTGTTTCAGGGTTTAGGGCAGTGCAGTGGTGTTCCGGCAGTGTAGGAGGTCATGCAGGGGGTGGTGTTTCAGGGTTTAGGGCAGTGCAGTGGTGTTCGGGCAGTGTAGGGGGTCTTGCTGGGGGTAGTGTTTCAGGGTTTAGGGCAGTGCAGTGGTGTTCGTGCAGTGTAGGGGGTCGTGCTGGGGGTGGTGTTTCAGGGTTTAGGGCAGTGCAGTAGTGTTCGGGCAGTGTAGGGGATCGTGCAGGGGGTGGTGTTTCAGGGTTTAGGGCAGTGCAGTGGTGTTCGGGCAGTGTAGGGGTCGTGCTGGGGGTGGTGTTTCAGGGTTTAGGGCAGTGCAGTGGTGTTCGGGCAGTTTAGGGGGTCGTGCAGGGGATGGTGTTTCAGGGTTTAGGGCAGTGCAGTGGTGTTCGGGCAGTGTAGGGGTCGTGCTGGGGCTGGTGTTTCAGGGTTTAGGGCAGTGCAGTGGTGTTCGGGCAGTGTAGGGGATCGTGCTGGGGGTGGTGTTTCAGGGTTTAGGGCATTGCAGTGGTGTTCGGGCAGTGTAGGGGGTCGTGCTGGGGGTGGTGTTTCAGGGTTTAGGGCAGTGGTGTTCGGGCAGTGTAGGGGTCTTGCTGGGGGTGATGTTTCAGGGTTCAGTGCAGTGGTGTTCGGGCAGTGTAGGAGGTCTTGCTGGGGGTAGTGTTTCAGGGTTTAGGGCAGTGCAGTGGTGTTCGGGCAGTGTAGGGGGCGTGCTGGGGGTGGTGTTTCAGGGTTTAGGGCAGTGCAGTGGTGTTCGGGCAGTGTAGGGGGTCGTGAAGGGGGTGGTGTTTCAGGGTTTAGGGCAGTGCAGTGGTGTTCGGGCAGTGTAGGGGGTCGTGCTAGGGTTGGTGTTTCAGGGTTTAGGGCAGTGCAGTGGTGTTCGGGCAGTGTAGGGGTCGTGCAGGGGCTGGTGTTTCAGGGTTTAGGGCAGTGCAGTGGTGTTCGGGCAGTGTAGGGGGTCGTGCTGGGGTTAGTGTTTTAGGGTTTAGGGTAGTGCAGTGGTGCTTGTGTAGTGTAGGGGTCATGGTGGGGGTAGTGTTTTAGGGTTTAGGGTAGTGCATTGGTGTTTGTGTAGTGTAGGGGTCATTTTTTAGGGTAGTGCAGTAGTGTTTGGGTAGTGTAGGGGTCGTGCTGGGGGTAGTGTTTTAGGATGTAGGTTAGTGCAGTGGTGTTTGGGTAGTGTAGGGGTCGTGCTGGAGGTAGTGTTTTAGGGTTTAAGGTAGTGCAGTGGTGTTTGTGTAGTGTAGGGGGTCGTGATGGGGGTAGTGTTTTAGGATTTAGGGTAGTGCAGTGGTGCTTGTGTAGTGTAGGGGGTCGTGCTGGGGGTAGTGTTTTAGGGTTTAGGGTAGTGCAGTGGTGTTTGTGTAGTGTAGGGGGTCATGTTTTAGGGTAGTGCAGTGGTGTTTGGGTAGTGTAGGGGGTCGTGCTGGGGGTAGTGTTTTAGGATTTAGGTTAGTGCAGTGGTGTTGGGGTAGTGTTTTAGGGTTTAGGGTAGTGCAGTGGTGTTTGTGTAGTGTAGGGGTCATGCTGGGGGTAGTGTTTTAGGGTTTAGGATAGTGCAGTGGTGCTTGTGTAGTGTAGGTGGTCGTGCTGGGGGTAGTGTTTTAGGGTTTAGGGTAGTGCAGTGGTGTTTTTGTACTGTAGGGGGTCATGTTTTAAAATGCAACGCTCCAATACCTGACCAGTCTGCACTACATAAAACTGCAAAAAACTAAAAATAAAAAGTGTTTTGCACACTTTTGTCATTGGGCTATATGTGGGCTACATCTGGGTAATATTTGTGCTACATTTGGGCTCTTTTTTCACTGGTTGCCATCTTGGAAGACTTCTTTGTTATGAAGTTTCCTAATTTCCTCATTTACTGCAGTCTCCTCAGTAGGAAATGCTTTCAGTTTTTTACTTTGATTCCATCAAGAAGGCATTCAGATGTGTCACACATTTGCCATAAATTCAGAATGTTAGCACTCTAGTTGTTCATTAGATCACTGTAGTAAAGCTACTGCTCACCAAGGAGTTAACTGGAAGTCTACTGCTGGTATTGAAAGTGATTGTTTCAGTCTGCATGTCAGAATTTTCTAATGAAATAGAAGAGGATTTGAGATCTCACTTAAAACATGCACTAAATTTTCTTTTGCAGCACTAACCATAATTTCTATGGCAAAATGAACCCCTCATTTTGTTCCTTTTTAAATTAAATGTTTTAAGTGTTACCAGTTTATTCCAATCAAGATGGCTTCAGGTGTGCCATACTTTTGTCATAAGTAAGGCTGTTAGCACTCTAGTTGTTCTTTAGAACACTCTGGGAAGCTGCAGTAGAACACAAAGGCATCAACTGACAGGCTGCTCCTGTTGAAATATAACAGGAAGATATTTGAGATCTCACTTAAAACATGTCCTAATTTTTCTTTCTACAGCACTAACCATAATTTCTATGACAAAATGAACCCCATCATTTTGTTCCTTTTTAAATTAAATGTTTTAAGTGTTACCAGTTTATTCCAATCAAGATGGCTTCAGGTGTGCCATACTTTTGTCATAAGTAAGGCTGTTAGCACTCTAGTTGTTCTTTAGAACACTCTGGGAAGCTGCAGTAGAACACAAAGGAATCAACTGACAGTCTCTGCCCTTGTTGGATGTACATGTTTTACTGAGAATGTCAGACTTCATTCTCACATGACTGAGAAAGATAATGTGAATTTACAGAAAATATGCTCTCATTTTAGCTTCTGGAGCACCTTCCAAAACTGTATGGGACAAGCATGTGAAAATAGTTTTCTCTCAAACATGATTCATGATATCCCAGCAGAAGGTTTTCACAAGGTAAAATCACCTTAGAACACACCACAATTCCTGAAATTAGTATGGTACCATCAACAAATGAATTCTAATGTAACTAAAGTCTGTTATCACCCTTTATAGTTCTCCTTTTGGTAACCCTCAAAATCTTAGATTCACTACAATGCATTTCAATGGGGTACTATCATTTATATTGGTCCCAAGATGGCTGCCAGCAATTCCAGGATGAAGTGCTGACAGCCAATCAGATCTCACGATGACATGTGTGGTTAGGCTCCGCCCAGATATATATGTGTTTTTACTTTTGATTTTCTCAGCAACTACTGAACGGATTTACACCATTTAACAAAAGGGTTCTTTCTGAACCAAGAACTACCTCTTTGCCAAATTTGGTGTAATTCCGTTCAGCAGTTCGGGCTGTAGCCTTGCATAAAGTTTCCTATGGGAAATTGATTTTTGACTCTTATTTTTTAATTTCTCCGCAACTACTGAACAGATTTACACCATTTAACAAAAGGGTTCTTTCTGAACCAAGAACTACCTCTTTGCCAAATTTGGTGTAATTCCGTTCAGCAGTTCGGGCTGTAGCCGTGTCTAAAGTTTCCTATGGGAAAATGAATGGGGAAAACACGTTTTGGGACCCCCTTTTTCTCGGACCCCGCTTGACGAATCACCCTGAGACTTTCAGGGTAGGAGCGGACCGGAGCGGGCCATAAAGTTTGAAAATTTCGCGAAGATTCGTCAACCGACGCAAGAGTTATTTCAAATAGAATGTCGTGGATTTCCTATTGAAAATAGGTCCTAACTATAACTATCTACTGGCGACCGCCAGTAGATAATATATATATACATATATATACATACATTATCTACTGGCGGTCGCCAGTAGATAGTTATAGTTAGGACCTATTTTCCATAGGAAATCCACAACATTCTATTTGAAATAACTCTTGCGTCGGTTGACGAATCTTCGCAAAATTTTCAAACTTTAAGGCCCGCTCCGGTCCGCTCCTACCCTGAAAGTCTCAGGGTGATTCATCAAGCGGGGGCCGAGAAAAAAGGGGGGTCCCAAAACGTGTTTTCCCCATTCATTTTCCCATAGGAAACTTTAGACACGGCTACAGCCCGAACTGCTGAACGGAATTACACCAAATTTGGCAAAGAGGTAGTTCTTGGTTCAGAAAGAACCCTTTTGTTAAATGGTGTAAATCTGTTCAGTAGTTGCGGAGAAATTAAAAAATAAGAGTCAAAAATCAATTTCCCATAGGAAACTTTATGCAAGGCTACAGCTCGAACTGCTGAACGGAATTACACCAAATTTGGCAAAGAGGTAGTTCTTGGTTCAGAAAGAACCCTTTTTGTTAAATGGTGTAAATCCGTTCAGTAGTTGCTGAGAAAATCAAAAGTAAAACACATATATATCTGGGCGGAGCCTAACCACACATGTCATCGTGAGATCTGATTGGCTGTCAGCACTTCATCCTGGAATTGCTGGCAGCCATCTTGGGACCAATATAAATGATAGTACCCCATTGAAATGCATTGTAGTGAATCTAAGATTTTGAGGGTTACCAAAAGGAGAACTATAAAGGGTGATAACAGACTTTAGTTACATTAGAATTCATTTGTTGATGGTACCATACTAATTTCAGGAATTGTGGTGTGTTCTAAGGTGATTTTACCTTGTGAAAAACCTTCTGCTGGGATATCATGAATCATGTTTGAGAGAAAACTATTTTCACATGCTTGTCCCATACAGTTTTGGAAGGTGCTCCAGAAGCTAAAATGAGAGCATATTTTCTGTAAATTCACATTATCTTTCTCAGTCATGTGAGAATGAAGTCTGACATTCTCAGTAAAACATGTACATCCAACAAGGGCAGAGACTGTCAGTTGATTCCTTTGTGTTCTACTGCAGCTTTCCAGAGTGTTCTAAAGAACAACTAGAGTGCTAACAGCCTTACTTATGACAAAAGTATGGCACACCTGAAGCCATCTTGATTGGAATAAACTGGTAACACTTAAAACATTTAATTTAAAAAGGAACAAAATGATGGGGTTCATCTTGTCATAGAAATTATGGTTAGTGCTCTGGAAAGAAAAATTAGGACATGTTTCAAGTGTGATCTCAAATATCTTCCTGTTATATTTCAACAGGAGCAGCCTGTCAGTTGATGCCTTTGTGTTCTACTGCAGCTTCCCAGAGTGTTCTAAAGAACAACTAGAGCGCTAACAATCTTACTTATGACAAAAGTATGGCACACCTGAAGCCATCTTGATTGGAATAAACTGGTAACACTTAAAACATTTAATTTAAAAAGGAACAAAATGATGGGGTTCATTTTGTCATTGAAATTATGGTTAGTGCTGTAGAAAGAAAAATTAGGACATGTTTCAAGTGTGATCTCAAATATCTTCCTGTTATATTTCAACAGGAGCAGCCTGTCAGTTGATGCCTTTGTGTTCTACTGCAGCTTCCCAGAGTGTTCTAAAGAACAACTAGAGCGCTAACAGTCTTACTTATGACAAAAGTATGGCACACCTGAAGCCATCTTGATTGGAATAAACTGGTAACACTTAAAACATTTAATTTAAAAAGGAACAAAATGAGGGGGTTCATTTTGCCATAGAAATTATGGTTAGTGCTGTAGAAAGAAAAATTAGGACATGTTTTAAGTGAGATCTCAAATATCTTCCTGTTATATTTCAACAGGAGCAGCCTGTCAGTTGATGCCTTTGTGTTCTACTGCAGCTTCCCAGAGTGTTCTAAAGAACAACTAGAGTGCTAACAGCCTTACTTATGACAAAAGTATGGCACACCTGAAGCCATCTTGATTGGAATAAACTGGTAACACTTAAAACATTTAATTTAAAAAGGAACAAAATGAGGGGGTTCATTTTGCCATAGAAATTATGGTTAGTGCTGCAAAAAGAAAATTTAGTGCATGTTTTAAGTGAGATCTCAAATCCTCTTCTATTTCATTAGAAAATTCTGACATGCAGACTGAAACAATCACTTTCAATACCAGCAGTAGACTTCCAGTTAACTCCTTGGTGAGCAGTAGCTTTACTACAGTGATCTAATGAACAACTAGAGTGCTAACATTCTGAATTTATGGCAAATGTGTGACACATCTGAATGCCTTCTTGATGGAATCAAAGTAAAAACTGAAAGCATTTCCTACTGAGGAGACTGCAGTAAATGAGGAAATTAGGAAACTTCATAACAAAGAAGTCTTCCAAGATGGCAACCAGTGAAAAAAGAGCCCAAATGTAGCACAAATATTACCCAGATGTAGCCCACATATAGCCCAATGACAAAAGTGTGCAAAACACTTTTTATTTTTAGTTTTTTTGCAGTTTTATGTAGTGCAGACTGGTCAGGTATTGGAGCGTTGCATCTTAAAACATGACCCCCTACAGTACAAAAACACCACTGCACTACCCTAAACCCTAAAACACTACCCCCAGCACGACCACCTACACTACACAAGCACCACTGCACTATCCTAAACCCTAAAACACTACCCCCAGCATGACCCCTACACTACACAAACACTACTGCACTACCCTAAACCCTAAAACACTACCCCAACACCACTGCACTAACCTAAATCCTAAAACACTACCCCCAGCACGACCCCCTACACTACCCAAACACCACTGCACTACCCTAAAACATGACCCCCTACACTACACAAACACCACTGCACTACCCTAAACCCTAAAACACTACCCCCAGCATGACCCCCTACACTACACAAGCACCACTGCACTACCCGAAATCCTAAAACACTACCCCCAGCACGACCCCCTACACTACACAAACACCACTGCACTACCTTAAACCCTAAAACACTACCTCCAGCACGACCCCCTACACTACCCAAACACCACTGCACTAACCTACATCCTAAAACACTACCCCCAGCACGACCCCCTACACTACCCAAACACCACTGCACTACCCTAAAAAATGACCCCCTACACTACACAAACACCACTGCACTAACCTAAACCCTAAAACACTACCCCCTACACTACACAAGCACCACCCCTACACTACACAAGCACCACTGCACTACCCTAAACCCTAAAACACTACCCCCAGCACGACCCCCTACACTGCCCGAACACCACTGCACTGCCCTAAACCCTGAAACACCAGCCCCTGCACGACCCCCTACACTGCCCGAACACCACTGCACTGCCCTAAACCCTGAAACACCACCCCTTCACGACCCCCTACACTGCCCGAACACCACTGCACTGCCCTAAACCCTGAAACACCACCCCCAGCACGCCCCTACACTGCCCGAACACCACTGCACTGCCCTAAACCCTGAAACACTACCCCCAGCAAGACCTCCTACACTGCCCGAACACCACTGCACTGAACCCTGAAACATCACCCCCAGCAAGACCCCCTACACTACCCGAACACCACTGCCCTAAACCCTGAAACACCACCCCCAGCACGGCCCCCTACACTGCCCGAACACCACTGCACTGCCCTAAACCCTGAAACACCACCCCCAGCACGACCCCCTACACTGCCCGAACACCACTGCACTGCCCTAAACCCTGAAACACCAGCCCCAGCACGACCCCTACACTGCCCGAACACCACTGCACTGCCCTAAACCCTGAAACACCATCCCCTGCACGACCCCTAAAATGCCCGAACACCACTGCACTGCCCTAAACCCTGAAACACCACCCCCAGCACGACCCCCTACACTGCCCGAACACCACTGCACTGCCCTAAACCCTGAAACACCACCCCCAGCACGACCCCCTACACTGCCCGAACACCACTCCACTGCCCTAAACCCTGAAACACCACCCCCAGCACGGCCCCCTACACTGCCCGAACACCACTGCACTGCCCTAAACCCTGAAACACCACCCCCTTCACGACCCCCTACACTGCCCGAACACCACTGCACTGCCCTAAACCCTGAAACACCACCCCCAGCACGCCCCCTACACTGCCCGAACACCACTGCACTGCCCTAAACCCTGAAACACTACCCCCAGCAAGACCTCCTACACTGCCCGAACACCACTGCACTGAACCCTGAAACATCACCCCCAGCAAGACCCCCTACACTACCCGAACACCACTGCCCCTAAACCCTGAAACACCACCCCCAGCACGGCCCCCTACACTGCCCGAACACCACTGCACTGCCCTAAACCCTGAAACACCACCCCCAGCACGACCCCCTACACTGCCCGAACACCACTGCACTGCCCTAAACCCTGAAACACCAGCCCCAGCACGACCCCTACACTGCCCGAACACCACTGCACTGCCCTAAACTCTGAAACACCATCCCCTGCACGACCCCCTAAAATGCCCGAACACCACTGCACTGCCCTAAACCCTGAAACACCACCCCCAGCACGACCCCCTACACTGCCCGAACACCACTGCACTGCCCTAAACCCTGAAACACCACCCCCAGCACGACCCCCTACACTGCCCGAACACCACTCCACTGCCCTAAACCCTGAAACACCACCCCCAGCACGGCCCCCTACACTGCCCGAACACCACTGCACTGCCCTAAACCCTGAAACACCACCCCCAGCACGACCCCCTACACTGCCCGAACACCACTGCACTGCCCTAAACCCTGAAACACCAGCCCCAGCACGACCCCTACACTGCCCGAACACCACTGCACTGCCCTAAACCCTGAAACACCATCCCCTGCACGACCCCCTAAAATGCCCGAACACCACTGCACTGCCCTAAACCCTGAAACACCACCCCCAGCACGACCCCCTACACTGCCCGAACACCACTGCACTGCCCTAAACCCTGAAACACCACCCCCTGCACGATCCCCTACACTGCCCGAACACTACTGCACTGCCCTAAACCCTGAAACACCACCCCCAGCACGACCCCCTACACTGCACGAACACCACTGCACTGCCCTAAACCATGAAACACTACCCCCAGCAAGACCCCCTACACTGCCCGAACACCACCGCACTGCCCTAAACCCTGAAACACCACCCCCTGCATGACCTCCTACACTGCCGGAACACCACTGCACTGCCCTAAACCCTAAAACACCTCCCCCAGCACTACCCCCTACACTGCCCGAACACCACTGCACTGCCCAAAACCCTGAAACATCAACCCCAGCAAGACCCCCTACACTGCCTGAACACCACTGCCCTAAACCCTGAAACACCACCCCCTACACTGCACGAACACCACTGCACTGCCCTAAACCCTGAAACACCACCTCCAGCAAAACCCCCTACACTGCCTGAACAACATTGCTCTGCCCTAAATCCTGAAACACTAGCCCCAGCACGACCCCCTACACTGCCCGAACACCACTGCACTGCCCTAAACCTGGAAACACCACCCCCAGCACGACCCCCTACACTGCCCGAACACCACTGCACTGCCCTAAACCCTGAAACACCAGCCCCAGCAAGACCCCCTACACTGCCCGAACACCACTGCACTGCCCTAGACTCTGAAACACCAGCCCCAGCAAGACCCCCTACACTGCCCGAACACCACTGCACTGCCCTAAACCCTGAAACACCAGCCCCAGCATGACCCCCTACACTGCCCGAACACCACTGCACTGCCCTAAACCCTAAAAAACTACCCCCAGCAGTACCCCTACACTACCCAAACACCACTGCACTACCCTAAATCACTACCCCCAGCACGACCCCATACACTACCCAAACACCACTGCACTACCCTAAACCCTAAAACACTACCCCCAGCACGACCCCCTACACTACACAAGCACCACTGCACTACCCTAAACCCTAAAACACTACCCCCAGCACGACCCCTACACTGCCCGAACACCACTGCACTGCCCTAAACCCTGAAACACCAGCCCCTGCACGACCCCCTACACTGCCCGAACACCACTGCACTGCCCTAAACCCTGAAACACCAACCCTAGCACGACCCCCTACACTGCCCGAACACCACTGCACTGCCCTAAATCCTGAAACACCACCCCTTCACGACCCCCTACACTGCCCGAACACCACTGCACTGCCCTAAATCCTGAAACACCACCCCCAGCACGCCCCCTACACTGCCCGAACACCACTGCACTGCCCTAAACCCTGAAACACTACCCCCAGCAAGACCTCCTACACTGCCCGAACACCACTGCACTGCCCTAAACCCTGAAACATCACCCCCAGCAAGACCCCCTACACTGCCCGAACACCACTGCCCTAAACCCTGAAACACCACCCCCAACACGACCCCCTACTCTGCCCGAACACCACTGCACTGCCCTAAACCCTGAAACTCCACCCCCAGCACAACCCCCTACACTGCCCGAACACCACTGCACTGCCCTAAACCCTGAAACACCACCCCCTGCACGACCCCCTACACTGCCCAAACACCACTGCACTGCCCTAAACCCTGAAACACCATCCCCAGCACGACCCCTTACACTGCACGAACAACACTGCACTGCCCTAAACCCTGAAACACTACCCCCAGCAAGACCCCCTACACTGCCCAAACACCACTGCACTGCCCTAAACCCTGAAACATCACCCCCAGCAAGACCCCCTACACTGCCCGAACACCACTGCCCTAAACCCTGAAACACCACCCCCAGCAAGACCCACTGCACTGCCCAAACACCACTGCACTGCCCTAAACCCTGAAACACCAGCCCCAGCACGACCCCTACACTGCCCGAACACCACTGCACTGCCCTAAACCCTGAAACACCATCCCCTGCACGACCCCTAAACTGCCCGAACACCACTGCACTGCCCTAAACCCTGAAACACCACCCCCAGCACGACCCCCTACACTGCCCGAACACCACTGCACTGCCCTAAACCCTGAAACACCACCCCCTGCACGATCCCCTACACTGCCCGAACACTACTGCACTGCCCTAAACCCTGAAACACCACCCCCAGCACGACCCCCTACACTGCACGAACACCACTGCACTTCCCTAAACCCCGAAACACTATCCCCGGCAAGACCCCTACACTGCCTGAACACCACTGCACTGCCCTAAACCCTGAAACACCACCCCCTGCATGACCTCCTACACTGCCGGAACACCACTGCACTGCCCTAAACACTGAAACACCACCCCCAGCACGACCCCCTACACTGCCCGAACACCACTGCACTGCCCTAAACCCTGAAACACCACCTCCAGCAAAACCCCCTACACTGCCTGAACACCATTGCTCTGCCCTAAATCCTGAAACACTAGCCCCAGCACGACCCCCTACACTGCCCGAACACCACTGCACTGCCCTAAACCCTGAAACACCACCCCAGCACGACCCCCTACACTGCCCGAACACCACTGCACTGCCCTAAACCCTGAAACACCAGCCCCAGCAAGACCCCCTACACTGCCCGAACACCACTGCACTGCCCTAGACTCTGAAACACCAGCCCCAGCAAGACCCCCTACACTGCCCGAACACCACTGCACTGCCCTAAACCCTGAAACACCAGCACCAGCATGACCCCCTACACTGCCCGAACACCACTGCACTGCCCTAAACCCTGAAACACCAGCCCCAGCACGACCACCTACACTGCCCGAACACCACTGCACTGCCCTAAACCCTGAAACACCAGCCCCAGCACAACCCCCTACACTGCCCGAACACCACTGCACTGCCCTAAACCCTGAAACACCAGCCCCAGCACGACCCCCTTCACTGCCCGAACACCACTGCACTGCCCTAAACCCTGAAACATCAGCCCCAGCACGACCCCCTACATTGCCCGAACACCACTGCACTGCCCTAAACCCTGAAACACCACCCCCTGCATGACCCCCTACACTGCCCATACACCACTGCACTGCCCTAAACCCTGAAACACCACCCCCTGCACCGCCCCCTACACTGCCTGAACACCACTGCACTGCCCTAAACCCTGAAACACCACCCCCTGCACCACCCCCTACACTGCCCGAACACCACTGCACTGCCCTAAACCCTGAAACACCACCCCCAGCAAGACCCCCTTTACTGCTCAAACACCACTGCACTGCCCCAAACTCTGAAACACCACCCCCAGCATGACCCCCTACACTGCCTGAACACCACTGCCCTAAACCCTGAAACTCCACCCCCTGCACGACCCCCTACACTGCCCGAACACCACTGCACTGCCCTAAACCCTGAAACACCACCCCCTACACTGCCCGAACACCACTGCACTGCCCTAAACCCTGAAAAACCACCCCCAGCACGACCCCCTACACTGGCCGAACACCACTGCACTGCCCTAAACCCTAAAACACTACCCCCAGCATTACCCCCTACACTACCCGAACACCACTGCACTGCCCTAAACCCTAGAACACTACCCCCAGCACGACCCCCTACACTACCCGAACACCACTGCACTACCCTAAACCCTAAAATACTACCCCCAGCACAACCCCCTACACTACCCGAACAAGACTGCACTGCCCTAAACCCTCAAACACTCCCCCCAGCACGACCCCCTACACTACCCAAACACCACTGCACTGCCCTAAACCCTCAAACACTCCCCCAGCACGACCCCCTACACTACCCGAACACCACTGCACTGCCCTAAACCCTAAAACACTCCCCCAGCACGACCCCCTACACTACCCGAACACCACTGCACTGCCCTAAACCCTAAAACACTCCCCCCAGCACGACCCCCTACACTACCCAAACACCAATGCACTGCCCTAAACCCTAAAACACTACCCCCCGCATGACCCCCTACACTACCCAAACACCAATGCACTACCCTAATCCCTAAAACACTACCCCCGCATGACCCCCTACACTACCCTAAACCCTAAAACACTACCCCCCGCACGACTCCCTACACTACCCAAAGACCACTGCACTACCCTAAACCACGACCTCCTACACTACACAAACACCACTGCACTACCCTAAACCCTAAAACACTACCCCCTACACTACACAAACACCACTGCAATACCCTAAACCCGAAAAAACTACCCCCAGCACGAACCACTACACTACCCAAACACCACTGCACTACCCTAAACCCTAAAAAACTACCCCCAGCAGTATCCCTACACTACCCAAACACCACTGCACTACCCTAAACCCTAAAACACTACCCCCAGCAGTACCCCCTACACTACCCAAACACCACTGAACTACCATAAATCACTACCCCCAGCACGACCCCCTACACTACCCAAACACCACTGCACTACCCTAAACCCTAAAACACTACCCCCAGCACAACCCCCTACACTACCCAAACACCACTGCACTACCCTAAACCCTAAAACACTACCCCCAGCACGACTCCCTACACTACCCAAACACCACTGCAATACCCTAAACCCTAAATCTACCCCCAGCATGACCCCCTACACTACACAAACACCACTGCACTACCCTAAACCCTAAAAACTACCCCCAGCACGACCCTCTTCACTACCTAAACACAACTGCACAATTTGTTACAGGCGTTGCAACGCAGGCCTGTGGTGCTTACTGGAAGTACCTAGTGGGCTAGTTGAGCCCCAGGGACCCTCAGGATTCAAGGTGACCTAATCCCCCAACTTAAAACGCACCACGGGGCGCGTTTGCACAGTGGTGAAGGGAGGGGGCGGGGCCTCAGGTGACATGTGCGCAAACACGCCCTGTGGTGCGTTTTAAGTTGGGGAATTAATTCCCTTTGAATCCTGAGGGACCCTGGGGGCCAACTAGCCCACCAGGTACCTTCAGTAAGCACAACAGAGTTGCGTTGCAGAGAGGTGAAAAAGGTGCGTGGCCTCGGAACGCCTCTCTGCAACTCAGCTCTGTGGTCCTAACTGTAGGTACCTGGGGGCTAGTTGGGCCCCAGGGACCCTCAGAATTCAAGGGGACTTAATCCCGCAACTTAAAACGCGCCACGGGGTGCGTTTGCACACATGTCACCTCAGGCCTCCCTCCCTTCACCACTGTGCAAACGCGGCCTGTAGCGCGTTTTAAGAGGTAGTTTTAATCCCCTGCCCTATTATGTACTAGGGACTTGCAGAGGAGGTCATGCTAATCACAGGGGTACCCCAACGCATAGTGTTCCCTAGTGTATGTAGGTGTTTCACTGTATTCTAAGTGTCTTTTAGCATAGCACTGGCTCTGGTTAGTCAGAGTCAGTTACCACCAATACCCGTCTGAAAAAGTTGTGGGCACAGGATGATTTTGCAACAAGGCCTCTTTCTGCTCCTCTGTTGGTTCTTTCTGCACATCTTTTTCTTCTTTCTGTGCGTTTTTTCTTCTTTCTTCGCATGTCCTACCTCTGTAGGCATAGTTAGAAACTAGCATTTAAAAAAACCTTTGAAATTCACTTAAAAAATCATAGGTTTCAGGCACGTTATAGTTAGAAATTAGCATT
Organism: Calotriton arnoldi; assembly: GCA_963921515.1. NCBI lineage: Eukaryota > Metazoa > Chordata > Amphibia > Caudata > Salamandridae > Calotriton > Calotriton arnoldi. The sequence continues at coordinate 181,958 of CAWUFW010001883.1, forward strand.
TAAAAAACCTTTGAAATTCACTGAAAAAACCATAGGTTTCAGACACGTTATAGTTAGAAATTAGCATTTAAAAAACCTTTGAAACTCACTGAAAAAACCATAGGTTTTAGGGACAGTTATAGTTAGTTGGACATTTCACTCGTACAAAACCATAGAAATTCCCCCGTTATAGTTAGTTCAGCTAACTATAACTCGCGCTCCGCAATGCACTGCTGATGACGTCACATATTACATCACTCATGACATGGTCAGTGACATCACTGATGACATCACTGATGACATCTCAAATGACATCACTGATGACATCATCCATGTGATAATTTCATGCATCTTCTCACACCCTAATATAACTTTTGATACACCCACTCTAAATTACAGACTGCCATTCTCAAAACCATAGACACTCCAACACCAAAAACTACATACCCACTCACTGATTCTTAGGTCTACACACACATCCACTCACTCACCCGTACAGTCACTCATACTTAGTCACTCAGTACAGGACTATCATATGCACTCATACACCTATATAAACACTCACACACCGCCACTCATCCATAGAGGTACTCACACACCTAGTCAGTCATGCAAAAAACTTAATCACACACCCATTTACTCACCTATACAGTTATACACACATCAGCTCACTTACTCATACAAATACTAGCACATTCTTACGCTCTTATACAATCACTGATACAAGTACACACTCATCCATACAGCCACTCTCACAATCACACACTCTCACTTATAGCCATTTATATACTCCAACACACATATATACTGCCTTTCACATATGTAGTTACTCACACATGTACCACTGAGATATACATTCAATCACTAACACACCCATACACACACTCACCCACCCATACAGTCCATCACAGATGCACTCTTGAAACCATGCACCCAGTGAATCACCAACTCACACATCTATGCACAGAGTCACACACACCCCACCCACACAAACACTCAGGCACCCATACAGATACTCAGACAATCAATCAATAACCCATGTAGACACTCATGAAGCTATTCAGAAAGCCATGCAGCCGCTTACAAACCAACAGACAGACGGATACAGACATTCACACAGTTTAGTCACTAACCCATGCATTCAGTAAGATACATTTAATCACTCACTTGTAGAGTCAGTCACTCACGTACTAAATCATCCATTCAGACACTTATACACCCACTCATTCTTCAATACGCCTTTCCCTATATATATTAAACATATTTAAACTTTACAGAAACACACAGTCACTGGATGATGTCATCAGTGATGTCATTTGAGATGTCATCAGTGATGTCATCAGTGATGTCACTGACCATGTCATGAGTGATGTAATATGTGACGTCATCAGCAGTGCATTGCGGGGGCGCGAGTTATAGTTAGCTGAACTAACTATAACGGGGAATTTCTATGGTTTTGTACGAGTGAAATGTCCAACTAACTATAACTGTCCCTAAAACCTATGGTTTTTTCAGTGAGTTTCAAAGGTTTTTTAAAAGCTAATTTCTAACTATAACGTGTCTGAAACCTATGGTTTTTTCAGTGAATATATATATATATATATATGCTCCGATACCACTCGAGTTCACCCTCATGAATTAGTCACCACCACACAAGGCTTCAGATTTCCTCTGTTCCACTGTTTTTGTTGAAATACCAGAGAGACGCATTTCGACAATCACGCCTTTCTCAATGCAGGTAAGCAGCAGGGTGTTGATAGTTACACAGTTTAAATACTCAGTGTATGATTTTCATTGGAGCAATTTCAAGGCCATAGAAAGGGGAGTGACACAATCTATGTAAAATACAAGTTGGAAAACCTTCTGACATGGTGCGGACTACAATGTATATAAATCTGCAGTACATCTGAGTAAACTGTTCATATGCCGTTCAGGTTTCTCACAGTTCAATAACCATTTCCTCCTTCTATGGATCCGTCACAGATTACAAACCAAGTCTGTATTTCCACAGCCCTCCATGACTGCTTGGCCATGCACAGATACCCTCCACACTCATTACACCCCTCATCGTGGCAAGCCAACACGCTGGATCGTCCAGGTGCTCTTCCATAAGTGTTGGTACAGTGATCTCTCCTTAAACTCATAATACAGCCCGACTTACGCCAGCGGATTGCTTGCACCTTGTCGTTCCAGCTGAGCCGGAGTCCATGTGTGATGACTTCAATTAAAAATGCCAGTGTCCCATTCTGTGGTAAATTACCGCTCTCCTCCCTCCCCATTAGTGGATACCAAAGTACACATCGGCCCACCACACTGCCCAGCACCCAGTCACTCTGGGCATGGTGTCGACCCAACTGTAACTGCTGGGGGGGGGGTTCCACGGTGTTCAACACCTTACAGTACTCCCCAAACACCAGCAACCGTGGTGCGCCCGACCGAGAGGGCGTGTTGGACTCCAACGCCAGCAACTTGAACATAATACAAGGCTTCCCTGCATCAGCTCTGTATCCCCAGCTGCTGATGCACCCTGATGCCACCCGTGTCACATGGCACTGAAGGACTTGGAACAAAGACCACTACTATGGAGAGATCAGAGGCACATAATCCCTGCATCCCCAAGGCAGATTCTTTTGCCTCACCACTTTCCAAGTCAACCAGCCGCCACTGAGAGAGTGGTGAGCTTATTAGCACATTGCTTGATGGCAAGCGATGAAGGCCTGTGAAAGTTCTACACTGCTACCAGTTCCCCTGAATCCCCTGACTGGGCTAAAGAAAACCAGACAGTCAATACACAAACCGGGATAGGATGTTGAACTTCCAGACAGGCCGCATTACCACACCAATAGCGAGAGTTTCACTTTAACTTTCATGGCTTATTTATTTTTCTCCTTTATTCGATTGTGGACAAATTCCTGAGCGTGTAGAGGTGTGGTGCAGCGGCCAGGGCAGCTGACTTCGGAGCACAGGGTTCACGGTTCGATCCCCGGCTCCGGCGGCAGCTCAGCTCAGCACCATGTGACTCTGGGCAATAGCTCACTTAATTTCCACTACGGCCCCCAGCGCCTTGAGACCCGTAAGGGTGAGTAGCTGCGCTATATAAAAAAACGGACTTACAAACGGACTAGCTTGTAACATACATAGATTCAAAGCACTAGGAATAACAGCTGATGATTGTCACTGAACTACCCTGGCAGCGAGAAGCTACTGCAGTCGTGAACTTGAGTAGAGTGCAGTGAGAGGCTTTCAAAAGCTTCCAAGACTTCGTGTGAGCCCCGCCCCTTTCCCAGCTTATCACAGGTGCAAGTACGTTCAGCGACGGCTGCTGATACCACTCCCAGTGACAAGTTGCGAAAGGTGGACCCACGCTGACACAGCCTCGGGAAGCACAGGGCTTCAGCCTACAGCACCCGTGCTGTGTTTAATCAGTGAGGATGATGTGCATCACTGGTGGGTGTGGCTCGAAGCATTGCTGGACGCAAAGGCACTGGGGCTGATATTAGACTAGCCCAGAAAAAGCTACGATGGGACACATGCGCACTAGAGAATGTGTCTGTGAGAAGTTCAATGCCTCTGCCTGACCCTCCCGCAGAGCGAGGTTCAGAGACTAGTGACCACCTGATAGGCACACTGCCTGAAATACAACTTTAAAAGAAATAGGGGGCAAGAAATGGGGGAGGGGTGCAGCCCTGATGCTCCTGTTCATTAACCGCTGCTGCACCCTCTGGTTAACTTTCGGTTTCGTGTAGTTTAGCCCGGTCCACATGCTTAAAAAAGTTATACCAGAAGATGTCTAAACATAAGGTTAACAAGATGCCGGCAAGCTGATTAGCACCACTGCTCATTGGTGCACGCTTATAATCTGTAAGTAATGGAAGTCAAACCATGTTTTTAAGCTATTTCTACATTACCGATATTACCATAAACTGCCTGCAGCAAACACAAAATATTTAGTGCCCGTATCCTGCAAAACGCCTAGACAGTGTGTTTTTACAATTCAAATCTGCCGCCGTTTGTAAATGTGGGGCACTTTTTTGGCTCTCTGAATCATTAATGTGAGAATTTCAATAATTGACTAAATTCACTAATTTTGGAAGAATTGGTCTCAAGGTATGAGACTAAAATTGAAATGAACATGAATAGATTTATCCCCCTACACTGTTGGTACTATATAAGTTTTAATTTGAGGTGCTGACGTTTTAGTCATCTGAAGTGAAAACCCACTCTCCAGTTTCCCATTTGAGATCACAAACATTCCACTAAAAGAGAGGGGATGTCTCATTAGGTTTTGCAATTAAAGCGTAATTGGGTGGAATATTGCATACTGGCATGTGCAGGCTGCCAAAACCCCTCAGGCACTGAAGGTATGGAACGCGTAGCTCCATCTTGTTATTGATAATGTTCAACACAACAGGTGATTGACTGACTGATTAATAACACTGTCAATCATTAGCTTGTCAATCCCTCCTGGGCGGGGCTTCCCCACTTAGTGCCAGGAAGTGCACGGCTATCATGCAATGTGTATTGGAAGTCTTGTGGTGGTATCTCCTGCTCAAAACCTTAAAGTGGGGAGATCCCATAATCTGAACTGACCCTAAAATGCAGCTTTCCCAAGACATTGGCCTAAAACACCAGTCCTTACAGAGAAGATTAAGTTACAATCAGGCGAGATATTGTGTACTGGCCTATCATATCTCAATTTGTAAAACACAGCAGTGAAGTGCACTGCACAACACGTTATATCTGGTGCCCATCCGTGTGCATAGTCACCATAATGCATGTTTTATAGTCCTGTTTTATGAATAATTTAATTCAGATGTGTTTCCCTAACTGATGCACTACAGTCTCTTGATGGCGCATATGTTTCGATCGCCAGTGGACTCTGTTTGTATAGACTGCATAATCTTGCCATACTATATTGACTCTACTCTGGGTTGTCCTTTCTGTTCAAGTTGTCCCCAGAACTTCGCAAACATTATAGCTTTGCATATGTTATATAGTTTGGATTGCAAGGGACCATGATTTCAGGTATTATATTCGTTGAGTATTGTGTAATCTTTACTTTTTTGACTGAAAATTCATACAGTACATGTATTTGTATATAAATATTATTAAGCTATTAACAGGTGTGTAAATTATTCTACTGATTCTGATTCCTATCCACTCTTTCTTCCCCACCTGAATGCATGTTTTAAATATTGTCCATCAGAGGGTCAATCCATCACCCCCGTTTTCCATCTTGACCAGGTTGTCCAACTGATAGCCAACAGCAGACAGCAGTACATCAAATGGGGATCAATTGCAATTGTAAATGCACATATTTGTGTGTGGGTATGTGTGACTGCATGCATGTGTGTGGGTGTCTGTGTGTATCAATGTGTGTTTTTGTTCAAGGGTGTGTGTGGGCATGTGTCCATGCTTGCATGTAAGTGTGTGTTAGCATGTTTTTGACCAAAAGGCCCCTCACTGATTAGAACCAATGAAATACTGAGTGGGTATTCACACAAAATGAGTTAATTTATCTACCTTTACTAATTTTTTATGATTCACAAACATGAGGCATGGTGTCTTGGCATTTGCCTTTCTTCAGCTCCTACTTTGAGTGTGGATGTCTGCAAAGCAGAAAGTCTGCATTTGTACCCTTTAGAGTGAAAAAGACTGCAGAATAGTTTCTTCACACTAAAAACATTTATTCAATGTGAAGAATTGTTTTCATCTACACTAAAAACAAAATGCTGCGTTTGGGACACTTCCTCTCCCCCTGGACATACATTTATGTTTAGAATGACCACAAGTGAGGAAAATTCACAATTTACCACATTTAAAAAAAAAAACTTCGAAGGTGTTGGAACTTCAAATCCACCTTGCAACAGACATTCTCTATGTCAGTGCTTAAATGTACAGTGCAAACGCACGGTTGCCCTTACGCCTCTGGCTGCCCTATTGTAAGAAGTGGGATTGAGCATTGCAAGACCAACTTCATAGGTGGATTTACTGCTATTAGATATTGAAACTCTGGGATGGCCTCCCTTCCACAAGAAGGATCTTAAAGTCACTGTTGTGGTATGAAAAAATCTACCAAGTAGGGGAAAATGATAATTCTATATCGTATATAAAAACCTGGTGTGAGTTATCATCTTTAATAAGGCAATTCTACCTAGCATTGACAAGGGTAGGGGCGTCCAGCGTTGTGTTTCCTTGTGTATGTTATCCAGTAAGGGGATAATATTATCAGTTTGTGTGATCCCTTCTGTACGTGAGAGGTTAACCCTCAGGTACCTAATACTCTGTTCAAATGAGAGGGTAAGATTAAGCAACAAAATAAGCAAAACAAACGATTTATCAGACAAATACGCAAAACACTAATTTCTACCAAATAGTTACTTAAAACCTTCCAACGCATAGCAGATCCTAAGTAATTAACAACACAAATTCAAGAGTCAAAGGTATGGTGTATGATTCTACAGGATTATATAGCGGATAAAACCAAAAGGTCTAAAAATTGGTTGTACCTGTATATTCTTAGCAAAATACTAACTTACCCTTCGCATTTAGTGTTATGTCATTGAGGAAGTCCCCATAGACAGGCTTAGGTCTCATACCCTTTTAAAAAAATCTGCACTAGGCCTACAGAACCCAACAGCTACAGACCAATTTTGAAAATCGTTTTGTGTTGAAAATTCTGGATTAGTAAAAACAATCAATTAATTGAAGGAGTACCTAGAAAAGAAAGTGTCTTGGGTTCATGGTAGTCAGGTGTGTGCCTAAAGAGGGAGATGGAAACAATCCTTACTGATGTACATTCATTTAAACATGATACGTTGGATCAAGGGAACCCTGTCTTCCGGATGTTTCTCGATTTAAGCATCAATTTCTAACCCTGTGATTATGCTATTATGATAGATAGAATTACAGAGGATGTGGAGTGCTGAGAGTGGTCGAGAGCTGGATTGCATCTCTTATGAATACCCATCAAGAATACTGAGTGACCATAACTTTAACTCTAATTGGAAACAGATAAATTACGGAGTTCTACAAGTGCCCTGATTATCCTTAATCCAATTCAGTATATATGTCCGACGCCCCTATGAAATATTGCATGTTTAACATGCCTGTTAAATGTTATTTTTTTCTTTGAGTATGCCAATGACACTCATGTCATCTTTACACTCACCAATATGCCAGACAATTATTGCAAATTGGTTGAGGATATGTTCACTAAAATAGAATTATAAAGAAAAAGTTGGTTGAGTCTCAACGAAGACAGGGCCACATTTATGCTAAGCGGTTCTCACAAAACATTTAGGAAAGTGAATGATAAATACCCCACCTTCTCCGGTGGAGCTTCTGTAATTAAAATCATAGAAAGTAATAAAACATTAAGGGGCCGATCACAAAGTGCATGGCAATGGTGGGGTTTTAATTCCACACCTACAATTAACAGTACCCTAGTATATTACCCCACCATTACCATGCAATTCTGAATTCATGAGCTGGTAAAGGATAATAAGATGTGGGATGCGTAATTACAGAATGTGCCTCTGCATGCTTTTTCCTTTTGAGGCAATTTAGCAGGCATAAATCCCACCTGCTTTTGACAGGCGCAATGGTATCTGGGTTTTACTATGTCTTGTAATCCTTGATGTGGTAAAACCTAGAAACTTGTACACAGTTTTCCAATAAAGTCTAGAGTGAAATGTAATTTTAATAAATGCTCACAAATTTATCTTTGGTAATTCATTTACATACTGGAAAGTCCAACCTGAAAAAGCATTAACGCCCTGTGCTTAAAACTTGGCAGCATTACCAAAAGGAAAGAGAATGAAAGCAGGATGCTGATTTCAATCCAATAATGACCGAACTGCCAAGGCTATGAGATTAGTCGAATATCATATGACATTGGAGACAGATCCACAAAACCTGCTGATGCAGTGTGCTTCTCATCTACAGAGCGTTGATACCTATAGGATTTGTAATGCTTTATAAGTAACCATGATGATGAACAGGAATGGATCATTGCATTTAATTCCTACAATTTCTGTGATGGGGTATGAAGTGATGACAAATGTGGTGGTGAGTGCTCAGTATCACACACCTTCATGATACGTGAGAAGTAATATAAAATTGAAAAACAATGACCCCAATGATAACAAGTGGAGAGATGCTTTTTTAAGTTACTGGTCCAACAGAGTCAGTCTGGATTTAGATTCTAGGGGGCAGATTTACAAGCCTCTGCGCACCAGTACGTCACTTTTCGTGACGTACTGGTGGCACAGGGGGCTCTCGATATTTAGCAAGGAGAGGAAAAGCCACCATGCGTGACTTTTCCTCTCCTTGTAAATACCGTCCCTTCACACGCAGCACTTTGCGGTGAAGGGGCGTTCCATGGGTAGTTGCTGTGGGTGTTCCCACGAAACACCCATGGAACAAGACACATCTCCAGAATTACGAGAAATCGTAACTCTGGAGATGCGTCTAAGCTACGCCACCCTAGAGGTGGCGTAGCGAGGCGCACCGAGGAGAAATGTTTTCATTTCTCCTCGTTTTCCTCTTCAATGCGTGCTGCATTCTGCAGCACGCATTGAAGAGGAAAAGCCTGTACTGATTGTTTTTGTGCAGAAAGGTGCCCCTTCCTGCACAGAAACAATCTCCCCATGGCGCAGGCATCCATGCACCATGGTGCAAGGGTGCCTGCGCCGGCGCTTGGCAGCTGTTTGTGCGCCAGCGCAGGGGAGAGCACAGGAATGCGACATATTCTTGTAAATATGTCGCATTCCTGTGCTCTGAAAGTGCCGCAGCGTGGCGCAGCCAAAGGGCTTGCAGCGCCACGCTGCGGCACTTTCTTGTAGATCTGCCCCCAAGTGTCTCATTTTCCCTCTTGGAGGATGTTGACATTTTGACCAAGGGACGTGTAACTCCGTTGATCAACATAAAGATGGCCTTACATTGGAAAATGCATCTAAAATGGAAAGTATAGAATTTGGCAAAGAGCCCAAACAGATCCCTTAATACCGAAGAACAAACAGTCTACATGGCAGAGTACTCAAATTGAAAGTCCTCATAATTGTAGAAAATGTTGTTACAGCCCATTTAGTGGACCTTGTGATGGTGTAATCAATTAGCCAAAGCAAAATGCAAAGCGGAAACAGACTATCGCTGTTTGGAGTGCATTGTATTTCTATAACGTGCTGGACAGTGATAGTCAACTGATGCTCTGCACTCTCATTCAGTTAATCGACTGCACACTCTAGGCATTGACACTACATTGCCTAGAAGCGAGGTGATCACAGAGGATAAGATGATCTACCGAGTCAAATATTACATACAGGGTTAGCAATACAGATTTGGCTGTCCATTCCCACAACTCACACATCATCATGTAAGGTTAGCAATGTGGTCTCAGACCCCAGCATGGGGTGAAACCTGGACTGCATAGGAGGTTTGACTGTTGTAGATGGCTCTAGAAGGAACTAAGGACAATATTGTCCAAACTGAGGCTGAGGTTAACGATGTACCTAAAAAGGATGCAGTATAGGCTTAGAAGGAGTGAAGATGGTGCTGCCTCCTTTAAGCTCTTTAGGTACACATTGACAGCTTTGTAATTATGTGACAAACACAATGAATGCTGTTTCGATGGTAAATGTATTGGCTATCCAGAAGAACCCGTCATCGGCTAAAGCAGATTTTCCAATATTGTTTCATAACCAATAGAATCAAATATGATCTGGTGGTAGGGCTTCCACTTCGTTCAATCATGCTGATTCCTTTTCCATCATGACATCCTGTTTCCTGTTCCGGAGACATTGTGTCCTTGCCGAATGGAATAAAGCGGCCACCACATTTGAGGAATATTTGGAATTTAGTTCATGTAGTGACTACTCGAATTTGCAAGAATCATGAAATCCCAAGTGATTCCTGTCCAGCAAAAGCAGATGCACACCCAGAGAGTGAAATTGTATTCCAAGGCCAGGCTGTTTCATCAGCAGTGTTTCACACGTGAAGATCTAGTCACATTTGTTTTGGGAGCTAGCAATTTTTATTGTTATCTTTAAAACATAAAAACCAAGAGACAGTGTGTTAGATTTAGCTTCCAGTCCATGCAAGGGAATGCAAGTTGTTAGATCTAGTCCATTTTCAATAATTCTGTGAAGCAGTGGAATTCCTGTCCCAGGACTTCTAAGCAGCGCTGACACATACAGAATACCCCACCTGTCTACTCCTTTTACCGACTGGTTTGCAGGTTCATTCTTTTATCTTTGTGGGTGAAAGCAGCATGGTATAAAAAAGCGGCTCGGAAGCCTGCTTGCAAGGTTCCCGTTAGTCAAGCCAAGTCTGAAGCACATTGTTATAGAGCTAAGTGCATTAGCTTTTAATGTGTGCTTGCAGAGCTCACATTAATTAATAGAATAATCAACCCGTACTAATGAGGTGTGACTTGTAGCTACTTACACTTTCCATCCAATACTTTGAAGTTGCTTAAAAAAACACTCTAAATGCTAATAGATGCAAACTGAAAGAAATAAACTACAAGCACACTGCTGGCATCAACACACGGAAGGGATGGCTGCATTAGCTTTCTGATAAATATGAACGTTGCAGCTGAATACCTAAGTTGTTTTACAAACCCTTTCTTCCATCACCCCTATCTTGGGGCACCACTGACAAGGGGGAGGCGGGCAGAGGAGCCCTCATGCGTGACGTCCCTTCTGCTTGCAGTAGATTGCAGCAACTTCTGGTCACAGTAGAATCACAGTCATAAAACCGTGTTCTGTCGGCAAAATAATTCAAATCAGTATTTGTTTGAAGTTTCAAATGGTAATTGTACCCTTGATAACATTTATTTAGTCAGGCACAGGCTTCAAAGAGGTGGACACGTGCAAGACTTTATTGGACCTAAAGACCTTATATGACGTCAGTTCGTATTGAATTTCTCATCGTTGTCTCATAAGAGAATTTTGTTCTGAAGTTTGCCTCCATATCTTTTGAATTACTTCATAGGAATTTTTGTTAATGTTTGATTCAGGCTTGTGATATTTTACAGCATTTGCTGGTATTGATCACAATATTTTTCTGTCCAGGGATTTGGTAGCAGATGCATATATCCATTAATCATTCTGTTCCAACTCAGTTTTTGTTGCTTGTTTTTGTAAATGTTGTTGAGGCAATAACATGACAGCTTCACATGCACTGGTTGGTTAGTTTCGTTTGGCAAGTTTAAACTGGCTGATAGCTGTAATGGACAAATGGCAGTAGATTACTGACAGGCAGTTGTCCGCGGATGGGAGTATGGGGTGCTGGAAATTACCTGGTAGAAACTTGGAGGCATATTTGCATAGAGTAGGTGTAGCGCATCGCGTCAAGTCATCTTGCTGTGTTGCCCTACGCCAATTTGAAAGGGCAGGAATGCACCGTATTTAAAAGATACTGTGCATTTCTGTCTTTTCAGCCAGCGGCAGCGTACAATTAACAGCTGTGCGCCAACGCAGGCACCCTTGTACCATGATGTAAGGGTGTTTGTGTTGTTGGCATGATTGTTTTTATGCAGGAAGGGATACCTTCCTGCACAATAACAATCCTTGAAGGTGTTTTTCTCTAACTATGTGTGTTGCAGAGTGCAGCACACATGGAAAGAGGAAAAAACGAGGAGAAACAATGTTATTTCTCCTCATTATGCCACTTCTAGGGAGGCGCACGGGTTTAACGCTTTCCCAGACTTACTCCGTGTTGTAAATCTGGGAATGAGCCAAAAACTAAGGGCGTTGCATGGGAACACCCAATGCAATGCCCGTGGCTCGCCTCCCCGCCGCAGTGTGAGGCAACGCAGCAACTTGCTCTGCGTTGCCTCACTCCATATCTAGAACGCCATGAAAAGCCACACAGGGTGGCTTTCCGTAGCCTTGAATATATGGCTAAGCCCTGTGCCACCGGACTATCACAAAAAGTGATGTTTGGGCGGCGCACAGGGTTTGTAAATAAGCCCCTTTGATTCTAACCAGTCATTACTCATGCACCAGCTAGGCATAGGAGTGAACTGCTGGCTGAAGAGTTGATCCATTAATTGGCAGCATTATATAAGAAGCTCAGGGACCAGACACAGCGTTAGGAAGACCATGAATATGCATGAGGGCAGTGGGCAGCAGGACCCCTTCAACAAGAGCCCAGCAGGGAGACACAGACTTATGTTGGGTGCAGTGAGTGAAAAAAGATGGGTTGGAATGTTACCCTGTGTGATTTCCAGTGATTAGACTATTTTCCATCATTCCCTTCATCATCGTTTCTACGATGGGTGCATGTGCTAGACACTTGATAGACATAGAGCAAACACGCACACACCAAGGATGTTGCTTGTAAGTACAGCTCTGGCCCAGGTCAACCCATGCATGTCAACCATTATATGGGGCTGGGGTGCCTATCCTGCTTGCTGTATGTGTCCAACTCACTCCCTGTCAAGACTTTGTACTTTGGACTACTTGTTAATGTAAAGCAAGTTAACATAAAACCTGCATTCATCCACAAGACAAACTCGCATTCAATCTCGTTCTTGTAACCTGAGGGGTCTTCTGAAGCTTCCACTCTCATGCATTCTCTTGAATATATTTCTGCTCCTCATTTTTTTATTTCAAATAATTTTTATTGAAAATTTTGAAAAGTAAAACAGAGTCTGCTCCTTATTTTGACGCTCCTCGGGAGGCAGGCGCTCTCCCTCCACTCTTGCACAGACGTCATGTAGCTCCACATCAACGTCTGTGGCCCGTAACAGAACCTCTCATTCACTTACAAGAACCTCAATACCATAAAAAGACAAACAAGTAGAAGCCGCCTAAAATGCTGTGGGTCAAATACAGAACTATTTTTTCTCAGTCTAGTGTAGCTACTGAGCTTTCCCGCCCAAAATCATCAACCACCAGCTTTTTGAACCTTTTGTTGCCACATCGAGAATATATAGCATAGCCTTAACAGCAACCTAAGGAAATCCACTAAAATTGGAAGGGTAAGCGAAAGTGTTTTTTACTAATTCAAGTCAACTAAGGAAACTTCCCCTATACTCACCTCTATCACTGACTTCTGCTTTCAGCATCAATGTGAACTCCATGCAGAATTCCTCCAAACCTCTGCACAGAGTATCAGCTGAGTAGACTCCAGAAAATGCAGTGCCTGCATCATGTTGTCAAAAGGTGTAAAGAAGCAAAAACACATCAGCCCTTCCTTAGACTGCACTGCATCCTTACCCCGCTGACTTCTACAAGGAGATTAAACCCCCCCCCCAGACAACCAGCCACAAACTGCTCATTTAGCACAATCACACCCCAATATCATCATCATTTGTAAAGTGCCTTTTATGCCTTGGGACTGCCAAGCACTAGATGGAGGGTAATCCTCCCATCTTAGAAGAGGTGCGCTTACAACCTCCCTCTATAAGGAGGCAGACCCAATCCACAGGCGCCACCGGGAACTCGGGCACGCCGCGAATATGGCGGTTGTGCCGGTCCCCGGGACGCGTCTCCTGCGGGGCGCGGGGTCAGCCAAGGCCGATGACGCGGCCGGTGCCCGCCCCCACGGGCAGTGATTGGGTGAGCTAGTGAAAACCCCGGAAGCGTAAGAAGCACTTCCGGGGCAAAGTAGGTAGAACAGGTCCCGGATCTTGCCAGGACCTGTTTAAACCAGATTCTGGGAAGGAGCGGCGGCACAGTCTTTTTCCTCGCTGCTCCGCCTTGGGACGATCTGCACGCCTCCGTCCACGCGGCGGAGGTCACAATAACACCGCCTTTTTGTTTCTTCCCGTATAGGTTATTTTCTTCAGGATTGCTTTGCTGGATTATAGCGCGAGGAGCGACAATCACCAACAACAGCTTTGGGCACTCTTCCTTTCCTCCCTGGTGGACCTGCACTGCACCACAGCTGGGAGCCACGCGGGTTTGAGTGCATACTCACCTTCCCCACTTGATTGGACTTGTGGGAGTAGCTCTGGCTGTGGGGGTGCTTGTGGTCAACCAGGGTTTCTTGGACTCTTGCTTTTTCTGGAAGGGAGGTAAGAGTTGGGAAGCGACATATGAGGACCAAAGGTAGCTAGACCCCGGGTTACATTTAGTGCTGGGGGTTTTGTAGGGCCACACCAGTGCGGGGAGTGGTATTTGTTGGCCCGCAAATTTACATTTGGCTTCAGTTGGTGGTGGAAAAGTTTAAGCCTGCATTCTATAGTACTTGTGACTCCTGCATAAACTCAGTGTCTGGCTGTTGGGGCGGCTAGGGGTACTTGTGTAGGCAGCTAGCAGATATATAGCACATATATTTTACTAGGCTCTCTTTTTGTGTGTATTAATTTGGGAATGGCACCCAAGGCAAAGAGGGGTCAGGTTCCTACTCGGATGGAGGAATTTATGGAGGCAATGATGCGCACAATGAATGATCTGGGGCAGTCTGTATCAGAGTTGCGTAGGAGAGTAGATGGGCAGGAGGAGGCTGAGGAAAGGCCCAGGTGTTCGGGGGTGGCCCCTAGGGCAGCATTCCCTCCGGTACCCCGGAGATCAAAGCCCAAACGTGGGAGCGGGGGGCTGCGCTACCAGGGTTGCCGAGTCCAGGGATCCCAGGGCCCTCAGTCCCAGCAGGGGGATCCAGGCCAGAGGAGGGGAATGGGGCAGCTCCTTTGGGGGGTAATCCCACCAGGAGGCGCAGGGGGGCCCAGCCAGCCAGGCGCATCAGATGGTCCCAGTTTAGAGGGGGCCCCGACCCAGCCAGTAGTACCCCCCTGTGGGTCCCCAGTGGGTAGTGTGCCTGGACAACCAGATTTGGTAGCCAGTTTAATGGCGGTACTCCCATGGCTAGCCAAAGCCGGGACAGTAATTCCTTCTGCGGACAGTGGGGTCCTGCTAGCCGAGGGGGATGCAGTGGAAAGTGCCAGGAAGTTGTTAGCACCGGTGGAAGGGGCTAAGTAGGGGGTGCCACAATCAGTTGAGACGGGCCTACCGGCGGCAGTTGTTGGGGCTACCAGCGGGGCAGGGCAAAACAGCGCAGTGAGCGACAAGGGTGGCCCTGAGCCTTCCAAAGCTGGCACATCTACAAGCTGAGCACGCCAAGACACAAGCCGGCACGACTACAGGTACGGTGCAGTTGTTACCCAGTTTAGGTTTGGGGGAGATGCGCACATCCAGAGAGCGTCTGTGGAGACACATTTCACAGGATGTGAAGGAACAAATCTGGAAAGGGGAGATGTGAACATGTTTTCTTTTTTAGTTGATAAGGATGAGAAAGAGGAGGCAAAAATGATGAGGGAATGGACTCATCCAAGGGATTGGGGCAATTGGCCCACCAGGAAAAAGAATGATGAAACTTTGGTTAATTGGATAAAGGCATTTTCTAATTTCCATGCAATAATGGTGGAAAGTTTCACAGGGCTGGGCGCGCAGTTGGCGTGCTATCAGAATAGGATCACATGTGCACATGACGAGTAAGCGGGAGTGGGTTGGAAAGAGTATGACAAGGATTTCCGGAGGGCAAAGGCCTCTGACCCGGGCTTAAAATGGGATCTGATGGATGTAATCTTGTGGTTGCGGCACATGAAAACCCCAAGCCAGGACGCTCCTAGAGGGCAGTTCTTTTGGTCTGGTACACGCCATAGCGGGGGAGGGAGTTGCAAAAAAGGGGCTTGTTGGGATTTCAACAATCGGACCTGCACCAGGCCCGCTGGTTCATGCAGATTCAAGCATGCGTGTTCGTTCTGTGGCCTATCTTCCCACCCAGAATCCAAATGTTTCAAGAAATCAAAAGATAAGGGAGGTAAAAAACAGGAATGAGGGCTTTATGCTTGGCAAAGTACACTCACCCATAAAAACAATGGCTGTGATACCCTGGTTGAACAAATACTGTTGCCCAAACACAGCCCAGACTTTGTTAGAAGGTTTCAGGGATGGCTTTAGGATTCCTGCCCCTGGCTACTCTGGGGTCTCTTACTGCCGCAATCAGCAATCAGTGAGGGATAACAAGTCTGTGGCAATAGCTAAAGTATTGAAGGAATTGCGTTTAGGGAGACTGGCGGGATCTTTTGACACAATACCGGTTGATGATTTTGTCTGCTCACCGCTGGGGGTGGTGCCCAAAAAAGACCCGGGGGAGTTCCGCTTGATCCATAACTTATCCACCCCCAAGGGTCAATCATTGAATGATGCTATTGATGGGGCCTTGTGCACTGTGAGATACGCATCATTGGATCAGGCGATTGCCATGCTGCAGTCGCGTGGCAAAGGCACGCTTTTAGCGAAATATGACCTAGAATCCGCCTTCCGTTTACTGCCAGTTCACCCACAAGATTTCCATCTTTTGGGATTCCAGTTAGAGGGGAAGTTCTACATGGACAAGTGCATGCCAATGGGGTGCTCGGTCTCTTGCTCATATTTTGAGAAATTCAGCTCTTTTCTAGAGTGGGTTTTCAGGCAGGTGACTGGGCACCACTGGGTATTGCACTATTTGGATGACTTCCTGTTAGGGGCGCCAGGGTCACAGGAGTGTGACAGGGCCTTAGAAGCATTTTGCGCACTCATTCACGAGTTCAGGGTCTCCCTGGCGCCAGGAAAGACAGTGGGGCCGGCCACACAAATTGAGTTTCTGGGCATAGAACTGGATTCAGTGGAGGGTGTATCACGCTTGCCACTGAGTAAGGAAAATGGCTTCACACTAGCCTTGGAAGATTGCCTGAGCAAGGAAAAGGTCACTTTACATCAACTGCAGAAGACAGTGGGAATGCTTAATTTTGCATTACGAATCATTCCAATGGCCCGCCCCTTTTCACGTTCTATTGCACAAGCAATGTCTGGTCTAAAAGAAAGGCATCACCACACTCAGTTGTCCAGCGAGGTTAAGCAGGATATGCGGATATGGATGGCATTCTTGCGTGATTTCAATGGCACTGTAGTGTGGCCCAGCCCTGCTAGGTCCAGCCCAGACCTTGGCCTCAAGACAGACGCTGCTGGGAGTGAGGGTTTTGGTGCCATTCTGGGCCCAAAGTGGGCAGCGCAATGTTGGCCAACCTGCTGGGTTGACGCCGGTATAACAGGTAACATTGGGTTCCTGGAACTATTTCCCATCTTGGTGGCCCTAACCATCTGGCCTCACCAGTTTCACAATCAATCAGTGGTTTTCTGGTCTGCTGATATGGCAGTGGTGGAATGCATTAATCAACAGTCCGCTAATTGTAAGATGATGCTTCGCTTGTTAAAGGAGATAGTGCTCCAATGCATGAGATTAAATGTGATGTTTAAGGCCAGGCATGTCCCGGGAGTACTCAATCACGCTGCTGATGCATTGTCTCATTTCAAGATGCAGGTTTTCAGGTCCTACCACCCAGGAACAGCGGACAGTCCAACGCCTTTTCCAGAGCATCTGTGGCAACTTGGTGCCCCAACCTATCGGACCTCGTGTCAGCTAGCCTAGCACCCAGGACTAGGCGGGCCTATGAGGGGTCCTTTACCACTTACTGCAATTTTCTAGGAGATGGCTGGGAGGGGGCATGGCATGAGCCACAGTCCGTCATATCATTTGTGAAGGAACTGAGGGATGGGGGGCGTTCTGTGGCCTGCGCACGACGCCACATGGGGGCATTAGCGTTTTTTGCAAAGATGCAAGGACATAGGGATCCCACGGGCTCTTTTGTAGTACAGAAGGCACTGAAAGGGTGGCAGCGTCTGCAAGGTCCCCAGCTGGACATCCGGCACCCAATTAGCATGGAGGTATTGTCAGCCCTCATGGAGGCAGTGAAAACCGTATGTAGATCCACCGGGGAGGTCCAGCTTTTCAGGTCTGCTTTTTCCCTTGCCTTCTATGGTGTCTTCAGGGTGAGGGAATTGGTGGCGCGTAACAAGCGCGATTGGCAGGGGGGGATGCAATTTGAGCATGTCCACCTGCAGGGAGGGTCAATATCCTTATCAATTTCCAGGTCCAAGACTGACCAGAACGTGAGGGGTGATCATGTTATGCTGCACAAAGCTCAAGGGAACCCATGCTGTCCGGTAGGCAACCTGGAGGCTTATCTGGCCTCCAGGCCACAAGGTGCGGGAGGGCCGCTATTCATCCACCAGGATGGGACCCCCCTCACGAAATTTCAATTTGGGAGGATTTTGACATTGGCGCTGGGGGCAGCAGGCCTAAATACATCCAAATTTGGTACCCATTCTTTCAGGATTGGAGCAGCCACTGAGGCCACGGCTCGGGGACTACAGGGACATGAAGTTCAAAGAATAGGGCGTTGGTCTTCTGACTGTTTACAAGCGATATGTGCGTTTACACCTGCTTTAAGTGTGATTTGCTAATAGCCGATTTTGTTTCAATTTCCCGCAGTTTCCACATACTGTGCCGCAGGAGGGGAGCTAGCCGTCGTCCGCCAGTCATTGGAGCCTCGCCCATTCCAGGTTCCCGCCTGGGGGCCAGGCCACAAAGAAGTCTGTATTATAGGTCATTCATATGTGAGCAGGCTAAATCAACATTTTTTCACAGGAAATTTCGCGGACAGGGCCCGCCAGGCGGGTTTCAATGTGTCACTGCACGGACAAGGGGGATTGCGATTATGCCAGTTTCGTAATGTTTTTGGGGCTTGGTTAGCCAGGACTCCGGCGTCACCCGCCGTGGTGATAGTGCACTTGGGAGGTAATGACCTGGTACACCTGGGTAGGAAAGGCGTGGTGGAGGCCCTGATCACGGAAATGGGATGGTTGGCCAAGAAGTGCCCACAGGCAGTACTGGTGTGGTCCCACATGATCCCGAGGTTTCAATGGCGGGGGGGCGAGTCAGTGTGGGCTCTGAATCACTCAGTGAAGAGAATTAACAACAGGATTGATAGGCTTTTTCGGTCCCCCAAGTTACAGACGATGGCGCATGGGTGTATCCAGGGGAAGCGTTTTTTTCTCCAGGATGGGGTTCACCTCTCTAAACTGGGCAATGAGTATTTCATTGAGAACATCCTAGCCTGGATGTTGGGGGCCAAGGACAGGGCATGACCTTTTGTCAGCAGGTGGAGGGGGGCCAGATAGTCAGTCAACTATACTGGCATGTGGCGGTAAGGTCATGATTGGTCGGTCAAATTTTCCATCTCTTAGTAGGCATACCATTATTTAATGGGGACCCCTGGGGGGGGGACAGTGGTCTCTCATCACACTCCAGAGGGTGTTTACGGCCGGTAGGCTGAAGGGTGGGGGGGTAGGAAGTTCCGCTTCCGGCAGGCCCTTGGGCCAATCCCCGCACAGGCGCATGGGCGCCAAGTTGGCATAACATCAGTCCCTGGGAGGTAGTATTGGAGGGCGTAGGGGGTGCCCGAGGGAAGGAATCTGATGGGCAACCGGGCCTCCTGCGCAAGGTCACTCCGGTAAGAAGGGGGGCCTAGCAAGTAGTTGGGACCAGTCATGACCTTGCACGTAGGCTCATCGGGATACGCAGAAAACAAATTGTATTGTATTTCAGTTTAGGTTAGGTATGGATATGTATTAGACATCTGTTAAGGTTAGCCATAAAATGTGTGAATACATTGTATATGAAATGTATTAAGTTATTGAATATGTTGGGTTTTCTGCGTATTGAAATATGTTATAAAATGTTATTATGATTTTTTAATTTTTAATAAAAGATGGCCGGGGTTTCGACCACTAATCCAGGATTTGTGTTGAATGATGATTTATTATCTGTGCCTCGGGGGAAGGGGGGGACGGGAAGTTACCCCGGGTCTCTGAAGGGAAGGTTGGGGTCAACCTGCTGGTAGGGCACTCGGCAATACCTGGCCATATCCACAGGCGCCAAAGGGAACTCAGGCACCCCGCGAATATGGCGGTTGTGCCAGTCCCCGGGACGCGTCTCCTGCGGGGGCGGGGTCAGCCAAGGCCGATGACGTGGCCGGTGCCCGCCCCCCGTGGGCAGTGATTGGGTGAGCTAGTGAATGTCCCGGAAGCGTAAGAAGCACTTTCGGGGCAAAGTAGGTAGAACAGGTCCCAGATCTTGCTGGGACCTGTTTAAACTAGATTCTGGGGAAAAACTCCTTTAAAAAGGAGCGCGGAGCGGCGGCACAGTCTTTTTCCTTGCCGCTCCGCCTTTGGAAGATCTGCACGCCTCCGTCCACGCGCGGAGGTCACAATAACACCACCTTTTTGTTTCCCCACCCACCATCCCCTGAGGCAGCATGTTTAGGAAATGTTCATGTGGAGGGTTTTTGTGTAACGATTTTCTCTTGCAAGTGTGATTTTGTTGGTTTTTCTTTTCAGGTATCGCAATGTTGTGCTAAGTATGTCATATTGATATGTTTTGTATTACAGGGCGACGTCAATTTTGCTTGTCGTATTTTATGTGTGAGTATCCCTGGTCTGCGGTAAGGTCATGATTGATCGGTCAAATTTTCCATCTCTTAGTAGGCATACCATTATTTAATGGGGACGCCTGGGGGGGGGACAGTGGTCTCTCATCACACTCCAGGGGGCGTTTAAGGCCGGTAGGCTGAAGGGTGCGGGGGTAGGAAGTTCCGCTTCCGGCAGGCCCTTGGGCCAATCCCCGCACAGGCGCATGGGCGCCAAGTTGGCATAACATCAGTCCCTGGGAGGTAGTATTGGAGGGAGTAGAGGGTACCAGAGGGAAGGAATCTGATGGGCAACCGGGCCTCCTGCGCAAGGTCACTCCGGTAAGAAGGGGGACCTAGCAAGTAGTTGGGACCAGTCATGACCTTGCACGTAGGCTCATCCGGGATACGCAGAAAACAAATTGTATTGTATTTCAGTTTAGGTTAGGTATGGCTATGTATTAGACATCTGTTAAGGTTAGCCATAAAATGTGTGAATACATTGTATATGAAATGTATAAAGGTATTGAATATGTTGGGTTTTCTGCGTATTGAAATATGCTATAAAATGTTATTATGATTTTTTAATTTGTAATAAAAGACGGCCGGGGTTTACGACCCCTAATCCAAGATTTGTGTTGAATGATGATTTATTATCTGTGCCTCGGGGGAAGTGGGGGAACGGGAAGTTACCCTGGGTCTCTGAAGGGAAGGTTGGGGTCAACCTGCTGGTAGGGGACTCTGCAATACCTGGCCATGTTACAGAGTCACTTCTTCCAGGTGCCTGCTCAAAAGAGGGGATACTCCATTGAAAAACATTTTTTACCAGCCTAGGTTCTGTGTACTCTAGGAGCCATATTCACAAGGAGCTATCGCCGAGTTATCGGCACTTTAACGCATCCAAAGTTGCGCTAAATTTATTGCCCCATTCACAAGCCGGTGCTAACAGCCCATAACACCAGTTTTCCTGCAAAAGCAGTCGCAAAAAACATCGCCACAGATGACCCCGGCAACTAACGCTAATGAGATGCAGAGTAGGCGTTCCCGAGCAAAAAAGCCGCGACAACACCACAACGCAACATTCTCAACGACCAGCCACATCGGCGATAAGAACACAAAACAGGCGATACGGGCGCGTTAGCAGCAGGAAATTAACACCTGCTCTGACCTGGTGCAAAGTCGGACGTCAACCTGCACAAGAAAATGGAGCCCAGCCCACAGCCACACCTGAAGAACAACAGATGCCATGGAGCCACTCACCATGCACCCCGGAGCCCCGAGAGGGCAACAACACCCACCGCCACCACCCCCAGGACCGCCACCCCCCAACGGACCCCCCCCACTCCAGACCACCACAGAGGCAGCGCAGACAAAGACAGCGGACCCTCAGGAAATGCACCAGCCCCACAGCCCTAACACCAGACAATGCCAATGCCCACCAAAGGCCCAAAAGGACAACCATCCTCCGCATCCTGAACATCAATGCCCACAGGCTGACGGTACCAACACAGCGGACAACCAACATCCCTCCGCAGACAAAGCTGCTGGCTGTGCTGCACCTGTTGGCCTCTGGTATCCTCCCAACCAACAACCACCCAAGTCGGAGGAGGAGTCCCACAGCCAGCCCCATCCAAGTTCATCACACCTGTCCTGGATGCCCTCACCAGCTAGGTACCCCAGTACCTATACGTCCCCCACAATGTGCAGGAACAGCTGGAGACCAAGCAAGGACTATACGCCATAGCTGGATCCCCGCACGTGTTGGGGGCAATGGACTGCACACACGTCCTACTTGTGCCCCCTGCCAACACCACACACAATTACCGCAACAGAAAGCACACGCATCCCATCAACGTGCAGGCAACAGTGGACCACAGGGGACTCCTCACCAATGTCGTAGCCAACTACTCAGGCAGTGTGCATGATCCCTTCATCTTCCGACAGTCCAACATCAACCAGCGCTTCCAGGATGGCACCCATGGGAATGCACTGCTCGTTGGCAAGTACTAAATGAACACACCACACACCTCAACCCCACAATCATGCAACTCACAACTCTGGCACTGCACACGTCACAAAATCACATACAACATGCCAAACAACATGCCCCCCCACCAGACACAATAGCACAACTTACTGTGGCAACCTCGGTCAGCCATGTACATGAGCCATCAACGGAATGGCACCTCAGCCACACAATACCGGAATGTGGGGAGAGGTGGGAACCAGCCATGTGCGAAGGAGGCAAGTGACCATTGAATGAGTATGTACACAATGCCCAGTGTGGCAGAGATGTGCTGGACAGACTGCAGTATGCAGACCACAGACATATCCATGTCTACATGCACTGCTGGTGTTTGGAGTGTAGTGGACAGTGGACGCAACCATGTCACCCCAGCCAGTGGGTAAGATCGCGGAAATGTAGCTTGTGACGTCCCCCTGTGAGCGTGTGCGGAGTGGGCTGGCTCGGCGTACGCCAGGCCAGCGTAGAGGTGTGAATAAAAAGCACGTAGCTCTGGGCATGGTTCTCTTCCGGAATGCCCAACGTGTCTGCCAGGGCGGTGCCTCCCACCCCGCCACGAGGCCGACGCCGTCGCCGTGAGCGGTGTGGCCTGCGATCCTGTGCGCCTGTTGCACCCCGGGCCGCTGGTCCCCGAACCCGTCATGCCTGCCCCTGCGCAGCCAGGCCTCACTGCTCACCGGCGTGTGTCAAAGAGGGCCCACCACGTGCCGGCGCAAGCTCCAAGCCCGAAGCCCGCAACCTTGGCAGCTTCCTCAGACCATCACGGCCTCTGCGACACAGGCCCGCTTTACTCCTTTTTCATTTACGTACTCCACCGCTGCCTCGGGCCTACACTACGCTCAAGTAGGTCACACATTTGGAACTGAGTCTTGATTATGCAATGGCAGAGTACACACTTTATGGCAGCGTTTATATCACTGTACTCCCTTCGATGTGGTGCCACCAACTCTGTGCATAGCATCCCAACCACACGTGTCTGTGTGCCCCTGATGACTACGCCTTCAGCCTACACTGCGGACGAGTAGGTCACACATGTTGAACTGAATCGTGATTTCTGCATGGCGGAGTTCATATCATTGTACGCAAGGAGACGAGTAACAGGAAGACGCGGTTCAGTCCGGAGGAGAAAAGGACCATCGTTACGGAGGTGTTCGAACACTGCCGACAACTGCCCTGGTGTCACTAACTCTGTGCATCGCGGGCCAACAACACGTGGCCGTGGGCCCCTGCTGACCGCTGCCTCGGGCCTACACTGCGGTCAAGTAGGTCACACATTTGGAACTGAGTCTTGATTACACAATGGCCGAGTACACATGTCAATGCAGAGTTTATATAACTATACTCCCTTCGATGTGGTGATACGAAGTATGTGCATGGCATCCCAACCACACGTGTCTGTGGGCCCTTGATGAATACGCCTTCGGACTACACTGCGGTCCTGCAGGCCTCACACAAATCCATGCCAATCCGTACCAGGCAGGACACGGCATCGTCGCTGGATAAACACCCGCTCAGCTCTGTCGCTACTGCCTCGGTCAACCACGAGTCATCCCCACATGCCATTTCAACGCCGTGTGTTAGTGTTCCAGGAGGAGCTTGCTGAACAGCGGTTGGCCCGCGCTGGCTGTTGCCTCCGGACTACACATCGGTCGAGTAGGGCACACATTCGGAACTCAGTCATGATTCATTTATGGCAGACCTGATATCATTGTACTGGCCTCGTCGCAGACTGCATCCCCTTCCAGCTCTGGTGCCACTAAGTCTGTTCCCCGACAACCATGGACACTTTCATCTTGAGATTTGTTGGCGACTGAGTCTATGGACTGGGGGTTGTCTTCATCATCATGTTGGTGATACTGACTATGTGGCCAAAATGAGGCTGTAGCATTCCACTCCTCCATTTGCCGCTTCCGGCCAGCTCCTGCCCTCTGCATCATACCCTGGAGGACACCTTCCACTGTCCCCCGCAAACCTCTGCTACATTCACCTCCGACATCGATGAGGACCCGCTCACCTCGCGTGGCCCTATCTCACTGCCCCGCAGGTCACCGTCCCGTGGCGGTGTGCCTGTGCCGGCCGCAGTGCATCCGGGGCCACTAACTCTGTCAGCTCAAATCATGGCCCCAGTCTGATGACATGTTGGATGGCCTCTGGGTCGATGGTCTGGGGGTAATCAAGGCCATGTGTCTGTTGCCCTGCGCTGTCCGCTGCCTCTGGCCTCAACTGCGGTCCACCTGGGCTCACACATCAAATCGAGTCCTGACCTGTCCGGACGTCGCATCACCGCAGGATGCACACTCCACCACGGCCAGGACCAACTCCAAACAACAGGTGCCAGAGTCGGAAGTGTCTTACTGCCAGACTGTCAGACTTGCTCACACCTGTCGTGGGTGCCATCATCAGCTTGATACCCTGCTCAGCTCTTCCGGTGCCACTAACTCGGTGCACCACAAATCAAGGAACATTCTGCTTGCATGTTGGGTGAACACTGTACTCTCTCCGGCTACCACCATGATGCTTCACAGTTGGTTCTGTTGTGCTGGTGTTTTATGTTTCTGCTTCAATTGTGATCACTGTTCAAGTTGTTGCCAGCACCAACGAGTCCATGAGGGCTGGCTTACACTCACCCCACACACATCCAGCACATGCGTCACTGTACATGTGACCATGCCAATAAAGGTGTCGGGCGCACGTGCCTGTGGCCAGTTCAACGAACTACCTGTGTGTCCGTGTGCTCATGATGTATTTATTAGGGCCCCGGCCCCACAACCTTACATTGTGCCGTGTACAGAGGACGCAGCCATGTCACCGCAGGCAGAGGGTGGGACATTGCACATGTTGCATTAGCGTCCCCCACTAAATACGTAAGTGGAGTGAACTTGCCCGGCGTATGCCAGTCCGGCGTGGGGGTGTGGGTGATTGTCCCATGGCTCTGGGTGTGGTTCAGTGCTGGAAATGTGCAAAGGCATGTGTCTCTGTCACAGTGTGGGTCTCCGTTGGGGAGTGTAGGTGGTCCCTGATGGGACTTGGACACCCACGTATGTGATCTAGTTAGTCTTCCATGAGGTAGTACCCCACCCGCACATGTTCGGCCAGCCCCTTCTGGCAGTCTGACAGTTGGCCTTGGAATTGGGATGTGTGCTTAGGTGGGCTGCTGGGAGCCAGCTGGGGTGGTGGGTGTGTCCAGCTGTGTTGTCCGTGCAGGGGGTGGTGTATCCCCGATGCAGCGGTGCTGCCCAGCTCCTGGAGCTCTATTGCCTGGGATGTCCATGGACTGTTGTGGGGCGTCGGTGTCGGAAGTGTGGAGGTCCTCTTCAGCATCACTGATGGGTTATCAGGTCGGCTCTGCTGGAGGTGTTGTTTGTCCCTCTGCAATGTGAAGTGGAGATGCTTGTTGACATTGTGTTGGCATTTATGTTGATGCATTGTTCGAGTTTACATACAGACTGCATGACAATGTACATTGTGACTGTTTGGGAGGGGCGGACTATTTGATGCGTGATAGTGGACATTTGGACTACATGAGGTGGGTGATGTTGTACACGTACATTTTCATCTCACAGTTTCCTGCTATGTCAGATGTGATTGGCCATTTTCTACGCACAGGCGGAGCCAGTTGTGTCCTCTGTTCTGCAGTGTAAGTGTTGCACTGTGTCCCACATTGTCGTCCATGTGGATGTGCTGTGATTGCTATGTGTGTGTGCTTCATTGTGTGAGAGTCGCCCCTGCAGCTGTGATTTTGCTGCCCCTTATCCCTTGGAGGCGGTGTGCCTTTGGCTTTCGTGCTTTTGAGGTGCTGTGATGTTGGCGAGTTGGGTCGATTGTGCTCTTGGACGGTTTTTGTACTCTTGTGCATTGTTTGTCTGCAGATGTATTGTTGACGTCAGTGGTTGTTTGTGCACGTGGATGTGTCAGAGTGTGACCTGCTCCTTCCGGATGTGGTCCACACTCAGCCACCTCAGTCTCGTGGTGTGCACGGTGTCATGGTAATTGTACTCCGGCCATGCTGCTCGTCATGTGGTGTCACTTGCGTTGTCAGTGTGGCTCTCGCATACGCATCTTTGCTGTGTTTCGCACTGGTGCATGTGTGTGTTGTGGAATTGGTGTTGTGTGGGGTGGGACCCCTTTGGGCACGTGGTGTACGGGGGCCTACTTGATGTTTGTATGTGTGCTGCAGTGTGCCACAGGGATCAGGGACATGATCCAGGGTCGTTGTGGGTGTGCGGTGTGCTACACGTCGTTGTGCATGTGTGCCATTGTGCCCGTCCCCCCAGTCCCTGTTCGTTACTCACCCTGTTGATGTTGTGTCAAGTCATGGCGAGCAGTGTCCGGACTCCAGACTCCTTGCACCGTCTCCACAGTGATGACTGTGGCCACCATTTGCTCCAGCTCCTCCTGTGGCACAGGACTCCCACCTCCATTCGCCGTTGCTGCCTTCCTGTTGTCAGCGGGTTTCTGCTTGGTTTGGCTTCTGACATCGTGCCAGCGCATCTTGGCCTCCTCTGCACTCCGACTGCATTCACGATGGAATGCCATTTTTCCGTCTGTATTGCCAATGACATGGTGGTGGTGTCGGACAGTTGTTGTTGGTGCTCTGTCACCTCTGTGACGACGGTCGGGTCTTCCTGTGGACTGTACCCCGTCTTCCTCTTCTCCTTGGCCTTCCCCGACCCCGAGTTTCCTTGCTGGTGGTCTGTGGGGCTTGTGGGGTTTGCGTTGACCTGGGCACTCGTTCCGGGTGCATCCATGTTGCTGCGCAGTTTGATTTGTTTATGGTGTGTTTTTCTTGTTCAGCTTTTATGGTGCATTTTCCCGCCTGACGCGTGGTAATTGCAGGCCTATCGCTGGTTGGCGCTGTTTTTTCTTTCGAGGTTGGCCTCATCGCAACTTTATTCGCGTTGGTGTTTTGCATTTTTTCGGAGTCGCGTTATTTTTAACACGGTCATTTGGCGCGTTATCGTGGGACTACCGCATGGTGCCGCCAGGTTGAGAATGCTATGTTAACACTGCGTTGTTTTCCCACGATGGACTGCGATGTGCAAAGTTGCGTTAAGCTAAACTTGCGGTGGTTGTCACACGTTCTTGTGAATATGCCCCTTGGTTGCTTGAGAAAAAAACTTGCTGCTGGATCTTAGATGCCTTTTGGTTAATAGATCTGTAGTCGGTCTTTCAAATAGTCAGGGAATGAATCAAAAACAGCTTTTAGCCACAAAAGGAAAGGTTGAAATTGCATTATTTGCTTCACTGACAGCCAGTATAGCTCTATGTGAGTAAGAGAGGTTTAACTTATCAGTGTAATATGTTTCTCCTCTCTGAATGACCAATTTTGTAGGATCTGGAATTTATTAATATTGGATTTTCATGCCTTGCGTATACAGCATCACAGTAAATGAGCCCTCACCATGGCCCTAGAAATAGCGACCCTGTATTGCTCAGGTGATAACTAGTCGAAGAGATCACATTATTCGTTTGACAGGTTAGAGACATCTGACTGTCAAATAAAGCACTCTATGTTGTACCCTTCTCTTAGAGGTGCAATGAAAGTTAGTTCCACCTTGGGGCACTCAGAGGTGTATTCTTGGATTCTCTAAGGGAATCAGGGATAATCACCAATGCTCCATTTTACCCTCATCGAGGCGGAGGCAGTTAGCTTCCATTTAATTTTACATAGAGCCAAAGACCTCAGACACTGCATACATTCACACAGAGTGAAGTCATACATTTCTTGGAACCAGACCCGAAACTATGGATCCTGCTTTGATCAAATACAGCCTTCCCTTGTTCTTCTGAAAAGTTATAAAACGTTCAGAATCATGTAGTTGAACGACTCCTTCAGATAGTTATCACTTGGGCAGCACCCCGCACACTTTGCTAAATATACTGCTGAAGAGCTTCTAATCTGCAAAAATACCCTATACCACACGAGACCTATGTACACCACCCCACTTATCAACTTGATGTAACAGTCTGTATTTGGTATTGGCTTCTGCACCTATTCACTTGCAGGTCCCATTATCCAATATAATGCAAACCAATGACTCATGTTCATAAAGACAAACAAAGGGACTAGACTGTCATCAGCCAATTCGAGTTGCATCAGAAACCACTACTTCCTGTCTCAAGGCACCCTGTCACTTGTCACCTCCACTAACAGAAAGGGAATAGACTTGCAAGATTGCCAACCAATAATGCACCATGCCCTCCCTAGCAGACACCATAATGTAACATAACGTAATGTAACATAACGTAACATAACGTAACAACATAATATATGATGTTCAGAATCCTCTGTTTGCCTGCCATTAATGCACATGTGCATAATATTCCCCTAGATGTGTTCTTGTAGTTCACACTTTCGAAATAATGCACCCTTATGACCTGTTGAGGACTTTTTGAATGCATTACATTTTAACAATATAAGACCATTTTCATGGCACAGGTGCACTATAATAAAACCAAGTAAAAAAAGCATGATGCAGAATGTGAGTCGTATACCACTGCTAAGGTGCCACTAAATTTCCATTGTTCATCCCCCCTAGTGTTTTTTTTAGGTTTCGTCTTGAGGAAGCTTTAGCTGTGTCGCCAGTCTAATGTCATAAAAAACTTATAATAAAAATACATGTGAGTACCTACATAGAAGGGCTTTGGTCAAGCCCTCTTCACCCATTGGTCTTTTAAGGTGACATTGACATACTTTGATTAAACTTTAAGCTTCATATAAATATATGATTCTAACTTTTGATCTAATACTATTTCAAGCATAGCCGGAGAACATCAGATCCCCCCTCTTTCTACGCAATTCCTGGTTTCTTCTCTGGCGATGCTGCTGCCGCATGTTGTGGGTGCTCCACCAGATATCTTAATTTTGGTCACCAGGTTCGGTGGAATCTCAGATACAACTATCTTTTAGATCTTGTGGCACATTTTAAACATGATACAGGCAAACAGATAAACTGTCAGAGTGATCTTGTCATACTTGTAGAGGCCTTTGATGGGGAAAGCAGCTGCATGGAGGACACTCATCAGTGGAAACATTTTAATCTCAGGGATGCTGGAGAGCAACATATTGTCTCTGTCAGGAAGGGATAGCCCATACAGCAGTTATGAAGCCTGCCTCTTTAGGAAGAGGTTTTTGTATAGAGCAGAGCCTGCTGATGCCTGACAGTCTTTGTCTCGGGCTGCTGTGAGCTCTGAGTGGAGTTTGATGTCAATGCAGGAGCCTAGAAACGTGGTGCTGTTGACAAGTCAAATAGTATAACAGTCAGGATTCATCTCAGAGAGCCAACTTTATTCCTGTTGTTCACTGTCAATATCATTGTGCACAAAGTCTACCTTGGTGGGGTTCGGTTTGAGATAGACCTGGAACAAAGAGGACTGGATCAAAACAAGTAAACCCTTCCTGTGATCAATGTCATTGCAAGATAGTGTTATTGTATAATGGTACAGGTTTTATGTCAGAATAGCGCTGACAGAAGTATCATCTGGCAAGAATATTGTGCCTTAAAAATTGTCATCACCTTGGGTGCAGATTCACTATTATTAACTCCAGTGGGGCAATAGTTCTGTAAACTAAATTTAGGACACAATATTTATGTAGGATGATATTCTGACCGCAATATTCTGGTACCACACCAAGTAGGGCTCAATGGTTGACAAAACAGAAAGTTGGGCAAGGCCATGTTGGAAGAGGATCCTAAATCTGTAGGACAACAATCACTTGCATAACTTCTACATCCATACTAAACTGGTGGTCTGAACCTAAACTGGACGTCTTGAAAAAGTGAGTTGTTTTTGATATTATCAACGAGTTGGTCGACGAAGGCCTTCTCAATGATCTTCCACAGAAATGTCATATGGTACACCAAACAGTAATTTAAAAGATCTTCAGAGTCCACATTGGGCTTCTTCGGGAGAAGGAGGTTTTGCTCCTGTTTTAGGACTTATGTAAAGTAGTTTTGGGCGTGTGTCGTGTTGACAGTGGTAAGTAGAGGCATCGTGGATTCACTGGAGATTTTCTTCACTATAGATTATTTGATTACTTCATCGCTATCCTATGATGCCCTTCAAAGATTAAAAATAGACTTGTTAGATCATCAGAAGAGAGGTTGAAGATGGTCTATTAAGTGCACTGCAGTGTGGGATAGCCAGGGCCATGATGGGTGTTGCTATATTGTTAAAGTCCTGTTGAATGTTGTCAATCTAATCTATGAAGACGTTACTGCAAACTACTTTTTCTTGGAATGTTTGATTGGACGATACAGTATGGGGCTCACTTGGTGTTAGATTACTTTGAAGAGTTTAATGCTTCTGTTAGAGTCCTTGAATATTGTGGTCTTGCAGCAAGTAGCATTGTTTTCTGAGATGAGCTGCTGAAAAGGTCATTTATTCTTCTTGCTTCAGTATTCAAGCAAGGGTGAAGTTGTGTAGCAGGGTCGGAGTGCCAATGCTGGTGGAAGATAGGACTGCCAGAAGACTCAGGCTGCCGGAAAAAGCTACTATCAGTAAGTGCTTGAAGGATGCAGTGAATGTCTTTTATGGCTTAGGCTGACCTTGGTGATAGCTATATGCACCATGACGAAGGTGATGGCAGCAAAGTTAGTCCAGTCTATGTGTTGCAGTGGCTGGCAAATGAGGAAAGTCATATGGCTACATTGTCAGGATTCTGCCATTCTGTCACTAGATGTCACTCATAAGGGCCCGTTGAGAAGCAGGCTTTGGATCTGTGTGGGACAACATGCACATCAATACTTACCATACTTAGTTTTGCTTCACCTTTTAGTCCAGGTTTATGTTCCACTTTTCTGATGCATTTTAGTACTTGTAGTTCTCTCTGTCTTCACACCCTTTGTAGATCATGTCTTGGTGGTGGTTTCCTGTTCATTAGATTTGTTCCTGGATCCCTTGGTTATTCTGACCCCTTTTTATTTGCATTCTGTAACCTTCTCAATATTTGTTCCAATCCATACTCTGTTCCAGGTTTTCCTATTCCCTGTCTTGTGTCTCCTGGTTCCCCTGGTCTTTCCTTCTTCATGTCTCAGTTCAGCCTTCCCTTCATTTTCCCTTCATTGGTGATTCCCTGATTCTTTGCACCTGGTTAAGTCCCTGCACATGGTTTTCTGCCTGCACCTATGCCCTCTCCTGTGCTTCCAGCTATTTCAGCCTTGAGCGCTCAGAGCACAACCACTTACAATTGACTTCTGTTGAGTGTCCTTGTGCTCTGTTTTTTTCATCTGCTGTTATTACAGGCTTGTTCTTGATTCTGTTTCCCTTTTCCCTGAATCCAGTTTCCTGTTTTTGGCTAGTTGTAGTATCTATTTTTGTCCCTATTTTCTTGCATCTCTGTTCCTGTGTTAGCCATTGAACATAGTCTGTTGTCTGCACTCTTCTTGATCTGTCCTGTTGTTTGAAGACTCCTTACCTTGTGTTCTGTGTTCCAGTTGTCTGCATATTTCTGTCTTGCCTTGTTAAAGTACAGATGTTTCCTAGTCTTCTTTTCAATATTTTCAGTCATGTCACTGACCTTGATTCCAGCCCCACTTTTTCCTGAGCCCAGTTTATGATTTGGTGTTCTTTGTTCTGTTTCCTGTTGTTCTATATTGTGGTTATATTATAATTCTGATTATCTTATCTCCCAAGGGTGCCAGTTAGACTCCAAGGATTGTGCCTTTGTCGCAGAGGTCCACCCAGCGCTCCTCCATAGGAGCTACTGGGTGTCTCCAAGAACAATGTGAGATTAATCTGCTCCTTGCCTTCTTGTAAGATCTTTTCACATCACAGAGAGATCATTTCCAAGGAGCAGACAAACTATAATTCATGATAGTTTGCCTATCGTTTCCCTGCTTTACCTTCCTTTTGTTAGTACTTGTAATTTCCCTGCAGACTTCTAAAGCCGTTTCTACGAAACAATTTTGCATTTCTTAACGGACCGAATCGCTATTTCAGGCTGTTAAGAAAAGCAAAATAGGCTTTCAGCATGTACAAAAGGCATAAACGTGGTCACAAAATGAGATTTCTACCCAGTAGAAATCGCAATTTGGAAATTGGCAAACTAGGAAATCGCAAAAAGCCATTTCCTATTTGCGAATCGCAACCGCATGTACAAAGGATTAGACTGATTAGTCAGGTCATACTTGATTTGATAGCTGATTTGCGACCCCAGCTACAGGCCCCAACACTCAGGAGCAATGCAATACCACCCCATGTGCAGTTATTGTGTTGCCTACATCTCCTAGTATCAGGGTGTTACCGGGGGGGGTCATAGCAGTGGCGGGGGAGCACGAAGTGCCTTTTCCAGGTTCTTTCACAAGTTCCTAGACACAATGGTTAGAAAGATGAACCAATAAATATTTTTCCAATATCCCCAATCATTGCAGCAAACAAAATTGAATTCCTACAGGGTATCACAGTTCCCCAATGTAATTGGCTGTGTTGATAGCACGCATATTGCCATATATACCCCCTCAGCCACTGAATACATGTACAGGAACAGGAAAAGCTCACACTCACTGAATGTGCAGGTGGTGTGTGACGCCTCCTGTATCATCACAGACCTTGTGGCCAGATACCCAGACAGCACCCACAATGTTCCACCATGGTGGAATATAGAACTGACTGGCATGGGGGGGAATTTGGGGATGGGTTCCTACTTGGTAAGAGAATCACAAACTCAATGAATACAGTGGCCAGGAGTGTGTGTATGATGTGACCTAATGGTTTATCTTCTCATGCTGTTTAGGTGACCGTGCAGATATGTTCCGGCCATGGTTCCTCACACCTTACCTGGCCCCAAGGGCACCAAGTGAGAGGCAATACAACAGGGCACACAGGGCAACACACTCACTCATCAAGGAGACCTTTGGCATCCTAAAGTCCCACTTCCGCTGCCTACACAAGACCAGCGGGCACTAATCTACAGGCCAGACACATGCTGAAAAA
Source organism: Calotriton arnoldi (assembly GCA_963921515.1). Taxonomy (NCBI): domain Eukaryota; kingdom Metazoa; phylum Chordata; class Amphibia; order Caudata; family Salamandridae; genus Calotriton; species Calotriton arnoldi. The sequence continues at coordinate 215,194 of CAWUFW010001883.1, forward strand.
TTGTTGTGACCTGTGCCATCCTGCACAATATTGCTATGAAGAGGTGTCTGCATGACATCCACATCGAGCCTGACTTTGACTCTGATGATGACCTACTGCCAGCCACTACAGGTGTAGCAGGAGGATACCCGTGCAGCAGAGGGATGTGTATGCTGCACAGAGATTACAAACAACTATTTCTGAGGTAAGGGATAGCATAACATCATAGAAATGAAACATCACACATGGGGTACTGCTTGGTGCACAACTAAGTGGCCACTTTTTATTCAGGTGGCTCCCACAATTTCACATAAACATGAAATTAATAAGGAAACCAATTTCCTGGTAAACAAAGGCAACTCAACCCACTGAGTTGCTAGGGATTCACTTCTTGCGTCCCCTTGGGTTAGGTGCTTTCTCTGCAGCACTGGGTCGTGGGACTGACACTGTGTCTGTGGCAGAGGAATTGTGGCATGTACACCTGGTTAAGCATGGCTCCTGGATGGATAAGCCACTGAGGCTGGAGCCCTCCTCACTCTCAGGTGGTGAGGGGATGATGCACAGGTTGTGGGCCTGCATGTTCTCCATAGCAGGTGTGACCTGCACCAGCCCACAAGTGACATGCTGGTAGCAGTGTGCCATATCTGTCTGTATATTTACAGTACGCCTTGCCAGGCTTACTGTGGCGGCCACCAGCCAGTTGAATGATCTGTTAAAGGTGTCAAAGTGGGTCAGGTACTGCCTGTGCCACAACAGTTGGGTACAGTGCTCCCGCTCCATTGCTGATAACCAGCGCTCCTGGCCCTTCTATATGGACTTTGTCATGTGCTGCAGCTGCCTACTGACAGCGCCTATTCTTTTGCTTTGCAGGCACTGTGTTCTCAGGATGGACCTCTCCAGGCCACCATACATAGTCAATGTATTCGACACATCTGACACAGTGTCTGTGCACCTTCGCAGTGTCCTGGGCTCTGCTGTTGTGGGGTCCCTGCTATGCGACTGTCCACCATCGCTGTTCTCGAACTTGAGTAGTTGGGAGATGGTGGCTCTCCTGCAAGATGGGGTTGTTATGATGGTCTGAGGGGAAGGTGGTGTCATGGGTTCAGGGACGACCTCACTGCCAGTAGCCAATTTCACTGCCACGGGTCCTGACCGGTCCGAGTTGTGATCTGTGGAAATGCATTTATATGATTATTCTAATTAAATGGTTTATATTTTGCCACAATGTTGTTATGGCTCTGCTGCATGTGTTTGTGACATGTTTGCGTTGTACACATATGTATAGTGTGGTCATTAGCACTCAGTGCTGCAAGCTAATGATGTGCACTACAACTCTCATGATGCATTGACTGGGTGGTCCAAATACCTCAATGAAGTGAATCATGCTGTGATGGATGATATGTGGATTGCCTAACATTATTTTATGTATGGTGCATAAATGGAAGATGACTTACCCTGGCTGGTGCCTGCTAGGATGGAGGTGTTGATGGCCCCAACTCCCGCAAAACTCTCCAGTTTGAGAGTCTCCTCAATTAGCGTCTCCGTGGGAGTCAGAGGGGATGATTTGAGGGTCCTCCGCCAGTCCCATGTCCCTCTGCCATCCTGCTGGCCAGCCTCTCCTTGGGATGGGACCACAGGTCATACCATCTCTTTCTTATCTCTGGATTGGTCCTCTGCATCACTCCCAGGGAGTTCACCTTATCAAGGATCCCATTCCAGATCCTGCTTTTCTGGGCCTCAGGGACTGTAAATGAGGCCTTGCCAAAAAGCTGGTCTATGTTGGCAGCACACTCCTCCATCAGGACCTACAGCTCCCTCCCCCGAAACTTTAACCTTGCACTTCCTGCTGCTCCCAGCATCCTTCCCCTCTTCAGCAGCCATGGTATGGTTTGTTTGGTGTGTCTGATACAGCCAGCAGTGAGGCAGGGGCACTCCCTGCTTCCAGAAGGTGTGTTAGGCCTCTAGCTGTTGGGCCCACCCTGTAATTAGCCTGCACCTGGGCTCTGACATCATCATCCTACTTTCAGCTGCATTTAGGCCTCTGTTTCCTAAATTGCGATTTCCTATTAGGAAATCGCAATTTAACGATTTCCTAAATTGCGATTTCCTAATATCAATTGCGAATCCGTATAAATTGCTATCAGGAAATCACTGGGTACGTACATTCTGATTAGCAATTCCCAAATAGCGATGTCTACAGATTCGCTATTTAGGAGTCTCAAATTAAGAAGTTCATACATATGGCCCCTAGTTACCTATTCACTGCCTGTTCCAAGCTGCTTTAGTCCCCAGATTCGGCCCTACTTCCCTTCCAGCCTTCAAGTACTTTCTTGTTTATGAACTCCAGTTATCCAGTCTTCTCTCAATCTAACCCAGCTAGTCCCCTGACAGATCACCCTGCTAGCTCCCTGACATATGTATAATATACAAAAGGTCTCATCTGTTTGTTACAAACTAATTTTTAAAGTGGATGAAGTTTGAGCATAGTGTGCTTTATGCAATAACAACTAATATGATAATAACCAATAGATTGATCATCTATTACAACCAAATGAGCCAAAAGGATAGTGTGGAGATGCAGATTTTTAATGTCTTCCATGTGAGCCACCGACCTTCAGTTTTGATAGAGACGAGTGAAGTGTGACAGCTCATAGCTTTCGACAATTAATCAAGCAAAGTCCTTTATTTTGTACATGAAACAAATTAAACCGTAACACAATAAAATAGCACATGGACTGTGAAAGTAAAAACATACACATTAATAATTGCAATTGTCTTTTAGGGCAAATTTACACATATTCTTGATTAAAACTACATTTATCTTGCATCACACAGTAGTTTTCCTCCAACCTGTCAAAATTACGAAGTACATTTTGATGACAATATTGCGTTTTATTCTATTGGAGCATTTCCATAGCACATTCTTACCTCATGTCGAGGCACCAAAGTAAGCAGGTGTCCCATCCCATGTGCACGGATGGAATTGCTGTGAGAAATTGGGTTTCTGGTGGAGGGGGTGAAGTTCTACTCAAGAAGCAACCATTATCCTTGTCAGAGTGAGGCATAAGCAAACCCCAAATTAATGTGCGGGTAGCTTGGCACAGAGTAGTCAGGCTTAACGTAGAGGCAATGTGTAAAGTATTTATGCAGCACTTTAAACAATATTAAAGTGAAATATAACACAAGAAAAATTCCACAACAATTTACAGAAATAGAGCGGGATTTAATTTATAAATCAAGATTAAAACAGCAAAACTGGAGATATGCAATTTTAAAGATTTTAAGTGAAAATAGCGCTAAAAGGACCAAAGCTTCACTCCCGGCTATCTGGGCATGCGAGACAGGGAGAAAGTCACAAGTTCAGGCTGACTGCGATGGAGGGCAGGTCGGATACAGTGACCAGGTTAGAAAAGTAACCTTCTCAATCCATCGCAGAGTCCTGTTCACATTGGAGGGGACTGTGAGAAGCAGGGAAGCACGGCAGGCAGTCATCGATGTAGCGCGAAGAGCAGGATTGGCGTCACGGATGGTCGTTGCTGTATTGTGAAGATCCTGCTGTAGTGTGAAGATCCTGCTATTGTCATGAACAGTTGGGCCAGTGCTTTGCTCTGGTGCTTCTGCAAGCAGTTGATGCTGTAGCATGAATAGTCTGGTTGACAGAACTTTGCATTGACAGGCAGTGCGAGCGACAAGGTTTTGGAGCCAACGGGCACATTCGCGCTCGCAAAGAGCCCAAAAACCTCAATTCAACTCCACTGGGGCCACACCAAGGATCGACTTGGAGGTCAGGGGCTGGCTCCAGCTGTGTCAGGATGTTGGGGCAGGTGGTTGGGAGCAGGTTTGGGTGGAGTTTGCTGAGTTCCTGCCGAAGTGACCGGAAAACTCCGCCACTCTGTGCAGAGTTCCGCAAGCAGGAGAGTGCTTTAGGTCACACCGCTCACGCTGAATTTTACCGCCGGGTGTTTGTCCCGATCTGGAAAATCAGCGCGAATGGCACACTGCACAGCGCAAGAGGGTGCTGCTTCTTTCTACCGCTCGAGTAGATGTTCTACTCAAGCAGCAGCTTCCTCAATGCGGACGGAAGGTTTCTCAACGCAAGCAGTTGCGACCATCTGCGACCGTCCGTGTTGAGAAATCTCGCTGGGAGGTGGTCTAGCATTGGATTTTCCTTGCTCGCGCCCGCCAACTTAATGTTGGCGAGCGAGGAAAAAAAATCCTCTCCGTGAAGTGGAGCGGAGTTTTTCGGAACTCCGTCTGCTCTGCGGAGTGTGGAAAACTACGCAAAGGGAGCAGAGTTCACCGCCCAGGCCTAGTTGGGAGTCTGTTATGTCCTTGTGGTTTTGAACAAGAGGCCAGCAGATTAGACCCTGTAGTTACTTTGGGAGTCCTGGGTTCAGGTCCAATCCCTCTGTATCAGGCAGGAGGGCAGCAGGGCAGGAGGGCAGCAATCCAGCAAAGCAGCAGTTCAGCAAGGCAGTAGTATAGCAGACCAACAGTCCAGCAGAGTGGCAGTTCCTTCAGCAGCACAGCATTCCTTCTTCTTTGCATAGTCTCCACAGGTCCAGAAGTGTACTGAGGAGTTGGTGTCTGAGGTCCAATATTTATGCCAGGTGCCTCCCCTGAAGTGAGAGAAGATCCTAGAGGTTTTCCTTTCAAGTGCACAGGTTTCCTGCCTCACCTGCCCTGGCACCAAACTAGCTACAGGGGGTATGCAGCCCTTTGTGTGGAGGCAGGACGCAGCCTATTCAAGTGTAAGTAGGGCTGCTCCCAGCTCCACCCTCTCATCCTGCCAGTGAATTGAATATTGTATTGTATTGTATTGTAATTGCATTTGTATAGTGCTTACTACCCCTGATGAGGCGTCAAAGCGCTTTTTCGGCGAGTAGCACGCTACTCCGGGACCCATAGAGGATTAGTGTTGAATTAGTATAGTGAAACATGCAAGTAAATTTTAAGTGGTGGATATGTTAGTCAGTTATTTGGATTTGGAAGGATAGCAGAAGGATAGAAGAGGAAAGAAGGTTTGTATTTATATAGCGCTTCTAACCCCTGATGGGGTGTTGAATCGCTTTTTTGGCGAGTAGCCACGCTACTCCGGAAACCCATAAAGGATTAGTGGTGAATTAGTATGGTGAAATATGAAAGTAATTTGAGTGGTGGATATTAGTCAGTTATTTGGAGTGAGAAGGATAGTGGAGGGATAGAAGGGAAAGAAAGGTTTGCATTCATATAGCGCCTGTTACCCCTGATGGGGTGTTGAAGCGCTTTGTTGGAAGTAGCACGCTACTCTGGAACCCATAAAGGATTAGTGGTGAATTAGTATAGTGGAATATGGAATTAGAGAAGTGAACATGCTAGTCTGTTATTTTGATTGAAAAGGATAGTGGAGGGATAGAAGAGTGAAGGATTTCTTTTTTTAGGTCATAGCAGTAGGAGGAGGCTTTTGGATGAGTAAAAAGGGTTTTGGAGGGGAAAGAGTCAGAGGGAAGAGTTTAGAAAGGTTTGTTTTGGGGGATCGGTACAGTAAAGGAGGTGTCAGAAGATGCAAGGAGGGGTAGAGTAGGAGAGAAGTCAAGAAAGGGTTATTTTTGGGAACATAGTAGTGGTATGGCGTTTGGGATAAATGAGAGAGTGGGTGTAGAGGATATAATGATAGATGTATAGGGTGAGATAGGGTAGTGAATTGGAAAGAGTAGTAGAAAGAAGTTTGAGATGAGTCAGAAAGGTGGGCTAGAAGATATATTGAGGGAAGTATAGGCTGAGAAATAGGGTAGTGCATTGGAAATGCTAAATTAGAAGAAAGTGATAAATATATAGGGGCATATTATCAAGAACGGCGTTAAAATTATCGCCGGTTTAGCGGCAGAAAACTGAACCGCTAAAGCGAGCGATAATGGGCTTGATAATATGCTCTGAGAATTCCAATAGAAGTCCATGTTCTGGTGTGAACCTGGGCGTCTATTGAATTTCTCCAGGGCATATTATCAAGCCCATTATCGCCGCTTTAGCGGCAGTTTTCTGCCGCTAAACCGGCGATAATTTTAACTCCGTTCTTGATAATATGCCCCATAGATCCATAAGTACATTGAAAGTATATAGATGCATAAAGGAGGTAAGTATATGCAAATTAAAGATATTGATAGAGGTAGCGGATGAGAAATAGGGTAGTGCATTGGATATGCTTTTTCAGGAGAAAAGTAACAGACACACAGATCCAAGTACATGGAGGTACATAGATGCCCAATGGGAAGCAAGTACATGTAGACCAAAGAAGATTTTTTTTTTTCTTTTGTTTTTGTTTTTATAACATAATTATTGTACGTTTATACAAAGCAATACACAAAGATAGGCACATATCTATAGTGAAAATCAATGCTTATGTACGGTGGGACAAATACATAGGGTAGTTATTAATGAATGGTAAAATGGGCAGCATTCCTGGCCCTGGTCCCGACCTGTTTCGCACAGGCTCAAACAGGCAACTGCACTTAGCCTCTCCGCCCTTAGCCTCGACGCCCGGGCTGAGACGCCCTAACCCTGGCCTTTTATAGCCCTAGTAATCAGGTGACCCCGTCAGCCAATGGGAACCCTAGCCCTAACACCATCCAATCACAACACTAGCCCTAAAAATCTAGAACCAATAGGAGACCAGGACCTTACAGCCAATCTTAGCCCTAGTCCAAGCACCCAATCAGTTCAAAAACCCTGATCTCTACATCCAATAGAGGCCCTAGCCCTACCAGTAGTCCCAACCCAAGTCCTAGCAACCAATGGGACAGGAAGCCCTACTCCTACTTCCAATTGAAAGCCTAACCCTAGCCCTAGTTCCACCCTAGTCCCAACAACCAATAACACAGGAAGCCCTAGTCCCTACTTCCAATAGAAATCATAACCCTAGCCCTAGTCCCAACCCTACATTGATTGAATCACAGACCCAGAAACCAATAAGAACACTCAAATACCCAACAAATGAGGACACTAACCCAATCCAATAGAAACATCAGATACAACCACCAATCAGTGTATACATGTACCAACCACTAGCAGACTATATAAGGTCCCAGCAACCTCAGACAAGGTTTGCTGGCCAGGGAGTTGGAAGCTGCTTCTCCTGTTCAGAATCAACGGTAGTCAGATGTAGCGTGTAGTCCGTTTTGCGTTGCATGATTCGTGTAATTCGAAACTATCTGGTTTACGCCGATTTTTTAAATATCCTATACCGCAAACAATTATATAAAACAGTGCGCTGACTCCAGGAACAGCTGCACAAGCTTCCGTTTTAGGAGAAGCGCACTGCCCATGCATTCATTTCCTGGGTTGTTATGCGTTCCTGGGCAAACAAATGATTAGACTTTGCACTTAGCAGACCTTCCTAGTTCCTGAGCCTTGTGCGGGCAGGAGCAGCGAGCTGATTGTGTAGCTGAGATCGGTTCACAAAAAAAAAAAAAAAAATATGTAGTCCAGTCCATAAGATACTAAAAGTTGAAACAACGACCCATATCTTTGGACAGAGCGGAAGGATCGGAGCTGGTGAAACATGGTGAAAACCTGCAACGTCTGTAGCCTCTACTCAGTAGTTTCTTGTGCACTGTTGCTTGCTCTGGTTAATGGCGCTGGGGCAGCTAAGATCCTGGTGGTCCCAGTGGACGGCAGCCATTGGCTAAACATTAAGATTCTCATGATGGAGCTACTGGGACGAGGACACGAGCTCACTGTGGTGAAAGCCTCCAATGCCATCTACATAGAAGATGGATCAGACAAATTTATAATAGAAACTATTCAAATGCCACCGACCACGTTGACCAAAGATGAGGTTGAAAAACATGCCCTTGACTGGATTTTTAGAATGGCCTTCTCCAAAGACAGATCATCACTTTCCATTGCTTGGGAAATACTTGGCGTAATTCAGCAAACCACTGTGAACCATGCAGCGGTTATTGCAGCCATGTTTGAAAACAAGGAGCTGATGGAGCGCCTTCACAATACACGTTTTGAGCTTGTCCTGGCTGATCCGTATTTTCAAGGTGGAGTTATGCTGGCACATCACCCTGAGATTCCAGTAGTATTTTTGGGACGGTGGCTGCAAATTGAAGACATCCACTTGGCTACGGCCCCATCGCCACTCTCATATGTGCCAGTGCTGCATTCTAGGTGGACAGATAGAATGAGTTTTGTTGAAAGATGTAAAAACTTTTTTCTTTACAGCTTGAATGAAATTCTAAATAAGTTCATTGTTTACCCAACGTATGATGAACTTTGTCAGCGGTATCTGAAAACAGACAGCGGACTTTATCACCTTATTAAAAAGGCTGATATTTTCCTGATGAAGGTGGATTTTGTCTTTGAGTTCCCCAGGCCGATCATGCCCAATGCCGTCTACATTGGAGGCTTTCAGTGCCGACCTCCAAAGGCTCTTCCTGCAGAGATTCAAGAGTTTATGGATGGTTCTGGTGATGCGGGAGTGGTGGTCTTCTCATTGGGAACGTTTTTAAGAACTTTACCATGGGAGGTAGCCAATAAGATTGCAGCAGGTCTGGCTAGGCTTCCAGAACGTGTAATATGGCGCTACACAGGAGAGACACCGCTCACACTGGGAAATAACACCAAGATTCTGAGCTGGCTGCCCCAGAATGACCTTCTTAGTCATCCAAAAACAAAGGCCTTCATCGCCCATGGAGGAGAAAATGGCGTTTACGAGGCCATCTACCATGGAGTGCCAGTGATCGGCTTTCCAGTCTTTGGTGACCAGTATGAAAATATCTTGCGGCTTAACAGTCGGGGAGCTGCCTTTTTGTTGAAGAACCTGCCAGAATTAACAGCTGAAAACATTTACAATGCAGTAAGAACTGTTATTGATGACCCAAGCTATAGAGCCAACATGCAACGCCTATCTGCTCTGCACAGAGATGTTCAGGTCCACCCAATGCAGACCGCCATCTTCTGGATAGAGTACACCATCCGTCACAAGGGCGCGTCCCATCTTCAGGCCGCCGGGAATGGCTTGCCCTTCTATCAGTACTATCTGGTTGATGTCATAGGATTGCTGGGCGCTGTTCTACTTCTTACCGTCTGGTTAGCATGGAAAGTGTTAAAAGCTATTGTGAAAAGAGTATGTTTGGGGAAAAGGAAACAAAAACGGGACTAGAGAGGAGTGTGACATGAATAAGAAATTATAATCCTTTCTTGAAGTTGATGAGGTGTGTAGGTCAATCTGAGGCAATACTTTTGTAACGATTAGGTGAGTCCCTTTGACTTTCCCTTCGCTACTTTGTGATTATTGTTAGTCCCATTTTATGAATTGTTATTATGTGCTCATTGTAGGCCTTCCAACATACGTCAACACTACAGCAGTTTGATGATGTTATGCACATTCTTGCACACTATGGGTCAATGACATATAGATTATGGTGTTGAGAGAGCTTTCTACTGCTACCACGGTTATATGGTTATCGATTAAACTGATTTGAGTTTGATTTTTTCTCTCTTGTTTCAGGTTGTCCTCTATATCTGCGGGTACTTCTCCCGTAGTCTCATCAAGTGGTAGGTAGGTGTACCCACCTGATCACGATGTGTAGATAGTGTTCACCAAGGTCCTGAAGAATTGCTACCGATCCCCTTGACGATTAAAGCAAGAAACATGTTGACCCGTAAAGTAAGAGTAGGGCGCAAATACGTTGATCTAGTATGGTCATATATGCCACACTCTCTCTTGTTTTTAATCAGGTAGGGAGCCTACCAGAATAAATGTCTTTTACTGGACTCCCTGACCTGTTTTAACCCCTTTTTTCATTCACCAGCACATCACATCTACACTTAATAGGTCCCTCACCCTCACGACATCATATGGCATGGAACAAAAGATCTCCGCCAAAGAGCCCCTCATTGGGTGCCCGTCGGGTATTGCAGCGCCAACCCGACGAGGAGCAGGCCCAATGATGAAGCATGACACCTAGTTGGCTGGGTGTGTGAGGGCCCTAGTTCCAAAGGGAACAACATTTTTTTCCCTTGTTTTAATGACAGTAGGACTCCCTGTAATCGTGGTATCCTGTACTTAGCTCTCCTTTTCCCCCCCTTTTTTTAGACCTAATATAGGAACAACGTACCTTCTTTTTGTTCAAGATTGTTTAGGGCATGTACGTTGGACCTTCAAAGCCCTCAGTCCCCCTTCTTTGTTGTACAGAATCTCCTAGGAGACAGACAGGCTCAATCCACACTTTGGACTTCTGCAGGTAAAGGCCTCACAAACTTGAAATCTAACACTACTGTTTGAATAAAACTTTACTCCCTCTCCTGGCCAAAAAACGAAGTGCACAGTCCCTATTAAACACAGTTTAAGCAGCTCACAGAAGCACCCTCTGATGTAGAATATCCCTGTTGCTAGGGGGGCTGGTTTCACTGGCTTGTTAACACAAAATGGTGGCTGGGGTGCACTGTTTAACATACAGGTCTTAGCACAGAGCAAAGGAGAAATTTGGAGGGAAAACTGAATAGTCACCAGGAATGAGAGGGGAAAAACTACAGAATTTGGACTGCAAATCCCACAATTCAACACGTTAAATGGAAGCAATCATGGGCAGGAAAACCACAAGTTTAAAACACAAAAACAGGTGATAAAATATGCAATCACAGGCAGGTTAAAACTACAATTTTAAACTGTAACAACCACAGGCAAAGACAGTAATCACAGAAAGGGAAAATCGTTTTTTTAAACACTTTTTGGGGGGGGAAGAGACAGCACTAGTCTGCTTCCTTACCACTTCCTGGACTCTGCTCACTGCAATCTGGGGCATAGGTAGGCTGCAACTCACAAGATGGAGGAGAATGATTTGGGGTGCACCCAGCAAAGCCTTAAGGAGCCTGGGCAGGTGTGAGGGGAGGGCTCAGAGTTGCCTGGTAGCTGAATAGCCAATCCCTAGTCCTAGGCCTGCTTAAAGAGTTTTATATAGCACGAACTTGACCCGAATCGGGTATCAGAGCGCTTTACATAGCACCAGTTACGTTACATTAGGACACACATTCATTTTTGTTAGATATATATATATATATACACACATACATACACACAAAATGTACTAAAACAAAGAGCTCCATTCATACCACTCCCTTTCGCACCAGGTGGAGCCAAAGCAGTATTGGTACCACTTAAGTCTGTCTTATTATTTATTAAATGACAAAAACAACAGACACTAATTATTTTAAAAATGTTTTAAGTCGTTGCCAAATTGATCGTTTGGAACCACTGGTGGATCGAACTAAAAACTGAGCTCAGGTGCGCTTAAAACATAATTCCTCTAGGTTTTAGGCACCAAGGAAAAGGTGCTTGCAGATGTATGTACCTGGTTTTGCCCATAAAGTGTCATCAGTCTGTGGCAGATCAGCTCCATGCCATTACATTGTGGGCATAAGTCACTTAGATCAGTGGTTCTCAACCTTTTGACTTCTGTGGACCCCTACTTAAGCATTACTGAAACTGGGGACCCCCACTGAATCATTATTGGAATCCGGGGACCCCCACTGAGTTATTACTGGAAGTTGGGGACCCCGGACTAAGCATTATCGATTTTTTGAACTGCAAAACAAAGAACAAATACAGAAGCAAGCATTCATCAAACAAATACACAATTATAACATTGTATTCACAAACAAATATATATATATAAAAAAAATCTAAATGTTAATGGGCTGGTTAGCGCTTTTTTAAATTCAATTGACACCACTCATTGCCAATACTATATTCTGTTTGATGTGCTCTCTCAAATTAATCTAATGATATTAACTTAATTTTAAGCCTCCAATTTCAAATTCCTTCACAGTTACAGAATATTTTAACATTTTTAGTTTTTAATTTTGCTTCTTTATTTAATATCTTTTAATATTTCATTTTCTAAACAGTTGCGGACCCCCCGGGAATAGGTTTGCAGACCCCCAGGACCACAGGTTAAGAACCAGTGACTTAGACTATTTTTGGGCTATTAACCTTGCTGTAATTTATGCCAAAGCCCTTGATTTGTAGAGCTTTTTATTTACCTCGGGACATTTTTTCAGGTATTTGTAATGTAATCTTGGATAATATCACCAAATATGAAACTACAAGACCTAATACATGAAGTACTATTGACTACAAAGACAGGACTGGCAGGCAAGGGTGACATGACATGAGGCCACTCAAACGGTTGAGAAGCTGGAGACTCAGGTGGAGAAATGGTTACGTCTCCCTCTGTCCATGGCAGGCAGAATCGCTATAATTAAGATGATGGTCCTACCGAAATTTTTATATCTTTTTAATAATATCCCCATGCCCCTCACACATAGTTTCTTTTTAACACTACGATCCCATCTCACCCGGCTGGTGTGGGGTGGCGGGCGGCCGCGTGTTCGATGGAGGATACTCACTTTACCGTATGATAGGGGCGGATTTGGAGTGCCGGACTTTTATTTATACTACTTAGTGGCACAGTGTAGTTACGCCTTTGCTTGGTACCTCCCAGACGCAAGGATCCCATTTCTGCGCCCAGAGGCCGATTTTGTCCTCCCTGAGCGGCTAGCGGCCGTTTTGCCCAAGGGCGAACCCAGGAATCCAGTTGACATACAAACGGTTTCGACCACCAGCTGGGCGTGGAGCAGGCTCCACCGCTATACCGGCACTTCAGTTTTATACTCATCGGCCCTTCCGCTTCTGAATGCCCGTTGGCTCCCCATAACAGGTGAGAAACTTGTGCAACGCACACTGACTAAGTTTGACATTTTCATGATAGGTGACTTGTACCCTGGCGGACATATCTTTTCGGCCGCTGAGGACGCTCGCTTCCAAGAGGCCACGTTCATGGACAAATTTGTTCTTAAGAGACTATACTCAGCATTACGAGCCACGATCGTTGGCTTTCCGTTGGAGCCCGACTCATTTGCACCATTATCTCTCCTCATTGAGAATAAGAGTGGAGTACACATAGTTTCTAAACTTTATAAACTATGCATAGCACAGGTCCCTATCATAGACGACAGGCTTCGTGAGGAGTGGGAGGCTGATCTGGGTCATCCAATTACGGACGACCAGTGGGCCGTCTGTTGTAGAGCCACAAAGGACATCTCGTTAAACAGTCGCCATAAATTATTACACTATAAGTTTCTGCGAAGAATTTACATGACACCGGCAAAAATGCATAAAATTGACCCCAATAGGCCACACACATGCTGGAAATGCAGCGCTCAGCACGCTGATTTTGCCCATCTGACCTGGACTTGCCCCTGCATACGCCCATACTGGGAACAGGTGCACAAAACATTAGGGGACATACTTGGGCTCACACTGGTTCCTGTTCCGGAAGTGGCGCTTTTGGGCTACACGGTTAACTTTCCGAAAGCAGTCCGGAAACTTGCATCCCTTGGCCTTCTTTTGGCAAAACGAGAGATAGCGTTACACTGGGGCAGCAAAGTTTCTCCCACGTCGCAAGGCTGGTTGAACAGTTTAGCGCACTGCAGTACAAATAGCGAGATCTACTCCAGCATGTTACCCAGCACAGCCCGCCCCAAGGATATCTGGGGCCCCTATAAGGTATATATTGACACCCTACGCAACTCCATCGCTTCTCAGTTCAACTCGGGGATAGTACCCACGGGTATAGGATAGGACATTTGGCTTCCACACTGACAAGTCATTAGGCTTTATATTGCACGGCTGGGCCTAACACCACCTCGCTCACACCACGTCAGCAACTTTCTGTTCCATTGGGATAAGGACGGCATCGGCTTAGTGGCCAGGGTCTGCTGCATCGATAGACATTGAGGGGACATTTAGATATTTGATCGGCCTGTTGAAAATTGTAAAACGTACACTGTATTGATCACAGTATTGAGCTAAGACATTGCATGATACCTTCTTTTATTACAATGTGATATTTGCGTGATCGCACTGTGTATATGATGCAGCTACCAAGGACGACTGTAACGGATGAAACATTTGTCTCTGTTTTTGATAATCAATCAAAAAAAAAAAGTAAAAAAAAAAAAAAGGATTGCGCGTCAAAGGGGGTTTGAAGACGATACCGACCCGGAGCGCAGCAAATCACATCCGAACCCGATGGTGGAAAAAACCAATCTGGGGATGGAGTCGATGCCCATGCGCACTATCATCGTAAGGAGGAGTCACCCATCTCGTGACTACAAACACTTCTTCGAACAAAAACAAACTGCAAACATCCGAGCCCAACACCAGATGGCGATCTATGCACAGTATATGATCTACAGCTCATATGCCTCGAACATAATATTTTTATACAAACAAATAGGTCTGAGTTCAGTCTGAGTGTGAGACATTTCTATTCCGAGTGTGTACAATAAATGCTTAACACTACCCTCTGATAAAGCCTTACTGCTCGCCCACTCTACCACAAATAGAGAGTAAGGTATCTATTTTTACCTCTGCCTACCTTTGGGGTTGCTGTGATGGTATGGAGTTAAAGAGGGATGCTGTGATGTGAAAAAGGAATGCTGTGAAGCTAGGGAGTGAAAAGGGATGCTGTGATGGTAGGGAGTGATAGTGGTAAGGAGTGATAGTGGAAACTAGAAAAACAGACAACACCCCAAATGACCTTTTGCCTGCGCCTCTAGTTTTTTTTGACAATTTCTTAATTGGGTTGTATTGTCACACACAACAGCGGACTTACTGCTGTAGCTGCCGTCATACTGCACCAAGGATTCTGCACTCTTTTGCATGGAGGATTTGGGCTCCTTGTCTTGTTTCTTCCCTGGAGTGTCTGGTGCGTCTGTGCTGCTGTGCGTAGAACGCTCCATGCTGTACAGCGAGTGGTTACTGCCACTGTCCAATCGGCTGAGCGCAGAAAAGGTCTCTTCCACAGGGGACCTGCTTTCGGTCTTTATACCTATATGTAAGGTGGGGAAGGGTTATTGCCAATATAAGAGTTTTTGACTACCAGGACATGTAAATCTAAAAAGTACATGTCCAACTTTTTAAATACACTGCACCGTGCCCTGTGGGCTGTCCGGGGCCTACCCCAGGGGTGACTTACATGTATTAAAAAGGAAGATTTGGGCCTTGGAAAACGTCTATCTTGCCAGGGCGAAATGACAGTTTAAAGCTGCTCCCACAGGCTGCAATAGCAGACCTGGGGCATGTTTAAAGGGCTACTTAAGTGGGTGGCACAATCAGTGCTGCAAGCCCACAAGTAGAATTTAATTTATAGGCCCTGGGCACAGGTAGAGCTAAGGTGTCATCTACCTGCTTTGCAGTCCTGAAATGGTTAAAGAAAGATTTTATGGTTGATTCCTCTCCCAGCACAAAGAACTGTGATCCAGGCTCTTGTAATTTCAAGATTGGATTATGGAAACGCCCTGTATCTGGGAGCTGATAAATCGACCATTCAGAGGCTGCAGTTGGTGCAAAACGCAGCAGAAAGGATTCTTAATCGCCTACCTAAGTCTGCCTCTGTCTCAGGGTTTCACCGAGACTTACACTGGTTGACGGTGTCGAATCAGGTTAAGTTCAAAGCTCTGTGCCATATGTTTAAAATCAAAACAGGATTGGCCCCTAAATACTTGAAGGATCTGGTTCAGCTTTACCAACCATCGGGCCCCTTGCGTTCCGCTCAACAGATCCGGTTTGTGATTCCTAAAATCCGATTGGCCTTTATGAGAGGCCCGTCTTTTTCCTATCTTGGGCCGACTTTATGGAATTCCCTGCCAGCCTTCTTGAGAGATGAGACCTCTCTTCTCGCGTTCAGTAAGGGTTTAAAGACCTGTCTGTTTTAATCAAGCTCTTAGTATTTTCCCTCTTTCTTTCTCTCCCTACCCTTGCCCGGCACCGGGAAACCCCTTGGGGTAGCTGTGCACCCTACAAATTCTGGAATAATAATAATAACTTATAAGTAAATTAAATATGGCAATTCGACCATGTTTTAAGGAGAGTGCACAAGCACTTTAGCACTGGTTAGCAGTGGTACAGTGCGCAGAGTCCTAAGGCCAGCAAAAACAAATTCAGCAAAACAAGAGGGTTGAAGGCAAGGTAGTGGGAAAACCATGCCAAGGATGTCAGGTTTAACAGTTGGGTATTAGTTGCAGTGATGTTTATTAGCATTTAGTGAGCTCCAGATTTGGAGCACTAACATCTAGCACATTTTATGCATGTAAGCAAAGGAATGTGATCAGTTACACATTATGATCTGAGAGTCTGCTGGGTCTTGAATTTGGGGAAATCCAGATCTTTACTACTCTTCTGACTTCTCAGTGGCTGTTGAAGGTTCTTATCACCTAAGGGAGTACATTCCAAAGGTTGCGTGTCTGTGCTGAAAAGGATCTCCCACTTAGACTGCTTTTATGGTCTGGCTTGACAGCGCAGCTGTCGCTAGACAATTAGGATAGAATCACCAACAGAGGCGCTTTGGCACCACACACATTTTGGGAGCTATGAGTTGTGTGCTTCCACAAAAAGTGCTTTCCCTCCACACAGCTGCGATCATTTTGTCTATTTATTTTGTTTATTTATCCAGCAGCCTTAGCTTGAAATTTCATAGGGAAACATGTGACACCGCATTTATAGTGTCTTGGATAACCAAATCACTTATGTTGTTTTTATGTGGTAGCAACACAGATGGGAGAAGTGCAGTAAATAACCTACATAGCTCAGACAAAATAGTAGGGTCAAGGAAGAAGTACAAGAGCACATTGATCAAGGCTAAGAGGAGTTGGGAACTGGAACAGTAGCAAGAGTTAAGTAACACATTTGAAAATGGGAATATAAAGGCATTCTGGAAATTAGTGGCAGAGGGCTTTCGTGCCATTGATAATAACCTAGAGACAGTAGTGCAGCCAGACAAGTGGGTCGCCCACTTTGGGGCTCTCTACTGTGATTGGGACCCAACAAAGACCCAAATTGGAAATATGAGGATGGACTCTGCTAGTGAGACTGGTATTCTAAATTATGAGGACAGAAGGGAGGGTGGGATGACTAAGGAGTCGATACCTTTTTCTCTTACGGAAACCGCACAAGCCCTCAAGTTAATGAAGAAAGAAAACACACCCAGATTGGATGGTATTCCTGGGGATTTACACTTATCACACCCTGAAGTGTGGGTTCCATATTTGAATGCATTGAAGAATGCCTTTATGGGAGGTGTGGATATGCCCCCCTCATGGCAGGGTTGGCTATTATCCCAATTTATAAAAAAAGGTAGGAGAGATCTAACTTTCAACTATAGTCCTTTTAAGTCTATTAGATAACAGCCAAAACATTTTTAATAGGCAGGCCCTGGTAAGGCTTCAAACATGGATATCTGATAATCAAATCCTCTAGGGCTCACAGGCAGGCCTTAGAAAAAGAGTTAAAACCATCAATCAAGTCTTCCACTTCAAGGTCATATGCTGGAAGAATGTGGCCTTGAAGAGGGAACACTTGTATGTTGCCTTACTAGATCTGAGGTCAGCATTTGACCTGGCCCCGAGGGAAAATCTTTGGAGGGTGTTGGATGCCTACGGAGTCTCAGAAGATCTTCTTTGGGTTCTAAGAGTCCTCCACTCTCCATACGAATGCTCTGGTGCGATGGAATGAGGGAGGCGATTTGACTGATAGAATCCCTATTAACCGAGGCGTGAAGTAGGGCGGTGTACTTGCACCTACTCTCTTTAGTCTTTATATTAACGAGGCAGTAAGTTGACTATCAGAATGCAAGCACGATGCACCTACATCTGCAGGTACAACAGTGCCAATTTTAATGTTTGCTGATGACATCCTTCTTATTTCAAGAACCCCCATGGGCCTCCAGGTGGCATTGGATGCCTTTGCGACCTTTTGTAAGAACAGGGGCTTGGCGTTAAACCCAGAAAAATCAAAGTATCTTGTAATTAATCCACATAGGTCTTTCAGAGGCAGAATGAACATTGAGGGTGCCCCGATTGAGCGGGTCAAACACTTTGACTATCTTGAGGTAAGGTTGTCTGAAACTCAGTCCTGGGGGGCGCAATTGGTAAAGTGTAAATCTGCCTTCATCCAGAGAATGTTACCAATTATAAGGAAATTTAGGCTACCTCGGGAGGAGCAGTTTCACCAGTTCTAAATATATATAGAGCTATGGCGGTGGGTGCAGCTATATATGGGGCAGAATTATGGAGGTTGCAGATGCATCTGTCCTTTCCCTGGTTGAGAATAAATTCATTAGGGGACTTTTTAACCTACCTGTGACTCCCCTCATGACTCTGAGGCTGGATTTAGCACTACACTGTATCTACATGGTTGCTTCCCTAAAACCATTGATGTATTGGGTACAACTCTGGTCAACACCGGAGCTATCTCCGTATAGGGAATCGCTAATTAAACTGATTGCATGTGACCGTTAAGTTCGCACCCCATGGTTAAAATATGTTAAAAAACAATGTTCGCACCCATGGTTAAAATATGTTAAAACACTATGTAAAGTGGTGAGGATGGAAGTTAATGGAATGCTCCAGCAGAAATCTCGAAGAGTGCTTATACAGGCATTAAAAAAAAGCATATTGGGAAAATGCCATCCAAGTAATCTGGCTTACCTGTGATGCTAGCACAATAACAAGTCAGTTCCTGGGTCATAAATGTTTGCCTAATTTTGAACTATAAATAAATAGAATTGTTCCCTTTCAAGCTAGACAGTTGTATGTTCAGTTTAGATGTGATGTCCTACTTTAAGATAGATCGTTTCCTCCAAAAGGGATAAGTCAGATGGGTCCTTGACACACTGCCCATTCTGTCAGGATCTAAAAGAAACAGAAGGCCACTTCCTTCTTTTTCTGCGCTAGATATGTAGCCCCACATAGAACTGAATTATTGCAGTGTGTAAGCTGTTGGATGCGAGTATGTTGTATACTGCCCTTGACAGATTTTTTAACTGTGACGATGGACTTTTATATATTGTCATTTTATCAGAACTCTTTTAATATTTATGTTTTTAAAGATGTATCCAATGTATGTGAAGTCCTTTTTGGCCAGCTGTACATCTATTGTGTATGATAAGTCTGATTCATTGCTGTATTTTTGTGATGTTTGTATTGCTTTTAGGGCTTTGAAGCTGAAATATAGTATTACCATATATATAACCTACATGGATTTTTAGGACTAGTGTGACAGTACAACTGTCACTTGACCTTTTAACCTACACTAATATTATTCTACAGGTTTTTTCTACCACACAAATACATATCCACTCCAATGCTATTTACTTGTAATGCTTCACAATACCATACACCATTCCATTAAAGCCAGATCTATTGGCATTACCAATGCTTGTATGAATAGGGGAGATTAACAAGCCAGCCTTGCTCTGAGGTTTCTCTTTTGGTTGTATAATCTGAGCTTGGATTGTAAGAAGGTGGGTTCTGTGCTACAGATCACAATGTATAGAGCTTTGACAGAAAATCTTGACACTGGTAGTCAGCGAAGAGCTTTGAGAGCGAAGGTAATGTGCTCTGTGTAACTTAAGCACTTGCTAGCTGCTGCATCCCGAATTCTTTTACATTCATTCATATTTCTTTAGGTTCTGTGAGTAGGTATTATATGAAAGCTTTCTTAAATTACTTAATCATGAACACCAAGTGTAAAGTTCTAAGGTGTAGACAATGTAGCTCCTGTATATGTGGACAACTCAGTTGCAGGGTGGTATTAAAACAGTGTTTATTCCTGCTCTCATTATTTTTGTTTTAATTAATGTGTTAGTATTTTCAAAGGAAGATATTTTACATCCGTCTTAAATGATTTGTTAGAGTGTTCAAATTGTCATATCTTTATCAATCCATACTTTATCCATATTGTTCCGGCACAAAAGTATGCTCAAGTATGCCTGAAGTGGGGTGCCACTCACATGTCCTTAACTTGTGTAAAACTCCCTTTGATGAAAATTCTAAGCTATGACAAAAGCACAAATACATGTTTTAAAAATGCTTTTCTGATAAATTGATTGCTGCTGTGTGCTTTACCTAATTCTGCCGTGCCAAGGGACACAAATCTCCCGCCAATAGATGCAAATATATTTTAAATACATTGAATATTAAACTTATGGATCTTGTATGATTCTTCTCCTGTCCACTTACAGGAAGAATATAAAATCATGAGCAGTACGTTTGCTGCATAAACTCTAAAAACTCAGATTACAGGGAGGCATCACAAGCAAATGTATTTATTTTACAGCTTGTAGGAAAGTAGGATCTGCTTCTTATGGTTACCCCCACTTTTTGCTTTTTGCACCCACTGTTTTGACTAGTCTGGCTGGGATCCTGCTATCCAGGACCCCAGCCTATCTGCTTTCTCCCTTAAATTGATATGTATGTACTTTGGTACAACTCCAGATTGGATACTGGGGTACCCTTGTCAGTCCCTAGTATATGGTACACAGGTACCCATGGCATAGGTACCCCAGAGGCCTCCCATGGGCTGAAGCATGTATTATGCCACTCCTGAGAGGTCATGCAAAATGGAACCCTAGGTCTGCTACTGCAGCCGTGTAAGCTGGTGCTTGCACCACTTACGAGAGATATAGGTTCACTATATCTATATATATCACTATACTTAAAACCTTATAAGTCACCCCTATAGCAGGCCTTAACAATCCTGAAGGCAGGGTGCTGGGTTTTACGTGAGAGGGTGCTCCTGCATGAGCTGTGCCCCTCTGCAGTCTTCGGAGACCATTCTCCGGGGCTGTACGTGATACTACCAGACATATAGGTAGAGGTGCATTATAACCTTGCGGTAAATGCTATCTCAAAAACGACTGCAACGAAGTATGTTGTGTTTGGTGTCAAACACCTTGGAATCATACCTCCACACCAGTAACTGGTGTGGGAGGTATGATTCCTCCCCTCAGAACCGAGGTTCTGGGGGTACCTAAGTCTACCGGTACCAACTTTCTCGAGCCTTACAGCACAAAATGGATGCTGCCAGCCACAGACACGAGTCTGCCCTCCTGCTGCTGAGCCAAGCTCGAGCAGGGGAAGGCAGCACAATAGGCATCCCGTCACAGGGAGGTGTGACCACCTCCCAGACAGGATTTAGTGTATTGGGGCTGGGTGGGTGCACTGTTACAGTGCCAGAAAGTCTGCACGAGGGGCACACTTGGTGTCCCTGTGCATAGTCCAGTTCAAACCAGTTCTAGGAGCCAATTGCTCCTGCTCTGGCGCGAAACTGGACAAAGGACATGGGTGTAGCCACCCCTCTGTCCTGTCCCTCCCCTAGGAGGGTCCCTAGAATCTGTCCAACCCTTTCCCGTGGGTATAAAATGGGTTACCTGGCTACAGGACATTAGATTTTACGTGGACAAGATTCTGCAAGAAGATACCACTACACTTCGACCGCCTGGACACGCTGGACTTCGCTGGACCTCCCTTGGGCTCGACTTCGTCTTCCCTTGCTGTCCCCAGTCTCGCCACTGTCCATGATCCATACAGGCTCCAAGCAGGACACTGTGGACCTCCAAGACAACAGAAGAATCTCCCTTGGAGTGAAGGAGTCACTCCCCTGCAAACGCAGGCACCGTAACGCATCTGACTGGTTTGCTGATCCTGAGTTCCTGAGGACTCCGCAGGCTCCAGCAACACAGGAGGTGGGTTTCTGAAGGTCTCCAAGGTTGATCTCCCCTCTCACTGAGTTTGAGGCGGATATCCCTTGTGGGGACTGTATACCCGTACTCCTGTGTACAGTGTATATTTGCAGCTGCACATGCTTGTTGTCATGCAACAATTCCGTGCATTGGGCCATTTGTAGCCCTAATCCTATTGCATCTTTTCTGAGAAGGACTCTATCATCCTTGCACCCTGTGCCCTGCTAGCTGGTATCCTGTGAAACCGCCTGAGGTCCCCTCACGACTCCTGTGCCTTCGGCCTGTGGGTCCACTTGAGGGTCAACTTTGCTTTATTTGGGCTCCCCTGGTTGCTCCACACCTGCCCTGACTTCCCTTGCTGTGGTGAGTCTCCTGGTCCTTTCTGGGCCAGATCGACACCAAATTTGACCATCTATGTTGTTTGCCGCTGCAAAGGCTTGATTGGTGCTCCCGCCAGACACCGACCCCTCAGCACTCGACATCCTTTATGGGACAGCTTGCCTCCAGCTCTTGGTCATCCTAGACGTCTCTGGGTCCTCGCAGCTGAAGAGTCAAGATCACTGTCAACACACCTGAAGCACCCGACATCGGTGGGCATTCGTCTACTGAGCCCCTGGTCACTCCAAAGTGACCCAGACTCTGTCCCCTCTGCTTTCAGGTTCTTCTCATCTAGAATCCATGTTTGGATTCCACCAGACACTTTTCTTTCTTCCAGCAGCAGCATTTCTTTGTCGACATCCATAGAGAACGACAAGAGTTTCCGACGCCACTTCGCACCTATGCACCCGGCTCCCCTGGGATAGGTAACTCTGGTACAAAGGTATCCACGGGTGGGGTGGCCCTCCAAACCCTTAAGTTCCAAGGGTTGTCTTCGTAATCTGCTGGGAAGGGTCCTTAATCTCTGATTTTCCAACCGCGACTTTCCCATTGAATTGTACGGAGCACACGGTCGTGTTCCCACACTGCACCCGTCCTCCGTGGGGTCCCTACACTCACCTTGGGTGGTTCCTTGGGGTCCCAGCGATTCTACACCTTCTAGACTAGGTCTAGTCCCGAGTCGTGGTTCTTATACCACTTATTTAGTATATGGTTTGGTCTCCCCCGGGAGCCCACTGTGTATTGTGCTACTTACGTTTGATTCTTTGCAATTGTGTTATTTGATTTGTGTTCTATCCTCGTGTAGAGGATACTAGAGCGTGTTATATATAATAAATACATATTTTCATAACTACTGTGTGGTTTCCCTTTCATTTAACTAATACTATAAGGTTGCATTCTGGTAAAACAAGGTGCTTAACATTTCTTCAAGACTTAGCCTGAAGGCTGCTCTCCATAGCTACCACTAGGATAGCTTTCATAAAGGTTATCTTTGACCTAATCACCATAAGCGTTGTTTGGACTGGTACAAGGTGCCCACTTTAATTAGTGGACAGCATATACCAGGCCAACTTCTCACATTGTTGGCAGCGGTGGGATTCAAGCCTGCATTGTTTTACCAGAAAATCTTTTGTACTGATTAACTGAAAAACCACTAGTATCTAGGAACATATAATACTAGCTTAAGATAGTAAGTTCTACTGAACTTGGGGTTGGGTAAGTCAAGGGTCTAGCACACCCTTTCTCCAACCCAAGAGAGTTTAGTTCCCACTAGGTTAGGTAGGTGCCTACACCACACCTCACTTAGTATGTCTTCTAATGGGAATGCCACTGGTGGCATCCTGCCTACTAAATATGATAGCTTTGCATTCACTGAATTGAAAGCCATGTGTGTATCTGGGAAGCTGAAGACAGGGAGAAATGCCAACACTCAACGTCTCATTGATGCATTACTGCTAGATGACATTAGGAAGACTCCTGGGTCAGATGAGCAGGATAGAGTGGGTAGTACAGGGGAAGAAGATAGGTCAGGAGGGGACACCTTCTATGACCTAGAGTCTAACCTTGGACAGGAGGATCAAAATGATCCACCCCTGAACAACTCGGATCCCCAGGAGGAAGAAGAAGAAGCGGGTCAAGAGGACCATCACTTTATTCCTCCAGGGAGAGTGCAGAGTTTACCAAGGAGATCTAGGTCTCCCTCTGCTGAGTCAGATCATTCTAGACATTCTGTAGGGACCTCTGTTTCTAGCAAGAGGGACAACTCTTATGACAGGGAGTGCCAATTACTAGAGCTTGAGAAAGCTAAGTTTAGGCTCAGGCAACAGCAATTGGCCCTGGATAAAGAGTCCCTAGAAGTCCAGAAGGCTAGAAAGAAATTGGTACTAGAGTCCCATGGTGGCAGCTATAGTGTCCCTAGGGTTAGGGAACACACCTTTGATCATAGGAACCTGAGCAAAATTGTCCCTCCCTTCCATGTAGGGGATGACATCCAGAAATGGATAGCTGCTTTGGAGAGGGCCTGTAAAGTTCAGAAGGTCCCTCAAGAGCAGTGGGCAGCTATCATGTGGCTCTCCTTTGCTGACAAAGGTAGAGATAAGCTCCTCACTGTTAGAGAAGAGGATGCTGATAATTATTCAGTCCTGAAGAGTGCTCTCATTGAAGGGTTTGGCTTAACCACTGAACAGTACAGGATTACGTTCAGAGACACCCAGTCACAATCCAACAAGGGAAAAGGCAAAAGGAAACCTTGGTGTCATATCTGTAAAGAGAAGACCCATTGGACAAAAGATGCCAATTGTCTAAGGGCCAAGGATTCTACTCCTACCACCACTGCCCCTAAGGCAACTGCTCCCCCTAGCACAGTTTCAAGTGGAGGTACACAGAACAAGGGAATAGTGGGGTTAACCTTGGGCTCTGAGATGGGTTCTGGCCTAGTCAGAACTCCAGCTCAGGCTGTTCTAGTCTGTGATGGAGGCATGGATATTGCCTCCTTTTTTGTTAGTCCCAGTAACCAGGGCAAATACAAACAACAGCCTTTAATAAATGGTAAGGAGGCCATGGCATACAGGGACACAGGTGCAAGTGTCACAATGATGACAAAAGATCTTGTGGACCCAGACTAGATCATACTTGGTGAGATGTACCAAGTGACCAATGCTAGCAATGTCAGGACAGACCATTCCTTGGCAGTTGTTAATTTCACCTGGGGAGGGGTAACTGGCCCTAAGAAGGTTGTGGTAAGTTCAGACCTCCCTGTGGAATGCTTGTTGGGCAATGATTTGGAGACTTCAGCCTGGGCTGAAGTGGAACTCAGGACTCATGCAGCAATGTTGGGCATCACTGCAGATGTGTTTGCTGTGACCAGGTCACAGGCCAAACAGAGAGCCACTGAACAGGCCCTGGATCCTGAAAAGATGGACCAGGTGCCTTCCAAGAAGAGGAGCAGGAGGGGTAAAGCTGAGTCTTCCCCCCAGGCCCAGAGTGAGGGTCAGTCTTTTGAGGAAGATGACTCCAGTCCTATAGAAGGAACTGTCTCAGATGAACTTGAACCTGATCAGGTTGAGTTTTTGGGGACAGGGGGACCTTCTAGGGCAGATCTGAGCCAGGAGCAGCAAACCTGCCCCTCTCTTGAACCCCTCAGACAGCAAGCTGCTGCTGAGGCTGCAGGGAATGTCAGTGGGTCCCACAGGATCTATTGGGATGAGGGACTTCTATTTTCAGAGGGTAGAGACCCCAAGCCTGCATCCACCAGGAAGTTGGATATACCTCTGACGTTTAGGGGCTTCCTACTCACCCTAGCACATGACATTCCCCTAGCAGGACACTTAGGCCAAAGCAAGACTTGGGACAGGCTTGTCCCTCACTTTCACTGGCCTCATATGTCAGAGGACACAAAGGAGTTTTGTCGCTCCTGTATCACTTGCCAAGCCAGTGGTAAGGCAGGTGGTACTACAAAGGCCCCCTGATACCACTACCTGTGGTGGGGGTTCCCTTTGAGAGGGTTGGGATTGACATAATTGGTCCCATGAACCCTCCAACAGCTTCTGGACATTCTTATATCCTGGTGGTGGTGAACCATGCTACCAGATATCCAGAAGCTATTCCCCTTAGGACCACCACAGCACCTGTGGTGGCAAGGGCCCTCCTGGGGATTTTCTCCAGGGTGGGTTTTCCTAAGGAGGTCTTAACAGACAGAGGTACAAACTTTATGTCTAGTTATATAACTGCAATGTGGAAAGAGTGTGGTGTAAACTACAAGTTTACCACACCCTATCATCCTCAGTGCAATGGGTTGGTTGAAAGGTTCAACAAAACCCTAAAGGGTATGATAATGGGGCACCCAGAAAAGCTCAGGCGAAAATGGGATGTTCTGTTGCCCTGCCTTCTCTTTGCCTACAGAGAGGTGCCACAGAAGGGGGTTGGCTACAGCCCTTTTGAACTTTTGTTTGGTCACCCAGTCAGGGGTCGACTATGTTTGGTGAAGGAGGGATGGGAGTTACCTCTCAAACCTCCTAAACAGGATATTGTATACTTGGTCTCCGCTCCAGGATGGCTGAGTATATGAAGAAGGCATCCAAAAACCTTGAGGCTAGTCAAGAATTGCAAATGGCCTGGCATGACCAAAAGGCTGTCTTGACTGTTTACCAGCCAGGACAGAAGGTGTGGGTGCTGGAGCCTGTGGCCGCAGCAGCTCTCCAAGACAGGTGGAGTGGACCCCACACCATACTTGAGCAAAAGGGAGAGGTCACTGACTTGGTGGACCTTGGAACTCCCTGGAGCCCCCACAGGGTGCTCCATGTGAACAGGCTCAAGCCTTATGTTGACAGGGTAGACATGGGCTTGTTCATGGCTACTGATGAGGGACAGGAGGAAGAGAGTGACCCACTCCCTGACCTCCTCTCACAGAACCCTGATGATGGCTCAGTAGATGGTGTAGCTTTAGCAAGCAGCCTCACTGAGCAGCAACAGTCTGATTGCAGGAAGGTCCTCAATCAGTTTAGGCACATGTTCTGACTGACTCCAAGTCAGACCACCTGGTGTACCCATGAAGTGGACACAGGTGAGAACCTACCTGTGAAGAACAAAATTTACAGGCAACCTGACCATGTCAGGGGCTGCATCAGGACTGAGGTCCAGAAGATGTTGGAATTGGGAGTCATTGAGCCCTCAGCTAGTCCTTGGGGTAGTCCAGTGGTCTTGGTACCAAAACCTCACACCAAAGATGGTAAGAGAGAGATGAGGTTTTGTGTTGATTACAGAGGACTCAATGCAGTCACTAGGACTGATGCTCATCCTATTCCAAGGGCAGATGAACTCATAGATACTTTGGCCTCAGCCAAGTTTCTGAGTACTTTTGACCTTACAGCTGGCTACTGGCAAATCAGACTAGCTGAGGATGCCAAGCCAAAAACAGCATTTTCAACCCCTAGTGGGCATTACCAATTTGTGGTGATGCCTTTTGGCTTGAAGAATGCACCTGCCTCATTTCAAAGGTTGGTGAACAAAGTTCTCACAGGCCTGGAAGACTAGTGCAGGTTATCTAGATGATATTGTTCTCTTTAGTTCCACCTGGGAGGATCACCTGGTCCACCTGAGAAATGTTTTGGAGGCCTTGCAAAAGGCAGGCCTCCCTATCAAGGCTACTAAGTGCCAGATAGGGCAGAGTCAGATTGTGTACCTGGGCCACCTTGTGGGTGGAGCCCAGGTTCAACCATTGCAGAGCAAAATCCAGACCATCATGGAATGGGTTGCTCCAACTACCCAGACTCAGGTCAGAGCTTTCTTGGGACTGACTGGGTACTACAGAAGATTTGTAAAGGATTATGGGTCCATAGTGACTCCCATGAATGATCTTACATCAAAGAGAATGCCCAAGAAAGTTCAGTCGACAGTTAGCTGTCAAAAGGCATTTGATGATCTCAAGCAGGCCATATGCTCTGCTCCCATTCTGCAAAGTCCTGACTATTCCAAACAATTCACTGTTCAAACTGATGCATCTGAGTTGGGGGTAGGGGCTGTGTTATCACAATTGAATGCAGAGGGTCAAGATCAGCCAGTAGCTTTTATTAGCAGAAGGCTGAACCCCAGAGAGAAACATTGGTCAGCTATTGAGAGGGAAGCCTTTGCTGTGGTTTGGGCTCTGAAGAAGTTGAAGCCATACTTGTTTGGAACTCACTTCATTGTTCACAGTGACCACAAGCCCCTCTTGTGGCTAAAACAGATGAAGGGTGAAAACCCCAAACTTTTGAGGTGGTCCATTTCCCTACAGGGGATGGACTATACCGTGGAACATAGACCTGGGAGTAACCATGCCAATGCAGATGGACTCTCCAGATATTTCCACTTAGAGCATGAAGACTCAACTGGGCAAGGTTAGTCTCATCTCCTTTCATTTGGGGGGGTTTGTGTAGGAAAGTAGGATCTGCTTCTTATGGTTACCCCCACTTTTTGCTTTTTGCACCCACTGTTTTGACTAGTCTGGCTGGGATCCTGCTATCCAGGACACCAGCCTATCTGCTTTCTCCCTTAAATTGATATGTATGTACTTTGGTACAACTCCAGATTGGATACTGGGGTACCCTTGTCAGTCCCTAGTATATGGTACACAGGTACCCAGGGTATAGGTACCCCAGAGGCCTCCCATGGGCTGAAGCATGTATTATGCCACTCCTGAGAGGTCATGCAAAATGGAGCCCTAGGTCTGCTACTGCAGCCTGTGTAAGCTGGTGCTTGCACCACTTACGAGAGATATAGGTTCACTATATCTATATATATCACTACACTTAAAACCTTATAAGTCACCCCTATAGCAGGCCTTAACAATCCTGAAGGCAGGGTGCTGAGTTTTACGTGAGAGGGTGCTCCTGCATGAGCTGGGCCCCTCTGCAGTCTTCGGAGACCATTCTCCCAGGCTGTACGTGATACTACCAGACATATAGGTAGAGGTGCATTATAACCTCGCGGTAAATGCTATCTCGAAAACGACCGCAATGAAGTATGTTGTGTTTGGTGTCAAACACCTTGGAATCATACCTCAACACCAGTAACTGGTGAGGGAGGTATGATTCCTCCCCTCAGAACCGAGGTTCTGGGGGTACCTAAGTCTACCGGTACCAACTTTCTCGAGCCTTACAGCACAAAATGGATGCTGCCAGCCACAGACACGAGTCTGCCCTGCTGCTGCTGAGCCAAGCTCGAGCAGGGGAAGGCAGCACAATAGGTATCCTGTCATAGGGAGGTGTGACCACCTCCCAGACAGGATTTAGTGTATTAGGGCTGGGTGGGCGCACTGTTACAGTGCCAGAAAGTCTGCACGAGGGGCACACTTGGTGTCCCTGTGCATAGTCCAGTTCAAACCAGTTCTAGGAGCCAATTGCTCCTGCTCTGGCGCGAAACTGGACAAAGGACATGGGTGTAGCCACCCCTCTGTCCTGTCCCTCCCCTAGGAGGGTCTCTAGAATCTGTCCAACCCTTTCCTGTGGGTATAAAATGGGTTACCTGGCTACAGGACATTAGATTTTACGTGGACAAGATTGTGCAAGAAGATACCACTACACTTCGACCGTCTGGACACGCTGGACTTCGCTGGACCTCCCTTGGGCTCGACTTCGTCTTCCCTTGCCGTCCCCAGTCTCGCCACTGTCCATGATCCATACAGGCTCCGTGCAGGACCCTGTGGACCTCCAAGACAACAGAAGAATCTTCCTTGGAGTGAAGGAGTCACTCCCCTGAAAACGCAGGCAGCATAACGCATCTGACCGGTTTGCTGATCCTGAGCTCTTGCAGACTCTGAAGGCTCCAACAACACAGGAGGTAGGTTTCTAAAGGTCTCCGAGGTTGAGCTGCCCTCTCACTGAGTTTGAGGCGGATATCCCTCTTGGGGACTGTATACCCATACTCCTGTGCACCGCGTGTATTTGCAGCTGCACATGCTTGTTGTCGTGCAACAATTCCATGCATTGGGCCATTTGTAGCCCTGATCCCAGTGCATCTTTTCTGAGAAGGACTCTGGCTTCCTTGCACTCTGTGCCCTGCTAGCTGGTATCCTGTGAAACCGCTTGAGGTCCCATCGCGACTCCTGTGCCTTCGGCCTGTGGGTCCACTTGAGGGTCAACTTTGCTTTATTTGGGCTCCCCTGGTTGCTCCAGGCCTGCCCTGACTCCCCTTGCTGTGGTGAGTCTCCTGGTCCTTGCTGGGCCAGATTGACACCGAATTTGACCATCTACGTTGTTTGCCGCTGCCAAGGCTTGTTTGGTGCTCTTGCCGGACACCGACCCCTCAGCACTCGACATCCTTTGTGGGACACCTCGCCTCCGGCTCCTGGTTGTCCTAGACATCTCCGGGTCCACGCAGATGAAGAGTCAAGATCACCGTCAACACACCTGAAGAACCCGACATGAGTGGGCATTCGTCTACTGAGCCCCTGGTCACTCCAAAGTGACCCAGACTCTGTCCCCTCTGCTTTCAGGTTCTTCTCTTCTAGAATCCATGTTTGGATTCCACAGGACACTTTTCTTTCTTCCAGCAGCAGCATTTCTTTGTCGACAACCATCTAGAACGACAAGGGTTTCCGACGCCACTTCGCACCTATGCACCCGGCTCCTCTGGGATAGGTAAGTCTGGTACAAAGGTATCCACGGGTGGGGTGGCCCTCCAAACCCTTAAGTTCCAAGGGTTGTCTACGTAATCTGCTGGGAAGGGTCCTTAATCTCTGATTTTCCAACTGCGACTTTCCCATTGAATTGTACGGAGCATGCGGTCGTGTTCCCACACTGCACCCGTCCTCCGTGGGGTCCCTACTCACTCACCTTGGGTGGTTCCTTGGGGTCCCAGTGATTCTACACCTTCTAGACTAGGTCTAGTCCCGAGTCGTGGTTCTTATACCACTTATTAAGTATATGGTTTGGTCTCCCCCGGGAGCCCACTGTGTATTGTGCTACTTACGTTTGATTCTTTCCAACTGGGTTATTTGATTTGTGTTCTATCCTCGTGTAGAGGATACTAGAGAGTGTTATATATAATAAATACATATTTTTATAACTACTGTGTGGTTTCCCTTTCATTTAACCAATACTATAAGGTTGCATTCTGGTAAAACAAGGTGCTTAACATTCCTTCAAGACTGTGGGGCCGATTCCGATCTCGGTCGGAGGCGGACCCAATACCATTCGGTCGGGAAAAAAGCCATGCGAAAGCCTGTTTCCCGACCGAACCGTACGCGGGTCCGGCCGAGCGAGTACGATGCGAATTCGCCGACCGACTCGTCCGGGCGTCCCGACAACTCCGACCGACTCGCTCGGACTCGAACCGCTCCGACCGACTCGTGTCCGATAACATACGGACGCATCGTACTCGTTCGGTCGGACTGCACGGGTCCGATTCGGTCGGAAATCTCTCCGGGTCCGGCTCGGTCGGAGAGATTTCCGGCCCGAATCGGAATCGACCCCTTAGCCTGAAGGCTGCTCTCCATAGCTACCACTAGGATACCTTTCAATAAAGGTTATCTTTGACCTAATCACCATAAGGGTTGTTTGGACTGGTACAAGGTGCCCACTTTAATTAGTGGACAGCATATACCAGGCCAACTTCTCACACAGCTCTTTGTAATGATCACAATTTTGTCTCCTTTGGCATATGAGATTTTACCAAAAAGGTGTTAATATTCATTAGTTCAGCCTTGCTTTTACGATATAGATTGCACTAATCAGCTTGGAGTGAAGGTATCTTCAGAAGTTTGAAGCACCAGGAAACCCTGTGGGTGTACGCTGCTCCCTATAAATACGGAATCTAGGCGACCCTAAACTAACCCCACCTGATTTAACTTAAAATAACTCAATCTCAACCAACCTAATCCAGCCCAATCAAACCTAATGAGTGCCAATTCTTAAGTTAGAATTGCATTTCCACAAAACAAAATGTTGTGGCTATCTATATCTTTCTGAAATTCTCCCTATTAAATCTCTTAATAGATCTCAGTAAACACTGGAGAACAACATCAATTCTATCATAGATTATAAAAAATACTGAGTCCATTATAGCATTTGTTCATAAGAAGACTAGGATTCCCAGAGATGGGAATTCCTCTGACTTTTGCATGCTAATAACTTTGTCACCGTTTGATGAATCTCCACAAAACTTTGCATACCTATTGATTGTTTTACATTGACTGATGATGCAAAGTATCCTGGTGATTAGTTAAGCAGGTGCAAAGAAAAAAGGGTGGTCATAAAATGCATTTTCCGCCAATGCATTTTCCATGAACTTTTTGGACAGACGTAGTGGCTAATTGGATTGCCATGAAAATTGGCAGGACTATAGATTTTAGTGTGGAAGAATTCCTTTTGGCATAGGAAGTGAATTGTTAACTAGCTTTTATGTTATAAGGCACAAAAATGTAGTGATATATTGGGCCGGGGTATATCGCAGTACTTTCGCAGTATACCGCTGTACCTGGTGAAAAGGCGGTTTCAGAAGTATTAGGAAGGCATTTGAAACACACATTTCTGGTCACATGACAATGAAAACAAATATAAAAATAGATAAGAAATAAAATTAAGAAGTAAACCATTGTGTGATTGGTTAATAACACAAGGAGGGCTAAAAACATAGACCAATTCTACTAAATAACAATATCCAAAGACACTCTGCTGACAGTTGGAAAGCAATATAGCTGCATTTCTTCTTCAAAAACATTACAGAGAAATTGAAAATTATACCTCATCATCTATATCATTATATTGCAACATAAAACAGGTACATTTCTTTATAAAATTCTGTTACAAAATATATACAATAAATAATTAACACGTGTATTCAGACAATTTATACTGTAAGCATTCTTTGTTATTTCATTTCTACAATAGATTTGGCCACATTGAACACAAGCTTAAAAAGCATTACCTGGAGAAGCATAAAATGAAATTGTACACCAGAGAGAGAAGAAAAAACTAGTGAACACAGAGAAGGAGGATGCCTGCACAAAAAACAATACTACAGGTAAGACTACAAAACTTTTTCTAATGCTTCTACACATGCTAATGTTAGTACTAAAATGGTTAATAGGAAGCAATTGATCATGAGACCACCATTAACATTTACCAAGACCAACAAAGACAATGGTGGCTATTCAACAAAAATATACAAGCATTATAAAACTTGTGTCCTCAAAAATCTGGTTCAAACAATTCCTTTTTATAAGAAACAAGATGGACAAACTCATACAAAAAAGCAATACATTGAACATATTGTTGAAAAAGCATTTCATGTGAAAAGAAAGCTCTGATTTTCAAGATGAATAGAATCAAAAGCCTTGACCGTTTAATTTCAAACTATAAAATACATAAACTATGGAACTATTAGCTAAAAAGACTAAACTTCTGTAGCATTTTTCGAGGAACTTGGGGACATATGTCATGCACTGAACCGCACTTTCATAAAGAGAGTTGTCATCAAGAGCATAATTGTGTGCTATCAGTCACACAGGAAGGACGGCATTATGAAGTCTCACATGGAACTGTAGTAGGAAAGCAAAAAAACAAGTAAAAGAAAAGTCATTATCTAGTGAAGATATGCAGGAAAAAAAACAGAACCCAGTATATGAACGGAATTGTATTTCTATTTTTAATATCAGAGACACGTCAATTTTGAAGCTACGGACATTTTTGATGACATAAAAGGTCAACACTACATAAAAAATAACACTTCTCCAAAACTGGTGCAAGGTGTGTGTGATGACTGGTGCTGCGATCCGCCGCTGAGAGGGAGCCAGAACACTCTTTCCCCACGAAGCAGCACGCAGGTGAGCTGAGGTGGCCTGTGGAGCAGCTGGGAGGCTGAGGAGGCTGTGCGGCCTTCTCGCTGGCGCCATAGGATCATCGGCGCTGCTCCGGCGGGACGCTGCTGGAGCCCACACTTTGAGTGCTGCCTTGCCCCGTTCAGAGATATTGGCCCCACGGGGTGTCTCTGCCCTTCATTCTGGGCACTCCGCATGCTGCTCCGGTGCAGGCCCACATAACGAACCTAGCAGCGCAGAGCCTGCTCAGGCCTAGGATAGCGGCTGGAATTGGGCCGCAACAGGATTACCGCGCACGCCACTGGGAACTTGGCAGATTTTCTGTTGTGACTATTGCCGGCGGAGAATGCAACGTTTCTACTCCCCCCCTCCCCTCCCATTGATTATATTGGAGCTCTCCTGCCCCACCCAGCTCCTCCCTGGCTGCCAGTGTGGGACCCTGCCCGTGGCTCTGTGTGTCGGAGGCTCCACGTGTTTTCCGGTTGCAGGAGCACCGGGTCCTGGGGGCATGTTTCTGAGGTCCGTGGAAGGTCCAGGGGTCGGTCACTTGACTCGGAGACATTCAACAGGGGGTGATCCCAAGACTCCAGCTTTACCCTCCCTCACCTGTGGAGTGACTGCTAACATTGGGACTCCATTTGGGCTGAAGTGTGCATTCGTGAGCGCCCATTTTGTATGTTTATGGCCTGTTGCTATAATTAGACTGCCATGTCGTCCTCCTACCTCTGATCCCGAAGATGGCGCCCCCTTCCCTGATCTGGAGGATCTGCTGAGCATGGAAATAGAAATGGGCCTGCTCCCTTCACAAACTATGGTGGCCATCTTGGAGTGGTCATTCATTTTACCTATACTCACACTCCTGGTCCCTGCTATGTTTGCCCAATATCACATACTGGTTGATGTCGCCTATCTTCAAAATGGCGCCGGTCAGGCGATTTCAGGTCTATGCCCTGTGTGGTCCCCAAAGGTGAGCAGAGGGGCCAGCTGGACATCAAACATTGTTTTCTTCCTCATCTTGTTTTTCTATGTTTATTGAATGCACTAGCAACGGATCTAACTGTAATGTAACTGTAATTGATATAACGCTGTAACACGTCTTAATTCTCATGTAAAGCGCTCTGATACCTCCGGGTCTAGCCTGGACTTCCTCGTTTCCTCGCTGTGTCTCCTACCCCCTCCCCCACCTCTTCCCTCCTTCATTCTTTGCTTGCCTCCCCTCTCTCCCCTGAATCTCTTTCCCCCTGCCTGCTTTGTTTATCCTTGTGCCTATGCTCCGCTCAATCTCCCTCCCCATCACCCTTTTACATTATCCCCTTACCCTTCTACATGCCTTGAACCAATGGATGTAACTCGTAATTGACGTACCTTCTGTAACAATGTGTAACTTGTAACCTATGTAACCCTACCAGCCCGACTCCCTATTATGGCCCCCTCTAGTATGCCCTTGTCCAAAGCACTCCTACTCCCCTTGTTGGGGATGTATCCAGCATTTTGCCCTGGAGTCTCAGAGACCCTTCTGAGAGAGTCCACAGTGACAAGGGAGTCTCACATATTGGAGGACTGGGATTGATCCCCTTACCACTGGGAACCGTCTCCTACCCTGCCGGAAGTCGGACACTGTGTTCACGCTGGGTTTTCTACCCCCTCCCCTCCTCCTCCCTCCTTCATTCTTCTAAGTGTGCCCATGACCAAAGCACTCCTCTCCCCTTGTTGGGGAGGGATCCAGCATCTATGCCCTGGAGTCTCAGCGACCCCGCTGAGAGAGTCCACCGCGACAAGGGAATCACACAAAATGGAAGACTGGGAATGATCCCTTTACCGCGGGGAGCCGTCTCCCACCCAGCCGGACATCAGACACAGTTACTTCCTCGTCTCCTCGCTGTGTCTCCTACCCCCCCACCTCTTCCCTCCTTCATTCTTTGCTTGCCTCCCCATTCCTTTCCTCTCTCCCCTGAATCTCTCTCCCCCTGCCTGCTTTGTTTTTCCTTGTGCCAATTCTCCTCTTAATCTCCCTCCCCGTCACCCTTTTACATTACCCCCTTACCCTCTACACGCCTTGACCCAAAGGATGTAACTTGTAATTGACGTTCCTTCTGTAACAATGTGTAACTTGTAACCTATGTAACTCTCCTCATAAAAGCGCTCTGATACCTCCGGGTCTAGCCAGCGCTATATAAAACTCAAGTAAATAAATAAATAAATAAAATGCCCATTTAGAGTCATTACTAACCTACAAGGACATTCTTTAGGTTGTTTGAGAATTCACGTGTGACACCACATTCCATCATATTAAAATGCTTTCCAAACATCGTTTAACAGTAAGAAAACATGTGTGGGCATTATACTTGGTGAAAACCTTTGGTTAAAACCCCATCATTGCAATTAAAAGAACTAAATTATGCTTTACTTCACTCTA
This sequence comes from Calotriton arnoldi, assembly GCA_963921515.1. Lineage (NCBI taxonomy): Eukaryota > Metazoa > Chordata > Amphibia > Caudata > Salamandridae > Calotriton > Calotriton arnoldi. Next base: position 250,829 of record CAWUFW010001883.1, read on the forward strand.
ATCCAGAAGACGTCAACAATATCACAGACTATATCCAGTCTAAATACTTTGAAACATTAATAATTGTCCACAAGTTTCCTTTACTCAGAATGAATCAGAAAATCCATTATGGACGTAGTCAATCACAAAATGGATGTTTATATTTCAAAGAAAAAACACTCTGTAAACCCTAATCACATTTGCATTTATTGCAGAAGAACACATTATAAGAAGCACGTAAAAATAATTGATCTCACTGAAAACAAGCATTTGCAATGCAATAGGTCTCGCATTACTGAAAGTTTGAGCTATTGGCGTTACATTATTATTTGCAACACCATTAGCTCAAACTTTCAGTAATGCGAGACCTATTGGATTGCAAATGTTTGTTATATGCACGTTACTGTACCCATTTCAAATCAGACTGTATAATTACCATTCCAGATAAATGAAAATGGTGAGAGATACACATTATGCATTGTTATCCCACTGAGTAATCTGAAATGTTTTTGTTACCATGGAGCAAAATTGAACAACCCTTTTTAGCACGTGATACATATTGCAGTTAAAACACAAATGTACTGGTTCTATAAATTTTAATATCAAACTTTAAAAAAAACAACGGTTTTAACCAAAATCTTCTTTCAAGATGTATATGTTTGCATGGACAGATATTGGGTGCCTTACAGATTCAGACAGAACAGAGCCTACACATCTCTTGCTTGTAATTTGCTCTGCTGAGAACTGCCCTGAGTTCCTCGAAGGGGAGAAGCAAGAAAGGATGGCAGATTATTTTATGCCTCATAACAGGGCAATTGTGACATCTCAATACACTTGCTTCATTATTGTATCATATGATAATATTATGAATGGAGCAATATTTGGTTTTTGACCATCCAACTAATAAAGTACTCTTGATCATATTATCAGTTGATTTGCTAACGCTTCTTCAAAGGCTGTGAATGTTTGTGTTTATTTGCAAATCTCACTTATTTCAGTTGTTTGCTAGTGTTTAGATGTTATGCCCATGGACAAGTAAGGTCAACATTATGCTGATTTATATAGGTCAAGATGTAGTATTATAAAATGTTTGTCTTAACCCGTCTGATCTTAATCTATAGCAAATGTGTAACAAGAGTTAGAGCTGTTGGCGTTATAAATGACAATGTCTTTTACCCATGTGATATAGAGTGGAGTAGATGTATGTGGTGTGGAGTGGAATTATGTGGGTTGGAATGGATTTGATAGTTGTGGAATTGTGTGCTGTGGAGTGGATGTGTGTGTAGTGGAATTATGTGGCATGATGTGCAGTGGAATTATGTGGATAGTAATTGTGTGGTTTTTAGTGTACTGGAATTATTTGGAGTGGGACTGTGTGTAATGGAGTGTAATTATGTGGAATGGTGTTTTGTGATGTGTCGTGGTATGGTGTGGAGTTTAATTACGTGGTGTGTTGAATTTTGTGGCATGATATGGTATTCTGTGGTGTGAATTGGATGTGTATAGTGTGTTGTGTAAATGTGATGTTGAGTAGAACTACATCACAGCGTAAGGACATACGGGACACAAACACAAATAACATACTTCCCCCAATTCCAACCCATCAACATTTACACCCATTCCTACCCCCTCCTCCCCTCCCGTCTCCCCTACAAGACACACCCTCTTATTACACTGGCAGCATTTACACCCATCCCAGATTCAGCACTCTCCCCTGGAAATGACATACATCCCCCCAATTCCAACCTCTCCCCTATCAAAACCAACACTCACACGGTCCCACCCAGACCTCACACCCATGCGATACATACAGCGACACCCCCACCAGTCCACCCCTCCCCGCTCCGGATAAGCAACCTGGCAGGATGCAACACAATGACCCAGATTATGTTTCACCCTCATACTACCTACGGGACACAAACACACCTCCCATACCCACAATCCATTCATTAAACATGCTGCCAAACGCACCAGACCCTAGACTTGACGAAATTCTATTCTCTTTACGGGAAGTCAAAGAAGACCCACAAGCTTTATGTGAATTGTTTCTACACCAACCTTTGCACAATAGATCTGATCCAGAAACCAGGACAAACTTCCACACCAACCATTCCAAACTCACCCCGAAACGATTGGGGACGCGCTGCTGGTCGCGGAAGCATCTTGCTGGGGAGACCACAAGCCCCAAAGTGCCCTGCTGCATTTGCGGACTGAGGGGGAGGAGGAGGAGCCTCCATCACCCGCGCTGAAAAGCGCCGACTTTACCTCGCGGAGCGGGACGCGCTGCTGGTCGCGGAAGCATCTTGCTGGGGAGACCACAAGCCCCAAAGTGCCCTGCTGCATTTGCGGACTGAGGGGAGGAGGAGGAGCCTCCATCACCCGCGCTGAAAAGCGCCGACTTTACCTCGCGGAGCGGGACGCGCTGCTGGTCGCGGAAGCATCTTGCTGGGGAGACCACAAGCCCCAAAGTGCCCTGCTGCATTTGCGGACTGAGGGGAGGAGGAGGAGCCTCCATCACCCGCGCTGAAAAGCGCCGACTTTACCTCGCGGCGCGGGACGCGCTGCTGGTCGCGGAAGCATCTTGCTGGGGAGACCACAAGCCCCAAAGTGCCCTGCTGCATTTGCGGACTGAGGGGGAGGAGGAGGAGCCTCCATCACCCGCGCTGAAAAGCGCCGACTTTACCTCGCGGAGCGGGACGCGCTGCTGGTCGCGGAAGCATCTTGCTGGGGAGACCACAAGCCCCAAAGTGCCCTGCTGCATTTGCGGACTGAGGGGAGGAGGAGGAGCCTCCATCACCCGCGCTGAAAAGCGCCGACTTTACCTCGCGGCGCGGGACGCGCGCGGGCACGCGCGCGGGCGAAGCCCGGGCCAAGGGCGGGCCCGTCCTTGCCCGTCATCGTCAGGAAGAGGCAGGGTAGGGCCACCCCTTAACAAGTTGGTTTGAACATTTCCATCTGGGTAAGCCTTTCAAGACACAGCATAGTCGTACTCGCTGCAGCCCGCAACGCAACGCACGTCGCACCTTGCCCCCGGGCCCGTCTTAGTCCATCATAGTCCGGAAGAGGCTGGTCTGGGTTACTTCTTATTTGGCTGGACTGTTCTCAACTAGTAAGCTTGTAGTCTGTGTTTTCAGGTTGTTGTGCATTGTTGTGCGTAGTATATGTAGAGGGATTATATCTGAGTGGGGGTCACTGTGTCATATATTCTATATTTTATTTTGACTCATAGAATTAGTAGCTGCCTTGTCTCACCTTTAATCCTCAGCTCTATTTTTAATAATAAGTTGGGTTTTAGTGTGCCTTTCTTAGTTTATTATGGGGAAAAGAAAAACACAGAGTGCACCAAGGCCAGGTCGGGAGGCGGCTCCCCGGCAGACCCTATTAAATTATTTGACCGGGGCTATGGGGGCTATAGAACAACAGATTATCTCAGTTGAGGAAGTCATCAATACGGAGAAATTAAGTACCGAGCCTGTCTCTTTAGCGGAGGTGATACCTGCAGAGCAACCCTCCTCTGCCCCCAACAGTCATGTGTACCTAGCGAGGTTGGCGTTAGTAACGGGTGTATAGTAAACACTGTGGAACAAATTTCTATTAGTGACCATGAGAGTGTCCTTCAACCCCCGGATAAGAGACCTCGTAATATAGATCTGTCACATATCTTAAGTCCGGACTCTGTACCGGCTCCAACTAATACCATCGTTAAAACCCCGAGTAACACACTTAAGAAAGCTCAGCACCATCATAAGCCTAAACTTAGTAAGAAGGAGAGACCAGTAGTTGGGGCCCTGCGTAATAACCAAATTGATGCCAACTTCTTGAAACTCAGATTAGAGTCACTGGATATATTTCTCCGAGATACTTTGGCAGGTTTGTCCACTAGACTAGACAATATTGAGGCGGCGTTGTCTAAACGCCCGGTCCTCTATCAACCGTCCTTACCAAGCTTAGTGGGACCGCACAATAATTATACAGACACGGACGGGCAAATTCCTTCTCAATCTAACTGTGGTGAGGACCTTAGATTATGCAGTCAACAAATAAAGCGGGTTGACTTGGGTCCTGAGGGTCCTGAGGCTCCGAGTAGGAATATTTCTCAGTCAGGGGGCCGGAACAAACCCACATTGGCGGGCTTACAACTGTCATCTAACTCACTTAGTACATCTACTATGAGGTCACATAACAGGGATATGCTAGAGGAGAGGATCAACCTTGGCCCGCGTCCATTAATATCTCGTGAGAAGAGAGGCAAGGATCCATACCCCGTACGTGACAGTCAGGAGATTTTTTATTCACAGACGACGTTGGACCTCCCCCCAGAGGTCACTCCATACACAGTTGTATTAGCGAACGTCCCGTGTTTATCTCCAGGAGTTGAAGAATCCTGGGACTCACTCAGAAATAAATGCCTTTGCTGGTTGGGAACTAAGTTAGGCCAGACTGAAAGGTTATTTTCTGAGTTCAAGATGGCAAGAAGGATAAGCTGGGTGGGTAGAGGCCCTAAGAAGTTAAGTGGTGATTGTGTGGTTTTATCATTTTGTCATCCTCAGTTCGTTCAAATGATCCTTTCCAGGGTAGGTAATCGGGTTCTTCTGAATTCCGATATTAATATTTTTCCCCTGGGTTATTTTTATAAATCTACTACTGAAACCTGTTCAACTGTACCCACTGACTCCCACTTATTGGTTCATGAACATCGGTACAATGTACAAGTCCATAATAGGTTTGACATTCTTCCTAATTTAGAGGAGGTAGATTGACTGGATTTAGATCATGTGAGGAGGATGGATAGCTATTATGGTATGAAGCAGGATAACACTGTAAATGCACAATTGTGTAAGGAACTAAGGTCATTGGATGGTGTTTCTGGGAGCCCTATATGCAAGAAAGGTGATTTAACCGTGGTAGACTTGTTAGATGCGGTGCAATCTACCCCAAGTGCGGCCACCTCTTCTATCAATTCTTGGCCTTCCATTATCCCGCACTCTTCTCCTCCTACTATTGTAGCCAAAGTTGGTTCAACTGTTGAAGCTAGTAGAGATAGCAGGAAGAACTGCTGTCAGTTTTTATCCTGGAATGTCGCAGGCCTGAGATCCAAGGTGACAGATCATACTTGGTGTGAATTTGTGAATCGATTTTTTTGTTATTAGTCTACAGGAGACTTGGATTGAGGATCCTATCCATATTAATGGTTTTAGAACCTTTCACACCCCGGCTGTCCCGTCTACCAAAGGTAGAGCAAAAGGGGGCCTATGTTTATATGTCGCAAATTTATTGAATTTTGATAAAATTGATATAATAGGTGATGATCCATATTACCAGGTTGTGCGTTTAGTTATTGATAAATCATTTAGCCTATTAGTAGTCAACTTTTATAATAATTTACCCCATGATAGGTTTGAGGGAGTCGTGAGATCAATTGGTACTATTATACAAAATATCCAGATTTTACCCAATAGAGATGTATGTATTTTATGGGGCGGGGACTTCAATTGTAACATTTGTAATTATGCTGATACTGGGTGTTGTGGGATTTCTTGCGATAAATCTCAGTCTTTCCAACATTTTGCACATAATCATCACGGAGAAATTTTAAATGAAATTATGTTCAATGCAGATTTGGGTTTTGCCAATTTATTATGTTTTAAGTCTGTACCATTTAATTCTACTTATAATGGTCGTGGCAAAACGTCTTTAATTGATTTTATTTTAATGTCCTGTAGACATAAATCAAGGGTACGAGATTTTTTGACTCATAAGATAGCCGTGAGCGATCATTTTCCTTTGAGTATCTCAATACAGTTGAAGTCTAGTCTGACTGGGAAGAGAGATCATAGGACAAATACTGTGGGTACCATAGCCCTATCTAGGCAGAATGGGTATGCGTTAAAATGGAATAAAATCGACCCGGATATGTTTTTGAAGAAACTTATTTTAAATTGTAAGAAGTCGGTTCTGGTTTGTCTAGATGAGGATTCATCGAATAAAAATATAATTGATGGGTTTTTAAATATTGCAGACTGCATTAAGCAGGAATTATTCAGGAAGACGAATAAAAACAAACAGCCTAATTTAGGTTGGTTTGATGCAAAGTGTACCAAAGCCCATATTAGACTTAAAAAGGCCTTACATAACAGACCGAGAATTCTGAAGGAGGTAAGGGATGCCAGAAGCAAGTACAATGCGGCACTAAAAATAAGAAAAAGGCTCTTAAAGAAGAAGCTTGGCAGGACTTATATCACAGTACAAAGACTAGGGATTCCTCTGCCTTTTGGAAGGCTGTTAATGCACCTTTTCTTCTGGAGAGTGATAGGGCCTCTGTAGAGCTTGCTATTACGGAGGCAGATTGGGTGAATCATTTTTCCAAGCTTTATAGTCATAATGCACTAATGTTAGTCAAGGAGGACTTGACTATAGTGCCCTCAGTACGTGCACAATTTAGTGATGACAATAAATTAAGTTTTGACTTGTTTGAGGTCAATTTAGCTATTGAGGCATGTGCGGGGGGAAGGCCCCGGGCCAGATGGGATCCCGGTGGACCTTTTTAAATATAATATCGGGTTGTGGGGCCCAATATTGACTCAAGTTTTAAACGCCTGCAGTTCCTCTGGTATTTTAACATCTTGGTCTGAGTCGGTATTGGTTCCGATCTTTAAAAAAGGTGACAGGTCAAACCCAGCCTGTTATAGGCCGATATCTTTGCTCGACTCCACCGTTAAAATTATCGGGAGGGTCCTGCTAACCAGATTGGAAGATTGGGCGGAAGATCATTCCATCCTGAGTGACTTACAGTACGGATTTCGTAAGGGCCTTGGAACTGTGGACCAAGGCCTAAACTTAAATACGTTGCTTGGCAAATATACAAAAGCAAAAAAGGGCAGGCTGTTTTTGACGTTTGTCGATTTGGCAGCGGCGTTTGACTCCGTAATTCATGAAGAATTATGGAGAATCTTAGAGAATATAGGGGTGGATCTTCCTCTAATAGTGTTTTTAAGACAACTATACGCTGGGGCAAATGCAAGGATCCGATTTGGGCTGGGGGGGAATGTACGAAACAATTTAAGGTGATGAAGGGCGTGAGGCAGGGGTGTGTCCTGGCACCCTTCCTCTTTACGTTATATATAAATGATCTGGGGAAAACGTTGGAGGAGGAATGCCAGGACCTCCCGCGAGTAGGTAAGCGTTCGATCCCTGCATTGTTGTATGCCGATGATGCGGTTCTCATGTCCCGCACCCCAGTGGGCATCCAGAGGTTGGTTTGCAGTTTTTCAAATTTTATGGCAAAATTAGGCTTAAATATTAACATCTCAAAAACGTTTGTAATGAAATGTGGGGTTGGTAGCGAACAATGTAGAAATGTAATTTTAGGCACCAATCAATTAGAAAGTTGTAAAACTTTCTCCTATCTGGGGATTCTCTTCGATAGAAGGGGAGCTGGACCCAAGCGATAAAGTCTAGGAAGCTGTTGTTTTCAAAAGCTGTTGCCGCCTTAATGAATTTTAGTAGAAAGCTAGGGAAACGGGCTCCCGAGGCACTTTTACAAATATATAAGGCAAAGTGCATCTCCATCGCTACCTATGGGGCGGGCATTTGGGGTTACGAGGAGGTTCACTCATTACAACTAATTGAGAATAAGTTCTTAAGATTTCTTTTGCTTGTTCCACAGAGTACCTCTACCTATATTTGTCACATGGAATTGGGGATGACCTTTTTATCAGATATTTGTAAAATTCAACCTGTACTTATGTGGCATAGGATCTGGACGAAGGAACAGTTGGGGCTGAACCGACAGATATTACAGGACTGTGGCAGTCTCGATGGGGTGGCGCACATAAGATGGCTTATGTATATTAAAAACTTTGTGTGCACCTTAGGCCATCCCGAATATTTTCTGAATCCAACAAGTTTATGTGATATATCGAGGAAAGATCTGAGAGCCATATGTTTGAATCATTTGGAGGGTATTAGAAGCAATGATGAATTGAAGAAAGTATCTGTATTAGCCCATCAGCTCACTGTGTCTACTGACAGACTCCAGCCATATTTAGGTTTGATGATAAGTGATCATAATAGATTTTTATTGACCCGACTGAGATTAGGATTATTCCATAGATTAGTTACATTCCCGGTGCAGAACGATTGGGCAATGACGTTGTGCAAATGCCCCTGTGACGACTCGTCTTCACAAACGACAATCCATGTCCTGTTTTTCTGTAAATTTTACTCCTTTCAAAGGAAGAGGTGGATTTCCCCAATTTTAAGAAACAGTGGCTTAAGACAATGTCGTCCAGCCTATTTGATGTTACAATCCTTAGTGGATATACAAATAGTTGCTACTGTTTTATCATTCTTAAAGAATGTTTTAAGATGTAGGAAATCAATTATGATGTGATGAATTTTATGTGTATTAATATGTGAATTTTATATATGTGCTAACTTGATGTCTTTTCTTAACTGTGCTTTTATGATTATTTTTTAATAATCGAATAAAGCTGTTTTGATTGATTGATTGATAATATTATGAATGGAGCAATATTTGGTTTTTGACCATCCAACTAATAAAGTACTCTTGATCATATTATCAGTTGATTTGCTAACGCTTCTTCAAAGGCTGTGAATGTTTGTGTTTATTTGCAAATCTCACTTATTTCAGTTGTTTGCTAGTGTTTAGATGTTATGCCCATGGACAAGTAAGGTCAACATTATGCTGATTTATATAGGTCAAGATGTAGTATTATAAAATGTTTGTCTTAACCCGTCTGATCTTAATCTATAGCAAATGTGTAACAAGAGTTAGAGCTGTTGGCGTTATAAATGACAATGTCTTTTACCCATGTGATATAGAGTGGAGTAGATGTATGTGGTGTGGAGTGGAATTATGTGGGTTGGAATGGATTTGATAGTTGTGGAATTGTGTGCTGTGGAGTGGATGTGTGTGTAGTGGAATTATGTGGCATGATGTGCAGTGGAATTATGTGGATAGTAATTGTGTGGTTTTTAGTGTACTGGAATTATTTGGAGTGGGACTGTGTGTAATGGAGTGTAATTATGTGGAATGGTGTTTTGTGATGTGTCGTGGTATGGTGTGGAGTTTAATTACGTGGTGTGTTGAATTTTGTGGCATGATATGGTATTCTGTGGTGTGAATTGGATGTGTATAGTGTGTTGTGTAAATGTGATGTTGAGTAGAACTACATCACAGCGTAAGGACATACGGGACACAAACACAAATAACATACTTCCCCCCAATTCCAACCCATCAACATTTACACCCATTCCTACCCCCTCCTCCCCTCCCGTCTCCCCTACAAGACACACCCCTCTTATTACACTGGCAGCATTTACACCCATCCCAGATTCAGCACTCTCCCCTGGAAATGACATACATCCCCCCAATTCCAACCTCTCCCCTATCAAAACCAACACTCACACGGTCCCACCCAGACCTCACACCCATGCGATACATACAGCGACACCCCCCACCAGTCCACCCCTCCCCGCTCCGGATAAGCAACCTGGCAGGATGCAACACAAAGACCCAGAGAATGTTTCACCCTCATACTACCTACGGGACACAAACACACCTCCCATACCCACAATCCATTCATTAAACATGCTGCCAAACGCACCAGACCCTAGACTTGACGAAATTCTATTCTCTTTACGGGAAGTCAAAGAAGACCCACAAGCTTTATGTGAATTGTTTCTACACCAACCTTTGCACAATAGATCTGATCCAGAAACCAGGACAAACTTCCACACCAACCATTCCAAACTCACCCCGAAACGATTGCCCCCTAGGTGGAGATCAATTCCTCACCACAATACTTCAACCCGCAAAATCCGCAGGACCAATACTCTATCGGATAAAGACTTACTCTCCCTATTACGCTCCTATGATCTCCCACAACCCACCCTCAACACAGTGCTTTCAGATAACTCCCACAAACATTCCCTAATCCAAACTATCCCTTCCAATACTCATAGACTCACAAAACATAATCCCAGAGGTATAGTCGAATACAACCTTAGACAAGTTCCCCTGACACAAGAACCCAACCCTCATCAAGCCCTGTCTTAAATGCATACTGCTAAATTGTAGATCTGCCTCAAGACATGCAGCTGATTTAGCTGACCTAATACTTACGCAAGAACCGGACCTTTTAATTCTGACCGAAACATGGTTAAATGAATCCTCTACTCCCATCCTTGACATACTGGTACCCCCTAACCATGAGATCATCAGACTAGACAGAACTGATAAGCCAGGGGGTGGTATAGCCTGCATACACCGGAACAATCTTTCAGTGAACCGATCCCAATCTCCAGTATTTCCCTCTTGCGAATACCTATGCTTAGACATCACTAGCAATAACAAACCAGTTTGTTCTCTGCACACTCTCTATCATCCACCAGGTGATAAACCTCACCTTCATCGAACATCTCATGGACATTGTTTCTACTAATGCCGGCCATCAAAACACCCAAATATTTCTCGGAGATCTCAATCTCCACTGGAATGACCCTAACGATGCAGTGGTCAACAGTCTCAAAACCTTCCTCTCTGACCTCGACCTCACCCAAATCTGTTACAGCCCCACGTATGATAAAGGGTCAATTCTTGACTCAGTCATCTCTAAGGCCGATTCCATTCAGCTCAATACGATCCGTCCATGTGATTGGTCCGACCATCACATCATCACCTTCTTCATCAACGAAACGGTAAAACTTAATTCTGCTCAACCCATAAGACCTAAAATATGGAAAAGGGATATGAAAAATATTGATGCTGACCTAATCACAACTTCCTGCTCCAACATCCTTCTTCCCCCAGTAGGGCTATCCGATGTTCAAGACCTCACCAACCACTACTTTAATTCCATGAACAGGGTATTAGATGAGGTCGACCCCCTACAACTTAAGAGAGTCTCCACAAAAGACTCAAAACCCTGGTATGATGGAAGACTCAATGAGGACAGATGATCCTTAAGACTAATTGAACGAAGATGGAGATCTGCACCTTCCGCTAACCACCTCAAGCTGCTAAGAATGAAGAGAAACGCCTACTACAGGAAGATCAGACGATCTAAAGCAGACTTTTTCAGCTTTCAATTTGACCAAGCCAAGAATCGGCCCAAAAAACTATTCGAGCTAATCAAAACACAATCTAAGGATGCACCTCACCCCCCCCCCCCCAGCCAACACAGGTCCACTACCCAACTGCGAAGCGTTTGCCTCCTTCTTCACTCTGAAGACCGAAAACATGAAGAAGGACCTACTCAACGATTTAATCACACATGCTGACACACACATTGACTCTTCATCACCCATTCCAGGAGTCCCACTCCGGAGTTCACCAAAGTTCAACCTAAAAAATAATGCATCTTGGTCCTGCTTCAATACTTACAGTGAAGAAGCTATACTCAAAATGCTCATGGCCTTGAATCCCGCCAATCACTTCACATACCCTCTTCCCGCAAACTGCATAAAAGACTTCGTCCCAATGCTACTGCCTCTCTAGACCAAGATCATAAATACCTCTCTCCTTCAAGGAATCAGCCCTGAAATCCTCAAATACGGGTAGGTATCCCCCATCCTAAAGAAACCAACGGTTGACCCCGCGGACTTAAATAATTACCGCCCAATATCCAACATCCCGACCCTGGCCAAACTCCTAGAAAAATGTGTACACCTTCAGCTTGGAAAACACATAGATCACTTCAACCTTCTCAACCAATATCAATCCGGCTTCTGTGCAGGTCACAGTACTGAATCAGCTATGACCCACATAATAGACGATGCACTACAAATCTTAGACCAAAACGAAGCCTGCTTGCTTATCTTGCTCGACCTTTCCTCGGCTTTTGACACCGTCAAACACGACAACTAGCTAGACCTCCTGAAACACAGAATGGGTTTATCCGGATCCGTTCTAAACTGGTTCACCTCGTTCCTCCAAAACAGATCGCCACGATTCAAGGTGAATCATTCCCTGTCCAAACCCGTCCCTGTCACCCTCGGAGTCCCACAAGGATCATCCCTCTCTCCGACACTTTTCAATCTATTCATGGAACCACTCACCGAAATTCTCAACTCCTCTAACGTACAGTATCATATGTACGCAGATGACACACAGCTATACTTAAAGATCCATTCACTAGAAGACATCAAATCTCTCAACACAACGCTAGAAAAAACTCAGACCTGGCTAGCCGAAAACCATCTTAAACTGAATACCCTCAAAACCGAATTCCTCCTAATCGCTCCTCCCTCCCAAGTAACCATAATTCAAGATTGGATCAAACACCTAACAGCACTCAATTGACAACCTCTCATTGTCTACTCTGCGAAATCACTGGGAGTAACTCTGGACAGAAATCTAAACATGCAAAAACACATCAGCACCGCAACAAAAGGAGCAAACTTTCAGATGAACACATTGAGAAAACTAAAACCTCTCCTGCCAGAAAAGGACTTCAAACTGGCAGTACAAGCACTTGTTATCCCAAGAGTGGAATATGGGAGTGTCTCTCTCTGCGGTCTTCCTAGATCATCAACAGCCCCTCTAAGAGCTTCAATCAACGCAGCAGCTAGACTTATTACTGGCTCCAAAAGAAACTCTCACATATCCCCGGACCTCAGATCCCTCAACTGGCTACCTTTCGAAGCCAGAATTCAACTAAAAATCGCATGCCTGACGCATAAAGCCATCCATCACAACACTCCCAGCTATCTGGCACAGAAATTGGTGCGTTCATGTGGCAACAGAGCGTCCAGAAGTGCCAGTAACCTTTTACTGAAACCACAAAGATTCTTCAAGAAGAAAACATACAACCGAGCCTTCTCGGGGATGCGCCCAGGATCTGAAATACTCTGCCCCCAGAAACTAGACTGAATCCTTCTACTGCTTCTTTAAAAAAAGAAGTGAAATCTCTTCTCATGGCCAAATTCACTTGAACCAGGGCTATTGTGATTATACCATTCTTGATTCGTATGGAACTCTATGTTATTTACTATATGCCTATTAGTCTTCTATATTTACCTTGTAAAGCACTCTGATACCCGCAAGGGTCTTGTTCACGCTATATAAAACCTTCAAAATAAAAAATAAATAACTAAATAAGGAAACTGTAGTTGGCCGGTGCTCCTGAGCATAAAATTGAAGTGATGTATCGGGAGCACCAACCATTGAAGAGCCAGCAAAGAAGAGCAACCTGGAATGAACCAAAGGCATGCAGCAGGAGGGATTACACTCCCTACAGTGATTACAGCAGGACTTCCACACAGCACATGCCTGCTGCCTAGGCTCGACCGAAAAATGAAATGTACATCAGAGAGAGGCTGTAGAGAAATGAAGTGCACTTTTGAAGAGTGATAGTGAGGAAATTCATGGAGAAGGAGGTTGTGAGGGAGGGGATGCCAAAAAAGGCTTTCCCACCGGGCGCAATCAGTGCTGGAGACATCCCTGGCTGAGAGTGTTACCCTCCCCTCAACCCCCCTGAAGTTCGAGTCTAGTTGCACCATAAATATAAGGAAGGAGGAGGCATCCGTACCAGACCGATGGGGTTTGTTTGTTTCTTTTTGGCAATACTTATTACGTGTTGGAATTGGAAGAAGTATTTGTGTGATTGTGGTGAGAGAAGTTATAGTTGAGGTCTATGGCTGTGTTACAGTGTCCTTTTGTGGTGAGTTAGGACTACATCTTTCAGGGTGTTCCTGGTGGGTGGTAGTTTGGGGACTGATGAGTGAGGTGCTGGTATATTCACTTTCGGGGGGGGGCACAAGTGACATAACAGAAGGTGCATTTGTAAAGTGCACATTCACCCAGAAGGGTATCTTGGCTGCTGAATAACAGATGTGTATTGTTACGCAACTCGGTGGTACTCAATTTATCGACCTCAGAAGTATAAATGGCTGCGTGCACCCTGCCAGGATACAGACACCTACACTGGATACTTTAGTGCACTAAGCCACCAGACCTGGCCAGAAATGGTCTGAAACTCACGGTTGTTCTGAAGGCGAAGACAGGGATGGTTTTGAGATGTTTGTGGTTTGCGAGGGAGATGGGAGATAGAGAGAGGATGCTTTGGGGCATGACTGGGTTTTTGGGCTCTGTTCCCACTTTGGGTAGGTTTAAGGAGGGGGTGGTTTTACGCATGTTATTGCATTAGTGAGGCTGCTGTTACTTAATGTATTGTATGTTGTAACATATTGAGTTAAAATTGTAGACCAGTCCTAATAATGCCTCCCATTACGTTACCATATGGGTCTTTGGTTTAAGTGCAGCCTCGCATATGCTTAATCTACGCCCGTTAGGTGGGCAGGCCCAGGCTGTGTGCCACGTGTCGCAAGCCGTTATAACATTTTTATCCGCAAATGTTCCTGTGACGATCATATCGTTGCCCTCACAAACGGGCTGGAAACAGCTGACCATGGGACAGCCCAAGAGTCAAGCACGAGACTCACCACAAACTTTATTGTGCATCACACAAGAGAGAAGAAATGCCCCGCCTCTGCCCCCTCCAGGGGAAGACCGGTACCGCAGCTCAGTTGGTTAATGCGCCTGCATACAAGCCAACATTTGGAAGAAGGAAAGAGGAAGAGTTATACAACTAAATCAGGGGAATGTATTTTCTCTAATGACTTGCATTGAAATGGGAGCGATTTTGGGTGAAGGAAAGCTAAAATAAAGCGCTTTTGGCTTTAGAAATCATGAATCTCCCATTTAAATCGGGTGTCTGGTCGTGTAAGCGTGCGCCTGCAGTACAATACATGCATGCATGTGTCTTGTCGTGTCCCAAATGGACTCACCCAGCCTTTCAACCTTCCAAAGTTGATAAATTCAGTTTACGTGGAGTACCCTTAAATCCTGTCATTTAAGCATTCAGTTTGCGGTATGCGCTCTACAAATGGTCGTTCTCAATGAAATGTAAGTCAATTTTTCACCTTTATAACGTTATTTATCAATTATTTGTGAACATAACAACATAACAACCCCATGGCTCTGCTAGGACACCTACAGCGACCTAACTGTACTTCAGCAAAATGACCAGCCTGCCTATGTAAAGACGGATAGTTTAATAAATACCCCATTATACCTGTGGATAAACTGTACATTAATTCAGAGCTGTGGAAAACTAAGCATCACCAATACTTAAGGAGTTGCGTGGTTTTATTCGTCATAAAATACATGGCACAGGGGCAAGGTCTGTCTTGACTGATAGACACCGTTAGGGCAGAAGATAGCCCATCACACTGCTCCCGAAAGGACATCCCCGTGAGGAGCCTTATCTCGCTG
This sequence comes from Calotriton arnoldi, assembly GCA_963921515.1. Classification (NCBI taxonomy): domain Eukaryota; kingdom Metazoa; phylum Chordata; class Amphibia; order Caudata; family Salamandridae; genus Calotriton; species Calotriton arnoldi. Next base: position 266,106 of record CAWUFW010001883.1, read on the forward strand.
GGAGTAGCATCCCTGCCTAACCACAGCCTTACCCCCAGCTCTGTTCTCCTGAAGATACTCCACTCCCTCAAAGAAGAGGTCCATTGCGTCAGGGAGGGCGACCAGTTCAAGGAGACCCCAGCCTGCCCTCCAACACTGGACTTCACAGTGCCCTTGTGTGCGAGGAGGCAGTGAGAGAACTGGTTCAGCTCCTCGAACTTCTGCGAGGTGCTACATGGCAGGTCAATGGGGTGTCGAGCAGTGTGGTGCAGGGTACCCCAGCACAAGGTCCCAGCAGGGGAGCTCAGGGTGAACCCGCCCCTGCAGCGTCCGGTGTGGATCAAGTCAATGGATGCCTCAGGCCTGTTTCCCATCTCTACCGGCCTGTGCACCGCAGGCGCCATGGCAGTTCCTTCCTCTCGCCATATCTGTCTATCACAAAAGTGAAAGAACCAACGCAAAACACAGCCTCATGCCAAATCTGCACAGGCGAGGAATGACCAGGGCCCCCACCCCTTTACTGCCTAGGTGAGGGCCCCTGCAGCGTGAACAGCCTGCACGCAGGATTAATTGTAAAATTAGGACATGCATAAATGTAAAAAAAAGAATGTGCCAGCGTTTACCATGTGTTAGTGTTTTGTTTGTTTTTTTTAAGCAAAAACCAACTAGCAACATGGGGACGGCGAGGAGTGATGACAGGGGAAGCATCAATAAAAAAAGAAACATAAAAGTGGATGCCGTGCTGAAATGCGGCGCCCGTGTACATAAAATGTATGCGCACAGTGCACTGCGTGGGGCATTTGAGGAGCAGAAAATAAAAGTCCTCCCCAAAGGAACATATTAAACATCACAGCGCAAGGAAACTGTAGTTGGCCAGCGCTCCTGAGTGCAAAACGGAAGCAATGTATCGAGACCACCAAACAATGAGGAGCCAGCAAAGAAGAGCAATGCCGGAATGAACCAATAGCAAGCAGCAGGAGGAATTGCACTCCCTACAGTCATAACATCCTGCCCCCTCCTGTAGACATGTTTGATGTCCGTGACCTTATAGACCACTATAACCACTCCATGATAAAATCTTTAGACTCAATGGTGCTAAAAAGAATGTCCTCCAAAATCTCCAAACCTTGGTACAATGGTAGTCTAAATACAGAAAGAAGAAATCTGAGACTAGTGGACCGATTGTGGAGATCCTCTCTCTCCCTTGACCATCTCAATCAGCTGAGATCTTTGAGAAATATATATAACAAACGCATTAGACGCTCTAAAGCAAGTTATTTCAGAAACCAACTAGAGCAAGCCAAAAACCGCCCCAAAAAATTGTTTGAACTCATCAAGCTTCAATCAAACAGTCAACCTAACCTTCCCTCAGTGGAACTTGGTCCGCAGCCTAACTGCGAGGAATTTGCCGCCTTCTTCCGTAAAAAGTCAACAAAGATCAAATTGGAATTGTGGTCAGCTTTGGAGAATCTACCGACCACACCACCTATTACCCTCCCTCCCCATAGGTTTGGCGTGCCCCCACCTGCTCTGGTTCTCCCCCCCAAAAACAATGCTTCCTGTAGCCTGTTCAAAACTTAGGATGAAAACACTATTCTCAAAACTCTTGCTGCACTGAAACCATCCAAACACTTTAGTGATCCCTTGCCATCGAACTTCTTCAATGAGATCAGATCATCCATACTCCCACTTTGGATGAAGATAGTTAATGCCTCTCTACTTCAAGGCTCTATTCCGGATTGCCTAAAGTCTGGGCAGGTCACCCCTCTTCTAAAAAAAACTACTGCACATCACACTAACCTTCAGAATTTTCGTCCAATCTCTAACATTCCTACTCTGGCAAAGCTCCTCGAGAAATGTGTCCACACCCAGCTATGCAGCAACATAGAACAATTCTGACTGCTAGACCAATTCCAATCCAGCTTCTGTCAGGGTCATAACACTGAATCCGCTCTCACTCACATTGTAGATGATGCGCTAAGAATACTGGATCAGGGCACACTATCTGCCATGATTTGAGGAAAAAAGATGGCGACCGCTTGAGACGGCCGTTTTGCAGCTCCCCGACCAGGTGGCAAGATTCCGCCCATACCTGCTAGATTTAAGTGCTGAAGCTTGCTTGGCATAGCAGCAAATACCAGCGTAATTATCAAGAATGAAATCGGCTGGAGCCTACCTTGTTTAGAGATCATCTTACGGCAAGCGGAGCTTGTGCTTGCCCCTCCTAGGCTGCTGGAAGCAGTAGCCCGCTTGGACCAGAGACGCCAGCGGCCGACCCTGGTCACAGCGCCCGTCATGGGGCCCAAACCAGCTGCTGGTAGGGGGAAGGGGACTTCTTCACTGCAGTCCGGAGAGCATGCATCTGCCCCGACCACGGATACGATCACAGCTTCTGTTGCTGCTCCGCAACCTGGGCGTCGGCAGCAAAAAACAACCTGGATGGAAAACTCCATTGAGGGGAAGCGGAGGAGCAGGACCGAACCTCCCCAGCGACGCCTGACAGGCACCATGGTGCTAGAGCTGCTTCGCTGTTCCTCCTCCAAAGCCACATCTGGGCAGGATTGACTGACACCCTCTCTGCAACCAACTCAGGAAGGACGCAAGAATTCTTTGAAGGATTGTGAGCACTTTCAACAGGGTGAGGGGATTCCCCTGGCTTTGGATGCTACAGCTCCTGCCTCAGCCTTAGCCTCAGTGTCCGGGGAGATGGCCCTGGCGGCTCAGGCATCAGTAGAGGAGGTAAAGGGAGATATAACAAAGGGGCAGTGGCAGAGGAGGGTGAGTGGGATATCACAAGTGACACAGCAAGGGACACAGCAAGGGAAGATGCAGGGGGATATGCCCAGCTACATGAAATCCTTCAGGGTTGTATTCCAGAAAATATAAAGATCGTATTGGACAAGAGTAGAGAAGGAAGCAAAGCCCACATTAAGAATCAAGATGGCCTAGTGGGGGGAACTGTGACATCTTCTACGATTGAATCAGAATCCGAAAAAGAAGCAAAGTCGCCGCTCAGTTCACCATCTCAAAGGAGTGGGAGTAGGTAATGACTGGGATCACGATCCAGAGACAAATGATTGCTTTTTTTCCTTCTTGGATGGTACCTGGTCAGTAGATAGATCAGAGTCAAGCATGGATTCTAGTGAGACTGAGAGCCTGCCAGGTACTAGCAGAGTAGATTCAGCAGCTACTGCGTGAAAAGTGTTAAGAAAACCTGGTGGATATGATGATAAGGGAGGTAAAGAGCTCAAATGGGATTATTCCCCGGGCGATCTGTTGGTTGGAAATGGTACAACTGGGCTTCAAGATGTTCCTTCAGCAGCACCCCCTACTCTGGATACCATTTTACAGTGTGTCATATCACATCGTGAAGAGGCCCGGCAGGAAAGCCAGCGCTCACAGGCAGCAGCACGTAAGCTGCAGGGGTCTGTCAGGAAGATAGCCAAGACATGTAATGCCATCAGTGATCAGCTGATGGACCTAGAGCTTAGGGCGGCTGCCCTTGAGACAGACATTGCTGGTGCCCGTGGACAATCGGAAGCTCATGAATCTCAACTTATTGACATCCAGTGGAAGCTGGAAGACCAAGAGAACCGTCAAAGGCATAATAACCTTTGGTTTTTAGGGATCCCAGAAGGAAGGGAAGGGTCTGATGTGTGGCTGTACATGGTAGAACTGCTGCATAAGGCCTTCCTGGACTTAGAAGGATGGAATTGGCTTCACGAGGTCCAAAGAGCACACAGAGTCCTCTTCTCCCTATGACAGCCAGTAAAACCTGATGCAAAACCTTGTGCCGTGCTGGTGTATTTTAGAAATGTTTTGCTGCGACAGAACATCTTTGAGAAAGCTAGGCAGGAAGCATGACGGTCTGCTGAGGACTTTTCATTCTTCACCAGGCCGGATTTTTTTAACATAAATGTCAAACGACGTTGGCGCTTACGCCAAATGATTAAACCATTTCAGGAGAAGGCTGCATAGGCCTTTTTAATGAACCCGGCTCGCTTGAAAGTGATCTGGGGGGATAGGACCAGATTTTTTACCTCAGAAATTAAAGCCAAGGACGTTCTTGCGGAGGGTGGGGTATAATTGTAGGTCGTAGGGTTGTGCAATCTGCCTGTTTTTGTCTTTAGGCCCTCATGAGTAGTTTATATGGCAAGGTTAGGCCAGTAGCTCCACTAGATGGTTACAGGGGTGTGGGTTAATAGGTTATGATTGATAAGTAACTACAGCCACCGGTTGGGGGAGCTGCTCCCCATCCACCACAGACTGACGCAGGTCTGTATTTCCTTAGCATAGGGGTGTTCAAGGGTGGGTGGGGTAGGGTGGGGGTGGAGGATTGGCAAAGGAAGTTGGGGCGGGGATATGGGGGAGGGGGTGGTGGAGGGTGGTGGTGGGTTGGTGTAGCAGTGGGAGAAAAACCCTCCTCGATGCTCAAAAGGCTTTTGATCGAGTTGCATGGGATTACCTTTGGCATATTTTAAGGTGGAATGGCTTTGGACCATGAAATATTACTGCCATTAGAGCTATGTACTCACACCGTTACACTAGAATACAAATGATGGGCAGGGGATCCGAAAGGATTGGAGTTGCTAGAGGGACAAGACAGGGGTGTCCTTGCTCGCTGATTCTTTTCGCCCTATACATTGATCCATTTATTGGAGTAATTTTGTTAGACTAGAAGATTAAGCCAATATCGGTCAAGGGTTTGACACTAAAGTATTAGCATATGCTGATGACATAGCTATTGTAACCCCTGACCCACAGAGTGCAATTACACAGGTAGAAATCTTGGCCAAGGAATTTGGCAGACAGGCTGGCTATCTCCTAAACACTGAGAAGACCAAGATGCTTTGCACTAAGAACATCACGCTTCAGGATCCACGTAGGACTGGAGTGGCCACGTATCTCGGGATTGATGTAACCGATAATGTGGATTCAATCTGGATAACAAACATGGTCCCTCTGATAGCTAAAATCAATAGGGATTTAAGAAGAATCAATAGGCTGCACCTCTCAACAACTGGTCGGTGTAACACCCTCAAAATGATAATGTTTCCAAAGGTTCTCTACCTATTCCGCTGTATCCCTCTTGAGCCTGAACCTGTTTTTATAAAAAAACTTGATGCACTGTTTTCAAACTTTATATGGCACTTTCAGAAAATCAGACGGTCACTCAAATTCTTAGCCCTTCCCCAGGAGTGAAGGGGTTGGGCGGTCCCAAATTTACTTTATTATTATTGGGCCACCATGTTACAACAGATGGGTATTCTGTTCATGCCAGACAAGGGAGACAAGGGTCACATAAAAATACAGGAAGCCGAAGCCCCACCATCTATTTATGAATTGGCTATTGGAAGAACAGCACGGGGGTGTTGCTACGACAGCTGGAGGCTAGTTACTATAAGAAGACATGTTTCAAGTCCCTTAGAGCAGCCTGGAATGTATGGCATAACGTTGGCAGACTTGATGAAGATACCAAGGCTCCATAAATATACACCCCTTTGTCATTCACCAGTGTTTCCGGTCCCTCTTTATGATGGAATGGGAAAACAATGGGAGCAAGCTGGTATAAATAGAATAGGGGATATTCTTCACACTGATGGTATGGTCTCTTTTGTTGAGCTACAGGAGCGCTATGGTATTGATGCTCGGTCCAACTTTATGTATATCCAAATTAAAGAAATTATTAGATAGTTCAAGCCAGAAATGCTGTCCATAGATAAGATTCCTCTTCTAGAAGCTATTCTTTATAAAGACTGCCGGATAAAGCATATATATAACATTTTTATAGAAGCTACTCCAGACGATCTAGTAAAAACAGAATCTAACTGGGCCAGGAAGTTAGGCGACAATTATACGGACCTATGTATGTCAATTGCCCTTTCCAAAAAGATCCTTTCGGCAAACCTGAAGGCTCAACACTATAAAACGATTTTTAATTTGTATTTCACCCCGGCCAAGTTATTCGGGTGGGGGAAAAGGGAAAATGATCACTGCCCCAGGTGTGGGCAAGGTCCTGCAGATTTGGTCCATATGTTCTATGATTGTGGGAAATTGGACCCTTTAAAAAGGGGGATCGAAATCTTCCTTCAAAAAGTATTAGGACATGGAGTGAGCATCTCTCCGGCTATGATGTTATTAGGCTACTATGAGAAAGCCCAGTTAGAACAGACTCACACATACTTTATCTTCATCTCGGTGGAAGTAGCTCCTTTGTTGATTGCTATAAAGTGGACAGATCCCGACCCTACTTCCAATCCTGTTTGGTTTGCCCGAATGTTCCATATTCACAATCAGGAAAGGGCTATATACAATTGTATGGGGTGGCGGTCCAAGAAACGAGGTAGAAAGATCTGGGGCCCTATGCTAAACTGGGCTCTTTGATGAGTAGTTGGGATCGGCTTGCTCTAGCTTCTTTTTGTAGCTAGAGGTGTAACAGCAGCTAAGGATTATACAAGTAGTAAAATTTGTACATATCGCAGCATTTTTGGACCACTTGAGGTTTGTTATTATGACCTTGGTATAACTTATACCCCTGATGCGTCTCTTATAGGTTAGGCATACATATGAACTTATTTACTTTGATTTGGTTTTTTAGCCTGACTTTGTGTACTGTATTATGAAATCGATTTATAGATGTTTTTCTACTCCTCTGAGTATATTTTATGGTACTATGTTTCAGAACCACCTTGTTTATATACTATTTTGTATATTGCTATTTATACTTTTTTACTGTTTTCTTTCATTTTATTATCTTAGCTACACTGTGCTTGTTGAATTGTATTGTGGACCACTGTATTACCTGGGATAAATAATAAATATATATTTTTTTAAAAAGAATACTGGATCAGAATGAATCATGCCTTTTGATCCTCCACAACCTATCCTCAGCCTTTGATACGGTTAAACATGACAGCCTAATTGACCTACTGGAACACAGGATAGAGCTATCAGCTACCTTTATAAACTGGTTCTCCTCATTTCTACACAATAGAACCCAAAGATTCAAGGTGAATCAGTCTCTGTCTAATCCCTCACCACTCACTCTGGGGGTGCCACAGGGGTCCACACTCTCACCCATTCTCTTCAACTTGTTCATGGAGCCTCTAACAGAAATTCTGAAACTATCCAACATCCACTATCACATGTATGCAGATGACTCCCAACTGTACCTGAAAGTCTCCTCCCCGGAGGACGTCAGGTCCCTCAATTCAACTCTACAGAAAACGCAAAGTTGGCTGACCCTTAATCACCTGAAGTTAAATGCTCGCAAAACAGAATTCCTCTTAATCGCCCCATCCAAACAGTCTCCACACATCGAAGAATGGATGAATCAACTAACAGCTCTCAACTGCATTCCAAACATCATTGATTCCATGAGCTCATTGGGAATAATGCTAGATAAGCGTTTGAACATGCAGAAGCACATAAGTGCTCTCACCAAAGGAGCAAACTTCCAATTGTGCATACTAAGGAAAATAAAACTGTTCCTACCCCACAACGACTTCAAGGCAGCGGTGCAAAGCATAGTGATCTCTAAGCTGGACTATGGAAGCACAACCCTCTGCGGCCTTCCCAGATCTAAGATGTCACCACTCAGGGCCTCTCTCAACTCCGCTGCAAGGTTCATCATAGGTTTACAACGTAACGATCACATAATACCTGAGCTGAAGTCACTAAATTGGCTCCCGTATGAAGCAAGGATACACCTAAAAATTGCATTCATGACCCACAAAGCTTTACATTTCAACACCCCAATATACCTTGCACAAAAATGTGAGCTCTTTGGTGGCTCCAGATCATCTAGAGGCTCCAGCACCTTACTGCTCAAGACATATAAATTCCATGAAAAGAAAACCTACAATCGAGCATTCTCTGGTATTGCACCGAGAATCTAGAATTCCCTGCTCTCATGAAATCAGACTGAATCATTCGATGGCTTCTTTCAAAAGGGAAGTTAAAGTGATACTGATGAAGACATTTCTGGCCTAGATCCCCAGTCCCCCAGGCACTCTAGGACTCGCTTGTTTATATCGGTCCATACTGAACTGTTATGATTGTATTTTGACCTGTTGGCTTACTGTTACTACTTCCTGTACCTTCATGATTGCCAAACTATAAAGCACTATGATACCCCCAGGGGTCATGTTCGTGCTATATGAAACGTTTAAAATAAAATAAAAATACAGTGATTACAGCAGGTCTTCCAGACAGCACATGCGTGCTGCCTAGGCTCGACCTAAAAAGGAAAACCAGGATATTTTGGCATGGTGAAATCTAACTCTCTTTCTATTTGCAAAAGAAAAATAGAATCTCCATGAAGACTATGTAATCTGCAATTACTGCCTTGGAAAACTAAACCATAACTTTATGCCTTCACATGCAATTTATAACAAGTTGGAAATATATCCAATCCCTTCAGAACTACAGCAGCTGAATTTATATGAAAGCATTTTAATTCAAAACAGTGCATCCTTTTTAAACCATTCTTAGAATGCAACCCAAATTTGAAAGTTTTCTGCCACATGAATTAGTATGTGCATGAAAGAAAAAGTTGTTTTTCATCCATTAGATTTCAACAGAAACATAACACTCTTGGAATTGAATGCAAACTCAATGAACATTTGGTGATTTTAGTCAATGTAGTCCCAACAAAAGGCAAATAGATTTGGCAACAATTCATCAGCATAGAAAAAGTTCAGAAGGCATTACATTACCTTCAGAAAAACAACATATAATATACAGAGTTCTACGTAGCAAACCACATCTCGGCTATATACTTATCATTTGAAAAAAGAAAATTAAACAGGACAGTTTGAACAGATTACTCAAGAACAAGCTGAACAAATGCATGAACATTATGGTATACACCCACTAAACTCAAAAGACATGATGGGTGATGCTTTAGAACTGTATCAGATGAAGGAAGCTAAAAGAGAGCCTATTAGTGTCTAGGAAAAAAACACTAGAAGCAAGATGTTATCCACATTTATTCCCCACTGTAATAGGTGGACAATCTGACAATCGTCCAGTTCAAATTTCTGCATGTGAGTACTGAGCTACAAGATTATATTCAGAGGATCCACGATTTCAACAAAAAAATCTTTATATTTTCACACTACAATATGAAAGTGAATTTTCTGTCACTTCTTATGCTGCTGTACATGTTATGTGAACTGGATGTTGTTTTACTAATAAAACAGCACAGGAGTTTGTTGAAAATGTGCATGAGAAAGATGGCAATCTAGAATATAACTTATTCAACATTATGGCATGTCAATGGGGGACAAATAAATATTGGTTTAGAAGATACTGAGAGTTCAAATGTATGCTCAGGAGTCTATGACCACCTACTTGGTATATTACTTTAGGCTTTGCTGTGTACGCATGGGACCATTTGTATCAATTTCTTCTCAAGCTAATGCTGACATTCCAGAAATTAACTACAAAACACTTATAGAAATATGTTCTTTGAATCCTGCCAATGTTTTAAAAACACAAATTTCAAACTATGCTTCACTATTTAACCAACAAAAAGAGAAATCCCATTGGAGAAGTGCTTGATTACTTTTGGCAGAAAGAGTCAAGCTAGACGTGCACCACACATTCATATGCTTCTATGGATCAAAGATGCACCTAAGTTTGGATATGAGTCTGATGAATGAGTTCTACATTGTATTGAACATTCTGTGACTTGTGACATTCCAAAAAAGATCACAGCAACAAACTATTTGAGCATGTTTTATGCTTTCAATCACATAAGTGCAGTAAATAATGCTTAAGAAAATATCAGAGCAGATAAAAATGTTACTCAAAATGTTGCCTTGGATTCCCAAGACCAATTGAACAGAAAGAAAAAGTGAACAATTTAATGTCATCTATAAGACATGCGGTTATTGGCAAATCACTGAACACACGTACAACCTTAGAAGGGTTGTATGACGTTACAACACATGCCATTACAACGCATGCTGTTACAACGTATACCTTTACCCCGACTTGCTATCGGGGGTGCGCTGGAAGTTCAAATAGTATAATTTACTATTCCAACTCCAGTGTGTGCAACAGTAGGGAAGGTGTTGGAGTTAACTCCAACACCTTCTACCCCCTGCAACAAGCCTTTCGCATTGTAACGACATGCGTTGTAATGGCATGCATTGTAACACTTCCGTTGTAAAGGCTGTTTCCCCCTTACAAGACCACAAGTATTTCAACGGATCAATAACTACAACCCTTGAATCTAGATATGTGGAATGCTAGCATAGATTACAATAATTGGATAACAATTAGTTGCAGATAACTCAACATCGGTTGAACAGTATGCTACTTCCTACATTTCAAAGGCAGAAAAAACTGATATGAAGGTAGTATGGGAAGAAATATCTGCTGAGCAATCCATAAGTAAACAATTAAACAGATTCAGCCTACAAATGTTATCTTACCGTGAGGTGAGTAGCTAGGAAGAATTTGACCGCTTAAATTGCTCAAGATGATATGGTGAATCAAGGACAATCATGTGGCTTAGTTTAGGCTTGTCCTCATCACTCCAAAGAGCTCTGAAAAGCCTGCCTGAAATTGAATAACTTGCACATTTTGATCCCATAAACAAACACATTTTAAAAGCAAATATGTTGGACACATACTACCCAAAGAGAAGAACATTGTTAGAAAACCAATCTCTCTATGAAATTGTTCAGTTCTACACATATAGAAACAATGTGACAGAAGAAATCAACAATGGGAAATTTCAAGTAGAAGGTACCAATGGTTGCTTAATACGCCATAGTAAATCTACTATTATTAATCATCATAAACTAAGTTGTGACATGGAGGAAAGTAAATATATTTGACTATATAGCACTTCTTCAACTATTTAAATCATGGCAAATAGAAAAAGAACTTATAGGTCCCTTTGAATGCTATGAAGATGCATTTAATGTTTATAAAATGGCATTACATTGTGTGAATTCCAGATGTATTTACAAATGTTGGATCAAGAAATAAGATGAGAACAATAATAATTCAGAACTTCAATGCAATACTGAATCTACTAAAAAATAATACTTCTGGACTGGTGACTCACCTGGAGAACAAATTATTGATACTGAAGCTGTTGTTGCTATGGATGAAGTTCAACCTGGAAAGGACCAAGCCAAAAATAAAGTAGATCATTTTGATTACTTAGGGGGTCACTACGATGGCGTAACGATCGCCACCGCCGGGCCGGCGGTGGCGACCGTTATGCCACCGTAACGTGAATTACCCACCGCCATATTACCATGGCGGTGGGTATCGCGGCGGACGGAAAGTCCATCCGCCGCTTTTCCGCCGGTTGGCAATCGTTACGATTGCCGGCCGGGCGGAGCAGGGGCCCAAATATGGTAGCGGTGCCTAGCTGGCACCGCCAGCCATATTAGGATGTAGAGATTTCAAGGACTTTCCATGGCGGCATCTGCTTTGGGGGCCCGTTGCGGGCCCCCAGGGGGGTGGGGGGTGCACCCTACATGTCCATGCACAAGGTGGCAGGCACTGCTCGGTGCCTGCCACGTTGTGCATGGAAATGCACAACATGGCATTTTACCATTGCGGAGGGTGCTTCAGCCAGCAGCACCCGCCGCAATGTTAAAATGCCAGATGCGACCGCCGCGGTGGCGGTCGCATCATGATAAGGGGTGCGGGACCGCCAAATGGCAGGCGGGCGGTCCTGTTCCTGCTAGTATGGCGGGCGGACCTGAGTCTGCCCGCCATCCTAATAGGCCCCTTAGTATCTCAATTAAATAGTGAACTACTACAAACAAATACATAAAAAGACTCAGTATGTGAATATGTGAATATAGCACTCATGAACCTATATTACAATATGTGAGCAGCCAAGCAGGGATTGGAAAAAACATTCTTATTAAAGTAATTACTGCTTACTGGCTTAGCAGCACAAAACATCAAAAGAATTACTTTACATGGTCTAATATTACTACCTGTGGAGCATGACTACAAACTGTAATACTTAAAATGTAATACTGATACATGACAAGAACTTGGTATAGTACTTAAAAAATTAAAAGTTTTAGTCATAGATGAAGTGAGTATGGTTTCTAAATTAATGTTGGCGTTTGTTCATCTGCATATGCAGGAGGTACTCAGAATGTCTTATGTTGTGCTGTTTGGGAGAAACATGTCATTGGGTTTGTCATTGTGTTTGGAGACTTATTACACCTAACACCTATAAAAGGTCAACCGATTTTAAACAAACATTTGCAGGAACAAACACAAAATTGTTTGGGAATTATAGGCAATGTGAACATTTTGTTGCATTTCACATATACAGAATTATCCTAAAATATGAGGCAATCTAACGATGAAGATTATGTCAAGATATTGAAAGACATTCTCCATGGCATTGTAACAAATGAATCAAAGATTATGGTAAGGAAATGAAATACAAGTACATTATTTCCTAACCTTCATTCACCTGCTGAAGTTATGCATTATCTTCTTTCACAATCACAACACTTTGTTCAATGCCAACTGCTGAAGAACGTGCTCATTTAAATTATGAAATGTAACATCTGGAAAAAGAAACAATTGTTCTTCTTCCCCGTAAAGATAAACTGAAGAGATCATGCACTAAACATACCTATATGCAAAACTTTAGCTACAAAATTACAAAAGATGGAAAATGAGTTCCGCGTACAGCGGGTTGGGAGAAAGATTTACAGCTATGTAAAAAGTCTTGTGTCATTTTACGTCTACATTTACGTGTAGAAGACTAGTAAATGGAGCCATGGGATTTGTTGTAGACTTTGTGACATCTGGAAAACAAACAGATCTCTCAATTTGCAACAAGAGTCTTACTTCTGAAAGATTTATATATTTGTAAAGAAACGTTTCTTTTTAATTTGGCTTATGCAGTAACAATATCTAAATAGCAGGGACTAAGCTTGGATTATGCACTGATTAACATTGGCTCTACACTATTCAAATAGAGAATAGCATACATTGCTCTTTCTCATGCTAAAATGTATTTTAAAAGCAAAATTTAACCAAACTACAATGACACAGAAGAATTGGAAGTACCCACAAAACACAGAAAACCAAACACATGGAAATGACAGGACATCAGTTTCAAAATTTGAATGGTATAAATTGCCACAGCAATTTAATTGTTAATCTTCATTTCTATCTACTGTCTCTGTATGAAATAACCCACTAGCATGAACATCAACGCTTCTGCAAAACCTTGATAACTCTTCATAAATAGATTTTGTCACAGAACCAGATATGCCACTCAACAAGTGCCATAAGAGATATGGTAGATGTGTGTAGAGGTGACATTCAATAAATCAACAAGATACTCAAGAATTCTGTATGGCTGTTCTAGGAATAATAGCTACCAAAACTCGCCCAAGTAGTGCCCTTTTTGGCATAAGCTACTCTTAGGAAAATGAATGCTTCAATTGTCTGCATTCAAGCTCCACTCTTACATATTTTCAAAGATTTGTATATCTACCAATACCCGATTGCAAATCAATTCTATTTGAGAATGTGATATCTAAAGCTGTGCAAAACAACTTATGTCCAAACTGTAATTCAGAACTTCTGTCCACACTTAATTTAACAATGGTAACCAAATATTTTTATGATTCAAAGATGTACTATCAATAACAGAAAATAAATGCTTCTATCTCTAACTTTACTAATTCACACATTTCTATTTCAGGGCACATGCATACTACTATTGCTATTATTTTTCATAATGGAGATACTGCAGCATCTGGTCACTACATAATGTACTTTCAGAACAACACAGGTTGGACTGAATATGATGATACTACTCCTACTTTTAAGCACAGACTGGCTGAAAATTTACAAAATTGTTATCTTCCTATTTTACATCAAAAGTTCTAAGTTAGGATGTTACCATTGTTATAAAGATATAATTGTACTTGTGAGTTGTACTTATAAAATTCAGGAGATATGTCATTATGCAGCCTGGCATGGTTGATGACATTTGTAAAAAATCTACTGTAAGTATTTGTGTCTTCTATGCTTTCACATATATCATATTACTTAGTTTAATATTTGAACAGTTGGACATGCACAGGATCTATGTTTTTTTTTACAATACAGTTGATCAGTTTTACCCCAGTGTTTCAAGATGACTACTACCATATGACAATCTTTAACTTTAAATGTTCTAAATGCTGACATACTACTGTAATAGAGATGGCACTTTATCTAAGAAACACATGGAATGGAAAACAATAAATGATTTGCTTAAGGTTATGTTTATTATATACAATCTGCTATCACTGTAGTAGTCCATTATTATGTAACCATCTTCAACCATTGCAAGTGTGAAACAGTTGCAAGGTGGCCTGAGAAACAAATGTGTTCTTCTAAGATCCACGATTTTCTCCTTTGAAAATATCAAATTGAATGGGGATGGTGGTATATATGTCCTGTGTCTTATAATTGGGAGAGTTGCAAGCCAATGCAATGCTGTTTACCTAAGGCAAAGTACCATCAAAATTAGTTTTCCAATATTAAAAGTACCTATGCACCTTTACTCTGTTCCACTGTACTCCAGTTTACATCATGTCACTTCATTCTATGAGATGTCACTTCACTGTATGCCAGTCCACTTTATGCTCCTCCAATGTAAGACACTTTAAAATGTGCCACTCTGTAACACAAGCACTCCACTCTACACCAGTCCCCTGTATGCCCCTCCACTATAAAACACATAAACCTCTACTACACTGTACTTCACTGTACGATACTCTACTACACTCTATGCCACTCTGCTCCACTGTATGCCACTCTACAACACTCAACGGCACTCTACTCCACTCTACCACATTCTACAAAACTCCACTCTACAAGACTCCATTGTACGCCACTCTACTGTAAGACACTCTCCTCCACTGTACTGTATGTCACTCCACTCTATGCTACTCCACTCTTCAAGACTCTACTCACTCTATGCTATTCCACTTTACGAACTGCACTGTACGACACTCCACTGTATGGCACGCCACTATACAAGACTCCACTCCACTATATGCCACTCCATTCTAAAACAGTGTACCCCACATTAAATATTATCAAATCTAACTATAGTATTGTATTATAAACTTTTTTTGTCTCCTTTTGTCTCCTTTTTTAAAAGCTTTTTCCGGAAGTTTTGGGTTTCTCTCATAGGTCAACTGTTATATTCCATATAGGTACCCCAATATAGGCCCAGGTAACATCCTAACCTTTGACCTATATTCTCCCCTACATTACATACATAATGGGTTTTTTGGACTGACCTTTTACCTAGTTACGGTACTGCTTAAAGAACGTGGGGGTTTCCCTGAACAACAGGCTCATTTATTATGCATGAGGATGCTTGGAAACTCAGCAGGTCTACCATCTCCTGCATAATAACTATGTATAAAGTTCATTCCCGACGTCATCCTAAGTCCGACAATGGCACAGAAAGGTAGAACCCCTGGGGACACCTTTGGGTATATAAACATCACATCTTGCTAAGATAGTCAGAGGAGAACAAGGACTTCCCTGCCGACACACTGACCCGAGACGCTGAGGTTCCTGCATGCAGATACTCCAGCTCGCAGTGGTCTGATATCCCTTGCGGGGTGTCCAGCTCGAGACCAAGACGGGGTCCCACAGTTTCTCACTTCAGGTTATGGGGTTGACTTTATCCTAGAGGGATTCTAGGCTTACTACACATGCTAGTTACACTTAGGTACATCTAGTTAGGATTGCATCGTAGGAGTATGCATTTTTACTGTCATGTATTTTATATACTTGCCTGTATTCATGGTTTTGGCAAGATGGTAGAAATCTACCATCCTTTTACTCTGCTAGTGCTTATAATCATCTATTACTGTTTCTGTCTAACGGTTCTGTCTAACGGTTGTTTCAGCACACCTATTTTACACTAGAATGACGACTGTTCAAAAAATGCTTATCGAAAAACATCCATACCGTTTATTCTGTGTATCTTTCTGAGACAAAGTGAGCACGAGTGACTTGGCGAAAAGTAATGCACTGTTTCCACGGTCCTGAGGGATCAGGGTTGTCATGTTCGAATAGTTGCCAAGAACTATTTTCTCCTTGGTAAGAGGGGTTTCTAGTGGCACTGTGAGCTAGCTGGTATATGGGCTAACATACCCGGTAGGGTATATGGGCTAACATACCCGGTAGGGGTGTCTAGAATCAGTCTGACACCAATCCTATAGTGTATGCTGTCTAAACGTGCAGATCCTATATATGTTTATAGGAACTACACAACATGGTGCTGCCAACGTTGGTTTGGTACTTATTTAATGGTCAAATCTGAGTAGTTCAGTCGTGCTATTTCTCAGAGACCCCTACTCACATTTTCCCAGTGACGTCTGGAGTGGGAGGGAACAAAAATCCACCACAGCTGAGTGGGCAAATCCTATGTATTGGCTGATGGTTAATCAAGCTTGAAGGACAAATAGTTCCTATAGTGCATAAAACCTTACGCCAGTTCCCTTGAAAAAACTCTTCTTACTAAAAACAATGACTGAGCAGGAAGATGTTGTGCGTATACTACATCTCACAGTCCAAGACGAAGAAGATGGAGATGCAATACAAATTTCAAAAAATGTTAGAAATGCCATCATCCTAAAACTAGCAGCATTTAGTTTCTCAGCTAGGGGTGGGTCAGTAACCTTTGTGATTGAGGCACACGAATCATATAGAACAGAGGTATTCTATTCATAGGTTAAATTCCAACAAGCAGATGCACGAACAAACACATTTCATTACTACATGGAAGATGACATACCGAACAAATACTGTCCGTATAAGGACATTGACGTTCTGCTCACCTACCAGGAGCACATAAACCGGTTTAAAGGCACCCTCCCCCACACAAGAGATAAAGTAAGACTCAGTCCGCTCGGAAGAGACGGAACAACATGGCCAGTATTAGCGGCCTATACACCACATCCTGACATTGACACAATGCCAGTAGGAGACTTACGTACACTTCATAAAGAACTAATAAGACTTTACAGAAACATGACACAGTTTGTGATGAGAACACTCACACTTCAGCCAGCCACGGCTATACCAACAGGACCAATTCAAACATCCACAACTAAAATAACACCTCAAACATTACATGCAGTGATGGGTAAAATGCCCACTAAACGTGAACAGATGCCATTCTGGATAGCTCAAAAAATAAATGTAATTAACAAGGACCCCCTGCAGAAACTCGAAATTCCTAGGGCAGGGCAAATATGCAATAGAAGACATAATTAACAAAGACCCCATGCAGAAACTCGAAATTCCTAGGGCAGGGCAAAAAAGGTCTTTTATTGCTCAAAAAATAACGCAGCTAGAGGCAGTATTTCCACACACTAGCCCACAAGAAAAACACAGAATGCTAATAATTTGCTTGCCCATGGGAATAGCTCCCCAGATAGAGGATTGCATCACTTGGGGTACAGTTTTCGCTACCATATATACCAGGACTCATGGTATCCCGTCATTAGCAGTAATACCAGATGTATTAAGACAAATACAGAACGAGTATGGCGCAGAACCTGCTCTGAACTTGGGAATGAAATTACTAGGTAGTTTTGCCCAGGTATCAGCTATAATATTAGCAAATATTAAAGGGGAGGCAGCAGCAGTGGCAATACGCCAACGCCTGAGGGACTTCACTCCTTTACAACAGGAGACAGAATTACCAAAAATTATCAAAGACACCTATGCTGAATTAGGTAGAGATAGTTTGGGAGCTAGACCAGTAAAACCTCAACTCATGGGTGGTCATGAAAAAGAACACACCAAGCAAACACCTGCTTCTTCAAAGAAGAAATGGGACAATAACAAACAACAAAAGAACAGAGAGAATAGATCTCAATCAAGAGGTAGGTCTCCTCAACAGGAGCCCTCCTAAAGGAGATATAACCTTAGGAATAGCGATAACATTAAAAAACATGACAGGTATCAGGACACTGATACACGTTCCTTTCAGGGTTCATCAAAAAACTCAGAGAGGGAAGGACGGTCAGAACACAGACAAGAAGAGCGTACAAAGTCCAGAGATAGGCAACGCACTTCAGACTACGCTTCCAAAAAAGAAGAAAAGCCAAATTCAAAACCTCAATTCAAAAAGAAAGTAGCAGGTCTTAAGATCAGACATGACCAGAATTCTGAGAACTCAACTACTGAACGGGGAATTGGCTCTGACGATGCTAGACAGTGCAGCAGAAGTAACAATAGCTTGCCAGGACCTGATGGAATTTCTGGTGACAGCGGAGCTGAATGAACATATCACGGTGGAAACACCTGATACAAGGGTGAGCGTCCCACATAAGTTACATGAAATAACACTCCAAATGGAGGGGGACAAGTCCAGAAAAATTAAAGATCTTTTTTTGGAGGAACCTGACTTTTGGCTATGATATTCTTTTAGCTGAAAGAGATTAGCCGCCTGAAATTGTTATGGATTGCCCAAAGGGAGAAACGGTAATTTTGCCAGCTTTTTCCGACCTCGTTCCCATATACTTAAAACATACATATGCATGGAAGTGGGCGATAGCCCTTGCTCCAGCACTATATCGCAACCATGTTGGGTGGGATGAAGAGTCAGCTCACCATGTTATACCACTAAAATCTACTCCAACTCCACAGAGACAGTATCCAATAAAACAGGAAGTGAAAAAACAGGTCAGGGAGATCTTAGATCAACTTGAATACCAAGGTGTAATTGAAACTTGCACCTCGTCAATGAATAATCCCTTGTTTCCCGTAATGAAGCCCGACAATTCATATCATCTAGTTTTAGATTACAGACATCTGAACTCATGCACAAAAACATTTGGAGTACAGAGCGCACACAGTGCCGCATTAATGAATAACATTGTGCGGAAAAAATACAAAACAACACTAGATATCTCAAATTGATTTTTCTGCCAAAATATAGCGTCTGAGTGCAGATATTTGACAGCATTGTCAGCGCTGGGGTCCCAGCTTCAATTTTGTCCACTCCCCCAGGGGTATAAGAACAGCCCGGGGTTGTTCTCCGCTAGGGTAACTGAGTTGCTTCAGAATTTGGATGAGGAGGCATTGTCCTATGTAGATGATATTTATCTGATGGATGATGACCTAGAGGAACACTTGACCAGGGTGACCAACATAATTTTGGGGTTCGCCTCGGAGGGCTACAAATTTAATTTAAAAAAATCTAAAATACCCCACCTCAATGTACTATTTTTGGGATATGAGCTTTCAAGTGCAGGGAAAAGCCTTGCAGCTAACTTTTCAGATGAGTGTGCGCTGCTCCAACCTCCTAAATCATTGAAAAATCTACAATCCATACTGGGATTCCTGAATCTTGGCAGAACATACATTTTGGACTACGCAGAAAAGGTTAAACCTTTCTACGACCTCATAAGACCTGAATTTTCAGTTAGAAAATGGACACAGGAACATACAGATATCCTTTGTTCCCTACAAGCTGACATGATAGCATCTAAACACTTACAGACATGCATAAATGTCCGCAACCTGGTGATCCGTATAGTTGCGGGTCAATATGGTACACTTACCTAACATTTAATGAAGGCGAAACAGTACCCATTGCATACAAATCACACTTGTACACAAATGCTAAGATGCGTTTTGCATCTACAGAAAATATTCTGACAGCGGTACAGACTGCTGTAGTGAGAGAAAGAGCACTGGCCCAGGGGAAACGAATAATTGTCATAACTCCAGTACCCGCCTTAGAGGCTGCTACAAAGGCAAGCGTTCCAAATGCTAAAGCTTTACATCCGAGATGGATTCAATGGGCTAATTCTCTCACTGCAACAGATGTAGAATACAGATACGACCCAAGTCTAAAAATACAAGCATTCCTGGATTATGAACAAGAATATCCTCTCCCGAATGAAATAATTCCTCTAGATCAGTATGAATACATTATTTACACTGACAGATCTGCTCAGCCGGCCATTGGAAGTAAACAACAATACAGCGCTGCATGTGCAATTATAAAAGGTGGTATGCAGGATGGCAAGTTCCATCCAAGCTGTACAAAAACCCAGTCTCTAGGAGACGGCACGGCTAAGCTGGCAGAATTAAAAGCTCTATTACTGGCACTGATAAATACGGATCGGGAATTCCCCATACTAATAGTGTGTGATTCTTTTTACTGTGTTCAGTCATAAAATGAATATCTCCACTACTGGGGACAAAATGGGTTCAAGGACTCAATAAGTGGCACAATTAAGCATAAAATGCTATGGGAACAGGTAGCTGAGTTGAAAAACGAACTACCAAGAGCTCACGTGATACACACGCTGAGTCATCAACGTGATGGCATTCACGTTGAAAAGAATTAATTGGCTGATGAAGCCCCGAAGGGGGCAGTACGAACTGCATCTGTAGCTGCAATCACTCATTCAAAAAGGAGAGTAGACGGAAGCACAATGATAGCTGTCATTGCTTCACGCAATGACAGCAAGGCACTGTCAAAAGGTTTTCCACTCAAGTACTCCTACAAGTTAGATGCAAACAACGTTCCATTTGCTCAGATTCCAGGAGTGGGGGATAGAGTAATACCAAATATGGATCGCAGATTAGGCTTAATATTAGCTGCACACGAGGGTCTGGGTTCTGCACACGCAGTAGTTACGGCAACGGTTTCTTTACTGAAACAATGCTAATGATGGCCAGGGTTAACAAAGCAGACCAAAGATTTTGTCTTAAAGTGCGACATCTGTCAGCAGATGAAGGGTTCCACAGCCCAGCGCAGACACCATTATTAATATCAGACAGACCCCTTGCATGTGTTTATTCGTACCCCTTACAATCTAATGGGGCTTACAAATACATCATGGTGGCAGTGGATTCCTGCTTGAGATTCCTGTGGGTATGGCCTCACCGCTCGGCTGACGCTCGAACTGTTATAAAAGATTTGCGAGTCTTTATAGGGACATATGCAGCTGGCGCATTACATTCTGACCGTGGCCCTGCATTTAGCTCTAGGGTTTAAGGAAGCCATGGGAAGTTTGGGTGTAGCATTGCGGTACTCCTCTCCGTACCATCCGGAGGGAAATTCGGTTGTGGAGAGGAAAAACCGGGACTTAAAGCAATCTTTAACAGCAAGAGTATTAGGTGCGGGTGGCAGTTGGGTCAATCATTTGTATGGGGTACAGCGAGCCCTTAACAACATGCCAAGAAGTTCTCTAGGGGGTGTCACTCCTTACGAGGTCCTGTTTGGGATGAGAATGTGGGTACCTGATCTCAATTGTGAAAGCACAGTGGCGGATGAGAAACCATTTGACATCAATAAACGTTTGGCTGTTTTACAGGATCTCAATGAGTCCAGAGCACTTCTAAGCAACGTGCAGGTGAAACGGACCGCCACTGGGGAAGTCAAGTCAGACATGGCAAGACCTGTCTGGATTCCTAAAGTCGGGGATCTGGTCAGAGAACAAATTGTGGACAATAAAGAATTTGGGCAATCCTACAGAAAGCCTGTACCTGTCCTGGCCGTTGAAGGAACAAGAACTGTACTTCTACCACCTCTTCTGGAGAAGAGATTTGTCTCCATTGATCTGATCACGCCACACTATGTGGCCGATACTGAATAGTAGGCCTCGTGGGCTCCTGGATAGCCGACGCCCTCCTCTCGCTACCATACAGGAAGTTCAGACAGAAAGACTCATAACGTTTGAAGAGTCGCCCTTGCAAAGCAATGGAATAAACAACAATGCTATGGAACTCGTTCCTCTTGAGACAGAAATATAAAATGAAAATGAAAGACAAATTTCAATTCGACCTAACACTGATGTCTACATCAATATGCCTCAACATGAGCCATCTACAAGTACAACAAAACCTGCTGAGCTACCTAAAATAGATCGAACTGCATCTGGCTATTTCATCGACTTTGATACCTTTTCCTTGGATCCAAGTGAACCTGAAACGCCAGCCCCAATATCTCATCAGCAACAAATCAAAGACTTCTTCATTTTTCTGAAACAGACATACCTGGTGTCACCTTGGCTAGAGCTGTGGATAATCACCGGTATACTGTTCTTTCTCTTCTGGATAGGCTTAGTAACTGTTTTCTGCTTACTTATTAAGGGAGCTTATCTTCAACAAAGCTCTGCAGCATTAAAAGTGAACCTGATCCTGAAACCTCATGTTTCATCACATTGTGAACAAAGAGACTTGTCCTTCGTGAACATTTCAGCAGTTCCTATACCTGATGGTATAGTATGGGACAAGGTTGATTATGATATATTTGGCCCGACAGAACTTTTACAAATACCTCATTTATTTAAAATTTCGATAAATGATATCATTACCTCCAGTACATTTTCCGACGATTGGGATTTTGAAACTGTAAATAATATGTTGTCTGAGTTAGAACAATCTGCTGCATTTTCTAGCAATGAAATTTTAGGAGACACATCAGACTTTAACACAATGTATTGTTATCAACATTATGGTCATCATTTTTTGCATATATCCAGTACCCCTAGAAATGGTTTCACATATCACCAATGGGAACATTGCCCTACACCACCGAAAAGTAGTTCAAAAACTTTTGCACAGAAATATTCTTATTTTTCAGGTTTAACACTTCTGACCCGACCTCATACTATTATAAGGTTGCACCTACATCTGCACAGAAAACTATGCTAACTAACACCAAACAGATTTACTCTGCATCCTTTATTACCCAATTGTCTGAACAGGGTTTCGACTTATGGAAAGACACTATAGATTTAAAATCAGTCTGGGGTTCTAGAGACTGGCAAGTCCAGGGAACAGAAGCGCTATTTAGAGCATGCCTCATTCCGCAGCAGATGATCTTTCTGAATGCTACTATGCAACAGACTTCCTGTCTTGGATTAGCCAAGAACAAGGATTTGAACACACCTAGGATTCCAACACCATCGCATACTGAGGAAAATGTTACATTGCAAGAAGGGGCTACAATAGAGATACATTTTACAATACAATAGATCAGACCCCAATTGGAAGGGATGGTTGGGTTGGCCCACAGACACAAATAGATGTCAAGAAAGATTCAGGGGTACCACCGAAGGGTTCAGTATCCATAGGCCAGACCCACGCTATGTACAAAGGGAACATCCAGGGGTGGTGTCATCATACAGTATTGGGAAGCTATGCCTCGATTTGCTGAAAACCTCAACACTACCACATGTGAAACAGCACTTATCCTTACTAACAGAGGATGTGGACCTACGGGATTTTTTATTAGGTCCCAGAAAGCCACGTCAGAAACGTTTTTTATATGCTGTCTATAATGAAATCTGGAAAATCTCCCAACAAGAAGCAGTGGAGAGACTTTGAGAAATAGATAGAATTAACTTAGAAAAGGCGTTAGCCGTAGTTGACAATGGTATGACTACGATAACATCCAGGATTTATTTACTGGGCAACATTGTATCTTCTACTATTGATGTACTAGAACAGGATTTGTCCATATTACAGCATGGGCAATCACAGTTACGTTCTATTATGTTATTAAGCTGGACACTGCAATCATTGCGTGCTGGTTATGTGCCTTGGCGTTTTATCAACAGTACGTCCTTGTTTTCTGCATACAATCTAACGCAAAAACAGATAACAATGGTACAAAGGGGAGCAAAATATACAATGCTGCGTATTGAAAAATTGGACAAGTTACCTTTTACTGTGGCAGAATCACCTTCCACAGAGTGGCTAATCCATGGCCATATAAAATTACCGGTCACAACTTTCCAGTTTCAGTATTGCCTAGAACATCAACAGGCAGGCAGATGTGAAGAGATGGGTAGGGAATTCATCAAGGAATCTTGGGAATTACCGTACAGATTTCGATGCAGGAGTGGGGATCTGGAAGTGTTTCTAAGCGGCACAAACTGCGAGAACGCTTTAAGTGGATCTCTCATATGCCAGGATATTATGCTACACAGGGCCTGCAATGGTTCAGTAGCGAACCTATCCTGTCACTTGAGAGGTATCCCGGCAGCCGTGATTAACCCGGTATTCAGGTTGCTCTCAAATGGGAGTTACTTGATACTGAACGATCAAGGTTGTTGTGGGATGCTCCCGGACATCACATATCTAGTCACCGTGAGCTCCAGGGTTACTTGCTGTATGCAAGTATTGTTTCCACCAACCCACACAATCAGGGAGGCGCAGCTATGGCCTTCATTGAATGTTTCCTTTATACGGTCTCATACTCTGAGCAGAATGAAAGCCATGCTTCTACAGACAAGCGTGCCCTTAACCTCTGCCCGGGAGACTTTTGATCTCCAGATCGCAAGGTCCTCGGCTGAGATACAGGCACTCATACGTACGAATTGCCCCTTCTATTTCACAGAAATGGTAGGTCGTATCTTTAACGTGTTTGATATGACGGGTATTGTACACCTATTTAAGACCATAGGTTCGGGACTGTTGAGCACCTTTCAGACAGTCCTCGGAGTTATACCAAACTTTATTCACTCCGTATTCAGGAGCGTTTTTGGAGGACTTCCGCTGATCCTGTTTCTAATAGCAGGTATCCTGATTGTAATTTTTCTGCTACGCAATGGACATCCCAGTCACCAAGGAGATGGAAAAAGCACTCCTGGAGCGTAAATACCGTGATCGCCTAGTACAACATCTGGGCACACCTCGCCTATGGGAACTGAGTGCCTCTTGGTTCCTGTCATTTAGACCAGTCTGGATGGACTGTGTCCTACCTGTTCTCTGATGCCTGTTCTGCGGAGAAGAATGCGTGTTGGATCTCTGTCTGACACTACCATCAGTTGCGCCACCGGACGTTGATGCTTTACTGGACCCGATAACGGCCCATGTTCTGCAGTGTCCCCAGCATATTCCCATATTGATGGCTGCATTCTTAGAGCCACCACGGGATGTCTCGGCTCCTGTTGATACATGCTCCTCCATCAAACACAAGGCCTTGGACGTCGCACAAGCTGCCCCAGCATCGACTGCAGGCAGTACAGAAGATTATCTGTGCTCAATTGACATAATCTGCGAGGTGTTACAGGGATCGTCGTCTGCAATGGCAGGCAACAGCAATGTTGTGTCTACCAGCCAGGACACATAAACATTTGGCTCGTCGTGTGCCTGGAAAGAAATTCTGCCTTTTTCTTTTGAAAACAAACTCAAATTAGAACTTCAATACATTTGACACTTTTTATGACCTGCATGGCTTTCTGATGCTTGTAGTTGTTCGAACTATATACGGACACTTTAGAGCTATTGCTTGAGTGACAATTTTTTTGCGGTTTTTAGAGTTTTTTTTAACATTTTTAGCAAAACTATTGTTTTTTACTGTAGTTGTTTGCGTACCAGTTATGTCATCCAGTCGGATGAGGAGTGGGTGTTATATTCCATATAGGTACCCCAATATAGGCCCAGGTAACATCCTAACCTTTCACCTATATTCTCCCCTACATTACATACATAACGGGTTTTTTGGACTGACCTTTTATCTAGTTACGGTACTGCTTAAAGAACGTCGGGTTTTCCCTGAACAACAGCCTCATTTATTATGCATGAGGATTCTTGGAAACTCAGCAGGACTACCATCTCCTGCATAATAGCTATGTATAAAGTTCCTTCCCGACGTCATCCTAAGTCCGACAATGGCACAGAAAGGTAGAACCCCTGGGGACACCTTTGGGTATATAAACATCACATATTGCTGAGATAGTCAGAGGAGAACAAGGACTTCCCCGCCGACACACTGACGCGAGACGCTGAGGTTCCTGCATGCAGATACTCCAGCTCGCAGTGGTCTGACATCCCTTGCGGGGTGTCCAGCTCGAGACCAAGACGGGGTCCCACAGTTTCTCACTTCAGGTAATGGGGTTGACTTTATCCTAGAGGGATTCTTGGCTTAAACACCTACACACATGCTTGTTACACTTAGGTACATCTAGTTAGGATTGCATCGTAGGAGTACGCATTTTTACTGTCATGTATTATATATACTTGCCTGTATTCATGGTTTTGGCAAGATGGTAGAAATCTACCATCCTTTTACTCTGCTAGTGCTTATAATCATCTATACCTGTTCTGTCTAATGGTTGTTTCAACACACCTATTTTACACTAGAATGACGACTGTTCAATAAATGCTTATTGAAAAACATCCATACCGTTTATCCTGTGTATCTCTCTGAGACAAAGTGAGCACTAGTGACTGAGCGAAAAGTAATGCACTGTTTCCACGGTTCTGAAGGATCAGGGTTGTCATGTTCGAATAGTTGCCAGGAACTATTCTCTCCTTGGTAAGAGGGGTTTCTAGTGGCACTGTGAGCTAGCTGGTACATGGGCTAACATACCCGGTAGGGGTGTCTAGAATCAGTCTGACACCAATTCTTTAGTGTATGTTGTCTAAACGCGCAGATCCTATATAGGTTTATAGGAACTACACGACACAACATGACCAACCAACAAAAAACAAGATGAAGAGGAAACAGGAGGACAGCAAATGGAAAAAAAACTAAGGATGTTGGGTAGGACACTGGTGACTCATGGCAAGCTCCCAGTGTATGTTGAGCTATTTCTCTCCTGCAAAAATTACTGTGTGGCAGAGCAGACAGTATTTTGCAGTACTGGCATACTGGCCCACAATGTGCCAATCCTGTCTCATTAAATTGACTGGCACTGCGATACGGGAGCAGATGAAATGGGTGGTGATGGAGGGCGTGCCGGCAGTGAAAAGGTTGAAGGTGTTGCAGTGTTGGAAGAAGTGGCCGATATGGATGTTGCTGCTGCAGTATCTTGCAACTCCTTCTCCCACCTACTTTCAGCCCACGCCACCCTGTTAGAGTAGATCGCCTGCAGGTGCTTGGGTATTACTGTCATCCCTAAACAGTGCTGCTGTTGGTTCCCATGAGAAATAACCTTATGACAAATGTTGCAGGTGACCAGTTTTGCATGTACTTTTTTTTCTCCGGCTGGCAAGGAGAAAAACTGCCTGACAATAGAATCTTTAAGTTTTTTGCTGCACTCTGCCTCCTAATACTCCTGTTGCATCATCTGCTCTTCCTGTTATTCCTCCTGTTCTTGAAGCAGGAGAGGATCTTGCTGGCCAGCCATTTGAAAGTCAAGTAAACTTACAAAGGTGGGTTAAAAGAAGAATAATTTCCCTCAGGAAAACACTAGAACCTTCACCGTTGAGGATCACAATAGAAATGGTGAAAATGGGTATAAACTTCCTATTTCCTACAATTCACAGTGTTATAAGCCAATGAAATGCCGCTTAACAATTTGAAGTACCGCGGATCTATCGTGGTTGTATCTAGGAGGTACCGCAGTACTTACGAAATACAAAGAAATATTGTAAATAGCACAAAATTAACATATACATAATATATGCTGGCTGTTACAACAGTGTTTGTGTTGCTTCCAAAGTAAACATATTCTTGAACCAGAAAAACAAAGGAGTAAACCATTATCTTATTGGTTTATACCACCAATTGGGTTATACACATTGCTCAGTAATACTAACTATCAGACAACAACCATAAAGACTATAGTGACTGTAACAAAGTGACACCAAATGAGCTATAAACGCAGCCCAATACTACAAGATACTAGCAATACCCATACAGACTGTGCTGGCTGTTGGAAAGCAATACAGCTTTATTTCTTCTTCATAAACATAACAGAGAAATGGAAAATTATTCCTCATCACACACATTTATATATGTTTCTACATAAAATAGGTACATTTCTATATGAATCTGTATAGCTGTTTTGACAATAAATGATGGATTAACTTTGTGTTACCCTACAAAAACATTTTTCATACATTAGAAAAACCACAGAAATTCAGTAAAAAACTAAAGTGAAAGCTTAGCTATAGATAGGAAAACATTATTTATTTTTTCTATACTAAACCAACAAAATTCACATACCTTAGAAATTAAAAAGTTATAGTTATAACTAAAAGTTATAATTTCTGCCACAAACAAAGCCTTCTATAACTGGCGCACCTTCGTACAGAGTTTTATAAAGTTGCTAGATAGACTAAATCAACTATAACTCGGCTATGTTCTTTGAACAGTGTTCTCATAAATTATGTCATTTGAGATGGCATGAGTGTTGTTATGAATACTATGGTTTAACATGCTAGAAGTGGTGTAATATGAAAGAGTATAAGCAGTTCATGCTGATGCCACGAATTATAGTTTTTTTAGTCTGTCTAGCAATTTTATAACACTGCACGAAGGTGAGCGAGTTATAGAAAGTTTTGGTTGTGGCAGAACTTATTACATTCAATTATAAAAAAACATTTAATTTCTAAGGTTTGTGTTTTTTAACTTGGTTTTATATAGAAAGAATAAATAACGCTTCCTAATTATAACTAAGCTTTCACATTTATTTTTTTAATTGAATATGAATAGATATATATTTGAGATGTCATCAGTGATGTCACTGACCATGTCATGAGTGATGTAGTATGTGAGGTCATAAGCAGTGTAAGTTATAGTTAGCTCAGGTAACTATAACTGCTGAATTTCCATGGTTTCATACGAGTGAAATGTGACCCAAACTATAACGTCCCTGTAACGTTTGGTTTATTCAGTGCATTTCTAAGGTTTTTTTTAAACTCTATTTCCCAATTAGAACATCCCTGTAACCTTTGGTTTTTTCAGTGAATTTCTAAGGTTTTCATAATTTTATTTTCTAACTATAACGACCCTGTAACCTTTTTTTGTGTGAATTTCATTGGATTTTTTGTATTGTATTTCGTAAGTGTCCTATTTTTGACTTTAAAATGGGAGTGTATTTTTTATGTAGAGTTATTTTTTAGTGGTTTCCTATATTTTTTCTTTGATTTTTTTTATTATTCATGACAATGCTGTTCGTCGCTATGACGCCATTCGTCGTGATGACGTAGTTTTCCTAGTTACCACCAACAGGGGCGGCCCTAAGACCTGAACCTGGGGCAAAATAAAGACTAGAATCCTAACAAAGGTTCAAGTTAAATCTCATATATAGAGTAAAATACAGAATAACAATACCAAAGAATCAAACAAGAAATGGTAAAGTAAAGAGAAAAGGGAAAGAGAGAAAGAGAGGAAAGGAGAAAAGAAATATGACAAAATTACAAGAAATTTTCAAACAAGTGAATAAAGAATATGGCAAAGTACCTAGAAACTTTCAAACAAGTGTTACCCCTGCACAAATTCGATTATTATTATATATATAAAAAATTTATTAATACAATAATAAAAAATAAAAAAAATAAAAAATGGCGCTCAACAAGTTACACAAACAACCATAAAGCCAATACACTGTGTAAACATAAAAAGTGGTCGAGGAAAATTACATATATGTAGTTTGAACGAGACAAAAACAAAACATGGCAAAAATGCGTCCTCTTCAATCAAGGCCACATGTAGGCGTCAACGGCGTTTCAACCATATTAGAATTAGATGGTCATCATCAGGACAAACAATAATGAATACCAGAGCGCCCAATTGAAAGTTCGGTAAAAGTCTAAAAAACAAATATGAACATAGAGGTATCAGAAAAAATGTGTGTGCCGGGGTCATAACATAGCACAAGATCAATCATTTCGACTAAGTCAGGAGGAAAGGTAAAAAAATTAAAAAGAAAAGAGCAATTGCCAATTGGAGAGAAGAGAAGACCGAAAGAATTGGTACCTAAAAAACCAGTGATTGTGATGAGTATTGCATCTAAACGCTATCAAAAAAATACCAAAAAAATATAATAAAATAGGCTAGTGTTCAAAGAGTAAAGCAGAAAAGTGCCAACCCCCATCAAAATGAGTGCTAAATGAGAACCAAGATAAGTTATAGAAGAAGAGTATTTCCTATACCAAATGAGGAAAATAGCCCGGAAAATCAATCACCTATAGATGGCAAGTCCACAGCATGGAAATAAGTGGGCTCCACTAACTCCAATTAAAGTTGCTCCAAAACGAGAATATAGACGCACCCTCTGTAAGTACATAAAAGGCCAAGATTAATCACTTATAACGCCTGACCAAAGTCTGTATAAAATATACTTAGTATATACTCACATCCACTTTGAATTGGCTCAGGGCTCGTATATATATATATATGTCTCAAGATCACAATATGGCAGCAACAAATAACCCCGTGTCAATGAACTGGTCCTCGAATCAAACAAGGCTAGAATTAAAACAATACAAAATTGGAATAGTTTACCCCACGAAAATCGCAAGACAATCCCAAAAAAAAGAAAAAGCTTTACCTGCTCGGTCTTTGAGCAAACCAATGGGCGGGCCAAAATATTAATTTAAGGTCCCACTGGACGAGCCAAACTGCAGAGAAATGGATGCGAAAAGTATGTATAATATAAAAACTGTCCCCCAGCGAAAATACGTGAGATCCACAGGAGAACAACAGGAAACGCTTACCTGCTCCAGCTAAGAGCTAGTCAGCACAAAATACACCATGCCAGTCTGATAACCGTCCGGACGAAAAGTAGGAACGTGCACGGCGTCTCCGACGTGTCATTAATATAGCGTTGTACGCCGTCAGAAGCATACAACTAGAAAGCAGACTGACTAAGGTACAAGGCAGTCACCCTAGCTCATCGCGACCCGTCTGTGCCAGCCATCATGGAATCGGGAATGAGTGGTAAAGTGAAAACTACATTAGATGTGTAAACATTTGCCACAAACAATGGTGATGTATGAAGGGCACTAAGTCTAACCGTGATGCACACAAATTAGAAGTGAAATGAAAAAATAACAATAATAAGGAAAGGATCAAAATAAAAATAATGATAAAGAGTGCCACAAGAAATGCATTGAACAAATCTTTTGCTATGTATAACTCCCAGTGGCCAAATCATATTAACGATAATTAATTAGCAAATTCATGAAGAGGAGACACTCTCTCGCAGTATTCATTGATGCATCAAAATATACAAACATAATGTTAAAATCTAATTTATGAGTATCGGAAGCTGACATTGATTTTATACAACATATTTAGCCAAAGAAGGGCTTTCAATATGATGTTCACCCATACTGACCTGATAAGCGATACATCAACATTTAAATGCAGTCTTGTAAATGATACATCAACAATAATTGCAATTACATAGGTTTAAGGATAAAACTAAGCTGAATCCCAAACTTGCTGGAAAAATAAGTTGTCATAAATGCATAAATTAAAATTGAACAAAATGTTGTCAAAAGACTTAATATTACATTTCGCATATTGGATCTTCCTAAGACAATTCCATTTGTACCAAATTGTTAAGTAATTATATAGTGAGAATATACACTAGAGATAGAATCATACAAGCATATCATCATATCGTACACAATTTTAGAACATAAGCATGAAAATATATGTATATTCATACAATGCTGCCTTGTCATATTTCAGAAAAGAATTTAAATGGGCGACAAAGGAGCCATATGATGTACATTAATGATGTCATTTTGAAATTGCTGTTAATATTCCAGACAGAGCAAACAGGATGTGACAGCAAATAGGGATATATGGTGAGGAGAGAGTTCAACCAGATAATATAGAATTACATTCCTCAAGGGTGTTTAGGCCTTTATTAATGCTGTCACATCTTAAAATCCAACGACATTCAGTTTTGTTCAACATGCTCACAATATTGCCTCCCCTTGGTGGTTTCCTGATCATTTCAATGACCTGCCAGCGTAATTCCGACGGAGCATGGTTGAATTCAATGAAATGGGACACCAATGGAGCATGTTCGTTCTTACATTTGATACGACTTTTATGCTGAAAAAGTCGGGTCTTGATTTCTTGAGTGGTTTGCCCCACATAGATGAATTTACAGGGGCACCAAATGGCATAACTGTGAGTTACAGTTTGTATGATCACGAAGATCATACGTTATTTCATCATGAATGAACTGCTTTGTATTAAAAGTGGAGTCACACATCAAGCAGTTTCCGCAGCGGTAATGGCCGACAATCCTGTTAAGGCCCCACATCGTAGTCAAGTCCGGTGCATCAGTGCTGGGTAAAGCAGCCCGGGCAAAATGGTCACCGATATTTCTGCCTCTCTTGAAAGAGAATAAAGGTGGTTCATTAGTAATGCCTGTAGATTGTATCAATGGCCAATGTTTTTTTATTATTTTTGTTAGTTTATTACTTTGTGTACTGAATGTTGTAACAACAGGAATTCTTTCCATGTTTTTTGGAGGACGAGGAGAAAGCAGGAATTCACGGTGATTATACCATGCTCTCTTAAGAGATCTTTTGATTAGTCTCTTGGGGTAGCCACGTTGTTCCAGCTTTTTGGCGAGAATGTCAGCCTTCCGGAAGTAATCTTCTCGAAATTGGCAATTTCTGCTTAC
This sequence comes from Calotriton arnoldi, assembly GCA_963921515.1. Classification (NCBI taxonomy): domain Eukaryota; kingdom Metazoa; phylum Chordata; class Amphibia; order Caudata; family Salamandridae; genus Calotriton; species Calotriton arnoldi. The sequence goes on from CAWUFW010001883.1 coordinate 298,472, forward strand.
GCGTTGAAATTGGCCGAAGGGAAGGCCATCCTTCAAGCCTTTAGGATGGTGGCTAGTGTACTCCAATAAAGTGTTCCGAGCTGTAGGTTTAATATACAATTTGGTCGCTAGTTTGCCATCAAAAGGAATGATGGTGAGGTCTAAAAAGTCAACATGTTCATTGCTAGCGTGCGAGTTGAACTTGAGATCAGGGGAGTATGAATTCAACCAGTCAAGAAAGAGACCTAGTCTAGAGATGTTACCTGTCCAAATAAAGAAAATATCATCGATGTATCGTCGCCAATGACGTACATTGTCAAAATATGGATTAGTTTCAAAGTCATAATGTAATGTTTTTCAAAATCGTCAACATACAGAATGGCGAAATTTGGGGCATAGGAAGCCCCCATCGAAGTTCCCTTTATTTGTAGGAAATAATCACCGTCGAACTCGAAATAATTCCGAGTTAGGGAAATCGTCAACAGATCAATGATAAAATCAGTAGGGACAGTTACTGGACCTGGTCTTGTTTCCAAGGCTCGCCTGATCACCTCAATACCCTCCACCTGGGGGATATTGGTGTATAAGGACTTGATGTCCAAACACACCAATAATTCCTCTTCAGGTGCAAATTGCATTTGCTCAAGCTGGGTAATAATGTCACTACTATCATGTACATATCTCTTGGTATTGATGGCCAGATCTTTAATAAACACATCTATATGTTTACATAGTGGTTCCAGCACCGACCCACAGCTGGAAACAATGGGTCGGCCTGGGGGACTGGTGAGATTTTTATGCATCTTTGGAAGAGTATATAGGACAGGAGTCCTGGGTGATTTTGCATTGAGGAAATCAAATTCATTGTTGCTTAAAAAACCAGTCAATTTCGCTTTCGCTGTCACGGTAGAGATACGTTTTTGAATCTCAAATAAGGGATTGGATCTCAAAATAACATAGTGGTTCAAGTTAGACAGTTATTTTGTGATTTCTAACTTGTATTTCTCAATGGGTTGAATCACAATACTCCCTCCCTTGTCGGCAGGCTTTATAATTACTTCCTGATTAGTTTTTAAAGCGTGAAGTGCTTGTCGTTCAGTGAAGGAAATGTTATATGGAATATATTCAAAGCCTTTGTCAAGAGCCATAACATCCTTCATCACCATTGCCTCAAAGGCCAAGAGTTCAACCGGCATCTGGTTAGTAGGTGGATTAAACGTAGATGGTAGTCTCAATTTAGAAGGATTAAAACTTTTGTTGTGGACACTATCCAAAAAGAAAGCATTTAAACGCAATTTTCTAAAAATTGCAAAAGTTGAATTTGAGTGTCAAAAAGACTAGTTTTCTCCGTTGGCACAAAACTGAGCCCTTTTCTCAATAAGGTAATTTCGGCTGAGGACAATGTATGTTCTGATAAATTAAAAATAGGAATGGTGTCAAGAACTGGTTATGGAGTTGGTGTGTCCATTATTGTGGTGGGACCTATTGATAACATTTCCGGCGAGACTGCCGTTCTCCCGCCTGGAAATTCCTGACGATGTTGGGTGTTGTGACACGTAGTTTCCGGTGATGCAGTTAATCGTGAATATATAGTTTCTTTTTTTTAAAAGTATGACACATATATATGAACACATTTTAATTACTGATTGATATCGGTACTTTATTAATATAGTGTAGAAACATGTATCTCTCGAACCAATTTTATTAGAAAAATGTTTTTAATTATATTTTCGTATTTACCATGTCAGATGTTCATGATGACATCGGTAATCACAAACATCATGTGACCTGAAAACAAAGAGATGTGACTGGAGGAGACACTTTCATTAAGATTTAAAGATACTTTCCACCTTTTTCTTCCTTCTTGAATGTTCCTCTTACTATTTGGAACACTTTTGGAGCTCCGGTGTTGTTTAGAGGGAAGAAGTGCATTTTGTAGTTTGTTTTTATTTATTTTTTTAAATAAAATGGCATCATGGAGAGGAGAAGAGCCAGAACAACTTCCTGAAGAAGCTGAGGAGCAGGAGGTGCCAGCTGCAGCTGAAGACTATTGAGAAGAAAAGCTCCCATGAAAGAGAAAGAGTGTGGCATGGGACTTTTTCACCATTCCATCTTTTGTAAGCAAAGCTATGGCCAAATTTGTCAAGTGCACCTTGTTCAACAAAACCTTGTCACGGGGCACAGAAAAAAAGTACTCGTCAGGTACAATATCCATGCTCTACCATTTAAAAACATATCTCTGATCTCAACTTAAAATGGCACAAAAGGAGAGAGAAGGTAGGCAGCCATAGACCTCTAGAGCTTCAGCCCCTCCTACAGCAGAGACAGTACCAGGAGAAGTGGAGTGGTGACGGCCAGAATTCTCCCTACAGTTGAGGCATGTGGGAACATACTGTGTGGACTGTAATGCCAGTCTTACAGTTGGAGAACAGTGTGTGGATAGTATTTTGGACATTGCCAGCAAACACTCCTTTTAATTTTTTGTTATAGTTTTCTCCAGTTTTTGCACTTTTTTTGTTTCAAGTTAGAATTTCTTTTTACCCACATTGCCACTTTATTTCTGTACAAAAATACACAAAACTACAAAATGTTAAAAAAGAAAATAAATTAAAAAGAGTAAAAAAATAAGTTTTTTTCCAGACCCACCTTTAATGGTTAAGAAAAAGATAAACTGTATGTGTTTGTAAATGTAAGAAAGACTGCATATATAGGTTGGAAAATAAGTAAATCACTATGTGCATGAGTGAATCAGTGAGTGCATGAGTGACACATGGGTGATTGACTGAGTGCATGAGTGGTGTATGGGTGAGTGAGTGAATGCATGAGTGGTGCATGTGTGAGTGCATGCATGAGTGTGTGTATGGGTGAGTGAGTGTATGAGTACGTATATTGGTGAGTGAGTGCATGAGTGGTATATGTGTGAGTGAATGAGCACATGAGTGGTGTATGGGTGATTCAATGATCACATGAGTGTGTGTGGGTGAGTTAGTGCATGGCTGTGTATGGGTAAGTGAATGAGTGCATCAGTGGTGTATGGGTGATTGAATGCATGAATACATGTATGGGTGAGTGAGTGTGTGAGTGTGTACATGGGTGAGTGAGTGAGTGCATGAGTGGTGTATGGGTGAGTGAGTGCATGAGTGCATTATGGGTATGTGCATGAGTGCATGACTGCATTTATGTGTGAGTGAGTGCATGAATGGTAAATGGGTGATTGAGTGCATGAGTAGTAGATGGGTGAGAGATTAAATGCATAAGTGTGTGTATAGGTGAGTGAGTGCATGAGTGTGTATATGGGTGAATGAGTAAGTATATGGGTGAATGAGTGAGTGCAAGAGTGGTGTATGGGTGAGTAAATGAGTACATGAGTGGTGTATGGGTGATGTATTGAGTGCATGAAAATGCGTATGGGTGATTGAGTGAGTGCATGACTGCATGTATGGGCGAGAGAATGAGTGCATCAGTGGTGTATGGTTGATTGAGTGAGTACATGAGTTAGTGGATGGGTGTGTGAGTAGGTGTGTGAATGGCTGCCTGAGTGAGTGAGTGGGTGTGAGAGTGGCTGAATGGGTGAATATGTGTGTGTATAAATAGGTGTATGGGTAAGTGATTGCTAGTAGTAGTGGCTGTATGAGTGAGTAAATGGATGTATGAGTGCTTATATAAGTGAGTGAGTGTGTGTACAAGTGATTGTATGGGTGAGTGTAAGCTAGTGTCAGTGACTATATGGGTCAGTGAGTAGCTGTGTGAGTGCTTGTATGGGTGACTGAGCATTATTGTGAGTGGCTGAATGTGTCAGTGACTCCTAGTGTGAGTGGATGTATGAGTTAGTGAGAGGGAGAGTGAGCAGCTGTATGGGTAAGTGAGTGTTAGTGTTAGTAGTTGTATGGATGACTGAATGAGTGAGTGAGTGATATATTGATGAGTGGGTGTCTAACTAGCTCTATGGATACAAGAATGGGTGGGCCAGTGCTTTTCTGAATGACAGAGAGGGTGGATGACTTGGATTACGGGTCAATGAGTGGGTGTGTGAGTGAGTGTGAGTGGGTACCTGAGTGATTGAGTGGGTGTTTGAGTGCCTAAATGGGTAAATATGGTGTCTGTTTGAGAAGCAGTATGGGTGAGTGACTGCTTGCACCACTGGCTTTATCAGTGAGTGGATGGGAGTGTGAGTGGCTGTATAAGTAAGTGAGTGCTTGTATAAGTAGCTGTTTGGATGAGTATGTGGTTGTATCAGTGGGTGTATGGATCAGTGAGTAGCTGTGTGAGTAGACATATGGATGACTGACCATTACTCTGAGTGGCTGTATGGGTGAGTGAATGCTAGTGTGGATGGCTGTATAAGTTAGTGACAGGGTGTGTGAGTTCCCTTTATGGGTAATGGAGTGGTAGTGTTAGTAGTTGCATGGGCTACTGAATGGGTTGGGGAGTGGCTGTATGAGTAAATAGGTGGGTGTGTGACTAGTTGTATGTGGGAGGGAGTAGCTGTGTGAGTGACTGTATGGATGAATGAGTGGCTGGGAAAGTATGTTTTATTATAAAATAGGGAAAACAAACTAAGCAGTTTACATTTAACAACACTTTCAATGGTTATGTATACACTACGGGGCCGATTCCGATCTCGGTCGGAGGCGCACCCAATACCATTCGGTCGGGAAAAAAGCCATGCGAAAGCCTGATTCCCGACCGAACCGTACGCGGGTCCGGCCGAGCGAGTACGATGCGAATTCGCCGACCGACTCGTCCGGGCGTCCCGACAGCTCCGACCGACTCGCTCGGACTCGAACCGCTCCGACCGACTCGGTCGGACCCGATTCGCACCGCGCAATGGAGACGTTTCCCGGCCGGGTAAGTACGATGCGCGCCGCGAGCAGTCCGACCGAGCCGCGCACTCCGGCTCGTAAGAGCTGTCGGAGCCGTACTTTGGGGGTCCGTGTCGGACCCCCTGTACGCGTACCCGTGCGAGGCGCACACAGGGGGACCCAAGGGTCCCCCTACCTGTGCGTGTACGCCGCGAGCGCTTCGCGGCGTACTCGCTGTAGGGGGCGCCCTTGTCCGCCTCGCACCCATTGAGGCAATGGGAGCCCGCGTACGCGTTGTACGACCGGCTCCCATTGAGTTCAATGGGAGTCCGACCGACTCGTGTCCGATAACATACGGCCGCATCGTACTCGTTCGGTCGGACTGCACGGGTCCGATTCGGTCGGAAATCTCTCCGGGTCCGGCTCGGTCGGAGAAATTTCCGGCCCGAATCGGAATCGACCCCTACATGTCAATGGTAGGAAAAATGTTGTGAGACATTTAATGACATTCAACAGCACCTGGTATGGAAAAAGAAAAATAATATAAAGATATGTTAGTATTTATTCTTCAATATTATAAATCACACCAACATATATTACTTATACTGTAACATTGTAATACAACATAGTGAAAATATCATTTTCCCTATTTTGCTGTTCTCAGCTTTCATACTTCTTCACCATAAACAGTAGTCTGTATGAAGCATCATCTTCGAACAGCAGGGAAAAACAATCCATGGATTGTAAAAAACAAACATACATGCACAGTGCAACACTATGATTAAGGTAAGCTATGCATTGCACTCACTATAATTCATTAATTAATTGCTTTTTCTACTGTTACTTCAGTCATATCAACAAACCTAAGTTAAAAATATTTCTAAAATTATTATATCTGGTACAATATTATAAATAAATACAAAGTACTATTCTGTTTTAGAGATCTTTGTGAAAACATAACTCCTGGTAGGCCCAATTTTGTTTAAGTAATGCTGATCCATATAGAGAACATCCCATAGTGTAGTTTTAATTCCACAAATAGTACTAAGAAGTTTGGTTGAGGAAACAAAAGGGGTCATTTTGTAGTTACAAAGGGCCTGATTGCGGTGCCTGTTTTCCAGGCACCGCCATGGGAAAGGCAAAGGACCGTCCGCCTTACACGACTTCAACTCGTAACAAGGCGGGTGGTCCTTGCACGGCTTTGGTGATGCTGTATCGGCGGAGAGCCAGTGCAGCACCGCCAATCTCGTAATTTGCTTCTAGGCAGTTTTTACTTTCAACTTAAAGCTTCTGTAATTGGATTATGTCCATTCAGTTTCTCACTTCAATTACACAGTACAGTATTTAGATGTGATAATAACTCCTTTATGGAAGCTAAACAACTGTTGAATTTTGAAGAAGACTATACAGACATTACCCCCAATAGGTTGAATAATGTCTAAAAGACTGATGGCACTTCAACAAACAAAGGGAGGGGAAACCAAAAGGTTAATAAGGTGCATGTGTGCAATGTATCCGTGATCGGTAAGTCACGGCACCCCGGTAAATTAGTGCTCACCTTACCTTTATCTCAGATTTTCAGTACTGTATGGGTGTTGGTTACCTTTTGAAACAGCAACTCTGTGTGTGTGTGTGTGTATATATATATATATATATATATATATATCAAGCGTTCCTAAACCTCCAGGATGGCGAGAAGGAACAGGCGAACTCCTCTTGTGGTGGCAATGAAGGTATTATTTTATTTCTCACTGCTGCCTGCCATGACGCGTTTCGGCCAGTACAATGGCCTTGTTCACACAGTATATATTCACTGAAAAAAACCATAGGTTTTAGGGACAGTTATAGTTAGTTGGACATTGCACTCGTACAAAACCCGTGAAATTCCCCTGTTATAGTTAGTTCAGCTAACTATAACTCGCGCCCCCGCAATGCACTGCTGATGACGTCACATATTACATCACTCATGACATGGTCAGTGACATCACTGATGACATCACTGATGACATCTCAAATGACATCACTGATGACATCACTGATGACATCACTGATGACATCATCCAGTGACTGTGTGTTTCTGTAAAGTTTAAATATGTTTAATATATATAGGGAAAGGCGTATTGAAGAATGAGTGGGTGTATAAGTGTCTGAATGGATGATTTAGTACGTGAGTGACTGACTCTACAAGTGAGTGATTAAACGTATCTTACTGAATGCATGGGTTAGTGACTAAACTGTGTGAATGTCTGTATCCATCTGTTTGTTGGTGTGTAAGTGGATGCATGGATTTGCGAATAGCTACATGAGTGTCTATATGGGTTATTGATTGGTTCTCTGAGTATCTGTATGGCTGCCTGAGTGTTTGTGTGGGTGGGGTGTGTGTGACTCTATACATAGATGTGTGAGTGGGTGATTCACTGGGTGCATGATTTCAAGAGTGCATCTGTGATGGACTGCTTGGGTGGGTGAGTGTGTGTATGGGTGTGTTAGTGAGTGAATGTATATCTCAGTGGTACATGTGCGAGTAACTACATATGTAAAAGGCAGTATATATGTGTGTTAGAGTATTTAAATGGCTATAAGTGAGAGTGTGTTATTGTGAGAGTGGCTGTATGGATGCGTGTGTGCTTGTATCAGTTATTGTATAAGAGCGTAAGAATGTGGTAGTATTTGTATGAGTAAGTGAGCTGGTGTGTGTGTAACTGTATAGGTGAGTAAATGGGTGTGTGATTAATTTTTTGCATGACTGACTAGGTGTGTGAGTACCTCTATGGATGAGTGGCGGTGTGTGAGTATTTATATAGGTGTATGAGTGCATATGATAGTCCTGTACTGAGTGACTGTAAGTATGAGTGACTGTACAGGTGAGTGAGTGGATGTCTGTGTAGACCTAAGAATCAGTGAGTGGGTATGTAGTTTTTGGTGTTGGAGTGTCTATGGTTTTGAGAATGGCATTCTGTAATTTAGAGTGGGTGTATCAAAAGTTATATTAGGGTGTGAGAAGATGCATGAAATTATCACATGGATGATGTCATCAGTGATGTCATTTGAGATGTCATCAGTGATGTCATCAGTGATGTCACTGACCATGTCATGAGTGATGTAATATGTGACGTCATCAGCAGTGCATTGCGGGGCGCGAGTTATAGTTAGCTGAACTAACTATAACAGGGGAATTTCACGGGTTTTGTACGAGTGCAATGTCCAACTAACTATAACTGTCCCTAAAACCTATGGTTTTTTTCAGTGAATTTCAAAGGTTTTTTAAATGCTAATTTCTAACTATAACGTGCCTGAAACCTATGGTTTTTTTCAGTGAATTTCAAAGGTTTTTTAAATGCTAATTTCTAACTATGCCAACAGAGGTAGGACGTGAAGAAAGAAGAAAAAACGCACAGAAAGAAGCAAAAGATGTGCAGAAAGAACCAACAGAGGAGCAGAAAGAGGCCTTGTTGCAAAATCATCCTGTGCCCACAACTTTTTCAGACGGGTACTGGTGTTAACTGACTCTGACTAACCAGAGCCAGTGCGCGTTTGCACAGTGGTGAAGGGAGGGGGGGCCTGAGGTGACATGTGTGCAAACGCGCCCCGTGGCGCGTTTTAAGTTGCGGGATTAAGTCCCCTTGAATCCTGAGGGTCCCTGGGGCCCAACTATCCCCCCAGGTACCTACAGTTAGGACCACAGAGCTGAGTTGCAGAGAGGCGTTCCGAGGCCACGCACCTTTTTCACCTCTCTGCAACGCAACTCTGTTGTGCTTACTGAAGGTACCTGGTGGGCTAGTTGGCCCCCAGGATTCAAAGGGAATTAACTCCCCAACTTAAAACGCACCACAGGGCGTGTTTGCGCACATGTCACCTGAGGCCCCGCTCCCTCCTTTCACCACTGTGCAAACGCGCCCCGTGGCGCGTTTTAAGTTGGGGGATTAGGTCACCTTGAATCCTGAGAGTCCCTGGGGCCCAACTAGCCCACCAGGTACTTCCAGTAAGCACCACAGGCCTGTGTTGCAACGCCTGTAACAAATTGTGCAGTTGTGTTTAGGTAGTGAAGAGGGTCGTGCTGGGGGTAGTGTTTTAGGGTTTAGGGTAGTGCAGTGGTGTTTGTGTAGTGTAGGGGGTCATGCGGGGGGTAGATTTAGGGTTTAGGGTAGTGCAGTGGTGTTTGGGTAGTGTAGGGAGTCGTGCTGGGGGAGTGTTTTAGGGTTTAGGGTAGTACAGTGGTGTTTGGGTAGTGTAGGGGGTCGTGCTGGGGTTAGTGTTTTAGGGTTTTAGGGTTTAGGGTAGTGCAGTGGTGTTTGGGTAGTGTAGGGGATACTGCTGGGGGTAGTGTTTTAGGGTTTAGGGTAGTGCAATGGTGTTTGGGTAGTGTAGGGGGTACTGCTGGGGGTAGTGTTTTAGGGTTTAGGGTAGTGCAGTGGTGTTTGGGTAGCATAGGGGTACTGCTGGGGGTAGTGTTTTATGGTTTAGGCTAGTGCAGTGGTGTTTGGGTAGTGTAGGGGTTCGTGCTGGGGGTAGTTTTTAGGGTTTAGGGTAGTGCAGTGGTGTTTGTGTAGTGTAGGAGGTCGTGTTTTAGGGTTTAGGGTAGTGCAGTGGTCTTTGGGTAGTGTAGGGGGTTGTGTGGGGGGTAGTGTTTTAGGGATTAGGGTAGTGCATTGGTATTTGGGTAGTGTAGGGGGTCATGCAGGGGTAGTGTTTTAGGGTTTAGGGCAGTGCAGTGGTGTTTAGGTAGTGTAGGGGGTCGTGCTGGGGGAGTGTTTTAGGGTTTAGGGCAGTGCAGTGGTGTTCGGGTAGTGTAGGGGGTCGTGCTGGGGGTAGTGTTCTAGGGTTTAGGGCAGTGCAGTGGTGTTCGGGCAGTTTATGGGGTCGTGCTGGGGGTGGTGTTTTAGGGTTTAGGGCAGTGCAGTGGTGTTCGGGCAGTGTAGAGGGTCGTGCTGGGGGTGGTGTTTCAGGGTTTAGGGCAGTGCAGTGGTGTTCGGGCAGTGTAGGGGGTCATGCAGGGGTGGTATTTCAGGGTTTAGGGCAGTGCAGTGGTGTTCGGGCAGTGTAGGGGGTCATGCAGGGGTGGTGTTTCAGGGTTTAGGGCAGTGGTGTTCGGGCAGTGTAGGGTGTCATGCTGGGGGTGGTGTTTCAGGGTTTGGGGCAGTGCAGTGGTGTTCGAGCAGTAAAGGGGGTCATGCTGGGGGTGGTGTTTCAGGGTTTAGGGCAGTGCAGTGGTATTCGGGCAGTGTAGGGGGCGGTGCAGGGGGTGGTGTTTCAGGGTTTAGGGCAGTGCAGTGGTGTTCGGGCAGTGTAGGGGGTGGTGCAGGGGTGGTGTTTCAGGGTTTAGGGCAGTGCAGTGGTGTTCGGGCAGTGTAGGGGGTCGTGCAGGGGGTGGTGTTTCAGGGTTTAGGGCAGTGCAGTGGTGTTCGGGCAGTGTAGGGGGCGGTGCAGGGGGTGGTGTTTCAGGGTTTAGGGCAGTACAGTGGTGTTCGGGCATTGTAGGGGGTGGTGCTGGGGCTGGTGTTTCAGGGTTTAGGGCAGTGCAGTGGTGTTCGGGCAATGTAGGGGGTCGTGCTGGGGCTGGTGTTTCAGGGTTTAGGGTAGTGCAGTGGTGTTCGGGCAGTGTAGGGGGTCGTGCTGGGGCTGGTGTTTCAGGGTTTAGGGCAGTGCAGTGGTGTTCGGGCAGTGTAGGGGGTCGTGCTGGGGCTGGTGTTTCAGGGTTTAGGGCAGTGCAGTGGTGTTCGGGCAGTGTAGGGGTCTTGCTGGGGCTGGTGTTTCAGAGTCTAGGGCAATGCAGTGGTGTTCGGGCAGTGTAGGGGGTCTTGCTGGGGCTGGTGTTTCAGGGTTTAGGGCAGTGCAGTCGTGTTCGGGCAGTGTAGGGGGTCGTGCTGGGGGTGGTGTTTCAGGGTTTAGGGCAGTGTAGTGGTGTTCGGGCAGTGTAGGGGGTCGTGCTGGGGCTAGTGTTTCAGGGTTTAGGGCAGAGCAATGGTGCTCAGGCAGTGTAGGGGGTTGTGCTGGGGGTGATGTTTCAGGGTTTAGGGCAGTGCAGTGGTGTTAGGGCAGTGTAGGGGGTCGTGCTGGGGGTGGTGTTTCAGGGTTTAGGGCAGTGCAGTGGTGTTCCGGCAGTGTAGGGGGTCGTGCAGGGGGTGCTGTTTCAGGGTTTAGTGCAGTGGTGTTCGGGCAGTGTAGGGGGTCATGCTGGGGTGGTGTTTCAGGGTTTAGGGCAGTGCAGTGGTGTTCGGGCAGTGTAGGGTGTCGTGCTGAGGGGTGGTGTTTCAGTGTTTAGGGCAGTGCAGTAGTGTTTGGGCAGTGTAGGGGGTCGTGCAGGGGGTGGTGTTTCAGGGTTTAGGGCAGTGCAGTGGTGTTCGGCCAGTGTAGGTAGTCTTGCTGGGGGTGGTGTTTCAGGGTTTAGGGCAGTGCAGTAGTTTTTGGGCAGTGTAGGCGGTCGTGCTGGGGCTGGTGTTTCAGGGTTTAGGGCAGTGCAGTGGTGTTCGGGCAGTGTACGGGTTGTGCTGGGGCTGGTGTTTCAGGGTTTAGGGCAGTGCAGTGGTGTGCGGGCAGTGTACGGGGTTGTGCTGGGGCTGGTGTTTCAGGGTTTAGGGCAGTGCAGTGGTGTTCGGGCGGTGTAGGGGTTGTGCTGGGGGTGGTGTTTCAGGGTTTAGGGCAGTGCAGTTGTGTTCGGGCAGTGTAGGGGGTCGTGCTGGGGCTGGTGTTTCAGGGTTTAGGGCAGTGCAGTGGTGTTCGGGCAGTGTAGGGGGTCGTGCTGGGGGTGGTGTTTCAGGGTTTAGGGCAGTGCAGTGGTGTTCGGGCAGTGTAGGGGGTCTTGCTGGGGGTGGTGTTTCAGGGATTAGGGCAGTGCAGTGGTGTTCGGGCAGTGTAGGTGGTCTTGCTGGGGGTGGTGTTTCAGGGTTTAGGGCAGTGGTGTTCGGGCAGTGTAGGGGGTCTTGCTGGGGTGATGTTTCAGTGTTTAGGGCAGTGCAGTGGTGTTCGGGCAGTGTAGGGGGTCTTGCTGGGGGTAGTGTTTCAGGGTTTAGGGCGGTGCAGTGGTGTTCATGCAGTGTAGGGGGTCGTGCTGGGGGTGGTGTTTCAGGGTTTAGGGCAGTGCAGTAGTGTTCGGGCAGTGTAGGGGGTCATGCAGGGGGTAGTGTTTCAGGGTTAAGGGCAGTGCAGTGGTGTTCTGGCAGTGTAGGGGGTCAAGCTGGGGGTGGGGTTTCAGGGTTTAGGGCAGTACAGTGGTGTTTGGGCAGTGTAGGGGGTCGTGCAGGGGTGGTGTTTCAGGGTTTAGGGCAGTGCAGTGGTGTTCGGGCAGTGTAGGGGGTCGTGCTGGGGCTGGTGTTTCAGGGTTTAGGGCAGTGGTGTTCGGGCAGTGTAGGGGGTCTTGCTGGGGGTGATGTTTCAGGGTTTAGGGCAGTGCAGTGGTGTTCGAGCAGTGTAGGGGGTCTTGCTGGGGGTAGTGTTTCAGGGTTTAGGGCAGTGCAGTGGTGTTCGTGCAGTATAGGGGGTCTTGCTGGGGGTAGTGTTTCAGGGTTTAGGGCAGTGCAGTGGTGTTCGTGCAGTAAAGGGGGTCGTGCTGGGGATGGTGTTTCTGGGTTTAGGGCAGTGCAGTAGTGTTCGAGCAGTATAGGGGGTCGTGCTGGGGATGGTGTTTCAGGGTTTAGGGCAGTGCAGTGGTGTTCGGGCAGTGTACGGTGTTGTGCTGGGGCTGGTGTTTCAGGGTTCAGGGCGGTGCAGTGGTGTTCAGGCAGTGTAGGGGGTCGTGCTGAGGCTGGTGTTTCACGGTTTAGGGCAGTGCAGTGGTGTTCGGGCAGTGTAGGGGGTCGTGCTGGGGCTGGTGTTTCAGGGTTTAGGGCAGTGCAGTGGTGTTCGGGCAGTGTAGGCGGTCGTGCTGGGGCTGGTGTTTCAGGGTTTAGGGCAGTGCAGTGGTGTTCGGGCAGTGTAGGGGGTCGTGCTGGGGCTGGTGTTTCAGGGTTTAGGGCAGTGCATTGGTGCACGGGCAGTGTAGGGGGTCGTGCTGGGGGTGATGTTTCAGGGTTTAGGGTAGTGCAGTGGTGTTCGGGTAGTGTAGGGGGCCGTGCAGGGGCTGGTGTTTCAAGGTTTAGGGCAGTGTAGTGGTGTTCGGGCAGTGTAGGGGGTCGTGCTGGGGCTGGTGATTCAGGGTTTTGGGCAGAGCAGTGGTGTTCGGGCAGTGTAGGGGGTCATGCTGGGGGTAGTGTTTCAGGGTTTAGGGCAGTGCAGTGGTGTTCGGGCAGTGTAGGGGGTCGTGCTGGGGGTGGTGTTTCAGGGTTTAGGTCAGTGGTGTTCGGGCAGTGTAGGGGGTCTTGCTGGGGGTGATGTTTCAGGGTTTAGGGCAGTGCAGTGGTATTCGGGCAGTGTAGGGGGTCTTGCTGGGGGTGATGTTTCAGGGTTTAGGGCAGTGCAGTGGTATTCGGGCAGTGTAGGGGGTCTTGCTGGGGTAGTGTTTCAGGGTTTAGGGCAGTGCAGTGGTGTTTGGGCAGTGTAGGGGGTCATGCTGGGGGTGGTGTTTCAGGGTTTAGGGCAGTGCAGTGGTGTTCGGGCAGTGTAGGGGGTCGTGAAGGGGGTGGTGTTTCAGGGTTTAGGGCAGTGCAGTGGTGTTCGGGCAGTGTAGGGGTCGTGCTAGGGGTGGTGTTTCAGGGTTTAGGGCAGTGCAGTGGTGTTCGGGCAGTGTAGGGGGTCATGCAGGGGCTGGTGTTTCAGGGTTTAGGGCAGTGCAGTGGTGTTCGGGCAGTGTAGGGGGTCGTGCTGGGGGTAGTGTTTTAGGGTTTAGGGTAGTGCAGTGGTGCTTGTGTAGTGTAGGGGGTCGTGCTGGGGGTAGTGTTTTAGGGTTTAGGGTAGTGCAGTGGTGTTTGTGTAGTGTAGGGGGTCATGTTTTAGGGTAGTGCAGTGGTGTTTGGGTAGTGTAGGGTGTCGTGCTGGGTGTAGTGTTTTAGGGTTTAGGGTAGTGCAGTGGTGTTTGTGTAGTGTAGGGGGTCGTGCTGGGGGTAGTGTTTTAGGGTTTAGGGTAGTGCAGTGGTGCTTGTGTAGTGGGTCGTGCTGGGGGTAGTGTTTTAGGGTTTAGGGTAGTGCAGTGGTGTTTGGGTAGTGTAGGGGGTCGTGCTGGGGGTAGTGTTTTAGGATTTAGGTTAGTGCAGTGGTGTTTGGGAAGTGTAGGGGGTCGTGCTGGGGGTAGTGTTTTAGGGTTTAAGGTAGTGCAGTGGTGTTTTTGTAGTGTAGGGGGTCATGTTTTAAGATGCAATGCTCCAATACCTGACCAGTCTGCACTACATAAAACTGCAAAAAAACTAAAAATAAAAAGTGTTTTGCACACTTTTGTCATTGGGCTATATGTGGGCTACATCTGGGTAATATTTGTGCTACATTTGGGCTCTTTTTTCACTGGTGGCCATCTTGGAAGACTTCTTTGTTATGAAGTTTCCTAATTTCTTCATTTACTGCAGTCTCCTCAGTAGGAAATGCTTTCAGTTTTTTACTTTGATTCCATCAAGAAGGCATTCAGATGTGTCTCACATCTACCATAAATTCAGAATGTTAGCACTCTAGTTGCTCATTAGATCACTGGAGTAAAGCTACTGCTCACCAGGGAGTTAACTGGTAGTCTGCTGCTGGTATTGAAAGTGATTGTTTCAGTCTGCATGTCAGAATTTTCTAATGAAATAGAAGAGGATTTGAGATCTCACTTAAAACATGCCCTAATTTTTCTTTCTGCAGCACTAACCATAATTTCTATTTTCAAAAAGAACCCCTCATTTTGTTCCTTTTTAAATTAAATTGTTTAAGTGTTACCGGTTTATTCCAATCAAGATGGCTTCAGGTGTGCCATACTTTTGTCATAAGTAAGGCTGTTAGCGCTCTAGTTGTTCTTTAGAACACTCTGGGAAGCTGCAGTAGAACACAAAGGCATCAACTGGCAGGCTGCTCCTGTTGAAATATAACAGGAAGATATTTGAGATCACACTTGAAATATGTCCTAATTTTTCTTTCTACAGCACTAACCATAATTTCTATGACAAAATGAACCCCATCATTTTGTTCCTTTTTAAATTAAATGTTTTAAGTGTTACCAGTTTATTCCAATCAAGATGGCTTCAGGTGTGCCATACTTTTGTCATAAGTAAGGCTGTTAGCACTCTAGTTGTTCTTTAGAACACTCTGGGAAGCTGCAGTAGAACACAAAGGCATCAACTGGCAGGCTGCTCCTGTTGAAATATAACAGGAAGATATTTGAGATCACACTTGAAACATGTCCTAATTTTTCTTTCTACAGCACTAACCATAATTTCTATGACAAAATGAACCCCATCATTTTGTTTCTTTTTAAATTAAATTGTTTAAGTGTTACCAGTTTATTCCAATCAAGATGGCTTCAGGTGTGCCATACTTTTGTCATAAGTAAGGCTGTTAGCACTCTAGTTGTTCTTTAGAACACTCTGGGAAGCTGCAGTAGAACACAAAGGAATCAACTGACAGTCTCTGCCCTTGTTGGATGTACATGTTTTACTGAGAATGTCAGACTTCATTCTCACATGAGTGAGAAAGATAATGTGAATTTACAGAAACTATGCTCTCATTCTAGCTTCTGGAGCACCTTCCAAACCTACATGGGACAAGCATGAGAAAATAGTGTTCTCTCAAACATGATTCATGATATCCCAGCAGAAGGTTTTTCACATGGTAAAATCACCTTAGAATATACCACAATTCCTAAAATTAGTATGGTACCATCAACAAATAAATTCTAATGTAACTAAAGCCTGTTATCACCCTTTATAGTTCTCCTTTTGGTGACCCTCAAAATCTTCTATTCACTACAATGCATTTCAATGAGGTACTATCATTTATATTGGTCCCAAGATGGCTGCCAGCAATTCCAGGATGAAGTGCTGACAGCCAATCAGATCTCACGATGACATGTGTGGTTAGGCTCCGCCCAGATATATATGTGACTTTACTTTTGATTTTCTCAGGAACTACTGAACGGATTTACACCATTTAAGCAAAAGGCACGACACTGAACCAAGGGCTACCTCTTTGCCAAATTTGGTGTAATTCCGTTCAGCAGTTCGGGCTGTAGTTTCGACTAAAGGTTCCTATGGGAAAATGAATGGGAAACGCGTTTGGGACCCCCTTTTTCTCGGCCCCCGCTTGACGTATCACCCCGAGACTTTCAGGATAGGAGCGGACCGGAGCGCCTCAACAAGTTGGAAACTTTCGCGAAGATTCATCAACCGGCGCCAACGTTATTTCAAATAGAATGTCGCGCATTTCCTATGGATAATAGGTTTTAACTATAACTATCTACTGGCGACCGCCAGTAGATAATATATATATATATATATATATATATATATATATATATATTATCTACTGGCGGTCGCCAGTAGATAGTTATAGTTAGGACCTATTATCCATAGGAAATCCGCGACATTCTATTTGAAATAACGTTGGCGCCGGTTGACGAATCTTCGCGAAAGTTTCCAACTTGTTGGGGCGTTCCGCTCCGCTCCTACCCTGAAAGTCTCGGGTTGATTCGTCAAGCGGGGGTCGAGAAAAAAGGGGGGTCCCAAAACGCGTTTTCCCCATTCATTTTTCCATAGGAACCTTTAGTCGCAGCTACAGCCCGAACTGCTGAACGGAATTACACCAAATTTGGCAAAGAGGTAGCCCTTGGTTAAGACTGGTGCCTTTGGCTTAAATGGTGTAAATCCGTTCAGTAGTTCCTGAGAAATTCACAAGTAAAGTCACATATATATCTATGGCCGAGTAGGGTCCGCGTACCCTCAGCGCACCCTGCGCGCACCGTCCCGATCACGAGCTGCATGCTAATTGGCTGTCAGCTGGCTGTCAACACTCCAAACCAGGAAGTGTTGGCAGCCATTTTGTCCCTCGGTAGAACCGAGGCACAAAAACAAGTGCGCAAAACGCACAAAGGGGGCAGGGTAGAAACACCCTGACCCCTAGGTCTGCTCAGGGGTCCCACAAGGACCCCCTGGGCAGAAAAAGCATTTTTTTTTAAATCGGCAGGATGCGCTCAGGGTGCGCGGATCCTGCCGATTAGAAAACCCCCAGAGGAAACAAGTGCGCAAAACGCACAAAGGGGGCAGGGTAGAAACACCCTAACCCCTAGGTCTGCTCAGGGGTCCCACAAGGACCCCCTGGGCAGAAAAAAGCATTTTTAAAAAAAATCGGCGGGATGCGCTTAGGGTGCGCGAATCCCGCCGAAAATAAAAATCGAAGCGCGGTCTCCAGCGCTCGATGCACTTGCCCCCGGGTGGGCCAAGTCCCGGGGGCATGGTTGGGGGTTTAAATTTAATGTGGGGGCCTCTAAGGCCCCCAAACCCCGGGGACCGCCACCCCCGGGGCTTTCAAAAATAATGGTGCGGGAGGGCTCTTGGCCCTCCCGCAGCCCCGAGGACCGCCACCCCCGGGGCTTCTTTTATTTTTTTATTTTTGACCTGTGTGGGGGCTCCAGCCCCCACACGCCCGGGACCGCCACCTCCCCGGGGCACTAAAGATTTGAATATGGGGGTCCGTTACGGACCCCAAAGCCCCGGGGACCACCACCTCCCGGGGCTGTTAAATGGTTGGGAGGGGGGCCGCGCGGCCCCCTCCTGGAGCCCTTGATGGCCCTGGGGACCGCCACCCCCAGGGCCGGCTCCTGCAGTGTCCCGGGTGCCTACCCCCGGGACACTGCTGTTTGCTATGACAGGACGGGAGCCTCGCGGCTCCCGTCCTGTCATAGCAAACTTGTTTGCATTTTGAAAGAGAGAGCAGGAAACCTGCTCTCTCTTTCAAAATGCAAACCAATTGCTTTTCACATGGGGAGCAGCATGTTAGCTGCTCCCCATGTGGAAAGGAATGCCGGCTCCCGTAGGACACGGGGAGCCGGCGGGACTGTGGGGGTTTGGGGACCCCCCACAGTCCCCAACCAGAGGCCAGGCCCCGGGGGATGGGGTCCCCGGGGCCATAAGTGGCCTGGGAGGGGGGGCCACGCAGCCCCCCTCCCCAAATTTAAAAAAAAAAAAAAAAAAAGGGAAGGCCGGCCCCGGGGGATGGGGTCCCCGGGGCCTTAAATGGCCTGAGGAGGGGGGCCCTGCTGCCCCCTCAAAATTAAAAAATAAAAATCGAGGGCATGCCCCGGGGATGGGGTCCCCGGGGCTAAAACAGGCCCAGGGAAGGGGGGCCACGCGGCCCCCTTCCCGTTTTTGTTTTTTTTATTTAAAAAAAAATAAATGCTCAGGCCCCGGGGGATGGGGTCCCCGGGGCAAAAGTGGCTGAGGGAAGGGGGGCCACGCAGCCCCACTCACAATCAAAAAAAAAAAAAAAAGACCGGCATCATGCCGGAGGCCCCGCCCCTCCCTGCAGTACTCTGCAAACGCGCCCCCTGGCGCGTTTTAAGAAGGGTAGTAATTCCCTTGAATACTGGGGGTCCCTGGGGCCAACTAGCCCACCAGGAACCTCCAGTATGCGCCAGGGGCTGCGTTGCAGAGAGGTGTACAGAGGCCACGCCCCTTTTTACACCTCTCTGCAGCGCAGCTCTGTGGCGCTTTTTGGAAGTACATGGTGGGCTAGTTGGACTCCAGGGACCCTCAGGATTCAAGGGGACTTACTCCCCCAACTTAAAACACGCCACAGGGCGCGTTTGCACAGTGGTGAAGGAAGGGGGCGGGGCTTCAGGTGACATGTGTGCAAACAGGCCCCGTGGCGTGTTTTAAGATGGGGAATTAAATCCCCTTCAATCCTGAGGGTCCCTGGGGGCCAACTAGCCCAACAGGTACGTCCAGAAAGCGCCACAGAGCTGCGTTGCAGAGAGGTGTAAAAGGGGTGTGGCCTCTGTACACGTCTCTGCAACGCAGCCCCCTGGCGCATACTGGAGGTTCCTGATGGGCTAGTTGGCCCCCAGGGACCCTCATGATTCAAGGGGACTTAATCCCCCAACATAAAACGCGCCACGGGGCGCGTTTGCACAGATGTCACCTCAGGCCCCGTCCCCTCCCTTCACCATTGTACAAATATTCCTCTAAAATCAGCCGAACTACGAATTCCTATTTACTCACCTGTTATCAGGAGAGACCTCAGTGCTGCATCTTTCAGCCCAGTACTGATCCTGAAAAGTAATTTTAACTGTACTTACCAGTAACTTGAATTTCCTTCCATAGGATATCATTGCCTGCTTTTTGATGAAAAAGTTTCTAAGTGTCGATTTTTGAAACATACAAATATTCCTCTAAAATCAGCCAAACTACGAATTCCGATTTACTCACCTGTTATCAGGAGAGACCTCAGTGCTGCATCTTTCAGCCCAGTACTGATCCTGAAAAGTAATTTTAACCTTACTTACCAGGAACTTGAATTTCCTTCCATAGGCTAACATTGACTGGTTTCTCTTGGAAATTCTTCTAAGTGTGGAGTTTTGGAACTTTATAATATTCCTCTAAAATCAGCCGAAATACGAATTCTGATTTACTCACCTGTTATCAGGAGAGACCTCAGTGCTGCATCTTTCAGCCCAGTACTGATCCTGAAAAGTAATTTTAACCGTACTTACCAGTAACTTGAATTTCCTTCCATAGGATATCATTGACTGGTTTCACTTGGAAATTCTTCTAAGTGTCGATTTTTGAAACATACAAATATTCCTCTAAAATCAGGCAAAATACGAATTCCGATTTACTCACCTGTTATCAGGAGAGACCTCAGTGCTGCATCTTTCAGCCCAGTACTGATCCTGAAAAGTAATTTTAACCGTACTTACCAGTAACTTATATTTCCTTCCATAGGAATCCATTGTCTGGTTTTCAGCAGAAAAGTTTCAAAGTGTTGATTTTCACAAACTACAAATATTCCTTAAAAATCGCCTGAATGACTTAAACGCATTCTTTCAACTGTTTACAGGAGATGCACCAGTGCTGGATCCAGGATCCACCACTGAGTAAGAAAAAGTAACGATAACACTACTTACCTGCTAAGTGAATTTCCTCCCATAGGATAACATTGGTGATTCTATGTGAAAAAGTTTCTAAGTGTCAACTTTTAAAATACAATAATATTCCTTAAAAATCACTACTGTAACCAAAACGCTTTTACTCAACTGTTTACAGGAGATGTCCCAGGACTGACTCTAGGATCCAGTCCTGTGGTTAGAAAAGTAATCCATAAAGTAACTAATTGCATTTAACTTGAAATTCACATTGAGCTCAATGTTGCATTGTGTTTGAAATTGTGTTGCCCATTGCAATAACTGTAACTACTGTACTTAAAAGTCTATTGCCTATTTGCAAAGTATTTAAACTAAAGTAATTCATTCTGAGAAAGTATATTTTGTAATGTAATGTATAATGTAATTACAATGTATTTAAAAAAATAAAATATCTAAAAATAAATAGTTTAAAAAAATGTAGTAAATCAGTATCAAAAAAATAAATATAACAATTAATACATTTAAAAATTGTCATTTACAAAACCTTTGAAATTCACTGAAAAAAACCATAGGTTTCAGACATGTTATAGTTAGGAATTAGCATTTAAAAAACCTTTGAAATTCACTGAAAAAACCATAGGTTTCAGGCACGTTATAGTTAGAAATTAGCATTTAAAAAACCTTACAAATTCACTGAAAAAACCATAGGTTTTAGGGACAGTTATAGTTAGTTGGACATTGCACTCGTACAAAACCCGTGAAATTCCCCCGTTATAGTTAGTTCAGGTAACTATAACACGCGCCCCGCAATGCACTGCTGATGACGTCACATATTACATCACTCATGACATGGTCAGTGACATCACTGATGACATCACTGATGACATCTCAAATGACATCACTGATGACATCATCCATGTGATAATTTCATTCATCTTCTCACACCCTAATATAACTTTTGATACACCCACTCTAAATTACAGACTGCCATTCGCAAAACCATAGACACTCCAACACCAATACCTACATACCCACTCACTGATTCTTAGGTCTACACACACACACATCCACTCACTCACCCGTACAGTCACTCATACTTATGGTCACTCAGTACAGGACTATCATATGCACTCTTACTCCTATATAGACACTCAAACACCGCCACTCATCCATAGAGGTACTCACACACCTAGTCAGTCATGCAAATAATTAAACACACTGCCATTTACTCACCTATACAGTTATACACACACCAGCTCACTTAATCATACAAATACTAGAACATTGTTACGCTCTTATACAATAACTGATACAAGCACACACGCATCCATACAGCCACTATCACAATCACTCACTCTCGCTTATAGCTATTTATATACTCCAACACACATATATACTGCCTTTCACATATGTAGTTACTCACACATGTACCACTGGGACATACATTCACTCACTAACACACTCTTACACACACTTACCCACCCATACAGTCTATCACAGATGCACTCTTGAAACCATCCACCCAGTGAATCACCCACTCACACATCTATGCACATTGTCGCACACACCCCTCCCACACAAACACTCAGGCACCCATACAGATACTCAGACAACCATTCAATAACTCATATAGACACTCATGTAGCTATTCACAAACACATGCAGCCACTTACACAGCAACAGACAGACGGATACAGACATTCACCCAGTTTAGTCACTAACCCATGCATTCAGTAAGATACGTTAAATCACTCACTTATAGAGTCAGTCACGCACCTACTAAATCATCCATACAGACACTTATACAGCCACTCATTCTTCAATACGTCTTTTCCTATATATATTAAAAATATTTAATCTTTACAGAAACACACAGTCACTGCATGATGTCATCAGTGATGTCATTTGAGATGTCATCAGTGATGTCATCAGTGATGTCACTGACCATGTCATGAGTGATGTAATATGTGACGTCATCAGCAGTGCATTATGGGGCGCGAGTTATAGTTACCTAAACTAACTATAACGGGGAATTTCACGGGTTTTGTACCAGTGCAATGTCCAACTAACTATAACTGTCCCTAAAACCTATGGTTTTTTCAGTGAATATATATATATATATATATATTATATGTATATATATATATATATATAAAACACATTATATCAAATATTTTTGTATATTATTAGGGTCCTCACCCACAGGTACCACCCGTGGCATGCTTCATCATTGGACCCTCACCCAGACACTGGATGTGTATGGGTGGACTCAACGTGTTTGTAAGTGGAGTTCTTAGAGTGGTAAGTATAAGTGGAGGTAGGGGGGTCTGAGTGTGTTAAAATAACCTCTGAATCCTAATTAAAAATCTTTAATAATATAGGATTAGGGGCTAGATTAAAAGATATTGTGATGCAATTAGGATATAATGATCCCAGGTGTCGATTTAGACCGACATGTTTCAGCCAATATACTGCCCTGAAGGGTCATTTGGCTTTCTTCAGGACCTTATATTACCCTGCTTGATTTCTAATAAAAGCTCATTAGCTTATGCAATTAAATTTTTGAAAAAAACATGCACGTTATCATACAGACCATACTTGAGGACCTTTCCCTTGTATGGTCATAGCTGAAAAGAGAAAATAACAGGGTACTCATGTATTATGGGGTATTAACGTGCACCCCATCTCATGTGCTCATCTCTCTGTGAAGTCATTTTCACGCTTAATACAGTGAAAGATCGATGTGCCCCTTACACATGACATAATAATAAGATGGACAGACATTGGCATACACCAACAAACAACACCACATAATTATAACATGTATACTACCTACATGTCTGAGTAAATTTACCGACATCATAGGGAATTTCAGGGGTGGACCGTCCCTGTAGTCAAACACTAGAAAAAGAAAACATAAGCATTTTTAAGTCATTGATCGCTGGTTTCTTACTCACGATTTTGGACTGCGTACATTAGTCTTACGCCGCTTCCATATTGTTTAGGAATCGCATCAACCAAAGATAGTCTTACTTTGTCAAGGGTACATGTCCGCTCTTCACTCAAGCAGTGCCCCTGTCTCCCTGCATGTTAAATTTGTCTATGTTTGCTTCCAGGTTTAAGACCTGGTCATGAGCGGTGACCCACCTCACATGATGTGGTATCACATGATCGGGTTAAGCCTGTAGTCTTTTTTCAGTTTATTTAAATCCTTTACATTTCTCTCTTTTGTTTTTTATTGATTAATCTCATCTAGAATATTAGCCCCTTCACGTGATGTGGTATCACGTGATCGGGTTAAGCCCATAGTCTTTTTTCAGTTTATTCAAATCCTTTACATTGCTCTCTTTTGTTTTTTATTGATTAATCTCACCTAGAATATTAGTTCCTTCATGCTGTTCTGGGGTCTGCTCACAGATTGTCTCCCTCAAGAGCGAGGTACGTGGGTCATGTGATTGGTACTGCAGAGAGAGCGGTTCCGAGTGAGTCCTCGTTAGTTGCTCTCTTAGTTCTCTTATATCAGGGTTGCTTATGGTATAAGTCATGGCTAATATGTGTGATGGTACATCTTGTGGAGTCTTATTTAGGCAGCGTGTATATCCCCTGTCAAGTTGCCAGTAGCCTGATGCATTGTGGGACATTGAGTTTTACTGATACAGAATAAAATGCTTAGAGGTCATTATAGAGATATATTCAAGAGCAAAAACAGGACTTCTAGCTTAATCATATCTCCTATCCGGTTAGGAGGTTGAACTATGGGACATACAGTCTGTGAATCAAACAAGGTTTTATACTGTGTAAGAGCATATCTTCCCAAGAACCATTACTCTAATTGTTCTAATCATCCAATGGTGTCTTCCTTTATAAAAAGGTGTTGCATCACAGTATATTGTTCCATGGGATTTCATCATTTATCCCTACTATATGTGTGGAAAGTCTGTAGACCCACCTCTGTTCCTTTTTAAATAGGAGTTTTCCAATATTTATGGTCTCTGCAGTCACATGTTCCAGGACTGCCGATCTCATGTCATTGTGAGTGTGATGATTAGTTATGAAATGGTCTGACATTTTAGTGGTGTTGCGTTTGCATCTTATTGTGCTTCTGTGTTCTATAATGCATGTGCTTACTTTTCTCGTTGTTATGCCTATATACTTAAGGTTGCAGGGACACATTATAAGATAAATTGCGTTTTTGGTGTTGCAATTTGTGTGCTTTCTCAGTTCCCATGGGGTGGGCAGTCCTAGTTCTATCATTTTGGCTTGTGATGTCAGATGACAGACACTACATTGGCCACATGGATAGTGTCCTATAACAGGAGGGAGTCTTTGATGTTGTCTCAGTCTCGTGTGCACCAGACTGTCTCGTAAGCTCTTAGCTCTTTTATGGGAGAATTACTGTAAATCCCACTTTCTGCTTCCTATATTCAGTATTTTCCAATTTTGTTGAATTATTTTTTTTGACTTGGTCAGATGCTGTATTGTATGTAGTTATATATATTAGTGACGGGTCAGCTTTTTCACGAGAAGAAGTTTCCAGGAGAAAATCTCTGTTTTTGGTATCTTGCTAGTTTTTTTCATCTTTGGATCATTTCCTCCGGATATTTCCTCACTCTCAGCTTATTTGTCAGAGTTTAAGCTTGATATTTGAAATCTTTCATCTGACTACAATTACGGTGTAGGCGGAGAAATTGACTGTATGGGAGATTCTCACGTAGCAGTCTAGGGTGAAAGCTGTCAAACCTAAGAAGGTTGTTTTTCGCTGTTGGTTTTTGGTAGGTGTCTGTATGTAGCTTTCCGTTGTTACTGAAAATAGTGACATCCAAAAACACAACCCTCCTTGTCTATAGTGTAGGTGAACTAGAGGTTTCCATCCTGACCATTCACCTAGTCAACAAACCTTAGTGTTGACTCTCTGTCTCCTTTCTATATTACAAAGACATCATCTATGTATCTCTTCCATATGGCAATATGATTCCTAAAAGGATTACTCTCAAGTAATATACATTCCATTTCTAGATTGTACACATACAGTCCCGCC
This sequence comes from Calotriton arnoldi, assembly GCA_963921515.1. NCBI lineage: Eukaryota > Metazoa > Chordata > Amphibia > Caudata > Salamandridae > Calotriton > Calotriton arnoldi. The sequence goes on from CAWUFW010001883.1 coordinate 323,202, forward strand.
ATGCTTGAAGTGAAAGCACTTCCCATAGACGTCCCATGGGTTTGTAAGTATAATGTATTCTCAAATTCAAAGAAATTCTTTTTCAGGGCTAAGCCAGTGCATTCCATGATGAATTCTCTTGGTGTTGTATACTGCCAGTCTTCTTTTTGTAACGATTTTCTTATCACATCTAATGTGTCCTCCTGTAGGCGGCTAGTATACAGACTCTCAACATCTAGACTCATCAATAGGTGAGTCCGAGGGTCGTATTCCAGATCCTTAATCTGTAACAGTAAATCTTTAGTGTCTTTTATGTTTGTCTCTGTTTTTTGGAGAATTGGCTTAAGATAGAAATCACAAAACTGCAACAGAGGTTCCAGTAAAGATCCAATTCCTGACACTATGGGTCGTCCTGGTGGGGGATCCCGATTCTTGTGGACTTTTGGGAGTGTTTCAATGATGGCGTGGGATCGACATTGATGATTTTGTAGTATTGTTTTAACTTAGCAATCGTAAGCATTCAGTTTTATAGGCATTGACGCTCAGGATTACTACTCCACCGCCTTTATCAGCTTGTTTTATTACTATATCACTATCATTCTCTGGTTGTCTAAGAGCCATCTTTTCTTGATTGCTTGAATTCATTCTGAAATGTCTTTTTCTTGTTTGGATCCAAATTTTAAATTTCTCTGTAAAGCACCTTCTCAAAGTTCAGTAGTGGTTCTACTGGTGTTGTGTGTGTGGGAGGGTGGTATGTAGATTTTTTTCTTAGGCCCGTATCTGAGGGGTCTTCAACAAGGTCTCGTTCGCCAAAGTGTGCTTTTAAGCGTAGTTTGCAAAAGAAACCTGCCCCATGCTGGTGAGTGTTCCTGTAAATTAGTATACTTCCTTACTTTGCAGAGATCTAATCCCTGCAACATAGCTGTTTCTGCTTCAGACTTCTGCAGGGAAACACACGTACGCAATTTCACAATATATCAATAGATTCCTGTTGAATACTACAAATACTGCTACAGTTACATTTACAAACAGGGGCCTGTCTACGTCTTCCCTGTACCTCTTCAGCAATCACTTCCTCTACATTTCTAGGTACCATCATCTTAGAAATACAACTAACATCCTTCATCTCATAACATCGTCCAGATTCTTCAACTGCATGCACTAATGTGTTCTCTTGTAAGTAGCTTTCTTTGTTAAAGAAAGGCTCAGTACCAGAAGCATGTCTCTATTCACCGCTAAAAACTTTGCAAAGTTACTTCAAGTGACAAGTCTTTTCTTTTGGCTTCTTTTCCTCATAGTCAACACTATTTTATCCAGTGTCTTCAATCTGTTTAGAATCAAAATAAATAGCTTCCTCTTCAGAGCAAATGCATTATCAACCGCACCCTCAACATGTTCCTTTTGTCTTACACATTCTTTTCTTCTTTTATATTTTTTCATAGTTGTGATTAGATTGTGAATTACTCTAGTACGGAACATTCTAACCCTGATTTCCTTAAACTGGGTCTGTTTTCTGGTTAAACTCTGTGCTTTTTTGTACTATTTGTAACTCTTCATATCATTTATTTTTTTACCTTATTAAGTTGGTCTTAAACTTTGGTTTTGATTTACTTGATTTTCCACTCTATCCAGTTGTTCAGATACAATTTTAAGAAATGTCTTTGTCCTCTTACCAGCAGCTCTTTTGTCTTTCACCACTTTTTCCACATTTTGCCCCTTTGGTTTCTCAGGACATAGTGATTTGCTTCTGTTTCCTTCTTGTCTCTTTTTTGATGGCATTGTAACAGTTTGTAGTTAAGTAGAAATCGATGCCTGAGAAGGGGGGAAAAAGCACATTTAGCTTTTCATGATGTACAATCAATTCAATTCAATTCAATTCAATATATTTATTAAGATTTTGGATCTCTTATGAGGTCCACTTAAAGAATACACACAATTATTGCATAATAAGCATAGTTTTGAATCCTGAAATCGGACGCATTTGCCATACGCGGGGACACATCTTATCAAGGAAATTGGACGGGATACTGTTGACCCTTATTGTGGGGTATTCTACCGAGTTGCTACATGTGAGTGCAGAGACATATCCCTTCACCTGATTTTTGAAGCCCTGATGAAGTTCCTCCATAGGAACGAAACGCGTTGGCTGATGGCCATTTTTAAATATTTACACCAATAAAGAAAACTGATGGACTAATTTGGATGACTTTGACTCCATTCCTGCTGCACCTTCCTTCTTCAACAGAATCAGTGGAAACTTAGCTGTCTTTTCTGCCGCTCCTGTTCGCCTCTGCCTTCTGCCTGGTCCCGGAGGACCACATCTTCCAGCCTGCCTCACGCTCGAGGCTCGGGGGCACACAGCTGACAGTGATTCCACCAGCGCCTGGAGGCGCTACAAAAACCCCTGCAGACTCCTGCAGCGCGGGTTTCTTTTCTGCCGCTCCTGTTCGCCTCTGCCTTCTGCCTGGTCCCGGAGGACCACATCTTCCAGCCTGCCTCACGCTCGAGGCTCGGGGGCACACAGCTGACAGTGATTTCACCAGCGCCTGGAGGTGCTACAAAAACCCCTGCAGACTCCCGCAACCCGGACGCGCGTGGACGGCACCCGGACGAAGCCCGGGCTAAGGGCGGGCCCGTCCTTGCCCGTCATTGCCAGGAAGAGGCAGGGCCACCCCCCTAACAAGTCGGATTGAACACTCCCCGTTACATTTACATTTCATCTGGACAAGGTACTGTGCCAAACACCAGTCTTACATGGGGTTGTCGAAGTCGAAGCCAATGTAATTGGCCTGCAGATGCTCATTGTGCTTGGACTGTGTAAATCCTGAACTGGTTTTTGTATTTCGTCATTGGTGTTTCCCTTTATCTTTAGTGTTAGGGTTACTGCCTAGGAACTGCCTTTCTTCCGTCTGGGCTATGGGGAAACGGAAAACTATGGAAAGCATAGAGGCAGGTTGTAATACCAACAGTGGTGTAGGTAAGGGAAAGAAGGCTAGGAAAAATAAGAAGCACTCAGCTGGTAATTGTGTCATCGATAGAATTGACACTCTTATCACTGAGTGTGAGGACATCCTGGCCTCAGAACCCTTGTTACCACGTAGTAGTGGTTACTCTTCACCTGCCCATGCAAGTCCGCCATGCACAGTCACTATCCCCGCTATGTTCCAGAAAGTTTCTAGAAAGGGCAATTCCGATAACAGCAATATTTCACTTGTTCTAATAGAAGGTTCACAGGATGAGGCTAATAAAGATTCAGCTCCTATCACTGACTTGGATGAATGTGTTTCTTATCCCACAGTTCCTTGTTCAAATAGGTTTGCTGTGCTAGCTGTGCCTGATTCTAATTCAGGTACAGGTACAGATACACAGCTAACAAATACAGCCCAAGTACTGCCACATCTGCGAGGCAGTGTAGATTTACGGACTTCTGTTCATCACGGTGATTATACATCTATTGATTTACTCAAGGGGGAAATATCCACTATGAGACAGATGATTGAAGATCTCACTGCAATGGTTAAAACTTTATTACCTCTGGCCACACTTCTTCCGCAGTACCCAAGTAACCCTTCTCTTCCTAATAGGAATAAGGAATTAACGGCTAAGACACTTCCAATTGAAAGGGATAATTCAAGCGGATTCGTTAGTTCAAGCCCTACATCCTTTACGACCCCAGTCTCCAAAAGTCAGAAACCAAATAACAATAGAAATAATATTGTACCTAAAAATCATTTTGTCACACAGGGATTGACATCTAGAGAATGCCCAAAAAAATTGATACCCAGTCTGAGACCGGAGCAAGTAATACCTATTGGCATACCCTTGGACAGAAACTCTGTTGTTAACTCATACCAGCAGACTCGTTATTCATCTATTACCCCATATTTATCGGGCCAAACTATTCATATGACTAACGTCCCCAAACTTAGTCCAAATGTTGTTCACGAGAGCTCAGACTCCCTAAAAAATAAAGTGATGCACTGGATTCGACAAGTAAGGGGCTGTCGCTCCTTGATACGGGAGGATATTATTTGCACCCGCAGATGTTCATCCCCAGCTCAAACACATGATTTTATAGAACTTACATTATGTTCTACTGACTTAGCAGAGAATCTTCTTGCTTTAGAATTTAGAACTTGTCCCCCATCTGCCTCATCTATACAATTTAGGAGCATCCGCTCGCACATTAGGGGTGGAACAATTGGCTCTTTGGAACAAGGGTCGTGCTTAGAAGCAGTTGACTGACTAGAAACCATCCATTCCCCTAATATAGCTCAAAATACCAACTCCTGTAGCTCTAAGTACGACACACAAATCTCTATATTAAATCCTGACACATTAGATAATGTACAAAACTCTTTATTAACTTCCGATGCACATAACAACGTGTTGGAAACTGATGGGAACATGGGACTAAGTCCGCATACTGAGTTCAGCCAGAAGACATGTGAGACGGGGTTAGACAAACTTTTAGCTCACCCTGAAGCGTCTGGTCCGCAAATACAACCAAATCTGCTTGAACTGACAAATGATAGCTTAGCCTTGACTCCCTCGTCCAGCAAACTTAGGATTTTATCGTGGAATGTTGCAGGTTTGCAAAACAAACTTATACTCCCTCATTTTAATAAATTAATTGAGGGATTTGATATCTGTATTTTCCAAGAGACATGGAGTCTTGCGCCTCTACACAAAACAGGTTTTGCTTGTTACTGCATTCCAGCTACCACTGTGGGGAGAGGGCGCCCCTCAGGAGGTTTGATTGTATGGGTGAATATTGCCATAGGTTGCTAAGTTCACATGCACCCACTTCCAACTCATGACATCTTGAGACTGACTATCAGGGGCCCAAATGGCGGGGTTACTTTAGAGTTGTTCAATGTTTATAGCAGAGGAACTAAGGGGGGTAACCAATCACCCACTATCACGCTTTTAGAGCAGGCATTATCTAGCTGCCCGCCAGGAAATCGTATTATGATTGCAGGTGACCTAAATTGCACTTTCGAGCCCTTGAGCTCAGATGATTTGCTGGAGTATGATAGGGCTGATGGTAAAAGGATAATCCCTCGACTTAACTTATCCCCCATTAAAAAATGGACTAGCCTAGCCATTCAACTTAATGCACTGGCCACAGAGTTTGATCTTAGGGCAACAAATGGAAGGACTCCCTCAGACAAACAGGGGGCAAACACCTTTAATAGAGTTGGCTGTCCTTCTCGAATTGATTATATTTTACTGGATGTAAACTTATGGGACGAGAAGACTGACATGTTTGTAGGTGCTACGACTGATAGCGATCATAATCCCTTATGCATGACCATGACTAACCCTTGGGCTCCCACATTAAATCCCTTGATCAGTAGGGCAGCAACCTGTATTACTAACATCATTCCCTCTAATTGTAAGAGGCATCTTAAGTGGGACAGGGTCTCTCTGCACGAAGAAAACTTATTGGCTATTTGTAAAATCTTGTCCGAGAAAACAGCAGAACTTAGTGTTGTGGCTTCAGATAAATCTAAGTGTGATATGATCTCGATAGTCCATGTCAGTACTGTAGAGACACTCAGCTCGCATTTTCAGGCTCCTTGTAAGGACAGGACTTTGCGTGTCCACCACAAAACACAAAATCCTTGGTATAACTTAGATTGCAAACTTAAAAGACAATCTTTGTACCTAGCTATCAGAAATAAAAACTGTTCTAGAGTTAAAAGTGCTAGGAAAGATTACAAAGTAGCCCTACATAAAGCTAAGATTGAGTGGGACGAACGATATTGGTTAGAGCTGAAGGATGCTAGTCTGAGTAAAAACAAGAATCTCTTTTGGTCCCTAGTGAGTCGGGGAAAAGATAGGAACTTAAATACCATACCCAATCATATTGCTGGACTTGATTGGTATAACCATTTTGCGAACCTATATTCCCCTACAGAGGATGGATGTCTGGAGGAGCTATGCGGCACCCCTGACATCCCTCCTATAGGGAACAATAGAGAACGCTTCTCGCGGGCCGAAATAGAGTCAGCAATTCTGAAGCTAGTTCCCGCAAAGGCCCCAGGACCGGACGGCCTGCCAGGAGATTTATTCCTGTCTGATCCTAGAGGGTGGTCGTGTTATTTTTACTTTTTGTTTAATGCCATAGCTGCAGGATGCCCAGTTCCAGACTCTTGGAAAGGCGCAGAAGTGGTTCCTATTTATAAAAAAGGAGACAAGGAAGATCCCTCGAATTATAGGCCTATAAGCCTAACTGATGTAATGCAAAAGGTGCTAGGTAGGGTCCTCCTGCAGAAAATACAATCATGGGCGGAAGAGGAGGATATCCTCTCGCAATACCAGGCGGGCTTTAGGGCCAATACCGGGGCAATTGATCAGGTTTTTAGGTTAATGCTCATATATTGGAAAGTTGTTGTAATTGGGAAAGGTAGTCTCTATATGGCATTTATTGACCTTAAAACAGCGTTTGACCTGGTACCGAGGACCAAATTGTGGCAGATTTTAAATGATATGGGCATCCCACCATTAATTCTTAATTTATTAATACGTCTCCACGAGGGTACTTATGCTCAAGTGAGATGGGGTGTCCAAGGGCAGCTAACAGAGCAGATTCCTGTTGGCAAGGGAGTGCGCCAGGGTTGCGTGATGGCTCCCACCCTGTTCTCTTTGTATGTGAACGGGGTGGTGAAGTTTCTCCAGGAGGACCCAGCCGACGCGCCTATCTTAGTGGGTGACAAAGTGCCAACACTCCTGTTTGCCGACGATACCTTGTTGGTGGCAAAGACTCCAGTTGGGCTTCAAAAATTGTTGAGTAGGTATCAATCCTTCTGTGATGCTTGGGGCTTAGTTATTAATACTACGAAGACAAAGCTTATGGCTTTCAACCCTCCTAAATCCTTCAGGAACAACTTCTTACTAAATGGTACCCCCCTTGAGAGAGTCGGGAATTTTGAATATTTGGGCATGCGACTCTCGGATAAAATGCTCTGGAGGCCCCATATAGCCAAAATGCTATTGAATCATAGACGCGTGACTGGGGCAATAAGCAAAGAACATCGCTCCTCATATAGTAGGCCTATTGCCCCTGCGCTCGCAGTCTATGAAGCAAAAGCAGTCAGCTCGGCTCTGTATGGAGCCGAGCTATGGGGGTTTGAAAATGTGGACGAAATAAGTAGGTCAGAGCACAAATTTCTGAGGGATTTGGTGACGCTCCCACGAAACACCCCTTTAATACCATTAATGTATGACATGGGTAGGCGTCCGTTTGGAGCTATAGCCAGGCTACGACCTTTGCTCTTCTGGGCTCGCATACGGCGTACCGAAGAGCTTACCAACTATGCCTTAGCTCTAACGGAGGTAATGAATCTGGATGTGAACCATAAGGTCAAGTGGCTATCATATGTGAAGAAAACAATGATGCAATTTGGCCTTAAAGATTCATGGGATACCCAGACTCCGCTGTGTAAAGCGGAACTTAAGAGATATTATTGGGACTGGTTTGACAGGCAAGAATTATGCAAGCCAATGTTGGGTAGATTGTCAGAAGAGTTCCTCTTGTTTAAGCAAGCCAGATGTTTGGAGCCTTACCTAGATGTGATCAAGGTCCCACGAGATAGGATCCTGTACACTCAGTTTAGGTTCGGCACGCTCCCTATATTACCAAGTGGCATACAGCCGAGAACATGACAGAGCACTGTCCGTGCTGCGGAGCGTTGGTCGAGTGCATTGCCCATGTCCTCTTTGCTTGCCCCGCCTACGCTACAGCTAGGAGCAAGTGGATAAAACCAATATGTAGCGACATGGGCACCCGCGACTTCCGGTCTGCTCTGCGCATTCTAAAATCTGATCCCAGTGTCCTTTTTTCATGCGGAGTGGCCAAGTTCTTAGGCCGAGCCTGGCTAATCAGAATTAGAGCCATACAAAGTGTGACCCCAATGTAGACACACGATTTATTATAGGTGTTTAAACCACATACTATATTGGTCTGCAATGTAACTCTTTAAATATTAATTATGATATAGATAGCATTAGCACCTTATACATACATTGTTATATACTGCTCACTATAACTGACTTGTCCCCTATATGTATATAGTGTCCCAGAATGAAATCTTTTATGATATTTGTTTAATGGTTTTAACCAAATATGCTGCTATTAATTTTATCGATAGCATTAGCACCTTATACATACATTGTTATATACTGCTCACTATAACTGACTTGTCCCCTATATGTACATAGTGTCCCAGAATGAAATCTCTTTTATGATACTTGTTTAATGGTTTTAACCAAATATGCTGCTATTAATTTTATCTTATGAGACTTTTAAACAACCCTCTGTATTACATGATCTTTTCTCTTTTTTATTGTACAGATGCTATTTTATTGTATATATGCTATTCGATGCTTTTATGACATTTGTTGTCGAATAAAGCTATTTGAAATGAAATAATAAGCATATTAGAATACAAACACAGGTCAATTCCACAGTGGATAAGTTAAGAGATAACAATAGAAAATATGATAAGTTTACATTAAAATCGCTTCATTAAAAAGCAGTTGTAACAATATCACAGCAGCAGTTTATGTATGAATTAGTCAATCCTAGAAGTATCGAAATCCTTCAAAATCAGTTTCAAAAGCTCCCGTAGATAGCAAAAAAGAATGTCCAACGATAAAAAAATGCAAGTAATGGCACAGAGTGAGCAAAGTATAAATGAGAATATTCATCATTATAACAAAAAACAGAATTACAATAACATAGTCAAAACCTTAACCGCAACAAGTAAATTTAGTTAAATACGTATGCAATTTGGTAAATACCATACTATAGCAGCATCATAGTAGATTCTTTTTTAAATAAAGTGCATCATGTAGCAGCAGTAGAAATCTAAACCAAGAAAAATTCTAAAGAAAATTAAGACATGTATATCTAGGAATTCATTTTCCCTAGCGATGAAGGTTAGAAAGCAAGTATATAACCCAATTTTTGTGCAAAAGCAATTAAATAGCAGCAATAACGTAGTTAAAACCTTTACCACAAAAAGTAAATCGAATTAAAAACATATACAATTTGGAAAAATACCATACTATAACACCATCATATTGGAGCCTATTTTAAGTAAAATACATCATGTGGCAACAAAACGGTTATAGACCAAGAGAAATTCTAAGGAAAATGTACACATATCTAACTAACAATTCATTTTCCCTTAGCAGCGATGGTTAAAAGGTAAGTATATATTCCAATTTTTGTACAAACAGCAGTTAAATAGCAGCAATAACAAGTGCAAAATTAATGCCAAAGAGAAATAAACTCAATTAGCCTTAAAATACAGAAGCCCGGAATTTAAGAACATAATTGTAAAGGGGTTGAGTAACTCGTAAACAACAATCCAAACCCTAGAGGTGACAAGGAGCCCATAAGATAGCGGGTGTCAAGTCAAGTGACCATAGGTCCTGTCATTACTCTTCCTCTTTATACATAAAATTGAATAAGGTGTGCACAACTAAGGGAATGACCTCCCTAAGAAGAATGTAATAAAACTAAAATATATTTACAAACTCCTTAAAAAAGTTTAAAAGTTTTGTACACACTATTTCATTCTTTGGAAAGAGGAGGAATTTGCGGGCAGATGTTAAATTTTTTATACCGTTTTGTATGAACATTGGTCGAAGTCATCGATGGCAAAATGGTGACAAAACTGGGCACACAAACAGGATATGATCAAAATTCTGGATGCCCAGATTACAAGTTACAGTTTTTTCCACCTTCTTTATTGGGAGATCAATTTGCCATTAAATCATTTAAAGGCAAAAGATTCATAAGGCGCAAAGTAAGCCAGCGGCGAATACCATGATCAAGATTCCAGGAAAGGTATTTCTGAGGAACTCTTGGGGTACTTGTCATGGCTATTGTCTTTAGTCTATCCTTTGTTCTACAAAATTTGACTTCTCTTTGGTGACTAACCATGCCACTTGTGAATTTTTTAAAAGGATTTGAATTCTAAAAGCGGGAGTGACATCACTGACTCCTCTTGTATGCTGAAATAGTTCAGTGCCAAGGTAAAATCACAGGAAAAAGAATATTTTTATATTTTTCCTCCAAAGATTTCCTGGCACATAAAACCCCTTAATGTGTAAAGCTGATTATTCTTTAACTGATATCCCCATCGTAATACCCTAGCTAAACCTTGTATAAATGAACTTACCAAGCCAAATTCCAATCTGATAGTGGAAATTGGAACCAGAGTATTAAAATTACATAAGTTGCGTAAAATCTGGCCTTCAATCTTATCCAGGAAACTCCAGTCTTTTACTGGAATAGATTCTATAGCATATAACAAGGTGGGGGGGGCGGGTTTACTTTAAATAGCAAATGTAAAAAATGTCTTCTACCCATTGCGCTATATAATATGCGTAAGCCATTTGTATGTGATGCCGCTTTACAGGAACCATGTTCAATATGCAAATTATTCTTTGTATTACCCGCTATTACTTTCCCCAGGTAAAAATAGGAATCTACAATCTCAAGTTTTTCAGAACCAATTCTCCAGTTAAAACTACACAATTTTCTGCTTTTGCTACATTTCATAATCAAAACTTTACTTTTGGGGACATTGATCTTCAGGAACTATGCCATCGTATATTTCTGCAATGCTGACAATTTTTTATTCAGTCCATTAGGGGTCAGATCCATAATTACCATATCATCTGCATACATGAGACATGCAAAAGGCTGGCTGCCTATCTTTGGTGCGTCTCCTTCTAAGGGAGAAAAGCAATCCGGTAAATCTCTTACATACAGAGAGAAGAGAAGCGGTGCTAGTAGGCAAACTTGCTTAAGGCCATTTTCTGTAGGTTTTACTGATGATAGGCCCTGATTTCCCCCCATTAGCACCTGACACCACGTTTGCGAGTGCAGGGCGATGATTAATGATAGCAAGGGTATAGGCACCCCCATTTTGTGTAGTTTTTTCCAAAGAAGTGGCCGGTCAACCTTATCAAAAGCTTTTGCAAAGACTATAAATGCCACATATACATTTGACCTGCGAAATAGGGTGTACTTCTCCTCAATTAATTTCAACATGCTGATGTTATCTGGGGTGGAGTGATTTTTCCTGAACCCTGCTTGCTCTATGGGGAGAATATTCTCCTCCACTACCCAGTCAGTAAGATTGTCAAGAATACTGCGAGCAAATATTTTCCCCACTGCGTCTAATAAGGCTATTTGTCGGTAGTTACCAGGAAGGTGTCTATGACCCATTTTATATAAAGGAATTAGGATACTACCGGATGATGACGGGGGAGTCAGCCCTTGCAGGTAGCAATATTCAAACAGAGGAGTAAGATACGTAGCCCATAGCAAAGGCTCTTTTTTGATAATTGTCATAGGGATTTCGTCTGGACACATTGCTCCTGAAACTCTCATTTTTCTGATGAGTCCTACAACTTCCCCCTTTGAAGGAGCGATACTGTATTCAGGGATTTTAGGAACATTTGTTAAAATAGAGTCCCGCTGTCAGCCGCCACTTTGCTTGGTTCTTTCGCGGCCGGAGCCGCCAGCCCTACGCAGCCAATCACAGCGCCAGGAGGCGCTTGAAAACCAGGAGCGGGCTCCCGCAGTGCGGGACGCACGCGGGCGTGCCTGGGCCGCGCCCGTGCCGTGCCCGGGCCACGGGCGGGCCCGTCTGCGCCCGTCAGAGCCTGAAGGAGGCTGGGCCACCTCTCTTGGACTTCATTTTCCAGGAAACGTGCATAATTCAAGGTTCCCTCCGACGGATCTCGCCCAATGAACTACTATTTCCTGTCTTATATGAGATACAAGTAAGACGCATTTCTATTTTTACACGACTTTGTTAAGAACGGGCGATCAGAATGGGGAAAAGAAAGACAAGAGAAAGCCATACATCTAAATCTCTGAGTAAGCCCAAAAAGGCAAGCATGACTCTGCTAAATTATCTCACGGGGGCCGTAGGTGTGTTGGAAAAAGAGATATCATCAGTAGAAGAAACTTTGATTGCGGACTCATTAGCTATCTTATCAAATGATAAAGTAACGACACAAGGGGAGGAGAGGGTGGATGAAAATCGCATTCCGGGTAACACGACTGCTGAGAAACTGATAAATGGATGTGTCCAGGTTATTCCAGATGAAATTTCCATTAGCGATCTGGACATTGATGTTTTACCCCCTCGAAAAAACTTTGTAACCCATTGAGACTGGAGAGTCCTGATATTTCCACCAGTGGAACACACCCGATCCCACCCAGAACTAAAACATCTAAGACTACTACTAAAAAAAAACAGCAGGGGCAAAAAGGCAAAACCCAGACTAAAACAGGCAGTGAAAATCTGTCATGTTTAAAAAATAAATGTAAGGTATCCCCTATTGAGATGGTAAACTTGTCTACCCTATTAAAAGATCTTACTGAGTCAGTTAAACAGTCCATCACTACCCTGACAGTTAGACTGGAAAACATCGAAGCAGGCATGAAGAAAATTCTTGAAAACCAGAGTCTGGTCATCCAAAAGGGGATTATACATAATATGGGGGCCCCTAGTACATCATTACAGTCTGGGAGCGTGAACTTGAACAGTATACCGACAGTAATAAAAGGGCTGACTGGTGAAAGGGATACAGGAAAGGGAAATGGGACTGGGACACAGCTAAAATCCCCAACAATTAGGCAAAATGTGACATTGACTATAGGAAGAACAAGAAATTATTTGGGTGACAGTCAGGCATGTGACACAATACCAAGAGTACGGGCGATACACAAAAGCCAAAGTAGTACACAGATTTTAAATTTACCGCCGGCCGCTACACCATTTACTGTAATCCTAGCAAATGTTCCAGCTCCTTCCCCGGGGGAAAATGAAACTTGGTTCTCATTGAGGAACAAAGCCATACACTACCTAGGAAGCAGAACAGGATTAACCAGTGCAATGTTTGGAGACTTTAAAATGGTGAGGAGGATCGGGTGGGTTGGAAGCAGTGGGAAAGTTTTTAAAGGAGTTTGTGTTGCCATATCATTTGGAACACCATCACTGGTAAGGGAGATCTTTACTAGAGTTCGAGACGTAAACATTACCCATACAAACATTAATGTTCTCCCTCTGGGGTTCTTTTATCAGCCTAAGCCCCCCGTACGTCATAACAGAAACTATTCTTCCACACAGTCCATCGAGTGTCCATGGTATAATTTGGAGGTGTCAAATAGATTTGGCCCTCTTCAAACACTGGATGAGAATGACTGACTACTTTCCAGACAAGACCAGAGCGCAAACACTACGAGCTATGACACACAGACTGTTTGCGAAGCTCGTTTGACTGACCAAAGCAGTTCTTTGGAATTCGACTCAAGGGAATGGGAGTCATGTGGTAAAGAAGATTCTGGCTCAGCTCAAACAACAAGGGTAGAAATAATACTGGGTGTGAACGGTGCTCATAGTCAAGATATGCAACTTAGAACTGAACAAATTTGTCAGACTGACTCTGCCTCTAGATTATCATCACCCAAAACTGTTAGTGTTCTTTTTTGGAACATTGCTGGTCTTCGAAGTAAACTGAATAACACTTCTTGGTTAGATTTTATAGAAAAATTTGATATTTTATGTGTCAAGAGACCTGGGTAATAGACGAAGTACATATAAACGGCTTCAAGACATTCCATACGCCAGCGATGCACTCAACACACGGAAGACCGAAGGGGGGAATTTGTGTTTATGTATCCAATCTGATTGATGCAACAAAGTCTGATATGATAAAATCCGAAATTTACTACCAAATAGTATCGATATGCATAGATAGTAAACACACCCTTATAGTAATTAATTTTTATAATAATGTTGAAAAAGAACGGTTGGGGGCCATAATGAAGATGCTTAGCGAAGACCTTAGTAAACTAAAGGTAACCAGTGATACTGAAGCGATTACTATATGGGGAGGTGATTTCAATACTGGGTTATGCCCGTTAGCGGGGCTTGGAAAGTGTGGCCTAACAGTACAGGAGGATGATCCCCTGATGCATTTTGCCCACTCAGATAGGGGGAGATGTTTAACGAGTTTCTATTTACACATGATCTTGGTTTTGCAAATTGTTTATGCTCCCCTAAAGTGGATTTTGGGCACACATTTATAGGAAGGGGATTAGAATCCACAATAGATTTTATAACTGCCCCAAATCGCTACGCAAATTATACCACGAGTTATAAAATCCATAAAAACGTAACGAGTGATCATCTGCCCTTAAGTATTGACATCACATTCCCAATTGCTTTAGAAAGGCAATACAATAATCAAGTAGCCTGGACCCAAAATGTACAAATGGGCAGACTGAATGGATATACGCTGCGTTGGCCTAGCCACGATCCATCTGAGTTTAATAAACAAATAATAACCAAGGCCTATGATTCTATTTTAATGTGCCTGGAGGAATCTACCTCCCACGAAAATATACTGCTAGCATTTTCTCAAATTACTTCAACTGTCCAAAACTTGCTTAGAGCCGAAACTAAGGACAAGCATAATAGTAGGAAGGGGTGGTTTGATTCGAATTGTACTAAAGCATATAAAAAGCTCAAAGAGGCCCTACATAAGACAGAAAGAGATTTGGGGGAGATTAGAGAATGTAGGAAACTCTATAATCATTTTAATCATAGACACTGCTAAGAAAATTTCTGATGATCTATTGATAAAAATCCAGATCAGTGAGGACAACTTGAGAACACAGATACAAATCTCTGTGGTTAAAAAGAAACTTGAGGAGACAAATAAGACATTCAACGAATATAAAGAGTACCTAATGAACTCCAAAGTGAATAAACTACAAAAGGACCTGAAAAAATTCGCGAGAGAAAAGGTGTACCCTTATGTCAATGACGATTATGTTAAAATTAGGGAAAGTCAGAACACCCAAAAAAACCAACAAGAACTCACACAGATACATCTAGTTCAGGAAGTGATAGCAGTGATGCTGATTACAGACCTAGATACAGAGGTAGAGGCTGGTCTAGGGGGTATCCACGTACGTACCAGCAAGGACCTCAGATGGGGTTTGGGTGGCCGCCTTTGTACCCACCTATGGGACCGCCTCAATTCTTCCCAAATGAATACCCACCTTTTTTAGAGAGAGGCAGGGGGAGGGGGAGAGGGAGGCAGAAGACACAGAAACCACAGAGAGTACAGTGGGAGGACATGAATCAGAGAATAACACGCAGCATGGCACGAGATGGGGAACCCAGCACCAGCAGGGAACACACTTAGTGATGAATCTAAGTGTCAGAACATTGACGGAGGCACAGGAGAGGGTCCTGTCCAAAGGTTTGGGATTTGTCCCAACGAATCAGCTAGATTCATTTAAATTGAAGTGTGAATTGGCTGGATTTTTTCGTAGTGTCCGTTTAAAAGTGTTCTTTGAAGGCAAGGAGAGGATTGAGAGAGAGGACGATACAGGACTGAGGAATAAATCAACTTTTGTTCCCAATGTGGGCCAGCTACCCCCAGAGGTTGGAGTCTTTGAACAGGCTGTTATGAGGGATGTAGAAATGATGGAAACATCAGAGAGTGAGAAGCCCTTCTGTAATCTATCAAGAATTGAAAGGCAGGCTGTGAATGAACTGAGAGACGATCCAATGCTAATCATAAAACCCGCCGATAAAGGCGGTGCTATCGTGATCCAAGATAGAGAGGCTTATAATATCGAATGCCTCCGTCTTTTGGGTGACAGAAGGAACTATAAGATTCTCCCTGGAGATCCGACAGAAGAACTGAGAGTTTTGATTGGATCTTATGTGGAAGAGGCAGTTGGGAATGATTGGATCAGTCAGAAGGAAGCCCTTTTTCTCTGTAAACAACAACCGACTATCCCGTATTTTTATATCCTGCCAAAAGTGCATAAACCCACACGTCCACCTCCTGGGCGACCTATAGTTTCGGGTACTAATTCCATCTTAGAGCCCTTATCCAAATTTTGTGATGTTTTTCTGCGCCCACTAGTTCAGAAGATGCCAGCGTATCTAAAAGATACGAGGGAGGTTCTGAATCTGATAAAAGATTTGGAGTTTGATCCCGATAATGACCTAATGATCGGGCTCGATATAGAGTCGCTCTATACGAACATTCCGCAGCAAGAAACCCTTAGGGTGATTGAGAACATTCTTTTCTTTGAAGAATGGGAATATATGGCTCCCCGGGCCTTTGTTTTGAGCCTTCTCGAGCTGGCCTTAACAAGGAACTATTTTAAATTTGAAGATCAGTTTTTTCTTCAAACCCATGGAACTTCCATGGGGAGTTCTTGTGCCCCGAGTTTAGCCTGCCTTTATGTCTCTAAATTTGAAGAGGAGAGTGTGTTTTCAACAGCCAACCCATTCTACAATCAGATTAGGGTTTGGCGGAGATATATCGATGACGTGTTCATCATTTGGAGAGGTAGTAGAAACTCGGCTGAAAATTTTCTAGGCTGGCTGAATCAGAGGAATCCCTTTTGTTTTTTACGAACACTATGACCAATACCTCACTTCCCTTTTTGGATCTGAATATAAGAGCAGAGAACGGAGTGTTAGTTAGCAGTGTCTATCATAAACCTACCGATAGGAATAATTTGCTATCCTTCCAGAGTTTTCACCCCCGTTCGCTTAGGGAAAATCTTCCCTATGGGCAGTTTCTGCGATTACGTAGGAACTGTTCTTCAATTGTGGATTACAAGAAAGAGGCAAAAAACCTGAGTGATAAACTTAGATATAGAGACTATCCTGAATACGTCATCCAAAAGGCCCAGAAAAGAGCACGAAACTGCAATAGGGAGACTCTACTTGAAACGAATGAAAAAGAAACAGTTGAGAGCAGTATCTGTGTCACAGCATTTAATACGGCATCAAATCATCTCAAAAAGATAATACAAAAGAACTGGCGAATTCTGAATTCGAATGGGTTAGATCAACCTATTCCGCTTTTTTCTTTTAAAAAAAGTGCCAGTATCAAAGATATGGTTGTCAACACACGCCCGAGAATGCTGAAAAACCACTCTATGGAACAAAATCAAGACCATTTTTTAACTCCTGTGATGGGACATTATGCGTGTGGTTACTGTAGGGCGTGTCCTCTCTCACTTAATGGAAAATCAGTGGATATAGGGACGAACCGCCGCTGGGAACAGAGAAAACATACAACATGCAACACAGAGAATGTCATTTACCTTATAAGGTGTCCTTGCTATAAATTATATGTAGGGATGACTACTCGTCGGGTGAAAACCCGAATCTTGGAACATATGAGTACTATAAGGTGTGGCAAAACAAATACGAAACTCACGACTCACTTCTATGAGAAGAGACATAGTGAATCAGACCTTAGGTGGACAGTATTAGACAAACCCTTTATCCCACCTAACACTGTGGATATAGCCAGTTTCTTTTGTTGGTTCGTGAACAACGGTGGGTGGACAGGTTAAAAAGCAGCATTCAGGGCTTGAACGATTCCATACCCTGGTTCCAACTCTATGGATTGAGCACTAAGTAAAAGAATGAAAAACTAACTTGTTCAGTGTGTACCCTGGTATCTTTGTTATGGATTTAGCATGTAAAAAAAGAAAACCATGTCAGTGTCGTAACATTCCTAGATACATTGGGCAATTTGGGTGCATAGCGTGTGAATCTGTAGAATGCACTATATGTTGTAAGGACATGAAGATTTTGAAGGTAGTGGCATTTGAGTCTCCCCTATATCTATAAGATGGTATCAACTTGCAATGGTTAGAGGATGATATGGTCCATGCTCGATATCGTCATATGATACTGACTGAATGAAAGGATTTTTTCAACGAACAGAAGGGAACGAAGGGCAATCTTGTGTTCTTTTTGTTTTGGTTGATATATGGCTACAGTACCAATGGTGGTCATTATAACCGTCTTTGTGTGACAAATATCAACACAGTACGAGCTAAAGTTTAACATGTTTATGGGAAAAGACTGACAGAAGATATAGTGCTCAACTTGAACACCATTAATATGGTTCTGGATTGAGGATAGTGACATGAATTTCAAGCGGCGTCTGGCTTCGTACTGGTGTATGGTGAAATGAGAGATACATAGTGGGCCTCTTCAAGATGGCCGCGAATTGCAATGGATTGAGGAAGATAGTGTCCGTTCTCAGTTTCGGTAGATGACACTGATGAGCCCGGGACGCACCCTAGGAAGGGGAGCGGCTTGAATATGAGCGCCAATTAACATCCCCGTTATAAACGTGGAAAGGTTGCATGCAGGATATCGACGGAGGACCTGAGTGAGGGACTGAAGCATCACGGTTCTTTGGAGTAGTAAGTGTACTACAGAAGTGGTCATGTTCGTTATCTAATTTGCCTCCCTATTAAGATTCAAATTTTACGCCGCAATTTGATTAAGGCTGCGAATGTAAAGTGGGAAAGTGTATCTTGATTTTACTTGATTCTTCGGTATTGAAGGGAACATTTTTGCCCAGAATATGACCGGGGATAGCGTATGGATTGCGAGGTTACCTCCTCTGTTTGTGCTATTATACAGAGCGCCGGAGAACGATGGTGCCTATGGCAGAGTTACAATCGGGGCGCCGATATGTCTTAGGAATACGGTTGAGATTAAGTGAGAAGGGTGAAGTGGAGGAGTACCTTTGACAGATTTGAAAACATAATTGGATGGTAATGAAGCCTCGTTTCTGCCTTGTCTCCTCCCCACCCTATGTATTTCAGAGTGTGACTATAAGAACACGGCCCCACAAAGGTCCCGGATTGGAGAAATTCTAATGAACCCGTGTAAGTCTTGCGGAAAAACTTGAAAGAAAGGGTTTTTTTTAACCTCCAAGGGAATAGAGTGGCCTCACATTTGTGATTTGGGCAATGGGTATACAACCATGAGTACAACACTTAGGGAGTCCGATAATGTGTCCACGCACGGTGTGGTGTTTTTCTGAGCGTGAATTTCGGGTGAGGGTGATAGAGTTAGAGATGAGGCTCTTGGTGTGTATATATATATATATATCTTTTTAATTATATGCCTATTGGATTGGCATTATAGAGGATGAGACATTGTGGCAATATGGGAAGGAATAAGGAGTAGAACAGTAATTGTATGTTCTACTTCTCTTTACAGGAATTTGTTCCCTCTCGGAAATCTCCCAGAGTATACTATCTCACAGGACTTTTTAGCCTGTTGAAATAAGGTAATAACTCCAATTAGGGGTGAAGACCGAGTAACGTGGGACCTACACCCTGATGAATGCCAGAGCGACCCTGTTGGGCGAGAAATAATGGCAGAAACATGTTGGTAAATGCAGTAGGGATATAGGGGTCTTTACCTCCCTGATTATCCCGTCGTTTGGTTTTTAACACTACCAAGGGGTCACTCGAATAAAGAATGGTGGCAGTTTCCCCTTAGGTTGTTTTAATTGTGTGTGTCTGCACTCTTTGGTCCCTTCTGAAGGGAACATTCTTTCCTTTATATCCCTTTTTGTGGGTTTATGTAGGTGTGTTGTTTTATCACCCTTTCTGTACCCTCACCACTTTTTCTTCACATAGATATTTAAAATAATTGCGCTCTGTCTATGGTGTTGGTCTGCACCTAGACGTCAGATGCGGGCCTATGATGAAGCATGACACTGCAAAGTGTGTGAGGGCAATATTAAGACAAGTGTTGTCTTTCCTTGTTCATTTTCCCTTTTGCTTATCTCATCCTCTGCTCTTTACTTTGTAAAGTTGAAAGTAAAAGACTTTTTTATACCGCCGCTCCTGTAGGTCTAGTATAAGGAGGGGTATTGGTTGTAGTTCTTCTCTGTTAAGTGAGTTGTCATTGATGGTAGGGGAGTCAGAGAAGGTTTCCTTTCCCTAGTCTCTCTTTTTGTGATATTAACTCTATAATCAAGCCAGAAGTTCACGACAGAAGGAACTTAAAGACAAAAGCTTGGGTCACTCTACAAGAAGCCTCCATAAGTAAAGACAGCTCTTCTTTTTGGCAGGCGGTGAACGCACCGTTTTTTACTAAGACTAACGCCCCGGCAATAGAAGTGGCAATTGAGGAGAAAGCCTGGGTGGATTTCTTCTCAAGTGTGTATAACTCGCAGGGGGGGACAGAAAGTGCAATAGATAGAGCAAGGTAGCAGGAGGATGGGCCCTTTGTTTCCTTCCCTATCGATTTCCAGATTACTCATAAAGATGTTATTGGGGCAATAAATGCAAGCAAGAGTGGTAAAGCACCAAGACCAGACGGGGTGCCAATTGATCTGTTCAAATCAATCCCATCTTTATGGACACCATTAATAACACAGGTTCTCCAAGCATGTTGCGTGAAAGGCTTCATTAGTACCTGGTCAGAATCGATCATCGTACCAATTTTTAAAAAAGGGGACCGTGACAATCCGCATGCTACCGACCGATATCTTTATTAGATTCCCTGATGAAGGTAGCAGGAAGGATTGTCTTAGATAGGCTGCAAACATGGGCTGAAGAAAATAATATTTTAAGTGATGTACAATACGGTTTTAGAGCGGGCCTAGGTGTAAATGAGCAAGTTTTAAATCTTAGTATATAGGAAAATATACCCAGGCTAAAGCAGGAACTTTTTATTTGGCATTTGTCGACCTCGCAGCCACTTTCGACTGTGTTATCCACAGTAAATTGTGGAGCATCCTGGCTGTTTTAAAGGTCGACCCGGTTCTGGTTCAGTTCTTACGTCAACTGTATACGGGGGCAACTGCCAAGGTCCGTTATGGAACCAAAGGGGAGTGCACTGCATCGTTTAACATGGAGAGGGGGGTGAGACAAGGATGTGTCTTAGCCCCATTCCTGTTCACTCTTTACACCGACGCACTGGAACAGGAGTTGGTGGCCAAGACAAGGGATCCACTGTATGTTAATAAACGCCCGATAGTCTCCCTCCTCTAAAGCGATACCAAAGGGGATGATGGACGGAGTGCTTGAGCAAATCAAACACTCACCCCCAGTCAACTGATCTGGGTTTAATCCATCATCATTCTTTAGCTCACTCCACCACCCCAGTTCAGACATGGCCATATGCAAATCAGTCTGACCCTGTGCCTCATGGGAACAGTCCAGCCCGAACTGCCAAGCCATGTCTTCCCTGGACCGGAAACAAGCATCCTGGGACCGGTTTCTGGCTATTCAGCCGTCATCAGCCAGGCTAGCTTGAATCCAGTGGCAAAGTGAGCAAGGGACCCACGTCTGGGCATACCCTGCCAACTTAGGGCGAACAAAGCGATACCAAAGGGGATGATGGACGGAGCGCTTGAGCAAATCAAACACTCACCCCCAGTCAACTGATCTGGGTTTAATCCATCATCATTCTTTAGCTCACTCCACCACCCCAGTTCAGACATGGCCATATGCAAATCAGTCTGACCCTGTGCCTCATGGGAACATTCCAGCCCGAACTGCCAAGCCATGTCTTCCCTGGACCGGAAACAAGCATCCTGGGACCGGTTTCTGGCTATTCAGCCGTCATCAGCCAGGCTAGCTTGAATCCAGTGGCAAAGTGAGCAAGGGACACACGTCTGGGCATACCCTGCCAACTTAGGGCGAACAAAGCGATACCAAAGGGGATGATGGACGGAGCGCTTGAGCAAATCAAACACTCACCCCCAGTCAACTGATCTGGGTTTAATCCATCATCATTCTTTAGCTCACTCCACCACCCCAGTTCAGACATGGCCATATGCAAATCAGTCTGACCGTGTGCCTCATGGGAACAGTCCAGCCCAAACTGCCAAGCCATGTCTTCCCTGGACCGGAAACAAGCATCCTGGGACCGGTTTCTGGCTATTCAGCCGTCATCAGCCAGGCTAGCTTGAATCCAGTGGCAAAGTGAGCAAGGGACCCACGTCTGGGCATACCCTGCCAACTTAGGGCGATGGCACGCACTCGGATAGGATTGCAGAAAGCTCTTGCATCCTAGATTGGCTTTATGGAGGACATAGGGTTAAAACTAAATGCAAAGAAAACTTTTGTAATGACCTGTGGGCGGGGGAGACAAAAAAGCAGGAGTCTCCAAGTTGGGGGAATCCGCAAATATGTTTACATATCTGGGAGTCCTGTTCAACCGTACTGGTACCTGGGGGCAGACAGTTAAGAGTAGGAGCCTTCTTTTTATAAAGTCAACTGCGACCCTTATAAACTTTTCAAAGAAAATGGGTAGAAGGCCCCCAGAAATTCTTTTAAAAATCTATCAAGCAAAGTGTGTGAGTGTTGCTATTTTTGGGGCGGGAGTTTGGGGTTTTCATGATCCCTCCCCTATTCAATACGTTGAAAATGCTTTTCTTAGATTTATATTGGCTGTACCTGCTAGCTCCCCTGTTTTTAATTGTCATAGTGAGCTAGGGATACCATATATCTCAGACGTCATTCAGGTACAACCAGTGCTTCTTTGGCATAGAATTTGGACCACCAATAGTACAGGCCTAAACCAAGAAATAATAAGGGACTCTATGAAGCTGGATCATGCCACATAGATTACCTGGTTAAAGTACATAAACAATTTTATGTACGACCTGGGGCATCCAGAGTTCTATACTTCCCCAGAGTCATTGAATATTATCAACCGGAAGGAGTTGAAAGCAATCTGCATGGCCCACCTGGAGGCAAACAGGTTGGTAATGGAGATGAATAAAACGGCGGTCGTCCAACACCAATTGACTGTAATTACATATGATATTCAACCGTATCTCCTACGCTGTCCAGAGGGGTATGACAGGTATGTTTTAACGCGCTTTAGGTTTGGGACCTTTCACCGATTAATTAGTTACCCTGAGATGAACAACTGGTCCAGAGAACTATGTCCTTGTCCTTGTGACGGTCTCTCCCCACAAACAACAATTCATGTGATTTTATTTTGTAAATTGTATGTCAAGGAAAGATCCAGATGGATCCTGCCCTTGTTAAGATCAGGGGGATGGAGACAATGTCGACCGGCCTTCCTACATTTACAACAATTAGATAATGATTACTGTATTGGAGTCATGGTGGGTTTTTTGAAAAGTATATTGAGAGTAAGGAAAAGGAACAATGCTTAATGCTGCCCAAAAATAGAAACAAAATGTTTTAAATTTTGTAGGACTGTCTCATTTACTGTATTATTGCAATAACATGTTTTGACTAATGCTAGCTGTAAATAATGAATTAGTGAAATTGTGTACATATGTATTTTAGACAATTTTATGAAATGATGGTAAATGAATTGAATTACTGAAATTGTGTACATCTGTATTTTTTTAAGATAATTTTATCCAATGTATTTACTTGTTTGCTTTTGTGATTTTCTATGACTAAAATCGAATAAAGCCCTTTTTGACTTTGACTTTTTTGAGTCAGGACAAAAGGAGTTAGGGTTCGCAGAGTAAAGTTCTAAAAGATGCGATATCCATTCTTCTTCTTTTATTGGAATTGGGAGGGGTTTAACTCTAGTGCCGCAGTAATCCGCTATTATTTCCCAATACCTTTTAGGATTGTTTTTGGAAGCCGCCTCTTTTAACTGGACCCATTCATAATCTTCCTTTTTTTGTTTTAAATAGCATTTTTTCCTTTGTCGTTTCCTCTTTAATAGATTTATTAATTTACTTCGTTCCAGGGAAAAATTCAGGAACTGCGCCCTCACTAATTTATTTATTTCCCTATTTATATGAAGTAAAGGATTGAGAGGCGGTTTCTGTTTAGTTGGTAATTGAATAGGTTTACAGGACGTGACCATGATATTTATATTGTGGCTAAAGTCTTCCACCAGATTAGTATGGGGGGGATGTAAGTCTCCCACTACTGTTTACTGATGATCTCCTAATAAAACTGTTAAGGTCTCTTTAAGTTTTGTGGTGGCTAGAGTATTCCAATAAATTCTGCCATTTGCTTTATTAAAACCTACCGCTTTATCCTTAAAATTCCAAGAGATCACCTTGGCACAGGTTGTCTCTATTTTTATGCTAATCACCATATGGTCGCTAAGCGTGTTTTCTAAAATTTCCATATTGGAGAGCTTATTGAAAAAATCTTCTGAGGCAATTAAGTAATCAAAGATAGAGCCTCCAGTAGGAGCCTTATGTGTAATTTTAGCTGGTATATCATTTTCTAATCCCCTATTGACAATTAGTAGGTCTAAGTTTCTCAGGCCTTCAAGTAAATTCGCACCTCTTTTATCAGTTCGACTATTTTTTCGGAAACAGAGCAGGGGAGATGTTTAGTGCTTCGTCCTTTGAGGGATCAGAAAATAACCTTAAACTGTGGGTGGAGACTTTGGCGTTCAAGTCGCCGACCAGCATTAAGTGTTTACAATCTGCTCTTTCCAAAATAGAAGAGACAAAGACAAACAAGTCATTTAGTAGATGTGTATTGGATGCATCGGGAGGTATGTATGCATTTACAATAAGCAGAGAATCTGAAATATCATGATCTTCCTTATACTCTAGCTTAATCGCCTGAATCAAATTTGAGATATGAGAGAATTCTTTATATATCCATTTGAGGCTTTTTCTGAGCAGTATGGCAAGACCTCCTTTCGCATGCCCTCTGTTCACTGGGAGCGCAGGACGGCTCAGCACAATATAGTCTTCAATGGACCAATTCTTTATAATCCAAGACTCTTGTATGCATATTATGTCAGCATTCTGTTCTTTCAAAAATAACAATTTGTTTTCATTTGTGCTTAAGCCGGCTGCATTCCAAGAGATCAGTTTAAGACCCTTGCTAGGAGGAGTTCCCGAATCTTAGACCAGAAGAACTATTTGTATTAAGAGCCCC
Organism: Calotriton arnoldi; assembly: GCA_963921515.1. NCBI lineage: Eukaryota > Metazoa > Chordata > Amphibia > Caudata > Salamandridae > Calotriton > Calotriton arnoldi. The sequence continues at coordinate 347,932 of CAWUFW010001883.1, forward strand.
TGCCACCCAACTCCATCTCTTAATTTCCTCATCTACGGTTAGAGCTTGATTATTCTTTTCCTCTGCAAGGAGGGAAACTCTCCTTCCTCCCTTGCTGAGGAGGACCTGCAATGTACTTTCTCTCTCCAGGTAAGGGGAATCCAATGGAGAGAGATCTGAGTGGGTGGTTGGCTGCCCAAAAAAAGTCACTCTTTCAGGAACTTTCTCCTCTTTGGGAACAAGAACATTGATACCACAACATCGTAATTTATCACTGTTGGAAATTATTAGGTGAAAAATCACCTTAGAATCAAGCGTCACTCTGGCTCTTGCGTAGTTGCAATGTTTTTGAACTTGAACCAGGGTTAGATCACTACTCTGGATCATTTGGAGGTCAGAAATTTCAGCAAAACAGCCTAATAGGAAAGATCTATTCATAAATAACTCATGATTAAAAAAAAACGAAATCTAAAGAGGTACAGCAGGTAAATGGGTAGGTTAACAACTCCCCCAGGCGCATTTCCAGTACAGTTGTAAATCACATTACTACCAACAGAGGAGGCAAATAGAGCAGCATTAGGATTCAGATTACACTGTGCCCCCGAAGTAGAATTTAAGTCTGGTGTGCTAACTTCTTGTGAATTCGAGATTAAAGTCCTAGAATTCAACAATGATGAACCAGGATCCCTTGGGAAAGCTTCACCTTGTCCTTCTTCCCTTTTGATCATTCAGATCAGAGTTCAGGGGCAAAAGTAATTTTATATTGGGATCGAAACACAGACGTTTTGCCCTTTTTTTCTTTATCCTCCGAAGTTTTCCCCTTTTTGTCTTCTCCTTCCTGCAAGCGGAATTACTTTTAATTTTAGAATTATTTTCCTTCAGTATAGTGAGTTCAGCATTAAATTCCTCAGTTGTAGAATGATCAGTTTTTATAAACCCTCTTTTTAAGAAAATAGGAAAAACTTTTCGTTCTATATTTATCTTTTCTTTTTTTAAGCTCTGGGAAGACAAAGATGCATATGGAGGAACAGGGACCTCAGGATCAAAGAGTTGCTTTAGCGGGAGGAACAGGGACCTCAGGATCAAAGAGTTGCTGTAGAGGGGCTAAATTTCATCAAATAAACCAGCAATTTCTTTGCCCTTATGTTTTCTAATATCAGACGGCGTACCAGCCTGAGTACCATAGTCCCGACAATTCGAATGTATAACCGGGCACGTTTGAGTAGATTTGGTTTGATTTGAATTAGAAAACAGAGGCTGTGAAGGAGAAATCTTGATACAGGGATTGAACATATAAGATGGAGGGAGGGGAGCTTTACTATTTAGAGATCTTTGATTGGAGATTATCGATTTAGTCAAAGACAAAAGTGAATCCAAAATATGATCTGAGTTATTTAGGGATCTCTCCATAAGGGCTAAAATGGACGACAAGACTCTTTCCAGACAAATCAAGGATTCAGACATCAGTATTTTTTCCCAGAATCCTTGTTTAGAAGGTTGGGCCCAGGGGGCAAGTCAGGGGTGGCAGACGCCCTTGAATTTAAAAAAGATGTTCCACTAGGCATACTACTAAAAAGCTGCATCATAATGGAAGGGCCAGGGGTAAGACCTGTGAATTTGAGAGATGTGAAATATTAAAGGTATACAGCTTAGGAGCCTGAAGAGCCCTCACGGTATAATTCTGATTGATGTTAATATCTGGGAGAGTAAAATCTTCCATTGGACGGTCTTCCACTCTAAGCTCAGAGCATAGATTCACAATAGACTGAGTCATTTTGTTTTCGATCAAATAGATGGTAAGATTTGCTAGCGATGTACCTTCCACTCTGATTTCAGGGCTCACTTCATCCCCAGACTGAGTCACTCTGATTCCGGATGAAGAGATGGTAGGATTTGCCAGAGGTGACTTTTCTGCTTCCACTTCTGCCTTTCGAGGATGGATTTCAGGCTTAATCTCCATAGTCGCCGCCTTATTTTGGCTTATTTCTTTTATTGAGAAGAAGGTGGAAATAGAATTGAATCCTTTTAGTGTATTTATCTGTGTCGATTTGTTCCTCAAAGGATTAGCTTTGGTTTTTTTACAAGCTCTTATAAAAAACAATTTTCCTGAACGCAGTTTTTTTGCGGTCATAACTCCTATCAGGACTTGGTCAATTCTAACTGAGGGGCAGGAGCCTGTGATAACTTCAGAACCGATTGTTCAGATACAAAACCAAGACCAACTGCCTTGCTCCTAGCCGCAGAATAACTGAGCTTCAAAGCTTAGTCCTGATAACTAACAGCAAAAGCAGACCAGGAGCTTAGAGTTTGGAATTGGAGAAAAGAAGCCTGCAGGCACTTGCATAGGCTGCCTCAAAAGCTTAAAGGCAGAGTTATCCTAAAAAACCTCTAAGTGCTGGATATAGTTGGATGTAGCTGAGGCCCGCTTCAGCTCAGGTAATCTCCAAACCGCTCTACTCTGCTCCGCGCTGGTCTCCACCAGCTCCACCAACTCCACAGGCTGCAATATCAAAATTACAGTGAGCACGCCGCAGCTGTGTCATAAGCCGGCCCCCCCTCCTCCATGAAGCGTGCAGTGCCCTCCGCTTTCCGTTGTCAGAGTTTTCCTCTCCTCTGGGGGTTTTCTCTTGCTTGAGACCGCAGTGGCCAGGACAGATACCAGACACCAGCTGTACACCGCTCACAGTGCATCGCCCATCCGTCCAAGTCGGGGCAAACCAGTGGCTTCCACTGCACAGCGTAGGATTTTCATAAAGAAATTTTATTTTTCAGCGCTTTTCAGCTTTTACAGACATTCCTGCGACTCCTAATATCTGCCTCCAGTGAGTACAGACGGAGCGGGGCAGGGCGCGGGTTCAGCGGGATCAGTAATGCTGTCAGGGGCAGGGCGGCCCTCACCGTTCGCGCAAGCTGCACCAACCTAACGCTGGCCACTTCCGCACTGACGGGAGGAGCCGCAGCACTAGCCACGTCGCCCCCTGTGCTGCCCCAGCAGGCCTTTCCGTGCAACCGCGACCTCTCACTTGCCTTTCCTGCCACAGGTATCTCGCAGCTTCGCTAGTCTTGCTCCCGTCACGAGCACCGTCACCGCCGAGCACTGTCACTTTCGCAGACAACCAAGCTCTCAAGGCGCAGCAACGTGGAACCCACCGACGTCCTCTTGCTCACTCCTGGCACAATGGCAGCTGCATCAATGGTGCCTGTGAAGGAGGTAGACCCACGCCGGGGAGGAGCACCAAAAGGCGGATGCCATGGGCCAAGAATGGGCACCGACCCCCCAGCACTCCTGCAATCTGCTGCCTCACCTCAGGGCCCGGTAAGGAGGCGGGGGAGTCCGCAGAATCTGAAGAAGCGGTCGTCCCAAACCGGAGGTCTCGTAGGGCCGCACCGGACTTCAATCCACCACCAAGTCACCAAGTCAGTCCGCTTAAGGGGCACTGCGGGCGGCTGACAGAGCTGCGGAACCGGTTGAGCCGCGTCAACTTCGCCTGCCTCGCAACTCAGGAACACAGCATGTGACGTCACTTCCAATCACTTAGAAAGAGAGCGCAATTGCGCTGGAATGTCTCAAAGCCCCCACAAAGGAAAACCTCACAATTTCATCAGCATAGTAATCTGCTCCTACTGCATGGCAGGCTCTATGATGTACTATCAGATTATATAACTTCAAATGACAGTGCACACACAGGATGTGCATTGGTAGACATCACCCATGTTTCAATTACTTTTTCTCTGCATGAATAAAAAGGTTGTGTCATTACTTCCAAAATATCGGAGTAAGTGTAGGAATACACTTGTAGCAATGTCATGACATGTTTAAGGAAATGTGTCAGCATGTAACTTTCTGTTTTACTCCCTCTATGGTTCTCTAAATGTGTAGGTCAGTGGGTTTGACACTCGAGAAACACCTATTACACGTCAAGTGAACCTTGTAGTGAAATGCACAGAGAGGGTCTGCACTAATAGACATCACCCATGTTTGAACGACTATTTCTTTAGATGGATGAGAAAGTTGTGTCAGTACTTTCCTACATATCTGAATGACTATAAGAGTACACTTGTAGTAGTGCCGTGAGATGTTTAATTAAATGTGCCAGTATGTGACTGTCTGTTTTATGGTAAATAAATGTGTATGTAAGTAGCTGAACGAATACCTCAGTGCCTGTGTTAGGAAAAACAAAGCTATGTAGGTGTGACTGCAACTACCTTTGAGTGTGCTGCATGTATAACTACTTTCTGGTAAGTGACTAAATGTATAGGTGCTTCTGTAGCTGTCTCAGTAGGTGAAAGTCTATGGGTTTGTGAACATGTATGTCAGTTGCTTTAAAGGTGGTATACTCTATGTGGTACTGAGGATAGGGGCCTCCAAGCGCACTAGTAACTAAGTGAACTCAAAAGACAGTCTCTCATCTTTTAAACACAAAGCACTAGGCTTTATGGCCTACCTACAGCATATATCAGAGGTATTTTATATGTACTAAAACATGGGTTTGACACTTGAGAATCACATTCCAAGTGAAGTTTGCAGTGAGACTGCACAGACAAGGTGTGCACCAGTAGGAATCACTCATGTTTGAAAGACTATCTGTCTCTGTGGATGAGAAGGTTCTGTCAGCACTTGCCTACATATCTGAGTGAATGTAGGAGTACACTTGTAGCACTGCCATGAGATGTTTAAATTAATGTGCCAGTATGTGACTGTCTGTTTCATTACCTTTATGGCTCTATAAATGTATATTTAAGTGGCTGAACAAATATCTCAGTCCATGTGTTAAAGAATAGAAGGCTATGTAGGTGTGTGTATGCGGGTGCCTTTGACTCACCTGCATGCATAAGTAGTTTCTGCCAAGTGAATAAATGTATATGTGCTTCTGTTGCTGCCCGACTAGGTGACAGAGAGACTCTATGCTTTTGTGGACATGTATATCAGATGCATTAGGGGTGGCATACTCTATGTAGAACTTGGGATGGGGCCTGCAAGTGCACAAGTAACTTAATGAACTCAAACGAACATCTCTCATCTTTTTAATAGAAATCACCAGGATTTATGGCCTACCTATAGCATATCTCAGAGGTGTGTTATGTGTGCTAAAACATGGGTTTGACTCTTGAGAAACACCTATCATATGCCAAGTCAAGTTTTCAGTGAGATTGCACAAAGTGTGCACGAATAGGGATCACTAATGTTTGAAGGACAATCTGTCATAATGGATGAGAAGGTTCTGTCAGCACTTGCCCACATATCTTAGTGAGTGTAAGAGTACACTTGTAGCAGTGCCATGATATGTTTAAGTAAATGTGACAATATGTGACTGTCTGTATTATTACCTTTACAGCTCTCTAAATGTATATGTAACTGGCTAAACAAATTCCTCAGTGCCTGTGTTAGAGAATAGAGGGCTATGGAGATGTGTCTGGGGGTGCCTTTGACTCACCTGCATGAATAAGTAGTTTCTGCTAATTGACTAAATGTATATATGCTTCTGTAGCTGCCTGACTAGGTAACAGAGAGACTCTATGCCTTTGTGAACATGTATGCCAGTTGCTTTAGGGGTAGCATACTCTATGTAGTACTTGGGAATAGGGGCCTGCAAGTGCACAAGTAACTTATTGAACTCAAAAAGACATGTCTCATATTTGAACACAAAGCATCATGCTTTATACCATATGTACACCACATCTACTAAAAACATGGGTTTGAGGCTTGTGAAACATCCTTTACTGTTTTTTAGCATTCTCACATACACATATACCTTTGAAATAATTTTTTCAGCAAAATAAATATAATTAACATACCTGAAAATTGAGTTCAAATATTTATTTTTGCTGTTATCAGATAGATTCAATATGCTCAGGAAATATGAAAACTGAGCATAAGAATGGCACACCAATCTCATACAAAGCAACCATTAATGGCAAACTTTTCAACTTTACAATCTCTGATAGTGTGGAAGGCAGCAAATAAAACCATGTCTTTCATATTTTACTTTTGTGAGTCCACTTCTGAATGGTTAGTATGTGTTAACCCTCTCATGCACTTTTTCGAAGAAGCCCAATATGATAGGGTATTTGTGCATATCGGCGACTTCTTCGCGATTGCCGCAATGAGGTTGCGGAAAAAAACAGGAGCCAAAAACATATTTAGCTCTGTAGTTTTGTGACTTTAAGAATACCACACACTTTATTGGCAAGCCCTCACTAGGAAATCAAACCGTTCTTACACACAATCAGTCTAAAGACATCTAATTGCTGAAAACAGAAAACTTTCTCTTTAAAACCCTTCCCCCAATACACTCTTAGTAGTCTCCATAGCAACCCACTAGGAACAGTAGGGCACAAGTTCGCTGTACTTTCTAGAAGGTCCATAATAGTTTAAAAATGAGCAGCAGCAGGTGCGGCTTACAGTGCAGAATGAAAACCATATCCAAGTCTGCATTACGCTTTTTTATTCTTCCTGCACCAATGATAGATCAAGTTACTTATGGTTTTCAAGACACTTCCTAATTTTATTCACCTACATATTCACAGCATCCAATCAAGAATGTTTTTTGAATCATGAGCACACCTTCATTATAACTGCCCTTCAGTTTGAAAACTGTTTCCTTAAGCTCCAGCCTTCTCCTGTCTGCTACTGCTGCTTCACTTCAAAATGGTTAGAGTGTGGATTGTGGGCCACAGCTATGTCTTTTGAGCAAGAGAGGCTGCTAGAAAAAGTGGTTTTGACAGGTACTTGGGTTTGCCTAATGTGGATATTACTTGGTTTGGCTAGAGAGGGTTGAAGCTGCATCAATTACTGCCTTTGGTTAAAAGCATTGTGGTACCCCAACCCCCTGACCTAATGATTGTGCACTGTGGTGGCAATGACCTAGGCACACTGACTGTGGTAGTACTGGAAATCCTAAGTAAGGATACCTTTGCAGAATTAATGACACTTTTACCTTATACTGTTTTAGTGTACTCCAACATATGCCAAAGGCAGAAATGGAAGTGGTCTAAACAATTTTGTCCACATATTGACAAAGCCAGGAAGCATGCGAATAAAACTAGTCCTGCATTCCTCAGAGACCATAACATGGACTCCATCTACAATTGCTCCCCCCGCACTATCGACTCAGCTAAATCTCTAGGAATTACCCTGGACAAGCATCTGAATATGAAGACTCACATTAGCAACGTGTGCAAGGGAGCTAACCACCTTCTGAGAACACTCAGGAATCTCAAACCTTTCCTACCGCAAGCAGATTTCAAGCAAGTGGTCCAAGCGCTTGTCTTGCCGAGACTTGACTATGGCAGTGCTACACTATGTGGCCTCCCCAAATACACTTTGGCCCCCCTAAAGGCGTCACTGAACGCGGCGGCCAGATTGATTACGGGCACTAAGCGAAAGGCACACATCTCCCCGGTTTTAAAATCTCTAAACTGGCTACCTTACGAAGCTAGAATTCAACTGAAGATTGCCTGCCTATCACACAAAGCCCTCCACTTCAAAACCCCCATCTACCTGGCACAAAAACTAGAACTATCCGGAGGGGGTAGACTGTTAAGGAATGCAAATTCCCTCCTCTTAAAACCACAGATCTTCCGCAAAAAGAGAACATGCCAACGAGCCTTCTCTGGCTCTGCTCCAAAAATTTGGAACTCTCTTCCACCTGAAATTCGGAGGATCTCTTCAAAGGATGCCTTCAAACTGGAAGCAAAAAGATTCCTCATGAATAAGCTCTTACCTTAACAGGAGGGACATTTGTAAGCTCTAGCGCATCGGACATACCACAGCATTTGTTATTATCCCTGTATATGTTTATTATGTTGTTTTGGTTATTATTCCTGTATATGACTATGGTATTTTTTTCCCCTTAAGTCATTATGCCCCATAGTCTAGCCCACTCTGCGTTCACCCAGGTGTATAAAGGATCTGGTAGTTGTTCACCATCTGACTCAATGCCACTAGATTCCCCATTTGACTCATGTTTTGTTTATTGTTTTGGTATTGGTTTTTATTCCTGTATATGATTATTGTACTTACTCCCCTTATGTCACTTTGCTCCATCGTATAGCCCATTCCCCGTTCACTCAGGTTTTTAAAGGATCTGTTATATGTGCACTATTTGATTCAATGCCTATTAGATTCACCATATTAGACTCATGTTTTGATTTGTTACCTTCCTTTCCCCCAAATTGTAAAGCCCTCTGATATCCTTCGGGATCAAGTTCGCGCTATATAAAACGTTATAAATAAATAAATAAATAAACAACAACCTGTGTTATGACATGCATGGAATCTATAGAAGTGATGGAGTTCACTTCACAGACAAAGGCAACAGGGTGTTTCTCAGGAACCTCAAACTATGCATCCGCTCTTATGTGTAGCTATAACACACATGCAATAAACAAAAGGCTCTTCCCAGAGCAGCCGTATTGCCCAAAATTGTTGTTCATTTTCATTTCAAATATCTTTTTTTTTCATTTTTTGTAATATTCAGTACGGCATTGTGATATACGCGAATACATTACGAATTTGCAAAACAAAAGCAGACATTCAATAGCCACCAGCATGTTCAAAATTCAAAAATATATAATTAATTCTAACCATCACACTAGATACATCACTATCTAAATAACTCTATAAAAACATGTATGAGTCTCTGAATGTGTCTGCGACAGTGTGTATGAGTGTTTGAGTGGGATCTGTGACTGGGTGCGTGAGTGTGACAGTGGGTGTCTGAGTGGGTGTATTAGTGTCTGAGTGGGTCTGGGAGTGGGTGCATGAGTGTCTGACTGGGTCTGTGAGAGGGTGCATAAGTCTGTGAGTTGTTCCCTGAGTGAGTCCATGAGTGTCTCAGAGACTCTGTAAGTGGGTACTTGAGTGCCTGGGTGGGTCTGTGAGTGGTTTCATGAGTCTCTGAGTGTCTCTCTGACTGGGTGTGTGAATGTCTGAGTGGGTCTGTGAGTGGATGCATGAGTCTCTGATTGGGTCAGTAAGTAGCAGTATGAGTCTCTGAGTGAGTCTGTGAGTTGGTGTGTCAGAGTAGGTCTGTGGGTGGGTGTGCAAGTCTGAGTGAGTCTTTGAGTGGGTGCATAAGTATCTGAGTGGGTCTGTGAGTGGGTGTGTGAGTGTATGACTGGGTCTGTGAGTGGGTGCATCAGTGTCTGAGTCGGTCTCTCAATGGGTGTCTGAGTCTGAGGCTGGGTCTGTGAGTGGTCGCATAAGACTCAGAAGGGGTATGTGAGTCTTTACTTAAGATATATTCTACTTATAAGGGGTTCTGAATCAGTGTGTGAGTGCCTAAGTGAAACTGAGGGTAGGTGTATAAACATATCTATTTTTTTCACTGATATTCGTGAATTTGGTGCGATATTACATGGGGGCTGCACTGACGGTCGCGGTGAATTTGCGCATATCGCAAGTGGGAAAAACTTTTTTTACTTCATACTCATAAGTGGTTCCTCAAACACTCCTATATTCCTCTCATGGGGTCAGGGCATATGCAACCTGACCCCTTATGCCACTTTCTGCCATTTGGTTTCAGCTCCGGGGACCATTGCGATGAGGTAAAATGGCAGTCACAGCTCTCAGCCTAGGTTGCGGCCAGCCAATCACAGCATTCCTGTTGGAGTGCGCATTTACAATTAATTGCAAAATTGTTGCGAATAAGCTGCAATCTTGCATCTCCTTTTTTTCCCTTAAAATTCTCAACAACTACTGAACGGATTTACACCAGATAATTGAAAGCATGATCTGCAAACTAAAATCTACCTAACTGCCAAATTCGGTGTAATTCCGTCCAGCGGTTCGGGCTGCAGGCGTGTCTAAAGGTCAAATTGGAATTATCATGGGAAACACACTTTTTTTTACCCCCTCCCCTTTTTCTCAGCCCCACTTCTCGGATCACCCCAAAACTTTCCATGCCCACCAAGACTTACCATGGTTCTATTTTTGAAAACTTTTGTGAAGATTAATCAACCGGCACCAAAGATATAGGCAAGTCAAAAAACGCTTTTACTATGGAAACATGGTCCTAACTATATCTATATTCACTGAAAAAACCATAGGTTTCAGACACGTTATAGTTAGAAATTAGCATTTAAAAAAACCTTTGAAATTCACTGAAAAAACCATAGGTTTCAGGCACGTTGTAGTTAGAAATTAGCATTTAAAAAACCTTAGAAATTCACTGAAAAAACCATAGGTTTTAGGGACAGTTATAGTTAGTTGGATATTTCACTCGTACAAAACCCTTGAAATTCCCCCGTTATAGTTAGTTCAGCTAACTATAACTCGCGCCCCCGCAATGCACTGCTGATGACGTCACATATTACATCACTCATGACATGGTCAGTGACATCACTGATGACATCACTGATGACATCTCAAATGACATCACTGATGACATCATCCAGTGACTGTGTGCTTATGTAAAGTTTAAATATGTTTAATATATATAGGGAAAGGCGTATTGAAGAATGAGTGGGTGTATAAGTATCTGAATGGATGATTTAGTAGGTGCGTGACTGACTCTATAAGTGAGTGATTAAACTTATCTTACTGAATGCATGGGTTAGTGAGTAAACTGTGTGAATGTCTGTATCCGTCTGTCTGTTGGTGTGTAAGCGGCTGCATGGGTTTGTGAGTAGCTACATAAGTGTCTATATGAGTTATTGATTGGTTGTCTGAGTAGCTGTATGGGTGCCTGAGTGTTTGTGTGGGTGGGGTGTGTGTGACTCTGTGCATAGATGTGTGAGTGGGTGATTCACTGGGTGCATGGTTTCAAGAGTGCATCTGTGATGGACTGTATGGGTGGGTGAGTGTGTGTATGGGTGTGTTAGTGAGTGAATGTATATCTCAGTGGTACATGTGTGAGTAACTACATATGTGAAAGGCAGTATATATGTGTGTTAGAGTATTTAAATGGCTATAAGTGAGAGTGTGTGATTGTGAGAGTGGCTGTATGGATGAGTGTGTGCTTGTATCAGTGATTGTATAAGAGCGTAAGAATGTGCTAGTATTTGTATGAGTAAGTGAGCTGGTGTGTGTATAACTGTATAGGTGAGTAAATGGGAATGTGATTAATTATTTGCATGACTGACTAGGTGTGTGAGTACCTCTATGGATGAGTGGCGGTGTGTGAGTGTCTATATAGGTGTATGAGTGCATATGATAGTCCTGTACTGAGTGACCATAAGTATGAGTGACTGTATGGGTGAGTGAGTGGATGTGTGTGTAGACCTAAGAATCAGTGAGTGGGTATGTAGTTATTGGTGTTGGAGTGTCTATGGTTTTGAGAATGGCAGTCTGTAATTTAGAGTGGGTGTATCAAAAGTTATATTAGGATGTGAGAAGATGCATGAAATTATCAGAATCAGAATCAGTAGCAACTTTATTTCGATCAAATTGACCTTAAAAGTACAATAAATTTTTTTACACAATTCATTACCTTAGAAAATCAATTTTAAAAAAAGAAGCTAAAAGAGGGGTGATATAACAAGAATAGATCCATAAAACGAGCATGATTTTAGTAAAACATACACAGTTTATATACAATTCAATGTTTCATAGCAAAAAAACTTGGATAAAAAAATACAAGTTTGAAACTCTGCAGAGTAAAATCCTCATTATACTTGTAAATGAATAAAACCCTCATTTGTTACTATTGCTTTGTTTTCAAAAGGGCCCTGCGGGTACACCACATAGAAAATAGGAAGCCTGCTACAGAGTAAACTATCGGGAGGCTGGTATCGTATTTCAGTATCCTAAAAGCCTCGCAACAACGTCTGGTCCCTAAATTCCTACAAATCTGAACCAGCCAGCGTTTTCTAACTTTGTGATACCCGGGGCAGCTGAAAAAAACATGGAGAACAGATTCTATTGGGCAATCACATGCCGGGCACCCCAAAGTTTGTAAGCTGCCCCAGCTGTTTGTGAAGGAGCGGAGGGGCAAAACCCTGTATCTGAACTGCAAGAAAGGTTTTCTAGCAGTAGCTGGCTTAATGTCATTTAAAACTAATTCTAGGCTATACCTATCCTTAGACTCCAAAAAAGTTAGAGTGAGTTTGCCTACAGAAGAGTTAGATTGGAGCTGAGCCAATTTGAATTCCCCGTAGGAATTTCTCAACACTTTCTTAGAGATTAAGACACAGGCAGCCTCCTGATCATCCCACAGATTGCCCCATCCCAGGCTAGTTAGCGTGTGGCGTACATAAGACAACCAAGGTAATTTGCCTGCCCCTGGTAGGTTCAGGATCTCTCTTAGTTCATCTCTATATGCTGCAAGTTCAGGGGTGACCCACAGACGACGCCAATATAGGAGGGGTCTAAAGTTAGATTCATCCACTATTGGTCTTACCCCCAGATCTAGGCGTAATGGCGTAAGGGGGGTGCTCTGGGGGAGATTAAACAGTTGTCTGAGAAAACAATTTTCTGTCAGTGTTAAGTTCTCAGAACTACGGTGACCCCACAGCTCCTCCCCTAGCTTGGACCTTATAGATTTCTATAGCTGGACTTATAGGTTTATAGCTTGATTTACAAAAAGCCTTCATTAGTCCTCCAGATGATTGCGAGAGCTTGAGCGCTGATTTCTTAATCTGAGCCCCCCAGCCCATAGAGTCTGTGATTGTAATGCCTAAATAGTCAAAAGAGGATACTTTTTCAAGGGGTTTGCCATATAAAGATGGATTAGGTCAAGTACTTTTCGGGGAATTGAACACCATAAATTTGTTTTTTTGGAGGTTAATTTCTAACCCTCTTTCCCTACAAAATGTGTCGAACCTGTTTAAAACCCTCTGTATCCCCATGGGTGATTTGGATACTAGTAGAGTATCGTCAGCAAACATCAGAGCTGGAATTTTACAGTTTGCCAGCTTAGGGGTGTCCAGATCTTTCTCCCTAAGCAGATAGTCTACTAGCCCATTTATGTATAGGCTAAATAGGGTCGGAGCAAGTACACATCCCTGCTGAACACCTCTGTTTACAGGGATGGGGGCCGTTAAACACCCCTCCTTCCCATACCTAACCTGGGCATAATTTCCCTCATGCAGGCGTTTTATGGCTTGGCACAGATATGGTGGGACCCCTAGCTCGTACAAAGCTACCCACAACTTCTCCCTGGGGACCAAATCGAACGCAGATCTCAGGTCTACGAAGATCAGGTAGAAGCTGCCACCCTCCAAACACACGATCTTCCAGTATAGCATTTGTAATCTGAGAATTTGGTCCAGTGTGGACAGTTTTTCCCTGAACCCTGCCTGGAGGGGGGTAAGTATGTCATGCTCCTCCTTCCAGCTCTGCAACCGGAGCAACAACACCCGTGCAAAGATCTTTTGTGTGATGTCTATGAGGCTAATTGGCCTATAATTAGTTGGCAACAATTGTGAGCTCCTTTTATAAATAGGGATTATTTCAGCTCCTGCCCAGCTTGAAGGGATCTCCATGCCTTGGAGTATAGCATTGAATAATACCCAAAGGTATGGGGTCCAAACAGCGGGTTCGCTACGAAATAGATCCCCTGGGATCTTATCCAGGCCAGGGGCTTTGCCCGGTGGTATTTTGGAAAGAGCACAAGTTATTTCATTGAGGGATATCACAGGGGTGTCGGCTGAAGTTGTCGGGATGGACAAAAAGCCCATTCCCGCATGACATACATTTTCAGCTTGATCAGCCGATGTCTCCGCCCGTGAGTATAGGGACTCAAAGTGGTCCCTCCATACACATTCCTCCAGATTTGGCTCTATCGGAGATTTTACCTCACAACTACCTGTGTTGACCACTTTCCAAAAGGTTCTCATATCCCTACTACCCAAAGAGCTTCTCAGAATGTCCCACCTGCTACTTTCCCACTTTTTTTTGCCTCACTGACACAGGCCTTATAGGCCACTCTAGATGTTTTAATTAATGGGCGGTCGTTAGCCTTAATAGAGGCAATCAGAGCTTTTTTAGCCTTGCGACATTCGTCGCTGTACCAGGGGTGGGAAGATTTCTTATTCGGCCTTGGCTTTTTGATGGGAAAGAAGAAATCTAATGTAATAGCCAGAAGCCTAGTATGGTTCTCAGTGTCCTTTGAGAAATCAATCCTGTCTCCATTAATAGGTGCCGAATTAGTTGCGGCCAGGAACACCGGGATGAGAGCTTCATATAGGGAACCTAATTTCTCCGGCGTCTGATTAATGTCCACCCAACGTACTCTCCTCCTACAATTTGAGAGAGCCAGCCTGTCATCGAAGGGAGAGTTGATACCAGTTTCGCTCCCCAAATTTGGCCCATATAATTCTAACACGAGAGCATTGTGATCGCTATCTTGACGTACCACTACTTTAAAATCCATAACCATGTACCACGATTTACAGTCAATTAGAATATAATCCAGTAAAGAGCCTCTCCCGTTTCTAATGAAGGTAAAATTACTAGAGGAGTCAGATTGTATTCTCCCATTACATGCCCTTAAAGAATGTTTTAAGACAAGACAGTTCATCTGGATCACCAAAGGGGACCAGATTTTCACTAAAGGGCATGACGACTCTGGGATGGCCCAATATTTATCTTCTTCACAAAGACCGTCCATATGCAAGCCGGCTAGTGGCTCATACTGGCAATTAAAATCTCCTCCTACGATTAAAGTACAATTGTCTGTAATAGTAGTTAAAAAAGTTGTTAGTTCCTCAAGGGTTTTAGACGTCTGGCCCTGGTTGACGGGTCTGGAATTTAAAAAGGCAATACAGATCTTAGGGGTGAAATGCAACAGGACACAGAGAATATCCTTTGAAGATGATTCTATCCGCTCTACTGAGCAGCCTAAATGAACAGCCACCCATATGCTCAAGCCTCCTGAAGGTCTCCCTTTCCCCCCTGATATTGCGGGAATATTAAATGTGGCGTAGCCCACTCTTGTAACATCACCTCTTGCCCATGTCTCCTGGAACATGCAGACCTCATATTGGTCAATGAAACGGCCCCATTCGGGATCATCCATCTTCCTATTCAAGCCTGCTACGTTCCAGGATAAGATGCGTAGCCTTGGGCGGTCAGGGGGGGTAGTTTTCTTTATTTCTAAATGGGGGGACTGCTGGGCGGGCCCACAAGGTAGCTGGCATGGTTGGTTAATGGCGAGGGTCGGTTTTGCGTTTTCGTGGATATTCCCCGAAGGGCCACTCATGCGCCTACGGGTTTCCCATGCCCCCAGCATTCTATGGTTCCCTTCATCATTCTTAAAAGTCTCGATTCCCATTGGAGTTTCACCCAGCTGTACTCCGGGACCCGTGGTTTGTGCCTCAAGTCAGTCCACTATTCTAGGCTGCTGAACCTATTAGCTGTGGGTATGTTATACAGTTGTTGCCTAGGCCAGTTGTATTCTATTGCTGTTTTATAGTGGCTGTAGTTTTCATATCCCTGAGCCCGTCCATAGTGCCTTGTTTCTTCATAGGCCCTCTCAGGAGGATAAAAATAACCCAATGAAAGGGCTGAAATAGAGCCCGTTGGTCTCCCATCCTCTCTATTTAAGATTTCTTGAACAACTCGGGGATTTTTTAAATTAATTACTATACAGTCACCTTTATTGTCCTTGGGGCTCCAGCCCAACCAACCCACTCTACGAGTAGTTAGAATCTCATTAGCGTCGGTATACCTAAAGTGCCTGTAGTTCGCTAACCAGTGCATACATTTGCTTTTTAAGTCTTGATGGGATTCATATTGACCCTTTCGTAGCTCTGGGGTGCCCGCCAAAATGAGAACATATGGGGTTGAGGCAGGCGGTAGGTTAATAACTGGAGGGGGAACATATACATTTGGAGCCTCTATACATGTTTGAAAGTCTGCCCCTACCCTATGGTTATTCGGCTGCCGAGGCCTAGCAGCTTGGATAAGTGGGGGAGGTGGACTTTCTCTACTAGTGGAGGCAACAGATGCCCTCTCTGGGTTAGCTACATGAGGGGCTGATGGTTGTTGTCTCTCAGTATTTAATGCTTGGGTGGCTGGGAGCTCATTATGTTTAGTGGATAGAATAGCCTTTGTGTGGGTTGCGATAGCCTCATCTCCAGAGCCAATGTCCACTTCAGCGATCCCATCTACTGCCCCCTATTGCTTGTCCAATTTTTAATATGTATCATCAAGTTGTCGACCCTTCCCACAAGTAGTTTAAGTTCATCCTTAACTATCTCCCTCACTTGCATCTGGAGATCCACCACTAGCTTAGTAACCCACACTGGTTGTTCATTAGTGGATTCAGTACTATTGGCTGTCCCTCCCATCTCAATATTCTTACTGCCGGTGTTTTCTATCATAGTTTTTTTCTTCCTGGCCCCCATTTTTGCTTGCTGTTTGAGTCTCCCCTTTGTGGCGGTTTGTGTGCGCGATTGCCCCCTTAGTTGGACTGGGCTACCTACTTCAGATATAGAGGTTTGGGCCACAGGGGGTTGATGCGATCGAGCTCCTGGGGTTTCTACTGATGATAGAGTGTGGGAATCTGGCATGGGGATTTCCAAATTGGGAGTTAGCGATAGTCGTCTCTCTGTCCTTTCAATTTCTGTGGCTACTACACCCAAAGCCTTTTCCAACATCCTATCTATAGAGGTCGGTTTAGTTTTGGGAGTGGGACTAGGGGGGGCCTTTAATTTCTTTTCTGTGCATACACGCTTCCCCATTCTGTTCGAATTGGGAAAGTTGTCTTTAGGTCTATCGCTGGTTATAGATTGGATGCTAGAACCAAAAGTGCAAGATGCAAAGTTCTATGTGCTAAGTGCTAACAGTAACAGGGCCCTAGAATATAGCCTAGACAAGTGTTTAGCAGCAAAAAGAGATGTAAACATAGACCTAAAGTGCAAAGGATGCGAGCTATATATATCATACCACAAAAAGACAAAATATAAGAATAAAAGTGTATGTAACAACTAAAATAATCGTATAAGCAGTTTGCTTAAAAGGGGAGTTAAAAAAAGTCCAAAGTCCAAAAGCAGAGTGGAACAGTTATCCCTATGGAGATGTATCATATATTGACCAAGTCCTGATGGCTGCGTGAAGGGATAAGGTGGTTGCAAATCAGAACTATTGAAAGGAAAGTCACACAGTACCTTGTTCTTCCACCTCAGATAAGACTTGAAGGACTAGATCCTATGGAATTAAGGAGTTAAAGGTGTGGCCCTGCCCTGCCTCTTCCTGGCGCTGACGGGCGCAGGACGGGCCCACCCTTGGCCCGGGCTTTGCACGGGCGCGGCCCGCACACATCCCACACTGCGGGAGGGCAGCCGCGCTTATGTTGTGGCAGGAGGAGGCGCCCGCTATGACGCTGCTTCCCTGCGCCGGTGCTGAGGCTGGTGGGTACTGTAGGCCGTTCCCCTCACGGCGATGGAGACCGATGCCGAGCCGTTCCCCTCCCGGCTATTCTGGAGAAGAACTAAAGCCGTTTCCCTCACGGCAGGTGAGAAGGCTGAAGAGCGCGTGAAATTATCACATGGATGATGTCATCAGTGATGTCATCAGTGATGTCATTTGAGATGTCATCAGTGATGTCATCAGTGATGTCACTGACCATGTCATGAGTGATGTAATATGTGACGTCATCAGCAGTGCATTGCGGGGGCGCGAGTTATAGTTAGCTGAACTAACTATAACGGGGGAATTTCAAGGGTTTTGTACGAGTGAAATGTCCAACTAACTATAACTGTCCCTAAAACCTATGGTTTTTTCAGTGAATTTCTAAGGTTTTTTAAATGCTAATTTCTAACTATAACGTGCCTGAAACCTATGGTGTTTTCAGTGAATTTCAAAGGTTTTTTAAATGCTAATTTCTAACTATAACGTGTCTGAAACCTGTGGTTTTTTCAGTGAATTTCAAAGGTTTTTTAAATGCTAATTTCTAACTATAACGTGTCTGAAACCTATGGTTTTTTCAGTGAATTTCAAAGGTTTTTTAAATGCTAATTTCTAACTATAACGTGCCTGAAACCTATGGTTTTTTCAGTGAATATATATATATTCACTGAAAAAACCATAGGTTTTAGGGACAGTTATAGTTAGTTGGACATTTCACTCGTACAAAACCCGTGAAATTCCCCCGTTATAGTTAGTTCAGCTAACTATAACTCGCGCCCCCGCAATGCACTGCTGATGACGTCACATATTACATCACTCATGACATGGTCAGTGACATCACTGATGACATCTCAAATGACATCACTGATAACATCATCCAGTGACTGTGTGTTTCTGTAAAGTTTAAATATGTTTAATATATATAGGGAAAGGCGTATTGAAGAATGAGTGGGTGTATAAGTGTGTGAATGGATGATTTAGTAGGTGCGTCACTAACTCTATAAGTGATTGATTAAACTTATCTTACTGAATGCATGGGTTAGTGACTAAGCTGGGTGAATGTCTGTATCCGTCTGTCTTTTGCTGTGTAAGCGGCTGCATGGGTTTGTGAATAGCTACATGAGTGTCTATATGAGTTATTGATTGGTTGTCTGAGTATCTGTATGGGTGCCTGAGTGTTTGTGTGGGTGGGGTGTGTGTGACTCTGTGCATACATGTGTGAGTGGGTGATTCACTGGGTGCATGGTTTCAAGAGTGCATCTGTGATGGACTGTATGGGTGGGTGAGTGTGTGTATGGGTCTGTTAGTGAGTGAATGTATATCTCAGTGGTACATGTGTGAGTAACTACATATGTGAAAGGCAGTATATATGTGTGTTGCAGTATATAAATGGCTATAAGTGAGAGTGTGTGATTGTGAGAGTGGCTGTATGGATGAGTGTGTACTTGTATCAGTGATTGTATAAGTGCGTAAGAATGTGCTAGTATTTGTATGAGTAAGTGAGCTGGTGTGTGTATAACTGTATAGGTGAGTAAATGGCAGTGTGATTAATTATTTGCATGACTGACTAGGTGTGTGAGTACCTCTATGGATGAGTGGCGGTGTGTGAGTGTCTATGTAGGTGTATGAGTGCATATGATAGTCCTGTACTGAGTGACAGTAAGTATGAGTGACTGTACAGGTGAGTGAGTGGATGTGTGTGTAGACCTAAGAATCAGTGAGTGTGTATGTAGTTATTGGTGTTGGAGTGTCTATGGTTTTGACAATAGCAGTCTGTAATTTACAGTGGCTGTATCAAAAGTTATATTAGGGTGTGAGAAGATGCATCAAATTATCACATGGATGATGTCATCAGTAATGTCATCAGTGATGTCATTTGAGATGTCTTCAGTGATGTCATCAGTGATGTCAATGACCATGTCATGAGTGATGTAATATGTGATGTCATCAGCAGTGCATTGCGGGCGCGAGTTATAGTTAGCTGAACTAACTATAACGGGGAATTTCACGGGTTTTGTACGAGTGAAATGTCCAACTAACTATAACTGTCCCTAAAACCTATGGTTTTTTCAGTGAATTTCAAAGGTGTTTTAAATGCTAATTTCTAACTATAACGTGTCTGAAACCTATGGTTTTTTCAGTGAATTTCAAAGGTTTTTTAAATGCTAATTTCTAACTATAACGTGTCTGAAACCTATGGTTTTTTCAGTGAATTTCAAAGGTTTTTAAATGCTAGTTTCTAACTATGCCTACAGAGGTAGGACATGTGAAGAAAGAAGAAAAAACGGACAGAAAGAAGCAAAAGAAATGCAGAAAGAAGCAACAGAAGTCCACAAAGACAAAGAAAAGTGCAGGAAGAAGCAAAAGATGTGCAGAAAGAACCAACAGAGGAGCAGAAAGAGGCCTTGTTCCAAAATCATCCTGTGCCCACAACTTTTTCCGACGTGTACTGGTGGTAACTGACTCTGACTAACCAGAGCCAGTGCTATGCTAAAAGACAATTAGAATACAGTGAAAATACCTACATACACTAGGGAACACTATGCGTTGGGGTATCCCTGTGATTAGCATGACCTCCTCTGTAAGTCCCTAGTACATAATAGGGCAGGGGGATTAAAACTACCTCTTAAAACGCGCTACAGGGCGCGTTTGCACAGTGGTGAAGAGAGGGGGTCCTGAGGTGACATGTGTGCAAACGCGCCCCGTGGCACGTTTTAAGTTGCGGGATTAAGTCCCCTTGAATCCTGAGTGTCCCTGGGCCTCAACTAGCCCCCCAGGTACCTACAGTTAGGACCACAGAGCTGAGTTGCAGAGAGGCGTTCCGAGGCCACGCACCTTTTTCACCTCTCTGCAACGCAACTCTGTTGTGCTTACTGAAGGTACCTGGTGGGCTAGTTGGCCCCAGGGTCCATCAGGATTCAAGAGGAATTAATTCCCCAACTTAAAACACGCCACAGGGCCTGTTTGCACACATGTCACCTCAAGCCCCGCCCCCTCCCTTCACCACTGTGCAAACGCGCCCCGTGGCGCGTTTTAAGTTGGGGGATTAAGTCCCCTTGAATCACGAGGGTCCCTGGGGTCCAACTAGCCCACCCTGTACCTCCAGTATGCGCCAGGAGCTGCGTTGCAGAGAGGTGTTCAGAGGCCACGCCCTTTTACACCTCTCTGCAACGCAGCTCTGTGGCGCTTCTGGACGTGCCTGGTGGGCTAGTTGTCCCCCAGGGACCCTCAGGATTGAAGGGGATTTAATTCCCCATCTTAAAACGCGCCACGGGGCCTGTTTGCACACATGTCACCTGTAGCCCCGCCCCTCCCTTCACCACTATGCAAACGCGCCCCTGGCGCGTTTTAAGTTGGGGGATTAAGTCCCCTTGAATCCTGAGGGTCCCTGGAGTCCAACTAGCCCACCATGTACCTCCAAAGCGCCACAGAGCTGCGTTGCAGAGAGGTGTAAAAGGGGCATGGCCTCTGTACACCTCTCTGCAACGCAGCTCCTGGCGCATACTGGAGGTTCCTGGTGGGCTAGTTGGCCCCAGGGACCCCCAGTATTCAAGGGGAATTACTTCCCCTTCTTACAATGCGCCAGGGGGCGCGTTTGCAAACTGCTGCAGGGAGGGGGCGGGGCCTCCGGCACGATGCCGGTGTTTTTTTTTTCTCTTTCTTTTTGTTTTCTATGGGGGGGGGGCTGCGTGGTCCCCCTTCCCTCGGCCACTTTTGGCCCCGGGGACCCCATGCCCCGGGGCCTGAGGATTTTTTTTTTTTAAACGGGAAGGGGGCCGCATGGCCCCCCTTCCCTGGGCCTCTATTGGCCCCGGGGACCCCATCCCCCGGGGCATGGCCTCTTTTTTTTAATAACAAAATATTTGGCGGGGGGCTGCGTGGCCCCCCTCCTCAGGCCATTTAAGGCCCCGGGGACCCCATCCCCCAGGGCCGGCCTTTACGTTTTTTTTTTTTTTTTAACAAAATTTATTTTTGGGGAGGGGGGCTGTGTGGCCCCCCTCTCAGGCCACTAATGGCCCCAGGGACCCCATCCCCCGGGGCCTGGCCACTCGTTGGGGACTGTGGGGGGGTCCCCAATCCCCGCACGGTCCCGCTGGCTTCCCGCGTCCTGCGGGAGCCGGCATTGCTTTTCCATAAGGGGAGCTGCTGACATGCAGCTCCCCTTATGGAAAAACAATTCTGCCATGCTTCATTGAAGCGAGAGCAGGTTTCCCTGCTCTCGCTTCAATGAAGCAAAGCAAGTTTGCAATGACAGGGCGGGAGCCGCGAGGCTCCCGTCCTGCCATTGCAAACAGCAGTGTCCCGGGAGTAGGCACCCCGGGACACTGCATGAGCCGGCCCTGGGGGGGTGGTGGTCCCCAGGGCCACCACAGGCTCCAGGAGGGGGGCCGCGCGTCCCCCCTCCCTTCAATTGCACAGCCCCGGGGAGGTGGTGGTCCCCGGGGCTTCGGGGGTCTGAAACGGACCCCCACATTTCTTTCATTAGTGCCCCGGGGAGGTGGTGGTCCCCGGGGCATGTGGGGGGGCTGGAGCCCCCCACACAGGTAATTGTTTTATTAAAAATAAGCCCCGGGGGTGGCGGTCCCCGGGGCTGCGGGGGCCGGTGCCCCCACCAGCACTATTTATATAAAGCCCCGGGGGTGGCGGTCCCCGGGCTTGGAGGCCTTAGAGGCCCCCCATAAAATATAAACCCACCCCCCGCATGCCCCCGGGACTTGGCCCACCTGGGGGCAAAATAGCCTCGAAGCGCGGGAGACCGCACTTCGATTTTTTTTTAAATCACGGCGTAATCAACGCATCCCGCCGATTATTATTTTTTTTTTAATGCTTTTTTCTGCCCAGGGGGTCCTTGTGGGACCCCCTGAGCAGACCTAGGGGGTCAGGGTGTTTCTACCCTGCCCCCTTTTTGCGTTTTGCGACTTGTTTCTGTGCCTGGTTCTACCGAGACACAAAATGGCTGCCAACACTTCCTGATTTGGAGTGTTGACAGCCACTTGACAGCCAATTAGCATGCAGCTCATAATCGGGAGGGTGCGCGGACCCTAAGCGGCCATAGATATATATGTGATTTTACTTTTGATTTTCTCAGGAACTACTGAACGGATTTACACCATTTAACCAAAAGGCACGACTCTGAACCAAGGGCTACCTTTTTGCCAAAGTTGGTGTAATTCCGTTCAGCAGTTCAGGCTGTAGCTGCGATGAAAGGTTCCTATGGAAAATTGCATGGGGAAAACACGTTTTGGGACCCCCCTTTTTCTCGGCCCCCACTTGACAAATCACCCCGAGACTTTCAGGATAGGAGCGGACCGGAGCGCCCCACGAGTTTTGAAAATTTCGCTGAAGGTTCGTCAACCGGCGCTAAAGTTATTTCAAATAGAATGTTATGGATTTCCTATGGAAAATAGGTCCTAACTATAACTATCTACTGGCGACCGCCAGTAGATAATATATATATATATATATATATATATATATTATCTACTGGCGGTCGCCAGTAGATAGTTATAGTTAGGACCACGTTTCCATAGGAAAAGCATTATTTGATGTGCTTATAACTTTGGCGTCGTTTGACGAATCTAGAGAAAATGTCAATAAAGCTGTTTCTGCTTATCTCAGAGACCATAGGATGGGGTCCATATACAACAACAATCTGCGTTTTAATATGAATGGCATATACAGGAGAGATGGTGTACATTTCACAGATGAGGGAAACAGAGTCTTTCTCAACAACTTCAGACTCTGCATTGGCACTTACATGTAGCTAGCATCTTCGCACAATAAACACAAGGGCTCTTTTTAGAGCCACCCAAGATCCAAACATGCAACCTAGATTTATTATAAAAAAATCTCCCTTTTTTTTTTCCTAGGAGTCGCGTACCCGACGCGGCCAGGAGTTGCGCACCCCTCGTGTTCACACCAGGGGGCCGCGCTGGGAATCGCGCACCCCTCGCGTTCACACCAGCGGGCTGCGCTGAGCGCCGTGCTGGGGACGCAACTCCATTTTTTAAAAAAAATTTTAAACGGGCTCCTACCACTAATTTTTATTCGCCCCGGGGACCCCATCCCCCGGGTCCTACTCACTTCGTTGGGGACCTTGGGGGGAGCCCCAATGCCCCCATGGTCCCGCCGGCTTCCCGCGTCCTGCGAGAGCCGGCATTGCTTTTCCACATGGGGAGCTGCTGACATGCAGCTCCCCGTGTGGAAAAGCAATTCTGCTTTGGATTTTGGAAGAGAAAATCCAAACCAGAGTTTGCTACGGTAGGGCGGGAGACGTGCTCCCGCCCTACCATAGCAAACAGCAGTGTCCCGGGGTTGGGCACCCCGGGACACTGCAGGAGCCGGCCCTGGGGGGTGGCGGTCCCCAGGGCCATTGAAGGCTCCAGATGGGGGGCCCCACAGCCCCCCACACATCTTTTGCAAAGCCCTGGGGAGGTGGTGGATCCCGGGGCATGTGGGGTGGCTGGAGCCCCCTCACACATTTTTTTTTTTAATTTTATTTAAATTTAGAGCCCCGGGGAGGTGGTGGTCCCCGGGGCTGTGGGGGCCTCCGCAGGCCCCCGCTTTACATTATACAAATCCCCCCGGGACCTGGCCCACCCGGGGGGTTAAAAATAACGAAGCGTGAAAACCCTCGTTTTTTTTTTTTTTTTTTTTTCGCCGGGATCCGCTCACCCAGCGCGCATTCCGGTGTGTTTTTTTTTATTAAATGCTTTTTTTTGGCCATGGGGGTCCTTGTGGGCCCCCCTGAGCAGGCCTAGGGGGTCAGGGTGTTTCTACCCTGCCCCCTTTTCTTCTTTGACACCTTTGTTTCCCTGTTTACTTCTGACTCAGTTCTACCTAGTCACAAAATGGCTGCCAACACTTCCTGGTTTGGAGTGTTGACAGCCAATTAGCATGAAGCTCGTGATCGGGAGGGTGCGCGGATCCTCCGCGGCCATAGATATCAAAACTTTTTTTTTTTTTTCTTCTCCAAAACTGCTGAACGGATTTACACCATTTTTAAAAAGGGTGCTTTCTGAACCAAGCACTACCTTTTTGCCAAATTTGGTGTAATTCCGTTCAGCAGTCTTGGCTGTAGCCTTGCATAAAGTTGCCTATGGGAAATTGATTTTTTGACTCTTATTTTTTTAATTTCTCCGCAACTACTGAACGGATTTACACCATTTAAAAAAAAGGTCGCTTTCTGAACCAAGCGCTACCTTTTTGCCAAATTTGGTGTAATTCCGTTCAGCAGTTCGGGCTGTAGCAGTGTCTAAAATTTCCTATGGGAATTAACATGGAGAAAACACGTTTTGGGATCCCCCTTTTTTCTCGGCCCCCGCTTGATGAATCACCCCGAAACTTTCAAGATAGGAGCGGACCAGAGCGGGCCATTAGTTTTGAAAATTTCGCGAAGATTCATCAACCGGCGCCAAAGTTATTGGGAATAGAATGTTACGAATTTCCTATGGATAATAGGTCCTAACTATAACTATCTACTGGCGACCGCCAGTAGATAATATATATATATATATATATATATATATATATATATATATATATAGACTCATTATCAAAAAAATAAGCAGGGGCCCAAAGATCTACTAAGGAGTCCACTCACAGTCCTTGCTGTCAAATTCAGTAGCTGGCACATGCCAGCCTAGTCCTGATTCCACCTTGTGCCTCTTTCCTCCACCATCCCACACTTCCTGTCTACTTGTTTCACTTTGAAGGTTCTTTTTCATCTGTTTTCTTCTTTGTCATTTTCAAATGTTTTTCTTCTTCTCTCTTCCTCTGCTGCTTTTCTCTCTTGCTCAAAATCCGATGTAAAAAATAAGTCCCAGACCCCAGTAATTAGTATCCACCACCTGCAACCACTGTCACAAATTAAGCACTGAGACCACACAGCTTTGCTCCTGTATTTTCTCTAGTTATCTTTTTACTCATCTGGCCCTTCAAAATCTGACTCAGCCTACGGACCATTTCTCCCTTCTCCTTGCTGGGTGACGTCATGCTGTTGTAAAGCACACGTCGAATTAATGTTTATAAGTGACCTATCGGGCAGTGGCGGCTCCTCCGCTATGGCGGAGGAGCGTCGCCCCTCTGCTTTTAAGCAGTGCAAATAAAAGAAACATAAAATTATAATAACTTTGAGTTATTATCATTTTAGGTTTCCGTGCTGCTTTGTGGGTGGGCGGGTGGGGCTGCTCTGCTCTCAAGGCAGGGCAGGGGAGGAGTAGTTTGCCCACTCCTAAGCACACATGACTGTTTGGCCGGCCCTCTGGGACTGGCCAAATAGTCATGCGCACTTTCCCTGTTCTCCACGCAGGCTGCATTACAGCCTGCGTGGAAAACATGCCCAGGCCCCCATTCCCTGGCTGAGCGTCGAACCCCGACGCTCAGACCAATCACAACGTTGCATTGCAGCGTTGTGATTGGTCAGGGGAGCCTGGGTGCTTACCAATCACAATGCTGCATTGCCACATTGTGATTGGTCAGGGGAGCCTGGCTGTGCTTCCTGTTCCTGGAGTCTGACAGAGTAGAGCAGGAGCAGAGACGCGGGACCTGGCGGCAAGGTAATTTTTTTTTTTTTTAACATGGTGCCCCTCACCATTCACCACAAGCTGTGCCGGCTGGCCGCCACTGCTATAGGGAAGGACTTCAAAGAAAATATTTTTTGAGGGTAACTAGGGTAACTGTGCTGTGATGATGTAGTAGTGTAACAAGAATACATAGGACGTAATGCAAGTGAGTTAACTGTCCCACTTCCCACTAGATTGGTAGTAAAAGGCTTCAATAATTTATGTATAAGGGGCTCCTCATATCCTGAGCCCCAGAGCCACTGCACCTGCTGCACAAATGCTAGCTGTGCCACTGTCAGGTCGTGGGCGCACATTACGAAGTAAACACTGGGAGAAGGAAGACTCAGACACAGCTTTCCAAACTTACAACATCCAAAAGCAACCTACCCCGAGGGCATCCTGAAATACGCTTGAGCCTTGAGTTCAAAAACAATAATCAACAACAGAAACGAAATGCTGGTGACGTGAACACGCCTGCGCCTGCAGACTGGCTGTGGCACATAAAAGAGTCCTGCGGAGGTGGCAGCTGAGGAAGACAATATGCAAAAGACCCTGGATGTTTGGGAGCATTCAGTTCCTGATTCCATCGACTGCATCGCACCTGTTCGCGTTATTGTTATTGACAATTAGCACTATTTTAACAGTTGCTCGTGGGAAGTAGTGAGGAGATGTAGATGAAGCTAGAGCGCGAATAAACCATGTTTTATCCTTCAGCTTGTATATATTTATTCACCTAAGGGTTTGATGTAGTGCAAAGCAAGACCGTAGGTGCCACTTTCGGGACTTTGTAGGGCGTCACATCCGACATCGGACTGTCTTTCTTTGGATTGAGGAGTATGTGCACAGAAGGATCAATGCATGGATGAACGGGTTAGTGAGTGAATGAAGTGATGAATGCAGGAGTGCATGGCTGGATGGTTGAATGGGACTTGTTTGAAATGCTTACATAGGGGACATGACTTGCCATCAACAGAGGAAGATTCAAGGGGCATGTGTTTTCCGACCTGCCAAATGAGCAAACCAGCACCCACAGTTTCACTTTTGTGAGGTTTGTGTTTCCCTGAACCTGCTCGGGAAGCCAGCGGTATTACACTGCCAGTCTACTAGTCAACATCACTTCAGGTTGTAACTACGAAGTTATTCCAATTTTTTTCCAAATAGCTGACATTCATTTGTAGTTCAGTGAAAATATTCTTAGTAAATTCTTTTGCAGTAGTTCATAATTTTCTGGTCCAAGAATGACGCCTTCAGTGACACAGCACAAATGCCGACCACCCCTGGCAATAGTATAAAGTGAGTCGGTTTTGTTATTTAGACCGAATCTAAACCAAAATGTAAATAAAAGTATATATAATCTAAGGAAGTCTACGAGAGATCAGATGTAGCACTGTAGCCTTGTGTCTGTTGTGAAAAATATAAATGTATATCTGTCATAAAACAAAATGACTTGAAACACAGCAACTTCAAATTGAACTTGGATTGAAAAAAGCAATTGACTGGCCGCAGATATTCTGTCATGCAGTTAGACAGTTTCCTCATGATGGCTTTTGCCTCATTACCTCAACCTCCTGTTGTTCTGGTAATGGCGCGCAGCAAGTCGACCTTTCGATTCTGATAGGTTTTCTGAACACCTGTAAAGGCCAGCATTTTCTCGGTTTCTCCCAAATAATTAAGATGAAAATAGCAGGATGAACAGGTGATGATTTTGGCTGGGGAAGTAAATGGTGCTCGCCTACTCAGTGCGTTCAGCAGTTGAGCGTGGCTTTCTTTCTTCCCTGACCCCTCTGTAACCCCTGTATAAAGAGCTTTGTCAAGCGCTTGGGTAAACCCCTTTCTCGCTTCTTCAGTTTGAACCGAAGTAAACGAAAGCAAACAGCTCTTTTCCACTACTCGAGTAAACGAAAGCAAACAGCTCTTTTCCACTACTCGAGTAAACGAAAGCAAACAGCTCTTTTCCACTACTCTAGTAAACGAAAGCAAACAGCTCTTTTCCACTACTCTAGTAAACGAAAGCAAACAGCTCTTTTCCACTACTCGAGTAAACGAAAGCAAACAGCCCTTTTCCACTACTCTAGTAAACGAAAGCAAACAGCTCTTTTCCACTACTCTAGTAAACGAAAGCAAACAGCTCTTTTCCACTAGTCCACACCAGGAGACTCACCCCCTCTCTCAAACCACTGAAGTATGTTGTAATTCATTAAACAAATCGGGTCACTCAATAGCCACAAAAGTGATCATGCAGTTAATTATAAACAGAGAGACACAACGGTGACGTTTAATTCTTGAACCAGACTGATGGAAAACACATTTCATACTCTCTAGATTGGTTTTTTAAAGGATTTTTGGTTTTTGCCTCTCGGAGTACAGTCCAAAGTCCCATTGACAGAGGATCATCCCTCACGAAAACAAAAACAATGAAAATGAAATAAAGACGCCTAAAGCGTTTTCCGTTTTCCTGGCCTGCAAGGGGTCTTCTTTTTGATGCATTATTGTTTATCATACTATCCGCTCTCTTCCACATCCTCAGGTTATATAGTTTCATAAGTGATTCTCCTTTCTCTGAAAATGTAGGTTGAAATACAATCAAAACTGCTCCATTGCAATACCTAAAATGAACCAGAAAAAGCCAGGTGTCTCTCCGATAAACATTTGTATCTGTCCTAGTTGAATTTATCGAGAGGAATGGCTGAAGCATGTTAACACATTTGTTTCAGTGTTCAGCTAATAGATTTTACTGACATTAATACAAATACCACTCACGCACATCTGATAAGGCTGCTGCTCTTCAAGCAAGACAAAGGACCAATAAACTACAATCAATCAGGCCGTTACCAAGAAGCCCCTCTAAAAGTCTTATGATTTAGCTTGTTTTAGCTCTTTTCTGATGTGTAGTTTGACTTCAGTTCTTATGGTTAGGTGTGGTGCCCATGCCGGATGCGGTACACACCCTGAGCAATGAAACTAAGAACAAGCAGAGTGTGCAGCAAGAGTGGTACCCAGTGACCCTGGCATTCGATAAGGTTTCTTTCAGCACATGGTGGGTCGTTCTCTTTTTGCTACTAAAGAGTACCAGGGTTTATGTGACAATAGCAAATAAGACAAGCATTGGCACAGCCGAAAGATATGGCTTGCATTTTGAGTTCTGACTAAAACGGTAAATATAAGCCTGCCATAGTGACATTAAAACAAAACAAAAAAAAATCTTTTGCTTTCTTTATACAATACATCAATGGGATGACAAATTTGTTGTGTAATGATTCGGTGTACTTTTGAGATGTAAAATAGTCCCTCATGCATTGCAATGCAAGCCCCTCATCAGAGGGTGAATGATACACAAAACACCAAGAGCGTCTGGTAAGGGGGCGTGGCTTGCCGGCGAATGGAGACGGACGCGTGAGCTTGGAGCTCCGCACCGGCCCCGCCAATTATCCTGAATAGACGGCCGCCCGATCCCTGGGGGGCTGCGACGGGGGTCCCATAACATCGCGGGACCTTGGGGTGACGGCTGAGACATACTCCTGCCCGATCTGGGGCGGAGGGGCTGCGAGCTGCATCGGCGCGGCGGCCGAACACCAGAGACAAGATGGCGCCGAACTGAGAGAGGAGCCCCGTCCGCCCGGAGTGTACTTTCTGCCCGAGCGACTACCAAGCATCGGCACTCCACTACAGGTCAGCGGAGATACAGAGAGTGGTGAGAGAGCGGCCGACGAGTGGTGCGGAGGGAAAGCGCCTTGCTAATGGGGTTGGCTGTGACCGGAACCGAGACGACTGCGACGAGCGGCCTGCTCCTGCAGCGTCGCATGGGCCTGGTGGCTCACCTGCTCTACCTTGAGGAGCGGAGCGAAGGGTAGGACCGCGACACCTGGGGTTGCAGCGGCGCACCACTGGCGAGCGGACGGCTGTGGATTGCTGGGTAGGCGCTGCGGTGCAGTGGCCTGCAGAACATCCCGACTTGGTGACTGGTCTCCCGCTGAGGGGGCGGATGGCTGGGCCTGGCGGCGGGTGAGAGCCGCTAGGGCACTGCAAGAGGACCCCGGATCGCGCAGAGGAGACTCCCTCGAATCGAGTGCTGCCACCCGCCGTGCTCGCTTGCGGGTGCGAATAGGCCCGGGCGGGCCCTGGGCGGTGCCCTATGCTGAGGCCTGCGGAGAATTCCTGTGCTGCTCGGAGGGCTGGGAGTAGCTGGCACTGCCTGGAGCCAAGCGGGCCGAGGATGCGTTGGAACCGACGCGCGCTGAGCATGGAGAGACGACCCTGAGCTCATTGACTGCGTGGCTGCCATCTGCCCAAGGCTATAATCCGTGGCGCCTAACGAGGGAGTGCTCCTTAATTGTGCACTCGAGAACTACGTGACTGCCGAGGTGGCGGTTGCCCTGGTCCACCCCCAAATGTGAGTGGGCCCCAGCGGCTGACTGGGGAGATCGTGACCTCCACGTGAGGGGAGCTTGGATAGCTACGCCATACCTGCGGGATGGGAAAGCCTAGGGGAAGCAGCAGGTGGCTCAGCCGGACCGAGATGATGGGGGACATGATTCCACGCGACCGGAATCTCCCGAACCGCCGAATGAAGCGGGAGTACAACTACAATTAGCTCGCATACTCCAGGCCATTACAGATACGCGAGAGGCCCTGCAGTGCGATATCGCCACGGTTTCCGTGGGGCTGGGATTGCTGCGCGCCGACCACGATAAACTGTCGGGTAGAATGAAGCAAGCCGAAACTTCCCTGGCAACTATAGAGCCAGCACAGAAAGTCCTTACTGTCCAGATGGGGGAGGTCACCCGTAGAGTGGCGGCGCTGGAAAAACGGGCAGAAGACGTAGAAGGGAGGAATCGCAGAAATAACATTCGTGTTCTGGGCCTGCCGGAGGAAATTGAGGGAACTAATATGGTCCAGTACTTGGAGGACTGGCTCCGTACCACAGTGGCACCGACGGGACTGACGCAGTTTTACACGCTGGAAAGGGCGCACCGAATACCGGCACGACCATTAGCATCGGGACGACCGCCGCGGCCGGTGGTGGCGAGGCTCCTTCATTACAAGGACAGGGATCATCTACTGAGGATGGCACGCTCAACAGGACCGTATTCAGTGGGCAACAGTAAGGTCTCCCTCTTTCCTGACTACACGCAGGAGGTTCAGCGCCGTCGCGCGTCTTTCCTGGCAGTCAAGCGGGCTCTGCGTGAGGAGGGCCTCCAGTACTCACTAATGTTTCCCGCTCGCCTGAGAATAGTCTTGAACGATGCTACGCACTTTTGTGAGGGCCCATCGGAGGCCTGGGACTGGCTGGAAATGTATAGAACAGGCAAGACCCCGGCCGGGGATGCTGGAACTGGTGAATTTTCAAGGCAGCTGCCGCGGCGCCGGCGCAGGTCGAGACGACGCCCGACTGCAGTGAGGGCGCCTGGCCCGTCCCAAACGGAAAAGGGCAGACAGGCGGCACTGCGGGCGGTGTCGCAGCTTTTGGGAACTCCGGACCAACAGTCGGATACAGGGCAGGAATCGGATAAGTTGCGATTGGGAACAGACACAGATACGGCCGATTCCCAGAACAGTGATGCAAAAATGCCCCATGTTACACCTGGCACGGCTGATGAGCTTATGTGATATCTTTGTTGTGTGTTTTGATGCTTGAAGGGCTTGTATGCCTGTTAGATGCCGGCGGTACTATCGAGACCCACTTGGCATCACGTGCTTGAATGGTGTATTGACCGCCGGATGTGGTGGATAGATGAGGGGACAAGAGTAGGGGCTCCCGTCCCGATGCCTCCTGGGGGTGGGAGCGGAT
This sequence comes from Calotriton arnoldi, assembly GCA_963921515.1. Classification (NCBI taxonomy): domain Eukaryota; kingdom Metazoa; phylum Chordata; class Amphibia; order Caudata; family Salamandridae; genus Calotriton; species Calotriton arnoldi. The sequence goes on from CAWUFW010001883.1 coordinate 379,556, forward strand.
AGTATAGTAACACCGCGGGGCCTTGGTGTGGTCGGTTTGTTTGCTGACGGCCACTTTCCCCACTGTAACCCCTCAGTAGCCACTAGAGGGAACCTAGTTTGATGTAGTTTGGATGGGGGCTTGTTTTTTAGTACCTGTCCTGGGGAGGGGTTGTTGGGACTGTTTGTTTGTTATTAGGGGAATGTTTTCTGGGGGCTGGCGCAACCCTACTTGTAAGGGTTTGATACATGGCGCGGGGCACAATTGGCTGGTATTAAAGCAGGATGATTGGGGTCTGGCGGTGATATGGGCTCGATGGCTATGTCGGAGTTGAAATGTATAACTTGGAACGTTAGGGGCATGCACTCAATGCAGCGTAGGCATAAGATTCACACATACCTGGTTCGTAGGGGGATTCAGCTGGCGTTCTTGCAGGAAACTCATATTGCCCCAAAAGAGGATATGGCACTGCAGCGTAGATGGAGAGGACAGGTTTTTAGCACCACATATTCTGCCTTTGCTCGGGGTGTTTTGGTGTGGGTCCGAGCCGGGGTCCCGTTTCAGCCTACTCGGCAATTGAAAGACCCGGAGGGCCGATATGTTTTGGTTGCAGGTAGACTGAATGGTAGAGATGTGGTCTTGGCTAGCGTCTATGCCCCCAATACGGAACAGTCGGCCTTCCTACGGCAGTTGTCTGGGAAGGTAGCTCCCTTTTTCACTGGTTCTGTACTATTGGGTGGGGATTTTAATTCGATCACGGACGTCCTGCTGGATAGATCCCATCCTCCACTCCCAGAGGCGCCCATTCATAGGCTCTCCAGGGATAGGCGGGACTGGCAGCAACGGTGGGACTTAATAGATACTTGGAGGGCGCACCACCCAACTGATCGAGATTATTCATATTTTTCTACTGTACATGACCTCCATGTGCGGCTGGATGCGATGCTGTGCACTCCAGATCTCCACGCAATGATGCAACACAGTGAGTATCTTGCCAGAACGATATCGGATCATAATCCCTTATTGTTGCGTTTGAGCTTGATCCCTGATCGTCCTGTAATCCCGACTTGGCGGTTGAACCCCATATTGTTAGAGGATCAGGTGTTTAGAGAAGCGGTGGGGGCTGGTATCACTGACTACTTCCGAGACAACACTGGCACTGCTTCATCGCTGATGGTGGAATGGGACGCTTTTAAGGGTGTGATACGGGGGCATTGTATGGCGCAGAAAGTAGGAGTGCGCAGGGTGTTGCTGCAGGACCTGGAGAGCACGGAACGACGATTACGAGACATAGAAAAGAGGAGACCTGAGCAGCCGGACTGCCAGCGGGACCTCTTGGCCGCAAGGGAAGAGGTCGCAGTTCAGATGGAGCGCCTGCGTTGCTATGATTATAAGCAATATATCACGCGTGCGCATACGGAGCGCGATAAATCAGGGGCGCTATTGGCATGGCTGGCCAATCCAAGTAGGAGAGGGACGAGTATACTTGAGCTGCGCACACCAGATGGGGAGGCCTGTTACACACAAAAGGGGATAAATGATCAGTTCCGTGCTTACTATGCGGACTTATATCGGAGTCAAGTGCTCCCTGATAGAGAGGCGGTACGGAGCTTCTTGACGGGGGTGACCCTCCCAATGTTAGATAAGGAGCGAGTAAAGCTGCTGGGTGAGGACGTCACTTTAAGTGAAGTCCGTAGCGCAATTAAGCACATGGCCAGGAAAAAGACCCCGGGAGTGGATGGGCTCCCGGTGGAATTTTATAGTGAGTATGTTGATCTCTTGGCCCCCAGATTGGTGCTGCTGTATAACGCAGCGCGGAAGGATAGGTTACTGCCCTCCACGATTCGTGAAGCGCTCATTATCCCCTTGCTGAAACCAGGGAAGCCGCCTCATGACGTAACAGCCTATCGACCATTATCCATGTTGTCCACGGACTATAAAATTCTAAGCCGGATTTTGGCGTCTCGCCTGCTCCCCTATATGACCCACCTAATACATGCAGACCAGGCCGGTTTTATACCGACCCGAAACACCGCTCAGAATATTCGACGCCTATTTCGGATTCTGGATGCAGACACGTATGAGAGGGCCACTGCTACTGTATTGGCCATAGATATTGAGAAGGCCTTTGACAGTATTGAGTGGCCTTATTTGTTTCAAGTTATGCACTGCTTTGGTCTGGGGGAGGGCTTTATTGACTGGACATCTCTTTTGTATTGTCAAACTACGGTCCGTGTGCAAACGGGGAAGGTGATATCGGATATCTGCACCGTGGGGCGGGGAACGAGACAGGGGTGTCCCCTCTCCCCATTATTGTTTGCCCTGGCCATGGAGCCGCTGGCGGCACGGGCTCGCACGGGCCGGCATTTCCCTGGGCTGCGTGGCACTACGCAGGATCACCATATAGCTTTATATGCTGATGATCTCCTCTTGTTCCTGACGGATACCGAGGGTGCCCTTGGGGGTGCGAAGGCGTTACTGGCAGAGCTCGGCAACATTGCCGGGCTTAAGGTTAATTGGGGGAAGTCGTGTCTGTTCCCCATAGCGCCACAGACTGATGGACCTGAGACTACGCAAGGAGTACGCTGGGAACGTCGATGTATGACGTATCTTGGTACTCGTATATACCACACCCATGCAGATTTATTGGAGGGTAATGTGGGCAGGGCTATGAGGGCACTCAGGGGTTGCATGGCATTTTGGAGTACGCTTCCATTGTCATTGGCGGGACGAGCGGCCCTCCTTAAAATGGTAGCGCTCCCGAGACTCCTATATTATTTTAGAACGTTGCCCTTGTGGATACCGGCCTCGATTTTCCGACAGTTGCGGTCAATGGTGATTGGGTTTCTTTGGGCTGCGGGGCGGCGGCGAGTGGCTATTAATACGCTGATGCGGCCACGCTCGGAGGGCGGTCTGGCGGTCCCAGACTTTGAAACATACTACCTAGCGGCACAGTTACAGGGGCTCACTCAAGCAGTGGTACGAGAGATCAGGAGCACGGATGATGAGACGGGGATTAGTACGGAGAGACACCTACTCTCCAGGCTGCTGTTGCAGTTGCCGTTGCCGGCCTCCTCTCTCACTAGTGAGATGGGGACGTTTAAACTTTGCTGGAATAGGGCGCTCAAACGTGCGCAGGTTGTACGGCCTTATGCTCCGGAAATTCCTCTGGCGGTGTGCACGGCGCTGCCACATGGCGGTAATTGGATGGCCTTACAGGGCTGGGAGGAGAATGGGTTGACCACTGTGGGAGATCTTTATGAGGATGGGGCAGTGCTCCCCTACGCGGCGCTGCGGGATAGATATGACTTACCCCGTGGTGATTACTTACTCCACATGGCGCTTATCGCAGCCATCCAGGCGCATTGGAAAATGGGGCTTAGTAAACCAACGACCTCGTTGACGTGTCAGTATGTGGTCCTAGCGGCTGGTACCGTTAAGGCGGTAACGTGTCTCTACCGTAGAATGACAAACGAGAGATTGACCCCTTTAGCGACCCTCCGGCTGCGATGGGAGGAGGACTTGGGAGATGAGATCCCTGAGAAAGCGTGGGCTGAACTTGTCGAACGAGCGTGGAAGAGTACAAGGAATGCTCGCTTCCAGTTGGTTCATTTCTACATTCTTCACAGAGCCTATCTAACTCCGGCTAAACTCAATCAATATTTTCATACGGAATCGGCGGCCTGCCCACGTTGTCGTACGGTGGGGGCGGATTTTGGTCATATGATGTGGGCATGTCCACAGCTAGGGTCATATTGGGAAGAGGTAGTTGAACTATTGCAGGATGTCACGGACAGGGACATGGTACCCACAATGGGCTTATGTTTGCTACATTGGTTTCCCCACACCGCCAGGAATAAAATAACGAGTAAATTTATAGACCTGGGGCTTTTGTTAGCAAAGAGGGAGATTACACTTCACTGGAAAGCAGAAAGGGGCCCCTGTTATGGGAGATGGCGTGCAGAATTCGTTAAATGGGCGGACTGCGAGGGGGTTACCCGATTGCAAGCGGCGAGCCGCGCGAAGAATGAGAAGGCACTAGAGTCGGCGAGGGCTTGGGAAGCATTGGTGCAACTTTTGAGGGCCCCGATAAATGAGACTGACGATGAAATGGAGGGCGCAGCCTAGCAAGGCCTGGAGGAAAGGGATGGTCCGGTTTGGGGCTTCGCTGCATTGGGTCCTTTTATTATATGTGCCCTGCCCTTAGCGCTGAGAAGCCGTCGCCCTGTTTGCTGCCCTGTATGTTGATCTTTCATCCTTCATGCAGTTGTGTCTTGTTGCCACTATTGCTTGTGCATAGAGGTTGTGCCAAAGGGGGAGGGGGTGGGATAAGAGGGGGATTTAGTGCGTGCACTGATTGTTGGGTGGTTACGAGGTTTAAAATGATGTTTTGTCATGTTAGGCAGAAGAACACCTGTACCACCAGATGACTACTACCGTGTTAATGCCCTCAGGCATTATAAGTTCCTATGATGAGCATTCGTCTCAGCGAGACACAGTTGTTGCATTGCATGACATCGTATATATGTGAGCCATTTATGCAGATTGATGGCAGAACGGACTAAATTGTGATGCACGCGATTGTTTTTGTTATTTGTGATTAAAACAATAAAAACAAATTTGCAAAAAAAAAAAAAAAAAGAGCGTCTGGTAAGATAGTAATACTCCTCTGGAAGGATATGTATATTTTAAAGAAATTAGTATGAATATTTTAAAGACTGCACTGTCAAGTTAAGTCTAAAAATTAGGGCAGGAAGGCCTACTCTAAATAGGGTGGTCCTTCTCACGCTCTCAAGCTAGCGGGCTTGTGGCTAAAAGGATATGGGCTAAAGGTTTCCAAAGACAGAGGAATCTAAGTTTTCCCCTTTGGAAACTGGGCAATCTCCGCATCTCTAAATGCGGCGGGAAAGCCAGAAGTTTGGTGCTCGGTGCTCTGAATCCCAGGGTTGAACCAGTTAAGAGGGAGGTGTTGAGTTTATGTTTATATATCATCTATGCTTCTTGTTATGGTCCTTGCCAGCATGAGGTATATTTTACCTCCCCGACTGACAGCCTGTTTTTTAACTCACTCAGAAACCTACATACCTACATATAAATATTCAATGAAAAAAGCATAAATGTATAATAAAATGATAGCACAATGTTGGAAAATCTGTGAATTTAGCCAAGCGTAGTGATGGTCATTTTCTTCACCATAAAGTACCCCAAATCTATGCTTATTTTTGGTATAATTTGTCATTGGGATTTCAGTAGTGATCATAACCAATAGGACTAGAAAATGGGAAAACCTTTCGCCTTGTACCAGGTGCACACTCTTGCGTGAATGAACTCCTGTCTGTATCTTTCAAATGAATCAAAACATTAATCTATTCTTTAAATTCATCCTAGTCCTCATTTAAATATATTCCATAAAGTTGAATTCTTCCACAATTTTGCTTCACTACTAATGCAACAATTCGATTTTTCAGATCAATCTAAAAAATCACCCATTTCAGTTTCAAATTAACATTCAGCTAGAATAAACATATCTGTACTATAACCACAAGGATATTTGAATAAATAGTGTGCAAATCTCAGCAAGAATGAACTTACTCCCCGTTCAAAGAACTTTATTTGTCTTCCATAATCCCTGCCCCCAAAAGCACTATCCTCATACTGTCATAAATGTGTCTGCATACATTTGAAATCAGCAGTTTTTTCTCCTGTATATAAATATTTGCTACTTCACTGCCATTCTGTGCCTGATCCTCCCCTTGCTTAGCAGCAAGGAGAATGTGAGTCCTAATACTGCTGAAAAATAGCAAAAAACATAGCCCACTAGGTTGGTTTAGGTTTTCATACTGCTCAGTGGCATTACTTAAGGGAAGAGCTGGTACATCAAGGCAGTGAAGCGGCAAAGATAAACAGAGAGGCCATTAGGTGGAGCTGATACAATGTGCTCCCTTGCTCGTGGTAAGGTGAAGCAACTGAAAGAGGGGTTGGGATGTGAGGGTGCTAAGCAAGAAAAAAATGGGACAACGCACACTGGAGAAGTGGTGAGCTGGAAGCCATGGAATGTTTCCTTAGTGGGCCTATAATGGTAGTTATAGCTACTATGGATGCATTCTGATTGGATGTCCAGCCCCAACATTCTTCTGCAGGAGTTAATAAGCAGCATTGATAAGCAGCATCGAAATGTCTCAATTGCCTGTGGAGTAGCACAATTTAGACTTCATCCCTTACATGTCATCATTGCGCAATTTGCATTTATATTTTGGAATTATATCTACTATGTGCCTTTATAATATTAACGTGTGTGGCCATTTAAACGCATTAATGAAATGTCACCAGGGAGGAACTGAAGCTTTATAAACGTGTACACTAATGTTCAGTTTAACAGGAAGACATGTATTCTGTATTCACGTTTGCATTTATACTGTATGTCACAGTTGCATATATTCTGAAAGTTAGATTTTAAAGTGTAATCATGTATGCCTTTACTCATGTTTGCATTTGTTCTAGAGTTGTATGTGCACAAGTATAACCATGTATTAGAAATGTACATTAAGGGGCATATTTACAAGCCCCTTGCGCCGCCATTGCATCACTTTTTGTGACACAATGGCAGCTCAAACCACCAAATCATATTTATGAGGCTACGCAAAGCCACTTTGCATGGTTTTGAACGGCCTCATAGATATGGAGTAAGTCAAAGCTGCGCAAATCACTGCATTGCCTTACTCTGTGCTAGAGGGGCGTTACATGGGCATTGCGGTGGGTGCTCCCATGCAACACCCATGGATTTTGTCGTATTCACAGATTTACAAGACCATGTAAACCTGGGGATGCAAAAACCTAACGCCTCCCCAGGGGACGCGCAACGAGGAGAAATAACTTATTTCTCCTAGTTTTTTCCTTCTTTCTATGTGTGGTGCACTCTGCAGTACACATAGAAAGAGGAAAAAGCCTCCCAGGATTTGTTTTTGTGCAGGAAGGGGCCCCTTCGTGCACACAAACAATCCTGCAAGCAAAGCAGGCACCCTTGCACCATTGTGTAAGGGTGCCTGCATTGGCACTAGGCTGCCAAAACAGTGCTAGCGCAGGGGGAAATTACAGGAATGCTCCATATGCAGTGCTTAATTTGTAAAATAATATGTACAAGGGCCCTGACCAGGAGGCCACTGCAGCTTGCCCCTGTCATTGCTGCCAAAACAACCACTAACCATCTCTCTCACCTGCAAGTGCAACAATTCCGATTATTTCAGGTCCCCAAAGCTAAAGGAATGGCTAGGGAGACAGGTATTGGTAATTTTTAATGTATATTGTATTCATAAACAACCATTGTTCTGCTCATCTCTAAATTAGATGAGAAGCGCCACCATGTGTCAGACTATCATAAGTGTGGTGTTGGCAATTAAGTGCCGGTGCCGAGCACCGAAAACCAATTAAGTGCCGGTGCTGAGCACCGGAAACCACTGGCTCAAATTAAGCACTGGCCGCATGCCATAGATATGGAGCATTCCTGCCCTATCAATTTGATGCAGGGCAGCACAGCAAGGTGACTTGCTGCTCTGCCCTGCACCAAATCCCCATAAATATGGCCCAAAATGTTTAGTTAAAGTTAGCCTGACTAAGGCCTTGTGATTTTGAAATGTGCATTGCTTAGTCAGCTTATTATTTTTTTGCAGGTTAGTTCTCAAGGTTCCATTAGCTAGAGAAAAGGAGTATTGTTGTCTTTATTAGTATATTGATAGTAAGGTCTGAGAAGAGAAATCTTGTCAAGAAACGTGAAGACCTAATGAGCAGATACAGCCTCCTATTCATTGCGTATCAAGAACAAAGGGATGCTCAAGGTTGCCGTAACTGTCCAAGTTCTGTGAGATGGGAAAGTCTGGTAATGTTGCAAATGCACAACACAAGAAGAGAGACAATTGGTTCCTGGTGGTGTAGGAAGAGATACAACTCTTGCTGAAGTTTCTGTTTGTTTTGTTTAGTGTTTACACTGGTAGAAGAGAGCAGATTATTTTAGACTTTGAGGGGTACACACCTCTCTGCTTCCTATATTCTTGAAAGTGTAAAGCTTTACGCTAAGCACTTATTTAAATTCTGGAAGACTTCTACTGGAGTCTTTACTATGCTGACACCTTCAAGTACTTCCGAATTTTCTTGAGGCCCTATTCTAAGAACTATCCTCATTCTAGACTTAGAATCTTGATTAGATGACTTTAGAGCTTATTCAGGTGTGAGAGAGAGAACCAGAGTTCCTTTAAGGAACACCAATATCTAATTCTATGTGTCTGTATTGCTGTAGCTATGATTAGTTTGCATCTTATCCTATTTAGACTGAACCAATTGTGATATTTCAGATTGCCAGTTCCAATCTTGTATCTTTTTCATATTCTCCTGACATGCACATATGTTGGATTGACTATTAATTGGAAAATAAAATTCCTTAACTTTAATCACCGATTCTTAGTCCATATTGTGTGGCCAAATGGGCTTCACAAAGATAGAATTGCTTTATTATTGCTAACTCGCTTTGACTCCCAGTCAGCTTAAAAAGATCTATCAGATTATAAATCATGCACCTGCGTGCTTTCAGATGGCAGCTTGTCAGATGTTTAGTTATTGAGACAGAGGGAGTTACTGTATTCATGTGAGAGTCCAGTCTTGTCCAAGCCCAGTCCTGATCTCAAAGCGCACGTCCCGATTTGGAGGAGCAGCGGTGTTCCAGAAATCTGGAAGAGAGTCAGTATTAATAGGGTCACACGTTGCAATTGCTTATGTCTAGCTTGCGCTGTGATGTTGTGATGTTTTAAGTTGTTGTACGAATGTGAAAGCGCTTAATGCAAAGAAGCTGAAGTGCTTATTGGGCTCGACGTAGCCTAACATCCCGGGATAGTAATAAGTAATCAGTGTAGAAAACACTGTGTTGTAATTGTCTGCTAAGTTTTGTGGTGCTAGTCGTGAAACAACGTCGACGGCACAATTGAGATAAGGAAATGTATCTTTGTGTGAGAGTAAGGTGTGGTTGGTCTGGTGGATCCTTTTGCGCAGGTGTGAAGCTACACTAATCCGGGTGATTCCCGGCTGGTCAAAGTTTCACTTGAGTGTGAGTTAGAGTAGGCCGGAAAGTGTAGCTCCAGATCATTTCTTGTATGATTGGGTACTATTGATTCTTTAGTGAAGCAGACAAAGTTGTTGAATTTGCTTCGTTTTTGTTGTTGTGCTTGTATTGCAACACTCGAGAAAAATTATAAAGGAGGGTGAGCCACTGCGAGGAGTGAGAAAGACGTCACAGAGTGCCGCGCTGAGATTAGATGGTTGGAGTTAGTTCTGCGCTGATATTGGTTGACTACATCATAGAGAGCTGCGCTGTTATTAGGTGTTTTTTTTTTTTTTTGTCCTCATTTGCCTCAGATTACCTTCCACAGCACCTCCATCCGAAACCACCCTTTTTCTGTGCCGGGAGAGAAAGGTTCTGATATCCAAAAGCCTGCCAATCGCACTTCCAATAGCCATTCTCCCTAACCCTCGACTCTCCCAACCGAAAACCATTGCTCAGGTACCGATCCTCCAGGAGAGATACGAAAATATTCGGAGTGGATTGTGCAATTTTACCGAGGTCTGCTTTTTAGGCATAATCATTGGACCACCCTTCCTACCTCTCCAACCATTCTACTAGCGGACGCCAAAAGGCATACCTTCTCCTATCTAGGGAGATTGCATCCAAACTTAAAATATATGTCAATGATGATTTCCACTCTATATAAGTAGGAGGATTTGGGCTAGTCCATTTTTTACACATCTCTCTTCGCGCCATCAACATAGCATAGAAAATTAGTTTTTGTTCATCCTTAACTAACTCGCTGTCCACCCCAAAGAATACAAGGAGAGGGCTTACCTGAATCTGTTTCTTCAAAATTTCAGCCAAGGCACTGCATACCTCTCCCCAAAATACCTGAATTTTTGGACACCCCCAGAACATATGCATGTCATTCGCCAACTTCAGGCCGCATTTGGTACACGCCATCTCTCCTCTGTTCCCCACCTTCGACAACTTATGTGGAGTCCAGTACACTCTATAGATAGAAAAAAGGTGGTTTCTCTTTAAATAGGCAGGTTTAATCAGTTTATGTAGTGTGGAAAAGGATACTTGCCATAATTTTTCCAGCGTTGCTCCTGGCAAGTCAGTCCCCCATAGCTCTTGTGGCTGAGTAAATTCCCCCTCCAGCTCTTCCATCATCCGCCAATACCAATATGATGTTTCCTTCTTCTTGGGGTCATCCAAAATCATCATTTCTTCAAGTTCGTTGGCGCCTCCTATCTTATTTTCTAATGCTTGCACCCAACTTTGAATCTGAAGATACTTGAATCTTGAAACTTGGTAGTTTGTTTTATTTTGAAAACTCTCCCATGAAATCATCAGTTTTCCTTCTAATAAATCCTCCCACCTTTCCACTCCAACCTTCCTTAATGCCCCGGCCAATTTGTCCTTCGTCCATTCCAGTGATCCGGGTGAGTCCCAAATAGGAGCCATATTGCTGTAATACATCCATTTCAATCTCCTTCTGATCCTATACAAGGCTTCTGCCGCTCCTCTAAGAATCTTCAGTCTAACTTTTTTGAAATATCTAGGATCTGCATATTTCATCATAAATCCCGAAGCCCCTCCTTCTATACCTTTTAGCAGTCCCATAAACAACTTCCCAATTTCTGAATCTGAGGGCCTATCTAAGAGCATCCTATTGTTCTTAAGCTGAAAAGCCCATGCATATAGTTGCAAGTCTGGAAGAGTCAGGCCCCCCTTCTCTTTCCTCCTCCGCAGCTTTTTCCACGATATTCGAGGTCCTTTTGCTGCCCAGATAAAAGAGCCAATCTTGCCCTGCAACTTCATAAGCCCCGCTTCCTTAAACGGCAGAGGTATTGCGTTAAAGAGAAAGGTCAACTTTGGTAATAAAATCATTTTCACTAGGTTTACTCTACCAAAGTTAGTCAGGGGTAAGTGCATCCAACTTGTCATTAAATCACAGACTTCTTTTTTCACCCTATTAAAGTTGGTTTCCACTAGCTTATTAATATCTTGAGTCACTCTCACTCCCAAATACCTCATTTCAGTTGCAGTTTTTTCTGCCCCTTCATCTAAGTTCCACACCATAATCTCGGATTTACCCCTGTTTATCTCGTACCCTGATACTCTCCCGAAATCTTCTGCAATTTTTACTGCATACTTCATTGTACTTCCAAGGTCCTCCGTATATATCAACAGGTCATCAACATATAATGCCAGTTTCTTAACCCAATCGTTACACTGAAAAGGGATTATCCCCGGCTCTGCCCTCAACCTTTTTGCCAGTGGTTCCATATATAGATTAAATAATAATGGGGATAACAGCAACCCTTGTCTTGTCCCTCTCCTAATAGTAAATGCTGAAGTTAATACTCCATTCACTAAAACTCTTGCCTTTGGTGATTTGTAAAACCCCGCAATTATTCTGCAACATATGTCACACAACTTAGCAGTTTCCATGACGGATGCCAGAAAAGCCCAATTCACACGATCAAACGCCTTGGTGGCATCCAAGGCTATAACCGCTAAAGGTGCATTATTCGTTACCGCCAGATCTATTGCCCCTATCAGGGAGTAAGTTAACTCATGTAAAGCCCTTCCTTGCATAAAGCCTTTCTGGTCCTCGTTTACCAAATCCCCCATTAGGCCCTTAAGTCTGCCTGCCAGGATTTTTGAAAAAATCTTGTAATCGCAATTTAAAAGCGACACTGGCCTATAAGAGTCACATCTATTTTTGCTCTTGCCTGGTTTTAAGATTAGAGAAATTGTAGCCTCTGACCAGGATTCTGGTTGGGATATCCCTTGCATAAACAGCTCATTGAATAATCTAGTCAGAATTGGGATCAACACCTCTTTTAGTGTGCTGTATACTTCTAAGGGCAAACTATCTGGACCAGGTGCTTTCCCCCGCTTGCCCTTCTTTAGTACCTGCTCCACCTCCCCCTCCTGGATTTGAGTATTCAGTAAAGCAGTTTTTTCGTCTTCCAATGCTACTATCGCACCCCCCCTAAGCCACCTATTTCTCTCTTTTTCGGATGACACCGAATCTTCTTCATACACTTGAGTGTGAGTTAGAGTAGGCCGGAAAGTGTAGCTCCAGATCATTTCTTGTGTGATTGGGTACTATTGATTCTTTAGTGAAGCAGACAAAGTTGTTGAATTTGCTTCGTTTTTGTTGTTGTGCTTGTATCGCAACACTCGAGAAAAATTATAAAGGAGGGTGAGCCACTGCGAGGAGTGAGAAAGACGTCACAGAGTGCCACGCTGAGATTAGATGGTTGGAGTTAGTTCTGCGCTGTTATTGGTTGACTACATCATAGAGAGCTGCGCTGTTATTAGGTGTTGACGCAGAACGAGAATTGTGGGTAAAGGATTATTTCCTGGTCTGAAATGAAATTCAATTTGTGATTGTTGACATTATTGTTGGAAAGTGAAATTCTTTAAGGCTATATGAAATTTGATTACTGGAGATTTGAGAATACCTGTTCTAGGGGGGAAGAGGCACCACCCAAAGACACACCAGGTCAATATATGCCAATAAATGTGGGCCTTCACACGTGTATTTGGCTGAATCAATAGCATAAGATCACAGAGAAAGAGGGTGCATTGATATTTCCACACTATGGCACATTAAATTGAGAATCATTGAAAATTTGAGAAGGGTATTGTATGAAATCAAGCCGCCTCCTAGGCCCACACAGTATGAAGCACTTAAATTTTGGGAGTGTGCAGCTGATTTTAGGCAAAGGGAAAAATATCAGGGAAAGGTCCGAAAGGCAGTGCGTAGCTGTGCCGATGCTAGATGGGATGCAGAACCACAGCGATGAAAAACTGATATAATAGAGGAAGCTAGATTATACCTCGCATTGAGGAGTGAAGAACCCAAGAACAAGAAAGAAAAGAAGGGGAATAAGAAGGATGATAAGACAGGAAGCACAGAGAGTACAGGCGAAGATAGTGATTCTAGCAATGATTTCTTAGATATGTTATCAAAACGTCGGCCTCCATTTAGTGTGGCCCAACCTGGAGGAACCAATGGTGCAGTTACTGGTGGAAACTCTGAAATAGCCACCGTACCAGTAAATATGGGAGTATATATGAGTCAGAATCTGATGGGAGGGAGTTCAGGGATTAGTGCCCCTGTTAACTCCACTGTTCTCAATGTCCCACATGCACTCACTGTTCCGGTCACTATTGGTCCAGTAGTTCCTTTGTATAAACCAGAGTCAGCAGAAAACATGACCCATACGTTGGCAGTCCCTACTGGAGTAGATATATCAGTTAAGGCTCCTGTGCTTCCAGCAGTGGGAGGAACTCTTTTAGTCTGACTCAGTTGATTACCCCCTGTGTTGCAACATCAACCATGAATCAGGCCGGATTTGCTCCTATAGGAGGGTCCACTCAAAGATCGCCAAATTCGGACATGTCTATTTGGAATTTACCTCCGAATGTTAAACACAGGAGTCCCAGAGAACGAATAGTGCCCATTACTCCTGCAGTACAGAATGATCTTAGTGCCAAAGAACTAGATGATTGGACTCGATTTTACAATGGGTCCCCAAGAGAAAGTGAAGGTTGAGGATTAGGAAGAGAAATAATTCAGTCATTGGTGACGGAAAATGCAGTGGGCGTGGTTAAACTAAAGTTAGAATTGGATGAGATGAGATGAGACAAGGAAACTTTGATCTTTCCTGATTAGATGCCTACTAAGAGAATGAACTTGTACTTATGTGCAAAGTTGTTACCAAACATGCAAGGCAGGCTCATGAAAAGCTGTCTGAATTAGCTCAGAAATATGAGGTCGATTTGAATAGGACCAAATCTCTGCAGAAGAGTTACCATGTGTGCTTTGATGAAAATTACATAACCAGCATGAGAACAGCAGGAATGAATTTGCAGATTAGAGTTAATTAGTTGCGTCCACAAATGGAGTGCACTAGATAAGTGGGAAGGCAGATGGGCGAAGAAGAGAGAGCAAAAGAAAACAAAGGGAGCGCCACCTCTGTCTTCACTGGCTGGAGAGAGCGCTTCCAATTTTCCATTGAGGGAGGTGCCTGGTGGAGGTTATGCGCATGTGCCTTGGAGTAGGAGTGATCTCACGTCATTCACTAATGATTTCCCAAAATCGCGAGAAAAGCCAGTGACATGGTATATGCAGGTTGATCGATTTGTGAAGATTTCACAGGTCTTGTGGGTGGATTTAAATACTTTTTTCAACATTGTGGTACCAAGTGATTTGTGGGAAGAATGTAAAGTGGCTATAGAATGGTGGGAGAAGGAACCTCGGAGAAATCCGGTATCATATACCTCATCACAGTTAGTGATGAAAACATGTCAACAGGTGATGACCTTTTTGAGAGGGAAGATACCAGCTAAAGACATAGATTGGATTAAGACTGACAGGATGACTCAAGAGCCTAAAGAGTCAGTGCATGCCATTATGAAAGATTGTTGCAGGTGTTTAAGCAGCACAGTGGAATGGAGACTCTTGTAGTTAAAGAAATGGGAAATTTTGTGTCCCAGATTGTGTCGGGATTGAGACCTGAGATTAGCTTGATGATTCAGCAGCATTTGATTTGTTTGCAGAATAAATCGGTTGAAGAGATCCTGAGATATGCGAAATATTGTAGTGATGAATTGGAAACGAAGCAGAAGTGATTGAAGGGGAAATTGATGGTGGTGCAGATGAAAGCAGCACAAAGAGGAAGTCAGAGTCAACCTTTTGTAGGAAATATTGGTTCTATGTAAGGAGTGTATCAGCAGGGAGCTCCTATGATGCAAGGTGGAAATAAGTTCCCGCAAAAAGGTAGAGGTTGTGGTGTTCCAATTGGTCCCAGTACTGGGATTGATGTTGCAACATTGTACAGATCAAATCCTTGTTACTATTACAATAAATTAGGGCATTGGAAGTGGGAATGTAGTCTTAATCTCAATAGAGTGATGAATGAGAACCAGGTTCAGAATTCAGGGTTTACACAGCCCCAAAGTAACAACCCCAGACAGTCACAGAATGTACAGAGAATGCAAAATTTGAATGTGCCTCAAGCTCCAGTGATGCAGATTCCACAAGCCCCGTTGCCACCAGCAAAATGCAAATGGTCCTCGATTTAATTCAAAGCAAGACCCAAATTTAAATTAGCATTCTTTTCAAAATCAGAATGCTTCTCAATAATTTCCTATGTTTGATCTGTTTGAGGGCTATGACTCTGATCAGTCATAATGACGGTGCCTGATGGGGAAAGAAGATTGTGTACTTGGTGCAGTCCTAGAGGTTATGTTGTTATGTTATCATTACTTAGTATAGCACAGTAAATCATCCCTGAAGGAATATCTTAGCACCTTGCTGAAGTCGGAGCCTACTTGAACTTACAAAAACAGCAACGTGTTTAGTAGTTTTTTAAACGTTCCCAGCTCTGTACAAAAACAAATTTGTAGTGGAAGTTTATTCCAGTAGAGGGGGTCATATAGGAGAATTTTCTCCCGCCGAATCTGGAGGTACGAATACAAAGAATTCCCTTATCTCCACAATTGGTTTTAATACCAAGTGTCATCTCTAGTAAATATAAAGGTCTGTTAAAGATGACACATTGGTTTTTAGCTTATTTAGATCACGGGTCCGTTCTCAGATAGAAGTGCCTCCCTGACTCCAGGTGAAGGCCAACTTCATCAAATCAGGTTTAAGGAAAGCTTGGGCTATCCTATGATGAAGCATGACACCTGGTGGTGTGTGAGGACATTCTGTCACATTTATTTGTGTGTGTCCAGCAATAGATGCCATGTTGAGTAGAATTGTGACAGATGAATAATTGAAAAAATTAAATCTCGGGTAGCTATTTTGTGTTAAAACATTATGTTTGGAGGCCAGCTCATCCTTGAGGCCCCATAGCCTCTAGTTACCTACCTTGGATATACTCTGGGTGTGTGTGTTTGTGGATAGTATCTAAATCTCTGTTGTAAATAGGCAGGAACATTACCATGCAAGGATTTGTGAGTAAGGCAGCCCATCTTAAAAATGAGCCTTTTCCAAAAAGGTAGCCAATGCAGAGAGTGTAATATAGGAGCAGATGGAGAGCCAGATAGGAGGTTGCACTTAAGTCTATCTGCAGTATTCTGCACCACCTGCACTTTAGACAGCAAGGTCTCATTTGCACCCAGGAGTAGAGCCTTTCCCTAGTCAAGACGATTTGCAATTAAGGCTTGAACTACGGTTCTCCTAGAAGTGGGGGTGTCAAAGGAATGTTTTTTCCAATAAACACATGGTGGCAAAACAAGTTCCACATAGGGTTGAGACATGTTCTTTCATGGACAGAGAGGTTTCTAGCGTAACACCAAGGTTTTTAACTACTTGTTTTGGGGATAGGGCAAGTCACAGTTCAGATGGTCAAAAATCTAACTTCCAAAGGTATTGGACTTTCCCAAATAAAAGTATTTCAGTCTTTTCTCGGTTTAGTTACAGGCAGTTGTTGGCCATCCAAGAAGCTATCTTCCTCATACAGTAAGAGAAACTTGCTTTTACCCCTTCCAGATTGGGACAAAAGGAAATGATCACCTGTGCGTCATCAGCATGGGACATTGTCTTGAAGCCACATGTCTTAACGATTTGTTGCCAAAGGGGCAACGTAGATGTTGAATAATCTGGGGCTTAGTGTGGACCACTGCGGAATCCCTTTCCTGACCAGCATGGTCTGAGATTTAAAGGTTCTTCATAGAGATAGTTTGTGTAATTGTCTTTCAAGAAATCAACAAACCACTGGAGTGCTTTGCCAAAGACTTGAATGTCATGCAGCCTATGAATTAGGATGTCATGGGTGACCGTGTCGAGTGCCGCAGTTAGGTCCAAAAGCTTGAGTATCATTGGGGTCCCTGCATCCAGAGATAGTCTGATAGTATCAGTAACAGAGACTAGCGCAGTCTCAGTACTGTGACAAGCTCTGAAGCCTGATTGGGAGGGATTGAGGAGCTTACGATCTTCCATGAAGGTAGAGAGATGCTTGTTTATAATCCTCTCTAAAAGTTTGCTAAGGTGAGGGAGGAGAAAAATAGGCCAATATTTGAGGTATTGTTAGGGTCAGCATTGGTTGTTTTTTAAATGGTGGAGACTAGTACAGTTTTTCAGATGATAGGGAATGAGGCTGAGTCTGTAGAAAGATTAAAAAGGGTCTTAATCAGGGGTGGGCAGAGCTCGCGGAGTTGCACTACGCGGAATTCCGCGGAGTTGCACAAAACTCCGTGGAATTCCGCAGAGTTTCCGCTCCGACCTTAAGATGAAGAGAGCTAACAGGCACAGACTGTTGGAGAGGGCTCAGAGGAACAGGGAGAAATAGAGGAGCACTGAGGCTAGGGATACAGTGAAGCCTAATGTTTGGGACTTTTCAGGGAAAGATATTAGCCTCATAAAGGGAACTGAGCCTGTTCGCATAAAAGTAAAACCCAATGTTGAGTACCCAAGAATCCCACAGTATAATCTGACCCTTGAAACAATTGCTGGGATTACTCCAGTGATTGAGTCAATGATACAACAGCGCATTTTGAAGGAGATAATGGGGAGTCCATGTAATCCACCCATTATGGGCTTGCAGAAGCCTAGCTATACGTACTGCATAGTACAGAAGTGAGAAGGATTAACAGCATGGTTATTCCCTGTTGCCCTGTGGTACTGAATCCAACTGTGATTTTGTTTCAAATTCCATGTGAGGCCGAGTGATTCACTGTCACTGATTTGTGTCAGGCCTTCTTTTCTGTCCCCCTGCATGAGGACAGCCAGTAACTCTTTGCTTTTCAATTTCAGAACCATGTTTTTGCATGATGCCAAGTCCCAGAGGGGTAGACAGAAAGCCATTCAATTTTTAATCACATCCACATAAAGAATCTTGAGGCTCGTCATGCCCTGTAAATCAGTCCGAGTGCAGTACAAAGACGGCCTCTTGGTCGCATCAGATACACAGAAAGCTTGTAAACAAGATACCATTGCATTGCTTAAACACTTAGCTGAGACCGGACATAAAGTTTCCCTGAGTAAGTTGCAGTATTGTCAGAAGGAATTTTGTTTCTCAGACATCACATTGAGAAAGGAGCGAGGAATGTGTCACAGGAAAGAATCTTGGCAATTCTTAAAATGAATCCACCAACCACCCACAGAGAAGTCAGTATGTTTTTGGGAATGGTGGACTACTGTCGCCAGAGGATACCCAACTTTTCACTAGTGCCCAAGCCTTTACAGAGGCTAACGCACAAGAATGTGTCTGATCCAATAACATGGGATAACGATTGCTGGATGTCCTTCCTAGAGATGAGAGAAAGTCTCTGTTATGTCCCGGCACTGGGAATGCCTGATTACAATAAAGCTTTTACTCTTTTTTCTGCAGTTGAGGGAGGACAGTACACTCTCAGTGCTTACACAAATGCACGGAAATGGGAGATGACCTGTAGCTTACTTTTCTGCTACTCTTGGTCCTGTAGCCGCAAGGCTACCCAGG
The DNA here is from genome assembly GCA_963921515.1 of Calotriton arnoldi. Classification (NCBI taxonomy): domain Eukaryota; kingdom Metazoa; phylum Chordata; class Amphibia; order Caudata; family Salamandridae; genus Calotriton; species Calotriton arnoldi. Next base: position 398,060 of record CAWUFW010001883.1, read on the forward strand.
TGCCTTAAAGCCATGGCAGTGGTTGGTGTCAGCATAGAACGGTGTAAAAATATTGTGATGGTGCATCCCCTACTGTTCTCGTGCCCTACTCAGTTAAAATTTTGTTGACCGTACCCCGACACAGCATTTAACAAACAGTGGCTTAACAAAGTACGAACAGAATATACTTGCTGTGGAAAATGCTACCCTTAAGAAATATATTGATAACATAAATGGAAAGGTGCACTAGGGAAATTGTTCTCATCTAAAAACTTCAATGCAGTATTTGTAAGAAATCTTTTTTATTCCTTCTTCACTTGAAATCCATAAACATACAAAGAACATCCAGCCAACGCGTTTCGTTCAAAACATCTCTTTTGAACTTCATCAGGGCTGTAAACAACATGCAAAAAACAAATAAGACATCTCTCAACTGGCACATTAAAACAACAATGCAACACCAAATATATATACAACCAATACAATACAGATAAGAAAATGACAATACTAAATTGTAAATATACAATCAAAGATCACACCCTCTATTAAAACGTTGTAACAACAATAAAAACAACATATATATATATATATATATATATATATTCACTGAAAAAACCATAGGTTTTAGGGACAGTTATAGTTAGTTGGACATTGCACTCGTACAAAACCCGTGAAATTCCCCCGTTATAGTTAGTCCAGCTAACTATAACTCGCGCCCCGCAATGCACTGCTGATGACGTCACATATTACATCACTCATGACATGGTCAGTGACATCACTGATGACATCACTGATGACATCTCAAATGACATCACTGATGACATCACTGATGACATCATCCAGTGACTGTGTGTTTCTGTAAAGTTTAAATATTTTTAATATATATAGGAAAAGACGTATTGAAGAATGAGTGGGTGTGTAAGTGTCTGTATTGTTGATTTAGTAGGTGCGTGACTGACTGTATAAGTGAGTGATTTAACGTATCTTACTGAATGCATGGGTTAGTGACAAAACTGGGTGAATGTCTGTATGGCTGCCTGAGTGTTTGTGTGGGTGGGGTGTGTGAGTCTCTGTAGATAGATGTGAGAGTGGGTCATTCACTGGGTGCATGATTACAAGAGTGCATCTGTGATGGACTGCTTGGGTGGGTGAGTATGTGTATGGGTGTGTTAGTGAGTGAATGTATATCTCAGTGGTACATGTGCGAGTAACAACATATGTAAAACGCAGTATATATGTGTGTTAGAGTATTTAAATGGCTATAAGTGAGAGTGTGTGATTGTGAGAGCGGCTGTATGGATGCGTGTGTGCTTGTATCAGTGATTGTATAAGAGTAAGCATGTGTTTGTTTCTGTTTGAATAAGTGATGTGGTGTGTGTATAACTGTATAGGTGAGTAAATGGTAGTGTGTTTAATTATTTGCATGACTGACTAGGTGTGTGAGTACCTCTATGGATGAGTGGCGGTGCTTGAGTGTCTATATAGGAGTATGAGTGCATATGATAGTCCTGTACTGAGTGACCGTAAGTATGAGTGACTGTACGGGTGAGTGAGTGGATGTGTGCGTAGACCTAAGAATCAGTATGTAGTTATTGGTGTTGGAGTGTCTATGATTTTACGAATGACAGTCTGTAATTTAGAGTGGGTGTATGAAAGGTTATATTAGGGTGTGAGAAGATGCATGAAATTATCACATGGATGATGTCATCAGTGATGTTATCAGTGATGTCATTTGAGATGTCATCAGTGATGTCATCAGTGATGTCACTGACCATGTCATGAGTGATGTAATATGTGACGTCATCAGCAGTGCATTGCGGGGGCGCGAGTTATAGTTAGCTGGACTAACTATAACGGGGGAATTTCACGGGTTTTGTACGAGTGCAATGTCCAACTAACTATAACTGTCCCTAAAACCTATGGTTTTTTCAGTGAATTTCAAAGGTTTTTAAATGCTAGTTTGTAACTATAACGTCCCTGAAACCTATGGTTTTTTCAGTGAATTTCAAAGGTTTTTTAAATGCTAATTTGTAACTATAACATGTCTGAAACCTACGGTTTTTTCAGTGAATTTCAAAGGTTTTGTAAATGACAATTTTTAAATGTATTAATTGTTATATAAATTTTTTTAATACTGATTTACTACATTTTTAGAAACAATTTTTTTTACATATTTTATTTTTTAAATTACATTGTAATTACATTATACATTACATTACAAAAAATACTTTCTCAGAATGAATTACTTTAGTTTAAATACTTTGCACATAGGCAATAGACTTTTAAGTACAGTAGTTACAGTTGTTGCAATGGGCAACACATTTTCAAACACAATGCAACATTCAGCTCAATGTGAATTTCTAGTTAAATGCAATTAGTTACTTTATGGATTACTTTTCTAACCAAAGGACTGGATCCTAGATTCAGTCCTGGTACATCTCCTGTAAACAGTTGAGTAAAAGCGTTTTGGTTACAGTCGTGATTTTTAAGGAATATTATTGTATTTTAAAAGTTGACACTTAGAAACTTTTTCTCATAGAATCACCAATGTTATCCTATGGAAGGAAATTCACTTAGCAGGTAAAAACTGTTATCGCTACTTTTTCTTACTCAGTGTTGGATCCTGGATTAAGCAATGGTGCATCTCCTGTAAACAGTTGAAAGAATGCGTTTAAGTCATACAGGCGATTTTTAGGAATATTTGTAGTTTGTGAAAATCGACACTTTGAAACTTTTCTGCTGAAAAGCAGACAATGGATTCCTATGGAAGAAAATATAAGTTACTGGTAAGTACAGTTAAAATTACTTTTCAGGGTCAGTGCTGGGCTAAAAGATGCAGCACTGGGTTCTCTCCTGATAACAGGTGAGTAAATTGGTATTCGTACTTTGGTTGATTTTAGAGGAATATTATAAAGTTCCAAAACTCCACACTTAGAAGAATTTCCAAGTGAAACCAGTCAATGTTAGCCTATGTAGGAAATTCAAGTTACTGGTAAGTACGGTTAAAATTACTTTTCAGGACCAGTACTGGGCTGAAAGATGCAGCACTGAGGTCTCTCCTGATAACAGGTGAGTAAATCGGAATTCGTATATCGGCTGATTTTAGAGGAATATTTGTATGTATCAAAAATCAACACTTAGAAACTTTTTCAGCAAAAAGCAGGCAATGATATCCTATGGAAGGAAATTCAAGTTACTGGTAAGTACGGTTAAAATTACTTTTGAGGATCAGTACTGGGCTGAAAGATGCAGCACTGAGGTCTCTCCTGATAACAGGTGAGTAAATCGGAATTCGTACTTTGGTTGATTTTAGAGGAATATTATAAAGTTCCAAAACTCCACACTTAGAAGAATTTCCAACTGAAACCAGTCAATGTTAGCCTATGTAGGAAATTCAAGTTACTGGTAAGTACGGTTAAAATTACTTTTCAGGATTAGTACTGGGCTGAAAGATGCAGCACTGAGGTCTCTCCTGATAACAGGTGAGTAAATCGGAATTTGTATTTCGGCTGATTTTAGAGGAATATTTTAAAGTTCCAAAACTCCACACTTAGAAGAATTTCCAAGTGAAACCAGTCAATGTTAGCCTATGGAAGGAAATTCAAGTTACTGGTAAGTACGGTTAAAATTACTTTTCAGGACCAGTACTGGGCTGAAAGATACAGCACTGAGGTCTCTCCTTATAACAGGTGAGTAAATCGGAATTCGTATTTCGGCTGATTTTAGAGGAATATTTGTATGTTTCAAAAATCAACACTTAGAAACTTTTTCAGCAAAAGCAGGCAATGATATCCTATGGAAGGAAATTCAAGTTACTGGTAAGTACGGTTAAAATTACTTTTCAGGACCAGTACTGGGCTGAAAGATGCAGCACTGAGGTCTCTCCTTATAACAGGTGAGTAAATCGGAATTCGTATTTCGGATGATTTTTGAAGAATATTTGCACAATGGTGAAGGGAGGGGCGGGGCCTGAGGTGACATCTGTGCAAACGCGCCCCGTGGCGCGTTTTAAGTTGAGGGGATTAAGTCCCCTTGAATCCTGAGGGTCCCTAGGGGCCAACTAGCCCACCAGGAACCTCCAATATGCGCCAGGGGCTGCGTTGCAGAGATGTGTAGAGAGGCCACACCCTTTTACACCTCTCTGCAACGCAACTCTGTGGCGCTTTCTGGATGTACCTGTTGGGCTAGTTGGCCCCCAGGGACCCTCAGGATTGAAGGGGATGTAATTCCCCATCTTAAAACGCGCCACGGGTCCTGTTTGCACACATGTCACCTGAAGCCCCGCCCCCTCCCTTCACCACTGTGCAAACGCGCCCCGTGGCGCGTTTTAAGTTGGGGGATTAAGTCCCCTTGAATCCTGAGGGTCCCCGGAGTCCAACTAGCCCACCATATACCTCCAAAAGCGCCACAGAGCTGCGTTGCAGAGAGGTGTAAAAGGGGCGTGGCCTCTGTACACCTCTCTGCAAGGCAGCCCCTGGCGCATACTGGAGGTTCCTGGTGGGCTAGTTGGCCCCCAGGGACCCCCAGTATTCAAGGGGAATTCGTTCCCCTCTGCAAACGCGCCGGGGGCGCGTTTGCAGAGTGGTAAAGGAAGGGGCGGGGCCTGCGGGCCCGATCGTTTTTTTTGTGTTTTTTTGTCCCCTGAAGGGGGCTGTGTGGCCCCCCTTCCTTTTTCTGTTTTTGGGCCCTGGGGACCCCATCCCCCAGGGCCTTACCCCTTTTTTAAATTTCAAAATTTAAAAAAAAACGGGAAGGAGACCGCGTGGCCCCCCTTCCCCGGGCCTGTATTGGCCCCGGGGACCCCATCTCCCGGGGCATGGCCTCTATTTTTATTTTTAATATTTTGAGGGGGCTGCGTGGCCCCCCTCCTCTGGCCATTTTAAGGCCCCGGGGACCCCATCCCCCGGGGCCGGCCATACCCTTTTTTTTAATTTTTATTATTTTTCAAAACTTTGGGGAGGGGGCCGCGTGGCCCCCTCCCGGGCCACTACTTGCCCGGGGACCCCATCCCCTGGGGCTGGCCCTCTGTTGGGGACTGTGGGGGGTCCCCAAACCCCCACAGTCCCGCCGGCTCCCCGTGTCCTACGGGAGCCGGCATTGCTTACACATGGTGAGCAGCTAACATGCTGCTCCCCATGTGGAAAGCAATCAGCTTTGGATATTGGAAGAGAGAGCAGGTTTCCTGCTCTCTCTTCCAATATCCAAAGCAAGTTTGCAATGACAGGCCGGGCGCCGCGAGGCCCCCGTCCTGTGGTGGCCCTGGGGGGGCCCGGGGGGGTGGCGGTCCCCAGGGCCACCACAGGCTCCAGGAGGGGGCCGCGCGGCCCCCTCCCATCGTGTGCACAGCCCCGGGGAGGTGGTGGTCCCCGGGGCTCTGGGAGTCCGTAACGGACCCCCATATTTAAATGTTTAGTGCCCCGGGAGGTGGCGGTCCCCGGGCGTGTGGGGGGGCTGGAGCCCCCCCCGCACAGGTTTTTCATTTAAAAAAAAGAAGCCCCGGGGAGGTGGTGGTCCCGGGGGCTGCGGGAGGGCTCAGAGCCCTCCCGCACCATTATGCATAAAGCCCCAGGGGGTGGATGTCCCCGGGGCTTGGGGGGCCCTTAGAGGCCCCCACACATAAAATGAACCCCCCCCCAGCATGCCCCCGGGACTTGGCCCACCCGGGGGCCAATTAACATCGAAGCGCGGGAGACCGCGCTTTGATTTTTTTTTTTTCGGCAGGGTTCGCGCTCCCTGAGCGCATCCTGCCGATTTAAAAAAAAAAAAAAAATAGTGTTTGCCCAGGGGTCCTTGTGGGACCCCTGAGCAGACCTAGGGGGTCAGGGTGTTTCTACCCTGCCCCTTTGTGCGCTTTGCGCACTTGTTTCTGTCCCTTGGTTCTACCGAGGGACAAAATGGCTGCCAACACTTCCTGATTTGGAGTGTTGACAGCCAATTAGCATGCAGCTCGTGATCGGGAGGGTACGCGGATCCGACGCGCCCATAGATATATATGTGATTTTAATTGTGAATTTCTCAGGAACTACTGAACGGATTTACACCATTTTAGCAAAAGGCACCAGTCTGAACCAAGGGCTACCTCTTTGCCAAATTTGGGGTAATTCCGTTCAGCAGTTCGGGCTGTAGCTGCGACTAAAGGTTCCTATGGAAAAATGAATGGGGAAAACGTGTTTTGGGACCCCCTTTTTCTCGGCCCCCGCTTGACGTATCACCCCGAGACTTTCAGGGTAGGAGCGGACCGGAGCGCCCCAACAAGTTGGAAGCTTTCGCGAAGATTCGTCAACCGGCGCCAACGTTATTGCAAATAGAATGTCGCGGATTTCCTATGGATAATAGGTTGTAACTATAACTATCTACTGGCGACCGCCAGTAGATAATATATATATATATATATATATATATATATATATATATATATATATATATATATATATATATATATATATATATATATCCACAACACAGTTGCCTGGAATGAGGAAGCCCAACACAGGTGAGTGAAAGATAACCACTATTTTAATGGAAAAACGGCATGGGAAAACAGCAGAAGTGCCTCGCAAAAAGTAAGTCCTGTGATCTTGTCCGACGCGTTTCATGCTATTGAAGCATTTCCTCAGGGGCTCGCAGGTAAACACGAGTCTTTGGTCAAAGCAATTTAAATAGGCACCATGTCGTAACTTAGTCCCCGCCTTGATAGGCGTGGCCACAGCTGTGGCCTGCTGGATCCTGTAGTGCCAAATGTTATTACTCAAGTGAGCCGCTTTGCACCAGGCTCAAAGTAACGTCATTATTGATCCCCAAGTGGGTGGCGATGACTGCCTTGTGCCGCTTCTCATGCTTGAAGTGTATATATATATAAAGAAGCACCATAAAAATAGACTTTTACACCATATTGAAAAAGCACAGATGGAGAAATCACCAATAGGGCATAAATAAAACCCCACACTGTTAACAGACAGAACCCATATTGAGTATCTACTTACAATTATGGCAACATCAGATAGATAATGTAACATATTAAGTGCATACCACATGCCTAACACTATAATTTTATCCAAGGTAACATCAATAGTGCAATATTGCCAAACAAAGGCCACTAGTTCACAATACCCAAAATGAATATGTTAAGTTCATCAGGTACTTTGAATTCAACGTATACGAGGTATGTCATGATTCTTGATATTCTTTATATTTTTCTCCTTGGGTGAGGAGCATGAACTTGATTAATGACTTATCCTAACTTTAAGATGTACAATATGAGAGTCAGTTCATATATGAAATATGTTAGGGTTTTATTTTGTACTCAGTCTAAAAATATGTTTACTAACTGCTTTTGCATACCAAGCCTTACATATGTAATTTGGTACCTGTTGAAATGAACAAATTCATTTTGAGTATTGTGAACTAATGGCCTTTATTTGTTTGGCAATATTGCACTTTTGATGTTCCCTTGGATAAAATGATAGTGTTAGTGTAGTAACGAGGTCCAGACGTGTAGAGGATGTTCAGTAGATTTATTGAAGTAGATTACAGGACATGCAGTTATGTCCAGTACAGACCCCACTAGGAGCAGCCAGCATGCTGCTCAGCCCTTCTCAACTGTGACTTTTGACTCCCAAATACATCATCCTTGGAACATTCCACTGGCAGAGCATGAGGTGACATGAATAACATTAAAGCCAGGATACTACAGTTAGGTATGTGGTATGTGCTTAAAATGTTACAATATCTGTCTGATGTTGCCATAATTGTAAGCAGATACTCAATATGAGTTTTGTCTGTTAACAGTGTGGGGTTTTATTTATGCCCTATTGGTGATTTCTCTATCAGTGCTTTTTCAATATGGTGTAACAAGCCTATCTTTATAGTGCTTCTTTGTATTTATATAAATATATGTTGTTTTTATTGTTGTTACAACATGTTAATAGAGGGTGTGATCTTTAGTTTACAATTTGGTATTGTCATTTTCTATGTTGTATTGTATTGTTTGTATATATATTTGGTGTTGCATTGTTGCTTTAATGTGCCAGTTGAGAGATGTCTTATTTGTGTTTTTTGTATGTTTTTTACAGCCCTGATGAAGTTCAAAAGAGATGTTTTGAACGAAATGCGTTGGCTGTAAATTCTTTGGATATTTATGGATTTCAAGTTAAGAAGGAATAAAAAAGATTTCTTACACATATTGCACTGAAGTTTTTGGATGAGAACAATTTCCATAATGCACCTTTCCATTTGTGTTATCAACAACAACAACAAACTTTTATTACGATCACACAGATCCTAAAAAGTATACAGCACAGGTTGTTAATCCTTAAAAAAAGACATTAACAATACAATTTGATATAAAAAGGGCCCCCACAACAGTTAAAAAGTGCAACATGCAATAGCAGCCAAATATATATTTAAAGTGCTTAGTGCTCATATTTACACAGCCATTAATGGACAATTACATAAAATTCAGGTCTAGCAACACTTTTCAGGACGAAAGGTCTCCCAAACATATTTTCCTGCGCCTAATCCAAAGGGCATGCCAGAATCTAGCAAGACCAAATACAGTAAATTGACGAGTATCAGTACACAAAAAACTTAAGACCTCTAAATAGTGCCCCCGTTCTGCTAAAAAACATAGCGGGACAATCCATTTTTTCCTCAGGGACAAATAGCTCGGACAAAAAAATTGTAGATGGAGTATAGATTCTGGACTTCCTTGGCATGTAGGGCAAAGATCAACCAAGTCATTACAGCTAGACCATTTTGAGCAAAACAATTTGGTTGGGAGAGATTTATAACGAAACTGCAGAAAGAGTTTCCGTGCCATCAGCGGAACAATTTCTTCGATGGTTGGCTCAAAGAGCAAAGAACATTTAAATTTAAGAAAATCTTTGGTCAGAATAGATTCTGAATCTGCGAGGTCCTCTTTTAAAATTGATTCCCAAAACAGTTCTTTCATTTTTGCTCTTGAGGTTCGCCTCATGCTTTCCGGAGTTGTCCAAAAGGCATCCATGCCCAACTTTACATGGGCTTTTCGTAAGGTGGTAAACCAGTTTATTGATGACGCCTTTGGAAATCTTCGAAGGTCTAGCATGATCTCACGGTAAGACTCAAGCTCTTCTACCGTCCACAACCTAAACCAAAACATTATCAATCGATAAATTGCCTTATGTTTTAATTGTCTGTGTGCCAGATCCATATACAAAGGTTTCAATGGGGTACTGGGGGGCAGGTCTACAAAGGATCTTAAAAAACGATTTTCCACAGCTATTAAACGCGATATATTTCCTATCCCCCACAGCTCTACACCATTCAATATACTCCCCAGAACCTTAGAATTATAAATTTCAAGGGCAGGTGCAATCTGCCGTGACGCTGTTTTTCTATGTATCTTGCTAATATGATTACATTAGAAAATTTGGTGTAGCTTAGCCTTCTCCTTGTGTGCGTCCCAGTTAACTGATGGGGATACACGAATTCCTAAATAATCAAAGGCGTCAACTTGTTGAAGAGGAGTGCTACCTGCCCAAATGGATCTGCTAGGGTGTTTCTCCCCTCTCTTATTGAAAATCATGTATTTGGTTTTTCCCTCATTTAAAAACAACCCCCTATCGTTACAAAAATGAATAAAATTGTTTAAAAGTTGTTGGAGGCCCGGGGAGATTTAGAAATTAAAAGGGTGTCATCAGCAAATAACAAAGCAGGGATTCTTCTGTTGTTAATTTTCGGGGCATCACAACCATCCCTGTCCAGAAAATCAATGACGCCATTAATAAAAAGGATAAAAAGAGTGGGCGCCAACACGCATCCCTGCCTCACTCCACGGTTGACAGGGAAGGTGTCTGTTACTTCATTGTTTGGGCCCCACCTTACCTGGGCTGTATTAGAAGCGTGTAATCTTATTAAAATATCTAAAAGATTTGGAGGCAGGCCCATTTCTTTCAGTACTCTCCACAGCTTTGCCCGGGGCACTGAGTCAAAGGCAGTGCGCAGATCAACAAAGGCCACGTATAATTTTCCCCCTTTGACATCCACCTCCTTCCAATATATACAGATAAAACGAAAAACCTGGTCTAAAGTGCTGACTTTGGAACGGAAGCCCGCTTGAAGATCACTTAAAATATAGAACTCCGTCATCCATTCTTGAAGCCTCCCTAGAACTTGTTTACAGAAGATCTTTTGGAGAGAATCTATTAGGCTTATCGGCCTGTAGCTAGATGGTTTAGTTTTATCACCTTTCTTGAAGATGGGCACAATTTCCGCGACCTGCCACGATAACGGTACAGGTTCACCGGACAGGATCAAGTTAGATAGCAAGTTTATATACAAACCCCAAAGAGATCTATCCTCTTTGTACAAGTCATTAGGTATTTTGTCTGGACCTGGAGCACGTGATGAGACACAAGATGAAATCGCCAAATCAGTTTCTGCCATAGAGAAGCTCAAGGGCACAAGCTCCCCACTCGGCCCCACAGCTAGGGACTCCCCCATCTCATCACTAGCGTTGCTGTTGTTTGCACAGAGGGACCCAAAATAAGCTATCCATTCATCAGGCTGAATGTTATATTCCAACATTGGTTTCTCTCCCTTAAGCCAGTAGGTTGCCTCTCTCCAAAAAGACTTTTGATCTTTATCAATTAGCGCTGTGTGTAAGTTTAGCCATAACAAGTTCTCCCACTCCTTTTTAGCACTGATAATGGCTCCCCTATACTTGGCTCTACAGATCACAATCTCAGAGTGCACTTTACGCTTAACAGCACTGATAAGCTCCCCCTTTAGCCTTCTACAGTCCGGATTAAACCAGGAGCTTTTGGAGTTATGCTTAGTGCCAGTGTAATGGTTACCACTTCCTGAAGCTTTTGCAGGCCGACTAAGTAATTCCCTAATTTCATCAAAGAGGTGCTCATGACATGGGCATAAGTTCTTTACAGCATCTTTACTGGGGATATTGACTAAGAACTCTGTTAGGTCCAGTGTTTTTTTCTTAACTAAATCCAGCACTTCCGAATGCTTTTCTACCCAGCCCCACTTTACCGAACGCTGGTTATTTGTGAGTGCGGGTACTCCCAGGTCACGGTGGCCATTTAAATTAGTCGGTGCATTACCTAACACGAATAGAGAGAGTGCAAGTGCATTATGATCGCTTTCAGATCTAATTTCCACTAGCATGTCATCAAGAACAGACCATAGACTGGGGGTTATTAAACAGTAATCTATTCTACTGGTATGGTTAGGTCTATTGAACTTATGGGCCCCATTTGGGTCTGATCTAGTTCTCCCATTTGTTGCTCGTAAGTCGTGCTGAAGTGTTAGTGCAAGCAACTGACCACCTCTCTTCGTCCATTTGACCTTAGGTAAATTCAGCGGCGGGATTGACCATTCCCTGTCCCACTCCTCTGTCAAATCTGTGGCAGTTAGAGCAAGGGGCTCGAAGGTGCAATTAAAATCACCAGCCGCTATGGTGGGGATATTGTCCAAATGCTTAGATAGAGCATTGTCCAATATGCAAAGAGTCTCAGTTTCCCCATTAGAAACCACCCTGTTATATACATTGAAAAATTTCCCCTTCCACCCACTGGATAAGGACAGCTCAAAGGCCAGAATATCCTGTGAATCTACATGAAATTGCTTTATAGTTCTTCTTTGTATTTATATAAATATATGTTGTTTTTATTGTTGTTACAACATGTTAATAGAGGGTGTGATCTTTAGTTTTCAATTTGGTATTATCATTTTCTATGTTGTATTGTATTGTTTGTATATATATTTGGTGTTGCATTGTTGCTTTAATGTGCCAGTTGAGAGATGTCTTATTTGTGTTTTGTGTATGTTTTTTACAGCCCTGATGAAGTTCAAAAGAGATGTTTTGAACGAAACGCGTTGGCTGTAAGTTCTTTGGATATTTATGGATTTCAAGTTAAGAAGGAATAAAAAAGATTTCTTACACATATTGCACTGAAGTTTTTGGATGAGAACAATTTCCATAATGCACCTTTCCATTTGTGTTATCAATATATTTCTGCTGGACAATGGTACCAAACAATGGCAGGTACCAGAACAGTAGTGCACGGGACTCTGATTTGTTGAAACGTGAATTGAAGTGCAGTAGCTATGGTCCGCCGTTGTGACATTTCCCTTAAATAATGTGCTACTTTGAATCCTGCCACCTTATTGCCTCTGCCGGAGAATTAATATGATTAGGCGGAGGTTAAGCATGATTGTCTTGATGTCACTGAACTATGCACCAAGCCAAGATGAGATATGTGAGAGGAGCCACTAGTAGAAACTGATTATATACTGTTTGTGGATGGGTCATGTTTTAGAGACCATGAAGGAAACCTTAGAGCTGCATGCGCAGTCTGCACAGTCACAGGGGCAGTCAAAGCCACCTGGCTTTGAGGGGTGTTCTCTGCACAAGCGGCCGAATTAGTAACTCTTATAAAACTCGCTGTGTCTTTGAACAGCTGAAAGTGATTATATTTACAGATAGTCAGTATGGCTTTAGTGTCGTTCATAACTTTGGTCAGTTATGGTCACAGAAAGGATTTATGACATCATCTGGACCCCTGATCAGCAATGGGGGCCATGTCATGAGGCTACTTGAAGCCCTACAGCTGCCTGCAAAATTTGCAGTTGTAAAGTATCCCGCTCACCGTAGTGGTGATGATTGTGTGACAGTGGGCAACAGTTACGCTGATGAGGTAGCCCGATACTGTGCTCATGGGTCACGAACATTCAATGGTGAATGCATGAGTGAGTCTGAAGGTGAGACCAACTATAACCATTTGTTGTCAACAACTGGTACCAGGGAGGAAGTGAAGAGATTACAGGAGGAAGTGTCAGAGGCAGAACAGCAAGGTTGGATCCGAGCAGAATGTGTGAAGATAGATGATGATATATGGGTTTCTGTGAATGGCAGACCAGTGTTACCAGACTGCATGTTGTCCCCAATGGCAAGACATTTCCATGGACCTGCACATGTTGGGAGGGATGCCATGGTCCGGTTGTTTTAGCAGCATTGGTTTAATCAATGATTTAGATTGGTGGCTGAAGAATTGTGCCACAGATGTGTTTTGTGTCAACAGATGAATGTAGGGAAAAGAACTCCAGTGACATTGAGTCATATAGAAAGATCAGGAGGGCCATTCAACAGAATGCAGATGGACTTCATTGGAATGCCTGTGTGCAACAGGCAGAGATATGTCCCGATTGTTGTGTGCATCTTCTTGCGTGGGGATGAAGTCTACCCGACCAGGAGAAATGACAGTCTCACAGTAGCTAAATTGATGTTAAAGGAGCTCATACCAAAGGTTCGGTTTCCCAGCTTTGCTGGAGTCAGACCGAGGGACTCTTTTCAATAATGAGGTCCTGAAAATGTTGTGTGCAGTGTTGCAAGTGGAGCAGAGATTGCAGTTATCGGCCAGAAGCTTCTGGCATTGTGAAGCAGGTAAATAGGACGTTGAAAGCCAGATTGGCCAAAGTGTGTGCATCAACATCTCTGAAGTGGCCAGATGCTTTGCCTTTTGTGCTGATGACATTTTGCAGTGTTTCTGATAGAAAAACAGGATTGTCTCTACACGAGATAATCATGGGGAGAGTAACAAGACTACCTGCAGTGCCTGCAAATGTGCTTGTGAACACTACAGATGACATGGTTCTTGACTACTGCAAGGGACTAACTGATGAGGTCCATTCCATATCCCACCATGTTGAAACTGTTGCCACCTCTCCATGTCTGGAGCAGTGCCATGACTCCAGTCCTGGTGACTGGGGTTTGATGAAGAAACAGGCTTGGAAAACGTGATTGGAGCCTAGATGACGTGGACCATACTAGGTTATTCTAGTGACGAATACTGTTGTTATGTGTGGGGGTCTTGTCAACTGGATCCATGCAGCCGACACTCATAGAGTGGAGTGTCCTATTGAAGATGGGACAGTACCTCTCCCTGAAGTGCAACCCACAACTGAGAAACTGCAAAAAGAGGGTACACAGAGACAGTGATTCGACAAGAGCCTGTGACAGCACATCCTCTGCCTGAGGAGGGTCTTGATGACAGGTTGACAGGTCTCGGCCTGAACAGCTAACTGAGCCAGACTCATACCCTGGCGAAGGGCCCAGTGCTGTGTCACACTGAGTGGAAACTGAGGACTGTTGGACAAACAGAAGAGAGAATAAGATTGCCTACAGAATGAGAACTGAGTACTGTACCAGAGAATACCAAGGATTCTAGCCTGAATGACAATGAAAGTGAATAACCTATACTCAAAACAAAGCTCAAAAACAAAGCTAGAGTGCCATGTTGGAGACACTCATCTCCTGAATGGTAATACTTTCCTGCAAATGAAAGAGAGAGAGAGCTTTGGGACTTGGTGAAGGAAAGTGCAATTCCAGTTGAACCTCCATGAATTTAGACTTGTAGCTGAGCTGTGTTTTGACTTTACCTTGCCACGGAACAGATTGACACGAATTATCATTAATTTGATTTTTATACTGAACTTTGCGATACGTTTTTGAATAGAGACAATTTAATAGACTTTGTTCAAAAGAATAAAGAAGATTATGCTCATAGACACAATTTGACATGTGCTTTAAAAGAGGAGGAGAAGACATTTTTGGATTTGACAGAAGATAGGAATAGAGCAATGAAGGAAAAGGGGAAAACAGGATGGGATGCGTGATATCAAGGACAGTGGAATACAGAAGAAGTGAAACATTGAGACTTAGGAGATATGCCTGCACTACCTCGAGACCGGCAAAATAATGGGAAATTGTGTGGGAGTAGAGATAAATTGACCATTAACACTAAGTTCATGGGTAAAAGTGATTGTGATCATATTTTTGAGTATGTAGGAGTTTGGCTTATATTTTTGGGAGGGCAAGACACTGTTATTCCTCGAATTTATTTTGTTTGTGGGGAGCATGTCTACTTCAAATAGCCCAAGGGGTGGTAGGGTACATATTAAGTGTTGTTTTCCCAAAGATTTATCAAGTAGAACATTTGAATGATCTTGTGTGGGAAATGAAAACTGGAACTAAACGAGGTAGCAGTGGTGCTAATATTGTGGGAGACATTTTTGGTGCAACGATTCCAGCTGTAGGTGTAATCTTGAATGATCTCAAGATTAAAAAGTTGTCCACCATAGTCGATAAATTGGCCACAAATACAGCAAGTTCTTTGTTGGCTGTAGATATTGAAATAGCAGCTATGAGAGCTATGGTTTTGCAAAATTGTCTTGCACTGGGCATCCTCCTTGCGAAAGAGAGCAGAGTCTGCAAGATGTTAAAGGTCCAGCAATGCTGTACCAATATTCATGACAAGAGTAAGGACTTAAAGAAATACATGAAGAACATTACTGATCTGAAAGAAGAGTTGAAAGAGTGAGAAGCTACAGGTGCTTTGGAAGCAACTGGCAATGTTTTTGCTGCAGTAGGCAAATGGTTTGGAACCTTCAAAGTGGAATGCTTGGTTCCATTTTGAGGCCTCTTGTGATAATTACTCTTTGTGTAATATCTCTGTTTGTAATCTTTAAGGGGTACAAGTACTTGAAAGCAAAAATACAGGTACAAGAAAGTAGGGGAATAAAGAGGAAGGATGTGAAATGGAGCAGAGTCATTGTAGATTTTATGATCACATGAAACATTTGGAAAATACTAAAGGAAAGTTCTTGAAAACTTCTAAGTTTTTACTTGATCTCACCTGATAAGGAATTACATGTGTGTTATTGTGTTGGCTAACATCACTGTCAGAGGGGGATTTGAGTAACGCAATTTAGACTCCATCCCTTACACATCATCATACCGCAATTTGCATTTAGATTTAAACATTATATCAACTTCCTTTAATAATATTAACATGTGTGAACATTTAAAAGCATTAAGGAAATGTAATAACGGAGAAACAGAAGCTTAATAAAAATATGCACTAATGTTCAGTTTAACATGAAGACATGTATTATGTATTCATGTTTGCATTTCAAGTTCAAGTTCAACAATCTTTATTCGGCCAAACACAGACCATAAAAAATAAATACAGCTAAAAAGACATAAAATAATAATAAAATGCATCACAATAATAGCAGCCTGTTTACAAAGTGTATGCACAAAAGGGAACCTAGCTCATATAAGTCCACAGTTCATGAGATCTCAACAGAATACTGGCAAGGCTTTCATATCAAACTACCCATATAGTAACAAAAGTCATAAAATGCCAGATACAGATGCAGGCTATCTATTTATCAGATTTGTATCAGATGCTTGACCTCAAATTCATGAGAATGATGGATTGTTGAACAAAGCACCTGTTATTTTGAAAAAGTTTCTGGAGCCTTAATTTAAAACTCAACTATGTAATCATTGAATCCCAGAAGTATTATGGTGGTTTTGTACATACAGGCTCACAAGAATATCACAGCATCCATTATTAACCTAAAGTGACTAGTGCATATGTAAACAAGGATGCCATGATAACATCACAACAGAATATTATAGTTTCTACTCAAAATAAAATCGCAATTATAAAAACCGTTGGTAGTCTAAAGTGTCTAGTGCATATAATAAAACAGTTACCATCATACTGTCATGCTATCACCAACATCCTACTGGCTATGTGCATTCAAAAATGAAAATATCATCACATCTAAATCTATAATGTCATGTGCATATGTAAAACATATTTCCGTCGTGATACCACATATCAGATGGGTTATTTCCCCACTAAATTCCTCATACATACAGCAGCTGAGATTAATTTATAGACCAACAAGCAAATATGGGCTGACTGTAGAAGCTGTAAGTAAAACAGAGCAGGTCTACAACTTCTAATATTTAAAAATCTCAATAACAGAAGTAGGATTGTTTCCTGGGAACAGAATATAATTTAAAAAAAAAGATAAAATGCAGAATTGACTGGCATGATTTGGAGTCACAAGGATAGGAATCAAGTAGGGAGTCGTGATACACCCCACTGGGGTATGAAACCAGAAAATGAGCTATACCAAACCTAAATCTGATCAAATAAAATTATTGACAGTGGATAAAAGGTAGCAAAAGATAAGGTTCCATAAGGACTATAGTGACAAGAGGGAGATACTCACACACTCTCTTTTTTCCCATCTCTAGGCTTTCTTGTTCATTTTTGCAAGCGACTAGAAAATCCTGTTTTAGCTGCTGTTTTGAGATAGTGGCAATTCACTGTGGATTCTGATAACAGTACCTTCTCCCTGAAGTATCAAGTTGTATCTATTTGTACCTCAGCCAGGCAATGTTGTGTACATTGTCGAGAAGCAGACAATCATTAATTATGGCTCAATTGAGAAGAGTTTCTTCCTTTGCCCAAATTGCTCTCCATAACATTAAAGGTGCTAGTTTGATGCGATCTTCTAGGGGAATCTTACCTAGTTCTGTATGAAAAGCAAATAGGGAGGCTGCTGAGAGCTGACAAAAGTCTCCTCCAAAAACGTTTTTCAGCACCCCGTAGGCTGATGACATCTCCATACCATGAATCTCAAGATAGGGTTAGTACCTCCTTAGCCAAAGCGGGGGTCCCTAAAGGTGGACCATTGTGGCTAATAGTCCTGTCGTAGGAAGACCTGAAAATCAGATCTTGATGCCCTCACACACCCGTTAGGGTGTCATGATTCATCATAGGGCACTCCTCGTCAGGCCGGCGCTGCAATGCCTGACGGACCTGGGAGCTCTTTTTCAGAGATCTTTTTGATCTGAGGGTGCCATAAAGATGAATGCAAGTGAGGGGGCTACCTAACAGTGTAACTAGTGAAGGGTGAGTGTGGTGATTAAAATAGGCTCTGGTACCCAAAGAACAAAAGTTTGTAGGAAATAGGTACCAGGTCTAGCTAAAAGCAGTGGTGCATTCATATGGTCATCAAGTACCAGGATAGCTTCTAATGGGGTGTGGTCAACATGTTT
This sequence comes from Calotriton arnoldi, assembly GCA_963921515.1. Lineage (NCBI taxonomy): Eukaryota > Metazoa > Chordata > Amphibia > Caudata > Salamandridae > Calotriton > Calotriton arnoldi. Next base: position 415,956 of record CAWUFW010001883.1, read on the forward strand.
CGTGCCCTGTGAGCCCCGAAGTCGGGCGGCACTTCGCCAGGACCAAAAGTGAGTGTGGTATGCCCCTGTCTAGGGCTTAGGGTCTCCCTCTAGTAGGGGATGACCTGGTGTAATTGGCCGGTTTATCTCATCGAGAATACCGGTCTATTGTTCCACCTAAAAGAGAAGGAGACATAAGGTAGAAAGATACAAACGACAGGTAATTAGAGACCGAAACTCATGGTCACTGTAGACATGCTCAAGTGACTTCGTCCAAGTGACTAGAAAAGGTAACAAAATGTCCGATCAACTGTACATTGATGAGATCGACGCTCGTTGATCGCATGTTGAAAGTTTCAACAAACATGTACTTAAATTCTACATCTAGGTAATATCTCGTAGTGGCACCATGTGGTGGTTTGTGTTTGTATATCATTAGCCAGGCATGAGACCAGGCGGTAAAGGACAATCACCAATGTGGTAGTGTTAACTACATCCTTACACGAGACTGACTTACCTCGATGGAGGTTGGACAGAGTTCCTTAGGAAAGGCAGAGGGTCCCGATCATTGTAAAGGACCCCTTTATAGCAAGAGAGGAAAACTTTTACGATCAATATTTTCATAACAAGTGTCACATCATCAGACCCGCTGGTGTTCTAAACGTGAGAGAGGCACTCAAGGATATACGTGGTGGTCACGGTGTGACTAAGGAAACAGCATCAATGAACAGTCACTCTTGTTCAGAGGTTTCCGGATAGTGTTGCAAGCAGTCTATTGCGCTGTGTCATAGGTCATTGCCATGCCTCTACATAGGCATATCGTAATCATGCTGCAAGCAGTCTATTGCGCTGTGTCATAGGTTGCAAGGCCATGGCACTGTGAAACAGGGTCTTAATCTCCAGCTGATCACTAGTAAATACAGAATGTCAAGGAGTGGCAACCTCCATCAAGGGTTTATGGACTTAACGTCAGTCTTTGACTTGGCGAATAGAGGAAAATTATGGTAAAAAATGCTTAAAATGGGTATAGACATAGCATTGGTGCACTTCCTAGCTCAGATGCATAAAAATGTAACAGGGTGTGTAAGGTATGGGAGAAACGGTGAGTGCACTGACCCAATTGAAATGAAACACAGAGTGAGGCAAGGTTGTGTGCTGGCTCCCTTCCTATTCTGTCTTTATATTAACAACCTTGAGAGCCATCTTAACTCAGGGGAGGCGGACACTCCGAAGGTGGGATCCAGGAAACTGCCTGCCTTACTCTATGCAGATGACTGTGCTCTAATTTCAAGAACGAGTGTAGGCCTGCAAAACTGTTAAACTTGTTTGTCTCATTCATGAGTAGCTGGGGTTTAAAGACAAACACTTCCAAGTTCCATGTCATGGTTGTAGGATCAGCTATTCCCACCCTGAAACCACGTACCATCAATGGAGACAAACTCCTGCATGTTCCAACCTTTATATAATTAGGGGTCCAGTTTGACCAAAAACGTACATGGTCACATTCGATCAAGGCCAGAAAGTTACGGTTTGATCAAACCACTGAGGCCCCATTCAGATTTGCTGGGAAACTGGGCTCCAAACCCCTGGACACCATGATCAATATTTACTCTGCCCATTGCTCCTCTACAGTTGTATATGAAGCTGGGGTACGGGGGTATGGAGATGTCCACAAAAATCAAAAGAGGGAAGGAAGAACAACATTTTTAAGGAGGTCCTAAACCCAAGCTCCTCCCTGGGACAGTATCATGAATCTCAAGATAGGGTTAGTTCCTCCTTAGCCAAAGCAGGGGGTCCCTAAAGGTGGACCATTGTGGCTAATAGTCCTGTCGTAGGAAGACCTGAAAATCAGATCTTGATGCCCTCACACACCCGTTAGGGTGTCATGCTTCATCATAGGGCGCTCCTCGTCAGGCCGGCGCTGCAATGCCTGCAAACCTGGGGGCTATTTTTAGGAGATCTTTTTGATCTGAGGGTGCCGTAAAGATGAATGCAAGTGAGGGGGCTACCTAACAGTGTAACTAGCGAAGGGTGAGTGTGGTGATTAAAATAGGCTCTGGTACCCAAAGAACAAAGTTTTATAGGAAGTAGGTACCAGGTCTAGCTAAAAGCAGTGGTGCTATCATATGGTCATCAAGTACCAGGATAGCTTCTAATAAGGTGTGGTCAACATGTTTCATGCCCTGTGAGCCCCGAAGTCCGGTGGCACTTCGTCAGGACCAGAGTGAGTGTGGTATGCCCCTGTCTAGGGCTTAGGGTCTCCCTCTAGTAGGGGATGACCTGGTGTAATTGGCCAATTTATCTCATCGAAAATACCGGTCTGTTGTTCCACCTAAAAGAGAAGGAGACATAAGGTGGAAAGATACAAACGACAGGTAATTAGAGACCGAAACTCATGGTCACTATAGACATGCTCAGGTGACTCCGTCCAAGTGACTAGAGAAGGTAGCAAAATGTCTGATCAACTGTACATTGATGAGATCGACGCTCGTTGATCGCATGTTAAAAGTTTCAACAAGCATACACTTAAATTCTACGTCTAGGTAATACCTCGTAGTGGCACCATGTGGTGGTTTGTGTCTGTATATCGTTAGCCGTGCATGAGACCAGGTGGTAAAAGACAATTACCAATGTGGTAGTGTTAACCACATCCTTACAGGAGACTGACTTACCTCGATGGAGGTTGGACAGAATTCCTTAGGAAAGGCGGAGTGTCCCAATTATTGTAAAGGACCCCTTTATAGCAAGAGAGGAAAACTTTTAGGATCAATATTTTCATAACAAGTGTCACATCATCAGACCCGCTGGTGTTCTAAACATGTGAGAGGCACGCAAGGATATACATGGTGGTCACGGTGTGACTAAGGAAACAGCATCAATGAACAGTCACTCTTGTTCAGAGGTTTCCGGATGATGTTGCTAGCAGTCTATTGCGCTGTGTCATAGGTCATTGCCATGCCACTACTTAGGCATATCGTGATCATGCTGCAAGCAGTCTATTGCGCTATGTCATAGGTCATTGCCATGCTGCTACGTAGGCATATCGTAATCATGCTGCAGACGCAGGGGGCCAGAAAAGGTAAGTGAAACTGCTTTGCAGGAAAACAGTAAAATGACAAAGATAATTTGACGGGTTACTTCTATCGTTAGCCCTGAATCACCAAATTGTTTTAGCAGGTAAGTGAGAGCCACTAAGAGGAACAGTCCCGGTATCAGAATTAAAAATTAAAAAAGGGTTCTGTTCGTATTAGATCGAGGGCCCGCTTACTCTGTGGGGATTATCCCAACAGAAGTAAGAGGTTGGGTCGGCTCCTCGAGGTGCCCAGTGCGGTGTAGGAGTGTATATATCAACATTTGCCCCCTGTATGGATGTAGGAATCCTTTTGGTGCATAGTCTAGTTGGGGGGCCTTCTTCAATGGCAGGTTAGGTCGAGAAAAAGGGCAGGACTCATGTCTTTTGGAGGACGCCAAATAAAGTGCGTCCTGTCACTGGGCTGTAGAATTGTTTTGTCCCCTTATAATCCCCTGAAGGGGTATAGGAGATCTCTCGGTATGTAATCTAATTCAGGGGAACATATATAACATTTCAGGGGAGACTATACACCAAAGGGATTCCTACATCCATACAGGGGGCAAATGTTGATATATACACTCCTTCACCCCCGTGAAAGTATTCACATTCATTGTCCCTTCCAATAAGATCTTATCCTAGGTCACGTACTGCACAGAAGCACATGAGATGACACACTGATTATAGCTAACATCAACAGCGAAATGGTTTATGGATCTGCATTCCTCTTTTTACCATTCATAACAGATCAGTATCTCACCCTCCCAAAATGGCCGTCTTTTTTGCTGCACCAAGCAGGGATAGCAGTTTAGAACATACAGGAACACGCGGCCATGTGACCGGCAGCTCTATATGAGAGACCCCGACTCACTACCGCGCTGTTCCAGGAAGACAGAGGAGGTTAGGCGCGACCAGTGTGTCTCGACAGCCTTAAAGTAAGTGCATGGGGAATGGGGTTGTGTGGGGCAGTGTATATTCTGCACGCAATGTAATCTCTGCAACCTTTACATTATTAGCCCGCATACATCAAGCTTATGAAGCCTACCTCCTTACTCGCATGATATGATCCAAGAGAGGAAGTGAGCACTTTCTCTACACAACAAAATCAGACCCCCTTAGAGGAGGGGGTCAAGAGCACTTTTCCGCACTGCCAATGTGACCTTTGCTTCAGAATGGGCACCTCGAGGAGACGATGCAATCTCTTACTTCTGTTGGCATAATCCCCACAGAGCAAGCGGGCCCTCGATCTAATATGAACAGACCCCTTTTTTAATTTTTAGGTCGAGCCTCGAGTAGCGCGCAAGCGCTGCTTAGAGGCGAAGACTTTTAGTAAGCAGGTTTAAAAGCAGTCCCAAAAACGCTCGTGCGTCGTGGCTGGCCTTTTTGGGATGGGTACGCGCGGCAAACATGTGTTTCCAATTATCGTGCCCAGACGCGGGCGCGATAAGTGGAAACACATGTCTGCCGCGCGTACACATCCAAAGGCCAGCCACGACGCACGAGCGTTTGGTCAGCTCTGCAGGCTGCCGCGCTCGTTCCGTGTTTACAGTGACGATGGCGGCTTTTGTCCCATCGGGGCTCCCTTACCTCGCTCGCTGAGGCCCTCGGAGGCCACGTGCTCGGTGAGCACGCGCCCGTACTGCTGCAGCTTGTCGACGATGCGGGCGTAGAGCGCCCGGTCCTCGCGCCCGCCGCGGATGCTGCCGCAGAAGTAGACCTGCAGCGCTGACATGATCGATGGGTATATGGAGGAGCCGCCACGCGATCACTCAGAAGAGCCCGCGCGCTGCACCACGTGACCCTGCAGGGCTCTGTCCTGGGTCCTCCGGTCCGAACACTAGTCAGAAGTCCCCGCGCGCTCCACCACGTGACCCTGGAGGGTTCTTTCCTAGGATACTCCGAACACTAGACTGCGTGCGGAAGTGTGTGGAGGCCTGCTGGCGGGCATCTTTATCGGCGGGTTAACTCACCCATCATGGTCACCGCCTATGAACTACAGTACCTTCTAGTAGCTTACCCGATTCGACATGGCAGCGGGTGTGAAGCCACGCCCACCGGCACCACAGTTCGGGCAGAGCTTGTCCATAGCTCGCACGTGCTTGGCTCGTTATGGACGGGTCGGTAGATCTCGTGGTACATCTCACTCTCCTGTATGAGGCGCGTGACAGGTGTGCCCTCTCCCAAGTACGTAGGGGGACACACCCACTGTTGGCACGTTCTCAGACGCTTATGCGTGACATCATCTAAGGTGTCGGTGTGCCCATCAGTAACCCCTCCGCCAAATGCGTTACGCTCTTTAAATGGCACTTTCTCCTAAGTAAATCAAAGCATTACAGCTGGCATTGGGTGCCTGTTTCTGACACTGCTTTTAAACGTGTCCTAGACCTATGAACGTGCTGTTGTCGTTTCTTGCAAACAGTGTTACTGTACAATAAGTAATTATAATTTTGCTGTGTATAATTAGAATGTAAACTGTTTCAATTCTGAAAATATCAAACTGAATTACATATTGTTAAACTCTGTGGAAGAGGTATTGATCCTGGAAGTGTTTCAATCACTCTTTTTCTCCCCCTCACACCACTTTTCTCTACAGTCTCTCACTATTAAAAACTCCTTTTACTTCCCACATATTTCTCAAACCCTTCATCTGCATAGCTCGTCATCTTTCTTTTCATCCTGTTTTTACTCTGTTCCACCTACTTTTGTGTTACCCCCTTTACCTCACACCCACTCTCACTTATCACTTGTAATCACACCATTTTCTCTTCCTTTGTCACTGTCAATATTTCAACAACCGTGTACTTCCTCCACTCATATTCCCTTATAATGGCAATAACAGCTTCCGCATGTCTGCACATCACAGAGAGTACTCAGCAGAGAAGCCAAGGATTGATAGAGCATGTCATCTGAATGCTTTTAAGATACTTTTAAATGAGAAACTTGCACTGCCTTCAATCTCAACTCCGCAGCTCTTGATCAGCAGTCATACAGGTCCACCCACAAACTAAACTCACTCCCACATGTAAAGACAAGTCGGTTCATATTATGCACTGTAAAAGAGTCACATATTTATGGGGCAAAAAAAAAAAACCCTACAGATTCGAAACGTGAAATAAAAGCAGGGATTCAGGCTACATCGCAGACATGGATTACCTTCAGGGTTTACAGTCACTGTTGCGAACTCCATCTTGGCTAAGTCCCTGCTACAGTCTGGCTGGGCTTCCGATATTTAACTGCACTTCTCGGTCTAAAAGTTTCATCTGGTCTACACGGAGATCTGAGCTAGGCCCAGAGCTGGTTTCCAAGGAAATAAGGCTCACCTCTTCTCTGGGGCTAGCTTACACTGCCTGGAGCACTTCGAAAGATCAGTCACACTAGTACCGGCTTTACACATGCTGCACTGAGACAGTGGCGTAACAAAACCTTAGGGGGCCCCCTGCAAAGTGCGATGAAGGGGCCCTGCTCACCTACATGCAATCTATGTCCCTCACCTATTACCTGTGCAAGGCCTTTCAGAACCGCACAACATATAGGCACTTTCAGCAGCACTATTCCCAGATTACACAAATCTTCAGGCTGTGGATTGAGACTGTGATGTACCTCAAGTGAAAAAAGGCTGATAGGCTGCACACACTAAATGGCATCAACCAGACTGGGTGCTAACCCGGGGGTGTAGGTATGTTACTGATACAAGAAAGAGAGGCATCTTCGACAAATTACTATTGTTCTTAGTGTATGCAATGCTTGTACTGGCAGAGAGGAAATCAGAAGATCTAAAAAGATATTTTATTTAAGTGAGGAAATGGCAGAGCTGGAATGCCAAGAACTTTAGACAAGAATGAAAATCAATCGGGAGCCTTATGTAGTGCAAACGCCAAAAGCACTAAGCACTGACAAGCTCAATACTTTGTTTCAGGATTTGGGGACATGGTAGGCGGAAACCTTGAGGCTCTTTATTAAGCAATAAACACACATTTGAAGATGTTGGTGCCTCTGTCTGAGGCAGCTAGTCTATCTAATTGGCATAAGTTTAAACCCTGGTCTAGTTTGTCCATTTATCACCAAAAGCAGATGTGTAGAACAGCAGAAAGAAGGTGGAGGAAGAGAGAATTTGAGGAAGACAAGGCTTGCTGTAGGAAGCATCTGCAGCTCCATTAGGAACTGGAAAAGGCAAACATATGTATTATATAACTACAATAATGGAAGCCATAACAACAAGCTTCTAGGGGGTTCAGTTAGCTTACTCATCCTTCAGGCCTCTTCCTGATGGCATTGCCTTCACAGAGTTTGATGACCAACTGGGACTCTTGCCTTTCAATACAAGATCATTATAATCCAGCACAAAATATGAATATTCTCTAGTCAGGAATTCTAATTTCTTCTCCATATCTTACTGGGTGAGGCACTGTTGGATCCCTGCACAGCAGCATGTTGTGGTATCTGTCCCTGTTATGGCAAGAGGGTGTGGTCTCACAATAGATTAAAACAGCTGCTGTGACTCCCCATCTTAAAAAGGAGGTCTTCCCAAGGATGACTGCCAATTTTAGACCAAGTTCGTATTTGCCGGTATTGACCAAGTGTCGGTGGGAGTGGTACATGAAATGGCCCAACAGCATGTTTGTAAGTTTTACTTACTCAGTAAATGTTAATTAGGGTTTCAACTGGGGCCTGGTACAGAGACAGTAATTATTTTGATTGAGCCTGTCCATGTCCTATGCTACAATAGATCCATCTGTTCTTCTGGAAAGGGAAAACTGTCCCCTACAGATTTGAGGTACAAAGCTTGGCTGTAATCAGCTTTAGACCGGGTTTTGTGATTAAGATAATTATTCCATAGTGAGAGAGCTTTGTTCTTGAGCTGCCACATGTTTCTCCAGTTTCTCCATTGTTTTTTAAAGGATATATGGCTGTACTTTCAACTGGACTGGACTTTCAGCACTAAATAGATGACACCCAAATAAGGGTTAATCTGGAGGAAGGTAGTTGCCAGGCTCAGTTCCCACATTCTTACTGGCTCACAGAGATTGTGGCCTCTCTGTGGCAACATTTAATCACAGAATCATTGCCTTCATCCAAGAGCCTTCATCAGCAACCACACCAAGCACAGAATTAGCTGTTGTTTTGCACATGCCTTCTTGTCAGTAAACGGAATACAGTAAATGCTTTTAAGAAAACTCTGATCACTTGAACATGCTCAAGTATCAGTACACTTAAAAAGGAGTTTAGCTCCAACTGTCAGTGTCCCACAGAGTTTCGTTGCAGTACAGAACCTCTCCAGCTCATTCAAGCATCCTCAATTGTCCTCCTGCTCACCACTGCTTCACATTCTTCTCCTCGCCTACCCTTTAGCATGTACTCTCTCACTCTTCCAGATTTCCTACAGTCCTTCAGTTCCAAATGATCCTCTTTGCCTTTTCAGTGCCACTGTGCAACTTTTCTACTTGCCGACTATATTTAGCCCGGGTCAGACAGACACCTTTATTACCAGGCATTTTCAGATCAGAAATTCAACTAGCAGTGCGTCACTCCAGGCTTCTGGTTTCTTTGCCATCTCTGTCTAGTCTACAGCTGGTCAACTCTACTGCTGATTACCTTTCGAAGTGGCAAGTTCGAAGACGCAATCTTGAAAGGCAGAAATTAGACTGCCATCATCCTGAGGCTTGGTGCTGCCTCTTCTTTTAAATCAGGAGGCATGCGCCATTTTAGAGAGAGGGTTGTTGTAATCTATCCCCTCACGTCTGACAATAGAGAGCACATAACAGCTTCTTGTGGGGATAAGAGCAAGTGAATCAACTTTCAGTGGTGGAAAAAATGAAATTTCACAAAATGGAGTGGCTAATCCATCGTAATCTCTGTTTTCTTGGCCAGAGTTCCTTACAGCAGCATCCTGAACCAGCTCTACCGTTAAGAACCTGAGTGTCTATACTGACCATCAACTCTCTTTAGTACCCATAATTAGGACAGAAGTGAAAGGTTTAGTCCAGACTGGCCAGAAATCTTCTTCCATTCTTGGGCTCAATGAAAAGGGCTGCATTTATGAGGATTATCATTTTATTTTGTATGTGATTGATTTACAGAATGAAGAAACCACATTATGTTGTGCTCCATAGAATTAAAGGTACGATGTCTGGCCCATAGAGCTATTTATAACAAAGGCGATTTGTGCCTTAAAAAGTCATTAGAAGATACTGCCCCAGAAGACATTTGAGATAATGTATAGCTACGGATGAGTTACTGCTCTACTGGGTGATGCTGTTCTTTGTACAGTGGCCAACTCTCTAAATACATACATATTCTCCATGATATAACACTAGAATGTTAATCTATATTTGTAATAGGACATGCTTACTTTTCTCCTTTGTGTTGTACTCCTCTGCAAGTTTCCCCTTCCCGTAGCTATTCTACCCATCTGTGTCTTCTCCTACTAATATTCTACCTCATGTGGCCTTCTCTTTTTACTCTCTCCTTCACATCTTCCCTGACCTATGGTTCTCCTCTCCCTTTCTCGGTCTTTTATCTCGCTTCTCTCCTCTGCCCTCTCTTCCACGTTTTTTTTTGTCATCTCCCCTCCACTGGGTTGTCTCCCTTTTACCCATTCCATATTGCTCGTCTCTACGCCACCTGTTTTCCTCTCTCACCCCCCCCCCTTCTCATGTCTCTTTAACATCACCGCTACTTTTCCCTATCAGTTGTTTCTTGATTACATACATGTCTCTTTATTACCTCTTTCACCCTTCTCCCCACTCTTGCTCAGCTATCTCTCACTCACATAATTATCATTTAATTACCTCTTTTCTACCTCTTCTCCATACCTGTCTCTTCATATCATGCCTGTCCCTTTATCAACTCCCCACCCCCTCTGCTCTCTTTCTAACCTGTCTCTGTATCACCATGCTCTCTCTTATCTCCACACTCTCTGCCTCTCTCAGTTCTTTCTCATCTGTATCTGTCTCTTGATTTACCCTACTCTTTCTCCCTACTGTCTGTCACCTGTCTCTTGATCATGTCCACCATCACTTCTCCCCTCTCTCTCGCTCTCTGCTGCCCCATTCTCACCTGTCTGTAGCTTAATCACCTCTTTTAGCTTGTCTCTTTCTTACCTCTCTCTCTAACCTGTATGTCTCTTTCTCATCCCTCTCTTTTGTGACTTCTTATGCTCTTTCGAGGCTATTGCTTTCTTGGCTGTCTCTTTATAACCTCTCTCATCTGCCACCCTTTTTACCTCTCTCAGTTGTCTTTCACCTCTCTTCATCTCTCTCAAACGCCTGTCTCCTCCCTATCTCTGTCTCTTCTACTCTGCAGCCCTTTTTTCACTTCTCTCTCTTAATCACCCACTCTCTCGCTCACCTTTCTTCTCCTCCCAGCCCTTCTCCCTCTCCCATTCCCCCCTCTGTGTCCTTTAAGCTGTCTCTTTCTCATATTCCTCTGTCTTTATCACCTCTCTCACACAAATCTCTCCTTTCATATCTCTCATCTGTGTTTAACTTATCTCCCTCCCAACAACTGCCTGTCTCTTTCTCAACTGTCTTTCTTTCCTACTGTTCTGGCTCTATCACTTCTCTCCCATTCTATCTATATCTGTCTCTCACTTGTCTGCTATCTCTCTCACATTTGTCTCCTCCACACTGTTATCCTCAGTTGTCCTTTATAACATTGCTGTCTCTTTACCAACGGCCATCTCACTCACTCTCTGTCTCTCTTTCTTTCTCTCAACTATTTCTTTACTTCCTGCAGTCTCTTTTGTACCTTTTTAACTCGCCTCCCCTCTGTCGATCCCCATGGTGTTTCACCTGTCTATCGCTCACACACCTGTCTCTTCTCTGTCTCTCTACCCTGTTCATTTCTCTCCAGCATGCTTATTTATCACCTTTCTACTCTAATTCTCTGGCAGCTGTCTCTCGCCTATTTCTGTCTCACACCTGTCTCGTCTCTCATCTGCCTTTTTCTCACCTTTCCCACGTTTCCACCTCTCTCTGTATGTAACCTGTTTTTTGTTACCTCACCCTAATTCTCGCACTTCTCTCTCTCTCTCTCTCTCTCTTTCTCCCTCTCACCTGTGCCTTTTAAGTGTCCACTATTTCTCGTTTGTCTTTCTCCTTCCCTGTGTTGTCTTTACCCTCTCTCACCCTGGGCTCTGCAGAGGTTTCCTTCCTCACTACACAAAGAGACATGGAGGAGCGTTTTTCCGGGGGCCTCCTCTGCCAACATTAATTCATTTTGCAAGTTTGTTATGAGTGTTTCACTGTGCTGGGATATCCCATCCCGTACAGCAGGCTTCAGCCAGGCAGCACCTGTCGTGTTTTTTCCTGCAGCCTTTGCGAGAAGGCTTCGGAAGTGGATGGGGGCCCCTCCATAGCAAGGGTACCTAGGGGCCCCCGCACCGCGGGGGCTGCGGGAGCCTGTGTTACGCCCCTGCACTGAGATCAAAGCACAGCCAAGTGCCACGTATCTAGTGTTGTTAAGTGCCTCCAGCAATGAAGAGAAGATAAACATGCATGGGGTTACATTTTAATGCTCCAATGTGTAGACACACACTAATAATGGTTATATTAACCCTTGATATGTGGCACTTGGCAGGGCTGCATACACTGCATTGCTGCTTTAAGTGGGGCGGTACTGCCCACTCTCACACCCAGCAGTAATTAAAAACAAGCATTGGCATAGCCAATAGGTCTCGCCTTTGGGACCTTATAAGTGTTTAGCCATGCAACACTTGATGTTGTTACACCAAGGATATTGTGCTGAATAACTAAACACTTATAAGGTCCCAAAGGCGAGACCTATTGGCTATGCCAATGCTTGTTAATTCTGATACCGGGACTGTTCCTCTTAGTGGCTCTCACTTACCTGCTAATACAATTCGGTGATCCAGGGCTAACGATAGAAGTAACCCATCAAATTATCTTTGTAATTTTACAGTTTTCCAGCAAAGCAGTTTCACTTACCTTTTCTGGCCCCCCGCGTCTGCAGCATGATTACGATATGCCTACGTAGCAGCACGGCAATGCAAACCCATACTGCACATTAGAAAAAATACCCCCTTTCTGGTACTCATGCCTCTAGCCGATCTAGAAAAATTCTGCCCATAAGCTTGCTCATGGTGTCACTATACTATAGGGGCAGTTGACCATGTTTTAGGGGGCAATTGCAGTTCTCATGACGTTTGTGAATAGTGGTGCTCACAGATCAAGATTATACAGGAAGAGGTCTACTGGCACCCCCTCTGGGCCAGAGGCCTAGTTTCTCCCATTCCGTTCAAGTGCATGTCTAACTTCCTCATAAGTTGGAAAAGTTAGCTCAGAGCCATCCCATTTCGAAATACTAGTGATTTGTTGAATACAGCTATCAGTCCCATCACTGCTACTATAGTCTAGAGAAACGTTCAACCCATTCATGCCGAGGAATGATGACATCAATATGTGAGTTGTCTGTGCGAATGTTTGTGGTCTTCATTCAGGGTGTCTGCATGTGTATTGTCTGTGAACATGGATACCTGTATGTGTGCATTTTTATGTACGAAGGTGCCTTTATAGGTGCTGTACCTGTGCATTGCTACCTATAAGTATGTTTTATGGAGACCTGCAGCTGTCTTCCTCGGTCTGTATGTGTTCATGCACAACAGAAAACCTACTGGGTTCTGTCACAGTGCACCATGTGCATAACTTGCTGCACATTTTCCGAGGAGGTATGTTTCACAGATGCTGCACCTAGACCAAACGTATTCTTAGAGTGATTAAAAAAAAGCAGGCATGGCACAATGTGACAACAGAAAGGTAGCCCTGTCTGCACAGCGGCGAGGCTCCCGCTACACGATGTCTGCTTCGACACAAAATGGCAGGTCTCTGCTACTGTCACCACAGCAGGCCGAGCTACCTGAAGCACTGTCAAGCACCCAGAGCCTTTCACAGGGAGCCACACCTCCACTCCTTATTGTAATCACAGGTAAACAATGTGGCCTTCTCTGAGTCTACATTGTATGCGATGAGGCCCAGAACAGAGGCTTAATATCGTGGTGAGATTATTTTGTTACGAGTAATCTTTATTGATTAAAGTCAGGGCTTTAAGTGGGCCGGGTCTGTCCGGGTCTGAGCACCGGCAGTTTTTTTTGGGGGCCCTCGAAACGGGTCTCTATCGGGCTCTATTTTCGCGGCTGGCAAAGGTAGTCCTTTCTTTTTTTTATTTTTTAGCTGGACTGCAGTGAGAGCTCAGTTTCCTCACTGGAGGTCACGGCATGACGTCCACGGCACGACGGCATGAGGTCATGCCAGGTCAACGTTGTTGGAGGAAGGGAAACCCTTTAAGAGAGCCATTTTCTCTCAGGATTTCCCTCTCTTTTTCCAGCGCAACGAGCAACGTCGTCGTGGTGCCAGCGTGGGATGGTGAAAACCGAGACTTTTAGAAACAGGTATTACCTTCTCTTTCCTCCTTTCGTTTATTTGCTCCCCTGTGAAATGGATCCAAAAAGAAAAACACTTTTGCTGGAAACGTCCTCTTTTTCTGACTTTTTTCAATTTCTAAGTGCAGCCTCGGGGTGGAGAGAACTAAAACATTCAAAATATGAAAAGTAACTAGCTAAAGCAAGACAGAGTGGTTGCAAGGTGGCCAGATTGATTTATTCACACCTAAACGCATTAGCGCCACTTTACAGTGTTTGCCAGTGAAGCGCTACTTTTGTTTTCTCGTCTCTCTTTGAACAACATTGCTTTCCCTGGGTGGGAAAGTGCACTAGTCCTGGAGGTACTGAAATACCTACTTGATGGGTGAATTGGAAAACAAAATGCATACCGCGGCTATGTAGTCACAAATGTGGTCTTTTAAACCATACTGCTTACGTTTTTAAGGATATAAGTAATGGGCATTTAAGCGGGTCCCTTCTGGGCCCTGTAGTCATGGCCTTAACTTTTCAGGCAAAAGCATTCACTAATTTCTGAATAGTGAGTGTAAAAGGTAACCATGTTGTTCCTGCTTACATTTCATGTGCTTTACTTAATCTTGCATTCCCTATGAGTGTTTGCTTTTTCTAGGATGTTGGTAATTTTTTTTAGGCAGCATATTGCTCTTGTCTAGTGCGTAATTTGAATTGAGTAAAATCCAGGTGTTTATAGCAGGTCAGTGCAGTGCAGGTTTCTCTCAGTGGGGCAGTATGGTGTTCAGTGGGGGAGAGGATGTGGCACTGTGGCCAGAGCTGCTGAATTTGGAACTGGGGAACCAGGTTCAGCCTTCATGACCAGTACACCAGACCACTCCCCTGAGGGAGCACATTCCCATGCTAGACATTAGAAGGTCCCACTAGACCTTAAAAGCCCTGGTGTCTTAGCACCAGCAGGTGGACCCTAGCAGTGGCAAGTGTGGGTTAACCTTGAAGGCCTCTCCCCTACGATTCATTCTGAAGTTCACCTCCAGTCTTTTGGGCAGGCATACGAAGCAGCACACCCTAGAGCGACAGTGACTCTTTCACTGAGGTCACAGGACCCTTGAGCAGGGTGGCTCTAGGGCAGTGCGACCGCACCAGGCGCTGACCAGCCGCGGTCCGTGCAGCTAACAGCAGTGGGGCAGAGGGGCCGGGTAAGGGGATTTCGAGGACGATGCCGAGGAAAATTAAATAATTAATTTTCCTTCAGCATCATCCCTTGAAACCCCCCTACCCAGCCCCACCGCTGTTACCTGCACGGAGCTATAAACAATTTATTCGTTGAAATCATCAGATTATGCAGCAGATGATGTATTATGTGGCAAATATGGCAGAGCCATAATTATGTGGAAAACATTTGCAAACTAGGATATTTTGCCATCCATATTTGAACTGCTCTTGTGGAAAAAGGAGAAGTGCTGATGACTGAAACTCCATGGCTGGGAGACACATGGCTTGCGATTCCACTTTTAAGGATATTTGGGGCATTCTGTGATTGGAAACGTATCCCACTTTGTGAATGTATTTTAATGTTAATAACTCATATTAAACCTTAAATAAACATGTGTATCCCTTGGTTAAATTAAATAACGTAATCCGCTGTAACCGGTTAGTAAAATGGGAAACAAATACTAAAAATTGGGATATTTTGCTCTTTTTGCCACACCTCTGACTCCGCTGAGAAACCCCAGCAAAATAGACACAGTGGATATCTTCAAGGGTTTTGGGGAATCCTGCAGTAGATTTCTAAGTAATGTAAATAATTTTTACATGTTTTTTAAAGTGTTTGGTATTTTTATGGCTTATACTTAATAAATATACCTTTTTGCCTATTTTATTATCCTTTGCTGGATGCGACTTCATGATCTTCTTAAGCACACAATGCTAGTTATCTTGATTTAGACCACGCCCCTACTCGGATAGGCCACACCCCCTGAAGAGATTTGTCACGCCCCTTTTAGAGCACCCCCAGTTTTTTTTCCCCACTTAAAGCCCTGATTAAAGTTTCTAAGAAGAGTGTAAAAATTCGAGTTTTTTCGGTTTGTATGATATTTTACATAGCTACTATGTTTATTTACATGCTTTACAGTGTGAGTCAGGCCTCGTGGGCTTTGTAGCACTATAATTAGGTATGAATAATATAACGCATGTGCTCAGGGTTGTGTCACATATACTTTGACGCTGTACAGAAAATGACATTATTATAGGGTGTGTTGTGTTTTGAGGGGCAGATGTACTAATATTTTAGGCAATTAGCTGCATTGCGTAAAAAGGATAGAGCAGAAATGCACCATACCTACTTACATATGGCGCACTTCTGTTCTCTCCTAGAACTGGCACACTGTGTGCTGCTTAGCGTCAATGCAGACACCTTTGCAACCTGCTGCAATGGTGTCTGCGTTACAGGCAGGATTGTTTTTTTGCGCAGGAAGGGATACCTTCCTGCACAAAAACGATCCTTAGATGCAATTTCCTCTTTTTATGCGTGATGCAGTAAATTCAGGAATAGAATATTTGTATCTTTCTCCCAGCAGGCAGTGGCAGCTACTTCGGTACTGGGGTGGGGGGGGAATTGGCTATTTTTTTTTTAAACGTACCTTCTTTCCAGCCGCCTCTGCACCCTCTTCTCCATCCTCACTCTGTAGCCCCGGAAGCACCCAGGCTCTTAGCCTCTCACATGATTGGTCTGAGCAGCCTGTTTAGCCGTTCAAGCAGTCCCTGGGAGCCTGGGCATGTTCTCCACGGGGCTGTGCAACACATGCTAAGTGTGCATGATTGTTTGGCTGGCCCAATCATGCGCACTTTGGGAGTTCAAAAACCACTCCTCACTATGCTCAGCACCGCCCCGACCTGGCTCCAATCCCTCGCAGAAAAACTATAATGATAATAACGGTTTGTTGTTATCATTTCCTATTTCTTTTACACTGCTCAAATAGCAGAGGGGCAAAGCTCCTCCGCCTTAGCGAGGAGCCTCCACTGCCAGCAGGACCAAATCTTTTGGACTTTCCGTGGGCAATCCCTCGCCCTATGACATTTTCTTCTGCTAATGCACATAAGTCCATTTCCCTCTTACACTCTTTCAATGTCGGCAGGCTGGCCTTCTCCAGTTCTTCACTATATCTTACTTTGCTATTAGGAAACCTAATCCCAACAAGGAGGTCAATCCCTTCCCACCCCTTCGATCCAACCATAATCCCCAGCACCGCAATCTTTGGGTCCATCGGTATTTCAGACTTGTACATGCAGTCGGTTCATTTGGCAAGCAGTAAAGACATGTTTCTGTCAATTATTTTATGAAAGATTATCAAGTATTAACAAATGCATTCTGGTTTTAAAATGGGCTGCCTTAAATGCATGTATTCGACTGTCATAGTTTGGATTGTGACATGGTAGTTCAGATGAGTCACATTTCTGTCTGTTTGTGGGGGTTGCTTATTCATTAAATAGCTGCCTCCTTCTACTATATTATGGCCGTTCTGCACGTGTGCGGTGGTGAGTAGGTAGGGCTAGTTAATGGCAGGTCATAGTCACTTTATAAGGTCAGTGGAAGTTAGAGGGAAAAGAGAAAAATAGTAGGGCGGAGGGAACAACTCAGACCCTCATTTGGGGGGCCCAGCACTCATGTATGCATCATTTATGGCTTGTAGTTTGTTGTGACTAACCACAATAATTATCCAGTACAATACAGTTGAATGAGTGATTGGCTTATGCAGGGCCCTCATTGTAGCACGTATGAGTCAGACCTTTTAGAGGGGTGAGGGACACAGAACATAGAGTGGATGAGCGGACAGTGTATGGAATGTACAAAGGATAAAGAGAATAGAGTTCTTTCAGAGCAGGTGTGGGCAAAAAATGTGGAGAGTATGTGAGGGTACTGGGTGATGTATAGTAGCATAATGAGCATATTGCGTCTGGGTGGATTCCATGGACACTCACTCAATTAGGACAAACAATGAATGAATTAAAATTGCATGCATTTTAGAGTTCACTCCTCTTCACACACCTAGTTTAAGCAAACTAAAATATGGTGAAAGGATGACTCTGATCACTCACACCAAAACGCATCCCACAGAGCCCAGAGTGTAATTTAACACTCTTCCAACCAAACATGGCTCGCTGTGCCCCTTGCTATAAGTCAGCTAATATGCTTCGGGCCTCATTAGGGTTATGAAAAGCTATCTAAATGCAATCACAATACAAATATCTTTATGCTTGTCTTTCCAATACACAACTTGAAATTTGCAATAGTCCTGGAGCCCCAGGCTCTCCACCTAAAGGCAGGACTCCTTGCTGTGCTGCTGCATCCAGCTCTGGCTCCGTTCATTTCTCATTTGCTATGATTGACAGGAGCTGAAAGCGCAGTATTGTAAGGCTCAGCTCACAGTTTCTGTGGTGGTGTACATTACTCACCACTTCTAACAGTTCTCCCATGATCACTTATGTGGTTTCCATGTGACCCATGGGTGCTGGAACAATTTTCGGGGGGGGGTGCTACCATCAGCGTTACATCATTGAAGTCATAGAGATTGAGAAAATTGGAGAAAAAAAATCACTAAGAACAAATGTAGAAAATAAGCAACGCCCATTCAGCAGAAGAGAGGTAGGTGTGTGGTATATAGCGGGTGGTGCACGTTGGAGCACATTGCCACACATATATTACTAAAGCTTACTAGCACACAAAGCCATTTACAGACAGCACATTTTCCATTGAAATGACCACTAAATTTGCACAGACACGTAGTTTTACTGCTAAAACTATATAGCAGACAAGCGATAATGTGTGGAAATCGAGTTTTGTGAATATTTATCATTTGTATATCACCAAGTAAAGTGCCTAGCTTCGTTTTGATTGTATCAAACTCTAAGTTTCCATCCTACTTCAGAATTCCCAAAAAGTGCTTCATTTGTGCTTTCCTAACTGCCAATATATTTTGAATAATGTGTAGAGTTCATTTACAGGTTTAAATGGTGTTGTTTGTTAAAAACAAATTGACTTCTGGCAGAAAATAGCCACCGAACAGGAGCAGCGCAAAGAGGCTCCCGGGTTGGCGATTACCAATCGGTAGATATCCCAGTTTTAACCCCGCCATCCACCATCCTGGCTCATATCTCCACACTAGTAAGAGCCACTGGCTCTACTTACGTGCAGGATCGAGGTTGGTTCCTCCTTGTGATTGTTCGGAATCGATCCCCCTCTGCTGCGGTGGCTGGCTGCGTGGTCGTGTGGCCGTGGAAGAAGTGGAGCACGGAGGAATCGGAGGAGCGGTCGCACCTACCGGTCCTCCTCTGCAGCGGTGGCTGGATGCGTGGCGTCGTACAGCCGCGAATGAGCACGAAGGACAGAAATCCAGTGAGTGCCTGTTGGGCCCGGTGAAGAGAGGACCCGCCCAACTGCCTGCAGTCGGCCGAAGTGGGGCTCGCACAGTGAGCTCGACGGGTGCAGCTGCAGGGCGGGCTGTGCTCTCTGCCTGGGACAACTGGTCCGGAGGCTCGATCTCTCCGGGAGGCTCGGGGACTCCCTTGGGGAGATTCGCCTAGACCGCACCTTCGCTGCAGCAGACAGTGTGAGATTTCCAAGACCGCTGCTGGGTCTGACACGGGAGGGAAGCGAGGAAGCGCTCTCGGAGGTCTGGCGAGAGGCACTGAGCCCAAGCAGAGAGACTGTGCTGGGTCCGCGAGGGGCGCGGAGGCCCTCCTCCCACTCTAATCTTTTTATGCCTTCGACTAGCACCGGGACTTTATTCACCTGCAGAGCATGATGGTCACCATACAGAGCTGGTTGGAGGCCCTGGCCCCCTGTTACATGTAATAATCAAACATAGTTTGCCACTGGGTCAAAATGGCCGGCCGATGAGTGGTCCCCAGGCCCTCTAGCAAAGGAAAGTGGGAACTGATAATGGGAAGAGGACCAATTCACCTCGGATACCAGAAATAAAAATAGGACTTGAGTGGATGCTCTGTACAAAGAAGCGGCCATATTGAAACATCCTCCAACACAGGGTACGGAAAGTATGAGAGTCGCAGCTACTCTATCCTTAGCAATTATTTCTTATTAGAGCTAGCCATTTCTAATATCATTGCATTTAGCCAGCTCTGCTGTAGATTAAAGGGAAGGCTCAGAGGAAGTGGAAAGAAACATATATTTTTAAATCTGCATTTGCTCTTTCTCCAGTATGGCAGGAACGTGCCTGAAATCAGCAGGATGTAATTCCTACTCTATAGTATACCCCCAACCTCTCCAAGACCGCTACTAAAACCTTTAAACACAATCTTCTGAGAAGATACCCAGAGACCATGATCTCTGACCCATACTATAACATAGAAAAGGGCATCATTGTAAATGACCTAATATTCTTCACCAGGAAAATAGCAATATGGCGAGGAGCCATAATAAAATGATTAAACATTCTTGAAACAAGAAACATTCTGTATGGTTGTATGACTAAACAACTACTGCCTAAACCACGACTGCCTTAACCACGAAGGCTAAACAACGAGCATTTCTAAACCACTACTTTATAAACAACGACTTCCTCCTGCACGAAAATTCTTTACATTTCTCTTTACCGTATTAAGCCACTATGTACTTTTAATTAATCTTTTTTTTTACAATTTAATAAGAAAAATAATGTAATAATAAAGACGTTTTTATATTTATTTTTAAGTGAGCAATCTTTAAAATATCGTATTTTCTAATATAACGACATACTTGTCAATACCGGACGAACTTCCAAAAGTCATTTATTTACGCATGGAGACACACAAAAAAAAGTCCATCATCTATTTTTTAAAAGCTGACTACATTGATCACTAAAATGGCGTCATAACGAACTGAAAAAAGTATTTAGAAATGCACTTTTAAACTCGCTCACAAAAAACACAGGTTTACACACAAATAAACATGCATTACCACAAATGTCCAAATCATAACATCTAAAAAGTATCAAAAATAGTCCTGCCTACCTTACAATGACAGAGCATTCCCAAAGACGCTGTTCCCACTTCGAAAGCTTCATGAGAGCAGACTGCTTCCCCACACTCCTTAGAGTCCGCCAGCCAGGTCGCAACACTGTCGAATCCGAGTGGGTGGGGGCGGAGAGAAATCCTCGTAACCCTCCAACACTGTCGAATCCTAATAAAGGTGAGGAGTGAGTGGCGGTCAAAAGTGTGGTGTTGCGGTCTAGTGCTGAACACCCACGTGACCTGCGCCATGCCTCCTGGGAACTCCAGTGTCATCCCTTCCCCGGGGCACATAAATCCAACCACACAAAAAGTGGTGTAGTCCTCGTTGCAATACATCTTCGTTTTTTGATGAAAGTCGTGGTTTAGGACTTCGTTGTTAGAGATTCGTCGTGGTACTGACTTCGTTGTTAAGGTAAGTCGTTGTTCCAATTTCGTTATTTAGGATGTTTCCCATTCTGTATGGCACCAAATTACTGATCCCTCCCTCACAAAGTCTAATAGCTGATCTAAACGTAACAATCTATAAAAATGGCACTGTTCTGATCCAAGCAGCCAACAAGGATCTAAAAAACTTTGATGACTACTTTACCACCCTAAAAGAGCAGGTGCATGACAATACTCCTTCAAGTCACCCTCAGTGCCCTCATTCACAAACAAATACACATCAGAGCAGTTTCTACTCCAGATCAAAGTTGTATCTCGGGGTAGGGGCCTCCTGCATACAGTAGTCAATTCAGCAGGTACCACCTTAAGCTCCTTAACACCTCCCCTCAAAGAAAGGACCGGCCCTAATCTCCCTAACGCGATGTCCATCCTGCACGGTGCACAGGGCAGCAACCCCCCTAAATCTAATAGAGTATTGCCCAGCCCGCCTTCTCAACATCACAACAACGCAGGGCCTGCAACCTCATCATCCATACAATGTCCCCATACCACATCCCCAGGGCCAAGTACAAAGGACAGCCAGAGTTCATCGCAAACCCCTCCCCCAAGGTCCTTCGTTCACCCCTCTGAATAGAAAAGGTCCCTTGCTTACCTCTTCGTACAGAAAAACAACTAAGGGGCAGTCGAAATCTAGCCCCTCCTTCATGGGCACCGAGTTTACTAGCAAACCAAGCTCAGGTCCCTGGGACTCCTCACCACCTTCACAGTCAACACTAACGGATCTAGAAGCCCTGAAACACCAAACAGTCAGCATATTTCAGAACATCTATAACGCTATTCTCGAAATGAAGAGCATCTTACACCTCACCGAAAACTCTCTCTCAAAAATCAAGCACATTCAAAAATAAATACTCAACCTTCAAAGCAAGCCTAACCGTCAACCCATGTTGCTGTCAAATAAGCAATATTGCCCTCGCAAACAACTATTTATCGGAGGACAAAACTCTAGCTCTTCTACTATCATATGAGTCAACAAACGATTCTTCCAGTCTCCCCGACAAGGGAGATGAAAACAAAATTTGAACGGTTGCAATCAACGCAAATAGAACTTCCACACTCAGAAACAGAAGGGTAAACAGCAATAACTTGAAGAGAGTATCTTTAAACACAATCCCGGGGAACTCCGCGACTCAGCTCTCAGGCCTACTACTTAACTGCCGATCAGCAGTGAAGCATGCCTCCGACATCGCCAAACTCACCCTGAGCCAAAAAGTAGAAGTGGCGATCTTAACTAAATCATTGTTCAACGAAGCATCATCGACCTGCATGGATTTATTGGTTCCTCCAAACTACAACATCGTGAGACTAGACAGACAAATGAAAAAAGGGGGAGGTATCGCTTGCATTTACCGCTCCGACCAGTGGCGGCTCCTCGAGGGAGTGCTGCGGGGTGGTGGGGCGGGGGTGGGGCGGGGGAGGGGCAGGGTGGGGGGTAGTAAACTCCGGAATACGGCCCAACGGAGTTGAGTAAAGAAATAAATAAATAAAATGAATTACATTGCGCGCGCTGCAACGCCAAATCGGCGATGCAGCGCGCAATGTAATTCGTTTTATTTATTTATTTCTCAACTCAACTCCGTTGGGCCGTATTCCGGAGTTTACTACCCCCCACCCTGCCCCTCCCCCGCCCCGCCCACGGCCCCGCAGCACTCCCTCGAGGAGCCGCCACTGGCTCCGACCTCTCCGTTACTCAACTTCACTCAGATCCTCTTGACTCCTGCAAATATCTTGCACTTTCCATAAGAAACTAAACTAACCAATTGTGCAAACTGCACACCTTTTACCATCCCCCTGCTAAGAATGAACCTTTTATCGACTAACTCATGGAAATCATTATGGCAAACGCTTCCCCCCACTCCAATGATATATTCTTGGGGGATTTTAATCTTCATTGGAACGACCTTAACAATAATCAGGTTAACATCTTTAAAGATTTCTTAGCAGACCAAACACTTACTCAAGCCTGCACCCTCCCAACTCACACGAAAGGCTCTACACTGGATTGGATTATCTCAAAGGAAAAGGCTGTCAGGTTAACCTTGATTGCTCCATGCGACTAGTCAGACCACCACGTTATTACCTTCCTACTACCGGGCGTAATTAAGAAAAGGCCAGCGCAATCAGTGAAACCGAAATTATGGTTTAGGGATACAAATGTTTAGACTATGAGATACTGGCAGCACGTTGCGAGAAGGATCTTCCCCCACCCGCTAAGCTATCAAATGTCAGCAAACTTATGGAGCACTACAACTCAACAATGTCAGATTTAATCGACTCACTAGCTCCACTAAAATTGAAAAGAATCCAGGTTAAAGACAAGAATCCTTGGTTTAATGGGTCCCTGAAACAATGAAAGGAGAAATCTGAGACTAACAGAACGGAAACGGAGACAACACCCTTTATCCCCCCAGCTACAACTACTTAGAAAGACCAGAAATGAGTACAACAAAAGCATTCTCAAATCAAAAGAGAATTCTTTAGATTGGAGCTAGAGAACGCTAAAAATAGACCTCGTAAGCTCTGTGAAATGGTAAAACAACAATCGAACAAATTGGGCAAATCCTCTAAAGAAGCAACAAAATCCCTAATAAACTGTGATGAGTTATCATCCTTCTTCTCAGCCAAAGTCAATTCATTGGGAAATGAGCTGAAAACTGCCGCTATCAACCTGCCTCATCCGTCGGCGGCACAAATCAAGGAACCAACACACACTCCCATCAGGCAGTACCCAAAAATGAAGCTCACTAGTCTACCTTCAATCTATATGTTAATGTTTAAGAGTTATTTTGCAGGCTTTTTTGACTCTAAGCAACACACATTGTTAAGCCAATAGGTCTGGCTTTCATGTTACAAACCATGCAAACACAGGCAAGCACTAAGAGTATGGTGGCAATAATGATGGTGGCAATGGTGGTGGTAGTGGTGCAGGTTATGGTAGTGATAATGGTGGTGTTGGTATAGGTACGGGTAATGGTTCTGGTGATAATGGTGGTAATGTGGTAGTAAGGATGTTGGTGATAATGGTGGTGGTAGTGATGGTTGTAGTAAAGGTAGTGGTGGGAAGGTTCATACTCAAGTCCTGACAAAAATATTTAATAAAACATACAGTACTAAAAATTAGAAAAGATTGTTTTCTGTATACACTCTGTGACATTATGAACCAAATGTGTAATGGCTGAGGTTACCTTTTATATGTAAAATAGTCCTTCATGCATGGCAATGCAAGCACTCCATAGGAGATGGAATGCTACAGCAGTCCTGCAGACACCTGTGCAGTCATGTCAGACCTAGAAATTGAGAAATGTGCATTGTGAGTAGATTTCTGAGCTCCTGAATTGTCATGTGGTCATATTTTAGGCCCGGATCAAAAAGACCATTTTACATACTTACGTTTTTAAGTTGACTTCTTTTCTTAAATACAATGACATTTGACACACATTCATTTGCATGCCTGTGCAGGATTTTTATATCCTCTGAACTATGCTTTGCTTACATTTCCACTTCATAGGCACATTATCAAACACATTGAACATTCTGTTCAAGGGCTAAGTTCATTAAGCAAAATGTTCTGTTTTGTTATTGCCCATTCTGTGACAGAGCTATCACAATAGAATAAACAATAGCCACCTGACTGGGGCTTCGGCATGGTAATATTAAGAGTGTTTATTATACAAACAACATCACTCCCTTGTTTCGAGAGAGGAGCATTTTGCTGGCACTTAGAGGCCTCCCCATGCCGGAATTTCAGCCCAGCTGATTACCTCTTGCAAGGTAGATGCCCAGCTCTCCATCAAGATGTGCACCCTGATGACACTTATCCACAGGTAATGGGGAGTTATATCACCCTATAGAGATTTGGCACATTCACCCACCCTATGCACACTAGGATAGGTGTGCTAGGTAGGAGTACAATATACAACAATACTTATATGCAAGCATATATTCTCTGTTACAGCAAAATGGTTGAACTGTTTTTCTTTTTCACCATTACCATAATGCTAATCACATTATTCTGTTTCCTTCTATTGATAATTGCAGCACATGTATTTTATTCAAGAATCACAATGCTTCAATAAATATTGAAACTGCATATTGTGTATTTCTTGTGTATCTCTTTGGGTATGCATGAGTAACCAAACGAAAAGGTTTCTAGATCTTTTACCACGATTTCCTTAGGGAGTCATGGTTGTCATGTTCTGAGGTTGCACAATCCATTTGTTACCTTGTCAGGTTTGGGGTACAGATGGTACACTGTGAGCTAGCAGGACTAAGGCCAACATGTGCGGAGGGTGCGCGTAGAATCAGTCTTGCTCAATTCTGATGTTTATGTTGTCCAATCAATGCACAGTTTTTACTGAGAAAGTATAAGCCATAATACGACTGAATAAATAGGCAAACTTTAAAAAGTGTCACAGTTGAGGTGACATAATTTTGTCTGTGACAGAAAATAAAAGTATTTCTGAGCTTTAGCTCCAAATTAGCCCTCCCTGATATCTAGAATTGCAGGTTAAGAGTTGTTTCTAAACTGAAATGTTGCCTTGGCTGCTAGCAGTGAAACATTTGAGTTAAAAAGACAACACTAAGGATGCCCTTCTAAGTTATGTGTAGTTGTAATGCACCCAAAAACAGGATGGACATGTGGGATATATAGGGCCTGGAATCAGGAATTGCGTGTGATAATGAATTTAGTAATGCAATGTTCCATAATTGTGATGTAGAGACCTAAAACAAATGATGCTGGCACAAGTGTTTTCAGACTGACAGAGTGTGGTTAATGTGAGTCAAGGGGAGTAGGGTGAGTGGGTTCACAGTGTGGCCCACAGTGTGGAGAACACTGCAAAGCATGCAATTTATTGGTGAGCATTATTATATGTGCAGAGAGTTTGGGGAAGCAGTGGAGAGCTAATGTGATTCTGCATGTACAAGTTATGGATAGTAAACAGGGACAGTTTCAGAGTTCATTTTCCAGTTCCATAATATATCATGCTTTTTAATGTTGAATCAGACTCCTAAAACTACAGGACAAGGTAACTGATGATGTACAATTATGAATATCTTAATTGCCCTAGCTAATACATATTCTCTGCAAAGAAGAAACTTTAATTCCAATCACAGCTCTACCTCGCTCCCATCTCTATGTTGTGTGTTCACAGATATATAATTTTACTCTCACAGAGCACTGAGTTCCTTTTCTGTGAGGAAGGAATGTCAGCAAGAACAAACAGACCACCGGTTTAAAGTACTTTTGGATAGTCCTTTTCTTTTTAACTTGCAATGCCCCACCATCTACAATGTTCAAACCTGCCAAGAATGCCTACTCCTAAACAGCCTGTCTTAGTTGTGCACCTGTGAGACCCTCCACTGGCTAGACCCAACGACTTTGTGAATGTCGGCTTTACAAAGAGCATTTTTCAGCAGCCTTGCAGGTTAGGTGTTATTGGGACGGGAATGTCTCTTCTATGCCATACAGTTGTGTCACCTGCATTGCGTGCCCACATTGCAAGTATCTGGCATTCCCTTTTTTGTATTTTAATCCAAGCCTCATTCTGATCTAGTGTGTGTGAGACGGCCTAGGCCTGTCACAGATAAAGAGTCCAGTTCTGGGCCTGTCCCTGACCGTGATGGGTGCAGCAAGTTTGCCCTCCATCATGGAAGAGGACAAACGTACCTCTCAGGGGTTTATGCATGTAGCACGGTGATGGCAGCTTACCATATTTTTAGCAATCGTAGTTTGACCAGAGCTTTTTATCTCTGTCATGAGAGAGAAAGCCTACTGGCCTATTCATTCAACGTTGCATAGTTACTGATACACACAGAGCCTACCTCTGAAATCCAGAACAAAAGGAAGGTGTATCTTGTGTGTGGTAAGCGTGGTAAACAGTGAATGATTGTGTGAGAGAACCATAGTGGTATAGATATGCCTGTCCCATTTTGGAAGTGTCTGGCCTGTTCATGTACACAAGACAGAGGTGAAGTTACTTTCCCAGATTGTGGAAGAGTATTGCTGACGTTCCTGAGACTGGAGAATGTAACTTAGACACTGAATTGGGGAGAGAAAAACAGGCTTCCCCATAGAAATTCAGTTAGGTCATTTTGACACAGATGGCTGCTGATTACTCTTCCTTATGGCTGCTATTTGGTGGATGATAAATGTTTAGGGTGAGACTGCTGTTCCTGTTCTCAGAGTGTGAAGGGTCCTTTAAAAGGGAGTCAGCCTGTGTCTCTCTTCCTGATCACTGTCAGGTGGGACTGCTGATAGTCACATGTAAACTGTTCACAACTCTTTGTGCCTCTGTTGTGGGTGCTCCAGCTTGGAGACAACCCTGCTTTGTAGACCATCAGTCTAGAAAAAGGCAGAGTCTGGAATTCAGCCTTAGATAGACACATGAAAGGAGAAGTAAACCAAACCAATTCTGTTTGAGCAGATACGCATCCCCTATCTGCCATCCCGGCATAAAAATGGGAACAGTTGACCTACTTGTTGCCCCAGTTCCAAGTTCTCTTTGAACATGAAAGGGTGTTTCACAGAGTACCTAGAGAACTACTGCACATAGAGAGCTGGTGTCTGCCCGACAGTCAGCTTCCCAGATTGAAGGAGACATCACCTGAATTCTTATTGGGAGGAAGAACTGTTTTCCCTGTCCTGGAACAGGTGGAAAGTCCAGCCTGGAAGAAGGTGGAAGAAGCAAACCACCCCTGCAGAGGATCCGACTACTGGTGTGGACAAGAACAGTTGACCCTGTTTTTATGGGTCCATCTACCAGAGACTTTTGAAGAGCATGACTTGTGTGCTCCAAACTCGGAACCAATACTGGTTATAAGGAAGATCCCAAATATCCCAAAGAACCTGATCTCTACACATAAATATTAACAAAATAGGGTTCTCTAAAGGGAAGAATTAAACCTGCGGTACTATGGGGCCGATTCCGATCTCGGTCGGAGGCGCACCCAATACCATTCGGTCGGGAAAAAAGCCATGCGAATGCCTGTTTCCCGACCGATCCGTACAGCATACCGAACGAGTAAGTACGATGCGCACAACAGCACAGAATCCGGCCGAGTCGTACTCACCCAATCCAGGTCCTGTTCTCCGACCGAGGCGAATCCGGAAACGCAGAATCGAGTCGCACGGAAGCCAAAATGCAGCCCCGTCCGGCCGAACAAGTACGATGCGCTTTCCGTACGCGCCGAACCCGTCGCTTCGCACGGCACGTCAAAGCATCCGGGAGAGGCGCACATAAGCTCCGATTCGCGCCACAACACGATCCACGGCTACGAGGCGAACACGCCAGCGACGAGGACGACGCGAAGCGACGAGGACGACGCGAAGCAACGAGAAAGACGAACGACACGAACCAACCATGAATCCCTTCGTCCCGATCATACCAATATTCTACATTTACTACCGGAACAGGCACGGACGCGTACGGCGCAGAAGGTAAGTCAGACACCAACCACAAAACACATACAACACGTACACGACACATCACACACACACAGAGGGATGCAGAATTTACTTACACCAGCAACAGCAGCACCATAGGGGCGGGATGCCCATCACCAATGCCACATATGCACACAGGGGCCTGAATGCGCACCACCACCCCTACCCAGGGGGGCCGGATGCCAACCACCACTACCACCCTTAGCCAGGGGGTGCCAGATGCCCACCACCACTACCACCCTTACCCAGGGGGCTGGATGCCTACCACTACTACCACCCTTAGCCATGGGGGTGCCAGATGCCTACCACTACTACCACCCTTACCCAGGGGGCTGGATGCCTACCACTACTACCACCCTTACCCAGGGGGGCTGGATGCCTACCACTACTACCACCCTTAGCCATGGGGGTGCCAGATGCCTACCACTACTACCACCCTTACCCAGGGGGCTGGATGCCTACCACTACTACCACCCTTAGCCATGGGGGTGCCAGAGGCCCACCACCACTACCACCCTTACTCCAGGGGGCTGGATGCCTACCACTACTACCACCCTTACCCAGGGGGTGCCAGATGCCTACCACTACTACCACCCTTACTCAGGGGGGGCTGGATGCCTACCACTACTACCACCCTTAGCCATGGGGGTGCCATATGCCTACCACTACTACCACCCTTACCCAGGGGGGGCTGGATGCCTACCACTACTACCACCCTTACCCAGGGGGGGCTGGATGCCTACCACTACTACCACCCTTAGCCATGGGGGTGCCGGATGCCTACCACTACTACCACCCTTACCCAGGGGGCTGGATGCCTACCACTACTACCACCCTTACCCGGGGGGCTGGATGCCTACCACTACTACCACCCTTAGCCATGGGGGTGCCAGATGCCTACCACTACTACCACCCTAAGCCAGGGGGCTGGATGCCTACCACTACTACCACCCTAAGCCAGGGGGCTGGATGCCTACCACTACTACCACCCTTACCCAGGGGGGCTGGATGCCTACCACTACTACCACCCTTACCCAGGGGGCTGGATGCCTACCACCACTACCACCCTTACCCAGGGGGCTGGATGCCTACCACTACTACCACCCTTAGCCATGGGGGTGCCAGATGCCTACCACTACTACCACCCTAAGCCAGGGGGCTGGATGCCTACCACTACTACCACCCTTAGCCAGGGGTGTGCCAGATGCCTACCACCACTACCACACTTACCCAGGGGGGGCTGGATGCCTACCACTACTACCACCCTTACCCAGGGGGTGCCAGATGCCTACCACTACTACCACCCTTACCCAGGGGGCTGGATGCCTACCACTACTACCACCCTTAGCCAGGGGGTGCCAGATGCCTACCACTACTACCACCCTTACCCAGGGGGGCTGGATGCCTACCACTACTACCACCCTTAGCCATGGGGGTGCCAGATGCCTACCACTACTACCACCCTTACCCAGGAGGGGCTGGATGCCTACCACTACTACCACCCTTACCCGGGGGCTGGATGCCTACCACTACTACCACCCTTAGCCATGGGGGTGCCAGATGCCTACCACTACTACCACCCTAAGCCAGGGGAGCGGGATGCCTACCACTACTACCACCCTAAGCCAGGGGGGCTGGATGCCTACCACTACTACCACCCTTACCCAGGAGAGGCTGGATGCCTACCACTACTACCACCCTTACCCAGGGGGGGCTGGATGCCTACCACTACTACAACCCTTACCCAGGGGGGCTGGATGCCTACCACCACTACCACCCTTACCCAGGGGGCTGGATGCCTACCACTACTACCACCCTTAGCCATGGGGGTGCCAGATGCCTACCACTACTACCACCCTAAACCAGGGGGCTGGATGCCTACCACTACTACCACCCTTAGCCAGGGGGTGCCAGATGCCTACCACCACTACCACCCTTACCCAGGGGGCTGGATGCCTACCACTACTACCACCCTTACCCAGGGGGTGCCAGATGCCTACCACTACTACCACCCTTACCCAGGGGGGGCTGGATGCCTACCACTACTACCACCCTTAGCCAGGGGGGTGCCAGATGCCTACCACTACTACCACCCTTACCCAGGGGGCCTGGATGCCTGTCACTACTACCACCCCTACCCATGGGGGGCTGGATGCCTACCACTACTACCACCCCTACCCATGGGGGGCTGGATGCCTACCACCAACACCACCCCCACTCATAGGATGGACAATGCATGACACAACCAGCACACCACAACCTAGGGAATGCAAGAAAAAGACATCCCCCAACACCATGACAAGCGTGTGTAGACTGTGTCAAATGCCTACAACACTGAACATGACTTTGAACATACAATGTGACCCCCTATCACATGTGCCACACATATATGTGTGTGGCCCCCACAATGCAAGCAGGCCATGACCATTGTGGCAATGGGGTCCAAACCCCAAACATCACAGTGACCAAAATGTAAGGGTGGGGTCCATAGCTGAAGCACATTTTGAACAGTGTGGCAATGGGGTCCAAACCCCCATCATCACAGTGACCAAAATGTAAGGGTGGGGTCCATAGCTGAAGCACATTTTGAACATTGTGGCAATGGGGTCCAAACCCCCATCATCACAGTGACCAAAAGGTAAGTGTGGGGCCCATTGCTGAAGCACATTTTGAACATTGTGGCAATGGGGTCCAAACCCCCATCATCACAGTGACCAAAATGTAAGGGTGGGGCCCATAGCTGAAGCACATTTTGAACATTGTGGCAATGGGGTCCAAACCCCCATCATCACAGTGACCAAAAGGTAAGTGTGGGGCCCATAGCTGAAGCACATCTTGAACATTGTGGCAATGGGGTCCAAACTCCCATCATCACAGTGACCAAAATGTAAGTGTGGGGCCCATAGCTGAAGCACATCTTGAACATTGTGGCAATGGGGTCCAAACCCCCATCATCACAGTGACCAAAATGTAAGTGTTGACAAAGAAAAAGCTGCAACTGCCAAACTGCATGGATGATTCCTGGTCACAGAACATAAAACACATCAGTGGCAAAGTAGTGCATGTGTCCCATTGCAACATAAATTGGGGGAGGCAAATACTGCAGTGCAAATAAGACATACCTTTGGCCATGTGCAGACAAACAACACCGATGGGGGCTGACACTGTCAACGTTCATCAATGACACAATGACAGAAGTGACCATCAGAATGCAGACCCACATATTTGCACCAATGGGCACACAAATGCAGATACCCTGTGGAGACTGTAGATGTGAGGTGAACAGATACCAAACCATGGCAGCAATGGGACACACAAACCATGATCATCGTGCTGACCGATGACCTAGGAGTCCCAGGGACAGCAGGGGAAACCCACCAAACTACATACAGCCAATGGCACACCCAAGATATGCCAATGCAGTGGTGCAGATGCACAAACACAAACAGGCAGACCCACACTGCACATCATACACAACAGGTGAGGGGGGTGCCAGTGTCCCCAGGCAACCACACAACACATGAGGAGACCTGAATACCAATCATACAGATGTGCATACAGTGCCACACAAAGGTAACTCATGGATCCAAATCCCCTATGTGGGCAAGCAGGCATTGTCAGATGAGAGGGAGCACAAATCACACATGTCACACAGGCACGTAGGAACAGCAACTGACACAGCAAGACACAGACACACCACAGCACTACTCCCCAGGGCCCCCACAATGTGGTGACCCTGGGCTGCATTACAATCCCACTGTGATGACAAAGCTAAATGTCGTTCACACTGTGAACCACAGTCATGTGTCCTGACCAACAAACTACCATCACACCTACACAAGCACAAATCAATCAGCACGGCCAGTAAGCCAAGGCCAACATGGAGGCAGGGGCCTAGCCGGGCAACAACTCTCATCTGCACACACTCAACACCACACACCTCGACCTCCAACAATGTGCAGCAGTGAAGCACACATGCACTGGTGACATTGCACATGCACCCATGACTATTCCAGGGTGGTGGGTGGGAACCAAGGTGCAGAAACACATCACACATGGCCACTCAACAAGACTCCTGAATGTCTGACACACTGCACACTACGCTGTACATGGACATGACGGCAATACCACACCAACCAATGGGATCCCAGCCACAGTCACACACCAATGAAGAAGCCAAGGTCACCCACAAAGAACACACATAGACAACAACCAACATTGTAGCCCGGACCCTGAGGAGTGCCAGCAGTCACACACACAACGTGTCACAATCACTGAAAGATAACACAAACTGGAAATCACATGACAGG
Organism: Calotriton arnoldi; assembly: GCA_963921515.1. NCBI lineage: Eukaryota > Metazoa > Chordata > Amphibia > Caudata > Salamandridae > Calotriton > Calotriton arnoldi. Next base: position 448,577 of record CAWUFW010001883.1, read on the forward strand.
GGCAAACAACAAGTGCCAAGGGGAAACCTGACTGTGACCCATCTGCGTCTGCACACAAACTCAGCCCTGACAGCAAACACACCTATGGGTGACACCCTGATGACCAGTAATGTGGCATGCACCCACATCACAGAGAACCCAGGGAGAAGACTTTGGGGGAACATAGGTCAACTCAGCAAGCATCACAAACAGGTACAACACTAGGGATCACAGCATGCACAGCTAAACGGAAGTGAACACACAGACATGTTCATACAACACCCACCTTGGGCGCAGGCAATGTCACAGGAGTACACACTGCCATGAGGGGACTCCACTCCTGTGTGAGGAAAGCTGTGCCATATGTTGCCTCAGTAGGGCCCCATCATGTCAGCTGAGCACTTGGTCACACAATCAACAATTAGCACCAAATGAAGGCTCCCGTCACATCAGCCTGGTCATGGAAGTGCCAACGAAATCATCAGCACAGATCCAACACACTTGTATAGCAATGTTGCACTGACAACACAGATGAGTCCTTCCCCATTGATGCCCAAACCTGCATGTCCAGTGGAGATGTCCACACGGTCAGGGAAGTAGACGAATTGAACAATGGCAGGCACAACAGATGTGCAGGGGTGGAAGCCACAGATGTGAAATTGCTAATGTAAGTAGGAAATCCCATTGCCAAATACTGAACACATGACACCCTCAGATGCTGCTATGGATGACATGGATACACCACAGGATAGGACACATTCCCCCTGGACCACATGGGTTCCTGCACAGTAACACTTCATTATCATGAGACCAAATATCACCATCACTGCAGCAAGGGCATGGTTAGCATCATCAACAACATGTACATCAGAAGCATAAGCACTAGAGAACAGAAAGTTGCTTTATTCAGCATATGTGTGAATTGAAACTGAAAGTCCAGAAAAAACACAAAGGCCAATGGCCAGTCCATTGTCAAAGTCCAAACAGGGTGACAGTGGCAGATGTCACCCTACGCATGCCTGCACTGCACAAAACCAGGGACAATCCACTAGGAGGGGCAACCGGGGGTGCAGGCCAGGCACCGCAGGGACAGGATCAGGGCTCACCAGGAGGAAGCAGGGAAGGGGTGGTGGGTGCTGGAGAGCCACTGACAACTGCAGTGGAGGTGTCTGACATGGTGTGTGCCGGCACAACTGGGGGCATGACTCAGATGTTGTGGGTGCCGGCACGACTGCAGTGGACCCTGCAGATGGAGTGGACAGGTCCGCCACTGCAGTGCCCAAGTCAGACAGGGTGGTAGTGGACTCCACTGCAGTGCCTACCACCAGGGGAGGAGAATGGGGAACAGGCAAGGTGGGCTGGACAGAGGGGGAGGACACCCTCACCACATCAGTGGCACAGACAAGCGCAGCGGGGGTGTGGTGCCGGGAGAGCAAGTGGCAGGGGGAGAAGGCCGGATCCTCTTGGGGATGGTATATCTGTGGGTGGGGGAACCTGGGGCAGGGTGTGGTGAGGGCACCTGTGGAGTGGGGGCCTGAGGGATGGAGGAAGGAGACCTGGTGCCTGAGCTGCAGGGCGGCGGCGGGGTCTTGCTCTTACGACTCCGGGGGACTTGCGGGTGGGGGCCTCAGTCTGTCTGCGCCTGGGGGAGGGTGTCCGGGGGCGAGGGGCACTCTGCTCCATGTGGGTGGGCTTCCTCTTCCCCCTGAATGCTGTATCAGCTGGATCGGAGGGGAAGAGGCCGAGGTCACCGAGGAAGAGCCGCTGGGTCTTTGGGGTTGCAAGTGAGGCAAGGGAGGGTGCTTTGGAGGGAGAGGCAACTGAGGACTGCGCAGTGCTCGTGGATGCGTGTGTGTGTTCCAGGGCCCCATCCCCTGTGAGTCTGGTTTCAGTCCCCTGACTGTGCGTGCGTGTGCGTTTTGTTTGTGGCGTGTGTGTCTGTGTGCTGGACGTGTGTGTGCTGGTGTGTGCCTGTGCCGGTGTGTGTGTGCTTGGGACGGGTAAGGTGCTGGGGAGTGTGGATGGAGCAGAGGCAGGAGGGGTGAGGGACTGTCTGAGGAGGGACACTGCTGCCGTCAGGGAGGAGTCCATGGACCTATTGCCCCTCTGTAGGTCAGACATGCCCGATGAGATGCCCTCCATGAACGACACCAGCTGAGTCAACAGAGCGGTGTGCGCATGGAGGACACTCAGCATGGCTGTCTGCCCTACATGGAGCTGGCGAAGGAGGTACACAGACTCCTCACTCAGGGCAGCAGGGGACACAGGGGCAGGGGGTGCGGTGCCTGGCCCAAAGGAGACACGCTCCCGAACATGGGAGCCTCCACGGACCTGGGGAATGGGAGCCGATGGGAGGGCGGTGGTGGTGCTGGTGGTGGCGGGGACAGCAACACTAGCTGGGGTGTGGTGGCTGCTGACACCCGCCTCCATAAGGGAGTCATCCTCCGAGTTGCTCTGGTCCTCAGCTGAGGTGGATGGTGCTGAGGACTCCTCGGTGTGGCTCCCCTCGCCCTCCGTGCCACTGGGTCCCTCCGACCACTCCTCGGCTGCTGACCCAGTCTGGCTCTCCGGCTCCTCCTGGTCCGTGGAGCTGTCCCCTTCCGTGGCCGTGGATGTATCTGCAAACAATGGGGAAACAGACAGACATCAGTCACCTGCACCAAACGCACACACCACTGTGAGCACAGCACATTACAGAGCAAGCCCTGGCATCATTAGTTGAACATTGCTAAAAGTGCCCTAACTGAACAGGAGAAGCCAATTGTCAGTCTGCTGCCAACCATGGCACTCACATCCCACATGGCCTTGCACCCATCTGTCTGGTGTCTGTTGGATAGCAACACCCCAGTGTGGACACATGCACCACCTACACAGTAGTTGGACAGTGCAGAGGACACGGTGTAGCATGTGGACATGCACACATCACAACTCTTGCCACTGAGTCAGTACAGGTTTCTGGATGAAAGGGATGCCCAGAGTCAAATAGGAAATGCATGTGATGCATACCAGCGACAGACACCATGATGCACCCATGTCCTGATAGCCATCACCACAATGGTGTGCATGTAGCACATGTCACTCCCCTGCAGGATCACCAATAAGTAGACACCTGCCATGGCGGAGGCATGACTGCTAAGTCATACATCACTGTCTCAGTGATGTATGACTTGGCAGCCAGACAACAACACTCTGCACTGTGTCACAATAGTAGGTCATGGGGAATGCAAGTCCTGGAGCTGCACAAGTGCACATGTACATCCCCCACACAACACATCATCTTAACCCTCATCTGTCCAGGTCATACCGATTGGACATATGGGAGACCTGTGACACTACCCTCTGAACCTGAGCCCCTCACAATCTGCTGTGAATGGGAAACAGCTGCCTGAACTTCACATTCGCATACCCCAGTCTGCACGGGCAGCTGATCAAACACCTATGTGACACACAAGTATCGTCTCCTATGGTCACATCTCCAGTGGCATGCTGAGCCCCTACCGAGAAACACCCCAGCAGTCCTGGCAACAAATCCACAGCACACTGACACAGAGGCAGACACCTGAGGGGTCAAATCACTGCGCACAATGTGTCAGCTGATACACGGGAGTGGGAGTACAGGTGTATTGGATGGGCTGGAGTAGGCATGACTGTCCTGCCCCACATGAATGAGGGATGAGCCCTGGACAGTGGATAGCTGGCTATGTATGTGTGACACACGTAATCTGCACACTCCTGGGGCCCAAACATTGTTCCCACCCGCTGCATGGGTGTGTGCCAGATACCCCAGGCACATGTGGTGGCTCAGCTCAGCAAGTGGACCGCATATCAAAGCAACACGCAGATTACATGTCCGAACACAGGCGTTGTGTGAACAATGGACCCACCCATGATGCCCACAACAGAGTTAGGGAAACAGATGCTGTCCCCCACCTTGAGTGAAGCAAACTGCAAGGACACAGTCCCAAGTGACACAATTCCCTGAATGTAAGGGCCACACCTGGGTATCAGATGAGGAGTGGGCAGTGCACAATAGAGGGACATGGCTCCTGGACAACATGACTGCTGTACTGTGGCAGTTTAACCAGGCCAGAGGAGGGCACATAGCATGTAATACAGAGTTCACAGTGCAGTCTTTGACTCACCCCCTCCTTGCTGCTGTCTGGCCTTCAGCTGCCCATCCAGGTCTGGAAACACCACCGCCAGGATCTGGAGCATGTGGGGGTCAGGGTCCGTGTTCCGCCCCTCCTGCGAGGAGGCGACAGCTTCAGCTGGACCCGTGCAATCCTCCGGGTCCAGCCCCGAAGGTCCTGCCACCTCTTCTGGCAGTTGCGGATCCGGCGCTTGTAGACCCCCACGGACCGGACAGCCCGGACGATGTCCTTCCAGATCTCCTGCTTCCGATGGGCATTAACCTGTCAGGATGACAAAGTGAAAAGGCCATTACTACACATGCAACATATCCGTGCATGACACAGTTGTATATACATGTCTCAATCACATGGGCACATGATGTACACAGGCAGTGCAACGCTGCCCATGGACAGTTTGCCAGAAGTCACTACATGGTATCATTGCATGGGAAGTAAAACCTTGTTCAAATGCACTGTCACTGCACCATACCCTGTCCAGTGCATGTCACTACACACTATGGGGGTGACAACTACTCAGTGAGCCTGCTAGCCAGTGGCGTGCAGACTTTCAGCCTTGCTAGTCAGACAAAATGCACATTCAGAAAGGCAGTGCACAGAACACTCACCTGCTCCCCTGGTGTCCCATACAGCTTGCTGTACTGTGGAAGTAGGCTGTCCAGCAGGGCCTGGTTCTCCTCAAGGCTGAAGGCTGGGGCTCTCTCCACAGTACGTGCCATTGCAGGGTCCAGAGGGGGCAGAGACAGCAGCAGTGCAGTGGCAGATGTCGTTCTGGAGCATGTAGTGCAGGCAAGTGAGCTCTCAGGGGAACAGCCAGCAATATATATGTGCTGGAGAGGCAGATACTGTCCCATGTGTCCAAAGTGATAGGTCCAAGTCGTTTGCATCTTCTGAATCTGGCCAATCCATGGAATAGCAGCACCAATACACGCCCACAGCATCCTTCAAATCTTCAACTTCATGACATACATGATTTTGCAACATTGTTGTGGGTGACCAACTGAATTTCCAGCAACCGACTCGTTCAAATTTCGAAAACGCGTCCGTTGCCAGGCTAGGCCATTGTCAATGGGTGCGCACCGATCGGTCCATTGCTGATCAACGCGTACAGGGGTACAATGCGTACCCACACACATTGAATGCAATGGGCCGGCCGGGGGCACCGATCGGTCCATTGCGGTACAACGCGTACAGGGGTACAACGCGTACCCGCACACATTGAATGCAATGGGCCGGCCGGGGGCAGCAATCGGTCCATTGCGGTACAACACGTACAGGGGTACAACGCTGCACTCGCACACATTGAATGCAATGGGCCGGCCGGGGCACCGATCGGTCCATTGCTGATCAACGCGCATAGGGTACAACGCGTACCCGCACACATTGAATGCAATGGGCCGGCCGGGGCACCGATCGGTCCATTGCGGTACAACGCATACAGGGGTACAACGCGTACCTTCACACATTGAATGCAATGGGCCGGCCGGGGGCACCGATCGGTCCATTGCTGATCAACGCGTACAGGGGTACAACGCGTACCTGCACACATTGAATGCAATGGGCCGGCCGGGGCACCGATCGGTCCATTGCTGTTCAACGCATCCCTGTACAAGTGACTGGCATATGTCACCATGCCTGTCTCAGATGAACATATGCCAGCCACAGATAGCTCCCAGGGAGTGAGGGGCACACCTACAACACGACAGCCTGTCCAAACTGTATCATAAGGCATGTAAGGCTGCATTTCCTATTGTGTGTATGTTGGTGTACATGTTGTCCTGTGGGTGTCACCTGGGGGCAGCCACCCCCAGGCTGTGCACGTGTTCATGGGGACAGGATCCTGGGTGTTACGTGTACATGACCACTGTGATGTGCAACTGTTCATATCTGTGCATGTGTCATGGTCACATTTCACGGTGGTGTATGTGTATGTCATGTCACATACCCCGTGAGTCCCATGTGGGACGGTATGTTTGAGCCAGGGTGACCCAGTGGCACAATAGTGATGGTCCTCCACAGTCTGTGTGCATGTAGTGTTTACAATGTCTCTGATTTCATGTGCACAATGGGAGACAGTCTCCACATCCACGTTGTGTGTGCATGGACTTTGATGTTGTGCGTGTGTGTGTCACAGACATCCATGTCTGTCCTGCAGTGGCAAGTGGGACCACTACCTGTGGGGGTCATGGTTGTTTTGCTCTGGTGTATACCTGATACTCCATGTGATGCCAGTGTCCATGTGGCAATACAGGGTCCCTGGGAATGTACCTGTCGTTGAGCTGTGATGCCTGGGGCACATCTGTCCTCACATGTCACTGTGGGGGGTGATTGTGACACGGCAGCAGGAGATGGGAACTGTGACACGGCCTCATGATATCCAATGGGCCAACCTGGGACTTATTGATGCCACTTGTTGAACCGTGATGACAGATGTTGGCCATGTATGTACCATACATGTCCTTACGGAACTGCACACTTCATGTAGTTGTGCCTCATAATGATGTATGTTGTGATATTGAGTGTGTTCAATGCCGCATATGTGGGGTGACTGACAATCTTGCTTTCTTCTCCTCTGCACTGCAGGGCTCCTGCTGTCCATCGACCATTCCCAGACCTGGCAACGATGGTGGAACGGGACAGCATCCGACGGTACCGCTTCACCAGGCAGCTGATTGAGGATTTGGCAGTGCAGTTGGCCCCACATTTGCAGCCTGGCCGGCCGTATCCTACAGCGCTGACCCCCAAGGTGAAGGTGATGGCAGCCCTACACTTCTTTGCCACCGGTACCTTCCAACATACTGTGGCGACTGCTGGTGGGATGTCACAGACCATGTTGAGCCGTGTGCTCCGCGATGTTTTGGAGGCAAATGTTGCTATTCCTGAACCGGTACATCTATTTCCCTAGACTGCAACGACTCACTGACGTGAAGAGTGACTTCTATGCCCTGGGGAGGATGCCGCATGTCATTGGCTCCATTGATGGGACACATGTGGCTTTGGTACCACCACAGGCCCAGGAGCAGGCCTACCGTAACCGCAAGCACTACCACTCGGTCAATGCACTGGTGGTGTGTCTTGCAGATATGACCATCACACACGTGTGTGCCCGTTTCCCTGGTTCAGCACACGATGCCTTTGTGATGAGGAGTAGTCGCATCCCCAGGATGATGGCACAGATGCAGAACCAGCGTGCCTGGCTTGTCGGTGTGTACTGACTTTGTGCCATTGTGTGTGATCTGATCTGTAGTATTCCGCCCACTTTTCCAAGTCAGCTAATGTGCACTTGTCTGTCCGTAGGTGACTCGGGATACCCCAACATGCCGTGGTTGCTGACACCCCTCAGGAACCCTGTGACACCAGCCCAGATGCGCTACAATGAGGCACATGGTCGGACCAGGAGAGTGATTGAGCGGACATTTGGTCTCCTGAAGAGCCGCTTCCGCTGCTTGGACAAGACAGGAGGGTCCCTCCCATATGCCCCAGCGAAAGTGTGCAAGATTATCATCGTCTGCTGCATGCTCCACAACCTGGCAGTGCGGAAGGAGTTGCCTCTCATCCAGGATGACAATGACCAACATCTGCCACCTGTGGAGGATCCTGGCCTGGACCACGATGCCAGTGATGATGATGATGATGAGGGTGATGTCCGCACACAGCTCATCACCAACTTCTTTAGCTGAATGTGAGTATCCTGAGGTGTCATGTCAATGATGTGAGTTGGCATGATATGTGTAGGTGGTGCTCTGGTGCTGTTGGAGTGTGTCCATGGGCTACTTGACTGGATGTGTGTAGCGATGTGTGCTTACAGGTGGTCTGTACTCCCCAACAGTGTTGACATGCTAACTTGGTTCTGGGTGGGTATCTTGTAACATGTATTGTGCATGAGTTTTGCTGTTCTGTCCTGTTCTCCATTGCTTTTGACTGTGTGTCATTTCTGTCCTTCACAGGGTACTTTCAGATTCGTTTGGTCAACTGTGTCCACCGACGACGTGATTGTACTTCCAGGGTGGTAGCTGTTGTGTCCCTACAGGTGATGTGCGCCACACCCATGGACTTCCTTCCTTCTACAGTTGTTGACTGTGTGCCTGCTGCCAGGTGGGATTACCTTGCATCTGTAGTGGTTACGACATGTTGCAACTGTGTAATAAACCTGTGCTTCACTTTGTGATGTGCGTTGTCTGTGGTCACACATTTGACTGCCATTTGCTTACTGCACCTGTGGTCTACTTGACTACAACTGGGAATAGGTGTGGTGTCTGTGCATTGCACCGTCTTCCCTGGCAACATCAGTGTAGGCAATGAGTCAGATGGCCTAGGTGTGTATGTGTTGTGTAGCCCTGGTGGTGTGTCTCCCTCATATGTGTCACGTTGCCTTTACTCACATGCCTGTGTTGTACTTGCTGTTGCAGTTCGCATACACAGTTTAATTTTGCAGTTCATCATCCCCATGACAGCACCCACGTTGGAATCACAACAGAGGCAAGTATGGTGTATTAGTGTGTTTATTGTGATACATTTGTGTGAATAGTGCATAGGATGGTTAGTGCTGTACATATATCTTGCAATCAGAAGTTCCTAGGTGAATTGAAAGTCCTGGTAGACAAAATCCCCAGTATCGGGGCCACAGTTGTCTGAGACATTGGTCCAACTTGTACTCCCATGTAATGTGTGGGAGTTGTGTTGCCGTCAACAGGGTGAACAGTTTGTGCACAAAGGTGAACATCCAGAACAGGTTCAGGCTTCCTGGGAGTTGCACTTGGCCATCGGCCTCTCACTTGCCCCTCCTCGGACGACCCCTCTTCTTTGGGGGGCCCCTCAAGTACAGGCTGCTGCGGTGCAGGGGACTCTCCGCCAGAGTCATCCTCACTCCCTGTGGCAGTTGCAGTTTGTTCAGCACCAGATGTTGTTGGCACACAGGGAGGTGTAGACTGGTTGTTGTTCATCTGGCGGAGGCATTGTAAAATGTCCCTGTGCACCGCCGTCATCTCTTGCAGTGCGTCCCACTTGGACTCCACGCGGGACATGTGTGAGTCCAAGCGGGCATGATGGGCAGCCTGCTGCTGTTTCATGTCTCTGAGGAGCCCCACTACCTGGCTGAGATCTCCGGTGCTGGACTGGTACGCATCGGCTATGCGTACCAGTTGTGGGTCATCATGCACACCAGCAACCTCTGCAAGCAGCGACCTCTGTCTCCCACCCCTCCCACCACCACTGCCGACATATGCAGTGCGTGCAGTGGCACGCACAGATGACCCTGGTCCCCCTTGGGGGTTGGTGGTGGTGGTGGTGTCCATGGCCCCACGTTGGTCCAGGGTCCCTGTGCTGGTGTTGCTCCTTGTTCTGTCCATGTCGGCAGGGATGGTATTTGTGGTGACAGTCGTTGGAGGGGTGGGTGCAGGGGGTGCAGCTGGTGGTCCTGCTGGTGCTGCAGCTGGTGGTCCTGCTGGTGCTGCATGTTGACTTGCACCGGATGTGCCAGGTTGGTCTTCTTCGTCCGAGGAGGGCAGAGGCTGTACGACACCAGTGAGCTCCGCATCCTCTTGAGCCTGGGACTGGGACTCCTCAGCGTCTGCTGCTGTGTCCCCATCATCACCTGTTTTTGGGAGACACACACAATGTATGTTATGTTTCTGCAGGCATCAATGGTTGACACACCTGACAGTTGTGACTGTGCCTCTGGGTGCGGGCCTGTACATTGCATTGTCCTAAGTCGTCACAGTCAGGGGTTGATATTGGTGTAGCACATTGTCCTGCATTATTTGGGCATTTCTATGTATTTGTTGGGGTGTGAACATGGTCTGCATTGGTTGTATTTGGTTGACAGCCGGCCCTCCTTCCCACCCAGCCAGTCAGTTATCCCACCATGGACTTTGCTTGCATTGCAGGGAGTGGAAGTTGTCTTTCAGGATGTCAGTCAGTGGTGTCCTGCTGTTGGTTGTTGCACAGTTGCCAGCAGGGCTGTGTGCTCCCCACAGCAGTAGCCAGTGTCAGCCATCTTGTCAGTCCTTATCCACTCCCTGTGATGTGAGCATGGTTCAGGGTGGTGTTGATGGGACAGTTGTGGGGGTGAGCTATGTCTGTGACTATGACTCCCATCATGCTATTGCCTCCACCCCACTTCCCAGCATTCCCATACTTACTTGCTTTTGTGGGGAGTTCAGTGTGTGTGGGTGTGAGAGCAATGGCAAGATGGCTGACAGTGGTGTCCTGCTGTTGGTTGGTGTGCAGTTCCCAGCATGCCCTTGTGCTCCCCACAGCAGTAGCCAGTGTCAGCCATCTTGTCAGTCCTTATCCACTCCCTGTGATGTGAGCATGGTTCAGAGTTGTGTTGATGGGACAGTTGGGGTGAGCTATGTCTGTGGCTATGACTCCCATCATGCTATTGCCTCCACCCCACTTCCCAGCATTCCCATACTTACTTGCTTTTGTGGGGAGTTCAGTGTGTGTGGGTGTGAGAGCAATGGCAAGATGGCTGACAGTGGTGTCCTGCTGTTGGTTGGTGTGCAGTTCCCAGCATGCCCTTGTGCTCCCCACAGCAGTAGCCAGTGTCAGCCATCTTGTCAGTCCTTATCCACTCCCTGTGATGTGAGCATGGTTCAGGGTGGTGTTGATGGGACAGTTGTGGGGGTGAGCTATGTCTGTGACTATGACTCCCATCATGCTATTGCCTCCACCCCACTTCCCAGCATTCCCATACTTACTTGCTTTTGTGGGGAGTCCAGTGTGTGTGGGTGTGAGAGCAATGGCAAGATGGCTGACCGTGGTGTCCTGCTGTTGGTTGGTGTGCAGTTCCCAGCATGCCCTTGTGCTCCCCACAGCAGTAGCCAGTGTCAGCCATCTTGTCAGTCCTTATCCACTCCCTGTGATGTGAGCATGGTTCAGGGTGGTGTTGATGGGACAGTTGTGGGGGTGAGCTATGTCTGTGACTATGACTCCCATCATGCTATTGCCTCCACCCCACTTCCCAGCATTCCCATACTTACTTGCTTTTGTGGGGAGTTCAGTGTGTGTGGGTGTGAGAGCAATGGCAAGATGGCTGACAGTGGTGTCCTGCTGTTGGTTGGTGTGCAGTTCCCAGCATGCCCTTGTGCTCCCCACAGCAGTAGCCAGTGTCAGCCATCTTGTCAGTCCTTATCCACTCCCTGTGATGTGAGCATGGTTCAGGGTGGTGTTGATGGGACAGTTGTGGGGGTGAGCTATGTCTGTGACTATGACTCCCATCATGCTATTGCCTCCACCCCACTTCCCAGCATTCCCATACTTACTTGCTTTTGTGGGGAGTTCAGTGTGTGTGGGTGTGAGAGCAATGGCAAGATGGCTGACAGTGGTGTCCTGCTGTTGGTTGGTGTGCAGTTCCCAGCATGCCCTTGTGCTCCCCATGACACAGCAACAGTGTCAGACATCTTTGATGGGCCTTTCCACTCTCTGTGGGATGTGCATGCGTGAGTGTGAGCTTGCTGGGCCATGTGGTGGGGGATGTAGAGCTGTGCCTACGACTCCCATCATGCTATTGCCTCCACCCCCCTTCCCAGCATGCCCATGCTTCCTTCCTTTTGACTCTGCTTCCCTGTGGGGTGGGCTGCCTGTGCTGACAGGATGGCTGGGAGTGTTGTCCTGGCAGTTGTTTGGCTAAAAGTCCAAAGAGTGTCCCTGTGCTTCACACAACATAACCCAGGGTGGTGGTTCTTTGTGGGATCTTCAGTTAGGATGTGAGGCATTGCATTCTCCCAGGTGGGTTCTGTGGAGTATGTGTTGAGGGTGTGTGTGAGGGGAGGTGCTTGTGACTATGGTCAGTGCTGCAAGTCCTCCTTCCCACCCAGCCAGATATCCCACCATGGAACGTGCTTGCATTGCAGAGAGTGCAAGTTGGCTTTCAGGATGTCAGGCAGTGGTGTTGTGCTGTTTGTTGGTGCACAGTTGCCAGCAGGGCCTTGTGCTCCCCACAGCAGTAGCCAGTGTCAGCCATCTTGTGAGTCCTTATCCACTCCCTGTGATGTGAGCATGGTTCAGGGTGGTGTTGATGGGCCAGTTGTGGGGCTGAGCGATATCTGTGCCTACTACTCCCATCATGCTATTGCCTCCACCCCCCTTCCCAGCATGCTTCCTTCCTTTTGACTCTGCTTCCCTGTGGGGTGGGCTGCCTGTGCTGACAGGATGGCTGGGAGTGTTGTCCTGGCAGTTGTTTGGCTAAAAGTCCCAAGAGTGTCCCTGTGCTTCACACAACATTACCCAGGGTGGAGGTTCTTTGTGGGATCTTGAGTTAGGATGTGAGGCATTGCATTCTCCCAGGTGGGTTCTGTGGAGTTTGTGTTGAGGGGGGGGGGTGAGGGGAGGTGCTTGTGACTATGGTCAGTGCTGCGAGTCCTCCTTCCCACCCAGCCAGCCAGATATCCCACCATGGAACGTGCTTCCATTGCAGGGAGTGGAAGTTGTCTCTCAGGATGTCAGTCAGTGGTGTCCTGCTGTTGGTTGTTGCACAGCTGCCAGCAGGGCCTTGTGCTCCCCACAGCAGTAGCCAGTGTCAGCCATCTTGTGAGTCCTTTTCCACTCCCTGTGATGTGCGCATGGTTCATGGTGGTGTTGATGGGCCAGTTGTGGGGGTGAGCAATATTTGTGACTTCGACTCCCATGATGCTATTGGCTACACTGACTTGCCCAGTATACACAGAATTCCTTCCTTTCAGTGGTCTTCACTGTGTGTTGGTGTTGTAGTGGTGGCTACATGTCTGGATGTGTTTGTTAGTTCTATTTGTGCCACTGCCTAGCTGTAGTTGTAGTTGTGTTTGTACATGTGATGACACGGTTAAATGTAACTTTGAGATGGCATGTGTTGTGTTTATCTGACTGACATACACATTTTGGGATGATTCTGTTCTGGTTGCTGTGTAATTGCTATGAGTGCATGGTTTGACTCTCCCCTTGACAGTGATGTGTGTGTGTATTGTGGCAGAATATTGTGTACATTTGTTGTGTACTCACCAGGCTCTGGGATGTTCTCTAGTCCATAGACGCTCACTGGCGGAAGGATGGCCCGCACCTTCTCCTCCCAGGGCCTGAGGTATACTGGCTTGGCAGGAGGGCCACTGCCGGTGTATTGGCTCAGGAGGTAGTCCTTCTTGAGCAGCTCCCGTACCCTCCTGCGCACGTCATACCACCTGTTCTGGATGTCAGTCTTTGTGCGCAGACATGGTGATTGTGCGTTCACCCTGTTGATGATCCTCTCCCACATCTTGGTTTTCTGGGAGATGGGGGTCTGTTGGACCAGTGTGCCAAACAGCTGTGGCTCTACCCTGAGGATCTCGTCTACCAGGACTTCCAATTCACAATCTAGGAACTTGTGATTCTTCTTGGGGGCATGGTGATGGGTGGTGATGGTGAGTGATGTGTGTGTTGGTGTGCAGGTGAGGGTGTGTGAGTGTGTGTTTTGCTGGGTGTATGTGAGGTAGCTATTTGTTGGTGTGCTGATGGTGTGTGGCTTGTGTGAGGGATGAGCTGTGGGTGTGTGGTTGCTGTCTGTTGAGTGCTGGCAGTAGAATGGCATTTGCAAAGGATCATGGTTGGGATTTGTGTCCTTTATATGGGTGGAGTTGTGGGTGTGTCTTTGTTCTGTGTCCCCACCCCCCAGTATTTATTGACTTTGTAATTGCTTGTTTGGCCTTTTTTGTGTATTTTTCCTTAGGACTTTTTGTGCATGTTGGAAACGTTCTTGTGACCGAGTCGGACCCTGCATTTGTCTCGTACGGTCTTCTCCGTTTCGCTCACGCTGTGTTTGTGCAGTTTTCTATGCTGCGTACGCGTCGGTCGCGGTGTTTTGTGTTACTCGGCTCGGTTTTGTATGCGTGTCGGTCGTACGGCTTGTCCTCCGTTCGACTCGGTCGTGGTTTTCGCGCCTTGCATCGTACTTTGCGGTTTGGAGTTCGCGTGTACGTTTCGGTTGGATTTGTTCCGGGTGCGTGTCGGTCGGTTCGATTCGCGTGTTTTTCCGGCCGGATTGCTGTTTTCCGTGCGGCTCGGTCGTTCGGCTTGGGTTCAGTACGTGTCGGTTGGATTTTGCACGCCTTGCATCGTACTTGGCGTGTCGGGCGCCACAGGTACGTGTCGGTCGGAATAAATTCCGGCTCCGAGTCGGTCGGTGCTTTTTCCGGCCCGAATCGGAATCGACCCCTATGTGTCTACAATAATGGACTTGTCATTATTGGGAATTGCAACAACATCAGTTTGCAAAAAAAAAATATTATAATTTGTAGCAGAAATATCTCTCTAGGGCTTAGAATCACTATTCGTTTGTACGGTAAAGCCAAAGGAACAAGGTATCAGATTCTTCTGAAGCAATCACAAACAATTTATTTTATATCACATAAAAAATCTGTACATTCCTACATGATTGAATGCTTGTTATGCATACATGGAGACAAAGATAGATTCCCTGTATCAATTTACAGAAGGTGATTTCACATAATTAAAGTGTCCATTATACACCCTGAAGTAGTCCCAAATTATGATAGATATGAAAAAGCTGCATGTCTTTTGTTTGCAGCATGCAACTCTTCCTTGCTGTGAGTCGATCAGCTTATCTGCAGAAATTCCTATTGAACTGTTCTAAAACAAGGTCGACGCGTTCCGGCCTCTAAAATTAGGCCTCCTCAAAACAATAACAAGGTTTTGTTTATACATTCCTGAAAATATGCATAAATAAACATATATAAGCTACTCATGTAGCTGTGTCTTTGACTATATATACACATCGCATAATGTCAGATCCGATCGTGACTCAAATCAAGACCACGCTAATAGAATAAATAAAAACAGTCCAATGACTTCCTCAGGATCCTATTTTTCAAAAGTCCATTAGTGCTACAGTACAACTTTCTCAGTGAGGTGAATACTGGCCACAAATTTGAACATTTGATGTGACCTAATTATCAACTAAAATCTTTTCAGATGTATTAGACTTTTGCATCATAATCATCTCCGTTCTCATAATTTGATGTACACATCGGCATTGCAATGGGGGAGCTCATTGAACTCTCCGGCAGTATGAGATCATGTCGGTATGCAGTTGAGAGAATCCTTGAGGAAATATATCCCTAATGGCAAATTATCAAGTGAGCCTGTGTCAAACTTATCGGTCGGTCTTGCATGATGAAAACTTTAACCGGGAACAACATACTAATTTAGGAGATGACCATATACCCAATGTAAACACTGAAGCTTTTAAAGTTGCAGCTGATGCCCGGCCGACCCCCAAATGTCAAGCTGCTAAAACCAAGAAGAGTGTGGTGTAGGCAGAGAATAAAAAGGCCCCTTCGGTGTTAGCACAAGACCGACAAGCTAAAGAGCTTACTGTATGTAGTGCTCTTATTGGCTCAATAAATGCTGAGAAACATGGCTGGCATGATGCTCCAATGAGACGCTTGCAGTGTGCATTACCATTCTAAGGGGCAAATTCTCAAGGACTCATCGCCGAGTTAACGGCACTTTAGCGCAGCAAAAGTGGCAAAAGAATTATCGCCCCATTCACAAGCTGGTGCAAACTCCCCACATCGCCAGTATACCAGCGATAGCTGCCGCAAAAAACATCGCCACGGATGAGAGAGACAACTAACGCTAATGATATGCAGAGTAGGCGTTCCCGTGCACAAACACACGAAAACTCCACTTCGCGATATTCTCAATGACCAGCCAGATCTGCGATGCAATCCAAAAACAGGCGATAAGGCGCGTTAGCAGCATGGATTTAACACCTGCCTTATACTGGTGTTAAGCAGGACGACAACCTGCAGTATGAAAGGGAGTCCAGCCCAGAGCCACATCGGCAGACCAACACATGTCATGGAGCTACTGATCATGCAGCTCGGAGCCCCAAGAGGCCCACAACACCCACCGGCACCCCCCCCCCCGGCCCCCCACCACCCCCAGGACCACCCCCCCCCGGACTACCACCGAGGCAGCGCAGAATGAGACAGCGGTCCTTCCGAAAACACACCAGCCTCGGAGACTTAACTCCAGAGGAAGTCATCGCCCACTACAGGCTCAAAAGGACGACCATCCTCCGCATCCTGACCCACATTGCCCACAGGCTGACGGTACCAACACAGCGGAGAACCAACATCCCTCCGCAGACAAAGCTGCTGGCTGTGCTGCACCTGTTGGCCTCTGGTACCTTCCAACCAACAACTGCCAGAGTCGGAGGAGTCTCACAGCCAGCCCTATCAAAGTTCCTCACACCTGTCTTGGATGCCATCATCATCTTGGTACCCCAGTACCTTCACTTCCCCCACACTGCGCAGGAACAGCTGGAGACCAAGCAAGGCTTCTACGCCATAGCTGGATACCCGCACGTATTGGGGCAATTGACTGCACACATGTTCTACTTGTGCCCCCTGCCGACACTGCACACAATTACCGCAACAGGAAGCACATGCATTCCATCAATGTGCAGGCAATAGTGGACCACCGGGGACTCTTCACCAATGTCATCGCCAGCTACCCAGGCAGTGTGCATGATTCCTACATCTTCCGACAGTCCATCATCAACCAGCGCTTCGAGGATGGCACCTACGGAAATGCACTGCTCGTTGGTAAGTACCAACGGAACACACCACACACCTCAACTCCACAATCATGCAACTCGCAACTGTGGGAATGCACACGTTACAACATCACATACGACATGCCAAACAACATTCCCACCTACCAGACACGACAACACATGGAACTGTGGTAACAGGGGCCAGACATGTAGACAAGCCATCCACTTAATGGTACCTCTGCCACACAATAGCAGGATGTGGTGAGAGGCGGGAACCAAATATGTGTGAGGGAGGCAAGTGACCCATGAATCAGAATGTACACAATGCCAAGTGTGGCGGGGATGTGCTGGACAGACTTAAGTATGCAGAGCACAGACATGTCCATGTGGACTTATACTGCTGGTGTTTGTAGTGTCGTAGACAGTGGGCGCTACCATGTTACCTCAGGCAGTGGGGTAGACCCTGGACATGTAGCCATGTCGTCCCCCCTGTAAGCGTAAGCGGAGTGGGCTGGGCCAGTGTAGGAGTGGCAATCAATAGCCCGGGGCTCAGGGTGTGGTTCACTTCCGGGATGGCCACCAAGGCAACTACTGCGTGTGTCTCTGTTCCCGCCATATCCTGACCATAGGCCTACACACACGTGGCCGACCACCTTCAACAGCCAATTTCACAGTGTCGTTGTCAGGCTTGTAGACATGCGCAGACAGTCATGACAATGGTGTGTCCCAGGAGTGAAAGTGATGCAACCGCGCAGCGCACACAAGTAAATAGGCTCGGGGGAGTGAGGAGCAGTGAGGCAACGTAATACACATGGATGCCGCTCATTTGCCACATGCAAGACATGTCAAACATCAATCCCAAAGTCCCACACATCACACACCAATATACTAATAAGGCTGCCAACACAGAATGCAGAACCACTGATTGACACATCTCTCTCCCCTGTCACAGGTGATCAAGGATATGCACTCTGCCCGTGGATGATGACATCCCTCCGAGCCCCGAACACCCAGGCCCAGAGGCAGTACAATGCGGCCCACATACGCACCAGGGGCATTGTGGAGTGCTCATTTGGCGTGTTGAAGTCACGTTTCAGGTGCCTGGACATCACAGGTGGAAGACTGCTGTACAGCCCGCAAATAGTGTGCAAGATGATCATTGCATTTTGTGTGTTGCACAACATATGTGTACGCACCAATGCCCCATGAATCCAAGTGCTTGATGCACCGGACGATGATGATGAAGATGAGGCAGGTGGACCACACCCCAGTGCAGCAGCAGCTGGAATAGCCCGAAGGGACACTATCATTCATAATTTCTTCACATAGGCACGTCACATGGGGACTGTCCTTAGCAATCATGGGACAGGTCAAAATGACCACAGGCACATCATGTGCAAATAAATTCATTCCTAGACACATCCCCTGTGTGCATGTCACTCCTCTGCATTGGCACATCGCTCGGACAAGTGTATGTGCAACATTTAGTGCTGTCAATTTCACCAATGGC
This sequence comes from Calotriton arnoldi, assembly GCA_963921515.1. NCBI lineage: Eukaryota > Metazoa > Chordata > Amphibia > Caudata > Salamandridae > Calotriton > Calotriton arnoldi. The sequence continues at coordinate 466,746 of CAWUFW010001883.1, forward strand.
AATTGGATGGTTATCGGGATCCTGTTTTCCTGCGGACTGAACCGCGTCTTTCTCTTCTTCTTCTCCTTGCCTTCCCTGGCCCCGAGGTCCCAGGCTGGTCCTCCGTGGGGCTTGTGGGGTTCGGGTTGACCTCTGTACTTGCTCCAGCTCCCTCCATTGTGCTTCGCAGTTGTTATGTCTTTTTTATTTCTTTCTGGTTTTTTTGCTGCTTTTATGGTGATTTTTCCCACCTGACGTGGGAATTGCAAGCCTGCCGCTGCTTGTTGATGATTTTTCTATTGCGATTGGGCCCATCGCCACTTTTTTCACGTTCGGGTTTCCTTTTTTATCGCCGTCGCAATAGTTGTATCGCGGACATTTGACGCGTTATTGGGAAACTATTGCATGTTACCGCCGTGTTGAGAATACGACGTTAACACAGAGTTATTTTCCCGCGATAGACAGCGATATGAAAACGTGCGTTAGCCTTTTTTGGCGATGATTATCGCACGTTCTTGGGAATATCCCCTTAAGTCTATTTACCCAGAAGCTGTTACGGGGGGACAGGTCCTCGCAGACCTGTTACTGCTAAATGCGCAAGTCACCCCACCTTGGCACAGAGACAAATCTCGGGATCTAAATGGATTGTACTGGTTCTGGAGATAAGCTTCAAGCATACGGTACAAGCTGATTTCTTAGAGGGTTGTTGTATCAGGCCATATGTACAACAGTTTATATATCAATATCACACCCTTGTGTTGACGTCTGTTTCAACCAATCGTCATTACTAGAGAATGGTGAATATTAATACATCGGTGATAATGCCCATCATATCTATAATTCATGAGGTTACATTTCATTCCCTAGTACATATTATTTATCTATATTGCAATGATAGTCATTAAACATGAATTTTGGCTTAATATCCCCTCACTGGTGGTGGGCAACAGAAAAGATCATTATGGTGATTACAAATACATCAATGATAACACCAGTCATAAATGCAGTACATAAAGTGACATTACATTCTCTAGTGTGTACTGTATACACCTGTGTTCCAAAAATGGACAAGTATAACTTTCACATTTTTTATCTCATCAATAACAGTATGGTACAAAGCATTTGGCAACAAATGGCATGGAGCTGCATGGCGTACACTTATGTTTCTGTACTTTATGAATGCTAGGAACAATGCTTTAAGATTCCAAAGCATATAGACCTAACAACATTGGTCCCAAGATTTATTAGAATTATATGTGTGTCCACTCAGAACCAGTTACTGACCTCGAAGCGGAGGATTAGCAGCACTGTCGAAAAGTGCCCGAGCAGTTCCTCCCATAGTTCCTGCTGTTGCAATGAGGAACTTGCTTATGTGTGCCTGAGCGGACAGTGCTGCTGAAGTAGGGACCAACCATGGCATGCAACGCTTGCTTGTGCAGTTGAAGTGACTTGCCGATGTAGCTGTACACTTGCCCGCTTCTCATCGAGCGGCCTACACAGCAGAGAAGAAACAGGTGAAGCCGTGGTGTGTGCCCAAGTGTGCCAGATGGACTAAGATTGTCATTAGTCTATGGCACTTGTCAATTGTGTGCATGTGCGTACTACGCCACAGGAAGTGGAAGCTGGTATTCTGAGACATTTGCAAGTGGGCTGAAGTGACTGAGTGGCTGCCCATGGCCCAATCCCCAATTGGATCCAGTCATCACTGCCCCAAAGGACCTTGAAGCAACCTAGTTGCCGATGTGTTCCTGAAAGAGTACTGCATTCATGCTCATTCCAGGGAGGCCCAAATGAGTGACCCCAAGGATGACCCATCCAGAAGGACTACAACAGAAGGGCCCACCTGCTGCTGATGAGTCCGCCCAGAAGAGGATCTCCATCTGAAGACAGCCGCACACCACTGATGCCTCTAGGACACTGTTATGCACCCTGCATCTGCCCACTAGGTGCAGAGAAGCCTCGCCTGGATCAATCACAACCGGTTGGAACACCTCCTCCCCAGAGAGGGAGGAACAAGATTTGAAGCGCGGGAAGCCAATGCAAGGCCTACCCGGGCCACACAACAAAGGCGAGAGGCTGATTGCTATTACTACCAGAGACTGGAAACCATGCGGGAAAAGCACTGCAGCTGCACTACCACCCACACCACAGCATCCCTAGAGTAAAGAGGGGCGGGTGGGAGGGGGCAGAGTGAGAAAGATGGAAAGCGTTACCTGGCATTTTAGCCTCATGCCGGTAACCCGGGTAGGAATCACTGACAAAATATCGAAGGTCAGAATATCGACCTACAGAAATATCGACGCAAGAATATTGAAGTCAAGAATATCGACATCATATCTACATTATGGTAAGTACAAAAATATCGGAAAAAAAATATCGATGTCAAAAATATCGTTGTTAAAAATATCGTTTTTTATTTAAGTTAAAAAATAAAGTAAATAATACATATAATTAAAATAAACATAGTTAAAAATATTTTAAAATGTTTAAAAATTATAAGTAATATATATGTAATGTAAAAATAAATTAAACATATGCATATAATATATATACTTACTAATAATTTTTAATAATTATTTTATTAACATAATTTTTTTTAAATATCATATAAATTATAAATACATCTATACACATAAAACAATAATATAAATAAAAATGTAATAAATATATATAACAAATTAAAAAATTAAAATTATTTTTAATCTTTTTAAAATTAATTATATACTACATTAACTAAAATAATACAAAAAATATTAGATATCGGAGGTAATAAAATTACTATTCCAACTCCAAACAGTGCGATAGTAGGGAAAATGTTGGATAGCGTAGGGGTAAAAATTACTATTCCCACCCCAGTGAGTGCAACAGTAGGGAAAGTGTTGGATAGCGTAGGGGTAAAAATTACTATTCCCACTCCAGTGAGTGCAACAGTAGGGAAAGTGTTGGATGGCGTAGGGGTTAAAATTACTATTCCAACTCCAGTGAGTGTAACAGTGTGGAAAATGTACGATAGCGTAGGGGTTAAATTAACATACTTATTAATTAAATAATTTTTGTAAAATAAATAACATATTAATAATTAATTAACTAAAAATTTAATAGTAAATCCCAATAAAATTAAATTAATATTTACTTAAATAACATTAAATTACTTCCCACCCTATTCCCCCATAAACACACAACCCGCTACACATAAAAGAACACAATTAATTTAATTATCAATTAATCAATTAATAAAAATTAATTACCAATTAATAATAAATTAACAATAAATTAATTAACAATAACAATAAATAAAAAATAATAATAAATTAATTATAATTAATATAATTATAAACTAATCGATTAATAAAAATTAATTACCAATTAATAATTAATTGACAAATTAATTATCAATAACAATAAATAAAAATATATTAATTCATTCATTAATTATAATTAAATTACTTTCCACCCTATTCCCCTATAAACCCACAACCCGCTACACATAAAAATTTACATAATTAATTTAATTATCAATTAATCAATTAATAAAAATTAATTACCAATTAATAATTAATTGACAAATTAATTAACAATAACAATAAATAAATAAATAAATTATAATTAACATAATGATAACTTAATCAATTAATTTTTTTGCCAATTAATAATTAATTAACAATAAATTAATAATCAATAACAATAAATAAAAACATATTAATTAATTAATTATAATTAAATTACTTCCCACCCTATTCCCCTATAAACCCACAACCCGCTCTGATACTAAAACGCAAAATTTACTTTAAAAAAATTACTAATTTCTAAACATTTAATACATATATTTAAAAATAATAAAAATACATTACAAAAAATGTTAAACATACATATAAAATACATACTAAAATACATAACACTAATATAAACAACGATATTTTTGCTAACGATATTACTTACTTCGATATTACTTACTTCGGTATTACTTACTTCGATATAAAAAAAAAACGATATTACTTACCTTAAGGTCGATATTCTGGTCACCGATATTCTTGACATCGATATTCTGTCCCTACGATATTAAAAACTCGATATTAGTGTAGGTCGATATAAAAAAATCGATATTTTGACTGCGCACCCCGGGTAATTGATACTTTTCATGTTAGTGGGTATCATTGAGTTTTATCACATGAGATACACTAATATACCATTTTTCCGCTGTTGCCTTTATGTCAGGTTACCTTGGAGCCTTGATAGAGTTTGACAGCTTATTGACTGAAGCTGAACACCAAGCATAGGAAACCTCTTCTTCGAAACATTTGAGAAGAATGTGGATGCATCAAAGCTTAGCTATGCTGGATCTTCTTTGGCCTTCACAGCCAACTGGTGTGGTGCCTTTGTGTCACAGTCCTTCTGTAAAACCTTGCAGTCAGGTCTGAGGTGTTGGACAGAAGGAAATTGTGTTCAGAGATGTCACCAAGTTTATTCACACTTTTGGCTGAAGTATGAATACATTTTTCATTTGTCATTTATTGAGCAGCAGATACAGTTTTTAAATGATGTCTGCATGGGTGCAATCAAGGTATTGGTGTTGGTAAGCCAAGGAACAGTGAAGGCCCATGTCACGTATGGGTTCAGGACTGGCGTACAGATGAATTCCAGAATTACCTGCTACTGCTATACAATTCTCTAGAGTGAGGATATCCTGCAAGGAAGATTTATGACAACACAGTATGTATGTAGTCTTTTCAATGCACGTCTTTACTCCTAGCTCACCAGCATCAACAAAGGCAGCAGCCATGATAATTGCATAATAGGTCTTCTATGGCCAGGACAAGAGGGTGTTTATACAACTAACTGCTTGCAACCATATCCAGAGCAGTATGTGGACCAAAGTATCATTAGCAAGAGTCCAAACTATCCCCGGGTCGGATCTGGCATGTTGGAAGACATATCATGTGATTCCTTCATGTTTATGAAAAATCAGTAGCAGACAAATTGGTGTCAACCATTGTATGGGACAGCTATTGCTTAGACAGCCAAGATTCTGCTCCCGAGATCAATCATTCCCCATAGGACCTAGTCAAGTATCAAACCCTTCAGCAGGGGATTCTGTTTGTTCTGTTCCCAATCACAAATAGTGGAGCCAGCTTTATTCCATGCTCTTGCTGGCAGTAAAGGGGTTTGGAGATTTCTGGTCAGTTATGGATTCAATAAAGGGCCACCAAGTGTGACAGAAGTATCACTTTCAAGGTGAATACTCTTTAAAAAATCATCAATTGATCATTTAAGGGTAATACTTGATAACACTGATCTTCAGGATGTGTGCTTCTACATGCCAATAAAGTAGAACCATCAGAGGTTTCACTCATTTGCAGTAATGGAACTGTAAAATAAATTGCTCATGGTATTCAATGGTCTGGGCACTTCTTTCAAACAGCGAAGGCATCAACGTTTATCAAGGCTGCTAAATGCATATGGAAACTAGGTGCATCTCCACTGAGTTGATGATTAACACACACACTGTCCATACACATGCGATGCATTTCCATAGCCCACATGGATGATCCAGAATCCCAAAAAGGGGCCGAAAGAATGAATGTTGATTTAACAAAATGTCACTGGTAGGAATAGTGAGATAACATATCCTTTGACCCCTCCCCCCACAGATAACAATACAGGGTCGACCACTTGAGGGTTATTCCCTCAACAGTTCTGGATGTACTAAAGAGCAAGATAGGGCTAGCAGCTTGGTGCAGCTATGCAGATAAGACTATATAGCTGCCCAGCAAATATCAGTCTCTGGGACACCCTGGGCACTAGCAAAAGAACTGTCATAGCCATAGTAGAGTTTGCACGAACGCTAAGTCAGAGGGTCTTTCTTGATTAAAACGTAGCTGATTTTTATGAAAAGGGTAACGTCGCACTCAGGCAGACTAGAACAGCAAAGGACCCAGGTACCATCACATAATATCAAACCCCACTTTAAGGAAAGGCATCAAACATGCATACCCCTGCAACAATTTGTAGGTATAAAGTGAAAGGTGCAAGAAAGGTTTTCAGGGCTTATCTCATTGGCTGTTGGAAAATGCTACTATGGAACTTCATAGACTGGTCTTCATAGAAGGGGCTATGCACAGCATGGACAACAGTCAGGTTGTGAACCTTATCTCTAAGGCTAGGAAACCAGAGGCTGTGACCTACAGGGTGTTGATTAGAAGGATGAGGGTGTCTTGAAGTGGATGATGAGTAAGCCATCCCATTATACTGATAGTATTTCAATTCTCATATTGCAGGAGGTACTTGTTACCCTTGCTGAAGCATCACCAGACAAATGTGAAAAGAAATCCACTTTCATATTAACAGTGAGCGGTGTCACAAGGTTTAATGAATTTAAGGTGGCCATGAAGAGAGCAAGGTACGGCTAGTTGGAGGATGACCTCTGATGGCGCTCAGATTTGATGTGTTGAGAGGGCCTTGGTTGATATGGGGAACAATCAAGAACAGAAGTGTCTGCCTGTTGAGAGCTACCTGGGATATCTAGAATTCAGGCCAGACAAAGAAAGGAGCTTTCCTCTATATACCAAGACTTCACCAGTGTTGGTGTACTAATTAGGCAGTGCTTTGAGAATTGCCCTCATGAAGTTTACTGTTTGGCAGCGGTGGTTTGGGACCTACTGTTTTAGAATTGAGGTGGTATGGCCCACACAGGAAACAGCCTTTACCACGCAGCCTTTACCACGCATGCCTTTACCATGCAGGTGCCTTAACCAAGCATGCCTTTGCCATGTATGGTAAGTATAGTCATAAATATTTATTAATTATACATATTTTATAAATTTGCACATTGCAATGTTTATTAATAGTGACTAACAAAATATTTCCAATAAAGTATTTTTTTAAATACATTAAACATGTCTCTGAGTCTTTTTTAAACATTTTTCAGGCCAAAAATGCAGCCAAAGTGCCAGATACAATGGGTCCTTGCACTCCAGCTGAAGAGCATACAGCTCCGGCTTGGAGGGCTTTAGAAAAATGTGGTAAGCTCTCCTGGAGTCGTCGATTCAATTAGTTTTTTTTTTAATTTGCTGATGGGGCTGGTGTGTTCCCTGCAGCCCGCCAGGATATTAACAAATGCTTGGTAGTGCCCCTGCCCCTTTTAGGGGCACCACCAGGATAAAATCTTTTACTAAAAAGCCCTTGGAGGGTGTTATTGAGCGCTACTTGCTCAGAGCACTGAATAATAAATGAGCGGCTCCTGACACTCATTTCTTATTCTTTTTTTTTTCCTATCTTATTTGCGTGTCCCGGTCCCACCTTACATACCCACAGTTTTAAGTTGGGCCTCAAGGCCCCCTGTTAGCTACCCACACAGCACCTTTTATGGGAGCTGGCGAGAGCCAGACATTTAACATTTACTGTGGATCCCCTGGTGCCCACATGGGCCACCCACACTTTTTAGATCTTGGCTAGACAGCACTTGTGCTGTCTCTTCCAGACATGTTGTATTTACTTTGTTGGCTTGCAGCCAGCCCTTAGGGTTCCTATTTGCTGGTTCCAACGTTGCTCTCCTATTCTTTCTCCCTATTTGTCCATGGCATGCATTTGTCATGCCTCTTGCTGTGTTTAGCCCTCCCCGAGAGAAGGGACTTAATACTATATCAATACACTAATCACCATTTTAGCATGTGTTTCAGGGACTACTTTCTTCTTTCTTGAAAAGCAATTGGCACGATTTGATTGATCCTGTTTTCAGTCCCTTCCTCTGTAAACAAACTGTTCTTATCTCCTCACATTTGTTGTGCATTTTAAGACTGAGGTCAAATGTCAGACACCGTTTGCCTATCTTTGGCGTGTTCAGCTTCAGCGCCCATCGCTGCTTGTTTATCAAAAAGAATTTCTGTGGCTGTTGCTGACACTGCTGATGCTACGTCGCTTAAATGTGCCAGGGGAGACAATAGTGAGCGCTCAGACTTATTTATATTTGCACATCTGAAAGGTCACTCGTATGCCACGTTACTTATTTTCTTAAATTTAATTCTTCTCGGGTCTGACTTTTGTTATTTTCACTAATGATGAATGTCATTTCATGCTTTGATGCGCCACCTGGTGTCCGCAGATGGATCATGGCAGATCCCAGTAGAGCAGAATGAAGACAAAACATATTTTTGATTATTTACTTTATTAGGGGCGTTTGGATAGTATGAACCCTGACTCTTAGTGCAGCGGATCACTTCTCATTGGATGGGATGTCCCTTATTTTATTTGTTTTGTGTTGCTGTTGCTGCAGATGTTATAGAGAGAACAAAGATTTTGATCCAGATATATTGAGTAAGTTTGTTAGACTGCCAGATGGAGATATGCTGTTAAATTACTTTCAGAGCTGGCCCTAAAAATCTGTTTTTTTATGTATTATATTGTTATTATTCTTTACAGGTAATCTTTAGGTGCTGAAGGCCCAACGCCGCTCTCTTTTGTGCAGTTCTGTCATAAAAGTTATCACTCTCTGGAAACGATGGTGCTTGTGTTATGAGACATGCTAAGGTAAAGAAAAGGGCACAGAGGTTGTGGCTTTAAGAGAGGAGAGATAAACAGGACGTATTGTTAGATAGGCTGTCCATTTAATAACCACTCCTATTGCAAACATTTAAGCACACATCACATGGTCTCAGACTTCACTCTTGTTTTTAGTCACAGTTGCTCTCCAGTTTCAGTTCTTGACCTTAATTTTTTTTATGTATCCACTGTTCTAATCCCACTTCTTCTGCTGGGAAGCAAAGTCATGCATTTTTCGAATGCTGGTGAGGTTCTTATTTTTCTCCTTTGCAGAGTTTTCTAATTTAAGTTCACGTTAGCCTGTGCGAAGTTTTTCTGGGCATTGCAAGATAATTTCCAACTCACTGCACCTTCGTTATTATTCTAATAAAAGCAAGCTAAGGTAGATAATGCAAGTAAACTTTTTCAGTGCGAGTTCACATTTTATGGTATATATTTGTCTCAAAACGAATAACTTTTTCTCAAATGTGGAGAATGCTTAAAAGTGAAATCCGGTGAAAGATGTCGCAATACATCTCAAAACGCCTGCAGGCACAAACAAACATTCTAGAATGTCTGTTAGAGATGCAGGACTGGTTAAAGGTGGCTGCTGTTTTCTCTACACTGAGGGGTCGATTCCGATCCCGGTCGGAGGCGCACCTAATACCATTCGGCCGGGAAAAAAGCCAGGCGAAAGCCTGTTTCCCGACCGATCCGCACATACGTCCGAACGAGCAAGTACGATGCGCACAACTGCCCAAATCCCGACCCAGTCGTACTCACCCAATACAGGTCCTGTACTCCGACCGAGGCGGATCCGGAAACGCAGAATCGAGTCGCACGGAAGCTAAAATGCAGCCCCGTCCAGCCGGACAAGTACGATGCGCGTTCCGTATGCGCCGAACCCGTCGCTACGCACGGCATGTCAAAGCATCCGGGCGAGGCGCACATAAGCTCCGATTCGCGCCACAAGACGATCCACGGCTACGAAACGAACACGCCAGCGACGAGGACGAGGCGAAGCAAAGAGAAAGACGAACGAGACGAACCAACCATGAATCCCATCGTGCCGATCCTACCAATATTCTACATCTATTACCGGAACAGGCACGGACGCGTACGGCGCAGAAGGTAAGTCAGACACCAACCACAAAAACAAACTACACGTACCCGACATATCACACACACACAGAGGGATGCAGAAATACTTACACCAGCAACAGCAGCACCATAGGGGCGGGATGGCCATCACCAATGCCACACATACACATAGGGGCCTGTATGCCCACCACCACTACCACCCCTACTCAGGGGGTGCCAGATGCCTGACACTACTACCACCTCTACCCATGGGGGGCTGGATGCCTACCACTACTACCACCCCTACCCATGGTGGGCTGGATGCCTACCACTACTACCACCCCAACCCAGGGGGTGCTAGATGCCTATCACTACTACCACCCCTGCCCAGGGGGTGCTAGATGCCTACCACTACTACCACCCCTTCCCATAGGGGGCTGGATGCCCACAACCACTACCACCCCTACACAGGGGGTGCCAGATGCCTGTCACTACTACCACCTCTACCCATGGGGGGCTGGATGCCTACCACTACTACCACCCCCACCCATGGTGGGCTGGATGCCTACCACTACTACCACCCCTACCCAGGGGGTGCTAGATGCCTACCACTACTACCATCCCTGCCCAGGGGGTGCTAGATGCCTACCACTACTACCACCCCTACCCATGGGGGGCTGGATGCCTACCACTACTACCACCCCTACCCAGGGGGTGCTAGATGCCTACCACTACTACCACCCCTGCCCAGGGGGTGCTAGATGCCTACCACTACTACCACCCCTGCCCAGGGGGTGCTAGATGCCTACCACAACTACCACCCCTACCCATGGGGGGCTGGATGCCCACAACCACTACCACCCCTACTCAGGGGGTGCCAGATGCCTGTCACTACTACCACCTCTACCCATGGGGGGCTGGATGCCTACCACTACTACCACCCCTACCCATGGTGGGCTGGATGCCTACCACTACTACCACCCCTACCCAGGGGGTGCTAGATGCCTACCACTACTACCACCCCTACCCAGGGGGTGCCAGATGCCTACCACTACTACCACCCCTACCCAGGGGTGCTAGATGCCTACCAATACTACCACCCCTACCCATGGGGGCTGGATGCCTACCACTACTACCACCCCTACCCAGGGGGTGCTAGATGCCTACCACTACTACCACCCCTGCCCAGGGGGTGCTAGATGACTACCACTACTACCACCCCTACCCATGGTGGGCTAGATACCTACCACTACTACCACCCCTACCCAGGGGGTGCTGGATGCCTATCACTACTACCACCCCTACCCAGGGTGTGCTAGATGCCTACCACTACTACCACCCCTACCCATGGGGGGCTGGATGCCTACCACCAACACCACCCCCACTCATAGGATGGACAATGCATGACACAACCAGCACACTACAACCTAGGGAATGCAAGAAAAAGACATCCCCCAACACCATGACAAGCGTGTGTAGACTGTGTCAAATGCCTACAACACTGAACATGACTATGAACACACAATGTGACCCCCTATCACATGTGTCACACATAAATGTGTGTGGCCTCCACAATGCAAGCAGACCATGACCACTGTGGCAATGGGGTCCAACCCCCATCATCACAGTGACCAAAAGGTAAGTGTGGGGTCCATAGCTGAAGCACATTTTGAACATTGTGACAATGGGGTCCAACCCCATCATCACAGTGACCAAAAGGTAAGTGTGGGGTCCATAGCTGAAGCACATTTAGAACATTGTGACAATGGGGTCCAACCCCCATCATCACAGTGACCAAAAGGTAAGTGTGGGGTCCATAGCTGAAGCACATTTAGAACATTGTGACAATGGGGTCCAACCCCCATCATCACAGTGACCAAAAGGTAAGTGTGGGGTCCATAGCTGAAGCACATTTAGAACATTGTGACAATGGGGTCCAACCCCCATCATCACAGTGACCAAAAGGTAAGTGTGGGGTCCATAGCTGAAGCACATTTAGAACATTGTGACAATGGGGTCCAACCCCCATCATCACAGTGACCAAAAGGTAAGTGTTGACATTGAAAAAACTGCAACTGCCAAAATGCATGAATGATTCCTGGTCACAGAACAACAAACACATCAGTGGCAAAGTAGTGCTTGTGTCCGATAGCAACATAGATTGGGGGAGGCAAACAGTGCAGTGCAAATAAGACATACCTTTGGCCATGTGCAGGCAAACAACACCCATGGGGGCTGACATTGTCAACATTCATCAATGACACAATGACAGAAGTGACCATCATAATGCAGACCCACATATTTGCACCAATGGGCACACAAATGGAGATATCCTGTGGAGACTTTAGATGTGAGCTGAACAAATACCACCATGGCAGCAATGGGACACACAAACAATGATCATAGTGCTGACTGATGACCTAGGAGTCCCAGGGACAGCAGGTGAAACCCACCAAACAACATACAGCCAGTGGCACACCAAAGATATGCCAATGCAGTGGTGCAGATGCACAAACACAAACAGGCAGCCCCACACTGCACATCAAACACAACAGGTGAGGGGGTGCCAGTGTCCCCAGGCAACCACACAACACATGATGAGGCCAGAATACCAATTACACAGATGCGCATACAGTGCCACACAAAAGTAACTCATGGATCCAAATCCCCTATGTGGGCAATCAGGCATTGTTAGATGAGAGGGAGCACAAATCACACATGTCACACAAGCATGTAGCAACAGCAACTGACACAGCAAGACACAGACACACCACAGCACTACCCCCAGGGTCCCCACAATGTGTTGACCCTGGGCTGATGACAAAGCTAGATGTCGTTCACACTGTGAACCACAGTCATGTGTCCTGATCAACAAACTACCATCACACCTACACAAGCACAAATCAATCAGCACGGCCAGTAAGCCAAGGCCAACATGGAGGCAGGGGTCTAGCCGGGCAACAACTCTCATCTGCACACACTCAACACCACACACCTCGACCTCCAACAATGTGCAGCAGTGAAGATCACATGCACTGGTGACATTGCACATGCACCCATGACAATCCCATGGGGGGTGGTAACTAAGGTGCAGAAACACATCACACATGGCCACTCAACAAGACTCCTGAATGTCTGACACACTGCACACTACGCTGTACATGGACATGACAGCAATACCACACCAACCAATGGGATCCCGGCCACAGTCCCACACCAATGAAGAAGCCAAGGTCACCCACAAAGAACACACATAGACAACTACCAACATTGCAGCCCTGACCCTGAGGAGTGCCAGCAGTCACACACACAACGTGTCACAATCACTGAAAGCTAACACAAACGGGAAATTACATGACAGGTGTAAACAACAAGTGCCAAGGGGAATCCTGACTGTGTCCCATCTGCGTTAGCCCACAAACTCAGCCCTGACAGCAAACACACCTATGGGTGACACCCTGATGACCAGTAATGTGCCATGCACCCACATCACAGAGAACCCAGGGAGAAGACTCTGGGGAACATAGGTCAACTCAGCAAGCATCACAAACAGGAACATCACTAGGGATCCCAGCATGCACACCAAAATGGAAGTGAACACACACAGACATGCTCACACAACACACACCTTGGGCTCAGGCAATGTCACAGGATTACTCACTGCCATGAGGGGACTCCACTCCTGTGTGAGGAAAGCTGTGCCATATGTCGCCTCAGTAGGGCTCCATCATGTCAGCAGAACACTTGGTCACACAGTCAACAATTAGCACGAAATGAAGGCTCCCGTCATATCAGCCTGGTCATGGGAGTGTCAACGAAATCATCAGCACAGATCCAACACACATGTATAGCAAGTTGCACTGACAACACAGATGAGTGCTTCCCCATTGATGCCCAAACTTGCATGTCCAGTGGAGATGGACACACGGTCAGGGAAGTAGACTAATTGAACAATGGCAAGCACAACAGATGTGCAGGGGTGTAAGCCACAGATGTGATATTGCAAATGTAAGTAGGAAATCCCATTGCCAAATATTAAAAACATGACACCCTCATATGCTGCTAAGGATGACATGGATACACTACAGGATAGGACACAGTACCCGTGGACCACATGAGTTCCTGCACAGTAACACTTCATTTTCATGAGACCAAAAATCACCATCACTGCAGCAAGGGCACGGTTAGCATCATCAACATCATGTACATCAGAAGCAAAACCACTAGAGAACAGAAAGTAGCTTTATTCAGCATATGTGGGTTCTAAAGTTAAAGTCCAGAAAAAATAGAAACAAAGGCCAATGGCCAGTCCATTCTGATAGTCAAAACAGGGTGACAGTGGCAGATGTCACCCTACTCATGCCTGCACTGCTACATACCAGGGACAATCCCCTCGGAGGGGCATACGGGGGGGCAGGCCAGGCACCGCAGGGACAGGATCAGGGCTCACCAGAAGGAGGAAGGGAAGGGGTGGTGGGTGCTGGAGAGCCACTGACAACTGCAGTGGAGGTGTCTGACATGGTGTGTGCCGGCACAACTGGGGGCATGACTCAGATGGTGTGGGTGCTGGCACGACTGCAGTGGGCCGTGCAGATGGAGTGGACAGGTTCCCCACTGCAGTGCCCAAGTCAGACGGGGTGGTAGTGGACTCCACTGCAGTGCCTATCTCCAGGGGAGGAGAATGGGGTTCAGGTAAGGTGGGCAGGACAGAGGGGGAGGACACCGTCTCCACACCAGTGGCACAGACATGCACAGCGGGGGGTGTGGTGCCGGAAGAGCAAGTGGCAGGGGGAGAAGGCCTGACCCTTCTGGGGATGGTGTATCTGTGGGTGGGGGAACCTGGGGCAGGGTGTGGTGGGGGCACCTGTGGAGTGGGGGCCTGAGGGATGGAGGAAGGAGACTTGGTGCTTGAGCTGCAGGGCGGCGGCGGGGTCTTGCTCTTCCGGGTCCTGGGGGACTTGCGGGTGGGGGCGTCAGTCGGTCTGCGCCTGGGGGAGGGTGTCCGGGGGCGAGGGCACTCCCTCCGTGTGGTGGGCTTCCTCTTCCCCTGAATGCTGGATCAGCTGGATCGGAGGGGAAGAGGCCGAGGTCACTGAGGAAGACCTGCTGTGTCTTTGGGGTTGCAGGTGAGGCAAGGGAAGGGGCCTTGGAGGGAGAGGTAACTGAGGACTGCGCAGTGCTCGTGGATGTGTGTGTGTGTGCCTTGGCCCCATCCCCTGTGAGTGTGGTTTCAGTCCCCTGACTGTGCGTGCGTGTGCGTGTGTATTTTGGCGTGTGTGTCTGTGTGCTGCCTGTGTCTGTGCTGGTGTGTGCCTGTGCGTGTGTGTGTGTGCTTGGGACAGGTAAGGTGCTGGGGAGTGTGGATGGGGCAGAGGTAGGAGGGGTGAGGGACTGTTGGAGGAGGGACACTGCTGCCGTCAGGGAGGAGTCCATGGACCTATTGCCCCTCTGTAGGGCAGACATGCCCGATGAGATGCCCTCCATGAACGACACCAGCTGAGTCAACAGAGTGGTGTGTGCATGGAGGACACTCAGCATCGCTGTCTGCCCTACATGGAGCCGGCGAAGGAGGTACACAGACTCCTCACTCAGGGCAGCAGGGGACACAGGGGCAGGGGTGCGGTGCCTGGCACGAAGGAGACACGCTCCCGAACATGGGAGCCTCCACGGACTTCGGGAATGGGAGCCGATGGGAGGGCGGTGGTGGTGGTGGTGGTGGCGGGGACAGCAACACTAGCTGTGGTGTGGTGGCTGCTGACACCCGCCTCCACAAGGGAGTCATCCTCCGAGCTGCTGTGGTCCTCAGCTGAGGTGGATGGTGCTGAGGACTCCTCGGTGTGGCTCCCCTCGCCCTCCGTGCCACTGGGTCCCTCCGACCACTCCTCGGCTGCTGACCCAGTCTGGCTCTGCGGCTCCTCCTGGTCCGTGGAGCTGTCCCCTCCTGTGGCCGTGGATGTATCTGCAAACAATAGGGAAACAGACAGACATCAGGCACCTGCACCGAACGCACACACCACAGTAAGTACAGCACATTACAGAGCAAGCCCTGGCATCCTTAGTTGAACATTGCTAAAAGTGCCCAAACAGAGTAGGGGAAGCCAATTGTCAGTCTGATGGTCAACCATGGCACTCACATCTCTCCTGGCCTTGCACCCATCTGTCTGGTGTCTGTCGGGTGGCAACACCCCAGTGTGGACACATGCACCACCTACACAGTAGTTGGACAGTGCAGAGAAGACGGTGAAGCATGTGAACATGCACACATCACAACTCTTGCCACTGAGTCAGTACAGGTGTCCGGATAAAGGGATGCCCAGAGTCAATTTTGAAATGCATGTGATGCATACCAGCGACAAACACCATGATGCACCCATGTCCTGATAGTCATTGCCACAATAGTGTGCATGTAGCACATGTCACTCCCCTGCAGGATCACTCATAGGAAGTTTCATGCCATGGCACAGGCATGCCTGCTAAGTCATACATCACTGTCTCCAGTCACATGGGCAGGGCAGCCAGACAACAACAGTCTGCACTGTCACTATAGTAGGTCATGGGGAATGCAAGTCCTGGAGCTGAACAAGTGCACATGTACATCCCCCACACACCACATCATCTGAACCCTTATCTGTCCACGTCATACCAATTGGACATATGGGAGACCTGTAACAGAACCCTCTGAACCTGAGCACCTCACAATCTGCTGTGAATGGGAAACAGCTGCCTGAACTTCACATTTGCATACCCCAGTCTGCACGGTCAGGTGATCAAACACCTATGTGTCACACAAGTATCGTCTCCTATGTCACATCTCCGGTGGCATGCTGAGTCCCAAACGAGAAACACCCCTGACAACGAAGTCACAGCACACTGACACAGAGGCAGACACCTGAGGGGACATATCACTGAGCACAACGTGTCAGCTGATACACGTGAGTGGGAGTACAGAGTGTATTGTATGGCCTGGAGTAGGCATGACTGTCCTGCCCCACGTGAATGAGGGATGAGCCCTGGACAGTAGGCAGGTGGCTAAGTATGTGTGACACACGTAATATACACACTCCTGGGGCCCAAACATTGTACCCACCCGCAGCATGGGTGTGTGCCAGATACCCCAGGCACATGTGGTGGATCAGCTCAGCAATTGGACCACATATCAAAGTAACACGCAGATTACATGGCAGAACACAGGCATTGTGTAAGCAATGGACCCACTCCATGATGCCCACCACAGAGTTAGGGAACAAATGCTGTCCCCCACCTTGAGCTGAGCAAAATGCAAGGACACAGTACCCAAGTGACACAATTCCCTGACTGTAAGGGCCACACCTGGGTATCAGATGAGGAGTGGGCAGTGCACAATTGAGGGACATGGGTCCTGGACCACATGACTGATGTACTGTGGAAGTTTAACCAGGCCAGAGGAGGGCACATAGCATGGCAGACAAAGTTCACAATGCAGTCATGGACTCACCCCCTCCTTGCTGCTCTCTGGCCTTCAGCTGCCCATCCAGATCAGGGAAGACCACCGCCAGGATCCTGAGAATGTGGGGGGTCAGGGTCCGGTGTCCGCCCCTCCTGCGAGAAGGCGACAGCTTCAGCTGGACCCGTGCGATCCTCCGGGTCCAGCCCCGAAGGTCCAGCCACCTCTTCTGGCAGTTGCGGATCCGGCGCTTGTAGACCCCCACGGATCTCACTGCCCGGACGATGGTCAGCCATATCTGCTGCTTCTGGTGGGCATCAACCTGTGAGGATGACAAAGTGAAAATGCCATTACTACACATTCAACACATCCGTGCAATACACAGTTGGATATACATGTCTCAATCACAGGGGCACATGATGTACACAGGCAGTGCAACGATGGCTATGGACCGTTTGCCAGCAGTTACTACATGGTATCATTGCCTGGGTAGTAAAACCTTGTTTAAATGCACTGTCACTGCACTATACCTGTTCAGTGCATGTTACTACACACTATGGGGGTGACAACTACTCAGTGAGCCTGCTAGCCAGTGGCGTGCAGACTGTAAGTCTTGCTAGTCAGACAACATGCACATTTAGTAAGGCAGTGGACAGCACACTCACCTGCTCCCCTGCTTTCCCATACAGCTTGCTGTACTGTGGAAGGAGGCTGTCCAGCAGGGCCTGGTTCTCCTCAGTGCTGAAGGCTGGGGCTCTCTCCACAGTACGTGCCATTGCAGGATCCAGAGGGTGCAGGTACAGCAGCAGTGGTGGTGGCAGATGTCTTCCTGGAGCATGTAGTGCAGGCTAGTGAGCTCTCAGGGGAACAGCCAGCATTATATGTGTGCTGCAGAGGCAGATTCTGACCCATGTGTCCAAAGTGATAGGTCCAAGTCGTTTGCATCTTCTGAATCTGACCAATCCATGGAATAGCAGCACTAATACACGCCCACAGCATCCTTCAAAAGTTCAACTTCATGACACCCATGAATTTGCAACATTGTTGTGGGTGACCAACTGAATTCACAGCATCAGACTCATTAAAGATTTGAAAACGCGTCCGTTGCCAGGCCAGGCCATAGCCAATGTGTGCGCACCGATCGGTCCATTGCTGTACAACGCGTATTGCGCATACAACGCGTGCACCGGCCACATTGAATGCAATGGGCCGGCCGGGAACACCGATCGGACCATTGCTGTTCAACGCTGCACTCGCCCACATTGAATGCAATGGGCCGGCCGGGAACACCGATCGGACCATTGCTGTTCAACGCGTATCCGCCCACATTGAATGCAATGGGCCGGCCGGGCACACCGATCGGTCCATTGCTGTTCAACGCATACCCGCGATACAACGCGTACCCGCTCACATTGAATGCAATGGGCCGGCCGGGAACACCGATCGGTCCATTGCTGTACATCGCGTCCCTGGACAAGTCACTGGCATATGTCACCATGCCTGTCACAGGTGAACATATGCCAGCCACATATACTTCCCAGGGAGTGAGGGGCACACCTACAACACCACAGCCTGTCCACACTGTATCCTAAGGCATGTAAGGCTGCATTACCTATTCCGTGTATGGGGGGTGAACATGTTGTTCTGTGGGTGTCACTTCGGGGCAGCCACTCCCAGGCTGTGCACATGTTCATGGGGACAGGATCCTTGGTGTGTCGTGCACATGACCACTGTGATGTGCAAGTGTACATTCCTGAGCATGTGGCATGGTCACATTTCACGGTGGTGTATGTGTATGTCATGTCACATACCCCCTGAGTCCCATGTGGGACGGTATGTACGTCCCAGAGTGACCCATTGGCACAATAGTGATGGTCCTCCACAGTCTGTGTGCATGTTGTGTTTACAATGCCTCTGATTCCATGTGCACAATGGGAGACAGTCTACACATCCACGTTGTTTGTGCATGAACTTTGATGTTGTGCGTGTGTGTGTCACAGACGTCCATGTCTGTCCTGCCGAGGCAACAGGGACCACTACCTGTGGGAATCATGGTTGTTTTGCTGTGGTGTATTCATGATGCACCATGTCATGCCAGTGTCCATGTGGCAATACAGGGTCCCTGGGAATCTACCTGCAGATGAGCTGTGATGCCTGGGGCACATCTGTCCTCACATGTCACTGTGGTGTGTGTTTGGAACGTGGCAGCAGTACATGGGTACTGTGACACAGCCTAATTATATCCCATAGCACAACCTGGGACTTGTTGAGGGAACATGTTGAACTGTGATGTTAGATGTTAGCCATGTAGGTGCCATACATGTCCTTACGGGACGGCACACGCATCATGTACTTGTGTCTCGTAATGGTGTATCATGTGATATTGAGTCTGGTCTATGCCACATATGTGGGGTGACTGACAATCTTTCTTTGTTCACCTATGCACTGCAGGGCACCAGCTGTCCATCGGCCATTCCCTGACCTTGCAACAGTGGTTGAACGGGACTGCATCCGATGGTACCGCTTCACCAGGCCACTGATTGAGGAATTGGCGGTGCGGTTGGCCCCACATTTGCAACCTGGCCGGACATACCCCACAGCGCTGACCCCCAAGGTGAAGGTGATGGCAGCTCTACACTTCTTTGCCACTGGTACCTTTCAACACACTGTGGCGTCTGCTGGTGGGATGTCACAGACCATGTTCAACCGTGTGCTCCGCGATGTTTTGGAGGCTATGTTGAGATACCTGAACCAGTACATCTATTTCCCTAGACTTCAACTACTCACTGACGTGAAGAGTGACTTCTATGCCCTGGGGAGGATGCCGCATGTCATTGGCTCCATTGATGGGACACATGTGGCTTTGGTACCACCACAGGCCCAAGAGCAGGCATACAGGAACCGCAAGCACTACCATTCGGTCAATGCACTGGTGGTATGTCTTGCAGATATGAGCATCTCACACGTGTGTGCCCGTTTCCCCGGTTATGCACACAATGCCTACGTGATGAGGAGTAGTCGCATCCCGAGGATGATGTCACATATGCGGAACCAGCGTGCCTGGCTTGTTGGTGTGTACTGACTATGTACCATTGTGTGTGTTCTGAAATGTTGTGTTCCACCCTCTTTTCCAACTCAGCTAATGTGCATTTGTCTGTATGTAGGTGACTCCGGATACCCCAACATGCCGTGGTTGCAGACGCCCCTCAGGAACCCTGTGACACCAGCCCAGATGCGTTACAATGAGGCACATGGTCGGACCAGGAGAGTAATTGAATGGACATTTGGTCTCCTGAAGAGCCGCTTCCGCTGCCTGGACAAGACAGGAGGGGCCCTCCCATATGCCCCAGCAAAGGTGTGCAAGATTGTCATCATCTGCTGCATGCTACACAACCTGGCTGTGCGGAAGGAGTTGCCTCTCATCCTGGATGACGATGATCAACATCCTATACTCACAAAAAATATCGGGATCTTCTCTATTAGAAAACTGCCTAGGTGTATGTGTAGGAAGGGTAGGCATTAGTCTTAAAGACAGAACCTCACTCACCCAAAGGTGACATGCTTCATCATTGGTTCTCTTGCACACTGCGACCGCAAGGTTCACAGTGTGGGCTACAACTCTCCCATAAGACCTTGCGGTCGCAGTGTGCAAGAGGGAACCCAATGATGAAGCATGTCACCTTTGGGTGAGTGAGGGTTCTCGTCTTTAAAAGACTAATGCCCTACCCCTTCCCTACACATACACCTAGGTAGTTTTTTTAATAGAGAAGATCCCGATATTTTTTGTGAGTATAGTGTATTTGGAGTGGTATCGTGGATGTTTTGACTCCGCAACTGAACCCTTTGGTGAGATTGGATGATCAACATCCGCCACCTGTGGAGGATCCTGGCCTGGACCACGATGCCAGTGATGATGATGATGATGGTGATGTCCGCACACAGCTCATCACCAACTTCTTCAGCTGAATGTGAGTATCCGGAGATGTCATGTCAATGATGTGAGTATGCATGATATGTGTTGGTAGTGCTCTGGTGCTGTTTGAGTGTGGCCATGTGCTACATGACTGTATGCGTGTAGCAATGTGTCCTTACAGGTAGTCTGTACTCCCCAACAGTGTTGACATGCTAACGTGGTTCTGGGTGGGTATCTTGTGACATGTATTGGGCATGAGTATTGCAGTTCTGTCCTGTTCTTCAGTGCTTTTGACTGTGTGTCATTTCTGTCTTTCACAGGGTACTTTCAGAGTTGTTTGGTCAACTGTGATCCCCCAACACTGTGATTGAACTTCCAGGGTGGTAGCTGTCGTATCCCTACAGGTGATGTGCGCCACACCCATGGACTTCCTTCCTTCTACACTTGTTGACTGTGTGCCCAGTGCCAGGTGGGATTACCTTGCATCTGTAGTGGTTACAACATGTTGCAAATGTGTAATAAACCTGTGCTTCACTTTGTAATGTGTGTTGTCTGTGGTCACACATCTGACTGACATTTGCTTACTGCACCAGTGGGCTAGTTGACGAAGACTGTGAATAGGTGTTGTGTCTGTGCATTGCACCTTATTTCCTGGCAACATCAGTGTAGGCGATGAGTCAGGTGGCCTTGGTGTGTATATGTTGTGTAGCCCTGGTGGTGTGTCTCCCTCATATGTGTCACGTTGCCATGACTCACATGCCTGTGTTGTACTTGCTGTGGCAGTTAGCATGCACAGTGTAATTTGGCAGGTCATCCTCTCCATGACAGAAACCACATTTGAATCACAACAGAGGCAGGTATGGTGTATTAGTGTGTTTATTGTCATACATGTGTGAGTATGGTGCACAGGATGGTGGGTGCTGTACATTGTGATTGTAATCCAAAGTTCCTAGATGATTTGGAAGTCCTGGTAGCAGAAATGTCCTGAGTAAAGTCCACAGTCATCTGATACATTGGTCCAACTTGTACTCCCCATGTCACGTGGGGGAGTTGTGTTGCATTCAACAGGGTGTACAATTTGCGCACAAAGGTGATTATCCTGCACAGGTTTTGGCTTCCTGGTTGTTGCGCATGGCCATCGGCCTCTCAGTTGCCCTTCCTCGGACGACCCCTCTTCTTTGGGGGGGGGACCCTCAAGTGCAGGCTGCTGCGATGCAGGGGACTCTCCGCCAGAGTCATCCTCCCTCCCTGTGGCAGTTGCAGTTGTTTCAGCACCAGATGTTGTGGGCACACAGGGAGGTGTTGACATGTTGCTGCTCATCTGGCGGAGGCATTGTAATATGTCCCTATGCACCGCCGTCATCTCTTGCAGTGTGTCCCACTTGGACTCCATGCGGGACATGTGTAAGTCCAAGCGTGCATGATGGGCAGCCTGCTGCTGTCGTATGTCCCTGAGGATCCCCACTACCTGGCTGAACTCTCCGGTGCTGGTCTGGTACGCATCGGCTATGCGTACCAGTTGTGGGTCATCATGCTGTCCAGACCCCTCTGCGAGCAGCAACCTATGTCTACCACCCCTTCCACCACCCCTGGCGACACGTGCAGTACCTGAGGTGGCACGCACAGGTGATCCTGGGCCCCCTTGGGGGTTGTTGGTGGTGTTTGTGTCCATGGCCCCACGTTGGGCAGGGGTCCGTGTGCTGGTGGTGGTGGTGGTCCTTGGTCTGTCCATGTCAGCAGGGGTGGTTTGTGTGTTGTCAGTCGTTGGAGGGGTGGGTGCAGGGGGTGCAGCTGGTGGTCCTGCTGGTGCTGCATGTTGACTCGCTCCGGAGGTGCCAGGTAGGTCTTTGTCATCCAAGGAGGGCAGAGGCTGTTCCACACCAGTGAGCTCCGTTTCCCCTGGATCCTGGGACAGGGACTCCTCAGCATCTGCTGCTGTGTCCCCATCATCACCTGTTTTTGGGAGACACACACAATGTATGTTATGTTTCTGCAGGCATCAATGGTTGACACACCTGACAGTTGTGACTGTACCTCTGGATGCGGGTCTGTACATTGCATTGTCCTGAGTTGTCACAGTCAGAGGTTGATATTGGTGTAGCACATTGTCCTGCATACTTTGAGCATTTCAATTTGAATGTTGGGGTGTGTACATGGTCTGCATGGGTTGTATTTGGTTGACATCCGGACCTCCTTCTCCCCCAGCCCAGTTATCCCACCATGAAGCATGCCACCCTTGCAGTGGGTTCAGGTTGACTCTCAGGATGTCAGTGAGTGGTGTCCTGCTGTTGGTGGTGCCCAGTTCCCAGCAGGGCCTTGTGCTCCCCACAGCAGTAGCCAGTGTCAGCCATCTTGTCAGTCCTTTTCCACTCCCTGTGATGTGCGCATGGTTCAGGGTGGTGTTGATGGGACAGTTGTGGTGGTGACCAATATCTGTGACTGCCGCTCCCATCATGCTATAGCCTCCACCCCCCTTCCCAGCATGCCCATACTTCCTTCCTTTTGACTCTGCTTCCCTGTGGGGTTGTGTGCCTGTGCTGACAAGATGGCTGACAGTGTTATCCTGGGGTTAGTTTTGCTACAAGTCCCATGTGTGTCCCTGTGCTTCACACAGCATGACCCAGGGTTGTGGTTCTTTGTGGGATATTTGATTTGTGTGTTTGAGGCAATGCATTCTCCCAGGTGAGTTGTGTGTAGTTTGTGTTAAGGGTGTGTGTGTGAAAAGCTGCTTGTAACTATGGTCTGAGGTGTCAGTCCTCCTTCCCACCCAGCCAGATATCCCACCATGGAACGTGCTTCTATTGCAGGGAGTGCAAGTTGTCTTTCAGGATGTCACTCAGTGGGGTCCTGCTGTTGGTTGGTGCACAGTTCCCAGCAGGGCCTTGTGCTCCCCACAGCAGTAGCCAGTGTCAGCCATCTTGTCAGTTGTTTTCCACTCCCTGTGATGTGGGCATGGTTCATGGTGGTGTTGATGTGCGCATTGTGAGGGTGAGCAATATCTGTGACTACCACTCCCATCATGCTATTGCCTCCACCCCCCTTCCCAGCATGCCCATACTTCCTTCCTTTTGAGTGTACTTCACTGTGTGTAAGTGTGACAGCAATGGCAAGATGGCTGACAGTGGTGTCCTGCTGTTGGTGGTGCCCAGTTCCCAGCAGGGCCTTGTGCTCCCCACAGCAGTAGCCAGTGTCAGCCATCTTGTCAGTTGTTTTCCACTCCCTGTGATGTGGGCATGGTTCATGGTGGTGTTGATGTGCGCATTGTGAGGGTGGGCAATATCTGTGACTACGACTCCCATGATGCTATTGGCTACACTGACTTGCCCAGCATACGCAGAATTCCTTCCTTTCAGTGAGCTTCCCTGTGAGTTGGTGTTCTAGTGGTGGCTACATATCTGACTGTGTTTGTTGGTTAGATTTGTGCCACTGCCTAGCTCTATTTGTTGTTGGGTTTGTACATGTCATGACACAGTTACATATCACTATGAGATGGCATGTATTGTGGTTATCTGACTGACATACACATTTTGGGATGATTCTGTTTTGGTTGCTGTGTATTTGCTAAGGGTGCATGGTTTGACTCTCCCCTTGACAGTGATGTGTGTGTATTGTCGCACAATATTGTGTACATTTGTTGTGTACTCACCAGGCTCTGGGATGTTTTCTAGTCCATATACGCTCACTGGTGGTAGGATGGCCCGCACCTTCTCCTCCCAGGGCCTGAGGTATACTGGTTTGGCAGGAGGGCCACTGCCGGTGTGTTGGCTCAAGAGGTAGTCCTTCTTCAACAGCTCCCTGACCCTCCTGCGCACGTCATACCACCTGTTCTGGATGTCTACCTTTGTGCGCAAACATGGTGATTGTGCGTTGACCCTGTCAACAATCCTCTCCCACATCTTGGTTTTCTGTGCCATGGGTGTCTGTTGGACCAGTGTACCAAACAGCTGTGGCTCTACCCTGAGGATCTCATCTACTAGGACTTCCAATTCACTATCTAGGAACTTATGATTCTTCTTTGGGGCATGGTGATGGGTGGTGATGGTGAGTGATGTGTGTGTTGGTGTGCAAGTGAGGGTGTGTGAGTGTGTGTTTTGCTGGGTGTATGTGAGGGTGCTATTTGTTGAGGTGCTGCTGGTGTGTGGCTTGTGTGATGGATGAGCTGTGAGTGTGTGTGTGGTTGCTGTCTGTTGGTGTTGAGTGCTGGCAGGTCATTTGAATTTGCAAGGGATCATGGTAGGGATTTGTGTCCTTTATATGGGTGGAGTTGTGGGTGTGTCTTTGTTCCCTGTTCCCCCACCCAGTATTTATTGGCTTTGTAATTGCTTGTTTGGCCTTTTTTTGTGTGTTTTTTCCTTGGTTCTTTTTGTGCATGTAGGAGACGTTCTTCTGACCGAGTCGGACCCTGCAGTTGTCTCGTGCGAGCCTCTCAGATTCGTTCACGCTGTGTTTGTGCTGTTTTCTGTGCTGCGTACGCGTTGGTCGCGGTGTTTTGGGTTGCTTCGGCTCACAGTTTTGTATGCGTGTGGGTCGTACGGCTTGGGCCCCGTGCGACTCGGTCGTGTTTTCCACACGTTGCATCGTACTTGGCGGGTAGGTGTTCGCGGGTACGTTTCGTTCGGGATTCTTCCTGGTGCGTGTCGGTCGGTTCGATTTGCGTGGTTTTCCGGCCGGATGGCTGTTTTCCGTGTGGTTCGGTCGTTCGGCTTGTGTTCCGTACGCGTCGGTCGGATTTTGCACGCTTCTCATCGTACTTTGCGGGTCGGGTTGCACCGGTACGTGTCGGTCGGAATAATTTCCGGCTCCGAGTCGGTCAATACGTTTTCCGTCCCGAATCGGAATCGGCCCCTGAATGTCCCCTGTAAAACGCCATGACTTTTTGAAGTTTATATTTTTTCCACAAAAGTTTGCGAAAGTTGCAAGTATTGCTCTTGGTGAAACACAATAGATCAGTAGTGGCTCCTCTGCAATGGCAGAGGAGTGTCGCCCCACTGCCTGGTTCAGAGCCAGCAAATGTAAAATAATCGTTTTATTTTACATTTGCCGACTCTTAGCCAGCGGTGTTGGGAGAGGCGGGCCTAGGTATGAGATGGGGGAGGAGGAGTGCTAGTGCACTCCACTCCCTAAGTGCGCATATGTGTTTTGGCTGGCCGTCTCAGGCCGACCAAAACACACATGCGCACTTAGGTTTTCTCCAGCCCAGCTGCATTGAGCAGCTGGGCTGGAGATACCCCACAGACTCTCTGGCCTGAGCAGAGTGTCTTTCCTGCCTGCTCAGACCAGAGTAGCACAGGGATTGGATGGGAGTCTGGGTCCCAGGGGCTGCTGGGACCCAGCAAGAAGAGGAGAGACGACAGGACGAGACGAGACGCGAAAGCTTGAGGCGGCCGTCGGCAAAAGGTACGTTTTTTTTTCTTTTTTAAATTTTTTTTATTTGTACGCCCCCTCATGCGACCTCTCCCGCGCGACCCCACCCGACCACACTTTATTTATGGCGACCACCGCTACAATAGATTGGTGTAACAAAACCCCTTCACGCTGTGGGCAGTTTTCATAGTTCTGCAGGAGGACAGGCTAGATAGCGTTACCAGGCTTGTGCTATATATAATATGTTAATACATTGACAGGACTTGGCCACAAGTAGTGCCAAAAATAAACTCCACCCACTGGGGCAAGGTGTAAACAAGCGGTGTCTTCAAATGAACAAAAAACAATTGCACTAAAAAAATGGCCTGCAGTATATATTTGATAAAATATACAACATGTGTTGCTGGTTTGTGGAAGCAACTCTACACTTAAAACTAGAAATACAGGGGCACTGGGGTTGTTGGGTAATTCTTTGTTGTATGGGTATTTATATAAATATGCATGTTTCTGGGTGCAAGAATAGTGTTTCTTCGAGAAGTGATTACTGTACCTAAGAAGAACACTTCTTCAGTGGACTAACATTGACTCCGGCTAATGGGCAGGGTTTGGATTTAATGTGAAATGGACAGACATGCACATGAATGTAGTGTACACATTGTGTGTGAGGTGTGCCCTTTAATAATAGCCTGCTTAAAGTCGAAGCATACAGTGTACAGAGCGGGAAATCTGAGGGCAGGGGTATTTGCTACTTGGAGAGGCCATCTTGTTACTTTAAATTATTCTTTACACAATGTTGTGGTATTGCTTGGTTCTCCAATGTGTAGTGCAGACTACATGTACAGCTGCAAAAATGCAAATGGATCTCCTTGGCACCCTTGTGCTCAATTATGGCTTCCCTGCTTAAACTGTGTGCTCTTGGGCTGCATAGCTAAAAGACATTAACACTGGCAAAGCCAATAGCTCTCGCATCGCCGACATCACTGGATTTGTTTTTTAAGTTGGGGCTGCGGGGGAGCCCCAAGGCCCCTGTGGCCTCTGCTGGCTCCTCAGCCAGCATCCATAGTGGGTACCAGCTGGAGCCGCCCATTATTTTCCAGTAGGTGCCCAAGGGCCTACCTGATGGGGCTCAGGGGCCTAAAAAGTGCTTGGGAGTAGGACTGCATGCCCCCTCCCCGAAAGAGGAAATTGGTCCCCTGGTGGTGGTGTCCCCGAAGTCTAAAAATGGCCCAAGGAGGGTGGTCTGCGCCCCCTTCCCATTAAAAATAAAGCAGCTCCAGGAGAAGAGATCCCGAGGGCCTAAAATTGGATCGGGGCGCTGCATACCCCCTCGCAAAAAAGAGAAAATAGACCCCTAAAAAAAAATACTGTTTTTGCCCCATGGGACCCCAAAGTGGGAGCTTGCTTTTAAAAAACAAAAAACTAATGATCCTCACACCCTGAGAAACTGTTCCAGAAGACAGGACTATTTTGACAATGCCAACAGATAATGCACCAAACTCTTAGAAAGAGGCTACTCTAGAAGACTTTATTATTTAGATGACTGCCCAGCCTGGGACCGTATTTTACACTATGCCCTGGGGGTGCAAAGGGCATGTGCTCTCGCTTTGTGTGCCCCCGGGGCACCATGGTAGTACAGAAGAAGCTGCAGATGCTGGTGCGGCCCCTTCTGTAATACTGATCGCCAGCTCTATGGTGAGAGGGTGATTCCTCATTTGTAAGGGGCGTGGCCTCATGCAAATGAGGGAATCTCTTTGCATCTGCGCATGCGCCGTATTATAGACGCAGGCGCAGATGCAAACAGGCCCTTAGGAGGCTCACTCACAGTGCACCATAAAAAGGTGGCACACTGTCACTGCGCCTCCGGAGCGCAACCCTCTGGAGGGAAGAAAGGGAGTCTCATGGACCCCCAGACATTCCTCTTGCAGCCGGGTGCAGTCACTCATTGCAACCGCCTGCAGGGGGATCTCTCTCTCTCTTCTTCAAGTGCAGGCAGCATGCCGCATGCCACATGCCGCCTGCACTGTGAAAAACAGAGCAGCTGATTAAAGTATTTAATTTCACTGAATGCGCTGCCTCCAGGGCAGCAAATTTACCATATTAGGGCATGGCGCACCTGTTTAAAGGTGCACATTGGCACAAACAGGGTCAGTGCGCCCTCTGGTAATAGGGCCCCAGGTATGTGTTAATTAGTCTGTTGGGCCCAGCTCCATTTTTTTTTACCTAGCTAGGCAACCCTGTTCGCCTCCATTTTGGACCACCACAGAATTATTTAGGACGATTAATTTGTCATAGGACATGTGCATTGTGTCAGCTTATAATTGTCAAGTAGGCTTCAGACAGGTGTATTAATGAATAAATGTGTGCATATTTGCATGGGTGATTTGTGCCTAAACTTGTGTAATGCATGTACATATGCTGCTTTGAAATCTCAAGTCCTTAGGATTCTCCTGACGAGCCCTATAAAGCACTTACATGGTAGAAACATATTGATACTCCCTGGAGACCAGCCCACATAAAAACAGTGATGAAATATTTAGGGACATTACTTATGGTGCTTCAGTCATTTAAACAAACTATCAGTCCACATATGTTTTTTAAGATAAACAATGGCTTTACCCAGAAAATTGCCTCAGACTATGAGCAGTTACTATTGAGTTATAAGCTCAAGGAATTGGTTTTTGAATTAACTGTACTGACCCTAATATTCACGCGTTCATTCAGTTCTTCAACTTTGACATGACATTATGATGCTCATGATTAAACATTAGCTTTCAATGTAATGCAGGCAAATGTTATAAAATTGATCTTCAAGCTGTAGTCGTACGATAAAGAACACAAATAGTTTCACTGTTTGAACTAATTTGCTTCTGGATAGCTGTGATTAAGTAGCAGCCATTTCTGCCACCCGAGGAAGGCCGTATTTATCCCCAAATGGAACATTCTGTACTCTTACTTAGTTCCACTTTCTTTCAGGTGTTACTATGAGTACCCTACGCATGATATTGCTCCAAGATTCTGAATGAACTGTTAAGGGAACTGCAGCTTCGAGAACATTGTGATTTAAATAGAATCAGCAAACCCATAATTTAAAAAATGAACTATGATAGGCTATAGGTGCACGTCCCAGCATGATAATCTGCGCCCTTTAGCAAATTTATGTACACATCTTGCTGTAACATGAACCATATTACCCCTTCCATGCAAAAAAATCACTCAAACCCCTTCGAGGAAGGTTTGCTCTGTTGCTTCAATCGGGCTCTTGGCATTGTCCATCCAGGCAGTGGGCAGTGCCATGCCGCCAGTGGTGGAAGGGGCGGCCAGTAGGGAAGCAGGCAGCAGCATCCTAAGAAAGATATTGTTCACCTCCGCTTAATTTTTCTTTTACAAAGTAAGCATCGGGCGGGGCTTCCTCCTTGGCAGGGACCTACATGAGTCCACTGGTTGCTGGATGGCACCGAGGGTGAAAGAGACAATGAGACATGAGAAGGCATCACATGCTCACACTTTATCCCACCAAGGCTCTCATTGTCGGTTGGTCGGATTTTGCAGTGGAGGTACCGGGGGCTGGAATTACATTCATTGGCCAGTATCTGTTTTGTAAATTCAGGAAATTACGAATTTTTTTGTAATGGGAATGACTGCTCCCACCCATATTTATCGGTTGTGTTACCTGCTCTGATCAGGCAGTAAATGTATGTGGGCATGCCCAGGTGCAGGGAGAGGGGGGTCAGGGTGTGATGGGGGCAGTGCTCCAAATCGTAATTGTACCTGTCTGAGGAGAGCGTTGTATGGTCTCCTCAGACTACTGCAGGTGGCGGGCAGGAGCTGGGCAGTGTTGCTGCCTGATGCCCCAGCTCCTGAAGCTTCTGTGAGAGGCCTGCCATCTCTAGGCTTTGAATTATCGGGTCTCAAGTTTTCGGGCCCGGTAGGTAATTCCAGTCCGTGGCACACTTAAAATGTATACTTGCAACCGCCTGCAGGGGGATCTCTCTCTCTAATTCACTGTGAGTTACCACTGAGGGGAAATAACACAACTCGTAATAAGGGCCTGAATGTGATTTTCCCTTCAATTGGAAATAGGAAGCATACAGATGCTCCCCCCCCTCCCCCCCGCGGGGCTGTTTGTTTACTCGAGCAGCACATGGGGCCTATGTAAACAGTCTCTAACCCAATAGGGAGACTATTTTGGAGTCCAAGCTAGCCAACAGCGGTGGGTCAAACTGAGCGGGAGAGGGTTGCTGGTATTGGGATAGCGGACCAATCAGAACAGATAACCATAGACATCCTCCATTTTCAACGAGGCCCTGGAAAATGCCTTCAGGGGATTCCAATTTCAGGGGCGGTTCATAACTGTAAGTGACCCCATAACATCATGTGCAAAGTCTATACGTTGCCCTTGTTTTTGAATAAAGAGCTCCTTGGACTCTATATTAGTTTCACATTCAACTTCGTGTTCGTTCAAACATCCCAACATGCAAAGCGCTGCTGGTTATTAAGCCAGGACTGGCTGGAAGTGCCTGGTGGCCAGGTACAGGCTGTGGCTTTTACGTGCTAATTTGCATTTGAGTTAACTGGGGTATAATTTCACCCAGTGCTTTAAATGGAATTATAGAAGTGCAGGTAATCACTACTTAGAGTACCTGCTTGCACCTGATAAGTGCCGATATTACACCATCAAATGTATTGCAGCACTGCTGAGAAGTGCCGGTACTCTCCTTTTCAATTTAAAGAAGTGCAGATACTCAGTACCGGACAGTACCTGCCCATTTAAAGCCCTGAACTTTGATGTGCATGCTATTTCTGTGTCTTGTTTTCGCGGGGATTTTGGCGGTATTGTAGGGTTATCTTATCTGAAAGTATCAGCTACCCCTCTGACGTCGCAGTATCTTTAAATATGCATGACACTTGTTAGTCCTGCTTATTTATACTGAGCCGAAAATGTGTGCATAATTATGGTTGTGGATTATGCATATTCGCTCAATTCTAATTCCAATGTACTTTACAAAATGTGTCAAGATTCCTGTAATCGGCTCCATTCCCTCATGCTTTGCTCCGAGCACTGAAAAAATATTTTTATTATGCGTTAGACCTGCACAGATTGTTGAAGGCATTTCTCCAACAATATCTATTAAGGAAAATGGAGACCGTTGGAATGTCACTAATTAATATTTGCATCTATTCTGCACTTAATTTTTCTATATATTATTTGAGCAGCTTGTCTTTTATTGTAAATCGGAGTAAAATGTGTCGTTCTTTTCCTAAGATTCAATTAGTCAACCCTTAAAACGGATTCTCTATTTCGTAACCATAACAAAACCACGCCTTCTAACCTAATGTCAAAATGTTCTCTTATAATGATGTATCTTTACAACTGTCGCAAATTCTTGCCAAGCTGTAACCCAGACAAGGCCTGCCTTCCAGGGCGGGGAGTCATGCGGGTGTGGTGGCTGCTAGGTGAGTAATTGTCTGGTCTGAAGTGTTGCTGTCATCACTGCGTCGCCGGAAGTAGAGCTGCGGCAGGAGCTGCTGCATCCCTTCCATTTGGTTACTTCCTAAATAGAAAATACATATATTTTTTTTATAAGACATTCGGTGGCCATTTTCTCTGCAGCAATATAATCTTAGGTAACCAGGGCAGGTGCGGAATAGTTATTTGTGGTCAGTTACATTCCTTCAGCCCAATAAGGAGCTGTCTAATTTAACAAAGCAAGGGCCCGGCACACATTTCCTTTTTCATTTGATTTGTTCTTCAGTGCTCCCTTAAACTACACACATCTTTTGGTGAACTGCGTTGCTTAAATACAGTACTGGCAATCAACACACCCTGTTCTATTTCATTGCTGCTAAACATTTTACATTGAAACTGAAAGCGCCGGCACATGTCCCTGTGCATTAGAGGTAGTGTTGCCATCTTCGTCTGAGAAAGACACAGGGCATCCAGCAACGGGAACTTTATGATATAATTTATGTAAAATCCTCTACATTCTGCTGCTGTTGACATTAATACTTCTTTAGGGATACTGTAAACATTTCTAAAATAATTTAAGGTGATTGCATCTCTTACTGTATGTTCTAAGTTTATATTTCAAGGTGCAAAATACCACCATTTGCTGATTTTTGCAGTTTGTTAGATTTTGTGAAATAGGGGTAGCACAAAGTGATTTACAGAAAGCACGTTTTCCATTGAAATGGCCACTAAGGTTGCACAGGCATACAGTTTTACTGATGAAAATATATTGTACACAAATGATAATGAGTGGAAATCGGGTTTCATTGAATATTTATCATTTGTGCACCACCAAGTAAGGTGTCTTGATTTGTTTTGATTCTATTAAAATCTTTGTTTCCATCCCATTTCAAAATTACAAAAAAACTTGCTTCATTTTTGCTGTCCTCACTGCTGAATATGTACACTTTATTTACCTGTATTTACATTTTGTTATGTTCTATTATGTTTTACAAAAAATGACGTCCTAAAGCCTTTCCTTTCACACTTTCTGTACCCCAGCAAGATTGTCACACAATTCAATTTGCATTTTTTTCTCTGACTGCAAGTTAGAGGCGCTTGTAATCACCAATCACCATGTGAAAAAAGCGGCAATTGGTCAGAAGATATAGCTTGACACTTGACCTCTTTTCTTTTCTGTTTTTGTCCTCTTTCAGCTTTTTTTTCTTTACTTCCAGCTTCGAACCTTCAGCCCCTGTGATGCTGCCCTGTTTTCACGTCTCACCGGCCCTAGCCTTTACAGGCCTGGGAAGATATTATCAACCTTTTACAAACTTATCCATAGTTCAAGATTCAGGTTAATCATGGGACCTTAGGCTTTACATTTCCACCACATTTACCTCCAACCATGTAACCAATGGCCCCCAATTTTGTGATCCTCTTAACGACCTCGGGGAAGTGTCCATTTTCAAAATGTATTTTACCACATTCAACCACTCTGCAGCGGTAGGAGCCAGCTTTGATACCCACTTCCTGCAAATCTCCCTCCTTGCCACCAGGATCAAATAGAATATCAGCTTGGTGTTCCTTTTGTTAAGCTTCACAGGTAGGTCCGCTTTGCCAAAAGTTATTAGTCCAAGGCTTACCTTGATTTCTGCCCAGAATATCTGACTGATATTCCTGCCTACTTCCTCCCAGAACTGCTGAATCTCTGGGCACTCCATGAAGAGATGGATGCCATCAGCCTTTTCTAGGCCACACTTCATTTTCCGCAATTGTGAGATTTTATTCAGGGACCAAAAAAGCTCTATATAGGGAAAAAAGATGGTTCCTTCTCAGGTATGAAGCTTTTACTGTAGAGTAAAGTTATCACGTAGATACTTGCCATAGGTTTTGCGTCAGTGGCTGTGGCAAGCTTCTTCCCCACAGATCTTCTAGAAGTACAAAGTTTCCGTCCATACTATCCAGAATCATCCAGTACCAGCAAGAAAACTCTCTTCTCCCTTTTTCCCCTTCTGTAGCTGTTCCTCATGCTCATTCGAGTTCCCTTCCTCGTACCTATTGTCGCAGACCCAACCTTTTAACTGCCAGATCTTAAAAGCTGTGACTTTACCCTGGGATGCCCTTTGTATGTCTTCATATGGGATTAATTCTCCATCCTGCAATAACTGCCCCCACCATTCTATCCTGCCTCTCTGATGGGGGTTGGCAACTTGTCTGCCAGGCATTCAGGTGTTCCAGGGGAATCACTGACATAATATCGACAGACACAATATCGACCTACCATATTATCGACACAAAAATATCGATTACACTATTATCGACAACCTATACATATTAAAAAATACACTAATATTGACACCAAAATATCGTCAAACATTAACATCGATATCAGTATTATCGAACACTAAAATATCGTTATCAAAAATATCGAACATAGTTAAAAAATATACATGTCAAAAATATCGATAACAATAATATAGACAGCAATATTATCATTTTAAAAAAAATATCGACATCTTAAAAACAGTTAAAACAAACAATACTTAACACAAAAAATATAATTTTAACAATAAACATACACTGCATACAAAAGATATGAAATACAACCTGTTTTAAAAATATTAAAATATGTAATCACAAAATATATTATAAATACACCATTAATAACTATTTAAAGATTATAAGTAAATAATATGCACACATTATTTAACAGCAAATACAATATAATACACATTTAATGGACTAAGGGGCCCATTACGATGGCGGGCGGAAGCACAACCGCCGTGCTGGCGGATGCAAAAACCACCAGTTACCGCCGGCACGCAGCAGTCCACACGCCCGCCCAATTATGATGCGAAAAGCAGGCCAAACACCGCCGGCAAGCCAGCAACACCGTCCGCCATCAAAGTGCGCCCGCACACGTAGCGGCGCAGCACAACTGACACACACCGTCCGACGAAACACGTCCCGCCCGGCGCATAGATTACGATGCCGCAAACAAACGGCTCCCACGGCTAAGAGACACCGCACGTGAAAGAGAGGCGGAAACACGGACGCAGAGCACGGACAACGAAGAAGCGGCACCCCGGGCATGAATCCAGCACTGCAGGCCCTTCCCATGCTTCTGCTGATGCACCACCAAGGACGCAACGTACCGCGGAGACGCAGGTAGGCACACACACAACAAGTGCACGCAAACAGCGCACACAGTGCAAGGGCGGAAAAAGCGGACAACCCCCACCAGCTCGTGCACACTACACATCCACCATTGCATCCACATATGACACACAGGCCAAATCCTAACATCGCAGAACACATGTGTACACACCACCTGGGACTAGGAACCAACCACCCCGTCACGGCCCCAAAGCGCCGATGACGCCGCCACACATGCGCACAACGCAGAGGCCAACCGCAGCGCCATGCATGCGACGCACACAGACACAGGGACACAACCAAGCAGCACACACATCAGCCCCACCCCGAACGCACATGACACGTGACAGGCCTGCCACAGACATGTCCCCAACGCCCAATTCACGGACAACACCCAACGCCACACAACCGACGCACACATGTCAGTGAAGACACGCAACAGCAGGACACACCCCAGTGTAACAAACATGGCGTAGCACACAGCGGCGGCAACACCAACTAGGAGAAGCAGGGCTCTTCGGGAAGAGGAACGCCAGTACCACACTGAAAACCCATACCACCCTGCACATATGAACAAGACACATGAAACGGAACACCAAAGAGCCCGGGGACCGACAACAGGTGGCCCAAGAATTACATCCACACACAAGGCCCAACGCAGAGCGGAAAGGCAGCCTGCCGCCCACACAAGGGAGAGCAGACAGCACTGAATGACCTTCCATTCCAACACCGAAACCACAGCCCTACGACAGAAGCCGGTGAATACAGCCATTGTCCAAGAATAGACCAACACAGGCATGCCGAGGAGACCGACCACAGGGCAGATAGCGCATATCACAGAAGCACACAACGGACGGGGAAGAAAGAAGAAAACACTCCCCATGTCGGCCACATGCAAGTTAATTGGAAGGAGTCACACAGCACCGACCTTGAACTGTCTGAGAAGCATGTGGGAAGAGGGCCCGTGTCCTCCAAACAAGCCAACAGAACACAAGTCCTGTCTCCCCACGACTACACAGAGCTCACAGCAACCCCGGAGCGTGCACACTGCAGACTGCACACACAGCCGGAGCACGCCACCTCTACGAACCGCTGCGAAATGGCAACCGCAACACACCTACCCAACTACGCCGAACAGCTCAAGCTGTACCAAACCAACACGATACATACATTGGGATGCGATCTCCTGTCCCTGCTGAACGTAAGTTACCGACTGACTTACCGCATCACATTGTTCAGCTGCGTCATGCCCGTCTTCTACTGTCGGAGGTGTCCCTACCAGCATCCCGTCGAGATATGCCTCTCCAACCCGGCATGTCTGAAGGCGGACCTGCTACCACTACTCCTCCCTCTGGACGCACACGACAGGGCCTGCTCTGCCTATGGGGGCATGGCGTATGTGGCCAACATTGCACGCGCACTGAAATGGAACCACTGTGCCTCCACACGACGGATCATCGAGAACAGCTACATCGAATGTCACCCAGCATGCCCCATCATGGTCCTCCAAGGGACAACCTACGAACAACACCTTGACAGCCACCATCCGCTTCATTGGCTGGCAAACATGTACACCACCAATGACATGGAAGCCCTGCTGGACGGCATCGCATACCTGACAACCTGTAAATACGTCGGACCACAACGCAGGTTCCCCGAGTGACCTATGAAGTCCAACCCCGCACCCATGCTCAGCTTCCGCACGGACTGGCCAGTCACCACCACAACAGCCATACCAAACGACCGGCAACTGTAACCACACCATCAACGACATCGCCATGACATCGGATATGACCGGGACATGCACACTGTTCCCCATCACATCCAGGAACACCGCATGCATCGTGGGAGGCAGTGGCATGGGCTCTGTGCATCGCACCCACATGGACGGAACTGCACGAACAACCAGGACACGACATGGATCCAGCGCACATGGACACACACACCGCTCAGTGGACATGAATAGGTCGCCTGGAGTCTGTGGGTGCTGCACCCTCCCACCCCCGCCCCGGGAATCCCATACCAGGACCTTTGCATGGACGACAAGTGCATACAACAACAACACGACCCCAGTGACTGTGACATGTCCAGTAACCACCACAGTGCAACAACAAGTGGCACGCCGCTGCATGCACGCAAGCACATGCCCTGATGTCATCTCACATGCACGCGTGCATGAGGAACAACCGCAGCAAACCTGTCACATGGAACTGAGATGGACTGTGCCCATGATGCCGAGCGGTCTGGTAGGCTACATGTATACCGTCTGTGTCAAAGTCCGCAGCTCCGCAGCTATACGTAAATGTACATTAGCACAGCCTTGGCCAAGCAGATGTCACTCTGAAGCCCACATCCCACATGCAACAGCCAATCACATGTAACCCCACACCCTATCCCATTTGCAATCATGCTCAGTATATCCTCAACATGTATTCCGCTGCCAGTAGTGTCCACTATACTGCATCACAGAGGACAGAAGACACAATATAATGTTTGAAACCAAAACTGTCTCCGCTGACTCATTTCACAAGTACGAATGAGAGAGGATGAGAGTATGTGAAGTACACGGCAGTCGTGACATGACCATGTAGTCCACTGGTATTGGATGTCAACGCAAATGAGTAGCACTACTGTGGAAGACACACATGTGTCGTGTGAAGTCGTATGGACGCAGTGCTCAGGTGGGTGGGTGCGACGGGTAGATGCGCACATGCCAAGTTGGAGCACGCCGTGTTGGGAGGGGTCATGAACAGTACACCACCGCTTCCCTGGGCATTGTGAGAGGACACCTGTCGGGGGGAGTGAACACGTGTGTGCACAGCAGCCGGGCACACGTACAAAGCGGTACCAGGCGCACCTCAGCCCACCCTCTGTGGACAAGCTGGATCCTGTTGTGCGCCCGCCATGCCCCTTGACAAGGCACACACAGCCCCAGTCGACCAGGTGTAACCCCAACATAGTCAATCCGCACAGGCGATACAGGGCACGGGATGGCAGTGGAGCATGGTGTGTGAGAGGTCTCCTCGCGCTCCTCCTGGTCATATCACGCAGGCAATAGAACCTCAACGTCTAGCATGGCACAAGTCAGATGGAAGTGTAGGGGGGACGCACCACAGCACGAGCAGCACTGACGTCACGGGAGGTGGCTCGCACCATCCCATCCATTGCCCATCATACCAACCACGACACATGCCATTGCGACTAAGTGCAAGCGCGTTCGCCACCACCCCGAGCCCTCCCCAGAGAGGCCAAAGAGTGAATGTGTGGGCCAACAGCCACAGACGGACGCGGCCTGGCCGCAAGGGCAGCCACAGCCACTGGGTGTCGCAGGTGGCGGATCCGGAAGGCGAAGACTGTGATGCATAGTCCATGCAGGCCGGGTCTCCATTTGGGGCACCACGCAGGTGGACGGCGTCCCGCCACACATCATACCCTGAGACAGCCCACTCGTGCAACTGGACCCACACATACACTCCTTGCCCTCTCTGGTGCGAGCTTGGGGCTGCCTGTGCAAGCGCTAGCCTCGCAGGTGAGCATGCATATTGGGGGGCGAGGGGAGGACATGAGGGCTGGGGCGAAGATGACTGTATCACTGTCAGTTAGTACAAGGGATGACCCAGATGTGGAAAGGAAGAGACGTGTCCCGTGTGTACTGCAACTAGTCGCCAATCCAACTACCCCCCATGTCCGGAATGTAAGCCCGCACCTAGGCCCGCCCATCCGCCACATCGAACATACCACCAGCACGACAACCTTCCCATTCGAAACACTGACTGGGGGTGGCGACCAGTGAACAATCATGTGTAGCCTACCCACGCGTACATGTGGGCCCTCCATGATCCATGTCACCTGCGGCAAAGACATGACATGCGCAATGAGGGAAGTGAGGAGAGCTGTCCGCCCCACGCGCAGAAGGTGCATCAGCTCCACAGACCCAGCAGCGAGTCCAGCAGGGGTCACATGTGCAGGGGCAGCTGTGCCTGGTGTGAAGGCACATGCATATAGACAGCACATCGACCAATGTGTAGTCTGCCCACATCCACAGTCCATCATCATGCGGACATAGGAATCGAACACAGGGCAACACATCTTAGTTGGTGCACCCACCGTGACCAACAATGCGCAATCATCGACGTACCCGCCCTGTGCATGGCCCCCCACCCAACGGAGGCACATCCAGTGCCACCATCCCACACACACAAGCCTTCCACGGAACATGCTGTGTCCAATGGTCAGTACAGAGTCAGCGCCCATCTGGTGGATCCTGAACAGGAGACACATGCACACACATGTCAGCTCCCACTATGTACGTCTGCCACCTGGCACGTGCAATGTAACCTCTCACCTGTGACTGCAAGCACACAGCCGTCTTGGCATGGGGCTGTCAATGTGGACACCAGTCAATGTTTCGGGAGCTGTGATCCGTACAGTGCTGTACATAGGGTGCAGTGCTGACACCTACTACTGTCTCATATCCCCTCGTGCCACAGGTCCCACTTGTATTGGCCGCTCAGCCCGTGCCCACATCGTCGTCGTCGTGTGCCATACTCATCCAGCCTCGGAAGCAGTTCCATGCTCAGCAGACACTCATGTTGCCGTGGCGTTGCCGCTTGACGAATATGCAGTCAGTCCCCATCAGCACGCCCGCAAGTCATTGGGGCCTAGATCCCCATGTGCATGCACATGGCAGTGGTATGTCTCACTTGCCATTGCCATTGTTGGGAGACCTGTGTAAGTGTATTGTGGTCCGTGCCGTCCCAGCTTGACAGCTGGGCTGTGGCTCATGTGCTTGCTCAGTCATGTCAGTGATGTGTATGCGAAATTGCTATGTGCCGTGTTGCTTTGACATGTGTCCTCTGCCATTTAACCCAGGCGGAGACCGAACATTGACCGCCCATACCAATTGCTGGCGGACATGGACGATACAGAGGTAATCAGGAAGTTTCGGCTGGACAGGCCAACTCTGCATCGACTGTGTGCCATGTTAGAGCCCCATCTCCGTCCCCGCAGGGTGTATCCGACTGCTGTCACCCCCACGGCTAAGGTGATGGCCGCCATGCATTTCTTCGCCACTGGGTCATTCCAGCACACAGTGGGCAGTGGAGGAGGGATGTCCCAGCCCATGTTCAGCAAGGTGCTGAGGGATGTACTGGCAGCCATGATGCTGTACCGGAACAGGTACATCAGATTCCCCAGGGCTCGTGAATTGGCGGCAGTGAAGGGTGCATTCTATGCCCTTGGCAGAATCCCACACGTCGTGGGAGCCATTGACTGCACTCATGTTGGCCTTGTTCCACCACAGGCCACTGAGCACCTGTACCGCAACAGGAAGCACACGCACTCCCTGAATGTGCAAGTGGTGTGCCTTGCGGACATGGTGATCACCCACGTGTGTGCCAAGTTTCCAGGCTCGGCCCATGACGCACACATAATGCGCAACAGCATCTTGCCACGACTGATGGCCAATCTGCAACAGGATCGTGGCTGTATTGTCGGTGAGTATGTGGAGTGGTGTAGCGTGCTGGTTGTGCGATGCTGTCCCCTGTCCAGTTGGAATAGCTACGGTTCTCTGTGTCCCTCACACCCAGGTGACTCTGCGTATCCGAATGGGGCATGGCTGCTCAGTCCATTGAGGAATCCTCGCACCCCAGCAGACGATCGATACAATGAGGCACATGGGAGGACGAGATGTGTGTTCGAGCGTACCTTTGGCCTCCTCAAGTCCAGGTTCAGGTGCCTGGACCGCACCGGGGTGCACTGGCGTACTCCCCACAGAAGGTGTGCCAGATAGTGGTGGCGTGCTGCATGCTGCACAATCTGGCCATTCGGAAGCAGATCCCCTCATTGTGGATGACGGAGATCAACCAGGGCCCCAGCCCGCAGACCAGGACAGCTCGAGTGAGGTGGACAGCGGAGAGGAGGAAGCTGGGAATATGCGCCAGCAGCTCATCGCCCGCTACTTCACTTGACGGTGAGTGTCCATGTACGACGGATGATGTGTCTGTATCTGTGCAGGTGTGTGTGTGCTGTGTCAGGGTGGCCGTATGTTCACTGCGTGCAGTGTGTCAACGCTCCATGGCCAGGGTAGTATGCCACTGTTGGTGACTGTGGCATTGTGCCCTATTGCTCCGTGCGATGTGTGTACATTGCTTGTAGTTGTTGACATGTACTGTGTGATGGGTGTGTGACACACTCATTGAATGTGCTCCTGTTCTGTCTCCCACCGTAGGTCCCTACAGGCCCTCCGGATTCCATTGCCATGCCACGCATCAGGTGCCCTTCCGCCCAAGGTGGCCGTTGTATTCCGTACAAATAAAACACAGGGCACAAACAGCAGTTAGTGAAAAAGGTGCATTTATTCCAAACTGTGACATGTGATTGTGTGTAAGGTGATGACAAAAGTGGTGCGTGCAGTGACAATGAGCTGTCGGTCATGGCTGCGTGATGATCAGGGTGTACCCACTGGTTCTATGTCCATAGTCCAACACACACATGCCATCCAGCTGGCTGTGTGGAGTGGGATCGTAGAGCAAGTCAATGCAGTGGCTGGTCAAGGAAGGCTGGCGGAAGGCTGGCTGGCTGCCTCACTTGCGACTGGAGCGTGCGAAGTCCTCCCGGGAGATCTGTTTCCTCTTCGGACGGCCCCTTCCACGTTTGGGAGGGGGGTGTGTGGTGGCGACCTGCTGGTGGTGGGTGAGGTGTGCTCACTGGCTGTGGACGCAGGGGAAGTGGACACTGCTGGCCGACCCTGCGCCCTAGCAGGTGGTGGCGGAGGTGGTGTTGCTGGCCTTGCCTGTGACCCCACCGCCACCACCAGCTGGCCCATGAGGTCCACGAGTTGGTCCATACGGGACACGAATTGGCCCATATGGGCGTCCATGGACCTCAGCACCCCCAGCACCTCTCGCGTGTCAGTAGCAGACCTGGCCCATTGTCCTTGGGCCTCTTCATAGGCCCCAAGGACTCTGGCCATTTGAGGCAGGGCATGGCTCCCAGGGGAGGCTGGCGTTTCCCTGACCCTGCTCCTCCTACCAGTCCTGCTGCCACCGGCCTGCCCACTAGCCACATTGCACACCACGGTCCTCGCTGTGGCTCCCAGGGTGGATCCAGTCGGCCGGGCCACCACCTGCGCTGGGGCTGGTGCCAGCGAAGACGTGGTGGTGGTGGAGGCGGTGGTGGTCGGTGCGGCGATGGTGGCGGTTGCGGCAGTGGTAGTGGCCGCAATGACCGTGGGTGTGGCCGCAATGACCGTGGGTGTGGCCGCAACGACAGTGGCAGCAGGGGACTGGGACTGTTCAGCATCCCTGGATGATGGGTTGGTGGGTAGGAGGGGTCCTGGGGAGCGGCTGGGCCCTGCCACGCCAGATGGGCCAGCTTGGTGGTCCGTGTCCGAAGAGGTGGACAGATCCTCCTGATCCGTGTGTCCTCGTTGGGGGCTTGTAGGCTGGCTGTGCTGGCTGCTGTCTCCATCCCCAGCGTCCAGCAGTTCGTCACCTGTGGAGAAAATGAGATTTGTTATTGTGTTGCACCTGGCGAAGTATGTATTAGTCGTCTGACATTGGCAGTTCGTGCAATCTCGTACATGGGTTTCCCGGAGGCGAGTGTGTGGCTGTGGCATCTGTAGTTGTGTGTGCTAGGCAATGGGACTGTGTGCTGTGCACATGTGGCATGGGACGGATTGGCCATGCCGATGGGTGTGTTGCTTTGCCCCTACTCATTGTGACTCTGGTGTATGCGGGCTCCTGGCCCATCCTGGGTCTGGTTTGTACTTTGCTTTTGGAGTTCATATGGAACGCTTAGGAACGCATATGGCAACATGGGGGCCATGCCCCAGATTCGCATTTGGGAGGGGATATGCTTTTGGGGTACATGCTGTGAGCCATGGGTGCCGAACGTGACATGTGTTGTGGCAGCATGACAGTGCATGGTCTGAGGTGTGTGCATGCCTGACATGCCCTGCATATTTGCTGTCTGTTGTGGTTACTGGACATGGCATTGGACGCATCGTTATGAGTGAGTGATAGTTGTGTGCCAGCCAACGTATTGCAGTTGTCCCATCTCCTTGGTGTGCGTGCTGCCCTGTGCCATGTGCATCACTGCAGTGCTCGGGGGGTGTGGCCCATATTGTGTGTTGTTGCTCACAGTGTGTCGTGCGCTTAATTGACTTCTGGCACATGGTTGGTCATGGGCATGTGTCTTAGCGTGACTGCTGTATGTGTGGCAGCTGTGCGGATGACATGCCTTTCATGTGACTGGGGCTGACGGATGGGATGGATGGTATGTTGTATGTGCATGGTGTGTCTGTGAGTTTGATGGGTTCAGTGGTGTTCGTGTGCATTTCTGTTGTTCCGCTCTGTTGCGTCTAGTGTTGTTTGTCTTACATAGGCGTAGTTGTGGGGTGTGGGGTTGACAGGCAGTGGGGGCTACATGGACAGGACTTCAATGGTGTTTCGGTTGTGTGTGATGAGTTGCACAGTGGCTGCCGTGTGGGACTATATTCAGTGTGGCTTGTGCATGCAGACGTGGCTCCTTGGGTGTTGCTATGTCTGTGATGGGTCATGTGGGGTGTGAGTCTGTTGTTCATGTCCGTGTGCACATTGTTCACTTGTTCGTGACGGTGGGCGGTGCTGCGTGTTCGTGTGCTACGTGACATGTCCCATGTGTTGGTGGTGTTATGGTCCTCATGCCTCCAGTAATCCAGCCCTGTCCAGTTTCCCACCTGCAAGTTGTTCGTGCGTGCACTGTACTGGATGCCACATGGCTCTAAGCGGGGGGTGCTCCATGTTGCAGGTCTGTGGGGGTGGGGGGTGTAGTGGGTCGTGGGGTGGCTGTACACCCACTGACACCGATTGCTGTGGACCGTGATGTCTGCCTTTCGGCTGTCGTTGTGCACTGCGGTGGCTGACACGTGGCTGTGGGGTGTGGGGATGCTCCTCCTTGCTGTGCTGTGGGACTGGGGCCTGGTGTGTGTTGTACTTGGGCTGTCCACCGTCCCACCCACTGCACTTTGTGTTCCTGCCACTTACCTGTTACTTGTCGGTTAGTGCAGCTGTGGCGGACACATGGGTGTGGTGGGTGCTCGTTGTGGCGCTTCTGGCATATTTGTGGACCTGTTGGTGGTTACGTGGCTGGCTTAGTGTACACATGTCCCCACGCATCTTACAGTTGTTCGGTTTGGGCTGTGTGTGGTAGTGTCTGTTGCATGTGCGTGTGATGTGTTGTGTATTGTGTGCTGGACATGGGGGTGTTTGTCCCTGGGAGCTGTGGCATGGTGGTTGCGCATGTGAGTACATAGCGGTGTGCTAGTATACATTAGTTTGTACTTACCAGCCTCCACTCCCCTGCTAATCCGGCGAGGATCTCCGGATGTATTACGACTCGCACCTTCTCCTCCCACGCTTTGAAGGTCTTAAAGAGCGCGGGATTCCTCCGCCAGTGACGGCAGCCAGCTCTCTGTTTTTGCCCTCCTTCTTCTTGACCAGGCTCTTTACGTCATTCCAACGTTTGTTTATCTCGACTCTGTTCCTGGGCAGGGTCCCGACTGCATTGACCTGGTCTACGATCCGGTTCCACATTCTGTTTCTGGTGGCTAGTGGTGTGTGCTGGACCATGTTCCCATAGATTTGTGGGTACACCTTGATGATCTCTTCGACCATGACCGTCAGCTCCATGGGCGTGAACTTGGGCATCCTTTGTGGTGCCATGGTGTTTGTGGTGCTGGTGCGGTGTGTGTTGTGTAATGTGCAGGGGGTTTGTGGTGCCGGTGTTTGGTGGTGGTGGTGGTGGTTGTGATGTGTGCGTTTCTGTGGTGTGCTGCTGTCCTTGCTGTGTCACTGTGTCCTCTCCTCTCCTCTCTGGTTTGCAATGTAGCAAGGGGTTGTGGTCTGTGGGAGTGCTGCTTTTGTACTCACCTATGTGGGTGTGTCCTCATGGTCTGTTGTTTTCAGGTGTGTTGTGTCTGGGGTTCTGGCCTTTGTATTTTTTGTTTGTCCGGGGGTGTTTTCGGGATGTG
Organism: Calotriton arnoldi; assembly: GCA_963921515.1. Lineage (NCBI taxonomy): Eukaryota > Metazoa > Chordata > Amphibia > Caudata > Salamandridae > Calotriton > Calotriton arnoldi. The sequence continues at coordinate 511,636 of CAWUFW010001883.1, forward strand.
TACTGTGCTTGTGTATTTGTGTGTGCCTTGCTGTGTGGACTTGTTGGCCATGTTGTGTGCTATTGGTTTTGTGTGCGGATGGTTTCTGTGCAGGTACGTGGGTGCCATGGCTTCTGCCGTGTCGATTCTCATCGGCGTTGTTTGCGCTGGCGGGCGGTATATTTGTTGTTTTTCCGCGCTCATGGCGGTGCGATCGTAATTTCACGTGCGGTGTGTCGGCCGTGTGGGCGGGCGGTTTTGTGTTGTCGTGCGTGTTTCCGTCCGTGGCGGGCGGTTTGACTCCGACTCGGACGATGGCGGGCGGTATTTTGTGTGATTTTTCCGCCGATGGCGGTTTTCGGTTTGTGTACTCATAATGGCGTGGTCGGTGTTCAGGCGGTGTGTGCGGGCGGATTTTTGCCGCTTCCATGCCTGGCGGATTTTTTTACGCCGGGTATCGTAATGGGCCCCTAAATCTGTTAAAAATAAAAAAAACAATAACTGATTCTTAATTAGCGTTTTCCATATATGGAGAACAATGACCAAAACAATTAAAACAATAAATAACAACCAATGAAATACACACACTATTAAAATAAACCAATGAAATTAAACAAACAATTAATTAAACACTGTATAAAGACAAAAAAAGTAATCATTATTTTACACCTCAAACCAAAAAGAAAGAATAAGGCGAAACTCTGCCGGATTGCTGCCAGAACACAGGACTTCATTAAAGAAAATTCTATTTCCTACTTCATAAAGTAAGTAAAATGCCATTTATAATCTAACACTACTGCTAGTCTTCAAAAACAACTATTTATAATGAATAAATAATATATATATTTTAAAATTATGTCTCCTCTACAGATAACTCAGAAAACACCCAAACAAGATACAGAACAGTGTGAAAAATCGACTGAGAAATAAAGTAAGTATTAAAGGAAATTCAATTAAAACAATTACCTAAAATACCCAAACAAACCCCAACTTTAACCCAACTTCCCCCACCTCGTTCACAATTATACAAAATTAATAAAAGTATCTTTTTTTCTACCAACAGAAATATCATCAACAAAACTGAAATCAAACAACAAAGAAAGTGCATCAGCATTAAAAACGACCTCAAATTCAACATTGTAAGTATATAAAGAACAATGTATCTGTATTAATTAAAAACTGTACAGTATTCTTTTTAGTAATTTTTTATACATTTTTCTTAGCATTTGAATCATCACAATGACTGAAGGCGCACAATTCATAACTTCACAAAAAGGAAAGTTTTTACTATGTTACATGGGGTATGTGTATACCCAAGAAAAGCAAACTGGACTGAAAGTAAACTGGAAATGCAGTAAATACTATTCTAATAAGTGTTATGGGAGGGCTACAACTAAGGAAACAACTGTTCTGTATCTTAGGGAGCATAACCACCCCCCTAATGTTACTGAAATAGAGGTTAGAAATGCTCTAAATGATATAAAAGAAGCTAGCACTATCTCAGACAAATCTACCACTGAAATACTGAAGGAAATGCTGCCCAAAATACCCCAACATGGTACTGGCCATATGCCCTCAATTTCTTCCTTGAAAAGAACTATAGCTCGAACGAAAAAAGCTACTACCACCACCACACCTGTCCCAAAAACATTTGAAGAAGTAGAAATTCCCCCAGAACTATCAATTACACATAATGAAGAACAATTTCTTCTTTATGATAACAAATCTAAAGATAAAGGAATAATTATGTTTGCAACTGCTAATAATTTAGTAAAACTCCAACAGTCCGAAACTTGGATGATGAACGGGACTTTTAAAATATGTCCCAAATTATTCTATCAATTATATACTGTCCATGCACTATACCAAAATACTAACATCCCTTTTCTCTACGCCTTACTACCAAATAAACAAAACTCCACCTATATGGAACTACTGTCTAAAATTAAACAAGAAACCAATAATTATTTTCCACAAAAAATAATTATTGATTTTGAGCAGGCAATGATAAATGCAATACTAAAAACATACCCACACACAGCAATTCAGGGTTGCTACTATCATTTTAATCAATGTATTTGGAGACACCTCCAGAAATCCACACTAAGGGCCCGATTCCGATCTCGCTCGGAAAGCCCTCCGTACGACTCGGATCCAGAGGGCTTTCCGAGCGAGACGTACTCGGGAGTCCGAACGAGCGAGTACGATGCAGCTGTATGCTTACGGACTCGGCTCGCTCGGACTCCCATTGAACTCTATGGGAGCCTGTGAACAGACGCGTACACAGGCTCCCATAGCAGAAAAGGGTGGGTGGGGAAAAGCGTACACCCTGTGGCGGGCACTCCCATGTTGCCCGCCAAACTGTGCATGCTTGGATCGGGGGACCCATGGGGACCCCCGTGATAGATCTCGAGGGCCCCGGGTGAAGGGGGGAAGTACGCTTCCGACAGCCGTTTTGTCTCGCTGAGACCGAGGCGAAGCGGCTGTCTGAATCGTGCATCGTACTCGCTCTGTCGGAAATCGGCTCCATTGCGCGGCACGATTCGTCTACAAACGAGACGTACGGAGCGGTTCGGGTCCGGAAATTATTCGGTCGGCGCTTACGCAATTTTTGCATCATACTTGTTCGTTCGGACTTGTGTGAGATTCGGTCATGAACAAGGGCTACGAATCGGATCCGGTAAAGCCAAATCCGATTAGGAGGCCTTCCGAGCGAGATCGGAATCAGGCCCTAAGTGTTGAATATGCGACAAATAGCTCCTTCGCATATCAAATAAAAAAACTTATAGCACTGGCCTACGTCCCAGTTACTGACGTGGCTGAACACTATAACTTATTGATAGAAAGTCGATACTATCAACAAAACGAACAAAAACTAAGTCCCCTTCTAGACTATTTTGAGGATACCTGGTGGGAAGACTCCACAGATCTGGTCACAGAAGGCAACCTAAATACCACATTCCATGGTGATGATTACCCAACAATAGTCCCTAATCCATCACAGGCTCAAAAAACCATTCCAGATATATTTAAAAGAAACAAACATAAAGAGCCTCCCATATTGACCACACCATCAAGAGAAGTAACCGATTCCTCACTTCTACAGGTAACCCCAGTATCGATGATTGAAACACTACAGCCCAATTTGGTGTTCGAGGTAGAGTGTAGTAATAGGTTTGAACCATTGACTAACCTTGCAGAGAATTGTATGTCAACACAGATAGTGAATCCAAGTCATCATGAAGGGCTGCCGGGGACACCCAATTTAGAACCAGTGAGCACGTCAGGTGCTTGTGCTTGTGGTAGTGACCTTATGGGGAATGTTGGGGTTCTATCTAAAATTCTTGTTGACCTTGTTAGCACTCTGAAAGGGTTGGTAGATAAGCTAATAGATATCCTGCTAAAAACAACTCGAGTGAACGATCCTGAAAGGAGCAGGCAGGTACAAGAGCGACCACTTTGCCAACAAAATAGCGCTGCTAGTATGATCTCTAATGCCACTAAAAGTGACAATTGTATTGTACAAGAGGACACACTAATTCAACAAGGGGTAAGGTCCCGATTAGAAAATGTCAACATAACTCGTGGTCCCATCCTACCTGTGGCCATGCAGAGCAAACAGCAGCAGCAAAATAGTAGGAGGGGAGATAATTTAGCCAACCCTGACCAAAACAGGCTTTGGGATTTTAATCCCCCTTAAACAGGGATAAGGGTGTCTTAATTTCCCCATGATAGATAAGCGTAAGGCCCAAATTTATCTTATTAATACACCCAAGCTTGGATTTAACTCACCTATGGAAGATGAAAACTCACTGATTAATAAAGTCATTCATTGGCTTCGTTACATAAGGAAGTGTAGATCGGTGATAAGGGAAGACATAATTTCAGCACATAGATGTGATATACACAATGCAAAAACAGATTATATCTGTCTGCAGTTAACATCCATGGAGTTAGTAGATAATATGATAGCATTTGATCTACGAACACTGAATCCACTTACGTCTAATATTAGGTTAAAATACAATCCTCCCTCTACAATTACTAACAAAGATCCTCACGTGGAGGCCCGGGGAGGTGCTGAGGGCTCGATCCTGGATAAGGTCGATTGATGCCAAATAATAGTTCCCCCACATTCGATGGTGATGTTGGACGGGCAAATGGGTAGAGAACAAAGTACCTCGCCACATCCACAGGGACCGGGGACACATCTAGCTAAATACATCGCAAATAGTGCCCCACCAAAGCCAAGTTTAACCATAGCATCTTGGAATATAGCTGGGCTTCAATCTAAGCTGGCATCTGCTGACTGGTCATCGTTTGTGGAGGGATCTGACATCTGGGCCTTCCAGGAAACCTGGTCCCAGAGACCTATTTTTTACCCAGGCTACTTAACTTTTACAAAACCAGCAATTGTCGGGCAAAAAGGGAGACCATCGGGGGGCTTATAATATGGGTTAGGCAAAATAAAGTATCCAGGACTGAAGAGCTACCAATGGATAGTCCTGATATACAAGCAATCCTAATACGCTCCGTCTATGATCTAGATCTAATAGTGGTTAATGTATATGCGAGAGGGGTGGCTGGGGGAAATGTTCTAATACGATTTCCTTACTGGATTCTTTTATTGGAACCCACAAGGGGAATAACAATATGATAATTGTGGGGGATTTTAATTGTACCTTTGAACCCCTGGATTATGAAGATGGTGCGCTTAGTTGTGATGAAGATTCCACTTGGGGTATCCCATCACTAACATTACCTCCGGTAACCAAGTGGACAGAAGCTGTTTTGCAGCTAAAAAGCCTCTGCCTGGAGCAGGGTTTTAGGGCCGCAAATGGAAGGACCATGTCTGATAGGAAGGGAGCACACACCTTTGATAACGGGGCAAGAAGTAGCCGTATAGACTACATCCTCATTGACCTGGAGTTGTGGCCCCGACTTCTTGATATGATGGTCCATCAGAGAGCGGAAAGTGATCATAATCCCCTATTATTATCGTTAAAAATGAAGGGACCAGTAATATTGGAAGAGCCATTGGAGATAGCAACAGCAGATGTACTTATGACAAACGATATGCGAAGGGTAAAATGGGCAACGTTATTGGAGAAAGAAGGCATCTTAAATCGTATAAAGATATCAGTGGAAGAGACACTAACTGTTTTTAATACCATAGATACCAAGGTTGATAATACAGCAGTGATAATGCAGGCACATGATGAGCTCTTTGTTAAGCTCAAATGCTTCTTCACAAAAACAACCAAAGTGGGTAGCATATATGTCGCCAAATCCGCCAAGTGGTATAATCAGTCCTGCAGTGATGCCTATAAATGTCTGGTTTATGCCATACGAAATAAACCATCTGGTGAGATTAAAAGCGCACGGACTGCCTACAAAAAAGCCCAACAAATAGCTAAAAAGGATTTTGATGAAAATAGGTGGGCAGGACTCTTAGAAGCTTGTAATGGAAAAAATATGTATACATTTTGGCAGGCCGTAAAGTGGGGTAATGGTGAAACTAGGCAAACCCCGGATAATAATGTAGCACCCGAACAGTGGGTCTCTTACTTTCAGGCACAATTTGCATCCAATTTAGATAGCCCTATCAACTACCCCCAATAACAACAAATACCACTCTGATTTTTGAGTTGGGGGAGGTGGAAAGTGCACTGAATATGATTCCAACGGGTAGAGCCCCAGGCCCAGACTGCATTCCCGGTGATTTATTCAGGTATGATAAAGAAAATTGGCTTAAGTACATTTATACAATAGCTAATGCCGTTGCGAGAGGAGCTCCAATTCCTGAGTCCTGGCGTGGGGCTGAAATAATTCCAATATATAAGAAAGGGGATCGCAGCAGTCCAAGTAATTATAGGCCGATAAGCCTAATAGACACATTGCAGAAGATCATGGCTAGGCTGTTATTGAACCGAATTAAAATTTGGGTAGAAGAAAATGAGATATTGTCATCTTTACAAGCCGGCTTTCGCCCCATGTTAGCACTATTGATCAAGTCTTCAGGTTTGTGACTATTTATTGGAGCACAGTAATTATAGCAGGCGGAACCCTGTACGCTGCGTTTGTAGATTTAAAATCTGCATTTGACCTTGTACCCCGGAGAAAGCTGTGGGAATCACTTAGGGAATTAGGGATGCCGTTGGATCTACTTGCCCTAATTGTAAAATTACATGAGTCAAATTACGCTCAGGTTCGTTGGGGATCTCAGGGGAAAGTAACGGATAGGTTCCCAGTAACTAAAGGGGTTCGACAAGGGTGTGTCATGGCTCCAACTCTCTTTTCCTTATTTATTGACAGAGTTGTTAAATATTTTTTAACTTACCCAACGGATGCACCAATGCTTGCAGGGCAGAAGGTGCCCCTTTTAATGTTTGCAGACGACACCCTAATTTTATCTAAGACACAATCAGGACTTCAAAGAGCACTAGATAGATTTATGACTTTCTGTAGTGACCACGAATTGGTAGTCAATGTTGATAAAACAAAATTTATGGTCCTACACAAATATAAGAATGTGAAAGGGAGAGTAATGATGAACAACATTCCATTGGAACAAACTGACACTTTCACATATTTGGGGGTTACCCTGGGCAAGAGACTAAACTGGAAGCCCCAAATAGATTTATTAACTATCCGGCATGCTCAACTTGCAGGAGCACTGATAAAAGAGTTCCGTCTTTCACAAACAAAACCAGTAGGCCCCGCAATAATGATTTATGATGCGAAGATTAGGGCCTCAATCCTATATGGCAGCGAACTCTGGGGTTTTGAAAATATAACTTCTCTGACACTAGCTCAAAACAAATTTTTGAGAACTATAACAGGCCTTCCACAGTCCACTCCACTCATACCCCTCCTTTTAGATCTGGGATGTACAGCGCTAAAAGAGATAGCTCATTTCAGGCCAATATCGTACTGGAGAAGACTATGGACTACTCCGGAGCTGTCACATTATGCAAAGGCACTTAAATATGTAAGATCAGCTGATGTGACACGTAAAATCAAATGGCTACAAATAATCAAACATACTTTAGGTGATATGGGCCTTAGTTATTTGTGGGAGGATCCAGCAGGAAGTCAATTCCCTTCAAAAAAGAATATAAAGCCGCTTACTGGAAGATGGTAAACCACAAACTTCTAATAGTCCCTCAGAATACATCACTATCTAGTATCTTTCTGGAACATAAGTGTGACAGTAGGTTTGAGGCTTATTGGAATTATGTCCTAAAACCACAAGACAGGAAACTGTTTCACCAATTTAGGGTAGGTTCTCTCCCGATTAAAACATTCACATCAAAATGGCAGAATACATCTGATATGAAATGTCCCTCCTGTTTGATGATGGAGGAGTCTATCATGCACATTTTATTTGTATGCCAAGCGTATAGAGAACCTAGGAAAAAATGGTTAAAACCGGTATGTTGTAATCTTGGTACTAGATTAAGTAAAACGGCTCTGCGAATTCTAAAGACAAATCTGAATGAAGATGTGGTAATTGCACTAGCAAAGTATTTAAGCTGGATATGGAATATACGAAGGATTAACCTGAAGAACCAATCTGCCTGTAACGATGACTCCATTGTTTTATAATCTGCTCAATAGTTCAGTTAAGTGCATAAGGACACATGAGCTGCTTTGATCTGAACTACTTATATATTACAAACAATCGAAACTGAATAGCTGCTATAATTATGAAAATATGAATTCTTTTTATATGTATACTGTATATATTTTATCATTTTACGATTATCTTATATGGGTATTTTAATATATATACGGCTACAATGTTTTGTATGTATGTTAATGTGTCTTTTATGATTGAAAAATATCGAAATAAAGACGAAAATGAGAAATGAGAATGAGAAATTCCCCCAGAACTATCAATTACACATAATGAAGAACAATTTCTTCTTTATGATAACAAATCTAAAGATAAAGGAATAATTATGTTTGCAACTGCTAATAATTTAGTAAAACTCCAACAGTCCGAAACTTGGATGATGAACGGGACTTTTAAAATATGTCCCAAATTATTCTATCAATTATATACTGTCCATGCACTATACCAAAATACTAACATCCCTTTTCTCTACGCCTTACTACCAAATAAACAAAACTCCACCTATATGGAACTAATGTCTAAAATTAAACAAGAAACCAATAATTATTTTCCACAAAAAATAATTATTGATTTTGAGCAGGCAATGATAAATGCAATACTAAAAACATACCCACACACAGCAATTCAGGGTTGCTACTATCATTTTAATCAATGTATTTGGAGACACCTCCAGAAATCCACACTAAGGGCCCGATTCCGATCTCGCTCGGAAAGCCCTCCGTACGACTCGGATCCAGAGGGCTTTCCGAGCGAGACGTACTCCGGGAGTCCGAACGAGCGAGTACGATGCAGCTGTATGCTTACGGACTCGGTTCGCTCGGACTCCCATTGAACTCTATGGGAGCCTGTGAACAGACGCGTACACAGGCTCCCATAGCAGAAAAGGGGTGGGTGGGGAAAAGCGTACACCCTGTGGCGGGCACCCCATGTTGCCCGCCAAACTGTGCATGCTTGGATCGGGGGGACCCATGGGGACCCCCCGTGATAGATTCGGAGGGCCCCGGGTGAAGGGGGGAAGTACGCTTCCGACAGCCGTTTTGTCTCGCTGAGACCGAGGCGAAGCGGCTGTCTGAATCGTGCATCGTACTCGCTCTGTCGGAAATCGGCTCCATTGCGCGGCACGATTCGTCTACAAACGAGACGTACGGAGCGGTTCGGGTCCGGAAATTATTCGGTCGGCGCTTACGCAATTTTTGCATCATACTTGTTCGTTCGGACTTGTGTGAGATTCGGTCATGAACAAGGGCTACGAATCGGATCCGGTAAAGCCAAATCCGATTAGGAGGCCTTCCGAGCGAGATCGGAATCAGGCCCTAAGTGTTGAATATGCGACAAATAGCTCCTTCGCATATCAAATAAAAAAACTTATAGCACTGGCCTACGTCCCAGTTACTGACGTGGCTGAACACTATAACTTATTGATAGAAAGTCGATACTATCAACAAAACGAACAAAAACTAAGTCCCCTTCTAGACTATTTTGAGGATACCTGGTGGGAAGACTCCACAGATCTGGTCACAGAAGGCAACCTAAATACCACATTCCATGGTGGAATGTTTACCACAGCACACTAAATAAAGAGGCAAAAGCAAACAATGCTGTTGAAGGATGGCATAATGCCTTCCAAGCAAAAACAGGTAGAGCTCCACCTACTCTACAAAAACTCCTACTATCTATCCAAAAAGAACAGACCTACCAACAACTAAGAACAGAGCAATCTGTAACAAAAATAGCGCCCAAACTTACCAAACAAACTAAACAAATGTTTGAATACTTACAATATAAAGTAAGACTATATCCAACAACAAGATGCCTAGAATACCTAGAAACAATAGCCAAAAGCCTACTTTAACTTAGAAATCCACAAAATATTCTAATACTCATCTCCAAAATCAATACAAATATATACATATATTTTCACAAACATAAATAATGTGTCAGATATATTTATTCTAATACCATAAATATATATTGACATATTAATTTTATTTATGAAAATTTAAAACACAATAACATTACTTTTCTTAACATTTCCCTCCCACAATAAATAATTAAAATAACTTACCATTTCTGTAGCTGAAGAAAGGAAATCCCAACTTTTGTAAATAAATCCAGGTATATCATAATACCAAGTGAACCCAAAAAATCCCCCCAAAAAATGGAAAAATCCAACTGCTTGAAAAGTAAACCTCCGTCCGTAACTCCACAAACGATAAACCATAAAAATCCCGAAAAAGGTTTTTAAAAAAAGAAACGCTCCATGAAAACCCGAAAAATTAAGAAAGTGTAAAATAATTATTAGTTGATTAAACTAATACACACTTCCTTAATTAAAAAAAAACGCAATTTTCTCGTAACGGCCACTTCTCACGACCAAAACCTGTAAAAAAACACAAACAATCCCACCCACACAAACATACACCTAGACTATAACATAATACTATTCCAAACATTATTCACACCATATTCAAACATATTCCAACATATTTAAACATTTCTAACCTAGGCCTCAAAAATAATGGTCGACATATCGCTGAAACCTAATTTACACATAAAAACCACCACAACTCCAAAAACCTAACACTACACACACTACCTAGCACGTAACTACCGTCAAATTAAAGTAAAAGTATAGTTTAAATAAAGAAAATTAAACTTACCTTCCTCGATGCGACGCAGCTTCCAACCGCGAGCTTCTCCCCTCAGAAATAACCCAAAACAAACGCGAGCGGTTACAAAATACAAGCTATAAACAAATATGGCTGCTTTAAACATGAAAAATAAATGTATTTCTTTAAAAACATATTATTACATAATTAATACATTGCTAAAATGTTTTGTAAAAATACAACAATTTATAACTTATATTTTAAAAGATTATGTAACATTTTTTATGCATTGTAAAATTATAATAATAAATATTATAAAACATATAATTATTATTATAATTCCATACTTATACATGTTATATACGTTTATTAAACATATGTACTAAATGTAATAAATATTTAATAAATGTAAACATATTATAAAAAATGTTTATATAAAATTAAACCATGTAATAATTAATATTATTAATATTTTATATATCGATAATATTAATTAGAAAGTATTATTATATGTTTAAAAAATGTTATACAATTTAAAAAACTGTATTAAAACCATGTGAAAACATATACATTAATAACATTTTACAGGATATGTATCAAAATAATAAATGTTCAGAATACAAAATAAAAGTGTACAACTGTTATTAAAAATGATTAGTTAATAAACAAATGTTTCTAAAGCAATGTAAAACTACATTATGTCATATTACAAAATGTACATAACTGTATTAAAAAGTTTAGCAATGTTGAAAACATTTGTTAGCAAAATTATTATATGTAAAAGTATACATATGTACCAAATATTTTATGTCTGAAAAATAAAGATTATATTTATTTTCTCTATGTGTAACAATTGATATTATATGCACTTAATAAAATATATTTTATTTTATCATTACTATATGATTTAAAATAAATAAACATCAATTCAAAAATTACGTCATTATTTTTTTATTAATTTATTAATGTTTCATTTAATATAATAAAAAATATTTTAACTGAATGTACTGTATCAAATAATATGTCTTTACTCTATATATATATATATATATATATATATATAAATTTATTATTTATCATTTTAAACTATGTTATTATTTATACACATTCCCACTACACACTATATTAATTTTTTAAGGTCACAAAACTATACACATATATAATTTACTATTCTCCTTCCAGTTAGTATTAAATCAGGGTAGGTGCTGGACACTAAACATATATATTTTACTATCCCCACTCCAGTTAGTATTAAATCCAGGTAGGTGCTGGACTCTAAACATATATTATTTACTATTCCCACTCCAGTTAGTATTAAATTAAACAAGGTGCTGGACACTAAACATAATTAATTTACTATTTCCACTCCAGTTAGTATTAAATCAGGGAAGGTGCTGGACACTATACCTATATAATTTACTATTCCTACTCCAGTTAGTATTAAATCAAGGAAGGTGCTGGACATTAAACATATATAATTTACTATTCTCACTCCAGTTAGTATTAAATCAGTGAAGGTGCTGGACACTAAACAATTATTATTTACTATTCCCACTCCAGTTAGTATTAAATTAAAAAAGGTGCTGGACTCTAAACATATGTAATTTACTATTCCCACTCCAGTTAGTATTAAATCAGGGAAGGTGCTGGACATTAAACATATATAATTTACTATTCCCACTCCAGTTAGTATTAAATTAAAAAAGGTGCTGGACACTAAACATGATTAATTTACTATTCCCACTCCAGTTAGTATTAAAGCAGGGAAGGAGCTGCACATTAAACATATATAATTTACTATTCCCTCTCCAGTTAGTATTAAATCAGGGAAGGTGCTGGACACTAAACATATATAATTTACTATTCCCACTCCAGTTAGTATTAAATTATGGAAGGTGCTGGACATTAAACATATATAATTTACTATTCCCACTCCAGTTAGTATTAAATCAGGAAGGTGCTGGACATTAAACATATATAATTTACTATTCCCACTGCAGATAGTATTAAATCAGGGAAGGTGCTGGTCACTAAATATATATATTTAACTATTACCACTCCAGTTAGTATTACACTAAAAAAGGAGCTAGACACTGAACATATGTAATTTACTATTCCCACTCCAGTTAGTATTAAATCAGGGAAGGTGCTGGACATTAGACATATATAATTTACTATTCCAACTCCAGTTATAATTAAATTAAAAAGATGCTGGATACTAAACATAATTAATTTACAATTCCCACTCCAGTTACTATTAAATCACAGAAGGTGCTGGACATTAAACATATATAATTTACTATTCCCACTCCAGTTAGTATTAAATCAGGGAAGGTGCTGGACACTAAACATATATAATTTACTATTCCCACTCTAGTTAGTATTAAATCAGGGAAGGTGCTGGACACTAAGGGTTCGATTCCGATCGGAGGCGCACCTAACACTATTCGCCCGGGAAAAAACCCAGGCGAATGCGTGTTTCCCGACCGATTCGTACATACGTCCGAACGAGCAAGTACGATGCGCATAACTGCCCAGATCCCGACCCAGTCGCACTCACCCAATCCAGGTCCTGTTCTCCGACCGAGCCTGATCCGGAAACGCAGAATCGAGTCGCACGGAAGCCAAAATGCAGCCCCGTCCGGCCGGACTAGTACGATGCGCACTCCGTACGCGCCGAACCCGTCGCTACGCACGGCACGTCAAAGCATCCGGGAGAGGCGCACATAAGCTCCGATTCGCGCCACAAGACGATCCACGGCTACGAGACGAACACGCCAGCCACGAGTACGAGTTGAAGCAACGAGAAAGATGAACGAGACGAACCAACCATGAATCCATCAGGCAGATCCTACCAATACTCTACATCTATTACCGGAACTGGTACGGACGCGTACGGCGCAGAAGGTAAGTCAGACACCCACCACACAAACAAACCACACGTATCCGACATATAACACACACACATAGGGATGCAGAAATTACTTACACCAGCAACAGCAGCACCATAGGGGCGGGATGGCTATCACCAATGCCATATATACACATAGGGGCCTGGATGCCAACCACTAACACCACCTCTACCCATGGGGGCTGGATGCCTACCACTACTACCACCCCTACCCATGGGGGCTGGATGCCTACCACTACTACCACCTCTACCCATGGGGGGCTGGATGCCTACCACTACTACCACCCCTACCCATGGGGGCTGGATGCCCACTACTACCACCCCTACTAATGGGGGCTGGATACCTGTCACTACTACCACCCCTACCCATGGGGGCTGGATGCCTACCACTACTACCACCTCTACCCATGGGGGGCAGGATGCCTACCACTACTACCACCCCTACCCATGGGGGCTGGATGCCTACCACTACTACCACCCCTACCCATGGGGGGCTGGATGCCTACCACTACTACCACCCCTACCCATGGGGGGCTGGATGCCTACCACTACTACCACCTCTACCCATGGGGGCTGGATGCCTACCACTACTACCACCCCTACCCATGGGGGCTGTATGCCCACTACTACCACCCCTACCCATGGGGGGCTGGATGCCCACCACTACTACCACCCCTACCCATGGGGGGCTGGATGCCTACCACACTACCACCCCTACCCATGGGGGGCTGGATGCCTTCCACTACTACCCCTACCCATGGGGGGCTGGATGCCTAAAACTACTACCACCTCTACCCATGGGGGGCTGGATGCCTACCACTACTACCACCCCTACCCATGGGGGGCTGGATGCCTACCACTACTACCACCCCTACCCATGGGGGGCTGGATGCCTACCACTACTACCACCTCTACCCATGGGGGGCTGGATGCCTACCACTACTACCACCCCTACCCATGGGGGGCTGGATGCCTACCACTACTACCACCCCTACCCATGGGGGGCTGGATGCCTACCACTACTGCCACCTCTACCCATGGGGGGCTGGATGCCTTCCACACTACCACCACTACCCATGGGGGCTGGATACCCACCACTACCACCCCAACTAATGGGGGCTGGATGCCTACCACTACTACCACCCCTACCCATGGGGGCTGGATGCCTACCACTACTACCACCTCTACCCATGGGGGGCTGGATGCCTACCACTACTACCACCCCTACCCATGGGGGCTGGATGCCTACCACTACTACCACCGCTACCAATGGGGGGCTGGATGCCTACCACTACTACCACCCCTACCCATGGGGGGCTGGATGCCCACTACTACCACCCCTACTAAAGGGGGCTGGATACCTGTCACTACTACCACCCCTACCCATGGGGGGCTGGATGCCTACCACTACTACCACCTCTACCCATGGGGGCTGGATGCTCTACCACTACTACCACCCCTACCCATGGGGGGCTGGATGCCTACCACTACTACCACCCCTACCCATGGGGGGCTGGATGCCTACCACTACTACCACCTCTACCCATGGGGGGCTGGATGCCTACCACTACTACCACCTCTACCCATGGGGGGTTGGATGCCTACCACTACTACCACCCCTACCCATGGGGGGCTGGATGCCTACCACTACTACCACCTCTTCCCATGGGGGGCTGGATGCCTACCACTACTACCACCCCTACCCATGGGGGGCTGGATGCCTACCACACTACCACCCCTACCCATGGGGGGCTGGATGCCCACTACTACCACCCCTACCCATGGGGGGCTGGATGCCCACCACTACCACCCCTACCCTTGGGGGGCTGGATGCCTACCACACTACCACCCCTACCCATGGGGGGCTGGATGCCTACCACTACTACCCCTACCCATGGGGGGCTGGATGCCTACCACTACTGCCACCTCTACCCATGGGGGGCTGGATGCCTACCACACTACCACCCCTACCCATGGGGGGCTGGATGCCAACCACTACCACCCCAACTAATGGGGGGCTGGATGCCTACCACTACTACCACCCCTACCCATGGGGGGCTGGATGCCTACCACTACTACCACCTCTACCCATGGGGGGCTGGATGCCTACCACTACTACCACCCCTACCCATGGGGGGCTGGATGCCCACTACTACCACCCCTACTAATGGGGGGCTGGATACCTGTCACTACTACCACCTCTACCCATGGGGGGCTGGATGCCTACCACACTGCCACCCCTACCCATGGGGGGCTGGATGCCCACTACTACCACCCCTACTAATGGGTGGGCTGGATACCTGTCACTACTACCACCTCTACCCATGGGGGGCTGGATGCCTACCACACTACCACCCCTACCCATGGGGGGCTGGATGCCCACCACTACCACCCCAACTAATGGGGGGGCTGGATGCCTACCACTACTACCACCCCTACCCATGGGGGGCTGGATGCCTACCACTACTACCACCTCTACCCATGGGGGGCTGGATGCCTACCACTACTACCACCCCTACCCATGGGGGGCTGGATGCCCACTACTACCACCCCTACTAATGGGGGGCTGGATGCCCACCACTACTACCACCCCTACCCATGGGGGGCTGGATGCCTACCACACTACCACCCCTACCCATGGGGGGCTGGATGCCTTCCACTACTACCCCTACCCATGGGGGCTGGATGCCTAAAACTACTACCACCTCTACCCATGGGGGGCTGGATGCCTACCACTACTACCACCCCTACCCATGGGGGCTGGATGCCTACCACTACTACCACCCCTACCCATGGGGGCTGGATGCCTACCACTACTACCACCTCTACCCATGGGGGCTGGATGCCTACCACTACTACCACCCCTACCCATGGGGGCTGGATGCCTACCACTACTACCACCCCTACCCATGGGGGCTGGATGCCTACCACTACTGCCACCTCTACCCATGGGGGCTGGATGCCTTCCACACTACCACCACTACCCATGGGGGGCTGGATGCCCACCACTACCACCCCAACTAATGGGGGCTGGATGCCTACCACTACTACCACCCCTACCCATGGGGGGCTGGATGCCTACCACTACTACCACCTCTACCCATGGGGGCTGGATGCCTACCACTACTACCACCCCTACCCATGGGGGGCTGGATGCCTACCACTACTACCACCCCTACCCATGGGGGCTGGATGCCTACCACTACTACCACCGCTACCAATGGGGGCTGGATGCCTACCACTACTACCACCCCTACCCATGGGGGCTGGATGCCCACTACTACCACCCCTACTAAAGGGGGCTGGATACCTGTCACTACTACCACCCCTACCCATGGGGGCTGGATGCCTACCACTACTACCACCTCTACCCATGGGGGCTGGATGCCTACCACTACTACCACCCCTACCCATGGGGGGCTGGATGCCTACCACTACTACCACACCTACCCATGGGGGGCTGGATGCCTACCACTACTACCACCTCTACCCATGGGGGGCTGGATGCCTACCACTACTACCACCTCTACCCATGGGGGGTTGGATGCCTACCACTACTACCACCCCTACCCATGGGGGCTGGATGCCTACCACTACTACCACCTCTTCCCATGGGGGGCTGGATGCCTACCACTACTACCACCCCTACCCATGGGGGCTGGATGCCTACCACACTACCACCCCTACCCATGGGGGGCTGGATGCCCACTACTACCACCCCTACCCATGGGGGGCTGGATGCCCACCACTACCACCCCTACCCTTGGGGGCTGGATGCCTACCACACTACCACCCCTACCCATGGGGGCTGGATGCCTACCACTACTACCCCCTACCCATGGGGGGCTGGATGCCTACCACTACTGCCACCTCTACCCATGGGGGCTGGATGCCTACCACACTACCACCCCTACCCATGGGGGGCTGGATGCCCACCACTACCACCCCAACTAATGGGGGGCTGGATGCCTACCACTACTACCACCCCTACCCATGGGGGCTGGATGCCTACCACTACTACCACCTCTACCCATGGGGGCTGGATGCCTACCACTACTACCACCCCTAACCATGGGGGGCTGGATGCCCACTACTACCACCCCTACTAATGGGGGGCTGGATACCTGTCACTACTACCACCTCTACCCATGGGGGGCTGGATGCCTACCACTACTACCACCCCTACCCATGGGGGGCTGGATGCCTACCACTACTACCACCTCTACCCATGGGGGGCTGGATGCCCACTACTACCACCCCTACTAATGGGGGGCTGGATACCTGTCACTACTACCACCCCTACCCATGGGGGGCTGGATGCCTACCACTACTACCACCCCTACCCATGGGGGGCTGGATGCCTACCACTACTACCACCTCTACCCATGGGGGGCTGGATTCCCACCACTACTACCACCCCTACCCATGGGGGGCTGGATGCCCACCACTACCACCCCTACCCATGGGGGGCTGGATGCCTACCACACTACCACCCCTACCCATGGGGGGCTGGATGCCTACCACTACTACCCCTACCCATGGGAGGCTGGATGCCTACCACTACTACCATCCCTACCCATGGGGGGCTGGATGCCTACCACTACTACCACCCCTACCCATGGGGGGCTGGATGCCTACCACTACTGCCACCTCTACCCATGGGGGGCTGGATGCCTACCACACTACCACCCCTACCCATGGGGGGCTGGATGCCCACCACTACCACCCCAACTAATGGGGGGCTGGATGCCTACCACTACTACCACCCCTACCCATGGGGGGCTGGATGCCTACCACTACTACCACCTCTACCCATGGGGGGCTGGATGCCTACCACTACTACCACCCCTACCCATGGGGGCAGGATGCCTGCCACTACTACCACCCCTACCCATGGGGGCTGGATGCCTACCACTACTACCACCTCTACCCATGGGGGCTGGATGCCTACCACTACTACCACCCCTACCCATGGGGGGCTGGATGCCCAATACTACCACCCCTACTAATGGGGGGCTGGATACATGTCACTACTACCACCCCTACCCATGGGGGGCTGGATGCCTACCACTACTATCACCTCTACCCATGGGGGGCTGGATGCCAACCACTACTACCACCCCTACCCATGGGGGGCTGGATGCCTACCACTACTACCACCTCTACCCATGGGGGCTGGATGCCCACTACTACCACCCCTACTAATGGGGGGCTGGATACATGTCACTACTACCACCCCTACCCATGGGGGGCTGGATGCCTACCACTACTACCACCCCTACCCATGGGGGGCTGGATGCCTACCACTACTACCACCCCTACCCATGGGGGCTGGATGCCTACCACCAACACCACCCCCACTCATAGGATGGGTAATGCATGACACAACCAGTACACTCCAACATAAGGAATGCAAGAAAAAGACATCCCCCCAACACCATGACAAGCGTGTGTAGACTGTGTCAAATGCCTACAACACTGAACATGACTTTGAACATACAATGTGACCCCCTATCACATGTGTCACACATAAATGTGTGTGGCCTCCACAATGCAAGCAGACCATGACCACTGTGGCAATGGGGTCTAAACCCCGATCATCACAGTGACCAAAAGGTAAGTGTGGGGTCCATAGCTGAAGCACATTTTGAACATTGTGGCAATGGGGTCCAAAAACCCATCATCACAGTGACTATAAGGTAAGTGTGGCCATGGAAAAAGCTGCAACTGCCAAACAGCATGGCTGAATCCTGGTCACAGAACAACAAACACATCAGTGGCAAAGTAGTGTTCGTGTCCCATAGCAACATATATTGGGTGAGGCAAACAGTGCAGTGCAAATAAGACATACCTTTGGCCATGTGCAGACAAACATCACCCATGGGGGATGACACTGTCAACATTCATCAATAACACAATGACAGAAGTGACCATCATAATGCAGAACACATATCTGCTCCAATGGGCACACAAATGTAGACATCCTGTGGAGACTGTAGATGTGAGGTGAACAGATACCATACCATGGCAGCAATGGGACACACAAACCATGATCATCGTGCTGACCGATGACCTAGGAGTCCCAGGGACAGCAGGTGAAACCCACCAAACATTATACAGCCAATGGCACACTAAAGATATGCCAATGCAGTGGTGCAGATGCACAAACACAAACAGGCAGCCCCACACTGCACATCAAACACAACAGGTGAGGGGGGGTGCCAGTGTCCCCAGGCAACCACACAACACATGATGAGGCCTGAATACCAATTACACAGATGCGCATACAGTGCCACACAAAAGTAACTCATGGATCCAAATCCCCTATGTGGGCAATCAGGCATTGTTAGATGAGAAGGAGCACAAATCACACATGTCACACAAGCATGTAGGAACAGCAACTAACACAGCAAGACACAGACACACCACAGCACTACCCCCAGGGTCCCCACAATGTGGTGACCCTGGGCTGCATGAGAATCCCACTTTGATGACAAAGCTAGATGTCATTCACACTGTGAACCACAGTCATGTGTCCTGAGCAACAAACTACCATCACACCTACACAAGCACAAATCAATCAGCACGGCCAGTCAGCCAAGGCCAACATGGAGGCAGGGGCCTAGCTGGGCAACAACTCTCATCTGCACACACTCAACACCACACACCTCGACCTCCAACAATGTGCAGCAGTGAAGATCACATGCACTGGTGACATTGCACATGCACCCATGGCAATCCCAGGGGTGGTGGTGGGAACTAAGGTGCAGAAACTCATCACACATGGCCAGTCAACAAGACTCCTGAATGTCTGACACACTGCACAGTACGCTGTACATGGACATGACGCCAATACCACACCAACCAATGGGATCCTGGCCACAGTCACACACCAATGAAGAAGCCAAGGTCACCCACAAAGAACACACATAGACAACTTCCAACATTGCAGCCCTGACCCTGAGGAGTGGCAGCAGTCACACACACAACGTGTCACAATCACTGAAAGCTAACACAAACTGGAAATTACATGACAGGTGTAAACAACAAGTGCCAAGGGGAATCCTGACTGTGTCCCATCTGCGTTTGCCCACAAACTCAGCCCTGACAGCAAACACACCTATGGGTGACACCCTGATGACCAGTAATGTGCCATGCACCCACATCCCAGAGAACCCAGGGAGAAGACTTTGGGGGAACATAGGTCAACTCAGCAAGCATCACAAACAGGAATATCACTAGGGATCCCAGCATGCCCAGCAACATGGAAGTGAACACACACAGACATGCTCACACAACACACACCTTGGGCTCAGGCAATGTCACAGGATTACACACTGCCATGAGGGGACTCCACTCCTGTGTGAGGAAAGCTGTGCCATACGTTGCCTCAGTAGGGCTCCATCATGTCAACAGAACACTTGGTCACACAGTCAACAATTAGCACCAAATGAAGGCTCCCGTCATATCAGCCTGGTCATGGGAGTGTCACCGAAATCATCAGCACAGATCCAACACACATGTATAGCAAGTTGCACTGATAACACAGATGAGTCCTTCCCCATTGATGCCCAAACTTGCATGTCCTGTGGAGATGGCCACACGGTCAGGGAAGTAGACTAATTGAACAATGGCAAGCACAACAGATGTGCAGGGCTGTAAGCCACAGATGTGATATTGCAAATGAAACCTAGGAATTCCCATTGCCAAATCTTGGAAACATGACACCCTCATATGCTGCAAAGGATGACATGGATACACTACAGGATAGGACATATTCCCCGTGGACCACATGGGTTCCTGCACAGTAACACTTCATTTTCATGAGACCAAAAATCAGGATCACTGCAGCAAGGGCACGGTTAGCATCATCAACAACATGTACATCAGAAGCAAAACAACTAGAGAACAGAAAGTTGCTTTATTCAGCATTTGGGTGAGAGAAGTGAAAGAAAATATATAACAAAGGCCAATGGCCAGTCCATAATATGAGTCCAAACAGGGTGACAGTGCCAGATGTCACCCTTCGCATGTCTGCACTGCTACACACCAGGGACAATCCCCTCGGAGGGGCATACGGGGGGCAGGCCAGGCACCGCAGGGACAGGATCAGGGCTCACCAGAAGGAGGCAGGGAAGGGGTGGTGGGTGCTGGAGAGTCACTGACAACTTCAGTGGAGGTGTCTGACATGGTGTGTGCCGGCACAACTGGGGGGCATGACTCAGATGGTGTGGGTGCTGGCATGACTGCAGTGGGCCGTGCAGATGGAGTGGACAGGTTCCCCACTGCAGTGCCCAAGTCAGACGGGGTGGTAGTGGACTCCACTGCAGTGCCTATCTCCAGGGGAGGAGAATGGGGTTCAGGTAAGGTGGGCAGGACAGAGGGGGAGGACACCGTCTCCACACCAGTGGCACAGACATGCACAGCGGGGGTGTGGTGCTGGAAGAGCAAGTGGCAGGGGAGAAGGCCGGATCATTTTGGGGATGGTGTATCTGTGGGTGGGGGAACCTGGGGCAGGGTGTGGTGGGGGCACCTGTGGAGTGGGGGCCTGAGGGATGGAGGAAGGAGACTTGGTGCTTGAGCTGCAGGGCAATGGAGGGGTCTTGCTCTTCCGGGTCCGGGGGGACTTGCGGATGGGGGCCTCAGTCTGTCTGTGCCTGGGGGAGGGTGTCCGGGGGCGAGGGGCACTCCCCTCTGTGTGGGTGGGCTTCCTCTTCCCCCTGAATGCTGGATCAGCTGTATTGGAGGGGAAGAGGCCTAGGTCAGAGAGGAAGATCCGCTGTGTAGGTGGGGTTGCAGGTGAGGCAAGGGAAGGGGCCTTGGAGGGAGAGGTATCTGAGGACTGCGCAGTGCTCGTGGATGCGTGTGTGTGTGTGCCTGGGCCCCATCCCCTGTGAGTGTGGTTTCAGTCCCCTGACTGTGCATGCGTGTGCGTCTGGATTTTGGCGTTTGTGTCTGTGTGCTGCTTGTGTCTGTGCTGGTGTGTGCCTGTGCCGGTGTGTGTGTGTGCTTGGGACAGGTAGGGTGCTGGGGAGTGTGGATGGGGCAGAGGTAGGAGGTGTGAGGGACTGTCGGAGGAGGGACACTGCTGCCATCAGGGAGGAGTCCATGGACCTATTGCTCCTCTGTAGGGCAGACATGCCCGATGAGATGCCCTCCATGAACGACACCAGCTGAGTCAACAGAGTGGTGTGGGCATGGAGGACACTCAGCATTGCTGTCTGCCCTACATGGAGCTGGCGAAGGAGGTACACAGACTCCTCACTCAGGGCAGCAGGGGACACAGGGGCAGGGGGTGCGGTGCCTGGCACGAAGGAGACATGCTCCCGAACACGGGAGCCTCCACGGACCTCTGGAATGGGAGCCGATGGGAGGGCGGTGGTGGTGGTGGTGGCAGGGACAGCAACACTAGCTGGGGTGTGGTGGCTGCTGACACCCGCCTCCACAAGGGAGTCATCCTCCGAGCTGCTGTGGTCCTCAGCTGAGGTGGATGCTGCTGAGGACTCCTCGGTGTGGCTCCCCTCGCCCTCCGTGCCACTGGGTCCCTCCGACCACTCCTCGGCTGCTGACCCAGTCTGGCTCTGCGGCTCCTCCTGGTCCGTGGAGCTGTCCCCTCCTGTGGCCGTGGATGTATCTGCAAACAATAGGGAAACAGACAAACATCAGTCACCTGCACCGACCGCACACACCACAGTAAGTACAGCACATTACAGACCAAGCCCTGGCATCCTTAGTTGAACACTGCCAAAAGTGCCCAAACAGAGTAGGAGAAGCCAATTGTCAGTCTGATGGTCAACCATGGCACTCACATCCCTCCTGGCCTTGCACCCATCTGTCTGGTGTCTGTCGGGTGGCAACACCCCAGTGTGGACACATGCACCACCTACACAGTAGTTGGACAGTGCAGAGAACACGGTGAAGTATGTGAACATGCACACATCACAACTCTTGCCACTGAGTCAGTACAGATGTCCGGCTAAAGGGATGGCCAGAGTCAATTTTGAAATACATGTGATGCATACCAGCACCAGACACCATGATGCACCCATGTCCTGATAGTCATTGCCACAATGGGGTGCATGTAGCACATGTCACTCCCCTGCAGGATCACTCATTGGAAGTTTCATGCCATGGCACAGGCATGCCTGCTAAGTCATACATCACTGTCTCCAGTCACATGGAAAGGGCAGCCAGACAACAACAGTCTGCACTGTGTCACAATCCTAGGTCATGGGGAATGCAAGTCCTGGAGCTGAACAAGTGCACATGTCCATCCCCCACACACCACATCATCTGAACTCTTATTTGTCCACGTCATACCAATTGGACATATGGGAGACCTGTAACACAACCCTCGGAACCTGAGCACCTCACAATCTGCTGTGAATGGGAAACAGCTGCCTGAACTTCACATTCGCATACCCCAGTCTGCACGGTCAAGTGATCCAACACCTATGTGTCACACAAGTATCGTCTCCTATGGTCACATCTCTGGTGGCATGCTGAGCCCCAACCGAGAAACACCCCAGTAGTCCTGACAACGAAGCCACAGCACAATGACACAGAGGCAGACACCTGAGGGGACATATCACTGAGCACAACGTGTCAGCTGATACACAGGAGTGGGAGTACAGAGTGTATTGTATGGCCTGGAGTAGGCATGACTGTCCTGCCCCACGTGAATGAGGGATGAGCCCTGGACAGTAGGCAGGTGGCTAAGTATGTGTGACAGAGGGGGCGTGGTTTGCCTAGCTGCGGAATGGCCGCTCGCTGAGTGCGCTCCGCCGGCTGGGCCTGAAATACTGTATTAATCCTTACATAAGGTGCGGTGGCGAGCCTTCGACCGACACCCTTATGTAGCTGACCCACAGCGGAATCGAGCGCGGTGGCATACTCGCACCGTGGACACCGGGAGGTACGCCTGTGAGTGGAGTGGTGATACCACTGTCTGCCTATGCGCCCCCCGGCCTGTGCGGGGACTGGACGCAGCCGTCTCGGAACTCGAGCCCGGGGCTGCGGGGAGATTGCAGGCTGCGGCTCGAAAGTGGAGCTGTGAACACCCTGCGGAGGCAGCTCCTACCGTCGCGGCTGCGCTTGGGACACCCCGCAAGACGAGGAGCACCGCGGAAGCTGCTCTGGTTCCCGGATGGCCGAGGACATGCCCTGAGGTGCGGAGCTGGGCCTCGACGCAGGGAGAGACAATCGGCCGCCATTTTTGGACATTCACGGTAGGAGCGGAGGAGACGGGGGGAAAAAGGCCTCATAGCTGTCCCTGGGTGCTGGTGACCAACTCCTTTCTGCCAGGCCCCCACGGGCTACTGGGGAGTGCTGCAGGTGGGAGAGAGTGTCTGCTGGAGCACAGGTTGGGCACTTCTGAGGCTGAGAAGAGGGTCATTACCTGCGGAAGGTGCGACGCCCTGGCGGTGGAATTCCACATAAGGTGAGCAGTGGTAGAAGCGGACCATCTCCCTGCGGGGCACCCTAGACCTGCTGACGATTGCAATTGCCTCCTCCCCCCGTGGAGCTATCTCTGTCATCCCGGTGTGCCCCGGTCTCGGACTAGGACCCCTCTTCACTCCTGTGGCAGCGCGGCCCCGTCTTGCTCTCCTTCTCCTGTGGCATATGGTTGGGATTGTTGGCATGGGAGACCTGTAAAAGGCGGCGTTGGCGCATATAGCTAGCCATTGTGAGGCGGGGACAGACCTGGGTTGCACCACGAAGTATCGACTGTCTTGCATGGTGCCTGGTACGGGGAGCGGCCTAGTGGCCGAGGGGACGACATCTATACAGAGGGTACTCAGAAGTTGTTGAACATCCACTGTTTCTGCGCACACTGAAAGTCAGTTTGGTCATTTTACCATGGGTAAAACCGACACCAAACAATCGAAGCTCACTTTTGATAAAAGATCCACGCGTCAAACAGATTCAGCTTCGGACACACCAATGGACGACCACCAAGACACGCCTGCAGAAGATCGAGGTGAGGACTTACTCATGCTAGAAATGCGCTCTAGCCTACGCAACATTGATTCTAAACTAGACACCCTGACTGCGCAGTTGGACTCGGTCAAAACTCAAGTGTCGGTACATGAAACTCGCCTAGATGTTCTGGAGAACCGCCAAACCGAATTCCACGAATGTCAAGTGGAGACTAAGGAACAGCTGCTGCATATGGATAAACTCCTTGGAGTTATCCGCGCTAAGAACGATGATTTGGAGGCGCGGTCACGGAGAAGCAACATACGCATTATTGGTATTCCGGAGACCACCGCCATTTCCAAGATGGAAACCTTTGTGGCTGACCTATTGCATGAACTGTTTGACCCTCATCTGTCTCCTGTTTTCGTGGTAGAGAGAGCACACAGGACCCTTGGTCAGAAGCCTCCGGTGGGGGCACCACCTCGACCGATCTTGGCCAAATTGTTGAACTATCAGGACCGGGACAATATATTGCGAATGGCGAGAGAAAAGGGCCAAATATCTCACAAGGGCAATAACATATCGTTCTACCCGGACTTTACACCAGCGGTACAGGCGGCGAGGCGTGAATTTTTGCAAGCCAAGCGCATACTCCTGCAGGCGCAGGTCCCTTACTCCTTGCTCTACCCAGCCAAGCTGAAGGTCTCCTATGATGGCACCGCCCACTACTTCACGGATGCGAAATCCGCTTTAAAGTTCGCCAAACACGTTGGTGGTAAGAAAGCGAAGGAATCCCGAGTAGCAGAAGCTTCGGTGACTGGCCACTTAAGTGACAATGACTAATCCTGTACTCTGATGCATTTTTGAGCTAGCTGCCGGTTGTTCCACGTCAAGGAGTCCTGTGGTAACAAATGTACATTGGATTGTGAGGTCATTGACCATGTTTTGATTGAATGTTTGCTTTATTTAGGGGTGTCGGGGGGGCTTGTAACGAGCACTGCAAAATTCCCGGCCACCCTGTTAATTCAGGGGTGATTGCTAACGCCACTACGCCCTCATGGGAAAGTTCCCCTTTTTTGTTTGTGGTCTATTACGTTTTCGTTGGGTATGGGGAGATACTCTACAACCTGATTGGGGTGTTGGAGTGGGTGGTGGGTTGGGGGTGGGGTCTGTTTGTTTGTTTGACGCCAGTGTCGGTTTGGGATGTAGGCCATCGCGCACACAATCTCTTTTACATACTACACACCCGATGTGCCCAATCCAAATTGAAACTCTTGTTGAGGATATGTACACGCTGCACCGTTAAATCTGCTTACCTGGAACATTAGAGGGTTAAATGACGGTAGGAAGTCCAGGCTTGTGCATACTTATTTATCCAGGCATAATATTGACATATGTCTATTGCAAGAAACGCATTTAAACGTTACACCGTCAAGAAGGTTACAGCATAATAGATGGGGACACATGTACTCCGCCATCTACTCTAATTATGCCCGGGGGGTGGCTATACTGGTCAGGCGAGGGGTGGATTGGCGTGAAGGAGAAGTGTATAAAGATCCCGAGGGGAGGTTTGTTGTTATGTGTGGAACATTGGGAGGGAGGTCTTTGGTGATTGCAGCGGTGTATGGTCCGAATGTTGACTCCCCTGAGTTCTTCCTGGATATTTGGTCTAGAATCAAAATGACAGGTTGTGATACCGTGATATGGGGCGGGGATTTTAATGCGATACTCGATGATACGATGGACAGAAAAGGGGTAGCTAGGTCCTTACATCCGGCCGCAACTACTGCCTTACAATCTATAATTACTGGTGGGAATCTGGTGGATATTTGGCGTAGCAGGCATCCCCTGGTGAGGGAGGGTACCTGTATTTCTGACCACCACAGCGCATGGTCCCGCCTGGACTTTTGGCTGGTCTCTAGAGACGTCGCTGCCTGGACCGTAGATACCTCGCACCTGCCGCGTACGTTGTCAGACCACGCCCCCTGCTTGCTGCGGCTATCACTACCAGGGTCTATCCCCAGGGCGTTTAGTTGGCGCCTTCCACCGCATGCCTTCCTTGATGAGGCCTTCAAGGAGGAAATAAGGGTGGACATTGTGGAATATTTCACCAACAACGAGGGATCGGTAACCACTGAGGCTTCGCTTTGGGAGGCGTTCAAGGTGGTGGTGAGGGGCCAGTGTATTGCGAGACAGGCCGGGGTGCTGAGGGCAATTCGGGGAACGCTCTCCTCTTTGGAGACCCAGATCAAGACACTCGAAGATGCCTTCTATTCTGCAAATGAGCCTCAAATTGCCAAAAGTTGAAAGCTCTGTTGCTAGACTATGCTGAGGAGGCACAACGTGAAACAACATTTTTGGGTAAATATGCTGAGGCGCGACGGTATGGAGAGGGAGACAGACCGGGACGCACTCTAGCTGGCATGATTAGGCCATCAAGGGCGGCGACATATGTCCATGAGATACGAACTCCGCAGGGGGATGTAGTTAGGGGTCAGGAGGAAGTCTCCAAGGAATTCTCTGCATTTTATTCTCGCTTATATACCACCACTCATACTACATGTACAGAGGAGTTACAGTCTTTCCTAGATTCACTAGCGCTGGTCTGGTTTGGTAATACACACAGACAGTACATGGACCTCCCTTTCACGGTGGAAGATGTGGTTCAGGTTATTAGAAGTCTACCGCTTGGCAAGGCCCCTGGGCCTGACGGCCTGACCACGGCGTTCTATAAGGTGTATGCAGAGGAATTAGCACCGAGGCTTTTGGCTGTGTATGAGGAGGCACTAGAGCAGGGTGTACTGCCCCTATCCATGAGAGAGGCGACAATCCTCACGCTTCTGAAACCTGGGAAGTCGGAAGAGGAGCTGGACTCCTACAGACCGCTTTCTATGATCAACGTCGATGTAAAGATTCTAGCTAAGTTGATTGCAAACCGATTACAGCCCCTGTTGTCTATGATAGCGCTTCCCGATCAATCGGGATTCATTCCGAGGAGATCCACGGCCCATAATTTAAGGACAATATTCTCAGTACTACACTATTTGCACCCAGATGTAAAAGCTGCAGTGGTGTTCTTAGACGCCACCAAAGCGTTTGATACACTTGAATGGCCGTACCTCTTTTCTATTCTTGGACGCATAGGCTTCAGCCCACTATTCATAAATCGTATCAAGCTGTTGTATACATCACCTAGAGCACGTGTCCAAGTGAATGGCGTGATTTCTGACCCCTTTCTGATATCACGAGGCACCAGACAGGGGTGTCCACTATCACCTCTGTTATTTGCGGTTGCAATGGAGCCTCTGGCCGCGCGCGTAAGACAACATCATACTGCGCGAGGCATTGGTTTCAGCACCCGAAGTCTGCTTGTTTCCTTATATGCAGATGACGTCACTCTCTATATTGTAGACCCTGAAGTGAACCTAAATCCTTTGTTGAGGGAGTTTGTCCGTTTTGGTGGGCTCTCTGGTGTGTTTATAAACTGGACCAAATCAGTGATTTTCCCGCTCACGGATGGCACCCCCCGGTGATGTCGGAATTCCCTTTGCGATGGGAGGCTGATGAGGTGAAATACTTGGGGGTCTGGATTAGCCGAGACACACAAGAGGTGTGGAGGTTGAATTATGGCAGGGCTATGATGTGGCTGGAGGAGAAAGTCAAGGTGTGGGCCAAATTGCCTCTGTCACTGGCCGGCAAAATAGCGTTGGTTAAAATGGTCATTCTGCCTAAGTTCTTGTACCTGTTCGTCAATATTCCAGTCCCACTCACTCGACACTTTTTTACCACCCTTAAATCACATTTGCTCACGCTGGCGTGGGCAGGGGGCCAGGTCAGAGCTTCTTGGAATTTACTAACACTCCCATTACGTCAGGGCGGTCTGGGAGCTCCTGATATGCAGCTCTATGCGCTTTGCGCCCAGGCGCAGTTTTTGTATTTCTGGACGCATCCGACCCCATTTCAGCCGCATGTGGCGGTTGAAACTGATGCGATGGCTCCAATCCCACTAAAAGTTGCATTATATCAAAAAGTGCGCCGCCCTCGTGGGGACATAGACTCTGCCGGAACACTTTGTTGGTCATGGGAGGAATTGCGCAAAAGAGCTGGGATCCCGATACTGTACGCACCCTCCGTTCCACTGTCGCAAAATCCAATGCTGCCTTGCATACAGGATAGCATGGGTAAAAACTTAGCTCTGAAAATGAACCTCTATACCTTCGCCGACCTATACCCCGAAGATGAATTTAGACCTCCCCTGAAGCACCCGAAGGGCAAACAGTGCCATTCACTGAGATTTTTCTGTATCACAGGATACGCACGGCATGTCGAGCACTCTGGGGGACTTTCCGAAGGCGCCGCCCTCGCTACCTGCCCTGGAAAACCTACTGAAATTCCCGTCTCCCCGTAAACTTATTACACGCTTATATACACACATGCAAGACACTGCCCCGGTAGTCACTCCAGATTCATTCCGACACTGGAATGATGACCTTGAGATTCCACTGACTGAAGCTCAATGGGACTACTGCTGTGGACAACTAACAGAACTTTCCCCGAATTACAAATTGAGGTTAATACACTTTAAGTTTCTGCATAGATATTATAGAACTCAGTGAGCCTCCACCGCATGGGCATCCGGGAAAACGATAACTGTTGGCGATGTGGCTTTGCCCAGGCTACGTTTATACATGTTGCATGGAACTGTCCCAATATAGCCGAATTTTGGTCCCTAGTTTTCGAGACAGTGAATAGCATTATAGGAGTGTCGCTGGCCCCATCCCCTGCTCTTGGCCTACTGGGATATGTTAAGGATACTCCTCCCAAGTTGCGCACGCTACATGCCCTTCTTCTACTGTTCGCAAAGAGACAAGTTGCACTCCATTGGGGCAGACGGCGGGTGCCCTCTGTAAAAGAGTGGGTCAAAGACGTTACATATGGGCACACGCAGTTAAGTACATTTTGGGAATTGACGCCTCCCTCTTCTAGACCCCGAAATATTTGGGAGCCGTTTCTAACTTGGATTAAAAAAACACAGTCATCGCCCGAAGTGATGGATGAGGTGGATGCGCAGTTCACGCCTCAGACGTAGGGTACTCCCACCTCGCGCCTGTTTACTGTCCCTCCTTACCTGTTCTGTCATGTTAGACCTGGAACCGTCCCATATGGGAGACAATGGAGAAGGGATATAGGATGCATAAGTGTAATTTATACCTTCTTACTGGGAGCAATGTGCAGCACTGTTAATCATGCATTATATTTCACTGGATAGGTGACTATCTAGATGATTAATGTACATAGATTGCTATATTCATGGTGGCATGTATGGTGTGAGATACTATGAAAATGTACTACTAATGTTGCAATTGAACAGATTCTTTAGCGGCCCCTCTCGAACTGGCCTGTTTGTAATGTAATGTTATTGTTTATTTGAAAATGGTCAATAAAAAAAAAAAGGAAAAAAAAAAAAGTATGTGTGACACACTTGATATACATACTCCTGAGGCCCAAACATTGTTCACACCCGCAGCATAGGTGTGTGCCAAATACCCCAGGCACATGTGGTGGATCAGCTCAGCAATTGGACCACATATCAAAGTAACACGCAGATTACATGTCAGAACACAGGCATTGTGTAAGCAATGGACCCACCCATGATGCCCACCACAGAGTTAGGGGAACAAATGCTGTCCCCCACCTTGAGCTAAGCAAAATGCAAGGACACAGTACCCAATTGACACAATTCCCTGACTGTAAGGGCCACACCTGGGTATCAGATGAGGAGTGGGCAGTGCACAATTGAGGGACATGGGTCCTGGACCACATGACTGATGTACTGTGGAAGTTTAACCAGGCCAGAGGAGGGCACATAGCATGGCAGACAAAGTTCACAATGCAGTCATGGACTCACCCCCTCCTTGCTGCTCTCTGGCCTTCAGCTACCCATCCAGATCAGGGAAGACCACTGCCAGGATCCTGAGCATGTGGGGGGTCAGGGTCCGGTGTCCGCCCCTCCTGCGAGGAGGCGACAGCTTCAGCTGGACCCGTGCGATCCTCCGGGTCCAGCCCCGAAGGCCCTGCCACCTCTTCTGGCTGTTGCGGATCCGGCGCTTGTAGTCCCCCACGGA
Source organism: Calotriton arnoldi (assembly GCA_963921515.1). Classification (NCBI taxonomy): domain Eukaryota; kingdom Metazoa; phylum Chordata; class Amphibia; order Caudata; family Salamandridae; genus Calotriton; species Calotriton arnoldi. The sequence goes on from CAWUFW010001883.1 coordinate 542,818, forward strand.
TCTCACTGCCCGGACGATGGTCAGCCATATCTTCTGCTTCTGGTGGGCATCAACCTGTGAGAATGACAAAGTGAAAAGGCCATTACTACACATGCAACATATCCGTGCATTACACAGTTGGATATACATGTCTCAATCACAGGGGCACATGATGTACACAGGCAGTGCAACGATGGCTATGAACAGTTTGCCAGCAGTTACTACATGGTATCATTGCCTGCGAAGTAAAACCTCGTTTAAATGCACTGTCACTGCACTATACCTGTTCAGTGCATGTAACTACACACTATGGGGGGTGACAACTACTCAGTGAGCCTGCTAGCCAGTGGCGTGCACACTGTAAGTCTTGCCAGTCAGACAACATGCACATTTAGTAAGGCAGTGGACAGCACATTCACCTGCTCCCCTGGTTTCCCATACAGCTTGCTGTACTGTGGAAGGAGGCTGTCCAGCAGGGCCTGGTTGTCCTCAGTGCTGAAGGCTGGGGCTCTCTCCACAGTACGTGCCATTGCAGGATCCAGAGGATGCAGATACAGTAGCAGTGGTGGTGGCAGATGTCGTCCTGGAGCATGTAGTGCAGGCAAGTGAGCTCTCAGGGGAACAGCCAGCATTATGTGTGCTGCAGAGGCAGATACTGTCCCATGTGTCCAAAGTGATAGGTCCAAGTCGTTTGCATCTTCTGAATCTGGCCAATCCATGGAATTGCACCACTTACACACGCCCACAGCATCCTTCAAAAGTTCAACTTCATGAGACCCATGAATTTGCAACATTGTTGTGGGTGACCAACTGAATTCACAGCATCAGACTCGTTAAAGGTTTGAAAACGCGTCCGTTGCCAGGCCAGGCCATAGCCAATGGGTGCGCACCGATCGGTCCATTGCTGTACAACGCGTACCCGCCACATCGTATGCAATGGCCAATGCGTGCGCACCGATCGGTCCATTGCTGTACAACGCGTACATCGGATGACAACGCGTACCCGCTCACATCATATGCAATGGCCAATGCGTGCGCACCGATCGGTCCATTGCTGTACAATGCGTACCCGCTCATATCATATGCAATGGCCAATGCATGCGCACCGATCGGTCCATTGCTGTACAACGCTGTACTCGCCACATCATATGCAATGGCCAATGCGTGCGCACTGATCGGTCCATTGCTGTACAACGCGCACCCGCTCACATCATATGCAATGGCCAATGCGTGTGCACCGATCGGTCCACTGCTGTACAACGCATACATCGGATGACAACGCTGCACCGCCACATCATATGCAATGGCCAATGCGTGCGCACCGATCGGTCCATTGCTGTACAACGCGTACTCGCTCACATCATATGCAATGGCTAATGCGTGCGCACCGATCGGTCCATTGCTGTACAACGCGTACATCGGATGACAACGCTGCACTGGCCACATCATATGCAATGGCCAATGCTTGCGCACCGATCGGTCCATTGCTGTACAACGCGTACCCGCCACATCATATGCAATGGCCAATGCGTGCGCACCGATCGGTCCATTGCTGTACAACGCGTATCCGCCACATCATATGCAATGGCCAATGCGTGCGCACCGATCGGTCCATTGCTGTACGCACGCGTCCCTGTACATGTCACTGGCATATGTCACCATGCCTGTCACAGATGAACGTATGCCAGCCACATTTACGTTCCAGGGACTCAGGGGCACACCTACAACAGCACAGCCTGTCCACACTGTATCCTAAGGCATGTAAGGCTGCATTACCTTTTCCGTGTATGGGGGTCAACATGTGGTTTTTGGGTGGCACTTGTGGGCAGCCACTCCCAGGCTGTGCACGTGTTCATGGGGACAGAATCCTTTGTGTGTTGTGCACATGACCACTGTGATGTGCAACTGTTCAGTTCAGAGCATGTGGCATGGTCACATTTCCAGGTTGTGTATGTGTATGTCATGTCACATACCCCCTGAGTCCCATGTGGGACGGTATGTATGTCACAGGCTGACCCATTGCAACAATAGTGATGGCCCTCCACAGTCTGTGTGCATGTTGTGTTTACAATGTCTCTGATTCCATGTGCACAATGGGGGACAGTCTCCACATCCACGTTGTTCGTGCATGGACTTTGATGTTGTGCGTGTGTGTGTCACAGACGTCCATGTCTGTCCTGCCGAGGGAAAAGGGACCACTACCTGTGGGGGTCATAGTTGTTTTGCTGTGGTGTATTCATGATGCACCATGTCATCCCAGTTACCATGTGGCAATACAGGGTCCCTGGGAATCTACCTGTCAATGAGCTGTGATGCCTGGGGCACATCTGTCCTCACATGTCACTGTGGTGTGTGTTTGGAACGTGACAGCAGTACATGGGAACTGTGACACAGCCTAATGATATCCCATGGCACAACCTGGGACTTGTTGACGACACTTGTTGAACTGTGATGTTAGATGTTGGCCATGTAGGTGCCATACATGTCCTTACGGAACAGCACACATCATGTACTTGTGTCTCATAATGATGTATCATGTGATATTGAGTATGGTCAATGCCACATATGTGGGGTGACTGACAATCTTTCTTTCTTCACCTATGCACTGCAGGGCACCAGCTGTCCATCGACCATTTCCTGACCTTGCATCCATGGTCGAACGGGACTGCATCCGACGGTACCGCTTCACCAGGCCGCTGATTGAGGAATTGACGGTGCGGTTGGCCCCACATTTGCAACCTGGCCGGACATACCCTACAGCGCTGACCCCCAAGGTGAAGGTGATGGCAGCACTACACTTCTTTACCACCAGTACCTTTCAACACACTGTGGCGTCTGCTGGTGGTATGTCACAGACCATGTTCAGCCGTGTGCTACGCGATGTTTTGGAGGCTATGTTGAGATACCTGAACCAGTACATCTATTTCCCTAAACGTCAACAACTCACTGACGTCAAGAGTGACTTCTATGCCCTGGGGAGGATGCCGCATGTCATTGGCTCCATTGATGGGACACATGTGGCTTTGGTACCACCACAGGCACATGAGCAGGCATACAGGAACCGCAAACGTTACCATTCGGTCAATGCACTGGTGGTATGTCTTGCAGATATGAGCATCTCACACGTGTGTGCCCGTTTCCCCGGTTCTGCACACGATGCCTACGTGATGAGGAGTAGGCGCATCCCGAGGATGATATCACAGATGCGGAACCAGCGTGCCTGGCTTGGCGGTGTGTACTGACTTTGTACCATTGTGTGTGTTCTGCAATGTAGTATTCCACCCTCTTTTCCAACTCAGCTAATGTGCAATTGTCCATATGTAGGTGACTCCGGATACCCCAACATGCCGTGGTTGCCGATGCCCCTCAGGAACCCTGTGACACCAGCCCAGATGCGCTACAATGAGGCACATGGTCGGACCAGGAGAGTGATTGAGCGGACATTTGGTCTCCTGAAGAGCCGCTTCCACTGCCTGGACAAGACAGGAGGGGCCCTCCCATATGCCCCAGCAAAGGTGTGCAAGATTGTCATCGTCTTCTGCATGCTACACAACCTGGCAGTGCGGAAGGAGTTGCCTCTCATCCTGGATGACGATGACCAACATCCGCCACCTGTGGAGGATCCTGGCCTGGACCATGATGCCAGTGATGATGATGATGATGAGGGGGATGTCCACACACAGCTCATCACCAACTTCTTCAGCTGAATGTGAGTATCCGGAGATGTCATGTCAATGATGTGAGTTTGCATGATATGTGTTGGTGGTGCTCTGGTGCTGTTTGAGTGTGTCCATGTGCTACATGACTGTATGCGTGCAGCGATGTGTCCTTACAGGTAGTCTGTACTCCCCAACAGTGTTGACATGCTAACTTGGTTCTGGGTGGGTATCTTGTGACATGTATTGGGCATGAGTATTGCAGTTCTGTCCTGTTCTTCAGTGCTTTTGACTGTGTGTCATTTCTGTCCTTCACAGGGTACTTTCAGAGTTGTTTGGTCAACTGTGATCCCCCGACACCGTGAATCAACTTCCAGGGTGGTAGCTGTCGTTTCCCTACAGGTGATGTGCGCCACACCCATGGACTTCCTTTCTTCTACACTTGTTGACTGTGTGCCCACTGCCAGGTGGGATTACCTTGCATCTGTAGTGGTTACAACATGTTGCAAATGTGTAATAAACCTGTGCTTCACTTTGTGATGTGCGTTGTCTGTGGTCACACATCTGACTGACATTTGCTTACTGCACCAGTGGGCTAGTTAACACAGACTGTGAATAGGTGTTGTGTCTGTGCATTGCACCGTATTTCCTGGCAACATCAGTGTAGGCGATGAGTCAGATGGCCCTGGTGTGTATGTGTTGTGTAGCCCTGGTGGTGTGTCTCCCTCATATGTGTCACGTCGCCATGACTCACATGCCGGTGTTGTACTTGCTGTAGCAGTTAGCATGCCCAGTGTCATTTCGCAGATCATCATCTCCATGACAGAAACAACGTTGGAATCACAACAGAGGCAAGTATGGTGTATTAGTGAGTTTATTGACATACATGTGTGAGTATAGTGCACAGGATGGTGGGTGCTGTACATTGTGATTGTAATCCAAAGTTCCTAGATGATTTGGAAGTCCTGGTAGCAGAAATGTCCAGAGTAAAGTCCACAGTCATCTGATACATTGGTCCAACTTGAACTCCCCATGTCATGTGGGAGAGTTGTGATGCATTCGACAGGGTGAACAGTTTGCGCACAAAGGTGATTTTCCAGAACAGGTGTTGGCTTCCTGGGGGTTGTGCATGGCCATCGGCCTCTCAGTCGCCCTTCCTCGGACGACCCCTCTTCTTTGGGGGGACCCTCAAGTGCAGGCTGCTGCGGTGCAGGGGACTCTCCGCCAGAGTCATCCTCCTCCCTGTGGCAGTTGCAGTTGTTGCAGCACCAGATGTTGTGGGCACACAGGGAGGTGTTGACATGTTGGTGCAAATCTGGCGGAGGCATTGTAATATGTCCCTATGCACCGCCGTCAGTTCTTGCAATGTGTCCCACTTGGACTCCATGCGGGACATGTGGGAGTCCAAGCGGGCATGATGGGCAGCCTGCTGCTGTTGAATGTCCCTGAGGATCCCCACTACCTGGCTGACCTCTCCGGTGCTAGTCTGGTACGCATCAGCTATGCGTACCAGTTGTGGGTCATCATGCAGTCCAGACCCCTCTGCAAGCAGCGACCTATGTCTACCACCCCTCCCGCCACCCCTGGCGACACGTGCAGGACCTGCGGTGGCACGCACAGGTGACCCTGGGCCCCCTTGGGGGTTGTTGCTGGTGTTGGTGTCCGTTGCTCCACGTTGGGCCGGGGTCCGTGTGCTGTTGGTGGTCCTTGGTCTGTCCGTGTCGGCAGGGGTGGTCTGTGTGTTGGCAGTTGTTGGAGGGGTGGGTGCAGGGGGTGCAGCTGGTGGTCCTGCTGGTGCTGCATGATGACTCACTCCGGAGGTGCCAGGTAGGTCTTCGTCATCCGAGGAGGGCAGAGGCTGTTCCACACCAGTGAGCTCAGTGTCCCCCGGAGCCTGGGACAGGGACTCCTCAGCGTCTGCTGCTGTGTCCCCATCATCACCTGTTTTTTGGAGACACACACAATGTATGTTATGTTTATGCAGGCATCAATGGTTCACACACCTGACAGTTGTGACTGTACCTCTGGATGCGGGCCTGTACATTGCATTGTCCTAAGTTGTCACAGTCAGAGGTTGATATTGGTGTAGCACATTGTCCTGCATACTTTGAGCATTTCAATATGAATGTTGAGGTGTGTACATGGCCAGCATTGGTTGCATTTGGTGGACATCCGGCCCTCCTTCTCCCCCTAGCCCAGTTATCCCACCATGAAGCATGCCACCCTTGCAGTGGGTTCAGGTTGACTCTCAGGATGTCAGTCAGTGGTGTCCTGTTGTTTGTTGATGCCCAGTTCCCAGCATGGTCTTGTGATCCCCACATCAGAGCACCATTGTCAGACATATTTGAAGTGGCTTTTCACTCCCTGTGAGGTGTGCATGCTTCAGTGTGAGCTTGCTGGGCCATGTGGCTGGGGGATGTTGAGCTGTGACTACCACTCCCATCATGCTATTGCCTACACCCCCCTTCCCAGCATGCCCATACTTCCTTCCTTTTGAGTGTACTTCACTGTGTGTGAGTGTGACAGCAATGGCAAGATGGCTGACAGTGGTGTCCTGCTGTTTGTTGGTGCCCAGTTCCCAGCATGGTCTTGTGATCCCCACATCAGAGCACCATTGTCAGACATCTTTGAAGTGGCTTTTCACTCCCTGTGAGGTGTGCATGCTTGAGTGTGAGCCTGCTGGGCCATGCGGGTGGGGGATGTTGAGCTGTGACCACCACTCCCATCATGCTATTGCCTCCACCCCCTTCCCAGCATGCCAATACTTCCTTCCTTTTGAGTGGACTTCACTGTGTGTGAGTGTGACAGCAATGGCAAGATGGCTGACAGTGGTGTCCTGCTGTTTGTTGGTGCCCAGTTCCCAGCATGGCCTTGTGATCCCCACAGCAGTACCCATTGTCAGCCATCTTGTCAGTTCGTTTCCACTCCCTGTGAGGTGTGCATGCTTGAATGTGAGCTTGCTGGGCCATGTGGGTGGGGGATGTTGAGTTGTGACTACCACTCCCATCATGCTATTGCCTCCACCCCCTTCCCAGCATGCCCATACTTCCTTCCTTTTGAGTGGACTTCACTGTGTGTGAGTGTGACAGCAATGGCAAGATGGCTGACAGTGGTGTCCTGCTGTTTGTTGGTGCCCAGTTCCCAGCATGGTCTTGTGCTCCTCACATCAGAGCACCATTGTCAGACATCTTTGAAGTGTCTTTTCACTCCCTGTGAGGTGTGCATGCTTCAGTGTGGGCTTGCTGGGCCATGTGGGTGGGGGATGTTGGGCTGTGACCACCACTCCCATCATGCTATTGCCTCCACCCCCTTCCCAGCATGCCCATACTTCCTTCCTTTTGAGTGGACTTCACTGTGTGTGAGTGTGACAGCAATGGCAAGATGGCTGACAGTGGTATCCTGCTGTTGGTTGGTGCCCAGTTCCCAGCATGGCCTTGTGCTCCCCACAGCAGTACCCATTGTCAGCCATCTTGTCAGTTCGTTTCCACTCCCTGTGAGGTGTGCATGCTTGAATGTGAGCTTGCTGGGCCATGTGGGTGGGGGATGTTGAGCTGTGACCACCACTCCCATCATGCTATTGCCTCCACCCCCCTTCCCAGCATGCCCATACTTCCTTCCTTTTGAGTGGACTTCACTGTGTGTGAGTGTGACAGCAATGGCAAGATGGCTGACAGTGGTGTCCTGCTGTTTGTTGGTGCCCAGTTCCCAGCATGGCCTTGTGATCCCCACAGCAGTACCCATTGTCAGCCATCTTGTCAGTTCGTTTCCACTCCCTGTGAGGTGTGCATGCTTGAATGTGAGCTTGCTGGGCCATGTGGGTGGGGGATGTTGAGTTGTGACTACCACTCCCATCATGCTATTGCCTCCACCCCCCTTCCCAGCATGCCCATACTTCCTTCCTTTTGAGTGGACTTCACTGTGTGTGAGTGTGACAGCAATGGCAAGATGGCTGACAGTGGTGTCCTGCTGTTTGTTGGTGCCCAGTTCCCAGCATGGTCTTGTGCTCCTCACATCAGAGCACCATTGTCAGACATCTTTGAAGTGTCTTTTCACTCCCTGTGAGGTGTGCATGCTTCAGTGTGGGCTTGCTGGGCCATGTGGGTGGGGGATGTTGGGCTGTGACCACCACTCCCATCATGCTATTGCCTCCACCCCCTTCCCAGCATGCCCATACTTCCTTCCTTTTGAGTGGACTTCACTGTGTGTGAGTGTGACAGCAATGGCAAGATGGCTGACAGTGGTATCCTGCTGTTGGTTGGTGCCCAGTTCCCAGCATGGCCTTGTGCTCCCCACAGCAGTACCCATTGTCAGCCATCTTGTCAGTTCTTTTCCACTCCCTGTGAGGTGTGCATGCTTGAATGTGAGCTTGCTGGGCCATGTGGGTGGGGGATGTTGAGTTGTGACTACCACTCCCATCATGCTATTGCCTCCACCCCCTTCCCAGCATGCCCATGCTTCCTTCCTTTTGACTCTGCTTCCCTGTGGGGTAGTGTGCCTGTGCTGACAAGATGGCTGACAGTGTTATCCTGTGGTTAGTTTGGCTACAAGTCCCATGTGTGTCCCTGTGCTTCACACAGCATAACCCAGGGTGGTGGTTCTTTGTGGGATATTTGATTAGAGTGTGAGGCAATGCATTCTCCCAGGTGAGTTGTGTGGAGTTTGTGTTAGGGGGGTGTGTGAGAAGAGCTGCTGGTAACTATGGTCAGTGCTGTCAGTCCTCCTTCCCACCCAGCCAGATATCCCACCATGGAACGTGCTTCCATTTCAGGGAGTGCAAGTTTGCTTACAGGATGTCAGTCAATGGTGTCCTGCTGTTGGTTGGTGCACAGTTGCCAGCAGGGCCTTGTGCTCCCCACAGCAGTAGCCAGTGTCAGCCATCTTGTCAGTCTTTTCCACTCCCTGTGATGTGAGCATGGTTCATAGTGGTGTTGATGGGCGTATTGTGAGGGTGGGCAATTTCTGTGACTACAACTCCCATGATGCTATTGGCTACACTGACTTGACCAGCATACACAGAATTCCTTCCTTTCAGTGGGCTTCCCTGTGAGGTGGTGTTGTAGTGGTGGCTACATATCTGACTGTGTTTGTTGGTTAGATTTGTGCCACTGCCTAGCTGTATTTGTTGTTGTGTTTGTACATGTCATGACACAGTTACATATCACTATGAGATGGCATGTATTGTGTTTATCTGACTGACATACACATCTTGGGATGATTATCTTTTGGTTGGTGTGTATTTGCTAAGGGTGCATGGTTTGACTGTCCCCTTGACAGTGATGTGTGTGTATTGTCACACAATATTGTGTACATTTGTTGTGTACTCACCAGGCTCTGGGATGTTTGATAGTCCATATACGCTCACTGGTGGTAGGATGGCCCGTACCTTCTCCTCCCAGGGCCTGAGGTATACAGGTTTGGCAGGAGGGCCACTGCTGGTGTGTTGGCTCAAGGCGTAGTCCTTCTTCAGTAGGTCCCTGACCCTCCTGCGCACGTCATACCACCTGTTCTGGATGTCTTCCTTTGTGCGCAAACATGGTGATTGTGCGTTCACCCTGTCGACGATCCTCTCCCACATCTTGGTTTTCTGCGACATGGGGGTCTGTTGGACCAGTGTACCAAACAGCTGTGGCTCTACCCTGAGGATCTCATCTACCAGGACTTCCAATTCACTGTCTAGGAACTTTGGATTCTTCTTTGGGGGCATGGTGATGGGTGGTGGTGGTGAGTGATGTGTGTGTTGGTGTGCAGGTGAGGGTGTGTGAGTGTGGGTTTTGCTGGGTGTATGTGAGGGTGCTATTTGTTGAGGTGCTGATGGTGTGTGGCTTGTGTGATGGATGAGCTGTGAGTGTGTGTGTGGTTGCTGTCTGTTGGTGTTGAGTGCTGGCAGGTAATTCGAATTTGCAAAGGATCATGGTAGGGATTTGTGTCCTTTATATGGGTGGAGTTGTGGGTGTGTCTTTGTTCCATGTCCCCCCCCCAGTATTTATTGGCTTTGTAATTGCTTGTTTGTCCCTTTTTTTTGTGTTTTTTCCTTTGTACTTTTTGTGCATGTAGGAGACGTTCTTCTGACCGAGTAGGACGCTGCAGTTGGTCTCGTGCGAGCTTCTCCGACTCGTTCACGCTGTATTTCTGCTGTGTTTTATGTGCGGCGTAAGCGTCGGTCGCGGTGTATTGGGTTGCTTCGGCTCGCTGTTTTGTATGCGTGTCGGTCGTACGGCTTGAGCTCCGTGCGACTCGGTCGGGTTTTCCACGCATTGCATCGTACTGTGCGGGTCGGAGTTCGCGGGTACGTTTCGTTCGAGTTCATTCCTGGTGCGTGTCGGTCGGTTCGATTCGCCTTTTTTTCCGGCCGGATAGCTGTTTTCCGTGCGGTTCGGTCGTTTGTCTTGGGTTCCGTGCGAGTCGGTCGTAAATCGCATGCATTACATCGTACTTGGCGGATCGGGCTGCACCGGTACATGTCGGTCGGAATAGATTCCCGATCCGAGTCGGTCGGTACGTTTTCCGGCCTGAATCGGAATCGGCCCCTAAACCTATATAATTTACTATTCCCACTCCAGTTAGTATTAAATTATGGAAGGTGCTGGACATTAAACATATATAATTTACTATTCCCACTCCAGTTAGTATTAAATCAGGAAGGTGCTGGACATTAAACATATATAATTTACTATTCCCACTCCAGTTATTATTAAATCAGGGAAGGTGCTGGACATTAAACCTATCTAATTTTCTATTCCCAGTCCAGTTAGTATTAAATCAAGGTAGTTGCTGGACACTAAACATATAAATATAAAAATAAAATTTCCCAACCCAGTTACTATTAAATCATGGAAGGTGCCACACACTCAACATATATAATATACTATTCCCACTCTAATTAATATAACATCAGGGAATATAGTATATATAAAACATTTTCCCATTATTAATCACAATTTCCAAAAACTACAATATTTAATTTGAATATTCATTATAGTTTTAAAATGTAATAATCATAAAATTTAAACGAAAAAATTTGTAAATTTAAAATTAAAAATTTACATTTATTATAGTTCCCATATAAATTATGTTTTTTAAAATTATTAAACATAATACATATTTTAAATGTAAATATTTAAAGCAAATATTATTATTTTATTTTGTAAATTTATTTAAAATATTAATTAGTATTTACAATTTTTAATATATAATTATTATAAAATGCAAATAATATCTCTTAAGTAATAAAATTTGTAAAAATGTTAAATCTTAAATACTAATAAATATTAATAATAAAATCTTTTTGATAAGAGATTAGTTAAACCTATCCACTATTAACACAATATTTTTAATTCAAAATGTTTTTTTAATTTCATCAAAAATATTTTAATTAAATATTTTATTTACAATTTATTAAAAATTATATGAAATTACACACCTTTATTCAAAACAAAAACAACTAAACAATCATCATAAAAATGTATTTACATTTTTTATTTAAATTTTAAATTTTTATAAATTATGAAAATATTGAAAAACACTCCCCACTCTTATCCCCTATAAACCCAACATCCTACTCCTAAAACAACAATTTAAATTTAAATTTACTCATTTCGAATTTATTTATAATTTTCAAACTAATTTTTTAAAACACTCCCCACCCTTATCCCCTATAAACCCTACATCCCACTCCTAAAACAATATTTTTAAATTAAATCTACAAATTTAGAAAATATTTAAAAGTTAAAACAATTTTTTTAAAACACTCCCCACCCTTATCCCCTATAAACCCAACATCCCGCTCCTCAAACAACATTTTCAAATTAAATTTACAAATTTTGAATTGATTTAAAATTTTAAACCAATTTTATAGAACACTCCCCACCCTTATCCCCTATAAACCCAACATCCTGCTCCTAAAACAACATTTTTAAATTAAATTTACAAATTTCAAATTTATTTAAAAATTTAAAACAATTGTTTTAAAACACTCCCCACCCTTATCCCCTATAAACCCAACATCCCGCTCCTAAAAATTAAAATACAAATTATAATTTTTATAACATTAATTAACTAATATTATACCAAAAACAAACATATAACAAAATAAAATTAACTATAACGATATTTTGACACGATATTTTGACAGTCGACATTTCAAACTTCGATATTTTTTACAACACAAAAAAACCATATTTTTAACATCGATATACTTAACATCGATATTTAGTACTGTCGATATACTAAGCATATCGATATTAAAAAGTCAATATTATGTCCACTTACCGTTCCAGGGGACTCTCAGACTGGTACATACTTACTATAATATGCTAACTTTGTTGCCCTCTGTATCTGCACCCATAAATAAGCCACTGCTTGTAGCACTTTCAACCTTAATTTTTTGTAAAATTTTACATCCCCAAACTTGTACAGGAAATGGGATTTGCCCCCTCTGATGTCCAGCATTTTCTGCTGCTCCCTGCATGTGGGAGCAATGCAGGATCTCACTGGAGGTGGGGAGCCAGCAGGGACTGAGGGGGTACTTAGGCTCCCCCTGTGGTCCCAAACACTGCACACAGAGTGCTCTGGGAGGGCTCCAGGGCACCCAAGATCAAGTGGCCGGGCCCCTGGTGATGGAGTCCCCAGGGCAAAAATTGGCCCAGGAAAGGGGGTACGTGGCCTCACTCTCCTTCTTTAAAGGACCTCCTTTGTGGAGGTGAAAGTATTGTTGATTTATCTAAGTGCAATCTGTAGTGAGTGTGAGTAGTGGGTTCTTTATTGTCCTCTCCTGGTGAGAGTAGAATCCATGATTCTCCCTTTAAATTACTATCAGTATGCAAATATGCAAAGTCACCTGGAAGCCTTGCCCATTTGGATCCACCAAAGGAAAAGCACTTGCTTTATATATTTAATAGGAAGTACCCTTGTTTGGTGGAGATTTACCTCTTTGTAGTCTCATCATCTTCTCTATACGAGGATTCATGTTATCACAGATTTCTGGATGAATACGCGCAGGAGCAATCACATTGCCGAAATGCACACAAGGTCACTGGAGACATTTCCTCATGGTCCATTACACAGCTGTAGTGTAGAATATGCACTAGACATTTACCCAATGGGGTAGCACTTACTAATTAGCCAGTAGAAATTACTCCAGTAGGGTAGACATTTTGTGCAAAACTGTGTACTCTTGTTGGATAAAGGGGCAGGTGAGGTTCCGTTCTGGTCCAGTGACCCACACAGCTACTGACACATCCACACAGACACTCGAACACTCACTCACACACCCATTCTGCCACTCTCACATCCACTAACAGACCCACACAGTCTCTCCCTCACACAACCATACAGTCACCCAATAACCCACTCACATATTCACAAAACTACTCACATACCCACTCACAGACCCACACAGCCTGTCACACACCCACAAAACCTCAAACACCCACTCATATACCCATACAACCACTCACACACCCACTTATACACCCATACAACCACTCACACACCCTCTCTCACACCCACACAACCACTCCCACACACAGACTCACAAATACTCCCACACCCTTACAACTACTCACACACCCCCTCATACACCAATACAAATATAGCACCTTGCATCGCATGCGTTTACAACGCCTGCGATTACAACGACCGCGTTGTTACATCGCAGTACATTACAACGCAAGTCGTTACATCGACTTGCTGTAGGGGGCACGCAGGACTTAGGAATAGTATAATTTACTATTCCAACTCCAGTGTGCGCAACAGTAGGGAAGGTGTTGGAATAGTAAATTATACTATTCCTTAGGTTAGCGCGCCCCCTACAGCAAGTCGATGTAACGACTTGCATTGTAATGTACTGCGATGTAACAATGCGGTCGTTGTAACAACCGCGTTGTATTCGCATGCGTTGAAACGCATGCGATGTAATTGTTGTTTCCCACCAATACAGACACTCAGACACCCACTCACACACCCATACAAACACTAACACACCCATACAACCACTCAGACACCCACTCACACATCCATACAGCAACTCACACAGCCACTCACACACACAGAAAACCACTCACAAACCCATTCACAGACCCATACAGACACTGACAGTCCTATACAGCCACTCACACACCCATACAGCCACTCAGAGACCCACCCACTCACACTCTGATACAGACATACACACAGACACTCAGATAACATGTTAGAAACAATATCACTCATTAGTAGTACAGAACGAATAGTAATTTAACTTATGCAGTAGCTTAGGGGCTCATTACGATACCCGGCGTAAAAAAATCCGCCAGGCATGGAAGCGGCAAAAATCCGCCCGCACACACCGCCTGAACACCGACCACGCCATTACGATTATACAAACCGAAAACCGCCATCGGCGGAAAAATCACACAAAATACCGCCCGCCAACGTCCGAGTCGGAGTCAAACCGCCCGCCACGGACGGAAACACGCACGACAACACAAAACCGCCCGCCCTCACGGCCGACACACCGCACGTGAAATTACGATCGCACCGACATGAGCGCGGAAAAACCACAAATATACCGCCCGCCAGCGCAAACAACGCCGATGAGAATCGACACGGCAGAAGCCATGGCGCCCACGTACCTGCACAGAAACCATCCGCACACAAAACCAATAGCACACAACATGGCCAACAAGTCCACACAGCAAGGCACGCACAAATACACAAGCACAGTACACATCCCAAAAACACCCCCCCGGACAAACAAAAAATACAAAGGCCAGAACCCCAGACACAACACACCTGAAAACAACAGACCATGAGGACACACCCACATAGGTGAGTACAAAAGCAGCACTCCCACAGACCACAACCCCTTGCTACATTGCAAACCAGAGAGGAGAGGAGAGGACACAGTGACACAGCAAGGACAGCAGCACACCACAGAAACGCACACATCACAACCACCACCACCACCACCAAACACAACCACCACCACCACCAAACACCGGCACCACAAACCCCCTGCACATTACACAACACACACCGCACCAGCACCACAAACACCATGGCACCACAAAGAATGCCCAAGTACACGCCCATTGAGCTGACGGTCATGGTCGACGAGATCATCAAGGTGTACCCACAAATCTATGGGAACATGGTCCAGCACACACCACTAGCCACCAGAAACAGAATGTGGAACCGGATCGTAGACCAGGTCAATGCAGTCGGGACCCTGCCCAGGAACAGAGGTGAAATAAACAAACGTTGGAATGACGTAAAGAGCCTGGTCAAGAAGAAGGAGGGCAAAAACAGAGAGCTGGCTGCCGTCACTGGCGGAGGGAATCCCGCGCTCTTTAAGACCTTCAAAGCGTGGGAGGAGAAGGTGCGAGTCGTAATACATCCGGAGATCCTCGCCGGATTAGCAGGGGGAGTGGAGGCTGGTAAGTACAAACTAATGTATACCAGCACACCGCTATGTACTCACATGCGCAACCACCATGCCACAGCTCTCAGGGACAAACACCCCCATGTCCAGCACACAATCCACAACACATCACACACACATGCAACAGACACCACCACACACAGCCCAAACCGAACAACTGTAACATACGTGGGGACATGTGTACACTCAGCCAGCCACGTAACCACCAACAGGTCCCCAAATATGCCAGAAGCGCCACAACGAGCACCCACCACACCCATGTGTCCGCCACAGCTGCACTAACCGACAAGTAACAGGTAAGTGGCAGGAACACAAAGTGCAGTGGGTGGGACGGTGGACAGCCCAAGTACAACACACACCAGGCCCCAGTCCCACAGCACAGCAAGGAGGAGCATCCCCCACACCCCACAGCCACGTGTCAGCCACCGCAGTGCACAACGACAGCCGAAAGGCAGACATCACGGTCCACAGCAATCGGTGTCAGTGGGTGTCCAGCCACCCCCACGACCCACAACACCCCCCCACCCCCACAGACCTGCAACATGGAGCACCCCCGCTTAGAGCCATGTGGCATCCAGTACAGTGCACGCACGAACAACTTGCAGGTGGGAAACTGGACAGGGCTGGATTACTGGAGGCATGAGGACCATAACACCACCAACACATGGGACATGTCACGTAGCAGACGAACACGCAGCACCGCCCACCGTCACGAACAAGTGAACAATGTGCACACGGACATGAACAACAGACTCACACCCCACATGACCCATCACATACATAGCAACACCCAAGGAGCCACGTCTGCATGCACAAGCCACACTGAATATAGTACCACACGGCAGCCACTGTGCAACTCATCACACACAACCGAAACACCATTGAAGTCCTGTCCATGTAGCCCCTACTGCCTGTCAACCACACACCCCACAACTACGCCTATGTAAGACAAACAACACTAGACGCAACAGAGCGGAACAACATATATGCACACGAACACCACTGAACCCATCAAACACACAGACACACCATGCACATACAACATACCATCCATCCGTCAGCCCCAGTCTCATGAAAGGCATGTCATCCGCACAGCTGCCACACATACAGCAGTCACGCTAAGATACATGCCCATGACCAACCATGTGCCAGAAGTCAATGAAGCGCACGACACACTGTGAGCAACAACACACAACATGGGCCACACCCCCCGAGCACTGCAGTGATGCACATGGCACAGGGCAGCACGCACACCAAGGAGATGGGACAACTGCAATACGTTGGCTGGCACACAACCATCACTCACTCATAACGATGCGTCCAAAGCCATGTCCAGTAATCACAACAGACAGCAAATATGCAGGCCATGTCAAGCATGCACACACCTCAAACCATGCACTGTCATGCTGCCACAACACATGTCACGTTCGGCACCCATGGCTCACAGCATGTACCCCAAAAGCATATCCCCTCCCAAATGTGAATCTGGGGCATGGCCCCCATGTTGCCATATGCGTTCCTAAGCGTTCCATTTGAACCCCAAAAGCATACCCCCTCCCAAATGCGAATCTGGGGCATGGCCCCCATGTTGCCATATGCGTTCCTAAGCGTCCCATCTGAACACCAAAAGCAAAGTACAAACCAGACCCAGGATGGGCCAGGAGCCCGCATACACCAGAGTCACAATAAGTAGGGGCACAGCAACACACCCATCGGCATGGCCAATCCGTCCCATGCCACATGTGCACAGCACACAGTCCCATTGCCAAGCACACACAACTACAAATGCTACAGCCACACACACGCCTCCGGGAAACCCATGTACGAGATTGCACGAACTGTTAATGTCAGACGACAACTACATACTTCGCCAGGTGCAACACAATAACAAATCTCATTCTCTCCACAGGTGATGAACTGCTGGATGCTGGGGATGGAGCCAGCAGCCAGCACAGCCAGCCTACAAGCCCCCAACGAGGACACACGGATCTGGAGGATCTGTCCTCCTCTTCGGACACGGACCACCAAGCAGGCCCATCTGGTGTGGCAGGGTCCAGCCGCTCCCCAGGACCCCTCCTACCCACCAACCCATCATCCAGGGCTGCTGAACATTCCCAGCCCCCTGCTGCCACTGTCGTTGCGGCCACACCCACGGTCATTGCGGCCACACCCACGGTCATTGCGGCCACTACCATCGCCGCACCGACCACCACCGCCGCCACCACCACCACGTCTTCGCTGGCACCAGCCCCAGCGCAGGTGGTGGCCCGGCCAACTGGATCCACCCTGGGAGCCACAGCGAGGACCGTGGTGAGCAATGTGGCTAGTGGGCAGGGCCGGTGGCAGCAGGACTGGTAGGAGGAGCAGGGTCAGGGAAACGCCAGCCTCCCCTGGGAGCCATGCCCTGCCTCAAATGGCCAGAGTCCTTGGGGCCTATGAAGAGGCCCAAGGACAATGGGTCCGGTCTGCTTCAGACACGCGTGAGGTGCTGGGGGTGCTGAGGTCCATGGACGCCCGTATGGGCCAACTCGTGGACCTCATGGGCCAGCTGGTGGTGGCGGTGAGGTCACTGCCAGGGACAGCAGCTCCCCCTCCGCCACAACCTGCCGGGGCGCAGGGTGGAGCAGCAGTGTCCAGTTCCCCTGCGTCCACAGCCAGTGAGCACACCTCAACCACCAGCATGTCGCAAGCAGGCACCCCCCTCGCAAACGTGGAAGGGGCCGTCCGAAGTGGAAACAGATCTCCCGGGAGGACTTCGCACGCTCCAAACGCAAGTGAGGCAGCCAGCCAGCCTTCCGCCAGCCTTCCTTGACCAGCCACTGCATTGACTTGGACTACGATCCCACTCCACACAGCCATCTGGATGGCATGTGTGTGTTGGACTATGGACATAGAACCAGTGGGTACACCCTGATCATCACGCAGCCATGACCGACAGCTCATTGTCACTGCACGCACCACTTTTGTCATCACCTTACACACAATCACATGTCACAGTTTGTAATAAATGCACCTTTTTCACTAACTGCTGTTTGTGCCCTGTGTTTTATTTGTACGGAATACAACGGCCACCTTGGGCGGAAAGGCACCTGATGCGTGGCATGGCAATTGAATCCGGAGGGCCTGTAGGGACCTAGGGGTGGGAGACAGAACAGGAGCACATTCAATGAGTGTGTCACACACCCATCACACAGTACATGTCAACAACTACAAGCAATGTACACACATCGCACAGAGCAATAGGGCACAATGCCACAGCCACCAACAGTGGCATACTACCCTGGCCATGGAGCGTTGACACACAGCACGCAGTGAACAAACGGCCACCCTGACACAGCACACACACACCTGCACAGATACAGCCACATCAGCCGTCGTACATGGACACTCACCGTCAAGTGAAGTAGTGGGCGATGAGCTGCTGCCGCACATTACCAGCTTCCTCCTCTCCGCTGTCCTCCTCACTCGAGCTGTCCTGATCTGCGGGCTGGGGCCCTGGTTGATCTCCGTCATCCACGATGAGGGGGATCTGCTTCCGAATGGCCAGATTGTGCAGCATGCAGCACGCCACCACTATCTGGCACACCTTCTGTGGGGAGTACGCCAGCGCACTCCCGGTGCGGTCCAGGCACCTGAACCTGGACTTGAGGAGGCCAAAGGTACGCTCGACCACACGTCTGGTCCTCCCATGT
Source organism: Calotriton arnoldi (assembly GCA_963921515.1). NCBI lineage: Eukaryota > Metazoa > Chordata > Amphibia > Caudata > Salamandridae > Calotriton > Calotriton arnoldi. The sequence continues at coordinate 561,564 of CAWUFW010001883.1, forward strand.
GCCTCATTGTAGCGATCGTCTGCTGGGGTGCGAGGATTCCTCAATGGACTGAGCAGCCATGCCCCATTCGGGTACGCAGAGTCACCTGGGTGTGAGGGACACAGAGAACCGTTGCAATTCCAACTGGACAGGGGACAGCATCGCACAACCAGCACGCTACACCACTCCACATACTCACCGACAATACAGGCACGATCCTGTTGCATATTGGACATCAGTCGTGGCAAGATGCTGTTGCGCATTATGTGTGCGTCATGGGCCGAGCCTGGGAACTTTGCACACACGTGGGTGATCACCATGTCCGCAAGGCACACCACTTGCACATTCAGGGAGTGCGTGTGCTTCCTGTTGCGGTACAGGTGCTCAGTGGCCTGTGGTGGAACAAGGCCGACATGTGTGCAGTCAATGGCTCCAACGACGTGTGGGATTCTGCCAAGGGCATAGAATGCACCCTTCACTGCCGCCAATTCACGAGCCCTGGGGAAGCGGATGTACCTGTTTCGGCACAGCATCATGGCTGCCAGTACATCCCTCAGCACCTTGCTGAACATGGGCTGGGACATCCCTCCTCCAATGCCCACTGTGTGCTGGAATGACCCAGTGGCGAAGAAATGCATGGCGGCCATCACCTTAGCCGTGGGGGTGACAGCAGTCGGATACACCCTGCGGGGACGGAGATGGGATTCTAACATGGCACACAGTCGATGCAGGGTTGGCCTGTCCAGCCGAAACTTCCTAATAACCTCTGTATCGTCCATGTCCGCCAGCAATTGGTATGGGCGGTAAATGTTCGGTCTCCGCCTAGGGACAATGGCAGAGGACACATGTCAAAGCAACACGACACATAGCAATTTCGCATACACATCACTGACATGACTGAGCAAGCACATGAGCCACAGCCCAGCTGTCAAGCTGGGACGGCACGGCCACAATACACTTACACAGGTCTCCCAACAATGGCAATGGCTAGTGATACAAACCACTGCCATGTGCATGCACATGGGGATCTAGGCCCCAATGACTTGCGGGGCGTGCTGATGGGGACTGACTGCATATCCGTCAAGCGGCAACGCCACGGCAACATGAATGTCTGCTGAGCATGGAACTGCTTCCGCGGCTGGATGAGTATGGCACACGACGACGACGATGTGGGCACAGGCTGAGCGGCCAAAACAAGTGGGACCTGTGGCACGAGGGGATATGAGACAGTAGTAGGTGTCAGCACTGCACCCTATGTACAGCACTGTACGGATCACACCTCCTGAAACATTGACAGGTGTCCACATTGACAGCCCCATGCCAAGACGGCTGTGTGCTTGCAGTCACACGTCACAGGTGAGAGGTTACATTGCACGTGCCAGGTGGCAGACGTACATAGTGGGAGCTGGCATGTGTGTGCATGTGTCTCCTGTTCAGGATCCACCAGATGGGCGCTGACTCTGTACTGACCATTGGACACAGCATGTTCCGTGGAAGGCTTGTGTGTGTGGGATGGTGGCACTGGATGTGCCTCCGTTGGGTGGGGGCCATGCACAGGGCGGGTACGTCGATGATTGCGCATTGTTGGTCACGGTGGGTGCACCAACTAAGATGTGTTGCCCTGTGTTCAATTCCTATGTCCGCATGATGATGGACTGTAGATGTGGGCAGACTACACATTGGTCGATGTGCTGTCTATATGCATGTGCCTTCACACCAGGCACAGCTGCCCCTGCACATGTGACCCCTGCTGGACTCGCTGCTGGGTCTGTGGAGCTGATGCACCTTCTGCGCGTGGGGCGGACAGCTCTCCTCACTTCCCTCATTGCGCATGTCATGACTTTGCCGCAGGTGACATGGATCATGGAGGGCCCACATGTACGCGTGGGTAGGCTACACATGATTGTACACTGGTCGCCACCCCCAGTCAGTGTTTCGAATGGGAAGGTTGTCGTGCTGGTGGTATGTTCGATGTGGCGGATGGGCGGGCCTAGGTGCGGGCTTACATTCCGGACATGGGCGGGTAGTTGGATTGGCGACTAGTTGCAGTACACACGGGACACGTCTCTTCCTTTCCACATCTGGGTCATCCCTTGTACTAACTGACAGTGATACAGTCATCTTCGCCCCAGCCCTCATGTCCTCCCTTCGCTCCCCCAATATGCATGCTCACCTGCGAGGCTAGCGCTCGCACAGGCAGCCCCAAGCTCGCACCAGAGAGGGCAAGGAGTGTATGTGTGGGTCCAGTTGCACGAGTGGGCTGTCTCAGGGTATGATGTGTTGCGGGACGCCGTCCACCTGCGTGGTGCCCCAAATGGAGACCCGGCCTGCATGGACTATGCATCACAGTCTTCGCCTTCCGGATCCGCCACCTGCGACACCCAGTGGCTGTGGCTGCCCTTGCGGCCAGGCCGCGTCCGTCTGTGGCTGATGGCCCACACATTCACTCTTTGGCCTCTCTGGGGAGGGCTCGGGGTGGTGGCGCACGCGCTTGCACTTAGTCGCAATGGCATGTGGCGTGGTTGGTATGATGGGCAATGGATGGGATGGTGCGAGCCACCTCCCGTGACGTCAGTGCTGCTCATGCTGTGGTGCGTCCCCCTACACTTCCATCTGTCTTGTGCCATGCTAGACGTTGAGGTTCTATTGCCTGCGTGATATGACCAGGAGGAGCGCGAGGAGACCTCTCACACACCATGCTCCACTGCCATCCCGTGCCCTGTATCGCCTGTGCGGATTGACTATGTTGGGGTTACACCTGGTCGACTGGGGCTGTGTGTGCCTTGTCAAGGGGCATGGCGGGCGCACAACAGGATCCAGCTTGTCCACAGAGGGTGGGCTGAGGTGCGCCTGGTACCGCTTTGTACGTGTGCCCGGCTGCTGTGCACACACATGTTCACTCCCCCCGACAGGTGTCCTCTCACAATGCCCAGGGAAGCGGTGGTGTACTGTTCATGACCCCTCCCAACACGGCGTGCTCCAACTTGGCATGTGCGCATCTACCCGTCGCACCCACCCACCTGAGCACTGCGTCCATACGACTTCACACGACACATGTGTGTCTTCCACAGTAGTGCTACTCATTTGCGTTGACATCCAATACCAGTGGACTACATGGTCATGTCACGACTGCCGTGTACTTCACATACTCTCATCCTCTCTCATTCGTACTTGTGAAATGAGTCAGCGGAGACAGTTTTGGTTTCAAACATTATATTGAGTCTTCTGTCCTCTGTGATGCAGTATAGTGGACACTACTGGCAGCGGAATACATGTTGAGGATATACTGAGCATGATTGCAAATGGGATAGGGTGTGGGGTTACATGTGATTGGCTGTTGCATGTGGGATGTGGGCTTCAGAGTGACATCTGCTTGGCCAAGGCTGTGCTAATGTACATTTACGTATAGCTGCGGAGCTGCGGACTTTGACACAGACGGTATACATGTAGCCTACCAGACCGCTTGGCATCATGGGCACAGTCCATCTCAGTTCCATGTGACAGGTTTGCTGCGGTTGTTCCTCATGCACGCGTGCATGTGAGATGACATCAGGGCATGTGCTTGCGTGCATGCAGCGGCGTGCCACTTGTTGTTGCACTGTGGTGGTTACTGGACATGTCACAGTCACTGGGGTCGTGTTGTTGTTGTATGCACTTGTCGTCCATGCAAAGGTCCTGGTATGGGATTCCCGGGGCGGGGGTGGGAGGGGTGCAGCACCCACAGACTCCAGGCGACCTATTCATGTCCACTGAGCGGTGTGTGTGTCCATGGGCGCTGGATCCATGTCGTGTCCTGGTTGTTCGTGCAGTTCCGTCCATGTGGGTGCGATACACAGAGCCCATGCCACTGCCTCCCACGATGCATGCGGTGTTCCTGGATGTGATGGGGAACAGTGTGCATGTCCCGGTCATATCCGATGTCATGGCGATGTCGTTGATGGTGTGGTTACAGTTGCCGGTCGTTTGGTATGGCTGTTGTGGTGGTGACTGGCCAGTCCGTGCGGAAGCTAAGCATGGGTGCGGGGTTGGACATCATAGGTCACTCGGGGAACCTGCGTTGTGGTCCGACGAATTGACAGGTTGTCAGGTATGCGATGCCGTCCAGCAGGGCTTCCATGTCATTGGTGGTGTACATGTTTGCCAGCCAATGTAGCGGATGGTGGCTGTCAAGGTGTTGTTCGTAAGTTGTCCCTTGGAGGACCATGATGGGGCATGCTGGGTGACATTCGATGTAGCTGTTCTCGATGATCCGTCGTGTGGAGGCACAGTGGTCCCATTTCAGTGCGGGTGCGATGTTGGCCACATACGCCATGCCCCCATAGGCAGAGCAGGCCCTGTCGTGTGCGTCCAGAGGGAGGAGTAGTGGTAGCAGGTCCGCCTTCAGACATGCCGGGTTGGAGAGGCATATCTCGACGGGATGCTGGTATGGACACCTCCGACAGTAGAAGACGGGCATGACGCAGCTGAACAATGTGATGCGGTAAGTCAGTCGGTAACTTACGTTCAGCAGGGACAGGAGATCGCATCCCAATGTATGGAACAGGTTGGTTTTGTACAGCTTGAGCTGTTCGGCGTAGTTGGGTAGGTGTGTTGCGGTTGCCATTTCCCAGCGGTGCGTTGTGGTGGCGTGCTCCGGCTGTGTGTGCAGTCTGCAATGTGCACGCTCCGAGGTTGCTGTGAGCTCTGTGTAGTCGTAGGGAGACAGGACTTGTGTTCTGTTTGCTTGTTTGGAGGACACGGGCCCTCTTCCCACATGCTTCTCAGACAGTTCAAGGTCAGTGATGTGTGACTCCTTCCAATTAACTTGCATGTGGCCGACATGGGGGAGTGTTTTCTTCTTTCTTCCCCGTCCGTTGTGTGCTTCTGTGATATGCGCTATCTGCCCTGTGGTCGGTCTCCTCGGCATGCCTGTGTTGGTCTATTCTTGGACAATGGCTGTATTCACCGGCTTCTGTCGTAGGGCTGTGGTTTCGGAGTTGGAATGGAAGGTCATTCAGTGCTGTCTGCTCTCCCTTGTGTGGGCGGCAGGCTGCCTTTCCGCTCTGCGTTGGGCCTTGTGTGTGAATGTTATTCTTGGGCCACCTGTTGTCGGTCCCCGGGCTCTTTGGTGTTCCGTTTTATATGTCTTGTTCATATGTGCAGGGTGGTATGGGTGTTTCAGTGTGGTACTGGCGTTCCTCTTCCCGAAGGGGCCCTGCTTCTCCTAGTTGGTGTTGACGCCGCTGTGTGCTTCGCCATGTTTGTTACACTGGGGTGTGTCCTGCTGTTGCGTGTCTTCACTGACATGTGTGCGTCGGTTGTGTGGCGTTGGGTGTTGTCCGTGAATTGGGCGTTGGGGACATGTCTGTGGCAGGCCTGTCACGTGTCATGTGCGTTCGGGGTGGGGCTGATGTGTGTGCTGCTTGGTTGTGTCCCTGTGTCTGTGTGCGACGCATGCATGGCGCTGCGGTTGGCCTCTGCGTTGTGCGCATGTGTGGCGGCGTCATCAGCGCTTTGGGGCCGTGACGGGGTGGTTGGTTCCTAGTCCCAGGTGGTGTGTACACATGTGTTCCGCGATGTTACGATTTGGCCTGTGTAACATATGTGGATGCAATGGTGGATGTGTTGTGTACACGCGCTGGTGGGGGGTTGTCCGCTTTTTCCGCCCTTGCACTGTGTGCGCTGTTTGCGTGCACTTGTTGTGTGTGTGCCTACCTGCGTCTCCGCGGTACGTTGCGTCCTTGGTGGTGCATCAGCAGGAGCATGGGGAGGGCCTGCAGTGCTGGATTCATGCTCGGGGAGCCGCTTCTTCGTTGTCCGTGCTCGGCATCCGTGTTACCGCTTCGGTTTGTCGTACGGTATCTCTTGGCCGTGGGAGCCGTTTGTTTGCGGCATCGTAATTTATGCGCCGGGCGGGACGTGTTTCGTCGGACGGTGTGTGTCAGTTGGGCTGCGCCGCTACGTGTACGGGCGCACTTTGATGGCGGACGGTGTTGCTGGCTTGCCGGCGGTGTTTGGCCTACTTTTCGCATCGTAATTGGACGGGCGTGTGGACTGCTGCGTGCCGGCGGTAACTGGTGCTTTTTGCATCCGCCAGCACGGCGGTGGTGCTTCCGCCCGCCATCGTAATGGGCCCCTTAGTATCTATCTTTAAGTGCTAGAAACGTTTATGAAACACACTCACTGGATGATGTCATTTGAGATGTCAACAGTGATGTAATCAGTTATGTCACTGACCATGTCATGAGTGATGTAATATGTGAGGTCATAATAAGTGCATTGCATTGACATAAGTTATAGTTAGCTCAGGTAACTATAACTTCAGAATTTCTATGATTTTGTGCAAGTAAAATGTGAACCTAACTACAACGTCTCTGTTTTTTCAGTGAATATCTAAGGTTTTTAAATTTTATTTCCTAACTATAACATCCCTATAACCTTTGTTTTTTTCAGTAATATATATATAGATGGAACTTTCAGTTTTAGCAGGCACACGGACTGCAAGATCCATAATGCCATGCCTGCTGACGCCCATTGGGGCGGGACTGAGTAATTCAATAAAGGTGTTCTGTAAACGTAATGCTGCCTCTGTCTACTATTTGCAAGCCAGTGAACAAGGGCTACAGCTTGAAACGCGTTTGGACAAACTTGCAATTTGGAGGCTGGGGATTCCGCTTGCGCTGCCACTGCCACAGGTGTTTGTGCTACAAAACCCCCCCAGGTGTGACGTCTTTATTGGGGACACCCTTTGTTTTTGTTGTGTAGCGGCTGGTCCGGCCGCAAAGATGTCCCGCCGCTTAATAAGCGGATCCGTGTGCTCGCAACCGCGTGCACTTTCAGGAGTGGAGGGGGCCTCGCCTTGGATATTATTGGTGAGCAGACAGCGATTTTTCCTCTAACTTCTACCCACTGGGGGTTAAGATTTTAAGCACAAATCCATTGGGACATTGATATGATAACGGAGGCAGCAACACCCACTGGGGTTTAGATGCAACTTTCAGTTTTAGCAGGCACACGGACTGCAAGATCCATAATGCCATGCCTGCTGACGCCCATTGGGGCGGGACTGAGTAATTCAATAAAGGTGTTCTGTAAACGTAATGCTGCCTCTGTCTACTATTTGCAAGCCAGTGAACAAGGGCTACGGCTTGAAACGCGTTTGGACAAACTTGCAATTTGGAGGCTGGGGATTCCGCTTGCGCTGCCACTGCCACAGGTGTTTGTGCTACAAACCCCCCCCCAGGTGTGACGTCTTTATTGGGGACACCCTTTGTTTTTGTTGTGTAGCGGCTGGTCTGGCCGCAAAGATGTCCCGCCGCTTAATAAGCGGATCCGTGTGCTCGCAACCGCGTGCACTTTCAGGAGTGGAGGGGGGCCTCGCCTTGGATATTATTGGTGAGCAGACAGCGATTTTTCCTCTAACTTCTACCCACTGGGGGTTAAGATTTTAAGCACAAATCCACTGGGACATTGATATGATAACGGAGGCAGCAACACCCACTGGGGTTTAGATGGAACTTTCAGTTTTAGCAGGCACACGGACTGCAAGATCCATAATGCCATGCCTGCTGACGCCCATTGGGGCGGGACTGAGTAATTCAATAAAGGTGTTCTGTAAACGTAATGCTGCCTCTGTCTACTATTTGCAAGCCAGTGAACAAGGGCTACGGCTTGAAACGCGTTTGGACAAACTTGCAATTTGGAGACTGGGGATTCCGCTTGCGCTGCCACTGCCACAGGTGTTTGTGCTACAAAACCCCCCCAGGTGTGACGTCTTTATTGGGGACACCCTTTGTTTTTGTTGTGTAGCGGCTGGTCCGGCCGCAAAGATGTCCCGCCGCTCATCAAGCGGATCCGTGTGCTCGCAACCGCGTGCACTTTCAGGAGTGGAGGGGGGCCTCGCCTTGGATATTATTGGTGAGCAGACAGCGATATTTCCTCTAACTTCTACCCACTGGGGGTTAAGATTTTAAGCACAAATCCACTGGGACATTGATATGATAACGGAGGCAGCAACACCCACTGGGGTTTAGATGGAACTTTCAGTTTTAGCAGGCACACGGACTGCAAGATCCATAATACCATGCCTGCTGACGCCCATTGGGGTGGGACTGAGTAATTCAATAAAGGTGTTCTGTAAACGTAATGCTGCCTCTGTCTACTATTTGCAAGCCAGTGAACAAGGGCTACGGCTTGAAACGCGTTTGGACAAACTTGCAATTTGGAGGCTGGGGATTCCGCTTGCACTGCCACTGCCACAGGTGTTTGTGCTACAAAACCCCCCCAGGTGTGACGTCTTTATAGGGGACACCCTTTGTTTTTGATATATATATATATATATATATATATATATATATATATATATATATATATATATATATCTCACACACACACATTACCCACTGGTGGTCAGCACTGGGTAGTTATAGTTAGGATTGTGTTTCCATAGGTAATTAATTTTTTGTGTTGCTAATCATCATCATAATTTTTGTCAAAAATAGGGGGTCCAAAAATGTGTTTTCCCCATTCATTTTACTGTAGGAACTTTAGGCACAGCAGCGGCCTAAACTGCGTAATGGATTTACACCAAATTTGCCAGAAAGTTAGATCTAGTTGCAGAAAGAGTGCTTTTTGTGTTTTGATGTAAATCTGTTCAGTAGTTTTTGAGCAATTAGTGGTCAAGCTGAGATCCGATTGGCTGCCACCTCAACCAGGAAGTAGTGGCAGCCATGTAAGGGCTCGGGACTCAGTCCTGAGTCCTAAAAAAACAAATAAAAAAGACACAAGGGGAAGGGTAGGAATACCCTGACCCTCTAGGCCTGGTGGTGGGGATCCCAAGGGACCCCGTTTGTGGTCCAAAATGTTTTTTAAATGTTGCCGCACATTCATGGAGGACATGCAAATCTGCGACATAATTTTGAAAGAAAGCAAGCAGTGGCTCCCATGCTTGTTTTTTAATAAGAAAACCCCGGGGTGAGCCAGATACAGGGGGCAAGAGTGATTTATTTTTGGGGGAGAGAGGCATGCGTGACCCCCTCAGCTGATTTGGGCCAGGGGAAGCCCCATACCACAGGCCTGACTTTTTAATTAGGGGGAGGGGGCACATGCCCCCTTCCCCGAGAAGATTTTGGCCCCAAGAACCCAATCTCCTGGGGCCCTGTGTTTTTTTGAGGGGTAGGGGGGCACATGACCCCCCTCCCTGGACTGTTTTCAGCCCTGGGGACCCCATCTCCTGGGGTGAGGAGTGTTTTTCAGAGTGGCACACGGGCCCTCTCCCCGGGCCGCTTTTGGTATGTTCAAAATTTTTATAAAGCACATGGTTACTTCATTTTGAGTATCCCAGCACTAAGATTTCAAGAAACCACAAGATTCCAGCCACTTGCCCCAGAATCTATTTACACTTGTCTAAATAGCAAGGTCTTAAGGGGCATATTATCAAGAACGGCGTTAAAAATTATCGCCGGTTTAGCGGCAGAAAACTGCCGCTAAAGCGGCGATAATGGGCTTGATAATATGCCCTGGAGAATTCCAATAGAAGTCCATGTTCTGCTGTGATCCTGGGCTTCTATTGCTATTCTCCAGGGCATATTATCAAGCCCATTATCGCCGCTTTAGCGGCAGTTTTCTGCCGCTAAACCGGCGATAATTTTAACGCCGTTCTTGATAATATGCCCCTAAGTTTCTTATGGAAGGTCATTTCTGAGTGCCCTAGTCTCAACCCAATCAGGAGAGAGTTCCACAGCTGGGCAGCAAAGTAACTGAAAGATCGTCCTCCCATACTTACTCTAGTTACTTTAGGGATCACAGTAAGTGCTGCCCCAGTGGATCTGAGACATCTGGTAGGATGGTAAGGTTTGATCAGGGAATGAAGATAGCGAGGTCCATTTTGGTTTAGGATTGTATGGCAGAAACGTAAGGCTTTAAAAGAGACTCTTTCCTTAATAGGGAGCCAATGTAGCTGAAGAGAGCTGTGCCTGTTGACAAGTATCTACGGATATTTGGTAACAGTCGTGCGGTGGCATTTTGCACTATCTGGAGCAATCTCAGCCTACCTTGGGTGACCCCAAGGTAAAGGACATTGCAGTAGTGTAATCTCGAGACCAAAAGAGCTTGGACTACTGTCTTCCTCACCGCCTCGGGCAGCAGACGCAGGATCTTTCATAACATTTTTAGGATGCCAAAGCAAACCCCCATGAGAGCACCTTTTCAAAAGATAGAATGCTATCAAACCAGAATCCAAGGTTTTTAACTTTTGGTTTCAGGATGGGGGCAGGACCCAGAGCATTTGGCCACCAAGCGGTGGACCAAATTGACGGTTGTTTCCCCACCACTATGACTTCAGTCTTTTCAGCATTAAGTCTAAGACAACTGTGGTCCATTCATTCGGCTAGATCCAGTAGACAAGATTTAAAACAAGCTGCTGAGATACCTTCATCCTGTGCCAGCATGATGATTAGCTGAGTGTCATCAGGATATGACACAATTTTAACGCCATGATGTTCGATAACATCAGCAAGGGGGCACATAGATGGGTTGAATAAAGTCAGACTGAGGGCAGAGCTGTTGCAGAGGGTAGATCTTGGATGTACATCATTGCTGACACACCTTAAAGTGTGGTACTGCAGGAAATCAGCCAACCACCTTAATGCAGGGCCCTCAACACCATATTGCTACAGCTGATCTAAAAGGATACCATGGGACACGGTGTCAAAGACCGCACTCAGGTCCAACATAACCAGCACAGCTGTCTTACCCTCATCAGCAATGAGTCTCAGCAAATCTGAGGCCAGTAACAACGAGGACTCGGTGCTGCATTTGGGTCAGAACCCAGATTGAGTCTCATGCAAAAGCTCCTACTCCTCGATGTACCTCATTAGCTGCTGATTATTATGTTTTCCCGTTATTTTGGTGAAAAATGGCAGCAGAGATATAGGCCTTAAATTCTCTGGTTTAGTTGAGTCTAGTGAAGGTTTCTTTAAGAGAGGTACAATCGTGGCATGTTTCCAATTGGAAGGAATCTGGCCAGAGGTAAAGGATAGGTTAACTAGTTCACAACGAGCAGGTAGAATAGCCTCCATTCTGTGTTCCAGCAATGCAGGTGAGGCAGGATCAAGTTGAGATCCGGACTACACTTTAGAGACAAGGACACATGTCTTCACCACTGGCAGAATGTTTATATTGAAAGAACCACCAGAAGACATAGGTGGACAAGGCCATGTGGCCGGAATCACATATTCTCTAGCTTCTTTTGGAAATGATGCATAGATTTGATCAAATTGGTCCGAAAAGAAATGTCCAATCTGATTACAGCTTTCTACCAAAGGCGTAAGAGAGGATTAAACATGCTCCAAAGAGAAGAGAGATTAACTATCCAAAAGATCTTATGAGAGAAGTTCTTAGCAAGCTCAATCCCCGGGGACCCCATACCCTATGTTTTAGGGTAGGGGGGAGCGTGGCCTCCGTACCTGAGCCCTTAATGGCCCCTGGAACCCCATCCACTGGGCTGGCTCACTAGCTATATCCCGGGGATCCCACCCCCAGACACAGCGGTTTCCCTGCCTGCACTTGTCTGGAGTATTTTGAAAAGTCCTGCCATGTGAGAGCAAACACAAAGTATGCTCCCAGCCAGTGAACGCTTTGAAAATGCTCCCTCGGGCTGGGAGCAGACTTTTGATCTGTTTCCCTGCCCAAACTGATGCAGACAGGGAAACAGATCAAAATACTGCTCCAACCTACATGGAGCAGCATTAGTAGCTGCTCTTCCCGAGCTGGAGAAATGCCAGCTACCGCAGTAGGCAGGCAGCCGGCTAGGGCAGCAATGGCTTTGGGGCTTTCCCCGCAGCCCCCAATGAGTATATGGTGGATACCCTGCGTGGGCACCAGGGCACCCACCATTAAGAAATGCCGGTAATGGGGGATGAGGTCCCTTGGGCCGATTATGGCTCTAGGAGGAGGGCCTTGTGGCCCCCCTTCCATTTATTTTAAGTAGTGGCCTTGTTGTATGGGGTCCCCAGGGCCCAATAAGGCTCGGGGAGGGGGGCCATGCAGCCACCCTTGCCTTTAGTTTTAAAAAATGGTCCTGCAGGATGGGGTCCCAAGGCCTATTAAGGCTCAGGATGAGGGCCACATGTCCCCCCTTTCCCTTAATAAACAAAATGTCCTGGGGGTGGGGTCCCCAGGGCCTAATAAGGCTCAGGGAGGGTGGGCCACGTGCCCCCTCCCCTTTAAAATAAATAAGGCACTGGGGGATGGGGTCCCCAGGCCCTAATGAAGCTCGAGAGGGGAGCCACACTGCCTCCCTCCCATTTAAAATATATATGGCCTTGGGGAATGGGGTCCCCAGGGCAACAATAGGTTCAGAGAGAGGGGCCATGTGCCCCCCTCCCCTTTAGAAAAAAAGGCCCTGGGGGATGGAGTGCCCAGGTCCAAGCCATTTGCCCCCCAGCTGTACATGATTGAAGGCTGTGTGCAGTCTGGGGTTGTCCGCCTTTGGGGAAATTGGCCACAGCGCCTGGCAGCAGGTCAGGCCTTGTGGGCAGCCACCAACCATATACTCTGAGGGTTGGCTGCATGCAGGGGTATGGCCGCAGGCCAGCCCTGTGGCCAGACCCCCGCCGTGCATCACCAAAGGCCCTGCCCAGTGTGGGGTTGACTGCTTTTATGGGTTTGGCCACAGGACTTGTGGCCAACCCCCCACTGTGCACAGTCGAAGGCTGTGAGCAGTGTAGGGTTGCCTGCATGTGGGCTATTGGTAGCAGGGCTTGTCGGCAGGTCAGACCCTGCAGCCAACCCCTCGCAGTGCATGGCAAAAGGCCGTGTGTGGCAGAGGTTGGATTTACATATGCAATAAAATATTAGTTTATGTTAAAAAAAATCCTAGAAATTCACTGAAAAAACAAAGGTTAAAGTAAAGTTATAGTTAGGTGAAATGTTCAGTAATAACGTAACCTTTTAAACTCTAAAAACCACAGAAATTCACCAGTTATAGTTAGAGTTATCTCAAGTAACTATAGCTCATGCCCTAAGGTAATTATAACTCATGCCCTCGTAATCCACTGCTAATTACCCCACGTATTACATAACTCATGACATCTTCTATGACATCATTGATAATATCACAGCAACATTTGCAGTGAAATTATTGACAAGAAAACTGTGCATGGCAGGGCCGCGAGTTATAGTTACCTTAGGGCGCAAGTTATATTTACTTTAGATAACTATAATTGGTGAATTTCTATGGTTTTTAGAGTTTGAAACGTTATGTTGTTACTGAACAGTTTACCTAACTATAACGTTGCTTTAACCTTTGGTGTTTCAGTAAATACATATATATACATATAAACACACACACACATATATATATATGGTTTTTTTAATGAATTTCAAAGGTTTTTTAAATGCTAATTTCTAACTATAATGCCCCTGAAACCTATGGTTTTTTCAGTGAATGTCAAAGGTTTTTTAAATGCTAATTTCTAACTATAACATCCTTGAAACCTATGGTTTTTTCAGTGAATTTCAAAGGTTTATGAAATGCTAATTTCTAACTATAACGTCCCTGAAACCTATGTTTTTTTCAGTGAATTTCTAAGGTTTTTTAAATGCTAATTTCTAACTATGCCTACAGAGGTAGGACATGTGCAGAAAGAGGAAGAAAGGCGCAGAAAGAAGCAAGAGAAATGCAGAAAGAGGCAACAGACGTCCAGAAAGAGGAAGAAAGGTGCAGAAAGAAGCAAGAGATATGCAGAAAGAACCAACAGAGGTGCAGAAAGAGTCCTTGGTGCAAAGTCCTCCTGTGACCTGGGCACCCCCTAACTTTTTGCTGGCTGGTACTGGTGGTAACTGACTCTGACTGACCCTGGGCTCTGCCTAACCAGGCCCGGAGCCAGTGCTATGCTGAAAGACACTTAAAATACAGTGAAAACACCTACGTACACTAGGGTAAACTATGGGTTGGGGTACCCCTGTGATTGGCATGACCTCCCCTGTAAGGCCCTAGTACATAATAGGGCAGGGGGATTAAAACTACCTCTAAGTCCCTAGCTTATAATAGGGCATGGCAGTTTAGAGGCCAGCAGCCCTTTTCTGCACTTGCATGTGTGCTCTGCTGAGCCTGAGGTCAGTTTAAAAGTAGCCCTGTGTGTGCAGAAAGAGGCGAGAGGTGCAGAAAGAAGCAAGAAAGGTGCAGAAAGAAGCAAGAGAAGTACAGAAAGAAGCAACAGAGGTGCAGAAAGAGGGAAGAGGGGTGCAGAAAGAGGCAAGAGAAGTGCAGAAAGAAGCAACAGAGGTGCAGAAACAGGCAAGAGAAGTTCAGAAAGAGGCAGCAGAGGTGCAGAAAGAGACAAGAACAGTGTAGAAAGAGGCAAGAGAGTTGCAGAAACAGGCAAAAGAGGTGCACAAAGAGGGAACAGGGGAGCACACAGAGGCAAGAGAAGTACAGAAAGAACCAACAGAGGTGCAGAAAGAGACAAGAGGGGTACAGAAAGAGGCAAGAGAGGTGCACACAGAGGCACAAGGGGTGCAGAAATTTGCAAGAGAGGTGCAGAAAGAAGCAAGAGAAGTGCAGAAAGAAGCAACAGAGGTGCAGAAAGAGGTAAGAGAGGTGCAGAAAGAAGCAAGAGAAGTGCAGAAAGAAGTAACAGGTGCAGAAAGAGGCAAGACAGGTGCAGACAGAGGCAAGAGAGGTGCAGAAAGAGGGAAGAGGGGTGCAGAAAGAGGCAAGAGGGGTGCAGAAATTTGCAAGACAGGTGCAGAAAGAAACAAGAGCAGTACAGAAAATACCAACAGAGGTGCAGAAACAGGTAAGAGGGGTGAAAAAAGAGGCAAGATGGGTGCAGAAATTTGCAAGAGAGGTGCAGAAAGAAGCAAGAGCAGTGCAAAAGAACCAACAGAGGTGCAAAAAGAGGCAAGTAAGGTGCAGAAGGAGGCAAGAGAACTGCAGAAAGAGGCAAGAGAGTTGCAGAAACAGGCAAAATGGGTGCTGAAAGAGGGAACAGGTGGGCAGACTGAGGCAAGAGAGGTGCAGAAAGAGGGAAGATGGGTGCAGAAAGAAGCAAGAGCAGTGCAGAAAGAACCAACAGAGGTGCAGAAAGAGGCAAGAGGGGTACAGAAAGAGGCAAGTGAAGTGCAGAACGAAGCAAAAGAGGTGCAGAAAGAACCAACAGAGGTGCAAAAAGAGGCAAGAGGGGTGCAGAAAGGGTTAGGAGAGGTGCACAAAGAGGCAAGAGGGGCACAGAAAGAGGCAGGAGGGGTACAGAAAGAAGGAAGAGAACTGCAGAAAGAATCAACAGAAGTGCTGAAAGAGGCACAAAGGGTGCAGAAAGAGACAAGAGAGGTGCAGAAAGAAGCAACTGAGGTACAGAAAGAGGCAAGAGTGGTGCAGAAAGAGGGAAGAGAGGTGTAGAAAGAGGCAAGAGAGTTGCACAAAGAGGGAAGAGGGGTGTAGAAACAGGCAAAAGGGGTGCAGAAAGATGCAAGTGAGGTGCAGAAAGAGGCAAGAGAGGTGCAGAAAGAGGCAAGAGAGGTGTAGAAACAGGCAAGAGAAGTGTTGAAAGAGGCAAGAGAGGTGCAGAAGGAGGCAAGAGAACTGCAGAAAGAGGCAAGAGAGTTGCGGAAAGAGGCAAGTGAGGTGCAGAAGGGGGAAAGAGAACTGCAGAAAGAGGCAAGAGAGTTGCAGAAACAGGCAAACGGGGTGCAGAAAGAGGGAACAGGTGGGCAGACTGAGGCAAGAGAGGTGCAGAAAGAGGGAAGAGGGTTGCAGAAAGAGGCAAGAGGGATGCAGAAAGAAACAAAAGAAGTGCAGAAAGAAGGAACAGAGGTGCAGAAAGAGGCAAGAGGGGAGCAGAAAGAGGGAAGAGGGGTGCAGAAAGAGACACAAGGGTTGCAGAAAGAAGGGACAGAGGGGCAGAAAGAAGCAACAGAGGTACAGAAAGAGGGATGAGGGGTGAAAAAAGAAGGAAGAGACGTGCAGAAAGAAGCAACAGAGATGCAAAAAGGGGGAACAGGGGTGGAGAAAGTGGGAAGAGGGATGCAGAAAGAAGCAAGAGAGGTGCAGAAAGAAACAAAAGAAGAGCAGAAAAAAGGAACAGGGGTGCAGAAAGAGGCAAGAGGGGTGCAGAAAGACGGAAGAGGGGTGCAGAAAGAAGCACGAGTGGTGCAGAAAGAAGCAAGAGAGGTACAGAAAGAAGCAAGAGTAGTGCAGAAAGATGGGGACCTTGGGGGGAACCCCAATGCCCCCACGGTCCCTGCCGGCTCCCCGCCTCCTGCGGGAGCCGGCATTGCTTTTGGACAAGGGGAGTTGCTGACATGCAGCTCCCCTTGCCCAAAAGCAATTCTGCTTTGCTTCTTGGAATCGAGAGCAGGTTTCCTGCTCTCGCTTCCAAGAAGCAAAGCAGAGTTTGCTTTGACAGGTCGGGAGCCGTGCTCCCGCCCTGCCATAGCAAACGGCAATGTCCCGGGGGTGGGCACCCCGGGACATTGCAGGAGCCGGCCCTGGGGGGTGGCGGTTCCTGGGGCCGGGGGTCCGCTACGGACCCCGTATTTACATAATTAGTGCCCCAGGGAGGTGGTGGTCCCCGGGGCAGTCTGGGGGGGCAGGAGCCCCCCCACACTTACTTTATATTCTTGAAGCCGGGGACCGGCGCTTCACACCCCGCCACACATCATGATCAATGCCCCGGGGAGGTGGCGGTCCCCGGGGCAGTGTGGGGAGGGGCAGAAGCCCCCCCACACTTTACAATTTTAATTTAAGCCCCGGGGAGGTGGCGGTCCCCGGGGCTTGGGGGGCCCACGAGGCCTCTCCGCCCATAATCATCAATGCCCTGGGAGGTGGTGGTCCCCGGGGCAGCATGGGGGGCAGGGGCCCCCCATGCATTTTAAAAAAAGCCCCAGCGAGGTGGCAGTCCCCGGGGCTGCGGGGGGGCCGCGTGCCCCCCGCATATAATTATCTAAGCCCCGGGGAGGTGGCGGTCCCAAGGGGTTGCGGGGGCCCCCACGGGCCCCCTCCACATAATTGGATATTGCCCCCGGGACCTGCCCACCCGGGGGCTTATAAAAAACGAAGCACGGGAATCCGCGCTTAGTTTTTTTTTTTAATTTTCATCCGGATTCGCGCACCGAGCGCGAATTCGGCCGATTTCTTTTCTTTTTTTTTTTTAAATACTTTTTTGGGCCCAGGGTGTCCTTTTGGGACCCCCTGAGCAGGCCTAGGGGATCAGGGTGTTTCTACCCTGCCCCCTTTTCTTGTTTTTTATCTTTTTACAACTGTTTTCTTGTGACTCGGTTACCGAGTCACAAGATGGCTGCCAACACTTCCTGGTTTGGAGTGTTGGCAGCTAATCAGAATGAAGCTCGTGCTCGGGAGGGTTCGCGAATCCTCCTCAGTGCTCAGATATCGATATTTTTTCGGGGAATTTCTCAGCAACTACTGAACTCATTTACACCATTTAAAAAAAAGGGTTCTTTCTGAACAAAGAGCTACCTTTTTGCCAAATTTGGTGTTATTCCATTCAGCAGTTCAGGCTGTAGCCTGTTTCAAAATTCCTAAGGAAAATAACATGGGGAAAATGCGTTTTGGGACCCCCATTTTTTCTCGGCCCCCGCTTGACGAACCAACCCGAAACTTTCAAGACAGGAGCTGACCTGAGTGAACCATTAGTTTTGAAAATTTCGCGAACATTCGTCAAACGGCACCAAAAATATTGGCAAAAGAAAAAATGCTTTTTGAATAGAACCCAGTAGGTAATATATATATATATCTTATCCAATATAAAATAAGATTGAAATGTTTTGCACAACGTGCCAAATGCTGACAGCTAAGTATTTTTTCCATTGTAGTGATCATGTGACACAGGGGGGTGGTAACCCAGCATACAAAAATGTCATGACGGATTGTGTTCTCTATGTGTGAACAAGAGCACAGGGTGCTCGAAACGCGTCACTAAGCGAGAGGATAAATAAACATCGTACCTGCCACTATTTTCTGGGTCTGTATTTCTCTGTTCGCCGACGTGGAGGTTCGGAGAGTGCATTTGAAGGAAAATATATATATATATACATATATATATACATATATATGTATACAAACATATATGTAGACACAGATATATACACACAGATATATACACATATATACACACACAACATATATACACACAACATAAATACACATAAATACACATATATGTACACACACACATATAAACACACAGATATATACACATTTATATATACATATATATACACACACATATATATACACATACATATACACACATATATAGACACACATATAGACACACATATATACACTGAAAGCCCACCAATCACAAACACGCAGGGGGAATGCGGTAGCCATAAATCACCTCCGCTGACACGGCCTCTGAGGAGATGCAAACAGCGGCATCGAAACGCGTCCGGCCATGGACTTCAAAGGGATGTTAAGCTGCCTGCTTGGTTTAAATAGAGTTTGTGACTCACCCGCAGTTGTGTGCGGCCTCAAGCTTCTGGGCATTTTGCTTCGGCAAATTGGTTACATATTATGCGGCGGTTCCAGGCCGCAGAGGGGTCGCACTGCCCGCAACCAACGGGACTAGGAGAGAGGAAGATTCCTTTCTCCGAAGCTGCAAGGTACCTTTAATGAAGCCGGCAGAGTATCATCCAAGGCTCAATGGAGGGCCGAGAATAATTGTCCATAACTAGCTGCAGCGGAGGTAAGCCACCAGAGGGCGTCATTTGGCAAAATGAGACCTCATATCCCAGCGTGCATTTGAAAATGAACTTCCACCAAGGGAGGAGCACTGAAAGCCCACCAATCACAAACACGCAGGGGGAATGCGGTAGCCATAAATCACCCCGCTGACACGGCCTCTGAGGAGATGCAAACAGCGGCATCGAAACGCGTCAGGCCATGGACTTCAAAGGGATGTTAAGCTGCCTGCTTGGTTTAAATAGAGTTTGTGACTCACCTGCAGTTGTGTGCGGCCTCAAGCTTCTGGGCGTTTTGCTTCGGCAAATTGGTTACATATTATGCGGCGGTTCCAGGCCGCAGAGGGATCGCACTGCCCGCAACCAACGGGACTAGGAGAGAGGAAGATTCCTCTTTCCGAAGCTGCAAGGTACCTTTAATAAGCCGGCAGAGTATCATCCAAGGCTCAATGGAGGGCCGAGAATAATTGTCCATAACTAGCTGCAGCGGAGGTAACCCACCAGAGGGCGTCATTTGGCAAAATGAGACCTCATATCTCAGCGTGCATTTGAAAATGAACTTCCACCAAGGGAGGAGCACTGAAAGCCCACCAATCACAAACACGCAGGGGGAATGCGGTAGCCATAAATCACCTCCGCTGACACGGCCTCTGAGGAGATGCAAACAGCGGCATCGAAACGCGTCAGGCCATGGACTTCAAAGGGATGTTAAGCTGCCTGCTTGGTTTAAATAGAGTTTGTGACTCACCTGCAGTTGTGTGCGGCCTCAAGCTTCTGGGCGTTTTGCTTCGGCAAATTGGTTACATATTATGCAGCGGTTCCAGGCTGCAGAGGGATCGCACTGCCCGCAACCAACGGGACTAGGAGAGAGGAAGATTCCTCTTTCCGAAGCTGCAAGGTACCTTTAATGAAGCCGGCAGAGTATCATCCAAGGCTCAATGGAGGGCCGAGAATAATTGTCCATAACTAGCTGCAGCGGAGGTAACCCACCAGAGGGCGTCATTTGGCAAAATGAGACCTCATATCCCAACGTGCATTTGAAAATGAACTTCCACCAAGGGAGGAGCACTGAAAGCCCACCAATCACAAACACGCAGGGGGAATGCGGTAGCCATAAATCACCTCCGCTGACACGGCCTCTGAGGAGATGCAAAGAGCGGCATCGAAACGCATCAGGCCATGGACTTCAAAGGGATGTTAAGCTGCCTGCTTGGTTTAAATAGAGTTTGTGACTCACCTGCAGTTGTGTGCGGCCTCAAGCTTCTGGGCGTTTTGCTTCGGCAAATTGGTTACATATTATGCGGCGGTTCCAGGCCGCAGAGGGATCGCACTGCCCGCAACCAACGGGACTAGGAGAGAGGAAGATTCCTCTTTCCGAAGCTGCAAGGTACCTTTAATGAAGCCGGCAGAGTATCATCCAAGGCTCAATGGAGGGCCGAGAATAATTGTCCATAACTAGCTGCAGCGGAGGTAACCCACCAGAGGGCGTCATTTGGCAAAATGAGACCTCATATCCCAGCCTGCATTTGAAAATGAACTTCCACCAAGGGAGGAGCACTGAAAGCCCACCAATCACAAACACGCAGGGGGAATGCGGTAGCCATAAATCACCTCCGCTGACACGGCCTCTGAGGAGATGCAAACAGCGGCATCGAAACGCGTCAGGCCATGTACTTCAAAGGGATGTTAAGCTGCCTGCTTGGTTTAAATAGAGTTTGTGACTCACCTGCAGTTGTGTGCAGCCTCAAGCTTCTGGGCGTTTTGCTTCGGCAAATTGGTTAAATATTATGCGGCGGTTCCAGGCCGCAGAGGTATCGCACTGCCCGCAACCAACGGGACTAGGAGAGAGGAAGATTCCTCTTTCCGAAGCTGCAAGCTACCTTTAATGAAGCTGGCACAGTATCATCCAAGGCTCAATGGAGGTCCGAGAATAATTGTCCATAACTAGCTGCAGCGGAGGTAACCCACCAGAGGGTGTCATTTGGCAAAATGAGACCGCATATCCCAGCGTGCATTTGAAAATGAACTTCCACCAAGGGAGGAGCACTGAAAACCCACCAATCACAAACACGCAGGGGGAATGCGGTAGCCATAAATCACCTCCGCTGACACGGCCTCTGAGGATATGCAAATAGCGGCATCGAAACGCATCAGGCCATGGACTTCAAAGGGATGTTAAGCTGCCTGCTTGGTTTAAATAGAGTTTGTGACTCACCTGCAGCTGTGTGCGGCCTCAAGCTTCTGGGCGTTTTGCTTCGGCAAATTGGTTACATATTATGCGGCGGTTCCAGGCCGCAGAGGGATCGCACTGCCCGCAACCAACGGGACTAGGAGAGAGGAAGATTCCTCTTTCCGAAGCTGCAAGGTACCTTTAATGAAGCCGGCAGAGTATCATCCAAGGCTCAATGGAGGGCCAAGAATAATTGTCCATACTTAGCTGCAGCAGAGGTAACCCACCAGAGGGCGTCATTTGGCAAAATGAGACCTCATATCCCAGCGTGCATTTGAAAATGAACTTCCACCAAGGGAGGAGCACTGAAAGCCCACCAATCACAAACACGCAGGGGGAATGCGGTAGCCATAAATCACCTCCGCTGACACGGCCTCTGAGGATATGCAAACAGCGGCATCGAAACACGTCAGGCCATGGACTTCAAAGGGATGTTAAGCTGCCTGCTTGGTTTAAATAGAGTTTGTGACTCACCTGCAGTTGTGTGCGGCCTCAAGCTTCTGGGCGTTTTGCTTCGGCAAATTGGTTACATATTATGCGGCGGTTCCAGGCCGCAGATGGATCGCACTGCCCGCAACCAACGGGACTAGGAGAGAGGAAGATTCCTCTTTCCGAAGCTGCAAGGTACCTTTAATGAAGCCGGCAGAGTATCATCCATGGCTCAATAGAGGGCCGAGAATAATTGTCCATAACTAGCTGCAGCGGAGGTAACCCACCAGCGGGCGTCATTTGGCAAAATGAGACCTCATATCCCAGCGTGCATTTGAAAATGAACTTCCACCAAGGGAGGAGCACTGAAAGCCCACCAATCACAAACACGCAGGGGGAATGCGGTAGCCATAAATCACCTCCGCTGACACGGCATCTGAGGAGATGCAAACAGCGGCATCGAAACGTGTCAGGCCATGGACTTCAAAGGGATGTTAAGCTGCCTGCTTGGTTTAAATAGAGTTTGTGACTCACCTGCAGTTGTGTGCGGCCTCAAGCTTCTGGGCGTTTTGCTTCAGCAAATTGGTTACATATTATGCAGCGGTTCCAGGCCGCAGAGGGATCGCACTGCCCGCAACCAACGGGGCTAGGAGAGAGGAAGATTCCTCTTTCCGAAGCTGCAAGGTACCTTTAATGAAGCCGGCAGAGTATCATCCAAGGCTCAATGGAGGGCCGAGAATAATTGTCCATAACTAGCTGCAGCGGAGGTAACCCACCAGAGGGCGTCATTTGGCAAAATGAGACCTCATATCCCAGCGTGCATTTGAAAATGAACTTCCACCAAGGGAGGAGCACTGAAAGCCCACCAATCACAAACACGCAGGGGGAATGCGGTAGCCATAAATCACCTCCGCTGACACGGCCTCTGAGGAGATGCAAACAGCGGCATCGAAACGTGTCAGGCCATGGACTTCAAAGGGATGTTAAGCTGCCTGCTTGGTTTAAATAGAGTTTGTGACTCACCTGCAGTTGTGTGCGGCCTCAAGTTTCTGGGCGTTTTGCTTCGGCAAATTGGTTACATATATACACATATATATATATATACTCACACATATATACACATATATCACCAGTAGGTAGTTATAGTAAGGAGCTAGTTTCCATAGGAAAAGCATGTTTTTTTGCCAATATCTTTGGTGCCCTTTGATGAATTGTCACAAAATCTTTTAACATTTTGTAACACGCTCACTTCAGAAGACGTCTTGAAAGTTTTGGGGTGATTCGTCAAGCGGGGGCCGAGAAAAAAAGGGGGTCCCAAACATGTTTTACCCTGCAATTTCCAATAGTAATTTTAGACACGACCACAGCCCTAACAGCTGCATGGAATCACACATAATTTGTCAAAAAGGTAGCTGTTGGTCCAGAATGTGACCTTTCTATAAATTGGTGTAAATCCATTCAGTAATTATTAAAGAAAAAACAAAATTGCATATCTAGGGTTGTGAAGGCTCAGCAAACCCTCCCGATCTTGTGCTGAGATTTAATTGACTGATAAGACTTCAAGCAGAAAGTGTTGACAGCCAACCCGGGACTCTGCTTCGAGTCCCTAAAAAAACGCAGAAAAAAGAAAAAGGCCTGACACGTGTTTCGCTCCCTTGTGTCTGGACAAAGCTATACCTCTCTGAATAGCTCTAATGAGAGCAAAACACATGTCAGGGGTTGCTTTTATTCATTCCAGGTTGGCTTGGATGGTATTTTACCAATCCAAAGCTGTAATATTGTGCCTGGAGTGGTAGAAGGCTTTGGCCATTTTACAGCTCGGCATGGATAGCACTGTGCTAATCCTATGCTTAAAGTCTTTGCTGTAGAAATGGCAAAAGACTTTGTCCCTTTCTATCTCGGCGTGGATGGCACTGTGCTAATCCTACGCTTAAAGACTTTGATAGAAAAGCAGACATTTCAGGTGAGCAAATTTAGAGTGTTGCTGGTGTTGAGAGTGCTCTATACTGGAGCTGCTTTCCACATAAACTTGAGAACTACCCAGAGTTCTCTGCTTCTTTTTTTGCATAATTTATGTGTCACTCTATGCCTGAAAGGGTTTTGTTTTGACTTAACTGAGTGCTCCCTTGTGTCTGGACAAAGCTATACCTCTCTGAAGAGCTCTAATGAGAGTGAAACAAGTGTCAGGGGTTGCTTTTAATCATTCCATGTTGGCTTGGATGGTATTTTACCAATTCAAAGTTGTAATATTGTGCCTGGAGTGGTAAAAGGCTTTGGCCATTTTACAGCTTGGCATGGATAGCACTGTGCTAATCCTATGCTTAAAGACTTTGCTGTAGAAATGGCAAAAGACTTTGGGGCATATTAGCAAGGCGATTATCGCCACTTTAGCGGGACTTTTTCCCGCTAAAGCGGCGATAATATTATCGCCTTATCAACAAGCTGTCGCTAACTGCTGTTAGCGACAGCTTGTAGGCGATAGCGACCGGGTTGGGTGCCGCTTTGCATGCCAGCGATATTTATCGCTAATGGCATGCAAAGTAGGCGTTCCCCACCTAACAGCGACTGGAAACAGTCGCTGAGGTCGCTAACGCCTATCAGCGAGGCAGGGGCGGTGATTAGCGAACCAGCGCTAAACACGTTTAGCGCTGGTTTGCTAACACCTGGTCCCACCCTGACTTAGCCATGTAATCCAATGAGAGGTGGATTACATGGCTAAGTCCCCTCGCACTATCAGCAAGCAGAACTGGGGAACAGTGTGAATATCGCCTGTTTTCAGGCGATATTCACACTGTTCTCCAAGGTTTCTATCGCTTTGGAGATTAGCATTGCTGATTGCACGCTAACTCCGCGATAGAAACCGGCGATGCCTGGCGATAATTATCCAAGCGCTAATTACGCTTTGCGATAATTATCGCCAGGCATTGCTAATATGCCCCTTTGTCCCTTTCTATCTCGGCGTGGATGGCACAGTGCTAATCCTACGCTTAAATACTTTGATAGAAAAGCAGACATTTGAGGTGAGCAAATTTAGAGTGTAGCTGGTGTTGAGAGTGGTCTATACTGGATCTGCTTTCCACCTAAACTTGAGAACTACCCAGAGTTCTCTGCTTCTTTTTTTGCATAATTTATGCGTCACTCTATGCCTGAAAGGGTTTGGTTTTGACTTATACTGGGTGCTCCCTTGTGTCTGGACAAAGCTATACCTCTCTGAAGAGCTCTAATGAGAGCGAAACACGTGTCAGGGATTGCTTTTATTCATTCCAGGTTGGCTTGGATGGTATTTTACCAATTCAAAGCTGTAATATTGTGCCTGGAGTGGTAAAAGGCTTTGGCCATTTTACAGCTTGGCATGGATAGCACTGTGCTAATCCTATGCTTAAAGACTTTGCTGTAGAAATGGCAAAAGACTTTGTCCCTTTCTATCTCGGCATGGATGGTACTGTGCTAATACTATGCTTAAAGACTTTGTTAGAAAAGCAGACATTTGAGGTGAGCAAATTTAGTGTCGCTGTTGTTGAGAGTGCTCTATACTGGAGCTGCTTTCCGCCTAAACTTGAGAACTACCCAGCGTTCTCTGCTTCTTTTTTTGCATAATTTATGCGTTACTCTATGCCTGAAAGGGTATATATATATATATATATATATATATATATATATATATAAAACAACAACAGAATAAAGCAATTGAAATCAAACACAGGGCAGAAGAACCCTTATTCCTGCTACCTTTTACGACCTACTCGTAACCCATTACAAAGGTGTCTGTTTTTTCAGAACTCACCAACTCACACTAGCTATGCTAGTGCACCTGAAACCAAGCCTGTAGAAGACCCTGCTGTTCCTATTCAGGCAACCAACACAGCTTCTCCAATGCACCCCACCTTCCTTCCAATTTAGGCATCCCCTGCTTTTCTACATATTAGGACCAGCACACAGCTATATTATTGCTGCTCTCCCATACTACTAGTCCAGCACTGAACGCTATAAACAGTTCTGCCAATGCACATACAAGCAATAAACAAAACAGTACACAAAACTCAATTCAGTCAGTCAGTCAAAAACTTTATTCGGCAACTTAATGCCATAAAAGTGCACATACAAAACAAAAAAATATACATTTACATTTCATTTGCCTTTTCCTTAAAAGAGAGTCTTGTAATTAAAATAAAAAGAACACAACATCCATAATAGCAATCAAGACGGCCAAGTTTCTGGAGTACTTATGATGCAAATACATCAGGACCCTGATAAAGTGCAATGTGCATTTATTGCAAATACATCATATAAAATGCAAAATGTGATGTACAAATAGAAACAATAAAAAGATTAAAAAAGAACCCTGGGATATAGAACTTACAATTTAAAAAGAGACGGCCTCTGTACTGTCAATCTAAAATACATTTAGAGCAAATACATCATATAAAGTGCAAAATGCAATGTGCAAGAAAACAAACAATTTCCATACAGTGGGCCTTAATAACAGCTAAAAGGACAGAAATCCTGAATATAAAAGTCCTATAAAAATTAAGAAATTAAAAGACCAGTTTTTTTCTATGTCTAATGGCTCCTGTTAAAAAGCTTGCACCCCAAAACAAACCATAGGCGAGGATAACATTTGGAGGTACAGTAAAGCGGGCCTAACTTGGGTAAAGTGACAATCTCTGATTAGTGGCAATATAAACCTTTTTCGTAAAAGCGCATAATAATCACAAAAAAAGATAAAATGAAGGGTGTCTTGGTCAGAGAAATTGTCACAAGGTCAAGGTTTTAAGGATCCTGGCTTTGAAAATCCTTGGGGAACCGCCAAAAGCCAGGGGATCATATGCAAACGGAATCTTATTAAAACATGTCGATGGAAGGGATTGCTGACAATGTGGAGATACGGCTGAATTTGGTTATCCGAAGATAACATTATATAACTTCTCACTGTTGGTTTTGCCAGCTCCTTCTCTTCTCTAAGTCCCTGGCGTTTGTACAAAAATTGATATTTTACCTTTCTAATTTCGGTTTCATCTAGGGGATTTGGGCTAAGGAATAACTCAGGTCTTCCTAACCATTTTACCATGTCCTTTATGTATTTTAGCCACGAAATGCTGTAACCTTTATCCAATGCAGAGCAGTCAGTAATTATTTTCTGATTCAGATTAGTAGTGGGATTAGCCCAAACTCTTAGCCAGCGAAGCAGAGGAGCTACCGCAATTTGATCGGATATATATCCCACTCCCAGCTCTTCATGTAAAATGTAAGCAGGGGTGGAATGCGGAACAGCCAGGATCTTACGTAAAAACTTATCTTCCTCACGCTGCATGTCCCTACCTTCCTTATACCCCCAGATATCACTGCCATAAGTTGCCATGGGGATACATTTCTCTTTATATATCTTCATCAGAGCAGGAATTGGTTTGGTCCCTACTCTCTTGGCGAAGTTTAATGTGGCCCTCGTCGCTCTAATAAGAGTATTCTTTTTTTGTATCAATTGTGGGCACCACGTTCCCCTATCATCAAAAAGAACCCCCAGATAAGGGAAGGTCGGGACTCTCATTAATTCCACCCCTTTACAATAAAATGTACGTTTCTTTTGGGGTTTTCTAGGGCCAATCGACATAGTGTGCGATTTCTTAAAATTTGTAGAAAGGTGTAAAGAGTCCATAAAAGTTATAAAACTATCTAAAAGTGATTGAAGTCCCACTGCGGTTCTAGCTAATAAAACAGTGTCGTCCGCATATAAAAGTGCCGGGACCATTACCTCACCAAATCTCGGGATGTCTTTGCAGCTAGCTTGTAAAAAATCTCCTAACTTATTTATGTATAGTGTGAATAAGAGGGGGCCAGGATACAACCCTGGCGCACCCCTCTTTCACATCCCAAGATGTTGTCAGACCGCCTGCACTATTATATCTCACTGCCGCCGTATTATTCTCGTGGATAGTATATAAGAAAGACACAAGTTCTGATTCTAGTCCCATACCTTTTAAAATTACCCATAGTTTCGATCTGTTAACGCAATCGAAGGCTTGTGTCAAATCCATAAACGCTAAGTGTATTAGGCCTTTTTTAGCAACTGTATACTTGTTTATCACCAGGTGGACACTGGTCCAGAGTCCCCTTTCTTGGTCTAAAACCGTACTGTAGATCCGAAATTACGTTGCGTTGATCCAACCAAGCTGTCAAACGGTTAAGGACAACCTTGCCCAATATTTTTGCTGCTGCGTCTAGCAGCGAAATTGGCCTATAACAAGTGGGTTCGTCCCTGGCGCCCTTTTTAAAAATGGGGACGATCACTGCCTTTCCCCAGGATGCTGGGTACCCATATGAACATGCAGCATTAAAAACATTGGTCAGGATATTAGCCAAACCTTACGGTCAGCTTTGTAAAGGTCTGCCGGGACCCCGTCGGGGCCCGGGGCCTTTCCTCCAGATGTAGATATGATTGCTTTTTCGACCTCTTCTACACTACAGTGAAGTGACATCCTTTTTTGCCCGGCTTCTCTATGATTTTTCGGTTCTTCTAGATTTGCGTCACTGAAGATATGGCCAAAGTGTAAAACCCATTTTTCCGCCGGGATTAAGCAATCAGTATTAGAGTTTGGGGTTTCAGAGAGAAAAGGACTATTGACTACTGTCCAGAATTTAGAGCTGTCTTTCAGGACACTCACTTGTTGTAGAGCGTCCCATGCCTGTTCCTTTAGCTGTTTCTTTCTACTCTGGGTTGCTATCTTGTAAGCCTTTCTTTTTTCCCTGATGTTCGGTTCAGATCTGGGAACCGCTTTTAGGGCCTGTACAAGTTCCATATGGGCCGTGGAACAGGCCCCATCAAACCACCTTAGAACCTTCGGGCGATTCTTCCCACCCACCACCGTGAGATCAGATTGTATTTGTTTTGTCAGCGTTTCAAAGGCTGTTAGGATGCGACTACCCTGCATAATATGATCTGAACATACGTCAATTTCAGTGGCACAAGTTATGTATAAATTACTTAAAAACTGATCTGGAATTATGGTATCCCACTTCAACCTACGTGCCTGGACTCTAGTGGAAATATCTTTATTTTTTAAACAGGTGGTGGGTTCTTCAATTGTAGTACCAAAAAATGATATGGCAACAGTAAGAGGATTATGATCACTGAGGCCTTCCCACATGACAATTAGGTCCTCGGTAAATAAAGATAATGGAACAGATACTAAAATATAATCAATGATACTTCGCCTTCCATTTCCTATATAAGTGGGTACCGATGTCATACTGATATTTTGCTCCAGGCAACATAAATTTTGGTCCGAAAGGATGCCTTCAAGTAAGCCACCCGAGGGTGTGTGTTCAAAATGGATAGACGAGGGCATAGACTCCTCTTGACCATGATTTACGAGACAATTTAAATAACATTGATGAACATTAAAATCTCCCAGGATCAAAACATCAAAATTCATTCGTCTAGACTCTTCATAAAATTCCAGGAACTCCCTTAAATCTTGTAGGTGTTCTACCTCATGCTCTCTATGAAAGGAATTATAAAAGTTTACCACTAACACCGAACTACGGGTCTTAAAACACAATTCCACTGCCAACACATTTTGCGATTTACATTCAACCAATTTTGTCCTACAGGAAAGCTTCAATGATAACATTATGAGCAAACCTCCTCTAGCTCTCCCCATATTCAATGGGGTTGCATGTTTACAATACGAAACAAACCCATCTAAATAAAAACAATCGTTTGGTTCCCATGTTTCCTGCAGGGCGATAATATGATACATAGATAAAAACTTCTCCCAGTGAGTATTCCCCCTTTTAGACCTAATTCCAGCTATGTTCCACGAGAGAACCATTTTACGTATCTCCGGGCTATATGTAGTAGGTGGAACAATTTTCGCACAGTTGTTAATTTTATCACCATGGGCCAAAGTTGGTAACATAGAAGCATTTAAGGTTGCATTTGTTAGGGAAGCATCCTGCCTTGTATTGCTTTCTAGCCCTAGTCAGTCATTCTCATCCAAAAGATGTGGACTGGCTAGGGGTTGGAAGCGATTGCTCGTTAGTAATGTATTATCTATAGGATTTTCCCTAATAGACCTACATGGGTTCCGAGGTGATTGCCATTTCAATGATCTAGGGTAAGGACGCTGGATAGGAGGGTAAAAATGTTGTAAGGAGGCTACTGTTATTAAAGAATTGGAGCTGTTCTTATATGCCCCACCCGTTAGCATCTTAGCCTTGTCCGGATTCCGGAAATTTACAACTATGCAGTCTCCTCCCCCGGATTTTTTTGTTTGCTGACCTATCCAGCCCACCCTTCTGGCCATTATAACATCGCCCGCTATACTTGGGCCATTTAATACGTTTTTGCTACACCAGTGGGTAACTTTATGTATAAGATCCTGGGTGGATTCCCATGATTTTTCAGCAAGGGGGGGAACATCCAATAAAACTGCCACTAATGGTGCAGATGCGGGAGGCAAATCGATTTTGCACTGGGTCAAAACCTTTACTATGTGATCCTGTTCTCGAGTACATGAGGGCAAAGGAGCTCTCTCATTTCTTTGGGGCGTACACATCTGCTCTGTCACGGGGTTCTGAGCTACATACCGCTTTCCCTCGTTCAAATTTAGTTTTCTAATTCCCCTGTCTACACCCTTGGGCCCTAAAGCGATCAAGGCCGGGTCCTGTCGAGATGGGATCAGATTCTGGGTCGCATTTGCCGCCCCTCCCCCCATGGATTTTAAGACAGATGGGACCGTATTTTTAACATGGTTAACAAACATATCATGCACTAGTTTCTCAACCAATTCAATCTTATGAATTACTGGGACTAGGAGGGCCTTTGTCATTGTCTCAAGTCTTATGAATGAAGTCTCCAATAATTGTTCCAACTCATCACCCTGTTGTGAAAGAATTTGTGTCCGGGTTTGTACGCATGATGGCCTCTTTGTAGCCTTGTTACAGGCAACTCGCTTTCTCTTGGGTGGAGGTAGGTCTCGAGCCACTTCATTCTCCTCAATTGTAGTGACCACAGATTCCGGTATTGTACAAAGTTCCTTTGAAGTAATTGTTGGACATAAAGGCACACCCATCATAGTATCGTGCGATGGCCCCAGCCCGTCTGCAGTGTCTACTACATCATTATTATCTGCAGGGTCTATTTGAGTCCCATCCCCATCCCTAGTGTGAATCTGGGCACACTTCACTACCTCGAGTGAAAGCCTTCTTTCTGTCAGTGCAATTTCTTGTGAGATTGCGTGGGCGGCTTTTGTTAAAAAAGAATCTATTTTGCCATTCATACAACCCGCCGCGGCCCCCCCTTGTGATGCGAGAGTTTTCCTTTTACCCATTACACACGATATAGACAAATACAGATACGTGTTCCAAAACCCTCGAGTACCCTATTGTCAAGGACTTTATCTATCGCTGCATATGACTGTGAACTTAGAAATACAGTTTGGTACCTTAGTTTTGGCTATTTTCTCCGGCCTCTCATTCTTTCATTCCTTCCAGTATGAATATCAGGACAAACAGACAATCCGGATAATAACAGCCGAAGGGATTGGCCCAGCCCGGCCTCCTTCGGGCTCTGATGGGGGCAGACGGGCCCGCCCACGCGCGTCCTGCGGCGCGGGAGTGCTGCTCGCCTCTTAACGCGCCTCCTGGCGCGGGTGGAGCGTCACTGTGTGCGCGAGGCTCAGGGGGTTCTGGGGGTTGTGGTTCTCTGGCCGGCGGTGGTTTGAACGGTGCCGTTCCCCTCACGGCAAGCAGACAGGCAAGTGCGCAGGATGGCCGTTCCCCTCACGGCAGCGATAAGTGGAAAGTGCTTCAGGCTGGCGTCCTGCGGTGCGGGAGTGCTGCGCGCCTCTTAACGCGCCTCCTGGCGCGGGTGGAGCGTCACTGTGTGCGTGAGGCTCAGGGGGTTCTGGGGGTTGTGGTTCTCTGGCCGGCGGTGGTTTGAACGGTGCCGTTCCCCTCACGGCAAGCAGACAGGCAAGTGCGCAGGATGGCCGTTCCCCTCACGGCAGCGGTAAGTGGAAAGTGCTTCAGGCTGGCGTCCCTCAAAACTCAATTATGTTGTGACACTCACTTTTTTTTCCAGGGCTGGGAACAACATGATCGATGAATGTTCCCCCATTCTAGACATGCATATCCCATTTTCAGCACATGAAATAGGATAGTAACCAGTCTACAAGTACACCTTAGTGAGTTCTCTAGCAGTTCTTGCTATTACAGTGCCAGGAATAATATGTAGTGTTGTGTAATCATGCGACAGTATGATCCTTGTGGTCCTCGGCAGACTCCTTACGACATTATGTAATCAGCTGGGGTGAGTCTGGGTGTGGTCATTAAAGTTTATGACCCAATGTGTGCAGTTATCGGTTGCATGCTGAAGAATAAAGGCATGTGCTACTGAGCTCCATGTGTGGCATAGTCATTTATGTGCTCCAGAGCTCGGATGGATGCAATAACTGGCGACGAGTTGGGGATACATGCCTTGAAGAAATAAGACTGGTCTCCCTGAGGGTTTGCCATAGTCCAGCAAACTGCTTATGCGTGCCATGTGCGCCCTTAGAAGCAATCCACGGTTTGCACATGTGGAGTCAACACTCTGCTCTACTTTTTACGAGGCCCTTGAAGAAGGTGAAGGCCCTACAGAGAATCACAATCAAAAAGCCCACCAGAAGCCTGCAGGTAAGGCCGAAAGAAGAGATACTGCGTAACACAGAGCCATCGTTCATATAAAGCAGAAGCCGTAAAGGCAGCGACTACCAGGTAAAAAGAAAGGTTAAAGGTAGCAACAGCCAGATGTAAGAAAG
The DNA here is from genome assembly GCA_963921515.1 of Calotriton arnoldi. Lineage (NCBI taxonomy): Eukaryota > Metazoa > Chordata > Amphibia > Caudata > Salamandridae > Calotriton > Calotriton arnoldi. The sequence continues at coordinate 593,685 of CAWUFW010001883.1, forward strand.
TGCTAAAGCAGAGAGAGAGATGAACAAGTGCAAAGAAGAGCTTGAGGCAGCGACAATCATGTATAAGCAACAAAAGTCTGTTCACCAGCAGAAAGCAGACAAAGCGTCTTACAACCTAAAAGCTGGTGAGGTGACTTGAGAGCAAACACAGGGGTTGTGTCTACGAAGCCGTTGATCCCTGCAGAAACAACCAAAGAGGCGGCTGGTGGCAATGAGCAAAACTCTAAAGGTCTTCAAGAAATTGAAGTTCGCCAATGGCTGCAGAAAAGAGCGCCAAATACAGAGCAGCTGCGTTCCTGAAACCACCACCGCCATTCGATACCGACAAAAACCAGAATATTGGCACCAGATGGACTACATGGATCGAAACGTTTGATGACTTAATTGATGCTCTAGAAGTAGATGACAAAAAGATTAAATGCTTAATGAACCTTGCAGGTGATGGAGTGAAAGCGGTGATAAAGAAAATACCACATGCAACTGAAGTATCAAAGCGTCAAATCAAATAAACGTTGGAAGCCAAGTTCAATCGAATGCTGATTGTCGACTATAAAAGGTACATTTTCAGCCTGGCCGCAGGCTGGCAAAAAGATGGATGTATTTGTCGAAAGACTTGATGCCCTCATCAAGCACTGTAACTTCAGTGAATTAAATGACAAAGAAGCAATCTCAGAGTCACCAATGATTCTGATTCATTTAGAAGATGCATGCTGAGAGAAACACTAAGGGGCCGATTCCGATTCGGGCCGGAAATCTCTCCGACCGAGCCGGACCCGGAGAGATTTTCGACCGAATCGGCCCCGTGCAGCCCGACTGAACGAGTACGATGCGCACGTATGCCATCGGACTCGATTCGGTCGGACTCCCATTGAAGTCAATGGGAGCCGGTCGTACAACGCGTACGCGGGCTCCCATTGCCTCAATGGGTGCGAGGCGAACAAGGGCGCCCCCTACAGCGGGTACGCGGCGAAGCGACTCGCGCCATACACGCACAGGTAGGGGGACCCATGGGTCCCCCTGTGTGCGACTCGCGCGGCCACGCGTACAGGGGGTCCGACACGGACCCCCAAAGTACGGCTCCGACTGCTCTTTTGAGCCGGAGTGCGCGGCTCGGTCGGACTGCTCGCGGCGCGCATCGTACTTACCCGGCCAGGGAACGTCTCCATTGCGCGGTGCGAGTCGAGTCCGAGCGAGTCGGTTGGTGCGGTTCGACCCGGGAACGAGTCGGTCGGAGCGGTCGGGACGCCCGGACGAGTCGGTCGGCGAATTCGCATCATACTCGCTCGCCCGGACGCGCGTACGAATCGGTCGGGAAATAGGGCTCCGAATCGGATCCGGTTAAGCCGAATCCGATTCGGAGCCCTACCGGCCGAGATCGGAATCGGCCCCAATGTCTAGAAAAGGTACTCATGGCAGCGAGAGCTGAGGAACAGACAGATCAACAGGCTGCTGATGTGGAATATGGAACAGTGCAGAATGAATCGGTGTTGACTATGAAAAGTAAGCAGAAACACAGGGTGGAGGCCCATAAGATGATTTCTCAGAAGAAAAAGAAATTGTGTTTCCGATGTGGATTCTCATTTCCACACAAAGGTAAATGTTCTGCCATTGTACAGACATGCAAGGACTGTGAGAAAGAAAACCATTTTATTATGGTCTGCAAAGCAAAAGAGAAACCAACTGCATCACAACAAGAAGAGAAAATGAGCACCAGAAATTTCCAGAAGCATTCTAGCCATGTCCACAAGGCCAAACAGCAACATCAATTGAGGCAAATAGAGACTAAATTAAATTGATCGTCATCAGATTCATCTTCCAAAGGCTCTTCAACATCATAGTCAAGCAACAGTGAAGAAGATGGATGTGCAATGGCGATGTCGACCACAGAAGAACATGCGCATGTAGGATTGGCTGCTTGCAAAGAAGAACACAAGATAAAGGTGGGTCGCCACGTGAAGCACCCAAACTCATTTTGACAGTGCCCTAAGATCAAGCTAACAGTGAATGGCTGCCCCATAACTTTTATTATAGACAGTGGTGCATCGATCAATATCGGGCCAGCAGAAAAATATAATGAACTGTCTCCGGTACCATGTCTAACACTATCGAAGACATAGGTGTACACCTGGGCTGTTTTTATGCCATTGCAAAGTCATGTCTAATGCCATCAAAGATAAAGGTGTACACCTGGGTTGTTTCTATGCCTTTGCAAAGTCCAAGGCCATTTGTAGCGACCATGAAGCATAAGAAAATGACAGTATAATCACCAATTCATGTCCTCCCAGGTACTTTGACGAGTGCATGTATATTCAGTTTTAGCACTGATGCTGACATGGGATTTATATCTATCAACTACAACCTTAATGCACATTCTGAAATAGTAAGTCGATTCCCGTCATTGTTTCACGGACTGAGAAAACTCAAAGACAATGAAGGTGCAGCTTCACATTAAAGAGGACATTCATCCTGTTGCTCAGAGATACTGTCGAATTTCTTTTCATTTACAAGAGGCCATTGAGAAAGAACTAGAGACATTAGTAAAGCATGATATCATTGAGCGCTCTACTGGTCTGATGCCGTGGGTTTTACCCATAGTGCAGTTGCGGCTCCTGGAGGGAGTTTCGCCGGGCGGTGACGTGCGGCGGGGGAGGGCAGGGTGGGGGTAGTAAAACCGGAATCCGGCTGAACACAGGTAAGTTAGCAAATAAATAAATAAAACGAATTTCGTAGCGCGCGCTGCATCGCATTTGGCGATGCAGCGCGCTACGAAATTCGTTTTATTTATTTATTTGCTAACTTACCTGGATTCGGCCGGATTCCGGTTTTTACTACCCCCCACCCTGCCCCTTCCCCGCCGCACGTCACCGCCCGGCGGAACTCCCTCCAGGAGCCGGGACTGCCATAGTGGTAGTGCCAAAAACGGACCGTGGGGTATGGTGCCCATTTGTGCTGCTAAGTGCCAGGCCAACAAAGCAATTGAAAAAGAAAGACATCCAGGTCCAGGGGCGGCTGGCACGGCTCGCGGGTGGGGGGAGCAGGCACGGGAGGAGCGCGGGATGCTTATATAAATAAATAAAACGTACTTTGCCACAGCCGGGTCCCGCGTCTTCTCTACTGCTCGCCTGTGTCTGACTCCAGGTTGGAACAGGAAGCAGGCAGCCAGGTTCCCACCCCTAAGCCAATCACAACCCTGCAATGCAGCGTTGTGATTGGTCTGAGTGCCGTGACACGGCACTCAGCCAGGGGCTGGGGGAGGGGTGGGCATGTTCTCCATGCAGGCTGTAATGCAGCCTGCATGGACAACAGGGAAGTGCGCATGACTGTTTTGGGAGGCCCAAGAGGGCCGACCAAACAGTCATTGCGCACAGGACTGTTATACCACTCCTGCCCTGCAGCTCAGCCCCCCCCACGCACTGCCGCAGCAGGAGGAAAAAATAAAAAGATAATAACATTCCGTTATTATCATTTTATTTTTTCCTTTCTTTGCTGTTCCTGGCAGTGGGGCGACGCTCCTCCACCTTAGCAGAGGAGCCGCCACTGTCCAGGTCCACATATAGCGGACACAGCTGAATGGCACCAAAGTCTTCTCTTGTCTTGATTTGAACAAAGGATATCAATTTGAGCTGGAAGAGAACTGTAGGTACATACCTATTTTTTCAACTCATGTTGGTTTGTTCAGATACAAAAGACTCAGGGAATATTCACAAGGACTTATCTCCGAGTTATCGCCAACTTAACGCAACAAAAGTGGCGACAAATTTAACACCCCATTCACAAGCTGTTGAAAACTGCAGACAACGCAAGTATTCCCGCGATAACTGCCTCAACATTTACCTCCACGGGTGACCCCACCAACTAACCCTAATGAGATGCAGAGTAGGCGTTCCCGTGCAAAATCACACCAAAACACCACTACACCACTTTCACAACGAACTGCCAGATCTGCGATGCGAACCACAAACAGGCGATAAGCCGCAGTAGCACCAGGGAATTAACACCTGCCTTTTGCTGGTGTTGAGCAGGACGACTACCTGCAGCATGAAAGGGAGCCCAGGCCAGAGCCACATCTGAAGACCCACAGATGTCGTGGAGACAATGATCATGCAGCTCGGAGACCCATGAGGGCCACAACACCCACTGCCACCACCCCCAGGCCCGCCACCACCCCCAGGACCCGCCCCAGCCCCTCCCGGACAAACTCATACCGTGCACGACACAAGAGCCACAAAAAGCGCATGACGTCGCACAATGACAAACAGAAACACACATGTGTGGTCAGAAGAACGAGAAACAGTCACTCATCATTGAAGTAACAACCAAAAACTTTATTGAATACAACACAAAACACCAATGCGGAAGACCCCTGTGTGGTCCGTCCGGGACAATCCTGATGTCACAGCCTGGAAAATAAAGCACAAAATCAGAACGTGTGTCATGCGCACATCAAAGGAGCGAGATACACAGAAACAGAGAAGGAAAGAAAGGCAGAGAGAGAAAGAGAGAGAGAAAGAAAGGGAGAGAGAGAGAGAGAGAAGGAAAGAAAGGGAGAGAGAGCGAGAGAGAGAGAGGGAAAGGAAGGGAGAGGGAGAGAGAGAGAGAGAGAAAAGGAAAGGAAGGGAGAGGGACAGTGAAATGAAGAGAGAGAAAGAGAGAGAGAGAGAAGGAAGGACACTGCCGCCCCCGCGCACCCAGGCACCACTGCTCACCTGCTGCCACCGGTGTGTCTCCAACCAAGCGCCGGGATCCACTGCAAGCCACCAGGTCTGCAACCTGTAATCGAGGCAAGAATCAATCATGTCAGAGTCCATCCCACTGCACACGGCAACAACGCCTGTCCGCCCCTGCGCACACATGCAGCCGCACCCTACCCCCTCTGCCAGCCAGCGCTGGCTGACCGCCCTTGCGCACCCAGGCCCCACTGCTCACCTTTCGCCAACGGTGTGTCCACCAGTGGGCACACCACGGGCCCGTGCAAGCTCCAGGCCCCGGTCCCGCCACCATGGCATGCTCCACATCATGCGGACCAGCACCGCGGCCCAGCAGGTCCCACACATGGTGCTGAGTCCTGAGGCATCAATGGCAGAGACCACATCACTGCACACGTCATCATCGCAGGCTGCACACCCGCTCAGCAATTTCGGTGCCACTAACCCTGTGCAACCCCAGTCAGCGCCACGTGGTGGTAGGCCCGTGACGGCCGCAAGGCTTTGGGTGCCACTAACCCTGTGTAACCCCAGTCAGCACCACGTGGTGGTAGGCCCGTGGTGGCCGCAAGGCTTCGGGTGCCACTAACCCTGTGCAACCCTAGTCAGCGCCACGTGGTGGTAGGCCCGTGATGGCCGCAAGGCTTCGGGTGCCACTAACCCTGTGCAACCCCAGTCAGCGCCACATGGTGGTAGGCCCGTGACGGCCGCAAGGCCTCGGGTGCCTCTAACCCTGTGCGCAACAGCTCATGGGCCCTTCATGATTGAGCCCCGTGGTACGTCCGTCATCCAGTCACCTCCGGCAGTGGGGAATGTGACGTTGCCGGCCCCTTATATACTCGGGGTCACATGGCCTGTGATGCCTGTGCCGGATGGGTGTGGTGTGTGTGCAAACCTGCCCTCAGGAAGTGGCCGCGACATGCTGACAACTAGACCAGCGACCTGCAGACCACTAGCGTGTAAACCTGTGACCTGGGTGCGCGTGTGGTCATGTGGCCCCCCCCTCTGAGCGTAAGCGGAGTGGTCTGTCCTGGCGTACGCCGGACCAGCGCAGGGCTTGCAACAATGAATCGGGGGCTCTGGGCGTGGTGCAGTCCATGTCTGGACAAGGAAGTAACTAATGCGTGTGTCCCTGTTGTGGTGTCTACGGCACCCACAACGCAATCGGCAACGTAGCACACTGTGACTGGAATCCCACTAGATGGGCATCATTGACGTTAGGGGGAATCACTGACCCTACATTCATCCACACATTCATACTTGAATGATGAAAGACATGACACAGCAGTGCGTTACTGAATGTTTATTGCACATCCAGTGGAGTTTAGCAGCTGGAGCAGTACAGGGCCATGCCAACCCCACTTCACAATATGGGCCCGTGGAGGGCCAGCTAGAGTCCATCGGAGAATGACAAGTACAGAGGATGAGGAAGAGTACAGTCCGCAGTCTGGTCGCCGTGTCTTTGATCACCAAACAGGATATGGAAGTCCATGCCGCGGTCCAAGCTGAGTGCCGCAGAGTGTATCGGGGGTCAGTGGGAGGTCATGGGGCCATGTGCGGCACCAAGGAGCAACAGGCCAGGTGGCGGAAATGAATGCTAGTGCCTCCTTCTGATCCCAAAGCCAGCCACATCCTCGTCCTTGGATGTGTGCCCTGCCCCACCTGTGGGTGGTGCTGTTCCGGCTGCAGCACTGTGTGCCACTGACACATCAGGGGCCGGAGGTGGATTGTCGGCCGCACTGTGTGGCAGTGACACATCAGGTGCCGGAGTGGAAACGTCTGCCGCACTGTGAGGCATGGACACACCAGGGGACGGAGATGTGGATGGTGTAGGGGCAGCAGCATTCATCCACGCCACGCCTTGTGGCAGCAATGCCATGATGAGGACATGCAGGGCATGGTAGATCCCAGCTACATTTCGCTGATGTGCAGCGGTGGCTGCCATCCTTTCCGCCTCCATCCGCACCATGTCCTCCATGAGCCTCCGCATGTGTGCCATCTCACGGCTGAGATCGCTGGAGCCACTCTGAGCGGACAGGTGTTCTTTTCTCCGAGTCATGACTCCAGCGATGTCAGCCAGGGCTCGTTGGAGACCATGGAGTGGCGTGTGGGTGTCCGTTAGGGACTGGAGGTGGTCCCTGATGGGACTCAGACACCCATGGATGGCGTCCAGTTTGATAGCCATGAGGTCGAACCCCACCCACACCTGCTCAGCCATCTCCCTCTGGACCTCCAACACACAGTGTTGGAAGGCCATGTGTTGTTCGGGGGGTTCTTGGGAGACAGCCGGGGTTGTGGGTGCCTCCTGCTGGGTGGTTTGTGGAGTGGGTTGGGTCTCCTCGATGCAGCTGGGCTGCCCTGGTCCTGGAGGTGATTTGCAGATGAGTTCCATGATGTCTTGGAGGGCTTGGGTGTCGATGCTGTTGGTGTCCTCCTCGTCATCAGTGAAGAGTGGCTGGGACTGCTCTGCAGGTGGCGTTGACGGTGCCCCTGCAATGTGAAGGGGAGATGCTGTGTTACAATGTGTCCTCATGTATGTGGCCGCATGGTACATGTTCACATTCAGACAGCATGGCAATGTACATTGTGACAGTGTGTAGGTCAGGGCCATGATCCAGAGTCATTGTGGGTGTGCACTGTGCTCTGCTTGTTTGTGCATGTGTGCCATTGTGGCCATCTCCCCCGTCCCCCCAGTACCTGGTGGTTACTCACCCTGTTGCTGTGGTGTTGTGTCATGTCGAGCAGTGTCCGGTCCCCCGACTCCTGCCACGGTCTCCACACTGATGACTGTCGACACCAGCTCCTCCATGTCATCCAGCTCCAGCTGTGGCGCTGGGCTCCCACCTCCAGTCTGCATTGCTGCCTTCTGTTTGCCTGCGAGTTTCTCCTTGGTCTTGCGCTTGATGTCAAGCCATCGCCTCTTGACCTCGTCCATTGACCTCTTGTGCTCTCCGACGGCATTGACCTTGTCCACGATGGCCCGCCATAATCCATTTTTGGAGCCCAATGACACATTGGAGGTGACGAACAGTTGTTGATGGTGTTCTATCACCTCCGTGACCAGGATCCTATTCTCCTGCGGACTAAACTTCGTCTTCCTCTTCTTCTTGTCCTTGCCCTTCCCTGTCACCGAGGTCCCGGGCTGGTCGTCCGGGGTGCTTGTGGGGTTCCGCTCGTCCTCTGCGCCTGCTCCGGCTGCCTCAATGGTGCTTCGGTGTTGGTCATTTTGTGTTTGTGTGTTTTTTCTCCTTTTGTAGTGATTTTCCCACCTGACGTGTGTGTATGGCAGGCCTGGCGCTGCTTATCGCTGATTTCCTCATCGCGAATGGGCTCATCGCACGTTTTTTGGTGTTGGGGTTTGTGTTTTTATCTCCGTTGCGGTGGTTGTATCGCGGACATTGTCCATGTTTTCGGGAGACTATCGCATGGTACCGCCGTGTTGTGAATTCCACGTTAACACGGGGTTATTTTCCCGCGATAGACTGCGATGTGTAAAGTTGCGTTAACATTTTTTGGAGATGTTTAGCGCACGTTCTTGTGAATATACCCCTCAGTTTTGGTATGTCATCAGCTGCAGAAATCTTTCAGGATGTCATTACCCAAATGATTCAACTTGTCATACATGCAGGTCTCATTTCAAATGACAAAAAGTATGAGTTTTACAAAACCAAACTCTAGTTGTTTGGGCATATTTTCTCTGAAAGGTGGATGACTACTGACCCTGAAAAAGTGCAAGCATTGTCATCCACTTGTCCCCCACAGGATGAGACCATGCTGCGATCCTTTTCAGGCATGGCCAGCTATTGCTTCAGATGCATTTGTCACTTTGCCACTGTGAGTGCCCCATTAAGAGAGTTGACAAAGAAGAATGTTCATTTCCAATGGTCCTCTGAATGTGACTGAAGTTTCAAGCAAATCAAACACGCCATTGAAAATGCAACTGAAATGGCTATTTTGATCCAAAGTTATACACTGAGATCGTAGTAGATGCAAGTCTCGTGGGGTTGGGTGCGATTCCTGCTTCACACAATGAACCTCCAAATGCTCAGAGACACATTGTGACTAATGCTAGCAGAAGGTTGTCTCACACTGAAAATGCCTATTCTCGGCCAGAAAAAGAGAGCCTGGCTGTAGTGTGGGCTTGTGAACATTTTGATGTGTTTCTGTACGGAAAATCCAAAAGCCAAGGTGCCCCCTCGCATTGAGAGTTGGGGGCTGCAATTACAAGATTATGATTACGCTATTGTTCAGGAGCAGGGGAAGAATCAAAACCCCGCAGTTCACTTTTCACAAGTGCTGTTACAACGTCACATGCAACCTCCAAAGCGGCAGGAAAAGATTGAAGGCAAGGTTGTTTAACCAAGTCTAAACTGATTAGGCCTTCTATGTGTGGGCAGAGGTGCAGAGTGCCAGGACAATCCATGGAGTAACAGAGCGCCTATAAATGCCTGTTCGTTCCTTCATTCATGCAACAGATACAGAAGATAATCAAGCTGCATAATCAAAGACATGACAGAAACAGGGACTTCTGAGAAGTCATTGATAACAAGGAAATCAGAACTTAACATAACACCTCCAGATAGAGGTGAGATGGCTAAAAAGAGCCCCCAGTGTAGCAGGGAAGGAAAGCTAAAGGGAACAAATGGGGAAGGGACAGGGGAATGGGACAAAAAAGGCATGGCACCAGGCCCCCCTGTCACCGCCCAAGAAGAAGCCAACCCCCACCCCCGATGTGTCCAAGGGCCTGTGACATAGAATGGAACTGGGCCAATTGGTGTCAGCATCTACAGTTACTCTCGCAGGAAGGAAACCCAGACCTCCTCAAACTTCTGCAGTTGGTCGTTTAGTTTATAAATGAGCTTTTCATTAGTGGCCATGTCGTGCATAACAGACAGCCATGTACTGTGAGATGGCAATGTGGCTGATTTCCAGTGGCTCATAATTTCCACCTTCACCACTTTGATGGCATTAGCCAGCCAACACCTACCACAGCATGTTAAATCTGGGAATATTGACATGTAATGGAGTAAGGCCAGGCGGGAAGTCAATTATGGTGCATCCCCTAGGGTGGTCATCAATGTGTGCCAAACTGAGCTCTAGTAGTGCAATTGCACCTTACAGTCCCACAGGACATGCACAATGTCTCAGTCCGGTTCATCACACCTCCAGCACTTGGAGTCCTCCGTCATCTGTGTCCTATAGAGCAATTCTGGCATCCAGTGCCAGTGGTGTAGGACCTTAAAATAGCTGAATTTCAACCTGGCCTCGCAGAGGACGCTGCAGTAGTCTTCCAAAAGGCTGTGCCAGTCTTGTTCACAGATTGAGAGGCCTAGCCTCTGCTCCCACCAACAGCGTACCTTGTGGGTGGTGGGGCATGAAAAAAGGCTGTCTGTCAGGGTAACATACAACCCCATCATATTGCCATTGTAGACCTACTGCATCGGGTCGGTCTCGAGATTGTAAGGGGAGCACCCAGTGTGTGTCTCAGGCTATGAATAAGCTGTTGATATTTCCAGTGTTGCGAATGTGGCACCCGTGATCATGCATGAGAGTATCAAATGACACCACCTCGCCATCCTGTAAAAGATCATCCACAGACCGTATCCCTCTGTCCCTCCACTGAGACCAATCAATCTCCTACCTCACAATCATTATATCCCTGTTCCTCCATATCAGCACCTTAGGATGGATCGTACTTGGTGAGCGAAGAAATTGGTGAGTGCGACATCAAGTGTAGTGAATATAGTTTATGATTGGGGGACCAAGGGGACTAGACTGCCCATGCACCTTGTAGAGAGTTGTGAAGGTCCCCTTTGTTTGCAGCAGATGTTATTCTAGGAAGACCCACATGGGCATTTCATTAGCCGGCTTCAGCATTTGAACTATGGGGCATATTAGCAAGGGCGGTATCGCCGCTTTAGCTGCACTTTTTGCCGCTAAAGTGGCGATATTTCTATCGCCCTATTAGCAAGCTGTCGCTAACAGCTGTTAGCGACAGCTTTATGGCGAAAGCGACCGTTTTGGTGCCACTTTGCATGTCAGCGATAATTATCGCTAATGACATGCAAAGTAGGCGTTCCCAACTAAAAGCAACTGCAAACAGTCGCAAACACAACTTCCCCCTATTAGCAATGCCCGCGAAGCGATAAAAAAACTTGCGCTAACCGCGATTATCGCTGGAATTTAACACCTGCTAAAAACTTGACTTAACCATCTTGTCAATGGGAGGTGGATTGGAAGGTTAAGTCCTCACCTGCCTATTAGCGAGCTTTTCATTAGCGCAGTGAATTTATCGCTGGATTTCTCGCGCTATTGCTGGGTTTCGCCGCTATTGCTGGATTTTTTATCGCCTTGGAGATAAGCGTTGATAATACCACGTTATCTCCGCGATTAAATCCAGCGAACCTTGGCAAAGATCTACCTGCCCAGGGGGTCACTACATGTCCACAGTGTGCGGGCTGCCAGGGATTTGTGGATCAGGATGGTCACCCCGCTCTTCCTATGGTCCCGGGGAGTAGGTGTGTAAAGTTAGCCTACGTTCTGCTAGCATGGAGCACCATGCCGACCCAATCCCGTTTAAGTTTATCATGCTCAGTAGAGGACAAGTGCATTTCTTGCAGCAGTACTACATCAGGGTGCTGCATTTTCAGAAAGAAAGTCATTTTCTGCCTCTTAATATAGTGTGTCAGACCGTTTACATTAATGGAGCTCATCCTCAGAGGACGGGCAGCCCTGAGGGTGTGGAGGGCATGTGTGTGGCACCTGTGGGAGCCTGTGAAGGAAAGGGGAGGGGAGCAAGAAGGTAGGGACAAAGGGGGAGAACCAATGGTTGTCCGAAGTATAAGCACCAAAACCTCAGATGAGCAGAGAAGAAAACTAAACTATAACCCAGGGACCCATGAAAACTCTCCCGTCTCCTCCCCTATCTCTGGAAAGTGGGAACAACTAGAACTGTAGGTCTAGGTCAGAGCCAGATCACTGATTGGCAACCGCGAGCCCTGGCCCATAAAATGTCAGTGTGTATGTGAATGGACCTACAACTGCAGTAGTAGTAGTCACTTAAGCCAATAAGGACCCCAAGCCCAGAACTCAGAAACTGGCCACCACGCTCAGGGCAGGACAAACAAATTAACCCAAAGGCGCATTGCCTAAACTAGTAACAAGGAAAGCTTGGAATATTATTTCGAGAAAAATGAACAAAAAACAGAAAATACATTACTGCTGCAGGACGGCAACGCAGGTACAGTCTCAGCAACGCTCAGCACAACAGTCTAGCAGCAACCCTCCACAGACCGCACACATGTAAGCAGGGCAGTGGGGGGGCACCAGGCAGCACATCCCGCACCAGATGGGCAGCACAAGGTGACATCGGCAGTCCATCAGGTGTCAGCCCTCGCAAGACCGCCAAGCCAGGCATATAAGATAGAAAGATGTCAGTCAATCCTGCAGACCAGAGGACAGTCAGGCATGAATGAATGAATGAATATAAGATTTGTAAAGCGCGAACTTAGCCCAAGGGCGTCAAGGCGCTGAATGCGGACATGAGGGTGCAGACAGAGAGACATGCTCATATCGAGGTCTGTGAGAAAAGCCAGGTCTTTATGGCCTTGCGGAAAAGAGAATGGGACGCCTGACTTGAGAGCTTTTCCGGAAGGCAGTTCCACAGTTTAGCAGCAGCAGTGGAGAAAGCTCTACCTCCCCATGTAACCTTCTTAAATCTCGGTACTATTAGCAGATTCTTATCTGCGGACTGGAGCCGCCTGCTAGGAACATAGCGATGGACAATAGCCTTAATCGCCTCAGGACCTGACCCGTAGTAGGCATCGTGAGTCATGCACAAGGTCTTGAAGAGGATCCTACGGTCCATAGGCAGCCAGTGCAGCAACCTGATGGAGGCTGTGACTGAATGGTATTTTGGTAAATTCATCACCAACCTGGCTGCAGCGTTCTGCACCATCTGCAGACATCGCACTAAGCCTTTGTTGATGCCCAGATAAAGGGCATTACAATAGTCCAATCTGGACGTTACCAGGGCAATGACGGCCTGCTTACGTGCGTCGAAAGAGAGAAAATGGGAGATTTTTCGTAGGATCCTAATGATCCCAAAACACGTAGAGACTGTCCTGCTAACCTGCAAACTTAGGGACAGTGAATTGTCCACGATAACCCCAAGGTTTTTCCCATGGGAGGGACAGACGCCAAGCGCGTCCGGCCACCAGTCACTGGACCAGATCTCCTGTTTATTCCCAAAGATCAAGACCTCTGTCTTCTCTCCATTTAATTTCAGAAAATTTTCCACCATCCAGGAGGAGACTGCCTGCATACAGTTCCTAAAGTTAAGGGCCGAATCCTTTATACTGTGCGAAGTAGACACCATTATTTGGGTGTCGTCCGCATAGGACAGCACCTCTAACCCATAGGATCTCACAACCTTAGCAAGAGGAGCGACATAGATATTAAAAAGAGTTGGGCTCAGGGAGGAGCCCTGGCGAACAACGCACACCAAGGGTTTGGGGGCTGAGTAGAATTGACCAAGCTTAACCGTCTGTGCCCGATCACTGAGAAAGGAAGCAAGAAGCCCCAAGGCCGAGCCCCTGATACCTATCTCTCTGAGGCGGTCAATCAATCTGCAAGGAGACAGGGTATCAAAGGCTGCGGTGAGATCAAGTAGAACAAGCAGGGTGGTGTGCCCTATGTCCACTTGAGTCAGGATATTATTAAATACAGCCGTCAGTGCTGTTTCCGTGCTATGGTGGCTTCTGAATCCATGTTCAGAACCATCAAGTAGGTGGAAATCTTTTAGGTAGGTGCTAAGATGAGAGTTGAGGTAGGTTTCCAGAATCTTAGCTGGAACAGGAGGTAGGGAGATCGGGCGATAATTCTTCAGTTCACCAGGATCCAAAGAAGGTTTCTTCAAAAGAGGCTTCACTACAGCTGTCTTCCACAGAGTGGGATATTGCCCCTCTGAGATGGCAACATTAAGAACATCAGTCAGATGGGGAATAATGATTTCACAGCCACATTTTAACACCTTGAGGGGACAAGGATCCAGTGGGGAACCCGATTTAACCCGTTCTAGAAGCATGGCATCAACTTTAAGCGGTGAACATGATTTGTCCCTGTGTCCATCATGAGTCTTGTTCTAATGCATGCCTCCATCCAATGACCAATGTTGCATGACTCGCTCCAGTCTCTGGCGCTCCTCTTGGTCGTCAGGTTTGCTCTCCCCTCTCACCGTGGTAGAAGTTGACGGTTCATGGGTGTCCATGTCGGTGATGTTCAGAGCATCGAATAATCTAGCCAGGTCTTCAGGATCATCATATTCCCACTTCCTGCCCTCCACAGTGATCAGCATCATGGGGAGATCATGGGGAGATCATACCATATGTCCCACATCCGAAGTCAGGCCGCAAAGCGAGGAATTGCTTCCGCACAAGATTGGTGTCATGAGAAACATCGGCCAAGATGAAAATTTGGTAGTTCTCACAATGGTACGGGCCCTGGTTCTTTGCTGTCAAGAAGATCAGCCTCGCCTCCTGGTGCCCCAGGAGACACGCCAGTATGGGTCAGGGTCTCTACATGGAGGAGGAGGAGTAGGAGCGTTGGCAGACCTTGTGAGCTTTTGAATCTCTTGTTTTGAGGCAAAGGACAGATCCAAGAGTTTTAACTAAATATCACATAGGAATGGAATCATAGGCACCCCCTACATTTTTTCCGGTAAGCCGAAGATGCAGACATTGTTCCACCTGCTCCTTTCCTCTAAGTTGATCAGTTTTCTCCGCAGCGCACCCACCTTCGCCAACCACTCTGGAAGGCCATTGATATGTGCCTCCACCTCCATGAGGCGTGTTTCCATAGTATTAAGTCGATGTTGGTAGGAGGCAATGTCCATGTGGAGCAACTATACGTCCACAGCCTTTTTTTTTACTGCAGCGCCAATGGAACCCATGGAAACCTTGTCGGAGAGCTTGCAAAGTGGGTTTTTATGGCCAACGGCGACAGAGTTGGCGGCGCTTGTGCCATGGTTCCTGCCTCTGGTGGCTCGGGCAGCTTCCTCCTAGAGACAGCCTCCAGGAAGGGAAGTTTATGTGGGAATTGTACTTGGATTTGGACATTGGGGATGGTTGGGGAGGGGTAAGAAGCAGCGTTCCTGAAAAGCCAAAGCAGTAGGGCAGGGATCTCTGTGAAGCTACCTACAAAAGACAAACAGAAATAGCCACCTCAGGCGTCTGTCAAGACAGTGGAGTGGAAGCATTACACTGAGGTAGGAGAGTCAACACACTCTTGAGAGGCAAAGTCAGTCCCAGCACTATAGGGAAGGTCTTGACGTCTAAATGCAGGCTAACAATCTCCTCGGCTGCCCCAACCCCGCTGGTGCTGGCTCACCCACCATATATTATGTTATGTTATGTTAATTGCACTTTTAGAGCGCACAGTTACCCTTGGGTGTCCTGGCGCTAAGCACTGCCTGCTGGAAAGAATAATGGAATATTCTACTGATTAAAAAGCCATGTTTTCAACCCCTTCCTAAATGAGAGGAGGTCTGTGGAGTTCCTCAGATAGAAAGGGAGATCATTCCAAGCCTTTGACGCGCAGGTGATAAAGCTCCTACCTCCCCAATTGACTTTTTAAAATAAAGGGACAAGAGCTTGTTTGGCTCCCGTTGAGCGTAGCGTTCTTCTGGGGACATACCACTGGAATTTTCGCCTCAGGAAGTCAGGTCCTACTCCATTGAGAGCCTTAAAAACGGTGCAAAGTGCTTTAAAGTGTACTCTTTGTTTGACGGGGAGCCAGTGGAGTTGTTTTAATTCTTCCTTAACGGAACTGCAATAGGTCAGGCCCTCCAGTCCTCAGTGGTGGGCCATGGACCACAATAGTAGGCTATCTGATGGCAAATAAAGGCGGTGGAGAGTTGCTGGATGGTAGGGGGACAGAGCTGGCCGTTTAAGGGGATGATAAGAAGTAGAGGGGCTATTCCTGTCTCAAAAGAAGAAGACCATTGCCGCCTTCCCCGGTCAGTCACAATACATGTTGGAGCCACCGCCAGGCCAGCACTTCAGGTGAAATAATGGCAACGTCAGTGATGCAGCGTTTCCCCTGCATTTGCTGCACTCCGTCACCGATGCCACTCGTTGTCTAGTTCCTTGAAGATCGGACCTCATAGTTCCTAGTTCCATTCCCCCCCGTTGGGCAAAAGGAAACAGGTAGGAGGTCATTGACCTCAGTTGCAAGCCGTGACTGTGGTGCTCGGCAGCACGGACATCAGGGCAACCCCAGATGCCCCTCCTGAGGACTAGGTGTGAGAGCGAAGGTGTTGTGTCGTAGTAAAAAGTTCCAGAAGACGTGGTTAGGTTACAGATGAGTAGGTTTATTGTTCTTAGATGTTAAGTAGGTTTTCCAGTTAAGATGTAAATAAGGCCCCACCAGGAGCAGTCTCTCTGCTGCTCAGCCCAGGATCCAGCTGACACTCTGCCTCACAGCAATCCACACATTCCAATGACATCACCATCCACACCAACATTCTACCCATACCATTCACACTGGCTGAGCAGCAGAGGCAGAGAAACAGGGAAGATGCATGATATAAAACCTTAAATATAACACACCTTCCCCCATTATATAATACACAAAAAACATAGCAAATATGAGAAGAAAGATCACAATGATACAAAAGTAACTTGCAAGGGAAAATGTCGCAAAATACAAGTTGAAAACAGCATAACATAAGAAACGCAAAATACTGGAATATAAATAGAAAATTACAGTTACAAAAAAGAAACTTGTATAAGAAGATATCGCAAATGCAAAAATGCAAACAGCATTTAGTGAAATACACAAGGCACTTAAGTTGCGACTATGCATAAAATGCAGCAAGATGCAAGGAGGAAAAGGAAATACATGAAAGATAAGACACACATCTCCTTCCTTAGCAGAGAAAAAATTGAAACCAGGAAATTTCAAAAAGAAGGAAACTGTACAAAAGCAAAAGAAGAAAGAAACATACATCAATAAGAAAGAAGTATACCACGAAAACAAAGAAAGAGTGCACCAAAGTTACCACCACAACCACACCAGCTGGCCAGACTGGCGAAGAAAATGGGAAACACGGAACACAGCAAAAGGAAGAAGAAAGGACAAAGACTACAACCAAGCAAAAGTAAGCAACGGGTGGTTAGCACCCAAACAGAAAGCAAGCAAGAGGTGAATTACACCCAACAGGATGAGAATACACTCAACCATAAAGCAAGCAAAGGGTGGCTTACACCCAACCAGAACGTAAGCAAAAGGGTGGCTTACACCCAACCAGAAAGTAAGCAAAGGGTGACTTACACGAACCAGAAAGTAAGCATGAGGTGACTGGAACCCAAACAGAAAGCAATCATGAGTAAGCAACGGGTGGCTGACACCCAAACAGAAAGCAAGCAACAGGTGACTGACACCCAACCAAGAAAGCAAGCAACGGTTGAAATGCACCCAACCATAAAGTAAGGGAGACCTACACCCCACAGAAGTAAGGGAAATCTCCAAACAGAACATGCAAAGAAGAGAGTGATCTAGATGGACCGCACCCCAGAGAAGATAACTGAAGCAGACACACCTAAAATGAGACCACACTGGAAAGAAAACGAAGAGCGCATATTCAACCAGTAGTACACAAGAGCAAAAATGCATTGTAAAAGTAAATCAAGTAAAGGAGAAAAATATACCCCCTGACAACCAAAGAGAAAAAGAAACCCTGCAATTCACGTATGATACATTTTAGCAGTACTGTCATATGTAAATATCAATGTGGTAAAACACACTATAATGAATTAAATTAAAGCAGAAATATCAGAAAATATAATGGCAGTACTATAAAAACAAGCGAGCATAAAAACATTGTATAATGGGAGAAACATTAAATAACATAAGTGAAATGGTAAGAAATAGAGAAAGAGAAAAATGCAGGTAAGAGAAGAAACAGAAAATGCATAATAGTAAAAACGCTGTAATTAAGGAGCCAAAGTGAGACTGCAAATCACGTTGCTTAAGTGCCAAATAACCTGAAGTTCAGCACTTGAAGTGAAGCAACGAATAAAACAGCAAAACTTCTCTAATGTAAAGGCAGTAAGGCTGGAGAGAGTAAATGAATGTCTCCTGAAAGGCCAACAAATCCACAGCACTGAAAACAACTGCCATTCAATAGCAAGGAACATGTAAAATGAACTGCTTAATGGCACACAGTACTTTACCCAGGTGTGCCTGTCACCGAGAAATGCAGGAAATAAGCGATGACAGGACGCAAGAAAACTACAAAAATTAGTATGTAGAAGCATGACTTCGGACGGCATAACCTCAAGCTCCTTTTGACATATGTTAACTTGCCGAGTGCTGCTCACACGAAGATGCATTACGAAGTTCCATCCAAATAAGAAAAACGCCGAGATGACAACACGTAGAATAAAGTACTTCCCGGTTGGCTCCGGGCACGTACGTGCTGCGAAGAGTTGTGCACAACTGGTAGCTGATGAAAAGAGGATCACGCGACCCATTACGTGTAAACCGTGAGCCGGAAGCTCAGGTAAGCAGGGTACCATGGTAACCTCAAGCAGCAGACAAACATTCTTTTTTTTTTTTGTTTTTAATTTATTTATTAATCAGCTTGCATAAAACACAGTAGGTCCTCTTGCAAGAGGCCAACGCTGACATCAAAAAGCAATAACAGTTACAAGCAGTTGTTTATGCCAAAATAGCAGGGTAACAACCCCCAGAACTCCCCACCACCCACCAACCCATGAACCCCAAGGCACTGAAAAGAGAAGAACATGACCCCCACGGAGCATCCCATCACATACAGTAGGATGACAGCAAACGGCAGTCCCAAGAGAAAACATAGCGAGAGCATCCAATGACATAATCTATTATACAGCAGGATTTGTAAGAAGGTACACAGAAAGCTGAGCCCAAAAGTCTTTAGGGCGGGAGGTGTCGGGCAATTCCTCAGCATAGGTCTCAAGTTGCTCTTTGGAGTATAGCAGGTCCCGGACCCATTTATTCAGAGTTGGGGTGAGTCTAGAGCCCCAGCACTGTGCCACCGTTCTTTTTGCCAATAAGGTTGAGACCGCTACAAGTCTGCGATTACAGGGTTTTAGACTCTTTACCCACCCCAGCAGGCACACCTCAGGGGTGCATTGCACAGCCTCCAGCACCACCTTCGTAAGCAGGCTTGTAACCTTACCCCAAAAACTGTACACACCCTTGCAGCTCCATGCGAGATGTAAGAAGTCCGCATCAGCCTGACCACAACGAACACAGCAAGAGTTCTCCCGCAGACCAAACCGCATCAACTGCATCGGGGTATAATATAGCTGTTGCAGGTATTTGAAATGGATGATGCGGAGGTTACAATTTGCTGTTAACTGGCCAGTAAGAACACAGCAGAACCTCCACATCTCCAGTGAGAATGAGGTCCCCAGTAATGCCACCCATTTATTATATGAAGGGGAGTCAAACTGGTCTCTTTCCCTGAGAGACGCTGTATATAATTTCGTGATCAGGCCTGTGCGATCCGCACCCGCTAGCACCGCCTGCAGTGCTAACAATGGCTGGGGTTCCGCTGGGTAATCAGGATAAATGGAGCGAATAGCCTGCCTCACGCGCACATATGTGAACCCGAGCATGAACCCACGGTCCCTACCACCTTGTATGTCAGAGAGCGATCGGAACCGGCCGTGTTTATAAAGATCCCCCAATTGGGTAATTCCCACCGAGCTCAACGCTTTAAGGGCAGCCGGCTCTTTTGCAGCAGAGATTTCCGGGTGCGCCAAAAGCGGTAATCTTGGGGGTAGAGGTATTGTAATTGTGCACGCGTCGCTAGCGCCTTCCATGCCCATGCCGTGCAAAGTGCAGGGTTGATTTAAGTTCTTGGTCCACCACTCCCACCGGACAAGGCGGTCGCGGCTAGGGCCATCGGGAGGACTGCGTCAGCTTCAATAGCCACATGCGGCTGGAATCGTTGTGGGTAGAACCAGTAATGAGCAAACTGGGCCTGTGCACAGAGATAATAGAGGCGCATGTCAGGGGCTTCAAAGCCTCCCCTCTCAAACGGCAGTACCAACACATCCCAGCTGCAGCGGGCCTTCTTGCCACCCCACACGAAGGAGAGCAGTGCTGACTGGAATGAGTTGAACAATGCCAGATTAAGACGGATGGGAATATTAATGAACAAGTAAAGAAGTTTAGGCAAAAAGGTCATTTTGACTACTGCGATGCGATCCGCTAGAGAGAGCGGGAGTTTGGCCCATCGTGCTGCTCGGTCCGAGATTCGGACCAGGGCCCGGCCATAGTTTTCCGAGATAACTACCTCAGGGTCTCTGTGAAGCCATACCCCTAGATACTTTACTGGGCCAGTGGACCATGTGAGTGGGAAGTCCAGCTCAATGCGCCGCATACCAGCCGTGAGGGGGAACCCCGTCGATTTTGCCCAGTTTATGCCGAGCCCTGAGAAGCGTTCAAATTTTATATATTCTCGTAGCAGTTCTGGGAGAAACGACGCAGGCTCTCGGACGTACAAAAGCATATCATCGGCGTACATCGAGACTGCTAATGGGCGCTGACGGAAACGCAGTGCAGCTGGTGCATGGTTTTGGCGGAGCTTGCAAGCCAGTGGCTCCAGAGCCAGCGCGAAAAGCATTGGTGATAGAGGGCAGCCCTGCCGGGTGCCACGCCGAATAGGGAACGCAGTAGATCCCCAGCCATTGACACGGACGCACGCCGCCGCCGCCTCATATAGGAGATGTATCCACTTTAAGAAAAAGGGTGGTAGTCCCATTCTGAGTAGGACCGTGAACATAAATTCCCACTGCAGGGAATCAAATGCTTTTGCTGCGTCGAGTAACACAGCAACCGCTTGAAAATCTGCCTCAAAGTAATGTAGGGTGGAGAAGATCGTGTGCAAATTGTGCGCCGTAGATCGGGCAGGGACAAATCCCGACTGATCCGGGAGGACCAGGTTAGGGACGAGGGGTTGAAGCCGACTGGCAATCATTTTTGCCAAAATGTTGGCGTGAATGTTTATGATGGAGAGTGGGCGGTAGGAATCGCACCGGTTTGCGGGCTTGTCAGGCTTAAGGAGCATAACTAGGAGAGCCTCCTTTAGCGAGGGGGGGAGAGAGCCGCTGTCGTATGCTTCCGCAAAAACATCTAAGAGCCTGGGTGCTAGATCATCAGCGAAAGCCTTATAAAACTCACTAGGGAGTCCGTCCAGGCCCGCAGCCTTGCAAGTGGGCAGCGACTTAATAGCCATTTTGACATCTTCCACGTCAAAGGGCTGAGTGAGATATTCGCGTTGATTAAGAGAAAGCCAGACTAATGCAACGTCATCTAGGTAAGCATTGATGTCTGTAGCCGACACATGCCCCCGTTCTCCATAGAGGTTGGAGTAGAAGTCCAGCACCACCTCACTGATTTCAGGGGAGGTATAGTGCGCTATTCCCTCAGGGTCCAGCATTTCCGTGATGTAGTCCTGAGTCCGCGGCGCCAATAGTGTCTGAGCGAGCGAGCGACTGGGATGGCCCCCCTCCCCATAGTAACGCGCAGTGAAGCGCCGTGACCTATGCGCTAGCTCCTGGTCTGCTGTGTCGTTATATTCCATTACAAGCTCGCGTATGGTGGCAAGTATAGATGAGGCTGGGTTCTGGGCATATTCGCGCTCTAAAGTGGAAATTTTGTCAGCCAGTGTATGCATCCGACGTCGTAGGTCTTTTAGAACCCCCGCCTGCGCTCCCATGCAAATAAACCTGCTAGTTACTTTAAATGCCTCCCACAGGGTACCTGGGATGTCCACTGAACCAGTGTTTTCTTTAAAAAAATCACTAATAGCCGCGCCCACTGTGCATCTGAACACCTGATCCATAAGGGAGGAGGGCTGTAATCGCCATTGGAACGGGGGGCGCTCACAAGTAGGAGCACGCATCTCTAGAAGCACGGGAGAGTGATCCAATAATGTTTTGGCCAGATGGCGAACGTCCACAACCCATGTGCCAGCAATCTCAGAAAGGAGCCAATAGTCCAAGCGGGACCATGTTCCATGCACCGTAGATATAAATGTGCTTTCGCAGATTCCCGGGTGCCGGGTGCGCCATATATCCTGTATAGCCCCTGCATCTAAAAATCCCAGGAGCGCCTCAGAGGCCTGGCTATGTCGCTGCGCACCACCTCCCTGTCTGTCCAGTTGTCCGTCTAAGCAAACGTTGAAGTCGCCCCCCCAGAGCAATTCAACCGATGGAAATTGTGAGATGCGGCGCCAAACATCTGTGAAGAAGGAGGGGTCATCGACATTTGGGCCATAGACATTCACTAAAAGGACTCCCACACCCCCAAGAAGACCATGGACCATCGCCACCCTGCCCTGTGTATCCATTTCTGTGTGGAGCACAGTGAAGGTGACTCCTCGTTTCACCAAGATCATCACTCCCCGAGCGTAGGAGGAGTAAGAAGAGGCAACCCTAAGTCCAGCCCAGCGTGCGCCAATGTTTTTCTCCGATTGCTGTGTAAGATGCGTCTCTTGCAAGAACGCCACCTGAACGTCCAGTCTGTCTAGCTGCGCTAGCACTGACCGTATTTTTTTGGGACTGTTAAAGCCTCGTACATTCCAGGTGAGGAACTTTATGTTACTGCCCATAGACTGTCAGAGTTAGAAGTATTTAGTAGTGTGAGAGATGATGCTGGAATCGGACTAAAGAGGTACAATGAAGTGACAAGAGAAAAGTGCCCATTAGCCCCCCTAACCCACCCCCCACAACCTCCCACCCACTTCAACGACCCAAACTTGCTAAAGCCATCCCACCCCAACCTTAACAATCCCCAACACGGAGAACTACAGATCCAGAACTGTTTGTGGGGAGCACCCATGGGGGGAACACCAGAGTGCTACGAACCTCCTATGTGACAGGAGGTGGCTGAGCTGGTAAGAGAAATGTGCAAAGATGACAAGCAAACATCCATAAACATTGCATCAACACGTTCTCTCCAAAGTAAGGTGCTGTCCCTACAAGGCAGATGAACTATGTGATTGAGTAGTGTAATGTATGCGGGTAGTGTAGATAACCCCAGTGGGGAGACAATGAGAGCCACCAAACCCCACCCCAGAAGTGACCAGTGCTCGGGTGAACAGAAGGGTATGGGGAGACAGGAACATCCCTCCACCCGCCCCAGGGATCATGGCACCAGGCCAGGAGGGGGAGAAGCATGACACTATCCGGGAAGTAAGGATATGACCCTCTAATGAACCAGAATCGAGGGCAGTGCCCACTATCCCCGTCGGAATCGGGTCCCGTACCAAAGAGGGCGAGCACTCAGCATACAAGTAGTACATGAACAAATGACAGGTAACAGTCAGCAAGGTATGCCCAGGCAACAATACGAGCGGAGAATCCAACATGTCGGGACCAGACACGTCACAGAGGCCAGACAGTATCACAACTCCAGAACAGACTTAGGTACACCATCACTGTTCCTCATCGTCATGAGTCTCCACAGTCTCAGAGCGTCTGCGTTTCAGCTTCTTGACATGATCCATTGCCGCCTTGGGAGATGTGAAGATTTTACAATCCCCTTCCTGGCCCACTCGTAAGCGGGCGGGGTACAGCATAGCATATGGAATGCCTTCAGACTGCATGAATTTTTTTACTGTACCAAACTCCCGCCTTGCTGTCTGGACGGCAACCGTAAAGTCCGGGAAAAAAGACAGTGCGTTCCCTTGATGGTTAATTGCGCCCTTGCCTCTAGCAAGCCTCAGGATGAAATCCCGGTCGCGATCGTTCAATAGGCGTGCTATTATAGGACGCAGTGGGGCCCCCGGCACCGGTCTCGCCGCCAGAGAGCGATGGGCCCGCTCAACTATAAACATAGGAGATAAGTTGTCAGGACCGAATATATCCTTAATCAGGGATTCAATGAAAGTCTCCATTCTGCCCGTATTGGTGGACTCCGGAAGGCCCGTGATGCGGGTTGTTGTTGCCTCCAAATCCTCATTCTTCGCTTGAATAAGCGCTAACACCTTCTCAATGTGGAGAGCCTTGTCCGTCACCTCGCTCAAGCCATCCTCATTTGTGGAGACGCGCTGTTCAATTTCACCCATCCTCGCATTTTGTTTCTCAAGTTGGGAGGACATATGGTCAAGTCTATGATTTACTGCCGCCATAGTCCCTTCTATGGATTGAAGACTCTTCTGCATGGCAAGCAAGGTTGATTCCAGCGTAGAGGGACCCTCCCCAGGGGCATCTGCCTCGGAGTCTGAGGCTGCTCGTTGCTGTGGCTTGGCGGATTTACGCGCCTCAAACGTGAGGCGAGGCTGCGTTTTGTCTGTGCACCCCATGATGTCAGGAAACAAGGCTAGGTGGGCTAGACTCCTCCACCGACTAAACCCCGAGATGCACCAACAATAGCCAGTGGATCCAGGAGGAAGCCGTCCACCACGCCTAGGTAGGCCCGTCCACACTCGACCGCCCCACAGGGACTACCGATGAAGCGGGGGGACTGCAGTGCGCCAAGGCCCAAATAAGTGCACACAGGTAGTCGTCCGTGACGTTCTGGGGCAGTACGGGTGGACTACCCCCACCAAAGCTGTCAGGGTAGTGGTGTAATACAGCGAAACGCACAGACCTCAAGAGTCACCCAACCTGGGTCCGGGTGCAGCTAAGCTGTGAACGTAAATCGTGGCTCTCGCAAATTGCCCCGGGGGCACACGGTAGGTCGTCACTTGCAGCGCAGGCGGGGCCTGGAGATCCAATGTTCAGGGGAAGTCAGAGGGAAGGCGCCAGGATGTACTAGGCCCCAACTCAGGCACTACGCAGGAGAACCCCGGAGCGCACCGTCTCAGAACGCCTCACACCACACATACAGGCCGCAGCTCGCAGAGCGCGGCCTAGCCCTCAGGCCCTCATCCACCGCCGCAGCTAAGGGCCAGGAGCCCAACCGCACCCCACTCACCGCCACATGCAGTTGGCGCCGGCAGTCCCGCACAGCGCAGGGCCCAGGGCATCCGTAGATCGTCTCGCTCCCCGCCAGGCACTCAGCGCGTCTGCACCGATGTGTGCAGCGAAGACGGGCCGTGCGTTCGCAGACCCCCAGAAGCTCAGCGGCCCCAGGCAGGGACCCGGCGCCCACTCCGGCAGACAGGGGCAGGGCGCGCAGTCTTAGCCTCGAGCTCCGGCAGACTCCCTAGCTACAGAGGGAGATGGCGGTCTGCTCCGCGGCCGACCCCGGCCGTTGAAGATGGCACGCTGAGTGATCGCCCTCGCCCCCGACCACAGGGCGACACCGGGGGTTGGGCGCCGCTCTCCCCTCACGACAGGAGCCACACCAGCAGGGCTCGCCGATCCACCAGCGGTGCTCCGCACAATCAAGCGGGGTGGCGGGGACACCGCAATCAGGATGCGGCGGCCGCCATGTTGCCGCACGCCAGTCGCCTCTCGGGGTCGCGATTATCAGCACGCGTGATGGCTGTAGAGCAGCGCAGCTCACTTCATCCGCTGCAGGTTATGCTCACGTAGGGCGGTCAGCGGCAAGCTCCGATGCAATGATTTTGAGCGGGTAATGGACGGATTAAGTCTCAGCGGGGCGGAGCAGCACTAAAGTGTGGCCATCTTGCCTGGCGCCCTCTAGCGCCCCCCCCCGCAGACAAACATTCTAAATGTCAGACTGTAACTGTACAGGAGAGCAGTTTGAACATTTTAAATCACAACACAGTTAACACGCCAGCAGGTTAGACCAGAGCGCTTGCTTCAAAACCAACGCTCGCCGGTGCTCGATCTATCTACCTGAAAGGCTATTTCCCAAAAACAAAAGCATGCAACAAGCTCCACAGTGATATTGCGGATATGGGAAAAATAGAAGTGCAGCACTTGTCGGTACCGTCAAAATTGAAACTGTCAGTACAGCGCTGGTGCCCACCGATAAACCGCTGCTGTAAGACCAAAATGTTGCCAAATCCAAGTAAATACAAGACAGAAATGCCAACATCTGCACGCAACCCAAGTTAATTCACAGCTGCATCTCACCTCTGTCCTCTATAAACAAAAACTGCCACTGTATAAGCTGCGCCGACAAAGACCAGAGGAAACACAGGCCTTGTCTATGGCAGCAAGGGGTCAATGGCAGCAGGAAACACACGCCAATTCGATGGCAGCAGGAAAAAACATACGCCCTGTAAATGGCAGCAGGGTATCGAAGGCAGCATGAAGCAGGCAGCAGATGTAATGAGGCATACGTGTTGTCAAAGGCAGCAGGAAGCATACACCTTGTCAATGGCAGCAGATGTCAGTGGCAGCAGGAACCATAAACCATGATAATAGCAGCAGGAAACATACGCCCTGTCAATGGGCTGTCCAGTGAATCTGGACACTGGTGGGGCAGCAGGGCGCAAAATCCTAGAGAGGGTTCTTTATAAGTATAATCTTGAAAGAAAGTTCCTTTTGAAGCTAGAAGATCCTCACGTGGAGTTTTAATCCAACTCGTCGCCAATTTATGTTGTGTTGTAGTAAAGAGTACCAGAAGACGTGGTTAGGATACAGATGAATAAGTTTATTGTTCTTAGATGTTAAGTAGGTTTTCCAGTTAAGATGTAAATAAGGCCCCACCAGGAGAAGTCTCTAAGCTGCTAGGATCCAACTGACACTCTGCCTCACAGCAATCCACACATTCCAATGACATCACCATCCACACCAACATTCTACCCATACGATTCACACTGGCTGAGCAGCAGAGGCAGAGAAACAGGGAAGATGCATGATATAAAACCTTAGCTATAACAGAAGGTCTCCAGGTAGCCACCCCGCTGTCATGAAAGCCCTAGGTGCCTGCCAGTGCCCCGGGTCAAGGGTGACATCAAGTCTCCATTGGATTCTTCCCCGGGTTGTCTGGGTCAGAGGTCCGTAATCAAGGCCCAATGAGTCGGGGGCTGCGCAGCTACACCGCCCTGATCTCCAGCAGCAGGTCTTCTCCTGTAGCTCCAGTGGTCTCGGCCCAGCAGTAGGGGCCTCTAAAGTGCCCCTCTGCCACCTTCAGCAAAGTCCCTGTGGCCGGCAGAGCATGGCGGCGAGGTCTGACGATGGGTGCAGGGTGATGTCTGCCTGCGGATGGGTCTGGAACCTGCGGCTAGGGCCTCACTAGCTGGAAGCTCTACGACGATGCTGCCATGTTCCTCGGGGGTAGTCTCCGCCTCCCCTTGGGTACACTTTTGTCTGCATATGGCACAAGAAGCTGTTAGGCACATTTTCCAGTAGAGTTTTGCTTTTGGGCCTGTGTTTTTCCGTGTTCACTGCTACTAGACACATATTTATATAGGGGACGTGGTTTGCATGCCGGGGAAGATGGCGGCAATCGGCTGAGCCCTGCTCAAGCGTTGAGCTCTTTCTTCTTTATGCAGCCTTTCCACTTTGCTTTGGGTCGGCTGCTCCTCGCCATGATGTCCTCATCAGTCAGAGCGGCCTTTTCAGCTGCACGTTCCTGACCCAGAGCTGCGGCGGTGAGTTTGTCTCCTCAAATGCGGGCGACCGCCATTTTATGGTCGTGCCGCACGTGTCTTTTATGGCTCCCTGCTGAGGAATACCGGCGTTTTCAATGATCAAACGCCCTCCAACTTCTTTTTCTTTCAGTAGTGATTTGTGCATTACATATTTTCAATGCTTATATTGGCATTTTCTTTATTTAATTGTTTTTTTTCTATAAATGCCATTAAAAAGGGTTCTCTGCTGCAGTCTCACAGCTTTTTCTATATAGACATTGCTACTTTTCTCTCATGTTGGGTTTTTGAATATTTTTGAGTGCTTTCTTCGCTCTGGATATCTCATATTGTGCTCTAATTTGATACATATTCTTTTCTCTTCACTTTTTTCCACATCTGTATACTTCTTCGTGCTGTTCATACAGCACATGGGCAGGCTCACACCATCACTAAACCCTACACATTGTCCTCTTCATTACGCTACAATGGCCAGTGAAATTTTAGCTTCTACTAAGCCTTCTTCTTCTGGTACTAAACCAAAGCGGGTGAAAAAAGACCCCCCTCACCCATTATGTCATCGCACAATCCTGTTCTTGACACTATCCTTGATGAGGTGAGTGGCTTAAAACCTTTCATGACTGCTACCAATGAAAAATTTCAATAAATTGAGGATAGAGGGATCACTATGAAAGCAAAACTTTTGACATGGAGCAACGCATAAGGGATTTGCATGATGCTACTACCAGGATTCCTATCTTGGAACCAGAAATCCAATGGCTCAAATTACATACTGAGGATCTTGAAAATAGAAATAGACGTAACAACCTTTGTTTATATGGCCAACCAGAAAATTTAGAAGGCCTGGACCATCTTATCTTCTTGAAAAAGTTCCTGCCTGAACTTTTGGACCTTCAGCATGATCCACCATTGAACATTCAACGTGCACATCGTCTTGGTCGTTTCCAACTTCATTTGACCAGACCCAGAGGAACAACAATGTTATTCTTGGAATTTACAGACCTGATTCGTGTGTTGAAGGCAGCAAAAGTAAAACATTGTCTTATATGGTCTGGTCACGCCACTTATATTTCTCAAGATCTCTCTAATGCTACTAATCCCAGAAGGAAAGAATTTCTTGCTCTTCATCCACTAATGTGACAATTACACATTCGTTATGGCATTTCACATCCTTGTTTATGTAAAATCACTCATGAGGGCACTACACGCTGCTTCGAGGACCCTGTCAAATTAAAATATTTTCTCCAAAGTATCTCCCAGCATTCTGGGGATACTTATACCCAGTGCTACTCAATAATTGTAACTAACTCTTGTTACTCTCACATTCTTCTACTCTCTTCTATCTTCCTCTATATTGTTTCTATATGGCTGTTTTCTCTTTTATATCTTAGTTTCTATCCTTCTGCCACTCTTTTTGCTCTTAGTGCTGTTGTATCCCATGCTCATCTCATCTACTCTTCACCGTAGATCTTGATCTCTTTCCTTGGTCTATTTATTTACCTTTTTAACACTCTTTTACCCTTCCCTACTAATTGTTTTTTACTCTTTTTTTTGTATTGTTTGGTGAGTGCTCTTTTGTTTTTTGTTTTTGTCTTTTCATACTGTGTATTTGTTACATATTTATTGAATGTATTGTGTCTTTTTGTTTTCTGCAGTGTTCACGCAGCTTGTCATCTGTATTCCTGTATCTTTCATCTCATTCCCTAATATGTTTAACGTTGTCTCGTGGAATGTTTGTGGTCTGGGACATCCTGTCAAAAGACAAAAGGTACTTTCCCACTTGTCTAGATTTAATTCACATGTTTCTTTTTTGCAGGAAACTCATTGTAACGATGTAGAATCTCTTAAATTGAAACGACAATGGGTAGGCCAAGTTGTATACTCTCCTACGTTTAATCATAAAGGTGGTGTTGCTATTCTTTTTCATAAATCGTTGAATGCACAAATGTTATCAACTCAATGTGATAATGATGGCCGATGGGTATTGGCTAAGGTTGTCATTCATAACAGACAAATCTCTTTATTTAATATTTATGGTCCTGTTAAACCGGACCCAGATTTCTGGAACAACATCAAGATTATATTAACTTTTCTTGACAACCCTAACATTATTGTTGCAGGAGACTTTGATCAATGGTTAGACCCATTTAGTGATAGACAGTCTAAATGTAAATTTAATCCTGACAAATCTCACAAAGCATTTAAATCTGCCATGGCCACTCATCCATTATTTGATGTTTCGAAAACTTGTAATCCTGATTCTTCTGAATTCACGTTTTTCTCCAATGTTCACCATACTTTTTTCTAGAATTGATGAAATTTTGGTAAGTAAACCTCTAATTCCCTCTATCCAATCCTCAGAGATTGGCTCTATTTTTATTTCTGATCATGTCCCTGTTTCTTCTTCCTTTGATTTATCTTTGAATAATTCTAAATCTGGTCAATGGAAATGTAATAACTTTCTCCTCTCCAATAATAGTTTCCTATCTGAAGCCACTTCCTTTATTAACTACTTTTTTACAATTAATTGACCTTTGGACACATCTATTCATAACACTTGGGATGCCTTTAAGGCCTCCTTTCATGCCTTCACTATTGCCTTCTCAGCAAGGAGGAAAAAACTCAATCATGCCAAATACACTACTTTATTACAATAACTCAAAACATAAGAACATACTTATTTTTCCTCTAAATCCTCTTTTGTCCTACACAAATTAATTAAAGTCAAGTCTCCTCTTAACAAACTTGCCACCGTTGATGCCTGTAACATCCTCCTTAAAGTTAAATTTGAATATCATGGAGGTCAAAACAAGGAAGGTAAGATGGTGGCTAATTTCTTAAAAATCAAATCTGAATGTAAAAATATTGGCCCCATTCTAAATGAACATACTAATAAAATTGCATCTTCTGATGCGGGCATCTCTACCACTTTTCAAGAATATTACCAGTTATTGTACTCTGATGATACGAGCCCCGCAGTACATAATATGCACACCTTTTTTAGTGGCCTACCTAATCCTCCATTTATGCATGATAAATTTGATTTTTTAGAAGTTGAGGTAACTCTCCAGGAAATAACGGATGTCATCAGATCCTTAAAAACAACCAAGGCTCCTGGTCCTGATGGCCTTTCTATTGAATATTTTTCCTCTTTCTCCTTTATTTTTGCCCCTAAACTATTTGAACTTTTAAATTCTTTTCTAGCAGAATCTAAGGCCACTGTTTCTTTTCTAGAAGCTTTGATCATCCTTATTCCCAATCCTGATAAAGATCACACCCTCTGTAAAAATGATCGTCCGATTTCATTAAATAATTATGATTGCAAATTATTTGCCATAATCCTAGCGTCCCGTCTTGAAACTATTGTTCCCTTACTGGTCAAAACTGGTCAATCTGGTTTTGTTAATGGCAGACTGGCCACTGACAATGCTAGAATGTTTTCTAATGTCTTTGCTTTTGGTAAAAAATACCACTCTCCTCTAGCTGCATTGTCTTTTGATGCCAAAAGGCTTTTTGACCGTATTTATTGGCAATTTATGTTTACCACTCTCCGATGGTATGGTTTTGGCCCTAATTTCATTTCATTTGTTTAATTATTATACTCTGCTCCACGTGCTAGTATTTTTGTTAATAATCGTTTTTCCCAATATTTTCAGTTACATATAGGTACACGACAAGGATGTCCTCTTTCCCTTTTGCTATTCGTTCTCTGTTTAGAACCTTCCCTTGAACGTATCTGTTATAACACACTCATTTCAGGCTTTGTGTACAATTCCACTGAAACTAAACTATCAGCTTATGCTGATGATATTTTAGTCTATATGTCAAATCCCCTTTCTTCTTTACCTCCTTTTCTACACGAAATTCATTTTACTCTAGTATCTCTGGATATAAATGGAACTTTTCTAAAACTGAAATATTAGCCTTAAATTCTTCATGTTACCGATATATGTTTGCTAATACTAATTTTACTTGGTGCCCTACCAAAATAAAGTATCTTGGAATTTGGTCCTCTTCCACTGTTTGGAACACAATTAGTTGTACTTTTAGAGCTTTAACAACCACGCTCCAGAAATTACTTTCATCATGGTCTCCTCTTCACTTATCATTGTGGGTCAGGTTGGATACAATTAAGATGGTGATTTTCCCACATGTCCTTTATACACTATCTATGTTACCTTTTAAGATTCCTATTTCTTATTTCTCTCAAATTAATTCACTCTGCACCAAATTTCTATGGAATACAAAAACTCCTGTATTGCTTTGGCTAAACACAAACGTCCCAAGAGTGAGGGTGGTGTCCGTTTTCCTGATTTTAAATTATATCACTCTGCATTTTTAATTAGACAATTTTTTGCTCTAACTCATGAATTTGATGATACTGCCATACCACGATGGAATGTGTTTGAATGCTCTTTAGTGAAGGATTTCTCATTTGAAAATGTAATTTATATGTCTAATTGCACCTTTATATCAAATATTCCCAACAATTTTTACACACTGTATTTTCTGCAGGTTTTGATGCTCGTCAATGTTTCTTGGCCTCCTCTATTTGGTATAACAAATTTATCAAATGTCAGCGTAAATCATTCTATTATAAATCCTGGAAGGAGTAAGGTATTGTGTTTATTTATCAGCTTGTCCACCATAACTCTGTTATTCCCTTTTCACAATTGCAAACAGATTACAATTTACCAAGTTTGTTTTTCCATGAATATCTTTTAATATCGTCTTCCCTGCAGTCTTATTAAACAACCATTAACTTTCCCTCAGCTACTGTATCACTCGCTCCCCATACACCGTTATATAACATCTCTCATGATTCTATACCCAAGGCTACCTATTTATATAATATGTTATTGCCACCTAGCCCTGAAAGATCCAAAGCACCTATTGATCTACTGTGGGGATTGATTTATCCATTTCACTTCCTACTCCTGCTTGGGATAAATTCTGGCTTAAATTATTTAAAACATCTAAAGCAGCTCAGTATTACACAATCTTTATTTTTTATTTATAACAGAGCTCTTATTAGTCGGGAATGTATATCCAAGTTCTCTCCCACCTCCTCTCCATTATGCTGGTCTTGTTCTTCCTTCACAGGGATTTTAATTCACCTACAATACTATTGTTCTAATGTGTTGAAATGTTGGGAATCTATCTGGGCAAAGTGTCTTGAACTTTTTCACTGTAGTATTCCATTATCAATGCAAAAGGTTTTTCTTGGAACTGCTTCACCTGACTTTGACAGTATTTCTCCTAAGTCTATGTTATTTGATCTTTTTATTGCTCTTGCATTTAAGGTGATCCTTTCTTGTTGGAAAGACACCTCTAAATTGTCTATATTAACATGGTGAAATTTTATTTGTGATGAACACAGCTACTGTTTCTTCACTCTCCATGTCTCAGAAAATTAAATCTGATCTACTTTGGTTACCTTTCACTTCATATCTTTCTGCTCACACACCTATATCTTAGTTTTTCTCTTCTTTCTTTCCCTTCTTCTTTCCTCTCACTTTCATAATACAAAACATAATTGTTTTATATTTATCGACTTGTATTGCATTTTTTCATCCTCTTAATTATTTCACTATTTTGTTATCTTCTTGTTATTATTTACTATTGATGCTGTATTGCTGTTTTTGCGAATGTTCTTTTCTTTGATACTTCAATAAAAAATTTTTTTTAAAAGACACATATTTATATGATGTGCAAACCAGCATGTGCACATTCTTTTCAAAAACCCTCTTTCTATCAGAGGCCACAGTACTTTGAAGTAAAATGTTTTCCCAATGAGTTTTACTATATTTAAAAATCCCCAGCAGTTAGGAGGTGCCTACAACAGAAATACGAAAACTGTGCGGACTCTGCCTCTCTTAATTCAGAATTATATTTAAGAACTTCAGACACTGGGGGCCTGACCATGATGTCAACCTAGTAGTTTGCACTGTAGAGGAGCACCGGCTGATACCCCTCACCCAATAGTAACCCCCACAAATATTGCTGACTGTGGCATGCCTGGAGGTCGTATCGTGTTGGTAATCCCCCACACAAGGTGTTAGACCTTTCTCGAGCACAGATGGAGAGTGGTGGTGGAGTTTGCAGTAAGGCGTGGCAGCTGGGAGCTGGCACCACCATGCCGGGTGATGAAAGGAGTGCTGAGGGGAGCAAAGGGGCTCAACTGAACACCTGGGGCCCAAAATTGGAAAAGTGCAGCCTTGCGCAGCTTGCTGCTGGCTCTGTGGGTCTAAGAATTTCATGTCGAGAAAACGAGACAAGGGAGACCCTACTCACTTGGAACCAGGGTAAGTAAAGTATAAACAGAAAACAATTGTTCCTGTGGGCTAATACAATGATAATGATAATTATAAGCACAATTGCAGTAGAAAATGGGGTTAAGTCGATATCCCAAGGAGAAGAAACCATATACCACTCAATGTTTGGTAATCACAATCAATATCTTCGGGGTGAACCGTGTTGAACTACGATGTTCGTGATAGCGCGATGGAGCACGCGTGCGTCCACTACGCGTAAAAGTAGAGCTGCGCGAGTCCGTCTACCTTGTAAGATGGTCATCTTACAAGGTAGACGGACTCGCGCAGCTCTACTTTTACGTGTGGCGGACGCACGCGTGCTCCATCACGCTATCAGGAACATCGTTTCACTCATACGGTCTACACGGATCCACGTGTACAGGCCTCGTAGAGATTATTTGAATTATCACCCCCGCTGGTCGGAGCGCCAGAAGCGAAACCAGTATTAATTGCTTCCACTTGGATACAAAAAACACACACTGTTGTGTTTTTTCCAGTAGTTCAACACGGTTCACCCTTAATCCTGAGGACTACTGCCTTTTACCTCCTTCCTGTCAGCTCCCCTCGCTGGGCGCCCGGCTGGGTCCCATGTGAGTAACCCTTCTAACTAATCACCTCCTTGTGGCACACTTTTTCATGCTGACAGCCATTCCATTCTCAGTTGTCCCTACATCAATAGGTCCTGAACAGACCCCTTACTGTTACAGGGGTCGAAACGCCGTCGACAATATTTTAAAGCGAACCAGTCAGCAGCCCCTATGATTGTATAAGGAGGCTGCTCCTCTTATTTATCATTTTTGATGGTCGTCTTTACCTCTAATTTGGAAACCCTTTTTATTTATGTCACAATATGTCACTATTTTCGTAGTTTCCATTTTTCACTGGGGGCACACTGCACTATATACAAATGTATCCTTTTGTAAATTTTCATTTTGTTATATATATATATATATATATATATATATATATATATAGGCTGTCCGGTTTTAGGTTTATATCTATAATAACTGATAAAACCCCACTGAAAGAGAAATAGCCCTCACCAGTGAAAACATATAAACACTGAAAAAGCACCTGCACAACCACAATCTAAATGCCATTCAAAGAAAGGAAAAAGAAGGGTGAAAGTCATTTTTTTTCTTCCGGACGGGGCCAATACAATGTAACTTTGTTATACAAGCTAGCAGTAAGACAGTCTGGGATAACATTATTCTGCTTGAGTTTTGTTGTTTAGAGATGCCACTAAAATATTGTTTCTTCTTCCTATTGTTTTTTTCAGTTTTGTGGTCTTTGGTCTAAAGATGCGGGCTTTAGAAGCATGTTTTAGGTCTTGTTTAATTATTTTAACTGTACAGAATCAGGAAATATCAAAATCATATTTGATATTTGGGCTGCGTTTGATTCTTTCACTGATAGGTAAAATGGCTGGTTTCATAAGAATCATTCCTAATGTGTCATCACATTTACCCACAGAGAATGGGTAAAAACCCTTAATACATCATCCCCCAGTTTCTAGCGAGTCAGTATTGATTGTAGGTGAATTTTCAACACCTCAGGCTTTAAACATTCAATGCAAGGTATAGTGACAAGTATATGTGAAAAGAGCGCTATCGCCAAGCATCTGGGATAGTGGTGAAAACATGACACCAGACTTTTGGAAAACATGGAACGCAGTGTCACTTGGAATGCTCTGCAAAAGGTTCTTTCCAAGTTCAACAAAGATTTGTAGTGTGAAAATCGATCTGTTCAAATTTGTGCGAAATCTCAAACTCAAGAAGTTTTTCAATGATAATCCAATGCCAAATAAAAGAACTAAGAATATTCCGACTAGTCTTTTGTTAAATGAACTTAGCATTCAAGATGTGCATGACACACACCTATTACTTTCACTTACAGACATGGAACATACACCATACCAGATAGAGACACTCTTAGAGGATTTAGAAGTTGACACAGATCACACACTGACCAGTGGCTTGAGGAATCAATCCAAATGGACACCGACTTTACCAGGGGGCAACGTTATTGACACCTTCTACCAACTAGTACTAGAAGACCTGAATAAATATAGTGATTCTAACGCTCACACCAGACCCAGATACCGGGATAATCTCCTCCCAAGCGAGCGTCAGGCTCTCAACTCATTAGCCATGGATGATGAGATCATGATAAGAGAAGCAGACAAGGGGGGTAACGTGGTTGTGATGAATAGACTAGACTACAATAAGGAGATCATGACACAACTAAATGATGTGACTTGCTACGAATGTCTTCATCAATACCCCATAGGGCCGCTGACACTCAAAATTAACAAACATCTCACAGATTGGCACAGTGCCGGTCTTATTGATGATAACGAGCTTATGTACCTCAAAGTTTGCAGACCGAAATTCCCATGCCTGTACACCCTTCCAAAGATACACAAACAATTGCCTTTCCCACCAGGTAGACCCATTGTTTCTGGAATAGGGGGACCGACAGAACACCTTGCAGAATACGTAGACCTTTTTCTTGGCCCATTGGTACAAAATCTCCCTTCCTACATCAGAGACACCAAGCATATTCTCAGCACCCTCTCAGATTTGTCTTGGGAACCAGGCATGATCCTAGCAACATTAGATGTTGTGGCCTTATACACAAGCATCAAACCAGAACTTGGTCTTAGGGCTATGCAGAAACATTTGCACAAAAGGACCGCAACACAGTGGCAGCACACCAAAATGTTGTTATCTATGATGGAACTGATTCTAGAGAATAATGTCTTACTATTTGAACATCAGTGGTACAGGCAGAAAAGGGGAGTAGCCATGGGCTCCAAGTTTTCGCCATCCTTTGCGAACCTCTTTATGGGTGTTTTAGAGGAGGACTGGATCTGGGGCACCAAAGGCAGTACCTACAGTGACTCCATTATCTTTTGGGGTCGCTACATCGACGATTGCCTCCTGATTTGGTCTGGCACCCAGGAGAAACTCGTCCAATTTTGCACGTATCTTAACACCAACTCCTTTGACATCAAATTCACACACACGATCAGCGAGGTCAGTGTCACGTTTTTAGATGTAGAACTATATGTGATGGACAATACACTACACAGCCGCCTTTTTCGCAAAGAGAGCGCTTGCAGTGCAATTCTTCACGCGACAAGTGCACACCCGCCACATCAGATCTCAGCCATCCCCTTTGGCGAATTCACCAGGGCGAGAAGAAATTGCAGTAACGATGATGACTTTAAAACCTGCCTTGCCAGCATGAAAACACGTTTTAAGAACAGGGGCTACACACAACCCAACCTAGGGAGAGCAGAAGGTAGAATCAAGAAAATATGTAGGAAAGACACACTCAAGGATAGGGAACAGACAACTACGGACAAACAGTCAGTCAGGTTTATCACAGATTTCAGCAACCTGAGCAATATCCTTAGCAAAAGTCTGAATAAACACTGGAGATTACTGACAGGAGACAGCTCCCTCAAAGATCACATTACAAAACGACCACAGATCACATACAGACGTGGTAGAACATTGAGAACTAGACTGAGCCCCAGTTTCCCCACAGAAAAAAAGACCACAACTTGGTTGACACAGAAATCACTAGGCTTCTACAAATGCGGCTCTTGCGGTGTGTGCAGGTGGGCCAAGAGCAACATGAAAGAATTTGCTGGACACAATAGGAACTACAATATCAGGTCAAACATCAACTGTGGTACCAAATACGTGATCTACGCACTAGAGTGTGCCTGTAAACGTCTTTACATAGGAAGTACAATCAGGACACTTAGGGAAAGAATTAGCGAACATGCTAGAGCCATTAAACAGCAGGATGCCAGGTCCCCATGGCACTGCACACAGCAAGTTGCCCCGCTCAAGGTATGAACAAGTGTTTCAAATTCTATGGTATAGAAACTGTCACTCCCGATCTCAGAGGGCGTAATAGAGAATTACGTTTGAGGCGCAGTGAGGCTTTATGGATCATGCGTTTGAGAACGGTAGAGATGGGACTCAACAGTGACCATGAGCTACATTACTTTTTGGGTGACTAACTCACCTGTAATTGCATATATCTTTACCCTGCGCCAGTAACCACCCAATTGCTTTGTCAATTACGGACCTTCAAAGTTAAACATTGGAGGTATACATGTCGGATCCGTCTTAACTATGAAGCTTCTGCGAGTATTTCTCGTTTTTCGAAATTTCATATGTAAACCATGTATCCCATGATGTGATGTGTTTACTGTTATAGATCTTCCAGTATACACCACACTATACGATTTTCCATCTGATTGGGCGTTTGCGTATGACCTAACTGAATGTCAGGTCCTTTTCTGTTCCTATAGCTAGCAAAACTGTAAAATTTGTTGCATTTTAACATTTGATAACTCCACAAGAATGTGCCCTTTGGTTGTGAACTACCATCATAACCTTACCTCTGGTCGTGTTGGTTTTATTATTTTCACTGCCCTATCCCCACTGAGGGGTGTTTTTCAACGTTTGTCTCCCATCACATGATATGTGGATAAGATTATCCGGAATTATGGTGCTCTGTACCTCGCTATTGTGCACCATATGTATGCTATCTGATGTTTCACATGCTTTTTCTGTTTCTATAGCAAGTCAAACTGTAAAGCTGTTGCAAATTTTAAACATTTGGTAACTCCAAACGAATGTGCCCTCTCGTCGTTAACCACCGTCAAAACCTTACCTCTGGTCTTGTT
Source organism: Calotriton arnoldi (assembly GCA_963921515.1). Classification (NCBI taxonomy): domain Eukaryota; kingdom Metazoa; phylum Chordata; class Amphibia; order Caudata; family Salamandridae; genus Calotriton; species Calotriton arnoldi. The sequence goes on from CAWUFW010001883.1 coordinate 631,917, forward strand.
GTTTGTAACAGCATCACTGCCTTATCCCCACTGAGGGGTACTTTTTAACGTGTATCTCCCATCATCACGAACAATGGTGTTCTGCACCTCGCTATTATGCACCATATTTATGTTATCTGATGTCTTGCATGTGTTTGGAACGCATATTGCTTCTGAGTATTTTATGTATGTTATCTTACGTTTCCCATGTTTATAATGCACATTGCTTATGTCGTTAGCAGACTTGAATTTGGAACATGTCTCAAACGTTGTGCATTGCAATTTTCAGCAATGCATTTCCTGACATGCAAATGCGTGTATTAATCATTTGTTGTATTACCATTGGTGGCGTATTTCTTTCTTTCTCACAACTCACATCAACATAAATTTTCGGATTCTCAGCCGACGTCTTAACTATCACCTACGTTTCTAATCTATTAAAACAGGCTTTACTTTTTTTCTTTTAACAACTTACATCTAAGTAAAGATACTACACTTCCGCATGCACTCGTTCAGTGCCCCACTTGCTCTTCGGAGTTCGTGATTTTACGTTCTAGTTTTTTCGGTCATTTTCTTAATTAGTATATAAGAACTTCCGGTTTGAGCGCACTTTCATATCCGGCCTCTACGCGCTCCCGGGAGCCTTTTGAATCAGGACTGTAGCGTACTCGCTTTAAGGTATTACCTCGTCCCCTTCTTTCTTCCTCTGTTTTCCTCGATTGGGTATTCTTTATTCAGCCTGGTAGCAGGCAGCCCTGGGTTTTACCACTTGTTTTTAACTATATAAGTTTAACACATGGTTCGGTTTCCTTTTTTCTTTTGGACAGTCTTGCAAGGCATTATCAGCCTTTCTGTAGTGTTGCATGTTATTTCAAATTAGACGTGACATTCAGTACGCCAGTACATACTTTAATCTCCATTGAAATATAAAGGTCTAGGGCGAATGTTATACATTCTCAACTTAAACTTAGATTGTTAGTCATCGGTATTAATGGGATTCACCTCTCATCAACAGATTTGGTGCCAATACCTCATAACAAGTATTGGAGCGTGTCAATTGACCTACCGGTCTGGACCTTTTAACCGGCTTTTAGGTGAGTTTTCTCACCCTTCTTTTGTGATTAGTGATCGCCTGAACGCCAGATTAGGATTCACAACCGGTCTGCTAACATTAAGTGTGAATGTTCTGTATATATTCTCTGTTCCAGAATAACCTGGTCTCACGTATAAAGATTCCAATAACATCTCGCATGACCGGCCGGGTTGGAATTATCACCGGCTTCTAGGTGAGGTATTTTCCTCTCAGACATCATTCTTCAGTACACTCTATAACAGCTAGTTTTTTACACGGAATACTAATTGAAATTTTAAATTGAATTCCCGCAGGTCTCAGCTTTTTCTCTTGTCATATCAGGTATGCGTTCCCTCTAACTCCTCCCCCTGGTTTTAATAATCTTTTGATTTTTGTCATCTCACTCGGGGTGTTGCTTCTTTGCACTATCTACACCATAGTCTTTGTACTTCTGTTTGTCTCTCTCCGTTTTATATCTCATTATTAGACCATATTGGTCTGGCCCCGTTTCACGTTCGATTCTAATGAGATACAGCAATGAGACATGGCCATTCACCATAGGCACTAGCATGCACACAATAGAACTGCATGCTTTCATGCAATTTTTAACGCTGGTGTACACAAATGAATATGCAGGAAATATCTCTCTTTTCTCCTTACACCGACTTTTGGGATTCCATTAATACAACCTAGACCGTTGTCATTTATTGTAAGGTTCCCACATGTGGTACTGCAGTGACCTATGTCTCCTGCAACACAACATGTCAACGCACATGTGTCACAGACTTTGTTTATATGCTGTCACAGCCATGTCACTCATGGTTTTTCGTTGTCATTATTGTAAAAGGGCCTTTTGTATTATTTCCAGCCCTGAAGAAGTCCAGGGTCACTTCCCTTTGGACGAAACACATGTTGGCTGGACCTCGTGTTTGATGTTCGAATAAATAACACATAAAAGTTTTTTCGCTTTTCATATGTGTACTCACTTGAACCATCAAATGAATATTGTAGCGTGTGCATAGGCATTGTGTGATATATTGGGACCTTGGTCCACTTTTCAAGGGGTTTTTGTGGTTTTTTCCCCCACCTTGTGCACCGCAGAGATAGCTATACAAACTACTGGGCGTTACTAAGCGCACGCCATTTACCTCCTGTGTTGAAACCGCCATTTTCGCTAAAGATTGGAGTGATATTTTTTGTATTTGCAGTGATTCTGCTACGTATATGAAAAAGTTGTGTGATGAACTGTCAAAACTGATACCTGAGCTGAAGTTCTTCCCTGTAAGAGATCCTTGTCACTTGCTAGATGGTATGCTGAAAGCATCTTTACAATCTTAAGAGTTAATGAGGAATGCTATTGACTTTGTAGTCCATTCTGGTGCACTGTTTTCTTATGCACAGGAACTAAAATCAGACAATGCAGTACCCTGTCTTTGTTCAGGAAAAGGATCAAAACGTGGTTGTTCCCCAGATAGCGTTCCTGTCTTCCTTTTGAGCAATGTTTTCTTTAGGTTCTGTCCTTTCTTGCTTGACGCTGGTCTGCATACATGTACTTTTAGCGCCAGGGTACCCGTAGGGTGTTTGTTGCGCTTTATAAATGTCATATACAATACAATACAATACAATACAATACAAAAAGCAAATATTTATAATTTTGTGCTTTGTGTGGCATCAAAGAAAGAGTCCTCACAATTGTGTCCCTTAGCTGATGGTTCTCAGTCCAAGGGGCTATGAATGCTATATTATCCATGTGGCAACCATTTACAGAATTAATTCTTTGCTGAGTGATGATGCCAAAGGCAAGAAATGTGAGGATCTTTGGTCACATATTGATAGTGATGTGAAAAAAGTACACTCTACTGCATTCCTAGATTTTTACAGGAAAACATAACTGTGGTAGTGGACATAATAAAAAAAACTAGAGTCTGAAAACACCCTTGTCTGCCAAGTGTTCAGCATAATTGGTGTAGATGTGAAACATCTCCTTGAGAGTAGGCTGGGCGACACCTTTAGTGACTTTGGCACTGCAACATGTTCCATGTTAGAGTGCTTGCCACTTGGTAAGCAAAGCAATGGTGAAGAGCAATTCTGGAACTTTTATTTTACAATGTATGAGGAATGGCTTGCAATAATGCATAGAAATGACCCTTCCTCACCAATGGCATTTGAAGTCAATGAAACCTCACTGTGGTACTCTTTTCTAGATCCCTTCCGTAAAGGGGAATTTCCTCCGTAGTTTTAAAAGTGCTGCTTCATTTTTGACTGCTTCAATAACTCTGAGGGCATAAGCGTCCAGCTCAGCGCAAATGTTGCAGCACCTGCCCTGAGAATCGCAATCTTCAAGTGAACCAGTATTGGCACGGAAAGCTATGTCAGTGGCCACAGTTAACAAATTGTGTACTGGCTGTTTTGGCGTTGCCCATCTCAAGTGCCAATGTTGAGAGGGCCTTTTCACAGAGGTTTACATGGGAAGGAAAGAGCGAGCACACATGACCAAAGACTCACTGAAGAAGTATTGTATGGTGTACTACAATAAGTTTAATTAGCAAAAATCTATTTGGACCTCATATACACTATACTTACACTGTCTATATACCATGCGCTATCAGTGCAGAAAGCAAGCAATAATGAAAGCAAAACGTTCCATAAACACCGGAAAAACACTGTTTCTGTTTTTAATGGCGCAAAAATGTGAAACCACTGATAACCACTGATTTTTTAAGGTATTGAAATCACTTGCAAACACTGAAAAAACCCCACCAGAATTTACCAAAAATAGAAACTGAAAACAGGAAAGCCTATATATAAATATTGATTGTGATTACCAAACATTGAGTGGTATATGGTTTCTTCTCCTTAGGATATCGACTTAACCCCATTTTTTACTGCGATTGTGCTTATAATTATCATTATCATTGTATTAGCCCACAGGAACCATTGTTTTCTGTTTATATATAAGAATTTCATGTGGCCTACAGCGGCCTGCACTGCTTCATGCGACCATGCAGGGCCTACAGACAGGGCACTTGACTGAGCTGTTAGCAACTTGGGGATCCATTGCAGCTCAGCACTCGAAATGAGTACGGGCATGAAGCTGCTTTATGCAGTCCAGTGTGTCACCAGGAATTGCCACATGAAGACCTGAAGGGATTTGTGAATCAAGGTCTCAGGTCCCCCCCTGAATGAGATGAAAGGCGAGGGGTGTAAATCTAAGTCTGAATGCAGATCAGCGGCATGCGATACTGGACAGCATGAGCCTGAATCGTTTGCACAGGAGGAAAGATGCCTGAAGTGCACCTTTGAGGACATAATATTGAGGGCCCTGATACACTGTAGTGGATGCGTTGTGTGCCCTGGCTGAACACTGCACCTTTGCTCAGAACCTGGGGCCTAGATCGACATAGAGACCCACAGGGAGCCCCATCACCTCTTATCCTCTCAATGTCCTGTCACCAAAATGCAGTGGTGACGCAAACAGGCCACATGAAGCTTGTTGATTATGTTGATAACTCTGATTCGCCCATCACGTAAATATAGCACAATGTGAAGGAGCAAGTGGCACAGCTGAGAGAGGAGGTCCAGATCTTAAAGAGCCAGGTGGAAGTCGCAGATGGTTGTTCCCCGTGGAACAATGTCTGTATAGTTGTAACCCCAGAATACATGGAAATACCAAACATGGAACTGCAAACGATTATACGGATATTAGACACAGAATATTTGGGGTGCACACAATCTGATCATAACATCTCCAAAATGGTGTTGAGATAGGGTAGTCCCACAATGCAGTTAATGACTTGGCATTTAAATGTCCAAACGCTGCTAGATCCATTATGTAAAGATACAGTGGGCAGGGCTGTGCCTGACTATTTTGCGAATAAGGAAGGGACAGCCAGTGATGGACTGTTAGAAAGGGATGCATTCAAAGTAGTATTGAGGAGCATCTGCTTAAAAAAACGTATATGTTGTAAAGAAGGGACTGGACAGAAACAGTTTATGCACAGAAGGGGAAAGCTGCAGAGCTGAACTGAATCACGAGCAAGGGCGGTGGAATGCCTAGGTCCTTAAAGCTGTCTGGGAGTAGCGTAGGGACTTGCAGGAGAAGTTGGTACGGATGAACTATCTGGAATATGTGGTTGAGTAACAGGAAGAAGGTGATAAATCAGGGCAGTTACTGGCTTGACTTTTGAGGGCTGAAGTCAACAGATCCCCCATTGGGGCTATCAGGAACTCGCAGGGCGGGGTGGTTAACTCACAAGCCGATATTAATTTGACTTTTGAGGAGTACTACAGTATGCTCTACATGGCTCAAGGTGTGTCGTCAGGGCACATGCTTGATGAACCCCTGGCCATAGGAGACTTCTGAATTGCAACGGACCAGATGATGCATTACAAAACCTCAACGACAGATGGACTCCCTGCTGAGTTCTACAGTGCATATAGGCATGCACTGGCCTCAAACTCCTTAAAGTATATGAGGAGGCTGGCTGCTTGGACTGTGTGTGGGGCTGTATGAGAGAAGCACTCATAGTGGTTCTAGTGAAGCATGGCAGGGACCCCATGAACGCCTGCTCGTATCAGCCACTGACAATGCTCAACATAGAATATAAAATTCTATGGAAATACTTGTGACTAGGTGGCTTGATGTTGCAGTAATAATTTCCTGAATGTGTGCCACTTATTTAGCTTGATCGTCGGGCTGGGGGGAGGGTCACAATGAAAGAAGGGGGTGTGTGTTCGTACCATAGGAGATGGATCCAAATTTTATATACTGATTCAGTAGCAAGAATGGGCACGAGTCAGACAATTTCGAGGCAGTTCTCCATAAACAGGGCAACTAGGCAGGGGTGCCCACTGTCGCCCCTCATCTTTGCCATAGCCATTATGCAATTGACATGTTTATTAAGGAGCAAGACAGTGACTTGGGACATATGCTTAGGAGACAGATGGCAAATTTCCCTGCTGTATGGTGATAACATCCTGATTTATTTACGGATGGCCTTCTCTTACAGCCAGATGTAATGGACATCCTGAACAAGTTTGGTGAATTTAATTGTAAATTGGAGTAAGTCCTGTTTGTTCCCCTTGAGCCCATTGTCAGAGCCGGAAAGCTGTGTGGTCAGGAAGTAGTGAGTTGAATGGTGCTTTGAATCCTTCAGGTACCTGGGGGAGGCAGTATACCACACAGATGGGGCTGTGATGAAGTTAATTTGGGTAGGGCAATAGCAGCAAAGAGACAGTCTAGCAAGTTCTGGATAACATTACCGCAGACTCCAATGGGCAGGATGGCCATAGCGAAAATGCTGGTCTTACCAGGCTGCTGCTGTATGTTTATCTCTACATTGCAGGTGCGTCTCCTGGTATAGTTTTTTAATGACTTTAACAGCATAATATCGGACCTGATATGAGGCACAGGGAGGAAAAGGGTAGCACTACAGACACTTTATAGCAGTGGTCTTCAAACATTTTAATGCAGCGCCCACCAAGGTAAACAAAAAAAAAAAATCACTGCCCTCCCCGGATTTTTCAAATTCTTTTAAATTTCAATGTTTAAATACGTCTAGACATATTTAAACAGTACAGTTAAGTTATGTTACCCCTTTTAAAAAGGTAATCAAATACATGATTGCCAAACATACTAAACTGGTGAGCTAGGCCATTGTAATGTGTAACAGTATCCACAGTGTGATTATCAGAAATGTGCAAAAAGAACAGATGATGGACGGAATGCTGAATTAATCTAGCATTCACCCCAGTCACAGATCTGGGTTAAATCCATTGTTTTTCTGCACACCACGCCATTCAGTTTAGACCCAGCAATATGCAAATCAGTCTTGACCCTGTTCCCCATGTGAACAGTCCAGCCCGAACTGCCAGGCCAGGTCCTCCCTGGACCAGAAACAAGCATCCTGGGACCGGTTTCGGGGTAACACCCCTCATCAGCCAGGCTAGCTTGAATCTAGTGGCGTAGCGAGCACGGGACCCACGTCTGGGCATACCCTTCCCACTTAGGGCGACAAACGCAAAAAGAACAGATGATGGACGGAATGCTGAATTAATCTAGCATTCACCCCCAGTCACAGATCTGGGTTAAATCCATAGTTTTTTTGCATGCCACGCCATTCCAGTTTAGACCAAGCTATATGCAAATCAGTCTTGATCCTGTTCCCCATGGGAACTGTCCAGCCGTACTGCCCGGCCAGGTCCTCCCTGGACCAGAAACAAGCATCCTGGGACCGGTTTCGGGGTAACATCTCTCATCAGCCAGGCTAGCTTGAATCTGGTAGCGTAGCGAGTACGGGACCCACATCTGGGCATACCCCTCCCACTTAGGGTGACAAACGCAAAAAGAACAGATTATTCTCAGAAATGTGGGCAGGGAGGTTTGAAGAATATTTGGAGTCCCTTTCCCTTTGACACAGCCAGGATATAAATAACAAAAGATGTTAGAGAGGGCCATTACAGCATGGCTTACTACCGCTTATTTTTTTTCCGCTTAAAAAAAAGCACTATTGTTAGCATGATGCTTTTTTTAACCAGATCCTGCCCCCCTCAACCCCCTGATAAATTAAGGCCCTTAGGTAGGGCCCCCCCCCAGTTTGAAGAACCCTGCTCTATAGCCCCACAGACCGGGGAGGGTTGGGTGCCCCGAACTATGGAATATAGTATGCTGTGGTCCAAGTCTAGTGGGGGATGACGTGGCTTACCAGACAGACCAGAGATTTGGATAAGGAATCTGAGAGGATGGGTGACTACGGAAGCCGACACCCTGATGCAGTTAAACAGAAAGGAGGAAGGTGGGCGGAGGGAACGATATGGGATACTTGCTGGCCCTGAAGGCAACATCAGATCAGAAGCCACCCTGAGGCACGGAGGATGACATGAATATGCACTGGTTTATAGGACAGCAGTATTACGTACACACGTGGCTGACAGATGAGCACTGTATTGAGGCCGGGACACTTGGGATAACACAGGTCATACCAGACGGTCGCAGAGACACCACGGGATAACATGTGCAGCTTGTCATTAATTTATTGCTACGAAAGAATCAGAACGTGCAGCAATAAGAATATCTTGGATGGGGGGGGCAGTGGGACAACTTTGATTTGTTTAGTGTGGTTTGTGCGAAGTTATGCTTTAGAATGTCGTAATTGGAAGCTGCTACGGGCGCACATAGGTGGATGATGCGTACTATTGTAGATAGTGTAGGAACAGATGGTAGACCGACACATTATGCAGGGATGCATGCCGGTGCACGTTGAAACGACCTGCGGAGGACAACTACATTAATGCTGGCTGGTTAAGTATTTATATATGATACGCTGTATACTGGAAATAATGAAGAAACATGTGAATAAAGAGCAATTTAAAAAAGAAAAACTTCAAACATTGTCTTTTTACGAATGAGTCTGTGGGCTCCGAATCGAATGAGTTGCTTTTACTTTCCGAGCGCTTTCTGTGGTGCGCACTTCAGCGGCCATCGGGGCCGGGCACGCACACTTTTAAAATAAATAAATACGGCTCTGGTTAATAATGACAACAATAAACCTCAGGGTCGCTTATTCCGCTGTCTGGTATTTTTTTGATTGGATGCCCACACTGCCGAACATGTCGTTGTCTACCAAGAGAAACCGCGATGACGAACTAAGCGATTCCCCCAGTGTGAACAACATGTACATTCTTTGTTTACATTTTATGAGGGTTAAAGATAGCTCCGGGCAGTCGGTACAGGATCTGCCTGTCCTGATCCCGCGGCACCCTGTAGCCTCGTCGCCTCCCCTTCAGGGGAAAACGCAAAGACGACGATAAACAGAGGACAGAGACCCATTCATACCAGGTTGGCTCTTTCTCCTTTTATGGGTTAACCATGATTTACCAACAACTGCTGTCTGAACATAACAATTTGCATGTCCCTAGTTTTCACATGAAATCAACGTCACCACCAACTGAAGACTTGTCCCCTCAGTGCCAAAACACATTATTAACGGAACCGACTCTTTGCCAGATGTTTTTGAGTAAGGCAGTTATTCACGCACCGCTGCTCCGTTGCACCGTACTTCATGAGAATGTAACCTTGTTATTCTGCAGCAGTGCTTACTTGTTATGTGTAAAACAAGCTATTGTAAGGCAAAGGTATTATCAATGAATGCGAAACTTTTCATGTTTATGTCATGTTTTTGTAGTTGATGCAGCCAGTCATTTCGCCTAAAGCTTTACTTGTTTATTTTATAGTTTTGCTCAATCATATTTTTTCTAGTTTTTTTCACGTCTTGTATCCTGTTGGAAATTTTAGTTTGCCTTCTCCAAATGGTTTTCTGATAGATAGAATCAGGGCAGGGCCACTGGAATTGTGCGGAAGGGCAGAGCCAAATTATGCGGCAGGGTTGAGTAAATTGAGCTGTAAGAAAAGGCAAATTATGTTGTCTAATGCTGCATATTTTGTGATAGTATTGCTTAATTTTTTGCATTTTTACACTCGTTAACATCGTCTGGGCGTTGGTTTCATCTCGTTAGCATCAGTTTAACACCCAAATATAGCAATAAGCAACAGAGGTTTGACGAGTCAACCTTTGCAAAGTGCCTTCAACTGCGCGACAACACGTTTTGCTGCGTTTTAGTAACTTTTAAACTGTTTGAGCTAGAAATTTTTGTTGCTGTTAAAATCAGCAGATTATGTTGCAGATGATGGATTATGTGGGAAATGCGGCAAATCTATAAATATGCAAAAAAGGCAGTGGCCGCACAGTCCCATAATTCCAGTGGCCCTGGATATAACATTTGACGCTTTGGTTTTTCTTCACAGGTGATGAACTGCTATGAAAAATATTTCTTTTTATTACAAATTGCATTTCAGAAATGGTTATTAGTGTTAAATGCATTATTTTGATCTCGGATGGTATTTTTTTACTCCTAAACTTTTGTAGCCCAGAGACTAAAAACCGATACAATATAGTTGGATGCGTCAGACACTATTCATAACTGATCAAATAGATTTTTCACCAGAGAAGTTTCTTTTTTCTTGCAGTTTCTCTTTCTAAACCCTGCCGTCTGTTTTTCTTGTTGTCTCTTCGGCTGTCTGTCTACCTGAGCTTCTTGCTATTTCTGTTTTCTTTGTATTGTGTTGTAGTGCAACATTTACGTAGCACTTACTACCCCTATCTGGGGTGCTGAAGCGCATGCCTACATGAGCAACAAGCTACGCCGTATAGTGTGTGGTTGGAAGGGTGTTGTATTTTTTAAAAATCTCATGTGGAAAGTGTTCCCATGTGGTGTGTTATTACCACCGAGGGCAGCGTTTAGCAGTGTGATCAGTGAAGAGCAGGTAGAGACAGGTGCAACATTTAAGGTTTCAGTAGGCTGACCCTTTTGAGCAGCTCTGCGTGTCCCTTTACAGTATCGTTAATTATCATAGTCCACCTAGCTGGTTACTTCACTGGGCTGGCCATTTTGAGGAATTTTATTTAAAGTTTATGGTCCTGAGCAGGCACAGGTTGGAGGAAGAAACGGTGCAGAAATCTGATGGGATCGACTTTGTTAATATCATCCCATTTCTGATTGCCATCGTGAGAGGTGACAAAGTGTGTATTACTTTAACTTCCTAGGCAGCTCCTCTCCTCTTATCTAATTCTTTTCTACTCTTCTTCACAGTGAACTGTCTTCGTTTGTGTTTTGGCCTCTTGATGTTTCTTGCTCTTCTCTGCATGCCTCTGCTCTCTATTTCACAGGGGCGTAACAAAGGCCCTTGCAATCACTGGGCGAAGGGGTCCTCCAACTTTCAGGCCCCCCCTTCCAGCACAAGGCCCAGGGCTTTAAGTGGGATGAAAAAACTGTGTGTGGGGGTCTCTCATAGGGGCGTGGCCGAAGTAATTAAGGGTGTGGCTTAAAACCCAAGCTAAAAATCTGTGCTTAGCATAGTGTGCTGCCCCACTGGTATTTTGCTGCGTCTGTCATTGCAGCCAGATATATAATACAACACGTAACACTACACCTACAACAAGCCAGGACTATTGGCTTTGTCAATGGCTGTAAATTGCATAAGATAAATCAGCAACAACTATGACTTTGTTGTATATAATATAGAAAATGCTTCCGATCTTGTGGGCGAGGTTGTGGCTTAAGGCTAGAGCTGCCCACTTTAGAGCTGAGAAAGCAGGTTAGAGTCTGACCTCTGCTCAATATCCTGTGGTTTAAAACATGAAAACTGATGCTCATGTGAAGCACTCCAAGTTTGCCCTATATAAAACTGAATAATGAGTCTCTTTGAAGTTACATCAAAAGCAGTGATGGCTGGTACTATTGCAGAGTTGGGTTATTTTTTTTTTTCATCCTGAGGGTAAAAATAGAGAGCGCGATAGGGACCCGTCTCGGCACCTGCTTTTAAGAACTGCTGGTGCTGAGCACCTACAGGACCCGGCCCACGTAAAGCCCTGACAAGGCCAATGAATATCCATGCGATATGTGAGACTCAGGGCCCTCAATATACTCTATAGGAGGCCCCATCATTGTTCGCTGCGCCTGTACCCTTGCAGGGTCTCCTCTCTGTATTGTGACATCCTTTTCTTGCTCTTCCGCCTTCCTTCCTTAGCGCCCGCACTTGTGTCCCTCACACATATCACTGTATCTCCTGCCCTCTACTGTTGTCATAGCTGCACATCTCAGGCTGATCCCTCCACTGCGACGGACTCTGCCTCCCCGCAGCTCGCGGGATGTCTGATTATATACACCTAATCTCCCTGCACACAACAGAAAGGTTCATGCATCTGACCCCCATTCCCTTGTGACTGACATATGCAATGATTAAGAATTAATGGAAGAGATGGGATTTTGGCTTACAAATGGGAAACACAGCGACAATATGAATGGATAAACAACCGACTGGTCGCGGGCCTCGAGATCAAAGGCATTTATCTAAAAAAAGCTTCACTCAGCATCTCCGTTTACAATGGAAATTGGATTTTTCCGAGCTGACGAAGAGCGGTTTCAAGAAAATCTCCACAGGGCGACGAGTACTGTGAGGTCAGTAACACAGATTCACTTCCGGCTATTCCCGTGACTTAGTCACGTGACTTCAGGATGTTACTACTTACTGGTATCTCATCAAATCAATGACTAGCTCGATTTTGGATCAAATATTGCCGAGAAGACAGTTGTTCTTTACGATGAAGCGTCTGTCCTAGACTCACTTTCTTTTCTCACGCTTCTCCCTTGCACTGACGTACCCAGTCCACTGCCCTTGTGTGTGGCATAAAGGAACATATGCACACATTGTTACTGTTTTGTCCTTACAGTGCGCATCTCACGTTTCACTTTTTCTCTCCCTCTACATGCCTTTCTACTGCTCTTTCTATTTATTTGTCTTTCTGTAGCGAGCCTCCCAGTATGTCAGGGATACAATTAGAAGAAAATACAGTCACCTGTGGTAGTATAATAAGGAAAAATGTAGAATGAGATGGTTCTCCCAATGGTAGCAACAACAAGTGACAATGTGAATTGCAAACATCAGGAGACAAAGAATGCTAGCCTAGAAAAAAAATACACCAGGCAAGCAGTGCTTAATTTGTAATAAAATAAGAGTCAGGGCCCTCGCCAGTAGGCCACTGCAGCTTTAACCACTCATTGCCTTGCCAGCACTTCCAACGACAATACCTATGCAACTACCAACCATAACACTCCTAAAAGTGTGAGTATTCAGACTATTCCAGGCCCCCAAAGCTATAAGAATGGCTTGGGTGTCAGGAATCAATCATTTTTAACGTATATTTGTTAGACTTGGCATCCTTGGCGTGGTTTCCCCTGACTTTTTGCCTCTACCTTCTATATTTTTAATGCTATGCTGGATTTCGTTTTTGCTGGCTTAGATGATTTGGGCACTTTGCCACTGCTGATCAGTGTCAAAGTGCAAGTGCTCCCTGTGTAAATTGTTATTCTGATTGACCATCCCTGATTGGCATATTTGATTTACTGATAAGTCGCTAGTAAAGTGCACTGAGTGTGCCAGTCTATTAATCAAATGCTACTGGTGGGCCTGCAGCACTGATAGTGCTACCCATATGAGTAGCCCTCTACAGGTGTCTCAGAGCTGCCACTGCAGTGTCTGCACGCAGTGAAAACTGCCATGTCGACCTGGCAAGTGCACTCACTTGCCAGGCCCTAACCTTTCCTTTTCTTACATGCAAGGCACCCCTCAGGTAGTCCCAAGGTACCCCATGGGCAGGGTGCAGTGTATGTGAAAGGTAGGACATGTACTAGTGTGTGTTACATGTCCTGATAGTGAAATACTGCCATTGTGTTTTCCACTATTAAAAAGGCTATCTGTCCCATAGGCTAACATGGGAGTTACTTTGTAACATCTTACAAGTATAACTTTCCATTGGGACAAGATAGAGAAGTGCAGTTTAGGATCACTGACCTCAGAATTTAATAACACATCTTTTTAAGGAGATGGATTTTAAATTGTTTGTTTAAAAATGCCACTTTTAGAAAGTAGGCATTTTCTTATTTACCCATTCTGTGTGCCTCTGCTATTTTGTGTATTGACTGTCTGATTTTTGAGTGATAGGGGCTGGGGATGTGTATTCACTGTAGACAGCCACAAGGGGAGTTTAGGTGTGTCCTGCCTTTCCTGGGTGACATAGCTGAGCTGAATAGCCCTTGGCTGCATTTAGAGTAGTGGAAGGAGGAGTTTCACTTGCACCTGAATAGGCAGTGTCTCCTTTGCACAATGCTGTCTCCACCTCCTGTGGTCATGCTGCACCAGAGGGGACAGAACAGGTTTGGACTGGGCTCAGAGACCCTTGCCACAAAGAGAACAACAAGAAAATGGGGTATAAGTATTGGACCTTAAACCCCAGAGAATTAGATCACTTCTGGACTCAAGAGGAGCCTTTGCCAAGGAGAAGAGCTGGAGAGCTGTGAGGAGGAGTACTGCCCCTTTGCTGTGTGCTTTGCTGGGTTGGCCTGCAGTTGCTGCTTCTGCCAAGGAAACTTTGCTGTGAACCTGCTTGAAGACGAATCTCCAAGGGCTTGTGTGTGCTGGCCTCCTGTTCTGGAGTCTCAGGGACACAACAACTCCACTTGCAACCCACTGACCAGAACCTGGAATCCTCTGTGGACTCCTGCATTCAAAAGGGCGCCAATTCCAGTTCCTGGGCCCTGAGAATTGTGTGGTTGGTGCTGCAAAGCAAGAAAAACAATTCTGACCTTGTCAGCGCCGCCACCAGTGATGCTGTGACCTGCACCGAGGCATGGGGCACTGATCGTGAAGTGCACGATGCATCGCCCCACCTGCACCGCAGCTCTGACGCCTGCAGTTATCGTCCTTCCCGACGCCAGCGCTCGCACCAATGCCGTCACTGCCAGCGTCTGCATCCCGTTATCATGGAGCCAATAACCGATGAGGGTGACTTCACAAACTCTTCGACTTCGCATCACCTCATCGGAACCAAATCCTCACCGCCAACGCTGCCAACTTCTCCTGTCCTGGACCTGATGCATCGCCTCCTCACAGACACTACGCCTCACTTCCATGATACCGTGCATCATCCATAGACTTAGTTTCCAAGGTACTGTTGTACTGTTGTTTTGGGGTCCGTGTGACTCTGTGCCCGACGCAGCGCACCTCACGGTCGGCGCTGTACATTGGATTTATGCCTGTCACAACGTCGTAATAGCCCCAGGTGGAACTATTTAGGTTCTATTTTTGTAATAACTGCTCTAAAGTCATAGTTTGATACATGTATGCTGGATTGTTGTCATTTTGTTCTTGTTTGGTTTAAATAAAGATACTTTATTTTTATAAATTTGTGTGGTGTCCATTTGTGGTGTTTTCACGGTGTTACTGTGTGTTTTGAGTACAAATACTTTACACATTGCCTTTGGGATAAGCCTGTCTACTCATGCCAAGCTACCAAGGGGGTGAGCAGGGGTTATCTAAAGTGTGTATCCCTTACCCTGACTAGAAGCAAGGGTCCCTACTTGGACAAAGGTACATAGCTCTGCCAATTAGAGACCCCCATTTCTAACAATATTGAATGAATAAACAATTTTTGTTCAGCTCAGCTCTAAATTATACAGACAGCACCACCATGTGGCAGACTCTCATAGTGCAGGTGCTCACCATTAAGTGCTGCTGCCGAGCACTGGAAACCACCGGCTCAAATTAAGCACTACAGGCACGTATGGTAAAGAAACGCACAAAAAATAGCCAGAAGTGTGACAAAAACCTATATTGATTACTATTGTTCTTTCAAAGCAGGAGCAATAAAAAAAGGGTGAAAGCATGTGAAAAGGCAGTGGCCAAAAGTAGAACACGCCTTAAGAGAAATTAAATCAGCATGTTTGCATGGATACACACACACACACACCAATGTTTATGGTGCCTCCCCTCCCATCTCAGTGGTTTAGAGACTGGTAGGAAACAGACCCCAAGCAGAACCAATTACTTTAAACACATCAATAAATTCCAGTCACTTTGCAATGTCATACGTGAAGACAAATAAAAGCTGGTACAAAGTATTTACTGCTCCATAAAGTGCTCAGTGGTCAGGTGATCGTAGAGTGAAATTAAAAACATTACAGTGTGTATATTAAAAAAACCAATGGACCAAAAGCAATTCATCAGTTGTAAACACTGCAATCACAATTATAGTAACAGCAAAAGAAATAATCCAAAACAATGTTCCAATTGTCCCTACGTCGACTGCCATGGACAATTCAAACATTGTTTAGGCCTTTTTAACACAGTGTATTGTTTTTAATTTTTTCACTGTGTGATCACCTGACCACTGAGAACTTTATTGAGCAATAAATACTTTGTGCCAGCTTTTCTTTGTCTTCATTCATGATATATTGCAAAGTCCCTGGCATTTATTGATGTGTTCAAAGTAATTGGTCCTGCTTGGAATTTCTGTTTTTTGTTTACGTTCTAGCCCCTGATTCAGAGCCCATGTTGCATACACTGCCCCAGTGTGTGCTGCAGCACACCTTTAACTGGGTGTGCCAGGCACACAGTGAGATTGTGTACTCTATTACTGTGAATATGCTATTCCCAGTGCATATGTGCATTAGTGAAATGCAGCCAAGCTCTTTGAAGGTGCTACATTTGAAAATAGGAGCGGAGATCTCTCTCCTGGCAGGTGCAACGAGGGACTGCGTCTGCCTGCAGAAGAATGCCTCAGGGGTTCCTGGAATTCCTTTTCCTCTTTTAGGGGGTGCTGTTAAGGAGATGTACTAACTTTGGACCCACTCAGGCCTCCTGACACTTCTGTAATGCAGCTCAGGCAAAAAGGCAAAGGATTCCTTCATTTGCTTCGCAACATGATCCCAATTATGTTAGGGCACACACCCTTGGGATTGTAGAGGCACAATCTGTATTACGGTGCGGGTCATGCAATCATCTATAGCACCTTCTGTAATACCAAAGTACCCCGGGGTTGCATAATTAAGTGAGACCTAAGCCACTTTTTATAATACGAAACCTGGTGCTCCCAGTGCCTTGGCCGCTCATTATTAACATGGAAGACAGTGGTATGTATTATTGTTTGACTGTGTGCCACCCACATTGCTGTCACTGTCTGGGCCTCCTTCTTTCAAGAAATGAGGAATCAGCAGTATCTTTTGATACCGTATGGACAAGCAACAGCCTGTGTGTTTAATGATGCTACATCAATGGTGGACCCATGACATTTAATAAATGGAACTATCCGTCAGAAAATTATCTGTCTGTCCATGCAATGATGTGCTTATTGTGACCACAACCAGCTTGTCTGACTGCAGCAGACATACAGGAAAGCCGTACAGTGCAATTGTGTTCCTCAGAGTACGAGATTTTCTGATCCTGTTGTTCACTAGTAATTGGGTTTAGATTTCTGCATCTATTTTTGACCCCAGCTGAGGGCTTCAGTTCACCTTTTTTTCTCAACCCATCTTTGCTGAAGTAATGATAAATGTTCCTTCTGTATATAATGTACCATGATCGCCTAAAGGTCTTTGCAATATTCAGGCCATGGCAATCCACCTTATTAAATGGTCTGCTTGGCTCTCTTAAGATTGTAGATATCCAGATTTAATTCACAATGTAACAATCCCTTGTTATTACTAATCTTTAAACATAAAACTATGAAAGCAAAGAAATTGTGTTTACCAACAAAAAGACACAGGTGGATAGCTAAGGATATATACTAACTCATATACATTTTATAGCAAACATACCTTTCTTGATTCAAGGTCTACAGTTAATGATTTTTATGGTCTTCAATCGATGGTTTTAATAGTTATTTTTCTATGGGTATTATAGTCTGGTTTACTATTTCAAAGAGGGAAAGACAAAGTATTAATGTTTTCAATTCTGATAATTGAAAATGTAAAGATCACTTAGGTAATTAATTGTTTCTTCACCGTCTCCAAATTAAATAGCATGTCACAGATGTTCGATTTCCTTAAACGTATTATGTGATAAAGGTTGAAACTCCAAAGAATAAATGTAAATGTCATGTTTATTTTAGAATCACGTGACTATTTATATTGTATATAGTATACACATAGCCAAACAAATTATTCACAGGAGAAGAAACAAAAGGAAACGTTCTTACCCTATAAAGGTACCACTGGCGCATCATTGTAGTTTGGGAGTCCATTACATTATCTTTGTGCTCCTCCTTGCAGGTGTTTTGCTCCTGAAAATAGTTTGCAAAACCACACTGATACATCAGAAAAATCTGTAGAAATATGAATTAAACATGACAGAACCCAGAATACGGTTTCTAAAAGCAAGCAGAGGAATAAGGTGATATTCACATTTATCATGACAAGCAATCACTCAAGATAAATCGTAAACGTACTCGGGATAGTATAACTGAGGTCTCTTACCCGAAATAATGTTGATTCGCAAACGTCTTTCAACTGTCTAAAGGCTTCACTCCACTGCCGGGTGGAGTTCATAGGTTTAGGATTCACTCAGGAAACCTAATACTTCCATATATGCTGTACGGCCAGCAATAATCTCCGTAAAACTCAAAGCTTTTTATGGAATGTTACCTATTTTATATTGGTTTACTATTAGTTACGATGTACTTTACATGTATGATAAGTGCCTGGCATGCTGGGAACCGTAGTCACCGGAGAATTAAAAACCTTAATGCATCGGCAGACGGGGGACATTCATACCCATTAAAAGCTTGCAGCTACTTACTTGTTTTGAGTGCGGCTCATTGCTGGGGCAATCTTGGAGCGTGATGTTATGGCGGCTGTTCCGCCGCCGAGCCTGCACCACCCCGTGAATCCAGGGGGCCACCGGGTGTGGTATTTACCATACCTGCAGCGTGGATTTGAAGTGAGGGATCGAGAATGGACCCTGCCTCTCGAGGCCCATCTGGGGGCTTGGAACTCTTTGCGGGACAAGAATTAGAGCAACCAATCAAGGTTTTAAATTCTCCGGTGACTACGGTTCCCAGCATGCCCCACTGTGTCATTTGGCCAGCCCATCTGGGGGCGGGAATTCAAACTGGGAACTAAAGGACCGCAGGCACGTACCTTTTCAACCGACAAAGCCTCTGAAGAAGAGTTATTCAAAACGTGTCAGGCAAGGTGGTGAAAGGGCTGTCTAAATGCATCGGCAGACAGGGGACATTCATACCCATTAAAAGCTTGCAGCTACTCACTTGTTTTGAGTGCGGCTCATTGTTGGGGCAATCTTGGAGCGTGATATATATATATATATTATCTACTGGCGGTCGCCAGTAGATAGTTATAGTTAGGACCTATTTTCCATAGGAAATCTGCAACATTCTATTTGAAATAACGTTGGCGCCGGCTGACGAATCTTCGCGAAATTTTCCAACTTGTTGGGGCGCTCCGGTCCGCTCCTATCCTGAAAGTCTCGGGGTGATTCGTCAAGCGGGGCCGAGAAAAAGGGGGTCCCAAAACGTGTTTTCCCCATTCATTTTTCCATAGGAACCGTTCATCGCGGCTACAGCCCGAACTGCTGAACGGAATTACACCAAATTTGGCAAAGAGGTAGCCCTTGGTTCAGACTCGTGCCTTTGCTTAAATGGTGTAAATCCGTTCAGTAGTTCCTGAGAAAATCAAAAGTAAAGTCACATATATATCTATGGCCGAGTAGGGTCCGCGTACCCTCCCGATCACGAGCTGCATGCTAATTGGCTGTCAAGTGGCTGTCAACACTCCAAATCAGGAAGTGTTGGCAGCCATTTTGTCCCTCGGTAGAACCGAGGGACAGAAACAAGTGCGCAAAGCGCAAAAAGGGGGCTGGGTAGAAACACCCTGACCCCCTAGGCCTGCTCAGGGGGTCCCAAAAGGACCCCCAAGGCCCAAAAATAAAAATAAAAATTTGAAAAAATCGGCAAAAACGCGCTGGGTGCGCGGATCCAGCCGATAAAAAAAAAATCGAAGCGCTGTCTCCCGCGCTTCGATAGCATTTGGCCCCGGGTGGCCCAAGTCCCGGGGCATGCCTGCTTTTTATTTTTATGTGTGGGGGGCTCTCGGCCCTCCCGCAGCCCCGGGGACCGCCACCCCTGGGACTTCTTTTTAAAATCAAATGACCTGTGTGGGGGGCTCCAGCCCCACACGCCCGGGGACCACCACCTCCCGGGGCATTAAATATTTCAATATGGGGTCCGTTACAGACTCCCGAGCCCCGGGACCACCACCTCCCGGGGCTTTGCCAATGGAGGGAGGGGGCCGTGCGGCCCCCTCCTGGAGCCCTTGATGGCCCTGGGGACCACCACCCCCAGGGCCGGGCTCCTGCAGTGTCCCGGGGTGCCTACCCCGGGACACTGTAGTTTGCTATGACAGGACGGGAGCCTCGCGGCTCCCGCCCTGTCATTGCAAACTGCTTTGGTTTTTGGAACTCTTCCAAAAACCAAAGCCGATTGCTTTTCCACACGGGGAGCTGCATCTTAGCAGCTCCCCATGTGGAAAAGCAATGCCGGCTCCCAAAGGACGCGGGGAGCCGGCGGGACCGTGGGGGGATTGGGGACCCCCCACGGTCCCCAACGGAGAGGGCCAGCCCCGGGGATGGGGTCCCGGGGCTAGTAGTGGCCTCGGAGGAGGCCACGCGGCCCCCTCCCCAAGAAAAGAAATTTAAAAAAAATAAAGGCCGGCCCGGGGATGGGGTCCCCGGGGCCATAGGAGGCCTAAGGAGGGGGCAACGCAGCCCCCTCCATAGCATTTTTTTAAAAAGAAGGCCATGCCCCAGGGGATGGGGTCCCCGGGGCCGATTAAGGCCTGGGGAGGGGGGCCACGCGGCCCCCTTCCAATTTTTTTTTTAAAAAAGAAAAAAGGCATCAGGCCCTGGGGATGGGGTCCCCAGGGCCCCAAAAGTAAAAGAAGGGGGCCACACAGCCCCCTTCAAAAAAACAAAAAAGAAAGAAAAAGACATGATCGAACGTTAGGCTCCGCCTTCCTTAACCACTTGCAAACGCTGTCTCTGTGGCGTGTTTTAAGTTGGGGAAATAATTCCCATTCAATACTGGGGTCCCTGAGGCTAACTAGCCCACCAGGTACCTCCAGTAAGCGCCACAGGGCTGGGTTGCAGAGAGGTGGTCCAGGCCACGCCCCTTTTTACACCTCTCTGCAACGCAGCTCTGTGGCGCTTACTGGAGGTACCTGGTGGGATAATTGGACCCCAGGGACCCTCAGGATTCAAGGGAACTTAATCCCCCAACTTAAAACGCGCCACGGGGCGCGTTTGCACAGTGGTGAAGGGAGGGGGCGGGGCTAAAGGTGACATGTGTGCAAACAGGCCCAGTGGTGCGTTTTAAGATGGGGAATTAAACTCCTTCAATCCTGAGGGTCCCTGAGGCCAACTAGCCCACCAAGTACATCCAGAAAGCGCCACAGAGCTGCGTTGCAGAGAGGTGTAAAAGGGGCGTGGCCTCTGAACACCTCTCTGCAACGCAGCTCCCTGGCGCATACTGGAGGTACAGGGTGGGCTAGTTGGACCCCAGGGACCCTCATGATTCAAGGGGACTTAATACCCCAACTTAAAACGCACCACGGGTGCGTTTGCACAGTGGTGAAGGGAGGGCGGGGCTTCAGGTGACATGTGTGCAAACAGGCCCCGTGGCGCGTTTTAAGATGGGGAATTAAATCCCTTCAATCCTGAGGGTCCCTGGGGCCAACTAGCCCACCAGGTACGTCCAGAAAGCGCCACAGAGCTGCGTTGCACAGAGGTGCAAAAGGGGCGTGGCCTCTGAACACCTCTCTGCAACGCAGCTCTCTGGCGCATACTGGAGGTATCTGGTGGGCTAGTTGGCCCCTAGGGACCCTCGGATTTAGGAGGAATTAATTCTCCAACTTAAAACGTGCACAGGGCGTGTTTGCAGACATGTCACCTCAGGCCCCACCCCTTCCTTCACCATTGTGCAAATATTCCTCTAAAATCAGCAGAACTACGAATTCGATTTACTCACCTGTTATCAGGAGAGACCTCAGTGCTGCATCTTTGAGCCCAGTACTGATCCTGAAAAGTAATTTTAACCGTACTTACCAGTAACTTGAATTTCCTTCCATAGGCTAACATTGACTGGTTTCACTTGGAAATTCTTCTAAGTGTGGAGTTTTGGAAATTTATAATATTCCTCCAAAATCAGCTGAACTACGAATTCCAATTTACTCACCTGTTATCAGGAGAGTCCTCAGTGTTGCATCTTTGAGCCCAGTACAGATCCTGAAAAGTAATTCTAACCGTACTTACCAGTAACTTGAATTTCCTTCCATAGGCTAACATTGACTGGTTTCACTTGGAAATTCTTGTGTGTGGAGTTTTGGAACTTTATAATATTCCTCTAAAATCAGCCTAACTACGAATTCCGATTTACTCACCTGTTATCAGGAGAGACCTCAGTGCTGCATCTTTGAGCCCAGTACTGACCCTGAAAAGTAATTCTAACCGTACTTACCAGTAACTTGTATTTCCTTCCATAGGAATCCATTGTCTGGTTTTCAGCAGAAAAGTTTCAAAGTGTCGATTTTCACAAACTACAAATATTCCTTAAAAATCGCCTGTATGACTTAAACGCATTCTTTCAACTGTTTACAGGAGATGCACCAGTGCTGGATCCAGGATCCACCACTGAGTAAGAAAAAGTAACGATAACACTACTTACCTGCTAAGTGAATTTCCTCCCATAGGATAACATTGGTGATTCTATGTGAAAAAGTTTCTAAGTGTCAACTTTTAAAATACAATAATATTCCTTAAAAATCACTACTGTAACCAAAACGCTTTTACTCAACTGTTTACAGGAGATGTCCCAGGACTGAATCTAGGATCCAGTCCTGTGGTTAGAAAAGTAATCCATAAAGTAACTAATTGCATTTAACTAGAAATTCACATTGACCTCAATGTTGCATTGTGTTTGAAATTGTGTTGGCCATTGCAACAACTGTAACTACTGTACTTAAAAGTCTATTGCCTATTTGCAAAGTATTTAAACTAAAGTAATTCATTCTGAGAAAGTATATTTTGTAATGTAATGTATAATGTAATTACAATGTAATTTAAAAATAAAATATCTAAAAATAAATAGTTTAAAAAATGTAGTAAATCTGTATCAAAAAATAAATATAACAATTAATACATTTAAAAATTGTCATTTACAAAACCTTTGAAATTCACTGAAAAAACCATAGGTTTCAGACATGTTATAGTTAGGAATTAGCATTTAAAAACCTTTGAAATTCACTGAAAAAACCATAGGTTTCAGGCACGTTATAGTTAGAAATTAACATTTAAAAAACCTTACAAATTCACTGAAAAACCATAGGTTTTAGGGACAGTTATAGTTAGTTGGACATTGCACTCGTACAAAACCCGTGAAATTCCCCCGTTATAGTTAGTTCAGCTAACTATAACTCGCGCCCCGCAATGCACTGCTGATGACGTCACATATTACATCACTCATGACATGGTCAGTGACATCACTGATGACATCACTGATGACATCTCAAATGACATCACTGATGACATCACTGATGACATCATCCATGTGATAATCTGATGCACCTCCTCACACCCTAATATAACCTTTGATACACCCACTCTAAATTACAGACTGCCATTCGCAAAACCATAGACACTCCAACACCAATAACTACATACCCACTCACTGATTCTTAGGTCTACACACACATCCACTCACTCACCTGTACAGTCACTCATACTTACGGTCACTCAGTACAGGACTATCATATGCACTCATACACCTACATAGACACTCACACACCGCCACTCATCCATAGAGGTACTCACACACCTAGTCAGTCATGCAAATAATTAATCACACTGCCATTTACTCACCTATACAGTTATACACACACCAGCTCACTTACTCATACAAATACTAGCACATTCTTACGCTCTTATACGATCACTGATACAAGTACACACTCATCCATACAGCCACTCTCACAATCACACACTCTCACTTATAGCCATTTATATACTCCAACACACATATATACTGCCTTTCACATATGTAGTTACTCACACATGTACCACTGAGATATACATTCACTAACACACCCATACACACACTCACCCACCCATACAGTCCATCACAGATGCACTCTTGAAACCATGCACCAAGTGAATCACCCACTCACACATCTATGCACAGAGTCACACACACCCCACCCACACAAACACTCAGGCACCCATACAGATACTCAGACAACTAATCAATAACTCATATAGACACTCATGTAGCTATTCACAAACCCATGCAGCCGCTTACACAGCAACAGACAGACGGATACAGACATTCACACAGTTTAGTCACTAACCCATGCATTCAGTAAGATACGTTTAATCACTCACTTATAGAGTTAGTCACGCACCTAGTAAATCATCCATTCAGACACTTATACACCCACTCATTCTTCAATACGCCTTTCCCTATATATATTAAACATATGTAAACTTTACAGAAACACACAGTCACTGGATGATGTCATCAGTGATGTCATTTGAGATGTCATCAGTGATGTCATCAGTGATGTCACTGACCATGTCATGAGTGATGTAATATGTGACGTCATCAGCAGTGCATTGCGGGCGCGAGTTATAGTTAGCTGAACTAACTATAACGGGGAATTTCATGGGTTTTGTACGAGTGCAATGTCCAACTAACTATAACTGTCCCTAAAACCTGTGGTTTTTTCAGTGAATATATATATATATACATACATACATACATATATATATATATATATATATATATATATATATATATATATATATATATATATATATATATATATATATATGTATTAATTCAGCCATTAAGAAAAGCAAGGCACTAGCCAGGTCAGACTTACTCACCAAGCAGGGGCCTCAAAACAATAGTATTGTAACAGCAAATACAGGCACAGCAGCTACTGAAGGGAAGGACATTTTTAGAATGATACTAGGATATAGCAAACAGGAGAAAGCCATCAGAAAGATCATTAAAAGAAATTGGCCCTTTGTACTTAACGATCCGGTCATAGGCCACCTACT
Organism: Calotriton arnoldi; assembly: GCA_963921515.1. Taxonomy (NCBI): domain Eukaryota; kingdom Metazoa; phylum Chordata; class Amphibia; order Caudata; family Salamandridae; genus Calotriton; species Calotriton arnoldi. The sequence continues at coordinate 656,486 of CAWUFW010001883.1, forward strand.
TCCATCTAACCTTGCCTTTACTTACAGTAGGGCTCCCTCAATGAAGGATTACCTGGTAAAAAACAATCCTGACAACCAAACAGGGTCCACATGGCTAGCACAACGCAAAGGATTCCACAAATGCAAAGTGTGTAAGGCCTGCCAGTTTGGTACTAATAAAACGTCCTATGTGGTCCCATTTGGTAACCAGGAACGAGTCATAACCAGGGCGCTCACTTGTAGGACAGATCATGTTATTTATGTGCTGGAGTGCCCATGTGGCCTAAGGTATGTGGGAAGTACCAAGCTCCAGGCTCACAAAAGGGTACTCCAGCACATTCGGGCTATCAAAAACCAGGATCAAACCTATCCTGTAGCCGGACATTTTGGCGAAATGCACAAGTCTGACCCTAAACACCTCATTTATTACCTCATCGACTCTGTTCCACATAACAAAAGAGGAGGAAATAGGGAGAGAACCCTACGCAAGTTGGAGACCAGATATATTTTAGAGTTGGACTCCAAATTTCCGGGGGGTTTAAACACCACGGAAGATCTATATACATGCCTATAAACTAGATTAGGTGGTCGACAATACATCACTAGAGTACGCAACACAGGCAACAAAATAGTGTATTCACACAGGCCATGTGCACAAGTTTGTTGACTGCCAGAATAAACCACCCCACCAATCATACGCACAGTATTTTTGATCTTTTTTAGCTTGTTATCACTTTGGGTGCAATTTGCACATGCACTTTCTAACGACTGTCACAGCACGAGCATTTTAAGCAGTCAGGAGGCGTACCAATATATGTTTACATGAAAGTTCAATTGTCAGCGGTTTTTGCACAATTTGTATTTTACATGAACTTCATAATGGGTTTTAGATATTTATTTAATCCATTGAACAAACATTGCTATTGTATTTATACATGAATTTTATATTGGATTTTAGTTATTTATTTAATCCACTATATCTACCATGGACACTATGTCAGCACAATAACAATGAAAATTGTGTTCAGAGAACTGAAGGTACCTACAAAAGCAAGTTGCCACTTTTCAACCTAAATTGTTGAAAAAATGAACAATGTAAGCACTAATACGATGTATTTTGTTTTTGTCCATGACTACTTAACAATATGCACATGTCACTTTAAGAAATGTTTTTAAAAAATGGTATAAAAAGCAAAGCAAAGCTGTGTAGCACGTCATGTGATCAAGGCTCCTTGGGGCTGAAACGTGTAATGGCTGACTTACAAAAATGGAGTAAATAAAGAAATTTTGCTGCACTTATTTGGTGGTCCATGCTCCTATCCTTGTTGAGGATCAACGTGTCACGGTTGGAGTGTTTCCTGATATATATATATATATATATATATATATATATATATATATATATATATATATATATATATATATATATATATAGGCAAGGCAGGAGATACTGCCGAAACGCGTTACAGCAAGCAGTGAATAAATAAGTGCTAAAAACTTAACTGAGTCTGCAGTGTCGGTGTCCGGTTTAGAAGGAAAACTGGAGATTGTCTTTGATATATATATATTTATATATATATATCGCCAGTAGGATATATGTATGTGAGCAAGATCGCTGCTAGCGATCGAAACGCGTCTGGGTGGACACTGGTCCGATACACTTTGTGGTGTCTATGATGGAATAAAATCTGCGATAAATCTCTTGGAATGCTGGTGTGGTCCGTACCTGTGTTGTGGATACCCTACTTGGTAGTAAGGGTAACAGGACTGTTCTTTTGAACATATATATATATATATATATATCTCCTACTGGCGATTGCCAGTAGGTAGTCATAGTTAGGTTAGAAAAAGCTTTTTTTGACTTGCCTATATCTTTGGTGTTTGACGAATCTTCGCAAAATGTTCCCAAAAAAGTGTCATAGTGCATCTTGTTATGCATGGAAAGTTTTTGGGTGATCCGTCAAGCAGGGGCTGAGAAAAAAGGGGGGGGTCATTCCTATATGAGCTTTGAACACGACTACAGCCCGTAACCGCTGAATGGAATTACGCCAAATTCGGCAGAAACATAGATTTGGTTAAGCAGATCACACTTTCACTTATTTGGTGTAAATCTGTTCAGTAGTTGTTGAGAAATTTAAGAAAATCCAAATTTGTATCTCTGTGATCGCGAAGTCTTCGCAAATAATGACAAGCTCATGCAGAGAACTGAAGAGCTCTGATTGGCTCCTAACACTTCAACCAGGAAGTGTTGGCAGCCATCTTGGAACTCGGCTTCAGTCGAGCCCCACAAAAGAAAGTTAAAAAAAGAAAAGGGGGAAGGGTAGGATTACCCTGACCCCCAAGCCTTGGTCATGGGGTCTCAGAGGGACCCCGGTATGGCAAGAAAGCCTTTTTTTTTAAAAAAAAGATTTTCCGCGAATTCACAAATCTGCAGCAAAAAAAAAACAATTGCGGGCTCCCACACTTGTTTTGTAAAGAGTCCCGGGTGGACTAGGTTCTAGGTGCAGTTTCTGAAAAAAGGAGGGGCACACAGGGCCCCCCTCCTGAGGCCTCTGTGAGCCCTGGGACCACCACCTCCATGGGGCTTTTTATTAATATAGGAGGGGGGCTGCGCAGAACCCCTTCTATGGGCTCAAATGAGCCCCGGGAACCACCACCTCCCAGGGCTTTCCTTAAAAAAATTGTGCGGGGGACTGCGCGGAACCCCCTGGGCCCTGGAGACTACCATCTCCCTGGGGCTTATGTTAATATGGTGTGGGGGGCAGGAGCTTTGACAGCTCCCGCCAAGTAAAAGCAACCCCTCCGATTTCAGTGGGCAGGAGCTGTCAAAGTGCTCCCTCCTGCTGGAGGGAGAGGTTTCATCTCTTTCCCTGCCCGCATGCATGCGGGCAAGGAAAGAGATCAAACAATTGCTCCTGCACAGAGGGAGCTACCTTTCCAGCAGCTCCTTCTGTGCAGCAGCAGTGCTGGCTTCCGCAGAAGGCGGGGAGCCATCTAGGATGTCTACAGTGATGTCATCAGTGATGTAACTGACCATGTCATGAGTGATGTAATATCTGAGGTCATAAGCAGTGTATTGCGGGGGCATAAGTTATAGTTAGCTCAGGTAACTATAACTGCTGAATTTCACTGGTTTTGTACGAGTACAACCTGAGCCTAATTAAAACGTCCCTGTCACCTTTGGTTTTTTCAGTGAATATATATATATATATTTCATATAATCCTACACATTTTGAAAAAATATATAAATACATAATAAAAAGCTGTAGAAACAGAATTTTAGACAAGATAGATAATTGGCCTTTAAAGTAATAACACCACCACACCACCAACACCACAGATAAAGACATCTTCAAATCAGCCCTAAGACGCTGCCACCAGAAGATACGGAATCTCAAGCACACACCTCTTGCAGATAGCATTGACATACGCACTAACAGCAGTAAGGAAATCTTCACCATCATCAAAGATTTCACTGCCCCTCCTGCTGCCTCCAACATCATCTCCTCACAAACTTTTTGCAACAAGCAATTTTTCTGTAACAAAATCACATCCTATATGGCAACTTTTACCCTCAACAGGATCATGTTAATGTTGCAACTCAACTTCCCATCATGGACAAAGAATGAACCCTGACCTTGTGGCCCATGGTCACCACCATTAAAATCAGGGCTACAGTGAAGACAATCCAATCGGGGGCCCCATCCGACCTTTTCCCCACCTCGCTTCACCAAAGTACTGTTACCGATCAGAAAATCAAAAATACCTTTCCTCAGTGCCTCCATTGACACATTCCTGGACACCTGGAAACATGTCACTGCCAAGCCCCTGCTCAAGAAACCATCTGCTGACCCAGCCACACTTTCCAACTACAGACCCATCTCCCTCCAATCATACCCTAGCAACAGTCTTAGAGGACTAATCAACCAATGCCCCAGCAGCCACTCAGCAACCACAAGCTCCTAGGCACCACGCAGTCCGGATTTAGGCCCAATCACAGTACAGAAACAGCACTCATCACTGCCATGGAGGACATCTGCATTATCCTTGACAGAGGAGCTGCCATAGAGGATATATGCATTATCCTTGACGGAGGAGACACACCAGCTCTCATTCTCCTGGACCTCTCTGCAGCATTTGATACAGTTTTTTCAACCCATCCTCATTAGTCACTTGAACAAGATTGGCATCCAAAGTTTCGCTCTCCTCGGGATCTGCTCCTTCTTAATGGATAGAACACAAGCTGTCAGCCTGACACCTTACTCCTTGGAAGCTCACAATCTCACCTGCGGAGTGCATCAGGGTTCATCGCTCAGCCTCACCCTCTTCGACATGTATATGGTCTCTCTGGCCAGTGTCATGTGTGCACACCACATCAACATCCTCTCCTACACCATTTGACACGCAACTCATACTCCTCGCATGACCGAAGTCGCTAACAGGATGAAAGCCAACTGTGTCAAGCTCAACACCAACAAGACAGAAGTAGTGATCTTCAGCAAGGTAGCCTCACCATGGGACTCCACCTGTTGGCTGGCCAAACTAGGACCAACACCCCCATGCAGCACCCACACCAGGAACCTCGAAATAATCATTGATAGGAAACTGGATGTTACCACACATGTCAACACCATCACTGCATCCCTTCCACACCCTGAAGATGTTGAGGAAGATCTTCAAGTGGCACCTAAGCAACACTAGAAAAAGTTTCACTCACGCCCTAGTACCAGCAAGTTGGACTACGGGCACACCCTTTATGCCGGGATCACCAAGGAACCCACTATAAGACTACAAACCATCCAGAACTTGGCAGCAAGACTTATCCTTAACCTCCCGCATAGAACACACAGCACATCACACCTCAGGGAGTTTCACTGGCTCCTGTTACACAAATGCACCCACTTAGGCCCCATCTACCTTGACAGTCGCATCTCCTTCCACCAACCACCCAGATACCTCTGCTCTGCAGGACTCCTATTCACACACATTCCACGCATACATAGACCAGGTCAGTACGATCGGCATTCTCTTTCATCGCTCCTAATGTAGTGTGCCTCCCACTCCACATCAGAGGCTCCTCCTCTCTTCTTGAATTCTGCAAGAAACTGAAGACCTGGCCTTTCAATTAGCCAACTTCCCATAGGCACGGCTAGGCACACCCACCTTCTCAATGCCAGGAAATCATTGCAGGTGATAGTACACTTCACAAATACACATAACATAACCACACCATATGAACCTTTACAAGAAATCATGATAGGCCTGCTCTCAATGTAGAGCTGTCTTGCATGATGTGTCCTTTTAGAGTAAATAACATTATTAGGACTGGCAAAGCCAACATCGGGATCAGCCTATAAGCCAGTGGGAAACTTTCTGTTTTCCTTATGTCATCCCTGGTCTGCCAGGCTGTTTTATGCTCAAGTGCCTGGTAACCATAGAGCTCAAGATCTCAGGGTTATATGGGAGATTGATTTATCAGGTCAACACAACATGTCCCTTTAGGTGCTCCACAGAGAAGCCCTTGAAACAGAGGGCCATTTTCTCAGACATTGGCACTACAGTCATTAGTGCTAGCAAAGTATTGGGCTACGACTCAGTTATCTGGTATCAGAGTCTGAACAAATTCTAGATCTGGAAACATCCACATTTTGACCTAGGATTTCTTCATTCTTAAACATGCAAAAGTATTTTTTTTCTGAGAGAACTGACCAAAAGCATAAGGTTGTGATGTCATCATTGGAGAGAGCACTTGGAGAGACTGCTGCCACGATAAGAGAATGTTGTCCCCTCCTTGCCCTCCTGCACTGGCTGCTCAAGCTTGTATCATTTCAGCTTGTATTCATAGCCACATAGACTCTTTATCAGGAGATACTGCCATGCCAAAGATGTGAAAATGACTGCTTACTCTATCTGTCCTCGCCACAGATAGAGTAAGCAGTCATTTTCACATCTTTGGCATGGCAATATCTCCTGATAAAGAGCCTATGTGGCTATGGATACAACTTAAATGATGAGAACATGTAAAAATGGAAAACAAAGTGTTTTTGATAGTTTATTTGCTTTTAGTATAATGCTCTATTACTTACCGGTAATCTTCATTACTCCGGGTCCCGTTGTCCTCGTCCCATTCATTACAAAGTGGAGATAACCATCTCACGACAGAAATAAACAAGTGGAATGCTGGGACCCTAATACTGCCCCTCCCACCGGGAGTACATAAGCAGTACTCACCCAGCATCCCGCCTGCACAACCAAGCCCAAACAGGAAGGCCGGCTGCCCGGGCGGGAGGGAGGGATGTATGAATGGGACGTGACAACAGGACCCGGAGTAATGAAGATTACCGGTAAGTAATAGAGCATTACCCCCAGGTCCCTTATGTCTTCGTCCCATTCATTACAAAGTGGAGAATACCAAAGCAGAAAACCGGCCTTCCAAACCCACAAGCTCACCCAGGAAACCACAACAAAAGCAGCAACCCATGGGAGCACCGAGAAGGAGGGAAAGGGGGACCGCAGGAAGCAACCGGCCCGCAACCCAGAACAGGACAGCAGGGACCAAACAAGGACCGGAGACAACCAAGAGAAACAGGAGGCCAGAGCCCCAACAAGGAGGCCGACAACCAGAGAAACCGGAGACAGGGCAACCAGGACCAAGACCCAAAGGACACGGCCAGGGAACCCACCGGACAAGGCCGCCCAGCCCAGAACCACCAGGAGGGCACACAGGACCCTGCAGCCACACAGAACAGAGCAAACAGGGACCGGCCCGAAGAAGGAAGCCAAGACCGGCCAACAGAGCGCAGGCACAAGCACCCAGACCAACAAGGAAGGAGGAAAGCACAGGCCAGAAACCGGCCCACCCCACCAAACCGAACGACCCGGCCCCAGAGAGCCCAGAGGAGAAAGCCAACAAAACCCCGCCAAGGAGGCCCAGGAACCAGGAAGAAAAACCAGCACCCCCAGGGCCACCAAACGACAACCACCAAGCACCAAGCCCAGAGGGAGGAGCCGCAGCAAGAGCCCAGGGGCCGAACAGGAGCGAGACCCCAACCAAACCCGACAAGGACAGGGAAGGAGACAGAGACCCGAAACCCCAGGAAGCCAAGAAAAAACCCCACAGGCAAGGAGGCCGCAAACCAAACCAGGAAGGCCACCAAACCCAGAACAGAAAGGGCAGAGGAGGACAACCCAAAGACCACAGGCCAGAGACGCCCCCAGAAAGAACCAGCCAAAAACCGACCAACAACGGGGAGGCCAGCCAAGACCGGAAACCAACAACGAACAAGCCCAGCAAGGGCGGGGACAGGGCCACCGGCCACCACCCCCAAAAACCCCCAACCCCAAAAGGGGGGGAAAAACAAGGCAGGACGGGAGTCCAGGGCAACCGGGAACCCCCGGCAGCCCCCAAACCAGGAAACAACCAGGCACGAACCCACCGAACCAATGAGCCAGGACCGGAGCCAAGCAACCAGCCGACACAGGAGGACCCACAGGCCCAACCAACCCCCGGACGGAGCCCACGCCGTGCCCAGGCCAAAGCAAAAAGGCAGGGAGGAACAGAGACCCCCAGCACCCCACAGCCGGACCACACAGAAGGCCGGAAAAAGAAACAGAGGAAACCGCCAAAGCGGAAACCGGAGGAAGCAGAGAAGGCAGAGGGCCAAGCAGCAGCAAAACCCCAGACAACCCGCAGCCAGGAGGGCGGACCCCACAGAGGCAAGAGGAACACCACAGAACCGCACCCCAACCAGAGAAGGAGGGGGGGTACCCAAACAGACACACACCGGGAACAGAGCCCGGGGAAGCAAGGGAAGACAGGAGCGAGCCAGGACACCAGAACCATGAACGCCCAGCAAAACACACCCCAAAACCGGCTGAAAAGCGACAGCACAGCCAGCAAGCCAAGGAGGCACAGCCCGAGGCCACCCCGAACCAGCAGGAAGCCGGCAGACCCGGAGCAACAGGAGGCAACCCAGGACACGCCAACCCAGAAGCACCGAACACCAGGACCCCACTCAGGCCCGAACAGGGGAACCGCAACCCAACGAAGAAGGAGCACCGGGGCAAAGGGGAAATCCGAAGCCCAACAGCACCCAGCAGAAGCCCCAGGACCAGGCAGAAAAAAGGGAAACCCAACCACAGGCGAACCAAGCCCGGGAAGAGAACCGCCGGCAGGAGCAGGCCCAGAAGGACCCACCAGGACACGGCCACAAACCCGCACAAAGCCCCGCCAGGACACACAGAGAGCACAGGCAGGGATGCAGAGCCGAAAAGGCGACCAACAGGCGCTCAAAACCCGCAGGAGCGGGAAAGACCCAGCAGACACCCAGCCAGGCACCCACAACGGGAACCAGACGAGAACAGGACCCCCCAGGGAGCAAACGCACCCAGAGCCCAGACAAACCCCCAACCAGGAGAACCGCAGAACAGGAGAGGGGAAACAGGAGCCATGCCAAGGACACAGCAGCAGCGAAAGACAGCCAGGCCCAAACAGCAGCAGCACGAACCCCAGGGACCAAAGGCGAACCGCCACTGGAAACAAACCCCGGGGGGGTGACGCAAAGGAAAGGAAGAGCAGGCGCCCAACCACACTAGCCTAAGAAGCCCACACCAGGCACCCGCAGGCGGCCCCAACCAGGAACAAACCAGGACCGACCAAGCGGAACCCCAGAGACCAGACTAGCGCAGGAACGACGGCAGAACCAGGAGGGGCGGCCAGGAGCACCGAAGCAAGCCAAGGGCAAGCACAGGGAGTGCCAGGGCAGGAGCAACCAAAGACAGAAGCACCCAGCAAGGAAGAGGCAAGCAACCGGAGACCACCAACCAGCCAGACCCCGAAAGCAACTCAAGCACACAGAAGGCCCCGGGACAAACACCCGAAGCCCGGGCCGGAGCAAAGGAGAACAGAACAGCCGCACACGAGGCAGCATGAGCAACCCTGGAACACAGAGGCCAACCCACAGAACGGAACGGAAGCCGGAAAAACAAAAACGCAAACCGGACCCACAGGCAGAGGGGGCAGAGAGCCCCCTAGATCACCAGGCACGACACCAGGAAGCCACAAGGAGAACCAGGCGCAGCCCAAGAGACGCGAGGACCGAAAGCCAGGAACCAGGAGCCCTCGTGCACCAACCCCGCAGAAGCCAGGAAGCGGAGGAGAACACCCAGCACACCCAAGCGGAGCAGAAGCCACAACCAAACAGGCCGCCCACAGCTGAGGCAAGGCCCCCCGAGAAAGGAGGGCAGACAGACGGACCCAGCACACCCAAGGCCAGGCCACAACACCCGCACCCGCGACACCCCGAGAAACAGGGACGCACAGGAGCAGCAAGGAAAGCGGGGCAGCAAGAAAAGCGGGGCAGGCCAACAGGAACAAAGGGGAGGCAACAGGACCCCCCCCCCGCAGCCGCCAAAGGAGTAGGAACACCGTCCCACCACCAGCTGGGGGCAGGGAGCCCCGGAGGAGCCCGGAGCACAGAGGACCAGAAGCGCACCCCAACAGGCCGCAACCGAGGACGCGAGAGGCGACCCCGACCCGCAGAGCAAGCAGCAGAGGGCAGAACGCAAGCAAGCAGGCAGGAGGCCCCGGGACAAAACCGGCACCTCCACGAGCCACAGCCGCCAAAGGGAGCAGCAGAGCTCACAACACAAGGACCCCAGCACAGCCCCCGGAGCACCCCAAAGGAAGCACCGACAAGGCCCGAGAGCACAGCAGGAGGGAACAGAGCCCGACCGCTCTCACAATCAGAGGCCCGCCCGACAGGCATAGGAACCCCAAGGAACAGAAGTCCAGAGGGCACGCACGGAGAGAGCACCAACAGCGAGTCACCGCACCGAGGCACCCGAGACAAGAACCGGGCACCCCAGCACCAAAGACAGATGCCCCAGCCTCCCGCAGCACAACCAAGCGGAAAGAGGCAGCAACGGCCACCACAGGCCGGGGGAAGGAAGCCGCCAAGAGGAAGAGGGGGCCACCAGACAACAAGGCCCCACCGCTAGCGCACAGACCTGGCTACCGGAGCATAAAAAGAAGACAGAAGGAAGCCCCACAGAGCAGAGGGACGCGGAGCCGCCCTAGAACCGGGCAGGCCGCACCGTCACCCCACAGTGACCGCTCCAGACGACCAGCTCCAAAGTGGAAGAGGGTGGGAGCCACGGGCAGGAGCAGAGAGCTAGCGACACGGGATCCCAACCGCGCAGACAGCAAGCCACGCCATTGCATGCAGCACTTTAGACCCCACGTGAACACAACACACAACAGAGCGTGCAAACACAGGATCGGAAGCCCAGCAAAACAGCAGGCGCATATGCACCAAAGGAAGGGCACTCCAGGAACCAACCCAGGAACGCGGAAATGCGGAGCAGAGCTCGAAAGGAGCCGAACCCATGCAATACAGAGACCCCTGGAGACGCCGGGGACTGAAGCCGGGACCCCATACATGCGAAGCAAGCGCTGTACCACAGAGTCACATCCCCGCATCCGCCCTGCAGAGCACAAGAGCCGCCAGCTGAACACGCCCCAGCCGGCCCCAGCAGACAAAAGCCCCGCAGCAAGCAGTGCCGAAGCACCGCACAGGGAAGGAACAGTGAAAGGAAAGCCGACAAGCGGCACTCACCCGGAGTGGGGGGCCAACCCCAGGAACAAGGCCCCCACTCCCAACGCCAGCACATCCAGGAGACCGGCAGGAGCCAATCCAACGCGGAACGACTCACCCGGCCAGGCTCGGGAAGACGAGTCCGTGACCCGGAAGAAACCGGGAACTCCAGCCCCAACCGCAAAGGGCCGGGAGGACACGTAGAACAAGCAGGATACTGGCTCCAACAGCGGCTGACTCCCAGCAAGCCCGGCAGGCCAGGAGACAGCCCAGGGAACCCCGCGCCCGCACAGCCAGGCAGCCGGGCGGGGGGAGAAGAGAAGCACCGCCACTCCAGCCCAGCAGGAGCAGCACCAGCACAGTCAAGTCCAATCTGTCGACAGACAGAAAAAAGAACAGGCGGGATGCTGGGTGAGTACTGCTTATGTACTCCCGGTGGGAGGGGCAGTATTAGGGTCCCAGCATTCCTCTTGTTTTTTTCTGTCGGGAGATGGTTATCTCCACTTTGTAATGAATGGGACGAGGACATAAGGGACCTGGGGGTAATGCCCTGCTGCCCTTTGCATAGGGTGTGCTTAAGAAGAATAAAAATAAAATGAAATGCAGTAAATAGTAAAATGCTGTAACCAAATTCCACCAGTCACACTATCGTACATTACAAATACTATGCTATGCCCTTTAAGGAATCAACACATAAGGCCAAATGCTCCAGATATGGCTAAAAGGGTGCAGTTTCGTGACACACGTTTACCGAATGCCAAACGTGCTCTTGATTCTGAATATAGATATATAGGCTAATTCTTAAGGTAAGCATAGAAGAAACAACTTTACATGAAACACTAATTATATTTGGAAATTACAAGGCAACTCATACCTTCGCACCAGACGTGTAAAGATCAATAGTTATACTATTTAATATGGAAACATTTCTAGAGGTTATGAACTATCTAGATCCTGATCACGATTGATTGAAGAAATGAGAAATTGAGATAATTCATTTATAACAAAAGAAAGGTTAATCCTCAGGTACACAGATTAGATTGGAATAAATGTAAATGTTACCTCAAAAGTAAATTCTTTTAAGTCAGGTAAATGTAATATCTCAGGTGTGCATCATATATTTATTTTCTCTACTCTATCATGAAAGTCTACCCTAAAAGCGCCTTTAATCTACTTAAAATTCAAAAGGATCTAATCAATGAACACTAGTAGACAAAGGACATGGGTAAAAGGGCACAATTCGGCTCCTTTGGGATTTCTTTTGTGCTTTGAGTAGGTTTTTGGCACCTTCAGGGTTAATAAAGATTCCCATTAGTACGTCCAGGAAATCAACAACCGTTTATTTTCCACCAGTAGGAATATTCTACATGTGAAAATGATGCACGTGTGCATTAGTTCTAATAACTTTCCTTTTTTCCCCTGACCCTCCAAACACTGGAAAGCTATGCAGCACTGCCTTTGACAGGAGCAAATATATGTGCATTGCCAGGTGTGAAAGAACATGCAAGATGTATGAGAAGCCCCAAATTATGAGTTTGTGGGTGTTCACCAACGTCTTGTGGGAGCACCACAGAAAAATGCCCACAATCCAGCCCTACGCCTACACCTGCTAATGTGGCAACTGCACAACACTAGTAGTTTTCCGCATTTATAGTTGCACCTCCTGACAACAGAATTGCACCAATCCTTATTTTGTAAATGAGGATGTCAAATGTACGATCACAAAGTGTTCTTTTTGGGTGCTTATTTCCAGTTATGGGTGCAATTCCATGTGCAAATCAGACCAAAGAGTGTCAAGGACAGGAAGAGGAAAAAGAAACTTTTAAGTCCTTGGTGTGAGAAGTTGGCCTGGCATATGCTGTCCACTAATTATAGTGGGCACCTTGCACCAGTCCAAACAACCCCTTATTGGAGATAGGTTAAAGACAACCTTATTGAAAGCTATCCTAGTGGTAGCTATGGAGAGCAGCCTTCAGGCTAAGTCTTGAAGGAATGTAAAGCAGCTTGTTTTACCAGTCTATAATCTCTTGAGTGACCAAATGAAAGAGCACCACACCAGGTATATATTCAAAATATATGTATTTATTGCTAAACACACCCCTCTAGTCTCTTTATGAGGCTAGAGTTCGAAAGTACATAAGTTATAAGTTATTTAAAGACAGTAATAGCACAAATACACGTTTGGGCCCTAGGGCGTACCAAACCATATACCAATAAAGTGGTATAAGAACCACGACTGAACTAGACACTAGGCCTAGAGCCTCTAGAAGTGCTTGGACCACAAGGAACCACCCAAGGTAGTGACACAGGGGACCCACGGGGGACGCGTGCAGTGTAAATACACAACCGCGATACGCCGTTAACTTCTATGGAGAAAGTCGCGATCAGGAAATTAAAGAAAAGGGACACTTAAAGGAGGACTTGGAGCAAACCCTTTGAGAACTAGTACTTTGAAGAGTCTCTACCCACGGGAGCACCGGAGTACTCGTGTTACCTCACCCAGGGAAGCCGGGTGCATAGGTGCCTTTCGGGGTCGGGTTTCGTCGTCGATTTGAATGGCGATCTGCTGCAAAGTGCTGCTGGCGACCAAGTGGAAAGTGTCCGGGTGGATCCAAGAGTGGATCGGAGATCTGAAGAACCTGAAAGCAGAGGGGACAGAGTCTGGGTCACTAGCCAGTGACCAGGAAGACGATGGACAGATGCCCACCGACGTCGCTTGCTTCAAGTGCATTGATGGTCATCTTGACTCTTCAGCCACGAGGTCCAGGAGGCGTTGTCGGCAACCAGGAGCAGGATTCGGGCTGGTACATAATGTCTGTCGAGTGCTGAGGTGTCGGCGACCGGATTGGACCCAACAAGCCTTGACAACGGCAAGTCTCGGTGAAGATGATGATCATCGATGGTGCAGACCAGCAAGGTCTGGGGAACTCACCCAGCGAAGGTAAGTGAGGGCAGGCCTGGAGCAACCAGGATGCCCAAGAAGAAAAAGATTGGCCTTCATGAAGGGCTACTAGCCAACGGGCTAGCGACCGCGAAGGAGCCTCGAGACGTCGCACGGGGATCTGGCTCACAGGACACTCGTGGAGTGGAGGCCAGTGATCTTCGGTGCAGTTGGTGCTGGAGGCTAGGGATACTCGAAGCCCAAAGCACGACTTCGTGGGAGACCCAAAAGAGGATGCACTTGCAAATGTGCTTGGTGTCCAGGGGTCATGGTCTCACGTTACCCACGATAGCTACGGGCCTCAGCTTTGCTGGGGACTCAGGGTAGCCTCGGGGAAGTCTGAGAATCTACCTCTGGTGATGCGAAGACTTTGGCATCTGACGGGAGCTTCAGAAATGCAGACCGGACAGATGCGTCTTTGGTGCCTGCCAAGCAGGGGAGTCACTCCTTGACCCCAAGGGAGATTCTTCTGTCCTCTAATCTTGAGTAGAGCATCGAAGGTCCAGGATTCTGTTTCAGAGTTTCGTCCAGGGATAATCTAAAGTCCTAAGGACTGGGTTCCTATACTTATACCAAGTTTAGGGGTTGGACTACTCTGTGGCCCCACCTATGGGTGGGTCAGGGCAGAGGGGTGGCTACACCCCTTTCCCTTTGTCCAGTTCGTGCCAAAGCAGGGGCTGCAAGCCCCTGATCCGGTTTGAACTGGGGTATGCACTAGGGACACCAAATGTGCCCCCAGTGCAGGACTTCAAAGCACCCAAAGTGCTCCCGCCCAGCCCCAATACACATTATCCTGTCTGGGGAGGTGGTCACACCTCCCTGGGACAGGAAACCTATTGTCCAGGCCTCCCCTGCCGGAGTTTCGTCCAGCAGCAGGAGGCCAGACTCGTGTCTGTGGCAGCAGCATCCATTTTGTGATGCCAGGGCTTTAGAAAGAAGTTACCGGCCAGGCCAGGGTTAACATGTCTCTCCCTCTAGAAGGGTGGAATGCTACCCCCGCCGCCAGAATTGGCGGGGGTAGTATTCCAAGATGTTTGACACCAAACACGACATGTTTAGGTGCAGCCATTCCAAAGTTAGCATTTAACGCGAGGTTATAATGCGCTTAAGAGTATATGGTCAGGCTGCACTACAAACAGCCTCAGAGAAGGGTCTCCGAATGCTGCAGAGGGGCCCTGCTCATGCAGAGGCACCCTCTCACATAGGAACCATGCACTCTGCCTTCAGGATTGATAAGGCCTGCCATAGGAGTGACTTATAGGTTTATATGTGTGTATGTATTTAGTGATATAGGTAACCTATCTCACAGTAAGGGGTGCATGCACCACCTTACCCAGGCTGCAGTAGCAGACCTGTGGTGTCAGTTTGGATGGCCTCCCAGGGGTGGCATAATACATGCTGCAGCCCCTGGTAGGCCTCTGAGGTACCTATGCCCTTGGTACATAGTATACCATATACTAGGGACTTATAAGGGCACTCCAGATTCCAATCAGTGATGTGCCTAAGGCACATGGAAACCATTTTACAGAGAAAGCAGATAGACTGGGGCCCTGAATAGCAGGATCCCAGTCCAACTAAGTCATAAACCAGCAAAACACCATAAAAAAAGTGGGGGCAACCATATAGTCAGATTCCACCTTCCTACACTTGGTTTCCTAAGGAAGTTAAGGTAAACATGCTTTAGATTTTGCCAGTTACAAAGGAAAATAAGTTGGGGGTGGGAGGGGTCCTGTTACAGGCAGGGAGTAAAACACCACACTCTAGTCACCTCTGCTGATGGCAAGAGTATGAACAAAGTGAGAAGGCACTTTTTAAGGGGTTTTGCAGATCTTAAGGAGCCTTCCGGTGGCATGAGGAAGGCTCAGGGTGATGACCCTACATGCAGTTGGTATCGAAGTCCTCGAGAAATTTTAAATGTGTGGTCGATTTTAGAGGTTGTGATTTTTGCTATTTTTTACACTATATTAAACAGCAATTTATTGGTTTTGGAAGAATCAAAGTGATGAAGTTACTGGCTTTTATCCTCTCGCATTATGCCTTCTGATGGGATGATATGTGCAATCGAGTGTGGCTGGGGACTGAGAGGTCCATTGCTGTTCCTCACTGCTAATTCTAGTTAATTCTAGTTTTAAATGTCTTCGGCTCAGTTGTTCACCACTTTCTATGTTTTACAGTCGTCCCTTTTCACTGGAATTGATCTTTTAGCATGTTTGTAGTTCGTTGCCATAGCATGATACCTCGTCTAGGTTTCAGGAGTTGTGAAGGTCAATATTTTAGTGACTACCATTGATGATTTTTATTTTAGGATACGTATCGTGTGCTGTGTCTTAGCATGTAGTTAGCTTGTTGGGCGATGAGGCAGTGAGCATAGTCAAAGATAAAAACAGATTTGTGCATCAGATATCGAATGACATCAAATCATTATATAATCACTATTATAAATCACAATATGCATATAAAATACATTCTGAAGAAACATTCGAAGGAAATATATCTAAATATGGTCAAACACTAAGTATGGCGAAAGTGCTAGTGCATAGTTAATTTCATAGCCTTGTCAGTAAACCTGAAGACATTTTAGATCCTGGTGTTTATAGACAGTGATCCCTTTTCTCCTCACCCTGAACGCTTGTGGTAGAAATTGCCCCAATATTTAAAAAAAAAAAAAAAAACGTAGGTCTTTCATCATGGCGACATGATGTAAATGTGCTTAACTATATTGCCTGCTGCCCAACACATTAAACTGAAGTTTAAGTTATTCCTTGTCCACTCTGTTTTAGTGACTACAAAACAGGAAAATGTGCATATACGTTTTTTGCACTGAGTTCTCACATCTACGTATAAATCCCTTTATTTTTGGATCCTTTCTACTCTATTGGAACACAATGACGTACATGAAAAAGATCTATGATTCTTCAAGATCAGCACAAACCTATGTCCAATATGAACAGAGATGCATAGTCAATTTCTAAATAAAGACACATGAGCTGGACTCGCTTTGAACTCCTGCATG
This sequence comes from Calotriton arnoldi, assembly GCA_963921515.1. Taxonomy (NCBI): domain Eukaryota; kingdom Metazoa; phylum Chordata; class Amphibia; order Caudata; family Salamandridae; genus Calotriton; species Calotriton arnoldi. The sequence goes on from CAWUFW010001883.1 coordinate 673,014, forward strand.
TTCATGGGCCCTTCCTCGGGATGAGGTGCAGAGATTCAGGGACATCCAGAAAGTGGGCCATGGCCTGAACCTTAAACTCGAAAAGGGCTCAGATTTAAATGTTTGCTACTTTTTTGGTATCTGATTTTTTTTTTAAAGTGGAAAGTGGCCTCAAAAATAGGAAGTGGCCCAATATGTTTTGAACATCCTGAGCATAGGCTTTAAGGGTATTTTAATGTATTCTTAGAAATATGACATTTTATCTGACATCCTTTGCAAAGAGGTAAAAATAAATATTAGGAAGCAGCAATCTCATGGGAGAGACTGTAAGTGGAAGCTGGTGGCAAGAATGCCTCATCCACTAATTAATTAGGTATGCAGTTTCATTATACTTCAACTTACAAATTTAAAGTTTAGGATCCACCCGAATCCAGCGGATGTCCATCCTCCAAACTGCCCCATTTAGAGGTAGTTGAAGTCCTAGAGTTCTGGCGCGGAGGTGCAGCTAGCTCGTTTGTCCCAAGTCTTTAACCATCGGCCTGTCTGCCACAGGGCTGTCAGGCAATGTGCATATGAAGGTTCACTATATTTAGAGCAGTCCTTCTAATGTGCATCTTTCCTTTTTGGGACCATCAGGTAAAGCCTGGCATTACTGAACAGAAAAAACTGAAATGACTCCCACACTCTGGAATAAAACTCCCAGTGCATTGGATGCATTCATTTTTGTGTTTTTCAGCAACTCTCATTTAGGAACTTATTGAAAAACAAAAAAACTTTGCAAGCGAATGACACAAACTTATGGATTCTCGACAAATGTCTCTGCCTTCATTGCAGCTACTGGTAACTATGCTGTAAAGGTCTTCCGCCAGGGTAGTGTAGGCCACAACTTCTGCTGAACTGAAGGGGTTGGTTGGCCACACACCACAGCCTAAATGACTCATATATGTCTCCTTTTCACAAAGACTTGCATGGTGCATTCATGAAAGAGCATCTTTGGATCTCATTGCGCAACTGTGCTCAGGAAATGGCACCCAAAAGCTATTCATTTGTGCAAACCTGAATTGACATTATCACTGTTATTATCCAGGCGCCATCTTTTTAATTCACTAGGAAGGTAACATGATGCTTTAGAGATAGCTGTGACTTCATTAAAAGTTTCAATTTCTTTAAAAGATGCCTTATGTGGAACATTCTAGATTAAAACACGTGTAGACCAACACTGAACTTCCGCTGTAAAACAAACTGAATCCTAAAAGTGTGATTTGAGGTACAAATGAACTAAGAAACATAGGCATTGCTTAAGCTGTCCAAGGCATCTGAGCCAACTTTCTTACTGACATTAATATTTTCGTTTTTCCCTTTTTAATTAAGGCCTTACATGTTCCAGCATGAAAGGTTTTGGTGCTAAAACATCAGGACTGGATGAAGGTGTTGAATTTAGAATGGAGTCAGTGGCAAGTATTCCTAAATGCCAACACACTTTGAGGAAAATGATTGTTTTTAGTATATGCATGTAATTTGCATGGCTGTACAACCTGTGACCTTTTGTACGGTTTTCAGCACATGAAGTATGTACTCTGTAATCACAACTTATTCAGGTAACCTTTGAGAAGCTCATAAAATAATTAACAGCCATCTAACAGTTTTGAATGCATCGAAGTACAAAATATATATACAAATTCTAATTCACCGACGACCATTCCTTGATCCTGAGTCACAGAATTGGAATTAGTGGACATTTTCACCTGCAGAACGACGTCGTTCAGGTGCGCAATGCCCATAGGGCTGAAAAGGCTTCAGCCCCCTCCCCCATGGTGTGTTTCAGCCCGGGCTGGTGCAGCTCGAGCTGCTGTGGGGCTCGGCTGGGCAGTGTCTGGAGTCTTATCTACAGCACGCCCGAATATTCACAGGTCTTTAAAGACCATTTGCATATGTACATACCTTTTGTAAACTGGTAACCAAGGCTTATTTTTTTCCTGGTTCCATTACCCCCTGGGCCCCCACTCTGCCTATTCCTTACATTTGGATTTGACTTTTACTGCCCTAGTGTGAGAATGCATTTCATGGAAAGGAATAGAAAGTAGGGTTGCCAAAAGGAAAATACCAGCCATGTGTTGTTTAAAGAGCCTGCAAAGGCCTTGTCTTGACACTAAATAGGGTTATAAATAAAATCACAGGTATTAATTTGTAATGTGACTTTTCTGTCTTTATTCCCTTTAATTATCAGTCATGGATCATTCAGGCAGTCCTAGAATACAATTGAAAATGCTTTCTATTTATATTTGCTGTTCGAAGTATGCACAGATAAGTGCTGAAAATAGGCTTTAGGTGACTGCTTATTTCTGCAATGTCTGGGACATCAATATAATGAGCTGGCAACCCTAATCATAAGACTGGAAATTTGTTGCAGGATGAGCACAATGTTTATTTCCTCCACCCTCTTTCCCTGAACAGGGCCGGACTGGGTACACAAACCGGCCTTGCCATTCGAGTCGGACCCGCCGTGGGGGAGGGGGTTGGGGCACCCCGGGGGGGTGAGTGTTGAAAACACTGCAGCTGCTTTTGGTACAGAGGGGCCAATATTGCAGGACTGCTGCAAAACCGGCCCCCTGTACCAAAATGGCCCCCACCAGTCCAAAACCAGCCCCCACCCTTCTGGCCCACAGAGAAACGCCCGGTGCCTGCTGCGGCCAGACCGGCCCTGTCCTTGAATAACGCCATAATAGCAATAGTTTAACTTATATCTGAAACCCTACGCCAGCCCTCAATAACATGCTGAGTTACGTCAAGTGTCTGGGAATGCACCCTGCATTCAGACAACTCACTCCTCATTCTAGCCCTTCACTTTCACACTCACCCTGCACTCACAGCGATCACAATGCGCTCACACTGATCACCATGCACTCACACCATTCACCCTGTACTCACAATGACCACACAATGCCAGTCGCCATTAACTCACACCGATGTCCCTCCACTTACCCTGTGGTCACATGAGCACACCGCTTACTCTGCACTCACAGTGATCACTCTGCACTCACAACGCACTTGCGCTGTTCACCCTGTGCCTTACCCTGCAGTCACACGAGCACACTACTCACCCTGCACTCATGGGACACTTCACTCACCTGTCCAACTCACTGCTCACTCTGCAATCTCACTCAAACAATCCCATCACTAACCATGCATTCATTCGTTCCACTCGGCGCTTACATCCGCACATAATTCATATGGTCACCTCACTCACCCTGCAGTCACTCCTCTCACCCTACTCTCACACTGTTGCATCACTCACCGTGCACTCACATGGGCACTCCTGCCACCCACACAGCGCAGAGGGATAATGTGCCTGCTACAAAGAACGTGCACCATGTTGATCACAGAACTGAGTGTGAGTAAACTACGAGTAGCCCTACCAGTGCTAGGGCCAGCCCTGACTGGGAGTCTTAGCACCACAGAAGTTTGGGTCTAGTTGAGCCCCTGACGTCACTGCAGTGGATAATCCACCTGCAAGGCGAATTGGTCATTGTAGTAAAGCAAAGATTATGAAGCACTCAATATCTTGCAACGGTTATTGAAAACCCACAAATGTGTAATTCACAAACCTTCCGTAAGTTATTCACCTTGGAAAATTAGTTTTGCAAAGATCAATAAGTGCCTTTATTTACCGGTTTGGAAGGGCACAAGGCCATATTCTCATCTGTCATGGAGTGCATGTGAAGGACTCTTGTTTGCTTTTTTTCATTTCAACCACGCTTATTGCGGCATTGTAATACAAATCTTAGCTTTAACCTATTTTTTTAAACCAAGGGGCATATTTACAAGGCCCCTGAGCCCCGGTGCATCACTTTTTTTGACGCTCTGGTGGTGCACAATGCTGAACCATATTTACAAGGCCACACAAAGTCACCCAGCTTGGCTTTTCATGGCCTTGTACATATGGCACCCTTTCACACATTACTCTGCGGGAAAGGGGCATTCCATGGGTGTCGCTGTGGGTGTTCACACGCAACACCCATGGATTTTGATGCATTACCTGATTTATAAGGTTTTGTAAACCTGGGAATGCGTCAGATTCTAACGCCTCCTCAAGGAAGGCGTTAAAGTGGCACGACGAGGAGAAATAACTTTATTTCTCCTCGTTTTTTGCTCTCTCTATGTGTGCCGCAGAATAGTACACATAAAAGAAGGAAAACTTCATCAATCATTGTTTTTGTGCTGGAAGGTGTCCCTGCCTGCTCAAAAACAATCATCCTTGCAATGCAGGCACCCTTGCACCATGGTGCAAGGGTGTCTGCGTTGGCGCTAGGCAGCCAATTGTGCACCAGCACAGAGGAAAGCAGGGATGCGTCATATTGCTATAAATATGATGCATCCTTGCACTTTCCTAATGATGCTGCTCGGTACAGCAAGATGGTTTGTAGTGCCACGCTGCATAATGTTTTTACTAGAAAATGATGCAGCGAGGATGCACATGTTGCATTGGACAGGTGGGGCCTGAAATTGAACCCAGCCTCGGTCCAGCAAACAGAAGGAGGTTAGCACTCCAAACCATTCTCTGAATGATGCCTACACTGTTACAGTGCACTGTCTGTAACATAGCCAGTCACCATGTTGCTCAAGCTAAATGGTGATTGTCAGTATTGTAGTCCATCTGTTGTTAATAACAATGTTACTGTATACAATGGGGTTGCCATACATCATACAGGAATCTGGAGCCAGCCGAGCGGAGGAGCACAATATGGGTGGGGCACAAGGGAGTAGCCAGAAAATTGAAATACCTCCCACTTTGAACCAAACCTCTGATGGCACCAGGCAAGCTAAGTAATTGAGCCCGACTCACCCTAGAAGAGCTTCCCACCCAAGCATCCATCCATTCATCCGCTCGCCCTTCCGCTGATCACTATTTTACCTTTACATTCTGTCATCCGTTCATTCTTTCATCTATCATTCAGTGTTTACCCATTCCATCCCTCCATCCATCCGTTCACACATCCATCATCTATGCATGCACCCATCCATATATCCATCATCCCATTGGACTTATCCATCCCTCAATAAAGCCATCCATCCATTCATTACGACTCTCAGATTTCTCTTTACTCTGCTATCCTTTCACCTGTCCATCCACCTCTCCATTCACTCATACTCACTCATGAACCCATTCATCCATCCATCCTTCCTACCATTCTTTCACCCTTCCTTCCTTTCACCCTTCCTTCCATTCAGTATTCCTTTCTTCTTTCCCTTTTCTATCTCTTCATCTTTCGTTCTCCCTTGCCCTTCCTTGCTTGCTCTCCTATTGACCTTGGCATTCCTCCATATGTTATGAGTTTTTGTCTGCCGAGTAACAGACAGAAGAGTCCCATGAAGACCCCACCTACACCATAGCTGCTAAAGTGGGGAGCCCCTGCAGAGGCCTGGCCCATTTTTGTCTGCATATGCATGCCTTCTTGCTTTTATTTATGTGTGAGTTCTTGCTAGTGTGTACATACACCTGCATCTGTTTATTGTGCCTGCCTCTGGTATACGTTTTAGTCTGACATAATGGTAGTAATATTATGGACATCAATGCCATGCCGTTCCACACTTGACATCAACAGGTTTTGTCACAGTGATGGTGACTCTTGGTGTATTGTTTTGATTCTTGCCTTGATGGTGGCCACCTCTGTTATAATGCTAGCCCTGTTATAACAATAAAAATGTCAAGCACATGCTGGCCTTTCCTGGCCTGCGATGGTGATTCCTGAGCACTCAAGACAGCTCATATTCATGAGGGCAATATTCCATCTGGTACTTTATGAAAATAGCAAACCAATGTGTAGTATCCTACTCATGTTCTAGTTCTTGTTATGCCCTTTTCATCCCCTGCTCAGCCAGTGTGTTTGTGAGTGTGCTGCACGGAATGTTGGAGTAATGATGCGATTGGAATGTTGGGTGCCTGAAGGGTTGGATGGACAGTTGAGAATGGGCTGAGCAGCAAGCAGGCTGCTCCTGGTGGGGCTGCTCTACAGAACTTAACTACCTGCTGTACTGGAACTATCTACATGTAACTATCTTCAATAAAACTTCATGAACTACATCCTACCTGCGTGGACTTCCTTACTACATAATGTTTGAGCATCAAACACGTATTTACTAAAAAAAACTACTTGAGAATAAAAAGCTCATATTTGTATGTATGTATGTTCACAAAAACTATGTCAATGTTTGTGGAAAACATTTTTGCTTTTCCAAATATATACAAAAAGCCGGAAAATTGGTTATACTCACTACTGCTGCAGGATTACCTACAGGAAATCTTTATACAAACCAAGTCCCAGACATTCTGGTCACAGTCCTTGCGTCACGAGCTTTTCCTCATTACATACACAGATTTACCCATCTTAACCTAAAAGAAATCCTCTAAACCGCAACTGGATGGTAGGACCTCTGAGCAAACTCATCCACCCCTTTGTAGGAAAAGGAAACAGTCTAATCTGCTCCTCTTCCTGAACACTAAGCTGAATGAGAATCCAGAGGTTCATTTTTTGACTTACAATCCCTCTGGTTGGGAAGGGAGGGAAACAAGCAAACTGATGTAGAAGACTATGACTTGCAGTAATGAAGGTTATTGGTAAGCAATTCAAACATTACCTCTGCATCCCTCTTTTTTATTCCAGCCCTTATGTGATGAGGGCATACCTAAGATGATGCAAACATTGACCTCTGAAATAACAATTATAAACAACATTATACGCAAATTTGCAACACTCAACTCTTTATTGCAAATTATTCTCTTTTTTTAACTGCACAGAACTCAGCACAGATTAACCAAAAGATGTAGAAACAACATCTTCTAAGCATGATCTAAAATGAACAATAAATGTGTTCGGAGTAGTCCATGTGATTGCGGCACAAATATCTCTGACAGAACCCCACCCACCCCGAAGGCTGCCCATATAGTGGAAACACGTTTGGTGGTCGACCTTGAAATTGTGACTGAATATACACTCTACCCTTTTCATATTTCAAAGAAATGACCCACCCATCGAACACAGCAACTCAGAATTGCTGTGGACAGCCCATGACCTCTGCTGGACAATCCAAAAGTAACAACAGTACATCTATCTGCTCAATAGAGGACATCCTGCTTAAGTAGATGAATTAAGCCAAATGTAGATGAAATGTATGCACAAGCCTCTTGAACTGTAGAGGGAGAAGGAGGAAACACTGCAAGGACTAGATCCAGAAAAAGATGAAAAGAAGAAAGGTTCTTGGGAAGTTAAGAAGGATCTGACCTAAGAACCACACTGTATTGAAAAATTCTTATATAAGAATCATGGCAAAGCAAAGCCCCGAAATCTCCAAGTCTATGCTCTAAAGAAACAGCTAATAGAACAAATACCATTATATTCAGAAATTTTAAAGAAACTGACTAAAGAACAAAAGGTAAGTTCCATGATGGAAATGGAAGATGAACAACTTGGACTCTAAGCAAAAAGCTTCTCAAGAGACGAGAGGTCAAGGAATCAATATAGGCAAGATCTGGACCTCTATTATGGTCTATTAGATACACAAGTTAAAACCAACTAATCCTCAAAGTAAAACTTCTCTGAGAAAAGCAAAGGATTTGGCTTCTTCACAAAAAGAAGATTGAAGGTCCATTGACGAACACCAACAAACACAATTTTGCCAGTGTCTGGAATAAATCATGAAAATACTTTGCTGTCTAGGTAGTTGATTGAGAGTGCAGCTTTTGAAGAACGCAAAGACTGTAACCTCAACCATTTAATTCCCAGTCCCTTAGGCAAAGGTGCTGAGGAGATGTTACAGATAGCAGAAGAGCCCTGTGAGGAGATGGTTTGATTGGAAAAACCCAGAGAGGTGGAAGTACAAGCAATTGGTGGAAAAGGAGTTTAGGTCTCTGGGTCAAAACATGGGACATCGATAGAGCCTCTGCGTGATCATCCCTCATCTTTGGGAGTACTCAGCCTATAATAGGAAACTGAGAAAATAAAGGATACACTTGGGGCAAGGAAGACTTGTTGCACTGAACCCTATGCTTCTAGAAAGGGAAGTAGGGAGCAGAAGTTGAGAAAGAGACTGTTCAGGTGGGAGGAAAATAGATTTAATCATGGCGACCCAAACTACTTCTGAATGGCTTTGAACTAACGAGGACAAAGTCAAAGGGTTATTGAGGAAAGGAAGAGAAGGCATGGCTCAGTTAAACCGCATGCCATTTTCCATCATTGGTAGATTACTTCCACATGCATCTTCGTTGACTCAGTTCTCAATAATGAATAATACCAAAGCAAGAACAGAAAGAACAAGTATAGCTCAGCACTAAACAAGGAAACACACTGGTCTACAAGCAAAGCATGGTTCATTTTATTTCATGAAAATATAGGATCAATTTCTCAACCACATGAATTACTCCATCCCAAGGCCTAGTGGAATGTATGTGCAGGCAGTAATATAAACCAAAGGAACACTCTCAACATCTGTCCATGATACTCTTAATCTATTCCTAGATTTTTTCAGAATGTCATGTGAAAGGAGGACCTACACCAAAGAGGAGATCAAAGAAATAGTCAATTTAGTTGTTCTTGATATAGCAAAGGGAGACTACTGTGTCGAGGCCCCAAAAGAGATAGAAATACAATGGAGAAGATTTCCACAGGTGCGCACTAACATAGTCATATGCATACCCGCAGATGCCAGATAACCTCTGTTGATAAAGATTAAGAAGGCAAAAAAATAATCTTATGACCAATGATAGAAGAATAGAATTTAAGACTGAAATCCATAAACAAGATCAGACATAATGACCAGAATTGGTTTGCTACACAAGACGTATTCTTAGTTACCCAATGTAAAGTTCATTCCTAATACACCTTTGCAGCAAGGACTTTAATGTCTATAGAGTTTAGGGCATAAATGTATAGTCTTGCAGAGTTTCCAAAACTAAAGATAATGCTCAAGCAACATCCAGAAATCTAGAGGGAAGGTGGCAAACCCACCAACAATTCATCTTTTGCCACATCTACCTAGGGATTCTGATTGTTCGCATGACTTTTGATTTAAGATGTATCATGAAGGCACACAGTAATAAAGAGAACAGGTCTTAACTAAAATAAAGTACAGAAGACACATTGAATGTACCCTCCACACAGAAATGTCAGCTTTTAAATCTTTCTAGTGCCTACTATATGCCATCAATGTTGACCATTGGTGGGACTGTAGTATGGATCTAGATCTAATTCCCTAGCAAAAGCTCAATATTAAAGCCCCTTCAGACCAATTGTTTCAGGGCCTTATTATGAGTTAGGCAGTTCGGGAGCAGGACTGCCACGCTCCCGCACTGCCAAACCCAAGTTTAAACCACACTCCAGATTCAGAGTTTTCTCCTGTCTGGCGTGCTGTTCTTTGGCATTCCTACGGTGGTGCCTATGAACTAGGCACTGCAATGGGAACGTCAAAATCAGTACCTGCACGGCATGGACTGCTACAGTCCATGCCGTGCAGGTACTGGGGTGCATGCACATAGGGTGGCACAACACGTGCCCCTCTGCATGAACCCCATGGCACGGAGGCACAAGGGGGCTCTTTGTTTCCTCACCGCCACACTTTCATGGCGGTCACACCGCCATGAAAAGTCTGGCAGTGAGGAAACTTGTAATATGCTTCGTGGGGTCGCAGCAGACCTATCAAGCATATTTTGGCCTGAAGACCGCTGCGCCACTTCTAGGGATCTCTGATCCCTGGCGGTTGTGGTGGTCCCAGTGCGGCCCGACTGCCCTGGTTGCTATAGGGGCAGTTGGGAGAATGTCACTGCCGCTCCCCGTGAGTCTAGCGGTCCGTGGACTGCCAGACTCGTAATAAGGCCCTAAGGGCCAGATGCATCAAAGGGTTTTGCCCATTCTGTGTCTATGGGAAAATGTGTTCATGCATATGGCCCTAAGTCTCTGACAACAGACTCTGTCCCTTGCTCTACAGGACCAGAAACTGAAGGGAAGGTAATGTCCAAACTTGAGTGGCTGACGTCCGCTAAAACATTGCATACCATTTAAGAAGTCCAAGAACCACACAATCTTCCTCCTTTCCCTCCTCTCTAATATTCTGAAAAGCCATTGAAATAAGAGAAAATGGATAGAAGTAATTCTAAAGTCTTTTTGGTCACTTCAGAGAAAGAGCTTCTTATCCCCACATATTTTGTCTCAAGAAATCTTGTACAGATCCTTCATGATAATGTAATCTGCAGAGCTGCAAGCAAATAAGTTAAGTATCAACATGACCCTCCAACAAATTGTACTGATCGTGTTGATGGCACCCCTGTTGTTCATTGAAGATGCAGGGAGATGTTTCTCCATCCAACAGGGTGAATATGTTTCTCCATCACCATCAGGGTGAACATGTTTCTCCATCCAAAGTCGCTGAATTTCAGTAAAATCTGCTAGTGTCCATCTACCTGCTTTTGTATGCCTGAGTTACTACATAGATGAGCAATGATGGAAAGAAGCTCTGAAGGCATTTCACATACATACTTCGTTTCATTTCAGTTGAAAGGAGTCCTCGTTTCCATGTGGACTGATGCCTCTTAAGCACATTTGACTACATCATTAATCCCCAGGGGATACCTCTGGTATCTGAATTTCTGTTGTCTTGTGGTGGTAGGATCTGGAATACCTCTCTTATGAGATTATTCAGAACTGACCACCATTGCATTGTTCCTCACAGTAATTAGAGATGGTAACAAGCGCCTCAAAGTCCATCAAACTCAGTGATCAATGAGTATGAAGAGTTGGCACCATTAGTTGCAAATGTAGATTTGCCAGTGAACCCAATAAGGCAAATACTACCAAGTGTCCATGGACACGCCACCATTCCCTTACTGGAACTTATCACATACAATGAAATGGGACCTAGATGTTCCTTAGGTTGATTTCTTCACTCTGTGGAGAATGACATAAGACTAGGCGGTGCAAAACAAAGCTGAGTGAATGTGAGCCCTGGGATGGTAGGATTTGAGACCTGTTCCAAAATATATAAGAATCTGTGGCACCAAACAATCTTGCACACATATCCCATTGACTGATCCACCGCACCCACATTTTATGCAATAGTATACATACAATGTAGGTGTGGATAGAGGGACTATCCGTAGACATAGAGATACATCTCTTGGGGATCCATAATCTTGGTGACTACCCTCGGCATAGCCTTCAGGTCAAAGGGAAAAGCTGAGAAATGAAAGTGATATTATTAAACTGCAAATTAGATGACGTTTTGATGGCCTTGTCTGATTACAATATAAAAGCATACATTCGCTGGATTCACAGAGGCAAACATGGCCCTCAGGGAGATTAGGGATATTATTTATTGAATTGTCTTCACCCTGAATCAGTGGGGCTTCACAAATTTGTTCACCATGTTTGTTAAAGATCTGCCAAAATTGTCCCACCAGGCACTGCACTAGGAGCATGATGGAAAACATGCGCTTGGTTACTCTTCTCCTGGCAAACATGAGTCACTGCATGCTTCCTTTGAGGGCTTGAAATCATTCTAGAAAAGCGTCTTTCCTACAAAGTCTTTAGACAGGGCTTGATGATCATCAATGAATATGATTAAATTGAAATAAACTATGCTCTGACCACTGCCGACTAGTTTCATGGTTCAAGCCTCCCTTTACTTTATGGAAATGTTTCTGTCTTTAGCTGCCAGAGGCATGTGAAATAATTGTTGGAAACTGTGTTTTCAGTTGTTATCCCCCTGTTTTAGACATTTTCTATGGCCCCGATTTAGAACATCCCAGTGATGGAGCGGTAATTTCACGGTAATTTCTCAATGCAAAACATCATTACCTCTTGTTTACCGCTTAAAGGGGATGGACCTTTGCCAACGTGTATCACCAATTAGGAGACTTTGCATAAACATGAAAAAATCAAATGCAAATAATATTTAAGGCAATAATGAGAGTTATCAGTAGTTTTAAAGGGTTTTATTTTCTAGTCAAAAATTAAGGTTCTCTGACTCTTTATTCATTAGTCAAATATCAATCAGGTTACAGAATTGAAAAATAGGAAAAAATAGAATTAACACAGAACATATTATAGATTGCATATAAAGCACTTCATAAAGGAAGGGAATGAGGCATAAAATGTCAGTCAGAAACTCATAAAGAGTTTCAGGAAAAATAGAGTGAGTAGGCTAAATCAATAATTAATAATAGCAGAAAATCTCCCATAAAGAGAAATAACATGCATAGGATAAGTAAGTCTTTACAAACTAGTTAGCATAAAACTCAGAATTTTAGCATCTAAACCTGTCCTGATCTTCAGCTGATCTCTCTGCTTCGCGCTGTTCATCTCTGCCTCTCTGTGTCTGACACAGAAGCTGCTCATGAATGAGCCCCTCCTTTCTCTCTCTTCGCAGAACTTAAAAAAAAAACTGTGTGTTCTGCCTCGCGTCCTGCTAAAAAAAATGAGCAAAAAGCCTGTGTTCCCTTACAGCTTGACTGACCCTCTTCTGTGGACTTTTGACCACTGCTGGCATCTTTTCTTGAAGAGGAGCTGTTTTATCAAGGGGACACGGGACCATACGTGTATGAGAGGCATGCACCCAATTTGGAAGGCCACCACACTTCACAACAGTCATTGCCAGGATCATTTGGAACAGGCCTTTCCATTTCACAACATCTCTCAGATCAAAGTTTTGGCACCATCCATTATGTAGATCTTGAGTAGCAATTGCAATCTGGTGAGAAACTACACGCTCCACATCAGCCAATCCCTCACAGCAGTGGCTTTTCTTTTCATCTGTGGTTTTCACAAGTGCATTTGCATGTACAAATTCAAGCCACTTCAGTGATACTGAGACACAGTCTTTTGCAAAGTGAGACTCTGTGCTGTCTTTGTGTAACACCACTTCAGGCAGATAGCTACAAACCAATCTTTGTCCAGTCTGTGGTTCTGCACCAATCATCTTTGAGACCTCATTATGATCTGATTTCAGAGAAACTGGCAATATATACCTGGGCATCAGTTTTTGCAATAACACATTTGCTACTATGCAGTTGTCATTTTTCTCAAAATCTGTTCTGATACAACCTTGTTGTTCTGCCTCTGAAACATTTTTTATGAGCCTCTTTTAATTCTTTCCAAGTGTAAGTCATTAACATCAGCAATAGATAAAAAATGCCATTGAATGCATAGGCTAACAGGACACAATATTGTACAACTGAATTAGCATTTCTCTCTCCCATGACAATGGTGACTCCTATTTGCGCAGTTATACTGCATGTTAAGGTAAGGGCAATCAATTTTGAATGTTGGGCTGAGGTAACTACTGAAAGCCATGAAGCTTTGACAACATAATGTATAGGGAGCACAGCATGTGCCTCTCCTAATGTGTCATTGTTACCTTTCAAACATGGGCCATCTACAAAATGGTCATTGTTGGGCTCAATCAGACGTTCATCATTAAAGTCTAACCTTGGTTTCATGCATAGATTCATGACACCTAGACATTCAGGTTCAGTTTCATCACAAACAATTTCATTTGCTGGTAGTAAGCTCAATACATTTGAATTTAGACATTTCTTGATCACAGTATTTTCCAGTAGCAACTCCACAAAGGAAGGGACCATTTCAGTAATTGGAAATTCCATCATTATATTCTCACTCTTTTTATGACTGACATCTACCACAGCTACTAAGTTAAGGCAGCCGGGTATTTCTGTGACGTTGGGGTCAATGGTCATTTGGAAATACGTCACAGACTTTTGAACACATTCATGTTTTTGAACAGGCACTGAGAGAGCGCAGCCCTCACTCTCACTGCACATTGGTGTATTTCCTTTTAAATAAACTTGCATCCCTAGTGCCGGGGCGCGACACTTTTTCTCTTTCAACTCTAGGAATGCTTTTGTGCAATTGTTGTCCAATGGAAGCGGATCAGACACATCCTTGTGTGCCAGCCTCAGTAAAGGCTTAGCCACTAGGGAAAGGTTTGGTAACCACTGACTACAGCAGCCAACCATTCCCAAAAACATCCTGACTTCTTTCTTAATTTGAGGTGGATTCATCTGGTGAATTACTTCCACTCTCTCTGGTGACACCTTTCTAGCTCCTTTTCCAGTTATGTGTCCCAAACATTCATCTTCTTTTTGACAGTACTCCTTACTACCCTCATGCAATGGCACTAGGACATAAACTTGACAAAAATCATCAATAACAGTAAGCCATTCTTCAGCACATGAAATGTAAAAAAATATGTTGGCTGGATTCGGTACCATAGGACAACATGGAACAGTTAAGCTGCTAATCTCCTGCACTTTTCTGTTCTTTTCATTTGGTTTCTGTAAACCTGTGATCTGAAAGTTACATAAACTTCCAATCAATTCCATCAAAAATCCTTTACTCAGTTTATCTCCAATTATGGGTGAAATTTCTGCAACTGATGGTGTTCTTGAATACATGTCAGCTGGTTCTAATTTGAATAAGACATGTTCTGCATGTTTTATTAATCTGTCATCTTTTTCTGTGAACTCCCTTACTTCTGTATTCTCTATGTTTTCCAAATCAGAGGGTAATTTTTCAACTGTCTTTTCTGAAAACAATGCTACAGCTGTCTCTTGTTGGGCCATTTTTAACTGTGCATCCTCATCAGGAATCTGATTTTTAACATCATCTAGTGTACAGTAATCTGTGCGTCTAATTCGCAAAATAAATATTTTCCTGTCAGGCCTGAGTCACAAACAACAAATTGGTAACTTTTCTCAAATGGACCTATTTTTGCTGCAACCTTCTCTAAAACTGGGTTTGTAATTTCTATGTTTAAAATTTCTACAACTAAGTCTGGACCTTCCACTGTTTTGACAATGGACTTGGTAATTTCAGAATTGTTAGGGCTAAAACTCTCATTTTCAAATACAGCAACCTGTTGAAATGGGTTCTGATTTTGTTTCTAGAAAGAATTCACACTTGCTCTGGACAACTGATTTAAGTTAATTTGAGCATTTTCCATATTTTGTGGGACCATCTGGGCTTGAAAAACTCCTGTCATTGTTACCTGTTTCTGAACTGACATTTGCATTTGCTGAGCTGGCACATTTTGCACCTGCATTTCTCTCTGTGTTTGCGCATTTCCATTTGCTGCGTCTAGTTTAAGTTTACATTTCTTCTTCCAATGCTCTAATCTGTTACAAAGATGGCAAAAGGACACTTTTTCCAACACTGTGACATCCATACCTGAATTTGCACAAACCAAAACTCCTCTACCTCTAACCTGTGTAACACCAGATTTTGCTTGAGCACCTATAATTTCTGCTTGTGAAACAACACCTTGTAACTCACTTCCATTCACTGCAAACAACTGATTCTGAAAACCTTTCTGAGCAAACCCCCTCTGAACCATCATAGGGTTTTCCTCAAACTCTTTCTGCTTCATTCCTTGTCCAGCACTATAGTACCCTTCATCCTTCAGAATCCCATCTATCAGCTTTCTTTGCAAACAAACCAATATTTGCTGTACGTGCACACTGATCTGATCAGAGAACATTAATCCAATAACCAACTGAGTCACAAAGAATCTCATGCCACTGGCATCAGGACATTCTCTCCCACTGTGTTGCTGATACTCCAGACACACACTTTCACAAAACTCATGAACTAATTCTTTTAGCTCTTGTGTGGTTCTTTTAATCTGTACCCAATTAACATCTTTTGCTGGCACTCTGCCCTTCAGAAAAGTCATTATTACTTCGTTTTTCTCCATAACAACAGAAAATGGTGGTGCATTCATGCACATATTTTTCATTGTCTCCTCATCTGACCCTTGCACAAGAACTTTAGATTCAAACCACAATTCAGTCTGCATGGCAAAGTCAAAGAACATTTTCAAATTAATACACAACTCCTTTGAAATTTCAACAAATCCATCAACGTGTGGGTACCACAGCATAGGCCTGTCTCTCAACTTTGGGAATGTGTTCAGAAATGCTGCAAGTTCACTTTTGTTCCGTGGCACATGAACATGCACTTCTCCCACCATTTCTCTCAATGAGTAAGCAAAAGCTTCTCCCTCATCCTGTTTACTATTTTCCTCAACAAGGTCTGGTGGTTTCTTTTTCTTATCCAGTTTCCTTGCTAGGTCTGGTGGTTTCTTTTTCTTCTCATGTTTTCTTGCCCACTTGTCTCCTAATTTCTCAAACCCATTGCATTTGAAAATATATTTCACCATTTCTGCAATGTGCAATTGCATTTCTGAAGAACTCATCGTCTTATTTGCTTCATCATCCATATGTACCCTGAATCTTTTCTGAAATGGAAAACTTCCTGAAACATCAACTTTATATTTTTGAGCCAAATCAATCAGTCTATCATGTGTATTTACTGCACATGTAGTTTCCTTACTCAGGGAAATTAATTCTTTTTCCTGACACTGGTTCACACTTCATGATTTAAACAGCAGGGACTGTTAATTTATTCATGTTCAAATTTTAAATTTGAAACATTAAGCTGTCTCTCTTTTTCGGGGTCTGGGTTAATTTGTTCCCCCATACTCTATCTTTTTAATCACTGCTGCTTCCTCACAGCAAGTTTGAAAATCCCATCTCCAGATAAATTCATTTTATCCTGTGCTGTGGGTGTTGTAAAGACCATTTCCCCCCACCTTTCAATGCTTGGACTGTCTGGGGTAGTTTCTGTTCAATAATCTGTCAATTCTGAGTTTCTGAAATAAACCCTGATGTAATTACTCCTTCTGCAGCTCTTTGCACTTTTGGAGTAGGAACCATATTAATTAGGACAGTCACAATTTGTCTAGCCACGGTCTGTGCATCTGCAGTTTGAGGTATTTGTACTGAATCAGTCACAATTGAAGCAGTAACACCTGGAGGTATCACTGTCAGTGCTAAATCAACAGGTGGTGGGTCAATTTGAAATGTCTGCACAGTTCTCTCAATCTGTGTTTCTCTCTGTTCAACAGAAGCAGAAGCCACTGTAGTACTTGCTGGTACACTATTATCAGTATTTTTAGTGGGGACCACATAAAGTGGTGGACACTCCGTTAACAATGCATCCAATATTTCATCCCCTGAATCATTATTAATTTGAAGCTTTTTGTCATCAATAATTCCCTTCTCCTGTATCTGGTGCTTTACCTTTTTATCCTCACTTTCTTTGTCTCTTGCGGTCTTATCCCACATGCTTAAAGCTTCAATCTGTGCAGCTCTAGATGGTGTCTTTATTTCACATAACACTTCCCTTAATTTGTCAATAATTTGCAATTCAAAAGTACCACCTTTTGGAAATCTAAAAGGACCCTCTTTTTTTAGTAATCTTGCACCATTGGTGAACCCACATACATGAATTTTGTCCCAAATTGGTAGACATAAAATGCACAGGTATTCCCTCCGGAGCATCACCAATTAAAAACAAATTTTTCACTTTACCTCCCAACAGTTTCTTAAAACCTTTAAACAATTTCATTTCTGCAATAGTTGAATGCAATTTATTTTCTCCAATCCTGTCACAGGTGACAATTTCAGTCAGTTTAACTCCTACTACTGACCCTCCCTTTACAAAATTACACAGCAATGTATTTTCTAGTTTTTTTCTTAACCAAATTTTTGTTAGAAACAACATAAAACAATGCTACCTTGTCTGCTCCACTAAATAAAGAGATAGTCTTCACTTTTCAAAGAGAAATTCTTTCACTTCAAGTAAAACAACGACCAGCGCTATTTTACACCCAAACAAGCTACAGGCGGACTTGGTACTCCTCTAGGGATAAGGCCAAAGTTTCACAAGAGGACTTTATTTAAAGAGGTCTTGTTACTCCCCTGGGGATAAGGCCAGAGTTTCGGAAGTGGACCCTTCACTATTTCTGACATTCTACTCACATAAGAAATTTTCCCTAAATATAACACCTACAGCCTTCCGCCATACAGTATTATAACAGACAAAGTACTTCTGCAGTGTGATTACTTTATCCACACTCTTCTTCTGTCTATTTCACGCTAAATTTCCATCAGGTAGCTCCGTACCTGTACTTCTAGACAACATAGAACAGGACACTAACTTTTCATGTTAGAAACATAAAATCAATAATTCTGTCCTATGAAATTACCAATTTAATCAATAAAACCATCAAGTAAAAATGAGCAAAATTGTCATCAACTGTCAAAACCCTTACTATTTTTTCAACACTACTAAAAATTCCTTCTAGCACATTAACAACATTTCTCAACCCTATTGATACTCACACCACTCCAGCAATCTCCTTCTTGCATTACCTTCCAGTACCACCTTGCCAGTCTTCAAGTTCTGAGCATTGAAATCAGGAATCAGGACTTTTTGAGGATCTGGACATTTATCTAACTTGGGCAATTATTTTGTAGCGCTATTTAGGCATCAAACTAAACTATGCTCCTTTTGGTGATGGTGTTTAACCTTAACTCTGCTACCAAACTGATGGAGCGGTAATTTCACGGTAATTTCTCAATGCAAATCATCATTACCTCTTGTTTACTGCTTAAAGGGGATGGACCTTTGCCACTGTGTATCACCAATCAGGAGACTTTGCATAAACATGAAAAAATCAAATGCAAATAATATTTAAGGCAATAAAGAGAGTTATCAGTAGTTTTAAAGGGGTTCTCTGACTCTTTATTCATTAATCAAATATCAATCAGGTTACAGAATTGAAAAATAGGAAAAAATAGAATTAACACAGAACATATTATAGATTGCATATAAAGCACTTCATAAAGGAAGGGAATGAGGCATAAAATGTCAGTCAGAAACTCATAAAGAGGTTCAGGAAAAATAGAGTGAGTAGGCTAAATCAATAATTAATAATATCAGAAAATCTCCCATAAAAAGAAATAACATGCATAGGATAAGTAAGTCTTTACAAACTAGTTAGCATAAAACTCAGAATCTTAGCATCTAAACCTGTCCTGATCTCTCAGCTGATCTCTCTGCTTCGTGCTGTTCATCTCTGCCTCTCTGTGTCTCACACCGAAGCTGCTCATGAATGAGCCACTCCTTTCTCTCTCTTCGCAGAACTTAAAAAAAAACCTGTGTGTTCTGCCTCGCGTCCGGCTAAAAAAAATGAGCAAAAAGCCAACACCTCTCAGCTTGCAACCAATATTTCTAACAAAAATACACGTGACTTGGTCTTCCTAGCTTGTCCAATTGGAGCTTCAGAACACATCGACACCCCATGGGCTGACTGGACACGTCATCAATCAGGGGAGTTCGTGTAACACATTTGAGTCTTGCGCTAAATGATCTCATCTCCTAACATCCTAAAAACAATTACATTTTCTGCAACAAAAAGTATTAATAATGCGGAAACAGAGAATACATATTATAAGAAAAATGTGTGCTTTGCAGTTTTTTCACTCCACGTTATAAAGTGAATAAAGCATTGTCTAAACAAACTGCATGGAGATAAAAGTATGCAACAAGCGAAGGTCTTTTCATGAAGAGACAGAAACAGGAGGCGTAAATTATAAGAAAGGTCTTTCATGAGATGGGAGGAACAAGGAGCAAAGCATTCCTTTCTTATCTCAAGGCCGAAAGCCGCAGTGAGCTGAGCCTGCCAAAGCAAATTCATCCTTTCTACACTGTAAAATGCGTGTTAATTCAGCACAAATATATGCTACTTTGAAAGTTCAAAACACATTTTCCAAACTAAATGTACATTCTACCGTGAGGTTAAATCTAAAATAAACACAATTAAACAACCATGATTAATTAATTGAGCATGGTTCTACATGATTCATTAAGCATCTGAGCAGGCCTCATTCATGTTTTCCCTTGCACCAAAACTCTGCGTGCCTGTCTGGGACTGTCCGGGACTATGTCAAGAACACAGTCAGGGACTTGGGCAAGGACTGGGAACGGGGTAGAAAACGTACACACAGAGAGGAGTACAGCGCTGCTCAGGATCACACAGGAAGTCAGAGGAGAAAAGGGATCCAAAGGGGAAGCCTGTACAAAGGAACAAGATGGCTAAGACTCAGAAAGGAAGGGCACTCGCAAGGCAATTTAGCATTCAGACTAACTACACCCAGGACGGACGTGCAAGGCATATATATAATACAACATTAACAATAAAGGGAATGTGGGGTAAAGCACTCAGGAGCTCCACACGGTAAGAC
Organism: Calotriton arnoldi; assembly: GCA_963921515.1. NCBI lineage: Eukaryota > Metazoa > Chordata > Amphibia > Caudata > Salamandridae > Calotriton > Calotriton arnoldi. The sequence goes on from CAWUFW010001883.1 coordinate 693,145, forward strand.
TGAAGCTCAGTAAGTTCCTCACCCACAATTGCTGTTACAGATACTGACTGAAAATACCCACATATAGGATATGTATGCAAAGGCAGGGTCTGTGGAGCTTATACCTATGGTGATGTTATAACAGTAACTCAAAGACAATACTCACAGTGAACAAGAAACACCACCTCGGTAGTCAGTTGTGCCCACGGATCCTGGTGATCAAACAGGAACACGCAAGGCAGTAACAGCAAAAGGGTAGAACTAAACACAAGCACAATAGACAAGGAGCTAGCAAGGAGGAGTGCTTAACAGGAAAGGAAGGAAATCACAGGGCACACTTGGCAGAAAGCAGTTAACAAACATACAAGGTAACGGAAGCAAGACAGCAGAAATAGAAAGACAGCAAACTAGAACTGGAACCAAGGAAATGGGAAGAAAGGCAGGGACTGGAAAAGGATATACAGAAGGGGAGGCTACAAGGGTATACTAGAATAGTGCAGGTTCAGGAATCAAGAAAACAAAGTAGCATAGAAGGCAGTGCTGGGGCAGGAACAAGAATTGAGCAAAAGCTCAGGAGTCAAAGTGGCACTGCAGGTAGTGCTAGTTCAGGAGAAGGGAAACTGCTGCGGGTCAGGAACAAGGAATGCTAAGGCTCAGGAGTCAAGGTAGCACTGCAGGCAGTGCTAGTTCAGGAACAAGGGAAACTGCTGCAGGTTCAGGAACAAGGAATGCTAAGGCTCAGGAGTCAAGTTAGCACTGCAGGCAGTGCTAGTTCAGGAACAAGGGAAACCACTACAGTTCAGGAACAAGGAATGCTAAGGCTCAGGAGTCAAGGTAGCACTGCAGGCAGTACTGGTTCAAGGAAACAGGAAATAGCTACAGCTCAGGAAACAAGGAGTCAAGACAGCACTGCAAGCAGTGCAAATTAGGAACAAGAAATAGCTGGAAGCCCAGGAACAGGAACAAAGAATAACTATAGCTCAGGAACTCAGGAAACAAGGTAGCACTGCAGGCAGTGCTAATTCAGGGACAAGGAATAGCTATAGCTCAGGAACTCAGGAAACAAGGTAGCACTGCAGGCAGTGCTAATTCAGGCACAAGGAATAGCTATAGCTCAGGAATCAAGGAACAAGGATTAACTTTAGCTCAGGAATCAAGGAATATCAAAAGCTCAGGAAACACTGGAAACAAGGTTATCAAAAGCTCAGGAAACACTGGAAACAAGGATCAGCCTCACCGGTATACAGCTACAATGACCAACACTGGGCTGAAGGGAGCTGGGGCTTAAAAGAGCTCACAGTAATCACATGCATCAGGTGTGAGCAGGCTAGCAGCAGCCAGCCACAGGTGAACTGAATTCTTCCACCCATCCTTGGCCTGCACGGGTGGAGACAAAGCAGTGAGCAGGGGATTATAGGTAATGGAGTTTCCAGCATGAGCAGACTGGCTTCCACAAAACCCGGCATGGATTGGGAATGGATGTCGATTCCTAAATGATGTCCAAATGCCTGGAAGTCAGGATATGCATACAGGGGAGTGTCTGGAAGCATATTAGAATACTGGAAAGCCCCACAATTCGGCCCCCTGGTGGTGGGAACGAGAGCACAGGGAGTGAATCGTGACAGTACACCCCCTCGAACGACCGGCTCCCAGAATCTGGGACTCGATTTAAAGCCTTTGCTGCCATGAAATAGGTCCATTCCCATCAGAGATGTAGTGCAAGATACCAGAGGACTACGGGAAACATTTGATGTTCTGGAGGGTAGGATAATAGGCTGTAAATTAACAGCTGTATTGAAGGCAGAACCTGAAGAGTTCAAATCCAGTAACGGGGGCTTAGAAGCCTGAATTAAAGGTGTTTGAAGTCCTGATGATGGCAGGCTAGAGTAGCACTCTGAAAACGAAGGAAGATTTACTGTAGGGTCAAAAGCATATAACGGATTGGCAGGAGGCACAGAGGTCAACGGCAAACTGGCTGAAGACAAAGGAGACAACGAAAAGCAGACCTGAGGCTCTGGCCCTCGATGAAAACATACAGAAGACTCACATGCAGGAGACTCTGGAAGCAGGTATGCAGGAGACCCAGGCCCTTGAGGCTTACATGTTGAGAGGTTTGTCTCTGATGCTGAAGATTCAGTCTCTGAATGTATACGTACTGAGACCTCTAAAGGCTGGCAAACTGGAAGCATAGGGTCAAAAAGTAGGCAAGATAGAGGCTCAAGGCCAGAAGGCAGGGAGGCTGGAAGCTCTGGTGCTGAAGGCAGGGAGCCTGGAAGCTCTGGTGCTGAAGGCAGGGAGCCTGGAAGCTCTGGTGCTGAAGGCAGGGAGCCTGGAAGCTCTGGTTCGGATGTCAGACAGGCTGGAAGCTCTGGTTCGGATGTCAGACAGGCTGGAAGCTCTGGTTTGGATGTCAGACAGGCTGGAAGCTCTGGTTCGGAAGTCAGGCAGGCTGGAAGCTCTGGTTCGGAAGTCAGACAGGCTGGAAGCTCTGGCTCATACGTCAGATAGGCTGGAAGTTCTGGCTCTGAAGTCAGATAGGCTGGAAGTTCTGGCTCTGAAGTCAGATAGGCTGGAAGTTCTGGCTCTGAAGTCAGATAGGCTGGAAGTTCTGGCTCTGAAGTCAGACAGGCTGGAAGTTCTGGCTCTGAAGTCAGACAGGATGGAAGTTCTGGCTCTTAAGTCAGACAGGCTGGAAGTTCTGGCTCTGAAGTCAGACAGGCTGGAACCTCTGGTTCGGAAGTCAGACAGGCTGGAAGTTCTGGCTCTGAAGTCAGACAGGCTGGAAGTTCTGGATCTGAAGTCAGGCAGGCTGGAGACTCTGACTTAGTAGGCAGGTGAGCTGAGGGCTTATGCTCTGAATGCAGGCAGTCTGGAGGCTCGGGCTCAGATGGCAGACAGGCTGCAGGCTCGGGCTCAGATGGCAGGCAGGCTGCAGGCTCGGGCTCAGATGGCAGGCAGGCTGTAGGCTGAAGTTCAGAAGGCAGCAGGCCAGCTGAGGACTCTGGAGACTCTGCAAAAAGACAAGCTGATGACAGAGAGGCACAAGGCTGATGGATTTTAAATTCTGGGAATGGCGATAGCCCGTGAACAGTAGATTCCCTATTGTCAATATTGAAATCTTCACAGTTCCTTGGCTCATTAAAACACACTGAAGGGCTTTCTTCGGGATGGCTAAGAATACTGCTTATCTTAGAGTCTCTGATGACCAGACTCCCTTTACCATTTGGCAGTTCACATGTCTTAGTCAGAGGAAATAGGTCTGAGACTTCTTGGTCATGGGAGATTTGTTCAATTCGTTCTGCATTACAAGGTGGTACAGATGCATCAGAGCATAGAGTAATATTATGTCCTGACTTTTCAATATGTGGCGTGCTTGAAGGCGAGAGAGCAAACAAGGGGTTAGGATTGTGTTCCTTCACAGTGAGGAGGTTGGCTTCAGTCGCAGAAGTTAGACCAAGAGCATAGACTGAGTCAGAGGGTGTTGTCACATCAGGGATTATGTTGGACACTGGTTCAGGTTTTGTCTGTATGTCAATGGCCAGTGTATGTGATACCCCCGGGGTGGAACTGACCTCACTACCAGGAAGAGAAGGCAAACAAGTATTTAGTGTCTTTCCTGGCATCTGGGGTTCCTGAAAAGTGAAGGGACACATCTCAGATGTAGCGCCTAGATGCAATTTAGCACTAGAAGACAAAACACCAGAGGAGTTAGAAAATTCAGACTTCAAACACATACTTTGGTTAACTGCATTGTGAGATAAGGTACTATGGCTTTTCTGAGTGATCAGCCACAGTATTATTCACACAATCTCTGGACCAGCTCTGAGGGGAACGCAAAAGAGAGCGCAAGTCTTCATTCTCCATTTCTAAGGAGGCTAACATAGAGGTGGAAAAGTTGTTTTCTATAGGGGTTTTAGATTCCCACTTGCACTCTGGGTTATAATTTTTTAACAGAGTCTGAAACATTTTATTCTCTCGTTGTAATTCAAGAATCTTAGATGTAATTCTATCCTGTGAAGACTGCAGATCTTTCTCTACAAGGACAGTGGTAGACTTGGCAACTTCACAACAAGCAACAGAGCTATACCTTGGATTTTGTTCAAGGTGGCTATTAGCTGCCTGTGTTCTAGTAGGTCTTTTCTCTCTTTTGTTAAACTGATTATTGTTTACTTTGAATGTGGTATTTAACAAGGTCCCTTTAGTATCTGGGACTGTGATCTTTATTGGACTACAAGACTGGGTAACATTATTTGAATGGAGAACAGAGGTTATGAAATGAATCTGCTCTTTCTTTGGTTGTGTGGTTGAATATTGTATTTTACAACCACTTACAGCAGACATGCGAGAATCAGAATTCTTGTTCAGCAGGCAGAGTAAGGTATCGTTCTCCTTTTGCAATGCTGACACAGACATTGAATCTGGATCAGAACAGAAGATTAAGTCAGGATCTGGCAAAGAGGTGTTTGAGAGCCAATGAGTAAAATATTCAGAACGTAAATGTCCATTTCTCATAAGAGGATTCATTGTTTCAGGGCTAGGGTGAACATTCTCAAATTGTAAAATAGACACCAAATGCCTCTCATTGGTGGGCACTGGTGAACTGCCCTGCACAAACTTAAATGATGCACTGGTGTGTTTCTTTCTTAAACCTCTCATTATGACACACCTTCAAGATGTTCAAACAGAAATGTAACAGAAAAATGGTAGCTAACTGAATGCAAAGAAACCTCACAAGTGACTCTGGAAATGTGGGTTGGTCATTCTGTCAGGGACTGTCCGGGACTATGTCGGGAACACAGTCAGGGACTTGGGCAAGGACTGGGAACGGGGTAGAAAACGTACACAGAGAGAAGAGTACATCGCTGCCCAGGATCACACAGGAAGTCAGAGGAGAAAAGGGATCCAAAGGGGAAGCCTGTACAAAGGAACAAGATGGCTAAGACTCAGAAAGGAAGGGCACTCGCAAGGCAATTTAGCATTCAGACTAACTACACCCAGGACGGACGTGCAAGACATATATATAATACAACATTAACAATAAAGGGAATGTGGGGTAAAGCACTCAGGAGCTCCACACGGAAAGACTGAAGCTCAGTAAGTTCCTCACCCACAATTGCTGTTACAGATACTGACTGAAAATACCCACATATAGGATATGTATGCAAAGGCAGGGTCTGTGGAGCTTATACCCATGGTGATGTTATAACAGTAACTCAAAGACAATACTCACAGTGAACAAGAAACACCACCTAGGTAGTCAGCTGTGCCCACGGATCCTGGCGATCAAACAGGAACACGCAAGGCAGTAACAGCAAAAGGGTAGAACTAAACACAAGCACAATAGACAAGGAGCTAGCAAGGAGGAGTGCTTAACAGGAAAGGAAGGAAATCACAGGGCACACTTGGCAGAAAGCAGGTAACAAACATACAAGGTAACGGAAGCAAGACAGCAGAAATAGAAAGACAGCAAGCTAGAACTGGAACCAAGGAAATGGGAAGAAAGGCAGGGACTGGAAAAGGATATACAGAAGGGGAGGCTACAAGGGTATACTAGAATAGTGCAGGTTCAGGAATCAAGAAAACAAAGTAGCATAGAAGGCAGTGCTGGGGCAGGAACAAGAATTGAGCAAAAGCTCAGGAGTCAAAGTAGCACTGCAGGTAGTGCTAGTTCAGGAGAAGGTAAACTGCTGCAAGTCAGGAACAAGGAATGCTAAGGCTCAGGAGTCAAGGTAGCACTGCAGGCAGTGCTAGTTCAGGAACATGGGAAACTGATGCAGTTCAGGAACAAGGAATGCTAAGGCTCAGGAGTCAAGGTAGCACTGCAGGCAGTGCTAGTTCAGGAACAAGGAATGCTAAGGCTCAGTAGTCAAGGTAGCACTGCAGGCAGTACTGGTTCAAGGAAACAGGAAATAGCTACAGCTCAGGAAACAAGGAGTCAAGAGAGCACTGCAAGCAGTGCAAATCAGGAACAAGAAATAGCTGGAAGCCCAGGAACAAAGAATAACTATAGCTCAGGAACTCAGGAAACAAGGTAGCACTGCAGGCAGTGCTAATTCAGGCACAAGGAATAGCTATAGCTCAGGGACTCAGGAAACAAGGTAGCACTGCAGGCAGTGCTAATTCAGGCACAAGGAATAGCTATAGCTCAGGAATTAAGGAACAAGGATTAACTTTAGCTCAGGAATCAAGGAATATCAAAAGCTCAGGAAACACTGGAAACAAGGTTATCAAAAGCTCAGGAAACACTGGAAACAAGGATCGGCCTCACTGGTATACAGCTACAATGACCAACACTGGGCTGAAGGGAGCTGGGGCTTAAAAGAGCTCACAGTAATCACATGCATCAGGTGTGAGCAGGCTAGCAGCAGCCAGCCACAGGTGAACTGAATTCCTCCACCCATCCTTGGCCTGCAGGGGTGGAGACAAAGCAGTGAGCAGGGGATTATAGGTAATGGAGTTCCAGCATGAGCAGACTGGCTTCCACAAAACCCGGCATGGATTGGGAATGGATGTCGATTCCTAAATGATGTCCAAATACCTGGAAGTCAGGATATGCATACAGGGGAGTGTCTGGAAGCATATTATAATACTGGAAAGCCCCACAATTCGGCCCCCTGGTGGTGGAAACGAGAGCACAGGGAGTGAATCGTGACAGTGCCATTTTTAAAAAGCAGTTTGTCTGAAACTTAAAGCAGTTATTTTGTCATTTAGTAATAATAAATCTTATAGGTGAAATCTGGGCTCCATCACCAGTAAATATAATAAAAAAGTCTTTAATAGATTAACTTTACTGGCAGCCATCTGGAATCTTGAAAAATTGGGAAATCACGGGTCATTTCTGGAGAATGACAGTATTACGAGCACACCAACCAGTACTTTGGAAAATCTTTGAAGCGCTGCAGACCAGAAAAAGGCTGAAAGTAGTTGCAGAACATTTTACTGCTTTCTATCACATCACAAGCATGTTCTAAATGAGGACCTCAAAATAGCAGAAATGTTGGCCGGTAATGTTGGTATTCGGTCAAAATATAGACTCATAAATATTGAGTGTCACTGATATTGAGTTTTTATATATATATATATATATATATATATATATTCACTGAAAAAACCATAGGTTTCAGGGACGTTATAGTTACAAATTAGCATTTAAAAACCTTTGAAATTCACTGAAAAAACCATAGGTTTTAGGGACAGTTATAGTTAGTTGGACATTGCACTCGTACAAAACCCGTGAAATTCCCCCGTTATAGTTAGTCCAGCTAACTATAACTCGCGCCCCGCAATGCACTGCTGATGACGTCACATATTACATCACTCATGACATGGTCAGTGACATCACTGATGACATCACTGATGACATCTCAAATGACATCACTGATGACATCATCCAGTGACTGTGTGTTTCTGTAAAGTTGAAATATTTTTAATATATATAGGAAAAGACGTATTGAAGAATGAGTGGGTGTGTAAGTGTCTGTATGGATGATTTAGTAGGTGCGTGACTGACTCTATAAGTGAGTGATTTAACGTATCTTACTGAAAGCATGGGTTAGTGACTAAACTGGGTGAATGTCTGTATCCGTCTGTCTGTTGCTGTGTAAGTGGCTGCATGGGTTTGTGAATAGCTACATGAGTGTCTATATGAGTTATTGATTGGTTGTCTGAGTATCTGTATGGGTGCCTGAGTGTTTGTGTGGGTGGGGTGTGTGCGACTCTGTGCATAGATGTGTGAGTGGGTGATTCACTGGGTGGATGGTTTCAAGAGTGCATCTGTGATAGACTGTATGGGTGGGTAAGTGTGTGTAAGAGTGTGTTAGTGAGTGAATGTATGTCCCAGCGGTACATGTGTGAGTAACTACATATGTGAAAGCCAGTATATATGTGTGTTGGAGTATATAAATAGCTATAAGCGAGAGTGAGTGATTGTGATAGTGGCTGTATGGATGAGTGTGTGCTTGTATCAGTGATTGTATAAGAGCGTAACAATGTGCTAGTATTTGTATGATTAAGTGAGCTGGTGTGTGTATAACTGTATAGGTGAGTAAATGGCAGTGTGTTTAATTATTTGCATGACTGACTAGGTGTGTGAGTACCTCTATGGATGAGTGGCGGTGTTTGAGTGTCTATATAGGAGTAAGAGTGCATATGATAGTCCTGTACTGAGTGACCATAAGTATGAGTGACTGTACGGGTGAGTGAGTGGATGTGTGTGTGTAGACCTAAGAATCAGTGAGTGGGTATGTAGTTATTGGTGTTGGAGTGTCTATAGTTTTGCGAATGGCAGTCTGTAATTTAGATTGGGTGTATCAAAGGTTATATTAGGGTGTGAGGAGCTGCATCAGATTATCACGTGGATGATGTCATCAGTGATGTCATTTGAGATGTCATCAGTGATGTCATCAGTGATGTCACTGACCATGTCATGAGTGATGTAATATGTGACGTCATCAGCAGTGCATTGCGGGGTGCGAGTTATAGTTAGCTGGACTAACTATAACGGGGAATTTCACGGGTTTTGTACGAGTGCAATGTCCAACTAACTATAACTGTCCCTAAAACCTATGGTTTTTTCAGTGAATTTCAAAGGTTTTTTAAATGCTAATTTGTAACTATAACGTCCCTGAAACCTATGGTTTTTTCAGTGAATTTCAAAGGTTTTTAAATGCTAATTTGTAACGATAACATGTCTGAAACCTACGGTTTTTTCAGTGAATTTCAAAGGTTTTGTAAATGACAATTTTTAAATGTATTAATTGTTATATAAAAATTTTTCATACTGATTTACTACATTTTTAGAAACAATTTTTTTACATATTTTATTTTTAAATTACATTGTAATTACATTATACATTACATTACAAAAAATACTTTCTCAGAATGAATTACTTTAGTTTAAATACTTTGCACATAGGCAATAGACTTTTAAGTACAGTAGTTACAGTTGTTGCAATGGGCAACACATTTTCAAACACAATGCAACATTCAGCTCAATGTGAATTTCTAGTTAAATGCAATTACTTACTTTATGGATTACTTTTCTAACCACAGGACTGGATCCTAGATTCAGTCCTGGGACATCTCCTGTAAACAGTTGAGTAAAAGCTTTTGGTTACAGTCGTGATTTTTAAGGAATATTATTGTACTTTAAAAGTTGACACTTAGAAACTTTTCTCATAGAATCACCAATGTTATCCTATGGAAGGAAATTCACTTAGAAGGTAAAAACTGTTATCGTTACTTTTTCTTACTCAGTGTTGGATCCTGGATCCAGCACTGGTGCATCTCCTGTAAACAGTTGAAAGAATGCGTTTAAGTCATACAGGCGATTTTTAGGAATATTTGTAGTTTGTGAAAATCGACACTTTGAAACTTTTCTGCTGAAAACCAGACAATGGATTCCTATGGAAGAAAATATAAGTTACTGGTAAGTATGGTTAAAATTACTTTTCAGGGTCAGTGCTGGGCTAAAAGATGCAGCACTGGGTTCTCTCCTGATAACAGGTGAGTAAATTGGAATTCGTACTTTGGTTGATTTTAGAGGAATATTATAAAGTTCCAAAACTCCACACTTAGAAGAATTTCCAAGTGAAACCAGTCAATGTTAGCCTATGAAGGAAATTCAAGTTACCGGTAAGTACGGTTAAAATTACTTTTCAGGACCAGTACTGGGCTGAAAGATGCAGCACTGAGGTCTCTCCTGATAACAGGTGAGTAAATCAGAATTCGGATTTCGGCTGATTTTAGAGGAATATTTGTATGTTTCAAAAATCAACACTTAGAAACTTTTTCAGCAAAAAGCAGGCAATGATATCCTATGGAAGGAAATTCAAGTTACTGGTAAGTACGGTTAAAATTACTTTTCAGGATCAGTACTGGGCTGAAAGATGCAGCACTGAGGTCTCTCCTGATAACAGGTGAGTAAATTGGAATTCGTACTTTGGTTGATTTTAGAGGAATATTATAAAGTTCCAAAACTCCACACTTAGAAGAATTTCCAAGTGAAACCAGTCAATGTTAGCCTATGAAGGAAATTCAAGTTACCGGTAAGTACGGTTAAAATTACTTTTCAGGACCAGTACTGGGCTGAAAGATGCAGCACTGAGGTCTCTCCTGATAACAGGTGAGTAAATCGGAATTCGTATTTCGGCTGATTTTAGAGGAATATTTTAAAGTTCCAAAACTCCACACTTAGAAGAATTTCCAAGTGAAACCAGTCAATGTTAGCCTATGGAAGGAAATTCAAGTTACTGGTAAGTACGGTTAAAATTACTTTTCAGGACCAGTACTGGGCTGAAAGATGCAGCACTGAGGTCTCTCCTTATAACAGGTGAGTAAATTGGAATTCGTATTTCGGCTGATTTTAGAGGAATATTTGTATGTTTAAAAATCAACACTTAGAAACTTTTCAGCAAAAAGCAGGCAATGATATCCTATGGAAGGAAATTCAAGTTACTGGTAAGTACGGTTAAAATTACTTTTCAGGACCAGTACTGGGCTGAAAGATGCAGCACTGAGGTCTCTCCTTATAACAGGTGAGTAAATCGGAATTCGTATATTTCGGATGATTTTAGAAGAATATTTGCACAATGGTGAAGGGAGGGGGCGGGGCCTGAGGTGACATCTGTGCAAACGCGCCCCGTGGCGCGTTTTAAGTTGGGGGATTAAGTCCCCTTGAATCCTGAGGGTCCCTAGGGGCCAACTAGCCCACCAGGAACCTCCAATATGCGCCAGGGGGCTGCGTTGCAGAGACGTGTAGAGAGGCCACACCCCTTTTACACCTCTCTGCAACGCAGCTCTCTGGCGCTTTCTGGATGTACCTGTTGGGCTAGTTGGCCCCAGGGACCCTCAGGATTGAAGGGGATTTAATTCCCATCTTAAAACGCGCCACGGGGCCTGTTTGCACACATGTCACCTGAAGCCCCGCCCCCTCCCTTCACCACTGTGCAAACGCGCCCGTGGCGCGTTTTAAGTTGGGGGATTAAGTCCCCTTGAATCCTGAGGGTCCCCGGAGTCCAACTAGCCCACCATATACCTCCAAAAAGCGCCACAGAGCTGCGTTGCAGAGAGGTGTAAAAGGGGCGTGGCCTCTGTACACCTCTCTGCAAGGCAGCCCCTGGCGCATACTGGACGTTCCTGGTGGGCTAGTTGGCCTCAGGGACCCCCAGTATTCAAGGGGAATTCGTTCCCCTCTGCAAACGCGCCAGGGCGCGTTTGCAGAGTGGTGAAGGAAGGGGCGGGGCCTGCGGGCCCGATCGTTTTTTTTATTTTATTTTTTTGTCCCTGAAGGGGGCTGTGTAGCCCCCTTCCTTTTTCCTGTTTATGGGCCCTGAGGACCCCATCCCCCAGGGCCTTACCCCTTTTTAATTAAAAATAAAAAAACGGGAAGGGGGCCGCGTGGCCCCCTTCCCTGGGCCTGTATTGGCCCCGGGGACCCCATCCCCGGGGCCTGGCCTCTATTTTTATTTTTATGCTTTGGAGGGGGCTGCGTGGCCCCCTCCTCTGGCCTTTAAGGCCCCGGGACCCCATCCCCGGGGCCGGCCATACCCTTTTTTTATTTTTTTAAACTTTGGGGAGGGGGCCGCGTGGCCCCCTCCCGGGCCACTACTTGCCCCGGGGACCCCATCCCCGGGGCTGGCCCTCTCCGTTGGGGACTGTGGGGGGTCCCCAATGCCCCCACAGTCCCGCCGGCTCCCGCGTCCCTTGGGAGCCGGCATTGCTTTCAACATGGGGAGCTGCTAGATGCAGCTCCCCATGTGGAAAGCAATGTGCTTGGATATTGGAAGAGAGAGCAGGTTTCCTGCTCTCTCTTCCAATATCCAAGCAGTTTGCTATGGCAGGACGGGAGCCGCGAGGCTCCCGTCCTGCCATAGCAAACTACAGTGTCCCGGGGGTAGGCACCCCGGGACACTGCAGGAGCCGGCCCTGGGGGTGGTGGTCCCCAGGGCCATCAAGGGCTCCAGGAGGGGGCCGCGCGGCCCCCTCCCATTCAGGTCACAGCCCCGGGGAGGTGGTGGTCCCCGGGGCTCTGGGGTCCGTAACGGACCCCCATATTTAAATGTTTAGTGCCCCGGGAGGTGGCAGTCCCCGGGCGTGTGGGGGGGCTGGAGCCCCCCACACAGGTTTTTGAATTATAAAAAAAAGCCCCGGGGAGGTGGTGGTCCCGGGGCTGCGGGAGGGCTCAGAGCCCTCCCGCACCATTTAAAAAAGCCCCGGGGGTGGCGGTCCCCGGGGCTTGGGGGCCCTTTGAGGCCCCCACACATAAAATTAACCCCCACCATGCCCCCGGGACTTGGGCCACCCGGGGCAAAATACAATCGAAGCGCGGGAGACCGCGCTTTGATTTTTTTTTTTTCGGCAGGATTCGCGCACCCTGAGCGCATCCTGACGATTTTTAAAAAAAAGATTTATTTTTTTGCCCAGGGGTCCTTGTGGGACCCCTGAGCAAACCTAGGGGTCAGGGTGTTTCTACCCTGCCCCCTTTGTGCGCTTTGCGCACTTGTTTCTGTCCCTCGGTTCTACCGAGGGACAAAATGGCTGCCAACATTTCCTGAATCGGAATGTTGACAGCCAGCTGACAGCCAATTAACATGCAGCTCGTGATCGGGAGGGTACGCTGACCCTACTCGGCCATAGATATCACTATCTTTTACTTTTGATTTTCTCAGCAACTACTGAACGGATTTACACCATTTAACAAAAGGGTTCTTTCTGAACCAAGAACTACCTCTTTGCCAAATTTGGTGTAATTCCGTTCAGCAGTTCGGGCTGTAGCCGTGTCTAAAGTTTCCTATGGAAAATTGCATGGGGAAAACGCGTTTTGGGACCCCCTTTTTTCTCGGCCCCGCTTGACGAATCCCCCGAGACTTTCAGGGTAGGAGCGGACCGGAGCGGGCCACAAAGTTTGAAAATTTTGCGAAGATACGTCAACCGGCAAGAGAGTTATTTCAAATAGAATGTCGCGGATTTTCTATGGATAATAGGTTGTAACTATAACTATCTACTGGCGACCGCCAGTAGATAATATATATATATATATATATATATATATATATATATAGTATATATATCACGATTGTCCGCTCCTTCCTGATGCAACCCTTGGCAAAAAGCAGACGCGGGCCACAGATTTCGTGCAAGTATAGTAACTTTTATTCATCGTCCATATATATATATATATGCAGAAATCTCTCTCCACAGTACGAAGAAATCCAGCCGCACCAACAGCTTCTTTTGTAAGTTTGTTTATTCCTTAGCACAACTAAAATGATGCGTTTCAACCTGCTTCGGGCTTGTATGTATGTACATATATATGTATGTATATATTTTTTTAAACATACTTTATTGATTTTATATAGTGTTACACCTTGCTTAATCGCATCTGCAGTTGGTACAGAACTCTTATAACATAGGTACAGTGGACTTGAGCACGATCTTCTTAACCTTTACATTCAAGTAAAAGTAATAGTCCATCTGGGTTGTTTGACATTTTTAGGATCGACCAGCTGCATCAGCTGTTTTAATTATATATTGTCTGACAAAATCAGTTAAAACAGAACCTTTCTAAACTACCCACCCCCTCCCTCTGATCTGGCTCACCCCCAGCTGAGATGATTCAGACCTGGGATTCTGCCTTGTTCTCCTATGTGTGTCATGTTGGGGTCGCTGTCCAAGGGATGCCGCTCGGGTTGACAGGCCCAGCGTCAGGCAGGGATGGGTGAGGAAGGATAAAATTGCCTCATGCTGGGGACTGGGGGGCATCCTACATTATGTACGGTGTGGCGTAAGGGGATCGGTGGCTTTAAAGGCCTCCAGCATCAGGTCCCATTCCACAGAAATAGGCGTTTTTTGCAACCCACAGTATGCCTCTCGTCTAATGACTGCACTTTCTGCTCCACCCCATCGGGCATTTCTGTATGCCAAGTGAACACTTTTGGGGAAAGGGTCGATTTCCACCTCATTGTGATGGAGTGCTTTGCTATGAGTAGGGTCAGATCAGCAAAATGGAGCTGCACCTTCTGTGGCTTAGGGCGACGGAATAAACCTAGTATGCAACGCTCTGCTGTGTCCCTGTTGGGGATTCCTGTGGTGTTTCCTATAATTTGTGCGACTGAGGACCAAAACCCTCTGAAGCATGGGCACATCCATAACATATGTAGAATGTCTGCCTCCTCTGCATGCCATCTAGGGCAGCAAACACGCGCATTGGGATATATGCAATTGAGGCGGTGCAGGGTAAGGTAGGCCTGTGGAGTATCATATATTGTATTAGCTTGAATTTGGCGTTGCGAGATACCTTCTTAGGGTATTCTAGGAGGGAGGACCAGTCCTTGTCCATTAAGTCCTTTTCAAGGTCTCTGGACCACTTTTCCCTTAGGGTTGTGAGGGAGGTCCCTGCGTGCGACCGGGCACTCCTGTACAGCCATCTAATGAGGTGGCGTCCCTCGCCCATCAGGTATACAGCGTATATTAGCTCGTGTGTTGGGAGTTCCTCGCCGTTTGGTGCCCAGTGTTTCTTTATATACTGGGTAATAGCTGCGTGTAGCATAAAGAGAGAACGCGGGACTCCTTGTTCCCGAGTGAAGTTCTCGTGATCCATCAGGGCGCCTTCTGCAAACAGTGCACCCACTGTGGAGACCCTCTCCAGAGACCAACAAAGTATACTCCGCCTAGTGACCAAGCCTGTTGTAGTGGGAATTCCTAGTAAGGGAGTGTTAGGGGCGTAAGGGAGGCATTGTTTAGTGTATTGTAATGTCTTTTTCCTATAAGAGAGCACTGTTCGTAACAACAGTGGGGAGTCAGGGGGTATCTTGCTCTGCGGTAATAACAAGGTGTGCAGAGTGCCCTGGCTTAGGAATTGAGCCGTATAGCCAAGTTCGTGCAAATTGCGCCCTACAAGCCAGTACGACAGCCATTGTAACTGACTTGCAAAGCAGTAGGCGCGAAAATCTGGCACCCCTAGACCCCCTTTGTCTGGCCCCAGCTGTAACTTAGACAGTCCCACCCTTCTGCGCCCAGTTCCCCCAATAAGATCCAACAGGAGGGAATCCAATGTTTTAAAAATAGAGGCGGGGAACATTACTGGGAAATTTGTGAAGAAGTATAGCAGGCCCGGGGGCATGACCATCTTAGAGATTGCTATTCTGCCCATGACCGAGAGAGGCAGCGATACCAAGAAGGATATCTGAGTACGTAAGGCCCTGACCGCCCTCATCAGATTGCCTTCTATTAAATCCTGTGGAGTCCTATATATTTGGATACCCAGATAATTGAAAGTGTGGGGCGACTAAGAGGGTGAACCTTCCAAACTTAATGGTTTCACGGGCGCTCTCCGGGATGAAAGAAAAACGCATGGGATTTCTCCTCATTTATGGTTAGGCCCGAGACACGTTCAAATTGTTCAAAAATATGTGGTATGGGCTCTAAGTCCACTGTCAAATCATGAGTGTACAAGATCAGGTCATCTGCATATGCTGACAGTATATGCATTGAGTTGCTCAGTTGGATCCCCAGTAATTCTGCCTCTCTCCGGAGTCTAATTGCGAGGGGTTTTAGCGCCAGCACAAACAGCAGTGGTGACAGGGGACGGCCCTGTCGCGTGCCTCTGCCCACTGGGTAAGGTCGTGAGATATGGGAACCAGAGCGGACTCATGCCGTAGGGGCCATATATAGTAGCTTGACCCAGCTCATGTATCCCGGTGGGACGCCAAATTTGTCCATAGCCTTTATCATATACTCCCAATTAAGGGTGTCGAAAGCTTGGCGTAGATCAAGAGAGATACATCCAGCGCCTTGGTAGGCATCAGGAGTAGCTTCCATAACATGGTGAAGGCGTCTGATGTTAAGAGAGGTACTACGAGCTGGGACGAAGCTGCACTGATCAGTGTGAATCAGTTGTGACAGGTAGGGAAGTAAACGGCGGGCCAGGATTTTGCTTAGGATCTTGCATTCTGTGACTAAGAGCGATAGTGGGCGGTAGCCCGACATATCCCTTGGGTCTCTGCCCGGTTTAGGGAGGAAGGTGACCGGGGCCTGCATAGTGGAGAGAGGGAGAGTGCCGGTTTCTTGGGCTGTTTGGTATAGGCGTTCCAGATGAGGGGTTAATTTATCTGAGAAGGTATCGAAGAACTCCGCAGGGAGGCCATCAAGGCCCGGAGCCTTATTACATGGAAGTTCTCAGATGGCCGCCTTAATTTCAGCCTTGGTAATGGGACCGGACAGGTCTTCCTGGGCCGCAAGCGTGAGTTTGGGATAAGCTAGGTAGTTCAGGAAGGCTGATGTGGGCTCCTCCTCTGAATTACCATGGGCTCGATATAGTGCCTCATGGTATTCACAGAAGTCCAGATTTATTTCTTGCTGTGTGTTTACTATGGTTCTGTCCGACAGGGCCACCTAGTGTATAGGGGTGGGGGGGCACATTTCGCAACAGTCGTGCCAGGAATGCTCCTGATTTATTCGCCTCTGCATGTTTGTGCTGGGTAAATTATTGGTAATCTATTACTTGGAGTCGCTCCAAAAGTTCAGTGTGTTGTATACACACCTCCTGTAGTGCCTCTTTTTTCAAGGGGTCGCTGACCGCCTCTTGTTCTAGGTTGTTTAAAGTGTCTTCTACTGATTTAAGATTATTGTGGATGTCTTGGCTGGCCCCCACTGTGGCGCCGATAGCGACGCCCCTAATCTCTGTCTTAAACGCGTCCCACTCTATAAGGCGTGAGGAAGCCGAGTTAGTGTTTTCTTGAAATAATTAGTGATGGTCGACGCTATAGTATCACGTAAAACAGCATCTTCCAGCATCTGCGGCCATAGCCTCCAAGTTGGAACAGGAGTGGGGATTCTTCCCCAGGATAACTTGATCTCTAGCGGGTTATGATCAGAGAAGGTCTTACCCAGATATGTGGTGTGGGACACCTGAGTTGCTATGGAAAGGGAGCATAATATACTATCTATTCATGTGTGTAGTTGGTGGGGCGGGGAGTAGAAGGAGTATTCGCAACTGTTTGGGTTCTTAAGGCGCCAGACATCTCCCTGTGACCAACCGCCACCCACACATGCAAGGATTCCGCCTGTCTAATGGAGACAGCTCCCTGAACGGGGGGTGGGAGCGATCTAGTTGGACATCTAGGACTGTGTTGTAATCTCCCCCTATCACCCATGGGTAGCCCACCCAGTCTGTCAGCACTGTGTTGAGGCTCGCTAAAAATTAGTCCTGCTCGTAGTTCGGAGCGTAAATGCTGCCAAAGACTATATGTGTACCGTCTAGGGTGCCATGGACCATGACATACCTGCCTTGCGTATCAATACGATGCTCCAGGGCCTCGAACGGGACCCCGTGTTTGACCCATATGGCTGTTCCCCTCGCAAAGGCGGAATATGATGTGGTGAACACTTGACCCCCCCATTTTTTGCAGAGCTTAACCGCCTCGGATTCTATAAGGTGGGACTCCTGTAGCCGGGCAAACTGTGCCTTTCGCCTATTCATTTGGGCATGAATGCTGTGGCGTTTATGTACAGATCCAATCCCTCTGATGTTCCAGGTGACTATAGTGTACTTTCCCAGCATGGCCATGTGTTTGTGTGCTCAGTTCTTGAATATACCCGGGGTCGTGAGGCGGGTAATGTGTGAAGTATAGTGGGGGGTAAGCCAGAAACCCATAAACCCATATTAACTCCCAATAGTAGGACCAGCTTGAAAACTATGCTGGTCCAAACAATATACACAACTGTGTGAACATTCTTTCGATTGCAGTATGCTTTCGCTTCAGGGAGGGGCGTTTCCTATTCCTAGCATAACGCACAGGGTTGTGTGCAGCTATGTAACTGACCAGACCATGATACTTAATTAGGGGTTTCAAGAAGCTGGGGGGAAGGGTAAAGGTATGTACGATACCTTACATCTCCACAATGGATATTAAAACTTCTCTATATCAATAAGGTAGCCACGTGGAAGTACACTTTTCAACCAAATAGGTCAGTTACAGTCTGTGGGGTGATAGAGGGAAACAAAGCGAGACTGTTCTCTGAATCTGACTGCATGGTGGTGTCCTCTGAGGACTCCGGTGACGAGGGAGGATCGCAGTCTCTGCAGGCAGCCGCTGCCGCTAGTGCCGACTCTGCCCTGCAGGGCCTGCTCCAGCAAGGGCCTCTTTGCTTTGGTTATGCGAGTCAACTTGTTGCTGCGTATTTTCTTCTCCATTGTCGTCCGTGGTTCACGACTTGTACTCTGTGACGGTCTCTCCAGTGATTGAGGGGGAAAAGTAGCCTCCAGCCGGTCGCTCGCGTCCTCCTAGTTGTCAAAGAAGTGTGAATTTTGATCATGTATAATCTTTAAGCGGACCAGGAATAATAGAGCATATTTGAGGTTCAGGGCTCTGAGTTTCTTTTTATGTGTTTAATAGCAGGCTCTTCTGCGTTGAACCAGGACCGTGTAGTCCGGGTATAGTGAAATCCGGTTGTTTATCTAGTGTATAGGGGATTTCTCCCTGGCCATTTGGAGCAGAGTGTCGCGATCCCTATAATTGAGTATACGGGCTATCATTGGGTGGGGGGGAGGGCCTGTCACTGGTCTCCCTGTAGGGATTCTGTGCGCCCTTTCAACGCTGAAGAAGTCGGATAGGCCCCTACGGGGCTACATGTTCGCGCAGCCACTGTTCCACGAATTGGGTGGCGTTAGGTCCCTCAGAGCGCTTCGGCAGGCCTATTATTCGAACATTGTTCCTTCGTGCCCTGCCCTCGGCGTCCTCCACCCTGTCTTGGAGGCCGGACACCTGCCGCTGCAGCAGTGATAGATGTTCTGAATGTTCCTTGTGTTGCGGCAGCAGTTCAATCAGGAGTTGTTTATTGTTCTTCACTGTGGAGGACAGCTTATCATGATCCGCCTTAAGGAGCGTGAAACCAGTGGTCAGGGAGCCTATTTGCTGCTGTATTGCCTTCCGTGACTCCCTCACCTCCTGCAGGATAAGGTCCAGCTTGTCCAGAGCAGTTTCCATGTTGGTTGGTGGAATGCAGTTCATTGAGGGTGTTTGGGTGGCATTGTCTGTGTCCTCCCGCAGCTGCGAGCTGTCTGAAGCCACCTCCGGTGCCCTTCCCTTCGCGCGTCCCATGACGTGATAAGCGGCGGGCCCGTCGTTCCCTCAGCACCAGAGCAAGGTCGGTGGCTATAGTGTCATCAGGTGTGTAAACGCCGAGGGCACTCGCCAAATCCAGTCCAGGCGCCGTGGCGAACCGCACCAGGTTCATGCTCACAATTTCAGAGGGGCCCAGGGTGGGGGCAGGTGTGTGGGTGTTATGCTGCTAATTATGGTGGAGGCGAGGCTGGGCAGAAGGATCCGGGGTCAGCCCTGCAGAGCAGCCACATCCGCGGCTTGATGCAGGGGGCACATTGCGTCAAGCAGCCTCAGGAGGAACGTGCTTTAATGGGTCCCTGAGGCCTCCAGGCAGCTTGTGCAGCAAGTGGTCGAGATGGGCCTGTGGTCAGGCACAAACTGAGGGAAATGCCCTCCTCGGCGGGGCAGGGCCTCCAACAGTCCATCTTGCCCCAGCTTCTAGGGCATCCGGCCGGTCAATCGCTCCTCCGCTGGTGTCCCAGGTCCCCAGGTGCCGCTGACGCGGCAGGCGCAGCACTCTCTCGGCAAATAGTCCGGCAATGACACAGGCCCAGCAGGCCTCCACCTCCCGCAGATGCCGACAGCTTGGGCCCAAGGGCCGAGGTAGGCCCGCCTATCGGAGCGCTGCGCCGTACAGCAGGCGCGCTCAACCTACCGCAGGTAGGGCAGCACTCCAGGATCCGCAGTGCATTTCAGTGTTCCCCGGTAGATCAGGGGGGGTCAAACCCGTACCACCCGGCACTCCGGTCCTGTGATCACAGCATGCAGGGACCTTCAACACTTTTGGTCTGCTGGAGCACCGAGTGGATCGGGGTGCTGTCCTCGGCATGGCCGCCCAGTGCAGCAGCCCTCTTTAGATCGTCTCGGGCCACCGCCGATCCAGGCCCTGCAGCACAGCCACACCGCCAAAGCCAGAGGCGCTGCTGTTTTCACCCGAGCGGGTCGCATTCTGTAACTTGTAGGCAATCCCGTCGTTGACAAGCTCGGGTCTCTGGTGCTGTTTCAAAGCCCGTTGGGGCAGCAGCTCATGGCCCCACGGGGCAGCGCAGGCCTCACAGTGCGTTCACTGGGCCCAAATTGTGCGCGCGGCTCGCTTCCTCTGCACTCCGGCCATTCTAGTGCCCTCCACAATGCCGTTCAGCGCCACACCGCTTATTCAGTGTCTCTTCAAGCCCAGAATACAGTGGGGGAGGTTTGTGCATTAGATGCTCCCCAGCTTCACATATTTTTGCCGGATATGTGGGTCCGGTCGTAGAGCTCCTCTAAAGTGCGGCCGCCATGTTCAGCGGTTAGCCACGCCCCCTGTATATATATATATATATATATATATATATATATATATATATATATATATATATCCATCCAAGCCTGTTGGTGTGGCCAGATCGTAATACCTTCCAGCCAGAACAGAACCACAGTACCGCTTCTCCACTGTGTTCAGTGTGTTTGTTCAAACGCTAGCAACAAAAAATCCCCAACACATTTTGGAGCCTTCCGCTCCTTGGTCATGGGTTAGGTTTGTGCGTTACTTCCGTTTCATTTAAAGAAACACCACATGTGTTCTGTACAAGTGATAGACATAAACAAAATACTATTTGTCAGTTTCCGATGTTGTTAATAAACATGATTCAATCGCATTCCAGTAATTAACAAAATTATAATAAATTGTTTAGCATGACATTGAGTCTACTTTAACCAAGGAAAAATTAAAGAAGAATCAACATACTTTGTAAATTCATTAGAAGGTGCATTCAGCCAACTATCACAGCGCAATACTTTGGCTTTCTAGCCCAGATCGGCGCCCAGATCTTATTCTATAATCCCTTTGGTGTCATTAAAATCACAATTCTGCTTTTTACAATAATTCTGACGCTCTACCGCATGTCAGATAGTCATATTCAGTCCTTTTAAGACAATATCTAACAGGGTGAATTATTCATAACCTCTCATTGTCGACATCTCCAGTACTCTGCATCAGTGTATTTCATTGATCTTAATGATGATTCCTTAGGGACAGATGACCAATTCCGCCCAAGTGGGCTAATGCGCTTAAATGCTAATGAAGGTGGGCACCCACTTCTGATTTTCTTAGAACTAATTTAATCACACCCCTGGTTATTATGTGGAAGCAACATATTTCAAATTCAATAATTCAAATACCTATTTTAGGCCTATATTCCCACTAATTCAACACCAATAAGTGATTTCAGGATAAAGTCCAATTATTGGAATGACCCAGAGAGTTTGGCAGATGTATCCCGAAAGAGTCTGAAAGAAAAATTCTGGGAAGTAACATCATTGCACATCCTGGCTAAAGTAGAGGGCCGATTGACCTCAGAATTTTTAAATTTTAAATCGACTCTCTGCTTTGAGGAAACATTAGCTGAAATTGTCCCTCCTTTGGCCCGAAAATTATTCTTCCAATTTCGGTATAAGACATTACCTACAAAACATTTTAGTAAAAGCTGGCGAAAAGATGTCCCTAGCGAAGACCTTTGTCCAGCATGTAATGTTACCCAAGAATCCATTGTCCATCTTTTATTTTTTTGCCCTAACTACAAACTCCTTAGGAAAAAAAGGATATTACCACTTTGTAAGTTAGTTGGCAGGGGTCACTATCTGGAAGTCCTAAGAATCTTGTGCACTGATACTCGTAGAGTAGTGGCTTTTAGTCTTTCCAGATTTTGGTACGTGTTATGGATACAACATTTGAAATGTACTTTATGACACTCTGCACTTTCTATATCAACTTGACTTCAAATATAGCTTTGGAAAGACAACATGTATTTTGCTAACTATTCTAGGATTTACTCTATTTTTAACTTACGTGATTTTATCTTAAAATCTTTTTATTCGATGTTTGTTTTTATGTATAATCTCTCTTGTTCTATTGTATTCTGTGCTGTGTTCTTTTAAGATCCATTGTGATCGAAATTAAAAAAAAGAAATATGATGATGATGATAAAGTCCAATCACAGCTGGAACTTCAAACTGAATAAGCAGACCCTTCCAGCTATACCAAAATCACAAAGATAAAGTAGCTCTCCTGCATTTCTATATCTCTTTCATCTGAAACAGAAAACAGACAAAAAACTAGTGATTAAAATCAAATTCACAGAAACATGTACATTTTAAAAAGGCATAAACCTGAAGTTACTTTACAGAAGGAAGGTTAGTTCTAATACTCTGCCTACATAGACATTCTTTTATCCCAAATGAACAGCCAGTTCTTCATCCAGGTTTAGATCAATCGGATGAAGAGTATTGTATTTTATGATCAATTTTGATTCCAATCTCCTGAGCTCAAGCATTCTGTTACCCCCTCTTTCACGGGTTGAAATTCTGTCAAGGACACCGAATTTTAGTAGATTACAATTCTGGTTGTGGCTGGCTTTAAAGTGGCGGGCGATCGGGTATTGCTTATCATCATTTCTGATTGCACGCATGTGCTCAAGCACCCGTTTTTTTGCCTTGTGGATGGTGCTTCCTATGTAAAATTTATTACACGGACACCTGAGAGCGTAAACTACATATTCCGTATTGCATGTTAATTGTTTTGCAATAATGTACGGATTTTTGTTGTCTGCTAATTTCACTGTCTTGCAGCTTTCACTATATTTACACGCTTTGCATTGATTGCAAGTAAAAAAACCTTTAATCTCGTTTTTATCTTTTTCAGGATTCACTAGGCAGTGACTTAAGGTGTCCTTCAAAGATCTTGCTTTCCTGAATGTTATTGCTGGATTATTGCCAGTCGGTATGGCTAAATCTGGGTCCATCTTAAGGACTTCCCAGTATTTCTTCAAACTATTTTTAATTTCCCATGTTTGGTTATGGTACCTGGTGATGAATCTGATTTTTGATTCCTCATTCTCTCCCTGTTGTTTGGGGATGAGTAGCTCATTACAATTTAATTTTTCAACCTTTTCAATGGCTTTTTGAATAATCTTATTGCTTTATCCTCTCTCAATGAATCTCTGAGTCATAACTGCCTTTTCTCTCACAAACCCCTCCTCCGTACTACAATTCCGTCTAGCCCATAATAATTCACCAAACGGAATGCTTTGGATAAGGTTAGTTGGATGACAGCTATCAGCCCATAACAGGCTATTGCCTGCTGTTTCTTTTCTGAACAAATAGCTTACTAGTTTGTTATTTTTCATCTCAAGTTTAAGATCAAGAAATTCAATGACTTTCTCATGCATATGATTGCTGAAAGTCAAATTTAAGGAATTGTCATTCAGTGTATTGATAAACTCCTGGGCTTCATCACCGGTACCTTTCCAAATTCAAAAGATATCGTCAGTGTACCGTACCCAGAGGACGACGTGGTTCTCAAATTGCCAGTTGTTATTGACAATTTGCTTCTCCCACCAGCCCAGGTACAACCCGGCAAAGCTGGGGGTGAAGCAAGTTACCATCGCCGTCCCCTGGGTTTGTTTATATACTTGTTTTTTGAAGAGGAAGAAGTTATTCATCAGACAGATGTGAATCATTTCAATAAGCATTTCAGTATGTAAAAGATAAGAGAGAGATCTTCCCTTAAGAAAATGCCTACAAGCCTCTATTCCTAAGTCATGCGGAATACACGTATACAGGCTGTTTACATCCAAACTCAATAGTAGGTAGTCATTATTCCAAGTGATGTCGTTAATTAACCTTAAGAAATCTCCTGTGTCTCTCACATACGAGGGGAGAGCGTGCACATAGGATTGTAGAAAGTAATCGACATACTTCGATGTACTCTCTAACATACTCCCTCTTGACGAGACAATCAGTCTCCCTTGTGGATTGGAGAGATCTTTATGCAGTTTAGGCAAAAAATACAATGCAGGGTTCTTAGGGAATTTACAAATCAGGAACCAGTACTCTTCCCATTCTAAAATTCCCTGATCCCGCCAGTTAATGAGTGTGTCTAGATACTCCTTATTGGCTTCATCGTAACATTTTCTGGATGATTTCTCATACCTGTCTGTATCATTTAATTGTCTGTTCCCTTCCTTCAAGTACATATCAAGCGGCCACACCACTACATTTCCGCCCTTGCCCGATTTTTTAATAACAATATTTTTGTTACTTTCCAACTCCTTAATCGCATTGATATGCACTTCTTTCAAATTCTTTCTATTGTGAGGTTTTTTCAAACTGATACGTTGCAGCTCCTTAATCATTCAAAGATGTCGATAGCATCATTAGCAATTTGAGGCATGAATACAGGCTTTGGTTTGAAACCACTTGAGCAACTCATGCTAACATCAATGTCCTCATTTACCAAATTTTAAAATGAGTCATCTATAAAATTCACATCTCCCTCCAGCTCATGCATAGTATGCAACATATCAACATCATTAATAGTTAGAGTTGTGGGTTCCGCTTGATGGGTTGTGATTCTTTGTACATTTTTCAAGGCATACCATTTCTTTACTTTTAATTTTCTTGTGAAATGGAAAAGATCTATACGACTTTCAGTATAGTTAAAATTAGACGTCGGGCAGAAAGACAGACCTAATGCTAAAACATCCATTTGATATTTACTAAGCACTTGATCAGATTAATTTACTGCGGTCCGGTTGTCTTTCATTTTCAAGCTTTTTGCCCCCTTGTTAGCACTCTGCCTGTTTCCTCCTCTGCCTCCTCGACCACGACCTCTTTGTGCGGGGGTACCCTTGTTTGTCTGGGTAGTTGTCCTTCCTCTGCCATGAGGTCGAACTCTTTTAAAATTCGGGCTTTTACTCCAGTGGTTTCTGATTGGACAGAGACATCACTCTCACTTTTGTCACTGTCAACTCTCTCTCTTGATGCTGTTTCTTTATTGGTCCTTTGTTCTACATTATTATCTTTGCTGGTTTTAGAGGTTGATGGCTGTTCCGGTCTTGGTGTCTCATCTATTATTGTCCTCACATGATCAAACTTTTTGCCAAATGTAAGGATTTGTCCTTTTTTGTAATTGACTTCATCACGGTGAAATTTCCTTAGCTTTTTAGCTTTGATTTCATCTTCCACCTTTTGCAATCTGATGTCAAGTTTAGCCATTTCCACATCAAATTCATCTTGTTGATACATTTCTTTAAGTTTAGTCGTGTATTTGTCAATTTCCTGTTCCAGTTTTTCACAGTTTGTTTTGCATATTTAACCAAAATCCTCAACATTGTTGTCGAACATTTGTGAATATTAGCAGCCCACTCCTCCACCATGTTTGGATCAGGGTTATCAAACGTCGGAGTAATAAATATCCTTAAACCCCGCTGTACCCTTCCGCACTTGATGTACTTTTTGTAATGCGGTGGCCTCCCACCATTTAGATTGTTCTTTTTTAAGTGCCTTCCACAAACTGTCCCATAGCTGTCTCTTACTTTGAGTTTCTACCTGCTCATTTTTGTCTGCAGGTTTATCAATATTCAAAAGGGCTGATTGTCTGAACAATTTCTCGGCTGCCTCCTTCCGTCGTACATCTCTTGATGTTGCCATTTTAATTATATGTGGATTCCCCAGTTATTCGACCGAAGGACACGTGCAGGTACTTCTGCACAATCACACTGTATATTTCAAAAATCGCCAGGGAGAATGTCCTCTGGTCGATTGACCCATTTAGCCACCCAATATTACACAAAAACACTTGCAAGCTTCAATGTCAGTAAGCCGCTCACCTGTCCGGCACCGGTACTCGGGATGGGGGTCCTCCGACTCCTTCTCCTTCGCTACTCGATAACCTTTGGTCGAGCGCCTCGTTTATCGATCAGTTTTTCTGCTTGCTTTACCAGTTTGTCACCAGCTTTTTACAGCTGGCAGCAGGGGCGGGCAAGGGCAATATATAAATTCCATCCAATTATAAGTCGCTTATGCTCAAGCCACTTATATGGTGAGCTACGCGGCGAGGTAGTGAACCCCATCATTTGAGATGTCATCAGTGATGTCACTGACCATGTCATGAGTGATGTAATATGTGACGTCATCAGCAGTGCATTGCGGGGGCGTGAGTTATAGTTAGCTCAACTAACTAAAACGGCTGAATTTCTCTGGTTTTGTACAAGTGAAATGTCCGACTAACTATAACGTCCCTCAAACCTGTGGTTTTTTCAGTGAATTTCTAAGGTTTTTTAAATGCTAATTCCTAACTATAGCGTCCCTGAAAGCTCTGTTTTTTTCAGTGAATTTCTAAGGTTTTTTAAATGCTAATCCCTAACTATAACGTCCCTGAAACCTGTGGTTTTTTCAGTGAATTTCTAAGGTTTTTTAAATGCTAATTTCTAACTATGCCTACATAGGTAGAACGTGTACAGAAAGACAAAGAAAGGCGCAGAAAGAAGCAAGAGAAGTGCAGCAAGAGGGAAGAGAGGTGCAGAAAGAGGAAGAAAGATGCAGAAAGAAGCAAGAAAAATGCAGAAAGACACAGGAGAAGTCCAGAAAGAGGAAGAAAGGTGGAGAAAGGAGCAAGAGAAGTGCTGAAAGAAGCAACAGAGGTGCAGAAAAAGGCTTACTTTGGCTGTACCTTACCACAGACTCATACAAAATAGCTTAATCACTAATCCTTCTCCCAAGATGTCTTAAACCTCACTTTTCTCTTGAAGGTTCACTATTAATCGAGTGCTCAGAATGTTACGCCTACCAAATATAAAACAGCAATCCTAAGCATATCACTGTTGTAAGTCTGACCAAGTTTGTGAAGGTATGCATGCGTGTGTCTCTGCTTTTACCTAGTGACATATTACATAAAAATAAACATACAAATACTTGAATACCTGTGTTTAAAATAGCATACTCTGTAAATTTGTGTACAAAAAGGTAGAAGCAAGAGAAGTACAGAAAGAAGCAACAGAGGTATAGAAAGAGGGAAGAGGGGTGCAGAAAGAGGCAAGAGAAGAGCAGAAAGAAGCAACAGATGTGCAGAAAGAGGCAAGAGAAGTGCAGAAAGAGGCAACAGAGGTGCAGAAACAGGCAGAAGAGGTGCAGAAAGAGGGAACAGGGGTGCAGGAAGAGGGAAGAGAGGTACAGAAAGAGGGAAGAGGGGTGCAGAAAGAGGTGAGAGGGGTGCAGAAAGAAGCAAGTGAGGTGCAGAAAGTAGCAACAGAGGAGCAGAAAGAGGCAAGAGAGGTGCAGAAACAGACAAGAGAAGTGCAGAAAGAGGCAATAGAAGTACTGAAAGAAGCAACAGAGGTGTAGAAAGAAGCAAGATAAGTGATAAAAGAGACAAGAGAGTTGCAGACAGAAACAAGAGAGGTGCATAAAAAGCAAGAGAAGCACAGAAAGGCAAGTGAGGTGCAGAAAGAGGCAAGAGAACTGCAGAAAGAGGCAAGAGAGGTGCAGAAAGAGGCAGGAGAGGTGCACAAAGAAGCAAAAGAAGTGCAGAAAGAAGGCAAGAGAAGTGCAGAAAGAGGAAGTAAGGTGCAGAGAGAAGCAACATAGGTGCTGAAAGAGGCAAGAGGTGTGCAGAAAGAGGCAAGAGAAGTGCAGAAAGAAGCAAAAGAGTTTCAGAAAGAGGCAAGAGTGGTGCAGAATAGGCAGGGAAGGTGCAGAAAGAGGGAACAGGGGTGCAGAAAGAGGCAAGAGGGATACAGAAATTTGCAAGAGAGGTGCAGAAAGAAGCAAGAGCATTGCAGAAGGAACCAACAGAGGTGCAGAAAGAGGTAGGAGAGGTGCGCAAAGAGGTAAGAGGGGTACAGAAAGAGGCAAGAGGGTTGCAGAAAGAAGGAAGAGAAGTGCAGAAAGAAGCAACAGAGGTACTGAAAGAGACAAGAAGGGTGCAGAAAGAGGCAAGAGAAGTGCAGAAAGAAGCAATAGAGTTGCAGAAAGAGGCAATAGAGGTGCAAAAAAGAGGCAAGAGAGGTGCAGAAAGAGGCAAGAGAGGTGCAGAAAATGGCAAGAGAACTGCAGAAAGAGGCAAGAGGGATGCAAAGGAGGCAAGAGAGGTACAAAATCAGGCAGGAGAGGTGCAGAAAGAAGCAAGAGAAGTGCAGAAAGAAGCAAGGGAGGTGCAGAAAGAGGCAAGAGAGGTACAGAAAGAGGGAAGAGGGGTGCAGAAAGAGGGAAGAGAACTCCAGAAAGAAGCAAGAGAGGTGCAGAAAGAGGCAAGAGATGTGCAGAAAAAGGGAAGAAGGGTGCAGAAAGAAGCAAGAGAGGTGCAGAAAGAAGCAAGAGAAGTGCAGAAAGAAGCAAGAGAGGTGCAGAAAGAGCCAAGAGGGGTGCAGAAAGAGGCAAGAGAGGTGCAGAAAGAGGGAAGACGAGTGCAGAAAGAGGCAACAAGGGTGCAGAAAGAAGCAAGAGAGGTACAGAAAGAAGCAAGAGAAGTGCAGAAAGAAGCAACAGAGGTGCAGAAAGAGGCCAGAGAAGTGCAGAAAGGGAGGAGGGGTGCAGAAAGAGGCAAGATGGGTGCAGAAAGAGGCAAGAGAGGTACAGAAAGAAGCAAAAGAAGTGCAGAAAGAAGCAACAGGGGTGCAGAAAGAGGCTAGAGGGGTGCAGAAAGAGGCAAGAGAAGTGCAGAAAGAAGCAACAGAGGTGCAGAAGGAGGCAAAAGAACTGCAAAAAGAGACAAGAGAGTTGCAGAAACAGGCAAAAGGGGTGCAGAAAGAGGGAACAGGTGTGCAGACAGAGGCAAGAGAGGTGCAGAATGGCAAAGAAGGGTGCAGAAAGAGTAACCGCGGGCGGAGACCTTCGCTCCACCCATTGAGTGTGCGGAGATTTGCCTACTCCGCGTTCCGCGGAGAACGTGGAGTAGGCAAATCTCTGCACACTCTGCAGCGGAGCGGAGTTGGCCAGCCCCCGCCTCCACCCCCCCCTATTAACATTGAATCCTACATTAATCAAAAGTAAAATAAAAGACACTTACCTGTACTGCGGTGTCCCCGGGCTGCCCTCCTACTCTTCCTCGCCGTCTGTGGGTGATCCTTGAGAAAACTGCGCATTTGCGCGCTCGCACGCATGCGCATTTCTCTACAATATACACTAAATACCACATACTTTCTATCCACATAATTTCACTGCACAACATACCATATAATTCCACTACACACAACGTAGATCCACTCTACTCTGAAAAACATTAGTAAAAATCTTTTACACTTACAACGCCAATAGCTCTAACTCTCACAAATGCGAGACCTGTTGCATTGCAAATCCTTGTTTAACTAGTAGTCGCGTTTGCAGAGTGGTGGAGAAAGGGGGCTAGGCCTCCGACCAGCGCTCAGGAATTCCGCTGCGTAGGACTTACAGGAGGTACCAGAAGGGCTTCTTGGCCCCCAAAGTCCCTGACAAGTAAAGTGGACTTCATCCCCCAACCAGTATTGTGCCAGGAGGCGCGTTTGCAGAGTGGTGGACTAAGGGGGGCATGGCCTCCGAAAACCTCCTAGCAATCCCACTGTATGGGACTTACTGGAGGTAACAGGAGGGGTAGTTGACCCCAAGGACATCCTTGGGGGCCAACTACCCCTCCTTTTACCTACAGTAAGTCCCATACAGCAGGATTGCTAAGTTCTCATAGCAGGCCACACCCCCTTTGCCCAGCACTCTGCAAACGCGCTCCCTGGCACGCTCTTGGATGGGGATTGAAGTCCCCTTTGCTGCTGGGGGTCCTTAGGGGCCAACTAGCCTACCTGTTATCTCCAGTAAGCCCCACACAGTGGGATTGCTGAGAGGTGGACTCTGGCCATGCCCCCTTTCTCCACCACTCTGCAAACGCACCTCCTGGCGCGCTCTTGGTTGGGTGATGAAGTCCCCTTGCCTCCTGAGGGTCCCTGGGGGCCAACTAGCCCTCCTGTTACCTCCAGTAAGCCCCACACCGCTGGATTGCTGAGAGTGGTCAGAGGCCACGCCCCCTTTTTACAGCACTCAGCAAACGCGGCTCCTGGCACACTGCTGCTTGGGGGACGAAGTCCACTTTAGTCCTGAAGTCCACAGGACTCAAGAGGACCTCACCGCCCCACCAGCAGTGCGCCAAGAGGCATGTTTGCAGAGTGGTGCAAAAAGGGGCATGGCCTCGGACCACTTCTCAGCAATCCCACTGTGTGGGGCTTACTGGAGGTACCTGGTGGGCTAGTTGGCCCCTAAGGACCCTTACGATGGAAGGGGACTTAATCCCCCAACCCAGAACGCGCCAGGAGGCATGTTTGCAGAGTGGTGCAGGGAAGGGGCGGGCTGTGTGGCCCCCCTTCCCATAACCCTTTTGGGCCCAGGAAACCCCATCCCCCGGGGCCTGAGCCATTTTTTTTAATGAAAAGGAAGGGGGCCGTGCACCCCCCCTCCTGAGGCCAATTACGGCCCCGGGGACCCCATCCCCCGGGGCTAGGCCTTTCTTTTTTTAGTTTTTAAAGGGGAGGGGGGCCGTGCGGCCCCCCTCCCCAGGCCGATTTTGCCCCAGGGACCCCATCCCCCGGGGCTAGGCCATTCATTTTTTTTTTTAAAAGGAGGGGGGCCAAGCGGCCCCCCTCCCGGGCCATTTTTGGCCCCGGGGAACCCATCACCTGGGGCTTGGCCATTTTTTTAACACATTTTTTTTAAGGGATCTCAGGCCGATATCGGCCCCGGGGACCCCATCCCCTGGGGCCTGGCCTCACGTTGGGGACTGCGGGGGGAGCCTCAATGCCCCCGTGGTCCCAGTCGGCTCCCTGCCTCCTGCGGGAGCCGGCATTGCTTTTGGACAAGGGGAGCTGCTGACATGCAGCTCCCCTTGTCCAAAAGCAATCTGCTTTGCTTCATGGAAGCGATAGCAGGTTTCCTGCTCTCGCTTCCATGAAGCAAAGCAGTGTTTGCTATGGCGGGGGGAGCCGTGCTCCTGCTCTGCCATAGCAAACTGCAATGTCGCGGGGGTAGGCATCCCGGGACATTGCCAGAGCCGGCCCTGGGGGGATGGTGGTCCCCAGGGCCAAGGAGGGCTCCAGGAGGGGGGCAGCATGGCCCCCTCCCAACAAGTTTTTTAGCCCCGGGGAGGTAGTGGTTCCCGGGGTGGGGGTCCGCTATGGACTTCCGTATTTACATATTCAATGCCCCAGGGAGGTGGTGGTCCGCGGGGCTTGGGGGGCCCACAAGCCCCCCCACATTTATTAACTCAATACCCCAGAGAGGTGGTGGTCCTGGGGGCCAGGGGTCCACTACGGACCCCCTTATTTACATATTCAATACCCTGGGGAGGTGGTGGTCCCCGGGGCTGCAGGGGGCCATGTGGCCCCCCGCATTTCATGATCAATGCCCCGGGGAGGTGGTGGTCCCCGGGGCAGTGTGGGGATGGGCAGGAGCCCCCCCACACTTTATCATTTAAATTTAAGCCCCTGGGAGGTGGCAGTCCCCGGGGCTTGGGGGGCCCACAAGGCCCCCCTGCCCATAATGAGAAATGTCCCGGGGAGGTGGCGGTCCCCAGGGCAGCTTGGGGGGCAGGAGCCCCCCCACGCATATTCAATGCCCCAGGGAGGTGGTGGTCCGCGGGGCTTGGGGGGCCCACAAGCCCCCCCACATTTATTAACTCAATACCCCAGAGAGGTGGTCGTCCTGGGGGCCAGGTGTCCACTACGGACCCCCTTATTTACATATTCAATACCCTGGGGAGGTGGCAGTCCCCGGGGCTGCGGGGGAGCCACGTGCCCCCGCGCATAATAAATAAAGCCCCAGGGAGGTGGCGGTCCCCGCATCCTAATAAAACATTGCCACCAGGACCTGGCCCACCCAGGGGCTTAAAGAAATGAAGCGCGGAAGCCGGGGCTTCGTTTTTAAAAAAAACATTTTGGCCGGATTCATGCACCCAGCGCAAATTCGGCTGAAAATATCTTTTAAAAATGCTTTTTTTGGCCCTGGGGGTCCCTGTGGGACCCCCTAAGCAGGCCTAGGGGGTCAGGGTGTTTCTACCCTGCCCCCTTTTCTTGTCTTGTCTTGTCCTTTTTTCTCCTCTTTTCTTGTGACTCGGTTTTACCGAGTCACAAGATGGCTGCCAACACTTCCTGGTTTGGAGTGTTGACAACCAATCAAAATGAAGCTCGTGCTCGGGAGGGTTTGCAAACCCTCCTCGGCTCTCAGATATCAATATTTTTATTTTTTAAATTTCTCAGGAACTACCAAACGGATTTACACCATTTAAAAAAAAGGTCGCTTTCTGAACCAAGAGCTACCTTTCTGCCAAATTTGGTGTAATTCCGTTCAGCAGTTCGGGCTGTAGCCGTGTCTAAAGTTCCTATAGAAATTAACATAGAGAAAACGTGTTTTGGGACCCCCCTTTTTTCTCGGCCTCGCTTGACGAATCACCCTGAAACTTTCAAGGCAGGAGCTGACCTGAGTGAACCATTAGTTTTGAAAATTTCGTGAAGATTCGTCAAACGGCGCCAAAGATATTGGCAAAAGAAAAAACCCTTTTTGAATAGAAACAAGATCCTAACTGAACCGAGTCACAAGAAAAAAGGTTAAAAAAAGAAAAGGGGCAGGGTAGAAATACCCTCACCCCCTAGGCCTCTAGGGTGGGTCCCACAGGGACTCAACCAGGGCCAATTTTTAAAAAAAATGAAGTTTGTTCTCCCCCGCTTCGTTAAATAAAGGCCGCCGGGTGGGCCAGGTCCCAGAGGCAGTTTATGTAGTAATGCAGGGGTGCCAATGCGACACCCAGTGCCCTGGGGACAGCCACCTCCCCGAGTCAAACATAGTGAAAGAGGTGCAGGGGGCCTGCATGGCCCCCTGCAGCCCCGGAGACTGCCACCTCCCTGAGGCTAATGTTATGGGGGGCCATGAGGACCCCCCTGCCCCGGGGACCACCACCTCCCCGGGGCTTTAACATTTTCATGTGGGGAGCCTCCCGGACCCCCCCCGTCCCCAGGGACTGCCACCTCCCCAGGGCAGGCACCTTCTCAAGGAATGATGGGGAAGCACAGCCCCCCTTCCTCGAGCCATACATGACTCTGGGGACCGCCATCCCCCCAGCACCAGCTCCAGCAATGTACCCTCGGTGCCCAACCCGGGACATTGCAGTTTGCTATGGCATGGCGGGAGCAGTGCTCCCACCATGCCAAAGCAAACGGTGGTCCGCTTTAAGCAAGCAAGAGCATTTTGCTCTTGCTTGCTCAAAGCGGAGAACGCTGTGCTTTTTAAACACAGGGAGCTGCATGTCAGCAGCTCTCTGTGTGTAAAAAGCAATGGCAGCTCCTGCAGTAGGCGGGGGGCCGGCCAGGACAGCTGGGGCCTACAGGTTTCCCCTGTGGTGCGCAACATGTAAAATGTGGGTGCCCTGGGCAACCACACTACTGGCCGGGGGTCCCCCCGGCCCCCCTCTTGGGCCGTTGTTGGCCCCGGGTACCCCCGGCCTTTTCTGATTTTTTTTTTTTTAAGGGAGGGAAGCAGAGCAGCCCCCCTCCTGGGCCATTTTCGGCCCCAGAGACCCCATCCCTTGGGGCCTGCCCATTTTTATATATATATATTTTTTTTAATTAATGGAAGAGGGGCCGATGTTGTCATCAGTGAGGTAATTTGAGATGTCATCAGTGATGTCACTGACCATGTCATGAGTGATGTAATATGTGAGGTCATACGCAGCGCATTGCAGGCGCGCGAGTTATAGTTAGCTCACTAACTATAAAGGCTGGATTTCTCTGGTTTTGCACGAGTGAAATGTTAGCCTAACTATAACGTCTCTGTAACCTTGTGTTTTTTCAGTGAATTTCTATGTTTTTTTATTCCATTTCCTAACTATAACGTTCCTGTAATCTTAGTTTTTTTCAGTGTATATATATATATATATATATATATATATATATATAAATATCTCTCTCTGTATATATATGTATATAGATATAGATACATAGATATACATTTATATATACTTGTATATTAGTAAATTAAAAAATAGAAAATTAAAATATAAATAAAAATGAATATTTTTAGCTATAGTTTTAATTTATATATGTGTACATCAGCAGACACACATACATATATATGTGTGTGTGTGTTTTTAATTAAGTATATGTTTATATATATATATATATATATATCTTTAAATATAATTTAAACATATTTAATTAACATTATATTAATGTTACAAGTTAAAATATTTACTATTTTTAACTATATATATTTTAAAAAACAATATTTATGTATATATCTTTTTGGAAATTAGTGTAAAAAGATATATTTTTTTCAATATTTTTGTACTTACCTTTATATGTAAAGAAAAACAATATTTTTGTGATCGATATTTTTGACATTATATTTTGGTAGCACAGTATTTATAGTTTCAATATTATGTCAGGGAACAAGTAATGTTAATACCATTTCTGCTATATTTGTCAGGATGTTGTAAATCTTGGCCGGAAGCTCTCATAATTAGTAGCCAATTGGGTGTTATGGGGTAAGGCATGAAACATATTGCCACTGGAATGAAACAGAATTAGGTAAATTGCAATGTGCTCAATGGGGTAGCATGACAAAATTTCGAACTCAAAAATATTGTAGGACAAAAATATCCTGATAAAAACACCAACCACAAAAATATCAACTTTATTTACAAATCTGAAGTAAAAAATAATTTGTGGTAAAAATTCTATGGGCTTTATTACCACTTTGGCGTCCTTCCAATGGGACCGCCACTGTGGCAGTCGCAGGAAGACCGCCAAGGCCGAGGTGAACCCGCCCGATTATAAGTGTAAACCAGGGCAGGTGGTGCTGCAGCGGTCTCACGGCGGCGACATTTTAGGCTCATAGGAGTGTCAAACCAGCATACCGTTACTGTGAGAAGGCCTGCAGCACACTCCTGCATGGTGTGGCATGCTCTATTTTGGGCATGCCACACCGTGCAGGAACAAGGGTGCAGCTCCAGGGGAGGACAACATGTGCCTCACTGCATGCACTCCCAGGCCCAGAATCAGCAGGGGCCCTGCTAAGGCCCCCATACCTGCATGTTCGCCATCCTTTTCATGGCTGGGTCCCCACCTTGAAAAGGGCGGTGGATATGGAGGTTGGAATATGCTCAGCGGTGCCGGCATCAACACCGCCAGCATATTCAGGCTGTTGTCAGACCACCGCTGCAGTGGGATCCTTAATCCCAGCAGAGGCGGTGGTCTTGTGGCGGTCCCACAGCCACACTCGGACTAGGGTGGTGGTAGTCGGACTGCCACCATGAGTGCGGCAGTCCCAGGACCGCCGTACTTGTAATAAGGCCTATGTTATAATGGGAAGCATATATATTTATTTGTAATTAACATCATTACAATTTGAAATAGAGAAGGAGATGTACCTAACAGCCAGAGTGACCAACCTTGGCAGTGGGAAACCAGGTTTGACCCTGACTTTGGCTCAACATCCTGTGATTTTGGACACATCACTCAATCTCCCTGTGCCTAGAAAATATAAACAATAAAATGTGTATTGTAATTTGG
Organism: Calotriton arnoldi; assembly: GCA_963921515.1. Lineage (NCBI taxonomy): Eukaryota > Metazoa > Chordata > Amphibia > Caudata > Salamandridae > Calotriton > Calotriton arnoldi. The sequence continues at coordinate 728,561 of CAWUFW010001883.1, forward strand.
TGCTCATGTAAAGCACTGTAAACCCCCCTTGTTCCAAGTTTGCTCTATCTTTCTATCAATCTATCTATCTGTCTATCTATCTATCTATCTATCTATCTACCTAACTATCTATCTAGCAGCAAAATGATTTTCATAAAATCGATGGGTATGTATGTATATAAACAAACACAAATGGTATTGGAAATATCCAGCAAAGAAGCTTAGAGTAGACATGAATGCCTCTTTATGTACAGAGCAGAGTTACGATTATATTGGTATTATCCTGGAGGCAAAGCCAAAAACAGTAGACCACAGTGACAATATAACTGTGATAACTCAGAATAATGGATGGTGTTATACAATTCCATGACAATTAAGTGGTCTTGGATTACCTGCCTACTGGGGCGGTGGGTCAGTACATAGTTTCTAAGAATCTAGCTAGAGGATTTGCAGTTTGAATGCCATTACACAGCATGATTGGGGTGATGTTTTTCCAGTAATTCTGTTATCATTTTATTTCACTACATCAGTTATTTGTAGGACTTTTATCACTTGACGGTAGGACATGGGGACAACTTAGGGGGTGATTATGATGGAGGTGAACCCGCCACCGGCAGGCTGCTGGTGGCGGCTTTACTGCCATCGTGTGGCCATTCTCCGCCCGCCAGATAAGGATGGCGGGTGGTGTGCTGGCAGACGGAAAGCCCGTCCGCCAGGGGTCCGACACAGACAATCATTATGATTGCCTGTCGGACCCACCCTGCATCCACAAAATGGTGGCGGTGCCTAGCAGGCACCGCCTGCCAGATTTGGATGCTGCATCCCCGCCAGCCTGTGTATGGCGGTTCAACCGCCATTCAAAGGCTGGCTGGGATGTACTTTGGGGGCCCGTTGCGGGGGGATGTTACTTGTGCACTTGGGGGTCACCTATAGTCCCCCCCTTCAGTTCCCTACACCAGGTGGCAGGCACCGCGTGGGGCCTGCCACGTAGTGCAGGGAAATGCACAACATGCATTTTTATCATTGCGGTGGGTGCTGCAGCCAGCAGCACCCGCCGCAATGGTAAACATGCACAATGCGACCGCCACAGTGGCGGTCTCATTGTAATTACATGTGTGGGACTGCCGCCATATAGGCGGCCGGTCCCAATTCCCGGGATGATGGCGGGCAGACTTAAGCCCGTCCGCCATCGTAATCACCCCCTAAGTATGGGAGGATTGGTAATTTAATAAAAACAAAAAATGAATACAGTTCTCCATAATTGATTAAATACAGTTCTGGTTCAAGATCATTCCAATGTGGCGCTCACCTAGAGAACCTTCTTTCCACTTTTCTGCTACATATCCTGATTCAAATTTCAAATGCGAGGCTATACTCTGTATATAATATAGCAACAAATTGAAAAGTCTTTGCAGTTACCCAGGGAAGCACTTATTTGGAATATCAACAGCAGAAACAAAAGTGACAGAGTCCCATTTATGGTTGACTTTAATCCATCACCTCCTAGCTATAGAAACATAATGCAAAAAACAAATGTAGGAGTTCATTTCTGTAATTCTAAAAGGTGCATCCCATGTCAATACCATTTGCAAACATCATAAGTAACTAGTTCTATTATGAGAAGGACCTATGGAATAAGACAGCATCTTACATGTCACTCAAAATGCATTATTTATGTGATTCAGTGCCAAAACTGTAAAAAATATTGTGGGTGGGCGATAAACTACGCTCCGCCAGCAGAGTACACAGAGTTTTTGCTACTACGTGCTCCGCTTGCAGCGCGGAGTTTGACAAAAACTCTGCCAACCCCAATGGAGCAGAGTTTACCGGCGCACTCCCCTGATCTAGTGTTTCTGGACCGGGTTTCAACAGTGACGTTTATCCGGTGCGCGTAACAAACTAATTTAAGGTGCGATCATCACGTCCTGTGCGACATGAACTGCAACAAACGCATGCCCATAGCCGTAAGTGCCTCGCGGCCAGTTGACAGATGGCGGTCGCGCCGCTAACGGCCTCTGGGCTGACTCTGTTCCTTGGGCAGTCACGAGTCACGACCGTAATGCCTACACCATCATGGAAGCCCTGCCCCTTACGCGGACTGCCAGCCAGGACTTGGCGGTGCTGAAGACAGCAGAGGAACAGCTTAAAGGCTGGGAGACTCAGTCTGGTCATGCCTGATGCTGCTGGCACTGTGCACCGAGCTCGGCTTGCCTCTCAACGCGTGCTTGCTGGCAGTGCTGTACCTCAAGCATGATGTGGATTGGTGCTGGTGCATCACTGCCCCCAACACCCTCCCCAATGATGAGAAAGCGGATAAGCCAACGTCACAGATCACTACCCAGATAGCTGAGCTTATGGCCAAGGTAGTGCGTCTGGATTTTCCATGATACTGGCCCAAGCTTGTATCTGCTCTGCTAGAGGCCATGCAAGCCGTGGAGTTGCTGCACCAGCATCAGGCCCTTCTCACTTAACCAAAAAGACCCTTACTTCCAAGCATCTCACCGCTAACAAGAAGTTATTCCGTGACCTGGCAGGTGGTGGGTGTGTACGAGTTTACCTGCTCCTTGTGGACTGAGGACTCATCACACGGAGGCCCTCCTGGGGCAGGCCGAACAGGAAGGTGAGTTTATTTATATGTGTCTTAACAGATGGTGCAGCTTAAAAGTAATCCTACGCTAGTGCGTGACCAGTTACTGTAATTCTTCTGGGCTCGCGCTGGACACTGAGAAAGCAATGCGCACTCCTGCTTTCTATGTGTAAGTATTTGGCACGTGATGCATCGTCATTTTACTCCATTTACTGGCCTGGTCTCATCATGCGAGTGCCGTCGGCCAGCTGAGGATGTCTAGGGTGGCTGAGCAATAGTTACTTCGCTCGTGTGCGGAACTTCGTAGAATTTGGTGGAGTTATTCAGACACTCCACGTAATTCCGCGGAGTGAAATTCCGCGAGTTCTGCCCAGACCTAAAGACAATATGTAGGCCAAACAGTGTATGACCTCGATACACAATTTAGGAACCACAAATCAGCAATTATTAATAAGAAACTTGACTAGCCTGTAGCCAATGATTTGAACCTTGTAGACCATTTGCTAACAGATTCAAAGATTTTCCCTGTGGGACATGTCTTAAATGAAGAACTACTGGACTCCAGAGAAAACTTCTAGATGTACCGTTCAAGATCATTGCATCCAGATGGGCTGAAGGTCAGTGACAATACCACCTGATTTCTGCATATCCCAAGGCAGAAGACGAAACGTTGTAGTGGAAATATATTTTTGTTCTTTCATCAGTCCATTAAATATATAGTTTACGGGCAGGACGCTGATAGAATGTGACTAAGTTAATTATGTATTAATGATTTTTACATGATTGGGAAGGGGGTGAAACTCAATATTGAGTAATTAACTTAAAACGTAATTTTCCCCTTCTTTTCGGAGTATGCAACCTGCCGTTTTATACTTATTTTTATTTTTACATTTATTTTATACACTGTATATAGATTTGCCTAGTACAACATTATATTTCAGAGGAACGCTTTAAGATGGCCGCCGTTGTGATAACCGATACTGGTTGTAATGAGATCTGGTCAGGCCATCTTCGCTGTTTATGGATGAACTTTTCACGTCACACTGAGCACTTTAAAATGGTGTGTTTTGATTGCACTCACCGACATCGAGGAAGGCGGCAACACCAAAACGCGTCTGTTGGTGCGGGGGAGGGTCTGCACAATAAACCTTTTTTCATTTGGAATTCCCGTGAGTGCCTTCCTTATTTCGGGGACCCGGATTGTTTCTGCCGTGGTAACATGTAAAGCGGCTCACCACCGCTGGAAGAAGCACCCGGAACGAGTGGAGCGGCGGCGGTGAAAACTGTGGTTCGGACTCTGTCTTGACCACCAGCCCCGACGCTGAGGATCAATTGTCGATCACGATTACGTGAAGGACCGGAATACTTGGAAGCAATTGGTCGGAAGTCGGCCGGTCTACTGAGGGGATCACCCGGTCGCGTGCGGATCAACTGACCCGTCAACACCGCGTTAGACCTTCGGTAAGTGCCCTGCAACTTCCATATCCATACTTCTTAAGTCAAAGACAGTGTCAGTTACGAGGGATTCCTTAAATTAGCAGTAACGTGTGTGCAGACCCCCCGACGCAGCGCTGGCGTTTCTCTGATAAATATGTCATCGGTAACAGAGCGAGAGGAGGCTGCGGTTGATATTTTTAAACAAGGCACAGGACAGGCAAGGTCGAGTGCACTGACACCAAGTGGTGGTTCTAACTCACAAAGTAACTTAAAAATCTTATACCATACTTTGGAGAAAACTCTTGAAAAAGAAATCCGGAAATGGTGGGAGGCGACATCCCTCGAAAAGTATCTACAGGTGGGACGCATTCCCAAGGGACTCCGAATTTTCACGGTCCCCTCATATGAAAATCCGGATCCGCTTTTACTAAAGGATTGGCAAGAACATACAGCGGAATCTGAGAGAGGCATGGTGAGGATCTTAATAAGATATGCTTGGAGTGACAGGACCAAATTGCTGGAAGAGATTAAGAATCTGGAGGATATGATTAAAAAGGACAAAGACACAAAACAAAGCGAGGATTTAAAGACTGGGATGATGAAAAGGCTGAAAAACTACAAAAGTGGGATATGACGAAGAAAACAAACGAAGTTTCAACGTGATGAGGACGATTACACCTCAGGGCGAGTACTGACATTCGCACGAAAATACGATCTACATAGGAAGAAATTAAGCCAATTTAAATCCGGGGTGCCAGCAATTCGAGACACGTCTGAGCTGGAAACATCTGAAGGGGAGCAATCCACTGGCACTGAGGATGGACAAAGAGGGGCAGAGCCGACTTTTTTCCAGGAATATCGTCTTATCAGAGAGAACCGCCAAAGACCAATGCCCAGAACGCACCCGCCAGATCAAAAAAGAAACGTAAAACAAGACGGGGTGGAAAGGCAGAAGCCGAAATGCCATCACCCAGAGTCACACGCAGCAGGGGGAAGAGGGGGAGGTGGTAGAGGCCAAAACCATCATTAACTTGTCGGAAAGGGTACTCAATGAAGATGAGATCAAAGTACTAGAATTGGGACTCTCGTTCTGTCCGACAGCAGAGTTCAACTATGTTGAAGCCAGAATCGATTTATTTAAGTACATTCGCAAGTTGAAACTGCAGAAAGTACATCTCCTGCACCCTACCCCTATCGGACACAACAGGGAGAATACAGGTCTAGCAAGCAATGACGAGCTCACTGGCAATGATTTGCAAATGCTTGCTGTCTTGCAGTCACTGGAAAATTCCCCGGATGGGGATCATGATATCTGCCTGGAAGCAGCAGGGATAACACAGTCCGGTGGCAAAAGTGGATTCAAGAACAAATCGAGAACTGTGCCACAAACACCTTATGATGCTATCGATGTTTTTAACAATGCCGTCATAGCAGACCTCAAACATTTAAAGGCCAATAGAGGACCGGACAGTCTTCAATACAACATCCCCCGTACACAGTGGCGAGCAATGCAGTCTTTGAAGAACGATGACTCAATAGTGATTAAGCCCTCAGATAAGGGGGGGAACATTGTGGTGTTTGCTAAAGATCACTATGTTGAAGAGGCCATGAATCAATTAAAAGATACAGCATGCTACTTACCTGTGAATAGAGCAGTCTATGTAAATTGTATATCCACATTTCATCAGTTTCTGGCATCCTGGAGAAGTGAAGGGATGCTAGATACTGATGAATACAATTTTTTGTTATGTGAGTATCCTGTTCTCCCGACTTTTTACCATCTTCCAAAAGTCCACAAGGACGAAAAGAAACCACCTGGCCGACCCATAGTGGCATCTATTAACAGCCTTCTAGAGAATTGTCCTACTTACATTGACTTTTTTCTAGCGCCATGGGTCAAGAGTCTTAACTCATACATCCAAGATACACAGGATTTCCTCAGGTTAATTGAGGGGATTATGTGGGAGGAGGACATGCTGCTTATAACCCTGGATATAACAAGTTTATACACATGTATCAACCATCACCAGGGTATACAGGCAGTAAAATGTTTTTTGGATAAACGCCCTTTGAGATTCCAACGACATAACACCATGCTGTTGGAAATGGTACAGTTTTGCCTGGAAAATAATATTTTTATTTTTTCAGGTCAGCTATACAAACAACAACGAGGGACTGCGATGGGCACGTGCTTCGCCCCCAGTTATGCGAATCTTTTCGTTGGCTGGTGGGAGAAGCACGTGGCCTGGAAGGATACACCACATCATTGGTTTGAGAATGTCATATTGTGGGCCCGCTACATAGATGACTTGTTCATCGTGTGGCGAGGCAGCCGCACCTCGGCTGAGGAATATGTGGCTTTTCTCAATACCAATGATCTCAATCTGAAATTCAGTGGGCATATCAGCAATTATTCAACAAAGAGAGGGACTAAGGGCATATTTAACGAGGTCCAACGTACATGCCCCACAAGGACTAGTAAGCAAAAAATAAGTACGAGGTTCCTCTAGATGGTAAGAAAAGCGGGTAGGGGACTGATGTGGAGAAACAAGGAGGACCACTAAGTGTATGGTAAAGAGAAAAAAAAAGGGGGGGAAGATCCCTTTTAGGAACTAGGGCTCTCACACACCCAGCAAGCTAGGTGTCATGCTTCATCATATGAGCCTGCCCCTCGTCAGGTCGGCGCTGCAATACCTGACGGGCACCCGTACCGGGGCTCTTTGTCGGGGATCTTTTGTTCCTGCCGGTAGGTGCAGTGGGGGTAAGGGCCCTAGTGTGTAGATGTGATGTGTGGTGAAAGTAAAATAGGTCAGTTAATCCTAAAAACCTTTATTGGGAAGGTAAACTGCCTAGTGTAAAAGAATGAGAGGGGTACAGGACTAGTACTGGTGTATCTAGTGGTAAATGCCCAGCTCTCAGGTGATCGACATGTTTCGTGCCATTGTAGTCCTATAGATCAAGGCACTTCCTCAGGATCGAAAAAAACGCTATCTACACTTCAAAGGTAAGTGAATTTCTACATACCCAGGACACAGGTAGTTGACCTATGAAAAGTAAAAGAAAACATATATAGACAATATAAATATTATATTCAAACATACTCAGTCCTCAATGTCCACCAAGCTGTTATTTCTATTAAAAGGCCCCACGGATAGTGTGCTACCCAGTGCATACTAAATGTAGTTACTCAAACACACAGTATGTGATAGAGAATACGATACCGTGATATCTATTACCAAATATCTTCTCTAAAATATTATGGATAAAACAAAAATAGAGGCAACTAAGTAGATGCAATGGTCAGAACAAACAACTGACTCACCTGGTCTGTACATCAAGTTGCAACGGTTAATCAGCGGTACAAGAGGACACCAATTGAGTCCTAAAACAAGAATAAATAGAAGAATACAAAAAGAAACGTGGATCTGTTAAATAAGCTGAATCCGATCAGCTAACGGAATGGTAAATGCCAGAGGGGTGCAGAAACGGACGCTTGCCGGAAAAACAAGAGCCATCAAGGGAACCTGCCCGAGGTGTGTAGTCAGGTAAGCGGTACCCCCAATGCCAGGCGGGTCCCCAACAGAATTCAACAACCCGGTAGAACCAGGACTGAGGAACCAACTGGCATGCAAGGATCACCACGGGGCCCGGGAGGATACACGCCATGACCCGAAGTAACACTAGGGAGCCTCGTGATCTCAGGAGGGCAGTCGATTTACGGGGATGCAAGTACCGCCGCACACACTCACCTCTGATAGTTGTATGTCGTAACTAAAGCCAACTCACCGGCGAATTAACGCTCCTTGCGTTAAGACCTACCCTGCCGCCGACACCGGGATGGTAGCAGGCAGGGGGCCGGAGAAACATAAATCAGCGAGTCGCAGCCCACTTGTGGGCGGTTCCCATGACGTAGTACGGGATGCGTGAGGTCGTGAACCTAGTGACTGGTGACTCGGCTGGAATGAGTAGCACGCATGATAACTAAAGCAGCGGCCATATTAGAGTGTGAAAATGCTCCAAAGAATATATTTAAAGGAGATACTGAACTCTTAATAGAGTGTCCCTGTTGATGCTTAAAGGGACCTGACCAGGTGAAAAGTAACGAATAATAGTTCGAAACATCTATAACAAGGAATACTACGAGAACCAACGCCTAAAATTAAGGGGCGTGCTATAAACGTGAGCATGGAACCAAAACCAGTTATGAACAACCCAAAGATTAACTGTGAGAGAGTTGTAATATACAGCATGTGGAAAAAAGCATCGGAGGATTAGCAATCTAATGATCTGAAAGACCTGAAGGGAGTCAACCTCATAACTGCATAAGGTAGAACATCCAACAAGGTGGTGATAATGCACTAACAGATGCTAATATAGTCCCAAAGTTAAATACTGATATAGACACCTATACAGATGCTCGTCATGCTAACTAGAGTTACTCCATTCAAAAATGGAAGAGTGTAATCATGGCGTAACTCGTCATAGATAAGGGTGCATGGTCTATACTGTGTAAAGATGGGGGCCACAGTGTAGCTAATTCAAGTAAGTGCACCCCACGGTATATCATCATTGAGGCCCTTAGTATGTGTGGATAATCTATACACCCATCTTTGTTCAGCTTTGAACAGTACAGTCTTGGTTACCTGTGGGTATGTTTCTAGGACTATCCAACGCAATGTTTCAGGGGCATGTTGTGTATCCTTAAAATGTGTATACAATTTGGTGGTGACCCTTTGGCACCTGATATTACTTTTATGCTCTGTTATACGGGTCTTAATTGATCGCATAGTCATTCCTATGTATTGGAGACCACAGGGACAGACCAACATGTAAATACATCGTTTAGTGTTACAGTTCGTGTGTCTCTTCAGGGTCCATCTGAAGTTGGACGACAGGGCTATTTCTTTGGATGTAATGGTAAGCGGGCACACACTGCAAGAACCACATGGGTAGTGACCAGTGATTGCCGGAAGGCCCCACAGTGTCCTCTGTGTGTCGGTGTTGTGTTTCCTTGGTCTGGTGTGTATTAAGGTATCCTTAAGGTTACGAGTTCTTTTATACGCGAACCTGGGTTTGGGTAATTGTAGGTCACCAGTGTTTAAAATACCCCAGTGTTTCAAAATGATCCGTTTGATTCGTGAAGAATCTGGGGTAAATGATGTCACACACGTCAAGGTATCAGTGGTTAGTTTAGGATGTACTTCAAGTAGAGACTCTCTGGGGTTGTTCCTCACTCTCTTCAATGAATCTCTTATTTGTTTCTGTGGATAGCCCCTTGCCGTAAGATTAGATGCTAAAATATCGGCTTCTTTTTGTAATCACTAACCAATTTGCAATTGCGTCTAATGCGCAAGAATTGCCCAAATGGCAAATTATCTCTTAATGCTTTAGGGTGGTGGCTGTTGTACAGGAGTAAGCTATTGCGGTCAGTTGGTTTCTTATAGAGAGAGCTGTAGAGACTGCCTGCACTCAGTGTGATGTTTATGTCCAGGAAAGGGACGGTGGTATCAGAGATGTTGTGTGAGAATTTTAGGTACTCATTCTGGATATTGATCCATCGTACAAAATCTTCGCAGGTTGATCGACTTCCATGCCAAAACACCAAAATATCATCAATGAAACGTTTCCAAAGTTTCAAATTGTTGTAATATGGGTTAGTAGTGTTAAGGATTACTTCTCTTTCAAAAGCTGTCATGTAAAGGCACGCCAGACTAGGGGCAAAGGTACTACCCATAGAAGTACCCTGACTCTGATGAAATAGTTGTTGTTTGAATTCAAAGAAATTCTCAGTTAGAGCCAGGGTAGCGCAATCCATTATAAAGGAAATAGGGGTGGATGATGTACACTCCAATGTATTGAGGGCAGTTTCCACAACTGCTAGGGTGGCTCTCTGGGGAATATTTGTGTATAAAGCTTCTACGTCAAAAGTGACGAGAAAGTCAATGTCTCCAGTGTCTAATGTTCCCTCAATAATCCTCAAGATATCAGTAGTGTCTTTTACAAAGGTGGGGGTGTTTTTCACAATTGGTTGTAAAAAATGGTCGCAGAAGATGGAAAGAGGCTCGAGGATGGATCCGATCCCGGAGACGATAGGTCGACCAGGGACCGGTAGGACACCTTTATGAATTTTAGGAAGGGTGTAAAAATATGGTGTTCTAGGCTCCTTAGAAATTAAAAAATCAGCTTCCTTACGGCTGATCCACCCATTGGACTCTGCCTCGTAAACCATTGTGGAAATACTCGTCGTGAGACGTGTAGTAGGATCGGTTGTGATGGGAGTATAATATCTCTCATTAGATAGTTGGCGGATGCATTCTGCATCATAATCAGTTGTAGATTGTACTACCGTAGCCCCTCCTTTGTCCGCTTGTTTAATGGTGATGGTCACATCTTCCGCTAGAGCCCTCACTAAAGCTTCCTCTGTTTTGGAAAGGTTATGAAAAGGTGCCTTTCTATTTGGTAGGTCCATTTCGTTCAGAACTGCCTGCTCGAAGGCAAGGACTTCTACCGGAACCATGTTGTTATGTGGAGTAAAGGATGAGGGATTCCTTAGGCCTGAATCATTCTGTTCCCTAGGAACAGTATCTTTAAAGAAAGCTTTCAGTCGTATTGTGCGGAACCAATTATGTATCTCACATTGGTCTCTAAATTTATCTGGTTTGGGCGTTGGCACAAAACCTAGGCCCATCTGTAGTACCTTTTTCTCAGGTTCAGTGAGGGTACGGTGGGAAAGATTGACCACTAGGTCTTGTTTGCTCTTGTCTTGCTCCGAGTATCCATGCCACTGGTCGGTTGGTCTTGCCAATGGACCTGTTTGTTTACTCCTGTTCTGTTGCGTCCTCTTCCTCTGCCCCAACCTCTTTCTAAAAAAGGCCTATTGCTGTTGTTAAAGAATTGGGGTGGACCCTGGTAATATTGAGGGAATTGCCAGAAAGGAGGTGGTGGACCATGGTATAGTGAGGGGTCCTGGTAAGGTGGTCCCTGGTAGTATTGATTGGGGCGTCGGTTCCTTCTAGGTGTACTGTTGCCCCCACTGTTAGTACTTGAGTTGCTATCACTAGAGTCTCTCCTATCTGAGCTCTCGTCAGAGGAATAACTCGTTTTTGTGGAAGTGTAATCATCCCTAAGATAGGGGTAAGCCTTTTCTTTAGAGAATTTCTGAATATCTTTCTGAAGTTTGTTGATTTTCTGCTTCATGAGATATTCTTTATTGTCAGAAATTTCATTGTTGATTTCCGAAAGTTTACTTTTGTAGGCTGTAATCTGGATAGTAGTTTTTAAGGCCCCTTCAGATATCTGGATTCTCACTAAGAGGGCATCTGCCAACCTTCTAGCCGTGTTGATGATTAAAACCAACCAGTCCCTAGTGCACTTCCAAGCAACTAGGGACCATTCACTTTTGAAGGTGGCATCATCCAGGAATAGTCTGGGAAAGTTGTTAACTATCAAGCCTGATGGAGCAATATTAGCTCTAAGATATTCCGTCATGAGTGCGCCGTGAAGCGTGATCTTAAGCCACTCTCTTTTCAGTGTGGTCAATGTGTTCCAGTCATCAGAGTTGGAACCAGATGCTGAACTGCCATCACCACCTAAAATAGATGGTGTTCTGTCTAAAATGTCCGTGACTGCATCGTCGCCAAAGCTCAAACCTTGAGCTTGATCCATTGTTCCTCACAGGTATAGAGGACACAAGAGTAAAATGGGCCAGTCTAGGTCAGAGGGTGATCTGCTGGTAACCTGAAATAGAGTCCCACGGGAAAACCCGTGCTAGAACTATTCAACAAAGAGAGGGACTAAGGGCATATTTACATGCCCCACAAGGACTAGTAAGCAAAAAATAAGTACGAGGTTCCTCTAGATGGTAAGAAAAGCGGGTAGGGGACTGATGTGGAGAAACAAGGAGGACCACTAAGTGTATGGTAAAGAGAAAAAAAAAGGGGGGGAAGATCCCTTTTAGGAACTAGGGCTCTCACACACCCAGCAAGCTAGGTGTCATGCTTCATCATATGAGCCTGCCCCTCGTCAGGTCGGCGCTGCAATACCTGACGGGCACCCGTACCGGGGCTCTTTGTCGGGGATCTTTTGTTCCTGCCGGTAGGTGCAGGTTTTTTTTTTTTTCTCTTTACCATACACTTAGTGGTCCTCCTTGTTTCTCCACATCAGTCCCCTACCCGCTTTTCTTACCATCTAGAGGAACCTCGTACTTATTTTTTATTTTTTGCTTACTAGGCATATCAGCAATGCCAGTGTGGTCTATTTAGACCTGGAAGTATATGTGGCAGACGGGAAGATCTTAACCCGTCTGTATCGTAAACCTACAGCGGGCAATTCTGTCTTGCACGCAAGGAGTTTTCACCCTAGGAGCATGACTAATAACATCCCGTATGGGGAGCTCCTATGGTTGAAACGTAACTGCACGACAGAAGAGGAATATACTATTGCAAAGACAGAAGCATTCAGGAGATTCAGAACAAGGGGCTATTCTCTACAGACCCTTAAAACCGCTGAAACGAGGGCTGATACTCTTCTGAGACCAGAGTTACTGGTACCTAAGTCACATCATAAGAGTAGCCAAAGCACTGATATGAAACCCGCTAGAATGATCACACGCTACAACTCCAAAACACCGGAAATAACACACATCTTTAAAAAGAATTGGCATGTCCTCCAAACAGACTCTATCCTTAAAGATGTACTCCCTGCCCAACCTCTCATCACGCATAAACGCTGTAAATCCATCAATGACCACTTGGTGTTCAGTCATTATAATACATCACCTCGACCACAAGACAGTGTTACATGGTTTTTCCCGTGTATGAAATGCAAAGCATGTAGATATAGTCAGAAAACTAACAGCTACAGTACGTCCAATAGTGGACCTCAAAATAAGAAAATGATTAATCTATTGCTTAACTGTAATTCTGAATTCACGGTGTACTGTTTGGAGTGCCCTTGCCCAAAAAGGTATGTGGGTAGCACCATCCACCCAGCAAAAAAATGCATTTTGGAGCACATGCGTGCAATCTCGAAAAAAGACCCTACCTACCCAGTGGCACGCCACTTCGAGATTGCCCACAACGGTAACCGTGATCTAGCAAAATTATTTTGTATAGATCAGGTCCCCAAACATGAAAGAGGAGGTGACAGGGTGAGAAACCTATGGAAAATGGAGTCAAAATACATCATAGAACTCAATACTATGGTACCAATAGGTGTGAACACCACTGAAGAACTTTGGTCCCACTTGGACTGATCTGTACATGCTTAAAGAGTGTATAACAAGCAGAAAACAGATTATGATTTTTGAGTAGCTTGTCAGTGTTCTTTACATCATGCTTCTTATCAACTCTGTGACACTAAGGGGCCGATTCCGATCTCGGTCGGAGGCGCACCCAATAGCATTCGGTCGGGAAAAAAGCCATGCGAAAGCCTGTTTCCCGACCGATCCGTACAGCACACCGAACGAGTAAGTACGATGCGCACAACAGCAAAGAATCCGGCCGAGCCGTACTCACCCAAACAAGGTCCTGTTCCCCGACCGAGGCGAATCCGGAAACGCCGAATCGAGTCGCACAGAAGGAAAAATGCAGCTCCATCCGGCCGAACGAGTACGATGCGCTTTCTGTACGTGCCGAACCCGTCGCTACGCACGGCACGTCAAAGCATCCGGGAGAGGCGCACATAAGCTCCGATTCGCGCCACAACACGATCCACGGCTCCGAGACGAACACGCCAGCGAAGAGGACGAGGCGAAGCAACGAGCACGACGCGAAGCGACGAGGACGACGCGAAGCAACGAGAAGGACGAACGACACGAACCAACCATGAATCCCTTCGTCCCGATCATACCAATATTCTACATTTACTACCGGAACAGGCACGGACGCGTACGGCGCAGAAGGTAAGCCAGACATCAACCACAAAACACATACAACACGTACATGACACATCACACACACACAGAGGGATGCAGAATATACTTACACCAGCAACAGCAGCACCATAGGGGCGGGATGCCCATCACCAATGCCACATATGCACACAGGGGCCTGAATGCGCACCACCACCCTCACCCGGGGGGCTGGATGCCTACCACTACTACCACCCTCACCCAGGGGGCTGGATGCCTACCACTACTACCACCCTCACCCAGGGGGCTGGATGCCCACCACTACTACCACCCTCAGCCAGGGGGCTGGATGCCTACCACTACTACCACCCTCACCCAGGGGGGCTGGATGCCTACCACCACTACCACCCTCAGCCAGGGGGGGCTGGATGCCTACCACTACTACCACCCTTACCCAGGGGGGGCTGGATGCCTACCACTACTACCACCCTCACCCATGGGGGCTGGATGCCTACCACTACTACCACCCTCACCCAGGGGGGCTGGATGCCTACCACTACTACCACCCTCACCCAGGGAGGCTGGATGCCTACCACTACTACCACCCTCACCCAGGGGGGCTGGATGCCTACCACTACTACCACCCTCAGCCAGGGGGGCTGGATGCCTACCACCACCCTTAGCCAGGGGGGGCTGGATGCCTACCACTACTACCACCCTCACCCAGGGGGGGCTGAATGCCTACCACCACTACCACCTTAGCCAGGGGGGGCTGGATGCCTACCACTACTACCACTCTCACCCAGGGGGGGCTGGATGCCTACCACCACTACCACCCTCACCCAGGGGGGGCTGGATGCCTACCACCACTACCACACTCACCCAGGGGGGGCTGGATGCCTACCACCACTACCACCCTTAGCCAGGGGGGGCTGGATGCCTACCACTACTACCACCCTCACCCAGGGGGGGCTGGATGCCTACCACCACTACCACCCTCAGCCAGGGGGGGTTGGATACCTACCACTACTACCACCCTCACCCAGGGGGGCTGGATGCCTACCACTACTACCACCCTCACCCAGGGGGGCTGGATGCCTACCACTACTACCACCCTCAGCCAGGGGGGCTGGATGCCTACCACCACCCTTAGCCAGGGGGGCTGGATGCCTACCACTACTACCACCCTCACCCAGGGGGGCTGGATGCCTACCACCACTACCACCCTCAGCCAGGGGGGCTGGATGCCTACCACTACTACCACCCTCACCCAGGGGGGCTGGATGCCTACCACTACTACCACCCTCACCCAGGGGGGCTGGATGCCTACCACCACTACCACCCTTAGCCAGGGGGCTGGATGCCTACCACTACTACCACCCTCACCCAGGGGGGCTGGATGCCTACCACCACTACCACCCTCAGCCAAAGGGGGCTGGATGCCTACCACTACTACCACCCTCACCCAGGGGGGCTGGATGCCTACCACTACTACCACCCTCACCCAGGGGGGCTGGATGCCTACCACTACTACCACCCTCACCCAGGGGGGGCTGAATGCCTACCACCACCCTTAGCCAGGGGGGGCTGGATGCCTACCACTACTACCACCCTTAGCCAGGGGGGCTGGATGCCTACCACTACTACCACCCTCACCCAGGGGGGCTGGATGCCTACCACTACTACCACCCTTAGCCAGGGGGCTGGATGCCTACCACTACTACCACCCCCACTCATAGGATGGACAATGCATGACACAACCAGCACACCACAACCTAGGGAATGCAAGAAGAAGACATCCCCCCAACACCATGACAAGCGTGTGTAGACTGTGTCAAATGCCTACAACACCGAACATGACTTTGAACATACAATGTGACCCCCTAGCACATGTGCCACACATATATGTGTGTGGCACCCACAAATCAAGCAGGCCATGACCATTGTGGCAATGGGGTCCAAACCCCCATCATCACAGTGACCAAAATGTAAGTGTGGGGTCCATAGCTGAAGCACATTTTGAACATTGTGGCAATGGGGTCTAAACCCCCATCATCACAGTGACCAAAAGGTAAGTGTGGGGTCCATAGCTGAAGCACATTTTGAACATTGTGGCAATGGGGTCCAAACCCCCATCATCACAGTGACCAAAATGTAAGTGTGGGGTCCATAGCTGAAGCACATTTTGAACATTGTGGCAATGGGGTCTAAACCCCCATCATCACAGTGACCAAAAGGTAAGTGTGGGGTCCATAGCTGAAGCACATTTCGAACATTGTGGCAATGGGGTCCAAACCCCCATCATCACAGTGACCAAAAGGTAAGTGTTGACAAAGAAAGAGGTGCAACTGCCAAACTGCATGGATGATTCCTGGTCACAGAACAACAAACACATCAGTGGCAAAGTAGTGTATGTGTCCCATTGCAACATAAATTGGGGGAGCCAAATACTGCAGTGCAAATAAGACATACCTTTGGCCATGTGCAGACAAACAACACCCATGGGGGCTGACACCGTCAACAATCATCAATGACACAATGACAGAAGTGACCATCAGAATGCAGACCCACATATTTACACCAATGGGCACACACATGCAGATTCCCTGTGGAGACTGCAGATGTGAGGTGAACAGATACCATACCATGGCAGCAATGGGACACACAAACCATGATCATTGTGCTGACCGATGACCTAGGAGTCCCAGGGACAGCAGGGGAAACCCACCAAACTACATACAGCCAATGGCACACCCAAGATATGCCAATACAGTGGTGCAGATGCACAAACACAAACAGGCAGACCCACACTGCACAT
Organism: Calotriton arnoldi; assembly: GCA_963921515.1. Lineage (NCBI taxonomy): Eukaryota > Metazoa > Chordata > Amphibia > Caudata > Salamandridae > Calotriton > Calotriton arnoldi. The sequence continues at coordinate 745,232 of CAWUFW010001883.1, forward strand.
CATACACAACAGGTGAGGGGGTGCCAGTGTCCCCAGGCAACCACACAACACATGAGGAGACCTGAATACCAATCATACAGATGTGCATACAGTGCCACACAAAGGTAACTCATGGATCCAAATCCCCTATGTGGGCAAGCAGGCATTGTCAGATGAGAGGGAGCACAAATCACACATGTCACACAGGCACGTAGGGACAGCAACTGACACAGCAAGACACAGACACACCACAGCACCACCCCCAGGGCCCCCACAATGTGGTGACCCTGGGCTGCATTACAATCCCACTGTGATGACAAAGCTAAATGTGGTTCACACTGTGAACCACAGTCATGTGTCCTGAGCAACTAACTACCATCACACCTACACAAGCACAAATCAAACAGCATGGCCAGTAAGCCAAGGCCAACATGGAGGCAGGGGCCTAGCCGGGCAACAACTCTCATCTGCACACACTCAACACCACACCCCTCGACCTCCAACAATGTGCAGCAGTGAAGCACACATGCACTGGTGACATTGCACATGCACCCATGACTATTCCAGGGTGGTGGGTGGGAACCAAGGTGCAGAAACACATCACACATGGACACTCAACAAGACTCCTGAATGTCTGACACACTGCACACTACGCTGTACATGGACATGACGGCAATACCACACCAACCAATGGGATCCCAGCCACAGTCACACACCAATGAAGAAGCCAAGGTCACCCACAAAGAACACACATAGACAACAACCAACATTGCAGCCCGGACCCTGAGGAGTGCCAGCAGTCACACTCACAACGTGTCACAATCACTGAAAGATAACACAAACTGGAAATCACATGACAGGGGCAAACAACAAGTGCCAAGGGGAAACCTGACTGTGACCCATCTGCGTCTGCACACAAACTCAGCCCTGACAGCAAACACACCTATGGGTGACACCCTGATGACCAGTAATGTGCCATGCACCCACATCACAGAGAACCCAGGGCGAAGACTTTGGGGGAACATAGGTCAACTCAGCTAGCATCACAAACAGGTACAACACTAGGGATCACAGCATGCACAGCTAAACGGAAGTGAACACACAGACATGCACATACAACACACACCTTGGGCGCAGGCAATGTCACAGGAGTACACACTGCGTCAAAAAAGAAGAGAAGGGGGGGACCAAGAGCCTGTTAAGGTCCAGTGTCCGTGCTCCATAAGTGAACGTCAAATCACAGGAGACACTGTTCCAAGATAGGGGTGCAAAAATGTCACCCTCTCATCAACAAGAAAAGATAAAGAATAGAGTCAAAAAAGAGGGAGAGGAAATAGAGAGAGGCAAAGATATCTCCCCAGTATCAAGGATCCAATCCCGAAGGGGAGGGCCAAATCTTGCCTCTTAGTAGCCCTCACACACCCCAAGGGATGTCATGCTTCATCATAGGGCCTGTGCTCCTCGTCGGGCCGGCGCTGCAATGCCAACGGGTCCCCGAAGGGTCACTTTTGCGGAGATCTTTTAAGAGAAAAGCCGTAAGATGAGTGCAGGTATGTGGGGCGGATCCGAAGGTGGAAGTGATAAAGGACGTGCAGTGAAAAGTGCTCAAAATTAAAACTACCTAGGAGTATCCACAAGAAGAATTTTAATCACGTGGTGCCCCTGGTAGACTAAAAAACCCGAAGGTAAGTAAGTTACTGTGGGGCTGTATGTGCCCAAGTAACTATTCCAAGGTCGACATGTTTCACGCCTAGTGTGTCTGAATGATCAATGGCGTTTCCTCAGGACCTAACAGTGAAGATTATAAGATAAGTGCACGTAAAAAGGGGGTTCCAAAATAAGGATGGTAACCCACAAAAGTGAAAGGTATGTCTGGGCAATCCGCACAACTGTGTTCCTTACAGTTTGGTTACTATCTAAACTATAGATGTGCCCTAAACAATGAAGTACCCTCACATCTAGGGGAGAAATCTCCCGAGGCTAGTACATGCTGGACGCCTGCACCTTATTGGGATTGCGTCGGGTGCCGGCTCACTCGCACCTACCCTCTACCAGCGACTGCCTGCTGGTAGAGGGTAGGTGCGAGTGAGCCGGCACCCGACTCAATCCCAATAAGGTGCAGGCGTCCAGCATGTACTAGCCTCGGGAGATTTCACTCCCTAGATGTGAGGGTACTTCATTGTTTAGGGCACATCTATAGTTTAGATAGTGACCAAACTGTAAGGAACACAGTTGTGCGGATTGCCCAGACATACCTTTCACTTTTGTGGGTTACCATCCTTATTTTGGAACCCCCTTTTTACGTGCACTTATCTTATAATCTTCACTGTTAGGTCCTGAGGAAACGCCATTGATCATTCAGACACAATAGGCGTGAAACATGTCGACCTTGGAATAGTTACTTGGGCACATACAGCCCCACAGTAACTTACTTACCTTCAGGTTTTTAGTCTACCAGGGGCACCACGTGATTAAAATTCTTCTTGTGGATACTCCTAGGTAGTTTTAATTTTGAGCACTTTTCACTGCACGTCCTTTATCACTTCCACCTTCGGATCCGCCCCACATACCTGCACTCATCTTACGGCTTTTCTCTTAAAAGATCTCCGCAAAAGTGACCCTTCGGGGACCCGTTGGGCATTGCAGCGCCGGCCCGACGAGGAGCACAGGCCCTATGATGAAGCATGACATCCCTTGGGGTGTGTGAGGGCTAATAAGAGGCAAGATTTGGCCCTCCCCTTCGGGATTGGATCCTTGATACTGGGGAGATATCTTTGCCTCTCTCTATTTCTTCTCCCTCTTTTTTGACTCTATTCTTTATCTTTTCTTGTTGATGAGAGGGTGACATTTTTGCACCCCTATCTTGGAACAGTGTCTCCTGTGATTTGACAGGAGTACACACTGCCATGAGGGGACTCCACTCCTGTGTGAGGAAAGCTGTGCCATATGTTGCCTCAGTAGGGCCCCATCATGTCAGCTGAGCACTTGGTCACACAATCATCAATTAGCACCAAAAAGAGGGCTCCCGTAACATCAGCCTGGTCATAGAAGTGCCAACGGAATCATCAGCACAGATCCAACACACTTGTATAGCAATGTTGCACTGACAACACAGATGAGTCCTTCCCCATTGATGCCCAAACCTGCATGTCCACTGGAGATGGCCACACGGTCATGGAAGTAGACGAATTGAACAATGGCAGGCACAACAGATGTGCAGGGGTGGAAGCCACAGATGTGAAATAGGCAATCTAAGTAGGAAATCCCATTGCCAAATACTGAACACATGACACCCTCAGATGCTGCTATGGATGACATGGATACACCACAGGATAGGACACATTCCCCCTGGACCACATGGGTTCCTGCACAGTAACACTTCATTATCATGAGACCAAATATCACCATCACTGCAGCAAGGGCATGGTTAGCATCATCAACATCATGTACATCAGAAGCAAAAGCACTAAAGAACAGAAAGTTGCTTTATTCAGCATATGTGGCATTAAAAGTAGAAGTCCAGTAGAAAATAAACAAAGGCCAATGGCCAGTCCATCTACAAAGTCACAAGTGGGTGACAGTGGCAGATGCCACCCTACACATGCCTGCACAAAACCAGGGACAATCCACTAGGAGGGGCAACCGGGGGGGTAGGCCAGGCACCGCAGGGACAGGATCAGGGCTCACCAGGAGGAAGCAGGGAAGGGGCGGTGGGTGCTGGAGAGCCACTGACAACTGCAGTGGAGGTGTCTGACATGGTGTGTGCCGGCACTGGGGGGCATGGCTCAGATGTTGTGGGTGCCGGCACGACTGCAGTGGACCCTGCAGATGGAGTGGACAGGTCCGCCACTGCAGTGCCCAAGTCAGACAGGGTGGTAGTGGACTCCACTGCAGTGCCTACCACCAGGGGAGGAGAATGGGGAACAGGCAAGGTGGGCTGGACAGAGGGGAGGACACCCTCACCACATCAGTGGCACAGACAAGCGCAGCGGGGGTGTGGTGCCGGGAGAGCAAGTGGCAGGGGGAGAAGGCCGGATCCTCTTGGGGATGGTATATCTGTGGGTGGGGGAACCTGGGGCAGGGTGTGGTGGGGGCACCTGTGGAGTGGGGGCCTGAGGGATGGAGGAAGGAGACCTGGTGCTTGAGCTGCAGGGTGGCGGCGGGGTCTTGCTCTTACCACTCCGGGGGGACTTGCGGGTGGAGGCCTCAGTCTGTCTGCGCCTGGGGGAGGGTGTCCGGGGGCGAGGGGCACTCTGCTCCATGTGGGGGGGCTTCCTCTTCCCCCTGGATGCTGGAGTAGCTGGATCGGAGGGGAAGAGGCCGAGGTCACTGAGGAAGAGGCGCTGGGTCTTTGGGGTTGCAGGTGAGGCAAGGGAGGGTGCTTTGGAGGGAGAGGCAACTGAGGACTGCGCAGTGCCCGTGGATGCGTGTGTGTGTACCAGGGCCCCATCCCCTGTGAGTCTGGTTTCAGTCCCCTGACTGTGCGTGCGTGTGCGTTTTGTTTGTGGCGTGTGTGTCTGTGTGCTGGGCGTGTGTGTGCTGGTGTGTGCCTGTGCCGGTGTGTGTGTGCTTGGGACGGGTAAGGTGCTGGGGAGTGTGGATGGAGCAGAGGCAGGAGGGGTGAGGGACTGTCTGAGGAGGGACACTGCTGCAGTCAGGGAGGAGTCCATGGACCTATTGCCCCTCTGTAGGTCAGACATGCCCGATGAGATGCCCTCCATGAACGACACCAGCTGAGTCAACAGAGCGGTGTGCGCATGGAGGACACTCAGCATGGCTGTCTGCCCTACATGGAGCTGGCGAAGGAGGTACACAGACTCCTCACTCAGGGCAGCAGGGGACACAGGGGCAGGGGGTGCGGTGCCTGGCCCAAAGGAGACACGCTCCCGAACATGGGAGCCTCCACGGACCTGGGGAATGGGAGCCGATGGGAGGGCGGTGGTGGTGCTGGTGGTGGCGGGGACAGCAACACTAGCTGGGGTGTGGTGGCTGCTGACACCCGCCTCCATAAGGGAGTCATCCTCCGAGTTGCTCTGGTCCTCAGCTGAGGTGGATGGTGCTGAGGACTCCTCGGTGTGGCTCCCTCGCCCTCCGTGCCACTGGGTCCCTCCGACCACTCCTCGGCTGCTGACCCAGTCTGGCTCTCTGGCTCCTCCTGGTCCGTGGAGCTGTCCCCTTCCGTGGCCGTGGATGTATCTGCAAACAATGGGGAAACAGACAGACATCAGTCACCTGCACCAAACGCACACACCACTGTGAGCACAGCACATTACAGAGCAAGCCCTGGCATCATTAGTTGTACATTGCTAAAAGTGCCCTAACTGAACAGGAGAAGCCAATTGTCAGTCTGATGCCAAGCATGGCACTCACATCCCACATGGCCTTGCACCCATCTGTCTGGTGTCTGTTGTATTGCAACACCTCAGTGTGGACACATGCACCAAGTACACAGTAGTTGGACAGTGCAGAGGACACGGTGTGGCATGTGGACATGCACACATCACAGCTCTTGCCACTGAGTCAGTACAGGTTTCCGGATGAAAGGGATGCCCAGAGTCAAATAGGAAATGCATGTGAATCATACCAGTGACAGACACCATGATGCACCCATGTCCTGATAGGCATCGCCACAATGGTGTGCATGTAGCACATGTCACTCCCCTGCAGGACCACCAATAAGTTGACACATGCCATGGCAGAGGCATGACTGCTAAGTCATACATCACTGTCTCAGTGATGTTTGACTTGGCAGCCAGACAACAACACTATGCACTGTGTCACAATAGTAGGTCATGGGGAATGCAAGTCCTGGAGCTGCACAAGTGCACATGTACATCCCCCACACAACACATCATCTTAACCCTCATCTGTCCAGGTCATACCTATTGGACATATGGGAGACCTGTGACACTACCCTCTGAACCTGAGCCCCTCACAATCTGCTGTGAATGGGGAACAGCTGCCTGAACTTCACATTCGCATACCCCAGTCTGCACGGGCAGCTGATCAAACACCTATGTGACACACAAGTATCGTCTCCTATGGTCACATCTCCAGGGGCATGCTGAGCCCCTACCAAGAAACACCCCAGCAGTCCTGGCAACTAATCCACAGCACACTGACACAGAGGCAGACACCTGAGGGGTCAAATCACTGCGCACAATGTGTCAGCTGATACACGGGAGTGGGAGTACAGAGTGCATTGCATGGCCTGGAGTAGGCATGACTGTCCTGCTCCACATGAATGAGGGATGAGCCCTGGACAGTGGATAGCTGGCTATGTATGTGTGACACACGTAATCTGCACACTCCTGGGGCCCAAACATTGTTCCCAACCGCTGCATGGGCGTGTGCCACATACCCCAGGCACATGTGGTGGCTCAGCACAGCAAGTGGACCGCATATCAAAGCAACACGCAGATTACATGTCCGAACACAGGCGTTGTGTGAACAATGGACCCACCCATGATGCCCACAACAGAGTTAGGGAAACAGATGCTGTCCCCCACCTTTAGTGAAGCAAACTGCAAGGACACAGTCCCAAGTGACACAATTCCCTGAATGTAAGGGCCACACCTGGGTATCAGATGAGCAGTGGGCAGTGCACAATAGAGGGACATGGCTCCTGGACAACATGACTGCTGCACTGTGGCAGTTGAACCAGGCCAGAGGAGGGCACAAAGCATGTAATACAGAGTTCACAGTGCAGTCTTTGACTCACCCCCTCCTTGCTGCTGTCTGGCCTTCAGCTGCCCATCCAGGTCTGGAAACACCACCGCCAGGATCTGGAGCATGTGGGGGTCAGGGTCCATGTTCCGCCCCTCCTGCGAGGAGGCGACAGCTTCAGCTGGACCCGTGCAATCCTCCGGGTCCAGCCCCGAAGGTCCTGCCACCTCTTCTGGCAGTTGCGGATCCGGCGCTTGTAGACCCCCACGGACCGGACAGCCCGGACGATGTCCTTCCAGATCTCCTGCTTCCGATGGGCATTAACCTGTCAGGATGACAAAGTGAAAAGGCCATTACTACACATGCAACATATCCGTGCATGACACAGTTGTATATACATGTCTCAATCACAGGGGCACATGATGTACACAGGCAGTGCAAAGCTGCCCATGGACAGTTTGCCAGACGTCACTACATGGTATCATTGCATGGGAAGTAAAACCTTGTTCAAATGCACTGTCACTGCACCATACCTGTCCAGTGCATGTCACTACACACTATGGGGGGTGACAACTACTCAGTGAGCCTGCTAGCCAGTGGCGTGCAGACTTTCAGCCTTGCTAGTCAGACAATATGCAAATTCAGAAAGGCAGTGCACAGAACACTCACCTGCTCCCCTAGTGTCCCATACAGCTTGCTGTACTGTGGAAGTAGGCTGTCCAGCAGGGCCTGGTTCTCTTCAAGGCTGAAGGCTGGGGCTCTCTCCACAGTACGTGCCATTGCAGGGTCCAGAGGGGCAGAGACAGCAGCAGTGCAGTGGCAGATGTCGTCCTGGAGCATGTAGTGCAGGCAAGTGAGCTCTCAGGGGAACAGCCAGCAATATATATGTGCTGGAGAGGCAGATACTGTCCCTTGTGTCCAAAGTGATAGGTCCAAGTCGTTTGCATCTTCTGAATCTGGCCAATCCATGGAATAGCAGCACCAAAACACGCCCACAGCATCCTTCAAATCTTCAACTTCATGACATACATGATTTTGCAACATTGTTGTGGGTGACCAACTGATTTTCCAGCAACCGACTCGTTCGAAATTCGAAACGCGTCCGTTGCCAGGCAAGCCCATTGTCAATGGGTGCGCACCGATCGGTCCATTGCGGTACAACGCGTACAGGGGTACAACGCGTACCCGCACACATTGAATGCAATGGTCCGGCCGGGGGCACCGATCGGTCCATTGCTGTTCAACGCATCACTGTACATGTGACTGGCATATGTCAGCATGCCTGTCTCAGATGGACATATGCCAGCCACAGATAGCTCCCAGGGAGTGAGGGGCACACCTACATCACGACAGCCTGTCCAAACTTTATCATAAGGCATGTAAGGCTGCATTTCCTATTGTGTGTATGTTGGTGTACATGTTGTCCTGTGGGTGTCACCTGTGGGCAGCCACCCCCAGGCTGTGCACGTGTTCATGGGGACAGGATCCTGGGTGTTACGTGTACATGACCACTGTGATGTGCAACTGTTCATATCTGTGCATGTGCCATGGTCACATTTCACGGTGGTGTATGTGTATGTCATGTCACATACCCCGTGAGTCCCATGTGGGACGGTATGTTTGAGCCAGGGTGTCCCAGTGGCACAATAGTGATGGTCCTCCACAGTCTTTGTGCATGTAGTGTTTACAATGTCTCTGATTTCATGTGCACAATGGGAGACAGTCTCCACATCCAGGTTGTGTGTGCATGGACTTTGATGTTGTGCGTGTGTGTGTCACAGACGTCCATGTCTGTCCTGCCGTGGCAAGTGGGACCACTACCTGTGGGGGTCATGGTTGTTTTGCTGGGGTGTATACATGATACTCCATGTAATGCCAGTGTCCATGTGGCAATACAGGGTCCCTGGGAATGTACCTGTCGTTGAGCTGTGGTGCCTGGGGCACATCTGTCCTCACATGTCACTGTGGGGGTGATTGTGACACGGCAGCAGGAGATGGGAACTGTGACACGGCCTCATGATATCCAATGGGCCAACCTGGGACTAATTGATGCCACCTGTTGGACCGTGTTGACAGATGTTGGCCATGTATGTACCATACATGTCCTTACCGAACTGCACACTTCATGTAGTTGTGCCTCATAATGATGTATGTTGGGATATTGAGTGTGTTCAATGCCGCATATGTGGGGTGACTGACAATCTTGCTTACTTCTCCTCTGCACTGCAGGGCTCCTGCTGTCCATCGACCATTCCCAGACCTGGCAACGATGGTGGAACGGGACAGCATACGACGGTACCGCTTCACCAGGCAGCTGATTGAGGATTTGGCAGTGCAGTTATCCCCACATTTGCAGCCTGGCCGGCCGTATCCTACAGCGCTGACCCCCAAGGTGAAGGTGATGGCAGCCCTGCACTTCTTTGCCACCGGTACCTTCCAACATACTGTGGTGACTGCTGGTGGGATGTCACAGACCATGTTGAGCCGTCTGCTCCGCGATGTTTTGGCGGCAATGTTGCTATTCCTGAACCGGTACATCTATTTCCCTAGACTGCGACGACTCACTGACGTGAAGAGTGACTTTTATGCCCTGGGGAGGATGCCGCATGTCATTGGCTCCATTGATGGGACACATGTGGCTTTGGTACCACCACAGGCCCAGGAGCAGGCCTACAGGAACCGCAAGCACTACCACTCGGTCAATGCACTGGTGGTGTGTCTTGCAGACATGACCATCACACATGTGTGTGCCCGTTTCCCTGGTTCAGCACACGATGCCTTTGTGATGAGGAGTAGTCGCATCCCCAGGATGATGGCACAGATGCAGAACCAGCGTGCCTGGCTTGTCGGTGTGTACTGACTTTGTGCCATTGTGTGTGATCTGATCTGTAGTATTCCGCCCACTTTTCCAAGTCAGCTAATGTGCACTTGTCTGTCCGTAGGTGACTCGGGATACCCCAACATGCCGTGGTTGCTGACACCCCTCAGGAACCCTGTGACACCAGCCCAGATGCGCTACAATGAGGCACATGGTCGGACCAGGAGAGTGATTGAGCGGACATTTGGTCTCCTGAAGAGCCGCTTCCGCTGCCTGGACAAGACCGGAGGGTCCCTCCCATATGCCCCTGCGAAAGTGTGCAAGATTATCATCGTCTGCTGCATGCTCCACAACCTGGCAGTGCGGAAGGAGTTGCCTCTCATCCAGGATGACAATGACCAACATCCGCCACCTGTGGAGGATCCTGGCCTGGACCACGATGCCAGTGACGATGATGATGATGATGATGATGGTGATGTCCGCACACAGCTCATCACCAACTTCTTTAGCTGAATGTGAGTATCCTGAGGTGTCATGTCAATGATGTGAGTTGGCATGATGTGTAGGTGGTGCTCTGGTGCTGTTGGAGTGTGTCCATGGGCTACTTGACTGGATGTGTGTTGCGATGTGTGCTTACAGGTGGGCTGTACTCCCCAACAGTGTTGACATGCTAACTTGGTTCTGGGTGGGTATCTTGTAACATGTATTGTGCATGAGTTTTGCTGTTCTGTCCTGTACTCCATTGCTTTTGACTGTGTGTCATTTCTGTCCTTCACAGGGTACTTTCAGATTCGTTTGGTCAACTGTGTCTACCGACGACGTGATTGCACTTCCAGGCTGGTAGCTGTTGTGTCCCTACAGGTGATGTGCGCCACACCCATGGACTTCCTTCCATCTACAGTTGTTGACTGTGTGCCCGCTGCCAGGTGGGATTACCTTGCATCTGTAGTGGTTACGACATGTTGCAACTGTGTAATAAACCTGTGCTTCACTTTGTGATGTGCGTTGTCTGTGGTCACACATTTGACTGCCATTTGCTTACTGCACCTGTGGGCTACTTGACTACAACTGGGAATGGGTGTGGTGTCTGGGCATTGCACCGTCTTCCCTGGCAACATCAGTGTAGGCAATGAGTCAGATGGCCTAGGTGTGTATGTGTTGTGTAGCCCTGGTGGTGTGTCTCCCTCATATGTGTCACGTTGCCTTTACTCACATGCCTGTGTTGTCCTTGCTGTTGCAGTTCGCATACACAGTGTAATTTTGCAGTTCATCATCCCCATTACAGCACCCACGTTGGAATCACAACAGAGGCAAGTATGGTGTATTAGTGTGTTTATTGTGATACATTTGTGTGAATAGTGCATAGGATGGGTAGTGCTGTACATAAATCTTGCAATCCGAAGTTCCTAGGTGAATTGAAAGTCCTGGTAGACAGAATCCCCAGTATCGGGGCCACAGTTGTCTGACACATTGGTCCAACTTGTACTCCCCATGCAATGTGTGGGAGTAGTGTTGCCGTCAACAGGGTGAACAGTCTGTGCACAAAGGTGAACATCCAGAACAGGTTCAGGCTTCCTGGGAGTTGCGCTTGGCCATCGGCCTCTCACTTGCCCCTCCTCGGACGACCCCTCTTCTTGGGGGGGGGCCCTCAAGTACAGGCTGCTGCGGTGCAGGGAACTCTCCGCCAGAGTCATCCTCTCTCCCTGTGGCAGTTGCAGTTTGTTCGGCACCAGATGTTGTTGGCACACAGGGAGGTGTGGACTGGTTGCTGTTCATCTGGCGGAGGCATTGTAAAATGTCCCTGTGCACCGCCGTCATCTCATGCAGTGCATCCCACTTGGACTCCACGCGGGACATGTGTGAGTCCACGCGGGACATGTGTGACTCCACGTGGGACATGTGGGAGTCCAAGTGGGCATGATGGGCAGCCTGCTGCTGTTTCATGTCTCTGAGGAGCCCCACTACCTGGCTGAGGTCTCCGGTGCTGGACTGGTACGCATCAGCTATGCGTACCAGTTGTGGGTCATCATGCACACCAGCAACCTCTGCAAGCAGCGACCTCTGTCTCCCACCCCTCCCACCACCCCTGCTGACATGTGCAGTGTGTGCAGTGGCACGCACAGATGACCCTGGTCCACCTTGGGGGTTGGTGGTGGTGGTGGTGTCCATGGCCCCAGGTTGGTCCAGGGTCCCTGTGCTGGTGTTGCTCCTTGTTCTGTCCATGTCGGCAGGGATGGTATTTGTGGTGACAGTCGTTGGAGGGGTGGGTGCAGGGGGTGCAGCTGGTGGTCCTGCTGGTGCTGCATGTAGACTTGCACCGGATGTGCCAGGTTGGTCTTCATCGTCCGAGGAGGACAGAGGCTGTACGACGCCAGTGAGCTCCGCATCCTCTTGAGCCTGGGACTGGGACTCCTCAGCGTCTGCTGCTGTGTCCCCATCATCACCTGTTTTTGGGAGACACACACAATGTATGTTATGTTTCTGCAGGCATCAATGGTTGACACACATGAGAGTTGTGACTGTGCCTCTGGGTGCGGGCCTGTACATTGCATTGTCCTAAGTCGTCACAGTCAGGGGTTGATATTGGTGTGGCACATTGGCCTGCATTATTTGGGCATTTCTATGTATTTTTTGGGGTGTGAACATGGTCTGCATTGGTTGTGTTTGGTTGACAGCCGGCCCTCCTTCCCACCCACCCAGCCAGTCAGTTATCCCACCATGGAACGTGCTTGCATTGCAGGGAGTGGAAGTTGTCTCTCAGGATGTCAGTCAGTGGTGTCCTGCTGTTTGTTGGTGCACAGTTGCCAGCAGGGCCTTGTGCTCCCCACAGCAGTAGCCGGTGTCAGCCATCTTGTGAGTCCTTCTCCACTCCCTGTGATGTGAGCATGGTTCAGGGTGGTGTTGATGGGACAGTTGTGGGGGTGAGCTATGTCTGTGACTACGACTCCCATCATGCTATTGCCTCCACCCCCTTCCCAGCATGCCCATACTTACTTGCTTTTGTGGGGAGTTCAGTGTGTGTGGGTGTGAGAGCAATGGCAAGATGGCTGACAGTGGTGTCCTGCTGTTGGTTGGTGTGCAGTACCCAGCATGCCCTTGTGCTCCTCACGACACAGCAACAGTGTCAGACATCTTTGATGGGCCTTTCCACTCTCTGTGGGATGTGCATGCGTGAGTGTGAGCTTGCTGGGCCATGTGGTGGGGGATGTAGAGCTGTGACTACGACTCCCATCATGCTATTGCCTCCACCCCCTTCCCAGCATGCCCATGCTTCCTTCCTTTTGACTCTGCTTCCCTGTGGGGTGGGCTGGCTGTGCTGACAGGATGGCTGGGAGTGTTGTCCTGGCAGTTGTTTTGCTAAAAGTCCCAAGAGTGTCCCTGTGCTTCACACAACATAACCCAGGGTGGTGGTTCTTTGTGGGATCTTGTGTTAGGATGGGGGCATTGCATTCTACCAGGTTGGTTCTGTGGAGTTTGTGTTGGGGGTGTGTGAGGGGAGGTGCTTGTGACTATGGTTAGTGCTGCAAGTCCTCCTTCCCACCCAGCCAGCCAGATATCCCACCATGGAACGTGCTTGCATTGCAGGGAGTGGAAGTTGTCTCTCAGGATGTCAGTCAGTGGTGTCCTGCTGTTTGTTGGTGCACAGTTGCCAGCAGGGCCTTGTGCTCCCCACAGCAGTAGCCAGTGTCAGCCATCTTGTGAGTCCTTCTCCACTCCCTGTGATGTGAGCATGGTTCAGGGTGGTGTTGATGGGACAGTTGTGGGGGTGAGCTATGTCTGTGACTACGACTCCCATCATGCTATTGCCTCCACCCCACTTCCCAGCATTCCCATACTTACTTGCTTTTGTGGGGAGTTCAGTGTGTGTGGGTGTGAGAGCAATGGCAAGATGGCTGACAGTGGTGTCCTGCTGTTGGTTGGTGTGCAGTACCCAGCATGCCCTTGTGCTCCCCACGACACAGCAACAGTGTCAGACATCTTTGATGGGCCTTTCCACTCTCTGTGGGATGTGCATGCGTGAGTGTGAGCTTGCTGGGCCATGTGGTGGGGATGTAGAGCTGTGACTACGACTCCCATCATGCTATTGCCTCCACCCCCTTCCCAGCATGCCCATGCTTCCTTCCTTTTGACTCTGCTTCCCTGTGGGGTGGGCTGGCTGTGCTGACAGGATGACTGGGAGTGTTGTCCTGGCAGTTGTTTTGCTAAAAGTCCCAAGAGTGGCCCTGTGCTTCACACAACATAACCCAGGGTGGTGGTTCTTTGTGGGATCTTGTGTTAGGATGGGGGCATTGCATTCTACCAGGTGGGTTCTGTGGAGTTTGTGTTGGGGGTGTGTGAGGGGAGGTGCTTGTGACTATGGTTAGTGCTGCAAGTCCTCCTTCCCACCCAGCCAGCCAGATATCCCACCATGGAACGTGCTTGCATTGCAGGGAGTGGAAGTTGTCTCTCAGGATGTCAGTCAGTGGTGTCCTGCTGTTTGTTGGTGCACAGTTGCCAGCAGGGCCTTGTGCTCCCCACAGCAGTTGCCAGTGTCAGCCATCTTGTGAGTCCTTCTCCACTCCCTGTGATGTGAGCATGGTTCAGGGTGGTGTTGATGGGACAGTTGTGGGGGTGAGCTATGTCTGTGACTACGACTCCCATCATGCTATTGCCTCCACCCCACTTCCCACCATTCCCATACTTACTTGCTTTTGTGGGGAGTTCAGTGTGTGTGGGTGTGAGAGCAATGGCAAGATGGCTGACAGTGGTGTCCTGCTGTTGGTTGGTGTGCAGTACCCAGCATGCCCTTGTGCTCCCCACGACACAGCAACAGTGTCAGACATCTTTGATGGGCCTTTCCACTCTCTGTGGGATGTGCATGCGTGAGTGTGAGCTTGCTGGGCCATGTGGTGGGGGATGTAGAGCTGTGACTACGACTCCCATCATGCTATTGCCTCCACCCCCTTCCCAGCATGCCCATGCTTCCTTCCTTTGACTCTGCTTCCCTGTGGGGTGGGCTGGCTGTGCTGACAGGATGGCTGGGAGTGTTGTCCTGGCAGTTGTTTTGCTAAAAGTCCCAAGAGTGGCCCTGTGCTTCACACAACATAACCCAGGGTGGTGGTTCTTTGTGGGATCTTGTGTTAGGATGGGGGGCATTGCATTCTACCAGGTAGGTTCTGTGGAGTTTGTGTTGGGGGTGTGTGAGGGGAGGTGCTTGTGACTATGGTTAGTGCTGCAAGTCCTCCTTCCCACCCACCCAGCCAGCCAGTTATCCCACCATGGAACGTGCTTGCATTGCAGGGAGTGGAAGTTGTCTCTCAGGATGTCAGTCAGTGGTGTCCTGCTGTTTGTTGGTGCACAGTTGCCAGCAGGGCCTTGTGCTCCCCACAGCAGTCGCCAGTGTCAGCCATCTTGTGAGTCCTTCTCCAGTCCCTGTGATGTGAGCATGGTTCAGGGTGGTGTTGATGGGACAGTTGTGGGGGTGAGCTATGTCTGTGACTACGACTCCCATCATGCTATTGCCTCCACCCCACTTCCCAGCATTCCCATACTTACTTGCTTTTGTGGGGAGTTCAGTGTGTGTGGGTGTGAGAGCAATGGCAAGATGGCTGACAGTGGTGTCCTGCTGTTGGTTGGTGTGCAGTACCCAGCATGCCCTTGTGCTCCCCACGACACAGCAACAGTGTCAGACATCTTTGATGGGCCTTTCCACTCTCTGTGGGATGTGCATGCGTGAGTGTGAGCTTGCTGGGCCATGTGGTGGGGGATGTAGAGCTGTGACTACGACTCCCATCATGCTATTGCCTCCACCCCCTTCCCAGCATGCCCATGCTTCCTTCCTTTGACTCTGCTTCCCTGTGGGGTGGGCTGGCTGTGCTGACAGGATGGCTGGGAGTGTTGTCCTGGCAGTTGTTTTGCTAAAAGTCCCAAGAGTGGCCCTGTGCTTCACACAACATAACCCAGGGTGGTGGTTCTTTGTGGGATCTTGTGTTAGGATGGGGGCATTGCATTCTACCAGGTGGGTTCTGTGGAGTTTGTGTTGGGGGGGTGTGAGGGGAGGTGCTTGTGACTATGGTTAGTGCTGCAAGTCCTCCTTCCCACCCACCCAGCCAGCCAGTTATCCCACCATGGAACGTGCTTGCATTGCAGGGAGTGGAAGTTGTCTCTCAGGATGTCAGTCAGTGGTGTCCTGCTGTTTGTTGGTGCACAGTTGCCAGCAGGGCCTTGTGCTCCCCACAGCAGTTGCCAGTGTCAGCCATCTTGTGAGTCCTTCTCCACTCCCTGTGATGTGAGCATGGTTCAGGGTGGTGTTGATGGGACAGTTGTGGGGGTGACCAAGATCAGTGACTACGACTCCCATCATGCTATTGCCTCCACCCCCTTCCCAGCATGCCCATGCTTCCTTCCTTTTGACTCTGCTTCCCTGTGGGGTGGGCTGGCTGTGCTGACAGGATGGCTGGGAGTGTTGTCCTGGCAGTTGTTTGGCTAAAAGTCCCAAGAGTGGCCCTGTGCTTCACACAACATAACCCAGGGTGGTGGTTCTTTGTGGGATCTTGTGTTAGGATGGGGGCATTGCATTCTACCAGGTGGGTTCTGTGGAGTTTGTGTTGGGGGTGTGTGAGGGGAGGTGCTTGTGACTATGGTTAGTGCTGCAAGTCCTCCTTCCCACCCAGCCAGCCAGATATCCCACCATGGAACGTGCTTGCATTGCAGGGAGTGGAAGTTGTCTCTCAGGATGTCAGTCAGTGGTGTCCTGCTGTTTGTTGCTGCACAGTTGCCAGCAGGGCCTTGTGCTCCCCACAGCAGTTGCCAGTGTCAGCCATCTTGTGAGTCCTTCTCCACTCCCTGTGATGTGCGCATGGTTCATGGTGGTGTTGATGGGACAGTTGTGGGGGGGCAATATGTGTGACTGCGACTCCCATGATGCTATTGGCTACACTGACTTGGCCAGCATACACAGAATTCCTTCCTTTGAGTGGTCTTCACTGTGTGTTGGTGTTGTTGTGGTGGCTACATGTCTGGATGTGTTTGTTAGTTCTATTTGTGCCACTGCCTAGCTGTAGTTGTAGTTGTGTTTGTACATGTGATGGCACAGTTGGATGTGATTTTTTTGATGGCATGTGTTGTGTTTATCTGACTGACATACACATTTTGGGATGATTCTGTTCTGGTTGCTGTGTAATTGCTATGAGTGCATGGTTTGACTCTCCCCTTGACAGTGATGTGTGTGTGTTTTGTGGCAGTATATTGTGTACATTTGTTGTGTACTCACCAGGCTCTGGGATGTCCTCTAGTCCATATACGCTCACTGGCGGAAGGATGGCCCGCACCTTCTGCTCCCAGGGCCTGAGGTATATTGGCTTGGCAGGAGGGCCACTGCCGGTGTGTTGGCTGTTGATGTAGTCTTTTTTGAGCAGGTCCCGTACCCTCCTGCGCACGTCATACCACCTGTTCTGGATGTCGCTCTTTCTGCGCCGACATGGTGATTGTGCATTCACCCTGTTGATGATCCTCTCCCACATCTTGGTTTTCTGGGAGATGGGGGTCTGTTGGACCAGTGTGCCAAACAGCTGTGGCTCTACCCTGAGGATCTCGTCTACCCTGACTTCCAATTCACAATCTAGGAACTTGGGATTCTTCTTGGGGGGCATGGTGATGGGTGGTGATGGTGAGTGATGTGTGTGTTGGTGTGCAGGTGAGGGTGTGTGAGTGTGTGTTTTGCTGGGTGTATGTGAGGTAGGTATTTGTTGGTGTGCTGATGGTGTGTGGCTTGTGTGAGGGATGAGCTGTGGGTGTGTGGTTGCTTTCTCTTGGGTGCTGGCAGTGGAATGGCATTTGCAAAGGCTCATGGTTGTGATTTGTGTCCTTTATATGGGTGGAGTTGTGGGTGTGTCTTTGTTCTCTGTCCCCACCCCCCCAGTATTTATTGGCTTGGTAATTGCTTGTTTGGCCTTTTTTTGGGTGATTTTTCCTTTGTACTGTCTGTGTATGTTGGAAACGTTCTTGTGACCGAGTCGGACCCTGCATTTGTCTCGTACGGTCTTCTCCGTTTCGTTCACGCTGTGTATGTGCAGTTTTCTATGCTGCGTACGCGTCGGTCGCGGTGTTTTGTGTTGCTTCGGCTCGGTTTTGTATGCGTGTCGGTCGTACGGCTTGGCCTCCGTCCGACTCGCTCGTGGTTTTCGCGCCTTGCATCGTACTTTGCGGTTTGGAGTTCGCGTGTACGTTTCGGTCGGATTTGTTCCGGGTGCGTGTCGGTCGGTTGGATTTGCGTGTTTTTCCGACCGGATTGCTGTTTTCCGTGCGGCTCGGTCGGTCGACTTGGGTTCGGTACGTGTCGGTCGGATTTTGCACGCCTTGCATCGTACTTGTCGTGTCGGGCGCCACAGGTACGCGTCGGTCGGTATTATTTCCGGATCCGAGTCGGTCGGTGCTTTTCCGGCCCGAATCGGAATCGACCCCTAAGTCGGTGCCGCCCATTCAGGGCTTTATTTCATAGGCAGGTCGGGGATTGAATGTTGAAAAGCAAAATATTTATTAATTATCTCTACTTGACCTGCAGGGGTACCTCTAATGTATTCTGTTACCACAAGTCGGCAATGCCCATTCAGGGCTTTAGTTTACGGGCAGGACGCTGATAGAATGTGATTAAGTTAATTATGTATTAATGATTTTTACATGATTGGGAAGGGGGTGAAACTCAATATTGAGTAATTAACTTAAAACGTAATTTTCCCCTTCTTTTCGGAGTATGCAACCTGCCGTTTTATATTTATTTTTATTTTTACATTTATTTTATACACTGTATATAGATTTGCCTAGTACAACATTATATTTCAGAGGAACGCTTTAAGATGGCTGCCGTTGTGATAACCGATACTGGTTGTAATGAGATCTGGTCAGGCCATCTTTGCTGTTTATGGATGAACTTTTCATGTCACGCTGAGCACTTTAAAATGGTGTGTTTTGATTGCACTCACCGACATCGAGGAAGGTGGCAACGCCGAAACGCGTCTGTTGGTGCGGGGAGGGTTTGCACAATAAAGCTTTTTTCATTTGGAATTCCCGTGAGTGCCTTCCTTATTTCGGGGACCCGGATTGTCTCTGCCGTGGTGACATATATATATATATATATATATTGACTGAAAAAACCAAAGGTTTCAGGGACGTTATAGTAAGTTGGAGATTTCACTCGTACAAAACCAGAGAAATTCCACCGTTATAGTTAGTTCAGCTAACTATAACTCGCGCCCCGCAATGCACTGCTGATGACGTCACATATTACATCATTCATGACATGGTCAGTGACATCAGTGATGACATCACTGATGACATCTCAAATGACATCACTGATGACATCACTGATGACATCATCCACGTGATAATCTGATGCACCTCCTCACACCCTAATATAACCTTTGATACACCCACTCTAAAATACAGACTACCATTTGCGAAACCATAGACACACCAATACCAGTTACTACATACGCACTCACTGATTCCTAGGTCTACACACACATCCACTCATTCACCCATACAGTCACTCATACATGCAGTATACCATCAATACGGCACTATCATATGCAGTCACATATCTATACAGACACTCACACACCGTCACTCATCCATATAGTTACTCACACACCTAGTCAGTCATGCAAAGAATCAATCACACTTCCATTTACTCACCTATACAGTTATACACACACCACATCACTTATTCAAACAGAAACAAACCCATACTTACTCTCTTATACAATCACTGATACATGTACACACTCATCCATACAGCCACTCTCACAATCACTGACTCTCACGTATAGTCATTTATATACTCCAACTCTCCCATGCATTCAGTAAGACACATGTAATCGCTCACTTAAACAGTCAGTCACGCACCTACTAAATCCTCCATCCAAACACTTATACACCCACTCATTCTTCAATACACCTTGGCATATATATAATACATATTTAAACTTTAAAGAAACACACAGTCACGTGGATGATGTCATCAGTGATGTCATTTGAGATGTCATCAGTGATGTCATCAGTGATGTCACTGACCATGTCATGAATGATGTAATATGTGACGTCATCAGCAGTGCATTGTGGGCGCGAGTTATAGTTAGCTGAACTAACTATAACGGTGGAATTTCTCTGGTTTTGTACGAGTGAAATCTCCAACTAACTATAACGTGCCTCAAACCTATGGTTTTTTCAGTGAATTTCAAAGGTTTTTTAAATGCTAATTTTTATCTATAACGTCCCTATTAAGTCCCCTTAAATCCTGAGGGTCCCTGGGGGCCAACTAGCCCACCAGGTACCTCCAGTAAGCGCCACAGAGATGCGTTGCAGAGTGGTGTAAAAGGGGCATGGCCCTGGGGACCCCATCCCCTGGGGCCTGGCCTGTCTGTTGGGGACCGGGGGAGCCCCAATGCCCCCACGGTCCCGCCGGCTCCCCGCCTCCTGCGGGAGCCGGCATTGCTTTTCCACAAGGGAGGTGCTGACATGCAGCTCCCCTTGTGGAAAGCATTCTGCTTGCTTCATTGAAGCGAGAGCAGGTTTCCCTGCTCTCACGTCAATGAAGCAAAGCAGATTTTGCAATGACAGGGCGGGGTCCCGGGGTGGGCACCCTGGGACACTGCAGGAGCCGGCCCTGGGGGGTGGCGGTCCCCAGGGCCATTGAGGGCTCCACGAGGGAGGCCGCGTGGCCCCCCTCCCTTCATTTTAAAAGCCCCGGGGAGGTGGTGGTCTCCGGGGCCTGGGGGTCTGTAACGGACCCCAGAATTTAAATATAGAGTGCCCCGGGAAGGTGGTGGTCCCCGAAGCTGCGGGGGGCCACGTGCCCCCCTGCGGTTTATTTTCAAAGCCCCGGGGAGGTGGCGGTCCCCGGGGCAGCGTGGGGGGGATTGGCACCCCCCCACACTTTTGTTTTTACATTCCCTGGGAGGTGGCGGTCCCCGGGGCTGCGGGGGCCCCCGCTATTATTTTATTAGGAATGCCCCCGGGACCTGGCCCACTCGGGGACATAAGTCGGAAATTCTGCTGTTTGGAAGAGATAGTGATATGTGGTCAGAACAATGGTGGCCAGACTAACTAAAACCAGCACCACCACCAAAGAAGACGGTCAAGAACCTGGGCTTCTGGATTGATAGAGGTCTCTCTTTTGACACCCAATCCAAAGTAGTTGCAGGGACCTGCTTTGGGCTCTTGAGAGGGTTAAAACCCCTTCTTTGCTTTTTCGAGCCTAAAGTCCGGCAGACTATAGTACAGGCCACAATCCTATCTAGACTGGATTATGGCAATTCCTCTACTTAGGTGCCAACAAATCCTGTATTCAGCGCCTTCAGAGAATACAAAACGCAGCAGCCCGCACTCTATTGGCGCTTCCGAAAACATGCTCTGTGTCTAGGTACCTACCTAAACTACACTGGTTACCGGTAGAGAAAAGAATTCAGTTCAAGACTCTATGCGTCGCTCATAGAATCTTGACTCAACAAGCCCCCGGCTCTATCTGACCTGCTAACACTGTATGTTCCGAGTCGTTGCCTGCGGTCAGCTGTCCAAGGGCTGGCATGCACCCCCAGAGTTCTAAGAGCCAGAGCTGGTGGTCATTCTTTTAAAGTTCTGGCGGCCAAACTCTGGAACTCCCTCCCGACTGCTATTAGAGGGCTTCGAGATCACCTAGCTTTTCGGAAAGCCATAAAGACCTGGCTTTTCCCAGCGTAACTCTCTTCCCTTCTCCTGGGCTGTCACTACTTACGGGCATTGTTGGGGTAGCGCTGGGACGCCCCGTTTCTGGGGCAGCTATGCGCTGTATAAATCTGTTAATAATAATAATATTTTAAATGAAGCGGGGGAGCCCGCGCTTCATTTTTTTAAAAATGTCGGCGGGATTCGTGACCCCAAGGCGAATTCCGCTGAATTTATTTTAAAAAAATGCTTTTTTTGGCCCTGGGGGTCCTTGTGGGACCCCCTGAGCAGGCCTAGGGGGTCAGGGTGTTTCTACCCTGCCCCCTTTTCTTGTTTTTCATGCTTGTTTCACTGTTTTCTTGTGACTTGGTTCTACCGAGTCACAAGATGGCTGCCAACACTTCCTGGTTTGGAGTGTTGGCAGCCTATTACAGTGAAGCTCGTGTCGGTGGGTTCGCGAATCCACCGCGTCCCTAGATATCGAAACTTTTATTTTTTTAATTTCTCAGCAACTACTGAACGGATTTACACCATTTTAAAAAAAGGACGCTTTCTGAACCAAGCACTACCTTTTTGCCAAATTTGGTGTAATTCCTTTCAGCAGTTCGGGCTGTAGCCGTGTCTAAAGTTTCCTATGGGAAATTGATTTTCCGACCTCTATTTTTTGAATTTCTCAGGAACTACTGAACGGATTTACACCATTTAACAAAAAGGGATCTTTCTGAACCAAGGGCTACCTTTTTGCCAAATTTGGTGTAATTCCGTTCAGCAGTTCGGGCTGTAGCTTTGTCTAAAGTTTCCTATTGAAATTAACATGGGGAAAATGTGTTTTGGGACCCCCCTTTTTTCTCGGCCCCCGCTTGAAGAATCACCCCGAAACTTTCAAGACAGGAGCTGACCGGAGCAGGCCACTAGTTTTGAAAATTTCGCGAAGATTCGTCAACCAGCGCCAAAGTTATTGGGAAAACAAAAAATGCTTTTCCTATGGAAACTAGGTCCTAACTATAACTCCCTCAGAGCCTACTTGGGCCACGGGGACTCCATCCCCGGGGTCAAATGTAATGAAAAAGGGGATGGGGCCATGCAACTCCCCTCCCGAGCCTTATTAGGCCATGGGTACCCCATCCCCTGGGGCAAAATATAATTGAACAGGTGAGGGGTCAGGCGGCCCCCTCCCCGAGCCTTATTAGACCCCGGCGACCCCATCCCTCAAGTCAGATTAATTAATAAAGGGACGGGAATGCGCTGCCCTCCTCCCTACCACCAGGTTCAAGGTGGTAGTCCCTACAGTGCAATTTATGTCTTTTCTTTAGGTTTTTTTGGGACCAAGGACTGAGTCCAGAGTCCTAAGATGGCTGCCACCACTTCCTGGTGGAGGTGGAGGCAGCCAATTGATATTGATATTAATAATATTTATTAAGCACATGAATGTCCAAAGGCGTCTTGGTGCAAACATGTATCAGATGTAAAGCACCAAAGGTTCAGACAGGGGATGAGAAAAAACTGCACTTGAGCAATTTTCTAAAATAAGCAAGATTTCTTAAGCTCCCAAAGGGAGTTTATTCCACAATTTACGTGTGGAATAAACAAACTCCTCACCCCCAGAATGCTTTATTGCATCTTGGTAAGGAAACTGTTTTCTATGCAGCTTAGCGCCGAGTTCTCCTTGGCGTATTCCAAGTGAATTTTTTCTCAAATATTCGGGGCCTATCCCTTGAAGTGCTTTATGTGCTGTGCAAAGAGCCTTAAAGGCCACACATTTCTTAATTTGTAGCCAGAGAAGCTCCACTAAGGCGTGAGAGAGTGTTTGATATCTGGGTATTTTTTTGAGGAGGCTGCCTGCTGCTTTTCGCAGAAGCTGGAGTTTATTTAGAGAGTGCTGTTGGATGCCCTGATAGAGGGCATTACAACAGTCCAGCCTGGACAATGCCAATGTGATCACCACTGATTTCTGAGAAAATAAAGGGAAGACTTTTTCTCGAAGTTTTAACCCCTTCGCTGCTAGGACTCCCCCCCCCCCGTGCTAAGCCTTTTTTTGGCTATTTCGGGTAGTTTGCGCTTAGGCCCCTGAAACTTTTTGACCGCATAAGAGGTATCCACGCTAAATTTGCGTCCTTTTCTTCCAACATCATGGGGATTCTAAAGGTACCCAGGGTTTGTCGATTCCCCTGGAGGAAACCCAGAAATTAGCCAAAATACAGCTAAATTTTGTTTGTTTTTGGAAAAATGGGAAAAAAGGGCTACAGATGAAAGCGTCTGGTTTTTTCCCTACAAATGTTATCAACAAAGGGGTTGTGGTGCTGAAATCACCATCTTCTCAGCTTTCAGGGACAAGCAGACTTTTGTCAGAAAACCAAAATTTTTTACAGTTTTGGCATTTTTCTGGGACATAGCCTATTTTTGCTATTTTTTGTGCTTTCAATCTCCTTCCAGTTAATGGTAGAAATGGGTATGAAATCAATAATGGATCCTGGAAAGCTATATATTTTAGAAAAGTAGACAAAATTCTGAATTCAGCAAGGGGTCATTTGTGTATATCCTTCAAGGTTTCTTTATAGAAACTAACAGTTGAATATAGGAAACATTTTAAATTAGTTGAACAAAACAGCCATTTGTTTCAACGTTTTCACCTGTAACTTCTAATTATGACAGCTGTTTGAAAGCAATATACCGTTACATCTGCTGGACCTTTCTGGTTGTGGGGATATATAGGACTTGTAGGTTCACTAAGAACCCGACGAACCCAGAGCCAATAACTGAGCAGCGTCTTGCAATGGTTTTTTATTATGTACCGGGTATATAGCAACTAATTTGGGAAAATATATACATGGAAAAATCGGTATGAAAGACACCTATGTATTTCTGAAATTGGAACAAAATATATGGTTTAGAAACAGTAGATATTTGCACATTTCCGAAATTGTGAGTACACATACTAGCATGAGAATTATAGGTCATTTTTCAAAATGACTTCTTTTTACACATTGTCTTTCATTTGGAAGGCAGAAATGCATCAAAAGTCAATAGGTAATAACAGTTGCTCTACAATTCTGTGTTACCCTAAGTCTCCCGATAAAAATGGTACCTCACTTGTGTGGGTAGGCCTAGTGCCCGCGACAGGAAACGGCTCAAAACGCAACGTGGACACACTTTATTTTTACAGTGAAAACAGACCCTTTTTTTGCAAAGCGCCTAGCTGTAGATTTTGAACCCTAGCTCTGCCGGCACCTAGAGAAACCTAGCAAACCTATACATTTTTTAAAACTAGACACCCAGGAGAATCCAGGATGGGGTGACTTAACTGGCTTTCACCAGGTTCTGTTACCCAGAATCCCTTGCAAACCTAAAAATCTGTAAAACAAAACACATTTTCCTCACATTTCTGTGGTGGAAAGTTCTGGAATCTGCGTGGATACACAAAATTCTACTCACCCCACGTTCCCCAAAGTCTTCCGAGAAAAATGGTACCTCACTTGTGTCAGTAGGCCTAGTGCCCGCGACAGGAAACGGCCCAAAATGCAACGTGGACACACCACATTTTCACAGTGAAAACGGACCCTTTTTTTGCAAAGTGCCTAGCTGTAGCTTTTGAACCCTAACTCTGCCAGCACCTAAGGAAACCAAGCAAACCTATACATTTTTTAAAACTAGACACCCAGGGGAATCCAGGATGAGATGACTTGACTGGCTCTCACCAGGTTCTGTTACCCAGAATCCCTTGCAAACCTAAACATTTGTCAAAAAAAACACATTTTTCTCACATTGTTGTGGTGGAAAGTCTGGAATCTGCGTGGATCCACAAAATTCCACCCACCCAGCGTTCCCCAAAGTCTTCCGAGAAAAATGGTACCTCACTTGTGTGGGTAGGCTTAGTGCCCACGACAGGAAACGGCCCAAAACGCAACGTGGACACACCACATTTTCACAGTGAAAACTGACTCTTTTTTGCAAAGTGCCTAGCTGTAGATTTTGAACCCTAGCAATGCCGGCACCTAGGGAAACCTAGCAGACCTATACATTTTTTAAAACTAGACACCCAGGGGAATCCAGGATGGGGTGACTTAACTGGCTCTCACCAGGTTCTGTTACCCAGAATCCCTTGCAAACCTAAAAATCTGTCCAAAAAAACCACATTTTCCTCACATTTCTGTGGTGGAAAGTTCTGGAATCTGTGTGGATCCACAAAATTCCACTCACCCCGCGTTCCCCAAAGTCTTCCGAGAAAAATGGTACCTCATTTGTGTGAGTAGGCCTAGTGCCCGCGACAGGAAATGGCCCAAAATGCAACGTGGACACACCACATTTTCACAGTGAAAACGGACCCTTTTTTTGCAAAGTGCCTAGCTGTAGCTTTTGAACCCTAACTCTGCCAGCACCTAAGGAAACCAAGCAAACCTATACATTTTTGAAAACTAGACACCCAGGGGAATCCAGGATGGGATGACTTGACTGGCTCTCACCATGTTCTGTTACCCAGAATCCCTTGCAAACCTAAACATTTGTCAAAAAAACCACATTTTTCTCACATTTCTGTGGTGGAAAGTCTGGAATCTGCGTGGATCCACAAAATTCCACCCACCCAGCGTTCCCCAAAGTCTTCCGAGAAAAATGGTACCTCACTTGTGTGGGTAGGCCTAGTGCCCGCGACAGGAAACAGCCCAAAACGCAACGTGGACACACCACATTTTCACAGTGAAAACTGACTCTTTTTTGCAAAGTGCCTAGCTGTAGATTTTGAACCCTAGCTCTGCCGGCATCTAGGGAAACCTAGCAAACCTATACATTTTTTAAAACTAGACACCCAGGGAAATCCAGGATGGGGTGACTTAACTGGCTCTCACCAGGTTCTGTTACCCAGAATCCCTTGCAAACCTAAAAATCTGTCAAAAAAAAAACATTTTCCTCACATTTCTGTGGTGGAAAGTTCTGGAATCTGTGTGGATCCACAAATTTCCTACCACCCAGCGTTCCCCCAGCTCTCCCGGTAAAAATGGTACCTCACTCATGTGGGTGGGTCAAGTACCCGCGACAGGCAAGGGCCCAAGACCTATTGAGGCGACATCAAAATTACCTATCACAAAACAACCTGGTTTTGCAAGGGAGGTCACCTTGGTTTTAGTCCCCGGGCTCTGCGGCCATCTTAGGAAACTACCAAACCCACACATTTCTGAAAACTAGACACCCGGGAGAGTCCAGCAAGGTATGGCTTGCCTGGGTCCCCCAACATTTCCCTACCCAGAATCCCCTGCAAACCTCAAATTTTGATGAAAAAAATCAAGTTTTTCTCACATTTCTGTGTGGGAAAGTTGTAGGATCACCGGGCTGACACAAATTTCCTACCACCCAGCATTCCTCCAGGTCTCCCGATAAAAATGGTACCTCACTTGTGTGGGTAGGCATAGTGGCTGCAACAGGAAATGGCCCAAATCGTACTGTGGAGACTTCAAAATTAGCTATAACAAAACTACCTAGTTTTGGGGGGGACACCTGGTTTTTTGGCCCCGGGCTCGCCGCCATCTAGGGAAACTTACCAAACCCACACATTTCTGAACACTAGACACCCTGGGGTGTCCAATGAGGTATGGCTTGCGTGGATCCCCCAACGTTTCCCTACCCAGAATCCCCTGCAAACCTTAAGTTTAGCTGAAAAACACATTTTCCACATATTTATCTGTGGAATCACCGTGCCGGCACAAATGTCCTACCCCACAGCGTTCTCCTTAGTGTCCTGAGTAAAATGATACCTCACTTGTGTGGGTGTCCAATGCAGAATTGGCTAAAAACTTATTTTTAAAAAAAAGTAGCGCTTAGAATTCTTGGTGCTATACTCCTTAATCCCTATGTTTTGGGCTCTTCCCAGTCACAGGTCCTTGCCCCACCCATACAAGTGAGGTATCATTTTACTCAGGAGACTGAGGGGAACGCTGTGAGGTAGGACATTTGTGCCGGCTCAGTGATTCCACCCAAAAATATGTGGAAAATGTGGTGTTTTTCAGCTAAATTTGAGGTTTGCAGGGCATTCTGGGTAGGAAAACATTGGGGGATCCACGCAAGCCATACCTCGCTGGACTCCCCGGTGTCTAGTTTGCAGAAATGTGTGGGTTTGGTAGTTTCCCAAGATGGTCGCCGAGCCCGGGGCCAAAAACCCAGGTGAGCCCCCTTGCAAAACCAGGTTGTTTTGTGATAGGTCATTTTGATGTCTCCTCAATACATTTTGGGCCCTTGCCTGTCACGGGACCTTGACCCACCCACGCGAGTGATGTATAATTTTTATCGGGAGACCTGGGGAAATGCTGGGTGGTAGAAAATTTGTGGATCCACGTAGATTCCAGAACTTTCCCACACAGAAATTTGAGAAAAAAGTGATTTTTTTCAGCTAAATTTGAGGTTTGCAGGGCATTCTGGGTAGGAAACGTTGGGGGATCCATGCAAGCCATACCTCGCTGGACTCCCGGGGTGTCTAGTTTTCAGAAATGTGTGTGTTTGGTAGTTTCCCAAGATGGCCGCAGAGCCTGGGGCCAAAACCCAGATGACCCCCTTGCAAAACCAGGTTGTTTTGTAATAGGTCATTTTGATGTCTCCTCAATACGTTTTGGGCCCTTGCCTGTCGCGGGTACTTGACCCACCCACGCGAGTGAGGTATCATTTTTATCGGGAGACCTGGAGGAACGCTGGGTGGTAGAAAATTTGTGGATCCACGTAGATTCCAGAACTTTCTCACACAGAAATTTGAGAAAAAAGTGATTTTTTTTCAGCTAAATTTGAGGTTTGCAGGGGATTTGGGGTAGGGAAACGTTGGGGGACCCACGCAAGACATACCTCGCTGGACTCCCCAGGGTGTCTAGTTTTCAGAAATGTGTGGGTTTGGTAGGTTTCCCAAGATGGCCACCGAGCCCGGGGAAAAAAACCCAGGTGACTCCCTTGCAAAACCAGGTTGTTTTGTGATAGGTCATTTTGATGTCTCCTCAATACGTTTGGGCCCTTGCCTGTCGCGAGTACTTGACCCACCCACGCAAGTGAGGTACCATTTTTATCGGTAGACCAGGGGGAACGCTGGGTGATAGGAAATTTGTGGATTCACGTAGATTCCAGAACTTTCCCACACAGAAATGTGAGAAAAAGAGATTTTTTCAGCTAAATTTGAGGTTTGCAGGGGATTCTGGGTAGGAAAACGTTGAAGGACCCACGCAAGCCATACCTCGCTGGACTCCCCGGGTGTCTAGTTTTCAGAAACATGTGGGTTTGGTAGGTGTCCCAAGATGGCCACCGAGCCTGGGGCCAAAAACCCAGGTGACTCCCCTTGCAAAACCAGGTTGTTTTGTGATAGGTCATTTTGATGTCTCCTCAATACGTTTTGGGCCCTTGCCTGTCGCGGGTACTTGACCCACCCACGCGAGCGAGGTACAATTTTTATCGGGAGACCAGGGGGAATGCTAGTTGGTAGGAAATTTGTGGATCCATGTAGATTCCAGAACTTTCCCACACAGAAATTTGAGAAAAAAGTGATTTTTTCAGCTAAATTTGAGGTTTGCAGGGGATTCTGGGTAGAAAAACATTGGGGGACCCATGCAAGCCATACCTTGCTGGACTCCCCCGGGTGTTTGGTTTTCAGAAATGTGTGGGTTTGGTAGGTTTCCCAAGATGGCAGATTCCAGAACTTTCCACCATAGAAATGTGAGGAAAATATGTTTTTTTGACAAATTTTGAGGTTTGCAAGGGTTTCTGGGTAACAGAACCTGGTGAGAGCCAGACAAGTCACCCCATCCTGGACTTCCCTGGGTGTCTAGCTTTTAAAAATGTATAGGTTTGCTAGGTTTCCCTGGGTGCCGGCAGAGCTAGGGTTCAAAATCTACAGCTAGGCACTTTGCAAAAAAAGGGTCCGTTTTCACTGTGAAAATGTGGTGTGTCCACGTTGCGTTTTGGGCCGTTTCCTGTCACGGACACTAGGCCTACCCACACAAGTGGGGTACCATTTTTCTCGGAAGACTTTGGGGAATGCGGGGTCGGTGGAATTTTATGGATTCACGCAGATTCCAGAACTTTCCACCACAGAAATGTGAGGAAATTGTGTTTTTGGGAAAAGTTTGAGGTTTGCAAGGGATTCTGGGTAACAGAACCTGGTGAGAGTCAGACAAGTCACCCCATCCTGGACTCCCCTGGGTGTCTAGTTTTCAGAAATGTATAGGTTTGCTAGGTTTCCTAGGTGCCGGCAGAGCTAGGGTTCAAAATCTACAGCTAGGCACTTTGCAAAAAAGTGTCAGTTTTCACTGTGAATATGTATTGTGTCCATGTAGCGTTTTGGGCCGCTTCCTGTCACAGGCACTAGGCCTACCCACACAAGTGAGGTACCATTTTTCTCAGAAGACTTTTGGGAATGCGGGGTGGGTGGAATTTTGTGGATCCACGCAGATTCCAGAACTTTCCACCACAGAAATGTGAGGAAAATGTGTGTTTTTTGACAAATTTTGAGGTTTGCAAGGGATTCTGGGTAACAGAACCTGGTGAGAGCCAGACAAGTCACCCCATCCTGGATTCCCCTGGGTGTCTAGTTTTCAAAAATGTATAGGTTTGCTAGGTTTCCCTAGGTTCCGGCAGAGGTAGGGTTCAAAATCTACAGCTATGCACTTTGCAAAAAAAGGGTCAGTTTTCACTATGAAAATGTCCACGTTGCGTTTGGGCCGTTTCCTGTCACGGGCACTAAGCCTATGCACACAAGTGAGGTACCATTTTTCTCGGAAGACTTTGGGTAATGCAGGGTGGGTGGAATTTTGTGGATCCACGCAGATCCCAGAACTTTCCATCACAGAAATGTGAGGAAAATGTGGGGGTTTTTGACAAAGTTTGAGGTTTGCAAGGGATTCTGGGTAACAGAACCTAGTGAGAGCCAGACAAGTCACCCCATCCTGGATTTCCCTGGGTGTCTAGTTTTCAAAAATGTATAGGTTTGCTAGGTGCCGGTAGAGCTAGGGTTCAAAATCTACAGCAAGGCACTTTGCAAAAAAACGGTCAGTTTTCACTGTGAATATGTGGTGTGGCCACGTAGTGTTTTGGGCCGTTTCCTGTCGTGGGCACTAGGCCTACCCACACAAGTGAGGTACCATTTTTCTCAGAAGACTTTTGGGAATGGGTGCAATTTTGTGGATCCACGCAGATCCCAGAACTTTCCATCACAGAAATGTGAGGAAAATGTGGTTTTTTTTGACAAAGTGTGAGGTTTGCAAGGGATTCTGGGTAACAGAACCTGGTGAGAGCCAGACAGGTCACCCCTTCCTGGATTCCCCTGGGTGTCTAGTTTTAAAAAATGTATAGGTTTGCTAGGTTTCCTAGGTGCCGGCAGAGCAAGGGTTCAAAATCTACAGCTAGGCACTTTGCAAAAAAAGTGTCAGTTTTCACAGTGAATATGTGGTGTGTCCACGTAGCGTTTTGGGCAGTTTCCTGTCGCGGGCACTAGGCCTACCCACACAAGTGAGGTACCATTTTTCTCAGAAGACTTTTGGGAATGCGGGATGGGTGGAATATTGTGGATCCACGCAGATTCCAGAACTTTCCACCACAGAAATGTGAGGAAAATGTGTGTTTTTTGACAAATTTTGAGGTTTGCAAGGGATTCTGGGTAACAGAACCTGGTGAGAGCCAGACAAGTCACCCCATCCTGGATTCCCCTGGGTGTCTAGTTTTCAAAAATGTATAGGTTTGCTAGGTTTCCCAAGGTGCCGGCAGAGGTAGGGTTCAAAATCTACAGCCAGGCACTTTGCAAAAAAAGGGTCAGTTTTCACTATGAAAATGTCCATGTTATGCGTTTTGGGCCGTTTCCTGTCACGGGCACTAAGCCTATGCACACAAGTGAGGTACCATTTTTCTCGGAAGACTTTGGGTAATGCAGGCTGGGTGGAATTTTGTGGATCCACGCAGATCCCAGAACTTTCCATCACAGAAATGTGAGGAAAATGTGGGGGTTTTTGACAAAGTTTGAGGTTTGCAAGGGATTCTGGGTAACAGAACCTGGTGAGAGGCACACAAGTCACCGCATCCTGGATTTCCCTTGGTGTCTAGTTTTTAAAAATGTACAGGTTTGCTAGGTTTCCCTATGTGCCGGCTGCGCTAGGGCCCAAAATCCACAGGTAGGCACATTGCTAAAAACAAGTCTGTGCCTAGTGGGCTTTCTGCCGCCCTGGGGGGAAATCGGGGGGGGGGTGGGGTTGCCCTGATATGCCCCCAAGGGGGGCAGAAAGACAGTGGCTATTTTTTGGGTGGTGGGGGCATTGGTATGCCCATTCTGGGCAGCCCCCAAACCCACGCATAAAAAAAGCCAGCGTTATCGCTGGTGCCTAGTGGGCTTTTTGCCCTCCCCGGGGGCAGATCAGGGGCCACTGCCCCCATCCGCCCCACAGGGGGGGCAGAAAGACTGTGGCATTTTTTTGGGGAGGTGTGGGCATTGGCATGCCCATTCTGGGCTGACCTCACCCCTGAATTTAAATAAACAAAATTCCTGAGGCCTAGTGGGCTTTCTGCCCCCCTGGGGGGCAGATAAGGAGCTATTGCCCCAATATGCCTCCAGGGAGGGGCAGAAAGACTGTGGTAATTGTTTTTGGGGCAGGGGCATTATCATGCCCATTCTGGGCAGCCCCCACCTTTACATTATTACAAAAAAAATCCCTGGTGCCTAGTGGGATTTCTGCCCCCCTGGGGGGGGCAGAAAGACTGGAATTTCACTGGGGGTGGGGGCATTGGCATGCCCATTTTGGGCAGCCCCCAGCACAACATAAAAAAAATCCCTGGTTTCTAGTGGGATTTCTGCCCCCCCCGGGGGCAGATTGGGGGCTACTGCCCCAGTCTGCCCCCTGGGGGCAGAAAGACTGGAATTTCACTGGGGGTGGGGGCATTGGCATGCCCATTTTGGGCAGCCCCAGCACAACATCAAAAAAAATCCCTGGTTTCTAGTGGGATTTCTGCTCCCCCGGGGGCAGATTGGGGGCTACTGCCTCCATCTGCTCCCGGGGGGCAGAAAGACTGGAATTTCACTGGGGGAGGGGCATTTTCATGCCCATTTTGGGCAGCCCCCACCCCAACATCAATTAAAAAAATCCCTGGTTTCTAGTGGGCTTTCTGCCCCCCCGGGGGGCAGAAAGACTGACATTTCTATGGGGGGGGCATTCCCATGCCCTTTTTGGGCAGCCCCCACCCCAACATAAATTTAAAAAAATCCCTGGTTTCTAGTGGGCTTTCAGCCACCCCGGGGGGCATATTGGGGGCTGCTTCCCCCATCTGCCCCCAGGGGGCAGAAAGACTGTTGTGCCCCAAAAATATGGGGGAGCAAAGGCCCTTGCCCAAGGGGCCGCTCCCCTCCCTGGTGCTAGTGGGTGGATCCCTGCTTGGGGACCGCCCTCCTGGGGTGATCCCCAAGCAGGGATCCACTAGGGAAGGGTACCATTGGAAAGGGGAGATTCTCCCCTTCCAACGATACCTCTCCCAAGTGTTTAGGTGCTCGGGGGACTGAGATAGCCCCACGAGCACTGAAACACTGAAACTGAAACTAAGTTTCAGTTTTGTTTTCAATCTAACGACGACAGCGCGCCATGCGCGCGATCGTCATTAGATTGAAAATGAGGAAGGGCCTCAGGAGGTTGGGGAAGCTCTTCCCCACCTCCCGAGGCCCCAAAAAAATGGAAATCCCTCTGCTGTTTGCAGCAGAGGGATTTTGTGCCTCTGTCCTCATGACGGAATGGTTCCGTCATGAGCACAGGAGCACTGGTGCTCATGACGGAACCATTCCGTCATGAACACCGAAGGGGTTAAGATGAAGAAACAGGCAGAGGTACGTTTTTTATCTGATCTCTAAATAAAAAGATTTGCTCTCAGGGTCTTTACTTTTAAGACTGGAGTGGGAAGAGGGCCAAGAGATTGGGGCCACCAGGACGGGTTCCAAAATAAGAGGTCTTTTCCAAAAGAAGGATCTCCGTTTTCTCTGAGTTCAGCTTCAAACTAGTACATTTCATCCATTTGAAGACCTCACCCATGCAACTGTTGAAGCAGTGGGAGACTTCCTACACATTGCTAAAAATAGACCAAATATTCGAAGTGTCGCCAGTCTATAAAATTGTTGAAAACCAAAAGAGTGAATCAATTTGGCTTACGGGCCACATAAACATTAAAAACTGTAGGTCTCAGTGATGACCCTTGCGGAACCCCGCAAGGCAGTGAGCAGGGTTTTGATCTAAATTCCCCAAGGAGACCGACTGCTCTCTATTCATAAAGAAGGATTGGAGGAGATTTACTGCAGAGCCGCGAAACCCTATATTGGCTAAACGGTCTAAAAGGAGCACATGACTAACTGTGTTGAAAGCTGCAGACAGAGCTAAAAGAAAGACCACAGCCTTTCCCCCATTGCCCATAATGGATCTTATCTCCTACATGGCAGCAACCAGCACCATTTCAGTGCTGTGATTTGTTCTAAAGCCATGTTGGGCTTCATCAAAAATTTCATTTTTCTTCACAAATTCCGAAAGGGTAGTATTAAGGTGTTTTTCGAGAATATTCATTGGCATCGGCAAGAGAGAGATCGGGCTATAATTCTTTTCCTCTACAGGGTTAAGAGATTTTTTTTTTACAGCGGAAGCATTTAAACTTTTTTCCATTCTGTCGGAAACTGTCCTGATGTAATGAAATTATTTACGAGAGAAGTGAGAGGGGCTACAACCATCTCAGCTACCATATGTAGGATTTTTGGAGGGCAGGGGTCTGACGGAGCTCCAGATTTAGGGCCTGATTCTGAGTTTGGCAGTGTGGGAGCGGGACGGCACATCACCCCCGCTCTAACACCGCCAAGCTCCACTACTGCCCGCCCGCCGGATTCCAAGTTGTAATCTGAGCAGGCGGTCCTGCGACAGCTGGCCCACAGCATTGCCTTTCAAAGGCTCATAGGAGAGCCTTAGAAAGGCAGTGATGTGGGACAGCCACAGCGGGCTCCCGCACGGCATGGACTGTAAAGTCCATGCTGTGCTGGAACTGGGGGTGCAGAAAGACAGGGGCCACACCATGTGCCGCCCTGCATGCACCCCGTGCACCGAGGCACCCTAAGTTTCCTCATCGCCACCCTTTTCATGGCGGGCTCACCGCCATGAAAAGGAGGAAGGTGAGTAAACTCATAATATTCTTAATGGTGCCACTGCGGCACCACCAAGCATATTGTAGCCTCAGACCACTGCACCACCAGCAGGGATCGCGGATCCCTGGCAGTGAGGCAGGTTCTCTGGAGGTCCGACTGCCGTACTTGCAATACGGCGGTCGGATCACTGGTGCGGTGTCTCCGACCTCCACCCCACCTCCACCACAACTTTGGCAGTCTCATGGACCACCAAACTCGTACTCAGGCCCTCAGTATGGATAATAAGCTCCAACACTCCTTCTTTAGTAAGAGGAGGGAACTTATTGAGCGCTTGTTTACTTGATCTTACTACTTATCTTCCTTTTTAAATCAATGTTAGTATGGTGTCTTAAGTCAAAGTAGCTGTATACTGCTTTGACCTTATACCTGAAAAGTTAATGACATTTAATTCCCATAAATCCTTCAAAAGGGTTCATCACTTGGGGAGGGAACCCCTCAAAACCATTCACAGTTTTACCTACCTGTGCATTACATTCAGTGGCAACATGTCTTGGAAGACACACCTGACAAAAGCTGCATTAAAAATTAAGCAAATACCGGGAGCAATTCATAAAGAGTACAAAGCCTCTTATCCCAAACCCATGCAGCCTGCCCTTCATTTATATGAAGCTATGGTATTAGGGTCAGCGTTTTACAGGTTGAGCTATGGGGACACACAAATATTGACACAGTCACTGAAAATAAATTTCTTCGTAAACTGGTCTCCATCCCTCCCAGTACGCCCTTGGTTCCGCTCTTTATGGATCTGGGTCTAAGAAGCCTCCAGGATAAAGCTAGACTTTGTTCCCTGCTTTACTGGAGGCGGTTATGGTCTACCCCAGAGGTTGAACATTACACCTCAGTCCTCCAGGACGTCATGTTAGCAAGCGACTCAATAAGAATTCCTTGGCTTATGTACATCAAAGAGATGTTACACCATATTGGGGCTCCTGAACTTTGGAACCACGCAGCCACCACATCCTTTCCATCGAAAAACACCTTCAAAAAGCTATACTGGTCAGCGAGTGAGGCAAAAGCTGCATCAAGAGCTGATCTCCCACATTGGCTCGCAAATTCCTTGACTTCAAGCCCCGGATCGGCTATGAGCCCTATTGGGACCAAGTGACCGTACCTAGCGACAGGAACTTGTACTTCCAATTTAGAGCGGGTACCTCCCACTGAGAGTTTTTACAAAGAGTTGGTCTGCTGGGGCTTGTGACACATGTCCTGTATCTCTGTCTCAGGTTGAGAGTGTTCCACATGTCTTCTTTGTTTGCCCTGCCTATGCTCTCACCCGCAAGTTCTGACTAGCTCCTATCTGTAGGCGAATATGCCAGTGTAGCCACTTAGTGGCACTCCGCATACAGAGATCTGATTCCTGTCTATCACTGGCCATACCTCTTGCTAAGTTCCTAGGGGCCATGTGGATGTTGCTCAGGAAGCTCTTACTTACTGCTTAATCTCTTGTGATTTTTATCTCACCATGATTGCATCTGATGTATTGTACCATTTCAATGTCGATTTTTATATATTTTATATTATACATTTTATTATTCATTAGAGAAGTTTTATGACAAACTGCACTGTATTGGAATGGTTTAACTTCTACACATAATGATCTTTTATTTGTGTTTGTATCTGTATTTGTATGGTCCAGGTGGCCAAAATAAAGTTACTGTCAATTGTACATATCATTTTGCATTTCCTAAATAGTGATTCCGGCAGAGTTGCTTTTTAGGAAATGCAAAATTAGGATTTCGTACATCTGGCCCTAACTGATTAAAAAATTCATTTTTGTGCGCAATAACAGATCTACTATTAATCAATGATCTATTCAGTACTTCTAAATCAGTGGCTTGGGTGGAGACTAGATGGTTATATGTGTTGCTGTCAGCGGCCAGCAATGGCCCAGTTTGACACATAAAATGACAGTGCGCACAATGATAACTCGCTGAGCCCAAACTAAGATTAAAAATATCACATAACATACACCTAACTAGGATATTTAGTTGTAATAATTGGTGTTTAGAGTACTTTTGGGCAGAAAATTGAGCAGGGGGTCCGGCGCAAAGTTAAGTCCAGGCGCGGATGGGCACAGACCGGCTTGCCTTTGGTGTTTTTATCGTGGGTTTGGCACATAGCAGATCAGCATATCAGCATTAAAACACTGACCTGCTTTAGCACGTGGCCCACCCATAATGGCCGCCAGAAAAGAAGAAGCCTTGTTCCCACCCTGCAACAATCTAGAATGTAGATGCTCAGACAACCAGATCTCAGGAGGAGATCTGTCAGCTCCACAGATCCTCCACAGCATGATATATGCACATTTTTTAACCTTAATTTCTCTAAAACTACTGAATGGATTTACACCTAGATCTGGATCAAGATCTAGCTTTCTACCAAATTTGATGTAAATCCGTTCAGTGGTTTGGGCAGTAGCTGTGTCAAAAGTTGCTATGGAAAAACTAATGGGGAAAACCAGTTTTGGGACCCCCCTTTTTCTCAGCCCCTGCTTGATGGATCACCCTGAAACTTTCTGCACGTAAATAGTGGCACTTTTTTAAAAGGTTTTGTGGAGATTTGTCAAATGGCACCAAAGTTATTAGCAACACAGAAAATGCATTTCCTATGGAAACATGATCCTAACTATAACTACCCAGAGATGACCGCCATTGGGTATATATATATATATATATATTATCTACTGGCGGTCGCCAGTAGATAGTTATAGTTAGGACCTATTATCCATAGGAAATCCGCGACATTCTATTTGAAATAACGTTGGCGCCGGTTGACGAATCTTCGCGAAAGCTTCCAACTTGTTGGGGCGCTCCGCTCCTACCCTGAAAGTCTCGGGGTGATACGTCAAGCGGGGGCCGAGAAAAAGGGGGTCCCAAAACGCGTTTTCCCCATTCATTTTTCCATAGGAACCTTTAGTCGCAGCTACAGCCCGAACTGCTGAACGGAATTACACCAAATTTGGCAAAGAGGTAGCCCTTGGTTCAGACTGGTGCCTTTTGCTAAAATGGTGTAAATCCGTTCAGTAGTTCCTGAGAAATTCACAAGTAAAATCACATATATATCTATGGCCGCATCGGATTCGCGTACCCTCAGCGCACCCTGCACGCACCGTCCCGATCACGAGCTGCATGCTAATTGGCTGTCAGCTGGCTGTCAACACTCCAAACCAGGAAGTGTTGGCAGCCATTTTGTCCTCGGTAGAACCGAGGCACAAAAACAAGTGCGCAAAACGCACAAAGGGGGCAGGGTAGAAGCACCCTGACCCCTAGGCCTGCTCAGGGGTCCCACAAGAACCCCTGGGCAGAAAAAAGCATTTTTTAAAAAATCGGCAGGATGCGCTCAGGGTGCGCGGATCCTGCCGATTAGAAAAAAACCCAGAGGAAACAAGTGCGCAAAACGCACAAAGGGGGCAGGGTAGAAACACCCTGACCCCTAGGTCTGCTCAGGGGGTCCCACAAGGACCCCTGGGCAGAAAAAGCATTTAAAAAAAAAATCGGCGAAATGCGCTCAGGGTGCGCGAATCCCGCCGAAAAAAAAAAATTAGAAGCGCGGTCTTCCGCGCTTCCTTGTTAATTTGCCCCCGGGTGGGCCAAGTCCCGGGGGCATGGTGGGGGGTTTAGATTTAATGTGGGGGGCCTCTAAGGCCCCAAGCCCGGGGACCGCCACCCCGGGGCTTCTTTTTAAAATATTTTTGACCTGTGTGGGGGCTCCAGCCCCCACACGCCCGGGACCGCCACCTCCCCGGGGCACTAAAGATTTGAATATGGGGGTCCATTACGGACCCCCAAAGCCCCGGGGACCACCACCTCCCGGGGCTGTCCCTCTGGCGCATACTGGAGGTTCCTGGTGGGCTAGTTGGCCCCCAGGGACCCTCATGATTCAAGGGGAGTTAATCCCCCAACTTAAAACGCGCCACGGGGCGCGTTTGCACAGATGTCACCTCAGGCCCCGCCCCTCCCTTCACCATTGTGCAAATATTCCTCTAAAATCAGCCGAAATACGAATTCCGATTTACTCACCTGTTATCAGGAGAGACCTCAGTGCTGCATCTTTCAGCCCAGTACTGGTCCTGAAAAGTAATTTTAACCGTACTTACCAGTAACTTGAATTTCCTTCCATTGGCTAACATTGACTGGTTTCACTTGGAAATTCTTCTGTCGATTTTTGAAACATACAAATATTCCTCTAAAATCAGCCGAACTACGAATTCTGATTTACTCACCTGTTATCAGGAGAGACCTCAGTGCTGCATCTTTCAGCCCAGTACTGATCCTGAAAAGTAATTTTAACTGTACTTACCAGTAACTTGAATTTTCTTCCATAGGATATCATTGACTGGTTTCACTTGGAAATTCTTCTAAGTGTGGAGTTTTGGAACTTTATAATATTCCTCTAAAATCAGCCAAAATACGAATTCCGATTTACTCACCTGTTATCAGGAGAGACCTCAGTGCTGCATCTTTCAGCCCAGTACTGATCCTGAAAAGTAATTGTAACCGTACTTACCAGTAACTTGAATTTCCTTCCATAGGATATCATTGCCTGCTTTTGCTGAAAAAGTTTCTAAGTGTCGATTTTTGAAACATACAAATATTCCTCTAAAATCAGCAGAACTACGAATTCCGATTTACTCACCTGTTATCAGGAGAGACCTCAGTGCTGCATCTTTCAGCCCAGTAGTGATCCTGAAAAGTAATTTTAACCGTACTTACCAGTAACTTGAATTTCCTTCCATAGGATATCATTGCCTGCTTTTTGCTGAAAATGTTTCTAAGTGTTGATTTTTGAAACATACAAAAATTCCTCTAAAATCAGCCGAAATAGGAATTCCGATTTACTCACCTGTTATCAGGAGAGACCTCAGTGCTGCATCCTTCAGCCCAGTACTGGTCCTGAAAAGTAATTTTAACCGTACTTACCAGTAACTTGAATTTCCTTCCATAGGCTAACATTGACT
Source organism: Calotriton arnoldi (assembly GCA_963921515.1). Taxonomy (NCBI): domain Eukaryota; kingdom Metazoa; phylum Chordata; class Amphibia; order Caudata; family Salamandridae; genus Calotriton; species Calotriton arnoldi. The sequence continues at coordinate 784,496 of CAWUFW010001883.1, forward strand.
GGTTTCACTTGGAAATTCTTCTAAGTGTGGAGTTTTGGAACTTTATAATATTCCTCTAAAATCAACCAAAGTACAAATTCCAATTTACTCACCTGTTATCAGGAGAGAACCCAGTGCTGCATCTTTTAGCCCAGCACTGACCCTGAAAAGTAATTCTAACCGTACTTACCAGTAACTTATATTTCCTTCCATAGGAATCCATTGTCTGGTTTTCAGCAGAAAAGTTTCAAAGTGTCGATTTTCACAAACTACAAATATTCCTTAAAAATCGCCTGTATGACTTAAACGCATTCTTTCAACTGTTTACAGGAGATGCACCAGTGCTGGATCCAGGACCCAACACTGAGTAAGAAAAAGTAACGATAATACTTTTTACCTGCTAAGTGAATTTCCTCCCATAGGATAACATTGGTGATTCTATGTGAAAAAGTTTCTAAGTGTCAACTTTTAAAATACAATAATATTCCTTAAAAATCACTACTGTAACCAAAAAGCTTTTACTCAACTGTTTACAGGAGATGTCCCAGGACTAAATCTAGGATCCAGTCCTGTGGTTAGAAAAGTAATCCATAAAGTAACTAATTGCATTTAACTAGAAATTCACATTGAGCTGAATGTTGCATTGTGTTTGAAATTGTGTTGCCCATTGCAACAACTTTAACTACTGTACTTAAAAGTCAATTGCCTATTTGCAAAGTATTTAAACTAAAGTAATTCATTCTGAGAAAGTATATTTTATAATGTAATGTATAATGTAATTACAATGTAATTTAAAAAATAAAATATTTAAAAATAAATAGTTTAAAAAAATGTAGTAAATCAGTATGAAAAAAATAAATAAAACAATTAATACATTTAAAAATTGTCATTTACAAAACCTTTGAAATTCACTGAAAAAATCTGTAGGTTTCAGACATGTTATAGTTAGGAATTAGCATTTAAAAACCTTTGAAATTCACTGAAAAAACCATAGGTTTCAGACATGTTATAGTTAGAAATTAGCATTTAAAAACCTTTGAAATTCACTGAAAAAACCATAGGTTTCAGGCACGTTATAGTTAGAAATTAGCATTTAAAAAACCTTTGAAATTCACTGAAAAAACCATAGGTTTTAGGGACAGTTATAGTTACTTGGACATTGCACTCGTACAAAACCCGTGAAATTCCCCGTTATAGTTAGTTCAGCTAACTATAACTCGCGCCCCGTAATGCACTGCTGATGACGTCACATATTACATCACTCATGACATGGTCAGTGACATCACTGATGACATCACTGAAGACATCTCAAATGACATCACTGATGACATCATCTATGTGATAATGTGATGCACCTCCTCACACTTTAATATAACCTTTTATACACCCACTGTAAATTACAGACTGCTATTCGCAAAACCAAAGACACTCCAACACCAATAACTGCATACCCACTCACTGATTGTTAGGTCTACACACACATCCACACACTCACCCGTACAGTCACTCATACTTACAGTCACTCAGTACAGGATTATCATATGCACTTATACACCTATATAAACACTCACACACTGCCACTCATCCATAGAGGTACTCACACACCTAGTCAGTCATGCAAAAAATTAATCACACACCCATTTACTCACCTATACAGTTATACACACACCAGCTCACTTACTCATACAAATACTAGCACATTCTTACGCTCTTATACAATAACTGATACAAGTACACACGCATCCATACAACCACTCTCACAATCACACACTCTCACTTATAGCCATTTAAATAGACTAACACATATATATACTGCCTTTTACATATGTAGTTACTCGCACATGTACCACTGAGAGATACATTCACTCACTAACACACCCATACACACACTCACCCACCCAAGCAGTCCATCACAGATGCACTCTTGAAATCATGCACCCAGTGAATCACCCACTCACACATCTATGCACAGAGTCACACACACCCCACCCCCACAAACACTCAGGCACCCATACAGATACTCAGAGAACCAATCAATAACCCATGTAGACACTCATTTAGCTATTCGCAAATCCAGCAATCCACTTACACACCAACTAACATACAGATACAGACATTCACAGTTTAGTCTCTAACCCATGCATTCAGTAAGATACGTTTAATCACTCACTTGTAGAGTTAGTCACGCACGTACTAAATCATCCATTCAGACACTTATACACCCAATCATTCTTCAATACACCTTTACCTATATATATTAAAGATATTTAAACCTTACAGAAACACACAGTCACTGGATGATGTCATCAGTGATGTAATTTGAGATGTCGTCAGTGATGTCATCAGTGATGTCACTGACCATGTCATGAGTGATGTAATATGTGACGTCATCAGCAGTGCATTGCGGGGCGCGAGTTATAGATAGCTGAACTAACTATAACGGGGAATTTCACGGGTTTTGTACGAGTGCAATGTCCAAGTAACTATAACTGTCCCTAAAACCTATGGTTTTTTCAGTGAATATATATATATATATAAATAACTATATATGTATATATATATATAACTATATATATAACTATATATATAACTATATATATATACATACATTGTGATTTAGAATGTAATATTAAAATCTATGTTTAATACTTGTGGCATTTACGATAGTGACATTACCGGCTTGCTCCACCGGTGAGCACGCCACTTCTCACGGGTCCGCCGCAGTCGGAAGGAGCGTTTTTCCTGTGATATTGACCAGAGACTGCAACCAGGACCGGCCAGACGACTTACGAGCACGGATATCGTTGGGACTGGAGCGCGTTGGATTGGACATCAGAGAGGTAAGCCCCTGACCTGTTTGTCCGCCCCTTGTGTTTTGGGGAGGGGAGTTGTCCGGCGGTGGTTGGGTTACTTCCTTCTTCCCGGGAAGCGGCAATGTGATCACCGGGGCACCTCTAGTATACTACGTACACTATGACCACCTTTACACCCATGGGATTGGTTCAGAGTCGACGTGCTCACTAGCCCAACCATCTCTACTAACACCAGCGAGTTGGTGTTACACATTTGGCAAGAAGAACCTGATATTTTCAGGGGTAACTAGCACTCCGTGGGATAGCAGACATCACCACTTGTTGTTGTGCATATGGAAGAGGAGCAGGAAAGAAGAGTGGCGGCACTAGCCATTTTCAGTAGGAAAGGCAAATCAAGGCAGGGTGCAGAGATAAGAACTGGTCTGGCTCAGCCCATCGAAGAGAAATTTCATAAATTAGAGAAACTGATGAGAAACGAAATTTCGAAATGGTGGGAGGCCATTTCCCTTCAAAACTACATAGATCAGGGAATGGCACCCAGAGGATTACGTATTTTCACTATTCCTACGTATGAGATACCCAATCCAAAGATGCTTGAAGAGTGGTCGGAGAATTCCACGCTCAGTTCAAGAAGAATGCTGGAAATTCTAGTAAAATATGCCTGGATTGATAGGGACGATATTTTGAAACAAATGAAGGAGATCATGGAAGAACTGAAGAAACAAACAGAGACAGAATATTTTGAGAAAACAATGATATCTATCAAGGATCGCCTCAGAAAACATGAGGAGGATATCAAGGCCAGAAAGGAAAGGAAACTGAATCGGGACTATGAGGACTACGATAGCGGCAGAATTTTAACCTTTAGCCGCAAATATGACCATCTGTATAAGGAGCAGGGTACCACTGAGAGAACAACTCCCACTGAAAATTTCCCAGTGATAGCCTCATCAGTCAGTGAGACTGAATCAGACATTTCGGTGGAAAACATCCCTACAATAATCGTCAAGTAACTTTTTTAGACGAATACCGGCAATTACGCCGGAGCAAACAAATAGTGCAGGACACCCCAACACCAAAGACACGGGGCCAGGGGGTCGAGGAAGAGGCAGAGGACGAGGAAACGCCGCAATAGAAGAAAACGAGTCAAGCAACGATGGCAGAAGAGGCAGAGGAAGGGGCAACGTGGGAAACAGAAGGACCCGCTCCATGAAGACATACTAATGGATCAAACAATGGTGAATAAAACTGTCATCAATCTTTCTAGCAAACCCATAACAGACATTGAAAAACAGATTTTATGTCTGGGACTCTCTTTTGCCCTTCATTTCCGTGTAATTATACTGATGCTAGAATTGATCTCTTCAAATTTGTGAGGAAATTAAAATTAAAAAAATGGCATAAACTTAAACGGTTAGGCGATAAAAATGGGAGTAGGAGAAATCTTAGATCTCATGAACAGAACAATCTCGACATAGGTGACATAGATACATTAATAACCATGGTGCAACTAGATCAGGAAAACACGGATGGTATTTCTGATATCAGTAACACTCAAGCACTGGAGTTTCTCGGTGTTACCACTGATGCATCTGCATGCACTGATTTTAGACCTAGGTCCACTTTTGTACCTAATTTACCACACGACAACATAGACACTTTTCAGGATTGTGTCAGTAAATCCCTCTGTAGATATAGAACCAAGAAAGGATATCCCAGGGGTGATACCAACAATCTGACATACCAGCAGAGACAGGCACTGAAATCTCTTACTGAGGATGATAATATTGTCATCCGCCCTGCTGACAAGGGTGGGAATGTGGTCATCTTAGATAGAGTACAATATATCTCTGAAGCCATGAAACAACTGGGCAACACTGATTTCTACCTTCCCTCCGAAACTATAACCTACAATAAGAGCATCACTGACATATGGGACAAATTGACCATATGGAAAGATAAAGGGATCCTTGAATGGGAGGAGTACTGTTACTTAAAAAATGATCATCCAGTACTTCCGGTCCTTTACCTTTTACCTAAGTTACACAAAGACCCCGTGAATCCACCTGGGCGCCCCATTGTGTCTTCAAAAGGTAGTGTAGGGGAACATATCTCCAAATATGTGGATCACTTTCTGAGAGATTTTGTTGTCTCTTTATCGAGCTATGTGAGGGACACCAAGGATTTTTTAATAAAATCCAGGATTTACAGTGGGAGCAGGATCTCATTCTTATTACTCTTGATGTACACTCGTTGTATACCATTATTGATCACAGACAGGGCCTGGATGCCTGTAGCCAATTTTTGAGGACCAGACCGGCAAGATTTCATGAACATAGTCTTATGATATTGGAGATGATAGATTATTGTCTCACCAACAATATCTTCATGTTCAATGGGGCCCTTTATAGACAGGTGACCGGCACTGCGATGGGTTCTTGCTTCGCTCCCAGTTTTGCTAATCTGTTCATGGGTCACTGGGAGGGGACTTTGACCACCAACTCACACCTGGCAGAGTATCTTGAACATGTAACTGTGTGGATGAGATACATTGATGATTTATTCATTGTTTGGCGAGGATCAGAATTGATGGCCAATGAATTCATCAAGGCACTCAACAACAATGAATATAACATCATCCTCTCAGGTACCATCAGTAAGTCTAAGGCAGAATATCTAGATGTCAAGCTTGATATCGTTAATAACCAGATTCAGACGACCCTATTTAGAAAATCTACTGCGGGCAATAGCATTCTGCATGCCCTCAGTAGCCATCCTGAGGCACTCAAATGGAGTATTCCCTATGGGGAGCTACTGAGGGCAAAAAGGAATTGCAACACAGAGGATGCGTACCAGAGAGAGAGCATGATCATGTTGGAACGATTTAAAATCAGAGGTTATCCCTCTTGGGTACTACGCAGAGGCAAAGAGAGAGCAGATGGGGTCAGCAGAATTGTAACCCTTTCTGATAACCCCATTGGTTCCAGTGATACGGCAGACAACTGCCCGAGGATGATCATGACCTTTAACTCTGACTCCGGTAACATCAAACACATTCTTGCTAAGAATTGGGACATCCTCAAACATGACTGTACAATTGGGGAGAGCATTCCAATCAGACCTAACATCACATACAGGAGGGGTAGGAATATTAGGGACTTGTTAGTCCATAGTGATATCACTATATACCCCAGGAGGCATGATCATGATCTTAAGGGTTTCTTTCCTTGTGGGCATTGCAAAGCGTGCAAAAATAGCAGTTATCGCAGGAAGGTCACATACAATGGGATCAATAAGACCATAGACCAGTTTCTCACATGTAGTACTACCTTTGCCATTTATGCTATAGAATGTCCATGTGAACTCTGGTATATTGGCAGTACTACACACATGGCCAAAAAGCGTGTCCTTGAACATAGCAGGGCCATTACCAATTTGGATGCCAAATACCCTGTAGCACGCCATTTCCAAGAGAAACATTATTCTAACTCGTCTTTGCTCAAATTTTTCATCCTGGAACAAGTTGTAGGTAACTCCAGGGGAGGCAACAGGGTGTTAAAACTCAGACAAAGAGAGTCTAGAATGATTGTGCAGTTCCAAACGAAGACACCGGGTGGGCTGAATTTTGACGAAGAAATGGCTATCCATCTTAAAGATAACTGAGCGTGCTGCCATCTGAGTTAGGATATTCTACTGTTACAGCTTTCTTACTCCTTGCGTGCATTTGATCATAATTATTTATTTTGTGTTCAGTTTTTAACGTTCTGATATTTATTTAGTGTTGTGGACCACTTATAATGTTAACATGTGTTCTAATTTTCTTTATTTCAGGAGGAAAGGAAGGGGCCCCCTCACCTGTAATCACTTTCACGGGCCACCTACCCTTTTCCCCTTATCATCACCGTCACGGTCCTGAGACTGGGTAACTATGTTTCATTCGATTTGTCATCTCAGCAATCCATTTATATCATGCTGGACCTGGGACTACTGCCTGAAGTTTGTCAAATATTGATTTGTCTCATGATAATTGGTACAATTGGGCACTTGCCCGTTATCTATTTTTTGGTGTTTTTTGCTGTTTTTTGCTGGGGATTATTGCCAGAAGTCTGTCATTTCCTGACTTTTTTTACACTATGTATTTCATTGGGCACTGGCCCGTTATCATGTAGTCAGGCATTGTGGACATGTCACCCCTGTTTCGCATTTTGTCCCACCATGGCACTTGCCCAACTGAGGAGTGTTTACCATGTATTAATTGTATTTTATATATATATACATATATATTTTTATCACTCCTTAACTTGGAGACAATGCGCATAATATCAAGAGTAACGGGCTGCCAGTTATTCAGTATTTGTACATTTATTGCATTATTGCATTTCTGCACAGCCCTGAACAGCGTGGGCAATATTACACGTTACATTGTGTTTTCATGGTTGCATTTATCCGTTCCAATATGTCTGCCATTTATTTTTAAGGAATGAGATACGCAGTAGTCCTACGTTTTTGTCTATGACTGTATTGAATGCTTTATCAGTCACCCTTTACGTGTGCACGTTTCACGTGATCAAGGGGTTTTTGCCCTGAAACGCGTTGTGAATAAACAACTTGTGGACACATTATCACGGAGTTCCTTGTTACTGAGAGCGTGCATACTTGTGGCATTTACGATAGTGACATTACCGGCTTGCTCCGCCGGTGAGCACGCCACTTCTCACGGGTCCGCCGCAGTCGGAAGGAGCGTTTTTCCTGTGATATTGACCAGAGACTGCAACCAGGACCGGCCAGACGACTTACGAGCACGGATATCGTTGGGACTGGAGCGCGTCGGATTGGACATCAGAGAGGTAAGCCCCTGACCTGTTTGTCCGCCCCTTGTGTTTTGGGGAGGGGAGTTGTCCGGCGGTGGTTGGGTTACTTCCCTTCTTCCCGGGAAGCGGCAATGTGATCACCGGGGCACCTCTAGTATACTACGTACACTCTGACCACCTTTACACCCATGGGATTGGTTCAGAGTCGACGTGCTCACTAGCCCAACCATCTCTACTAACACCAGCGAGTTGGTGTTACACATTTGGCAAGAAGAACCTGATATTTTCAGGGGTAACTAGCACTCCGTGGGATAGCAGACATCACCACTTGTTGTTGTGCATATGGAAGAGGAGCAGGAAAGAAGAGTGGCGGCACTAGCCATTTTCAGTAGGAAAGGCAAATCAAGGCAGGGTGCAGAGATAAGAACTGGTCTGGCTCAGCCCATCGAAGAGAAATTTCATAAATTAGAGAAACTGATGAGAAACGAAATTTCGAAATGGTGGGAGGCCATTTCCCTTCAAAACTACATAGATCAGGGAATGGCACCCAGAGGATTACGTATTTTCACTATTCCTACGTATGAGATACCCAATCCAAAGATGCTTGAAGAGTGGTCGGAGAATTCCACGCTCAGTTCAAGAAGAATGCTGGAAATTCTAGTAAAATATGCCTGGATTGATAGGGACGATATTTTGAAACAAATGAAGGAGATCATGGAAGAACTGAAGAAACAAACAGAGACAGAATATTTTGAGAAAACAATGATATCTATCAAGGATCGCCTCAGAAAACATGAGGAGGATATCAAGGCCAGAAAGGAAAGGAAACTGAATCGGGACTATGAGGACTACGATAGCGGCAGAATTTTAACCTTTAGCCGCAAATATGACCATCTGTATAAGGAGCAGGGTACCACTGAGAGAACAACTCCCACTGAAAATTTCCCAGTGATAGCCTCATCAGTCAGTGAGACTGAATCAGACATTTCGGTGGAAAACATCCCTATAGGAGAACGCAATAATCGTCAAGTAACTTTTTTAGACGAATACCGGCAATTACGCCGGAGCAAACAAATAGTGCGGGACACCCCAACACCGAAGACACGGGGCCAGGGGGGTCGAGGAAGAGGCAGAGGATGAGGAAACGCCGCAATAGAAGAAAACGAGTCAAGCAACGATGGCAGAAGAGGCAGAGGAAGGGGCAACGTGGGAAACAGAAGGACCCGCTCCATGAAGACATACTAATGGATCAAACAATGGTGAATAAAACTGTCATCAATCTTTCTAGCAAACCCATAACAGACATTGAAAAACAGATTTTATGTCTGGGACTCTCTTTTGCCCTTCATTTCCGTGTAATTATACTGATGCTAGAATTGATCTCTTCAAATTTGTGAGGAAATTAAAATAAAAAAAATGGCATAAACTTAAACGGTTAGGCGATAAAAATGGGAGTAGGAGAAATCTTAGATCTCATGAACAGAACAATCTCGACATAGGTGACATAGATACATTAATAACCATGGTGCAACTAGATCAGGAAAACACGGATGGTATTTCTGATATCAGTAACACTCAAGCACTGGAGTTTCTCGGTGTTACCACTGATGCATCTGCATGCACTGATTTTAGACCTAGGTCCACTTTTGTACCTAATTTACCACACGACAACATAGACACTTTTCAGGATTGTGTCAGTAAATCCCTCTGTAGATATAGAACCAAGAAAGGATATCCCAGGGGTGATACCAACAATCTGACATACCAGCAGAGACAGGCACTGAAATCTCTTACTGAGGATGATAATATTGTCATCCGCCCTGCTGACAAGGGTGGGAATGTGGTCATCTTAGATAGAGTACAATATATCTCCGAAGCCATGAAACAACTGGGCAACACTGATTTCTACCTTCCCACCGACACTATAACCTACAATAAGAGCATCACTGACATATGGGACAAATTGACCATATGGAAAGATAAAGGGATCCTTGAATGGGAGGAGTACTGTTACTTAAAAAATGATCATCCAGTACTTCCGGTCCTTTACCTTTTACCTAAGTTACACAAAGACCCCGTGAATCCACCTGGGCGCCCCATTGTGTCTTCAAAAGGTAGTGTAGGGGAACATATCTCCAAATATGTGGATCACTTTCTGAGAGATTTTGTTGTCTCTTTATCGAGCTATGTGAGGGACACCAAGGATTTTTTGAATAAAATCCAGGATTTACAGTGGGAGCAGGATCTCATTCTTATTACTCTTGATGTACACTCGTTGTATACCATTATTGATCACAGACAGGGCCTGGATGCCTGTAGCCAATTTTTGAGGACCAGACCGGCAAGATTTCATGAACATAGTCTTATGATATTGGAGATGATAGATTATTGTCTCACCAACAATATCTTCATGTTCAATGGGGCCCTTTATAGACAGGTGACCGGCACTGCGATGGGTTCTTGCTTCGCTCCCAGTTTTGCTAATCTGTTCATGGGTCACTGGGAGGGGACTTTGACCACCAACCCACACCTGGCAGAGTATCTTGAACATGTAACTGTGTGGATGAGATACATTGATGATTTATTCATTGTTTGGCGAGGATCAGAATTGATGGCCAATGAATTCATCAAGGCACTCAACAACAATGAATATAACATCATCCTCTCAGGTACCATCAGTAAGTCTAAGGCAGAATATCTAGATGTCAAGCTTGATATCGTTAATAACCAGATTCAGACGACCCTATTTAGAAAATCTACTGCGGGCAATAGCATTCTGCATGCCCTCAGTAGCCATCCTGAGGCACTCAAATGGAGTATTCCCTATGGGGAGCTACTGAGGGCAAAAAGGAATTGCAACACAGAGGATGCGTACCAGAGAGAGAGCATGATCATGTTGGAACGATTTAAAATCAGAGGTTATCCCTCTTGGGTACTACGCAGAGCCAAAGAGAGAGCAGATGGGGTCAGCAGAATTGTAACCATTTCTGATAACCCCATTGGTTCCAGCGATACGGCAGACAACTGCCCGAGGATGATCATGACCTTTAACTCTGACTCCGGTAACATCAAACGCATTCTTGCTAAGAATTGGGACATCCTCAAATATGACTGTACAATTGGGGAGAGCATTCCAATCAGACCTAACATCACATACAGGAGGGGTAGGAATATTAGGGACTTGTTAGTCCATAGTGATATCACTATATACCCCAGGAGGCATGATCATGATCTTAAGGGTTTCTTTCCTTGTGGGCATTGCAAAGCGTGCAAAAACAGCAGTTATCGCAGGAAGGTCACATACAATGGGATCAATAAGACCATAGACCAGTTTCTCACATGTAGTACTACCTTTGCCATTTATGCTATAGAATGTCCATGTGAACTCTGGTATATTGGCAGTACTACACACATGGCCAAAAAGCGTGTCCTTGAACATAGCAGGGCCATTACCAATTTGGATGCCAAATACCCTGTAGCACGCCATTTCCAAGAGAAACATTATTCTAACTCGTCTTTGCTCAAATTTTTCATCCTGGAACAAGTTGTAGGTAACTCCAGGGGAGGCAACAGGGTGTTAAAACTCAGACAAAGAGAGTCTAGAATGATTGTGCAGTTCCAAACGAAGACACCGGGTGGGCTGAATTTTGACGAAGAAATGGCTATCCATCTTAAAGATAACTGAGCGTGCTGCCATCTGAGTTAGGATATTCTACTGTTACAGCTTTCTTACTCCTTGCGTGCATTTGATCATAATTATTTATTTTGTGTTCAGTTTTTAACGTTCTGATATTTATTTAGTGTTGTGGACCACTTATAATGTTAACATGTGTTCTAATTTTCTTTATTTCAGGAGGAAAGGAAGGGGCCCCCTCACCTGTAATCACTTTCACGGGCCACCTACCCTTTTCCCCTTATCATCACCGTCACGGTCCTGAGACTGGGTAACTATGTTTCATTCGATTTGTCATCTCAGCAATCCATTTATATCATGCTGGACCTGGGACTACTGCCTGAAGTTTGTCAAATATTGATTTGTCTCACGATAATTGGTACAATTGGGCACTTGCCCGTTATCTATTTTTTGGTGTTTTTTGCTGTTTTTTGCTGGGGATTATTGCCAGAAGTCTGTCATTTCCTGACTTTTTTTACACTATGTATTTCATTGGGCACTGGCCCGTTATCATGTAGTCAGGCATTGTGGACATGTCACCCCTGTTTCGCATTTTGTCCCACCATGGCACTTGCCCAACTGAGGAGTGTTTACCATGTATTAATTGTATTTTATATATATATATACATATATATTTTTATCACTCCTTAACTTGGAGACAATGCGCATAATATCAAGAGTAACGAGCTGCCAGTTATTCAGTATTTGTACATTTATTGCATTATTGCATTTCTGCACAGCCCTGAACAGCGTGGGCAATATTACACGTTACATTGTGTTTTCATGGTTGCATTTATCCGTTCCAATATGTCTGCCATTTATTTTTAAGGAATGAGATACGCGGTAGTCCTACGTTTTTGTCTATGACTGTATTAAATGCTTTATCAGTCACCCTTTACGTGTGCACGTTTCACGTGATCAAGGGGTTTTTGCCCTGAAACGCGTTGTGAATAAACAACTTGTGGACACATTATCACGGAGTTCCTTGTTACTGAGAGCGTGCATACTTGTGGCATTTACGATAGTTTAATTGTATGTATATGTGTGTATATATATGTGTATATATATATATAGATATATATATATACACACACATATATATATATACACACATATAGGTAAAATTAAACATGGATTTTAATATTAAATTCTAAATCACAATAAATTTATTATAAGCCTAAAAATAAGCATAAATACATACATAATGATTGTAATTTATATTAAAGAAACAACACTGCATAATCATATATTTATTACTCCTTTGAAAAACCATTACACATATTTTACACTTATTCAACCGCTGTAAGGAATATTTAAAAATATGTAACAAAAATCAATGTATTTAAAATACCAAAAATTATAATACATAATTGAAAACAAAAACAATAGAAAAGAAATTAATGTAAAAAATAAAATATCTTAACACATATGATTTAAGAAATAAATATACTAAATATATTTAAAAATAAGAAAAAGTATTATGCAGTAACTTAGCATCAATCCAAAAATCTTGAAAACATAAACAAACATAAACCAGATCCAACACACTATTCTAATTAAAATCCTATGAAAATTTGGGGAAATACATACATTGTGGAGTTCATAATTACTATTCTAACTCCAATCTAACACACAATGGAGTTGCCTACATTGAGGGGGGAGGCAGATTTACTATTTTAGTTCCAGTCTAAAAATTATTTTTTAGTGTAAATATCACAAGGATGGCAAACTATCTTTGCAGTAGGTATGTAATTAAATTAGAAAGACACAAATGAACAAATTTGCAAATGGATAAAATAGCTCATCTAATCCAATTGCAAATATACGTGAATATCAGAAATCAGCCTCAATCACTAAGCAGCAAATAGCATAGTTTTGCAAGCAGTCTTCTCAGACTGTTATTTGTTTGTTGCAGGTAAAAGTAACATTTGTTTTCTATAAAGAGCCATAAATTATTGTCTGAAACATTTTTACTTTATGATTGAAGATGGTGAGAGTTTGATTACAAGTAATGCTTGACATTCTGTCCTTTTTCTGTGATTGAGTCAAAGTAACATTTGTTTTCTATAAAGAACCATAAATTATTGTCTGAAACATTTTTACTTTATGATTGAAGATGGCGAGAGTTTGAATTACTAGTAATGCTTGACATTCTGTCCTTTTTCTGTGATTGAGTGGCACTTGCGGAAGGCCACATATGGATAACTCTTTTTAGCCCTTCATTTATGATGTGTCTGATAATATGTTATACCTTATTAGAAGAGGCAATGTTTGAATGTATGCCCTTATTTATTCTGTAATACTTGGGTTTTTATTCTTCCCCTATGTGTATAAATATGTGCTTTTGCCGGTTTACATTTATGTTTTTTTTGTGGGCAAACATTTTCCTATATAATTTTACTTAACTTGGCATATCGTGTTACCCACATTGATAAGCAGTTAAGCACTTCACATAGGAGTAGAATGCACTACACAAATGCTATAATACACTATTCTCATGTGCAAATAATGACCTTTCTTTCTACGGTTTTACATCCTCCAGGTGAATGCAATCTCGTAAAGCCTCTTACCACTATGTTCCTAAAACCCTGCATGAAAATTGACCTTGACTTAAAACTATCAATTGTTCTCTCACCTTGCTTCGTATCGAATGGCCCTCACCTAACCCTTCAGTATCTGCAGTGGCGGCTCGCCGAGGGAGTGGTGCGGGGCGTGGGAGGGGCAGGGTGGGGGGGGTAGTGGACCCAGACTTACGACAGTCAGAACTCCCTCTGAGTTCTGTCCATCGTATGTCCGAGTTCACTACCCCCCCACCCTGCCCCTCCCCCACCCCGCCCCACTGCCCTGCACCACTCCCTCGGCGAGCCGCCACTGAGTATCTGCATGCCTTTCTCTCTCTCTCTGTAGTCTTCCCTAAGTTGCATGCCTCTCTGCTTTAGGCTACATTATTGTTTAGCTGCAAATTGCCCACACCTCACCTCATTGATCGCAACCTGTCCTTCTTTGAAACCATATCCCTGCAACGTAACTATAACTGTAATAATCTACTGTAGCCTGTTTATTCATCACACCAGCCATTTGCATGCGCTCACACTAATGATCACATCTAAGGTCGATTAATGTAATGTACCACAAAGAGGCTGACGTACACTCGTGGAATGGTTTCCTTGAGAGCACAAAGCTAACCCCAGTAACGAACAGTAACCAATAATCAATAACCACTCGATTAACCACTAACATTATGTACCGGAGTAGCATGCCACTCACTGTAAACAGCTTCAATGCATCATTGTGGTAGGAAGTGCAATATAAATGCAATAACAATCTATGCAAAACAAATATTAGAGAAAGTCCATCCACTAGGGGGAGGATTTACTATGTTACTATTATAACTCCACCTCTAACAAACAATGGGGAATGTGCATACATTGTGGGGCAGAAGATTTAATGTTCGAACTCCAATCTAGCAAATATTGGGGCATGTTGATACAGTAGGAAGGTTTGATTTACTAGTCGAACTCCAGTCTGATAAACATTGAGGAATGTGCATGCATTAGTGGGTCAGATTTACAATTCTAAATCCAATCTAATAAACATTATGGTAAAGTGCATATGTTGAGGGAGTCAGATTTAGTATTCTGACTCCAGTCCAACAAACACATTGGAAACTGCATACATTGGGAAGTTCACCGTTACCATTCTAACTCAAATCTACCAAACTTTGACAAGAGTACGGATTTTGGGAAGGTCAAATTTACTATTCTAATTCCAGTCTTGCAAACATTTGGGAAAATTGCATACATTATGGGGAGATTTAATATTTTAGCTCGAGTCTAACAAACATGGGAAAAAGCGCACACAGTGGCAGGGTCATGTTTACTATTCTAATTCCAGTGCAACAGACATTCGAGGAAATAGTACATTAGGGGGATACTATTTACTACTGTAATTCAAGTCTAACAAACACTAGGGAAAGTGGATTCACAGGGGTCAAAATCACTGTTCTAACTCCAATCTAACAAACACTGAGGAACATGCATACATTGGGTGGGGACATGGCATTTCAGATACAAACAGAAATAAAATTAATAAACATTAAAAATTATTTTATGAATGAAAATAATATCCAACATTTTAAATAAATAGAAATAGAATACATCTTAAATAAGTTTTATTTTAATGAATAAGCAGTATTTAAGATTAGCTGTAGGCCTCAAGTACTCCAATACAATGCACAAACATAAAAGTAAAGTAAACAAAATAAAAATAATAAAACAACTCATTCCTCAGAATACCTCACGTACCAAAAAATATAAAAATAAAATAGTAAAAATATAAATCATTTCTATCATTAATTTTTTTAAATATTGAACAAGTACCAACAATTAATATACACTATAACAAATATGAATACCAACGTACACCCAAAACAAAACACTAGCCCAAAAAAATAAATACAATACTTTACAAACATATATATATATAGTCAAGTATTTTTATAAATTGAAAATAATTAAACATATAGATTTAAAAAATGTAAATATAGCATAGCTATTACATTAATCAATCATTAGAAATGCATATTTTTCAATTAAACACTTCCCACCAAATCACCAATAAACTCCACATCTTAAAATTAAAATGTATTAAAAAAAAAATGTGTTTTATATGAATGCAAACCAATTGTATTGTAGTGTATTGCAGAATTTATATAGCGCTTACTACTCCTATGTGGGCGTGGAAGCACTTGCCTACATGAGTAGCATGTTACACCATGTAGGGTGTGTGGTTTTGTTTTGATCCTATGTGGAAAGTGTTTCCATGTTGTATATGATGACCACTGAGGTACAGTTAGTGTGCTATTGGATGCAGAGTGTTGGTAGTCGTGTTTTGGATGATGTGTAAGAGGCAGACCTTCAGTTTTATGATTTTCGTTTTGCTGTTAGCTTTGAACAGCTCTGCAAAACCCTTTGTTATAGTTCATATGTTATATAGACTGCTTAGCTGTTTACTGCATTGGGTTGTCTAATCTGAGATTTTGTGTATAGTTGTGGTCCTGACCTGGCATGGTTGGAGCGAGGGAGAAGCAGAGAGACCTGGTGGAATGGGCATTTTTTTTTATCGTCCCATATCTAAGTGTCTATGTGACATGTAAAGAAGGGCCAGGTGGTATAGATATTTGGGGCCTGCAATAAATGGACTATGCTTTAGTCCTCGAAAATTGCCCAGTAATGTGGGACAGATCTCTTCAGTTATTCCATGCCTGTTCATTTGGTGGTGTTTGTGTTTTTGGCTGTACAGTGCTGGTGATGGCTAAACCTCATGGCAGATATGGATTTGTTGAATTTAATATCTATATGTTACAATTTGTTGGTGAACACTGCATATTATAGTTTAGTATTATTGTGGGCCATGTTATATATGGAAGTGCCTAACTATATAATTCAACGGCGAACTATAGGTCAGCCCTTTTTGCTTACCTGCATAATGAAAGCAGTTTGCTGGTTGAGTTGTTTGTAGTTCACGGGCTGTAAGCTGAGGATCGAGCTTGAGAGTATGACTGATTTTTGGGCTTTGTTGACTGGATGCAGGTGGTGCAGTTATCTAAGAAATATCCAAGTTTTCAACTGTCGGGGGAAGAATATATGCTCCTGGGTGCCTCTAATGCTGGCAGGTAGTAAGTTCCAGAGCCTGTCAGCTTGTACCGAGAAAGCAGTGCCTCTTCCGGATTTTTTACAGTACGGTGGTGTGATGATAAGTAGTGCAAGCCTGGAGCACAGTATTTTTAGAGACACAAATCTCACCACAGTTAGGTACACCTTTCTCAGTCCTGCCACTCTTCTCCCCACTGTGGAGGATGGTGAGCCTCACGATTTCACCAAGTTGTGGCCATTAATATCACTCCACATCCAGACCCTATTGACTCACCTTTACCTAATGCTGACTCCATCCTTTACACTGATAATTCTGCTTTGCAATATGATTTTGGTGCTTGGTGCATTGGCGAATTACACTGACTCCCGTTATGCCTTTAATATTTGTCATGCTAGTGGTTAGCTATGGAAGATGAAAGAGTTTCTCAAGTCTCATGGTTCTACAATTTCTCATGCTGTATTGATTAAGGGTCTGCTTGATGCTAGCCACCTTCCTGAGGAAATGAAAGTTGTTCATTGTCATGCAAATTCTAAAGAACAGTCAGATGAGGCTCGTGGTGATGCCCATCTCAGGCTGCACTGCAAGTGACCCCTGCTTCCTTCCCTTACCTAAGTGCTTTGCAGAAACTCTTGTCTCATTCTGTTTCTGATCTTCTGATCTTCTGATCACTCCAAACCCTATCTCGTATTGCATTTAACAAAGCTGTACATTAGACCCTGCTTCGCGATTGTATGTTTCCCATGACAACAGACAAGCCATTACTCCTGTGTTCCAATGACAGCTTGCACAAGCATTCCATTCAATGCCACACATGTGCAAGGGGAGAATTGCCAATGAGATACTGAACGATTGGTATGTCCCTGGGATACACCAAATGGTGAAGGGACATGCAGGAGAAATATTCCAGGATGGGCACTGAGGCAGCAAGGGGAAGGAGCCAGGCAGTGGGCAGAATGGTCAATGCAGCATCTACAAACTGATTTCATGGATTTACCACCCCCACATGGCTACACACATGAGCTTGGGATGGTTGATAAAATGTTCGGGTGACTAGAGGCTGTCCCATGCAGGAAATCAGATGTGATAACCACAGCAAAAAAACTTGTGTGATGTTCTTCAACATTCTAAAGTCCCAGAATTTTTGGACTCAGGCAATGAGCCCCATATCATAGGTCAAGTGGTTAAAAACATTCTTAGGGGATTTCTCAGAATCTGCACACTCCTTATCACCCCCAGTCTTTGGGGACTATGGAAAAAGGAATAAATAAATCAAGAACAAACTGGCTAAAATATGTCAAGAGACAGGACTCAAATGGCCAGAAGCTCTCTCTGTGGTCTTAATTATTTATTTATTTATTTATGTTCCATAGTTTTATATAGCGCGAACTTGACCCAAAGGTATCAGGTATCAGAGCGCTTAACATGAGCACTAGTTGTGTTACACAAGGACACATTCATTTTTGAGAGGCAAGGGGAGATTAAGTGATTTGCCCAGAATCAGAGGATGTTGAGCGCCATTGCCGAGACTCGAAACCGGTTACCCAGATTTGAGATCGACCACCCTAGCCGTTAGGCTACATCTTCTCCTCAATGAACATTAGACTCAGCCCCATTAAGAAGCATAGGCTAACTCCATATGAAATCCTTTTTGGGAGACCATTTCCACACCCAGAGAATTTTGGACTGCCATATGTTTCTCTCACTGGCAATGAGGAGGACTTGGTGCAGTATTGCCGGAGGATGCAAAGGTCTTTGACCAAATATCATGATCTTGCTAAAAGTGCCCAACCTCCTCCTTTTGCAGTTTCTGCCCATGATCTCCAACTGGATGACTGAGTCTGTGTGAGAGAATTCAGACAGAAAGATTGCAAAAAGTGGAGTGCACCCTGCCAGGATCTACTACCTTCCCACACTGCAGTCAACCTGGATTAACCTGACTCACATTAAAAGAAGTCTGATGACACCAGAAGCTGCTGAATGAAGTATAGACAATGAAATCTCGAAGAAGGGTATTGGTCTGCACTTGACAAAAACTAGATAAAGGAGACACCGCAGGACAAGTCTGGGAAACCGTCTCAAAAACAGACGACAGCAGACCAGGACAAGTAACAGATGATGGCGGAGCAGGATGGGAAGCAGATTACAGAAAATAAGCTGTGAATTAACTCCACCAATACATGGTGCAGTGGGACTGAACATTGCATAGAATGTTTTAAAAATCAATTAATATTATTAATGAATTATTTTAAAAACACTACCCACCGAAATCCCCAAAAAGCTCCACAACCTGAATTTAAAATGTAATAACCAGTTTAAACATTTAATAAATATGTAAACAAATGGAGGGCGCTAGAGAACCAGCAAGCAAGATGGCCACACTGCAGTGAGGCTCCTGCCATCCGGGGGCTAAACCCGTCAATATCCTGCCCCAAATGCTGGCATCGCAACTAATATGTGCAATTAGAGTCGCCTGGATAGTGTGGGGAACTAATTGCTGCAATTGAATCATTAAATTTGTGTGCACAACTGCTGAAAATGGGCTTGCGGCCCTGTTGACAGAAACCTACGAGTGGTGCATAAAATGGCAGATTTGCTGCACGCTGACTGTCTCTGCATCTGACCAACTTTGGACCTGAGTGCGGTGGGCAAGTTATCGTTGCGAGGGCTGGCTGTCATGGTAGAAGAGTGGGCTCTGACTGACTGCCTCCCTGGCAGATTGTGCCATGAGGAAGGCGCTGAGGGCACGGACCGCTGCCATGATCCATTACCTGTTGTGGTGTCTCTGCATCTGACCAATTTTGCACCTGACTGCAGTGGGCAAGTTATCTCTGCTGGGGCCGGCTGGAGCAGTAGAGGAGTGGGTTTGACTGACTGCCTTCCAGACAGATTGTGCCGTGAAGAAGACGCTGAGGGCGTGGGCTGCTGCTGTGGTCCACGACCTTTTGCAGTGAGTGCTGGTGGAAGTGGTGGCCTGCAGGGCAGCGGCGCCCTATGCTGCATGTGGGCCGCAGACTGTGGACTGCTGCTTTCTCATGCCCTACGTCGGACCCTGCTCGAGGCCACAGGCTGTGATCTGCGGCCTATTGTGAGGTGAGGGGGGGAGCGGCCGGCTTCGGGCAGTGGTGCCTATGCCGCAGTTGCTGGGGTGCCACAGAGATTGGAGCAGGCGGCTGTACAGTCTTTTTCCCCCCTTCCTCCCTTTGCGGCGTGCTACACAAATGTCCGCATTGAAAGTATTGACACCCACCTGGGGGTCCTCCTGGAATATTGCAGTGCTTGACTGAGTGGGGAGGACTGCAAATTGTGCCCGCTGGTGCCAGCGGACCCCATGGCTCCTGCCCCGTGCATTGAGAATGTGGTCACACATGGCCAGAAGAGACCTTATACCTAAGGTACCCCAGATTTTTACCACTCGCTCCATGGGTGCTGATGCGGAGATCAAAAACTGGCCAGGGAGATTGCATCTCAGATTAGCTAGGCCCTTGCTCGTGGCTGGCTGATTCTATATCATTAATGTATAGGCCTCTGGCACAAGATATTTGGCATGCATTTCTAGTGCGAGGGGCACTGAGGCTGCCTAGAATACCCAGCTGCTTGAGAGGGGGAGGACACAGTGAGCTGTTTGCTTGGGCTGCCCACGCCTGCACGTGCCCCTCTGACAGTTTTGCGGAGGTGATGCGGGCCTGTTGGTGAATGGACACTTCTCTTGGCCCAAGTCATTTATCAGAAGCAGCTCTGGACACTGGAAGCTCCACATACCTATGTGAAAAACGAGTTACTCCCTTGCATCTCCCCTGCCGTGCACAGGCTGATCCTGAGTAACTTACCAGTGCAAACGGCTTCCTGTCACCATGGGGAAAACTGACGCAAATTACACTAAACTATAATTTGATGTCCACAGAAACATCCATGTGTTGGATGAGTCCACTAACTGAAATCATGCTGAGGAATTCCCCGCAAAGGAATCCTCTGAAGCTGTTGATATGAGATCCCTCCTACTCGCGATGAAACAAAGCCTTACCTCCATAGAATCCAAAATGGATACCATGTGCTCAGGATGGACTCCACTACACCAAACGTTAACAAGCATGACGGCAGTCTTGCGGAAAAGAGCAGAGGATACAGAGTGGCGGACATGGTCACACATTGGAGTGAGCAACTCCTAAACATGGAGAGAGTACTCAAAATAATTTCCATCAAAAATGAAGACCTCGAAGTGAGATCCTGAAGAAACAACCTACGAATCCTGGGAATTTCTGAAACGACCAAATCTTGGCTGGATGGAGAACTTTGTGGAATGTCTGCTTGTTGTGCTGTTTGATGCAGAATCTTTCTCCAGGATGCTAATTGTGGAACGCACCCACCGGGCATTGATGACTCGGCCCCTGCCGGGAGTGCCTGCAAAGCCGATCATCGCCCGGTTACTGAACTACCGGGACAGGAACACCACCTCAAGAGTCGCTAGGGAGAAACGATTGCTGCAATTTGAGAGCAGCACCGTGGCCATCTACCTGGACTTCACATTGGCAGTTCAGGAGGCTCGTAGGTAATACATGCCTGTCAAGCAAAAGTTGCAACAAGTGAATATTCAATATGCAGTGCTGTACCCTGCAAGGCTCCGCATCACTCACTAGGGCAAAACCCATGTTTTTAATAATCCACAACAGGCTGGTGAGTTCCTGAAGCGTAGCGTGGAGCGTTCTTCCGCTGCTGCACGGCCATCACACACATCCAGACCTTCTTCACTGCTGTCTGAGGTGGGCTAACTCCACCACATGGAAGCCATTGGAATCTGCTCCTGACAAACTCCTGTGTGTCATGGGGAGTCTGGATGGCGGCACAGTTGGAACACAGTGCGGGATTGGTCGGCTACCACTTTGCAACCGCAATTACATATCTGTACTCGACTTCAACTCAGAGAAGTTTGAAGCGCGTTGAACGAGCTCATTCACTCCGGTTGCGGTTGTGATGGGGGTTTTGGGGCCCCCGCGCATTTTCTTCTTGACACCCTCATTCACTAGAGGAGAAACTGCCTGACTCTCTGGCTGATCACCTTAAGAGATGCCCCTAACATCTCTCACTGTCTGAAACTTACCTTTTACTTTTACCCTTTCCTTTAGCCTTCACTGAATATACGCCCTCTCTTTCTGCTTTCTCTCTGATCTTTATTGAGCTCACCAGCTACTATAGCTTCCCTTATTCCTCCTTTCTTTTATTCATTGCTCATCTTCTCTTCCATTTAATTGAATTGTTGCCAATATTGCTGACCACACGCCCTGCTGGGCTAATCAGCTATACAGCTCGCCTCTTCATCCAATGGCTGGCACTACAATTGTTTTCCTATTGTTTGTATTTGGGGAGGGAGACACTTTCTTGGTGGGATTGAGCCATCACAGTGGGAGGGGGAGGGGGAGGGATGGAGATTAGTATGTTTATGGTTCAATAAATGTCAATTCTTTATGGCACCGTTGCGCTCGGCGAACCTGCGCACATTTTTTTCTTGTGAGACGTGGAACGATCCTACAGTATATCAATACCCCAGTGGGCATGGCTTACCCCACTCGGGCACATGCTAACAGCCCATGGGTTAGATATAATTGCTTACCCTGGAATTTGCATGGATTGGGGATCCTCGTGAGAGCCGCCATATACTAGCATACTTCGATAGGCATATTATCAATATTGCCCTCCTATGTGAGACTCATATTGGGAACACTGCACGCACTACATTTGCCGCTCGCTGGGCGTCCCATGGATACTTCTTGACCTACTCCACTTATGCTAGGGGTACGACGACATTTATTCACAAGGGCACTCCTGACACCCCTGAGGGCGCTCTTAATGACCCTCACAGATGTTATACATTAAGATGGGTGAGGTTAGCTTCTGTATCCATTACCATTGTTAATTGCTATGGTCCAAACACTGATGACCCTGGGTTTTTTGACCGACTCTGGGGTCTGATGTAGACACTGGCTCCACACATATTATATGGGGAGGAGATTTTAATGTGGCCCTCAATATGCAACAGGACAGGTCCCTCACAACATCCCATAGTCATTCTGCTGCAGGAAGGCATATCTAAACCATTATTGACGAGCATAACTTACTAGATGAATGGAGAACTCTCCACCCCCTGGAAAGGGAAGGCACTGTCCACTCAGGAGTCCACCATAGTTGGTCCAGAATAGATTACTGGCTCATAACTAGAGGACGGGGAACCTGGCTACAGGGGCAACTCATTTGGCGTGTACGTACTCAGACCACTCCCCGGTGCTGGTAACACTGATGTCCCCTCTCCACTCGCGTCCTGGCCTCTCTCTCCAACTTTGCTTCTAGATGAGGCATTTCACAAGGAATTGAGACAGGAGGTTGTGGAATTCTTCAACAGGAACAAAGACTCAGTTCTGCAGATTGGCGCAATATGGGAGGCCTTTAAGGCTACTACGCGGGGAGTCTGTCTGGCCAAGAGCGGTGGGATCCTTCGCTCCATCAGAGATTACCTGGTTAGACTGGAGCATGATCTTAGAACTCTGGAGAGGAATCTGGGAATCACACCTAGCCCTGAGGTGACTGCCAAGATTGGGATGGTTGTTTCTGATTACCAGGAAACAGCTGATCATGAGTGCCTATTCCGTTTCAAATATTTTAAAGCAGGGGAGTATGGGGAGGGGGAGTCAGTAGGGCGTGCATTAGCGACAATAACACGCAAACCCTGTGATACCAATGCAGTCCTTGCATTAAAAGACGAGCATGGCATCCTAGTTAGAGACACACCGCAAATCCTAAACGTCTGCTCTAAGTTTTCAACGCCTTTATACTTCTCGCACACCCCAAACAGTTAGCATAGATGGATACCTGGAGGAGGTCTCACTGGGAAGGCTGACTGATGAGCAGAGGGAATTCCTTTCTGCAGACATAGAGGAAGATGAAATTAGGGAGGCCATTATGCAGTTACATTCGGGTAAGGCCCCTGGTGCAAATGGGATACCAGTCTATTTCATCTGTTGGCACACCAGTCCCGATCTTGAAATCGGTATATCAAGAGGCGAAGGAGAAAAGCCTGATGCCACCTACCATGTGGGAGGTTATGATAATTACCTTACTCAACCCAGGCAAATCTCCTGAACTCTGTGATTCTTATAGACCTTTATCCTTTATAAATTGTTACGTTAAAATTCTTGCAAAGATTCTGGCGAATCGCCTTAGCCTCCTGATGACTTTTCTGGTGCGAGCTGACCAGTCGGGTTTCATCCCTGGGCGGGCTACCTCACATAATTTGCACACACTGTTTGCTGTCCTCCAGGATATTGACCAAGAGCTTGCCGCTGTTGCTGTGTTTTTGGATGCCACTAAAGGCTTTCGATTCGCTGGAGTGGGATTACCTGACGGTGGTTAATGATGCCTGGGCTTTCCTCCACCTTTCCTGACCTGGATTGCTCTTCTGTATTCCCAACCATCAGCTAAAATATAAATCAACGGAACCTGCTCTGCCCCATTGCCTGTTGAGCGAGACACCAGGCAGGGGTGTCCACTGTCACCTCTGCTTTTCGCACTGGTAATGAAACCACTGGCGGCTCTGTTGCGACGACATCACCTGGATTACACCATCAGATACCCCACCAGGCATATCCTGGTTTCATTATATGCCAACGACATCACGCTATATCTCAGGGACTCCCGAAACAGCCTGAATGGGGTGCTGCGAGAATTTATGCATTTCGGCAGAATATTAGATATCCAGATCAATTTGCAAAATTCTCAACTCTTCCCCCTCACCTCTGCCACTACATGCTTTCAATCTGGTGCAATTCGGAATTTAGGTATTTAGGAAAATTGCTCTCTAGAGACAGAGGTGAGCAGATACGTGCGAACTACGTTACTGCCCTAGACGCGATCACAGACAAAATTACGAGATGCATATCATTACCCATTTCCCTTGCAGGACGTAACTCCCTTATGAAAATGGTTATACTACTGAAATTGCTTAATTTGTTCCTCAATATTCCTTACTTACTGGATGGAATTTATTTAAGGCACTCAAAACACAACGGATACGCTTAGCCTGGGCGGGTAAGCAACCACAACTCCAATTGAATATACTCACTCATCTCTAAGGGGGGTTTTGAGGCACCAGACATTGAGCTCTATTTTTTGTGTGCCCAGGCACATTATGCTGTACACTGGCACAAGCCCACTCCTTTCATGCCACATCTGGCTATAGAGCAGGGTTATATGGCCCCCATGCCAACTTAGACCAGCTAACCACATACGCTAAGTTACTTCTGCCCAGCTTCCGACCCTGAGATATCTGGGACCCCTTGCAGGCATATAAGAGGACACAATATCCTGATGTTGTGGAGGCGCACACGCCACAAGCTATGGGGTGTACATCCCCTGCAGCTACCGATTAGTGCATTAAAGATCATGATTGACTGCATGTGATACTTGGTCGCCCTCCGTGTACTCCAAGTGATGTCCTGGGCTGACGTATTCGAGGGGATGTATGCATGGCAGATGATTTGTGACAGCTTCCTATCGGTATTTAGAGTAACGCCCATGTATATACATTGGTGTAACAGGTGCTCGGTCCTCTAGATTACCTGTGCATCCCTTTGATATGAGTGGGTGGGGCCGGTCTACTAAAGCCTCCTGAGATAGGGGCAATGGGTGTTGGAATGGTGCATACTGCTCTTGCTTTGTCATATGTTTGAACATTATTGTCTTTGTACTGTGTCATGAATGAAAAAACCAATAAAGTTATTTAAAAAAAATATGTAAACAAATAAATCCAGATATACTGAGCTACAATAATCCAATCGTGCAGAAATTAAAGCATTCAACATGTGTACTTCATGAGAGAACGAAAACCAATTCGAGATGCGTTTTAACGTACGCAGCTGGATAAAACAAGCACTGGCTGCAGCCTTCACTTGGTGAACATAGGCAACGATTTTCTTGCTACACATTTCTACCTCCTCTTCAGAAAATCCAAAGCGCATTCACAACTATTTTATTTCCTTACAGAAAGTGAGATGATTGCATTCATTTCACTTATGGAACAACACAGGACTTCGAAAGTTTCACACGTGGTGTTCTTTGGCTCGCGGTTACCTGTAATTAACTGAACGAATTGGCCTCCAGCCAGACATTGTGCTTGACTGCGGCTTCTGGCTTGCTCACGGTTGTGTTTGCATATGCTTTTCCAGCAACTGCCAATCGCTTCCAGCTTGTCCTCGGCGCTGTGCTAATAGCCCCTCCCCTCTCCAGCGGCCTCTGATGTGGTGCCAAGTCAAGAGTGCCAGGTCAACGCACAGGTGTGCAGAAGTGAGGGGATGAAAATAAAGTGCGAATCGAATCACATGATGCGTTCCTAAAACATCATAGGCCATATCATGTTTCTACAAAACTGTCCCGATCACAACAGGCCCATAAAACGTAGCTGCAAATTACGCACTACAAATTTACTTTAACGTGTGTTGCGTAAATTAGTGAGTAACGGTGCAATTGGCACTTGATTATGAGTTGCGAGTCCAGGCCAGGGATGGGGAATCGCGTACTCTTTGCACATGATTCGGCCCATTACCAACCATCATTTAATAAAATGCACATATTTAAATGTTCTTTTTACGGAGAAACCCAGATTCACGTTTTTCATTTACCACAGACAATCCATATGTACACTTTTGAACCTTTTCAGTATCATGCGGTAACTTGACTTTGCCAATGAAAACAGAGAATAGCAGCATTTTTAAAGTGGCACATCTTTTGTAGAAACGCTGAATGTCCTCCACCCCCTGTGTGATTTTTTTCTGATTCCAATTTTAAAAAATTGGAATTAAAACCGATCAAATTTGCTGTTTGTGCATGTGTTGCAGCAACCCCGCGTGTTCATGTTTCGGATCTGCTTGATCCTTTGTTAAAATGGCATTACATTTGGCATATTTACCGTTTTTGACGCAATTTACTATTACACCTTTGGGTGCATATTGCACAAATATGCACTCGGACAAATACGCGCTGTGCCCCTTTTACAGTAATTCACTAATGGACCACCGGGTACATAAGACACAAGTATGCACTCGGGCAAATACGCGCTGTGCCCATTTTACAGTAATTCACTAACGCACCATTGAGTGCATATTGCACAAGTATGCACTCGGGCAAATACGCGCTGTGCCCTTTTTACAGTAATTCACTAATGCACCATTGGGTACACAAGACACAAGTATGCACTCTGACAAATACGCGCTATGCCCTTTTTACAGTAATTCACTAATGCACCATTGGGTACATAAGACACAAGTATGCACTCGGGCAAATATGCGCTGTGCCCATTTTACAGTAATTCACTAACGCACCATTGAGTGCATATTGCACAAGTATGCACTCGGGCAAATACGCGCTGTGCCCTTTTTACAGTAATTCACTAATGCACCATTGGGTACATAAGACACAAGTATGCACTCGGACAAATACGCGCTGTGCCCTTTTTACAGTAATTCACTAATGCACCATTGGGTACATAAGACACAAGTATGCACTCGGAAAAATACGTACTGTGTCCCCCTTTTGACAGTAATTCACTAATGCGCCATTGGGTACATAAGACACAAGTATGCACTGGGACAAATACGTTCTGTGCCCTTTTTACAGTAATTTACTAATGCACCATCGGGTACATAAGACACAAGTATGCACTCGGAAAAAGACGTACTGTGCCCCCCTTTTGACAGTAATTCACTAATGCGCCATTGGGTACATAAGACACAAGTATGCACTGGGACAAATACGTGCTGTGCCCTTTTTACAGTAATTCACTAACGGACCATTGGGTACATAAGATACAAGTATGCACTCGGGCAAATACGCGCTGTGCCCTTTTACACTAATTCACTAACGCACCATTGGGTACATAAGATACAAGTATGCACTCGGGCAAATACGCGCTGTGCCCTTTTTACATTAATTCACTAACGCACCATTGAGTGCATATTGCACAAGTATGCACTCGGGCAAATACGCGCTGTGCCCTTTTTACAGTAATTCATTAATGCACCAATGGGTACATAAGACACAAGTATGCACTCGGAAAAATACGTACTGTGCCCCCCTATTGACAGTAATTCACTAATGCGCCATTGGGTACATAAGACACAAGTATGCACTGGGACAAATACGTGCTGTGCCCTTTTTACAGTAATTCACTAACGGACCATTGGGTACATAAGATACAAGTATGCACTCGGGCAAATACGCGCTGTGCCCTTTTTACACTAATTCACTAACGCACCATTGAGTGCATATTGCACAAGTATGCACTCGGGCAGATACGCGCTGTGCCCTTTTTACAGTAATTCATTAATGCACCATTGGGTACATAAGATACGAGTATGCACTCGGGCAAATACGCGCTGTGCCCTTTTTACAGTAATTCATTAATGCACCATTGGGTACATAAGACACGAGTATGCACTCGGACAAATACGTTCTGCTATACAAGCGCACTCGAGTACGTGCTGATATGAAACAGCACTTGTCCGTCTGCACATCACTGGCGAGTCTATGCTTCTTACCTTGCTACTGTGCTGTACCGATTTTGTAAGTTATACTGTGCTGGTGCACACAGTCCTTAGTATACAGTCACTGTACTAAGCCACAGCGCGGCACAGGAACCTAGGATTGCCTTAAATGCCCTGTTTTGTTATGGAGTCTGAGAGTGCTTTATTTGTGCCAGTGGTTGATCTTGATTGGCAGCAATACTCAGTTTTTGGGACCAGGGATTCTTTTTGATCAGCAGAGTAGGAGAGAGAGAAAGGCAGCAAAGGGAGAAAGATATAGGAAGAGAAAGACAGGAAAACAACGACAAAGGAAGAAAGCAGGCATGAAAAACAAACTTGCAAAAATGTCATAAAGAGATGCGAATTGAAGGGTAGTGAGAGAAAGAGGCACCGGCAGTCAGTGCCGAAGAAAAACTATGGGTGTATATGTTTTTTAACAAATTAAGCATTGCTAAGGTGTATTTGTGCACAATCATGGCCCTAGTGCAGTCCTTCACACATAGTTGTGCTGCTACACTGATGTCCAAGAACCTGAATGGACAGCTGAGCTTCTAGGCTGCAAAGCAATACTTCCTGCAAGACAGCTTCTGAAGTACTGTGGCCAGGGATGTGAAGTGTGACACGATTAACCTTACAGTGGGATCTCCATGGATGGCTTTACACAGTACAGCCATACAGTTACACGATTCAAAGCAATACATATTTAATTTAGGTATTCCCTATTTGTAGGTGTGCCTAAAATGGCGAGGCATCTTCCTTGGCTGCTGGTGGTTAATAGCGCATACAATGTACATGTGCACAGGAAATCACTGATACTAATTTCTTCACAGGTACTCACCATTCAGAGCCTTAGTATGTGTGAGGTCCTTGCTATCTAATTTATTTATTTATGTATTTTTTAATGCATTTATTCATTTATTTATTTTAGTTCTTGATATATTGTGACAAGATTCCCGAACACGATGTGACAGAGCATTTTACAACATTATGCAGTGTTAAAAGAACAAGTGTAAATAAAGAAATTTCCATTATCAGCATGATTTACAGTATTGTCATACAGGTAGGAGAGGAAAAGAGCATACACGTGTAGACCTCCCCTAAGACATCAGTCAGGAGCTGTCACTTGCAAGAGATATTGTTTTCTACAAAGGGTTTGGAGCCCACGCATTGCTTACCATATGTTGGCTTCATTGTCACTCTTATTTATTGCCTCCTAATTGGCCAGCGTTTGCCAGTTTCACTTCCTCTTCTTTTATGTGGAGCATTGACCAGGTACTGATTGCTTCATTTTGATTAGTGTCCTTCTGCTGCTCACGCTGTGATTGGGGTACTATTTTTCTTTTTTGTTTCTTCTCGTTGTGTTGCTTCTGCCTTACAACCCACAAGTTGTCCATGTTGCTTCTTCCCTCCCACCTCCCTGGTCCGTGTTGCTTATTCTCTCTCACCTTTCACATCCTGTTGTCCGTGTTGCTTTAAAACCCTCCCACCCCAGTTGTCCATATTGTTTCAAACCCCTCAATCCCCTGTTATCATTGTTGCTTTAACCCCCACACCCTCAATGTCTGTGTTGCTTTGGAACACCTCCCACCCCTCGTTTGTGTGTTGCTTTATTATCCCTCCCACCCCTTATTTTTCATGTTGCTTTAAAACCCCTCCCACTCTCATTGTCAGTGTTTTTTAATATCCCTCCCATCCCCATTGTCAGTGTTACTTGAAACCCCCTTCTAACCCCGTTGTCTGTTTTGCTTTAAATCCCTCCCACCCCTGTTGTCCATGTTGCTTCAAACCTCTTCCACCCTTGTTGACCATGTTGATTCTTCCCCCCACCTGCCATGAGAAACATTTTGCCTATGACACCCTAGCGCTGGCTGCATCATAGCACGTTTTTACCATCCTATTGCCTGACACCCTCCCTCCCATTGTCTGTGTTCCCTGTTACAAAATTACCCTCACTCCCGTCGTCTGTGTTGTCCATACCACCCACCATAAGAAAAACAAGCATTGGCATAGCCAATAGGTCTCGCTTTTGGGACCTTATAAGTATTTAGTTATGCAGCACAATATCCTTGGTGCAACAACAACTGGTGCATGGCTAAACACTTATAAGGTCCCAAAGGCGAGACCTATTGGCTATGCCAATGCTTGTTACCAATTATGTACAGTACCAGCAAAAGTAAAAGTAGTAAAGAAAAAGGATGTGATGACACAACGGGGGCACGAGGAGTATGCGTCGTGTGGTCGCGTCATTCACTTGAAATGCTCCCTTTGAGGCAGTGTGAGTAAGCTGTTGTCGGATCCAACAATTACAGAACAACCCCTGTGCTCAGCTAATAACAGAGCGGGCGCCATGGTGCACCCTGAGCCCCCTGTGAGGCTGGGACACTGGATTCATTGCTACTGCAAAGGACTGTTTTCCCTCACGAGGATGGTGTACCTGTTTAACGTGTCATTCAGAAATATGAGTGGCTTCAGAGCTACAGACAACAACGTAATAAATGTTTTTGCATATGACGTCAAGTTATTTTTATTCACATATAATCCCTTGTATTCTTGTGTTAATTACACATGGCGAACGTTGTTCACCCAAACGTTTGTGATTCACAGAAATGGCAAACCTTTTCTCCACAGACTTTTTCTCAAGTCTTGTGCAGGGAAGTTGCTAACTGTTGTATGTTTGTACAATACAACTCTTTCCTATTACAGAAGCCGTCCTTTATAAGAGCACGGGATATGAAACTGTTCTTCATTTTCCTGGCTGTAAAGGAAGAAAAAGCATGTTTTCAATGACCCCACAAAAAGGGACTTTGAAAATTATGATTGATACAGGGTACGTGCATCACACTTAAATTGCGCATGCGTACATTACAGCTGCCAGCGTGCAATTCTGACAGAAACCTGGAAAAAGGTTATGGAATCAGCCACTGTGTTCTTTGACAAGGTACATGGAACAGCATGAGCTAAGACATAGCTAGAAGTACATTTTGATCGCACTGACATTTAACATAAATTGAACATAGATTCGCAGCAAAGCAATGACGGAAGTATTACAGAACGAAACATGACACAGGTTAGTGATGCATTTCATGAAAGGCGGATTTGTACTAGTATTCTAAAGTGCAGAGCGTTGACGCGTGCTGTCGTGCATGAGCAATTCAAAAATGGCTGTCTCTCGTGAGTTACGCTGACGTGAATGGGACATGCGTCACATTTTTATTGGAGTAAAGCAGCTCCCTCGAAGCATTGGACGATATAGGAACAATAACTGACGTTTGAGGTGTAAGATTCCGTTTGAGGTGTAAGATTCTGATTTGAGGGTACCAACACAGTGGAAGGTTCTACAGTGGCTGTAACTCAGCGAAACAAGAGAGGAGCGGGGGCGAGCGAGCGCGGCAGCCTGCAGAGCTGACCAGACGCTCGTGCGTCATGGCCTTTTGCCTGCGACTACCCGCACGGCAGGCATGTGTTTCCAATTATCGCGCCCTCGTCTGGGCACGATAATGGGAAACAGATGTCGGCCGCGCGGGTAACCGCCCGAAAAAGGCCATGACGCACGAGCGTCTGGTCAGCT
Source organism: Calotriton arnoldi (assembly GCA_963921515.1). Lineage (NCBI taxonomy): Eukaryota > Metazoa > Chordata > Amphibia > Caudata > Salamandridae > Calotriton > Calotriton arnoldi. The sequence continues at coordinate 816,556 of CAWUFW010001883.1, forward strand.
TTGAAAAACCCCTACATAATGCTTCGCCAGAAGCAGCGCTTGCGCGCTACTCTAGGCTCAACCTAAAAAGGGCTATGATGCGGCCAGCGCCGGCCGCTTCATAGCTCTTTTTTTCAAACGTCAAACTTATTTTCAAACTTTAAATCATGCTACACAGCAGCAGTGCTGCTGTACAACATGGTTAAAAGACATTGTCATAGCCAGTAGCTCTTGCATGGGCAAGACCTATTGGCTTTGCCAATGTTTGTTTGATTATTTAGTGTCAGACGATGGATGCGGCTCATATTGGGTTTTTAAGAAAGTGCTTGTGTAGGTCCATCTTAAAGGCAGAGATTGACATAACCTGTCTGATGCACACTGGGACAGCATTCCATATCGCTGACATGATTCTAGAGAAAGTTTGTTTTAGGGTGGATGTGATTCTAAAGCTGGAATATCTATCTTGAGCTTGGCTTTTTAGGATTCTGTTTTTGGCAGAGAACAGGAATTTTTATGAGAGGTATTCGAGGATGTTCTAGTGGATCACTGTTCAGGTAGTGCATGTTGTCTTATACTATAAGTGGCTTTCCAGGGAAAGTCAACCTATGAATGTGAATGTGACGAAATATTTATACACTAGAGACCAGGTGAGCAACTGAGCAGAAAATCACTTTGAGGTGAGCTAGGCTACATTTGGCAGTTGAGTCAATATAGCATTACTCTAAGTCAATACGTGAGATGACTGAGAACTAGATAGCCAGCTACAGTGACATTCTAAAAGAAACCTGTTGTTTCTGGCCATCTCTTTGACATGCAGGTCATGATGTAGTAGTTTTTGAATTTTTTTAGAGACCAGGAGAAAGTATCTCTTCTGTGGATTTAGCTCTAGTGTCCCAATTTCTGTAAGAGAGAAGGTGAAGGGCTTGAGCCTGTTTGAGCATTCAATGTTAATATATATTTGGGTGTCGTCAGGATGTGTGCAAAGTCCTGTTTTGTTAAAACTTCACCTACTGACTCGACATACAGACTGAAAAATAAAGGGTTTAGGATGGTGTCTTGAGGGACTCCATAGGGCTATTTAATTGAATGATTTGGCAACTAAATCCGAGATCCATAGGTATCTATGTTTTGCCTCTACTCTGCAGCTAATTAAATGAAAGAAGAATTCAAGATGGATGAACACCTGCCTTGGTGTTAAATAAAGGGACCAGGGAATTATTCTACCAAAGAAATGAATATACTTTACCCTTCAGAATCAGATGAAGAGTGTTGGCATTAGAGGGAGAGTCTCTGGTGTTCATATTGGGCCAGATGTCTCAAGCATTTTACCGTTCGCAAACGGGCCAATTCGCAGAATTGGCCCGTTTGCGAACGGTAAAAAGCCTTTGGGATGTATCATCTCAAAGGAATTCGAAAATAGGAAATCGCAATTTTTGCGATTACTTATTTTGCGAATGCATTTAGGAATCGCAATTTGCGATTCCTTAAATGCAATACTGGAAGCAAAAAATTGCGACCTGGCTTTAGTGAATCGCAAATTACCTCCAACTTCAAGTTGGTGGTAATTTGCAAATTCCTAGGAAAATGCACTTTTTGCATTTTTCTAGGTGCCATGTGGTGTACATACATGCCATTAGGGCATGTATGTGCACCACATGTGCACACATGTATATTTCAGGGTGCAACAGGGTGTCCTTTTGGCCTCCTTGCATCCTTACATAGATGCGAATTTGCGAGTACCATTGGGTACTCGCAAATTGCGTATGTAATTCTATTCATTCCTATGGGCCTCTAGGCCCATAGAAATGAATGAGAAGCCATTCCTCATTTGCGACTCGCGATTTGCGAGTCGCAAATAAGGAATCCGTAGGAATCGCAATTTTATTTGCGAAACCTACATACATTGCATTTTGCGAGTCTATAATAGCGAATCGGTAAAATTCGCTATTAAGGACTCGCAAAATACAGTGTTGATACATCTGGCCCATTGTGTCATACATTGTTCTTAGAGTGTCATGTGACAGTTCTTTCCATGTTGAAACAGGCTGGTGTGAGAACTGTGGTAGAGCCACGTGTCCCTATTGACCTGACATCCTGCTACCTAGCAAGAGTTCATCACCCACAAGACTTAAAGAAAAAATTTATTATTTTTCATCACAATACTGACTGTGAGACTCCACAGTGAGAGTTGTATTATTTATAAAATGTATAAAGCGCTCTGCCACCCAAACGGTATCCTGGCGCTAGCCAATAACAAAAAAATGAGACGCAGAAAAGATAGAAAAAACCCTAAAAGAAACAGTGATGGAGCACCTGGAAATGATAGCCAGCCAAGACTCAACCAATTACTTGGGGAAGAGCCAGGTCTTGAGTGCCCTGCTAAACTGTAACAAGCCGGTCATACATCTCAGTGAAAGAGGAAGTGAATTCCAAAGCTTGGCCAACGCTAACCATAAAGGTCCAGTCACCATGCCTAAGGACAGCACAACATGGAATAATCTCATCCCTAGGCATAGAAGAGGCCGAAACACACGTATTCCAGTGCAGAAACCAAGTAAAAGTCAGATGCCAACTCGTAGACACCGGCCTTCAATCAGGCGCAGTACACACTAGATCAAAAATAGCCTTCTGGAACTCATTCATTCAGCACCACTGATCATCCAGGAAATTAAAGAATAAAATGATGAAAGTTCAAGAGCATAGCTTATGTCAAATTAAATTTAGCAAACATAAGAGAACTGTGGACTTCATTCAGAGCATGGCAGGTAGCCCGTCAGTCAGCAGACTGGTGGAGGACCGCCTGTCATATTAAAGATCTTTAGCTGCCTGGCAGGGATCTCAGTGCCTTCAGTGTAATCGTGGCTGAGGCAGATCCCGTGAAGGCACTGAAGCTTTGCCAGACCAGCAATATGTTTGAAGCACCCACTCCATAAAGTTTTTTGTTTTTCAATAAAAAGCTACCAAAGTGGGAATTGTTTCTTAGATATCAGAAAAATCAGTAACACTGACACTCATGGGACCACTGAGCAATTTCACTTTTCGGAACAGCCATGCCATACAAGCAAGTGGTGGGCAAGGACATCTAATGACAGTAGGCCCACCCTCAAGAAGGAAGTGGTGAACAGGTCGTCTGGTCAGAGTTTTCACCTGGTGGAACAATCTGAAGCTCTATCGTTTGAAACCCAGTGCCTACTTGACTCTAAGTAGAGTGAGGGAACCACAAGTTTAGCAGCTTGAATGGACATGCCTTTAGCCGATTCTGAACAGAACCAAACACATTCTCAGGTGTTTATTTGAACCCTTCTTATACTAGAGGGAAATTCACCATTGACTTTATTCAGTGAAGCCAGAACAGATTAAAAGGCAAAAACTATAAATGGGTACTCAAGTGTTACCCATGCAGATTGTATGAAATTTTGGGTCTTTATGGCAGGTAGCACACAATTTCATAACCCAACGTTAGTGATTAACCCAGTGGTTATTAATTATTGTAATTATTTTGGTTATCAGGTTAGTCTTGTGCTCTGATGAAACTGAAATATTTACTCCAGTTTTGAGCGGTGAATTAAGTTAATAAGTGTAAGTGTAATTATTAGAATTAACTCATGCAAGAAAAAAATTATGTGGTGCCTGAGCGCAGAAGTGGGTGTTGAGAACCGCTCTACAATGAGTCAATCCAAAAGCAGATATTCAGCTTCAGTTCCGGACAGGGAACCCGAGACCAGTACTGTAGCAATAATACAACAGGCCCTGGTACAAGCAAAGATAATGGACCATTTCACTTGTGTTGAGGTAGAAAAATACAGCAATTATCAGGGACATGGAGCAAAGCAACAATACTGGTGACGAGTGGAAGGGGGCGGGAGGGATGGAGAAAAGCAACAACCTGGCGAGCAACAACATATGAGGGGCAGACAGGACAGTGCAAAGCATCAATGGATCAATCAAGAACACCAGAGGGGGTGGGAATGACAGGGCAAGCAACGATGGGGCAACCATCAATGTGGAAGAGGGTCAGGAGGGACGCAGCAGCAATAACACAGGAGTGGGGTGGAAAGAAATTGGGCAAGCAACAAAGATGGGGCAAACAGCAAAGCAGAGAAGGATTAAGGTGACAGCCTGCAAATGCATGCACTCTTTTGGAGTGCTCCAACTATAAGAAAAAAGTGGCTTCGAAGGCCTGATCAGTGGAAGGACACTGGGCAAGAAAACAGTACTTGGGCCGTACTCCATGGGAGGGACAAACACACGAGGAGGAAGTGAAGCCAGCATACGCTGACCAAAGAGGAGCAAGAAAAGGAAACTGACATTGAAGCCAAACAATGCTGAGCAATGGGCGAGCTCTACGCCCCCTGTAAGTAAACAGAATGTTCCAAAAGTGACAACGCGTGTGCTGTCTCAGGGGAAACTTTAAAAAGGGTTATATGGGCATTGGTCTACAGCCCATAGGGAATATTATTATGATATATACGGAATCCAGCATGCTGTATTTGCTCCTGTGGCAATAGATCATACAGAACTAGTGCAAAAACCAGTTGCTAGAAAAAGGATTTATTTGAAGTTGCTTTAATTAACAGTGAAAAAAACAATATTTCTGGCTTGTTTCTTAATTCAGTGCTCTTGTTCATTGCTTGGTTATATTTGTGTTCAGGTGTATAAATGAATGAGTTACTATACAGATGCAGAGTTTGGGCCTGCAGTGGTAAATGGGTGGAATGATGTATTGGAGGATGTTTGCATTTTAAATCTCATAATGATTGTAACATCAAATACATAAGGTTAAAAAACCCTTTGAAAGAGGTATTTGAAGGATTTCCCCCGATTAACTTTTCAGAAATTCAGTTGTAAATAGGGCAGTTTAATGTACATCGGGTCCTTTGTTTTACTATTCAATTGTTTTCTAACATGCTATTTTCCGATTTTGAAATCGGGAGGATATGCCTAAGAGGAAGAACAGGAAAAACTGAAAGATGAGATTCTGAGGACTCGTGGAAGGAGGTGGTGCACATATGCGGGTGATCTCATTACATTGCTTTTAGCTCTTGATTACAATAGCAGTTATGTTAAAATGTGAGGCTTCTCTTGCTGGGTGCCGTTCGGTAGCAGCAGACAGACACACTGAAGAGTTTGCCTTCTAGTCCAGCGGCCCCTAGAGATCAGTGGGGTCGGAGGAGAGCTGACAGATCCCTCCAAAGGAGGGTAGGACTGCATAGTAGTCAGTTTCATCTACTTCTACGTCGCCAGCAGGCCTGAGTGAGTCACATGTCATGCTTGTGCTTTTTGTCAGGCAAAAGTCTACAGGGATATTCAGTAATGCTAAACTCTCTGCCTGTTTGAGATGCTTTATATGCCTGTGACTCTCTGCTCGAGTGACTGATTTGACGTAAGAGGCTGCATCTGTCACCAGCTGTGCTTATGTGTGTGAGAAAGAGATGAGAAATAGATACATTTAAAGTTGAATCGTTATGAGAAATTATTTAATTTCTTAAGGAAGTGCTAAATCAGGAGGTACATCAGATATATAGCAACGGTGCCATGTACCCTAATGCAAGCATGGAAAATGGCCGCCCTTCCCCATATTTATAGAGAAATACAGACATATTTGGGTGCAGAAGGCCCTTCACACCCCCGGGTACTGTTGCAATAGTGGGAAATCCACCAGTGGAATTTCTTCCACTAAGCAATGCCTAGAAAGTAGAGGATCTACAATTAACAACTAGACTCTCTATGACCCTAAACACGTGTGAAACGCTGCATGCAATGAGCTGCCTTTGTAAGACTCCCTGCTTCGTGCAAGTCTTTGTGTGAGACCCTCTCCCTCTATGAGGTCATGACTGTGCAAAGCCTTCTTTGACTCTGAGTGAGTTGTTTGTTTTGTCTGTTTGAGTCACTGCATTTGTGAGACACTCTGGCCCAGATTTACTAAGGTCATGCGCCAGCACAAAGCAATGCAAAATGGTGCAAAACGCCTCATGGTATTTACTAGTGAGTGGTTTTTTGAGCTGGGAAGGTGCCCTTTTCTCTTTTCATAAACTGATCTGCACAACTTTGTGTCCCTTTGTAGTAAATGGGCAATGCTGGGGCGGATCAGCAAACACACCCATAGGCTTCAACGCAAAGCCCCATCTACTGAGATAGCCAGTTTTGGCATTGTTTAAAAAACGAATGACTACTTGAAGCAGGCGTAAACAATGGGAAATGTGTTAATTTCTAAAAGAAAAATACACCACATTGTAGACCTGCTGCAGTGCACAGCACTCATCCTATGTGTGTGGGATCCTTCTGAGTTTGTCTGAGCACAGGAATTTGTACTGGAATGATATGCTTCCAGTGAATATCCTGTAATAGACACCGCACACTCACCTCTACATCATCGGGCAGGTATGCAAGGCAGCCTTTTTAGAGTGCCAGTGGGAGGGATGACAGCAGCAGAAGGTCAAGAGTTGTAGGTATCTCTGCTCTGTGTTTTCTCTGCATCACTGCAGATTTGGTTGCTGCTCTTTGTTGGGTGAAAAACAGGAAAACTGGGACATGCCTATGCGGAACTCTTTCCATTTGATCCTCTGCTTATTTGGGATGGTCTGCATGTGTGTGTGTGTGAGTGACTGCGCGTGTAACCTGTTCCCTGGGTGCAGTTCAGTATCAATGTCAGATTTGAGGCCCACGTGAGACTCTCGGCCTGCTTGAGTATTTGTAAGACTGGGCCTGGGTGACTGTGTGTTTGAGTCTGTGTTTGAGACTGTAACGCTGGAATTTTGTTCGAATCTGAGCTAGTGAGACTCTGCATGTGTCATACTGTGTGTGTTAGAGTGCATGAATTAGTGTAAATACAATTTTTATAACTACACTAAATATAATTATATAATTAGTTGTAGAACTGCTGCACTTTGTTGTTGTTGAAATGTGAGGCAGCAGAGAGGACCGCTAGTAGTTGTACATGAGGGAGGGAGTCGACCAAGGAAGGTCTGTATGGGCTTTCCTTTCCACCTAGAACTACCACACTCTCGTCCAGAATGTTCCTCAGCAGCACAGCCACCACCGGAAGTGCAAAGCTTGGGCGGTCCAGCGGAGCATGACTTTGGTTGCATTGCCCAAGGGAGTTTACAGACTGCCTCTCAGACACAGGAAGGTTGATTGCATTTCCAGATATCGATTGCAGAATAGATTAGGGAGTTATCTGTAAATGTAATTATCAATACCTATTGATAAGGAAACTCTACCTATGGTTGAGAATACAATATTCAATCTCTCCCAATAAGCCCACGCACTGACTTTGATACAGCGCAAGTCTCGTATTAGCAGAGGAGATATTTTGTTGAACCCAGTGAACCTTCACTGGATCCCAAAATGCTCTTTCTTTAATTGTGTGGTCAGGAGTCAGAGAGAAGGGAGGCAACCCCACATAGAACTAGGCCTCTGAATAGAGGAAAGTCTTAAAGGGGATCCTTAAATCTAGAGTAATTATGATTCTAAAATAAGAACACTGAAGTTGCTACTCATCAAAGGTGAATTACCATGTAGGTAAATTACTCATGCCAGGTGTATTTCGTAATAGTGCTGAATTGAAATATGCAAGCTGCCTTGGTAACAGATACTGCTGCAATGTTGGAGGAAGAGGAGGAGCTGCCAATGTCTGCTTTACATTGACCATCAACTGTCTGTTTAAAAGAGGAAGAGAGCTGAATAGAATAGTTGGAGAAGGAAAATTGACTCTCCAGAATCCGAGAGATTATGCTGCCAAAATATTGCGTCTGAAATATTGTGCTTCCAAAATATTGTAGGCAGAATATCGACTACAAAATATTGCAAAAGTAAGTCTATATAGGTGAGTATTCATTTATTAATTCCAAATCTTTGTACTTTGACAATATACATATTGCCACTCTACAGAGGTGTGACGTTATGAATATTAAATTTATACCAGGACAATATTTGCTGCTTATAGGGAAATTTTGCTGTCTCCTATATATGCCCCCCTGCTCATGGGTCAACAGGTAGGCCCCTGTTCTAGTCTTGCCCTAGAACAAGCCTCGGATCTGTCTTCCCAAATGGAAACAGTCTCTGACTGCTCTTTGTGGTCAGGCGCGCTCTTTCACACTGCGAGAACTGCATCTCTCCCTTGAGACATAAATATACAGAAGGTAGAGGCTTAAGGAGCCTTGAATAGTAGAAAACACACAGGCTTTGAAAAGGAAGAAAATTGAGCCTTAACAGATGGTGACCAGTAAAGGTTTAAGCCTCAGTCTTAACCCTATGTATAATGAACTCTGCAAAGGCATAACAATTCCAATAGAGCAATAGAGTTACAGATTTTCAAATCAGTTTTTGCTCCTCTATGTTATTCTCAGGTCCATTGGAGGTCCACACAGACACATGCCACTTCCAGCTTTTGAGGCATTTAGCAATAACTGTACCATTAACAAACCCCCATTAATTATAAGGGGCAGATTTATCAAGGCTTTGCACCGGTGCCGGTCACAGAAATTGACACAAGCCAATGCAAGGTCTTAGCAAACTACTTACTATCAGGTGTAATTCTTGATTTGTGCTGAAAATAGCTATAAAGTAACATAAGGTAGTGCTTTGTCTACTTTGCACTACTTTGCGTCAAGGGGGTGCAACCACCCATGGTTATAAAGAACAGCACTATCTACTAAAACTGGTAGTGAGGACATTACACAAAAACATGCCTCCTCCAGGCAGGTGTAACATTTGAGAAAAGTTTTCTTTTCTCAAAACTTTTCTAAATTTGCATGTGTACTGTAATGCACAGCACACATATAATGTGGGAAACGTTTTCAGCTATGTCTAAGTGTGGTATTTTGCACTGGAAGTGTACCCTTCTAGTACAAAACCTATTCTAGGCATCTTGCAGACATCCATACACTATGGTGCAAGGGTGCAGGTGTGGCAGCCTAAAGTGCACCAGCGCTGGGAAGGAAAGAAACAGAGCCACATCTTAGTAAACGTGGCCCTGTCCTGCTCTCTCCTTTTCTCACAATGCAGCACACAGTGGCGGCTGGTAGGAAAATGTGGCTGGGGGCAGGGGGGGTGAGAAAATAAAAAAAAGAAAGAATAAAACTTACTTACCTGCCGGTTGCATCCCAGCTGCGGTCTCTCCTCCTCGCACAAAACACACGGGCTACTAAAGCCAATGACAACGTTGTAATGCAGTGTTGTGATTGTTTCCCCTAAGCCAATCACAATGCTGCATTGCAGCGTTGTGATTGGTCTGAGCGCCGTGGTTCGGTGCTCAGACGGGGATTGGAAGCTTGTACATGTTCCCCACCAGGCTGTGTAATGCAGCCTGGTGGGGAACATGCAAATTTTGCATGAATGTTTGGGTGGCCCAAGACGGCCGGTCAAACATTCATGTGCACTTTGAGTGTGCTCACCACTCCTCCCCTGGCCCCTGCTCTGGCCAGCCCCACCCCTAGGAAGGAAAAAGAAAATGATAATAACGCTTCGTTATTATCATTTTATTTTTCCTCTGCACTGCTCATAAAGCAATGTGGCGACGCTCCTCCGCCTTAGCGGAGGAGCCGCACCTGGCAGCACAGCAACTTTGCTGCAATGTCTTGTGTGAATTCTCTGCAAATCTGGCCCCAAATGTCTACTTCTGTCCCAAACTTGAGGCTTGAGCCAAAAGGCCTACCACACCAGTGGCGGCTCCTCCGCTATGGCTGAGGAGCATCGCCCACTGCTTTTAAGCAGTGTGAAGAAGAAAAATAAAATGATAATAACTTTCAGTTATTATCATTTTATGCTTTGTGTCCTGCTGCTTTGCGTGCAGGCGGGTGGGCGGGCTGCTCTGTCTCGGAGCAAGGGAGGAGTGGTTTGCCCACTCCTAAAAGCGCAATGCCAAACCAGTCATGCACACTTTCCCCTTCTCCATGCAGGCTGCATTACACAACATTGCAGCGTTGTGATTGGCTTAGGGAAGGGAGCCTGGCTGCCTGCTTCCTGTTCCTGGAGTCAGAGACAGGAGAGAAGGAGCAGAGACAAGGGACCCAGCCTAAAGGTAAGTTTTTTTTTTTTTTTAATTCCATCCCCCCACGTGACATCCTCCCTTGACAACCCTCCGCGGCCCCCCTCACGACCTCCCACAGTCCCCCCTCGTGACCCTCCCACGCCCACCCCCCCCACCCGCGAGCCATGCCGGCCACCACTGTTCCACACCCTCACATTGGAGGTCGCTGGTCATTTTCAAGAAAAGATAGAGAGCAGAGAGTATCATTATGAAGGCAGTTCGCCATCATCCAGAGTCGACCTCTGTACCCTTCAATTTTACGTTGTTGGCAATACTTTGTCCTTCAATGGATGTTGTCAATGGTGAGCTGTGGAGGACAACACGTTTATCAGGGGAAATAAAGTGTGTGACTTAGTGACTGCAGCACTATTACCCTGATAGCTACTACCAAGGAGGAAGTGAATATGCGTGAATTGTTAACTTTTTTTAGCATTTGCGGACAGAGGTTTCATCAAATTTCGAAAAAACATGGATCTGTTAAATCCAGAGTTTCTTTATTGAGACCTCCCTGTTGACGACTGTGTGCCTACAAAGACTGCAAGTCAAGGGTATTGCATGTAATAGCTGCTATGATGTCATCCTTAGCATGTGCACGAAAGCATGCGGCTCTAGGAGGGCCAAGTGATCTGGCATGTCTGATGTACTTCATCATGCATGGTTCTTCACTTACTCATGTGGTAGTTGTGCCAAATACCAGGGCTGCCAAATACCAAGGCTACCTAGTCTTGATTGCACCCAATGAGCATTTGTTCAACTACCTATCTTCTCTGTCTCTTTATCTCACTCTTGCAGGTTCTTTTTCACTTTTACATCCCTGCCTTCTTTTGTCAATGTTTTCCTGTGTTTGTTTTCCTTCTTTCTACCTTTCTCTCTCTTGTTCTGGATCAAAACTTAAAGATTTAAAATACGTGTAGATCCTGAAAACCTGACCATCTGCGACCTTCAACACAAATTATGCAGAGCTTAAGAAATAACAGGAGGAGGTGCTACCACACCAATTTCCACAAGGGAACATTCATTTTGACCCTTAGTCCGTGGATAAACAATGTGGGGTTACGTCACACATTATTTTCGCATCTGGCATTAAGAATGGGGTCATTACACTGCTTTGGACAGAAACTAATGTTTCTGCCCAAAATGTTAAGGCCACTCATAACGAAATTCTAAGATGTATGCTTAGCTTGTGCTTTGCTAAGTTTGGTGAGGGTCGTTGCCGTATTGGAAACATGTCTAAGCAAATAAAAAAAGAATTTGCAATTATTTTTACAATGTTGGTTTTACTCTAAGCTACATAGTCAGTATCAGAAGATGAAGGGCGGGTTTAACCCTGGCAAAAAAGAACGAACGAGAAAGTTCTCAAACAACGTTCATAGGCCATCCTTGGCTGGCTGCAATGTACTTGTTTTTTCATTCTTTTCCCATGCTTTAATACGTTCTAGAAAGATTGATACAAATCTCCGAACAGCAGCCATATGGAAGGGAAAAAAAGAAAGAAAGAAAGATACATTTCTTACACCCTAGCCAGGATGTATTTCAGTTTTCACCTAATCGAAATATTAATCTAACAACAGCAACACACCAAAAGAAAATATTGTAGTCAAAAGGAACTCTACTTCAGATTTTTATTGGTGGTTTTTACTCATAGACGGCAATTAGGGGTAGTCTTTAGGGTAATTTATCGAAGCAATGTGAGACTTAAAGTAGAAACTGAGCTAAATTCATTGTGCCTTAATATTATTACTTAGAGCAAAAGTGATTTGGGTGAGTAATTAAGGTAAACACCAACATAGCATTACAAACAACATATAATACTAATAAAACGATAGTCACTTCAGTAATACCTCAAAGATAAGGTTTATTCACACCCACCAGGTAGATATATCAGCAGCAGTCCTTGTAACCGACACCCTCAACCCAGAAGACCCCGCAACATTCCAGCTGATGTACTGAACATTCCCCACAGAGAATTATGCATTAAAGGGGAAGTTACAACACATCTTCCCTTTATAATATTGATGCAAGGAAAGAAATAGGAGAAAAGAAAAAGGACAAAAGATAAACTTTATATATGAATATTTATCAACAACACACATGAGAAACCCAGAGTTCTAGAAATGAGCAAAAGAGAAAATGTATCTATTACTCTAAAATGTAATCATGAAGATACGATGGTGACTTCCTTACTCTTTTATCACAACATAACGGATCAGATTGAACCTTCACATTACCACGGTGGAAATGATTAGTCTGAGGCCCCAAATTACCATCCTCCCTTCCACATTTTGACAAACGGGATATGCTCCAGACATCACCACCACTAAGCATCACAACATTCCTCATAACTTTGATAATGCGTTTAGGTCCAAAAAATTAGCTTTCTCCTTTGGGAGACCACACAGCTTTTTTGACAAAAACGAAATCACCCATCTTCCAAACACCCTTACGTACCCCCATCTTGGTATCAAATCTGTGTTTATATTTTTCTTGATACTTTTTTACTCTCCAGTCAATAACATTATTACTCCTATCTTTCACACTCAGCCACACTGGATTGAGTTTAGATCCAGCTACTCTACCCTTGAGTTTTTTGAAAGGCGAGCAACCAGTCACACTGTTTGGAGTGTTTCTATGCACCCACACTTTTCTCTTAAAATGCACTTTAAAGGAGATCTCGTTTCAATAGCAGTCTGTACAGAAGCCCTTATAAGTCTATTCATGCTTTCCACCAAACCATTGGCTTGTGGTGCATAAAGAGCCGTGCGGTGATGGGTGATGGAGAGATCTCTTAAAAAATGCGTCATCTCTTGAGAAGTGAACTGCACCCCATTATCAGAGACTATGGTATCAGGTATGCCCTCACAAGTAAAAGCATCTTTAAGAAACTCTATAATATTTTTTGTGACTACAGAACTCATGCAACAAGCTGAGTCCCATTTGGAGGTATAATCAACAAGAACAACTAAACCTCTCAGTGGAAGACAAAAGATCGAAAGGTCCTACAATATCTATAGCCAGCTTGGACCAGGGACGTTCAGGTAAGGCAACAGGTGAAAGAGGTGCAGCATTTACCTTCCTAGATTTATCATTGCCAGCGCAAAAGGTACATTCCCTAACAACTTCTTCTACCAGACGATCAACTTCAGGCCACCAATAAGATTCTCTAACTCTAGCTTTGGTTAAACTGCGCCCAAGGTGACCTTCATGTGCCAGGTTGATTATTTTCTCTCACATCATGTAAGGAGGAATTAATCTTTCGCCATGAAAAAGCTCCCCATCCACAATATTTAATTCATCACGTACATTCCTAAATCCTTTTGCATACAGGGGAACATCATTAAAAATCGGCCAACCATTGACCACAAATTCCATCACAGGCTTCCTAGATTTGTCACTCTCGAGGCTAGCTTCCCATTCAGCTTTATTAAGTGCTGACTCCTTCACCCAGGATATAGAACAATCAGAACTGCTTGGAATAATTTTGTCCAGAGGCATCCTTGCGAGGAAATCAGCCGGGATATTCTTAAGACCAGGTAGGTACTGTACAGTGAAATTATTTTCCCAGAGTCCTTCAACCCACCTTTTTATTCTCGGAGTGGTACTTTCGACATTCCTGCAGGCAAACATGTGAACAAGAGGTTTGTGGTCTGTCCTGACCAAAAATGGTAAACCCCATAAATAGAATCTAAAATGATTAATGGCCCATGAACAGGCCAATGCCTCACGCTCAATTACTGAGTAACGCTCTTCAGCTCCTTTTAATGAACGTGAGGCAAAACCTATGACCCTTTCATTGCCATCAACCACCTGAGATAGGACAGCGCCCAAACCACGCACACTTGCATCAGTAGTCAAAATGTTTTTTTTTTAAATACATCGAAATGACCCAAAGTTGGCATATGTGCAATTTCATTCTTGACCTTGTTGAATGCATTAATACAGTCTTCTGACCATATAAAATCTGCACCCTTTTTTAACAGTAACCTTAAAGGTTGAACAACACTCGCAAAATTGTACACAAATTTCGAATAATATTCGGATAACCCAAGAAATGATTTCACCTGATCTTTGTTCAATGGAGCTGGTGCTTGTAATATTGCTTCAGCAAGATCAATTTTGGGAGTAATGCCTTCACTAGAAATAGAGTGTCCCAGGTAAGATACAGATCCAACTCTGAATTTACATTTCTCACTTTTTAAAGTGAGTCCACGTTCTTGTAGTCTAGACAGTACTTTGAACAGCACTTCATCATGGTTGACTCTGTCTTTCCCATAAACAAGTATATCGTCTTGGAAGAAAAGAACTGAATCTATGCCAGCTAGAACATCTTTCATCAACCTCTGAAAACAAGCGGCATCACTTGCCAACCCGAATGGCATTCTGATGAATCTATATGTACCTAGAGGTGTGACAAATGACGTCAGAGCTCTTGAGTCTTCATGTAGAATAACTTAGTGATAGGCTGATGATAAGTCCATCACGCTGAAAATACATGCACCACCCAATTTGGCCAAAGCTTCATTAAAGTTCGGTAGTGACTGCCTGTCAACCCAGATACAATTATTTAAACTTCTCAAATCAACACACATCCTAATTTTGCTGCCTTTGTCCTTAGGTGCTAGAACGATCGGAGCCAACCATTCAGAGGACTCTATTTCTTCAACAATCCCCATCTCAAGTAATCTGTGTATTTCTTCCTGAAGAGGTTTCAACATGAGATTTGGTACCTTCCTAACCTTGTGCACTACGGGTTTTACATTTTTTTTTCAAAATTATTTTATGACTAAATCCACTGAGGAGACCAAGTTTATCACTGAAGACTTCAGGGTACCTTCCAATAATGTCCAGGTCATCACTCTGATGTGTGACCAACATTACTTGATCAGGCGCATTGGGATTCAAGATAATTCCAAGGTCTTTTTGGTGTCGCCAACCTAAAAGATTATCACCACGTTTGGCAACGTACACTTTACCTACAGTTTCTCTACCCTTAAACATAATGGACTGGATAGAATACCCAATTAGGTCAATACTCTGTCCACCATAGCCCACAGGGTTGATATCAGGTGGCAAAAGTACTACTTTGTTAACTCCAAAGGTGGAATACCAAAATGTATCACTTAACAATGTATATGGTGAACCCGAATCTGCAAGAACTGGGACTAATTTGTCACGAATATACACGTCACATTTTGGCATAACTACAACACCTATGTCTGCATCCTTTACATCTTGCACCATGTTGGTAATACTTTCAGAAATACAATGAATAGACTGTTGAGAATACATTTCATCATCATCCATCATGTTTACTTTGTTGTTCCTGCACATGCAAGCATAATGCCCCTTTTTCCCGCAATTCCTACAATTCCTACTTTTGGCATAACAATTAGGAAAATTGGGTCCATGGTTTTGACTCCCACATCTAGGGCATCTTACTTTTGTGTCTTTGCCATAATTGTTGTTAAATCTATGTTTATCAAACTTACCAGACCCTTTCTCTTGTTTACTATTTAATTTACATACAGTGGTCATTGAGGAGTTATGACCAATACCATCAAATTCATCCTTTTTTACGTTAGCAACAGCTTCAGTCGGCACAGTAGTGCTTCGCATTTCTTTTACCCAGTCAGAGGTGTGTTCGATACTCTCAACAACAGTAATAGCTTCCTTCAAATTCGGATTTTTAGATAACAATTTTTCCTGAATCCTAGAGTCAATTGTGCAACGCACCAACTGATCACGTATAAGAGAATCAGTTAATTGTTCAAAGTCACAAGTTTGGGCTAAAGATTTTAGTGCTGCTACATAGTTACCAACTCTCTCCCCTTTAGCCTGTACACGCATGAAAAATGTATGTCTCTCCATAACAATGTTCAAACGTGGTCCAAAATGAGTTTGGAGTAGTAATACCCTCATTTCGTAGACATCGCTAGGTTCTCCAGTCCCTCTGCCAATTGGAATAGGATCCAAACTATCATAAATATTTCTTCCTTCAATGCCAAGGTTATGAAGCAACACTGCTTGTTTTCTTGCAGCAGAAAACTTTTCACCACCAATAGCTATCAAGTACGAGTCAAAAAGAGGCTTCCATTTTTTCCATGGAAGAATAGGCTCACCACGTTCACACAAAAATTGTGGTGGTTGGCTCATTCCACTGGATGCTGACATGCTGAAAAGGAAAACAACTAAACAAACTAATAAAATAAGCTAATACAATAATTCAAAATAACAACTTAATATAATAAATTAAAATAACAAGTTAACCAAATGCACTTATTGTTAGTTGCCGGTTGTGTCCGCTCCTTGTAGGTAACAACCAATGCATAAATGTCACCGAACTACCAGCAGCTGTTGACCAAAACTTGTAAATAAAAAAAAACAGAATAAGTTAAAATAACTAACTTGCTTTTTTCCAAAAGAAGAACTCACGAATCTTAGCGTGTTGTAGATTTCCTTGTGAGTAGTTCTTCACGTTAGACTTTCACCGCTTCACGTTAAACTTTCACTGCATTAATAATGGGTGAGTGCTCCAGCTTATTTAAAATACGTCGGTATGTCTGTGCGTACATGACTCACTTCCTTGGAGCAGAGGAAACACACAGTTGATCAGCGCGTCTTCTGGTTTTCACAGGAATCGGAATGAAGAGCTCGTGTCTCTCTAACCTTCTGCGTCACCACAATGCTCAGCAGGCATGAGCGCAGGCCAGAACGCGCATCACAACCTCCTCGCGGTGAGTTTTCTTTTGAAGCGCTCAGCATGTGCATGTAACGATATCCACAGTAAAAATTATTTTCCGCTAATTCAATCAGTAATTCACATTGCCACTGATATTCTACAATCCACAGCAAACTTGGAAAAGACGTAGATCAAATTTAGTTACGTCGCAACATCCGCTTTTTAATTGAGAAACGTGAAACTGACCTTAAGAGGAATTGCGCAACCCATTCTTGTAATGTCAAACACGCCGGGTTCTTTGGTGGGTGTGATTATCGTCACCTTGTCGTCGCCAGTAATAAAACGATAGTCACTTCAGTAAAACCTCAAATATAAGGTTTATTCACATCCACCAGGTAGATACATCAGCAGCAGTCCTTGTAACCGACACCCTCAACCCAGAAGACCCCGCAACATTCCAGCTGATGTACTGAACATTCCCCACAGAGAATTATGCATTAAAGGGGAAGTTACAACAAATACCTCATTTGATGGCCTACGAAGTAGGCCACAAGCCACACTGACTATGGAAAAATGCGCACATCGGACAACAAACTCAAAAGAACACTTATACAGACACTCCCCAAAAACGGCATTAGTGGGTGTTATAGTGCATGGGGCATGAGAGAACACAACCCACATCACTCAAACATAAATTAAGCACTTAAACAACAAAATGTAATGCATAATTTACAACACAATGTACAATTGTGATCGCAAAATGTGATCCAGCAGGAAACCTGAGACTGGAACGTACATCAGCTAGTCTCACCGAGCTGGGACACTTGACTCCTGATAATATTTAAGAGAGAAGAGGAAAATGTCTTTTTAGTGCAGAATGATTAGCTTTTGATCCTTTTTATTCACCAGCATGAGTACACACTAGTATGCGACCGGTGCCACAGCTCCAGGCGCTGACCTCTGGGGTGCCGAGTTTTCAAATATATTTTGGGTTTAAAAGCACCTGCTGCAGAGTTCCTTGCCTCCAGCAATCTTCAGGTAACCATAAAAATGTCAAGATCACTCTGGTGATTAATGTTCCTACTGGAGAGAGAGATCAGAGTGTTGTGAACTGGACGTTCTGAATCACCAAAAAGTAAAGCACAGGGTAATATGCGACCTGCATTTTTTAAATGTTTTATTTTTATTTTAATAATTTTTTTATTTTTCACAAAGGGTACATAAAGAAGAAGAAGAAGAAGAAGATATCCTTAGTTACATGCATGTAAATTAGGTCACATCAAACAAAAAAGGAGAGAAAAGCAGTAGAAAAAAAAGAAAAAAAAACGATCAAACAAAGCAATCCCATATACGGTCAAGTTTTTGCAGTGACCGTATGCCTCTAATTTTAGCCATTGCATGTTCCCTCTTATATATGTCTTTCATAAGAGCAAGCCATTCAGAATAGACAGGGGAGTTAGGCGAGATCCATGCTCTTGCAATGCAGAGGCGGGCAACAACTAAAGCAATAGAAAAAAAAGATCTCGTGCCTCAGTCAGCACTCTCTTTAAAACCAAGCATAATCTCTTTGTTAGTAGGGAGGAAGTCATAACCCAAACGATGACCTATGAATTGAATAATTTTCCCCCAGAAGGTACCTAACTTGGGACAGGTACAAAACATATGAAGAATGTTAGCTGCAATCAGTCCGCATTTTGGACAGCGTGACCTATCTCCCCCGTCACCCCCGTACCCCTGTACCTTTTGTGCCCATTTCCCGATCCTTTCAGGAGTGTAATAGAGCATACAGATGGTTCGGAATTGTTGAAGCTTTAAATTAATAGAGTGGATAGAATTATTTAGAGTATCTAAAGCAGTAGTAATTTCCGAAGCAACCGTAATTGTGCCTAGAGCCTGACTCCATTTAAGCGCCAGGCATTGAGTGTCATCACTCCTGAATTGGCAAAGTTGTAGGTATATTATACTAATTCCTGATTTCAGCGTAGGATTTAGTAAACATGTAAGTAATTCATGGGAGTGTGGTGATTGCATAAATTGTCGTTTAAAAAAGTAAACCCTAATTTGTAGGTATTTAAAAAAATTGTTGTGGAAGATCGTAGGCAGGTTGTAAGGATGCAAAAGTACGAAGACCATCAGAATCGTAGAGCTGGCCAAGCCATTCAATGCCATAGTTTTCCCACCGACGGGCGGTATAATCATGAAATATATTTGGAAGAGTTGGATTATTCCAAAGCTGAAAATAAATGTGTTGTGTGAGATCCTCAGGGGAGAGTAGACAGTGATTGAGAATTTCATGCCATATACGTACCATGTCCCGAACGGTCTTAAATCGGACTCTCTTATAGTAATTAGGATCATTGATCCTGTAGAGAAACATATTGCTGTCCATGCCGAGTGCGAGAGAAAGGCCAAAGTATGTTTTCTTGTCAATTAGTAAACTTTGAAAGCGCCCAGTAAATGCCGCCCAGAAGTATAGATTGAAATCGGGGAGCTGAAGACCACCATGCTTAAAGGAGAATTTAAGAGAACCTATCGCACGGCGTGCTTGCTTATATCCCCATATAAAGCTATTAATTGCGCCTTCCAGTTTTTTAAAGAAAAATTGGAGACGCGGAGAGGGATAGCTCGGAACAGATATAAAAACTTAGGCAAAATAGTCATTTTAATTATGTTTAGGGCTCCCGGTTTTATGGTATTTATTTTTTGGGCCATTTCCATCTGTATTTATCTGTATTTATTTTTTGGCCATTTTATCTGTATTTATCCATATTTATTTTGTGTTTTGCGTATAAATTAAGTTGTAAAACTGTACATTTCCATATCTATTTAACTGATAGGCGCACAGTCATACTTTGATGTCTGTCGTATTTTAGCTATTTAAGCTGCCAAATATTACAGAACAATACATCCACTGGTAAATACTAGCATTATACTATAAATGTATGTTGGCATATGCTGTTATTTAAAGAAAGTTCATACTGTTTTTTTATTTCCTATGCTGTCCATCTGCTCAGCTGCTAGCCTATAATTCATGAAAGACAGCACGGAGAGTCACTTAAAAAAAGCACAATTTTCTGTATTTTTCCACATTTAAAAATAAATGCAGACAGAAAACACATTGTTTTCTGTCTGTATTTATCTGTAAATATCCGTAAAAACGGAAAACAGGGAGCCTTAATTATGTTGCATCTGCCAATTATAGTTATGGGGAGTTTGTTCCATTTCTTCAAGTTTCGAGTAACCGAGTGTAGCAATGTCTCATAATTAAGTTTCCATACCTGTTCGACAAGAGGAGAAATCTGTACACCCAAGTTCGTTGTAATAGTACAGCCGCCTGTTATAGGTGTAGTCGAAACTAGATTATGGAGAATTTGGGTTTTATGAGAGTTCAGTTTATATCCTGAAAGGCGGCCAAATTTTTCCGCCTCTTCCTGGATTGAGATCAATGCTGTTACTGGATCAGGTGAAAAAAATGCAATATCATCGGTATAGGCGATAACTTTCAGTTTGCGTGTCCCATTGCTGAATGGAATAATGTGGGTGTTCCGATTTAGTGCTTTAATAAACGGCTCGATATATAATGCAAACAGCATAGGTGAAAGTGGGCACCCCTGCCGGGTACCAAATTGTATCTGAAAGGGGGCAGAGTGTGAGTTAATGTATATAAGTTTAGCCTGTGGATTAGTGCATAGTGCGCGGATCAATTAAAAAAAACAGCCTTGTAGTCCGTTGGCTGTTAGTGTTGCCCATAGTGCGTCCCATACCACCCGGTCAAATGCTTTTTCAGCGTCTAATAGGACCATCCCCAGCTTGCAAGATGTCCTATTAGCGATGTCGAACGCAGTTATAGCTGTATTAACATGGGCCATAGTGTCTCTACCTGTTATGAATCCATGCTGTTGATCAGATACTAAATCTGGCATAACAGGTGCTAAACGATTAGCCAGTATCTTGGCAAAGATTTTAGCGTCAGAATTAATGAGAGATATTGGACGATAAGACCCGCACTCATCCGGTGGTTTCCCCTTTTTAAGGAAGAAGACAATATTAGTCATATCCCAAGATTTGGGGACTTCTATTTGATCCCCTATCTGATGCATGACATCATTCAGTAGCGGTAGGATGGAGTTTTAAAAAGTTTTATAAAACTTAATTGGCAAGGTATCATCCTCAGCGGCCTTGCCAGATGGCAGTGCGGTTGAAGCAATTAGGATTTCTTCGTTGGTAATATCTTGATGAAGACGGTCTCTCTATTCAAGGACGGAAGGTCGCAAAGCTTTAAATAGTCTTCAAATCTTGTCTGATCAATATTACAAGATGAGGTGTAAAATTCCTTGTAAAATTGAATTGTTCTAAAATAGAGTTAGGGGAAGAATGTAATCTACCGTCTCTGCCCCTTATCGCGTCAATTCGCCCTTTAGATTTCTTGTCTGCTACCTGGTACGCTAGGATTCTACCAACCTGATCCCCATATTCATATTGCTGAGAATGATTCTTGTGATAAGCAGCTGCTATTTTTTCTTTTAATATCCTGCCCAGAAGTAAACGCAGATCTATTAAAGAGGCATAGAGTTGATCTTGATTTGGCCCTCCTAACCTAAATTCCTCCGCATGCCGAATCTCTAGTTGTATTAGTGCGTTACAAGATAGCCTAACGTTCTCGTTAGTTTTATTTAAGCGATAAATATTCCGTTGAGTGGTACCACGTATATAAGCTTTCATTGTATCCCAGACTATAATAGGAGATGCAGTGTCAACGTTCCACTGTAAGAACTCTGTTAATGCTGAATGAGTATATGATATAAATTCTGGGTCCGTCAGCAAGTTCCTGGGAAATGAAAAAGGCTGCTTAGTCTTATCTGCCTCTGCTAGCTGGAAGCAAAACAAAACTGGGTTGTGATCGGAGGTTATCCGGGGACACACCTCGATTTTAGCTGTTGTTAAGATATTATTGGTAGCCATGGCCAGATCTATTCTAAAATAGTGCTGATGAGGGGTGGAATAAAATGTGTATCCCGGTGACGTGGAATGTATCGCCTGCCATACATCAGATAAGCCTTGAAGCCGAGCCAGTTCGTTAATCGATTCTCAAACCCTCCGCATCCTCAGATGAGCCTTCCTTTTAGTAGAATCTATGTTGTAATTTAGTGTACAATTGAATTCCCCCATAATAATCAGCTCCCCATGCCAGTCAAGCAGTTCAAGCATTAATTTATTAAAAAGAGTGGGGTCATCTGTTTTCGGGCCATACAATGCACAAAAGACAAATTTTTTATCGTAGATTTCCAATTGTGCGATGACCCATCTACCTCGCTGATCAGAAGAGGTTTTAAGTATTTTGCAGCTTAATCGCTTGTCCTTGAGTATCGCTACTCCTCTGATTGATACTCCCTGTGATGTCGATTCAACTATGCCAAAACCTAACTGTTTCAACAAGCCTCTATCCTTATAAGCCAAGTGTGTTTCTACTAGAATTACCACATGAGGTTTGTAGAGCTTAAGCTCCTCCCTAACCAGCTGGTGCTTAGATGCCGCATTTAATCCGGCTACATTCCAGCCTATACATCTAATTATCCCCATTATAAAGCATATGATATTTCAAACAATACAAAAAAAAGATACACCTTGCAAAGCTTCTTTACCATCCCCCATAACATTTTCCGATAAAGAGTTTTGAAAAGAGAGAGCTTTGAAAAAGATAAACAGATACATCCATTAAACATTTGTAAAATGTTGAATTCGATAGCAACAAATAGTGTCAGTAGACCCTGTGTTTTGACCCACCAGTACCTCCCTATGTTGTGTACAAAACCCCCTGAAAACCCATCGCGACCCTCCCCCTGAGCCAACCTCCTCCCCCTCCGCCATAGTGTTCTGGAAAAGGAATCACCCCCTGACCCGGCTGTCGGTCACTGACAGCCTTAAAGGAGCATGGCCCCCGAGAGCCCCTCCATAAATAAGTATCAGATTTATAGCAAGTGGTGCATTATTAAATCCCCAAAGATGCGAAGAAGAAAAACAACCTAATGTCAGGAAAAAAAGAAAAAGCCAGAATAAAGATAGAAGTAACAGCTATGTTTAGCAAGTGATAAGTGTCTTTTTGACAGCAGAGGTGCCTGAAAGACGTGAAATATATCTGCTAATCTCTTGTAAAGAAAGCGTTCATCCCGCTCAGATCATTCTTTAGGATATTGCTGCCATCTAGAGAGCGCCAGTTTTGCCTCCTGATCCGAATGATAGATGTGTGAGTGGCCGTCCTTGATAACCTTCAAGCAAGCCGGTTCCTGCAAGTAGACCTGGGCCCCAATTGCTTCCAAGGGTCGATGAGCTGCCACATCTTCCATCTATTATCCATCGTGATCTTACAGTGAGGGAAACTGATTCCACAACCACAGGTGAAGTAGGTCGGGCTTTGATGGCGATAGCCTGGCGCAGTAAGAAGTTGCCAACATAGATAAGGATTGGACGTGGCCGTCGTTCGTAAGTTAGACTGTTCTGTTTGGTTCAGGAAAATTGGCAGCCTGTGAGCTCTTTGAATTTGTGAGTCCCAGTCAGCTAAGTCGGGAAAGGCCTTCTGGAATAACTGGACAATGAAAGCCCGCGGATCAGAGCCCTCCTTGCCTTCTAGGATTCCAAACACTATTAAATTGTTCCGGCGCTGCCGGTTTTCCATGTCCTCAATTTTCCCTTGCAAGGCCACAAGTTGACTATCGTGATCCCGGACAAGACTAGTGGAGTGTGTTACTGCCTCTTCCTTATCTGCCACCCGTTGCTGTAATTCCGTCATGTCGTTAGTAAGTGTGGCCACCTTGTTGGTTACTGCTGCTAATGATTGCTGAATCATAGCATTGTCTGCTCTGAGCTGTACGTAGTGGTCCTGCGCCTCGGTTCTTTGTGCCAGAAGTGCCTGCAGAATTGAGCTTAGTGACGGTTGAGGTGGTTCTACAATCCCTGGTGTTGCTGCGACTGCACCTGGCACCTTGCTTAAAGATAATAAAGTTTCATATTCTGCTGGATTAGATATAGCAGAAAGTTGAGGAGGAGAGCCCTCTGTCAACAGATCTGTTTTCGGTACGTGCGTCATGGTGTTATTTGCAGTTTGGGAGAGAGAGGGATTTTGACTATTATTGAGTCCCGTACCTTGTCCAGTGTTAGAAAGTCTCGAGATGATAGCTTTGACCTCTCCCTTTGAAGTGACCCATTTACGTAAGGGGCTGCCCTCTATCTTTGTTTTTGAATGCACTAAGACAGTACCTTGAGGTTGTGCCCTACTAAAAAGTTCAGCAGACTTTTTAGGACATCTGATAGATTTACCAGATTTAAAATTGCGGTTTTTTTTAGCGGAAGGAAGGCTAGCTGAGCCCTCTAAGAAATGTACTGATGAGTCATCCATGTTCGGCGAGGGGAAAGATGAGGAGGGTGAAGTATCCACTAGAGCAGATTGCTCAGGAGAAAAATCATTAGAAAGATCATTAGAGTGCTTATCAACCCCTAGATCTGGTACATCAGCGTATAAGGGCCGCAATGGCTCTGAAAGAGGAGTATCTGCCCGTGTTGTTATTTTTGCGCACCCCCGGTCGTCCTCAGGCAGTAGACTGGCTTCCTTATGACCTGCTGTATCAGCCAGAGTCAGGATCTGTGCTGTTGTCTGTGTTTGCAGAGATGATAGCGAGTCGGCAGTATTCAGGCATATATCAAAAGTGCCAGCACTCACCTCTGTCTGGCATACCTGCGAAGCCGGTGGCTGTTGCTGAGTCAAGTGTGCTACAGGGGCTGGTCCCCCCATAGAAGGCGACCCCTCCCAATGCTCGGTATACAACTGTGCAGTAAGAAGCAGTTCTTCGCCCCTAGCAGAATCGCCATCGGGCCATCCCCCAAGCCTAAGTTGTACTGCCTCCAACTGCATCTCCGCCATGGCCGATTCTGGGGTAGCTGTAAAAATGTCAGCTGCTTTCCCGGAGTGTAGCAATTTCAGGACCGGTCTTCCCATACGGGGTGCATTCTTCTTACTCACACCACCCACCGTGTCCCCCACCGCCGTCTGCAAATGCGGCTCAATGATGGAATTTACCGGTGGGGCAATGGCCGAGTTGCGGTTTGAACGCCCGCTCCTCAGAGCACAAGCCTTAGGCGGGGCCACAGCGTACGTTGTTGTCAGCAGGCAGGGCCAATGGAGAGTGGAGCAACCCGAGCCTGTTCGACGAAGGAAACAGCCCCGGGTATTCCAGAAAAGAAAAAGAAGCTGGGAGTCCCGCCGTAACTTTGAAAACTGGTTACAAAAAGCAAGAAAGCAGAGCTGTGCCTTCTCTCACGCTCCGTGTTGGAAAGGTGGCGGTAAGTACCATGCACAAGTACGATGGTTAGAGGAGCTCTCGGAGCCTGCTCCTCACGGTGGAGTTAATCCGCCATCTTCCTTCTCCCCCTAGCGTTGTAGCCATATGCGACCTGCAAAGCACATGCACCATGCAGATTACAAAAGTGCATATAATGTAGACAGTTCATTGGGTTACTGCTTTAGTAGACAGATGCTTTTGTTACTTGCAGTTTATAAGTTGCAATCCTAATATAGCACCGTAAGCTATTAACTGTTAAAGAGCTGCATGCAAACTGCAAGGGTCACTGGAATTATGCTGCAAAGGAGGGCCACATTATGCAACAGAGTTGAGTAAATTATGTGGTAAGAAAAGGCAAATTTTGTGGTGAAATGCAGCACATATTTTGATAGTATTCCTTAATTATTTTGCCATTTTTAGGTCGAGCGTAAGCGTACGACCTCTTGTATACTTTAGTTTACTTCTCTTGTGGGATTAAAGCCATCCCTCTGCTTTTGATTTGCTTGTTTCAGTGTCCTTTAAAAATCCTTCCTTGCCAGTGGTCAGTTCTGCTTCTTTGTCCCTCCTTTTCTCTTCGGTTCCTCCCAGGGAGCAGGGACTAAGTACTGTCTCATCCCGCTATTGTTCTTTATCCGATCTTTTGGGGACTATTTTTTCTTTGGTTTCCTTCTCTGTTAATGTTTGCCTGTGTTCAGCTTTGGCACCATAGCTGCTTACATTTAAATATAGCATTTCTCCCTCCCACCTCCTCTTAATGCCACAGTTGTGTTAGCGCTGCCTCCCAAGCCGTGCCTACCGCTCCGTTGCTTTTTTGTGTCTTTTTCCAATTTTCGATGTCACCCGTCAGTTGGTAAGATATTGTTTGGTTTTGGGCTTCGTTTTAAGGGGGATTGGGCTTGTTTTGGGCTTCTTATGGGTAGCTATTCGTTTTGGGCTTCCTTTCAAGGGGGATTGAGCTTGCTTTTATTATTGTTGCTTCCAAGCTTCGTTGTTGCTGTTTGGCTATTGTTGTTGCTTGTTAACATTATATGGTATGAGACAGTGCTTCAGGGATCTCTTACCTGATTTCGAAAGGCATGTCTAGTAATACAAACAAATGCATTCACTTTTCGATGTTTATCTGTGGCCATTGCTTTTGTGTAGTGCAAGTGACCACCATGAACTGGTTGCTGCTTTAGGTATCTTAGGTACTCTGTTCGGCCCGGGACAGTTTATGATTTGGGAAAGTCACTGCTCCAAGCCCCTGTTTATAATTGCAAGTTGCTTTATAATCATGAGACCAACCCAGCGGCTGTGCCGCAGTGCATCTCTGGATTCTGCCGGACCGCGTGCAGGTTGCACAGGACCTGGTTATGTGCTCTCCGTGCCCTCTTCCGCCCATAGACAGTGTGCCCTGTGGTGGAGGTTCGCAGCCTGTGCTTTTAGGTAAAGGTCTGAGCACGGAGCCTACTTGCCTAATATTATAAAGTATGTCCCGAGCACACCCTGTTTTGAGTTGCGGGAATCACATGAAGCTGGGAAAAGAGATTAGTGAAGCCGACACTGTGGAGGTGAACCTCGGGCACATGAAGTGCGCTGAACATCCCTGAAGACACCAGCCAGCATTGCCATCTGTATTTACTCCCTCCCCTTGCATTTCAGATGCTCTTATTAAAATGGTGCTGCCTCCCACAAACTAGTTATAACTCGTAGAAAGGTCATTGAGAGCAGTCATAGAGAGCTAGTGATGGCTTTGCAACCACATATGTATCAGAGTGTGGTGCACTATCTAGACACAGAGCTCCTCCTGTTTAAGGTGTCTGTGCTGTGTTTTGATATTTCACTGACAACAGGGAACAATTTTTAACATTGTGCCCCTGTTCTTTGAAAAAATACTATGGAGCCAAGTAATGCGATTTTTCTGTCACTTGTAGAAAATATAACTCTTGAGAGGCATGCCCTGGATGAATAGACATTCTTACCTTCCAGAAAGAATGGTGTTTAGAGCAGGCATGCTGACCATGGTCGAAGCCAGCCATCTGCTTACCCTTGTCCATCCATGCAGCAGTAGAGGATCGAGCCACTGTGCGATGCTTGTGTTCGGTTTTGTCTGTAGAAAGTCTTAATGAGGGCTCATAACAGACAGTGTCACCTCTTGGAGCTCTATCAAGTAGCTCAATAAAGTGGCACATTTAAAGAGGAGGAGCTTTCAAATTCTTTTTAATTTGTAATGTGTCTGGTAAGGTTTAACATCTGTCATTTACATTTCGTTTTGATGCTGTTGGCTTAGGGCTTTTTGTACATATAGGAATTCCCATAGAGGAATTCACTCCAGCGACCTTAAACGGCAAAATTGTGTAGTCAGTGGGTTTTGTGCAATACATCATATGTGTTCGTCTAGCATTACACGTAGTTGTTTCCCTAGAGTGGTTCACATAGGGGTGTGACTATTGATGAAAGTAGAAAAAATCTTGACATAATATGCCTTACCAAGATGTGGTTTACAAATGGTTGCAGACCCATGTTTGCCAGCTCTATTTTGAGACTATTTTGATGCTATATTCCAGTGGAATTCAGTTTCTTGGCCATTTCAGGTCTTGGTTGAGGAAGCAGTTATTGTGTTTGTGGCATTTTTTGCAAACGTTCGCTCTGTGACAAAATTGTTTCTGGATTAGCTATTTGTTGTATTGCTGGTTATTCATTTTTTCAGTATTCTATTTCATGATACAATGTGAGATTTCCTGCTTGTACCCAAGAGTGAGTATGTCAGCGAATGCAAATATGTGCAGAATAGAAAGACTCCACTGCTGGAAACAGCTACTGGCTCAGCTGGCCGCCTCACTTTGGTGACTTATCTGTGCTAAGGGCAGGGCTTTAAGTGGGACAGGTCCTGCCTGTGCTTAACACCGGCAGTTCTAAAAAGCAGGTTCTGAGACCGGTCCCTATTGGGCTCTCCATTTTTTTCCTCACTATCAGGGTGAAAAAAAATCTTAACTCTGCAGCAGTACCTCCCTTCACTGCCTTTGTTGTAACTTCAAAGAGACTCGCTATAGTACTTTCGGTCTCATCATTTCAGAACAGAAGAATTTTCAATATTATATACAACGAAGCCATAGTTGTTGCTTATTTATCTTACGAAACTAACAACTATTGACAAGGCCAGTAGTACTCCCTGGCTTGTTGTAGGTGTAATGTTACCTGTTTTATATATTTAGATGCAATAACAATAGCAACAAAATACCAGTCGGGCGGCACACTATGCTAAGCACAGATTTTTAGATTAAGTATTTTAAAGCCACACCCTTAATTACATCGGCCACACCCCTTTGAGAGACCCCCAGTTTTTTCATCCTACTTAAAGCCCTGGCCAAGGGGAAGGGTTAGCAGGTCTGTGGTCCTGTACTGTTATGTTCAGGAGCCGAGTCTTTGGAACATCTATTAATAGGTTGAGGTTTGTACTCAGCACTTCAGAGGCTTCTAGAGCACAAGGTATGCCAAATAAATGTAGCTGCTCGATCATCGCTCAGGCTGTCGTCACAATTCCACACCACGCAACATAATTACAATCCACATAATACCACTCAACACCAAATAATTTAGCTCCACCTAATTACACGGTTCTCAATACCACATAAATACACCCCACATAAATCCAATCTATGCCACATAACAACAATCTACATAAATACACTCCACACCATGCCCCATAATTCCACTGAACATAATTTCCCTCAACACCACTGTTCCATGCCACATTGTTCAACTTCACACAAATCCATTCCACATCATATAATTCAGCACCAAACCACATCATTCCACCCCATAATATAATTTCACTACACACTACATATATTCAATTTACAAGACATAATTCAACATCATACCGCAAATTCAACAGCACACCACATAATTAAACTCCACTACATAACACTCCACAACACAAAATACCATTCCAAATAATTACACTCCATTACACAAAATTCCACTCCACATAATTTCAATACACTCAAAAACACATAATTACTATCCAAATAATACAACTGCACACCATGCCACATAATTCCACAACACAAATCCACTCCACACCACACAATTCCATGCCACAAAATGCCACAACTAACAATTCCAACCCACATAATTTCACTACACACCACATACATACACTCCATAACACATATATAAAACACATGACATTTACAATCCCAATAGCTCTAACTCAAATAAATGCGAGACCGATTGCATCTCCAATGCTTGTTACACTTGTTAACACTGTCTGGGCATTGGTTGCACCTCATTAGTGCTACTTTGACACCCAAGTACAGCAATAAGCAATAGAAAGGTGACCACTCAACCTTTCCAAAGTGCCTTCCACTGCACAACAATATGTGGTGCTGCATTTTTAGTACATTTTTAGCCGTTTATTCTTTTGTTAAAATCTGCAGACTATGCATTAGATGATGAATTGTGTGGCAAATAAGGCAAATCTATAATAATAAAAAACAATGCAGCGGCACAATCGCATAGTTCCAGTAGCCCTGGTTATAGTTTAGATCATTATGATTTTTTCAGTATCTTTCATTATCCTAATTTTGCTAAAAAGGGTTCATTTGGGCAATAATCAATTCTTATTAGTAAGGCCAACCCACAACCACAGTGTTACATTTTAAACCATAAGATGGTGCTCCTCCAGACCAAGCCCTCTTAAACTAGACTGCCTACTAGCATGGATGACATATGATGCCAGCACCCTGTAGTCCTCTTGGTTTTATGTAATATTTCCTATGGACTGATTTACACACGTATGATTAATTGTCTGTGTGTGTGTGTGTCTGTGTGATGTGAATGGCTCTGACACCCTACCCTAGTATGAGTAGCGCTATAAAGCAAATGAAATGCACGTGAAAAAGATTTACTATGGAAACTTGAGGGGCACTGTCTCTAAGTTAGTAGTGAGAGAATTTCTGGAGAAGGAAGTTCTTCGGGTGGGCGCCAACAAACATTGTGGCACCTGGTACCACAACCTCTAAAGCCAGCCCCGATAGGGATAATGGCATAATAAATAACGAGAATGCTGGGAGCTCGTTATTTATAAGTTTTATTGAAGTCATCGTCCAACAATAATACCAGGTAATCTAATGATTACCACAAAGGGAATTGTTGCTAGACACTTCTGTGATAGTTGTTATTGTTTTCACTTGCAATGGTGCTCTATTATTATTGCCCTCAGAGGGATGAAAGGGCAAGTTGACCCTGCTGGATTTATACCTTTGACACTTATGTCTCTGGGCAGACACTTAGCCTAGTGATTTGTATTGCTAGTGTATGTTCAGCCACCTTGCACAAGAAGATAATCCTGTATCCTAGCTGTTTCTTTGGTTACACAGTTTTCCTGGAATCTTACTTAAACATAGGTTTTGCTTAGTTTCATTCCTTCGTTGTGTTAGAATACAGAAGCTATAGTGCCTGTGATCTTGTACAAACAACAGATGCAGCTCCTGAAGCACTTCATCAGAAACTGCAAGTGTAGAAATTGTAGTGGTTGTCAGAGAGGTATATATAGTGAGTGGACACTGATGCGTTGCACTGTTTGAGATTCCGCTAATCATCAGCCTGATGAAGTTGGCATGTTTCATAGTAGAGAGGTTTTTTATATATTTACGTTTTTAGAGTTTTATATAGCGCGAACTAGACCCGCGACATCGGGTATCAGAGCGCTTTACATGAGCACCAGTTTAGTTACAGATGAACACATTCATTTTTTTTTTAGGCACGGGGAGATTAAGTGATTTGCCCAGAATCACAGGATGTTGAGCGTCGTTGCCGAGACACGAACTGGGTTCCCCAGGTCCGATGTCGACAGCTCCAGCCGTAAGGCTTCATCCTCTCCCCTGAGGTGTAGCCAGCACCAAACAATCTCCATGATATAATGCGTAAATGAAAAGGCATAAAGCTGCCACTGCAACACACAGTAAAAAGAAATTATGCTTCTGTGCCCATCTTCCTCATTATAACACCAGCAGGTGATCACACCTTTGAGTCAGGCATCAGCTTTCCAACACTAATCTCTTCTATTCAGAGATTTCCTGTAAAAAAAAAAAGCCAGACTTTTGACAATGCCCAATATGTGTGCCTCTTAAGGTTTCCTGCTTGTTAGCATCTTTCCAGTGGGTTACCCTCAAATGATGTCATTGGTGGAGGGTGGGAGACATGGTTCAGACAATGTTATCCTCATCAATCTGTTTATTTTGGATATAAGAATCCACAAAATCACAAACAAAATCATACATATGCCAAAAGACTAAAACAACATACAAAATTAAAAGATAACGTACATAGGGTATAATTACACTAAAGTGCCATCAATCACAATGCAAAGTGCACATACAGAAAAAGACACAATTAGGATTGCACAGGACATTCTTAGATCAATGAAAGCAATCTATAATAGACAACAGTAGCACTGGGAATGTAGACACTTACCCACTTTCAATAAAAAAAATCTTAAAAAGGGTATCTGCATTGTGATAACTCGATCAAGTAAGTAAAATGCAGCTGCTAGTTCAGTAGAAGGGCTTAAGTCGTTGTTCCAACAGATGACTGACCCAAGTCTGTATGAGGGATCAAGGTAGTATCCATCCATTTAAAGCTTCTAGGGGGTGGCTACCTAGACCTGATGAAACACCCGCCAGCTGCCCCACTGTTAAAATGAATCACATGCAAATTCAGAATGCACTGTGTAGGGAAATCATAACAGTTAACGAGTGCTAGCGGAATCGTTTTGCTCATTCAGCAAGTGGACAAGGTGATTGTGAATGAGCCGAGCTGCATGCAAATATTTTGCCACTGCAACAACAACCAATTCTCTGGGGTCGGAACGTAAAACCTGTAAAGCTACAACCCAGGAGCTTGCATACAGGCTTGAGCCATTTTTCACGTGGGCGAGCATAGGCAGGACAAAAGAAAGCAAAATGATGGAAAGTTTCACCTGCTGAGTTGCAGGAGGGTCACTTGCTAGAACTGCAACATTTCTCCCCCCATTTGACACAGACGTTGTTTACAGGCAGGGCCCCATACCTCCATTTTAGATAGAGTTGTAATACTAAGCACCCCGGGCAACGACATCAAGGAACGACTCATAGGCAGGACAAATCTTAGGGTCTAAGTCTGTCAGACATCCTGCCATAACGTCCTTCAGTTCTTGCAACCATAGAAACTCCTTGAAATGCTCTTTAACCAGAGAGCGAGATACTGACTTCGCTGCATCCGGAGTGTCCCACGGGGAGGGCAAACCTATCTAATAAAACATAAATTTGGCGTAAGCAAACCAGGGAATCCTCTCGCAGACAGAGGATATTAGAAGTGCCTTTATGATTGATCTGTATGATTCCAACTTGTCTGTGGACCAAAGCCTATATCGGTACACGCTGGGTCTGTGTATCACGCTAAAATTGATCAGCTAGATACCGATATCTATGAGTTGGGGGAGATGGGGATCCCTCTGGTTCAGACAATGTGTTGTCAGTGGTCTGGGAGCATGGAATGGAGATAGCAGTTCCAGGGTGTGAACCTTAGACTGAAAATGGGCACGGACATATTTTACTTGTTTGTTTGACTAATGTTTTCCTAATGATACATTTTCTGATGGATATCTGCATGCAGACATAATATTATTCAACACTGTAACAAATTGGATTATTATTTGGGGTGGGTGATGACCCACCTCAAGGAATGATCACAGCCCTTTCAGAGTGAACCCTCAAAGTTACTAAACAGGCTACACTAAAGGCAATGTTTTGTATTTAGTAGTACCAAAACAGTAATAAAGTCAAAATGCAAAAGAAAAAATACCAAACTGAATGAGAAAAATAGAATAAAATTTAACAAACAAAATGTCACCAAAATGATAAAAATCTAATAAGGGGAACGGAGATGTGAATTTTTTTAACTTTTGATTATAAAGAGCCCCAAAAAGCACAAAGCGCCAATGATAGTCAAAGGTTGCGGTAGACCAGAACCTAGGCGCAATATGAGGCTGACCACAATGAGGCGCGGGTCAGATACACCAAACAGGTTTATCCTTGTCAAATAATTTACCTTCTGACTTAGTTCTATAAGTCCCAATCCACCACAGGAGACACTTAGAGGCTCACAGGGTGTCTGACAGAGGCCAACAGCAGAGTCCAGTCCAGGTTCAGTTGCCACTGATCAGCTAGGTACTTCCAGGAGAAGGCCTCTTGTATCTTGTTGTATCTCTTTAGCTTGAACTGGAGGTCAGTCTTTTGCCCCTTGGATTCCACTTCTTTGTCCTGGGTGCAAGACAGAGGTCCAGTTCTTCAGGGCTCCTCTCATGTCACAGACAGCGGGACCAGTCCTCATCTGATCTTCCACAGGTCCAGAAAGTATTATGAAGTGGGTGCCTGGAGGGGCCACATTTATGCCTGGCATCATCTAGTGGGTGGGAATGATTCCTGGGCATGCCTTAACCAATGGGGTAAAAGCTTCCATGGCCAATCCTACCGTCTGGCATTTTCAAGATGGTGAAAGTCTTCAACCATACTAAACTTGCGCTCTGAGGGCTGGGTGTGTGTGGGGAGTGTTCTATAGAAACCCTATTGTCCTCCCACATCTAACACTAAAATCCAGTTTGGAGCAGGTACTGTACCCACAACAACCCCAGAACCAGAAGTCTAGAAGGACAAAAGCAAAGCCCATCAGTAATCAGATAGTAGGTCCACAAGAATTTGTTGGCATCCTGTTCTTTCCCCCTTTCAAGTGTGCCCCAAGGGTTATATTAAAACCTAAAGACAGAAGTCTGGTAGGAGAAAAGCAGAGTCTTTAAGTGACCAGGCAGTGGATCCACAAGACGAGTCTTGGCATCCAGTTCTCTCCCCTTTCAAATGTCCTCCAAGTGTTATACATAAACCCAGCAGACCTGTCAAGCAGGTTTTGACACTCAAGTAGGATTCAACATTGTAGTGTTAAAAAGGATGCTCACAGCCCCCACCCTGCATATTCTGTGAGGAACAGAGGAGTCATCTCTGCCCATTCAGGTCAGACTATTGTTTGCTCCTCAAACACATTTCCTAATTACTCACACCTTTCAGGTGCTAGTCACTGTAATGACATGTTAACATTACATTTCTAAATGCCCTGCTTTGAAATACCATGC
This sequence comes from Calotriton arnoldi, assembly GCA_963921515.1. Lineage (NCBI taxonomy): Eukaryota > Metazoa > Chordata > Amphibia > Caudata > Salamandridae > Calotriton > Calotriton arnoldi. The sequence continues at coordinate 850,722 of CAWUFW010001883.1, forward strand.
ACCCTGCCTTATCGCAACACAGCCAATTAGGGGTAAATTATTGGTATTTAAATGGAAGATTTTTACCAGTTGAAAGGATTTCTTTTGTTAGGTCACAGTGCATGTTTGGCACTGTTACATTCAGTCTACAATGGTAGGCCTGAAGCTATGTTTGGACTGTCACTGTAGTGGATGTCACAATAGGTGCTGCAGACCACCGGTGGCATGTAACTTCCAGGCACTGGGTACAATTTGCCCAATATACTAAGAACTCATAGGCAAATTAAATATGTCAGTAGGAGTATATCAATTCCCTCATATTAAAAAGGGGGAGCCCAGACACTTTACCACTGGTTAGCAGGGGTAAAGTGCACAGTGTTCTAAAGCCAGCAAAAATATAGGGTCCAACAAAAGGAGAAAAATCTGGAATGACATGCAGAAAGGTGGATTTCCGACAAACACAAACTGCCCACCTTCAATTCAATGTGAATTGTTCATGTTTAATCAGCATCATTGCTCACAATGCTCGTGAAGCTAATTTGTAAAGCTTAATTTTGGCTGACTGATAAATAACACTGTGCACAGGTAAAACAGGCCTTTGTACACTGACTTCTCTTCTTGAGATAAGCATCCTGTCTCATGATTTACTTAATTTAAAAATAACTTGCCCAGCATGGAGGTCTTCTGCACACAGTTTCCACTTGGAAATGTTCATACAACACAGCATGAGCTGCACTCCTAAGCAATAGCTATACTTGGGTTTTGAAGCCATTACAGATATTATGGGAAGTAGCTATTGTTTATAATTCACACCATGTGTTGTGTTTTTTACAAAGGATTCCTAGCACATTAGTAAATTTAGCTTTTTAAATATGGATCAAATACATTTTGCTCTGTGTGTACAGCTCACCTAATAAACAATTTAACAAATTATTTAACCTCAAACTATATTTTGCTTTTGAATGAAAGAGTACAATATATTTGCTCCATTTATCCATATAATTGCAGCATTGTGTAAAAGCAGTGTGATTCCTTTTGTCTCATGCATACTTTGGAGCACATCCTAGTGGCCTTGTTGATGATTTGGTCCAATTTGTGAACTGATGGAAAACAATATGTAACATGGAATCTTTTTTTGTAGTCAATACTTTCCACCAATACATTACGATAATGCATTTAAGAGGTATATTTAGAACTTAAAGCATTTAAGCATGGCAACCATGAAAGACAATAGTGTGCTCATTTTCATGTATCCAATGATGTACATATTAACTCTTCTCTTAGAGCCTATTAAGTTGCCAAGGCTGAACAGATGCCGCCTCTGGCGTTTTCTGAACAAGCTTAGACCACCCTCTTTGATTCTCACCCAGGGTGATCACAAAGGATGAGATTATTGCCTGCAGAAGAAGTCAAGTACAAAGTCATCCTTGTGCAGCCACCCAGCAGAGATTAACAACTGTTTTTCCTTTGATTAGGCTAGGTAATAATAGTCCCTTCAGTTCTTAATCCTTCTGAATGGATGACTAGTATCCTTCCACTACTTGGATTTGGGAACTGTATTTTATTAATTAGCTTTTTATGACAGTGCATGAGTCTTCTGGCTTTCCCCCCTCTCTTCCGTGTGATCATTTCCTGTTGACATCCCCTCGTCCTGTGCTCTCTGTGTTGCTCTCTTATCTTGTACAGGAGTTAAGGGGAGAAGGAATACACCTTACTTTGCCCTCCTCCAAGTCAATATATACACACAAAAGAAAGTAAGGTGAATACTTGTCGCAATTTTTTATATAAAGTTGAAATACATACAACCATGTATCAGGAGCACATTCACTTTGTAAAAACTGCCCTCACCCACAACAAGTTGTGGCATGCTTCATCATAGGGCTGCTGCAAAATGCCTCAGCGCAGACCAACGCTAGAGGCGGAGCAATAGGGAGGGGTAGACAATACAGACAAATAAAGAAGGAAATAAAAAGGATCCTAAATAGGTGCAGACATTGAATGTTAAAACTAACAAAGGGATATCGTCATAACAATGTTATTTCTGCATTCCCTTGTCAGGATTAAAAAAGGGTAAAGAGTACCCCAGGATGGTGGTGGCGTGAGCGAATTATGCACTCTCCACCCCTCCGTTCTGCATAGAGGTCAACATGTTTCTGCCGGATCCCGTCTCTCTACCGGCATTCGTCAGGACAAAAGGATCCCTATGCTAAATTTCCTTACTGTCACATATACCCCTAGTATTACCACTGTACTAAGTGTTACTCCACCTGTTAGTATGGTGCAGTCCAGTACACTTACTCATGTATGAGATCGAGTTTATTGAGTTGAGCGCTAGAAATGGCACAGGAGTAGAAGGCGACCACCTATGGTCACACATTCGTCAAGGGTGATCAGCCACCACCACGTCGGTCCCTCCAAGTGCTCTCTTATCCCCCAGTTCACAGACGACTTCCCTAAACCCCTGTCCAACTCTGCTTTTTAGGTCGGAGTCTACCAGACAGCAGAACTGTTGGGTTAGCTAAAGACTTCTTGGGGGCATGCCGAAAGCTTACCTAGGAATGCATTCCACCCATTGCTTACCATTGGCTTTGTGGTTTGTAACTCACATTTGCTTGCTTTCTTTTTGCTGGCTTTATTTGTTTTAGGCTTTCCAGCTTGAGTTTGTACCTCCTGTGAAGCATAGACTTTTCACTGTATTCTTCAATGAGTGCCCACTTTCTGTAAACAGGCCTTTAAATCTTTTTCTTTTCTGGTCACATCTGCTGTGCTTTCAAAGACAGGGGTCAAATATCAGGCTCTGTCTTCCAAGGGAGCTTGGTGCTTGCTTTTCTTCCTCTGACCTCAAAGTGAGAGGATTTATGTGACAATCTTGCTGTGAAAGGAAAGGCTTTTTTCTAGCACACAACAGAATTTCAATGTCTGTAAACGAACTGTGCAAATATTTCAGAATACATCAGAATTAGGAAAGCATAAATGAAGCTAATTTTTTTATAATTCTGAAGTGTTGTGGAAACAAATATTTTAATACGATCAAAACAAATCAATACATTATCGTCTGTGCGCTGTATACTTATGTCAGTAAAACTGTATGTCTGTGCAAATGTAATGGTCATTTAAATTGAAAATGTGTTGTCTGTAATGGCAGTGCGCTACCACACTGTGTATACTCCGTACTACTCCACTCTACACCACTCCACTCTACCTACAACACTCTACTCCACTCTATGCAGTTCCACTCTATGCCACTATAAACAACTCTACGACATGCCACTCATTTCTATGACACTTGACACAACACTCCACTCTGAAATATGCTACTCCACTCTACAGCACTCCATTGTATGACACTCCACTCCACTTCACTTCACGCCACTCCACTCTACATGATTCTATGACACTCACTCCACTCTACAACATGCCACTCCACTCAAAGACACTCTACAATATGCCACTCTACAACACGCCACTCCACACAACTCTATGACACACCACTCTACTTTATGCCACTCCACACCATGCCACTCTACAACATGCCACTCTACTCTAAATGCATCTCCACTCTACGCCCCTCCACTCTATGTCCCTCTACTCTACGCCACTCCACTCCACTCTACAACTCTACTCCAATCTACCTCATTCCACTCTATGACACTTTGCTCCACCATACGCTATGCCGCTCTACTCCACTCCACTCTACAGCACTCCACTCCACTGTATTCTATGACACTACTCCACTCTATGACACTGTATGACACTCCACTCTACGACACTCTATTCCACTCTACGCCACTCCAAGGTACAACACTCTACTTCAATCTATGCCTATCCACTCTATGCCCTTCTACTCTACGGCACTCCATTCTACGCCACTCCACACCACTCCATGCCACTCTATGCCACACTACGCCACTCCACACCACTCCACGCCACTCCACGTCACTCTAAGCCACTCCATGACACTCCACTCTACTCCACTCCAATACACCACAATCTACTCCACTCTACTCCACAACACGCTACTCTACTGTACACAACTCCCTCTATGCCACTACAAGGCACTTTACTCCACTCTATGCCACTCCACTCTACTCTACGATACTCTACTCCACTCTATGCCACTCCAATCTATGACACTCTATGCCACTTCGCTCAATGACACTCTCCTCCACTCTACAACACTCTGCTCTACGCCACTCTACAGCACTCCACTGTATGACACTCTACTCCATTCTGCGACCTTCCACTCTACGCTCTTCCATGCTTCTCCACTCTACTCTACTCCCTCCACGACAGTCCACGACACCTCACTCTATGTAACTCCACTCTACTCCACTCCACTCCACGACATTCCTCTCGACTCTATGCCAATCCACAACCCTCCACTTTACACCACTCCACAACACTTTTTGCCACTCCACTCTACGACACTCTACTCCACTCTACTCCACTCTGCTCCACTCTGCTTTACAACATTTCACTCCATGAACTCTCCTCTACACCACTAACGTTTAGACTTGCTGAACAGCATCCACTTTGGTGTACTACATGGCTAAAAAACACATTGGCAAATGTGACACCAACTGGCTTTGTTAATGCTTGTTTTAAAAACCCCACCAGCCTTTGGGCTCCCCAGTTGCTCCCCCTTGTCTCTGTGCTATCCGACACATGGCAGCAGCCTTGATGTGCTCATTCCACACATTGGAACTCCTTGATCCTCCCCATCCCTCCCATTTTATTTTATAAACAAAAATATAGTGGTTTTTTTAACTTTTTTTTTTTACTTTTTAGGAGGTCTCAATAGTTTTCTACCAGGCCTTTCCTTTTCCTAAATGCGCTTTTATGCACCTTTTCTTTCTTTTAAGTTACTGCTCCTAGATGGCAGTCCTCCATGTTGAAATGGCAAATTTTAAAAATAATAAACTAACCGCCATGTCATGATTTTTGTGTGCATGCGTAGTGACATATATATGCCCACATCGTCAGACTAGGGTCAAATCCAAATTTACTGTGTCCAGACTTCATGATAGAGGCGCTGGATTTTAGATTTGTTTTTTGTTGCTTGTGTTCACCATTCTTTCTTTTTGCCGATGTGCTGATGTTTTTCAGCATCAGCAAGACGAGTTAGCAAACCCGAAAGTTAGGCTACCACCTTTCAAAGGCGAGACCTGCCGGTTTGTCCAATGCTTGTTTTTTAATTCCTCCCACTGTTCTCCCCCGAGGCCTACTACAGTTCTACTGTACCTTGTTGCAGTTCTGCTGTCATTCATCTATGTTACACTGTTCTAAAGCATCTGTGTTACGTTGTGATGCACTAAACGTTGAATGATAGAGTCCAGGATAGATTCAGAATGGATAAGAAATAGTGTAATGTGTGAGTCGGGCATAAAGCTGGCATCAGAAGTATAAAAAACTCAGAGCATGTACAGCACCTCCTGAGGAGTGGCTCATCATGAAGCTATGACTATTAGTCTTTGCAGACAAACATCAGGTACGTACACATTTACCGTCACAGGCATGCAACAATACACAATGCACAAAAAGTACCCCATGATTTTACACTGTGGAGTTGTATGTCGTGGAAACTCGGTCTACACATCTTCTTGTCAATCACAGCATTATATGCTGGATAGTCAGTGGGTGTACCACAGCATCAAGCCATACCTTTTGGAAGCAGATTTTCTCGCACAGTTGCCTGTACAATGTATCAGTGGAAGATGAAACAAACAACGCACATCAATAGTAAGTGTAAGCCCACACCCAGCTCTCATCTCTCAGCTGATCCAGCAGGCCTCATCCGGTAAGCCAGGCATGTAAAGATGTGGAATTGTGGGGCACTTGCAACTACTGTGAACGACGACCTCACATAGTGCTAACCATATTGTAGTATTGTGTAATTTACTTTTATTTTATGTGTATTCCTAAACAGCACCATGGTGATGGAACCTGGTGCTAGATAATGTTGGGAGTTGGGATCAGTTGATCAGACTGAGGTTGGCTGGATGGATGAGACTTTACTGCTGGATTAAATCTTCTTCTTCACCTATGCTGGACTCCTCTTTATTTGAATAATTGACTATTTTACACTGGCAACGAGCGAGGCTCTACGACCCCAGCGTGAGATTTCTGATCCAAAGTCTCAACATCATTTGATGCCATTTGCTGATGAAGAACACAAGAGTTTACTTTGAAGAAAGGAAAAGGACTTTCCCTCACTTGTCTGTCATCATTTTATACAACCTAAGACATACGTGGGTTATTTCTACTTTGAGTTACTTCAAGTTTGAACCCCTCTTCCTATTACTGACTATTTGCTTTATTAACTAAAAACTCGTAACTCATTAGGGGTATGTTCTTCAACTCTTCGGGATTGGGAGCGAGCGTTCGCCGTGTAACCTCACCCCTCTTTTAGCAATTTTGGGGGTTGGGAGGTGCCGACACAGGCTCATCCCTATGTTGATTTTCAAAAGTAAACTCCTCACCTCACGAGACTTTGCTACAGCACGTCTTCTTGTGGCCTTGGCAACGCCAGCTTCATTGTCTCTGGATTTCTTCAGCGGGTGTTCTTCCCCGAGGCTCTCACTGCTGCCACACGTCAATTGTTGATGTTTGGACGTCACGCTGCGTGTATCACATTACGCACGTCTCCTGGCGGCCATCTTGGTGCAGTTTGGAGGAGTTTGCTGGTTTCTCTCGGCTTCGGTGACACGCTCACCTTGCGTGTTTGTTTTGAAACCCTCACAGTCTGGTGACTGCAACGCGTCAATGTTGGATGATTAGACACCACGCTGCGTACCCTACACTACGTATGCTTCCTGGTGGCCATCCTTAAACAGTTAGTGGCATTTCTTATATTTCCGTAGTCTTCGGTGACATGCTCACCTTGTGTGTTTAAACTATTTACCTACCATCTTCAATCTGCGGTGACACGCACACCTTGTGTGTTTGTCAGGTTTATGAGGCATATCCTTACTCATCTATGACACTACTTTTAGTTACTTTTATTCATCATTTGTGAACTTGTTTAATTTACTGTGAATTGCATATTTATCATTTCAAAGCGCATACTTTGTCTTGGTATCCAGTTATTGTGATGCTCCTTTGGCTGCAGTTCCTGTTACCTCATGCACACCATTGTTTTACATTCTTTTTAAAACTTTTTTTTTTGGGGTCCATACATTTATGTACATTTGTTGTGTACTTATATTGTTACTTTGAAACTTCTACGTATGGTATATCTCTGTGTCTACTTGACATATTGATTCTTCTTGTTTCTCAGTTACCTTGTGCATCTTTTGGAAGTTTTTCTTTTCATTTGTTTTCCTAATATTCTACTATGCAGAACGTCACAGCACCTCCATTTTTTCTGACTTCTCCTGGAGATCCTCCTATTGCATGGCAGAAATGGAAGAAGGTGTTTGAGCGGTATGCTAAGGTTTGTGGTACTAATCTTAGTGCTGAAAGGAAAACTGCTCTTCTTTTACATTGTCTAGGACCAGAAGGGCAAGAAGTTTTCGATCATCTACTTGAGGTTGTAGATGACACTTTAAATGAGTTTGAAATTTGTGTGTTAAAACTTGATAGACATTACCTACCTAAGGTAAGCACCATTTTAGAGCGATACCATTTTGGACGTAGGACACAAAAGGAAGGAAAATCTGTCGAGAATTATGTTACTGTCTTAAGGAAACTAGGTGCTTCTTGCCCGTTTGGTGCATTAATTGAAGAAAGAATAAGAGACCAGTTCATGTTGGGCTGTAATGTTGAAAAGGTGAGAGATGATCTTTGGCAGAAGGATGATCCCTCTCTAGATGAGGTTCTCATTACAGCAAAACAAATTGAGCACTCACTGAAATGTGTTGAAGTCATTACAAAGCATGAATCAAAGGGAGATGTAGTTCAATCTGTAAAGAATTTCTCTAGAGAAAAGAATCCGAAGAAAACTAACTATGTTAAACCTGAAAAAAAGAATAGTTTTACTCCTAAGTGCTTTAGATGTGGGAAGATTGGTCATCTGGCTAATGACAAAAAGTGCCCTGCATTAAAATCTATGTGTTCGAATTGTAAGAAAATAGGACATTATACTGCAGTTTGTAAAGCCAAAATGTACAAAGGGAAGGTTAATGTGATTTCTCAAGAAGTTTATAGTGAAGGTGAAGAAAATTCTGATGTTGATTGTGGGCAAATTATTTCCCAAGTTACATCTACTAATAAGAAGGGTCCTTTGGATGAAGTTAGTGTTGAGGGGTATAAGACCAGGGTGCTATTTGATTCAGGGGCAAAAATTACTATTGTTTCTGAAGAATTTTATTTACACTCAAAGACAAAATCAAGATTTTGAAACCTGACATCAAACCATGTGCTTATGGTGGAGAGCCTATAAAACTCCTAGGTTATTTTTGGGGTTTATTGGAATACAAGGAAAGATATCTGTCTGGAAAGATCTACATTTCTCAAAAAGGGGACAGTATCTTGAGCTGGTTTCACCAGAAAGATCTTGGTGTGATACTCGACCCCAATAATGATCCACCTATCATTTTGAGAGAGAATTTTCAAATAAAAGAGGTAAAAGTTAAAGAGAGTTGTGATGACTGTTATGCCTTAACGTTAAGAAAGGATTTTCCCAAGGTGTTCAGAAATGAACTAGGGTGCCTTCGTGGTTATATCCACAATATACGGCTGATTAGCGGGGCCAACCCTGTCTCACAGAAAGTTCGTGGTGTCCCTCTTGCCGTGAGAGAAGAGATGAAGTCAGAATTAGAGAAACTTAAAGCAGAAGGTATCATAGAAGAAGTAGAAGGAACTCAATGGTTGGCTCCAGTGGTAGCTGCTAGGAAGGCCAATGGTAGTGTCCGTCTTTGTATTGATTTAAGAGAATTAAATAAACAAGTTGTAGTTGACAAATACCCTCTTCCTAGGATCTCTGACATGCTCATGCTTCTAAAAGGGGCGAAGGTTTTTTCTACGGTGGACCTAAAATCCGCGTACCACCAGATAATGCTTGATGAGAGGTCTAGGGATCTTACCTCCTTCATAACACCTTTTGGCACATACAGATTCATGAGGTTGCCTTTTGGGTTAGTGTCCGCAGCCTCGGTCTTCCAAAGAGCTCTAGAAAAAGTTTTGAAAGGTCAAGAAGGCGTGAAGATTTACCAAGATGATGTCTTGATTTTTGGGAAAGATGATCTTGAACATGATACTAGAGTAAGGCAAGTTTTACAAAGATTTGACCAATTTAATCTAACTGTCAGGTTAGACAAGTGCGAGTTTAAGAAATCTTCAATTGATTACTTAGGCCACACTATCTCTGGTGAAGGTGTAACACCAAAAAAGGAGTTGGTGAACGCAATACAAAATCTAGCTTCTCCCACCAATAAAGAGGAACTTATGAAATTCCTTGGGATGGCAGAATATTATAGTAAATTTGTAAAGGAGTTTGCTGAGAAGTGTGTTAATATGAGATCTTTGTTATGTAAAGGTGTTGAATTCACATGGTCTAAAAAGTGTGAAATTTAATTTAAAGATATAAAATAAGTTTTAAAGAAAACTCCAAAGTTAAGAAGTTTTGACCCCTCTGGAAATTCAGTTCTTATCACAGACGCTAGTATGGAAGGTTTAGGTGCAGTTTTACAACAAGAGAATGGAGGTTCTGAGAATGTAATACTGTTTCTTTCACGCAGTCTCCGGGGAGCAGAACACCATTATTCTGTTATTGAAAAAGAGGCTCTTGCCGTACACTGGGCTGTTAAAAAACTCAAGAATTTACTATGGGGATCAAATTTTGAGGTACGCACAGATCATAAGCCCCTTTGCGAGATTTTCAAAAGAAAAGGAATTGATGCTGTTTCTGCCAGAATTTCTAAATGGGTGGTTGCATTGCAAGAATATGATTTTCAAATAAAGTATTTACCTGGAGTTAAGAATAAGATAGCTGATACACTCTCCAGATTGGTAGGAAATCCTGAAGGAGGGGAAGATCTTGACAAAGATGAGCAAAATGAATGGGTGTGTAGTATTGAGTGCGATGGTCTCAAGGAAAGCACATGCAGTGAGGAGTGTGCCACGGACAAAGAGTTGCAAGAACTTTTTGGGTTACTTAAAAAGGGATGGCATGCCAAAGTTAAGGGTAATCCTGAAAAGTATTGGAACGTTAGAAACGAACTTTCAGAAAGTAATGGACTCTTATTTAGAGGTACGAGACTGATTCCCCCTGTTTCTCTTCGACAGGAGTTATTGAATTTAGCCCATGTAGGACATCAAGGAATGTCCAAGACCAAAGAGAGGCTCAGATTGACATATTGGTAGCCTGGAATGGACTTACAGGATGAACTTTTGGTGAGAGAGTGTGTTCCGTGCGTTTTGAGTGAAAAGAGTGTGAAACCCAAAGTACAGCCTTATGGTTGTCAGAGATCGCCCAGGAAAACCATGGGAGGAGGTAGCATTTGATATATTAGGTCCTATTCAAGGGAATGGTATCGAGGCGTATGTTTTGGTCCTCATTGACATGTATTCAAGGTGGCCTTAACTCAAAGTATCTAGAGGGATTGAAACTAAACATGTGGTATCATTTTTGAAAGAAATCTTTGCAAAAGAGGGTTTGCCTGGTGCTTTACTTACAGATAATGGTGTCCAACTAGTCTCTAAAGAGATGGAGGAATTTTTAGGAAGTGTTCTATCAAACATAAACATTTTTCCTTATATCATCCCGAGACAAACGGTATGGTGGAACGCTTTAACCGAGTCTTAAAGGAAACCATTTCCATGGCTAAACAGAATAATCTTAATTGGAAAGAAGAAATAAATAAGAAGGTTGAGGTGTATAGAGTGTCTCCCCACTCCATCACGGGTAAGACACCGTTTGAGTTATTTAGGGGTAGATTTCCCAACACTTTGATTGCACCTAATTGGGTGAATGATGCTGAATCCAAGAGAGGTTTACTATTGTCCAATGGAGAATGGAGAGTCAAAGAAGCAGAGAAAATTAATGCTCGGAAAATCAATTTTGATTTCAGAAAGACTGCAAAGGTTACTCATGTGAAAGTTGGTGATTGGGTCATGATTAGAGCTCCTTTTGGTAGGAAAGCTTCTTTTTAAAAAAAATATATATATTTTGTCCTCATACTGCCGGCACTCTTATTGGGATTCCTCCTGTCTCTCCCCATCAACCTGTACCACCACTTGGAGGAGACAGAGAGAGAACAGAGCTTTCCCGCAAAGATATTACTGTTTCCATTTCCAACTCCTGTTCACTTTGGGGGCTCCGGAATGTTACTAAGGAGGTCAGGACCAACAGTAAGCTTGGCTTAATCATAAGACTCTCTTGCCTTCTCCCTCCAATCTGTCAATGCAGACCAAATCCTGACTTTGCTTCTTTGATCACACGCCATGTCAGATTCACTAGTGCAAATGATGTTCTTTAAGCATTCTGCAAAAGTTGGCGGAAATTCTGACTTCCATTTCCTACATATCTCTCGTATTGCTAAGATGACCACATAAAACGTAAACTTTGCGCTAAGAGCATTCAAGTGTTAGTCTTTTATAAGGCCGAAAAAAATCAGATTGGTACTTACTTCTATTGGCATCCTCAGTACTTCTTCCAGAAAGTTACACAACCCCAGCCAGTAGAGCTTGATTTCCGGGCATTCCATAAACATGTGCATATCATCTGCTGCGGGGTATTTACATCTTAAACAGTTAAACACGTTACCTGTGACTTTCGATAACTTTTGTGGAGACCAATATACTCTATAGGCAGTATATAGATGGTTCCTCTTGAGTGATGCTGGTTTTACAACAGCCTGTAACATAACAAACGAATCAGACCAGAATGTATTAATGTCTTCACTATTATATTCTTTTCCCAAAGATTCAAAATTTCACTTTCCGGATTATCCTCCGCATCCACTAGGGCCCAATACCAAAAAGAGATTTCTTTTTTCCACTTGTCCGTTCTAGTTACTTGATCCCATTTCAGATTTTCCTCTTCCTGGGACCAGCTCTGTGATGCCCACCAAGAGGATATCTGATAATATTTAAACCTCGTCAAAGTTCCTCTTGTGAGATTATTGAGCACTTCCCAGCTGACTATATTAGCTTCCTTTTTAAGTCTCCCCATTTATTTAGACCTCCTGTTCTTAACGGCTGACTGAGTTGATCCCTCAAACATTCAGGAGTGCCCGGGAGTCCCAAATTGGGGCTTGTGCTGCGTAGTATGGTATCTTCATTTTCTTCCTCATATAGACCCAAGACTCCAAGGCAGCTCTTAAAATCTTTAGCCTTACTTTCTTGTAGAACTTCGGATCTCCATACTTGTAGAGAAAGTAATTCTGACCTTGCACCACATCTTTTAACATGGCCTCAAATAGTAGACCTAATGATGAACTATCTGTCTTGCTAGCTAGCATTCGAAAATTTTTGAAGTGGAAGGCATAACAGTAGGTTAGTAGGTCAGGTAATGCCAACCCGCCCCTGGTAAGCCCTTTTCTAACTTTTTCCAGGCTATCCTTGAACCTTTCGTCGCCCAAATAAAACTTCCTATTTTGCCTTGTACCTTGGCTATGTCTGCCTTTCTGAAAGAAAGTGGAATAGAGTTATATAGGAAGGTGAATTTTGGTAGGATAATCATTTTCACGAGGTTAACCCTCCCATAGATATTTAAAGGGAGGTTTGCCCATCGTGATAGCAAACCCATTACCTCCTTGCTTACTCTCTTCCAGTTAACTATAGGGATTTCCTCCAATTTCTTAGTGAGCTGTATCCCTAAATATCTCATTTGATTTTGGACCCCAGGACTTCTCACCTCCTGATCCATTCCATAATTACTGTTTTTTCCCTGTTAATTTTATACCCCGAGACCTCGCCAAATCTCTCCGCCTTCTCCATCAACCTTGGAATTGCTTCTTGGGGATTTGTCATATACAGAAGCAAATCATCTGCATATAATTCAATTTTAATTTCTAACCCACCGAGCCTGAAAGGCAAAATTGAGGTATCTGCTCTAAGCCAACAGGCAAACGGCTCAATATATAGGTTGAACAGGAGTGGGGACATGGGACACCCCTGCCTAGTGCCCCTTGTGATACCAAACCAATCTGTCAATTCCCCATTCACCAGCACTTTTGCTTTTGGGCTAAGGTATAGGTTTTTCACCATCCTAACTAGATTGTTTGGAAAACCAAACCTTTTCAGTGTCTCCCACAAGTATGCCCAATTTACCTGGTCAAATGCTTTAGCAGCATCTATTGCCACTACAGTTAAAGGGACATTTCTTTCTTCAGCGGAGTCTATGGCCCCCATTACCTGGAAGGTTAGTTCATTTAACTGCCTCCCTGGTATGAAGCCTCTTTGATCTGGATGGACTACCCCCTTTATTATCTTTGAGACCCGTGATGCAACTATTCCAGAGAAGATCTTATAATCCGTGTTTAATAAGGATATGGGTCTATAGGACTCAATCTTCTGGGGGTCTTTGTTTGCCTTTAAAATCAACGTAACCGTAGCTTCTGCCCATGAACTAGGTGGATTTTCCCCATCAATATAGATTTTGTTAAACAGAGATTTTAAGATTGGCACTACTTTATCCAAGATACTCAAGTATAACTCTACTGGCAGCCCATCTGGGCCTGCGGCTTTTCCTCTTGCCATTTTTTTGCATTGTGTCAGTATTTCATCCTCAGTGATGCTTTGTACCAGAAATGTCTTTTGTTCCTCTATCAATTGGGGAAGTGTTATCTGTTTTAACCACTTCTGAATATTTCCTTGTCCTGGCTTTATGTCCTCTCTATATAATTCACTCATAAAACTTCGGGCTTCATCGCGGATCTCTTGGTCCGCTTGTATAATTACTCCTGACCCTCTTTTTACTAAATTCTTAATCGTGTTCCTTGCCCTATCTGATTTAGCCTTCCACGCCAACAAAGAGCTGCACTTCTCCCCATATTCAAAATGTTGGAGCTTGCTTGCCTTCCACTTATCTAAGAGCTTCTTATCTATTTTTGCCTGAAACTCGGCCTGCAGTCTCTCCAGCTCATTTACTAAAATTGGGATTGTACTTAAGCCTTCCATTGATGCAGAGTGTAATTCTCTTTCTTTTTCCTTAATCTCATCTATTTTCCTTGCCTCCTCCTGCTTCAAGGCTTTCCTTCTTCCCGCTGTTATAGCCTTCATTATCCCTCTTGAATATGCCTTAAAAGCCTCCCATACTGTCTGGACCTTAGCTGTTCCCATGTTAAATTTGAAATACTCATCCGTCTTTTCCCCTAAATCTCTAATCACTTCTTCGTTTAATAACATCGTCCTGTCTACTGTCTGCCTTCTCTGCACCTCTTTTTGCTGCAGTATCAAATTCATAACAACTGCTGAATGGTCTGATAATATAGCAGGAATATGTTTTATCATCTCGACCTCCGCAAACAGCTCTTGGTCTATAGGAAAGCTTCTGGTATTTTTAAAAAACCCCACAAAGTGATTAAAGTATTGACTAATGCTGTTAAAACCGAAGATTCACACATTTGGAATCTTAACAGAGTGGTTGTTATAAGAGAACATTTGTTGGAACATTTTAAGCGTGGTTCTATCTCTGCAAGCTCTCCCTCACAGCAACAAAAGGAGGAGGTTGAACCGTCGTTGGTCTCTTTACCTACCGGTTCTTCTCTACAGAGAGAAAAGAGAGATGTGAGACAACTGTTTCGCTTCAAGGACTTCATCCTGGCTTAAAGATGTACATTAGAAGTTTTGTTTTAATACTTTTCTTTTATCTCATATATTTACATATTCAAGTGTTTCTCTTTCTCACCTGTTTGTGTATCGTTGTATCTTGCTTGGGTTTTATAAAGGGGGAAGGTGTGTAGTATTGTGTAATTTACTTTTATTTTATGTGTATTCCTAAACAGCACCATGGTGATGGAACCTGGTGCTAGAGAATGTTGGGAGTTGGTTTCAGGAATCGCGCTGCATAGCGCCTGCCTAGACGATTTACTACAACTCCCAGAAGGCAAAGGGAGAGGAGCCAGCGTCTACAAGAAGACGCGTCGCGTGCTCATCAAGCATGCGTAATTCTGTTTGTTTTATGGAAGTTTCACTGAGGCGGCTGTAGGAGAGCAGCGGTGATTCTTGGTGTTCTGGCTGAGCACGTTTGGATCCAGACAGACGGTGAGTGTGCCGGAAGAAAGATTTGGGCGGCGGTGCGGAAACTGCAGACGCCCTTGGCTTTGGTATTTGCTTTGTTCACGGCGCATTTTTGCGGCGTGAGGAACTGCGGACGCCTCTGAACTTGTACTTGGTAATTGACACATGGAGCTGATTTGGGCGGCGGTGCGGAAACCGCGGGAGCCTGTACTTTGATTCGGGTGCATTGCAGAGACTATCGGGCAGCGGTGAGGAAACCGCATAATACCGCTCGTTTACAGGAGCAGCTGGGATTTCACATTTTGTTGTTCTTTTAGTAACAGACGATATATACATTGGTGGATTAGGGCAGGAGAAGGCGTTCAGTATACCCTCGATTTCAGTCCACAGAACATTAGGAACATCGGGCCTCCTTTACTTTCTTTTCCGAGACTTTGATCATTTTCCCTGAGTTGGTGCCCACTAGAGAACCGGATTATCCAGAGGAAAGCACTGTTGTTATGTCTGAATCATTTACAAGAGTGAGCTGGTCCGTTGATGGATAAGGTATATATGTTCTATTAGTGAGATCATATGAGAGTAGCCTTATATAAGTATGTATTGTTGATCTATGTTGTTTTCTCTTTTAGGTTCTCATCCCTGCTGTTCCCACCCTTTCCTATCCCTCACTTGATCGCCCTGATACTCTATAACTTTTTTGTTGGAGTTTGGGGATGTCAAGGGGTGGACCCCTTATTGCATCATCCGGACCCTGAGGAGTACTAAAACCTGACAGTTGGGATAAGTTGATCAGACTGAGGTTGGCTGGATGGATGAGACTTTACTGCTGGATTAAATCTTCTTCTTCACCTATGCTGGACTCCTCTTTATTTGAATAATTGACTATTTTACACATATCTTCATTGTCCTACTCCAACTACTGTGAACGGCGACCTCACATAGTGCTAACCATATCTTAATTGTCCCACTCCACTTGCTGCCCGTGCTCTTATGTAGATGTCAGTTGGATGACAGCACTGGTTGTTGTACTTTGGCATAGATGTTTTCATTCTCATGGTCCAGTCCTGTCCATCCAAACTGAAACATCACACCGAATGGTCAAGGTAGAGTGTGGTAGGCAGTGAAGCAGGGGACTGACAAGAGGCAAAAGAAAACAGACTGAATGGAGGGCAGTAGGACTTGGGAAGAGATCAGGGTGCTTGGGAGATGAAAGGACATGTTCCCTTTAACATACATGAGGTAAGCTGAGCTAGCATTCTCCTTGGATCCTATTCTATCAAAGTTGTCATTCTGAAATGATACTTGCTCCACGCTGCCAAATTGCATATATCTGTAACCTAGTTATGGCACTGTCGAAACTCCACACATGAATTTTCATTCTTTCATCTGCATATTCAGAAATTCTCCGGAGTGGCATGAAATCTCACGCAGATGGCGAAGCCAAGCTTAATACATAAAAGAACTCAATCAGGAACAAGCCGCGGAAGCTGTTTATTATCAAGGGAGTCTCCTTCTGAAAGGCAATCACATCTTGAAATGACAAATACTGGTTTTCGCACACATCACACTGTAGGAGCAGTATCTGGCGCTCTGAGCACGGGTGCCGGCGACACTCTCCCATGCACTCCCGAATTCAAATGCTCATTTCAATTGCATGAAATGCACTCAAAGTGTTCGAGTCTAGTTCATCTGGGGACCCGGCAGTGATTGACAGGAAAATATGTTTTTGCACTTTCTCTTAAAAGTACTTCTTGTGAAATTGCAAAGAGGCAGCTTCAGGAACAAAAGCAATCAGTTTATTTGTAATAAAGTTATCAATTAATTTATAGATTCAGATGCAGTGGTGTGGAGCAGCTTAAAATGTCTCCTCCTTTTCAGGTTATGTTTTAGATTGTTTTATATAGCTTAATACTTCTTTTCTTCCATGTGTTCTAACTTTTTAATAAACTACGGTGGGATTTCGAATGTATTACTGAAATGATCCATGATAACATTTAACAGAATCATTTACTGAGTGCATATTAATGTTGAAGATTTTATTAGAAATGTAGATCTTACTCACATACGAATAATTTAAATATAACACACAATTTTATGTAACCATAATTTATTCCGCCTACTATTTCATACATGTATTAATTATAAAGTGCGTGCACATATATTCAAATGTCAGAGTGCACTCTAACTGCTGTGTTACCTTAACGTAACCAAAGGCCCTAAGCTTCTGAGTTTCAATGTTTAACTTTCACATGAGAGTTCCTTTGTTTGAATGTTCTCTCCTCTGCAGGTGCAGATACAAGGCATCATTAGTTAGAACCAGGCATTGTTTGTTTGCAGCGATAGTAAGGTACGTAGGGATAGTAAGGTACGGGAGGCATTTCTTGGCAAGAAGAAGACATGTTAACGAGGTGGGAGACGGGTTCTCATGGAGGAGAGGGAAGCTCAATGACAATCAAATGTGCCCCATCAAGAGTGTGGGAGAAGAGCTGAATGTTGCAGATCTTTACCTAGGACGATGGAAATGTACTGAAAAGTGACGACATTGGTTACTTTGAATGCTTGTGTGTTAATAGATGTTGCATTGTTAGTTAGAGACCAGAACTCTTTAGGATTTCACAAGGTACAGACCTCTGATGTGATTCCTCTCATTGCATAGCTTCATGCTATGATTTGTAGGCTTGGAGTACTTTTACGAAAGACTCCCCGATGCTGACACCTGTTTAGGCCTGGGCGTAGTTCCCGGAGTTACAAAAAAACTCAGCGAAGTTCCGCGAGTGGCGGAGTGCAGTGCGAACTGGAGTTTGTGCTGGTATTCTTGCCGCTCGGGTAGAAATTCTACCCGAGCGGCAGCTCACGCTCGCGAACTTACCGTTCACAATTGCGAGCGGGGAAAAAACTCCGCTGCACATCACGAAGCGGAGTTTTCTGCACCCCGCGAGCTCCGCGGAGTGCGGAGTGCAGAAAACTCTGCAAACTCAGCGAACGGAGCAAAGTTTACCACCCAGGCCTACACCTGTTCATTGCTTCTCATAGCTTACTAGGGATTCCCTGAAGTTAGTATAGAGTAGGATAAGTTAGATTTATCAGAAATACTAATGCCTAAGTAGGAAGATCGAATTCTACAAATAAACCTCCATATTCTTTTCCTCATCTTTTGTATTGCAGCCACTGAGTTTTTGGTGTGTTTCTTATTGTTTAGACTGAACTTTATTAGGAGGTTCCGATTCATTCTTGCGATACTGTATTTCTATAATATGCTTCTGAGACTCATTTATATTGGTTTGTTTTTGATTTTGTAATAAAACCATTTAACTTTCTTTAGTAGTCCTAGTCTTATTGAATGACAACTTTGTTGCACTTTTATTGGATTTGGTAACTTATGTTTACTCCCTCTTACCTCTCATGCAACAAATAAAGATCCACCGACCAAAGAGAGAAAAGTAGTACCAGAAATAGAGCATTCTCAGATGGTAGCATAGTGAGGATGGTTTATTCTTGAAGTAGAGGGGGGTAGAGAAGTTACCTTAGACTAGTTTAAACCCAAGCACCACCCCCTAGGGTCTCTGTTTCGGACTGGAGGATCAGCGAAGTTCCAGCGGTTCGGAGGAGAGTGGTGGTACAGCGGAGGAGTGAGTATTAATAGGGCTGTGTGTTGCAATGGTTTATACATAGCTTGTGGATTGTATGGAAATGGTCTGATGTTTAGCAGAGTGTTTGAGTGTTGTGCGAGTGTGGTGTTAAGTTGAAGTTGTTATCGTACCCGATGTGACCTAAGATCCCAGGATAATATTGAAGGTGTAGAAGACACTGTATTGTAATTTGTCTGCTGGGGTTTTGTGTTGTTCATCGTGAGACGTTGTCGATGACCCAATTGAGATAGGGACTTTATTTCTATGTGTGAAAGTAAGAGATGATCAGCGCTGTTGACCTTTTGCTCAGAGGGAAATTGTGCTGATCAGGGTGATTCCCCTCAGGACGAGGTCTCATTTAGAATGTGTGTTCAAATAGAAATATTTCTTAGGTGATTGCATTCTGTTGATTTTTTAGTAAAGCAGACAACTGTCATTGATCGGTATTTGTATTACAGTTGTTTATTTGTGTGTGTTGGTGAAGAGAGTGTTTGTGGAAATTGTGAAGGAGGGTGAGCCGCTGCGAGGAGCGAGATTGGCGTCATAGTGCGCTGCGCTGAGATTGGTAGGTTGGTGTAAAACCACGCTGTTATTTTTTGTTCACATCATTGAGTGCCGCCCTGGTATTGGTCAGTGGTTTGGTACGAGAGTTTGGAAGAAAGACATTGTTTTAGTTTGAAAATATTCTGATCTTCATTGCTGACAAATTTGTTAGGAAAATGAAATGTTTTAGGATATTATCTGATTTGGTGATGGGAGATGTGACAAAACCCATCAGAGAGGGAGAAGAGGCACTGCCTGAAGATACAGCAGGTGATTATATGGCGATAAATGTAGGGCTTCACAGATGTATTTGGCTTAGTCAATGGCACAAGATCAAAGAGAAAGAAGGTTCACTGGCATTTCCACGCCATGGTATGTCTAATGTAAGAATCATTGAAAACATGAGAAGAATTTTATACGAAATGAAACTGTTACCCAGACCTTCACAGTGTGAAGCACTCAACGTTTGGAAATGAGCTGCGCACACCAGGCAAAGGGAGAAATATCAGGGTAGAGCTAGGCAGTGTGGACACATGTGGATTCTAGATGGGATGCAGAACAGAAAAGATGGAGGATGGACATGATAGAAGGAGCGAAGTTGTACCCTGTGTTGACGGGTGAGAAAGTGGGACAGAGAGAAAGGAGAAGAGAGGCACGTCTAAAGGATCAGGAGAAAGGAGAGAGGATAGTGACACGAGTGATTGTCTTTTGGATGTGTTATTGTTAGAACGTCCACCTCCATACAGTGATCCTTACATGGTGAGTGGGGCACTAATGTGAGTGGTCTGAAGGGAGTGGCTACTGCCCCAATAAATGTGAATTCCAATGCGATGGGGATTACTACTGTGAATATGAATCAAAATATGATAGGGGAGAGCTCAGGGATGTGTGAGTCTAGTGCCTCCAAAAACTCTCATTGCTCCAGATGCTCTTACTGTTCTGGTTACTATGGGCCCTGTGGTTCCACAATCTACAATCCAATGTCCTCAGGGAATGGGAGACATAATTTGGCTCTTCCAGCTAAACTGCAGGTTCCAGGGAATACTCCTACCAGTGTAGGGGTGGGAGGATATATTCCCTTAGGGCCTCATTTATGAGGTTTTGCCATGGGGCGCGCCACAGACCTTCCTGCTGCGCTGCCCTATGGCAAAAGAAAAGGGCAGGAATGCACCGTATCTATCAGATACAGCACATTCCTGTCCTTTCCCCTGTCCGGTGCACAATGGGCTGCTGTTCTCCAATGCAGGCACCTTTTCACCATAGTGCAAGGGTGCCTGTGTTGCGGGGATGATTATTTTTGTGCAGGAAGGGAAACCTTCCTGCACAAAAACAATCATAAGAGGCTTTTTCCTCTTAGCACATACAGGACAGGAGTGTCTATTATCTACACATGTGTTATCATTGATAATATCATTAATCTTTTTTAGAAACTTCACATTTCCATCATTGATGATGCCCAGACATCATAAATAATATAGACCAAATATATAAATGATCCAACCCATAATTACGGGAGTGTACATTAGTAATACACAGAAGTCACTGAATCTTGATGAAAACATCTTGATTTATTTCTATTCTTTTTGTAGATGTAAACATGAATTTAGCCCAGCCAACGCGTTTCGTCCTCAACGGACTTCATCAGGGTTGTAAGTAAATGCTCAAAACCAGGTGTATCATCTCTAGTTAAGCTTTGCGTTGTAATTGAGTGGATCTCAGACGACAGTATTAAAGATGAGTAATCAAATATTCTATGTTCAACTCCAATTTATTTATTCCAACCCTCCATCTTCTTCATCAGAAGTGAATTCATTATGATCAATTATATTGCTCTTCCATGGATCCAAAGCAACAGCTACCATCTACCGGGTCTGAACCTGGTATGTGCTAAGTAGTTTTGTGTAGTGATCCGTTGGCGGTAGAATCACAAACAGTTGAGTGTCTGGGTCTAACTAATGAACTAATGCGGATAAATACTAGTGTGACTGTCCTATAGCCCTACTGCCTTTCTTTGTCTTATAAAAAAGGCTTTTTCTTCTTTCTATATGTGCTGCAGAATGCAGCACACCTAGAAAAAGGAAAAACAAGGAGAAGTAAAGATATTTCTCCTCGTTGTGCCTCCCTTACGCCTCCCCTGAGGAGGCGTAAATGTTTTGCGCTGCCTCAGATTTACGATTATTCGTAAATCTGGGGCAGTGTCAAAAAGCCATGGATGTTGCTGGGAACAACCCCAGCAACACCAATTGCATGCCCCTTTAATGCAGAAAACTGCGTTACAGGGAACAATATTTATGAGGCAGCATTAAGCCAAAAAAAGTGGCTTAGTGTTGCCTCGTAAATATGGAGCAGGCTCCTGCGCCACAGATCGTCACAAAAAGTGACGTTCCGGCAGCTCAAGGGGCCTCATAAATGAGGCTCCAAGTTCCTATGAGTGTGAGTTTTCCTTGTGGGACGAAAGCAGACCCCTTGATGAGTTAGACTGGATTTGGACCTTGAGGACATTCCAGGGGTTACCAGAGAGTGACACGATTACGTGGGAGCCACCTCTAAATGCAAATAGGAGGACACCTAGAGAGGGGGGAATATCTAAAGCTTGTGGGGGCCAGTCAAATTTGAGTGTCCAATAATTGGATTTGATAAGATTTTTAAAAATGTATAGCGCTTGAATGCTCAGGGGCATCTTGGTGCTGCTACTGACATAGATGGGAATCAAAGATGCTACTCTAATGACTAAAGAGCCAGGTCTTGAGAGATTTCCTGAAGGACAGGAGGTCTGAACAGTTCTTTAGGTCCATGGGAAGAGAGTTCCTTAGCTTGGCTGTCCTCAACAGGAAACCTCTGCCCGCCATAATGCTCGTTTGGTCCTTGGCAGCACCAAACACTTGGCTTCCAAGGATCTAAGTTTTCTGGATGGAATATACCAAATAAATTTATCCTGGAGATAGCCTGGGCCGATGTTGTGCAGTGCCTTGAAAGCTATTCAGAGAGCCTTAAATTCTAACCTCTTTGCCACTGGAAGCCAGTGTAGCTTAATCAAGGCCTGAGATACAGACTGATATTTTGAAATACCCAAGAGGAGTTGAGCTGATGCATTCTGTAGCATCTGAAGTTTATAAATGAGTCTTTTCTGGATGCCTATAAATAGGGCGTTCTCTTAGTCCAGTTTGGATAGGGCAAGCGTGGTAACCACCGTTTTCTGAAGGTCTGAGGGTATGAAGGGGCAAATTTTCCTGATTATTATTAAAGCGAAGAATACTGATGATGCAAGGGCACTAACCTGATCTTCATAGTTGAGTTTATTGTTGAAGACAATCCCAGGTTCTACACTTCCGGACTGGCAAGGGGAGTGCCCTCATTCCTTGAGGCCACCAACTTGGTGACCAAAATAGGTGTCTTTACCCAGGAGAAGGACCTCCAATTTCCGGGAGTTAAGCTTTAGACAGTTTAACTTCATCCAGCTGCCTATTTGAGACATACAGGAGCTGAATCTTGAAGCAGTGTCTTCAGGATTGCTGGCTACCGATACCACTATTTGGGTATCATCGGCTAAGGACACCAACGAGAACCCAAATGATTTGATGAGCCCAGCCAGTGGGTAGGCATAAAGATTGAAAACAGTAGGGCTCAGCGAGGAGCCCTGCGGCACCCCACATGGCAAGCAAAACTGATCGGAAATGAAATCTCCTAATGCAACGTGTTGCACTCTTTCCAAAAGAAAGGATTTTATCAGGCTTTCGGCAAGGCAGTGCTTAAGTTGAGCTGATGGTTTCCGGTGCTCAGCACCGTCACTTAATCGTCAACACAGGTGTTTATAGCATGAGCTTGACCCAAAGGTGCCCTTATCATGAGCACCAGTTAAGGACACATTAATTTTTCATTTTTTGTAGGCCCCGGGAGATTAAGGGATTTGCCCAGAATCAGAGGATGTTGAGCCTACGCCAAGACTCGATCCTGGGTCCCCAGCTCCAGAGCCGGCAGCTCTGGCCCTTATGCCACATACTTTCCCCACTTGTAGGGTTTTGGTTAGTTCTGTTATAAGCAGTGTTAATATGAGCAATGGTCTGGTGGTGGAAGCTGCCTCCTGACGAGAGCCCCAGCACTTATTTTTTCACAAATTAAGCACTGGGGCAAGGCCGCTTATTCCGAACTCAGCGAGCTGCTCAATCAGAATGTTATGATTGACCATATCAAAGGCCACCTAGAGATCTAATAATATCAATGTGGCCTTGTGGCCTCCATTTAGGATCAACCTCAGCTCTTCCGAAGCAGCTAGCAACGATGTCTCCATACTATGTGCATGTCTGAAACCATATTGAGTGGAGTCCAGCAAGCCGTTAGTTTCAATGAATGACTTAAGTTCCGTGGTCAAAGCTTTCTCCAGTAGCTTAGTTAGAAAAAGTAACCTAGAGATGGGCCTATAACTACTGGGCTCTTGTGGATCGAGACTTTTTAATTAAAGGTAAGATGGAAGCCTTCTTCCATTTGAGAAGGAAGTAACCAGTGTTGATTATTTCATTAAAAATCATGGTCAATTGAGTTCTTAGGATTTTTGGAACACGATGAGAGATTTTTGGAGGGCAAGGGTCTAATGGAGATCCAAATTTAGTGGCTTTAATTAGATTAAAGGCTTGCTCTGTACTTAGCATAGAGAATTTATCAAAAACAGCAGGTGTAGATTGCACCCTTTGACTGCTGGGACAACGGCAGATGTTTGATTTTTAGTTACAAACATGTTGTTAGAAATGGGATCTCTAGTTGGCAAGGGCTTGCACCTTTGTCCAAGTAGGGACCCTTCTTCCTAGTCAGGGTAAGGGAGTTACACTCCTAAAATAACCCCTGCTCACCCCCTTGGTAGCTTGGCACGAGCAGTCAGGCTTATTCTAGAGGCAGTGTGTAAAGCATTTGCACCTAACCAACAGTAATACAGTGTAAGCACTACAACCGGACACCACACCAGTTTAGAAAAATAACCAATATTTTTATATACTCAAGACAAGACCAATTACGACAAAAATCCACAGTACTATACTTTAAAAATGAATGCTTGATAAGGTAACTTCTTATTTGCAGGAATAACACAGAAGCAAAGTTCGTACGAGTCGGTAGCCCCGTCCGGGTCTACCGCGATGCTGAATTACACAGAGTCCAACAGTTCCAGCCGACCGCGTCGCTACGGGCCAGCAGAGTCGTGAACAGACTCGGTCACAGTACCTTTCTCGTGGTGGCTGGTAAGGAGTGTACGAGCCGGTCAGCGTTCGTCGCGGTTGCGGTGCAAGACGGAGCGATGCAAGGTGCGGTGTCCCTCGATGCGGTGCAGGCAGCGGCTCGATGAGCGTCGTGCAGACGGAGTCGGTGAGTCCAAGGCGTGCGGTGCAGGGCGAGACGGTGTACGATGCGGTGCTGACAGGTTGCGATGCAGGCGACCAAGCCAGAGTGCGGGAGCTGGCGTCGGACAGCGGTGCGAGTTGGAGCGGTGCGTCGCAAACGTGCGAGCGGTGCCCCAAATGCGATGCGGTCACGACTGTTGAGCCAGTTGCAGCGACCGCGTCGGTCGGGTCCGGCTGGTTCAGTGAAGCGATGCGATGCGAACTGCGGTGCCCACAGGTCACGGTGCAAGCAGCGGCTCGGTGTTGACGGCATCGGACGTCGCCTACGGTGAGACCAGGGTTGCGATGCGAAGCGGGGCGATGCGGTCTGCGGTGCAAACAGGTCACCGGTCAGGGATGGATTCGGTTGACGGAGTCGGTTGCAGTTCCCTTCCTCTGTGGCAACTGAAACAGCGTTCCAGAAGCGGTACCCAGAGGCTTGTGAAGTCTTTGTAGTCCCTGAGACTTCTTAACAGGAGGCCCGCTCGGTTTCAGGCCCTTGGAGATACTCAGCACAAGTTTGTAGAAAGTTCAGTCCTTTCACTGCCCAAGACAGAAGCAGCAACTGCAGGCCAACCCAACAAGGCAATAACTCAGCAAAGGGGCAGTACTCCTCCTAGCAGCTCTCCAGCTCTTCTTCTTGGCAGGTTCCTTGATTCCAACGAGATCTAAATTCATGGGGTCAGGGCCCCAATATTTATATCCCAAATTCCTTTGTTCTCTGAAGGCAGAGAGGCCTTTGCCTAGTCCAAACCAGTTCTGGAGCACTTTGTTGACAGTCTCCGACCCTTCTTTCAGAGAGTAGGCCAGGGACATCAGACGCACCACAGGAGGTGGAGCCAGCATTGTGGAGGGAAGGCACTGTCCTAGTCAGGGCCCAGGTGCAACTCCTCCCACCCATCTACATGTAGATCTTGCTATTCAGCCCTGTGCTGACTCACCCTGTCTCCTGGCATCCCCCAGCCCCTGTCACTCACACTCCAGACAAGGAATACACAACCTCGCAGAGGCAGGCTTGGATGGTTAGACAAGAAAATATTAGAAAAATAGGGAGCGACCCCACTGACCAAGAGACAGGGTACCACTGGTAAATATAAAAAATATTACTCTTGGACATGTACAGGAATACACCTTTAACCCGGTACACAATCAACCCGATTCACAAACAATTGTGCACTGCTATGTCATATCCACATTACTCCATAAACACCATACAATTGAACCCAGAAAAACAACCATATATCACATAAGGATAAAGCACTCAAATATATGACAAATTCTAAATTTATTAAAAATGAGTTAAAATCACATCAAAATCATACAATAATAACCAAAAATACAATAATAATAAAAAAACATAAATTCACATATTAAAAACCTGAGACATTATGAGAGACAAAGAAATGTGAAACATGTAATTTCATCAAAAGGTTATTCCCAACAGGAATCAAATGTATAAACACCATTAGTCTATTCATTTATCGTTTCATTAGACAAAGGGCCGTTCCTGGATACAACCAAAAAAATATAGGCGTCGACGCGTTTCAGTGGTAAGAAATTATTGAGGTACCACCTTCATCAGGACAAATATAATGCTTGTCTCTCTCTCAACTGTATAAAATTCAGTACACCTATAGTGATGTATGCAGTGTTCATACAATCACTCTTCCAAAAAACCATAAGAAGATTCTTTATCGTTGTCACGTAGTGGCTACCGACAGTTGTCAGTGGGGAGACCCAGGCCTTATGCCTCTCAGGGCTCTCTAACCTCTGTGGCGTCAGAGAGTGGGGGGTGGTAGCCCCAGGTGCCTGGCACCCCTCGTCCACTCTCCCTCTGGTCAGGCCAGGGATGACGTCCTGGCACTGACCCACCAGCCTAGGGTCTGTACCCGGCGGCTGGACAGGAGACTGGGGTGGCCTCCCCCACACCCGGTCCTCCTCCCTGGGGCTCTGTACCCTCCCACCTGGAGCGGTACCCCCTTCCAGCATTGTCAGGGCACCTGTGGCAGGTGTCCTGCACAATTTGCCCACCAGTTCAGGGGTTCTATCCTGCAACTGGGATTCCAGCTTAGGGTCTGTACCCTTAGGCTGGACAGGGGACTGGGGTGGCCTCCCCACCTCTGGTCCTCCTCCCTGGGGCTCTGTACCCTCCCACCTGGAGCGGTACCCCCAAAAGACAAACTGGTAGGGGCACTGTTAGCAGTCACCCCTTCCTCCAGGTCAGGGGGGACACCCTGAACCTGGTCCTTCAACCCAGGGTCTGTACCCTTAGGTTGAACCTGTGCCTGGCAACCCAGGACTTCCGGGGGAGTACACGAACCCTCCCCAAGGGAAACACACTCCTCATGAGTCGTGCGAGAGTCTGCCTGGGGCAGGTCTCCAGCCTCCTGTCCACCTGACAGAGCATGAAGACCCCCAGGCCAGAAGTGGCCTCACCAGGGTCAGTCCTGGGGTGCTCTGACCTCAGAGCGGGCAATCCCTGACCCACTGGTCCTTCCACTGGGGAAAGTGCCCCCCCTCACCCTTTTCTCTGGACTCATGCCCCCTCCCAACTGGAGCGGGGCTGCCAGACACCGGAACCGGTGGGATGCTCGTTACAGCAGTCCCCCCCAGTTCCTTAGACACGAGGGGAATCACCCTCAATGGATGGCCAGGACCAGGCCCTAGGCCCTCCAGATGTCTCTGGCCTTTGCCAACTAACAGAGTGGGGGGCAGTAACCCCTGGTACATAGTAACCATACTCCACTCTTCCTCTCATCAGTGCAGTTCTAAAGAACCACTGATGCTCCAACCTAGGGTCTGCACCCTCAGGTTCACCAGAGGTCTCGGGCGAGGCTCTCCTCCCCTTACCTCTCCTTCTGGGGTCCGGCCCTCTCCTCCCCGGAGAAGCACCCCCAGTACCAAAAACTGTCAGGATGCTGGAATCAGACCTCCTACACAATTCTTCCACCAGTTCAGGGCCTTGACCCTGCAACTGATTCACCACCCTTGGATCTAAACCCTCAGGTTGAACCGGGGTCAGAGGCGAGGACTCCCTCCCTCTGCACCCCCTTCCAGAGTTCTGTACCCTCCCACCTGGAGTGGTACCCCTAGAAGACAAACCGGTCAGGACACTGCTTACAGTCGTCCTTCCCTCCAGATCAGGCAGGACCTGAACCTGGCCTCCTAACCCAGGGACTGAACCCTGCAGCTGAGCACCTGCCTGGCGCACCAGGACTTCCTTGGGAGCACGCATACCCCCCCTGAGGGCAACACATGACTCATGTGTTGCGTGACAGTCTGCCTGGCGCAGATCTCCCGACCACTGTCCACCTGACAGTGCGCAAAGATCCCCCAGGACAGAAGTGGTGTCACCATGGTCACTGCTAGGAGGCTCAGCCCTTCTGGCTGGCCTCTGACTCACTGGTTCTCCCACTGGGGAACACATCCCCCTCTCACCCCTCACTCTGGACTTCTGCACCCTCCCAACTGGAGCGGTACTGCCAGACACCAGAACCACTGGAGCTCTGTTTACAGAGGCTCCAGGTTCTCCTGTCAGTAGGAGATCTCCCTCAACGGACGGCCTACCAGTACAGTCTAGGCTCCCCACCTGGGGTTCCCTCCTGGAACCACCCAGGCTCCGGGACCGGGTTTTGGGCACCTTGGGCCACAGCCCATTCTCACTCCTTCTCCGCAGAGACAGGACGTGAGTCCCTACACCCTTCCCATGACACCGGGACCTATCTGGGCTATTACAAACCTTTCCCACCACTCTTGGTTGGGAAATACCTAAGCCACTTCCTCCAGGATCACCCCCAGATGCTTCTCCAGACCCTCTGGAATCCACCAAAAGGTCTGCCTCCAGTGCAAGCTCCCTGGGGTCAGAGAACTCACACTCCACTGGGTGTTGGCATAGCTCTGGAAAACAGGGACTTAAAATATGCTCTCCAACAATTGAATCACACAGCCCCACACAGGTGTTAACCAAACTACCCTTCGCCCAACCATCCAGTGCCTCAGACAAGTACCCCACAACATTCTCACAAGACTGGCGAGACAGTGTCTGACTGTTGCTGTCCCTCAACCCATACTCTTCTGGCTGGTCTTCATACTCACTTACCAGGGCTTCTACCATGGGGGAACCCCTCTCCCTGCACCTCTCATCTAGAGTCAGTAGAGTGTCCCTCCCACTACCAGGAATATGATCCCCTGCGCCAGTTCCCCAATCTACCTCAGGGACACTACGCACCACTGGAGTAACCTCATAATCCTGAACCCCCTGGTGTATGTCAAACCCCTCCTTGAAGTAGGGCCCCAAATCTGTGTGTGTGTCTACCTCATCCTCAGTACTGGACACTACACTTTTGCTGCCACCATCTGGGCTGGACAAAGCCCTACCGGCTTCCCAATCCAGCTCCAGCTCTCTCATTTTAAGCTCATGATCCAGGATCATCTTCTTTTCCTCCATGGCCAATCTCTTCTCCTCCTGCTCACTCTCCAGCCTGAGCTTCTGCAGCTCAAACTGCCTTGCCTCCCGCCTGTCCTCCAGCTCCTCTGGGGACAGACTGCTGCTGCCTGACCTGGCGGGTTCCCCCCACCCAAAAGCACATCCACCCTGGAAATAGGCTCCTCCACCTCCTCACTGAGATTACCAGGCTGCCCACTGGCATGTCTGGCTGCTACCCAGGCCCTCAGCGCCTTCTGTAGCTCCTCCTTCCTTGTGAGGCCTTTAATTTGGACTTTCAGGTTTTTACAAATCGCTCGTAGCTCCTTTACGGCGTAGGATTCCAACCTATCCTCCTCAAAGATAACTTCCAGAGATGCAACGGATGATGCAGTTGATTCAGGCATGATGAAAGTAGCGAGTTGAAACTGGCAAGATCAAAAATAGGCCAAAAGAAAAAGAACCAGTATGTGGTACGTAATGGTCTGCGATATGGTAGTAGTGCACACCAATCACTGTAAGTCAAGTGCAAACACAAGTCCTATCCTCACCGCTGACAACCAATGTTAGAAATGGGATCTCTAGTTGGCAAGGGCTTGCACCTTTGTCCAAGTAGGGACCCTTCTTCCTAGTCAGGGTAAGGGAGTTACACTCCTAAAATAACCCCTGCTCACCCCCTTGGTAGCTTGGCATGAGCAGTCAGGCTTATTCTGGAGGCAGTGTGTAGGAGAGTAGGATCTGCTTCACATGGGTACCCCAACTTTTTGCTGATGCTTCACTGTTTTTCGACCTTAGTCTGGCTGGGGCCCTGCTAATCAGAACCCCAGCCTAGCTGCTTCCTCTCTAAAATGGTTTCCATGTGCCTTAGGCACATCTCTGATTGGAATCTGGAGTGCCCTTATAAGTCCCTAGTATATGGTATACTATGTACCCAGGGCATAGGTACCTCAGAGGCCTACCAGGGGCTGCAGCATGTATTGTGCCACCCCCGGAAGGCCATCCAAACTGACACCACAGGTCTGCTACTGCAGCCTGGGTAAGGTGGTGCATGCACCCCTTACTGTGATATAGGCTACCTATATCACTATATACATACACACATATAAACCTATAAGTCACTCCTATGGCAGGCCTTATCAATCCTGAAGGCAGAGTGCGTGGTTCCTATGTGAGAGGGTGTCCCTGCATGAGCAGGGCCCCTCTGCAGCGTTCGGAGACCCTTCTCTGATGCTGTTTGTAGTGCAGCCTGACCATATACTCTTAAGCGCATTATAACCTTGCGTTAAATGCTAACTTTGGGATGGCTGCACAGAAACATGTCGTGTTTGGTGTCAAACATCTTAGAATACTACCCCCCTGCCAATTCTGGCAGCGGGGGTAGCATTCCACCCTTCTAGAGGGAGAGACATGTTAACCCTGGCTTGCCCAGTAACTTCTTTCCAAAGCCCCAGCATCACAAAATGGATGCTGCTGCCACAGACACAAGTCTGGCCTCCTGCTGCTGACCGAAACTCCGGCAGGGGAGGCCTGGACAATAGGTTTCCTGTCCCAGGGAGGTGTGACCACCTCCCCAGACAGGATAGTGTGTATTGGGGCTGGGCGGGAGCACTCTCGGGTGCTTTGAAGTCCTGCACTGGGGGCACATTTGGTGTCCCTGTGCATACCCCAGTTCAAACCGGATCAGGGGCTTGCAGCCCCTGCTTTGGCGCGAACTGGACAAAGGGAAAGGGGTGTAGCCACCCCTCTGCCCTGACCCACCCAAAGGTGGGACCACAGAGTAAGTCCAACCCCTAAACTTAGTATAAGTATAGGAACCCAGTCCTTAGGACTTTAGATTATCCCTGGACGAAACTCTGACACAGAATCCTGGACCTTCGACGCTCTACTTAAAGATTAGAGGACAGAAGAATCTCCCTTGGGGTCAAGGAGTGACTCCCTTGCTTGGCAGGCACCAAAGAAGCAATTGTCCGGTCTGCATCGCCTAAGCTCCCGTCGGACGCCGAAGTCTTTGCATCACCAGAGGTGGATTTCCAGACTTCCCCAAGGCTGCCCTGAGTTCCCAGCAAAGATGAGGCCCGTAGCTGTCGTGGGTAATGTGGAACCGTGACCCCTTGACACCGCATGCATTTGCAAGTACATCCTCTTCTGGGTCTCCCACGAAGTTGTGCTTTGGGCTCCGAGTAGCCCCAGCCTCCAGCACCAACTGCACCAAAGATCAATGGCCTCCACTCCACGAGTGTCCTGTGAGCCAGCTCCACGTGCACCGTCTCAAGGCTCCTTTGCGGTCGCTAGCCCGTTGGCTAGTAGCCCTTCACGAAGGCCAATCATTTTCTACTTGGGCTCCCTGGTTGCTCCAGGCTTGCCCTCACTTACCCTTGCTGGGTGAGTTCCTCAGACCTTGCTGGTCTGCACAATCGTCAATCTTCATCTTCATTGAGACTTGCCGTTGCCAAGGCTTGTTGGGTCCAATCCGGTCGTCGACACCTCAGCACTCGACAAACATTGTGTACCAGCCCGAATCCTGCTCCTGGGTGCCGACAACGCCTCCTGGACCTCGTGGCTGAAGAGTCAAGACGACCGTCAACCTACCTGAAGCACTCGACATCGGTGGGCATCTGCTCATCGCCTTCCTGGTCACTGGCTAGTGACCCAGACTCTGTCCCCTCTGCTTTCAGGTTCTTCAGATCTCCGATCCACCCTTGGATCCACCCGGACACTTTTCACTTGGTCGCCAGCAGCACTTTGCAGCAGATCGCCATTCAAATCGACGACGAAACCCGACCCCGAAAGGCACCTATGCACCCGGCTTCCTGGGTGAGGTAACAAGAGTACTCCGGTGCTCCCGTGGGTAGAGACTCTAGAACGACCTAGTTCTCAAAGGGTTTGCTCCAAGTCCTTCTTTAAGTGTCCCTTTTCTTTAAATTCCCAACCGCGACTTTCTCCATAGAAGTTAACGGCGATTCGCGGCTGTGTTACTACACTGCACGCGTCCCCCGTGGGTCCCCTGTGTCACTACCTTGGGTGGTTCCTTGTGGTCCAAGCACTTCTAGAGGCTCTAGGCCTAGTGTCTAGCTCAGTCGTGGTTCTTATACCACTTTATTGGTATATGGTTTGGTACGCCCCTAGGGCCCAAACGTGTATTTGTGCTATTACTGTGTTTAAATAACTTATAACTTATGTACTTCGAACTCTAGCCTCATAAAGAGACTAGAGGGGTGTGTTTAGTAATAAATACATATATTTTGAATATATACCTGGTGTGGTGCTCTTTCATTTGGTCACTCAAGAGATTATAGACTGGTAAAACAAGCTGCTTTACATTCCTTCAAGACTTAGCCTGAAGGCTGCTCTCCATAGCTACCACTAGGATAGCTTTCAATAAAGGTTGTCTTTAACCTATCTCCAATAAGGGGTTGTTTGGACTGGTGCAAGGTGCCCACTATAATTAGTGGACAGCATATGCCAGGCCAACTTCTCACATTGGTGTGCAGCGTGTGGGATTCCAGCTTGCTATTGTTTTACCAGATAATCTCAATTGAATTGATCAACTGAAAACCACTAAAGGTACCTAAGGTACATATAAATTAAGCTTAGTATACAGTAAGTTCTACTGAACTTAGAGTTGTGTGTTAAGGGATAGCACACCCTTTCTACAACTCAAGAGAGTTTAGTAGGCCACACTAGAGTAGGTAGTGCATACACCACACCTCACTAGTGATGTCTTCAAAGCCAGGACCCAGAGAGTCCTTGCCAGAAGCCACTGGGCTTCTTCCCTCCAAGTATGATACACTCCCATTCTTGGAATTGAGAGCAATATGCAATGTGAGGAAACTGAAGACAGGCCAAAGTCCCACCACCCAACATCTGAGAGAGATGTTAATGGCTGATGACCTCAACAGGCCCTTAGGGACTGAAGGGGCAGGTGCAGAGGGTGGGGCAGAAGATGAGGATGGGGCCAGGGGTAGCAACACCCCCAACCCCCCTCTGGAACTGACCAGGAGGGTGACAATGACCCTGACCTGGAAAACCCAATCCCTCCTGTGGAAGAGGAAGAGGAGGATCAGAATGACCTCCACTTTGTCCCCCAGGAAGGATTATGAGTGTGCCTAGAAGGTCTAGATCTCCTTCTCAGGAGTCTAACCACTCTGACACCTCAATAGGGACCTCTGTCTCCTCTCATAGGAGGGAATCCTCTCATGAGAGGAGAAAGAGGCTGATTCAGTATGAGCAAGCCCAGCTTGAACTCAGAAAGCAGCAATTGGCTCTAGACAGGGAGTCCCTAGATCTCTACAAAGAGAGAAAACAGTTGGGACTAGAGTCCCATGGTGGCAGCAATATCCCTAGAGATAGGGAAAGGTCTTATGACCATAGAAACCTGAGCAAGATTGTCCCTCCCTACCAGAGTGGGGATGACATCCACAAATGGATAACTGCTCTAGAGAGGGCCTGTAAAGTACAGAAGGTCCCTCAGGGGCAGTGGGCAGCAATCTTGTGGCTCTCCTTTGCAGACAAAGGTAGAGACAAGCTCCTCACTGTAAGAGAAGAGGATGCTGATAATTACAAGGTCTTGAAGAGTGCTCTTATTGATGGGTTTGGCCTAACAACTGAACAATACAGGTTAAAGTTCAGAGATGCCCAAAAAGCACAGACTCAAGACTGGGTAGACTATGTGGATTGTTCTGCTAAGGCTCTGGAAGGCTGGTTGATGGGCAGTAAGGTGTGTGACTTCACAGGATTGTACAATCTGATAATGAGGGAGCAGATTCTTAATAACTGTCAAAATCAGCTGTTGCATCAGTACCTGGTGGACTCTGATCTGACCTCTCCCCAAGAATTGGGAAAGAAGGCAGACAAGTGGGTCAGAACCAGGGTGAGGCAGAAGGTACAGAACCAAGGTGGTGACCCTAAGAAGCAAGATTCTAAGAACTCTGATAAGGGTGGGGAGAAGGGTAAAGATCAAAAGTCTTCACAAGGCCCCCAAAAATCTTCTTCAGGTGGGGATTCACAGTCTACCAAAGGGAAAGGCCAAAGAAAACCATGGTGCAAGGTCTGTAAGCAAAAGACCCACTGGACCAGTGATTGCACCAAGTCCAAAGACTCGACTCCAGCCCCCACCAATGCCCCTAAGGCACCTGCTCCCCCTAGTGCAGTTACAGTTGGTGGTGGGAGTACTACAACCAAGGGTTTAGTAGGGTTGACCCTGGGTACTGAGATGGGCTCTGACCTAGTCAGAGAACTCACTCAGGCTGTCCTAGTCTGTGATGGAGGCATGGATATGACCTCCTCTATGAGTCCCAGTAATCTGGGCAAGTACAGACAACAGCCTTTAATCAATGGACGAGAGGCTTTGGCATTTAGGGACACAGGGGCAAGTGTCACCATGGTGACACAAGACCTTGTGAATCCTGGGCAAGTTATACTTGGTGAGATGTACCAAGTGACCAATGCTAGCAATGTCAGAACAGACCATACTCTGGCAGTTGTTAACTTCTCCTGGGGAGGGGTAACTGGCCTTAAGAAGGTTGTGGTAAGTGCAGACCTACCAGTTGAATGCTTGCTTGGCAATGACTTAGAAACTTCAGCTTGGGCAGAAGTGGAGCTCAGGACCCATGCAGAAATGCTGGGGATCCCTGCAGATGTGTTTGCTGTGACCAGGTCACAAGCCAAAATGTCTAGCACTGAACAGGCCTTGGATTCTGGAATAATGGACCAAGTGCCTTCCAAGAGGAGGAGTAGTAGGGTAAAGGCAGTGCCTTCCCCTTGGCTCAGAAGGAAGATCAGTCCCTTGAGGGGGATGATCTCAGTCCTGAGGAAGGAACTGTCCCAGAGGAGCTTGAACCTGCACAGGTTGAGTTCTTGGGGACAGGGGGACCTTCCAGGGCAGATCTGAGCCAGGAGCAGCAGAGCTGCCCCTCTCTTGAACCCCTCAGACAGCAAGCTGCTGCTGAGGCTGCTGGGAAAGCTAGTGGTCCCCATACTGTGTATTGGGATGATGGACTCTTGTACTCAGAGTGTAGAGACCCCAAGCCTGGTGCTACCAGGAGGTTGGTTATACCTCTGAAGTTCAGGGGCTTCCTATTGACCCTAGCCCATGATATTCCCTTAGCAGGTCACCTGGGCCAGAACAAGACTTGGGACAGAATTGTCCCTCACTTTCACTGGCCCCACATGTCTGAAGACACCAAGGAGTTTTGTCGCTCCTGTGTAACCTGCCAGGCCAGTGGCAAGGCAGGTGGCACTACAAAGGCCCCCTGATACCACTACCTGTGGTGGGGGTTCCCTTTGAAAGGGTGGGGATTGACATTGTTGGTCCCATGGATCCCCAAACAGCATCTGGGCACAGGTTTATCCTGGTGGTAGTGGATCATGCCACCAGGTACCCAGAGGCTATTCCCCTTAGGACCACTACAGCACCTGTGGTGGCAAGGGCCCTCCTGGGAATTTTCTCAAGAGTGGGCTTTCCTAAGGAGGTGGTATCAGACAGGGGTGCTAACTTTATGTCTGGATACTTAAAAGCAATGTGGAAGGAGTGTGGAGTGACTTACAAGTTCACCACACCCTATCACCCACAATGCAATGGTTTAGTTGAGAGATTCAACAAAACCTTGAAGGGCATGATTAAAGGGCTCCCAGAAAAGCTTAGGCGAAGATGGGACATACTCTTGCCCTGCCTTTTATTTGCATACAGGGAGGTGCCTCAAAAGGGGGTTGGCTACAGCCCTTTTGAACTTTTGTTTGGTCACCCTGTCAGAGGTCCACTGTGCTTGGTGAAGGAAGGATGGGAGTTACCTCTCAAGCCCCCAAAGCAAGACATAGTGGACTACGTACTTGGTCTCCGCTCCCGGATGGCTGAGTATATGAAAAAGGCAACTAAAAACCTTGAGGCTAGTCAGGAACTTCAAAAGGCCTGGCATGACCAAAAGGCTGTACTGACTGTTTATCAGCCAGGACAGAAGGTGTGGGTGTTGGAGCCAGTGGCCACAGCAGCTCTCCAAGACAAATGGAGTGGACCCCACACCATTGTTGAGCAGAAGGGTGAGGTTACCTACTTAGTAGACCTAGGAACACCCAGGAGTCCCCACAGGGTTCTCCATGTCAACAGGTTAAAACCATATGTGGACAGGGCAGACATGGGCTTGCTCATGGCTACTGATGAGGGACAGGAGGAAGAGAGTGACCCACTCCCTGACCTGCTCTCACAGAACCCTGATGATGGGTCAGTGGATGGTGTAGCCTTGGCAGGCAGCCTCACTACCCAGCAGCAAACTGATTGTAGACAGGTGCTCAATCAGTTCAGACACATGTTCTCACTGACTCCAAGTCAGACCACCTGGTGCACTCATGAAGTGGACACTGGGGACAGTCTGCCTATTAAAAATAAGATTTATAGGCAACCTGACCATGTCAGGGACTGTATCAGGACAGAAGTCCAGAAGATGTTGGATTTGGGAGTTATTGAACCCTCAGATAGCCCTTGGGCTAGTCCAGTGGTCCTTGTGCCAAAACCTCACACCAGTGGTGGAAAAAGAGAGATGAGGTTTTGTGTGGACTACAGGGGTCTCAATGCAGTCACTAGGACTGATGCCCATCCAATACCAAGGGCAGATGAGCTAATAGACACTTTGGCCTCAGCCAAGTATCTAAGCACATTTGACTTGACAGCTGGCTACTGGCAGATCAGACTAGCTGATGATGCAAAGCCAAAAACAGCATTCTCAACCCCTAGTGGGCATTATCAATTTGTGGTGATGCCCTTTGGTCTGAAGAATGCACCTGCCACTTTTCAGAGGTTGGTGAATACAGTCCTTACAGGTCTGGAAGCCTATAGTGCAGCATATCTAGATGATATTGCTGTCTTTAGCTCCACCTGGGAGGATCACCTGGTCCACCTCAGGAATGTTTTACAGGCCCTGCAAAAGGCAGGCCTGACTATCAAGGCCACCAAGTGCCAGATAGGGCAGAGTCAGGTTGTGTACCTGGGCCACCTTGTGGGTGGAGGCCAGGTTCAACCCTTGCAGAGCAAGATCCAGACCATCATGGACTGGACTGCTCCAACTACCCAGACTCAGGTGAGAGCCTTCTTAGGCCTGACTGGGTACTATAGGAGATTTGTCAAGGGGTATGGATCAATAGTGACACCCCTGAATGACTTAACTTCCAAGAAAATGCCCAAAAGGTTCAGTGGACAGTTAGCTGTCAAAAGGCATTTGATGACCTGAAGCAGGCCATGTGCACTGCTCCCATTCTACAGAGTCCTGATTACTCCAAGAAGTTCATTGTTCAAACTGATGCATCTGAATTGGGGGTAGGGGCTGTACTGTCACAATTGAATGAAGAAGGTCAGGATCAGCCAGTAGCTTTCATTAGCAGAAGGCTGACCCCTAGAGAGAAACGTTGGTCAGCCATTGAGAGGGAGGCCTTTGCTGTGGTCTGGGCTCTGAAGAAGTTGAGGCCATACTTGTTTGGTACTCACTTCCTTGTTCAAACAGACCATAAGCCCCTCTTATGGCTAAAACAAATGAAGGGTGAAAACCCCAAACTGCTTAGGTGGTCCATTTCCCTACAGGGGATGGACTTCACAGTGGAACATAGACCTGGGAGTAACCATGCCAATGCAGATGGACTCTCTAGGTACTTCCACTTAGAACATGAAGACTTAACTGGGCAAGGTTAGTTTAATGTCCCTACGTTTGGGGGGGTTGTGTAGGAGAGTAGGATCTGCTTCACATGGGTACCCCCACTTTTTGCTGATGCTTCACTGTTTTTCGACCTTAGTCTGGCTGGGGCCCTGCTAATCAGAACCCCAGCCTAGCTGCTTCCTCTCTAAAATGGTTTCCATGTGCCTTAGGCACATCTCTGATTGGAATCTGGAGTGCCCTTATAAGTCCCTAGTATATGGTATACTATGTACCCAGGGCATAGGTACCTCAGAGGCCTACCAGGGGCTGCAGCATGTATTGTGCCACCCCTGGAAGGCCATCCAAACTGACACCACAGGTCTGCTACTGCAGCCTGGGTAAGGTGGTGCATGCACCCCTTACTGTGATATAGGCTACCTATATCACTATATACATACACACATATAAACCTATAAGTCACTCCTATGGCAGGCCTTATCAATCCTGAAGGCAGAGTGCGTGGTTCCTATGTGAGAGGGTGCCCCTGCATGTGCAGGGCCCCTCTGCAGCGTTCGGAGACCCTTCTCTGATGCTGTTTGTAGTGCAGCCTGACCATATACTCTTAAGCGCATTATAACCTCGTGTTGAATGCTAACTTTGGGATGGCTGCACAGAAACATGTCGTGTTTGGTGTCAAACATCTTGGAATACTACCCCCCGCCAATTCTGGCGGCGGGGGTAGCATTCCACCCTTCTAGAGGGAGAGACATGTTAACCCTGGCTTGCCCGGTAACTTCTTTCCAAAGCCCCAGCATCACAAAATGGATGCTGCTGCCACAGACACAAGTCTGGCCTCCTGCTGCCGACCGAAACTCCGGCAGGGGAGGCCTGGACAATAGGTTTCCTGTCCCAGGGAGGTGTGACCACCTCCCCAGACAGGATAGTGTGTATTGGGGCTGGGCGGGAGCACTCTCGGGTGCTTTGAAGTCCTGCACTGGGGGCACATTTGGTGTCCCTGTGCATACCCCAGTTCAAACCGGATCAGGGGCTTGCAGCCCCTGCTTTGGCGCGAACTGGACAAAGGGAAAGGGGTGTAGCCACCCCTCTGCCCTGACCCACCCATAGGTGGGACCACAGAGTAAGTCCAACCCCTAAACTTAGTATAAGTATAGGAACCCAGTCCTTAGGACTTTAGATTATCCCTGGATGAAACTCTGACACAGAATCCTGGACCTTCGACGCTCTACTTAAAGATTAGAGGACAGAAGAATCTCCCTTGGGGTCAAGGAGTGACTCCCCTGCTTGGCAGGCACCAAAGAAGCAATTGTCCGGTCTGCATCGCCTAAGCTCCCGTCGGACGCCGAAGTCTTTGCATCACCAGAGGTGGATTTCCAGACTTCCCCGAGGCTGCCCTGAGTCTCCAGCAAAGCTGAGGCCCGTAGCTGTTGTGGGTAACGTGGAACCGTGACCCCTGGACACCGCACGCATTTGCAAGTGCATCCTCTTCTGGGTCTCCCACGAAGTTGTGCTTTGGGCTTCGAGTAGCCCCAGCCTCCAGCACCAACTGCACCGAAGATCACTGGCCTCCACTCCACGAGTGTCCTGTGAGCCAGCTCCACGTGCACCGTCTTGAGGCTCCTTCACGGTCGCTAGCCCGTTGGCTAGTAGCCCTTCACGAAGGCCAATCTTTTTCTACTTGGGCTCCCTGGTTGCTCCAGGCTTGCCCTCACTTACCCTTGCTGGGTGAGTTCCTCAAATCTTGCTGGTCTGCACAATCGTCAATCTTCATCTTCATTGCCAAGGCTTGTTGGGTCCAATCCGGTCGCCGACACCTCAGCACTCGACAGACATTGTGTACCAGCCCGAATCCTGCTCCTGGTTGCCGACAACGCCTCCTGGACCTCGTGGCTGAAGAGTCAAGATGACCGTCAACCTACCTGAAGCACTCAACATCGGTGGGCATCTGCTCATCGCCTTCCTGGTCACTGGCTAGTGACCCAGACTCTGTCCCCTCTGCTTTCAGGTTCTTCAGATCTCCGATCCACCCTTGGATCCACCCGGACACTTTTCACTTGGTCGCCAGCAGCACTTTGCAGCAGATCGCCGTTCAAATCGACGACGAAACCCGACCCCGAAAGGCACCTATGCACCCGGCTTCCCTGGGTGAGGTAACAAGAGTACTCCGGTGCTCCCGTGGGTAGAGACTCTAGAACAACCTAGTTCTCAAAGGGTTTGCTCCAAGTCCTTCTTTAAGTGTCCCTTTTCTTTAAATTCCCAACCGCGACTTTCTCCATAGAAGTTAACGGCGATTCGCGGCTGTGTTACTACACTGCACGCGTCCCCCGTGGGTCCCCTGTGTCACTACCTTGGGTGGTTCCTTGTGGTCCAAGCACTTCTAGAGGCTCTAGGCCTAGTGTCTAGCTCAGTCGTGGTTCTTATACCACTTTATTGGTATATGGTTTGGTACGCCCCTAGGGCCCAAACGTGTATTTGTGCTATTACTGTGTTTAAATAACTTATAACTTATGTACTTCGAACTCTAGCCTTATAAAGAGACTAGAGGGGTGTGTTTAGTAATAAATACATATATTTTGAATATATACCTGGTGTGGTGCTCTTTCATTTGGTCACTCAAGAGATTATAGACTGGTAAAACAAGCTGCTTTACATTCCTTCAAGACTTAGCCTGAAGGCTGCTCTCCATAGCTACCACTAGGATAGCTTTCAATAAAGGTTGTCTTTAACCTATCTCCAATAAGGGGTTGTTTGGACTGGTGCAAGGTGCCCACTATAATTAGTGGACAGCATATGCCAGGCCAACTTCTCACACAGTGTGTAAAGCATTTGCACCTAACCAACAGTAATACAGTGTAAGCACTACAAACGGACACCACACCAGTTTAGAAAAATAACCAATATTTTTATATACTCAAGACAAGACCAATTACGACAAAAATCCACAGTACTATACTTTAAAAATGAATGCTTGATAAGGTAACTTCTTCTTTGCAGGAATAACACAGAAGCAAAGTTCGTACGAGTCGGTAGCCCCGTCCGGGTCTACCGCGATGCTGAATTACACAGAGTCCAACAGTTCCAGCCGACCGCGTCGCTACGGGCCAGCAGAGTCGTGAACAGACTCGGTCACAGTACCTTTCTCGTGGTGGCTGGTACAGAGTGTACGAGCCGGTCGGCGTTCGTCGCGGTTGCGGTGCAAGACGGAGCGATGCAAGGTGCGGTGTCCCTCGATGCGGTGCAGGCAGCGGCTCGATGAGCGTCGTGCAGACGGAGTCGGTGAGTCCAAGGCGTGCGGTGCAGGGCGAGACGGTGTATGATGCGGTGCTGACAGGTTGCGATGCAGGCGACCAAGCCGGAGTGCGGGAGCTGGCGTCGGACAGCGGTGCGAGTCGGAGCGGTGCGTCGCGAAGCGTGCGAGCGGTGCCCCAAATGCGATGCGGTCACGACTGTTGAGCCAGTTGCAGCGACCGCGTCGGTCGGGTCCGGCTGGTTCAGTGAAGCGATGCGATGCGAACTGCGGTGCCCACAGGTCACGGTGCAAGCAGCGGCTCGGTGTTGACGGCGTCGGACATCGCCTACGGTGAGACCAGGGTTGCGATGCGAAGCGGGGCGATGCGGTCTGCGGTGCAAACAGGTCACCGGTCAGGGATGGATTCGGTTGACGGAGTCGGTTGCAGTTCCCTTCCTCTGTGGCAACTGAAACAGCGTTCCAGAAGCGGTACCCAGAGGCTTGTGAAGTCTTTGTAGTCCCTGAGACTTCTTAACAGGAGGCCAGCTCGGTTTCAAACCCTTGGAGATACTCAGCACAAGTTTGTAGAAAGTTCAGTCCTTTCACTGCCCAAGACAGAAGCAGCAACTGCAGGCCAACCCAACAAGGCAATAACTCAGCAAAGGGTCAGTACTCCTCCTAGCAGCTCTCCAGCTCTTCTTCTTGGCAGGTTCCTTGATTCCAGCGAGATCTAAATTCATGGGGTCAGGGCCCCAATATTTATATCCCAAATTCCTTTGTTCTCTGAAGGCAGAGAGGCCTTTGCCTAGTCCAAACCAGTTCTGGAGCACTTTGTTGACAGGCTCCGTCCCTTCTTTCAGAGAGTAGGCCAGGGACATCAGACGCACCACAGGAGGTGGAGCCAGCATTGTGGAGGGAAGGCACTGTCCTATTCAGGGCCCAGGTGCAACTCCTCCCACCCATCTACATGTAGATCTTGCTATTCAGCCCTGTGCTGACTCACCCTGTCTCCTGGCATCCCCCAGCCCCTGTCACTCACACTCCAGACAAGGAATACACAACCTCGCAGAGGCAGGCTTGGATGGTTAGACAAGAAAATACCCACTTTCTAAAAGGGGTATTTTCAAACACAGAATGTTAAAACCAACTTCACTAAAAGATGCATTTTATCATTCTGAGTCCAGGCATACTAAACTCGAATTTCTACCATGTTCCCGGGGTCAGTTAGGATTATAAGCTGTAATAATCAAAACTGCCCGTTCTGGCCTATGGGGAACAGGTAGCCTTGCAATAGTGAAAAACGAACTAGGCTGTAATTCACTATCAGGACATGCCACACACACCAGGGCATGTCCTACCTTTCGCATACAACGCACCCTGCCCACAGGGGTACTTTGGGCCTACCTTAGGGGTGACTAACATGTAGAAAAGGGAAGGTTTAGGGACTTGCAAGTGTGTGCACTTGCCAAGTCGACATGGCAGCCCCAGGCTACGCACAGGCTCTGCAATGGCAGGCCCGAGTTACACTTTACGGGCTGTTTGCGTGGGTGGCACAATCCAGTGCTGCAGCCCACCAACAGCATTTGATTTATAGGCCCTGGCACTCTCAGTGCTCTTTACAAGGGACTGACACATAAATCAAATAGGCCAATCATGGAAACACCAATCCATAACACAATTTACACAGAGAGCATATGCACTTTAGCACTGATTAGCAGTGGTAAAGTGCCCAGAGTCCTAAAACCAACACACACAGGGTCAAAAACAGGAGGCCAGAAAGCAAAAAGTCTGGGGGTAAACACGCTGAAAAAGCCAAGTCTAACACATGTCATAAACTTCTTTTACTTTTGACTGAAAAAAATTGGCTAAGATATTAAAAAACATTTGACTACAACTATTACTGCTAGGCATAGGCATCTTCGCTAAGCTTTTCACAGTATTAAAAAGCTCTTTTGCCGAGTTATTGGATTGTAAAATCTTGCTTGAGAAGTATTTCGTTTTTTCCTATAGTATCAGCTTTTTGTACTCTGTGATTGACTACTTATA
Source organism: Calotriton arnoldi (assembly GCA_963921515.1). Taxonomy (NCBI): domain Eukaryota; kingdom Metazoa; phylum Chordata; class Amphibia; order Caudata; family Salamandridae; genus Calotriton; species Calotriton arnoldi. The sequence goes on from CAWUFW010001883.1 coordinate 893,696, forward strand.
CATTTCTCTATCATGAGGATCATAGTTAGATCTCCAAATTCGCTCCTTCCTTCTTCACAGTTGTTTTTGGGCTCTCAGAGAACCAAGGTTCTGAGGGGGTTTTCCTGCGATTAGTAAAAGATTTTTCTGGTGCGAGAATGCCAATCGCCCTGCCTAGCCAGGCAGAATAGTTCTGTATGGCTAAGTCATGATCTGGCATAGGGCTGGACATAATCTCAAACAAGGTATCTGGTAGGGCAGAATGTAAGGCAGGTGAACTGATATTCTGCCAGGCCCTGCCCTTGGTAACCTGGGGTTTTATGCCACTCCTGGGTGAAGAACGAGGTAGATTAATAGTAAACATTACAGTTTTATGATCTGACCACAAAAGTGTTAGAGAGTCCAGTACCTGAAGGTATGGATTGTTGGAATAAATGCCATCCAGTGTATGTCCTGCCAGGTGAGTGAGAAAATTGACCAGCTGATGTAATCCTAAGCTGGTAATTAAGTCAGTCAAGAAGGCGGTGTCTTTGTCCTCGGCTTTCTTGAGATGGAAATTGAAATCCCCCCAGCACCGATAAATCAGCTGATTTAAAACTGGATTCTAACAGTGGGCTTAGACTTGATACACAGGATGCTCTTGAACCAGGTGGGTGGTATATCAGTGAACCTCTAAAGGTGTAATGTTTCATAAGTTCTATTTGAAATAAAAGAGATTAACAGGTCAAACTGCGGAAAAATAGTCATGTGCAACAATAACCAGCACACCTCCTCTCTTAGTTAATCTGTCTACATTGACAATCGAGAAACCAGCCGGGATTGCCTGAGCCAAGTCAGGACCAGATCTATTATTCGCCCAGGTTTCGGTGGCAAAATTGATATCTGTACCATGATTTTTATTAATGTATTGTTTTTACAAACCGCTGTTTTTACTAGCCAGGTTTGTTGCTTTCATTGGTGGAGCTATTTGACAGGAAAATGGATGTTGTACTCATATTGTAATAACAACATGAATGCAACATTGTACTTTTGCACTGTACGCACTTGCACTTTTACGAAATCCTTTATGGGTTCCAACGTGCAAGAGTTTTTTCTCCAGCTTACCCACCACTTTTTAAATCCCAATTTTAACTGTTTTTATGAAGTTAATATCTCTTGACCCGTCAGCTAACTTTGTTTGTATAATGAATTATGGCATTGTATGTGTTAATGAACTTATTGTACTGTACTCTTTTGCACTTCAATGGTCGTAATGACTGAATAAAGTTTCTGACTGACTGACTGATATCTAACTTATGTGTTACTAAGAACTCTGCAAACTAATTTTATGTCTAATTAACAACCTCACATTAATAAAGGTACATTTGAAGACTTCGTGTAAGAAACCACACAGAGCTAAATCAGGTCTTAGATTGTATAAGTCCTGGATTTTGGCATTAGTAAGAGTCAAATTACAATTTGAGCACTGCACCAAATTCAGACAATTGTGTGGTTCGAGGATGTTAGAAAACATGTTCATACTGTCCGAATTGAGTCAGAAGTTCTTTCCTGGATTACCGCCAAACGGTTGTCAGGGAATAATCAGGTCAACCCTCAAGGTAGATATGGCGGATGTACTTAAAGTGAAACTGGAGCTGGATGAGATGATAAGAGGAAATCTTGAATTAGCCCAAATAGATGTCTTGCAGCCAAATGAACTTTTATTTAAGAGCAAGAAGATTACCAGATGAGCAAGACAAGCTCAGGATAAGCTCGTTGATTTAGCAAAAAATTATGAGATAGACCTGGAGTGGACAAATATTTTACAAAAGAGCCATCGATTTTCGTTCTCAGATCAGGACATAGAGAACATGAGAGTACCAGGGTTAAAAATGAAAATTCGGGAGTTGATCCAGAGTATTTGACTCTGGGGTGCATTGGATAAGTGGGTGGACAAGTGGTCAAGGAAGAAAGGTCCCAAAAAGTCTATGGGGGAACTGCTTCCTTCAGGAGAAAAGGGAGCGAGTACCACAAGTTTTCCCTTGCAGGAAGTACCTAGCAGAGGTTATGTTCATGTGCCTTGGAGTAGAAGTGATCTTGCATCATTCACAAATTATTTTCCACGATTGAGAGAGAAGCCTGTGGAATGGTAAAAAATAAGTTGATCGATTTGTGAACATTTCAAAGGTGTTGTGGACTGATTTAAATACTTTGTTTGACATTGTTGTTCCTAGTGATTTGTGGTCTGCATGCACAATAGCTACTGATTGGCCTGAAAGGGAGCCGGGAAGGGAAGCTGTGACACATGGCCATCAGCTATTGTAATGAAGAAGTATGTTCAGGTGATGACTTGGCTGAAAGCTAAGGTACTGCCTCAGGATATTGATTGGGATAAGATTGATAGGATGACTAAGGAACCTAAAGAGATGGTTCATGCCTTTTATGGGAGATTGTTGCAGGCTTTTAAGCAGAATAGCGGAATGTGCACGTTGGAACCTAAGGACATGGGATAGTTTGTGTCTAGATTTGTGACAGGATTGAGATCCGAAATTAGTCTGATGATTCAGCAGCATTTAATCTGTTGGCAGAATAAGCCACTTGATGAGATTTTACGTTATGCCAAGTACTGTTATGACAAGAGTGAGATAAAACAGAAAAGGCTTAAGGAGAAGCTAAGGATTGAACAGATGAAGGCTGCTCAGAGGGGTAATTATAACCAGCACTTTACGTGAATTGTGGCCCCCATGCAGGGTGTTTTTCAGCAAGAAGCTCCTGTGATGCAAGGTGGAGGAGGTTTCCAGTTGCAAAGTAGAGGTTGAGGTATTCCTGTTGATTCGTGTACTGGGATTTATGTGGCCACTTTGAAAAAGTCTAATCCATGTCATTACTGTACCAAGTTGTGGCATTGGAAACAAGAATGCCGTCTTAATCCAGCTAATCATGGACAAAATTTAGGGTCTGCTCAGCCGCAGAATGGTAACCCTATGCAGCCACAATATGGACCAAGGCCGAGACCTCAAACTTTTAATGAGCCCCAAGGTCAGATGATGCAAGTCCCACAACCCCGATGCCACAGCAGTTCTCCAATAACCCTAGGTTCAAGCAAATCACATCCCGAACATGAATCAGAATTCATTCCAGAACCAAAATATAGCTCAGCAGTTTCCTGTGTTTGAGCCATCAGGAGGTTATGATTCTGATCAGTCCTCAAAATGGTGCCTGAGAAGGGAGGAAGATTGTGCACTTGACGCAGTCTTAGAGGTAGACCAGAATGGCCAATTGTAGATGCTGAAGTAGATGGCCACAACATCACATTCCTGATTAACTCTGGTGCTACCCGCTCTACTGTGAGAACAGTGGAGGTCCCAAACCTACCCCTCTCTGGAAGAAGAATTCAAGTTGCAGTAGTAGCAAATAAGCAACTGTCTAGTCCCTTGACTGAAGAGGTCCCTGTAAAAATAGGATACTTTGCTGAAAGTCATGGTATGCGATTCCAGCCCTGTGTGTTTGTTGGGACGTGATTTGCCGTGCAAGTTAAATTGCATAATTTACTGCACACCAAAGGGCATAGAGCTTCAAACGAATGATGAGTATACATCATTCAAGATCGCAAATCAAAATTTAGCTGTTACAATGTTCCCTGTGAAGACAGTTGATGAGTTGCCCTTAGATCTTAGGGATGCCCTAAGGATGGAAGTTTGGGATTTCTCAGGGAAAGACACTGGTCTCATTAAAGGAGTTGAGCCTGTCCAGATACATGTTGAGTACCCAAGAACCCCACAGTACAGTCTGACCCCTGAAATGGTTGCTAGTATCACTCCGGTGATTGAGAATATGTTCCAACAGGTAATCTTCAAATAAATAATGGGGAGTCTCTGTAACTCACCCATTATGGGCCTGCAGAAGCCAAGCTGTAAGTACAGCATAGCGCAGGACCCAGTGGCGGCTGGTGACATTTGAAAATGGTGGGCGTACAAGGACAGGATAAGTGTCCTGTGGCGAGCGAGCGTAGCAAGCGAGCCCGCCCTTTATAAGGTGGGTCCTGGGGGGGTTCTCCCCCCGGGAATTGTTTTGAAAAAAGAGTGAGAAAATGGTGCATTTTCAAGCAAATCTGAGAAAGCAAGAAGGTTGATAAAGCAATTGTGAAAGTGTAGTTATGACATCAATAAAGAGCCTCTGGGTGGTATTACTTGAACTGCAGACACAGTGACAAGCTGGGGTGTTGTGGACGTCCATTGGGTGTTGTGGACGTCCATTCCAAGGGCCCCAGGTTCTTGTAGGTACCTGTCCATTGAGGAAGGTAGAGCTGTGGTTCAGAGGCAAATGCTAAGCTAGAACATCTGAAGGCTAGTAGACCTGGAGAAAAGTCAATCACATGTCAGGCCAGTGTCTCTGAAAGGCCAGCATGGCTGTGGCAGTGTCAGTCACTTGTCAAGTTGATCAACTGAAAGGCCGGGTGGGGGCGACAGTGCGTGTTAGTCACATGTCTGACTGGTGCCTCCAACAGACCAGCTGGACTGGGCTGGTGTCAGTCGCTTAGTGGCCTGTCAGGCTGGTGCCTTTGCAATTCTTGTTAGCAGAGCACATTCTAACATCTGTAGACCTCTGAACAGTCACTGGCATAGAACATAGTAGTGACCAAGGAGTTGCAGTATCTCCAAGCACTAGAGGTGTGTTAATAATAGGAATTTCTTAGAACCAACCCAAACCCACAAAGCAGGAGAAAGGTCCAGAGATAAACCTACTCCAAGTAGATTCTGAAATGTTCCTAATCCAATCTGCAGGTTTATTTCTATTCCACCAACTGATGGAATATCATGGATAACATGGAATGGAATGTTGTTACATTTTTATGCCTTGCCGATGAAACTTATTGGGCCCAAAAGCACGTTATTTAGACAAATGCACTAACAAAGTCAAATCATACATTTATTACCACAGTGCAACTTCACCTATTGTCAAAAAAGAATGCTAGCCTATTTGAGAGCAACATCACAACAGGAAGCAACTGGAACCACACTCAAGACTTAGCTGTTTTGATTTCACTGCATTAATTTAATCCCTTGTGCTCTGGTTTAGCTTAATCCCATTCTTTATAACAACATCAGAAAAAAAGATGGAATACCTAAACAACACATGCAGACGGCCCTGAGAGCAATGATGTTTATCATTATTGTTGAGGGAGAGGGAGTAGTGGTATGAGCCACTCGAGGATTTGCCTCTCGAGGGTCATGTCGGATGGCCCCTCCCCAAATACTATACTCTGCATATCGACATACATACTATATGTCACATATTGGAGTAGTTAACACCCGGGGTACAACTGAAACACAATTGTCAATTAGTATGACAGATCCTCTACAGCACGAAGAGAAGAATGGCAGTCCACAAAGGATACGAGTCGCTCACATGAGCATTATTTCATTTTAAACAAGGTTGCCTTTTTAGATATTCAGCTAACCACGCTTTTGACTTGCTATGACAATTCGCAGGCAAAACTTAATTGCACGAAAAGCTGGATTAATAATATTGTCCTTTGAAATTACATGGCTGTGTAGGAATGCAACAAAATGCTGCTATATTATTAATAAAATTCACAAATGTCTAAAATATGTGAAAATCGGGTTGCTTATTTTTGCCCTCAAGAAGGCAAACCTAGCCTTGGCACCCATGGTGCAATGGCCACTTTGCAAGGCGGTCCCAGCCCAATGTCACCATCCAAGCAAGAGCTATATTCTAGTGATCTGCAGTCAGAGGCCTGCGTGGAAAACAAACTTTTAGTCTGTTTGGTGGAAAGGACTAGTGATCAGCTAAAACGGTGATCTATAGGTTGATATGAGAGTAGTAGATTTCGATCCAAGCCCAGAGGAAGGCTCACAATGCAATCACAGTGAGCAGGCTGGAATGAGTGAGGGATAACATATAGATTATCTACCACCTGGCACCCCCACCCGCAATGCAGTTGTGTATCTTTACATATGTAGTGCTGTGTTAGTTACTTGCTGCCACGGCAAAACTATTTCACACCAGCAAGTCGTGAATGGTCACCTTTGATGAGAAGAATGAAACTGAAAAAACACAAATGACGTGTTCAGTGTGAAGAAGGTGGTCAGTGATGCCCGAGAAAAATCCACACAGCTAGGATGGTTCTGTGTGCGAGGCGAGGTAACAAAGTCTTAGGGTTTGAGCAAAGAAAAATGTTGCAAAGGTGCCTGCAGCTGATTACATTGCATGGCTTACCTATTGTTTTTTATGTCAGAGTTGGCTAGAATACCTGCAAAGCCAATCACCCTCAGAGGACTAACGCACTGCCTGGCTTATACACACACACAGAATTTTCAAGGCATGTGCAAAGTGGGCCTTGGCCCAGGGCCCCATCCTTTTAGGGGGCCCCCTGATAGAGCAAACTCTGTTCTTGCTCTGATGCCTTGAATAATTCTTAGCAGATTGTTTTACATACCGTTTTCCTTTAATTTATTTTTAATGTGGGTGATGTATTGGAGTCCAGTACAGATATTTGGCAGAGAAATGTTTGTTTTTCAACACCATGCAACATCCATAAAAACTGTTTCTTTTAGATCAAAACAGGACCTCGGATATGAGAAATGGCAGAGGATCACAAAGATTATTTGCAATAATGTTAGTGAGGTGCTGCTGTATTATGATAATGAAATCACACTTCACTATCCCTGAATATTTGATGTAAACACATTTAGAATTTAAACAAGTGTGTCTTTACACTGTTAGTGGCTTGGCCAAAGATGGCATGAAAGAGCTGAAATTGTATCATAAATTCAAAGCTGTTACGAACAGAGGCCCCCAAAATACTTTTGGCTCAGGACCCCCGACCTTGCACAAACACACACCCAAATAACAAGTACAAATGCATCTCGTCACTGCTGCTTAAACAACTGCTCTTCACTCTTAACCGTATCAGGTTAAAACCAAAGACCTCGCAGGAGATGGCAAATCCAATATCTGATCGCACACAAAAAGTTACTCATTAACTATGGAAAGTCCATTCCCCTCCTGAAATTTTTTACCTCTCACACTGATAACTTGACATGGCAGGAATGTTCATCCTTCTATCATGTCAAGAAGTAGAAGGGAAATGCTGAGGTGCCGCTTGACTCCGCTTTCTCTTCTGTCCTGTGTTGCTCAGTCACAAGTGACCCGGACACGAAAGCGAAATCACAGCATGAATGCTGATTAACTTAAATAATCCCATAGCAAGAAAAATAGGGAGGGAAAGAAATAAGAAACAAAGGGAGAAAAGAAAAAGAAGGAATTAAAACCGGTAAGACTGGAGGAAAGAAATGAATAAAAAGCAGTTTCCCTCAATCACCGCTGGGACGATACAGTGCTCATGCATGGTGAAGCACTAAGTGCAACTTTACTCACGTGTACAATGTCAGATGGTACACTGACGATACATGGAGCATACAACCTTAGTCTGCATGTGAAAAACGAAAACATCTATGACTCTGGCCTGAATATTGCAAAAAACGAGGGCTCACTCAAAACGAGTTTACCTTCTGACAGACCAATACGCTATCTTCATGTGCGGGAGAAAACGTGTGCGTTCAATGCCCAAATGCTAAGCCGTCACAATCACAAGTACGGCAAAATGCTGAAAGTGAAAAGTAAAAAGCACAGGGGCTAGACTGCTGTCTAAAAAGTATATGTGGAAAGCGGGGGCTAAGAATATTTGCAGGGGAGGAACGGGTAGATTGAATGCTCTAGAATGGGAATGAAACATCTTGTTTTCCTTACAAGGACAAAGTGGGAGTAGTATAATGGCTCCCTTTTGGGAGGTGGGACTGGCTCTGGCCTTTTTGACAGAGGCAGAAGTACTCTGGCATATTTTAAGGCTCGTTTTTTCCCCCGGGTGCTTAGCTCCTGAATGATCCATTCCAATAAAAACCCTGCTGTATGTCCCCTCCCGCACTTGCCTGGGATATGCCAACTGCCAGCCGTTTATGAAGCGCAGGTGCTACAGATCACGTCGAAGACAGCCTCGTGTGCACCTCAGAACTTTCCCAGCTCTTCGCAGGATGGGGTGGGGCCATGGAGGCTTGTTCCCACCCCGTGCTGTGACGAGTTAGGAAAAGGGTGGGGGCACTGGCAGTAATACACAGTGCACCCTCGCTGATTGACAAGCAGCCTTGAAAACCCAGGGCTTATGCTTAAAGCGCCCAGGCTGCTTGCAATCAGCGAGGCTGCCCTGTGTCACCAGAGGGTGGTGCCGTACAGTGTTGTAAGTCACCGCGAGCCAGGGCTGAAATCAGGTCAGCTCTTAAAATCCTGCGACGCCCGGCACAAATGAAAGTGCCTGGTTTTGCCTGACCCTCGCGCAGAGCCGAGGTCACAGGTGTAATTGCTATTTCTTATTTTTTGAACGAATGTTTAATGCATGATAATCATGCATTAAACATTCGTTCAAAAAATAAGAAATAGCAATAGAGGCAGAAATTAAAGCCCTGCCGCCCTAATCAAGAAACCGCCCCTGGCAGGACCTAAGAAAGATAAATAACATTGTGATCCCTTGGTTGTCCCATGGTACGGAATCCAGCTGTGATACTATTTCCAATTCCATTTGAGGAAGAATGGTTTACCATCATTGACCTTTGTCAGACATTTTTCTCCGTACCTTTGCATTAGGACAATCAGTTCCTCTTCGCTTTCCGGTTTGGCAGCCGTCTTTTTGCATGGTGCTGAGTTCCTCAAGGGTACACGGAAAAGCTTCCATTTTTAACCAGATCTTGAAAAAGAATCTGGAGTCCTTGTTCATGCCCTGCAATTCAGTGCTGGTCCAGTATATTGATGACCTACTGATTGCTTCAAATACTCGCAAAGATAGTCAGCTTGATACTATTGCCATTTGGCTGAGAATGGACACAAAGGGGTCGATTCCGATTCGGGCCAGAAAAAATACCGACCGACTCGGTACGGGAATTTAGTCCGACCGACTCGGACCGGCGCCGTACGACCCGGGTAGTACGATGAAATGCATGTGAAATCCGACCGACTCGGACGGAATACAAAACGACCGACCGAGCCGGACGTAAACAAGCCATCCGGCCGGGAAATCACGCGAAACGAACCGACCGACACGAACCCGGATGGAACCCGAACGAAAGGTACCCGCGAACTCCGACCCGCGTAGTACGATGCTGTGCGTGCAAAACACGACCGAATCGCCCGGAGCACAAGCCGTACGACCGACACGTATACAAAACCCAGCCGAAGCAACACAATACTCCGCGACCGACTCGAACGCCGCATATGAAACCTAGCTGGCATACAGCGGGAACGAGTCGGACAAGATCGCACCAGACAACTGCAGCGTCCTACTCGGACACAAGAACGACTCCTACATGCACCAAAAACACCAAGGAATTTTTTTTTTTAAAAAGGGCCAAACAAGCACCACAAAGCCAATAAATACAGGGAGGAAAAAAAATGGAACAAGGACACACCTCCAACTCCACCTACATAAAGGCCACAAATCCCTACCATGATCCTTTGCAAATTCCACTGACCTGCCAGCACAGAACACCATCACACAGCAACCACAGACACACTCACAGCTCATACATCACACAAGCCACACACCATTACCACACCTACAAATAGCACCCTCACACACACCCAGCTAAACCTACACTCACACCCCCCACTTGCACACACACACACATCAATCACCACCACCACCCATCACCATGCCCCCAAAGAAGAATCATAAGTTCCTAGACAGTGAATTGGAAGTCATGGTAGATGAGATCCTCAGGGTAGAGCCACAGTTGTTTGGTACATTGGTACAACAGACCCCCAAGTCGCAGAAAACCAAGATGTGGGCGAGGATTGTCGACAGGGTGAACGCACAATCACCATGTTTGCGCACAAAGGAAGACATCCAGAACAGGTGGTATGATGTGCGCAGGAGGGTCCGGGACCTACTCAAAAAGGACTACCTCCTCAGCCAGCACACCGGCAGTGGCCCTCCTGCAAAACCAGTATACCTCAGGCCCTGGGAGGAGAAGGTGCGGGCCATCCTACCACCAGTGAGCGTATACGGACTAACAGACATCCCAGAGCCTGGTGAGTACACAACTAATATACACAATATGGTGTGACAATACACACACATCACAGTCAAGGGGATAGGCAAACCATGCACCCTTAGCAAATACACAGCAACCAAAAGATATTCATCCCAAGATGTGAATGCTAGTCAGACAAACACAATACCTGCCATCTCATAGTGATATGTAACTGTGTCATGACATGTACAAACCTAACAACAAATACAGCAAGGCAGTGGCACAAATAGAACCAACAAACACTCCCAGATATTTACCCACCACTAGAACACCACCTCACAGGGAAGCTCACTGAAAGGAAGGAATTCTGTGTATGCTGGTGAAGTCAGTGTAGCCAATAGCATGATGGGAGTGGTAGTCACAGATATTGGTCACACCCACAATTGGCCCATCAACACCACTCTGAACCATGCTCACATCACAGGGAGTGGAAAACAACTGACAAGATGGCTGACACTGGGTACTGCTGTGGGGAGCACAAGGCCCTGATGGGAACTGGGCACCAACAAACAACAGGACCACACTGTCAGCCATCTTGCCATTGCTGTCACACTCACACACAGTGAAGTCCACTCAAAAGGAAGGAAGTATGGGCATGCTGGGAAGGGGGTGTAGGCAATAGCATGATGGGAGTTGTAGGCACAGATATTGGTCAGCCTCACAATTGGCCCATCAACACCACTCTGAACCATGCTCACATCACAGGGAGTGGAAAACAACTGACAAGATGGCTGACACTGGGTACTGCTGTGGGGAGCACAAGGCCCTGATGGGAACTGGGCACCAACAAACAACAGGACCACACTGTCAGCCATCTTGCCATTGCTGTCACACTCACACACAGTGAAGTCCACTCAAAAGGAAGGAAGTATGGGCATGCTGGGAAGGGGGGTGTAGGCAATAGCATGATGGGAGTTGTAGGCACAGATATTGGTCAGCCTCACAATTGGCCCATCAACACCACTCTGAACCATGCTCACATCACAGGGAGTGGAAAACAACTGACAAGATGGCTGACACTGGGTACTGCTGGGGGGAGCACAAGGCCCTGCTGGGAACTGTGCAACAACCAACAGCAGGACACCACTGACTGACATCCTGAAAGACAACTTGCACTCCCTGCAATGGAAGCACGTTCCATGGTGGGATATCTGGCTGGGTGGGAAGGAGGACTCACAGCACTGACCATAGTTACAAGCACCTCCCCTCACACACCCCCTCAACACTAACTCCACATAACCCACCTGGGAGAATGCAATGCCTCACATCCTAACTGAAGATCCCACAAAGAACCACCACCCTGGGTTATGCTGTGTGAAGCACAGGGACACTCTTGGGACTTGTAGCCAAACAACTGCCAGGACAACACTCCCAGCCATCCTGTCAGCACAGGCACCCCACCCCACAGGGAAGCAGAGTCAAAAGGAAGGAAGGATGGGCATGCTGGGAAGGGGGTGGAGGCAATAGCATGATGGGAGTGGTAGTCACAGATATTGGTCAGCCTCACAATTGGCCCATCAACACCACCCTGAACCATGCTCACATCACAGGGAGTGGAAAAGGACTCACAAGATGGCTGACACTGGGTACTGCTGGGGGGAGCACAAGGCCCTGCTGGGAACTGTGCAACAACCAACAGCAGGACACCACTGACTGACATCCTGAAAGACAACTTGCACTCCCTGCAATGGAAGCACGTTCCATGGTGGGATATCTGGCTGGGTGGGAAGGAGGACTCACAGCACTGACCATAGTTACAAGCACCTCCCCTCACACACCCCCTCAACACTAACTCCACATAACCCACCTGGGAGAATGCAATGCCTCACATCCTAACTGAAGATCCCACAAAGAACCACCACCCTGGGTTATGCTGTGTGAAGCACAGGGACACTCTTGGGACTTGTAGCCAAACAACTGCCAGGACAACACTCCCAGCCATCCTGTCAGCACAGGCACCCCACCCCACAGGGAAGCAGAGTCAAAAGGAAGGAAGGATGGGCATGCTGGGAAGGGGGTGGAGGCAATAGCATGATGGGAGTGGTAGTCACAGATATTGGTCAGCCTCACAATTGGCCCATCAACACCACCCTGAACCATGCTCACATCACAGGGAGTGGAAAAGGACTCACAAGATGGCTGACACTGGGTACTGCTGGGGGGAGCACAAGGCCCTGCTGGGAACTGTGCAACAACCAACAGCAGGACACCACTGACTGACATCCTGAAAGACAACTTGCACTCCCTGCAATGGAAGCACGCTTCATGGTGGGATAACTGGGCTGGGGGAGAAGGAGGCCCGGATGGCAAGCAAATACCACCAATGCTGGTCATGCACACATCTCAACATTCACATTGACATGCCACAGGTTGGCAGGACAATGTGCTACACCAATATCACTCTCTGACTGTCACAATTTAGGAGAATGCAATGTCCAGGCCCACATCCAGAGGTACAGTCACAACTGTCAGGTGTTTGAACAATTGATGCCAGTAGAAACATAACATACAATCTGTGTCTCTCCCCAAAACAGGTGATGATGGGGACACAGCAGCAGACGAGGAGGAGTCCCTGTCCCAGGCTCCGGTGAACACTGAGCTCACTGGTGTGGATCAGCCTCTGCACTCCTCGGATGGCGAAGAACCAGCTGGACCCTCCGGTGTGAGTCATCATGCAGCACCAGCAGGACCAACATCTGCACCCCCTGCACCCACCCCTCCAACAACTGCCAACACACAGGCCACCCCTGCCAACACGGACAGACCAAGGACCACAGATGACAACAGCGCAGGGACCCAGACCCAAACTGGAGCTGGTGACAACGAGCCCAGGAACAACACCCAAGTGGGCCCACGGTCACCTGTGCGTGCCACCGCAGGTCCTGCACGTGTCGCCAGGGGTGGTGGGAGGGGTGGTAGACATAGGTCGCTCTTTGCAGAGGGGTCTGGACTGCATGATGACCCACAACTGGCACGCATCGCGGATGCGTACCAGACTAGCACCGGAGAGGTCAGCCAGGTAGTGGGGATCCTCAAGGACATACAACAGCAGCAGGCTGCCCATCATGCCCGCTTGGACTCCCACATGTCCCGTGTCGAGACACACATGTCACATGTCGAGACACACATGTCACATGTCGAGACACACATGTCTGGCATGGAGTCCAAGTGGGACACATTGGAACAACTGACAGCGGTGCATAGGGACATACTGACATGCCTCCGCCAGATCAGCACCAACATGGCCTCACCTCCCTGTGTGCCCACAACATCTGCTGCTGAAACAACTGCAAATGCCACAGGGAGGGAGGAGGACTCTGGCAGAGAGTCCCCTGCACCGCCGCAGCCTGCACCTGAGGGTCCCCCCCCAAGAAGAGGGGCCGTCCGAGGAGGCCAAACTGAGAGGCCGATGGCCATCTACATCCCCCAGGAAGCCAACACCTGTTCTGGAACTTTTCCTCTGTGTGCAAACTGCACGCCCTGTCGAAGCCAACCCAACTCTCCCACATGACATGGGGAGCTATAGTTGGCCAAATTTATCAGATGACTGTGGACTTTACTCTGGACATTTCAGCTACCAAGACTTCCGAATCACATGGGAACTTTGGATTCCAATTTCTATGTACAGCACCCACCATCCTGTGCACCATCCTCACACCTGTATGTAAATAAACTCACCAATACACCATATCTGCCTCTGTTGTGATTCCAACGTGCTCTCTGTCATGGAGATGGTGATCAGAAAAATGACACTGTGCATGCTAACTGCTACAGCAAGTCCAACACCGTCATGTCAGTCATGGCGACGTGACACATATGAGGGAGACACACCACTAGGGCCACACAACACATACACACCAGGGCCATCAGACTCATCACCTATACTGATGTTGCAACTAAATACAGTGGAATGCACAGACACGCCACCTATTCACAGTCTGTGTCAACTAGACTACAGGTGCAGTAAGCAAATGTCAGTCAGATGTGTGACTACAGACAACGCACATCCCAAAGTGAAGCACAGGTTTATTACACATTTGCAACATGTTGTTTCCACTACAAATGCTAGCTAATCCAACCTGGCTGTGGCCACAAAGTCAAAAAGTGCAGAAGATAGAAAGTCCAGGGGTGTGTGGCACATCACCTGTAGGGAAACGACTGCTTCCACCTTGGAAGTTGAATCATGGATTCGTGGGATCCAAGTTGATCAAACAACTCCGGCAGCACCCTGTGAAGGACAGACATGACACACAGTCAAAACCACTGAAGAACAGCACAGAACGGCAATACTCATGTCTAATACATGTCACGAGATAACTACACAAAACCAAGTTAGCATGTCAACACTGTTGGGCAGTACAGACCACCTGCAAGGACACATCGCTGCACGCATCCAGTCAAGTAGCACATGGCCACACTCAAACAGCACCAGAGCACCACACACACATATCATGCAAACTCAAATCATTGACATTACAACCCTCTGGAGACTCACATTCAGCTGAAGAAGTTGGTGATGAGCTGTGTGCGGACATCACCATCATCATCATCATCATCTTCACTGGCATCGTGACCCAGGCCAGGATCTTCCACAGGTGGCGGACGTTGGTCATCGTCATCCAGGATGAGAGGCAACTCCTTCCGCACTGCCAGGTTGTGTAGCATGCAGCAGACGATGACAATCTTGCACACCTTTGCTGGGGCATATGGGAGGGCCCCTCCTGTCTTGTCCAGGCAGCGGAAGCGGCTCTTCAGGAGACCAAAGGTCCGCTCAATCACCCTCCTCGTCCGACCATGTGCCTCATTGTAGCGCATCTGGGCTGGTGTCACAGGGTTCCTGAGGGGTGTCAGCAACCACGGCATGTTGGGGTATCCCGAGTCACCTACAGACAGACAATTGCACATTAGCCGATTTGAAAATGTGTGCGGAAAACAACATAGCAGAACACACACAATGGTACAAAGTCAGTACACACCAACAAGCCAGGCACGCTGGTTCGGCATCTGTGACATCATCCTCGGGATGCGACTACTCCTCATCACGTAGGCATCGTGTGCCGAACCGGGGAAACGGGCACACACATGTGTGATGGTCATATCTGCAAGACATACCACCAGAGCATTGATCGAATGGTAATGTTTACGGTTCCGGTATGCCTGCTCATGTGCCTGTGGTGGTATCAAAGCCACATGTGTCCCATCAATGGAGCCAATTACATGTGGCATCCTCCCCAGGGCATAGAAGTCACTCTTGACGTCAGTGAGTCGTTGACGTGTTGGGAAATAGATGTACTGGTTCAGGTATCTCAACATTGCCCCCAAAACATCGCGTAGCACACGGCTGAACATAGTCTGTGACATCCCACCGGCAGTCGCCACAGTGTGTTGAAAGGTACCGGTGGCAAAGAAGTGTAGGGCTGCCATCACCTTCACCTTGGGGGTCAGCGCTGTAGGATACGGACGGCCAGGCTGCAAATGTGGGTCCAACCGCACTGCCAAATCCTCAATCAGCTGCCTGGTGAAGCGGTACCGTCGGATGCTGTCACGTTCCACCATCGTTGCCAGGTCTGGGAATGGTCGATGGACAGCAGGAGCCCTGCAGTGCATAGGTGAAGAAAGCAAGATTGTCAGTCACCCCACCTATGTGCCGTTCACCATACTCAATTTCACATGATACATCATTAACAAACACAAGTACTTGATGTGTGTGTCGTTCTGTTTGGACATATATGGCACCTACATGGACATCATCTAACATCTCTGTTCAACAAGTGTTGACAACAGGTTCCAGGGTGTGCTATGGGAAACCATTAGGCTGTGTCACAGTACCCATTTACTGCTCTCACGTTCCACACACATACCACAGTGACATGTCTGGACAGATGCTCCACAGGCATCACAGCTCATTGACAGGTAGATTCCCAGGGACCCTGTCTTGCCACATGGACACTGGCATGACATGGCGTATCATGTACACGTCAGAAAAACAAACATGACACCCACAGGTAGTGGCCCCTGTAGCCTCTGCAGGACAGACATGGACGTCTGTGACACACACACACACAACATCAAAGTTCATGCACAAACCACGTGGATGTGGAGACTGTCTCCCATTGTGCACATGGAGTCAGAGACATGTGAAACACAACATGCACACAGACTGCGGAGGGACATCACTATTGTGGCAATGGGCCACCCTGTGACGTACATGCCTTCCCACATGTGAGCCTGGGGGTATGTGACATGTCATACACATACACAACCTGGAAATGTGACCATGACACATGCTCCAAAATGAAAAGTTGCACACCACAGTGGTCAGGTGCACAACACACAAAGGACCCTGTCCCCATGAACACGTGCACAGCCTGGGTGTGTCTGCCCCCAAGTGCCACCCCAAAAACCACATGTTCACCCACATACACAGATAAGGTTATGCTGCCACACATGCCTTAGATACAGTGTGGACTGGGTGTGGTGTTGTAGGTGTGCCCCTGAGTCCCTGGAAAGTATATGTGGCTGGCATAGGTTCACCAGTGACCAGCATGGTGACATATGCGTGTGACCTGTCCAGGGACGCGTTGTAGAGCAATGGACCGATCGGTGTGCCCGCACGGCCCATTGCAATGGATGTGAGCGGGTACGCGTTGTATCCCGGGTACGCGTTGTACAGCAATGGACCGATCGGTGTGCCCGCACGGCCCATTGCATTGGATGTGAGCGGGTACGCGTTGTAGAGCAATGGACCGATCGGTGTGCCCGCACGGCCCATTGCATTGGATGTGAGCGGGTACGCGTTGTATCCCGGGTACGCGTTGTAGAGCAATGGACCGATCGGTGTGCCCGGCCGGCCCATTGCATATGATGTGAGCGGGTACGCGTTGTATCCCGGGTACGCGTTGTACAGCAATGGACCGATCGGTGTGCCCGGCCGGCCCATTGCATTGGATGTGAGCGGGTACGCGTTGTATCCCAGGTACGCGTTGTACAGCAATGGACCGATCGGTGTGCCCGCACGGCCCATTGCATTGGATGTGAGCGGGTACGCGTTGTATCCCAGGTACGCGTTGTAGAGCAATGGACCGATCGGTGTGCCCGGCCGGCCCATTGCATTGGATGTGTGCGGGTACGCGTTGAACAGCAATGGACCGATTGGTGTGCCCGGCCGGCCCATTGCATATGATGTGTGCGGGTACGCGTTGTATCCCGAAATACGCGTTGTACAGCAGTGGACCGAACGGTGCGCACACATTGGCGGGGGCCTGGCATGGCAACGGACGCGTTTTCGAAGCTCCAACGAGTCTAATGCAGTGAATTCAGTTGGCCAGCCACAACAATGTTGCAAAATCATGGGTGTCATGAAGTTGAAGATTTGAAGGATGCTGTGGGCGTGTATTAGTGCTGCTATTCCATGGATTGGTCAGATTCAGAAGATGCAAACGACTTGGACCTATCACTTTGGACACATGGGACAGTATCTGCCTCTGCAGCACACATATAATGCTGGCTGTTCCCCTGAGAGCTCACTTGCCTGCACTACATGCTCCAGGACGACATCTGCCACCAACACTGCTGCTGTTTATGCATCCTCTGGCTCCTGCAATGGCACGTACTGTGGAGAGAGCCCCAGCCTTCAGCCTTGAGGAGAACCAGGCCCTGCTGGACAGCCTCCTTCCACAGTACAGCAAGCTGTATGGGAAACCAGGGGAGCAGGTGAGTGTGCTGTCCACTGCCTCACTAATTGTGCATGTTGTCTGACTAGCAGGACTTTCAGTGTGCACACCACTGGCTAGCATGCCCACTGAGTAGTTGTCACACCCCAAAGTGTGTAGTTACATGCACTGAACTGGTACAGTGCAGTAACAGTGCATTCCAACTAGGTTTACTTCCCATGCAATGATACCATGTAGTGACTGCTGGCAAACTGTTCATAGCCATTGTTGCACTGCCTGTGTACATCATATGCCCCTGTGATTGAGACATGTATATCCAACTGTGTGATGCACGTATATGTTGCATGTGTAGTAATGGCCTTTTCACTTTGTCATCCTCACAGGTTGATGCCCACCAGAAGCAGGAAATCTGGCTGACCATCGCCCGGAAAGTAAGATCCGTGGGGGTCTACAGGCGCAGGATCCGCAACTGCCAGAAGAGGTGGCAGGACCTTCGTGGCTGGACCCGGAGGATCGCAAGGGTCCAGCTGAAGCTGTCGCCTCCTCGCAGGAGGGGCGGACACCGGACCCTGACCCCCCACATGCTCCGGATCCTGGCGGTGGTCTTCCCTGACCTGGATGGGCAGCTGAAGGACAGACAGCAGCAAGGAGGGGGTGAGTCCATGACTGCACTGTGCACTTTGTCTGACATGCTATGTGCCCTCCTCTGGCCTGGTTAAACTTCCACAGTACATCAGTCATGTGGTCCAGGACCCATGTCCCTCATTTGTGACATGCCCACTTCTCCTCTGATACGCATATGTGTGGCCCTTATAGTCAGGAAATTGTGTCATTTGGGGACTGTGTCATTGCATTTAGCTTTGCTCAAGGTGGGGGACAGCATTTGTTCCTGTGACTATGTTGTGCGATTCATGGGTGGGTCAATTGCTTACACAATGCCTAAGTTCTGACATGTAATCTGGGTGTAACTTTGATATGTGGTCCGCTTGCTGCTCTGACTCACCACATGTCCCTGGGGAATTTGGCACACACCCATGCTGCTGGTGGGAACAATGTTTGGGCCTCAGGAGTATGTGTATCCAGTGTGTCACACATGCTTAGCCACCTGCCTACTGTCCAGGACTCATCCCTCTTACAGGTGGAGCTGGACAGTCATGCCTACTCCAGGGCATGCAATACACTCTGTACTCCCACTCCCGTGTATCATCTGGCATGTTGTGATCAGTGAAATGTACCCTCAGGTGTCTGCCTCTGTCTCATTGTGCTGTGTCTTCGTTGTCAGGACTACTGGTATGTTTATCGGTTAGGGCTCAGCATGCCATCTGAGATGTGACCATGATAGACGATACTTCTGTGACTTATAGGTGTCTGATCACTTGACTGTGCACACAGGTGTTTGCGACTGTGACTTTCAGGCAGCTGTATTGTCATTCACAGCACACTGTGAGGTGCTCATGTTCAGAGAGTTGTGTTTCATGTCCCCCATATGTCCAGTTGGTATGACGTGGACAAATAGTAGTACAGATGATGTGGTATTTGGGGGATGGACATGTGCACTTGTCAGTCACATAACTTGCATTCCCCATGCCCTCGGATTGTGACACAGTGCAGACTGTTGTTGGCTGGCTGCCATGGCCATGTGACTTGAGACAGTAATGTATGACTTTGCACGCATTCCTGTGTCATGGCATTAAACTTCCTGAGACTGATCCTGCAGGGGAGTGACATGTGCAACATGCACCCCATTGTGGCATTGACTATCCGGACATGGGTGCATCATGGTGTCTGGTGCTGGTATGCATCACATGCATTTCTATTTAGACTCTGGCCATCCCTTTATCCGGACACCTGCACTGACTCAGTGGCAAGAGATGTGATGTGTGCATGTTCACATACTTCACCGTGTTCCCTGCAATGTCCAACAACTGTGTAGGTGGTGCATGTGTCCACACTGGGGTCTTACCATCAGACAGGCACCAGACAGATGGGTGCAAGGGCAGGAGGGGTGTGAGTCCCATGGTTGACCATCAGACTGACAATTGGCTTCCCCGAATCTGTGTGAGGACTTTAGGCAATGTTCAACTAAGGATGCCAGGGCTTGCTCTGTAATGTGCTGTACTTACTGTGGTGTGTGCGGTCAGTGCAGGTGACTGATGTTTGTCTGTTTCCCTAATTGTTTGCAGATACATCCACGGCCACAGGAGGGGACAGCTCCACGGACCAGGAGGAGCAGCGGAGCCAGACTGGGTCAGCATCGGACGAGTGGTCAGAGGGACCCAGTGGCACGGAGGGCGAGGGGAGCCACACCGAGGAGTCCTCAGCACCATCCACCTCAGCTGAGGACCACAGCAGCTCGGAGGATGACTCCCTTGTGGAGGCGGGTCTCAGCAGCCACCAAAGGCCAGCTAGTCTGTCTGGCCCCGCCACCACCACCACCACCGCCCTCCCATTGGCTCCCATTCCTGAGGTCCGTGGAGGCTCCCGTACTCGGGAGCGTGTCTCCTTCGTGCCAGGCACCGCACCCCCTGCCCCTGTGTCCCCTGCTGCCCTGAGTGAGGAGTCTGTGTACCTCCTTCGGCAGCTCCATGTAGGGCAGACAGCAATGCTGAGTGTCCTCCATGCACACACCACTCTGTTGACACAGCTGGTGTCGTTCATGGAGGGCATCTCGACGGGTATGTCTGCCCTACAGAGGAGCAATAAGTCCATGGACTCCTCCCTGACGGCAGCAGTGTCCCTCCTCCAACAGTCCCTCACCCCTCCCACCTCTGCCCCATCCACACTTCCTGCCCCCTACCTGTCCAAAGCACATGCACACCTGCACAGTCACCCAAACACACAGACACGAGCAGCACAGACACACCCAAGAGAAAGGCAAGACGTGCACACAAGCATCCTCAGGGGACTGATACCACAGACACAGGGGATGGGGAACACACACACACACACAGGCAACCACAGTCACTCCGCAATCCTCAAGATCCTCTCCCTCCAAGACCCCTTCCCTTGCCTCACCTGCAACCCCACCTGATAAGCAGCTCTTCCTCTGTGACCTCGGCCTCTTCCCCTCCAATCCCGCTGATCCAGCATACCGGGGGAAGAGGAAGTCCACCCACACAGAGGGGAGTGCCCCTCGCCCCCGGACACCCTCCCCCAGGCGCAGGCAGAGTGAGCCCCCACCCGCAAGTCCCCCCGGTCCCGGAAGAGCAAGACCCCGCCACCGCCCTGCAAGTCAACCACCCAGTCTCTCACCTCCATCCCCCAGGCCACCACTCCACAGGTTCCACCGCCACACCCTGCCCCAGGTTCCCCCACACACCGATACCGCATCCCCAAACTGCTTAGGCCCTCCCCCCTGCCACTTGCTCTTCCACCCCAAAACCAGACGCTCTGCCTGTTTGTGCCACTGGTGTGGAGACCGTGTCCCCCCTCTGTCCTGCCCAGCTCTTCTGCCCCCCTTCCACTACCTTGGAGTCATGCACTGCGGTGGAGTCCACAACCACCCCGTCTGACTCGGGCACTGCATTGGGGACCCAGTCCACTCCATCTGACCAGCCCACTGCAGTGGTTGCAGCACCAACACCATCTGACTTGAGCCCTGCGGTGGTGCCAGCCCCCCTGAGTCAGACACCTCCACTGCAGTTGCCGGTGACACTCCTGCACCCACCTCCCCTTCACTGCCTCCTTCTGGCATCCCCTGATCCTGTCCCTGCGGTGCCTGGCCTGCCCCTCGTATGCCCCTCCAAGGGGGATGTCCCCTGTCCGTACCTGTGCAGGCAAGCAATTGTTGACAAGTTGTCACACATCACCCTGTTGGGACTGTATATTTGGACTGGCCATTGGCCTTAGTTTATTTTGGACTTTTGATTTGAGTTGCACACTTGCTGAATAAAGCCTCTTTTTGTTTACTTGTGGTTAATCTTTGGAGGTACATGATGTAGATGTGTAGAATCATGCATTTGCTGTTGTAATAGTGTTCAGATCAGGTAAATGAAGTTTTGCTGTGATGGGCTCCATGTGGTCCATGGGATATGTGTCCTAATCTAGTCTGGATCTATAGCATCCTTTGCTGCAGTCTGAGGGTGTAATGTTCAGCATTTGACACAGGGATGTACGTTTAGCATTTGTAGATTACCATCTTTGTCCTACACTGATGCACATCTGGTGGGCTTACCACTGTCCAATGTTCCTAGTACCCTGACTGTGTGCCCGTCTCCAATGGACATGCAGTTTAGCACATCAAATTTGGAGGACTCATCTGTGTACACAGTGCAAGTTGCTTGACACGTGTCTTGGGTGTATGCAGATGACTGACGTGACACTCCCGTGCCCAGGCTGATATGAGCAGAGCCTTCAGTGTGTTGTAGTTGTTGACTCACTGACCGAGTGTTCTGCTGACATGTTTGAGTCGTGCACAGACAAGGTTTGGCACAGCTGACCTTCCACAGGAGTGGAGTGCCCTCATGGCAGTGCGTGATTCCGTGATATAGGCTGTGCCCGTGTTGTGTGTTGTGTAGGCATGTCTGTGCGTGTTCCCTTCTCCTTTTCCTACACAGGCTGTGTCCCTACGGATGTTCCTGTTTGTGATGCTTGCTGAGTTGTTCTGTGTTCATCCAGCATCTTGGACCTGGTTTCTCCGGGATGTGGGTGCATGGCAAACTAATGTTCATGAGGTTGTCATCCCTAGTTGTCTTTGTTGTCAGGGCTGGGGATGTGGGCAAACGCAGATGGGACACAGTCAGGATTCCTCTTGGCACTTGTTGGTTACACGAGTAATGTGATTTTCTGTTTGTGTATGCTTTCAGTGATTGTGACACGTTGTGTGTGTGACTGCTGCCACTCCTCAGGGTCAGAGCTGCAATGTTGGAAGTTGTCTATGTGTGTCCTTTGTGGGTCAGCTTGGCTTCTTCATTGGTGTGTGACTATGGCCAGGATCCCATTGTTTGGGGTGGATTTCACGTCATGCCCATGTACGGCATACTGTGCAGTGTGTCAGACATTCACAAGTATTGTTGACTGGCCATGTGTGATGGGTTTCTGCACCTTATTTCCCCCACCACCCCTGGGATTGTCATGGGTGCATGTGCAATGTCAGCAGTCCATGTGAGCTTCACTGCTGCACATTGGTGGAGTTCAAGGTGTGTGGCGTTGAGTGTGTGCAAATGTGAGTTGTTGCACGGCTGGGGCACTACCTCCATATTTTCCTTGGCTGGCAGGCCATGCTGAGTGCTTTGTGCTTGTATAGGTGTGATGGTAGATTGTTGCTCAGGACACATGGCTGTGGTTCACAGTGTGGATGACATCTACCTTTGTCATCACAGTGTGATTGTCATGCAGGCTAGTGTCACCACAATGTGGGGTCCCTGGGGGGAGTGCTGTGGTGGTTCTGTCTCTTGCTGTGTTTGTTGCTGTTCCTACAAGCTTGTGTGACATGTGTAATTTGGGCTCCCTCTCATCTCACAATGCCTGTTTGCCCACATAGGGGAATCCAATCCATGAGTTACTTTTGTATGTGACTGTGTTGACATCTGTGTATTAGTGAATCTGGCCTCCTCATGTGTTGTGTGTTTGCCTGGGGACACTGGCACACAACCCCCTCACCTGTTGTGTATGATATGCAGTGTGAGTCTGCCTGTTTGTGTTTGTGCATTTGCACCACTGCATTGGCATATCTTTAGTTTGCCATTGGCTGTATGTTGTTTGTTGGCTTTCCCCTGCTGGCCCTGGGACTGCTAGGTCATCAGTCAGCACATTGATCATGGTTAGTATGTCCCATTGCTGCCATGGTATGGTATTTGTTCACCTGACATCTACAGTCTCCACAGGATATCTACATTTGTGTGTCCATTGGTGCAGATATGTGGGTCTGCATTATGATGCTCACTTCTGTCATTGTGTTATTTGTGAATGTAGACAATGTGGGCCCCCATGGCTGATGTTTGTGTGCACATGGCCAGAACGATGTGTCATTGGCACTGCACTGCTTGCCTCACACAATCTATGTTGCTATGGGACACAAGCACTACAATGCCACTGTAGTGTTTGGTGTTGTGTGGCCAGGAATAATCCCTGCAGTTTTGTTTTTGCAGCTTTTACCAGGACTACACTTACCTTTTGGGCACTGTGGTGATGGGGCTTTGGGCCCCATTGCCACACTGAGCACACACTTACCTTTTGGGCACTGTGGTGATGGGGCTTTAGGCCCCATTGCCACACTGTTCAAAATGTGCTTCAGCTATGGAGCACACACTTACCTTTTGGGCACTGTGGTGATGGGGCTTTGGGCCCCATTGCCACACTGTTCAAAATGTGCTTCAGCTATGGAGCACACACTTACCTTTTGGGCACTGTGGTGATGAGGCTTTGGGCCACATTGCCACACTGTTCAAAATGTGCTTCAGCTATGGAGCACACACGTACCTTTTGGGCACTGTGGTGATGGGGCTTTGGGCCACATTGCCACAGTGGTCATGGTCTGCTTGCATTGTGTAGGCCACACACACAATTATGTGTGACACATGTGTTAGGGGGTCACATTGTATGTTCAATGTCATGTTCAGTGTTGTATGCATTTGACACAGACCACACACGCTTGTCATGGTGTTGGGGGTGGGATGTAATTTACAGACAGTCCTTATGTGGGAGTATGCTAGTTGTGTCATGCATTACCCGTCCTATGAGTAGGGGTGGTTGTAGTGACAGGCATCCAGCCCCCCATGTGTGGGGATGGTAGTAGTGGTAGGCATCCAGCCCCCCATGAGTGGGCATGGTAGTAGTGGTAGGCATCCAGACCCCCATGAGTGGGGATGGTAGTAGTGACAGCCATCCATCCCCCTATGGGTGGGGATGGCAGTAGTGACAGGCATCCAGCCCACCCTGAGTAGGGGTGGTGTTAGTGGTAGGCATCCATCCCCCTATGGGTGGGGATGGCAGTAGTGGCTGGCATCCAGCCCCCCATGAGTGGGGATGGTAGTAGTGGTAGGCATCCAGCCCCCCATGAGTTGGGATGGTAGTAGTGGTAGGCATCCAGCCCCCCATGAGTGGGGATGGTAGTAGTGACAGCCATCCAGCCCCCTATGGGTGGGGATGGCAGTAGTGACAGGCATCCAGCCCACCCTGAGTAGGGGTGGTGTTAGTGGTAGGCATCCATCCCCCTATGGGTGGGGATGGCAGGAGTGGCAGGCATCCAGCCCCCCATGAGTGGGGATGGTAGTAGTGGTAGGCATCCAGCCCCCCATGAGTGGGGATGGTAGTAGTGGTAGGCATCCAGACCCTCATGAGTGGGGATGGTAGTAGTGACAGCCATCCAGCCCACCCTGAGTAGGGGTGGTGTTAGTGGTAGGCATCCATCCCCCCATGAGTGGGGATGGTAGTAGTGGTAGGCATCCAGACCCCCATGAGTGGGGATGGTAGTAGTGACAGCCATCCAGCCCCCTATGGGTGGGGATGGCAGTAGTGACAGGCATCCAGCCCCCCATGAGTGGGGATGGTAGTAGTGGTAGGCATCCAGCCCCCCATGAGTGGGGATGGTAGTAGTGGTAGGCATCCAGACCCCCATGAGTGGGGATGGTAGTAGTGACAGCCATCCAGCCCCCTATGGGTGGGGATGGCAGTAGTGACAGGCATCCAGCCCCCCATGAGTGGGGATGGTAGTAGTGGTAGGCATCCAGCCCCCCATGAGTGGGGATGGTAGTAGTGGTAGGCATCCAGACCCCCATGAGTGGGGATGGTAGTAGTGACAGCCATCCAGCCCCCTATGGGTGGGGATGGCAGTAGTGACAGGCATCCAGCCCACCCTGAGTAGGGGTGGTGTTAGTGGTAGGCATCCAGCCCCCTATGGGTGGGGATGGCAGTAGTGACAGGCATCCAGCCCACCCTGAGTGGGGATGGTAGTAGTGACAGCCATCCAGCCCCCTATGGGTGGGGATGGCAGTAGTGGCAGGCATCCAGCCCCCATGAGTGGGGATGGTAGTAGTGGTAGGCATCCAGCCCCCCATGAGTGGGGATGGTAGTAGTGGTAGGCATCCAGACCCCCATGAGTGGGGATGGTAGTAGTGGTAGGCATCCAGCCCCCTATGAGTGGGGATGGTAGTAGTGACAGGCATCCAGCCCACCCTGAGTGGGGATGGTAGTAGTGGTAGGCATCCAGCCCACCCTGAGTGGGGGTGGTGTTAGTGGTAGGCATCTATCCCCCTATGGGTGAGGATGGCAGTAGTAGCAGGCATCCAGCCCCCCATGAGTGTGTATGGTAGTAGTGACAGCCATCCATCCCCCTATGGGTGGGGATAGCAGTAGTGGCAGGCATCCAGCCCCCCATGAGTGGGGATGGTAGTAGTGGTAGGCATCCATCCCCCTATGGGTGGGGATGGCAGTAGTGGCAGGCATCCAGCCCCCCATGAGTGGGGATGGTAGTAGTGGTAGGCATCCATCCGCCT
Source organism: Calotriton arnoldi (assembly GCA_963921515.1). Lineage (NCBI taxonomy): Eukaryota > Metazoa > Chordata > Amphibia > Caudata > Salamandridae > Calotriton > Calotriton arnoldi. The sequence continues at coordinate 919,865 of CAWUFW010001883.1, forward strand.
ATGGGTGTGTATGGCATTGGTGATGGCCATCCCGCCCCTATGGTTCTGCTGTTGCTAGTGTACGTCATTTGTGCATCCCTATTTGTGTGTGACATATTTCGGGTACGTGTCGTTTGTTTGTGTTGTGGGTGTTTGACTTACCGTCTGCGCCGTACGCGTCCGTACCGGTCCAGGTAATAGATGTAGAGTATTGGTAGGACCTGCGCGATGGGATTCATGGTTGGGTCGTCTCGTTCGGGTTTCTCGTGGCTTCGACTCGTACTCGTCGCTGGCTTGTTCGTCTCATCGCTGTGGATCGTCTTGTGGCGCGAATCGAAGCTTATGTGCAGCTCTCCCGGATGCTCAAACGTGCCGGACGTAGCGACGAGTTCGGCGCGTACGGAAGACGCATCGTACTAGTCCGGCCGGAAGGTGCTGTGTATTTGGTTCCGTGCGACTCGATTCGGCGTTTACGGATCCGGCTCGGGCGGGGAACAGGAGCAGGAATGGGTAAGTACGGCTCGCTCGGAATCTGGGCTGTTATGCGCATCGTACTTGTTCGTTCGGTAGAGTGTTCGAGTCGGTCGGAAAACACGCGTTCGGCTGGTATTTTTTCCGGACGAATACTGTTAGGTGCGCTTTCGGCCGACATCGGAATCGACCCCAAAGGGTCCCCAAATAAGTAGCAGTACTGTTTGACAGAGATCCTGTATTTAGGACATCACATTGTGAGGGATGCAAGGAAAGTGTCATAGGAAAGAATATCAGCAATCATGTAGATGAATCCGCCAATGGCTCAGAAATAATTCAAGATGTTTTTGGGAATGGTGGGCTACTGTTGTCAGTGGATACCCAACTTTTCCCTAGTGGCTAAGCCTTTACAGAGACTAACACACAAGGATGTGTCGGATCATGTGCCCTGGAACAATGACTGTTTGGTTGCGTTCCTAGAGTTGAGAAAAAACCTCTGTCGTGCCCTCGGCGCTAGGAATGCCTGATTACGAATCACTGACAAAATATCGACCTCAAAAATATCGAGGTACAAAATATCGTGACAAAAATATCGAAGTCAAGAATATCGACATCCTATCTACATCATGGTAAGTACAAAAATATCGAAAATTAAATATCGATGTCAAAAATATCGTTGTAAAAAATATCGTTTTTTTAAATGTTAAAAAATAATCTAAAATAAAGTAAATAATACATATATTTAAAAGAAACATAGTTAAAATTATTTAAAAATGTTTAAAAATAAAAACTGATACATATAATGTTAAAATAAATTAAACATATACATATAAAATATAATATATATACTTACTTAATAATATTCATAAATAATTATTTTAATAACTTATACATTGTTAAAAATATTTTATAAATTATAAATACAGACATACACATACAAAAATAATATTATTAAAAATTTTAAAAATATATTTAACAAATATAAAAAAATACAAAATTTTTAATTTTTCTAAAATAAATTATACACAACATTAAGTAAAACAATACAGAAAAATATTGGATAGCGGAGGGAAAAAAATTACTATTCCCACTCCAAAGAGTGCAACAGTAGGGAAAGTGTTGGATAGCGTAGGGGTAAAAATTACTATTCCCACTCCAGTGAGTGCAACAGTAGGGAAAGTGTTGGCTAGCGTAGGGGTAAAAATTACTATTCCCACTCCAGAGAGTGTAACAGTAGGGAAAGTGTTGGATAGTGAAAGGGTTAAAATTACTATTCCCACTCCAGTAATTGCAACAGTAGGGAAAGTGTTGGATAGCGTAGGGGTAAAATTACTATTCCCACTCCAGTGAGTGCAACAGTAGGGAAAGTGTTGGATAGCGTAGAGGTAAAAATTACTATTCCCACTCCAGAGAGTGCAACAGTAGGGAAAGTGTTGGATAGCGTAGGGGTTATAATTGCTATTCTAACTCCAGAAAGTGCAACAGTAGAGAAAGTGTTGGATAGAGTAGGGGTAAAAATTACTATTCCAACTCCAGAGAGTGCAACAGTAGGGAAAGTGTTGGATAGCGTAGGGGTAAAAATTACTATTCCCACTCCAGAGAGTGCAACAGTAGGGAAAGTGTTGGATAGCGTAGGGGTAAAAATTACTATTCCAACTCCAGAGAGTGCAACAGTAGGGAAAGTGTTGGATAGCGTAGGGGTAAAAATTACTATTCCAACTCCAGAGAGTGCAACAGTAGGGAAAGTGTTGGATAGCGTAGGGGTAAAAATTACTATTCCAACTCCAGAGAGTGCAACAGTAGGGAAAGTGTTGGATAGCGTAGGGGTAAAAATTACTATTCCCACTCCAGAGAGTGCAACAGTAGGGAAAGTGTTGGATAGCGTAGGGGTTAAAAATAACATACTTATCAATTAAATAATTGTTTTAATTAAATAATGATTTATTAATAAATTAACAATAAATTATTTATAAATACCAAAAAATGAAAATTAATAATTACTTTAATAACATTAAATTTCTTCCCACCCTATTCCCCAATAAACACAAAACCCACTCCACATAAAATTTAACACAATTAATATAATTATCAATTAATCAATTAATAAAAATTAATTAACAATTAATAATTAATTAACAATAAAATAATTATCAATACCAATAAATAATAATTAATAAAAATTAATTACCAATTAATAATTAATTAACAATAAATTAATTATCAATACCAATAAATATTAATAAATAATTACTTAATTATAATAAATTACTTCCCACCCTATTCCCCTATAAACACACAACCCACTCCTAAACTAAATTAACACAATTAATATATTTATCAATTAATTAATTAATAAAAATTAATTACCAATTAATAATTAATAAACAATAAATTAATTATCAATACCAAAAAATAATAATTATTAATTACTTTATTATAATTAATTTACTTCCCACCCTATTCCCCTATAAACCCACAACCCGCTCCACTAAAAATGTATACAATTAATATAATTATCAATTAATCAATTAATAAAAATTAATTACCAATTAATAATTAATTAACAATAAATTAAATATCAATAACAATAAATAAAAATAATAATTACTTAATTACAATTAAATTACTTCCCACCCTATTCCCCTATAAACCCACAACCCGCTACAGAACTAAAATGCAAAATTTAATTAAAAATAATTAATAATTTCTCAAAATTATGAATTAATTTACTATAATTAAATTACTTCCCACCCTATTCCTCTATAAACCCACAACCCGCTACGGTACTAAAACGCAAAATTTACTTTAAAAAAAATTACTAACTTCTAAACAATTAATACATATATTTAAAAAAATAATACAAAACATAACAAAACATGTGGAACACATACATATAAAATACATACTAAAATACATAACACTAACATAAACATCGATATTATTAACATCGATATTTTTACTATCGATATTAACAACTTCGATATTAACAAAAACGATATTTCTTACCTTCAGGTCGATATTCTGGTCACCGATATTCTTGATGTCGATATTCTGTCCCTACGATATTTAAAACTCGATATTAATGTAGGTCGATATTTAAAAGTCGATATTTTGACTGTGCACCCTGATTACAACAAAGCGTTTTTGCTTTTCTGCAGTAAGAGGGAGGGCTGCGCCCTCTCAGTGTTAACACAGAATCATGGGGGTGCCAGGAGGCCTGTTGCATATTTTTCAGCTTCATTAGATCCCATAGCTGCAGCTTTGCCTGGATATCTGGAACCTGTGGCAGCCAAAGGTGTCAGTATCGAAAGGTGTGAAAACATTGTAATGGGTCACTCGTTGACTGCCTACGTTCCCCACTTTGTTTAAATTTAGTCAACTAGAACATGTACACAGCACCTGACAAATAGCCGCCTTACTAGGTATGAATACATTATTTTGGCATCTGAGAACGTTATGTTAAAACGTTGTGCTGTTCTGAATCCCGCTACTTTGTCGCCCCTTCCTGATTGTGATGTTGATTGTAATGAAGTGGAACATGACTGTCTCAATGGTACTGAACTGTGCACCAGCCACGACCTGATATACAAGATGAACCATTACCTGAATCTGACTATGCCCTGTTTGCGGATGCCTCATGTTTACAAACCACAAGGGAACCCTGAGAGCTGCTTATGCAGTCTGTACTGTCTCAGTGGTAGTGGAAGCTGCCTGGATACACAGAGTATTTTCTCCTCAGGTAGCTGAATTGATTGCCCTTACTAGAGCTTGCTGTGTTTCAGATCAGCTGAAGGTGATGATTTTTACTGATAGTACAGGTTTGGTGTGGTGCACCACTTTGGACAGTTATGGTGTCAAAGGGGGTTCATGACCTCATCAGGTTCCCCAATTCGCAATGGATAGCAAGTACCTAAGCTGTTGGAGTCCTTGCAGTTGCCAGCACAAGTTGCGGTCGTGAAATGTTCTGCACATTGCAAAGGAGATGATTTTGTGACTGTTGGCAACAGATATGCCGATGAAGTTGCAAAATATTGTGCTCACAATGCTTGTACTTTTAATGGAGAGTATACCAATGAGGGAGCAGATGAAACTGATTACAACCTTTTGTTAACAGTTGCCGATACTTGGGAAGAGGTTAAGAGGTTGCAAGAGGAAATGACAGAGCAGAAGAGTTGGGAAAGGGCTTGTTGTGTCAAAATAGAGAATGACATTTGGGTTTCAGGAGATGGAAGACCTATGTTGTCTAACAGTTTGTTGCCACCTATGCCTAGGCATTACCATGGACCGATGTATGTAGGAAGAGATGCCATGGTCAGGTTGTTTCGGCAGACGTGGTTCAATCCCAAGTTCAGATTGATGGCAGAAGCGTTGTGACATAGGTGTGTTGTTTGCCAACAGATGAATGTGGGGAAAAGGACTGCAGTTACAAAGGGAGGTCGGGAGGTCCCTTCAACAAGATGCAACTGGACTTTATTGAGATGTCTGTGGGAAATGGGCTGAGATACATCTTGGTGGTGGTGTGCATTTTTTCACATTGGGTTGAAGCCTACCCGACTAGAAGGTGTGATGGTTTCAGTGTAGCTAAGCTGTTGTTGAGGGAGCTCATACCTAGGTTTGGTTTACTGACTTCTCTGCAGTCAGACCGAAGATCTCAATTTAATAATGAGGCCCTGAGAATGTTGTGTTCAACATTTTAAGAGGAACAGAGACTGCATTGCAGTTATAGGCCTGAGGCTTTTGCCATTGTGGAGCAGGTCAATAGAACGCTGAAATCCAGATTGGCTAAAGTGTGTGCTTCAACATGTCTAAAATGGCCTGATGCTTTGCCTCTTGTGCTGATGAATCTTCGCAGTGTCCCTGATTAGAGAACCAGACTAACAACTCATGAAATTGACATGGAGAGAGCTATGAGATTACCAGCTGTGCCTGCAAATGTTCTTGTGAATATCACAGATGATCTGATCTTAGACAACTGCAAGGGATTGGCTGGCATGGTGCATTCTGTGTCTCATCAGATTGAAGCCACCATAGCCCCTGCTCATCAGGAGCAGTGCCATGACCTCCGTCACAACAACTGGGTCTTGGTGAAAAAACATGATCGGAAGAGTTGCCTGGAACCTCATTGGCGTGGCCCTTACCAGGTGATCCTTGTCACCACAACTGCTGTGAAGTGCAGAGGTCTCTCTAACTGGTTGCATGCTGTGCAGAAATCAGTGTCCCCTTGATGAAATTACAGCTCCTCTCCCAGAAGAGCCAGTGGTGGTCAAGAAGCCACAGGAGCAGGTCAGTCAAGCTGTAGGGGACAGCCAGAGCTTGGAACAGCACTTGATCAGACTGTGGGGGTTCTTGACGAGACAACAGGTTGTGTCGGGAATGGAGAAACCTGTCCCGTGGTGGTAAATAAGGTAGAGTCAGACCCTAATGAAGGACCTAGTGTTGGCCCATATACTTCTCTGCAGATGACCCAGAGAGAGAATTTGGAGAATTCTGGGACAATTTTGGAGGTTCATCTGCTGTTACCTGACTTGGCGTATCAACTATGCTTACTAATACACCTTCCTATTCCGACAAGAGTTGTCCATGTCAGACATGTTGTCCTGGATATGATCGATTTTCCTATGTGGGATCCAAGAGAATTGCCTGTGGAACTGACTGAAATGTGTTATTCTATTTTGGAATTAATTTTCAACAGACTATTTGTCACCGAAACACTTTTGGACTAATAGTTAATAATAAGAGACTTTTACAGATTGTGTGAAAAAGATAAGAAGATTACCTAGGCCCGAGTGGAAGAAGAATAAATTTAGGGTTGCCTTGAGAAGAGCATGGAGTAGGGCTAGGAAGTCTCATGAAGATATGTATAAAGCGCTGTTGCACATCACAAACTTGGTTTTGGTTTTGAACAGGTGGAGGACGACAGAGAAGACTCTGCTGCTGCTATTCTCCACCCACTGGTGTGATTTTAGTCAAGTTATGGAAACTAACTCATATTATCATAGGCATAGGTACATACTAGGGATTAGCTTGTTAATTGTATTTGTAATGTTAATTGTGTTGCTTGTAGTGTTTTATTCTCTTGTATCTCATGTCACAGAGGAGAAGGTTCAGTCTAAACCCAAATCATCACATGTAGCTGATAGAAACTTTTATTCATTAGGTGATTCAGACTTACATACCAACTTATTTAGAGGAGATGACATGTTAAATGCATACACTAGATTCCTTTGTAAATATGTCGACACCATGGATACACGGGATTGCTATGTTTCTATGCAATTGCCTGCCTCAGTGGCTGATAGCATCACTTACCTTTAACGTATGGAGTTTCTTGTAGTCTGATACTGAGTCTCTTCTATAGACAGGGCCACTTCTAGTATTATTATTCAATTATGATTTAGTGCTTTCAGAAGTCCCTATATTTAAATATTTGAATCAACATGCCTATTCCCAAATAAGGGACACTGTTCAAAGATACTTTGTCCCTGTCAAAACATTAGACCAAGCCTATGCTCATCAACATAATTTGACTTGTTTGTTGATAGATATGGAAAAGAAGTTTATAGATTTAGTAAAAGATAGGTTCCAAGCAGTATTAGCGAATATCACTGGATTAACCAGGATACCCAATTGGTCACAGAAGAGGTGGCTCATCAAATGGCAGGAAAGAAGTACAGGAGCATAATCCTTAATTTGACAACATACAGGGAAACTACGTATACAGAATAAGAAGAATCAGTTCAGCACTTTCCTTGTAGGGAAGAGTGAATGTTTATCACACTTATGAAGCTAGAGCACAATAGAACTATACCTAGATGGAGATGATCCTGCAATCATGGGGTTTACTTTATTTGTGGTAAGAATGCATATTTCAAATTGCCCAATAAATGGTATGGCACATGTTATCTAGGTGCAGGTTTCTCTACGAAATACCATGTAGAGAATCTTGATCATCCTGTATGGGAGCAGAACATTTAACCCAAAAGAGGAGCTAGTGCTAGAGAGATTGCCGGAGATAAAGTTTGCGCAATTATTACAAATGTAGGGCTGATACTGAATGATATTAAAATTAGAAAGTTGTCTACTGTAGCTAATAAGCTGTCCAGTGGCGACTCCTCTGCTAAGGTGGAGGAGCGCTGCCCCACTGCTGTTTAAGAAGTGCACAAAAGAAAAAGAAAATGATAATAGTAGGACGTTATTATCATTTTATTTTTCTATGCGGCATTCGGAGCCAGGTGGGGGCGGGGCTGGGCTCCGTGATGCCAAGCAGAGTGAGAAGTGGTTTGCACTCCTCTAAGTGCACATGACAGTTTGGCCGCCCCTTTGGGGCCGGGCAAACCATCATGCGCACTTGGCATGTTCTCCATTGGGCTGTGTTGCACAGCCCAGTGGAGAACATGCCCAGCCTCCACAGGCACTGCCTGAGCGTCCAAACAGGACGCTCAGACCAATCAGGACGCTGCTTCTGCATCATCGTAATTGGCTGGGAAAGCCCAGAAGCCTGAGTGCTTCTGGTGCAGTAGCAGACCTGAAGAGGATGGAGGAGAGGTGGAGGCGGCGCGGCGGCGAAGGAAAAGGTAAGTTAATTTTTTTTATTATTCTTTTTTTTATCCATTCCCACCCCCATCCCCCCGGCCGCCCCACCACCCCCGTTCCCAGGCAGCCACCACTGAAGCTGTCTACTAGTCCAGCTGGAGCTTTGTTGCTTGTAGATACTGAAATGGTTGCTATTAGGTCCATGGTTTTGCAGAATAGACTTGCATTAGACATCCTGCTTGCTAAGGAAGGAGAAATCTGCAGAATGCTGAAAGTTCAGCAGTGTTGTAATTATATTCCAGATAACAGCAAAGATTTACAGAAATATATCAAGAATATTACTGATTTGCATAGAGATTTGAGTCGGATGACAGTGGCAGGTGCATGAGCGGCAAATGGAAATTGATTGAGTGCAGTTGGAAATTGGTTTCAAATTTGGGAAGTGGAAAGTGGGTTCTATCATGAAATCTCATGTGATTATTTTGCTTTTGTGCAATAGTTGTAGTGGCATCTTTTAAGGTGTGCCAAAGGGTGAAAGCAAAGAAGGGAGTGAAAAGAAAGAGATCTGATGTGGAACTAGCAGAGAAGCAAGCCTGTCATTACGATGATATGAAACGTCTGGAAGAACTCAGGCGAAAGGCAATTAAAACCAAAAGGTTTTAATCAGTTATCTGATAAGATCTAAAGATCAATGTGATGACTTGATTCGCCATCAGAGGGGGGATTGGAGCAGCTTAAAATGGCTCCTCCTTTACAGGTAACTTTTTACTTTGTTTTATATAGATTAATACTACATTTATTATGTGTGAACTAACTTTTTAATAAACTGGGGGGGGGGTTGAAATGTATTAATGAAATGCTCCAGGATAACCCTTAACAGAATCATTTACTCAGTGCATATTAATGTTGAAGATTTTATTAGAAATGTAGCTCTTACTCTCACTTAAACTAATGATTTAAATATAACACACAATTTTATGTAACCATGATATATTCCGATTAATATTTCATACATGTATTAATTTGAAAGTGCGTGCACATATATTCAAATGTCAGAGTGCACTCTAACTGCTGTGATAACTTAGCGTAACCAAAGGTTTTAAGCTTCTGATTTTCAATGTTTAACTTTCACATGAGAGTGTTTTTATTTTAATGTTCTGTCCTCTGGAGGTGCAGATACAAGGCTTGGTTAGTTGGAACAAGGCATTGTTTGTAAGGATAGTAAGGTACGGAGCGATAGTAAGTTACGGAAGGAATTTCTTGGCAAGTAGAAGACATGTCAACGCAGGGGGAGATGAGTTCTAATGGCGGAGAGGGACACTCAAGAACAATCGAATATGCCCCATCAAGAGTGTGGGAGAAGAGCGTAATGTTGCCAATTTCTACCTAGGATGATGGAAATGTACTGAAAAGTGAGGACGTTGGTTACCTTGAATGCTTGTGTGTTAGTAGATGTTGCATTGTTAGTTAGAGACCAGAACCCTTTAGGATTTCACGAAGTATAGACCTCTGATGTGATTCCTCTTATTGTGTGGCTTCATGCTATGCTTTGTAGGCCTGGAGTACTTTTACGAAAGATTCTATGATGCTGACACCCGTTCCTTGCTTTCCATAGCTTACTAGGTGTTAGAACTGGGGGTCTCTAGTTGGCAATGGTATACACCTTTGACCAAATAGGGACCCTTGCTTCTAGTCAGGGAAAGGGGATTACACTCCTGGATAACCCCTGCTCACCCCCTTGGTAGCTTGGCACGAGCAGACAGGCTTATCTCAGAGGCAGTGTATTAAGCATTTGTGAACACATACAGTAATACAGTGAAAACACTACAGATGGACACCACACAGGTTTTATAAAAATAAGTATTCTTTATATAGACTTAACACAAGACCACAAACGACAAAAATCCACAATACTGTACTCAAAATAGACTTAAAGATGGTAGAAGTAACTTAGTTCAAGATGATGATAAATGCGACACGTTTCTCACAAAAGTACCTTGGATGCGTAACGCAAAAAAAACAAAGGGTCCGCAGGGAGGGCGATGCGGCAAGCAGGCACCTCGATGCGGTGCGACGATCCGGTGTGATGCGATGAGAGTGCGCCCCTGATGCGCTGCGACGACGTGAAGATGATGCGTGCACGCCCGACGGCCGTGCGGCGAACTCTGTACTTTTGGAGCCGCGACAGGCCCTGCGACACGCTTTTCCGGTGATGCGACGGCAGGCAGCTGCGACGGCGACACGCTTCTCCGGTGATGCGACGGCGACCCTTGCGGTGGTGACAAGCTTCCCCGGTGATGCGCCGGCAGGCAGTTGCGACGAAGACACGCTTCTCCGGTGATTCGACGGCAGGCAGCTGCGACAAAGACACGCTTCTCTGGTGATGCGGTGGCGGCCTCTGCGGCGGCGACACGCTTCTCCGACAATGCGACGGCAACAGCTGCGTCAGCGACACGCTTCTTCTTGTTGAGTCACGCTTCCAGCTCCCAGCGACACGCAGGCTTCTTCAGACAGAATCCCCAGCAAGGGAATTCAGAAGGGAGCTGGTGGTGAAGTCTTGCAGCCCTGAGACTTCAGCAGGAGGCAAGCTCTAGTTCAGCCCTTGGAGAAATATTCTGCAAGATGATGAAAGTTCTTTGAAAGTTCCTTCTCCTTTCCTTGGCAATGAAGACCACTGCAGGCCAACCCAGCAAACAGCACACTGGCAGAGGGGCAGTCCAAACTCCTGCAGCTTCCTTGGTTCTTCTCCTTGGCAAAGGTTCGTCTTGTTGTTCCAGAAGTGATCTAAAGTTCTGGGGTCTGGGCCCCACTATTTATACCAGTAAATCATTTGCCCTCTGAAGGCAGAGGGTCCTGTACCTAGTCCAAACCAGTTCTGGGTGCATTCTGCCAGTGCACACCTTCTTCCTTTGTCAGTGTGGGCCAGGGACATCAGACGCACCACAGGAGGTGGAGCCACCATTGTGGAAGGCAGGCACAGCCCTATTCAGACCCAGGTGCTACTCCTCCCACCACTCTACATGCAGATAGGTCTATTCAGCCTAGTGCTGACTCACCCTGTCTCCTGGAGTCCCCCAGCCCCTGTCACTCACAAAACCAGACATACAATACACAAGCTAGCAGAGGCAGGCTGGATGGTTAGGCAAGAAAATACCTACTTTCTAAAAGTGGTATTTTCAAACACAGAAATGTTAAAACCAACTTCACTAAAAGATGTATTTTATCATTCTGAGTTCAGGCATACTAAACTCGAATTTCTACCTTGTTCCCTGGGTCAGTTAGGATTATAAGATGTTATAATCAAACTGCCCATTCTGGCCTATGGGGACAGGTAGCCTTGCAATAGTGAAAAACGAAATAGGCTGTAATTCACTATCAGGTCATGCCACACACATCAGGGCATGACCTACCTTTTACATACAATGCACCCTGCCCTGGGGCCTACCTTAGGGGTGTCTGATATGCATAAAAGGGAAGGTTTAGGGACTGGCAAGTGGGTGCACTTGCCAAGTCGACATGGCAGTCACAGACTGCACACAGGCTCTGCAATGGCGGGCCTGAGACACACTTTACAAGCTGCTTCTGTGGGTGGCACAACCAGTGCTGCAAGCCCACAAGCAGCATTTGATTTATGGGCCCCGGGCACCCAAAGTGCACTATACTAGGGTCTGACAAGTAAATCAAATAATCCAATCATGGAGTCACTAATCCAGACATCAATTTACAATAGGGAGAGTATATGCACTTTAGCACTGATCAGCAGTGGTAAAGTGCCCAGAGTCATAAAACCAACAACAACAGGTCAGAAAAAATACAGGAGGAAGGCAAAAAGTTCAGGAATGACCCTGCAAAAAAAAGGCCAAGTCCAACACTAGGGTTTCCCTGAAGTTAGTATAGAATAGGATAAGTTAGATTTATCAGAAATGCTAATGACTGGAGAGGAAGATCAAATTCTGCAAATAAACATCCAGATTCTTTTCCTCATTTTTTGTATTGTAGCCACCGAGTTTTTGGTGTGTTTCTTATTGTTTAGTATGAACTTTATTAGGAGGTTCTGATTCATACTTGTGATACTGTATTTCTATAATATGCTTCTGAGACTCATTTATATTGGTTTGTTTTTGAGTTTGTAATAAAACCCTTTAACTTTCTTTAGTAGTCCTAGTCTTATTGAGTGACAACTTTGTTACACGTTTATTGGATTTTGTAATTTATGTTTACTTCCTCTTACCTCTCATGCAACAAATAAAGACCCATCGACCAAAGAGAGAAAAGTAGTACCAGAAATAGTGCATTCTCAAGTGTGTGAACTAAACTGGAAAATCTAATAAGAAATATGGAATCAATAAAGGGAGAAAAAGTTTCTAGCAAATTCACAGACTACTGAAAGACCACATTGTACCAGATGTGTCATAAGTACTTGTGATGGCAAAGTTGATGAGATGCAAACAGGCAGACGTTACCTGACTACTAGCGGGCATCACAATTTAATTTGTGATTTTGTGAATCGCAAAGTGCAGTGCGATTTAGTAAAATTATTTATATACACAACGAAATTTTTCCAATTTGGCCTGCTTTGCACAATGACAATGTACAAGCAACTTGTGCTCTGAGCATGAGTCCCAAAAGGACACGATTTAAGACATTAGCAAATGGAATACAAAGCATCTTAAAAGAAGCCAATGCCCTTCCATGAGTAGCAAACAGATGGCCAAACCTGTTTTATTTATTTTATACATTTTTGAAGCTTTTATGGGATTTCCACCAAAGTGCATCACAATAAATTATTGTGATAGCACAATAAATATATGAATATCCTGAACAGAATGCATAATGCAGTAAAGAAAAGCAACTAGAACGGAGAAAAAAACAAGCATTGAAAAGGCAACTATGTCTGGCTGTTTTATTAGTCGAGCTTCTGGCTGAGAATGAGGCAATGGTTGTATGAATGGATGTATAACTGAGTACATGAATCCATTAGTGCCTAACTCCGTGGATGGGTGGGTAAGTGAGTGCACGGATGGATGAATGAGACTTGTTTCGAATGTACATATAGTAACTTTGTGGCTTGCCATCAAGAAAGGAGATGCATAGGGCCTCTGTTCCTCAACCAGTTTAATATTGTAACACACCTCCATCCACAGTTGTCACGTAAGCTTAGGGGGATAGACACAGACCTCGTAAAACAAAATGTCTACTGGTGGTATGGAGCTTAAAACCGACCACTACAGATAATACCTCTATCCTCCTCGTACCTCTGTCAAATTGGTATCAATACATTTTCTATGCTTACATTTATGTATGTATGTATGTATGTATGTATGTACGCATATATGTATGTATGTATGTATGCATGTCTGTGTGTGTACTTGCACCACAAGAGTGGGGAAATCGGAGTATCTCATACTAAAAATATAGAATGAAGAGTTACCCTCTCTAATGTTTTATTATTGGATATTTCTTAATCTTAATCAGTTGTTATTAATGCAACACATTGCAGTGTATTTCTGCTCTCTGATCTAAAATATAGTGTATGGCCAAAGTTTCATATATTGGATAAGATATACCAATAATTAAAAAAATCAGGAGTTACAAAGACTAACATATAAATACTATGTCATAGAAAAATAGTCTAAATGCGTTAAAGGAAAACAACATTTTTCAAATGTATAACATCGCAATTATATAACTTGTATAGTGTGATTCTGGTTAGAGAAACAAGAAAGCACTGTACATGGGCCAGAGGACAGGGGTACGATCCACGATCGCTCAGGTCAAATCGAGTCATAATTTGGAGGTGGAGGTTTCTCTGAAGAGGTGCGTCATCAGATTATTTTCGAACTGCAGACAGGTTCTGATCTTGACGAGAAAGTTGTTCGAGATCCGAGGAACCAAGTTTGAGAATAAAACTTTTGTTTTTCGCTTTTTTGCAGTTTTTGGCTTCAAGTCTAGCTATGTCCTTTCTTCTAGTGTAGTTATGTCAGCCTGAATGATCTACGTGTTTTAAGTCAAGGTGCAGTTTCTAGGTGCCTTGTACAGGATGCAGGACCATATAGGCTTGGAGTGGGAGCCAATGCAGTTCGTTCAGGCATTTTGCAATCTGGTTGAACTTCTTCAGGACTTTGATGAGATATATTGCAGCACATAGGGTGCTTTTAAGAGCGGCCGTGTGGCGTCAGAGAGACATTGAAGCTTGGTGTTGCCTCTGTCCTGGTAGGATAGGACTAAGACTTGGGCTTTTTTGTGATGTCTTTTTTTCAGGGAGAAAGGGCTTCATTCCAAGAGGGAGAGTTTCAGTTTCTTTAAATACTTTCGGCTGAAAGCCTTTCATTCACAAATTAACACAAGAAGTAGAATCCTAAAGAGTAAATCAAAACGCTTGATCTGAATAACAGCAGCAGCTCTCAAAACCTATAATGTCACTGGGTGAAATTATGAAGTGCCAATGTAGCCCGTGGAAGGAAAAATCTTTCCATACATAATCATTTTGACCAAAGATTCTACCTGGGGCATAGCTGGATGTGTAAAGTGGAGTCATCGGGGTGTGATATGGGCCAAATATGTTACCAGGGGGCATAGCAGGTAGATGTGTAGATAGAAATTAGTGGGGAGTCATAATCAGAGTTTCTCCCTGATTATGACTCTCCACTAAATTGATGGATGTAATAAACTGTAGGTGAGCATAACCATGAAAAACACACAAAATGAAGTTATAGGCCTTTGTTAAAACAAAGAAATGAATGGAAAAAAGAAAAATTTCAGATGGTCATACACACTCATATTATGATCCAATCTAAAAAGACCTACTTTGTTAAGTTAGGACAAGGCTACATTTTTACTTTTTGGGACCGTGAGATAGTGAGAAAAGGGGCAGTTATGATTTTATAGCATGAGATTTTGGCCAACCAGTAAGAATACAGTCACTAATTCTTTCCCATTTTGGTATGCGGATCTTTTTCAAAATTGTAAAATCCTGACAAACCAGGCCTGTCTCAGCTTTGTTCCTCAGCCAAGTGCACACCTTGCTTTGTAGACCTTCCCATGGCTCTTGTCCAAAGACCTTAGGAACATTGATGATTATAAATCATAAATCATGGCCCTGAACTTACAGTCAGCCACTATTGGCATTTCCCTAGTGGATTTTAGAATGTTCCCACATGTCAGACGGTTCTTGGAAAGGAAAACTTGAGCCATTGCATTAAAAGGATCATCTTTGGGGGGGGGGGGAGGGGCGTGGCTTGGACGGCGCAGTGAATGGCGGCTTGAATTGGCTGATCCTGCCGCCGTGGACCTACTTCAAAGAAACTGTGGTCAGTAATACCTAAAACGTAGCGCAAGACACCGTTCCTGCTGTCTGAAGTATGGAGGCGTAGGAATAGTGCCTCACCTTTCCTCAAAACCCCGAGGAAAAGATTGTATTCACTTGGACAACACATCAGCAATCACCCGTGAAGACGCTGATCTCAAAATGGCCGCCAGACTCGTACGCGACCAGGCAAAGTCGCATTAAGAGGTGCCCGGTAGAACACAAGCACAGCTGTGCTGATGTGTATGTGTGCTGCCTTGGGGAACATATCCTGAACTGTTTTCTATCGACAATGTCCCAACACGGTGCCTGACCTCAAGATGGCGGCCCCCACGAGGCTCTCATAGTATAATTAAAATCTCCGTTATCTGGACGGCCCAGAGGCTTTAAAATCACTGAAGACAATCATAAGGTTTTTCAAAGCTTTGATTACCCACCAAAGCTGTATTTGAGTAGGTACAGTGCGCACTCATCCTGGGCAATATCTATTCCCTGAGCAGATTCATAACATATCAATATAACAAGCGGTTATTGGAATTAGTGCTACACGATGGCAAAAGTCATCTATAATATCATTGCTCATTGCTCAGGGTCACAAGTGTTTTTTACCAGAGTGCACACCAGAGACCTGGGATCAGCTCACTACACCACCCTGATCTCTCTGCCCTCAAATAACAAAGGAGCTTCCGAAGAAAATCCACCATTTTGTCTGCGCAGAGACCACTCTCTCCCTGATGCAACACATGAACTTTACGTAATTGGGTGAAGCACCCCTCTGGTGTAACGTGAAAGTGAACAGCACATCATTAAAGAGGCTTCAGTGCAAGTCAGTGTAAGTCACACTGCACTTTACAGGAACATAAGTAGCAATGTGATACTCATATGTATTACTTATAAACCTTCTGCCTGAGAAGCGAACCTATTTCTCTCTACAACCTTAATACAATTTATTCATCCTGGCTTGTTCCCCGAAATGAATACATAACAGAAAAATTATAGCTGAGAAGGAACTCAAACAGAGCCACAAATGCTCCAAAGCAGACCAGCTGATCCCAGACTCTCCTGTTAAAGAGAAAACAAACATATCAAGCACGATGGGCATGTTCTTAAAGAAGCTGGCTGAAGTGCATGGCCTCACTAAATCCACCAAAACAAATACAGATCTGATGCAACAGGAACTTTGCCCAATCAGGGCTGACATTAGTATCATCAACTCTAAGTTTCTGAGGTGGAGTCACGCATCAGCAGAGTTGAAGATGCAACAGAAGGTTCAAGGAAAGTGATACAGAAAATACAAGCCCCTACAAAGTGCCTACAAAAGGACATGTCTGAACTTGAAGATAGAAATCACAGGGGAAACCTACGAATTTTGGGAATACCGGAAGGATCAGAGGATTCATCGATCTCCTGCATTACCTTCCTGGAGAACTGGATCCCTCAGATGACAGGCATAGACTTTGAACTGGGAATGGCACATAGTGTCCCCTCCTTCAAACCGGCCAATAAGAACATTACGCGCCATATTGTCTGCCGTCCTCTAAGATACCAACACACTGAACTAATACTAAACTGCATGCGCAAGAACAACCATATACTATGGAACGGCCAAAAAATCTTCACATCCCTGGACTACTCCAAACTTACAGTAGAGACTAGACAAGGTTTCCTTGCGCTCAGACCCAGACTGAAGAAAGAGAAAATCCAATACTCATTTACTGGGTCTGCAAGATTGATAGTTCAGCTCTTTGTAGAATTTATAGTATTAGCTCTCAGCTCAGGGTTTCAATGCTTTTGCATTTGACTCGTGAGGGACACCTAGTAACGACTAGTGGAACTGCAGCTTCATGAAAGGGTTTCAATGCTTTTGCATTTGACTCGTGAGGGACACCTAGTAACGACGAGTTGAACTGCAGCTCTTTGTAGAATTATTTTGAGATTGGATACTATAATATTCACTGCCATCTGCTAATCTCATCCCAGAATGCTTTGCAGGGCCTTTGGTTGGGATTGTATTTTTGCCCATAACTGTGCTTGGGGTGGTCCTAACAGGATGGGAGCACCACTGAATCGTTCAGCATGATGTGCGATTTGTGTTCAAGGCATCTGCTTGGTCCTCCCCTTAGGTTAGGGGGGATCCCAAAATCATCACCTCTCTCATTGGCTGATATTTTATTTCAAAGTTCACTTTTGTGAATTGGTTATATGCATTTGTGGGTGCAGTTTAGTAGCTGATTCCACTACGCGGAGGGGACGGAGTCCGTGTTTTTAATGGAATGTGTAGTTAACAATTCTTCGCAAACTCTGTTAGCGGAGTTCATTGCCCACTCCTACTCCCGACTACCTTCTGGGATGCACTCAAAGTCACAGTGAGAGGTTTATTATTAGAAATATAATTGAACATAAATAAAACTCACAACAGCAACCTCCTGAGACTGGAGAAAGAAATGAAAACACTAGAAGCCTCACACGTCGCCACTTTAGATGTCCACACCCTCTCCACTCTTGCAAATAAAAAATATGAATATAATAGAATTCTGAGCGAAAATGCAGGGGTATGGGTTAATAAATTCAAAAGCTTAAATTTATGTGAAGCAAACAAGGCTGGTAAAATGTTAGCCTCATACCTGAAGCACAAGCAGACCCGCACAACTATCACTACCCTCAAGGACAAGAAGAATATGCCCCACACAAACCCTCAGAAAATTGTAGACATATTCAAAGACTTTTACAAAACTCTCTATGAGGATGACCTGTAACCCTCCTCAGAGAATTGTAAAGCTCACCTACATGGTTTACAGTTACCCTCCATCTCCGAACAAGAGAAATGTATTATTAATTCTCCAATAACACTAGAAGAGGTCATTGTAGCGGTCAAATCACTTAAACTACACAAGGCACCAGGACCGGATGGCTTTACTGTGAATTTTTACAAAACGTTTCTTTCCACCTTTGGCCCCACACTTCTTAATCTTTTTCACTACTTCACGAAGTCAGGGACGGTGGAGAGCACAGCAATTGAAGCAATCATAGTTGTCCTGCCAGAAGATGGTAAGAATCCAATGCTCACCAAAAATTATCGCCCCATATCCGTAATTAACCTAGACCCAAACATGTATGCTAAAATCCTATGCAAAAGATTAAAACCCTACAATCACACCTGATTAGCCACTCGCGGGTGGGCTTCATGAAGAACAGACTATCTAACGACAACATATGTCTTTTATGCCACAACCTCAAGAGAGCAAAATCCCAAGAGTCAGACACTGTAGTGATAACTCTGGACTCATGGATGCTCTCACATGAAGTTCTCCTCAAATTTAACCTGGGGAAAAATCCATGAGAATGGTCATGGCGCTCTATAGTGGCCAATCTGCCAGGGTACACACCGGTGGACTATTGTCCTCATCACTAAATTTAGAAAGGGGGACCAGACAAGGCTGTCCTCTGTCCCCCTCCATTTTCATCTTATCTCTGGAACCCTTAATTCATAATATCCAGAATAATATTTGGATCTCCGGGGTCACCTTTGGCAACACCTCTGTCAAACTGGTGGCTTACGCTGATGACATCTTAATCATCACTGAGAATGCCAAAGAATCAATTCCGGCATTACTTGAAACGATTGATATTAATGCCCAGGTTGCAGGGTACAAACTTAATAATGACAAGTCTGAAGTCAAAGGCCTAAATAACCTATGTACTAACAACATCGTATCAGATATTGGCATTACATGGCAACCCAATTTTATAAAATAGTTGGGCCTAGATTTCGGATCGAACCTGCTAGACACCCTGCATCAAAATGAAAAGGTGAACTTAAAGAAAATCAAAAACTTGCTTGATAGCTGGCATGCCAAATTACTATCATGGTGGGGTCGCATAGAAAGATTAAAATGATGGTGACCCCGATAGTTAATTACTTCATAAGTATGCTGCACTTAGTTCTTTCCTAAGAATTCCATCAAAAACTTGACAAAATAGTAAAAAAAAGATTTATGGCATTACAAAAGAGCCAGAATTTCTATCAAAACACTACGTCTCCCTACAAATCTAGGCGGGCCAATCTAGCTAATTTCAGGAACTACCAAACCACATTTCTGGCCAACCAAGGCTCCGCATGGTTACTCCAAGACATGATTTACACTCCTACTTGGCTTTCTGTTGAAAAAGAACTCCTTGGAGGCTTGCACCCCATAACTACTAAACTTAACTCTTCTTTTCCAGCTAAGTAGATCTTTAATAACACGATAACGGCCCTCCTGAAAATAGACAGCCTTCTGGAGACCACAGTCGCTCAATCTAATATGGCCTCACTCTGGAACAATCCTAAAATCAAACTCCACAGCGCCCCTATATTTTGGAGGTCCTGGACATCTAAGGGCATACATTTCCTGAAACAGCTAGGCTCCTATAGATCCTCCCTCTCCTTTATGGAATTGCAACAGCAATACGAACTGTCAGATATCGACTTTTACGACTTTTTAAAGATCAAAACCAGCCTCTCAAAGTCAAAATTATCTAATGAGGACCCTTCGCTCCCTACAATCATTTCCTCTTTCAACAAACTCGGGCAGCAAGCCTTGAAAATATATCCTCTCCTACAACCAAAATCCACATGCATAACATCTAACACATTAAAAAAGTAGAATACAAGTGACAACATCACACCAGATGCCTGGTGCCTAATCTGCAAATCAGTATTCTCACAGATAAAAACCCCATCTCTATCTCAAGCACAATACTGGCTCCTTCACAGGACATTTTGGATCCCTTCGCCTCTTTATCAATCATAGCTGCGGGAGAACCCAATATGCTGGAACTGCAATAAATCAACCCGAGATCTTCCACGCCTCTTATTCCAATACGATCTCCGTCTCCCATTTTTGGAAACAAGTATTTGATTTCATTCGGTTCCTACTGGGGATTCAGCTAAAGTTTGACTTCACTGAACTCATTCAAGGATTCCTAGACCCACAACTCAGATCGCCCAGTGATAGGCTCCTGGAAGATATTTTACTGATTGGGGCCAGTAAATCTGTTCTAGCTAATTGGAAAAACACTGCTCCTACTACTTTCAAGTCCTGGTTAAAGTGGATATTTTATCTGAGAGGGGCTACAACATTTCCCTCCAAAACTCCCCTGGAAACTTCAGTCTAGAGCTGTTTGGAAAACACTAGACGACTATTTCGCCCACACTAAACCCCGTGACCTCCATACTGAAACAATCCACAGCCTCACAACTAGTCATTATTAGAATACTCAAACTTTCTACCATCTGTTTGCCACTTCCCCAGATGGATATTGTCCTATTCTATTCCCAAAATTGTCATGCCTTCTATTATAGCTTTCATATAATTTCATTTTAGTTACCTGTGTTGATGTGATATGTTATATTATATTATGCTGCGGCTTGATATTCAGGACCTGATGTAAATCAAAACCATATTTGTTTGCTTTGTTTTTTCATCATTTCTCATAAAGTGCCATGTTTATTCATTCAAATGTATAGTACATTTTACCTGCTGACCCCACATGCGCTCTGTACTACCGTATCGTGCAACCTTCTGTTTGTTTCTTTTTGTTATAAAACTAATAAAGTCTTTGAAATAAAAGAAAAGCAGTATTTTTTACTGGACTGGGGGAAGAAACCAAAAAGATAACCTGACAGGCTGAATTCTCTTTGCTGTCTTTGTAAAAGGTTGAGTTTGAAACAGGAAGGTATAATTGCTCACTTGCATCCTTAGTATGAGATTGGCTTGCACCTGGTAACTGAGGGGAGTCCTTTGCAGGAATAAATTGAGCAGGTCCAAAGTCAACCTCTTTTCTTGCTGGTATAGATTGGGTCAGCATTGTCTGAGGTTGGGAATTGATGTTTTCACTGTTGGCCTCCTATTTATAGATTCATTTGTCCTTGTCCATCTGGAGTCTAATTATTGTTTCTTTCTGAGAAGCAAATAGACTAAGAAAACTGTGTGCAAGAGGGCTTCTCAGAATGAGATTGGGACTGAACACTTCATGTGGAGTCTGTCCTGCGTGTGCTGCTTTCATTTATGTTTGGGGCCACAGCAGAAATTGTAGATTCATCTAACGTGGATTTGGTTAGGCCTTTCCATGGTTTTTGCCTGTTTTTCTGAAGGCTGATTTGTGAGTGAACATGCATAGGCGTACATGCTTCTGTCTGCCATTCTCATGCTCCCTTCCACTAGTTCCATCTCTATCCTCCTCATCCATCTCTGGCTTTCTCCATTATTGTCAGAATGGGTTGCATGAACATAGCCCTAACTGGGGTCTTCTATATTTGAACTATTCACAGCATGCCCTATTTTGGACTTCTTGGGGGTTGTGGTAGATAGAGGATTACACTTCATAAATTTGTGATTGCTGCCTGTAGTCTCCAACCCCTGTGGAGATCAGAGCTCAAGGATGCTGCAAGTGCACTCTTACCCTTGTAGGAATCATCTTATGCTCTATGTTTGGGCTAGGTCTCCTTTGTCCTCTTTTTTCCACAAAGAGGACCCTACAAAACTAGTTCGGGAATCAGTGTTTGTTTTTCAGCCTGAGCAACTGGCCCCTGCAGAGGCCACTGCATCTGGCAACCGAGATACTTCAGATCTTAAGGCACTGAAGGGCCCAGGCAATTCGCCCTTCCTGTCTACCATTCATTTCAATTTTAAAGTATGGGCTACAACAATCCACTCACTTTTATTTGCTTACTACAGGGCTGCTATCTGTCAAAATGCAATTGGCAAGCCAAATTAAACAAGCATAAAGGACCGTTTGTGAGTGACCCCCGTAATGTATACAGTCAGGGAGAATCAAGCCGTAAGAGTAACTTGGTGGACCGATGCTGGAAAGAAAGACTAACTGATCATGCGACACTAAAGAAAGTTACAGAGAAACTTTTTTTTTGTTTATTTATTGTTAATTTGTAACATATTCTTCCTTACCGACCAGAAACGAGAAACTCCAAGGTAGGCTGGGAAAAAGTGCTGATGGTGTGCGGAGTGATCCTTCACTCTAATAGCCTAGTTATTAGACAGCAACACACCTGTTCTTAAAGGTACACACATGATTTGAAGTTGTGTCAAAATAGTGTTTCAGGCTCCTGTTCCGGCCCGTGAAGTAATGGGATATTTCATGCGTTTCTCTTCATAACTTCCTACAAGACTTACAGCTTTTAGACTATACATTTCTGAAAGAGAGCTGTAAAATGAATCGCTTGGCACCATTTTTAGAAAAAACATTCTGGAGAGGGTCAGACTCAATGCTCATGCTTGTTCAGTGCAAAATAGAGCTGGCAAATACGTATTTTCAAAGAAAGGGTGTCGATCCTGGACAGGCACTCATGTATATGCAGTAAGAAACATCTCTTCGAAGTGGCAGAGGAGTAATGTGAAAGGTCAAAAGGAGATGGGTAGCAATGGCAGGGATGATTCCTGTCAGTGTTATTATATGTTTCCCAGTGGTAATGAAGTCCAAAGTGTTTAGAGACAACGTACAGCCAGTAGCAAGCTTCAAAACAACACATTTAAATGTATACTTTAATACTTACTATACCTAGCATTCTGTATTCTAGTGTGAATTTATTTCTCATGAACTATTGTATTAAACGTGAGCACCATACGTGCAGTTTGAAACCAATATAAGCCAACTGTGGAATACGTGGGCAGTCATATTGTATCTTGATTTTGCTGTTTGAGGGCTGGATTCCATTGCATCACATATAGGGGTGTGCGCCTCTGAGTGGCTCCATCCTGCCTTTTATGGGGCGAGACCCCCCACCTACTCTATCTGACTGCACCTCTTCCACAACTCATATACGTCCCAAAAGGCACTAGTAAAAGCATTGTTTGCTCTGCCGAGGAGTGGTTGTGCAAACTGTGAGAATTGTATGGTTCCCCCTGATCATGGAGGGCACAGGTTTGACCCTTGCCCGTCTTACTAGGGTAAGGATCCCAAGCTCAAGCCATTTTCAGGTGTGGTGCTGTTGTGCAGCATTCTTTCACCTTTGGATTACTCCTTATTGCAGAAAGTCTGCCTGTAGTCTCAATCAATCAATCAATCAGGGAATTATAAGCGCGCTACTCACCCGTGAGGGTCTCAAGGCGCTGAGGGGGGGGTCCGCAGATCTGTTTAGCCGAAGAGCCAGGTCTTGAGGGTCTTCCTGAAGGTGTTCAGGGAGGGCGCGTCTGATGTCTGCCGGTAGCTCGTTCCAGGTCTTGGCTGCAATGTGAGAGAAGGATCTTCCGCCTGCTCTGGCTCTGTGGATGCGCGGGGTTTCAGCCAGTGCGAGGTTGGAAGATCGAGGGTTTCTTTTGGGTATGTGGAAGTTGATTCTGTCGTTGAGGTATTTGGGTCCGTTGTTATATAGGCATTTGTAGGCGTGAGTGAGGATTTTGAAAGTGACTCTTTTCTCCACGGGGAGGGAGTGGAGACTTCGTAGGTGTTGGCTGATGTGTTCGTGTCGGGGGATGCCGAGGACGAGTCTGGCGGCGGTGTTCTGTACTGTCTGGAGTTTGCGGAGTAGGGACTTGTTGATGCCGGCGTAGAGTGCGTTTCCATAGTCCAGTCTGCTGGTGATGAGTGCGTGGGTGACTGTCTTCCTTGACTCGGGGGATCCACTTGAAGGTCTTGCGGAGGATGCGGAGGGTGTTGAAGCAGCTGGAGGTGACGGCGTTGACCTGTCGGTTCATGGAGAGTGATGAGTCGAGTACGATGCCGAGGTTCTTGGCGTGGTCTGAGGGGGTAGGTGGGCTTCCGAGGGCAGTCGGCCACCAGGTGCTGTCCCATGCAGAAGGGGTGGTACCGAGGACTTCTGTCTTCTCGGCGTTGAGCTTCAGGCAGCTGTTGGTCATCCAGACTGCGACGTCTTGCATTCATTTCTGGAAGTTGAGTTTGGCAGTGGTGGGGTCTTTGGTGAGGGAGAGGATGAGCTGGGTGTCGTCGGCATAGGATACGATGTTGAGGCCGTGTTGTCGGACGATGGCTGCGAGGGGGGCCATGTAAATGTTGAAGAGGGTGGGGCTCAGTGATGAACCTTGTCTATTTGTGGTGGTCAGCCAGCCTTCTTTTCCAATTCTCCCCCAGCCTCCAGATTGTCACCTACCACCGGATATGGGGTGTGGCTCCGGTTGCAGCCTAATTGCCAGCAACCACTGTGCAGCCTTTCCTTTCTAACTCTTGACACTGCACTATCCTGAAACCTTACTGCATTGTCCAGCTCCCAGGATGCCATCTCCTTCACAAAGGGCACATCCGCTCACCTATGGACCAAACTATTACCATGTATGTAGTTGGTGTCCATGCGTATGTATTAACTCTTTCTCTGGACGTGCAGTTTATAGTAAAACTGAATATATTTAGCCCTGGCCGTGTATGTTGTTGGTGTCCATGCGTATGTATTAACTCTTTTACTTTGCCTGGAAGTGGAAAATAAAGAAGTGTCAGTTTGTAATACATGGTTTATATTGTTGACATTATTGTGTATTAGCAGGATTGTGCCCAGCTCTTTTGTTTCAGGTGACTAGTCAGGTCCATATACAAAATGACTGCCCAAAAGACGTTCTAAGCCCTGAGATGTGACACACCAATCCCACACACACAAACAACAATAGGATGGGAGCCCCTGCACCGACGCCTAAGGAGGCACTTATCGACCCAGCTCCATTCCACTTCCCAACTTACAGCAGCCCCAACTTTGATGGGTGAGTGAGGTGATCGAAAGGAAACTTCTGTGGCACATCCATTTTCCTCACAGTGCCCCAACCCTGCTACGAATAATTTAACAGCAGCGGTCTGTGCAGGTAAGCGTGGTGAGGCAGTGGGGTGGGGTGGGACAGGGCAGGGGATGTCAACAGACGACAGAATAGGAATTATTTATTTATTTAATCTTCCCTATTCCGTCGTCTATTGCCTCCCCCCCCTCCCACCCTTTCCCCGCCACCCCACCGCACTTACCTGCACGGACCGCCACTATAATTTAAGTATTTTCAGAGGTGTCTAGCGCTCATGTTTGTGGTTCAGCAGCACTACTGGTATCTATTTGCCAAATCGCTTTACTTCACGGGGGCCAAATCTATGCATTAGGAGGGCAGTGTCAAGCTTCTCTTGCTCTATAAGGATGACTCTTAAAAGAATTGGTAACAGAAAACCAGAATTGGCATTCCACACATTATGACTGCCAAAAGGCAGAGGAAGGCAGCCTAAGACTGGCAGCAGTGAAAGGCAGGGTAGCCCTGTAACAAGACAGAACATGACTGTCAGTGTTAGTGGCATCCACTTGTCATGGGCAAGGAGTGCATGTCACATATCAACTCATAGGAAACTGGGGTAGGTGTGTTAAGTGTGCTGTGGTTGTTGTGGTGAGTCTAGCAAATACATTTTTGTGATACAAATGCTGGAAGAATAACCCTTTCACTAAATATGGTTCTCCATTAATTTTGAGTAAACATCTTCTCATCTAGTGGCGCTGGATTTAGGAGTGCAGGGGATGCCGCAGCACCCCTAAATAATCGTGAAGCAGCTTATTATGAAAATTAACAATGAGAAGGCCTTTGCATGTGTGACTTGCAACATGTAATGATTTTTCAAAGAAAGGTTGTCAAATGTCAGATTGCTTCATCTGACCAGGTGCCTATAGTTCACTTAGCTTAGTGTTTTCATTCTTGGACTAATGTGACAACCTTGCTGGGATACAGCAGAGTGTGAAATTAGATGGCTGCAGTATGTCAATGTATTACAGCCCACATATAAATAAAGGCACCTGCTTAGTTTACAAACTAAGGGGCATATGTGCAAGAAACTGTCGGAGCGCGGTGCTACTTCAAAATTGGTAACACCGCGCTCCGTCAGTTTCGAAACGCATGGATGCGCCGTATTTACAAAAATATGGCGCACCTCTGCATTTCCTCTAGCACTGGCGCTAAAGAAGCTGCCTAGCACGAGCACAGGCACCCTAGCGCCATTTTGCTCTAGTGCCTGTGCTGCATGGGCGATTGTTTATGTGCAGGAAGGGACACCTTCCTGCACATAAACAATCTTAACAGGCGGTTTGCTGTTTCTATGTGTGCTGTTGAATGCAGCACACGTGGAAAGTGCAAAATATGAGGAGAAATGAAACATTTCTTACCGTATTGCCTGTTTAAGACCAGGTATTTCCTGGTCATATTTTTTGCGCTGCCCCATACCTTGTAAATATGGGGCAGTGTCAAAAAGCAATAGGTGTTGCGGCAGAACGCACACTGCAACACCCATTGCACGCCCCTTTCACGCTAAGTGCTGCGTGAATAGGGGAATTATTTACAAGGCGTCTTAAGGCCGCCTTGTAAGTAAGGCAAAGGACTTAACCCCACCAGACCATCGCAAAAAGTGACGCTCTGGTAGTGTTAACGCCTTGTAGATATCCCCCTACAATTTTCAAATATTTAAAAAATATCAGCAGTATTGAAATATTGGTGGGATCAAAATGAGATCCGTGGTATGTGAGGAGGTGATACTGTGATACCGCACTCAGTAAATATAACTGCAGTGCGGTATTTTCCAGACGTGCTATTTCCTGCCCGTTCAGAGTTCAACCCCTCAGAATGGTAATAGCACGTTTCAAATTGTTCTGCGCTCTAAGACACAGAATATAGTGGTAATCCTCAAACCACTTTTGGCAGGTATACCAGAACAAAATTTGTGCTTGTAAAAACTAAGTATGTTCTCCCAAGTTTGAATTCCAGTGCAATATCAGGACACTAACTCCACCTTTTAGCCAAACATTTGTTAGCATGTGCTCCAAAATGAACTATTGGACTTGTGCTACTCCCCACTTGCATTATATCAGAATTACTCATTAAAATACACTTGCTCTTTAAGGTGCATTTAGATTTTACATTGTAAAGTCATTGGCAAAGAGGGGCGATATGTGGTGGTGGAGGGGGTACTTGGCGGGTAACCTTTGTCACTGGTGGCAATCGCTGCTCTTAACAGCAAAATACAGCAGTTTCTAGAACAACTTCCCCCCACACTAGTACAAAATCTAGCAGCCCTGTGCATACTGGACAGAGATTTCAACTGTGTACATGATGTTCGATTAGACAGATCGATACCTCCATTACAGGGTGCAAGTAGCCTTGCGTCATTGCACCATTTTAGCACATAGATTATAGACAGACATTTCCACGATATGTGGTGCCTAATACACCCTGATAGTTTCAAACGTTCTGACTACTCTCCTGTGCACCATCTCCACACTAGAATCAAGTAGGATTTTGCCCGATGAGAAGTCCCCTAATGTCTCAGATATAGAATTTTTGGTCTGGACACTGTTGGAACATAAGCCACTTAAAATGGTAGAGAGATGGGGCAGGTACAGCACCTGCACATCCACACAGAGATTAGATACTCAAGCCTTGCTAGACACCCAATATAGACAAACTATTGGGGAATACATCAACCAATATTTTACTGAAATTGATGGCATAGCCTCTTGCAGGGGCATTGAATGGGATGTATTTAAGGCTGTGATCCATGGGTTGTGCATTAAAACCTCATATGGCGTAAAATGCACATTAGCCAGCGAAATCAATGCACTTGAACACTGAATAAGGGAGGCAGAGGTGAGATTGGGGGTGGAATCAGGCAACACACATGACATTGCCACCGTGCATCGGGAGTGCAGAACATCGGTGGACCGCTTTGGGTTGATAAACTGCAGAGAATATGTTGCACATCAGGATGCTGAAGGGGACAGGGTGGGTCGACTATTGGCTTGGCTCCTCCGCACAGACTATCTTAGAACCCCTATTGGGCCAACAGGGAAGATAGTTAACTCACAAGCTGCTATCAACCAAGTGTTTGTGGATTACCACACCACCTTATGCATGGCTGCCGATGCAGCAGATAGAGCGACTTTGGGCTCCTATGAAGACATGTTACCAATCCCACAACTCGATCCCTAACAGAGATCCACCCTAGATGAGCCACTCACAATAGAGATATGCACATAAATAGATCAGATGGCGCACGACAAAACCCTGGGTGCCATTGGACTTCCAGCGTAGTTTTATGCAACTTACAGAATGAAATTAGCGCCAAAGCTCCTCCAATTATATAAGGAAGCTAAAGAGACAGGATCCCTACCCAAGACAACGAGAGAGGCATAGATAGTTGTCCTACCTAAGCCAAATCGCGGCTCCTCAGACATGTGCTCCGACAGGCCTCTCTCAACATTGACTGCAGTATACTTGGGAAGGTGATAACCAATAGGTTGACCCCAATAATCAAAACATTGGTACACCCAGACCAAAAGGGGTATATACCGGGAAGTAAGACATTTTTCAACCTTTTGCAGCTGTTTTTCCATAATGGACTAGGCGCCTGAGGGCGGTACACCCCAAGAGGCATTGTTCCTAGACATCAAGAAAGCATTTGACACTGTGGCGTGGCCGCACCTGAGGGCGGTGCTGGTAAGAATAGGGTGTGTGCCAGAAATTACAGGCTGGATAAGACTTCTATACTCAGCTCCAAATGGTAGGGTACACACAGGTAGAGACATCTTGTACTCATTCCCCATAGACCGGGGCACTAGGCAGGATTGCCCACTCTCACCCTTGATATTTGTGCTGGCCATAGAACTACTCGCAACCCTGTTCAGACTCAATGGTCCGTAGTGGGGAATACCAAGCAATTGAACTTGGGATACAATCTCCCGGGAACGTGGACGATGCACTCCTATACCTGCGCAATGCGTAGCAGACCCTACCCCCCTTTCTAGCAACATTAGAGGAATTTGGGAATGTGTCAGGGTTGAGGCTGAATAAGGCCCAAACATGCTTATTCCCACTTACGAGCCTGAAGGATAGCTAGTGTGAGGGGATGACAGGCGTAGGACTGCAAAGGAGATATGACACATTCAAATACCTGGAAGTCAATGTATAACACAACCGATAATGACCTGATACAAGGGAATTTGACCAAGGCGGCGACAGGCACTAGGCAATTGGTGCAATTCTAGATGACCCTTCCCCTATCTCCAATGGGTAGAGTAGCAATTGCCAAAATGTTTGTACTGCTGAGGTTGTTGTACCAGTTTTTGGTGCTTCCTATGAGTTTCTTTAGGGAACTGGATAGTGTTCTAATAGACTTGATATGGGGAACTGGGAGGAAAAGGGTAGCACTGCATAAATGGTATAACCCACTGGACAGAAGAGGACTGGGAGCCCCAAATTATGAGTCATATTTCATGGCCTCTCAGATATAATAGCCGAAGAAATGGCTGTCGCATACCCCTAGTCCAGAAAAGGCGATCATAACACAGTGGCTCTAGGACTGCCCACTGCTAGACTGTTTACTGGGACTGTAAGCCACATATGCCACTGTAAACAAATTGGCAAGGGTGGCCAAATGCTGTTGGTATAAATATGTGCTTACAAGGACACGTACCATTCCATACTCCCTAACCCTGCCGCTTTGGGCACTCCGAGTCCAAGGCATTCATTAAATAACCATCCACCATGTTATGATACAAAACACGGGGCGGAGTGCGGACTGACCACCCTGGGGGACATGTTTGAACAAACCATACTGCTCTCATTTCTAGAAGTGAGCGATAAATTCAGAATTGGCCCAAGACACTTCCTGATGTATAATGCACTGACACATGCTTGTAGACCTGTCAGTCTTAGGGCCGTCTTCCCCCAAATGTTTTGCCTGGTTGCCTCCAATTTTGCTGGATTTTTCCATCTGTTGGCCTTAGGACTCTGTGCACTTTACCACTGCTAACCGGTGCTAAAGTGCTTGTGCTCACTCCCCTAAACATGGTTTGATTGGCATATACCTAATTGGCATATTTAATTTACTTGTAAGTCTCATGTAGAGTGGTGTACCATATACCCAGGGCCTGTAGATTAAATGCTACCGGGGGCCTCCAGCACTTATTGTGCCAACCACCTAAGTACCACTCTAAAACTTGTCCCGGGCCTGCCATTGCAGCCTGAATGCAGTGTTACACTTCAATGTCGACTTGGCATTTAAAACTCCTTGAGAACTACATTATATGGGCGACTCTTCACCCCAAGCCCATTCGCACAGCCAAAGAAGTAGGTTTATAGCAATACTCAAATTATTATGTCCATTTTTCTCTATTTACTCTGTACTTTACTCCATTTTTTAAGCTTTTTGCATGTTTGATCCACTTGAAGGTATCATGCTATTTCAACAGCTTCAGATGCTCAAGTTGTGCCCATCCAGACCTCTATCAAGAACACGATTTGGAACGCATGATTTGCCAAAAAGCAGTGTTCTTTATTTAAACCCAATGCATTTCGAGCTTCACAAGCTCTTCTTCAGGGGTAACTGCAAAAATCAATCAAACATTCAATATTACTACATTGTCCAATATTATACATATATAATAATTCATACCGTGCAAGTTATGTAAATATAAACATGAGTACCAACAAAACCTTTTGTTGAATTATTCATATTATGTTAACGACTTTTTATGAAAACAAGATTATTTATTTATTAGGCAGCACTAATGAGGGAGGGGTTTGGGTGCGAGCATTAGGTTAAAAACGGGTGGTTTCATAGGGGAGGGAAACATTTCATGGAAATTGATGTCACGGAAGTGCGAAGCAGTTGTGTCAGGTATGTGATGATTTGCGGTTGTAAGTGGCAGTAGGTGATTATGGCAGGGATTCGAAGGGGAGTGAGTTTGTGAGAAGAAGATGATTGAAGGCTGGAAACACGAGTGGGTATGCGGATGAAAAATGCAGAGTAGGTTTGGGGGTGAATGCAGTGAAAGCTTGATGGCGTTTTAGATGAATGAAGTGTAATTGCAGTAAGAATTCGACTGGGGTGAATGTAGCATGAGCATGCAAATGCTGTGTAAATGTGGGGAGAAACTGGAAAGTAAGTTAGGAAGATGGGTGTGATTTGTGTTGTGAATTGAAAGAGGTGTAAGTGTGGGAGTAAGGGATGATTGAAATGCGTTAAGACAATAGGTGAAGGGAGTGTGTTATTATTAGCAGGTTGAGTCGGGATAATAGACTCTAGGGAGCATGTCAATGTGGTGCGAGCATGAGTGTCTTTAGGCATGTGGAAGATATTTGGAGAGATTGTAAGGAAAAGTGGTTCTATTTGTGAGCAGCGAGGTGAGAGTGAACAGGGAGGCAGTGGGTGAGGAGATGGGATTTACTGGATGGAATCAGATTATGTTAGGCACGCGGGAGATGTATCTTGTTTTTTATATAAAAAATCTTGTTTTCATAAAAAGTCGTTAACACAATATGAATAATTCAACAAAAGGTTTTTTTGGTACTCATGTTTATATTTACATAACTTGGACGGTACGAATTATTATATATGTATAATATTGGACAATGTAGTAATATTGAATGTTTGATTGATTTTTGCAGTTACCCCTGAAGAAGAGCTTTTGAAGCTCGAAATGCATTGGGTTTAAATAAAGAACACTGCTTTTTGACGAATCATGCATTCCAAATCGTGTTCTTGATAGAGGTCTGGATGGGCACATCTTGAGCATCTGAAGCTGTTGAAATAGCATGATACCTTACATGTAGATCAAACATGCAAAAAGCTTAAAAAATGGAGTAAAGTACAGAGTAAGTGGAGAAAAATGGACATAATAATTTGAGTATTACTATAAACCTACTTCTTTGGCTGTGCGACTGGGCTTGGGGTGAAGAGTCGCCCCATATAATGTAGTTCTCTATCAGTGTGCCATCAGGGCAAGGCACAATCCCAGTGAGCACACACTCTTGGATGATTTTCAGGATAAAAATGGTTGAACTGAGATTAGAATGGTGTGCATCCCATCACCTGTGTTGAACATTTAAAACTCCTTGCCAAGCCTTAAACTCCCCTTTTATTACATATAAGTCTACTCTAAGGTATGCCCTAGGTAGCCCATAGGACCGGGTGCTGTGTAATCAAAAGGGCGGACATGTACTTTTACGTTTTACGTGCCCTGGTAGTGAAAACCTCCCAAGTTAGTTGTTCACCACAGTGAGGCCTACCCCTTCCATAGGATAACATTAGGGTTTCCTTAATACGTTTAATAAGCTGCAATTTCTAATTGAGAAGAGGTAGCTCTTTCATGTTTGGTACCTATGGAACTGTAATGATAAATCATATTTAATTGTAAAGTCAAATTTATCATTACAATTTTGAAAATGCCACTTTTAGTAAGTTGGCATGTTCCTGCTCCTGGGCCTGTGTACCTGCAGCCTGTCTCTGATTGCATATCTGGGTTGAGTGAGAGCTGGGCTTTGTGTATTCTCCCTAGACAGCCACACACAATGTGAGCTTAGTTGTGACTTGATAGGCCATCCTGGCAGGATGGGAGGGAGCAGCTGGACACAGCCTCACACTTAAATACCTGTCCATACACAAAGGAGTGCATACCCCGTGTCGGAAGTCTGTAGTCAGGGCAGGTAGGCAGGACCTCTGTGCACTTCAAAAGCCTACCTTTGAAAACTCCCACACTTCAAAGGCACAACTGGGTATTAGAACTGGACCTCAGACCCTACCACTTCAGTACATGTCTGGACATGTGGATACTCTGCCAGGAAGAAGGACTGCTGTGCTGCTGAAGGACTGTGACTGTGCTGGACTGCGGGTCTGCAAGAACTCCTGCCATGCTGTGCTGATACGTGGCCTGCTTCCTTCCTTGCCTGGGTGAGAATGATTGGACTTGCATCACTTGACCACAGAACCCAGAGTGGCTCCAAGGGCTAGTTGGCTGGCCTCCTGATCTGAAGTCTCAGGGACATAAAAGACTTCAAACCACCCTGCTTCTTCACCATGACTTGTCATCTTTGTGTCCGCCCTGCCAAGTGGTGCCACCACAGTCCTGGACGCTTGGAAGTAAGCCTAAGGTGCTGCCCTAGCTGAACCAATGCATCGCCATCGCTGTGGGGATCAGAGCTGGTGCATCATCACTACTGCATGGGTCGGCACCGACACATCGTCGCTATTGCACGGATCAGAACTGGCACACATTTACCTCTGCCCGGGTCAGTACCGACGCATCGCCACTGTTGTGTGGATTGGAACCTGTGCATCACCACCGCTGCGTGGATCACAGTCGACACACCACCTGCAGAACCACCACTGTGCAACTCTTCTTCTCGGGGCAAGGTCTTCATAATGCCTGTTGATGAAAGCCTTGACAACGACACCAAGAACTCCGCATCGCAGCCCCAGCGCTCATCGGAGCCAATGCATCGCCGCTGCTGTATGGATCGGAATTGACGCATCACTTTGTCTGCACCCCACATCCTCACAGTCGGCAGGATCCTCAACATAGACATATCTCAGACTAAGGTACTTGTGCTCAGTGGACCAAGACTGGTTCCTATAGTCGGTCAACGCTCCATCGTGGTCGCCTGAACTTTGGACTTTGCCCCGGTTGCAGCACGACCAGATATCCCTTATTGGCGCTTTGTGCTTTTTGGTGCCATTTTCACTTAAAACTTTAAAAATCAATATCTCCGATTCTCCTAATTGGATTTTTGGCATTTTGTGTCAAATAATTTATTACAATTTAATCTATTTTCTAAATTAGTTTGGGATTATTCTTGTGTTGCGTTTTCACCTTATTGCTGTTTGTGTGCTGCATAAATGCTTTACACATTGCCTCTAAGTTAAGCCTGACTGCCTTTGTGCAAAGCTACCCAGGGTAAAGCACAGGTTAATTTAGTGACCTTTTGTGGTTCATCCTGTTGCTTGACCAGGGCTCACACCCCAGTCAACCAACAACCCAATTTCTCACATTGGTGTTCAGCTGGGTGGATCAGGACTTGTGTTTGTGTAGTGCCATACAGTGATTTGTGTTACACAAAAATCCCAGATAAATAATTTGAGATCAGAGTCACCCCTTTTCAATTTTTCCTTAGTTTTTCAATTGGCTATTTTCCCCTTTTTTCTCAAGTTAAGTGCCCTATCGTCCTTTTTGCACCTTTTTGCACCTGCAACTCTGACACTCTCAGCAAGGCTGAGCTGCTGAAACTCTGCAAACAGCAGGGATTGAAAGCAGACAAGAAGGCTACCAAACTTGATCTCCAGGTAGCCCTCGGGGCCTATGAGGAAGTGCAGAGATGCCAGGCCACCTCAAAGGAGGATGAGGTGGATAACAATGAGGAGGAAGGAGCACAGACAGAGCAGAGGGAGGGCCCAGCCCATGGTCCTGAGCTGCCAGGAGGGCCAAACTTGACCCCAGCAGATGACTTGGATGGCCTAGATGACCAGGATGATGCAGGGAGCAGTATGCCTGCCAGGGGCTTGACCCCACAAGAGGTGGAGGACAGGAAATAGAAAAAAAACTCAAACTGGAGCTAGCCAAATTGAAGCTAGAGAAGGTTGAGGCTGAGAGAGCCTTATTGGAGAAGAGACTAGCCATGGAGAAGAGAAGGATGGCCCATGAATTCAGTCTCAAAGGGCTGGATTGAGTCCAGCAGTAATGATGGCAGCACACCTATAGTTTCTAATAGAAAAGGAATTGTCCACATACCCATAGATTTGGTGCCCAATTATGTGGTGGGAGACGATATTGACAAGTGATTCTCCCCATATGAAGTGGCTCTAAGGGTGTACAAAGTTCCTGAGGAACACTGGGGGGGGGGAGGGGTAGCTTGTGGACGTACATGCCCACAGTGGGGAGAGACACATTCCTGACACTAGAGGTAGAGGATCAGACACAGTACACTCTCATGAAGGCCTTTTTTGTTGATAAATTTGGGCTAACCATTGAGATATATAGGCAGAGGTTCAGGGAGAGCCACAAACTTCCAACCAGACCTGGATGAACTTTCTAGATTATTACAGTTAGGCACTGAGGGGCTTGGTGAGGGACAGCAAGGTATAGGATTACCCTGGGCTGTACAACCTAATTTTGAGGGGGCACATGCTGAATATTTGTTTTACAGAGCTGCTCCACCACCTGGCAGATAGCTGACTGACTAACCCCAGGATGCTTGCCAAGGAGGCAGACCTCTAGGTCAGCACCAGAATGTCCAAGAAGGCATCTGGGGGTGGCTCCAAAAAGAGTGGCCAGGGTTCCCACCAGAAGAAGATGGGGGGAATTCTCGCAAGGCCCCCAAAATTGTACTCAATAGAAAGGGTCCCAATCCCAATCTGGCCACCAGAAGAAAGGCTTCTCTGATGAAAATCATAGCAAGTTTTCTTTAAGTGTTATGAACATGTGCACTACAAGGGTGATCCCAAGTGCCCCAAGAGGGCACAACCTCCCACTGGGGGAAAGACCCCAGGGCTAGCTAGTGTAGGGCTTGGGGAGGAGAGGGTCCCAGTCAGTGTGGGGGGGAGTCAGTGAAGTTACCCTAGTGTCCCTGGGTGATGTGGTGAAAGTTCCCAAAGCCCACATGCCTTCCAATACTGCAAAGTATACATAGTGGGTCACCATCAATTGGCAAGGAGTGGAGGCTCTGAGGGACACAATAGCCAGTATGACTATGGTAAGGAGTCAGCTGGTGGCCACAGAGCAAAACAGACCCAATACATTTTACCAGGTTGTAGTAGTAGACAACCGGGAGAGTCATACCCTGTGATTCTTGTTCCATTTGAGGGGAGGGAGGTCTCAGGGCTTCTGAAAGTTATTGTGAGACCTGCCATGCCTGTGGATTGTTTGCCAGGGCATGATCTTGAGCACACTACCTAGAAGGGAGTGAAGCTCAGGTCACACCTGGAAATGTCAGGGTTGCCTGAGTGGGATTGTGTAACCACCAGGTTCATGGCTGCCCAGGAAGGGAGTCAAGGAAGGCTGGAGTATGGAAAAATTACCCAGACAGCTGCCAAAGGAGGGAAGAGCAATGCCAGTCATGGAAAAACCAGCCCCTGAATATCCCACAGTTGAGTTTGATGGGGTGCCGAAAGAGGCCGCCCCGAAGCCCACTGGGGAGGACATTGCCTCCCTTGATGACCTGCCTGAGCTTTTTGGATGGCAAGCAGAAGGGGCCCCACCAAGGAGGAGTTCTGTAAGGCACAGTAGGATTGTCCAACCCTGGAGAGCATGAGGCAACAGGTCAAATCCCAAGCAGCTGGTGATGCCTCTGGTACTCACCGCATCTATTGGGAGGTGACTTTCTGTGTAGTGAGCTTAAGGCACCTGTGCATGGGACAACAAGGACCCTGGTCGTTCTCCAATGCTGCAGGGCCTTCCTACTGGGGCTGCCTCATGAGATACCCCTGGCAGAACATCAGTGGCAGGACAAGACCTTTGCCAGGTTTGTCCCCCACTTTTTCTGACCCCGGATGAAGATTTCCTCAGATACCTTCTGAAGGATTTGCTTGACCTGCCAGGCCAGTGGGAAGACAGGACAAAAGATAAAAGCTCATCTGAATCCCTTGCCTTTCATTTGCACTCCCTTTGAAAGGATGGACATCAACATTGTAGGGCCACTAGATCCCCAGACAGCCTCAGGAAACAGGTTTATTCTGGTGGGTCATGCCACAAGATGCCCAGGGGCCATACCTCTGAGGACTGCAACTGCACCTGCAGTGTCTAGGGCCCTGATGGGGATTTTTTACCAGAGTAGGCTTCCCAAAGGAAGTGGTGTCTGACAGGGGCACCAACTTTCTGTCTGCTTATATGCAGTCAGTGTGAAAGGAGCGTGAAGTTACTTACAAATTCTCCACACCTCCATTCCAAAAACCCATTGGCTTGGTGAGCGATTCAACAAGAACCTAAAGGGCATGATCAAGGGCCTGCCTGAGCCCATGAGGCATAAGCAGGATATCCTCTTACCATACTTGCTCTTTGATTAAAGGGAGGTACCACAGAAGGCTGTTGGATTTAGCCCATTTGAGCTTCTGTATTGTCATTCAGTAAGAGGACCTCTCAGCCTGGTTAGGGAGGGGTGGGAGCAAGCTCCCAAGAAACGTCCCCAGTATATTTTAGCTTCATACTAGCCCTCTGAATTCAGATGGCCAAGTTCTGGAAGAAGGCTTCTGAGAACTTGGAGGCCAGCCAGGAGTTAATGAAGCAGTGGTACAACCAGACGGTTACCCCTGTGGAATTCCAGCTTGGGCACAAAGTGTGGGTGACGGACTCAGTGGAGCCCAGGGCCTCATGAGATTGTTGAGAAGAAGGGAGAGGCCACCTACTTGGTGGATCTCAAGACCCCCAAACACCCCGTAAGACTTCTCCATCTCAACCGTCTCCCATCCCACTTTGAGAATTCTGAGGTCACCATGCTGTTGGTGACAGATGGTGGGGAGGAAAAGGCGCTTGAACCTCTCCATGACCTCCTTGCATCAAAAGAGAAGGATGGGTGAGTGAAAGGTGTAAACCTCTCCCCTACCCTGTCTTCAGAACAGCAGAGGGATTGTTGCCACTTGTTGGGGAAGTTCTCCTCCCTGTTTTCCCTCACTCCTGGGTTTACAAATTTGTGTACCAATGATATTGACACAGCAGACAGCCTCCCTGCCGAAAACAAAATATACTGGCTGTCTGACAAAGTGAGGGCCAGGTTCAGGAAGGAAGTCTCAAAGTAGTTGGAGTTGGGGGTGATTGAGCTCTCCAGTAGCCCCATGTCCAGCCCTGTGGTGCTGGTACCAAACGCTGCCCCACTGGGTGCCATCCCAGAACTCTATTTCTCTGTGGATTAAGTAGGGCTCAGTTCAGTCACCAAGACAGATGCCCACCCCATCCCCATGGCTGATGAGCTCATTGATAGGTTAGGGCTGCCCAGTTCCTGAGTACCTTTGACCTGACTTCAGGGTGTTGGCAGATTGCCCTAACTGAAGAAGCCAAAGAGAGATCATCCTTCTCTACTACAGAGAGCCACTACCAATTCAAAGAAATGCCTTCTGGATTGAATAATGTCCTTGCCACCTTCCAGAGGCTGGTGAACCAGGCTTTTGCTGGTATGGAGGCCTTCGGTGCTGTCTACCTGGATGACATAGCTGTCTTCAGTAGCAGCTGGAAAGGCCACGTTTTCAACCTGCAGAAAGTGCTTCTGGTCCTGCAGAGTGCAGGCCTGACTATCAAGGCCAGTAAGTGACAGATAGGGCAGGGGTCTATGGTATACTTAGGACACCTGGTGGGCGGGGATAAGGTGCAGCCTCCCCCAGGCCAAGATAAAGACCATCATGGCAAGAAAGCCCCAAAGACTCAAAGCGAGGTGAGGACCTTTCTCGGCCTCACAGGTTATTACAGGAGGTCTGTCAAGGAATATGGCACCATGGTTCCCCCCTTGACTGGGCTGACGGCTAAGAATCAGCCAAGAAATGTGATTTGGACAGAGGCTTGCCAGACAGCCTTTTACTCCCTAAAACAGGTAATGTGCATAGCCCCTGTGCTCAAGGCTCCTAAGGTTTCCAGGGAATTCAAATTACAAACTGATGCCTCAGGGCATGGCATAGGGGTAGTTTTTTCGCAGCTTAATGATGGGAGCCTAGACCAACTTGTAGCTTTCATCTCTAGGAGGTTACTTTCCAGGGAACAGAGGTCAAGTGCTATTGAGAGAGAAGCCTTTGCTGTGGTCTAGGTGCTGAAGAAGCTGAGACAAACTTGTTTGGGACTCACTTCTGGATTCAGAGAGACCACAGGCCCCTCAGGTAGCTAATGCAAATGAGGGGCGAGAATCCAAAATTGTTAGGGTGGTCTATCTCCCTACAGGGAATGACTTTACAGTGGAAAACAGACCTGGGTACAAACCACCCGAGGTACCTCTGCCTTAGTCAGGAGAATTCTCAGGAGGTTGGATAGATCACCCTGATTTCAGCTGTTGGGGGACACGTTCTTGACCTGTCAGCCTTGGGGTGGTCTTCCTCCAAACATTTTCCCTGTTTGCCTCCAAATGTACTGGATTTTTGCTTCTGCTGGCCTTAGGACTCTGTGCACTTTACCACTGCTTACCAGTGCTAAAGTACTTGTGTTCACTCCCCTAAATATGGTTGATTGGCATATACCTAAATGGCATATTTAATTTACTTGTAAGTCCATTGTAGAGTGGTGTACCATAAACCCAGGCCTTGTAGATTAAATGCTACCAATTAGCCTGCAGCACTTATTGTGCTACCTACCTAAGTAGCACTCTAAAACTTATCCCAGGCCTGCCATTGCAGCCTGAATGCAGTGTTACACTGCCATGTCGACTTGACATTTAAAAGCCCATGCCAAGCCTTTAACTCCCCTTTTATTACGTACACGTCACTCCTAAGGTAGGCCCTAGGTAGCCCATAGGGCAGGGTGCTGTGTAATTAAAAGGGAAGACATGTACTTTTAAGTTTTACATGTCCTGGTAGAGGGAAACTCCAAAATTAGTTTTCCACTACTGTGGGGTCTATCCCTCCCATAGGATAACATTGGAGATTTCCTATTACATTTAATAAGCTGTAAATCCTTATTGAGAAGATAGATTTAGATCTGTCTTTTCTGAACCTATGGAATTGTAATCCTCTTTAATGGTAAAGTTGAGTTTATCATTACAATTTTAAATATGACACTTTTGGAAAGTTGGCATTTTCTTGCTCTAAGTCCTGTGTGCCTGCAGCCTGTCTCTGGTTGCATGTCTGGGTTGAGTGACAGTTGGGCTTTGTGTATTCCCCCCACACAGCCACACACAATGTGGGCCTAGGTGTGACTTGACGGGCCATCCTGGCAGGATGGGGGGAGGAGCTGAGCACAGCCTCACTTACACCTCGATAGGCTCTGTCCTCTCGACACACCAAGGATTGCATTCCCCCCTGTAGGGAGTCTGGAGCCAGGTCAGGAAGGGAGGACCTCTGGACAATTCAAAGGTCTGTCTTTGAAGTCTCCCCCACTTCAAAGGCACCACTGGGTATAACAACTGCCCCCCCAACCTCACCCACTTCAGTGCACTTCTGTCCCTGTGGATACCCTGCCAGGATGAAGGACTGCCCTGCTGCTGAAGGACAGTCACTCTGCTGGACTGCAACTCTGGAAAAACTGCTGCCTTGCTGTACTGACCTGTGGCCTGCTGCCCTCCTTGCCTGGGTGAGAAGGACTGGACCTGCATCACTTGACCCCTGAACCTAGAGTGACTCTAAGGACTAGTTGACTAGCCTCCTGATCTGAAGTCTCAGGGACATAAAAGACTTCCAACCACCCTGCTTCTAAACCTGTCCATCTGTGAGTCTGCTACGTGGTGCCACCCAGTCCTGGACCCTTGGAAGTGGGCCTTAGGAGCTGCTCCAGCAGAACCAAAGCATCGCCGTCTCAGCAGGGATCAGAACCAAAGCATCGTCACTACTATGTGGGCCGACATCGACGCATCGCCGCTGTTGCATGGATCAGAACAGGTGCATCATCCCCACTGCATCAGTCAGCACTGACGTCATCCCCGCTGTTGCGCAAATCAGAACCGGTGCATCGCCACCGATGCATGGATCGGAGTGGATGCACTGCCTGAGGAAACACCACTGTGCGATCCATCTTATCAGTGCAAGGTCCTCATATCCTCGTCGACAGCAGCCATAACCACAACTCCAAGAACTCCGCATTGCAGCCCCTGCGCTCATAAGAGCAGATGCATCGCAGCTGCTGCGTGGATCGGAGTTGACGTATCACCTCTTCTGACCGTGACTTGACTGCATGATCTTCTTCTATGCCTTCTCTAGACTTATTACTTTTTTTTGGCTCATGTTGTCCTCAGAATTAGTGAGAATTGTGATTTCTTTGCCTAACACAACATTGCCTATACATTGTACTTACTGCACCTTCCAAACCATTGATGATCTCTAGAGCTACAATGTTACAGGGCTGCACAAGTACATTTGCATGATGAATTATAAGCCAAACTATAGCGGCACCACTTCCACACATGATTCTTGATGTACTACAACGTATGGTCAAACAGTCAATGTAATCATTGTTGAATTTCTAGCATTACTTCCTTTAGTATGAAGTATTCTTTTCACTAAATATAGCTTCGACCAACATGAGTTTCATGATGACTAAAGTTGTTTTCTCATGGCTGAAAATGCCATTAGAAATCAATTTTCAACCTGTCAACATAGTAAGATGTACAAACAATTAAAAATGCGCATACTAATAAAACCAACATTACGTAAACAATTGTTAATGTTGGTAATGAACCTCATGTCATCATGTCAGGGCAACCGCATGACCGAAACATGTTGACCTGACCACTAGGTGTCGCAGACCAGTAACCCATCTGGATTACACCACTCCGCTTTTAACCTTATCCTCACCTTTATTAAACTTTCTTCCTAGGACTGGAGATAATTTTACGATCCACTTTCCACATCTTGACACTGTTGCCACCTTGACAGGCTCTCTCCTGGTGGGGAATGTTATCACTTGGAGAACAGGACACTCAAGTGATTAGACCTGATGATGATACTATCCACCATATTACACCTAGATTGGGAAGATGTGGTGGAGGGTCTTCGAGACAATCCTCTTGAATATCCTGTTAAGTGAAGGTGCTTCACTCTCCTTTGATTAGTGACCATCTGCACTTCTACCAACCCCACAGGAACCTCCTCTCCACACACCTCACCCTCGCAAAGATCCCACGCATTTACTGCAGCCGTGCCGGAGGACGCTCCTTCTCCCTTCTCGCTGCCAAAGTCTGGAACACCCTACCCCTCCACCTCCACACCTTACTCACGCTGACTGACTTCAGGT
Organism: Calotriton arnoldi; assembly: GCA_963921515.1. Taxonomy (NCBI): domain Eukaryota; kingdom Metazoa; phylum Chordata; class Amphibia; order Caudata; family Salamandridae; genus Calotriton; species Calotriton arnoldi. Next base: position 961,795 of record CAWUFW010001883.1, read on the forward strand.
AGGGGCCCAAGACCTGGCTTTTTGACTGAGACCTTCAGCAAGCAACTGGATACCCCCTCGGGTGACAAGCCATGCTTTATAAATACGACTTGATTGATTGATCGATATTACAATGGGAAGCTGAGTGAACTTCTGCATCTCTCTCCCCCTTCTAATTTAGATTAATTCTCTGAGGTGGCAAATAAATCTAGCTTCGTAACTCCAAACCTCTGAACCAATTGATGAAATACCCTTGGATACAGAACCATTAATACAGAAATAGCAAAGATTTTGCTCAAATGGTCCGCCAGTATGTTCTCTCTCCCTGGAAGACACACCACCTGGAGAAAAAGAAGATTTTGCTTACCCCACAAAAAATTTGCTGGGTCAGCTCTATTAAGGCCACGGGACCCATCTGTTCCTGGCAATGAAGATAGCTCCTCGACAACTGACTGTCTGTTCTAATCAATACTGGATGACCTTGAATTAATGGAACAAAATGCACCAAAGCTAGATGGAGTGCTTTCAATTCTTATTAATTCGATGACCTCTGATTCTGGTTTGGACACCACCTTCCCTGGGCCTAAAAAGATTGTACAACTGCACCTCAGCCCCTGCTGCTGGTATCTGTTGTTATGACTGTGGGAGTGAGAGTGAGAAACGAAAGAGCTTTGTCCAGTGACCCCTCCAGAAGCCACCATAAAAGGTCCTGAACCACTTGCCTTGGAATAAGAATCTAAAGTGAGCAATCCTGAGACTCTGGATACCAGAATCTTAGTAGATGACGTACCAGAGGACAGAGGTGAAGCCGAGCTCATGGGACAATAGCTACTGTAGATGCCATGTCTCCCTGTACTACTAGCCATGATCTGGCAGTCACCTGAGATTTCGTCACTAGTGATGAGTGACTTTGTAACTTGATCTTTCTGTGACTGGTTGACTCAGATGAACTGGATTGTCCGGCCGGAATGAGACTGGACTTCTGGTTCACTAGGAACCTGAATTTATCAGAGTTTGGAAGGCCTTCTGGAACTCTTCTGCTGCTTTAGAGAGAGAATGAGAAGCAATCAGGCCATCATCCAGAGCACCATTTGCTACCTTATGAATGAATATTACCAACGTCCAGGACCAGAATCTTTGTAAAAGTTCTTGCCGCCGATGTCAGACCAAATGGAAGGACTTGGAATTAGAAATACCTTTGACACACACAAAAGCAGAGACACTTCTGATAATCCATGTGAATGGGAACATGTAAATAAGTGTCTTTCAAATCTATTTACGTTAAGAAATCGTCCTTTCCTGGCAGTACTGAACCTTGAACATTTGATGAGGAATGAATCAGTTCACATTTTTTAAATCCAACACCGATCTGAAGGCTCCTGACACATTTTGGACTAAAAAGATGATTGAATAATACGATCTCTTTCCTCTGCGTGTGAAACTGAAATTATCACTGTTTTTCACAAAAGTTGCTGAATCCAGTTTAGTAGAGAGGACCATCGTAGAGGATCTCTTGGCTATGGGGTGCAGCAAAAAAAAGTCTGATGGTAGGGATGAAAAGTATCTGACCAGACCAGCAGTCACTACTTCCACTGCCCACTTGTCCTTGATCTCTCTTTGCCACACCTGAGCGAAGTATTTTAATCGACCCACCACCTGTTGAGGAATGTCCATGACATAGTCATGGCTTAGGGGTCTGTGAAGGGGTGTTGGTAGAGGCAGCAAGGGTAAACCAGGTTTTATCAGCCCGAGGGGCACCCGGCCAGAGCCTCTATCTTGAAAGGGCTGAGATGGTTTTTGTACCAAAACCTGGTCTAAAACCTATTTTGTAGCCAAAACCTCTGCCTCTCCATGGATGTTTAATTGGAATTAACAACTTCCTGCCTTCAGATGATTTTGTGATAATTTCTTCCAGCTTATGGCCAAAGAACTTGGAGCACAGGAAAAGAAGTTGCATGAGCAGACTCTTTAGAGATGCATCTGCTTTCCAGCCTCTCATCCATAGGTGCCTACATCCTGCTACAGGTTCCCCAGATGAAGCTGCTGCAGCCTCAAAGCTTCATACAATATGTCTGCCAACAGTCTTACTTGCTGCTCCATGATGAAAAGAGTCTCTGAAAAATCCTTATCCTGCTGGACTTTATCAGCCAAGCCCATAAACTCCTTCAACAGGGATTGAATCGCATAACTAGTGTTAGCACTAGTTCTGATTCCAGAATTGGCACCTGCATATGCTCACTTAATGCCAATGTCAACTTTATCTACCGGATCTGTGGGAGAAATATCCTATGACACTAGCAACCCATGGAAATCAGCCCAACCAGAGGTGAGTCCACTTTCACTATGGGGGCAAAGTCATCTGAAAATGTATCAATGGGGTAACGCTTTGTTAGAAACCAGGAAAATGCCTGCTTTTCCACAATCTCCCATTGGTGTATCAATACCTTCCTTATTGATCAATACAACGGAAGTGAATCAGATGGTTTCTTGTGATGTCTACTAAAAAAACCCTCTTCCTGAGATTCCTCAACCACCATGGGTAAAGCCAAATTGTCTCTGATATTAAAAAGTACTTCAATCAATTCAGGACCTTGCTCAAACCAACTATGTAAATTCTTCTCCTGATGTGGTGCTTTCTATCTCTCATCAGGTTGATGTTAGTACTCCAGCTGTTCAAGAATCTCCAGGGCATAACTTGATCCCTGGTGACTGGGTCCACATCAAGAAAAACATCTGCAAGTCTTGTCTGGAAGAGCGCAGGTGTGGACCCTACCAGGGGATCCTTGTCACGAACACTGCTGTCAAGTGTGCTGGTCTGCCGAATTGGATACACCCTCCAATAACAAGAGGGCAATGTACGAAGGGGAAGAAGCAGAGCCAACATCTGCCAATTACTCAAGGCCCCCGGGTTTGAGGTGTCTGATTCTTCAGAAGAAAATATGGAAGACCAGACCGAAGATCCGCAATCTCCATCGGATGAGCAGCATGCAGAGCCAGAGACTAATGGAAATGCGACCTTTCCAGGAACCACTTTGATACCAACAACTGGATTGAGAATACGCATTCCCCGGGACAGTGAAAACTCATGGAAGGCCGAGACTAGCCTTTCGCAGAAACTTCCCCAATGAGTGGAAGGTGGGGCAGAACAAGGAAGCTTCGCCTCAGAGAGTGAATCAGCCCTATTAGAAACAGAAATCTTGAGCACTTCCAAGGAAGGTTGGTCAAAAAGTACTATCACTAGAAAGAGACTGTTGAGGCCCAAGACGAGCCCAGAGACGATTAGGGAAGATAGTGAGTTAGAGGAACAAGAGCAACTGGACCAGATTGACATTACAGATGTAGGCTTGGAGTTGAGTGACATAAATCGACCTGAAAGAGAAAGAAAGATCAATCAAAAATATTCAGGACCAGACTGGACATACCATCACAAAGATCAAGTTCGACACTGATGACTGCTTGACTGACCTTGACAAGCCTCCCTGAGAACAAGTACTCATGGTGACAAAACCTCTTCACAGTGACAGCTGACCAAAATCCAAAGGATGAATACAAAGTTTGGATAAAAGTCAGAGGTCAATAGCTCCCTTAGGCCTCCAGCTAACGCAGAATAAAAATCCTGGTAGATTTCGAGATAGGGTAGAGAAGATAGGGCAATAACTAGAGGACTAAACCTTTACTTCCATTACAGCCATTACTTCTGAGGCCCTTCCGCCTCCCCCAGACACAAATTCCATGCTATCCTAATGAATAAAAACCCTCCCCTTGCTACTCCTCCTGTCATTAACCAAAACTCCAACCAATCGCATTTGTTAGTTGTGTATAGGGAGGGCGGGAGGGACTATGGCTGCAAGCGAGGGAAATAGACTCAGAGTATTGCAATTACAAGTGAGTAAGTTAGGCATTTCCTCTTGCTTGCAGCCATTACTTCTTAGAAGTAGCAAGCAAAGAACCAGAACAATTGATAATGCCTGCTGCACAAAGATAAAGATTTATTACAAACATTCACTTTACCAGATTCTTCTATTTCTTCATAGAAGACAGAACCTCGTAACCAAAGACATCATAAATGCATTGAACCTTCGAAAGTCTATAATGTTTAGAAAAGGTAAAGGAATTAGACCATGTAGCCACACGGCAAATCTCCTCAATAGTAGCACCCTGCAGTTCCGCCATCTTAGAAGCCATACTATGGGTCGATCTACCCTGAATAGACAATGGTGGAACCTGCCCCTGAACTTCATAAGCTTTTGCAATCAAGGACCTGATCCATCTGCTCAAAGTGGCCGTAGTCAGCTTTGATTCCTTCCTTCCTCGACCAAAAGTTACAAACAAAGACTCAACTTTATGAAATGGTTGAATGCTCTGCAAATAGATGAAGAGAGCCCTCCTTAAATCCAAGAGATGCAACCTACTCTCCTCCTCCGAAAAAGGAAAAGGAAAAATTTCTGGTAGAATCACTTTTTGCTGTTTGTGAAAAGGGGAGTTGATTTTAGGTGTGAAAGAAAGGACTGTGACTAACACCACCCTGTCAGAAAAGGTCTTGCAAAAAGGATACCTACAAGACAATGCTTCCAATTCTCCTAACCTCTTGGCTGATGCAATTGCTACCAAAAAACAGTTTTAAGGGTAAGCAACTGTAAATCAACATCTTCAAAAGGCTAATATGGAGCTTTAGTCAATTATTCCAAAACCATCATCAAATCCCACCAAGGAACGGGCCTATATGATCTAGGCAGGTATTATATTAGCCCTGTGAGAGATGGGACACCAGACCCTCTTCATCTGATAAATTCTTACATGGACCTCTAAGTGCCTGGATTGATGACCACTGGACTCTCATGGTGGCCAGCGTTAACCCCAACTGTGACCCATCCAGCAAAAGTTTCATAACCATGAGCAAACCAGTATTGTTTCCGAAACTCTATTGCATAACCCTTTTCGATTATGTTGAGCACCCATTTGTCTGTGACATCATGATGCCAAGCATCCAAAAAGTGCAGCAGCCTCCCTCCTAATGGAAGATTTCCTGAGGAACCATAATTGTCAGGACCATTATTGAACTGGACCCTTCTTCTTGGATACTTTCTTAGGAGAAAAGCGCCTGGGCTGGTACTTCTTCATGTGAACAGTATAGACTTAAATTCTCGACGGGAAGATGATCTGGATCTCATGCCCCAAAACCTCTTATAATCTGACTTTCCCTTGTACGGAAGAGTGTGCTTCCAGTCCTTGAAAGCCTTAGAAATCATTGCATTTAAATGATCCCCAAACAGCATTTTGCCTTGAAACTGAATTTTCATTAGTACTTTCTTTTCCACTTCTTCCGCTTTCCATTCTCTTATCTAGAGGTGCCATTTGGCTGCAATTAAGGTTCCTGAAGACATTGCAGTTGCCTTGACTACTTCCAAGGAGATATCTGCCAACAGAAGCACTTGTTGGTCCAAGCCAGCCAAAAGTTCCAAACACACGTAACCCTCCTGAATGGCCACCGCCAACTGATCAAAGTCTTTGATAACAGACTGAGCTGTATATGCTGCATATAAACTAGCCTTAAGGGCCAAATTATCTGCCACAAATGCTTTCTTAATGCCAGTATTCAGTTTCCTATCAGAAGGGTCAGTAGGAGAACAGTCTACAGGATTAATAGAAGTCTTGCCAATAAGGGTAGCCAAATTGGAGGCCACCTTAACATTGTGTAGAAGAGTATCATCACCTTCCAGGATGTAAAGTTTTGGTAAGAAACGTGGAACTGACACTTTATCCACCTTCTTCCACTCTAACAGAACCATGTCTTCTAATAGCGCCATGAAAAGGCATAGCCATGGCACAAGGCTTAGCATACTTCGGAAATAAGGCTTCCTCCTCATTATCCATTTGAAAAGGAGGAAAAACAAAATTCTAGCGCACATGAGAGAGGGTGCCCCTCATTTCTTTTTGGATACTTCCCCACTGAGGTAGACGGTCTAATTGAATCCGAAGAGTAAGAATCCCTGGATTTCCGAGTGCGAAAAGGCCTGCTAATCCTCCTCGTATTGGCAGAGGGCAAAGCTCTTGACACTGCTGCCTCAGTCATATCCTGCTCCTCTGATTGGGACAATAATGGAGGCAATGAACCAGAAGAAGTCCCAGTACCAACTGGCGCCTTAGCTGGAATGGGACCCTCATCATCAGAAGATGATGTGGAATAAATCACATGCTTCCTCTTTGCTGCTCGGTCCCCTGACATTCACAGCCGTCCTTATGCCTCTAAAATACCCCCATTAGCACTAAAGTCCCTCCAACAATACTTTAATAAACCCCCTCGGGCTCCGAGAGGCCTTTGTGAAAACATTGGAATGTTGCTCTGCGGGCCTTTACCGGCCCGTAGAAGCACAGAGCACTCCATTGTCTTCAATGGAGTGCTCCACATTCCAATGTTCTAATAAACCATAAATGCTGTCCCGAACGGGACATTTCCGACACTGCCAGGAAAGCCCTGCTTCCCACCGTCAGCCTGCCAGTACCATTCTGAGGAAGCGATCTCCAACAACCTTGAAACAGTGCCCTGGCCACCATGGATCCGCTTAACCCTTTCTAGGCATACCACACTGGCACAAACCTTCTCTGCCTCACAGAAGAAATTTTGAGCAGCACTGCTCCTCCGCCTGCCAGCAACAGGCTCCGCCGCCACCTGCCACCAGGACTCGTACTCCATAACTTACATTCTTCACGTCGGTTAGTGAGGCGGCGGCCCCGCCCTCACCGACAAACTCTGGCAAGGAGACACAGAAAGACAGGAAGAGTGGTGGGCGGAGGGGTTTCTATTCATCAGAGTGGCATGGGATTGGTGTCCGGGGGAGGTGGGAGGGCCTCAGAAGTAATGGCTGCAAGCGAGGGAAGGGCAAAAAGATAATGAATTTTCTAGAGAAATGGCTGAAAGTAACATATTTGACCAGAAATACTCGACTATGAAGGAATATGGAAGGAATTCTTGATGTTATGTGAATAGGAATGTTGTTCTGTATCAGCTTAGTAGAAATGTTGGCTACAATTTAAAACCTCCTCCGTTTGCCTTTTACCCCCATTTTTTTCCTACTTTTTATCACATTATTTGGCTTTTTAAGGCAATTGATTAAATTTCATCATCATGGTATTTGCATCTTAAATTGAGGGCTCCTGGGGGTGGCATTCATAGAATGTCCACCCCCGGGCAGCTTCGGGCTGATAGCACAGTCCAGGACGGTAAGCAGTCCTGATTGGCTGGCGGCTAGCGCGAGCTATCAGGAGCTCGAAATTATCGTTGCGCACACAGTTGAAGTGCGGTGTGAGGTAGGGACATTGTTTTGGTGGCGTCGCTTGTAAATTATTTATTATATTTAGCGCGTTAGCGCGAGGGTAGCAGCAGCTTCTGTCAGGGAAGCCCTGTGCTTGCTGTGTGAAGCCGGGAGGGATGATTTAATTGTCCCCGGCGTTTTGTTTGAGGCGTGGGTGGGCTTTGAGAGGCAGAAGAGAAAGGCAGCAAGCGGTGTGGCAGCAGCTGTTACTGCTTTGGAGGCTAGTGAAGGCTCCCCTGTCACCTCCCACAGAGTGTGTGAAGATTTAGTGATTTAGGCTCTAAATACCTCTGCCACTTCTAGTTTCCTCGGCTCTTCAAAGAGAAGGAGGGGCAGGCCTCGCACACGTGCAGTGCCAAGCTCTCCCCACTCAAAGAGAAGAGTAATTAAAGGAGCCAAACTGATTAAAAAGGAGAGTGCTAATTTTAAAGATAGCTCAAGTTCTCCCCCTAGTGGCCGGTTGGAACAAAAGAAAGTTTTCCATAGCCTGCAAAACAAAGAAGTGTTAAAAAAAAAATATATATATATATATATTTTTGGCAGAAAACGACAAAACACAGCAAATTCAAATATGGCAATTTCTGCAGAAAGGTGCGTGTCAGCTATGGTCTCGAGTGAAACAGGTGATATAGTTTGGCAGACAGGTCATACACCAATTAATTAGGAAAATTCAAGTAAAGTATTTAAACCAAATGCTGCCTTTTTAACTAATAATTCAGGGCGTGCAGAGCTAGATAAGGACAAAGAAGTTTCAGTTAAGATACTCAAAAATAAAAGCACCGGTCCTGTTAACATTGTTAATGACTCAGAATCAGAAGGGCAGTAGGTCGGGATAACTAAAGAAATTAACAACGAATAAGATTAGTTAATTTGAGGAGCAAAAAGGTTCCTGCGGCTACAAGTTCAAGCGTTTTGCGGTCCACCGAGGGAGAGATGCTGCCAAGCAAAATAAAGGGCAGTAAAGAAGTTTTGAACAGGCATCTAACGTCCTGCACCATAAGAAGCAAAGAAGGGGAGAATTTTCAGGCGAATTTTCCCACACCGATGGATCTAAAAAGAGCGTCACTCTATGCTAGAGCGATAAATTGGAAAGTATACGATGGTGGAATAGGTGACGGGGAATGTCCGAGTGGAAGTAGGAGGGGAGGAAGGGAGCAAGGTATTGGGGTGGTAGGCGAATTTCAGGGTGATGATGACTGAGTCTTTGGAAGAAGGGGAAATTGAGGATGACGGAACATTTGAAGTCACACAAGAATGGTCTGCGGGTAAAGGGGGTTTACTAAAAATGTCTCTAGAGGTTATTTTTCACAGGATAAAGAAAATGAAAGTTTTCATGGCAGACCAGGCGACAAACATCAATAATCGGTGAAGAAGAAGAGGCCAAAACGTGAGGCGATCGCTTCAATAGGAACAGGTACGGTCCAAAAAAGGATATCTAATAATAAGTTGTGTGTTGACAAGAATGTGGGAACAGAAAGTGGACATAAAAGTGTAAACACTGTTAACGATACAGCTAAGCAGGTGGTTAATGAAGGTGAGAATGGTGATGCTAAAGTTAAGGTTATAGGGAGCGCTGACAAGGTTGATAAAACAAATGGTGACACTACAATTAAATCGAATCTAAGACGTTTGCTCTACATGGGGTTATCAATGCCCTTGGGTTCGCATTCAAATAAGGCATCAAAGAAAAGATTTGGAAGGGAGAATTTATAGATGTTTTTCAAGCTCTTTCATAGAGAAATACAGTCAAAGGAAGGCTCAAGGTGAGGAAGCTTGGGAGTTGGCAAGAAGCCCAAGGGTGCCAAATAACATCGATTCATGGACATCGGTTTTCCTAATTTTTGCAAGTGTGTATTGCGGAAAGTTCCCTGAAATATCAGTGGCGATATTCGGCCCTGTCAGAACAGACCCACCTCGGGGGAGGTAGGCATGTGGAATAAAAAAAATCAAACAGTTGTATCTGGTGCCTGCTGGAACTTTAACAAGGGATACTGTCAGAGAAACCCCTGTAAATATAAACATGAGTGCTCCAGGTGTGGCAGAAAACATCCCATTCTGCAATGCTTCGGGGATCAGTTCAATTGTGGGGGTGTTAACCAGAACAGAGGGAGAGGCTATGCTTTTCAACCTGGGAACAAGGGGTTTTTACACCAATTATTGTTGAAGCTTTGTGCCATTGTTTAAAGTTTTTATCCTGAAACAAACGAAGCAACAATGTTGGAATGGGGGTTCAGAGAGGGGTTTAGGCCAGGTTATCAGGGGCCTAGATATCGTAGATTTGCTAAGAACTTAAAATCGGCAACGAATTTCCTCAAATTGTGAGAAAGAAGCTTTTCACAGAAGTAGGTGAAGGGAGGATGGCGGGTCCGTTTTGTGGCATGGCCACTACAAGATCTCATTGTTTCCCCTTTAGGCGTAATTCCCAAGAAAGCAGAAGGTGAATTCAGAATGATTCAGCACTTATCATGGCCTCAAGGTCTCTCCGTTAACGACTTTATAGCCAGAGAGGATACCATGGTCAAATTTGCTTCGGTAGATACAGCATTAGGCATGATAAGAAAGATGGGTGCAAAAACAGAACTGGCTAAATGTGATATCCAGTCGGCCTGTTGGCTTTTACCGGTACACCCATCAGATTTCTCCTTGCTGGGTATCTATTTTGAAAGAAATTTCTTCGTGGATAAAGCTCTTCCATGGGTTGCGCAATATCTTGCAAGCTATTTGAATCTTTTAGCAATTTTTTACAGTGGTGTTTCTCTTTTCGAACTGGACACACAGCAGTGACAAATTATCTAGATGATTTTTTATTTATGGGAACTGAAGGCTCTCAGCAGTGTGAGTTGGCATTAAGAGAATTTGAAGTGGTAGCGAAAGAGTTGGGAGTACCACTAGCCGAGGGGAAAAACTGAAGGTCCTAGTTGTCGTCTAACATACCTAGGCATTGAAATAGATACAGAAAAATGGAAGCGAAACTTCCGCACAAGAAATACTAGAACTGACAAGATTTCTAGAGTACGCAAAGAAAGCTCATAAGTTGACATTATCTGAGGTTCAATGCTTATGGGGCCATCTAAATTTCACTTGCAGAGTAGTGAAGGCGGGCAGAATATTTTGTAGACGTCTTAGTTTTTCCATGTCAGGTGTTAGGCTGCCACACCACAGAATCAGGATCACTGCTAGCATGAGAGCGGACTTTGAAGTGTGGCTAATGTTCTTTAAAAAATTTAATTGGGACGGGAAATGGTGCACAGAACAATGGCCAGCCAATTGGATTTCAGAGAAGAAAAGCGTTGCATTCCTTGAATTGTTCCAAGAATAGTTGCATTGGCTGTTGGGGGTAAGCAGTTAGCGAACAGGTCAGTGTTATTTCATGTTGATAATAGAACAGTAGTGGACTTGGTAAATGGTCAGAGAGCCAAGGACAAACAGTTACTGAAGCTATTACAAAGATTCATGTTAGATTGCTTAATGCTAACATTGTTTTCAAAGTCAGACATATACCGGGAGGTAAATAACATTGCAGATGCTCTATCTCGTTTTCGGTGGCAGAGATTCCGTGGTTTGGTGCCCGGAGCGGATCTGCAGAAGACTTGGGTGCCCAGTGAGGTATGGGATTTTGCACACTGAAAACTCTCTGGCAAACTCTCTGGCAAAAAGCACCAAATTAGCCTACAGGAGAGCATGGCTAGAGTTTTTAGATTCAGGTGCTTCTTATAGAGCTCACACCACTGAAGGTTTAATGAAACGTAGGAATTACATAATTAAATTCATCATGAACAACATAGAAAGGAACATTTCTTCTACAACAGTAGCAGGGAAATTAGCATGAGTGTCCTTTTACAGGAAGTTCTTTTGGGGATACGAACCCTCAGCAGGGGAAATGGGTAGGAGAATTCTTCAAGGATGGGCAAAAATGAAAAAGAGAGGACAATTTTAACGAGAACCAATCTCTTTAAAATTACTGTATAGCATAACAAAAGGTTTGCATGTAATTTGTTTTTCTGAATTCGAATATCATTTATTCAAGTTATGCATGATTTGGCTCTCTTTGGTGCTTTAAGAATTACTGAATTGTTAAGTAAAGCACTCAATGATGACCTCAAAGTTAAAAATGTTTCTCTTGTTAAAGATTCTATATGTATGTTTCTCGAACGTTCCAAAACGGATCAAGTTGGTAAGGGTGTCAGAGTATTTTTGCAACGTAGTAAGGGCAAATATGCCCTATAAGAACTTGGTCAGGGAGGCGCTACTTCACAATTTGTGTTCAGACATAAAGATGGCTCACCACTCAATGCTTCACAATTACTGTCAATCTTAAGGAAGACTTTCAACAGTTTGGGGGAAAACCCTTTCAATTTTGGTACCCACTCATTTCGAATTGGTGGGGCCTCAGAAGCTGCCAGGTGGGGGTTTTCTCTCAGCGATGTAAAGAAATTGGGGCGTTGGTCTTCGGTCTGTTGCCTAAGATATATTAGAGATTTAGATACCGACATACACGACCAAGTATATTAATTGTTATTTCTTTTCAGGCTCGGCGGCAAGTTTCTCATTGTCGCATAAACAAGTTTGGATAATTGGACATTCATTCGTTAAGTGGGCTGCAAAGCAAGCTGAGAAGAGTCATTTTGGAAAGAATTACGGTTTTCGTTCAGATGAGGTTTCTTTGGTTTGGGGAAAGCGGCATGAAGTGGGGCCAATTAATGCCTTTGATGAGTGAATTGTCTTTTAAGAATAAACCTGAAGCCATTTTGATTCACCTCGGAGAAAATTACTTAGTGCAGCTCTCAAGTTTAGGGTTGGTTATGGAAATTAAAACTGATTTAGAAATATTAGCAAAAAGTTGGGGCAAATCAAAAATCATTTTGACAGCGTTGATGCGACGCTGAGTCTGGAGAGGGGCTGAGAGATTCACGGCAGTAGAAAGAGTGAGAAGAAAAGCGAATAGGGATTTACACCGTTTTTGTTCAATTAATAGTTTTATTGGTTAGCACATAGTGAAATTACAAAAGAAGACTATCAATTTTTCCGGTATGATGGTGTACATCTATCTTTTATTGGCAATAAGATTTACATTTTGAATAGAAAAGAAATGATTACAAAAATTATACAGGGAAAAAGCCTGGTGTTGATGATAAGCTGTTGGGCGACAGCTTCAAAATTCATTAGTGGTCAGGAATAAGTTTTTTCGTTTCCCTCCTACCTCCATTCTTCCCCCCCTTTTTGCTATCCTCTCATTCCTCCTCCCTCCCCCCTCCACCACCCCTCCTACCCTAATCAATAAAACTTTATCACTTAGCAAATAGAATTCTACTGGTTTCATTTCACTCTGGCTAAGTCCATTGTTTTCATCATAAGTTCAGGATATTTGAAAGAAATAAGTATTTCACCTGTTTGGCGACAGCGTGTGTTTGTATATAACAAAGATATCAGAACAAAAGTTGAGGATATTTTGTATATTTGAATGAAATAAGTATTTCACCTGTTTGGCGACAGCGTGTGTTTGTATATAACAAAGATATCAGAACAAAAGTTGAGGATATTTTGAATATTTGAATGAATAAAGTATTTCACCTGTTTGGCGACAGTGTGTGTTGGATATAACAGGATATCAGAACAAAAGTTTTCGTTATTAGTAAGTAACTGGGGGACAGGAAAAACTCCTGGGTCAGGGTTTTTCCTGGTGGCAGAATTGGAGGAGATCAAGACAGGCAGGAAGGGTTGGGGGCCATTCTGAACAGCTTCGGACAGAGGGAAACAGGGGAGCGAGGTAGGAGGCAAGAGGTAGGCAGGAGACGTAGATAGGGGTTGGGGAGGAGGATTAGTCAGAACAATGTTGGGGAAGTTTGTGTGGGGAATTGTTTTACGGGTGGGGGGTGATAGAATTGAATATGTATTAGTGAGGCCTGATTATGATATATGTACTAAATGAGAATGCTTACCTGTCCAATAAAGCGGCCTTTTACCCCACATTGGCCTGAGGATGTGCTTATTGCCCGATGAGGGCTCCTGGGGGTGGCATTCATAGAATGTCCACCCCCGGGCAGCTTCGGGCTGATAGCACAGTCCAGGACGGTAAGCAGTCCTGATTGGCTGGCGGCTAGCGCGAGCTATCAGGAGCTCGAAATTATCGTTGCGCACACAGTTGAAGTGCGGTGTGAGGTAGGGACATTGTTTTGGTCCCACCCACCCACCCTTAGAAGAAGTATCGTTCAGCGAGGGCAGTATATTCACAAGACTAGCGAATTCTTGGTGGTTGTCGCTTGGACAGGTGGCAGAATTGGAGGAGATCAAGACAGGCAGGAAGGGTTGGGGGCCATTCTGAACAGCTTCGGACAGAGGGAAACAGGGGAGCGAGGTAGGAGGCAAGAGGTAGGCAGGAGACGTAGATAGGGGTTGGGGAGGAGGATTAGTCAGAACAATGTTGGGGAAGTTTGTGTGGGGAATTGTTTTACGGGTGGGGGGTGATAGAATTGAATATGTATTAGTGAGGCCTGATTATGATATATGTACTAAATGAGAATGCTTACCTGTCCAATAAAGCGGCCTTTTACCCCACATTGGCCTGAGGATGTGCTTATTGCCCGAAGAATGATTGTTACAAGTTGAGTTTATTTGGATTTCATTGTTTATTTATTTATTTTTCATCTATGTTTAATTTTAATCCATGAGAAAATAATAATAAAATAAATGCAGCTGTACCTAATAGTTATTTTTAGGTGACAAATATGCCCACAACTCAAACGCTTATGTTGATTGCAGAGTTTTTTGGGAAGGTAGCAGTTGCTTTATGCCGATGTCACCTTCATGTCTGTACTGGGCATCATCCGGTAGCACGTGACTGACTGTCTGCGATAGAATGCTGGTGCACCGTTAATCTGCCCTGAAACGCCTGCGGCGGGAAACATACATTTCAGCTGAGGAAACCCTCGAGCCCTCTCATTCCACCGCTCGGCCCACCAGTGCACAGTGTGTATGCATAGTTCACCTCCTAGGACTGCAGTTTGCGGCTCTAACTTTGAATTTCCATTTCAATCTGTTCCCAGCCACATCCAATATGGTAATCATTTCTCAGGCTAAAGTCAGTCAAATGCAAAAGGAAGCAAGTGGGGAAATGAGCAGATGCTCGACGTCGTTTGAAGCTGCAGACACGCACGAGCCACAGATGTGAGGAGAGCGCTGCGCGCGTGTTTAGTAGGAGCTTCCCTTTGGCATGTCAGAGCAGCGCAGTCAGGGCACATAGGTCTCTTAGCCCTAGTGAGAAATCGGTGCTACCCAAACCTTGTTAAAGCTGTTAGGGTATCATTTGCTTGGAAGCAGGTTTTCGAACTCATGTAGGCTACTGCACTGTGGCGTAAAGCAAACAAGAAAAAAATGGTGCCCCCTAACTCCCCTCCTCCACCGCACACATGCCATGGCTGAATGGGGGTCCTCTAGAGAGCTGGCCCTTCCCCTGCCTCTCCCCCCACCCCCCGCACCGTAGGGCCTTGTGTTATGCCCCCGTGGCTGCTAGTTAGAGAGACCGATACGTGCACCACCAGCACCAATGCAAGTCAGCTGCCCTCACTCAACGTTAATTGGCCTTTTGTTTTCTATATTTGAATATATTTCATTTTACTTTTTTAATAAAAAATAGATTCGCTAAACTAACACGTAGACTGTATTTTTCAGTATTCGTGTACACTAAAAAAGCAATACATTATTAAATAACAACATTAAAAAAATCTCTACCAGCACGCAAAATAATTGTGACTTTACTTGGCAGGAATATTCGCCTGTGGTGCCAATGATGTGGACTCTTGCCAGCTGTAAATCAAGCAGGCGACGTGCACTCATTTCCAGTTGCCTATCAAAACCCCGTGAAGACGATAATAATTTGCCATTCATTCACTGTGCAAATCCGATTCAGACGCACACTGACGCGCAACCGCGAAGCACGCGGCATCTGTTCGGCATCCTAGGCGAGATGGGCAGTTACACCAGCTCTGCTCACCCCACTTAGGAATACGCATCGGGGTTTGATCTACATTAATCTCTGACCTGTGGCGCAAGGCACCGTCGTTTAGATATTTATTTATGCCTGACAGGTGGTCCTGATGAGCTTTGACAAGTTATTTAAAATATCCCCGAGTAAAAGATTTGCCTCTTACGTGCAGACTTGCAACAGATCGCGTGTTAACTGGTAAATGTTTCACGCTGGTTTCTTCCGAGTTGTGAATAAATAAACCATTTAGAAAACTGAGTACATTTCCTATACAACATACCATATGTTTTTCAATTTGCAACTCGTGTTGCATAATTCTCTGAGGGAAAGCAATAAACCATATGTAATCAGAGAGAGCTTCAGAATATAAAGTTTGGTAATAATAATACATTTTAAAAAATGCCACCCAATCCCATTATGGGAACCCAAGTGTGAGACTGAAGCCGAGATTATCACTAGTTTATTTTTACCACTGAATCCTTTTAGTTATTTTTTGAATATTTAAAAAAAAAAAAATTATTTATTTTTAATGATAGTTTATGTTATTGTAATAATTTTTTTTTGTGTGATATATAAATTGACAAAGAATAGCATCAGTGTTTTTTTCTGGGTGGTGGAGTGGCAACGTTTGACTAGTAAACAAAATTAGCCTGGGCACCAAAAATAAAGGGGCACATCAAGATCCGTAACACTGCTTGAGTAGTACATGTGAGGCATTTTTTTGGGCAAAATATGTGGCAAATAGAGCATTTTGTTAGTGCACGGTCCAACTCTCAAAATTTCTATCCAGTTCTGGAGAACTGTCCTGGTCTAGTGTGCTGTACACTTGACCATTTACATATTTCCTTAAAAAAAACGTGAGGGAGTACCTTCAAGCATCCCCATAAAATGTCTAGATTGTACCAGATTTCGACTGTATTACTGTCCCAATAGTGTTTTAAAATAACCATTTGCCACACCTATTACTACAATTTTCATGGTGGAGAGCCCCCAACCCCCTGTCAACATATCGGTTAAAATGTTCCAGTTTGGTTCAATATTGCATTTATATCACACAGAAGGGACAGAGGAGATTTAAAGACCTGCAAGGGTTGACTCCCCTACTCAATACATGTACAACAAAAAGAAACTCTTGGGTCTATAGATACTGCTATCGTAGCTGGAGACCTAGCCGTAGTGGAGTATCCCTTTGAAAGGACGGTTTCCCTCATCCACCATAGGTGGTATGCTTCATTATTGGGAACCTCCTCCTAGTGTGACGCCTACTCACAGTACGGGCTACAAACCCCTCTCTCACAGGGAGGAGCTCAGAGAGGTTTTTTGAAACAAGAGGTATAATAAATACCAAATGATGAGCTAGGGGTGGAGAGGGCAGCAGAGCAAAGGGAAAGTGATAATTAAACCTAGCTACAGGGCCTGCAAGTACCTTTATTAGTGCGTCCCTGGGCCAGGATTAAAAACAGAGCACTGTGGGGAGTGATTAAACCCCCTTTTGGTGTCAAACAAAGGTCGCCATGTTTCAGCCTATAACCCTCCTCAGAGGTGTTGCAGCTTTCTTCAGGAATTAAATTTAGTGCTGCTGCTCATTGTTAAATGAAATAAATAAAATTAATTAATACATTTTTTTTTAATTTAGATTTTTTTAAAGTTATTTCATATTTTTTAAATTTTAGTTTTCTTAATGCTGGGGTTTATGTAATTTGGGCTGCACATTTTTTATGTGTAATATATGGCTTACACATTTTATTTGGTGGTTGGGCGCTTAGTACTTTAATGTTATTTTCTTTTACTATAAAGTGTTTTGTCTTTAAAAAATGGGGTACATTTATTTAGGGTGTTTACAATTTAAAATTTGAAAAATAAATTTTCTACATAAATGTCATAATACTTTTACATTTTTTTGTTTGGTTTGTAGTTTGTTTATTTGACTGTTATATATTTGGGGGTTCTTTAAAAATAAAAAATATATTACATGTGAACCATAAAAAGTAAAATGCGTACTTTATTAAAACTATTTTGTTTCAACACCACCATTACCCTTTTCTAAAATTTAAATATTTTTGTTTGACTAAAGTAAGAATAATACATTTCACCACCTTTCCCCAATCTATACACTTGCCCAATATCTCTGGACTGAAGTTAAAATAATACATTTATGCACTTCTCCAATTTGTCAGACTGGAGTTAAAATAGGAGTTAAAATATTAAATCATAACTCCTCTGTATTATTCACTTTCTCCATTTTTGTTGGATTGGAGTGAGAATAGGAAATCCCTCTCTTTAATTTACATTCTTTACTTTCATTTACATTTATGTACTTTTCCCAGTGTGCTTGGATTGGAGTTGGAATAGTAAATCAGATACCACACCTTGGTTTAGGCACAGTACTAAATGATTGTAGAGCCGGCATTAGAAAACTACGTGCCTAATTATGGGAACCTGTGGTGGCGGTCCCTAGATCGCTAGACTGGCAGTCCACTCGCCGTTTTACAACTACGGCAGTGGGACCGCTAGAGGACCACTGCAACCACCGGGGATCCCTGATCCCCCAGCGGTGGCGCAGCGGTGGGAGGCTGTAATATGCTGGCGGTGCCTCTGCTGCACCGCCAAGCATATTAAGAGTTTACTCACTGTGACCCTTTTCATGTTGGTGAGTCCGCCATGAAAAGGGTGGCAGGAAGAAAACTAAGGGGGCCCGACAGGGCCCCCTGTTGCCTCTGTGCATGCCATGAAAAGGGTGCCGGTGAGGAAACTAAGGGGGTCCTACAGGGCCCCCTGTTGCTTCTGTGCACAGGGGTACATGCAGGGGGGCACAGGATGTGCCCCCTGTATTTTTGCACCCCTTGTTCCTGCACGGACAGAAATGCACAGCATTGTGCATTTCTGTCCATGCAGGAACGGGCTGAGGCGCTCCTACGGCAGTGCCTCTCTAATGCTCTCCTGTGAGCTTTAGGAAGGCACAGCTGTGGGACAGTTGCCGCAGGACCGCCCGCCAGGATTAGAACTTGTAATCCGGTGAGCGGACTGATTATGGGTTTGGCGGTCTTAGAGCGTGTTGCCGGCGTGGAAGCCCACTCCAAGATCGCCAAGCTCATAATCAGGCCCTAAGTCTCACCCCATTTAGTTATGCAATTTCTCTCAAACTTTAGTTGGATTGGGGTTAGACTAGTAAATCCTATCCATTCAATTATTGTACTTTCTCCAGTGTTTGAATGACAAAAATATAATTCCACAAATATTGTGGAACCGAATATCGACCAAAAACAGGTTAGAATACAGTTTTTTATATATATACTGACCCCAACATAAAATACATTTTAAAATTTGTTAACAATCAATAAATAAAAGAAGTTCTAAGCTGTAATTGAAACTATTTTGTATTTAAAATACTAACAGTAAAAATAAATTGAAATTAACCAGTGCGTGCCAACACACACATACGCACATATATTGTAACTAATTAAAATTTTAAAATAAACATATTAAAGTTATTGTGTATATAATACTTTAAAGTAAATAGTAAAACATTCTATACATATATACAAAACATAAAATAACATTGTAACAATTAAAATAAATTCGAAAAATGTGAGTAACAGTAAAATAAAAAATGTACATTAAAAAACAATAATTAAATAAAGTAATATAATAAATATTAATAGATGAAACACATTTAAAAACACTTTTCTAAAAACAAAAGAAAGATTCTAAAAAACAAAACATTAACAAATTAAAAAACAATAATATAACAAATAATTAATGTAAAATCAGTATAAACAACAGTTCAAAAAATATTTGACTTTGATGGAGTAACATTTACTATTCCCAATCCTATTCTCAGCAACAGTAAGGAAAATATTGGAATTCAGATGGATTATATGTACCACTCCAAGTCAAAATCATTTTGTAGCAAACAATTAAACACATCAGAAACACAAGATATTAAACCAGGTTATATGTAAACAATACACAGGACATGTATTAAAAACAAAAAACTTAAATAACGAAATAAATATAATGAATAAAAAATAATTAAACTAAAATCACCTTTCTACATACAACACAAAAAAGCAAAAACGCCAAAAAATCAACTAAATAAAAAAATGTAAATCTAAATTACTCTTAAATAAATTTGAAAATAAATTGCTTTTACTAATATTTTTATAAAAATACCTACTAATTAATTAATAAATAATTAATTCAAACAAAACAACAAATTTACCTAATAAGTGAACAATTACAATGTGACAATTAAATATAATCATAAATTAATTAAAAACATATTATAACTTTTATACCTTCTTACCCTATTCCCACAAAAAAACAACACATTAGTAAAACCAATATTAATTTAAAAAATATAACAATTAAAATATACATTCTTATTTTGAAATTAAAATTAAATAAATAAAAAAATAAACAATGCAACACTTTTTATAATTATTAATCAATTAAATAAATAATTTTTAATGAAACATTCACAAACAATATAATACAAATGATATCATTTAATAAACTTCCCACCCTGTTTCTCTACAAACCAAAAAAGCTGCAGGTAAAATATAAATTACTTTAAAAAATGTATAAATTAAAATGTATTGAATATGAAAAAATTAAGCTTAATTTCATAATATGAACATTTAACAATTAAACCATTTACATAAATAAAAATCAATGTAATATTTGATTTTCAATCAAAATTATTTAACAATAAAATTAATATTATTATAATTGTATTCATTTTCCTCCCTACTTCCCCACAATACAATACCATTTATAAAGCGGGCAGCTGCTCCCAAAGAGGCGTCCCGGCGCTAGTAGCAAGAGTCCGATATATCATAGAAAAGATAACCCAACCCTATTCAGGTCCTCACCAAGCAAGAATTAAAAAGCAAAATTTTTAGATTCCTTCTAAAAGCAGTTTCAGATGAACTGAGGTGCAGACTGAGAGGAAGAGAATTCCAAAGCTTAGGAGTGAGGAAGACAAAAGATCTCCCACCTCTCCTAGCCTTGCTGATCCGAGGCAGCTGAAGACATTTTTGATTGTTAAATATCAATTATCTAACTTGATGGTAAAGCTTGAATCTGTTACTTAAGTAAAGGGGACCTTTTTGTTCAAATACTCTAAAGGCAAAAGTTAATACATTGAATTGGATCCGCTTGGTTGCAGGTAATCAGTGAAAAAGCCGTAAATAAGGAGTTACAGCAACATGTAGCGGGATCTTCAGGATGAGACGGGCAGCAGAATTTAGAATAGTTCGAAAACACTGAATTAGATCTGCTGGTAGATCCAAATATAGACTATTAGCATAATTCAATTTTGACTTCACCTTGGCATGAATAGTCTTACGCTTGTCTTCAGGAACTAAATGTAGCATCCTATTTAGAGACCTAAGCGCAGACCTAAGTGTAGCAAAGCAATTGGCAGAAATAGCCTTAATTTGGGGTTCAAACGTAAGGCTGAAATCAAATTTGACACCCACGTTTCTTACAGTTGGAGTTGGTAGAGGGGAAACCCCTAGATCAGTCAGCCATCAGTTGCTGGAATCAGAAGTGATCTTGGTGCCAAAAAAAGGATCTCAGTTTTTTCAGAATTAAGATTAAGACAATTGTCACTCATCCATTCTACAACTGGCATAACCTTGTGGCACACCACACTCTAAAGGTTTGCAGGAACAGGTGTAAAGGGATAGAAAAACTGCCTGCAACCTATTTTCAATAAAAGATTTAAGCCAGTACAAGGCTTGTTCTCGGAGTCCAATCCTACTAAGCCTCTCAAGGAATATATGATGCGAAACTGTGTAAAATGCCAAAGACAAGTCAAGTAAAACTACCATTGCGGAGGAGCTCTGGTCAAGATGTTCCTTAATAAACTCAGTCACCTCAAGTGAAGCTGATTCGGTGCTGAATCCTGATCAGAATCCAAATTGAGAGTCATGTAACAAATGGTTAGACTCTAGAAAATGGAAGATTTGCCTGTTTATTTGGTTAACTTCTCCTGCAATTTAGCCAGTGTCGTCAGAAGTGAAATAGGTTTAAAGTTAATTAATACCTTAGAGTCCGCATTCAGTTTTTTAATGAGGGAAACAGAAGAGTCTGTTTCCAACTCCTAGATACTAAAGCGAGTTCCAAAGAGCAGTTAATCAGTTTATTCAAAATAGGGTACACAAGTGCAGTGCTTATTTTGTGCCAGTGGTTTCCGGTGCTCAGCAACGGCACTTATTTAACAGGGCCGGGGCTATTAAATTTTTCTCCCCTATGCGATGTGCCCAGTAGTTATTAAAAATAAATGTACTACCTACCTGTCCTGTCCTCCCTTGGTCCGGATACATGTCTCCCTGGTATGTCCAGTGGATGGGCCACCCAGGTACAGGCATGATGACTGCATCACATTAGTGATGTCAGTAGTGCATGCCTGCCTGAGCATGTCACTCCCATTGGTTAATTACGGTTGAGGGTGGGGCGGGCTGATGGGTGCAGTGAGCTGGGGTCAAGGCAGGCTGGGTCCTGGAAAGTTCAGGTCCATCTCAGCCTCAGGACAAACTTCATGCAATGTCAGTTGTTTTGAATTGCGGCATGTATTGGAGTAGATGCTATTATTATAACGCCCACAGTTTCGAGGGCTGGGGTTGCTCGACCACAGTTAACACATAAAGAAACACTGAGGGGGATATTCACAAGGACTTATCTCCGATTTATCTCCACCTTAACTCATCAAAAGTGGAGATAGATTTATCACCCCATTCACAAGCGGGTGCAAACTGCAGACATCGCCAGTATTCCCGAGATAACTGCCCCAAAATTTAACTCCACGGTGGACACCACCAACTAACCCTAATGAGATGCAGAGTAGGCGTTCCCGTGCAAAAACACACGAAAAAACCACAACACCACTTTCACAACGAACTGCCAGATCCGCGAAGCGAACCAAAAACAGGCGATAAGCCGCGGTAGCACCAGGGATTTAACACCTGCTTTTTGCTGGTGCTAAGCAGGACGACTACCCACAGCATGAAAGGGAGCCCAGCCAAGAGCCACACCTGAAGACCCACAGATGCCATGGAGACAATGATCATGCAGCTCCGATACCCATGAGGGCCACAACACCCACCTCCACCACCCCCAGCCCTCCCCCCCGGCCCCCCCCGGACATACACATACCCTGCACGACACAAGAGCCACAAAAAGCGCATGATGATGCACATTGCCAAAAAAAAACACACATGTGTGGCCAGAAGAACGAGAAACAGTCACACAGCACTGAAGTAACAACCAAAAACTTTATTGAAATAAAACACAAAACACCAATGCGGAAGACTCCTGTCGGGTCCGTCAGGGACAATCTCGACGTCACAGCCTGGAAAATAAAGCACAAAATCAGAACGTGTGTCATGCGCACATCAAAGGAGCGAGACACAGAGAAACAGAGAAGGAAAGAAAGGCAGAGAGAGAAAGAGAGGGAAGGAAAGGAAGGGAGAGAGAGAGAGAGAAGGATAGGAAGGGAGAGAGAGAGAGAGAGAGAGAGGGAAGGAAGGGAGAGAGAGAGTGAGAGAGAGAGGGAAGGAAAAGGGAGAGATTGAGAGAGAGAGAAGGAAAGGAAGGGAGAGAGAGAGAGACACCGCCGCCCCTGCGCACCCAGGCCCCACTGTTCACCTGCTGCCACCGGTGTGTCTCCTACCACGTGCCGGGATACACTGCAAGCCACCAGGTCTGCAATCTGTAATCAAGGCCAGAGTCAATCATGGCAGAGTCCATCACACAGCACAGGGCAACAATGCATGTCCGTCCCTGCGCACGCATGCAGCCGCACCCCACCCCCTCCCGCCGGCCAGCGCTGGCTGTCCGCACTTGCGCACCCCGGGCCCACTGCTCACCTGCCGCCAACGGTGTGTCCACCAGTGGGCACACCACGTGCCCGTGCAAGCTCCAGGCCCCGGTCCCGCCACCATGGCATGGTCCACATCATGCAGACCCACCCCGCGGCCCAGCAGGTCCCACACATGACGCTGAGTCCTGAGTCATCAATGGCGGAGACCACATCAGTGCACACGTCATCATCGCAGGCTGCACACCCGCTCAGCTATTCCGGTGCCAATAACCCTGTGCAATGCCAGTCTGCGCCACGTGGTGGTAGGCCCGTGACGGGCGCAAGGCTTCGGGTGCCACTAACCCTTTGCAACGCCAGTCAGCGCCACGTGGTGGTAGGCCCGTGACGGGCGCAAGGCTTCGGGTGCCACTAACCCTGTGCAACGCCAGTCAGCGCCACGTGGTGGTAGGCCCGTGACGGGCACAAGGCTTCGGGTGCCACTAACCCTGTGCGCAACAAGTCATGGGCCCTTTATGATTGAGAACCCTGGAGCGTCCATCATCCAGTCACCACCGGCAGAGGGGAATGTGACGTTGTCGGCCCCTTATATTGGCAGGGTCACATGGCCTGTGATGCCTGTGCCGGATGGGTGTGGTGTGTGTGCAAACCTGCCCTCAGGGAGTGGCCGTGACATGCTGACAACTAGACCAGTGACCTGCACACCACCAGCGAGTACGCCTGCGACAGGTAGCTATGTGTGCCCCCCCCTCGGAGCGTAAGCGGAGTGGCCTGGCGTAGGCCGGACCAGCGCAGGGCTTGCAACAATGACTCGGGGGGCTCTGGGCGTGGTTCAGTCCATGTCCGGACAAGGAAGTGACTAATGCGTGTGTCCCTGTTGTGGTGTCCACAGCACCCGGAACACAATAGGCAATGTAGCACACTGTGACTGGCATCCCACTAGATGAGCATCATTGACATAAGGGAAATTACTGTCCCTACATTCATCCACACATTCATACATGAATGATAAAAGACATGACACAGCAGTGAGTTACTGGATGTTTATTGCACATCCAGTGGAGTTTTGCAGCTGGAGCGGTACAGGGCCATGCCAAGCACACTCACAATATGGGCCCGTGGAGGGCCAGCCAGAGTCCATCCGTGGATGACAAGTACTGTGGAAGAGGAAGGGTACAGTCCGCAGTCTGGTCGCCGTGTCATTGGCCATCAAACAGGATATGGCAGTCCATGTCGCGGTCCAAGGTGAGTGCAGCGGAGTGTATCGGGGGTCAGTGGAAGGTCATGGGGCCATGTGCGGCACCAAGCAGCAACAGGCCAGGTGGCGGACATGAATGCTAGTGCCTCCTTCTGAACTCAAGCCCATCCACGTCCTCGTCCTCGGATGTGTGCTCTGCCCCACCTGTGGGTGTTGCAGTACCGGCTGCGGCACTGTGTGCCACTGACAGATATGGGGCCGGAGGAGGATTGTCGGCCGCACTGTGTGGCAGTGACACATCAGGTGACGGAGTGGATATGCCTGCCGCACTGGGAGGCACTGACACACCAGGGGGCGGAGATGTGGATGGTGTGGGGGCAGCAGCATTCATCTGCGCCACGCCTTGTGGCAGCAATGCCATGATGAGGATCTGCAGGGCCTGGTAGATCCCAGCTACATTTTGCTGATGTGCAGAGGGGGCTGCCATTCTTTCCACCTCCATCCGCACCATGTCCTCCATGAGCCTCCGCATGTGTGCCAGCTCACGGCTGGGATCGCTGGAGCCACTCTGAGCGGACAGGTGTTCTTGTCTCCGAGTCATGACTCCAGCGATGTCAGCCAGGGCTCGTTGGAGACCATGGAGCGGGCCATGGGTGTACGTTAGGGACTGGAGCTGGTCCCTGATGGGACCTAGACACCCATGGATGGCGTCCAGTTTGGTAGCTATGAGGTCGAACCCCACCCGCACCTGCTCAGCCGTCTCCCTCTGGCCCTCCAGCACACGGCGTTGGAAGGCCATGTGTTGTTCCTGGGGGTCTTGGGGGACTGCCGGGGCTGTGGGTGCCTCCTGCTGGGTGGTTTGGGGAGTGGGTGGGGTCTCCTCGATGCAGCTGGGCTGCCCTGATCCTGGAGGTGATTTGCGGATGATGTCGATGATGTCTTGGAGGGCTTGGGTGTCGATGCTGGGGGTGTCCTCCTCGTCATCAGTGAAGAGTGGCTGGGACTGCTCTGCAGGAGATGTTGACGGTGCCCCTGCAATGTGAAGGGGAGATGGTATATTACAATGTGTCCGCATGTATGTAGCCGCATGGTACAGGTTCACATTCAGACAGCATGGCATTGTACATTGTGACAGTCTGTGGATCAGGGCCATGATCCAGAGTCATTGTGGGTGTGCACTGTGCTCTGCTTGATTGTGCATGTGTGCCATTGTGGCCATCTCCCCCCGTCCCCCCAGTACCTGGTGGTCACTCACCCTGTTGCGGTTGTGTTGTGTCCTGTCGAGCAGTGTCCGGTCCCCCGACTCCGGCCACAGTCTCCACACTGATGACTGTCGACACCAGCTCCTCCATGTCATCCAGCTCCAGCTGTGGCGCAGGGCTCCCACCTCCAGTCTGCATTTCTGCCTTCTGGTTGGCTGCGAGTTTCTCCTTGGTCTTGCGCTTGATGTCAATCCATCGCCTCTTGACCTCGTCCATTGACCTCTTGTGCTCTCCGACGGCATTCACCTTGTCCACGATGTCCCGCCATATTCCATGTTTGGTGCCCAATTACACATTGGAGGTGACGAACAGTTGTTGATGGTGTTTCATCACCTCCGTGACCAGGATCCTGTTTTCCTGTGGACTGAACTTCGTCTTCCTCTTCTTCTTGTCCTTACCCTTCCCTGTCCCCGAGGTCCCAGGCTGGTCGTCCGGGGTGCTTGTGGGGTTGCGCTCGTCCTCTGCGCCTGCTCCGGCTGCCTCCATGGTGCTTGGGTGTTGGTCATTTTGTGTTTGTGTGTTTTTTCTACTTTTATAGTGATTTTTCCCACCTGCCATGTGTGTATTGCAGGCCTGGCGCTGCTTATCGCTGATTCACTCATCACGCTTTGGCCCATCGCATGTTTTTTCGCGTTGAGGTTTGTGTTTTTATCACCGTCGCGGTTGTTGTATCGCGGACATTGTCTGCGTTTTCGGCGGACTATCGCATGGTACCGCCGTGTTGTGAATTCCACGTTGACACGGGGTTATTTTCCCGCGATAGGCTGCGATGTGTAAAGTTGCGTTAAAATTTTTTGGAGATGTTTAGCACACGTTCTTGTGAATATACCCCTGAGTTGGCTACCAATAATCTTATGTAGGTGGAGAGCGCAATCTTTAGATCACGGCTTGCAATTCCGATTGGGCTAGCTCACCTTTCATTCTTTCAAGGCAGATGCATTCAGTTTAGTAATAATAACAACTGTTATTTAGAGCGTTATGACATTTGTAAACTACTCTATATAAAATATATTATCATTTGCCAATGGAATAGCTTCGTTTTTCTCAGCTCTGGCTGCAGGTCACAGGTTCTTGTGAGGACGAAAAATGAGCGAAGGAAATGGGACTAGATGATAGATGCTTGGTTAAAATGGGACAACATCTATCATAAGTGTTCAATAAATGGTGCTAAGGTCGGAGTAATGAAAAAGTGCGTAGCTTACTGTTTTAACAGCTTGCATGGCATACTGAACTGAATTCAGCTGAAGCAGGCTAAAAATTATTAATTTTAACTTTTGCAAAGATGATGCATGTGGCCTGGGTCAGCCAACCAAAACACATTGCTGTCACTGTCAGACCTCGCCTCGGTGTGCACAGCACTGCAGCACAGCACTGTATAAAAAACTGCCAGCACACACC
This sequence comes from Calotriton arnoldi, assembly GCA_963921515.1. Lineage (NCBI taxonomy): Eukaryota > Metazoa > Chordata > Amphibia > Caudata > Salamandridae > Calotriton > Calotriton arnoldi. Next base: position 988,751 of record CAWUFW010001883.1, read on the forward strand.
GGCACCATAATTGCTGTGCTGCGTGCGAGTGGCAGCATACAGGCAGCAACTCACTGGGTAGGGGGTAGCACTGCAGGAATGGCAGGCTAAGCTGAACTTTAGACGCCCACCCCGCCTGTTCAAAAGATTTGAGCATGACACACGACAGTGAGTGACTGGATGTGACCAGAGCAGCCAACATCACATGATTACATTTCCACTACACATTGTACATGCTGCGTGGTGCGTGGCGCTACGTGGTCTTCATGGTGGAGAGCTAAGTGGGTGTGAGAGTGTATGGTGTCATGTACAGTGTAAACTGCACGTGCGTCGACTCGTGCGGTAGGATAGGACCAATTTGCCAGCGCCAGCGGTCTGCGCCTGTAAGTGCCTCCGAAGCTGCAGATCACACGTGAGACGAGTAGTAGTCAGTCAGTATAATGTATCAATAATGTCTTGTTCTCTGCGGTGGGGCCAGACCGGGGCTGCTGTATTCAGGTCAGGGACCTGGGGTCGTGAGACACGAGCCATTATGATATTGCGACTGACTGCGAGCCTGCGGCCCTGGGAGTGCATTGCATGCCATTGATGTTTCTTTATTACTGATTGGAGGGTCCAGTCTCTCTAATGGAGAGGCGAGGCTGGCCGGGTGTCCTAAAATGTCTGTGTACTAGAGTAACGGTCATATTTGGTGAAACTAAGCCTTGTGTGGAAGTAGTATGATCAAAGTCCCACAGGGCTAAGGACCATGTGATTAATGTCCCTCTGGTAAAGGTCTGGTGCTAAGACATACAGGTGTAGTAAAACAGGCTGACAAATGCCAGTGTGGGAAAGTTTCCAGTGGAAGGATTAAGTTCCATCCGTGTGGTAAAGAGCCGGATGTGTGGCAAATGCCTATGTGGTAAAGTAAGTCACTGGGTTTGGGTTAAGTTCCTACGTCGTAATTGTGTGCGAAACGGCTGAGTACCATGACTTGTATTAAAACTGTCTTGTATGATGGATGGTTCCTTCCATGTGATAAATGTTTGTGTGGATAAAAGTTCCCTTGTGCTGTAGGGTCCCACTTAGTTAAAGTGTATTTCGAGTGTTGTGAAGTGTTATTGTCCATCAGACTGGTGTCGAAGCACTACATGCGCCTCAAGGCGCTGGGATCCACTGTGTCCATGCAGTGACACTGACAATGCACACATTGTTCCTCTGAGACTGACCTCAAAGCACTATGTGCTTCACAAGGCTCTACCAGTGAAGTGACACACACCAATTGTTTCTCCACAGCCCGGATCTGTAGCTGACAAATTTGCAGGGCTTACTTAACTTTTATGGCCAAAACAATCAATGTTCCGCAGCACGCATCTCACTCTATTGTTTGTTACTGTCCTGACAACTAGGACAGTGCCATCAGGGGAAAGGATTATCTCTGTGGCAATAGCAAAAGTATGGAACAAACTGCGCCTCAGTTGCGTTCCCTCTCGTCTTTGCAGGTCCTTTTTGTACAAACTTTATTTTTTAATCTTTAAAGAATTTGTGTAAGGCTTTTTAGCATTAAGGCAGTTTGTTGTGCTATTTTCTTTACAGTGCCATACACGCATTCTTTATAAATAAAAAATGTCATAACATAATGTAACACAGATCCGATTCCTGACTCAAGTTTGCATTTATTTTGTCTGGTTTTTTTCTTTGTCAGCCAGTATCAGAGTTCAAACCTACAAACAACTGCTAGAGTAAGACTCTGAGAGTCATGAGCTGCCAAGACAGTGATTTGGGTATCCACTTGGAGTGCAGCAGCACATGAGGCCCTGGCTATAGGTGGTTGACGACGGTACTCTACACAGTTAGTGCCCCAAAGCCTGTGAAATCCCCTGACCAAGGGCAAAGACCTCATGGTCCGACAGCACATTCCTTCTCTTATGTTTGGGCTTCATAAGTCTTAGAAGATCCCTAGATCCTTGGACATATGCCTCCTTCAAAATGTTCTTGGGCCGGGGGAACCTCCTATCAAATCCTCACTTGAGGAAGGCTCCCTTGCTGAAATTCAGATCTGGTATTACATCTGGCTTTCAGCAGTGTCAGTTGAGGATGTGGGTGAAGCCAATAGAGTAACTGGGTGGAGCCAGTGGAGGAAGTGGGTGGAGCTGGGGGAAGTGGGTGTGGCCTCCTAAAAAAATTGAGCACCTGGACTTAATATTTTACAAATTAAGCACTGAGAGGAGGCAAGTTTTAGAAAAGCTGAGGGGCATTGATCTAAAGGGGAGCCTGATTTGCATTTAGCTACTTCAGCGGAGGAGTCTTCCAGGGATAAGTAGCTAAAAGCAGTAAGCAGAGATCCAAAACATGAAGTGGGATCCTGTGCCGAAGTTTTGAATCCTGCAATGGGAATTGCTCATGTATAGTTCGGACTTTCTTGAAAAAGAAATCTGAAAATATCTTCACATACATCGATTGAGGGGATAAGGGGGTTCTTAGATGCAATCGTAGATAGAAAAGAATTGAAAATTTAAAAAAGTTCACAAGCCTTATTCTATGCTGCTGCAATCATGGGTGAAATAAAGGTCTTATAAAGGTCTTATGACCCTTACGAGTGGAGGTATGGTACTTTTTCAGAGCTGCCTTGTATTCAACCTTTGCATCATTATCAAACGGCTTCCCCCATTTACGCTCCAGAAATTTGAATTGGGATTTCCCCGCCATTAATGCAGACAAGTGCCACGAGGCAAATGGCTTTGACTTCTTAAAAGTAGAGGTTATAAATGGTGCAACAAGATCTAGAGCTTTTCCACATCCTGATCTAAAGCACCAGATAGATTTATAGGGATAGATTGTTAACACTTCCACTAGGTGGGATTCTGAGATTTTATGCCATGCTCTGACCGTTTTCTGAGCTGCAACCTGCGGCCTACTGGGCGTGGTCAAAAGGACCCTAAACAGAATCAGGAAATGGCCAGACCAGGTTAGCTTTTTACCTGGTTTTACCAGAACAGTCGATGAATTCGAGAAAATAAGGTCTAATGTGGGACCAGCCTTGTATGTAGTGCCCTTTACTAACTGTTCTAAATTGAATTCTACAAGAGTGGACAAAAACTGCTGAGCAGTTCTACAATTCAAATCATTAGCATGTAAATTAAAATCACCTAGTACCAGGAAGTTAGCATGGAGTAAGGACAACTGGCCGAGGGCATCTGTCAATAAATGAAGGGAATCATCAGGACAGTCTGGTAGTTTATAAATTAGAGTGCCGGATAAAGCAAAAGACAGAGCTAAATCAACAGTAAAAACCATTTCCTCAATATTAGATATAGTCGCCAATATGTAATTAGAACATGAGATAGAGGAACATTTTTGTTTTTTAAATTTTTTATTTCGGAAAGTACAACAAACACAATATCTTCAAAGTTGACATTATCGATAATAGATGTTAAATATACAAGTTATACAGTTAATGTCTATTCAAAATGGAAGGAGATAAAAAAAAATACATTTTAAACGGGGTAATGAAAAAACCATATTCTTACCAAGATTTAATATTGCACATTCCACTATAGCCTTCCAGCTTTCCAAGAATACTACATTTATTTTAATTCAAGCTTTTTGCCCCCCCCCCCCAGTGATCGTCAGAGAAATTCCCATATTAATGTATACTTGGGATAAGAACCTGACCTTAAAGCATATCTTTTTTCCAAATCTCGAACTCTACACATTTTGCTTAACCACTGCTGAAAAGTTGAGATAATTTCACTCCGCCAATTCTGCAGTATCAAGGATCTGGCTACTAAGGCAGTATTATGTAACCGTTTCTCCTGTAAGGGGCTAATTATCGTATTAGGAGAATATCCTATAATGGCGGTGCGGATATCTATAACCGCCCCTGGCTTTAGATTATGAGTACAATATTTCTCAATATCGTCCCTAAATTGCTTTATTTTTGGGCAATCCCAAACAATATGGATCCATTTATCCCCACCTTCTGCTGAAAATCAAAAGCAGATATCTGGTATTTGGGGGCATGTTTTATGCAGGTACGCTGGAGTTCTGTATAGTAACCATTTAGCATAAAATTGCATTCGCCTAAAATGAGTCCCTTTTAATAGAGTGACTTTGAACTTGTTGATCTTATTCCAAACCCCTACCAAAAAATGGAAATTCTCTTTAGACTGCCATTTATCCCAAGCCTTCTCAAAAGTTTTATTAATAATATAACTTCTAAGAATAGAAATCCAACCACTAATTGATCCACACGCAGTGGATTCAATCAATTCCTCCGTAAGATCCAACCTTGCCACAAGCAAAGTAGGATCTACATCTTTTAAAAAGTGTCTGATCTGAAAATAGGACCATTGCAATATGTCTCTAAAATACCTGATACTATGTTCAATTTCACTCCAGTTTTTCCAGGCATTTATATTAATAAAATAAAAAATAGTGGAATATCCGTTTCTTTCCCATTTCTGTATAATATTTTTCTCTATCAAGAGTCGGTCCCCTACAAAAATATCCATCAAGCGCATGAAACTATTAACCAGAGGTTTATTATAATGCTTATACATTTGCACCTTTTGCTTTAATAACCATTGCAATACAGTATATTTAACTTTCTTGGGGTCTTTTACTAGTCTTAGGAAATCTAACATTTTATATTCTTGGAAAAACCGTGTCATGAAAAAATTGTCTATACTAGGTGATATGGAGAATCTACTAAATCTGTAAGTGTTATGTGCAAAGTTTGTATAGTAGTATTCCCTTAAATTGGGAAGTGCCATACCTCCATCCATAATAAAGTGTCTAGTGTCTAGGTGTTTTATTTGCCCAGACAAAGGTTGAAAACAAGACTTTTAAATCTTTAAAAAATTTCGTCTGCAAAGCACAAGGAATTGCAGAGAACAAAAAAATTGCATAAAGGCAAAATAGACATGCAAATTAAAGCAACATGCCCCATTAACGAAAGTGGCAATTGAGTCAATTTGGCAAATAATAACTTGATTAAAAAAATGAATGGTGTGTAGTTTAATAAACTTTATTAAAAACCATCTACCGACGGGTCTCTCTATCTTAATTCCTGTCACCTGCATTTTAACCATGGCGTAGTCTGAAAAAGCATTCTGTATATGCTCGTATTTAAGTAATTTAAGGCTATGCATTGAGAGAAAATAATCTAATCTTAAAGCAGAATTGTATTTAGCAGAGAAGCATGAGATTTCACGTTTTTAGGGTATTGATTTCGCCAAAGATCGACTAGATCTCATTCCCTCTTGCAGCTGGCTAATGCTTTGGCCATTTGTGGTTTATTTTGCTTACATGTGGCGGAGGATGCATCTATCTCCGGGTCTTGCAGGAAATTAAACTCTCCACCCAAGATCACCTGACCTGGAATATTAATTAAGGCCTGTTTCAATTCTGTGAAAGGGAGAGGATTATCTAATATTGGTGAGTATATCGTAGCTATAGGAAGCCTTGTTTCATTCAATATGCCATTGATAAGCACCTACCTTCCTTCTGAATCGGTCTTTGTGAAGGTTACCTGGAGGGGTAGGTGCCTATCAACATATATCGCCACACCCCTGTAAGCAGCGCTAGAATTTGTGGACCACTGAAAGCCCACCCACTGTATAAACATTTTACTCATGCCATTTTTTTTTTTGCTCGTAAAATGTGCTTCCTGCAAAAACACAATATCCGGACTTTGCCCTCTCAGCCATATATCTACTGCCTGAGCCTTTCATTTATTATTAAGGCCGTTGGCGTTTAATGATATTACCTTCAGTACTTCTTTATGCATCTTGATTCATAAAGGTACAGATCATTTTACCCTGAGCTTTTACCCTTACTATTGACCGGTATTTCGCTAAAAAAAGAAAGTGTCTCGTGCATTAAGCAGCCAATGTTGTCACAAGAAAAGTGCATCGTACGTTGCCAAAAAGAATAGTGGTATGCATATTGAGATAATCTTTCACATATAACCAGTTGCTTTCTAATTTTACAGCATAAAAAATGCATGAAGGAAAATAATAACGACACATATCTATACCTGCCTATTTTTCTTTTATAGGAAAGATTGCATCGTGCATTATAAAAATAAAGTGTTGTATGCCTTGAGCTACCTTTACATGTAATTACGCCTGACCAAAGTGCATTGTGTATTATAAAGTGCATTTGTATAATGAAAAAGTGTCATATGCCTTAAACTACCTTTCCTCTTTAGTGCTGTCGTCCTGTCTCTCTTTAATTTCTCCTTTGGCCATAGTTACAATAGTTCCCATCCCAGCTATTCCGGCTTTACTCAACATCAACCAATTTTCAAAAATTGAAGCGCGTGATCGTGAACTCTCCCTTTTTACCCTTGCTTCACCCCCACACCCCTGAATTACCCATGACCCCCCTAAGGGAAGGATTGCCCACACTTCCCTCCCCATCCCCATCCCCAACCTTGACCTGTAAGTCATGGGGTTGCACCCTTCTGCGCTCAACCTCCCACCCTCCTGGAATCTCCTTCAAGAGGGGCCCCCCGTCCCAGCAGATAGCCAATATATATATTGTGTGATGTCGCATTTTCTTCAAGATCTATATAGCTATTAGCTTAAAAATTCTAATTTGATATTTTTATCAGAATTGTCTGAGCATTCCCAATATCAGTAAACAGAAAGAATTGGCCCTTTGCTAGGACCTTAAGTTTACCTTTCTGAACAATGAACGCCTGGGCACTCTTGGCCTCAATCATTTTTAAAAGTTCTCTACGTGTCCATGCCGCAATTGCCAACATTAGCAAGAAAACAATGTTCACAAGGAACTCATTTATCCGATAGATGCAGTTTCTGCAAGATTAGGTATAGCTTGCATAAATAGATCAGAGACTAGAACAACTTTTTGAGTAGGACCTTAATTCAATTCATTCAGACAATATTATATTGATTATTAGAAATCGAAGCCCACATAACATTTTATCAAAACTGTACTCACTTCAGCCGAAATGAGCATAATTTATTTTGCATTCATCATATTCATTGCACAAACAGAAAATATTTGATCATGTATTTACACTATGTACATTTGCATTTCAGCGTGATTTGTGAACCCCAGTAAGGTGACCATAACCAACAGTGATATAAATATAGGGGCCGATTCCGATTCGGGCCGGAAATCTCTCCGACCGAGCCGGACCCGGAGAGATTTCCGACCGAATCGGACCCTAGCAGTCCGACCGAATGAGTACGATGCGCACGTATGCTATCGGACTCGATTCGGTCGGACTCCCATTGAAGTCAATGGGAGCCAGTCGTACGACGCGTACACGGGCTCCCATTGACTCAATGGGCACGACGCGAACAAGGGCGCCCCCTACTGCCTGTTCGCGTTGATGCGGGTCGCACCGTACATGCACGTGTAGGGGGGACCCATGTGTCCCCCCTGTGTGCGACTCGCACGCCTACGCCTCCAGGGGGGTCCGACACGGACCCCCAAAGTGCGGCTCCGACAGCTCCTTGGAGCCGGGCTGCGCGAGTCGGTCGGAGCGGTCGAGGTGCGCATCGCACTTACCCGGCCGGGAAACGTCTCCATTGCGAGGTGCGCGTAGTCCCCGTGCGAGTCGGTCGGAGCGGTCGGGTCCTGCGAACGAGTCGGTCGGAGATTTCGCGAGCGCACGCATCGTACTCGCTCGCCCGGACGCACGTACGACTCGGTCGGGAAATAGGGCTCCGAATCGGATCCGTTTAAGCCGAATCCGATTCGGTGCCCTACCGGCCGAGATCGGAATCGGCCCCATAGTGTTTTAGAAAAGGGGAAGTAGTGGTTATTGGTATTTACACAAAGAGGAGCCCTTATCAATTATGATACAGTAAATTTTAATAGGTGTTCTGAGTACACTAGGCTCTCTCTTTTTACTAGCCGACGAAGTTTCGACCCTCTCTTGATACGGAGTCTCTTCAGGACAGGAATTCTGGGGACTAAATAGAGGACAAGTTTTAGGTGGGACCAAGATAAGTACAGGGAGTGGGCTTAGTGATTTGGCAATGGCTTACCAGTAGGCACACAAGGTGCTGGAAGTAGAGTCCTTCCTAGTTAGGCTTGTTAAAGATGTCCAAGGGGAGTAGTCCTATTAGGAACAGATTAATGGGAGATTACCATCTATTACTAACACATTGGTAATGCCCAGTGAGTGTAATAGTGTGGAAGTAGGCTTACCGTGGCATGGTTAGCCAATGGGGCTGTTGGTGTGAATACACGGCAACCCCGATTACCGTAGACCCTATCGGTAAAAAATGGTAATAGTTGGATGTATCCATAAGTCTCATAATACTTAAGGAGAACAACGTTTGATTGTTGGTAAAGGCAGCATCATTAATATGATTTACTCACCAATGGTTGAATGGTGAATGAAATATTCAATATTGTTCACCAATAGTATCTGTGGTTAATAAAGATATATCAATATCAATCACAACACATAGTCAGGTATAAAAAGTGATATTCTTTTAAACAGGCAAACAACCTACTCTCCCGAATCGAGTTCGGTGCTGAGTATTATAATTACTCTGGTGCCGACCGCCAGGGATTCTAGAGTGAAAGCAATTTCAATTATTAGACTCACCCGTGATCTCAATCAGGACGTAAAGCTAAGTTAGTTAAGAATTAAGCGATTCCTTGTGACTTACCAATCTCATCTGACGGCCGGGCGCTTCCGAGGGCTGTCCTTTGGCGAGGACGCGGTCGGATGCCGGATTATTAAAGCACGAGTGCAGACGCCTGCAGACGATTGGCGCATGCGCTGTGCCCTCAAATCAAAACCATTCGAATGTTACGATGGCGGCCATTGCTAAGTGTTGTAGATCGCCACTATCGATACTACTAACACACCCAGATTACATTAGGAATTACGTCGGAATTACTTAGTGGATAATAGGAGACCAAAATTAAATAAAATAAGTTAATAGCAGTACCTACTCCATGTGAATATACTGGAGGAGGCCATCAATGAGTGTGGTTAATACTATTGTTGCCATTGGTAAACTTCAATTTATTTATAGGCCCCTCTTTAATGGAGATTTGGGAACCAAAGTAAGTAGGGGATGAAAATCCATGCTCCATGAGAATATTAGGGGAGCTGATGTCTTTGTTTATCAGAGCAGCATGATGCAACGTGCACACCTAACGCATACAACTGTTATGTGTGGTACCCAGAAAACACCAGATCAGTGGGAAAATTCAGACACAATATATACATGGTGGTGACCATTCCTTGACATAGTAATGTAATGTACTTATATACTCTACAAATTCAGTATACACAAGGAAACATGATATGGTCGAAATACATGCTGGCAACAGACATTAAAGTTCTGATCTCATAATTATTTATTATTTTCTTAAGGCTCAGTAGTTGAATAGACCCAATTTTTTACACTTGTGTAGCAGGTAGTCTAAAATGGTAATGTTGCCTGACAGGTCTGAGTGCACAGGCATATCTACTACATCATAGATCTTGCGCAAATAGTGGAAGCTACCACTCTATCATTAATTGGAATACCATATAGTGATGTATTTCATTTAAAGGGGGACCTAAAGTGTTGATGGTTAGCACTTAGTATATAGCAAACAGTCTAGAGTGGTTGTGTTGCCTGACGGGTCTGAGTGTGGCAACATATCTATTGTATCATAGATCTATCTCAACTAGGGTTAAATTCTCTACTCTACCATTGGTTGACATACTGTAGAGAGATACGTTTCATTTGGAGGGGCCATAATGTGTTGATGGATGGTGCTTAGTGTATGCTGATACATTTCCGCCATTCCTCTAGACTGTTTAATCCATTTCTGATAGAATCACATTTCTCAATCCATTTACACTCCAAGGATTGCAGAATGAAGGAGATGTTACCACCCCTGGGGGGAATTTTAGCTTTTTCAATGACCTGCCATCTTAGATCATCCGCAGTATGTGATTTGTCTTTATAGTGCTGTACTAGGGGAGCGTTTTCCACTAAACATCGTATTCTACTGCGGTGTTGACCAATCCTAGCTTTTACTGGTTGGGTGGTCTGCCCTATGTATATGAGATCACACGGGCACCAAATGCGGTATATAACATTTGGGGTAGCGCAGTTAGTTAGATCATGTAAGGTCCATTTGGTACTCCCATGCGTGAACTCTTTAGTGTTGAATGTGTGATCAGAGGCAACGCATCCTCCACATTTAAAGTGTCCCGTAGCTGGTGGTAGTGACCAAAGTTCATTATTGGTACTCCTAGGTTTCAAGATGCTTGTGTCTGAGTGTACCAGGTGATCCTTGATGTTTTTGCCCTTCTTGTAGGAGAACATGGGAACTTCTTGGCAAGTGCTCAACGTGTTGAGCGTAGGCCAATGTTTTTTTTATAGTTTTTGTTACTTGTGTACTCAGTGGGCAAAAAGTAGTGACACACACATTTCTCTTGGTTTGTGTTTTTGTTCTATTCATCAGTAGTTCTTCACGAGGGCTGAACCAGGCTCTCTTCATAGAGGTTTTTACCAATCTTTTTGGATATCCCCGATCTCGCTTAGGATGTTGCTTAGGATGTTAGCTTCTTTAAAGACATCGTCTTTCTCTGAGCAGTTCCGCCTTAGTCTTAGGAACTCCCCATATGTTAATCCATCTTTCAATGCCCTAGGGTGGAAGCTCCTGTACTGCAGAAGTGTGTTTCTTTCTGTTGGTTTCCGACAGAGGGTTACCATTAATTTGTTTTCGCGACACCTTATCTGTAGATCAAGGAATGGGACCTTTTCCTTATCCGTGCTGTAGGTAAAGGTAAGCGCTGATTGACATTCATGTAGGTAATTGATGAACATTTCTAGACTTCTTTCTGTTCCGGCCCATATTAGAAAAATGTCGATCTAAGATACTTAGCAATGGCCGCCATCGTAACATTCGAATGGTTTTGATTTGAGGGCACAGCGCATGCGCCAATCGGCTGCAGGCGTCTGCACACGCGCTTTAATAATCCGGCATCCTACCGCGTCCTCGCCAAAGGACAGCCATCGGAAGCGCCCGGCCGTCAGAAGAGATTGGTAAGTCACAAGGAATCGCCTAATTCTTACCTAACTTAGCTTTACATCCTGATTGAGATCACGAGTGAGTCTAATAATTGAAATTGCTTTCACTCTAGAATCCCTGGCAGTCGGCACCAGAGTAATTATAATACTCAGCACCGAAGTCGATTCGGGTGAGTAGGATGTTTGCCTGTTTAAAAGAATATCCCTTTTTATACCTGACTATGTGTTGTGATTGATATTGATATGTCTTTATTAACCACAGATACTATTGGTGAACAATATTGAATATTTCATTCACCATTCAACCATTGGTGAGTAAATCATATTAATGATGCTGCCTTTACCAACAATCAAACGTTGTTCTCCTTAAGTATTATGAGACTTATGGATACATCCAACTATTACCATTTTTTACCGATAGGATCTACGGTAATCGGGGTTGCCATGCATTCACACCAACACTCCCATTGGCTAACCAAGCCACGGTAAGCCTACTTCCACACTGTTACACTCACTGGGCATTACCAATGTGTTAGTAATAGATGGTAATCTCCCATTAATGTGTTCCTAATAGGACTACTCCCCTTGGACATCTTTAACCAGCCTAACTAGGAAGGACTCTACTTCCAGCACCTTGTGTGCCTACTGGTAAGCCATTGCCAAATCACTAAGCCCACTCCCTGTACTTACCTTGGTCCCACCTAAAACTTGTCCTCTATTTAGTCCCCAGAATTTCTGTCCTGAAGAGACCCCGTATCAAGAGAGGGTCGAAACGTCGTCGGCTAGTAAAAAGAGAGAGCCTAGTGAACTCAGAACACCTATTAAAATTTACTGTATCATAATTGATAAGGGCTCCTCTTTGTGTAAAAACCTATAACCACTACTTCCCCTTTTCTAAAACACTATATTTAAATCACTGTTGGTTATGGTCACCTCACTGGGGTTCACAAATCACGCTGAAATGCAAATGTACATAGTGTAAATACATGATCAAATATTTTCTGTTTGCGCAATGAATATGATGAATGCAAAATAAATTATGCTCATTTCGGCTGAAGTGAGTACAGTTTTGATAAAATGTTATGTGGGGTTCGATTTCAAATAATCAATATAATATTGTCTGACTGAATTGAATTAAGGTCCTACTCAAAAAGTTGTTCTAGTCTCTGATCTATTTATGCAAGCTATACCTAATCTTGCAGAAACTGCATCTATCGCATAAATGAGTTCCTTGTGAACATTGTTTTCTTGCTCATCAGCAACACCCAGTTCGCAAGGACGTATGGGTCACTCTTGTTTCTTGTGAATATTGTAATTGCCAACATGTCAGAGAAGATTTTAAATTGAGGTATTTCTGGAGTTCAAAGAGTTCTCTTTGCTATAGCCATACTTAAAATACATCCTTAATATGATATTCTGCAAAGTTCAGGAGTATCGTACAAGGGTATTTTGCATTTGCATGTCTCTGAGCCAGTACCCTGTGCACTCTCGTGATCGTCAGATCTCCATCCAGTTCCGGCATTTGCAATGGCGGCTATCTTGTAATGTGTTTGTGCATAAAGATTAAGTGCACAACAGTATGAGGTTGGAGGGGAATAGAAACGAATATAAAAAAACGATAAAGGTGGCCATTGTGGATTAGCCTGGTGTATACAATAGGGAAAATGGAGAGTAAACCGGAACAGTGTGAATTGGAAATAAATATGTAGAAATTAAGGAGAAAAAGATTGAATTTAAACAGGAGAATAGAAGGACTATAAAAGTTGAAAAAGAAAAATGAAGTAAAAATAAAAGATGAAATATATAGAAAGTCATTGGAACATATAAATCAAGAAAGATCACTTGTCGTGTAATGACCACGGACAACTTCTGTTAATACATGTTTGTTTTGAATTACCATGGATTGAAAGTTTAAATTCATGCATCGTGGATAATACATCTGAATTATTTAACTGACTACGCAGTATTTCTTTATTTAGGATTTTGAACTCGTTTAATACAACAACCCCACGCAGGGCTTCGATTGTGCCTACGGGGACTCACCCAATTATTGGGTGCGCAACCATTGGATTCTTAGACTTTACGCTCTGGACCGGAGAGTGTTGCCCCGGAAGCACATCAAAACAGTGTAAAACTTGAACCCATTGCTACTCTAACCAGGTTGTGCGCGTACACCTAATTTTAGTACTTGAGTGCCCTCAATACCCTCTGGAATGCCCACCAATCGGTGGTTAGAGTGTCTATTGTAGTTCTCTAAGTACTGCAATTTGTTCTCAATCTGATTTTTGCTTCTTTCTAGTTGAATGACCTCTTGCTGCATACCGGCCACCTTGTCCTCCAAGTCTGAAACACGGTTCTCAGCCTCTTTAAATCTTGTCGGGATAGAGGACATATTTTCCTCCATTTTTGAGAGTCTTTCATGGAGCATTGCTATCTCTTGAGCTTGCAATACTTTCAGGTCTCTAATTTTTCTGAGTATAGCAGCGAGCATGCTTTTGACTGACTCTCCTCTATCCTCTATCTCCTCTGTTTCTTGTATTAGGCTTTTGTCCTCTATATTGACTCCAGTCTCTGAGAGTAGCACATGTATACTTTTCACAGCTTAATGCATCGAGGAAGTAGAGGTTGCTGGGGGACTAGCATGTCTTGCCAGTGGACTAGCTTGTCTTGCGGTTACCTCTATCTGGGCCTGAAGATGTGCGTGAGCCTGGGCATGAGTCAGAGGTACTGGCTGGAGCTTGTGCTGTATTTTCATCTGTTTTAAGAACAAGGGATATTGCTTTGAGTCAGCAGGACTGCTATTTTCTACAAGGCAAAAACTGTTGCCCTGTGGGCTATCTAAGAATTCTGGATTTAAAGACTTATCTGATGTCTGCAGCTCAGACATTTCTCCTGCACTTTCTGACTCCAGCCCTTTCTCATTTCCCACTTGGCTGTTAGCGTCTGCTTGCTTCTCTGCTTCCAGCAGGGCTTTTGCCTTGAGCTCCATTCTTTGTTGTGCGTTATGTTGCATTTTGCGTTTTATTATGGGAGCTGGAGCCAGGGTAGACTGACTTTGCAGTGCAGGTTTACTTCTAGTTGCTTTACTTTGCTGGGCGCGCATAGTGTGGTGCTAAAGTGTTTAATAAACATTCATTATGTCCATTAACGGCATTAACGGCATTAGCTGCAGTGCTTTTTCTTTATCAGATACAAACATCCAAGATCCTGCCGTGAGGGTTCGATGCTGCTAGCTGCTCAAGTACTCCACTGCTTAGAGCGTGAGCCCGACAGCCCAACAGGAGGTGTGCCAGACCCGCCCCGACTAGTCGCTGCGGCGCGCGTTCACCTTGCTCCGGAGGGGCTACCCAGCCCAGCAACCAAGCGTCTTGTCATTCTTGACTCTCTGCAGCTTCTGTAATTACTCCGGACGTCTGATTCTGGGTTTGGGGGCCGCACTGCGCTTATGCTTTCCTCGACTGTTAACCTTCCTCATCAGGTTACATACTGGTTGTTTCCACTTGAGAACTCTGCACCCTCCTTGCAGTGTGCGTACATTGCTCACGTTTGACTAGCGGCTTCTAGGGTCGAGGGAACGCTAATGGCAGAGTGCGTGGGTAGCATCTGCCATCATCCCAACAACCGCCTCCATTTTTGCCCTCTCAATCAATATGCTGGATTTGAAAATCAGGAGTATGGCAAAAAGCAAAATCAGAGGAAGAGAACTCCTTTAACCAAGTTTCTGTTAACAACATCAAGTCCAAACACTTCTAAGAAAGTAGATTAAAAAGGTCAAGGGCATGTTTGGGAAAAGATCTATAGTTTATAAGGCATGCAAAAAAAGTGGAGCACGTAGGAGAAGATGTCAGGGGCCTGGCATTAGTAGAAAGATTGGCTCCATGACAGGCCCGGCTGTTTGACTCACAATCAGAGACAAATGAAAACCCACAAAAGGGGTATCTAAGCAAAGGAGCATTGCTTTCAGATTTCAACTTAAATTGATGGTTGCAAGGTAAAGCTTGTAAATTCAACAGCTCTTCCCTAGAGTATATCTGGGAGGGGGTGCTCTGACAGGTCTCGCCAGCAGTATGTCTGGCGCTGGATGCGATCTGGATGCGGACGGTGGCAGACAAGCTTGCCTTAGGCGTGCCTTCGGTGTGGTGCACCATTGCGCGCATCCGCAGTGCACATCCACGGCATGGTCAAATTTATATAGGGGTAGAAAGAATGATTCAAACTATACCTCTGAAGTTGACTAAACCTTATGACCGACAAATCTTTCCTTGACTTTCGTTCTCCACAAACATCTGTTTCATCAGCTCTATAATTTGCATTAAAGGAGGCAATTTAGGCCTTCAAGATCCAAAAGGGGGCGTGCACCTGGGTTAAACAAGATCCAAGTAGATCTGTTCATTTCAGAACCTCTGATCTTGAAGTGTTACTTTGCAGAGTTATCTAATTCAAGGGGGGTTAGTCTCTCCCACATGTTCAGGTGCTGAGAGTATACCTATTTCAAAAGGGGATGCTGTAACAATCCATCAAATTATCACTATCTTGGTTTGGCTGACAATAGTCAGAAAATATTTGGGAGAATGTTGTTGAATCATTTAGGAGAATGTGCCACTGAAAATAATATGTCCTACTGTCAGGCAGATTTTAGTAAAGGGATAAATACTGTAGAACAATCTTTCATATTTCATCTGGTAGTTGAAAAGCATATAAAACTGAGGAATGAATTTTTCTATTTAGTAATCATATACCTTAAATCTGCCTTTAACAACATACCACAAGCACACTTGTGGAAGGTTTTGAGACTAATGGACAAGCCAACAAGTCTCTCAATGTCTTAGTTCAAATACATGAGAATACATTTGCCATAGTATGATGGGGGCAAAATGGGGAAATAGGTGATTCTGTCCAATCAAACTGGAGGTACGTCAAGGGTTAGCTCCAACCTTATTTATATTTATAAATTAACAGTTTAGTATCTTGGCTTTGTAGTACCATCAATAATGCACCTTTTCTGGGAGGAGTGGGGGGCAGTAAAGAAATGTGACCCTCTTCTTTGCTGATGAAAATTTATTAGCTTCATGTGCTCCACTTGGAATGCAAAATGTACTAACTTCTTATTGCAAGATAAATGTACTAACAGCCAATCAAGCTAAAACAAAATTGATGTTGTTCAGTTCTCCTAAGACCTTTTGGGGCATCTTGAAATTCAGCGATTCCACACTAAAAGAGGTCACTAACATTGATTATGAAGGTGTTAGGTCTAGCATGTAATGGTAGATGGGAAAACAGGTCCAAAAGAGCAATACTATATTTGCTCAAAGGGCTAGGGCTACCCAACGCTTTGCTAAAAGGTTGAAAAGCAAAGCTGTATAACTACCTAGGAGGTCTATAGAACCCAAGATCAAGTGTCATCTGTGTGTGACAGAAAGATTTTGAGTTATCTTGACATCTCTCCTTTAACAATATTGGAGAATACGTAAAAGAAAAATCTATTAGGCTTACTGCAAAATACAAAAAAACTGCATTCTGGCAATAGAGGAAGTACTTGAGACAGATTCAAAGAAGATAGGTTGCTCTATAATTGGGACTCCCTGAAAGTCATAGCTAACAACTCTGAAAATTTGTGAGACCCTTATCTATGAGTGTATTGATGTCTCTCTTACCTATGCTTGGTATATCTTAACAATAATTTTGGTGATTATAATAATTTATAGGCACACTGTGTGAACATGCTTCTAGGAGCTTTGAAGATGTTTCAGGACTTCTTGAACTGTGGGGAGAGACTCAGAAACTTATAGCAGAAATGGTAGAAAAGCCTGAGGTGGCAAGTCTTTTGCAGCTAGACTAAGAAGGCTAAGATAGCACGGCATGGAAATGATGAGGGAAACACGTTTAGCCTGTGTCAGCAGGGCTGGTGAACCTTAGACAGCAAGGCAGAGGAAGTCAGATGCACAAGAGTAAGAGCTTACACATTAGAATACATTTGGAAGTTGGTGTCAGCAGGATGTAGCTTATTCGTCCAGTAATAGAATTTTTAATATACAGAGGTCAAGAGGTGTGAACAAGTCACACCGTTGTCAGCACCAGGCCAGTGTGTCCACCACAGCACAGACAAGCAAGTAACCACAGAATTCAACAGCATGAAATGTCAGTAGGATTCGCAAACGGGGGTAATTTATGATTAGGGCTCCCGGTTTTATGGTATTTATTTTTTTGCCATTTCCGTCTGTATTTATCCATATTTATTTTTGGGGCATTTTTTCTGTATTTATCCACATTTATTTTTGCCACAAGCAAAAGACGACGCTACAGCTAGTATTTTTCCACATTTATTTAAATTGACAATGCACACTTGCGCTCAGTTGTTATTGGTCAACACTATACATTCATCTGAAAACTTAGCACTTTTAAGCATATTTGGGACATTCTGCAAATGGCAATCACAAGCCATTTGTCTCAGAGCCTCCCGGTTTCTGTCATCGGCAGAGTGCCACATCCTCTCCCCCACTGAACACCATACTGCCCCACTAAGAGAAACTCACACTGCCTATAGCTGCAACCCAATTGTGCCCTGCTCTAAACACCTGGAAGCAATTCAATTCAAATTATGCACTAGACTACAGTAATATGCTGCCTGAAAAAAAGTTACAACATACTGGAAAAAAGCAAACACTGATAGGGAATACAACTTAAAGCTTTTACACTCATTATTCAGAAATCAAGGAGTGTTTTTGCTTGAAAAGCGAACGAAAAGAAAAGTAGCGCTTCACTGGCAAAATCTGTAAGGTGGCGCTAATGTGTTTCAGTGTAAATAAAACCACCTATATGTGCGCGCATCGCAAGCTGCCCTTGTAAAACCCAGTCTGCAAGGAAAAGACGGGTGCTGGTGCAATCGGCAGAGTGAAGAGGCAGGGGCTAGGGGGTGAAAGAACAACAAAGCCTCATTAACAAGTAAATGGTCTTTCAAAGACCTGTGAAGTACTCGGGTGCGGCTGTGTGTGCCCGGGAAGCTGTCTCAGCCCGGGTTGACACCTCTTAACCCTCTAAGGAGGGGGAGACACCAGATGGTTGGGGGTGTGATTCTATTGATGTCAATGACAAAATGTACTAGTATTTTCCCGTTTTTATATATAAATACAGATAAAGGAAAACTTGTTTTCCGTCTGTATTTATATGTAAAAATCCGTTTAAACGGAAAACCGGGAGCCCTATTTATGATCTATAACCACTATCTACTTTGGGTTGGGTAGGCATGCAAAACATAACAGTGCGTGGATTTTTCTTCTCTGGCAAATACATCAGAAATAGCTTTCATTATATCACTTTTGGTATCTCATTATTATGTATCCAGTGATACTGCTGACAAAACAGTAAGGGGCATATGTATGAAAAATCCGTTTTGCGAGTCCTTAATAGCGATTTTTAGCGAATCGCTATTAAGGACTCGCAAAAGGCAATGTATGTAGGATTCGCAATATTAATCGCGATTCCTACATATTCCTTAATTGCGAATCGCAAATTGCGATTCGCAATTAAGGAATACCTTCCCATTCATTCCTATGGGCCTAGAGGCCCATAGGAATGAATGGGAAGACATTCGCAATTTGCGAGTACCCATTAGGTACTCGCAAATTGCAAATGCAATTTCAAGGATGCAAGGGTGTCAAAAGGACACCCTGTTGCACCCTTGAAATGAGCATGTGTGCACATGTGGCACACATACATGCCCTAAGGGCATGTATGTGCGCCACATGGCACTTTGAAAAATGCCAAAAAGTACATTTTTCAAAGAAATCGCAAATTACCACCAACTTGAAGGTGGTGGTAATTTGTGATTTCCAAAGGCAAAATCGCACAACTTGGGTGCTTCAGGAATTGCATTTAAGGAATCGCAATTTGCGATTCCTTAAATGCGATTCGCAGAATAGGGAATCGCAAATTTTGTGATTCCCTATTGTGCGAGGGCCTTTTGGGATGATACATCCCAAAAGGCTTTTTCCCGTTAGCAAACGGGCCGATTCTGAGAATCGGCCCGTTTGCGAACGGGAAATAGGCTTTATACATATGCCCCTAAATGTTTTGAAGGGCTGACAATCTTCTACCCATGACCACCATTTCTGCTTTTGATTGCAGTAATGGGGCAACACCCACTAACAGGGTGCATGATTTACAAAAGCCACCAACTCTGCCACCATCACAGTTCACACCTTCAACCCAACAGAAAATCAATGGCCCAAAGTGTTCATAGTTCCCCCCTCTCAAAGCATGCAGTGGGCAAATTGGAAGGCTTTAGGAAAGCAGAAACCAAAAGAAATGTATTAAAATTACAGCAAGTCACAGACGTTTCTGGTTTCACAATGTCGACATTGCAACTCCTTGCGAATTGCAAGCACAACAAATGAATGCTCCCCACCTCCTTGCGATCTGCAAAGAAATTTCCCATTGGTTAGTGACCATTCTCAAAAATGCAATGGTTGACTACTGCCCACATCAATCAGTACAGTAACTGTTTGCATCGAGGAAGCTGTTGATGAGGGAGCATTCCCACTGTGCAAATGACAGTGATGGGGATGTGGTATCTGAAAGCAGTTCCAGCGACTGCTGTATGCTGTGTGCTCTGCCCAATGTCACTTTTCTGGATTGCCACCAATGTCCATTTAAGGGTCAGAAGGATTCACAGAAGAAATCTTGCCTCATGAATGTGGATTAAGTAGAATTTCTGTGAATAGTTCTGAGTGATACATCGAGCCATTATAAAACAAGCATTGGCAAAGACAATTGGTCTCGCCTTTGTGATCATTTGGCTCTGCTAATTTATTTGTTCATGCTGTACATCGTACAAATTGAAAACAAGAGAAAAAAAATATTTCATCGCTGTGCATACATAACCACACGTACTTAAAAAATGACATGAGTGCCTCCTTCATAGGTCTCACCTGAGACAGCTCATGCACTGTTGCTTGTTAGAAAATGTGTTTGCTTATAGGGGGCTTAGAGTCTGACCATTGCATACCATTGTTTGACTTCATTGTCACTCATATCCTTACATCTCTTTGGTCAATGCATGCAAGCTTCACATCCTATTTGTGTGTTTGTTCCTACCCTTGAGCATGGGCCAAATACTGCTTCTTTGCCAAGTGTACTTCCACTCTTTGGGCTTTCAGAGGTACTTTTTTTCTTTTACATGCAGCACTCCATAAGAGTTCATGTGTTTGCAGGCCGTTTCCCCCATCCCGCTCCACTTTGTTGTTTGCACCCTTACCCTCCTGCATTGTTGCTTGCCCCGTCATTGCCACTTGCCCCATCTCTCCTACCCTCTTCTATGCTATTGCTTGCCCCATCGTTGCTTGCCTCATCATTGTTGCTTGACCCGCCCTGCCTGCCTACTTCAGCATTGCTGCTTGCCCTGTCATTGTTGCTTGCCCTGTTGTTGCTTGGCCCAACCCTCCTGCACTCCTCCTGTGTTGTTGCTTGCTTCGTCCTTTCTGCCCCCTCCCACACTGTTGCTTGCCCTGTCCCTCCTGTCCCCTCTAATGTTGTTGCCTGCTTGTCCCTCCTGATCTCGCCCCCATTGTTGCTTGCCCCATTAGCCCTGACCCCTCCCATGTTTTTGCTTGCTCTATCAACCCACCCTCTGCTGTGTTATTGCTTGCCAGACCCCTCCCTCATTGTTGCTTGATCCTGCCAGTCCTTCCAGAAAAAAAGCACAATGATGTGGACTTTGCTGGCCATGTCATCGCACTTTCTTTAAAATTTTCAGCATTTTGCACAGAAGTCATGCTTCTGTACAAAATGGCTAAAACACATTTACAAAACCAGTAGCTCTTGCATAAGTGAAACCTATTGGCTTTGCCAATGCTTATTTTTTTGTTTATTTACAGATTCGAAAAGGTAAATATAATTTAAGAACAGATGTAGCAGGAAAATACCTTTTTAAGTATAATAAACTTAAAAGAAAATAGCACTGCGGGGTGGATGTAAATGAAGCAGCGGTTTGGGAGGGGAAAGCAACTAAACCCTTTGGTTTTACCCATGAATCTTTCCTGACAGCTATTTGTGTCCGTGGGCCAAATCAACCATCCCTTCCAATTGGGGTCTGATCTATTCTATTGCATGATCATATCTAGCGTAATCCCTTCTTGTGATGTTATGTTACCCTCGGTGTGTGATGGTGTGGGCATCCGAGGTGTATTCAAATCTTTGTTCTTGGCTAGTCCCAGACAGGACGTTTGTTGCACCGGTTCATTCAAAAACATTATTTGTTGAGGAATAAGGCATGCTCTAAATAGTGCCTCTGTTCCCTGGACCTGCCAGTCTCTAGTACCCCAGACAGATTTTAAGTCTATGGTGTCTTTCCACAAGTCGAAACCTTGTTCAGACAACTGGGCAATGAAGGAAGCAGAATAGATCTGTTTGGTGTTTGTCAACATATTTTTCTGTGCACCTTATAATAATATGAGGCTGGGTCTGACGTGTTAAACCCTGAAAAATATGGAAACTTCTGTGCAAATGTTTTTGAACTGCTTTTCGGCGGTGTCGGGCAATGTTCCCATTGGTGGTATGTGAAAACATTTCTGGGATTAGCAGATTTATGCAGAAAGTGATGACCATAATGGTGATAGCAATACATTGTTTCAAAGTCTGTTGTGTCTTCCAACATTTCATTATTAGAAAAAGCAGCAGATTTTTCTAAATCAGACAACATATTATTTACAGTTTCATAATCCCAATCATCGGAAAATGTACTGGAGGTAATGATATCACTTAATGAAATTTTAAATAAATGTGGTATTTTTAAAAGTTCGGTCGGGCCAAATATATCGTAATCAACCTTGTCCCACACTATACCTTCAGGTATAGGAACTGCAGAAATGTTCACTGATGATAGGTCTCTTTTTCCACGATGTGATGATAGATGCGGTTTCAGAATCACATTCACTTTTTTGCTGCAGAGCTTTCTCGAAGATAAGTTCCATTTATAAGCATACTAAAGACAGTCACGAAGCTTATCCAGAAAAGAAAGAAAAGTGTCCCGGTGATTACCCAGAGTTCCACCCAAGGTGATACCTTGGGTGGAACATACAGATAAGTCTTTTTAAGAAAGTTAAAAAAATCTTAAATTTGTTGCTGGCGAGTTTTTTGGGCTGGCTTTGTTTCAGGTTCACTTGGATCCAATGAAAAAGTATCAAAGTCAACGAAATAGCCAGATGCAGTTCGATCAATTTTCGGTATTTCCGCAGGTCTTGTGGAAACTGTAGCTTGCTCTTGTTGAGGCATGTTGATGTAGATATCTGTGTTTGGTCGAATAGAAATTTGTCTTTCATTTGAGTTCTGATTTTGAACTTCAGTTTCAAGAGGAACGAGTTCCATCGCATTGTTGCATAGTCCGTCATTCCGTGCTGATGACTCTTCAACGTGATGAGTCTTTCTGTTTGAACTTCTTGTATAGTTGCGAGAGGAGGGTGTCTGTTGCTCCGGAGTCCACGTGGCCTACTATTCAGTATCGGCCACATAGTGTGGTTTGATCAGGTCTATTGAGACAAATCTTTTCTCCTTTGTACCGGCAAGGGGTGGCAGAAGTACTGTTCTTGTTCCTTTAACTGCCAGGACAGGTACAGGCTTTCTGTATGATGGCCCAAACTCTTTCTTGTCCGCTACTTTTTCTCTGACCAGGTCCCCGACTTTAGGGATCCAGACAGGTCTTGCAGTGACAGACTTGACTTCCCCAGTGGCGGTCCTTTTCACCTGGACGTTACTTTGTAGTGCCCTGGATTCATTTAGGTCCTGTAAAACAGCCAAACGTTTATGGATGTCAAAACTTTTCCCATCCGCCACTGTGCCTTCACAATCAAGATCAGGTACCCACATTCTTGTCCCAAATAGGACTTCATAAGGAGTGACACCCCCTAGAGAGCTTCTTGGCTGGTTATTCAATGCCCTTTGAACTCCATACAGATGTTTTTCCCAAATTCCACCCGAGCCTAATACTCTAGCTGTTAAAGACTGCTTTAAGTCCCGGTTTTTCCTCTCCACAATAGAATTTCCCTCGGGATGGTACAGAGAGGAGTACCGCAATGCTACACCCAAACTTCCCATGGCTTCCTTGTAAGCACACAGTAAAAGGAATCACACACGATTAGTGTGGGGAATTCTCGATCCGTATTTACTAGTGCCAGTAATAGTGCTTTTAATTCTGCCAACTGTGACGTGCAGTCTCCTAAAGATTGTGTTTTCGAACAACTCGGACGAACTTTCCATCCTGCATGCGTCCCTTAACGATAGCACACGTGGCGCTGTATTGCTGCTTACTCCCTATGGCCGGTTGAGCAGAACCGTCAGTGTAAATTATGTATTCATACTGATCTAGAGGCATTATTTCATTTGGTAGAGGATATTCTTGTTCGTATTGCAGGATGGCTTGTGTTTTTAGATTTGGGTCGTACCTGTATTCTACATCTGTTGCAGTAAGAGAATTAGCCCATTGTATCCATCTTGGATGTAAGGCTTTAGCGTTAGGAACACTTGCCTTTGTCGCAGCTTCTAGGGCTGGAACTGGGGTAACGACAATTATACGCTTCCCTTGAGCCAGTGCTCTTTCTCTTACTACAGCAATCTGTACTGCTGTTAGAATTTTCTCTATTGATGCAAAGCACATCTCAGCATTTGTGTACAAATGTGATTTGTACGCTATTGGTACTGTTTCACCTTTATTATATGTTAGGTAGGTGTATCCTGATTGACCCGCAACTATACAGATCACAGGTTGCGTACATTTACGCATGTCTGTAAATGTTTTGAAGCTATCATGTCAGCTTGCAGGGAACGGAGGATATCTGTGTGTTCCTGTGTCCATTGTCTAACTGAAAAGTCAGGTTTTATTATATCGTAGAAAGGTTTTACTCTTTCTGCGTAATCCAAAATGTATGTTCTGCCAAAGTTCAGAAATTCCAGGATCGATTGTAAGTTTTTTAATGTTTTCGGAGGTTGGAGCAGCGCACACTTTTCTAAAAAGTTGGCTGCTAGGCTCTTTCCTTCACTCGAAAGCTCATATCCTAGAAAAAGGACATTAAGGTGCGCTATCTTCAACTTTTTAAAGTTGAATTTGTAACCCTCAGAGGCAAATCCCAAAACCCTGTTCAAGTGTTCCTCCAGGTCATCATCCATTAGATAAATATCATACACATAGGACAATGCCTCTTCATCCAGATTTTGAAGTAACTCAGTTACCCTGGCTAAAAACAACCCCGGGCTGTTCTTATACCCTTGGGGTAGTCTACAAAATTGTCGCTGGGAGCCTAACGCGGAGAATGCGGTTAAATACCTGCTTTCAGGCGCTATATTTTGGCAGTAAAATCCATTTGAGATATCTATCGTTGTTTTGTATTTTTTCCGTACAATGTTATTCATTAATGTGGCACTGTGTGCATTTTGAACTGCAAATGTCTTAGTGCAAGTGTTTAAATGTCTGTAATCCAAAACTAAATGATATGTATTGTCCGGTTTTGATACGGGAAACAAAGGGTTATTCATTTGAGAGGTGCAAGTTTCAATCACCCCTTGGTATTCAAGTTGATCCAAGATCTCCTTGACCTGTTTTTTAGCTTCTTGCTTTATTGGATACTGCCTTTGTGCAGTTGGCGTATTTTTTAATGGAATTATGTGGTGGTTTGAATCCTCATCCCATCCAACATGGTTTTTGTATAATGCAGGGGCTTGGGCTACCGCCCACTCCCGCGCATAGGTATATTTTATGTGTTTGGGAATATGGTCTGAGAATGCTGGTAAAATTACCGTTTCTCCTCTAGGGCAGTCCATGACGAATGCTGGCGGCCAATCTTGTTCAGCTAACAAAATGTCATAGACACGTTAGGTTCTCCCAAAAGAGACCTTTAACTGTCCTGCATTTGTCCCCTTCTATTTGGAGTGTTATTTCACATAACTTGTGCGGGACACTTACCCTAGTATCAGGTGTTTCTACCGTGATATAATCATTCAAGTCCGCTGTCACCAGAAATTCCATCAGGTTCTGGCGAGCTATTGTTACTTCTGCCGCACTGTCTAGCATCATCAGAGCCCATTCCCCGTTCAGTAGTCGAGTCCTCAGAATTCTGGGCATGTCTGATCTTTAGACCTGCAACCTTATTCTTTTTGAACTGTGGCTTTTGTTTTGGTTTGTCTTCTTTTTTGGAAGTATACTCTTGAGCGTGTTGCTTGTCTCTGGACTTTGTACGCTCTTCTTGTCTGTCTGACCATCCTTCTCTCTCTGAGTTTTTCGTTCAACCCTGAAAGGAACGAGAGGAACGTGTATCAGTATCCTGATACCTGTCAGGTATCCTAATATTGTCCATATTCCTAAGGTTATACCTTCTTTCGGAGGGCTCCTGTGGAGGAGATCTACCTCTGGATTGAGATCTGTTTCCTTTTACTTTTTGTTCTTTTATTATTGTCCCACCTCTTTTTTGATGAAGCAGGTGTCTGCTTGATGGTCTCCTTTTCAGAATTACCCATCAGCTGTGGTTTTAATGCTTTTCCACCCAAACTGTCCCTGCCTAATTCTGCATATGCAGTTTCAATTATTTTAGGTAGTTCGTGTTCCTGTTGTGAAGGACTGAACCCCCTTAGGCATTGGCGGATAGCCACTGATGCTGCCTCCCCTTTAATATTTGCTAATATTATGGCTGATACCTGGGCATAATTACCTAGTAATTTCATCCCTAAGTTCAGAGCAGGCTCTGCTCCGTACTCATTTTGTATCTGTCTTAATACATCTGGTGTTACTGCTAATGACGGGATACCATGAGTTCTGGTATATATGGCAGCAAAATCTGTACCCCACGAGGTACAATCCTCTATCAGTGGTGTTATCCCCATGGGCAAGCAGATTGTCAGCATTCTGTGTTTTTCATAGGGGCTAGTATTTGGAAATACTGCTTCTAGCTGTGTTATTTTCTGAGCCACCCAGAATGGCATTTGTTCATGTTTTGCAGGCATTTTTCCCATTACTGCGTGTAAAGTTTGTGGTGTAATTTTAGTTGCTGTATTTTGAACTGGATTTGTGTTTGTTGCAACCGTTGCCAGCTGGACTGTAAGTGTCCTCATGACAAACTGCGTCATGTTTCTATACATTTTTATTAATTCTTTGTGAAGTATGAGTAAGTCTCCTCCTGGCATTGTTTCGATGTCAGGATGTGGTGTGTAGGCCGCTAATATTGGCCATGTTGCTCCTTCTCTTCTGAGCGGACCGAGTCTTACTCTACTTCTTGTATGGGGAGGGCGCCTTTAAACCAGTATAAATGTTCCTGGTACGTGAGCGGAACTTCAATGTCCTCATACGGACAATATTCCGCTGGTGGTTCATCTTCTGTGTAGTAATGAAATGTTTTTGTTCTTGCATTTGCTGCTGGGAATGTAACCCCCGAATAAAATACCTCTGTTCTGTATGATTTGTGTGCCTCAATCACGAAGGCTACTACGCCACCCCTAGGTGTTAGACCATGCGCAAGCAGTTTCAGGGTGACTGCATTTCTAATGTTTGCTGCAATATGTATTGCGTCTGCATCTTCCTCATCTTCCGAGAGTGGTAGTGGCTGGTCTAGTGGGTCTAAGACCTGGTTAGTCATTGTGTTTAGAACACGTAATAACTTTTCAAGGGAACTAAGATAAGGTGTTTTGCACAATTTTTAGGAACACTGTGTCCTTCAAGCTTGATTAACCAACAGCTAATAAATAGGATTTTTCGCCTACTCAGCTGTTGCAGAGTTTGTGCCCTCCCACTCCAGACGTCTCTGGGGATTTTGGGAGTAGGGGTCTCTGAGACTAGCACAACTGAACTACTCAGATTCTACTGTTAAATAAGTACCCAACCAACGTTGGCGGCACCATGTTGTGTATCTCCTATAAAAAGTATACAGGATCTGCGCGTTTAGACAACATACACCGTAGGATTGGTGTCTGACTGATTCCGGACACCCCCACCGGGTATGCTGGCTTGTGTACTAACTACCTCACAGTGCCAGTAGAATCTCCTCTTATCAAGGAGAAAATAGTTCCTGCCAACCATCGAACATGACAACCCTGATCCCTCAGGACCGTGGAAACAATATACTACCTTTCGCTCAGTCACTCGTGCTTACTTAGTCTGTCTCAGAGAGATACACAGAATAAACAGGCTGGGCGTTTTCAATAAGCATTTATTTAACAGTTGTTATTCTGGTGTAGAATAGATAAGCTGCAACAACCGTTAGACAGTATAAGATATAAATGATTAACAGTACTATAAAGGTAAATGGATGGTATAGTTCTACCATCTTACAATAGTCATAAATACATACGAGTATATAAAACACATGATAAAAAGATGTGTACTCTTACGATGTCGCCCCTACTAGCTGTACCTAAGTATACCTAGCATGGGTGTAGGTGTTAAGCCAAGAATCCCTCTAGGATCTAGTCTACCCCATTACCTGAAGTGAGAGACTGTGGGACCCCGTCCTGGTCTTGAGTTGGACACCCCGCGAGGGATGTTAGACCACTGCGAGCTGGAGTATCTACATGTAGGAATCTCACCGTCTCTGGTCAGTGTGTCTGCCGGGAAGTCCTGGTCTCCTATCTTAGCAAGATGTGATGTATATATACCCATAGGTCTCCCCAGGGGTCCTACCTCGCTGTATTACTGTGCCGGCCTAAGGATGACTTCGGGCATGAACTTTGTACATAGATATTATACAGGAGATGGTAGTCCTGCTGTGCTTCCAAGAATCCTCATGCATAATGTATGAGATTTCGAACTAGGAAAAACCCACATTCTGAATACAGTGTCGTATCTAGGTAAAAGGTCAGTCCCTGTAAACCGTGACAAGTGTAATGTAGGGAAGAATATAGGTGAAGGGTAATGAAGTTACCGGGGCCTATATTATGGTACCTATATGGAATATAGCAAAAGCTGCTCTTTGATTCAGAAAGAGGTCACAGGGAAGGAGCCTGGGCACATCTCAGGAAGGAGATGGGGCTGATAAGAGGATCATAAATAGTAGGACTGAGGATCTGGGATAACCTTTTGGTACACATATCGCTGTGGCTGATATCCAGGGGTGAACTATGGTCTCTCCCATGGCCTGTGTTGTGGGGCTTTGGAGTCAATCTTGCAGTTAAAGACTGCTTTCTGAAGGAAGAGATGAAAGAGGAGAGGGCACTTCAAAAGGAAGTAAACTACCAACATAAACATCAAAGGCTCAGACTCTAAATCACAGTTGGTGTCTGAAAATGGACTATAAGAAGGGGAGCTTGAGACCACAAAAATCGCCAACTGTCAAGCAGCAAGTCGGGCTGTTGTGGGACTATGTTTTTATCATATGTAAAAATGGCTGTGCTGAGACTCCTCTTTTGCCCCCTCCTCCCATGACTCAACTGGCCCTCCCACCCCCTGCTCTGACTCTCATGCTCCCCACCTCTGCTTCTGTGCGTCTCTTAACTGCTGCTGCCCTGCACACTGCAAGGAACGCAGGTTGTCTAATACCAGAAAGAGCAAGTTTCAAATTGCAATCTGTACTCTGTGGCTTCAGTGCCGCAGGTAAAAAGGACCTGTTCACTCCTACTGATCACTACACAAAAGGGTGCCACCACTGTACTCGTGCTGATTAACTCCTGGTAAAGGCAGTAGCCTTTCACCACTACAAGAAGCACTTTGGACACCCCTCTCTGTTCAACAAGATAGCAATCCGTGAGGCAGGCCTATGTCATGGCGCACACGCATGATCCATGACAACAAAAATCAGCATCAGGGGTGTAGACATCCATACAGTTGGGGCACTCAGGACAGGGGTGCACATCCATAACCATGCAGCGGACTTTCCCGTCCCAACAACTACTATTTTTTTAGGCTGCAGGATAACTTTTTTTCTAGCTCCTCCGTCATAGCTGTAATAGCTCCTCCTTCTAAGAAATGGGTAAATTCCTGGACAACTTTGATGTCTAAGGCTCAAGTCTGTATTATTGGTACCTTGAGGGATAGCGATGCTGTTTAATGCTGATTTTATTGTGAGACATGCGTGCCTTAAAGATAGCCCTGTTGTCAGTGACAATGTGACAATGTGTCCTAAAACTGGTGAATGGCAATTATGAAAGTAGGATTTTTTAGTTTTTGTGTAGTGGCCCATTCGCAACACTAGTGTAAACATGTTTTGTAAGTGGTATGAGGGAGACTTGAATTGGGGTATCAGATGCAGCTCATTATGTACCTCCAACGAAGGAGCATGCCATGCCCTTTTGCCAATAGGCTGAAAAGGGGGGTACTGATACTGCTGTATGCAGGGTGGTTATGCCTTCCTGTGATTGGCTGCTTTCCTTCTGTTAATAAACTAACATCTTATATTGTACCTTTTTTTTTAACAGGAAGCAATCACTTGTAAATAAAGTATTTAGTTTTGTAAAAATGAGTACTATTGTGTTTTTTTCTATGAATAGTTATAATTGAAGTAATTCTACTAGAATTTGTGGATTTTTAAAGGAAATTTGGTAACTATGCAGTGGTCACAAAATACTGGTCACAAATTGCAACCAGTAAAGAGTTTTAAGAACCGACCTATGTATTAATAAACCGGTTCTTAAAAATCCAAATTGTATTAATGAGATAGGTCACAAATTCTGACTCACTACAATTCGGTGCCATTGCAGGGATGGTGGCCTGCTGGATTCAGCAGACGACCATGACTCTGACTGCTTGTAAAAGCAATCATGTTTATTTAATGCAGCTCGTTTTCCTTAAAGGAAAATGGGATGTGTTTAAAAGAAAAAGATAAGTTTCACACTGTTTTAGAAGTAAGCAGTGGTCTCATTGACCACCACCTACTACTGAAAAAGTATTTTTCAACATTCACACCTTTGTGTAGCCGGTATAATATTAATGATTTGTGGCTGGGTTTTGGTCGCAAAACATTAATACATACCATAAGGAATCATTATTCGAAAGGGATGCCCTAAACACTTCCTTTCCAAATACTAATTCGAAAACCCTTTCCTGAATAATTAATTGAGCTTATTTTTTTTTGCAGATTTATATAGCGCAAACTTGACCCGAAGGTATTGGAGAGCTTTACATGAGCAACAGTTACGTTACACAAGGACACATTCTTTTTTTTGTTTTTGGAAGGTACGGGGAGATTAAGTGATTTGCCCAGAATCATAGGATGTGGAGTCGACCCCCAGGCTCAAACCTTGGTTTCCCAGCTCCAAGGTCGGCAGTCTAGCCGTGAGACCACATCCTCTCCCCAAGCTTAGTACATTTGAAAAGGGGTTTTAACGTTTACTAACCCTCTCATTTACCGCATCAGAGGTTTTGAGAACACTAAAACCCTTTGTACATATGGTCCTTTATTGCCATACCTAGGCCTAGTAGGACTACTCGAAAAGCCAGATCCTCAGCTTTTAGTGGAAATCTTGTGTACCAGAAGGTCGTTCCACGCTTTAGGAGTGATGTAGTAGAAGGCGCAACCATCGGATCGGTTTTTCCATATGCGTGGGATGTGTGAAAGGAGGAGTCTGGACGAGCGGAGGGGTCTGGAAGGTGTGTAAAAAGCAGATGTGATTGTTGAGGTATGCTGTGCCAGTATTGTTTAGTGCCTTGAAAGTGTGGGCGAGGTGTTTGAATTGCACCTGTATGTGTATGGAGAGTCAGTGGAGCTCCTTCAGGTGTGGTGTGATGCTAGCGTGGCGTGGGAGGTTAAGAGTGATTCTGATTCTCTGTAATGCCAATAATTGTTTATATTTGCTTGTGCTTACTTTTTTTGTCCCAACAGGACCATCTCTTCTCACAGATCCATTACCTTGTTCTTTTTCATCCTTCTTCAAAGCTCCCCTGGCCGCTTCATCTCACTATCTCGACAACTAAGAGATGAGGGGGGAGAAGGTGTGGAGTATAGTAAGCGCAGCAGGTCTCGTTATTGAAGTTCTATGTGTGTTTGGAGACAAAAGGCGCCAACACTGCAGCTGTCACCTCAAGGCGAAAATTTAAATTGAAACAGTTCAAACTGCACCTGATGCCCTGGCTTAGCTCACACATCGTTGGTTCAATTGTGGCAGCTCATGTTTTTTCTTCAAGCCTCTTGAATGTCTTGTCCGCACAGCAGCGGCCTTTCAATTGTAACGCAGCTAAAAGCTCAATCCCAATCCTACGGTTCATGGTTAAACTGAATAGCTGCAGTGTGCAGAGGCGCATTCCACTCACGGCACGCGGCTCAAGGTCACACTGGGCTGCGTTTGGTTTTTGATGTAGTGATTCGCTGCATTCGAACAGACGACAGCCTGACTGCGAGCATTGTGCAGTCAAAGAGAGCCTGGCTTCGAGGAAGACTGGGCCTTTGTCACGTGCCCTGGTGATGAGCTAATAGGCCCAGAGCAGCTGTTTTTTCGCACACGCAGCTCACTGGTTCAGTAGCTTTTGATGGAAAGACTGTTGCCTAAAAGAACAAAACGTTTGATTATGCGTGGTCTAAGAGGCGTTTGTCAAGGCGTCACTTCATGTCTTTGAGGGAAGGGTCTGTGGTTTGAGGTCAATCCATTTTAAACACCACAATGGGTTTCTCTTTCCGGGGCAAGGTGGCCGACCTCTGATTGATGCAGCAGGTACTGTGGTAATAGGACCCAGGGATGTGGGACGTTATCTACACTACAATTAAGTCCTAGGGGAGGGGCAGTAAAGCAGAGGGCCCATTGTTACTTGCCTGCATTAGTCCCCCAAGGCTTCATTGCTATGCCACTGTTCAAGGAGGACTCCAGAGACGTTTTAAGGCATGGGCAAAGTGGGCTCTGGCCCAGGGCCCCAGCCTTTCAGGGGGTCCCCTGATAGATCCGGCTCTATTCTCCACACACTCCTGCCCTGATGACCTTGAATGATTTTTGAACACAGATTATTTTAAGAACCATTTTTCTTTATGTTTAATACAGATAGTGTGTGGGAGTCTATTACAGACATTTTGCAGAGAAATGTTGTGTTTAAGTTTTTCAACACCATGCAACATCCATAAAAAAGTTCCTTTTAGATTAAAACAGGACCTCACGTATGAGAATTGGCAGTGGGTCTGCTGCTGTATTACAACACTGGAAATACACATCACTATCCCTAAATATTAAATGGAAACACATATAGAATTTGGACCAGTCTGCCTGTGCAGTGTCAGTAGGCGCAATAAAGCTGAAATTGGATCATAAATCCAAAGCTGCGCCGAACAAGGGCCGAGACTATATCTGTTTGGCCCAGGCCCCCAAAATCCTTATGATGTCCCGGGAGGACTCAGCTCATAGATGAGGGTGGTTTATTTGATTACTTGCCCGTGCGGTTCCAGGTATGTGGGTATGACTACGCGTAAGATCAAACAACGAATATGTGAGCACAGGAGCAATATCCGATGCCGAAAAAACACTACAAAACTTACTGATCATTTTTTACAGCAAAATCACACTACAAACGATTTGAGTTGGACAATTATTGAGCAATTGAGGCAAGGTCCTACTATACAGCAAGCGCTTTTTGAGAAGGAACAACGTTGGATTTATCGCCTTTCTACACATAAGATAGGGCTTAACGATAATATCCCTTGGGGTTCAGTAATGAAACGGTGACATCACTCGATTATAGTCTCAGCCATTATGCCTGACCAATGACCCAGTCCCTTGAGCATGGAGGGTTACTTCCCATCTTCATCTATTCCGTAGTACCATTGTGCCTACCTGTGTCCCCACTGTCTGAATTGGGACCATCACTGCCCTCTAGACACGCTTTCAGGAAGTTACTGACTTATAGTGTAATGATTGCATACATAGTTAATGGTTGATTAGCCCATACCATTATTATCTGCTATGTATATAGATTTCAATAGGGTTATTATGCTTTAGAGTATAGTGTCTTTAATATTTTCCGATAGTTGTGTGTCATTAGTATTGGTTCCACAAGTACCATTTGGCTCCATACTTTATTTATTTCAATCAAAGTTTACTTAAATTGGCTATTCAGAATACATATCGTTTCAGTACAGAGTTGTTTCAAACAAATAACAACGTGATTACTAAGCGCTGTAAGTTCCGACCTTTGCGGTCTAGTGTTTGAAGTCACGTGCCCTGGACGCACCACGTTCTGTGGTTTACGCACGGGTCACGTGATTGAGAGTCGGCATTTCTTTCCCCAGCTGAAACACCGTAGCAACATTCGGGTCCGAGGTTTGGCACCGATAGGTTGTGTGCGGGAGAGTGCTGTTTTGGAAGTAAGTAGGCTGGGAGTTTTCCGGGGTGGTGATTGTTACTTTTGACACTAGGTTCGCCGGTAACTCACCGGAGATTCACTGGAAACTTACTTCCTTTTTATCTTGTATAGATTCCACCAGCATCTCTAACCCCCTCCCGGACCCATGACGTGAAGTTAGTAGTTTCTTCACGTAAGCCCTAATTTCTCCATGTTTTGAAAATCTGCCTTTGGATTTTAACAAACGCGTGCACACTTTATCCGCGTTTTTTCTAACGGGTTTTGTCACTATATTTCAAGTTTGTTGCATAATTGAGAATGCTTCTATTACGCTCACTAAGTAAAGCGTTAAATGTTACTAGTATTTATCTAGTAATAATGACCCCTCCGGAGACAAATAGACACGGAGTGGCAGTATGTCTGACACGTTTGCCTGACTGAGAGGTGTACGTGATACAATCACGCTGTGGCAATTAATAGCACGAGGTTTTTAGACATTTTAGACCTCCAGAATACCTGGCAAGAAATACCATTGAACTTACGAAACTGTTGTATTTGTGTTTTCTTGCAGAGTTCTTTGGCTTTTTGGAATCCCAGAAGGCCCTATGGTAAAACCGTGAGTTTTACCATCCATATACCTCCACTGGTTAGGGTACACCTTAGCGAGTGTATACCGCCGTGGAGGCCCGGTCCTGATGAAAGCTTTGTAAATTGCACATTATAAGCAGAAACATGTTGACCATTGATCACTTTCTAAACCAATTTGGATGCGCCTGGTCAATTTAGCTAGGCACTAAGTGTCCATTTCACTTGTTTTTAATGTTACCTGGTTTTCCACCAATAAAATTGATTTGGGATTAAACCAGATATCTTGTAACTTGCACTACCTTCACTGTTGCAATGACACTACCCCAACAAAATACCCGCTCCGCTGTAATTCAGGCGTCGAAGCACACCAGGGAGGCACTCGGCCTCTCTGGTGGGAACCCAATGATGAAGCATGTCACCAACTAGGTTGGTGAGTGAGGGTTCTTTTAAATAAGAGGTTTTTCCTCGTGCTATGTTCCCCATCGTCCCTTTCTACTCACTCTTTTGTTGTTATTGAATTCATACGTTAGGGGGAATAAGAGTGACCCTCTCCCTCTCTCTCTTGTTGATATTATATAATGGTGGTTATTTATAGCCAGGGCCGGCCACGGCATCGGCAACGCGGGCCTAGGATGACAGTTTTCGAGGGGTGCATGGAGCAGTTTGCATTTGCTGCTGTTGGTGACTAAAATGACCTAGCCAGGAGCCCTTTTTGTGCTCGGTAGCAAAGGTATCACATTTCTTTCCCTCCATGGCACTATCCATATGGCCATGTCTGAACTGGGGTGGTGGAGTGAGCTAAAGAATGATGATGGATTAAACCCAGATCAGTTGACTGGGGGTGAGTGTTTGATTAGCTCAAGTGCTCCGTCCATCATCCCCTTTGGTATCACACTATCCAAGTTACAGCACCAGAAAACCCTACAAAAAGCTACGTTGACAGAGGACAGTTCATCTCTGATGTTCTCAAAGGAGGCACCACAACTTGTGCAAACAGCGAAAGATATACTTTTGAGCTGACCTTGTCAACAGCCGCGGCCGCTGCAGGTAAAAGTGGTGGGGCCGGCTGGGGGGGGGGGGGGGGGATTTCGAGAGACGACCACGAGGGAAAATTAATTATTTCTTGAATTTTCCCTTGTGGTCATCTC
The DNA here is from genome assembly GCA_963921515.1 of Calotriton arnoldi. Taxonomy (NCBI): domain Eukaryota; kingdom Metazoa; phylum Chordata; class Amphibia; order Caudata; family Salamandridae; genus Calotriton; species Calotriton arnoldi. The sequence continues at coordinate 1,023,697 of CAWUFW010001883.1, forward strand.
TCGAAATCCCCCCCAGCCACGCTGCTTGTCAATATGGTGGTTGAGACTTCAACACTCAAATACCCCTTCTAGAGCTAAACAGACATTAGGATATGGTTAAGGAAAAGAAGCAAAAAGGAACACAAAATAAGTATTTAACAGTGCCTTCAGCAGCTCCTATTTTAATGTGAATGCCATCATACTTAGTGCTTCTTCAGCTGACATCACCAGCGAATGAATCAACATAGCCAGGGCAATCTTACTTCAACCAATATCTCAAATAATCAAGGGCAAATAAGATGCTATTAAAATTCAGATGGGAAATATGCAAATTTTAAAGTGATTGCCTGATTCAGCTGGTAAAAAGTCTGGATCAAAATTGAATCTATTTTATGAAATGAAAGCCTGCTCTTTAAGAGTTTTAGGATGACGATTTATGAGCCCACTGCATTTATGACTTACCAGTAGGGGTGTGGTTATTTTCACATATTACAATGCCAGCAGTGGGTAGGAAAACACTTTTCAATATCATGCAGGGTGTAAATCACAAATACCTATCAATCTGTTACCATCCAGAAGGCAGCTGGCAGATATGTGCATTTGAATAGAAAATTACAAATTAAAGAACCAACCTTTATAGAAGTGTATGTATTGAAAGTGCATTGCACAATAGCGCCTGTATTACACTCAGATAAAACTGACAACATATTACTTTTAGCCTGTTAGGCAAAAGATGGGTTGTATGACAAAATATGTTTACTGCAATACTGTACCCAAAGAATATTGTGTCAAAAAAATTTCAACAAAATATCTAGTTTATATACTGTGTATGTAAACTATCAAAATATAGTGTCAAACATATTGTGTAAAATATATATATATATATATATATATATATATATATTGTTTTTCCAATTTTTTAATTTTAATTTTAATTTTTAAATTTTTTTTTTTCATTGAAAAAGCCAAAGGTAACAGGGACGTTATAGTTAGGCTCAGATTTCACTCATACAAAACCATTGAAATTCAGCAGTTATAGTTACCTGAGCTAACTATGACTTGCGTCCCTGCAATGCACTTCTCACATATTACATCGCTTACACATGGTCAGTGACATCACTGATGACATCTCAAATGACGTCACTGATGACATCATCCAGTGAGTGAAAGTGTTTCGTAAATGTTTCTGAGACATAAGAATATGTAGTAAGCTACTGCAGGAGTTAAATTAATATTCTTTCTAAACTAGTAATGAGTGATACTGTTACTAACATATGTCATCTGAGTGGGTGTGAGAGTGTCTGTATCAGTGTGGGAGTGGGTGTCTGAGTGCTGTATGTGTGTGAGTGGATGTATATTTGAATAAGGGGGTGTGTAAGTAGTTGTATGGTTGTGTGAGTAACTGTGCGAGTAGCTGTATTGGTGATTGTGTGTGAGTGACTGTTTTGGTGACTGAGTGCCTGTGTGAGTGGCTCTATGGGTGGGTGAATGGGTGTGTTAGTGTCTGTACTGGTAGGTTAGTGGCTGTTTGGATATATGGGTAAGTGAGTGTTTGTGAGCGGATGTTTTTGCACAGTAATTGTCTGTGTGGCTGGCTATATAGGGGAGTGAGTGGGTGTGTGACTGCTTGTATGAATGTGTGAATGAGTGTGTAAGTGGTTAACTGGATTAGTGAATGGATGTGTGAGTAGCTGTATGGGTAAGTGAGTGACTGTGTGAGTAGCCTTTTGGGTGAGTGAGTGCTAGTGTGAGTGGCTGTGTAGTGAGTTAGTGGTTGTGTGGGTGGCTGTATTCATGAGTGAATGGCTCTGTGAGTGGCTCTATGGGTGAGTGAATGCTTGTGTGAGTGACTGTATGGGTGAGTGGGTATGTGTGTGGCTGTATGGGGGATTTGGTGGGTGTGTAAGTGGCTGTATGAATGGGTGATTTGGCTGTGTTAGTGCTGTATGAGTGAGTGTGTGAGTCATTGAATGGGTTTGTGAATGGGTATGTGAGTGTTTGTTTGGGTGTGTGAGTGGGTGTATGAGAGGTTGTAAGGGGGTGTGAGTGGGTGTGTGAGTGGTTCTGCAGATGATGTCATCAGTGATATTATTTGAGAAGTCATTAGTGATGTCGATGACCATGTCATAAGTAATGTAATATGTGAGGTCATAATGAGCGCGTTGCGGTTGTGTAGGTTATAGTTAGTTCAGGTAACTATAACTGCTGAATTTCAATGGTTTTGCACGAGTGAAATCTGAGCCTAACTATAACATCCCTGTAACCTCTGTGTTTTTCAGTGAATTTCAAGGTTTTTAAATTTTTATTTCCTAACTATAACGCCCCTGTAACCTTTGGTTTTCTCAGTGAATGTCTATGTTTTTTTAAATGTTTTAATCCTAACTGTAACCTGTCACCTTTGAGAGTGGGTGTGTGAGTGGCTGTGTGGGGCTATGAGTCAGTCTGTGAGTGCCTGTGTGAGTGTGTGAGTGGGTGTATGAGTGTCTGTGTCATTCTGTGAGTGGGTGTATGAGTACCTGTGTGAGTATGTGAGCTGGTGTGTGAGTACCTATGTGTGTCTGTGAGTGGGTCGGTGAGTGCCTATGTGGATCTGTGAGTTGGTCTGTGAGTGTCTGTGTGAGTGTCTGAGTGGGTGTGTGAGTGCATGTGTGGATCTGTGAGTGTGTGTGTGAGTGCCTGTTACAATTTGTGAGTGGGTGTGTGAGTGCCTGTGTATGTCCGTGAGTTGGTTTGTGAGTGGTACTATGGTTTTTGGGCATTTACATACTTAGGGTATTGAAAAAGGAGAACCATTGACTCTGCTGTCAGCAGGAGATGACAAGAAAGAAACCACTCATCACAGTCAACCTGGATTCAAGCTATCCTGGCTGATGAGGGGTGATACTCCAAAACTAGTCCTAGGATGCTTGTTTCTGGTCCAGTGAGGACCTGGCCTGACAGTTTGGACTAAACTGTTTCCATGGGGAGCAGGGTCAAAACTGATTTGCATATGGCTGGGTCCAAACTAGAATGGTATGGTGAGTAAAAAAACGATGAATTTAGGCCCAGATCTCTGCCTGGGGGTGGGTATTTGACATTGATCAGCCTTCCATCCATCAATTGTTCTTTTTGCATTTGTCACCCCAAGTGAGACGAGTATGACCGGACGTGGGTCTCGTGCTCGTCATACCACTGAATTCAAGCTATCCTGGCTGATAGGGGGTGATACCCTGAAACCGATCCTAGGATGCTTGTTTCAGGTGTAAGGAGAACCTGGCCTGGCAGTTCAGGCTAGACTGTTATCATGGGAAGCAGGGTCAAGACTGATTTGCTGGCTGGGTCCAAACTGGAATGGCATGGTGAGCAAAAAAACGATGGATTTAGGCCCACATCTCTCACTGGGGGTGAGTGTTTGACATTGTTCAGCATTCCATCCATCAATTGTTCTTTTTGCATTTGTCACCCCAATGGGACGGGTACGCCCAGACATGGGTCCTGTGCTCACCATGCCATTGAATTCAAGCTATCCTGGCTGATGAGGGGTGATACCCCGAAACTGGTCCTAAGATGCTTGTTTCTGATCCAGGGAGGACCTGGCCTGGCAGTTCGGGCTGGACTGTTCTCATTGTTATCTTTGCATTTACCTAGGTTGCATACAGCATCCAACCCATCAGTAGTCTACCAATGACTGCACTTGTATGACATAGTGAATACGCCTTTGTCCTACTTAAGGCAATCCAAATACTACAACTCAGGGCGTGGCCAAAATGGTGGCAGAATAAACTGTGCTCTCTGCTTCTCGGCCGCCCGGACCGACAGTCGCTGCCATTTGCAGAGTCCCTGGGCGAGTCTTTGCTGCAGAAGCTGTTCCTATATGCAGGTGCAGCCATACACACACCCTCTGCGTTCGGCTACCGATCTCTGGGGCACTTTTGGCGCAATACAGAGGCCAAGGCAGCTGACATCGCAACAATCAAAATGGCTTCTCCCTGAACACTGGGGCCACCGATTGTGCAGCATTAACTCTTCCCATGAAGGTGCAGTCTGGAGGCTGCCCACAAAGTGGTGACTGCGGAGGCCTTGACGACGAGCTGCGGCTGCCCCAGGGGCATTTTTGCTGCGGCCTTGGCTGCCGGCGGAGAATCCAGCAAAATGGCAGCCCCCTGAGTACCGGGGCCACCGAGCACATCGCTCCCCACCTTACTTCATCTGCGTTTGCTCTTGCTCCCGAGCCTGCTGGCAGTGCAGACCCCCTCTGGGACTAGTCTGGAGGCTGAACTTGGGGCTGTGGTAACTTGTCAACCCTAATAAGGGTGGATGACGGGCCCATGATCTGGAAGAGGGCACCCCACTAAGCATAGGCCCAGACTACGGGACACAGCTGCCCGCAATGACTGTGACTGGCCATTCATTAGGTGGATGGGAGGAGGTGTGTGCTGTGGAGCTTAGGCGCTGGGTGGGTTGTTCTCCCTACATCACCGCTGGCTGTGGCTGCATCGTTGGAGCCTGGGGGGCCCTCTCAGCCTGAGGGGTTGTGTGGGCCTTGGGGGGCCTTTGTGGATCTGCTGTTTGCCGGAGCCTGCCACGTATACAAGAAAGTGGACCTGCATCCTGTGAGCCGGTGAACTGCGGGATCTCCGTGGGGTCAGTACTGCTGCGGATGGCACTGGGGATGCTGCCCCCTCCACACATCGGTGGAACCCCTGCCTGGACAGTTGTGATGAATCTGTAGCTCCCCTTCTTCACCACCAACTGGACGTCGACTGCCACCACAGGACACAGTGTGTGCAGCAGCTGAGGGCTTATAGGGGGTGCCCTGTGGTGAGATTTGCACAGGGGTGCAGTGGGTGGGCCTGCTGAGGGTTCCCTGAATCCTGCTGCTCCCCTACCTGGTGCCGGCCCTTGGCCACTATGGGTGCACTTTCTGTTGACAGTGAGAGTGGCCCCCCACCACCCTGGTGTCCTCAGTTCTCCCAGGGTTGTCTGGAGGAAGTTACTGCTGTCGTAGGTACCACCATTTGAGAGGTGTGCTTCACAGGACATTGCAACGAGGCAGCCAGAGACTCCTAGCCCACACTCTACTGCACAGGTCATGGCTGCAGCTAAAGGCAGGTGTGACCAATAAGTGCAGAACTTGCTCTGCCACTCCAAATCAGCTGCCTTCAGAGACCCAGCCCCTGCTGTGCAGCAACATCCGCAAGTAGGTGCAGGGGAGTCTTCCGACTAGGAAAAAGCCCCGGTGACCCAGACCTTCCTCGTCTCCCTTTTTGATTCTCTCAAGACGGATATTCAGGACCTCAAGAGAGACCTCTCATAGGAACTGCATGTACTGCGACATGACCTATCCTCGATGGGCGAGCAGGTCTCCTCCCTGGAAGATAATGAACTGGCAAGAGATGAAGAGGTGGAAATGCTTCACCAGGAGGTTATTTGCCTACATAAGCAGCATGACGAGCTCCGGGCCCAGACAGAGGACCTTGAGAATAGATCCCACCATAATAACGTCTGTCTCGGGGGGATTCCTTTGGGCTCTGAGTGTTCGGACATCCAGGGATATGTTCAGCCCCTGTTCCGCTCGGTCTTGGGCTGGGCGGAGCATTTTGATCTATGGCTGGACAGGGTACATCACGCCAGCTGCCCTGGGTGCCCCAATTCCAAGCCTCCAGACATTCTGGCATGTGTGCACAATTTTCAAACCAAAGAAGACATCCTGAAGGAAGCCAGAGCCCAGCAACCTCTCCAATTCTGGTGTAAACCAAGTGGGTCTTTTCCAAGACATTTCACTTCTTACCCTCCAACGCTGCCAGGACTTTAAACCGAATACAGAATTCCTGCGTGCCAAGGAGGTGTCCTATGGATCAGGGCACCCGTTCGGGCTGATCTTCCACTGGGAGGGATGGCTTCATCAGCTTAGGATGCTTGGGAAAGCCCGCCTTATCCATGACCTGTCTGGCGGCTCTCCTCCCGAGTCCCCAACTGGTTCCCCTCGGGGCTTCCCAATGCAGCCATCACTATGGCAAAAAGCAGACAGATGCAAGAAGCACCCCTGCCTATTCCTAAAGAACGCTCTCAAGAATTCCAAGTGGGTCTGGACAGCCTGGCATCTGGAATCTGCAAATCTACTGCTTGAGCTTGATTCCATCTGCTACTAGTGCCCACACCAACCGAAGCATGCCAGGGACTATTCCTTTACCCACTGTTTGTGGCGGTGGAGGGCTTACTGACTAACTACCACCACCGCAGAACGGTCCTTGGAATTCTGACCAACCCATGTATACCATGCGATCTACCATTAGAAATGGACTTGTTACTGTTACTGTTCTGAATATAATATTATTGTGGAATTGTTTTATTTGTTTTTAACACCTTCATACTACACAACCTTTTGGTACCACTACACAAGTTCAAGGGACAGGCCTCTCACCGTCAGCTTAGTCCTGCACCACACATACCACTGCATTGAACCCAGAGGGTGGATTCCAGACCCCTATCCTCCCCCATTTTCCTGGAGATTAAAATGACAAGCCTCAATGTGCGAGGCCTAAATAGCCCGACTAAATGTGCTGCAATGCTGTCCCTCCTGGAATGCTCTAGCAGCCACATTTGCCTCCTACAGGAGACTCACCTTCTCCCCAAAGATGCACATAGGATGAAATCCCATTGGTTCCCTCACCAACACTGGTCCTCAGGCTATGCGAAGAAAGGGGGAGTGGTAATTTTAGTATCTGGAGATTTCAGGAGTGAGGTTCTGTCCAAGGTGGCAGAGATCAAGGGGCGACTCATTGCCCATCAGTTACAGCTGGGTAACCTTCACTTTACACTTGCCTTTATCTACACACCAAGAGCAACAAGAGCCGTTTATTATGGGGGCTCTTTCATCTGTGCCACAGTCCCTAGTTGTGGCCGAATTGGTGGAAGGGGACTTGAATCTAGGTATGAACAATGACTTAGACCGTTCCGGCCAAAGCTTTAGCCAGTCTGGTGCCTTCTCACCACACGATCTGCACATATTCCTCTGCAGCTCACAAAACCTATGCTCACATCAACCCCTTTCTAGCAACCCCTACAATACAGGCCCTTTTCCAAGAGGTCCACATTGACCCCATGTCTCTCTCTAACCATGCCCCCCTCTCTCTGGTGCTACGAGTGGACCAGCAAAAGGTACGGTCTTCACACTGGAGACTCCAAGATGGTCTCCTTCAGTACACAGCTCCATCAGAGTCATTACGAAAATCGCTATTTCCGGAGCAACAACACCCAGTGAACAACATTGGCCTCTTTATGAGAGTCTCTGAAATTAGTGGTAAGGGGAGAACTAATGGCTATTTCAGAAGCTGATAGCCACCGCCGGAAAGTAAAAATACAGTCTGAAGCCGAAAGTGCTATAGCTCGAGGCCATACATAAGAGTACACAGGCCCCAAGAGTTTGGAGGGTGCTAGAAAAGGCGTGCCTCCTTCTCAAGTGCTTAGACCGCGATAGAGCGGAATACGCAATGGCACAACTAAAGCATACATTCTGTTTAGGAAACAACCGCTGCAGTCGTATGCTAGCCCACTGACTCTGGGCTAAAACGCGGGCGCCAAAGCCTGAGATGATGCTCATATTGCAGCAGATTTCCAAGACTTCCTCAGAACCCTGTACGGACGTTCCTATTGCTGATCTTACAGGATACTTTAGGAAATCTCCAGTCACCCCTCTCTTGCCATAAGACTCTGAGAGCCTGGAGGGACCCATCTGGATTGAGGTGGTAGTCTCGGCCATCGCCCACCTGAAGTCGATGAAGTCCCCAGGGCCTGATGGCTACTCATCTCAGTTCTAAAAAGTCTTCTGCTATGAGCTCTCTGCTCAGCCACCTTTTCAACTCTCTTGCTGACACCAAGTCCATCACTAACACAGTGTTGGAAGGTTCCGTCTCAGGTATTCCAAAATCCGGCAAAGACCCAGTACAATGTGGGTCTTATCGACCTATATTGCTTTTAAATATTGACGCCAAACTCTTTAGCAGCATTCTAGTCCAGCACCTCAGTCCTCTCATGCCTGGCCTGATCGACCCCCGATCAGGCAGGGTTCATACCCAACTACCAATAGGGGGACAATACGAAATGTATTCTCCATTTAATGGGCAAAATTCATCGTTCCGAGAGAGAGTCCCTTCTCTGTTCAATTGATGCCGAAAAGGCATTTGATAGGGTCCACTGGCCCTCTCTTTTTGAGACTCTGAAACAATTTGGCCTTGGCGATAGGTTTCGACGATGGATACATTGTGTCTACAGTGCCCCGCGGGCATCAGTCTGAGTCAACGGCCTGCTATCCCCATCTTTTCATATCCAGAGAGGTACCCAGCAGGAGTGCCCATTCTCCCTTCTCCTATTCACCATTTTCATGGAGCCTTTTGCACAATAAATTAGGGTAAATCTCGCTTTCACAGGCATTCCCTTTGTCAGTGACTGTCACCTCGTTAGCCTATATGCTAATGATGTGATTCTTGCCCTCACCGAGTCCAGGACATCCCTCCCTGCTTTAGTGGCTGAGCTCCATTCGTTTGGTGAGGCGTCCGGGTTCAAGCTTCAAGGTAAACATGCAATAAATCCAAATCTTGAACCTCTCGCTGTCCCTGCCCCAGGAGGCCCTTCACTACTCATTGTTCCCTTTTGACTCTATAGCTTACCTCAACGTTAAACTGGCTTGTTCGGTGAATAAGTCAGTATCGCTTAATTACACAGCCCTCACCTCTCAGGTCCTGTCGGACTTGGCCTCCTGGTGCTACCTATAATTGTCCTGGCTTTGTAGAATAGCGGCCATCAAAATGACAGTCCTCCTACGGATCCTTTATGTCTTTCAAGCCCTGCCTCTGATGCCACCCCAAAGTGCACTTCAATTTCTGCAGCTAGGGATCAACAAGTTCTTCTGGGTAGGGAAAAGACCACAACGTAACAGGCAACTACACTATTGCACGGTGTGCGGGTGCGGGCTTGCAGTACCCATGATTGTACATTACTACCAAGCCTCTATGTGCTTCCTAGCGGAGTGGAGTCGATAAGCCTCCGAGAAGCACTGGTGCTTTATGGGCCAGGCAGTGGCAGGCTCCCATATCTGTAAAGAGCCATGGCTCCCCCATAGGCATCGAGCGTGGAGACTTTACTCCTCCCCAGTGACTACCTCCGTGTTTAGGGTCTGGGATGCGGAGGTGACTAGAGCCAGACTGACCTCTTTCCCTTCTCTCGTGACACCAATTTTGGCGAACTCTGACTTTACTCCAGGGATGCACCAGGAGGGGTTCCAGGACTGGCAGGAAGGAGCCTGCAAGTGCATAGGCGCCTGTTTGCCCAACTGAAGGCTGATTATGCCCTGGCAAAAGCAGATGTATCCAATACTTACAAGTGCGACATTGTGTGCTCCAACCCTTCGTCAGACCGCATGCGGAGCGGCCCCTTCTACCAACTGAAAAATGAGGTGTCCTTAAGAAGAATGATAAATGTCTTATTACTGAGATCTATGCTCTACTGGGTGGGGTGGCACCACCAGCCAAAACAGCAGGACAGGGGAGATGGGAGGCGGAGCTAGGCAGAGCCCGGTCCAACAAATAATGAGAAGACATCTACTACCGGGCCCGTCACTTTGCCTCTAATATGGCTAGCATAGAGACGGCATATAAAATAGTTTCCCATTGGTACTTTACACCTGCTTGGCTCCATGCATGGTACCGAAAGTGCACGAAAGACTGCTGGAACGGTTGTGGTGGAACAGGCACTTTGATTCACCTCCTCTGGCACTGTCCCAAACTGATCTGTTACTGGGAGCACATATTAGACAATAATAACAAGGCTTTCAGCACCTCGAAACCGAGATTCCCAGCCTACACCCTCTTGTGGCTCACCAACCCTCTAACCTACCCTCCTGTGCTCATTGAGGGTGAGACAAATGGCTTTGGCTTTAGGGGCTGCCCACCAAGTCATTCTCTCTGCTTGGGAGTCAGAGAGGGTTCCTAATTACATTGCGTGGCTCCATAAACTGTGTTCATCTTGGGGATGGAAAATCTCTCCCTTGCAGTTGACCCAAAAATTGATTCCTTTCCCGAATTATGTGCACCCTTCATCACCGTTCTGTCCTCAGAATTTAATGATCTGACTTGTCCGACTTATCTTAAACTGCTGTGCATGCTACCCACTAATGAGATGCCAGGAGGCACACGATCGCCATATGTGTTCCTTGCCCAACTACCTCCCCCTAGATCTGCACCATGTGCTACTACACTGCAGTCATAGGTCACTTCTACTTCCTCTTTTGAAGGAGATAGAGGGACGGGGGTTACTTTTGGGGATGTTCGTATTGTTTTGTTTTGACCTGTGCCTTACTGATGCTGCCTGCCCCAGGGTTGTTGGCAAACAGCTGTGTGAAGTTTCTGATTCTAGTTACACCATGATGATGCTGCCGGCCCCTAAGTTCTAGGCAAATAGCCATATACGTAAATGTTTTGCTAAGGCTATATAATAAACAGAAATGGTCCATAGATTCTACAACTGAACGTCCCCCTCACAAGGCTATAGAAGTGCTCTCAGTACATAATATCTATGTAAGCCAGAAAGTGCATACAATATAGCTCCCGCACCATATTCTACCATGGCACAACTGCTAGAACCAAAATATTAATACAGAATCCCTGACTCATACACACTCCCACATTTTCAATGTACCTCTCAGGACCACCACTTCTAATATGGATGAACATGGCATGTGCAAGCCATAGATAACAAGAGCACTCCACTTGCAGCATTTCTCTATAGCTTTTGAATTTTTCGCCTCAACATACAGGACAATCATCAGTGTGCACTGAGAGCCTCTGGGAAATAGAATAAGTGGGGCTCTGTTGTATAAAAGGATACAATAAGTCTATGTCTCTCTTCTGAGATTGACTATGGTTACTTCGCAGAGCTGAGAAGAACTGGTAGCATTGGAAGTAACTTTTCATAGAAACAGGCTTTTTTTACCTGCTGCCTTTAGAGGGGCAGTTGACTACTGGTTTCTCCTGTTTATAATGGTCTACCAGTACCTTTCAGCTGAGTTCTTTGCTCAGTCTCTATAAGAAAGGGATGGCTTGTTCAGCATGAGTGAGGCAGAGTAGTATGTGCGTTGATCTACTATGTGCAAGCTGGAATCCATTTTGGGACACCTTGAAGTGTATGGCTTACAGATGGAGGAGAAGCCTGCCAAGCAAGGATGTGAATTGGTAGAAAAACAGGAAACATTACTAGGTACTTTGAAGTGAGCCAGGTTCTAATGACTAGAGGGTGGAGGACAAAATCCCATTTTCAATTGCAGGGACAGCTTCTGCCTATTCTTGCTTCCTCCTTTTCCTAGAGATGTGCTGCAGACATTCGGTTTTGTAGTTATGCAACAAAGACCTCTCTCTTTTTGAACCATTGTTTTAAAGGCCTTTACAAAGAATACCAAGCTCCGCCCGTCTTTCCTATCCAGATCAAATAAATGTGGCTGAGTAGTCTATTTAAAAAGGGTCCTTTCTCTGTAAACCATACAACCGAAAACAATGTTGAACTCTAAGATGCACAGATACATATTGAGGAGAAATCCCAAGATGGGGTGTCTGGGCTCTTCTTTTCTTTGGTTGATGGGCTTGAGTTTGAACTCAAGGAATAAAAATGATGATCCTCCTCTGCATAAGTGTTTAGAGTGTGGTCTCTCCCTCCCTGTGCCTGTATGGAATCTTCTTTCTGGAGCTGGCGGCCATCTTGCGTGCTCCTTAAAGGGTCTACAGGTCATCACTGGGGTTGGCAGAGATAGGGCAGTCAGTGCTGCCATGCTCTGGTCTGTATGAATATGTGTCATGCACGTTCCCAAGAACCGCTCGAGATTGAGTCCGCAAACACGTTTGAAACCTGCATGTCTCGCAGTGCTCGCTGGGTGCTTTCAGAAGCAGCATTTGCATTTATTGAAGGTTGTGCTTGTCTCTAGGAGGACGTATATTGTGCTCATGTTGTGTCTAAATAAAATAGGCCTAAGGATACTCACTCTCCCTCCTAGGTCCCTCTGCGTTGTTCATGTCATCAAATTCTCGTCATACCTTGACAGGAAGTGAAGTGGAGTCTCCTCTTCCCATTAAACCTATCCCAGATGGCCTTTGTATTATGTTTTCATCCAGTTTCATCCCTACCCCAGTTGGCCACTGAGAGGATCCTGGGATAGCTTCCTGTCTGGAAAATATTTAAGAAGCTGCGTCCAGGAAAAAGATGCACCGCAATCCTTTTGAAGTATTTTTTAATCGCGTTCATCACCCCTTCAGTTCCTCTGTTCCCTATTCCCTTTTTTGAATTGTTATTCCAGTATTCATTTTTGACCATCTTCAATCTTCCTGGGGATTACTTGCCATTTCCTCCAGGAGTTCAGAAGCTCTAATCCCATTCAGAAGGTTTTTCTGACCTTTTGGCGTTTTCCTTCCTTGGGGGCTCATCAATTGTCCAATGAAGTACTCACACTGGACAACACTGTGACTACTGGAAAGGGTCATCCCCCATATCTCACACTGTCTCACTGGGATAAAGAGGATTCAAGAATCCAGCGCCCAGCCCTTGACAGGTTGCCGCACCAGCAAGTCCAAAGATAATATGTCTTAGGATGGATTCCGTGGAAGGGAGTCCGGCATATCCGGTTCACGCCTTAGCTCAAACGCTGCAGTAACAGAATATAGATCTGGAACAAATATGTGATCAAAACTTCACATGAAGACAGACCCTAGCAGCTCGTGTTACTGATTTGCCAAGTGTACCTTCAACCACCCTTTGTTTTTCTGTGGACCCCTCTGAACTAAATGAGTTTTTGGCCCTTTAGCTGTGCATTTCAGCTTCCGGCCAGCACAATTTGCTCTAGACCATTCTAGGGTTGGTTATTTAACCAACTTCCTCACTTGACCAGCCGTATCCTTTGCAACACCTTTGGTTATGGCAACTTACCCTAGTTTATCAAATTATACTAAATTTCTCCCCATTTCAAACAAAAAAAATGATTGAAAGACCAGATTTGGAATTTTCTGCTGAAGAGGCTCTCTGTGACATTCAGCAGGAAAACTCATATGTTTATTCTATGCTACCAAGTTTCAACATCTGGCCGCAGAGATCAACTTGGTTGACCAGATTTTGATGACATTCTTTTGTCATGGATTAAGAGACAAGATTAAAGAAGAGTTGCTTCACTCACCTTAGCAGGAGACTTCTTCCGAACTGATAGATATTTCTCTGCTGGTTGAACATCTCTTGAGAGAGTAAAGGACAGAGAGACATAAGCAACAAATTCCAGTCCTGTATGGAAATGTCACAACCTTCTCCCAGAAAAGATCAGAAGTCCAGCTTCCAGAATCTTAGAGTAGCACAGCAGAAGAGCCTATGCAGAGCGGAACTTTCAGAGGTGCACTTACTAAGTCAGAAAGGGGATATCACAGCAGGAATGGTCTATATATGAATTGTGGTGCTCCTGAACACTTAGGGCCTTATTTAGAGTTTGGTGGACAGGTACTCTATCAAAAATGTGACAGATATCCCATCTGCCTTACTACACATGCCGTAGGATAAAATGCATCTATGTTAAGGAAGACAGGATATCTGTCACGGTTGTGATGAAGTAACTCATCTGCCAAACCCTAAACCAGGCCTTTCGTTTTTGCTCTTGTCCAAGGGAGAGGATAAGAGAGCATCAAACTCCTTTAGTCGGATCATCTGGAATTGTTTCACCCTCCTCATTTCCTGCACCTGTAAGAGTTTGTAATTATCGCCTTTTTGGGTAATAGAGCCAGTCGCCTGTATGCAGATGACAATTGGATAGCAGAAAAAGGCATGCTTGAATGTCCAAGGAAATCCCTGAGCAAGTTCAAACTGTAGATGGTTCTCCATTAGCATCAGGACTAGTCAAAGAAAGTATTGTTCCATTGATCATGGCCATTGGGAACCATAAGAAGATGGGCTCCCTTAAAGTAATTGTATCTCCAAACTAAGCTGTAATATTTGGGTACCTGTGTTCATAAGGCATAACCCTTGCATTAACTGGGTGACTGGGACTGTGTTGCTGTCCTTTCAATTCTGTCATGAAAACTTAAATTTCTCCAATGAATCTTGGTTTCCAAAAGAAGACAAGTCTAAAGGCATCTCAGCTGAAAAGATTATAGATAAGCCATTATCCATTTCAGAGAATATCAAGGATACACAGATTTTATTTGAAATCCAAAGAATTGTCTCTACCACCACATCAACATGTAGACTGCGCAGTAACCCTCAAACCATGAACAATAGTTCCTTTCTCTAGGATCTATTATCAGTCTGAGTCTGAAAAAAGTGTTTTCAAAGAGCACCTGCAAGAAAATCTGCAAAACAGCTTGATTACTCATTCTATTTCTCCATCTGGGGAGTCTTTATACTTTGTGCCCAAGATGGCCAAAGATTTGAGTCCTTGTATTGGGTACAGGAGGTTAAATCATGTGACCATTCAGGATTGTTATCCACTTCCCTTAATTAAGGCTATAATTGAATCCTAAGAGGAACCAATAGTTTTACCAAGCACATTTTAGTGGAGCACATCATCTTTTGCATGTCAAGGCAGGAGACCAGTGAAAAACTGCCTTCCGAACCCCATTTGGTAATTATTAGTACCGGGTCATGCCCTGTGGATGGAACCATGCTAAGGCCATATTACAAAGGTTTATGGGTCACGTATTTTCCGACATGTACCAATTTGTGGTAATATAGTTGGACAATGTCCTTACTTTTTCTCACAGCAAGGAAGATCATGAGCGACATGTGACACATGTATTGCACGGGAAACGGGCTTAACAACGAATTTTTTACAACGAGTGACCTGAACCACGACTCCTAAACTACATCCTGGACCTGAATCACGACTTTCTTAACCACTAATTCATTTATAACGACCAAGACTTTACAACGACCTGAATGAACTATGATTTTTTTGGTAAGTTAAATTAACTTATTATATAATTTTGTTTTTTAAATTATGTTTTGTTTAATGTAATTATTATAAAAGTTATATAATTTATTATGTAGGGAATATAGGGGTAATGAGTGGGGAAGTAATTTAATACCCAGGTATCAATTTTAATGCCTGTGTATTAAATTTTTAAATTAGTGATTTAATTATATATTTTGTATTCATTCAATGATGAATTTAAAGTGATTTTAGAAATATATTTTTTACCAAAAATACTTACCTCTAGGGATGGGATGTAGGGAAAATAGGGGTAATGGGTGGGGAAGTAATTTATTACCCAGGTTTCATATGTTAATTGAATGTTTTTCGTGGTTCAGTAAGTCGTGGTAAAATACTTAGGGGCTTATTTACAAGCCCCTTGCGCCACTTTTGCGTCACTTTTAACATGGGAAAAGTGACGCAAAAGTGGTGCAAGGGGCTTGTAAATCTGCCCCTTAGTGGTTTGGCTTTGGCCGTTGTTTAGCCTTCATGATTCAGGTACTCGTGATTTTGGAGGTAGTTGTTTAATCATACATCCGTATTGCACAGGGTAAGGCAGAACCAACTATAGTGTAAACCTGAAAAATGCAAGTTCGATCAGTTCAAAGTTGAGTATTCGGAATATTGTTTGAACTCTCAAGGACTATTCATGAATCCTAAGAATGTGTCAGCATTTGTGAATTGGTCACCACCTTCAAATGTCAAGGAAACCCAATGCTTTCTCAGACTGGGTTATTTTAATCAGCAGCTTATTGCTCTGTTCCCCGAATTAGCTATTGACAAAAGTCGAATTTTATAGAAAGAACAACTTAAGGATAGTTTTTGCTGGTATTCTAGTACTCAACAACCCGTCTGCAAACTGAAGGAAGCCTTAATTTAGGCCTCAATTTTGTGCCATACAGACCAATGGAAGGCAGCTGCCTTAAACATTCAATAATTTCTCTGTCCATAATTCTGAGAGATTGTGAAAGAGACTAATCGGTCTTATAGAGAGAGTTATTGGTTATGAAACTTACCTCTCCAGAATGGGGAGGGGGTGGTCAGAGTAAAGATGGCGATGTTCTAACCTACCTGCCAAGTCGCGCTGCCTCTCTCCCCCGATGATCCGTGACTCAGCGATGACAAGGAGATCTATCTGGCCGCGGACGTGCTGGAAGGCGGCGTGTCGGATTGTGCTCTGGATCCTTGCTGAAATCGCTGGAGGAAGACAAGCGGGCATACCCGAAAACACAACTCACCCGAGACAGCGGCGGAGGATGGCAGGACGCTCCGGTAGAGGGAAAGCGCGTGGGCTTCCAGCGTGCACCGCTGGAGCTGCGAGCAGCAGGACTGCTCTTGGAGCGCATGGAGCGCATGGAGCACTATCAGGGATGCTGGGAGAGCCTTGCCGGCAGCGGGAAAAAGACAAGGACAAGGAGAGAGAAGCCCCCGGTAAGCCTAAGCTGGGAGGGAGCAAGAGACAATGTGTGAAAAATCAACCTGCGATAGGGCATCCAGTGGAGGAGTTGCAGCCCCTGATTAAGACTATGTTTTCAGTGACAGCACCGGGGGTGGCGAAAAAGTAGCAACCCCCTGTCGAGGCTGAGGATAAACAAGAGAGTAACCAGATGGGAGAGGCCAGTATTAATCACAGCCATGAGAAAGATCAGGGCGGATGCTTGGCGAATGGAGCTGGGGGAGGCACTCACCCTACTGTCAATATGGTGGCAGAGATGGTGGATGCGGGTGAGAATGAGGACAACAAGAAGGAGGGAGAATCAAATCTAATTGAAACTGACATAAGCTAAAGTAAAAGTCTACCGGAGCTTGGCAAAGTCAGTGAAAGACGCTTGGGCCCCTTGTCCCGAGACGCAGCTGGGGGTGAATACTTCTTCTCGCTAATTGACGACACGGATTCCTCCAGGCAGGAGAGTCTTTCATCAAGCAAGGATGACACTTCAGACTCCAGCAGCTCCATCGAGGATTCGCAACTAACCCAGAAAAAGAAATCCTCAAGAAAAAAAAACAAGAACAGGAGAAGGAAGAGCAGCAGGTCTGAGGGCAGCCGCCAACAAATGAAATGGGACTACTCCAACGCCCAATTGTCATTTTAGGAGGCAGGAGAAGCGGCCGGAAATCTCACAGAAAATCAGGAGCCCTCATTATCCACCATATTTTTCTCATTAAAGCAGATGCAAGAAGAGAACAGAAACGAGAGCCGCCGGGCTAGGATCGCCTCCAAAAAAGTGCAAGGGGGATCCGTAAAATAAGTAAGGCCTGTGGAGAGATCACGGAACGATTAGTGATGGTGGAAGGATGGACCAGAGGTACTGGTGGCCCAAGTAGAGAGCCTGAAAGCGGAAAATACATCTCAAGGAGCGGCACTTGCAGATGCTATATCCAAACTTGAGGATCAGGAAAACCGCCAGAGGTGGAACAATTTACGCTTTCTGGGAATACCAGAGGAGGCGAAGGGAAGCAACCCAAGAGAGTACGTGGTGAGGTTGCTGAGAGGCGCTTTTCCAGACTTGACCAAATGGGACTGGGACATGAAGGTCCAGCGAGCACATAGGTTTCCGCTTATGGTCAAAAGGAATGTACAAAGAGAGTATGAGAATCCTAGAGCAATGCTGGTTTTCTTCTGCAACTTTTTATTGAGGCAAATTATCTATGACAAGGCTCGTCCCAATTCACAGAAGACATTTGAAAATGTTTATTTTTTCGTCAGGCCTGCCTTCGCGCATGCTACCGTGGAACTACTGCAACTCATCAATCCATTTCAGCAAATTGGGGCTGAAGCCTACCTCCAGAATCCGGCCAGACTAAAAACTGTGTTTAGGGGGCATACTCGTAGCTTTGTCTCCGAGATTCAGGCCCAGGAATATCTATCCAGTATTAAACCAGGGGCCAGTGTAAGCAAACCATAAGGGGCAAGAAAGTGGACTCAGATGGCCAGTCAGGACATGGGGTAAAATAGAGGTACAACCTAAATGCCTTGCCTGAGTAGGGTGTAAAAGTCTCATCTTTTTGTTTTCTCTCTTTTTTTTGTCACGGATGGGGTGGGGGTCGGCGCGGCAGAGGATTGAGCACTCACCATCGCTCAGGCTTTGCCTGATTACTCATGTTTTGGGGGGTGGGAGGGGAGGGGCTGGGGAGGGGGAACTGTACAGAAGGGTGGATGAGTCTGGAAATGGGGATCTATTGAAGGCAGATGAGTTTGGGAAAATGCATCTATTGACAAACAGGGAAAGCGGGGTAAGCACTATGATATCTATATGGCTAGTATAGGGAAAGGAGCAGGGGTACTTAAAATTGCAACGATTAACATATGCGGGCTTAACGATTTAAAGAAAAGGCAAAGAACGGCACAAGGACTTAGGGCACTGCAGGCAGACATCATCTGTCTACAAGAGACTCACATTGAGGGGTCAAGAAATGGTCTCTTAAAGAATTTGGGGCTCCAATTTATTACGGGTACCACCCAAGCTACCAGAACTCGGGGGGTGGCGGGCTTAGCTCAAAATTATAAAGTACAGTTTGTCCCGTCTCGTACAGACTCAATGGGGAGGTGGGTAATCACGAGGTGTAATCTGATGGGGGATAGATCCTTCACACTTTGCTCAATTTATGGTTTAGTGGTGGATGATCCACGGGTATTTAACTGGCTGAATAATGAGCTTGTACACTGGCCACTACCCATTATAATATGTGGGGATTTTAATATTAATCTTCGGAACAGTTGCGAGGCACACCCTAAATATGGGGGGAGGTAACCCAGGGTATTGCAAGCCTTATACAATCTATGTGATACACACAGGCTAGTAGATGTTTGGGCTAAGACCAAACTATTTGAGAACGGCTATACATATTTCTCAGCCCCGTACTCAAAGCATTGCAGGCTGGACTATTTTCTGGCATTATCGGGTGTACAACAAGACTGCAGAATTAATAGATTCCCCAGATTTCTGTCAGATCACAACCCATTGGTGTTAGAAATAGGGATGACAGGAATTGCACCTAAAATTTCGTCCTGGACCTTTGAGAGAACTCTGTTAAGGGATCAGGGCTATCAAGAACATATGAGGGCCTGGATACTTGAATTTTTGAAGCAAAATCTAGGTACTGCTCCCATGAAAATTGTTTGGGATTGTTTTAAAGCAGCAGTCAGGGGGGAGACAATTCAATACTCCTTGAAGGGAAAGATGAGAAGCGTAGGGTGAATGAGCTGTATACTAGACTGGCCAGGGCAGAGCAAAAGCTTGTTATGGCGGTACAACCTGGAAACGATCTAAAGGCCATTCAAGAAGAGATAAAACTGGCCAAAGCTTCTATTGGGGAATCTCTGTTAGAGAAATCAGTCAACAAAATAGCAAGTATTAAAGAGGACGCTTACGAGCTTAGTGATTAGGTAGGACACCAACTTGCAATTCGCACCCGGCAGGAACATGTCCGCAACACAATTACAAATATTAGGGATCCAGTACGGGGGGTGGTTCAGGGCACGGAGGAGATAAGGGTGGCGTTTCATGGGTTTTACCAAAATGTATATCAGGAAGAAATGGCTGGTTCAGAATCCCAAAAACAACAGGTAATAGAACAGTATTTAAAAAATGCTCTAGGGGAACCGTTGACAAAGGAGATACAAGAGCAGCTAGAGGACTCTATGACATGTGAGGAGATGCTTGCAGCACTCATGAGTCTGTCAGACGGGAAGGCTGCTGGTCCCGATCTCATACCGGTGGAATTCTATAAGGTTTTCTTTGAGCAAATCAAAGAGATCATGTTTAGCCTCTTTAGACAGACCTTTCAGGGAGAAAACCCGCCAAAGTCATGGGCGAGGCAAAAATTGTGGTATTCCCCAGAAACAAACAAACTGTCTCCTGGCACTTTCTTTGGGCAGTAATGGCTGGTAAGGGGTTAGGCCAGTGGTTCCCAATCTGTGCGCCACGGCACCCCAGTGCGCCATCAAAACCTGTCAGGGGCGCCGCGAAAAGATGTGCACCAAGCACACAGTTTGGAAACCACTAACTAACAGACAATAAGGGTAATACCGGGGGAGCAGATCAGGATGCTGCAGACAGGAATTTGTAATCAGTGGAGGTTTATTCTTGCAGTTCAGAAGCTGGAATTCCGGAGGCCGGAAAAGTGCAAGCGCTGCAGCACCTTGATTAGCAGTTCAGGCAGAGCCTTTCTGGGTAGGAGGACGGGGCCTGAGTGGGACACACAAGGTCTGCAGGCAGGTAGATGGGGCTGCCGGGCTTTAGGTCAGTGAGCCTGGAATGAGTCTCGGAGGTGTACTTTATGAAGGAGGAAGTAAAATGTTCTGCGCGCTAAAAGTAAAAGTAAACATTTGCAGACAGTCTGCTTTTGCACAGAACGGGCCCCTTGAAAAATAATAATTCAGAGCACCTGGAAGCCATCTCTGGTGCAGCACTGCATGCAACAGCAGGCAGGTGAAAACTCCTGGCCACTAGCAGTGATATTCAATTTGCAAATATTATAGAAAAATCTCAGTTGGTTAATGTTCCTGCTGTTAAGAGCTGTGCAAAGCCTGTGGGTCATAGCCATTTTGGAAATACTTACCCTGGATTATAATGCTAATGGTGTGCATTTGCTTCCCTAATTTATGGTTTGAGCGCAATACTTGTCTATGTCTGCTGCTATTGTCATTAACATGACATTTGCTATTTGTTTTATCCATGTCCTCCTTGCACGGACCAAGTAGTGTGTGCTGCCTCTGGCTACAGGCCCCACCACCCCGCTCATTGATCTCCATTTCCTCACATGCCTCTGACTATTGTACTTTGCTTTCATAATTTTCTATTTTGCCAATTTTAAAAACAGGGGGGCTGAGCAAGGACAGTGATTGCCTTTCAATTTTCAATCTAGTCTTGTGCACTCCGATACATCCAGCACCTCCCTCCCCATGTGCGCCACAGATTGTTTTGAACTAACCCTCTTGTTAGAGTTTGCAAAGTGTCACTCCAATAGTCCATGGGCATTTTTTTCTTATATATGTCACTGCTTTGAATGTCCTGTTTGAACAAGCCAGGTTTTGTGTGCGTCCCGGACTAGACTGACGCAAAACAAATGGGCTGCAGAAGCATCGTAAATTGAAATGTACATTCATTAATACAGTGCAGTTTACTTATTGAATCATAATAGAGGTTCCAGCCTTGAAATCAGCCTCTCCTATCCTGCATCTGTTGGTCCTGGGTTGGCCTTGATGCAGGCAGCACTGTGCTGACATGAATATAGAAGTCGATCTTCGACTCTCCGAAGCTGCCTGCTCTGTAAACTCAGTGGAAATGATGTAACAATGCTTATTGTGCAGTGTAGTAAACAGGGCTTGGTGGGACACTGATAGCAGGACAGGAGTGCCGCAATAATCAGAACAGTAAAACTTTAAGTACTAAGGCAGCAGGGAGAAGCCTGCACCAGATTCCAGGGCTGCATGTGCACACCGTAATGCTGCCAATGCACATTCCAGATCTGCCAGTCCATATCACAGGGCTTCCAGTGCACATTTCTGGGCTGGCAGTGCCAATCATAGAGCTATCGGAGCCAATGCATGCCAAAGAGCCCCCAGAGCACATTCCAGGTCTTCCAGTGCATCCAAGAAATGTAAGGGCTGCTTTGCCCTGTCCCCTCGCATGATCCAAGTGCCCCTGGTTTGGTAAAGTGCAGCCATGTGCCCCTTCATTCTACACATATCCATTGTGCTTCACTGCCACAAATTATGAAACACATAATAACTGCAATCTTACACCTAGCAACCTCGTAAAAGGTGCAGATGAGAATTATTTATTTCGTCGCCCGCCCATCCCCCCCTCCATTTGGTTTCCAGGAGTGAGCCCCACACCTAAAATTATAATACTTCATCAACTTCATCCCAATTATTTTCAGGGAGAAAAATGGACGACTCCTGAGGCTGGGTATACATCCCCCCCACTTGTCAAAAAAATGGAACATAATGGGGAGCCGTGGCCAACGGCCAATAGGTCAAGGGAGCCGCAGGTTGAAAAAGTTTGGGAACCACTGGGTTAGGCCCTTAATTTATTGGGGCTGTAAAATCCCTTTATGATAACCCGGTAGCAAGAGTAGGGATAAATGGAGAACTAACAGAGAGGCTGACGATCACAAGGGGAACACGACAGGGATGTCCATGCTCACCGCTACTTTTTGCGCTCTATATAGATCCGTTCTTAAATAAATTAAATCAGAACTCAAATATAGCACCAATAATCTTGCATGACCACAACACTAAGATCCTGGCATATGCCGACGATGTGGCCGTGGTTACCTCTGACCCTGAAGCTGCAATTAAAACGATAGAAGAAGAAGCAACAATATTTGGCGAACTGTCTGGGTACTCACTGAATAAAGAAAAAACACAGATAATCGTCAACGAATTTACTAGAATGAATGATTATAGAATAGTGCAGAGTGCAACATATTTAGGAGTAGTTATTGGGGCCAATCTGGATACTGTGGTCAGTGATAATTTAAGCCCAGTATTAAAAAAATCAAAAGTCGCACTTTGTAAGCTAGATAATCTCCATCTCACGCTAGTAGGTCGCTGCAATTTAATCAAAATAATATACTTCCCTAAACTGCTATATTTAATGAGAGCCATCCCACACATCATTCCCAACTTTTGGTTTAAAAAATTAGAGAATCGAGGGGGCGTGGCTACGACGCGCTGCAGGATGGCCGCCTTCTGAAGGGGCTCTGCAGGCCAAGCTTTCTAATCCTTACAAATCACTAATCAGACACGGACCCTGCTGGCAAAAAACCGCGCTACCATGAGCTGATATCGGCGGGAATGCCTGACTGAAGTCATAGCTGTGACGTAACAATAGAACTCGAAAAAAACTGCTGAAAGAGTCGAGGCCGAACCCGCGGCTGAAAATGGCCGCTGCACTTCCCAAAGCCCCGTAGTGGCTCCGACGTTGCTGGGCGTCCTATGCGACGCTGCAATACCCACCTGCACTGAGTACCAACGAGGGCGGCTGGCGGACGGCGGAGGCTGTGATACATGTCCAAGCTGCAGACGGCCTGCATATTCCAGCGAGGGCCCAGGCGGGAGGCATATGCACACGGTCTCGCAGCGCTCGAGGCCGCGGCTGGTGCGAACGGCGGCAAGCCGGAGAAGCCTCCTGGAGTCAACTGCCATCGACGACCTGCGTGAGGAGGAGTATTGAGAACGTAGGCGCTGGAGGTGTGCTCGAGAGGGAGCTGAGAGGCGGTGTGGTGAGTGGGGCCGGGGCTGGCTTTGCGACGGACCTAGACTAGGCTGCGCCGCGTGGGCCCGATCCCCGATTAACGCCCTGCTTCGGCGGGGGTCGAGCTGCAGCGGTGCCAGGCCTGCGCACCTTCCTCCCCGTGTTGGACCTGGCACACTCGCACACTGGGGCAACGTCTGTGGCGGCAGTGGCTGCGCGAGGTAGGGGGAGGCCGAGGTGGGCCTCTGGCATCGGGTTCGCTCCCCTGCGTAGAACTGAGGGGTGGGTGGCCCAGCTGTGCGGGGGCTCACTAGGCCTCTCTCTCCCGCTCGGCGCCTCACACAGAGCCCCCCATCCTACTCTTCGGCGGGGTAAACAAACCCTGGCCCCCAGTTCCCTGCTTCAATTTAAACTGCCTCACATACACAGTGAGCATGACGCGAAACGCTAACTCCAGCCTACTGACTTCAAAGTGGGAGCCAGACTTCAACCAAGACGCCGCGGCCCGGGCGCCAGTGCAGCCACACACAGATTGTGCCTCTCGGTGACCTTTATTGCAGCAACTTATGTACACAACTCAATACCTGCTGCCCTGGGGGTGACTGACTTCGGGTGCATTCCACCGGCTTACCTGCTCCCGCTGAAGAGCTGAGTCTTTGGCCATACTGCGGCCCAGCATATCCCTATCTATGGACTAGAGGCTTTCAGGAAACCCCCCTGCCATCCTATCTGGGTGCTGAGAGAGCGCTATCTTTGGCTCAAATACTCCACAGAGTTACATACTGCTCTGCTCGAACCTGAGTGCTCAAGAGGAGGTGCACCACCGCTGAGCCGCAAATAATTTGGGAGCTGGGGGTAAATGGGTCATCATCTCACCTGCTTGGCTGTCGACTGCGTTCTGCGCTAGCGCTCATAGCCTGGTGAGGACTGAAGTTCAACCGGATCATTTGTCAGCTACGCTACCAGGCTTGTTAACATGGGTAAGATAGACCCTAAGCAGCCCAAAATCCCCTTTGAGAGCAAACGTCAAACACGCACCACAGAGGTGACAACAGAGCCAGACACCGCCCAAGGCCCTAGAGAGATGGCGGAACAGCCGGAAGAAGATGTGCGTTCCATACTACTGGATGTACGCTCCGGCCTCAAAACCATAGACAACAAGATTGATGCACTCACCTCAAGCCTAGACACTGTTACAAAAACAGGTCGATGCACATGAAACTCACCTGGACGTTCTGGAAAACAGACTGTCGGACACTCAAGACTCCCAAGCTGAATCCAGAGTGCAAATATTAACTATGGAGAAAGTCCTGGCTGTAATTAAGGCAAAGAATGAAGATTTGGAGGCGCGGTCAAGACGGAACAACCTAAGAATTCATGGCCTTCCAGAATCTACAGCGATCCCAAAAATGGAGCCATTCATTGACAACTTGCTGCACGAACTATTTGGCCTGGTGCTTTCCCAGGTTATGATTATAGAGCGTGCTCACCGGTCCCTTGGTCCCCGGCCGCCGCCAGGTGCACCGCCACGTCCAATTATTGCACGTCCCTTGAACTATGGGGACAGAGATGCGGTCCTCAGGGAGGCCAGAGCAAAAAGCCCCATTACACACCAGGGGAACCAACTGTCTTTCTTCCCAGATTACACTACTGCTGTACAAGCTGCTTGCAGAGAATTCGTGCCAGCGAAACGCATTCTACAGAGCGCCTCCATCCCGTAGGCCATGTTGTACGCGGTAAAGCTGAAAATCACACATGACGGCCAAGCCCACTTCTTTACGGACGCCAAGTCAGCTTTGAAATACACTAAGCACATCTGCCCGCAGAAATCGCCTCCCCGCTCTTCGCAGAATTCCGCTCCTGAGCTGAACTTGAGCGATAATGACTGATTGAAGCTGACTCCCCTAACCTTTGATATTTACCAGCTCAATGCGGCATTTAACTGATTGTAATGTTATGGTTCTTTAATAGTCATGATTTTAGCTCCGCTCATGTCCTACTAATGTGCTAGCTTTACAACTGGCCAAATGACGACCACGGCTAGGCCCATGGTTTACTTTGTTTCTTAACTTCTACTAGGCAGGATCCGTTTTTTCACGCAAAAGCCTGGCCACCCTGCCAGATGGCAGGTTAAAAGCCGTTGTCCTAAGCCCCCACAGGGAGATCTCCCATGTCTCTTAGTCCTCATTGGGCTATTGGGGTAATTCAAGGGAGGGCGGGCAGTTTCAAGTCTTGACCTGATTGGGAGGTTGTAGTGGGAGGGGGGTGGGCAGCGGGGTTTAAAGCTTTCACAGACACAAGCTCATTGATTGCACTGCACTTGCATAGGTGGTATACCACCTTCGATTCTGACATTAAAGGGGCACCTTCACTTTTATGTAAGTTACTTACGGCAACACAGATAACTTCCACCTTTACTATTGACATAGCACAGCGTCTCCTACTCAAGCCTGAATCACGTCACTAAACTTCCACTGCTCCACCATGACTGAAACTAAGTTCCTTACATGGAAAGTGAGAGGGCTTAACGATTTTCGAAAGGCAAGGTTGATACATGCATATTTGCACAGGCACCATATTGATATATGCTTCCTCCAAGAAACCCACTTGAAATATGCTACTGACTCAAAACTGAAGCATGGATATTGGGGGGAGATACATTCGGCTCCATACTCCAGTTACGCCAGGGGGGTCTCAATATTGATTAGGAGAGGACTCGGCTGGTCCACCACGCATACGCACATAGACCCGGAAAGGCGCTACGTCATTGTAACAGGAACACTCATGTCACCCTAGTGGCCATCTATGGCCCAAACGTGGATGACTCACAACTTTTCCTTACAGTATGGGCCAAGATTATGGCTGTGGGAGGTGATACGGTCATTTGGGGTGGCGACTTTAATGCCGTTCTAGATAACGACTGGGATAGGGTAGGCATCCCTCGAAATCTGAATCAAAAAACAACACTACAGTTAAATAAAATCATACTTGAACATGGGCTCATTGATATTTGGCGCAGTAGGCATTCCAATGCTAGGGAGGGCACCTGCATCACTTCCTATCACAGCGCCTGGTCCAGACTGGACTATTGGCTTGTCACGTGCGATGTTGCGGCCTGGACCGTAGATGTGCTACAGCTACCGCACACACTCTCCGACCATGCCCCGGTTATGCTTCAATGGAGGGTTCCACATACAGCACCACGCGCTTTCAGTTGGCGACTCCCCCCACATGCTCTTTTAGATGCAGCATTTAAAGAGGAAATCAGAACTGACATTATATATATTTTTTCAACTAATGAGAGCTTGGGGGACTCTCCTTCTATGTTAGGGGAGGCCTTCAAGGCGGTAATAAGAGGGGCTTGCATCTCTAAGCAATTCGGGGTACTTCGGTCCATTTGCTCGACTCTCACTAAACTGGAGCAGGATATCAAATCTCTAGAACTGCTATATTTTACCTCTAGAGATCCCAAACTACTTGCCTGTATACGGAGCAACAGCTCCGAATTTGAAACAGAGGCGGAAAGGAAAACCAGGTTCCTTGGTAAGAATGCTAAGGCACGGAGCTATGGAGAGGGCGATAGTCCAGGTAAAACCCTAACCAATGCGCTTAAACAACACACATCACCCAACTTTATTGCCGAGCTGATTGACAATGACTCCTTCCCTATTAGAGGACAAGCGGCCACACACGAATGCCTGACCAAATTCTATTCTTCTCTATACACGGCCACGTAACGGGCACCCAACCCTGACTTAGGCGAATAGCTAGATTCAATAGAGCTGCTCTGGCTAAGCGCCAACCACAGAGAATACCTAGACGAACCTTTTACAGTTGACGATATCACGCAGGTGATTAGAGGCCTCTCAAGTGGGAAAGCCCCGGGGTTAGATGGGTTGACTACATTACTCTATAAGACATATGTGGAAATACTTGCGCCCCGCCTTCTTGATATCTATCAGGAATTGATGGAGCTTGGAGAGCTGCTGCCGACCATGAGAGAGGCAGTAATCATCTCATTACTGAAACCAGATAAGGCGGCGAACCTGTGTGACTCCTACAGACCCCTTTCACTAATTAATGTGACGTCAAGCTTTAGGTTTCACAAGCTATGAATCATATACAAAGCCTACAAGACCAAAGGTCCCAGGTGCCTATAAAAGATTGCACCTCTTTGCATACCTGCCAGGGACCCTCTATTAGCCACGTCACAGCTCTCCCAGACACGACTTTGTAAGCAACTAAAACCCAATAATCGTAGTGATGGGCCCTAACTTCTAGAATACGTTCCTCCCACCACGTAGGCAGAACCAAACTGCCTGTTGTTTCAGAAAACATCTCAAAACAGAACTTTTCAGTCATTCGATTCAGGCTTTGGCGGTGAATGCTGGGTTGGGGGGGTGGGGTCACATTTCCATTTCAATGGACTCTGTCCTCAGCATACTGCCCATGCTTTTTCTGTACCACAGAATGCTCTAAGGTTGCCGTCCACAAGTGGTGCTTTGCAAAACATATATGCATAAATAATAAGGCTGGTCCTTTAGACACAGAACTGGCTCCATCTGGTGATATGGCCCAATTACATTGCCTTTTAAAAATAGATATTAATATTCAGAACATGTTTCTTTTGAAAACTCTTTAAAACCTATAAACACATTTCTTCATGTTGCAAATTGGTTTATTTATGAAAATATATGTTTGTGATACTGTGCATATCGTTAACCTCGGTGCACAGAGGTTTGTTAATATGAATATGATTTGGTTACTGTAAATGTTATGTGTTATGCTGCACATATCTATTTTACACAGCTTGTGTTAGTGTGCACCAAAGTGTGTTAATGTGTTCCCACTTTTGTTACCATGCACACAAACATTTATATTAATTCAAGTACGTTTCAAAGGATTTTTACATATATTAAATCATTACCAATTTTTCAGACTTTTTCAGAAAAATCAGACTTCAGAAAGAGACTCAAGACTGGCTCTTCGACGGAGACACAGCACCCAGATACCCCTAGGGGTGACAGTGTTGTGCTTTACAAATGCTAACTGATTGATTTACCAAAGTAGAAAAGACAGAATCTGGCTAAGACAGTGAATAGACATTTCTTATAAAGACAATTGCCAAGTCAGGGATGGCCGGAGATGAGTCACTAGAATAATGGGCATGATGTGCATTCTTTCTTGCCAAATTAACCTCAGATACATCACAAAGCGAATAAACCAAATTTATGCTTTTAAAGGTATATAGCTTTGATTCCCAACCTGTGTTGGAGAATGGTGTCCAGGGTTTCTTCTTACTGATCAGGTCTCCAGCTGAAAACTTTCAGAGCCTGGGCATTCGGTTCGGAAGTACAGAGATCCACATCCAAAGGACCCCAAGTTTGCAGAATTTATAGGGAAATGAGCTGTTGGATTTGCCAATAATAGATATCCCCAAAATGTCTAAAGTTTCAGCACGCCATCATACTGGTTACCCCATTTTGTTTTTGGGGGCTGCTTTATATAGCGCAAACTCGATCTGAAGGTATTGGAGCGCTTTACATGAGCACCAGTTATGTTACACAAGGACACATTCATTTCTGGTAGGCACGGAGAGATTAAGTGATTTGCCCAGAATCACAGGATGTTCAGCCCACGCCGAGGCTCGAACTTGGTTCCCCAGCTCCAAGGCCGGCAGCTCTGGCTGTACTGATCAATTTCACAGGCTCTGAGATACATGTGGGTTTCACCATCGGGCAACTAATGCTTTGGAGTAGAGTGGCTCAAATTAAAGTATGTTGATGCACTTCAACTAGCTCAACTGAAAATAAATAACTGAAAAGTCAATTTTGTAGGTCTCTTTCATATTAACACATATTGGAGAAAGGGTGTTACTAAACACATATTGAGAGAATATGAAGCTTTTGAAAGTGGTAGAAAAAGGCCTTAACAAAGATTCAGAAGTTGAAATATTTTTGCACAACTCATAATTGGAAATACCAAGGGTGACAGATTTCATATGCATATTTATCTTGATCATACACCTTTAGCAGAATAAATGAAAGATGTTTTTCCTGGATAGTGAAGAGGACCGTTTCCAGATTTGACAGCAATGATGGGTTCTTAACCTCTGCTGGGAATGTTTCATTCTTGATTGTTGTGTTACAGATAGCATTGAATGTAAAACTTACCATGATTCACATGATGAGTGCTTAAGATTGAACTAATTGGGTAATAAATTGGTATTTGTTTTTAAATAAGAAATGTTTTCTTTGTATAAGATAATAGAATCTCGACTAGTATGATCTACCCTCATCACATTGCTTAGCACAAAGGTGAATACTGCACTTACAATCAACAGTAGCCGGAGACTAGAGTTCAAATTTCACTAAGTGAAGGCTACACTTTTAAATGTAGCATTTTCAAAATATACTTTTTGCAAATATTGATCAATATTTTCATTAAATACGCATATAAATGTATTCATCAGCAGACTGATATGATTTACTGATTGGTAAGTAATCAGAGTTCAGTGAAACAGCAAATTTAAATGCATATCTTTAGGGCAGTACTGAATACAATACTGATGAGGTACAGATGCAGTTATCAAGAGGTGGAGCCATGTCTTGTACGTCGGCATATAGAGAGCCACCATTTGGAGAAACAGTACTGCGGGATAACCAACCGACTAATCTGGGTATCATGCCACTCGATTAAGATAATACAACTCCCTTTTTAGAGTGAGAATTTCGGATGCTAGTAACAGCAAATTTAACTAAGAATCCATTTTAATAATAAAAAAAATTTAATTTCATGTGATTTAAAGAAAACTTTAGACTTTTACAGATATGTTATTTCTTTGGTCACTAGCATCTGGTTTACGTCCAGGTTTCTATTACTTAAAGATATAAGTAAAACAAACTGCATGCTCCACTGCTTTTTTATTATAAGCTAAAACCTTTTCATGACACACGCAATAATCACATCATATTTAAAGTATAACATATGTGATAAAGTGAATGACTAAATTATCATATGATTAAGTATTCAGGACATTTAGATATAGACATGATACCTTTAAGAAGACTAGCATGAACACGTGGACCTCGCTCTAGATATATTTCACTGCCCGTGGGAGGCATTGTAAGTGAGTCTAGTGTCAGCTTAGGAGAGTTATGGGTTGTTAAGGTTGCACTAGTTTGTGGGTGCATGTGGTAGGTGATTAATCTTCAGCATGAAGTAGAGGTGACGATGTTAATCCTTATTAGTATTTAATATATGCTTTGATATAGAACTTAGAACAAGAGGTGGGCACTCCCATCACTGGTAGAAATAGGTGGCACGAATCTGATTTATGGGCATAGACGCACAGCGGGGTGATCAGCACATCCTGAAGCATGCGTAGGCGATTTATTGTAATTTTCTTTTGGATTTTTTAATTTTAAGTTGTTCCCTATACCCTTGTCCTGATGAGGCCCGGAAGATAAAGGGCTGAAACGCGTTGACTGTTGGTGCTTGGAGGAATCCATTAAATAAAGAAAGAGTTGTATTATATTGGATATACACAATGCAAAATGTTTTTAGAGTTGTAGTTTGAACCTCTTGTGTATATAGGATTACCTTGCAGTGGATTGCTGTTATTTAGAATGCAAACACGGAAACTTAAAATTGGGGAACAGGAGACAATATCTGATTAATATGATCATTTATATGTGTTTTTGTAAAAAGTTATTTTAATTTGAGTTTTGCTTTGAATTTCCTATCAATTTAAGAATAATTAAATGAAGAAAATAATTGTTCCAACCAGGAATAAACTGTGCTATGTGTTTTTTGATTAATATAAGTAATTGGGATGGTACGATGTACCATTGAATAGGTTAATTTGATGTTCCCTATGGTTACTATGTATGTATCTATTCCTCCACATCATTCTTTTGCATAGTGTGATATTTCTTAGCCCAGGTAGTGTAGGGTGATTAGGGCAAACCCTAATGATCTTTTATTGAAAGAAATGACTTTGTCATTCCATGCTTGTATGTGTCCGTATCACCAGGTGATCCTAGATAAAGATGAATACTGGATGGGTGGGCAAGATGTCTTCACAATTGATGAGCTTTCAGCCTCTAGAAGGCACCAATGGAAACAGAAGGGGGACTACTTCATATTACAATTCTCGAAGGGATCATTTGACGCTTAAGAACATACTTTATTTCCTTATATATGACATTCATCTTTCACATAGGTAGCTGAAGAGAGGAGGAAGGAAACACTTATGTGAATCTCAGAAATCGCACTGCCTGAGAGGGCACTAAGAAGGAATATAGAAATTTGTGTATTAAGGACTATCATCTGTTTGGGCTGAACCTTTGAAGAATGGCTTCCAGCTAAACAAACAAAAGAATAAATGTGGCTCTAAGAACAGTGACGTAACCCAAAATAATTGGGACCCCTGCAGCCTGAGAAGGGGATCCCTGGGTCTGGGCCTATATCTCACAGATATTCATTGGACTTGGTGTCACTGGGGGCCAACTGAAGGGGTAGGGGCCCCAGAAAGGTTGGGGCCCCCATATGCCATGGGGTTGCATGGGCCTGTGTTATGCCCCTGTTTTAGAACCAACAGTACTTGATTTCATCAGTTGATTAAACATCACTGGGCTAATGACATTTCAAAGTGGAGACAACTATGTTCAATTTCTTGCTCTCCAATACTGCATGAGGATAAACCTGGTGAGTTCCGGAAATTTTGGGTCCATAGATAACTGAACACTTTTTGAACTTTTCACACATGAGCAAAATTTGCATTTCCCAGAAAGGATAAGGATGCTGAACCAATTTCCAATAAAAACACTTGGCTCAACCTTGGGTCTAACTTACAAAGCTTCCTCACCTGTGTCTACCATCTTTGAAATTGGGCCACAATCCCCAATCCTCAAATCTCTGCATATTTAGAACCAATGAAAGAAGGGCAAGGCTTCTTTCAGCCAAATCCAAATGAATAACAAACGTCTCAATCATAATAAACAGAACTTAAAGTATTAATTGATATGGAGAGAATGCAAAAACTATAATGTACCAAATATTTTACAATGAGGATAGCCAGAAATGGCTGGTTACTTACTGGTAAAGTTTATTACTCCAAGTCTTCGACCTCCCCCTCACAGTCCTTACATACATGAGTGTCAGCTCCCCCCACAGACATCATCAAGCAAAAAAAAACAACCGCTCCCATCCCTACTCTCCAGGCCAAACCCACATACTGTGGAACATAACCGCTGACCTTACCTCCGGAAATCCTGTAAACCAAAGCACAAGAAGCCAAGCACAGGGAGGGTGGGATGGGAACCAGGACTGTGACAGGGTGGTCGAAGACTCGGAGTAATGAACTTTACTGGTAAGTAACCGGCCATTACCGCCTCATCCGACCTCCCCATCAAAGTCCTTACATACGTGAGCAGATACCCAAGCAAAAATTGGCTTCAGCACAACAGCTGCAGAAACAGAATTTATTATAACAGCAAGCAGCACCATCACACTTCATGCACAGAATGCAACACAGCGTCCCCAAAACTGTCAGACACACCCACACCCACCACCAAGCGGTAATGGGACATAAAGGTGTGAGGTGAATTTCAAGTGGCGGCCAGGCAAATTTCAGTCATCGAAGCAAACTAGCCCAGGAAGCAGCCATCTCCCTGGTAGAGCGAACCTGCGCTGCCCCAGAGAAAGGGAAGGAAACATCCGGCTGAAGCGATCTGCATCTGCGTTCAACACCCCAGGAAGATGAACTCTCCTCAGCAACAACAAATTCTGTTCTGCCCACTGGCAAAACTGCTGAGCTAACGTATTCAAAGTGGCCACTTTTGCACTCCCCTGATGGTTCACATAGCACACCACCACAATGTTGTCTGTCCTCAACATAACATCCTGATGCACAACCAAAGGTAGAAAATGAACCAGGGCCAGCTGGACCGCCTTCCACTCACTCCAGTTGGAAGACATCCGAGCATCCTGGACCGAACAGATCCCCTGAACCGAGTACTGAGCAATCACAGCTCCTCACCCCAGTTCGCTGGCATCTGGCATCTGTCATCAAAACCACACTGTCCTGTGGAACAAACAGAGAACCCTTCATGAGATTCCCCACATCCAACCACCAAGCCAACTCCTGGGAGATACCCGGTCCCCCCGGAATCAATAGTTCGTAATCCTGCGACCCCCTGACACCAGAGGCGAAGGACATGATTCACTAAGGGGTACAAATGCAACCTGGCCCAAGGAATGATCATGACGGTAGCAGTCATCAACCCCTGAACTCTCAACCACCGCCTTGCAGTGGAAGCTGGAGAGGCCAAGATGCCCTCAGTTCTTTCACAAGAGTCATCCTCCATAGTTCGGAAAGGAACACCTTCCCCACCAGCCTGTTAAAGACCCCTCTAATGAACAAGAGTTCCTGAGAGGGATTCAAATGTGACTTCTCCAGGTTCAGCAACCACCGGAACATCTGTAGAAAACTGTAGACATCCTGAATCTGGGACTGAGCCTTAGGGAAAGAAGAGGAAGAAATCAACCAGTCATCCAAGTACAGGAACATCTGGATCCCCTCTGCATGCAATAAACCCACCAAAGGAGCCAACACCTTGGTAAACACCCTAGGCGAAGCAGACAGACCAAATGGCAATACCTGAAACTGGAAATGCTTGCCTTCAACACAGAACCTCAGAAACCTCTGCGAGGTCTGGTGCATCGGCACATGAAAAAAAGCGACCCTCAGTTCTAGAGAGGTTAGAAAATCCCCCACCGACAGAAAGGGAAGAATCAATTGCAGAGTCACCATCTGGAATGACTTGTGAGGAATGCTCAAATTCACAGCCTTTAAATCCAATACCGGTCCGTAATCGCCATTCAGTTTCTTGATAAGAAAAAGGATAGAGTAGGTCCCCTTACCCTGCTGCTCCACAGAGACCCTTACAATGGCCTCCTTGTCCAAAAGGTCCTGAAACCCCATCAATAGGGCCTGATGTTTCACAGGTGACCCCAGAACAGGTGTATAACAGAAGACTTCCAAGGGAGAAGTCAAAAACTGTATACAATTCCCCAGTCTGATAATTTGCAGTACTCACTGATCCCTGACAAACTCCTCCCACACAGGCAAAATATTCCTGAGGCGACCCCCAACCAGGCCCCCCCGAGACAAAGAATAGCCATGATTTAGCCTGACCGGCAGAATCTGAACCTCCCTGCTGGCCCCAGGCCTTATTAAAGGAAGGGACTCCCTGGCCACGTCCCCTACCACGAAAGGGCTGATAGGCCATCTTGGTCTGAAAAGCCTGCCCAAAAGTCCTATTATAGCGGGCAAACTTCCCCTTCTGGGGCAGATGAGCAGGGGCCAACACATTTTTGTTCTTCTGTGTTTTTGATCATTGCCTCCAAGTGATTGCCAAACAGTTTGGAGCCGATGAATGGTATTTTCATGAGAGCACTCTTCTGTGCCGCCTCCACCTTTCAAGGCTTAAGCCACAATTGTTGCCTCGCAGCAACAGAGGCCCCAGGTGCCGCTGTTGGGGCACTAAGGGAATCGAACGACAGGTCAGACAAAAAACACACCTGCTGCTTCAACATATCCAATGACTCAGTGGGATCATCATCCTGAAGCAGTTGTTCAGAAATACACTGACAGTCCTTCAGCAGAGACTGAACCAAATAACTGGTATAATCCGCAGACCTAACAGCAAAATTGGAAGCAGCAAAGGACCACTTTAGAGCCCCTTCAACCCTCTTATCACCCGGATCAGAAGGCACTGCATCCTCAGAAACCACCAGACTCTGAGAAGAAAGGCCAGCCAACAGCGTATCAACCTTCAAGATGGAAGGGAACTCCTCTGTAAAACCCTGCAATGGATATCATTTAGCCAGGAACCGGGGAAAGGCATGTTTGTCCACATCCCACCATTCCCCTTCCAGCATATTCCAGACAGACTTATGAATTGGAAGAGACTCAGGCTTCTTTCTTTGGTAATTAGCAAAGAAATCCTCCGATTCCTCAGCCACCGAGGGCACTGGAAAAGCCAAATTGTCCCGCACATGTTGTAAAACACTGCGAAGTTCCGACCCCTGAATAAATCACCCCTTCACCTCCTCCTCGGAATCACAGTCAGGATCAGGAGGATCAGGGGAATCCAGCTCCTGCCTTTTTGGCTCCACTGCTTCTATGGCTTGAAAAGCAGCTTATATAGCAGCCTCTATCA
The DNA here is from genome assembly GCA_963921515.1 of Calotriton arnoldi. Classification (NCBI taxonomy): domain Eukaryota; kingdom Metazoa; phylum Chordata; class Amphibia; order Caudata; family Salamandridae; genus Calotriton; species Calotriton arnoldi. The sequence continues at coordinate 1,059,072 of CAWUFW010001883.1, forward strand.
TTCTTTGCACATCAGCCAAGGGAGGAGCAGCCTGAGGCCCAGCCAGAACCTCCTCCTCCCTATATTACACTTCTCTGATCTCTTTCCACCATCCATGACGAGTAAGAGACCAGAAGAAAGCTCAACCTTTTATAGCCCGTAACCAATCAGGTCCAAAACCCTAGCACCAGTTTCCTGCAACACCCATCTACAGGAAGCCAAACCACCAATGGACACGCCCCAACACACCACACAGCAACACACAGCCAATTCACAAAGACGCAGACACCCACGTGGCCAACTAGCAAGTGCCACCGAGACTCACGCCAGCCAATCCCAGCGTGGCCCCCACAGCCCAAAGACCAAGCAAGAGCTCCGCTCATCCCGCTCACACCACGAGATGCTGAAAGGCCAGCCCGTAGACACCACTGGCAGCGCAGCATTTAACCACCTGCAGACCAGAGACCTACCGCTCCCCAGGCATGCTATCCCACTAGCTCAGACTCCCCCGTCCTGCGAGAGTCCCAAACCATGGGCTTCATTCTACAAAGCTCTTATGCATTAAACGCGGAGCAGGCGCCTGTCCCGCTACAACAGGGACATGAAGCCTTGCCTCTGCCCGTAAACAGAAAGGCAGCTAGAGCAGACCGTTTCCCAAAATTATACTTACCTGCACATCTGGAGACATGCACAAGCCCTTCTGCATGTTAATCTATACTGCAGAAAAATTAAACAGGATTTCCAGAGGTAAGGTCAGGGGTTATGTTCCACAGTATGTGGTCGTGGCCCGGAGGGTAGGAATGGGAGTGGTTGTTTTTTTTTTTGCTTGATGATTTCTGCGGGGAGAGTTGATGCTCACGTATGTAAGGACGGTGACACGGGAAGGTCGGACGAGGAGGTAATGGTGTGGTAGAATAAATGCAGTCAGGATAAGCAAAGATGATGGGCACAGGTCAGATAACACACAGTGGAAGGAGTTGCCATGTAAAACCATCACCATAGGCAAGCTGACAAGACTATCACAGGTGACCAATTGTATTGACAGGTGAAAGAAAGGTGAAAATGCTTGCAGGCTTACAGAGATGTACACTGGCCCATCATTAAAGGAAAAGTGTACATATATGAAAAATATAGATCTAAACTTATTATGAAGAACTTCATATGAGTTGGAGGTATCCTATGGTACACTGTTCTACAGAACGGAAAACTCGATAGCATCTGCAGCATCAATGGAGACAAATGCAGTAAGGTGAAAACTAAACTGTCAGTGAACCTACTAAATTAGCATGCGTGCAAAATCTTGCCAAATATACATTCAAAGAACAACCTATTAATCTATTCAGTTTAAAACGCAACAGGAGTGGAAGGTACTTACGTTATCAGCAAAGAAGAGGGTGCATTAGGGACATGTTTTAAGACTTGTTCTATGTTAGTTTCAGATTCTTTATAGTTTTTTTAACCAAACTTTTTTTGTTGCTGGCTTTTACAGTAGTTGATGCAAATTGTAGCCTTGGGACATTATTGCGAGTATAGGTGGTATTTATTGCACATGATCTGAATTGTCGATACCATGGGAAAACTAGTCCAAGCGGCTGACACCCGGGATGTTCCTTTATTCTGGAAAATAATTAATCATCCCTATTTTAAAGATCACTCTGTAGCCAAAATTGAGACCCTGGTCCAGCCTTCAGACTGGCTAAAGTACTTTGGGCAGACTTTTAATCCTAATAATGAAATCCTCTTACTAGTAGACAATAGAGATTTTACAATTATAGATCCCCATAACCTGATTTTTATTACTTTAGCTGAGGTAAAAATTGCCCTGGATAGATGTGTAAATGGGAAGGCACCTGGACCCGATGGGGCTCCTGCCGATATTTTTAAGACTGATATAGACTATTGGGCCCCAATCTTACATAAAGTATGTAATGCCGTAGCAGGTGGCATTTTGTCCACAACCTGGACGGAAAGCATTATTGTACCGATTTTCAAAAAGGGCAATTGAGGCGATGCCAAATGCTATCGACCTATCTCCCTTCTTGATTCAACATCAAAATTGATGTGTAGAATCCTTCTGGAGAGACTGGAAACTTGGGCAACTAATAATTCAATTCTCACAGCCTCACAGTATGGATTTAGAAGGGAGATAGGGACTATGAAGCAGTGTGTTAATCTCCATTTAATAATTTGTAAATACACACTCAAAAATGGGCTATTTGCACTTGTGTTTTGTTGATCTTACAAGTGCTTTTAACCTAGTTAATCACACAAAACGATGGCAGACTCTTTTTTTTTTTTTTTTAAACTTTATTTATAGATTTTTAACAAACACAGGCTGCGGCCCGCCATCCCAGACATGGGAGCAAACAACATACATAAGGTTGCAGTACTGTCCTCGTATACAAATATCAATACAGTATTCAAGTCGCGAAGAAAGAAAGATAGTGATTCCACAATGTGTTTGCGGTACCGAGGTAGCACATAGTCTTTCCAGTCCGTGCCATCGTCCGGGCGATGGCGGCCGCAGGCCAACAGCAGAGGAAGAGAAAGGAGGAAGGAGAGTAGAGAAAGGGGTTCCAGAAAGACAGCATCATGAAGAGAAGGAAGGAGAGGAATAGGGATGGGAGGATCTCCAGCTGGGTTGGAAGGATGGATATCCCGGCTTGTGGGGCGGACCCTCACCGGCAGCGCGCACGGGATTACAACCACTCACAGCTCCACTGATGGAGTGTGTACACGATCATCAGTGTGTGCCTGCAAGAAGCTTAGTAATGGTTCCCATATGTTGTGGGAGCGAGCCTGCGCCGGCAGAAGTTCCCAGAACTCAGACAATTGGTTATGGCAGAAGGCGGCATCTTTAAGCCAATCGTCTCTACGTGGTCTGCGCCTGCGGCCCCAGCAGATAGCAACACGCCTCTTGGCTAATAATAGCATCATAGCAGCCAGTCTCCTTACATCTGCCGGGAGGTTTTTAACATACCCATGCAAGGCAGTAAGCGGGGAGCGCTCCATCCTGCACTCCAACATTTCCTCCAGTACATCAAAAACACCATTCCAGTAATTCGCCACTTCCACACATTCCCAAGCCAAATGCATGAAGGAGGCCTCAGACGCACCGCAACGCACGCATCTCGCATCACTGCTCAGCCCAGTTCTGCACATCCATACAGGGGTCCTGTAGAGCAGATGGAGGAATTTGAAATGGATAAGCCTCAATCTGTAATTGGGCGACATATCTCTTGACTGTGCAACAGTACGCCCATACTCCCTCCTCGAACGGGGTTCCCAGACTTTCTTCCCATTTACGCTGGGCAGGGGGAACGCTAATTGGAGACTCACGTTGCATGCCAGAGTAGATGCATGATATAAGCTTGCGGGGTGAGGGGTTAATTAAAAACGCATCCAGAATGTGGAAAGTTGGGGGCACAATCGGGAACGAAGGATATAGCGCCCATAGCGCCGCCCGTAGTTGAAAATAAGTCCGTCTATCAAGGAGGCCAGTATGTTCATCCCCCAGTGCGGTGTCCATGTCGATGAAGACACCATCCGGGAAAGCATGCCCTAACGTATGCAGCTGAAGCCTGCGAAGTCGCTGGCTGACCCCGGCCTCACCCGTGAAAGGCAATGCTGGATGTCTAGTAAGCGGCACCGACGGTGCGAACAAGTTGTCTAGACGCGCCCTACGACGAAGTTGTTGCCAGGTCCACACCGTGCAACCCACAGTGTCGATTCCAAGTCTCGGGCGACTCTGTGGGCGGAACAGTGCCATGTGCAGGTGGACTGGGTCCGCCAAATCACTTTCGGGGGCGGTATGCGCCATAAAGAGGGTCGGATATACCCAATGAAAGCCGAATTGGGCCTGTGCGCAGTTGTGGTACAGCTCCATTTCAGGCGCTCCCAAACCACCCTGCTCAAACGGGAGTGTGAGAGACTCCCAGGCCACTTGAGGTTGCCCTCCCGCCCATGCAAGAGATATCAGATTTGAACGGAGTCTCCTCTTGAACTCGGAAGTAAGGGGGAGCGGGAGATTCACAAAGACATATAGAAATTTAGGCAGAACAATCATTTTGGCCACAGCGATCCGGCCGGCCAGAGAGAGAGGGAGCACCTTCCAGCGGGGTAAGCGACTCTCCAACCACTCCATGAGCCTACCATTAGTGTATCTCCACAGTTCCTCATGATCCCTGCTAATCCATATACCAAGGTACTTCAAGGGGGAGTCCGCCCATTTAAGCGAGAATTCTGACTGAAAGGTAGCCGTAGCGGCAGTGAGAGGAAAGATCATAGATTTCCTCCAGTTGACATTAACCCCTGAAAGGCCGCCAAATCTGGTGATTTGTCGAATAAGGGGGTCGAGATTAGTTGCCGGATTATTGACATACAGAGTCACGTCATCTGCGTACATTGACTCGAGAATTACCCTGGGCGTGAAGTCTAGTCTCCTTAGGGCTTGATGCTGTCGCAATCTAGCCGCCAGTGGCTCCATGGCGATGGCAAAGAGGAGGGGCGAGAGCGGACACCCCTGCCTCGTGCCACGGCCACGACAACTCGGGGGGAGATGACCCTATTGATCCGCAGACGGGCAGTAGGAGAGGTGTAGAGTAGCGCTATCTTTTTAAGAAAGGTTGAACTCAAACCAATACGAGCAAGGAGCGAAAACAAGTAAGGCCACTCCAGCGTATCAAATGCTTTGGTTGCGTCCAGGAAAACAGCAACTGCGGGGAGAGAAGTGTCCACCTCCTGCATCACTGCGAAGAGAGTGCGGAGATTGTGGGCAGTGTTCCTGACTGGCACAAAGCCACATTGGTCATGCCGGAGTATGGTAGGGAGCAATGGAAGCAGCAGCACGGCCAACAATTTAGCAAGAATTTTATTATCAACGTTAATCATTGATAATGGCCTGCAGGAGTCACACAGTAGCGGGTCCTTATCCGGCTTAAGGATAGTCACGATGAGCGCTTCACGTAGGGAGTGGGGAAGGACGCCTCTCTCAAGTGAGTCCTCATACATATTGAGAAGGTGGGGAGCAAGACGCGGCGCAAACTCCTTGTAAAAGGCAGGGGTGAGATCGTCCAGCCCCGGCGCTTTATCCCCGGGCATGGCCTGAATCACTCTAATCACCTCTTCCACCGTATATGGCTCGTCCAGGTACCGTCGGTGTGCATCACTGAGCCATACTAATTCAATGGAGTCGAAGAAAGGGAGTAGGTCAGGAAGGGCCTCCGATTGCCGTGCCGCATACAGAGAAGAATAATATTGAGTCATCTCAGCCTGGACAGCTTCCTGCCCGACTACCACCAGATCCTCGTCTGTGCGCAGCTCGCAGATATAGTCATTGGCCCACAGCTTTTTAAGGAGACCAGTGTTGCCGGTCCGGTCCTCCTCCCCGAATTGACAAGTGCGCGCTTCCCGACCCAGGAAATGCACTTCTCTGTGCGCAGTCTCCTCAAATTCTGCTATTTTAGCCTTGATCGGCCCGAGGGTCGTGAGCTGACCGGATGCCAAAAATTCCGATTCGAGAGAGCGAATCTCTGTCTCCAGCCGCCGCAAATCGTTTCGCAATGAGCGTAGAATACCGGATTGTTTAGCGATACACTGGCCCCGGATGACAACCTTAAACGCCTCCCAAAGTGTGTACGGGGAGTCTACAGAGCCAACATTGATGTCAAAGTAGTCCATGATGGTGGACCCAATCTCCTCACGGAACACCTGATCCAGGAGGGCCCCATCGAGGAGTCTCGAGTTGAAGGCTCTGTTCGGCACATCTGGTAAAGCGAATTCTAACATCACTTAGACATGGTCCGATAAGGTTCGGGCGAGATGAGCACAATGCCGGACCCAGGTGTCCACGTCACGGGATATGAGCCAGTAGTCAATTCTAGACCACGAGGGGCCCGCAGAGGAAACGCAAGTTCCCTCTCGGCTGGATAGATGACAGCGACGCCAGACATCGATCAGATCCTGATCTTCCATAAGGGCTTGCAATTGCACCGCGGCATGGGGGTGAGGTCTGCGAGGGGCGCCTGACCTGTCATAATCAGAGTTGAGAACCACATTAAAATCACTCCCCCACAGCACCGCCCCGGGTCCAAGAATATCCGCCAGCCGCCATACCTCGCTAAAAAATTGGTGATCAGCTGTGTTGGGGCCATATATTGATATGAGTCGCACTGGGCGTCCCTCGAGAACTCCCGCCACTATCACATACCGGCCCAGGGGGTTGCAAATTGCAGTGCATGTGTGCCAGGGGATGCCCTTTCTGAGAATGATGGCTGTGCCCCTAGCATAGTTTAAATATCCCGCCACAAACTTTTCGCCCATTCATCCCGCTCGAAGGCGCGAACAGGAGGCTCCCATGAGATGTAGCTCCTGTAAAAAACAAATGTCTACCCCATCTCGATTGAGAAGCGCTGCCACTAACCACATCTTTCTGCCATCGTTCAGGCCCCTTATATTCCATGTTACAGCTTTTAGCGTGCACGCCTTGTCAACAGACGCAGTCATCTTAGTGTTACCATGCATCCATGCGCACCAGAGGGATAAGTAGAAACCAGCAGCTGTGGACTCATACAATGCGCGTACACCGTGGGAAGTCATTTGCTGGGAGTGAAGGCCATGCCCCAGGCGCAATCGGGGCGGCCCGCTATAGATTTCCCACTCATCCAACCCACCCGCAGGCGCATACAATTAGCATCCGGCAAGTGCAACTTCTGCAGGGACCAGGTGTCAGCCCCATAGCGGTTGAGAAGCGCCGTCACTGGTCGCACTTTTCTAGCAACAGTCGAGCCGCTCATACTCCAGATGTCTGCCCTTAGTGTGCATGTCCTATCGTTTATTTTAGCTATATCCACACTTCCATTTAGCCATGCGCATGGGGAAGGGTATCATTAGATGGAAACACTGTTGGTACTTTTGGCCCTCCCTGCGCTCCCTCATATCCAAGCGCACCAGGGGGGAAATAGAGAACAGCATCGTGAGGTTAGGAGCCGGAGGGGGGGAAGAGGAGTGAAGCGGAGAGAGCGAGAGGAAAAAGAAAACAGCGTAGCACATGTGATTTACCCACTACCCAAACAACCCACCCCCACCCACTACAGCCACCCAACATGACTGGAGAGCATTTTCCCTACCCCAACAGGGCCTCAAGAGGCCAACAACAGAAAGCAATGTGGGACTCATCCCAGGGGAAGGAACTAGGGGGCTCTGCATTTCCCAGCATGGCGGAGCTGGATGGCTGGACACCCATGACGGGCGCGCGGTCAAGCAGTCAGGCGAGCAAGTTCGATGACTGTCTATCACCACGTGCACAGTGGAAAGCAGTAGCAAATAACGATGGCAGAATCTGGTCGCGATGGGTGCCCCAAGTGACATTATTGCTTACTTGTCACAAATTTATAAGCTATTAACTACAAGGGTTCGGTATGGGCCCGGAGGAGAGTGCACTACACATTTTGGAGTAACACGTGGGATTAGGCAGGGCTGTGTCCTTGCCCCACTCCTGTTCTCTCTATACATAAATAGAGTGGATGAACATTTTCAAAAATTAAATGATGACGCACCAAGGGTTGGTGACCGCGCCACCCCTACTTTGCTTTATGCGGATGACGCAGTTCAGCTCTCTAGAACTGCTAATGGGCTTCAGTGCCTAATTGCAAATTTTGCGGAATACATGCATGAAAAGGACTTAAAACTTAATCTAAGCAAAACATTTACGATGATTTATGGAAAAGGGAAGCCAAATACTAGGATACATCATGTTAACAGGGTCCCCATAGCAGAAACGCAATCATTCTCGTATTTGGGCATGTTATTTACATCAAAGGGCTATTGGGGAGCTCATATTGATTCCTGCAAATTAAAATTTACGCAGACAATGGAGGCTATCTTCCGATTCTCAAAAAAATGGGTAACAAGCCAATTAGAGAAATTTTGACCCTCTATAGGAATAAGTGCATTACCGGAACTTGCTATGCTGCAGTGTTATGGGGATCAGCTAACCATGTTATTCTCCAGACTCAAGAAAATATGTTTTTAAGAAGATTATTAGCTGTACCAAATCCAACTCCCTCATATATCATCCACAAAGAGCTGGCTGTCCCTTACATTAGTGATCATATTGGTACAGCAGCTCTCACTGTTTGGCATGGCATTTGGAGCAAGGAGGGAGCTAAATTCACGCTGGAAATAATTAAGGATTGTCTTTCCCTTGAGCACAACAAAAAATTCCCGGGTTGATGTACATTACTAATCTTTTAAAAGAGTGTAGTGAGAACATTGATTTTAATAATCCCACACAAATTCTTGATTATAGTAAAAAAAGATTTTTAAAAAGGGCCCATAGAGTCAATAGAACAGTCAAGAGAAACTGAGGCACAATCGAAAAAGCTATGCAGGGATTACCGTGCTATGCCCAATGGACTAGGGACGCAGTGTTATTTACTTCAGGTCACCGATATAAAACATAGATTTTATCTGACAAGGTTGAGAATGGGAACAATTCACTTTTTAGTAGCTTTTCCAACGATGGGCAAACGGAATCGAAATCTTCCAAAATGCCCCTGTGATGGAAAATCGGACCAAACAACTCTCCACTTTATCCTATTTTGCAATTTTTACACGGATATTAGGAAAAATGTTTTACGTCCAGTATTTTTAAAGGAGAAATTGTATTTTTATAAAATTGCTTTTGATTTTATTTGTGATTTAGAAAATGTGAAAGTTTGCAACACGGTGGTGGCTTATATTCAAAGGGCGATCAAAAGAAGAAAGCTTAATTCACATCTTGAGGCCGTACTTTATTTAGAGACTAGGACACATATTGATTAACAGTGGTTAGGGATGTTATGCTTTTTCATACTTAATAAATATTTGCACTTATGCACTTTATGTATAAACCATTATCCAAACTTTTCCACCTTGACATAGACAAATTACTTTACCATGTCCACTGTGTTTACTGAACTATGGACTGATTTAAAAAACTTTATGCAATTTATTGTACTGATAATGATGAACTGTGAATAGGATTATATTTTTTAGAATGCTTTTATGGTTGTATTTCTTTTAACCGAATAAAGCTGAATTGATTTGATTTGATACCATGGGTACGTTATTTATCGAGTGTAATAAATACCAATTATTACGAGTTGTTGGGGAATAACATTCAATTTTGTTGTTTAACACACCAAAATCTGCATGATATGGTGAATACAATATGGTTTTTCCTTGTTAAATTTCGGCATATTTGGCCTGCCGAAATTTTATGAAGGTTGAGGTATTTAACACATCTGGTAGTTATCGGATATGTTAAACACCTAATAACTTGCAATTCCAACCCGTGTGTAAACATGTGTTTGTGAAATTAACGAGCCCTGCAATAAACATGTTGTGTGACTCCGGTCCTATCATGCAAAATTTCTATTTTCATAAAACATTTTAGGGCAGACAAGCACAAATATGGAATGGGGGTGGTTTTCATTACAATGGTAATGTCGAATGGGGCAGGACACCTCAGACCAGTGGTGCAAGCGAGGGTGCTGCAAAAGACCCAAGTCTGTTATGCTGTATTTTTTTTAAAACATACTTTATTGATTTTATATTTTAGCGAGCCGCGTGCAAACATTAGTACAGTTGGTACATGGATAGATTGGTAAAAGCAATTGGTCATAGATGTATGAATACCAACAAGTTACAGCCAGTGGGTGGATGTTATCTTTTACACAAATTGACAATTTTATATCAGTCTTTGTTTTATCATTGCTGCTGGCTTAATATGTCTAGAGAAAAGGTAAAAGTAACAACAGAACAGTCCCACCCGACCCTCCCCCCACCCTCTGATCTGGCTCACCCCCAGAATGAATAATACAGGCTTGGGATTCTGCCTCGATTACCTTTGTTCAACATGTAAGGGTCCGTAATTAGCAGGGTATGGTATTGTACGTCTGTCGTAATGCTAGGCGGGGAAGCTCCATTTTATGTTGTGTGGTGAGACATCTCTTATGTACTGTGTGTTGTAAGCGGGGGTTTCTATGGTTTTAAATGCTTCCATCATGAGGTCCCAATCCATGGAGATCGGGATTTTTCGCAGCCCCACGTACTCATCTCTCCTAATGACTGCGCTTTCTGCTCCACCCCAGCGGGCCACCTCCCCATGCCAGGTGTACACTGTTGGGGGCGGGCCGATTTCCATTGCATTGTAATGGAGCGCTTCGCTATGAGTAAGGCTAGGTCAGCAAAGCGAAGTCTGTTATGCTGTATTTAGCAATCTTTTTTTGGGCTGTGGTGAGAGAAAAAAAGCTTCTGTTTGCCACATGCTGAATAACAGACTGTAGTCCTTTAACTTCCCCACAGAGCAGTAGTCACACTGAAAGGACTACTGCATCCTATATGTCAAATAGCAGATGGTATAGGTATGGTCTTCTTACCATTCCTAGTGGAAAGACTATCATATGCGATATGAACATATGGCAATTTTCAAAAGCATTGCAGAATAATAAAAAAAAGTCTAGTTCGTAGACAACAATTAATAACACATCAAACAACAGAAGCAAAACATGCTACAGCCTCACCAGATGAAACAAGCATTTGCAATGCAATAGGTCTTGCATTTGCAAGAGTTTGAACTATTGGCATTGTTACTGACAATGCCTTTTATTTATCTGTTGGTTTTTAAAACAGATAAATAAAAGGCATTGTCATTTACAATGCCAATAGCTTAAATTCTCGCAAATGCGAGACCTATTGCATTGCAAATGCTTGTTTTTTTAAGGGTCGAAGGTTTCTTCTGTGCTTATTTTTCCAAGAGTCTTTGATGCGGGGGAAGAGAGCGAAAAGAGCTGCAATCAAACTCCACGAAGGGTGTGGGAGGCGGTGGGAGAACAGAAGTAGCTTGCAAGGAATTTGCCTCACACTTTGTACCACTGTTTCTAGTAAATGGACAGACAGTCCTTTTAAAGAATGCTAAAAGCACAGCTTTAACTTGTTGTTCCTGGACAACACAGCCGAAGCAGCAATTAAAGTAAGGCATGAGTTCAGAACACAAACATTTATTTAAACTCTGGGCAATGCTGACTTCAACTTGTTACAGCTGATCAAGTTTACACAAATTAAATCAGCAGGAGGGAAGGCAATTTTCATTAGAAGAGGCGAGACCGCGCCCCGGAATTCCAGGTCAGAACGAGCAGCTATTCAAGGAAATTAGAAAGATGCAAGAGTTTTAACTAATACTTGATGAAGATTACAGCAGAAATCGCGTACACACATGCATATAAGGGGAGAGGAGTGCGGAAAATGAAGAAGAACCTTTGTCCATGGTGTCAGATGGGCTGGCTACTTGGAAGCCGCGCTATGCATGGTGCCCCCTCGCCTTGCATGCCGCCTGCTGTGAATGCCCCAGAGCTGTTATGCTCTAAGTTGCTGCCCCCGCTCTGGGCTCAGCTGCTTGCTGCATTTTCACTTTGATGCTAAATTAGCTTGGCAAATGTTTCCGATGAAGGGAGAAGGATCATCTAAAGTAAACAAACCTGCTACTGCTGCCTGCACTGGTTAAAAAAAAGCAGTTGTGGGAGAGCAAGTCATTTAAGAAAATAGTGCTGACAGACTGTAAATAAAACATACTGAGTTACACAACACTAGTAAAAGGGCCAGTCCTCATGGGAGGTAACAACAGAAGACAGGGAGGTACTAAGGAGGGACTAATAAGCCTATTAACAAATCAAAGGCCAACGTTTACAAAGGACAGTGACAGTAGATAAATTAAAAAGATGGGGGGAGAGTGGACGGAGCTCACAGTCCATACCTCAATACAGCATGTCTCGAAAAAACAGCGCAAGCGCTGCCTTAGCGAGACCTAAAAAGAGGAAATGCTTTCTGAAATTGTATGTTATTCATTTTTGAAACATTTCAATGTTTCTCGTGGTTTATGTCTTGGAAACAGAGCACGGGACGCTTTCTCCATACAACAGCTTCTCTGTCAAAGACATGGCTGCTTTTCCACTCTGGTGTTTATGGTTTCTCAGGGTCTTTCAAACACGCAAGTAGTAAGCTAATTTTACTACTAAGATGTGGCCTTGTCATCAATTGAGCACTCTTGAAAACTAGAACTAAATATAATTTAAACATTAAATAACGCATTTGATTACTTTTGGCATTTGCGATTGTATGGATTATCGAGCCTTTATTCTAACTGAGTGCAAACAAAACGAAAAAGAACTGTATTCTATTCCAGCTTGGATGTTCTTTATGCCTTCACTGTGCTTGATTAAATCATGCTAGCTTATTAGATTGGACATGTTCCTAATGCACATGTACTCATCCTTTATATTGTGTACTGAAATAAGGCAACAATGTTTGCAGTGAGTTCGGCTTTCCTTCATTTTGGATCAGAATCATGAGGCTAAACAAATGACTGTGTAACTTGTCAAGTGAGAGATAAACAGGGCCACTAGAATTATGTGGTAGGGAAGGACCAGATTATGTGGCAGGGTTGACTAGATTATGCAGCAAGAAAAGCCAATTTATGCAGCATAATGTGGCATAGTTTGTGATAGTATTACTTCATTATTTTGTCATTATTACACACGGTAACACTGTCTGTGCAAAGATTTCACCCCTTTATAACTAGTTTAGTAACCAAACAACTGAAAGATGACCAGTCGACTTTCGCGAAGGGCCTTCCACTGCGTAGGAACACATATTGCCACGTTTTTAATAACTTTTGATCCATTTCAGCTAGAAACAATGTTAAAATCTACAATTTATGCAGCTGATGATGGGTTATATGGCAAATGCGGCAAGTCCAAAATTATGCAGAAAAGGCTGCAGCTGTAGAATTGCATAATTTGTTTGGCCCTTGAAATATACAATGTATGGATGGGCAGTAATGATTTTATCAAACAAGGCAGAACCTACAGTATGACTAGCTGTGGATTTATATTTAATAAAATGGATAGCTTTCTATTTCCTATAGTCACCAGTTTTAAAAAGACATTGATGCTCTTTTTCCCCTCCAGTCAGAGGTCAAATTAGACGAGAATAGTTGGGAACATTTCCATGTGTCATTCATTTAGAAGAACAAGAGCCAGATGTGCCAAAAGACTGGTTGCAAAACGTGGTAACAGAAAATGCACCCACTTTGTGCAACCAGTCTGTAATTTTACTATGCAATATATCTACTAAAAAGTCATGTTGCAAAATTTGCATTTGTAGTTGCAGAACAACCTGCCTAATGAATATTAATTAGGCACTTCCCTATATGTGACCCACTGTGATTGGCTTCAATCATTGGAAATAAAGTGGAGCTCTACAGTATCTTCTCATTGAAATGCTACGCATAACTGTGATGATGAATGATATGCCTTAGCAATATCTTTAAATAAACAATTCTTTATGCTTCAATAGGTAATTGGGAATTCCTGAAAGCTAAGCACTAGGGAACATGAATGCCTTGCAAAATACTTGTACACTCACACCTCTCCCTATGTTTAGAATATGTTACCATATGCTTTTTTGTGAAAGATGAGTATAGATTTTACTTGACTTTGGTAGGAAGAAACCAGAAGAACACCATTAGTATTCTGAGGTTTCCTACTTTTATCAATATATACACCACTGGCAATCTAATACCTGGAGCACACTATTCATTGATTAATATATACATGTGATGTGTTCTGTGAAGAATCTATCCTGTTCCTCTTGGCAGAGTGAACCTAATGAAATTCAAAATAAATGCACAAGAAATAGTTCAAAGTATATTTTTATTCACAAACTGTCAGGTCTTCTGGGATTAGGAAAGGCTTGAAAACATGCAGATCATGTTCCGCATTGGTACACACATAAAGGGTGCCGACAAGGGAACACAGGTTGAGGTCTTGGAGGTTATGGCATACTGAAACGTGGTGGTTTGCCCTCTTAGGTTAGTGCTTTCAAAATATAAAATAGTTCACTTCCTCGTTTACCCTCTCCCTTTACGGGTCAACTTGGGTTTAGACGTACAAGAAGGAGCAATGGTCACTTGCCCATCACCTGGCAATTGTGAGCTTGCTGTGGCTTTCTGATACAACTATAGATCATCACCTGGCCTTTGTGTTCCCTCACATTTGTTTCATTTTCCCTTTTGTTTTTTTTCCTTTCCAACTTTCAGTGCATAGTTTGATCTGGTGAATTTGTTTGGAGCTATGGCTATGTCATATAAAGCTCTTCCTCTCTTGGTCTATCTGTTTGCGAGAATTGGTTCCTGATTTTCCTTAGCAATCACCACAGCGTCCTTGTTGTGAGTACCAATATGCAGCAAAAGGCCTGTTTTACTCTTCTCCTATTAGCACCAACATATTGAATATATGTTGTTGTAGGAGTAAGAGATTTACAATCAAAATCTAAAGCTTACATCTCAACCAGAAGTTCCCCCGATGATTTCAGACTGCATCGTCAATGCCTCCAGGGACCCAAAGAACATCTCAAGCAGCTATGTTCTCTCGCCTCATTCCTCATTTTGCCCACACCATCCACAGTGTGTCACTGTACATTATTATTACTCACATCAATGTAGGGATGGTTGGGTTTATGTCAGATTGCACCTACTGTAGTGCTGTGATACACTGGACTTCAGAATATTTCTTTGTAATAAAAAATTTTTTAAGAAGCCTTGAAACTTGAAATCCAAAACTCATATAGTGACTGCATATGCATATGGCTGCAGCAACATTTTAGTACAATTGCATACCAAGGACGCTGTGTGCCATGAGAACATTTATATCTGAAAATTCAAGGTGACAGCCTTCTCTTTAGACACGTGAGAGTTTGTGGCCTACTGGGAAATGTAGTTCAAAGCTGGTGCTCTGCTGCACAGCACATTCTCTTTGATCACACATCATGAATCCACTCCGGACCAGCACCTTGTAACGACTACCAAAATTCCCTTCACTGAAAGGCACCCAGTGCAGATGGCATCAAGGTACTGCTTCCTCGTAGTTGGACCAGATTTAAAGGTAAGTGTCACTTCGAACCCTGCCTCCTGATACAAGGATCAGCAGACTGCCATCTCTGCTTTTGCATTCTCAAACTAGAATAATGTTATAAAAGAAGCCCGTATTCCTTAAAGTAACTGGCGCTGCTTTAAAACAAAAATTGCCATGTGGAAACATTTTGGGGGAAACAGGTGGTGATCCACTGGACCACTGTCTGCTCCCCCGAAGTTGCTCAACACAGTTCCCAAAGGGGAAGCTGGCTAACAGGGACAACCTCCTCTATGTGAATGGGTTACCACTTCCTTTGAAGAATTGTTAGCTAATCAATGGTTTGTGGCTGCAAATGTGGTAACAGTTAATTGATACATCTCATTGCAATTTGCAATTAGGAAAGAACGTCCCATTTAAGCCCTTCCGCATTTGCAATTGGGGTGAATTCGTAAACCCATTTTGTAATTCAGAAAATATTTCCCAAATTGCAAATGGGCTTAGTAGGTATCAAGAAGCCATTTTGCAATTGCAAGACCAGTGATTTTGTGAACCACAGGGCTTGTGACCATATAATGACTTTGTACATCAGCCTTTTAGTTCCTATACTTTTGGAAAAAAACTAACTTGATCCTGGGTGATGAAAAAGGAACATTTTCATCCAGTCCCTAAGCAAAATATCCTGTTAGAAAATGATGGCCGGTGGGCAACCTTGAACCATGTTGCTTATCTAGGTTTGGCTGCCGCCTACCAATAACGTCATGAGAGAGTACAGGTAGGTTGTGTTGCGGGGACTGGGGTGTTTTATAGACCATCTGTTCACCTCACAATATGACTCAAGCTTGGGGTCAGTAGGTAGCAGGCATCTACAAGTTCCTTGAGAAGGTAAGAATTGTTTTTTTAAGTTCAGCACAATTAATTGGGTAATGGGGAGAAGAAAGAATTGGGCACTATAAACCTATTACCATGAGAATGGGTAACAGGACAATGAGCCATGGGTCAGGACAGGAGTGAAAGGAGACAGAGTTGTAAGGATGAGAAGGAATAGAAGAAGAAGAGAAGAGGTGTGAGAAAGCTGGGGGTAGAAATGGCCTGTTTCATCTCTGTTTATTACTATTGTTTTCGGGTTATGGTGTAATTTTATTGTGCTCCTTTCAATTGTTAGCAAACATAGTAATCTCAGTGTCTTTTATACTCAGACCTCTCTAAAGTTTCCAAATGTAGACATCAAAAAATGACAGTAGAGTTGTTCTTTTCTAGTAAGGAATTTCAGCTTGTTCAACAGTTGTGTTTGAACTTGTTACCATCCCAGTGGTTAAACTCCACATTTTACCACCTAATGTTTGTGAATTGAGCACCACTGAGATGGGTAATATTAACATTTAATTATTTAAGTGGTGCATCCATCAGTTAGGTGTGCATTTGTGCAAGATATTTATATAAGGGTGCTGCATGTAAGTGAAAGGCTCACATAATACCTCAAGCCAGGATATTTTGTTCTTTCTATCCAGTCCTCTACTGGGCCAACATCCAGTGTCATCGCCCTCCTGACCATTGTAGACTAGATCACAGATTTAATCATTTTTTGTACTTCAACCACTGCCTCAGTATATCCAATGACCACTTTCTTCTCAATGTTCACCAGAATCTTACAAAATGTCTTGCATATTGATCCTCTTCTTCATTCTGGCTACAATAAAATGATTAATTTAATTGCATTATTATATCTGCTTAGTTAAGGTTTTCAGTCTCAGTCCGTCTCTAGTGGTATTATCAATATAAAACTTCCTGATATGTTTTTAGATGTCAATTTGAAACATGAATTGTATAAAACTGCTCACTTCTACCTAACGGACCAAATTGCAAAATGCGTTAACAAACTCACCCCAATCACAAATGTGGAAGGGCTTAAAAGGAACGTTCTTTCCTAATTCCAAATTGCACTGAGATGTCATCAGTGATGTCATGAGTGATGTCACTGACCATGTCATGAGTGATGTAATATGTGAGGGCATAAGCAGTGCATTGCGGGGTGTGATCTATAGTTAGCTGTCAGCCTAACTATAAGGTCCCTATAACCTTTCCCTTTTTCAGTGAATTTCTTAGGTTTTTTAAATGCTAATTACTAACTATAATGTCCCTTTAACCTTTGGTTTTTAGAGTGTGAATTTTTGGCCACAGCTATGTCTATTGGGCTAAACGAGCTCCAAAAAAGAGCGGTATTGACAGGGACTTTGGTTTGCCAAATGTGGAGATTACTTAGTTTGGCCAGAGAGGGTTAAAGTTTCATCAGTTGATGACTTTGGTTAAACCATTGTGGATTGCCAAGCTCCTCACCCCATGATTATGCACTGTGGTGGCCATGACCTAGGCACATTGACTGGGGTAGGGCTGGAAATCCTAATGAAAGATACCTTTGCAGAACTGATGTCACTTTTCCCTCACACTGTCTTGGTGTACTCTAATATATCGCAAAGATAGAAATGGAAGTGGTCAAATCAATTCTATCCACAGATTTACAAAGCCAGGAAACATGCTAATAAAACTTTTTCTGCATTTCCCAGAGACCATCGCATTTGCTGTGTCTGTAACAACAATCTGCGTTTTGACATGCATGAAATTTATAGAAATGATGGAGTGCACTTTACAGACGAAGGCAACTGGGTGTTTCTAAGTAACATGAAACTCTGCATACGGTCTTATGTGTAGCTGTCATATACACACAATCAACACAAAGGCTCTTGTCAGAGCCACCCTAGTACCCGAAATATTGTTAATTTTCTTTATAAAGATCCTTTTTTTTAGTTGTTGGGAATCTTCTCGACAACGTTGCGATGGTTGCGAATATGTCGCAAAATCACAAAACAAAAACAGACATTCTAACACCACCGGCACATCCAAAATATTAACCCCTTCGATGCTCGTGACGAGCTCAGCTCGTCATGCTGCGCGGTCGCTCTGTGCGCATGACGAGCTGAGCTCGTCACGACCACACCCGCGATCGGAATGTCCAGCACCTGGGCGGAATTCCGATCGCGGCGAAGCAGTTAACTAGAAAAATCCATTGTAAACATTGTGCTACACATATTACTATATCTATGCTTCTTTTAAAACATGTTTAAACTCATGTTTTTGTACTAAGTTTCTTTAAAATCCATCTTTAATACCTATTTTCTGTTTTTCACGAATTATTTGGGACGTTGCAATGACGTTGTTAACTGCGACAAATGCGCCTTTTCCATAAAGTCTAAAACACATATATCCACACACACCACAGCATTTCACACACTAGGGGTTTCTTACAGTATTCTCTAAAGTCATGTTTTTTCTAGAGAGTTTCTAAAAAACCATCTCTAAAACCTATTTTATGTTTTCACGGTGACTCCAGAAATAGCGATGACATTGCGCGAAATTAAAAAATTCAATTTTGGACATATAACTTATGTCACTCACACTCCCATTTCTCAAACATGGGGTCAGAGTACCTCTACTCTGACCCCTTATGTTAGCTTTTTCAGAAATTTCCAGCCTTGGGAACCATTCCAGATCAATAAAATGGCGGTCACAACTTTCTGTTCGAGTTCTGTCCAGCCAAGCAGAGCATTCCCATTGGCGCATGCATTCATGATTCATCGCAAGACCATCACAAAATATCCACAGCCAGAGATATCACTATAATCTTTGGCTTAAATTTCTCAAAAACTACTGATCAGATTTACACCAAATAGGCAAAAAGCACTTCCTTGAATCAACATCTACCACCCTGCCAAATTTGGTGTAGGTCCGTTCAGCGGTTCAGGCTGTAGCTGTGGCTAAAGGTTCCTATGGGAACTAACATTACAAACACACCCTTATTTTGCACCCCAAATTCTCGATCCTCACTGCACGGATTACCCCCAAACTTTCCATGACAACCAGAACCTACCTTGACCCTTTTTTGGGAAAATTTCATGAAGATTGGTCAAACAACGTAAAAGTTATAGGCAAGTCAAAAAATGCATTTCCTATGGAAACTAGGTCCTAACTATAACTACCTACTAGCGACTGTCAGTAGGTAAAATTCTATCTATCTATCTATCTATCTATCTATTACCTACTGGCAGTCGCCAGTAGGTAGTTATAGTTAGGACCTAGTTTCCATAGGAAATGTGTTTTATGTTTTGCCAATATATATAAAACCTACTGGTAGTTGCCAGTATGTAGTTATAGTTAGGATGTAGGTTCCATAGAAGGAGCATTTTTTTATTTGCCTATAACTTTGGTGTCATTTGATGAATCCCTGTGAAATTTTCAATACTAGCTTGCAACTCACTTCAGCTGCTGTCTTGATAATTTTGGGGTGATCTGTCAAGCGGGGGCCGAGAAAAGGGGGGTCCCAAAACGGGTTTTCCCAATGTTAATTTCCATAGGAACTTTATACCCGGCTACAGCCCAAACTGCTGAACGGAATTGCACCAAATTTGCAGAAAGGTAGCTGTTGGTCCCAAAAGCGACCTTTTTGTAAATTGGAATAAATCCATTCAGGAGTTGCAGAGCAATTTAAAGAAATTTCCAATTGTGTATCTAGGGGCACGGAGGATCCCCAACCACTCCCAATCTCATGCTCAGATCTGATTGGCTGCCAACACTTCAAACCAGGAAGTGTTGACAGCCATCTTTGGACTCGGCTTGAGCGGAGTCCCAGAAAAAACATTACAAAAAAAGAAAAGGGGGCAGGCTATAAATACCCTGACCCCCTAGGCCTCTTGGGGTGTCCCAAAGAGACCCCGCAGGATCAAAAAAGTATTAAGAATTTCTTTGTTTTAATTTTCGGCAGGATCTACGGATTCCGAAGAAATTGTTTTTCAAAATGAAGCGCTGCCTCCCAAGCTTCGCTAATTATCGGCCCCAGGGTGGCGCAGGTCCCAGGGGCATTTTTTAATATGGGAGGGGCTTAATATTGCCACGGGGACCACCACCTCCCCGGGTCTTGTTTTAAAATGAATGTGGGGGAGGCCTGTACGGCACCCACCGCTGCCCAGGGGACCATCACCACCCTGGAGCTTATTTATTTCTAATTGGGCGGCCTCACTGACCCTCCCAGCCCCAGAGATCACCACCTCCCCAGGGCTTTAACCCTGCATGGACACCCCCACAGCCGGGGACCACCATCTCCCCAGGAATTTTGTTAAATTGAATGCAGGGGACCACACGGCCGGCGCCACAGCCCAGGGACCACCACCTCCCATGGGCAAAATCACAGAAAGGAGGGAAGCTACGCAGACCCATTTCTTGAGCCATAGATGGCCCTGGGGACCACCATCCCCAGGGCCAGCTCCTGCCATGTCCCAGGGTGTCCACCCCGGGACATAGTTGTTTGCTATGACTTGGTGGGAAATTTACCACTCCCACCAAGCGATAGAAAACTGTGCTCAACTTTGAGCAAGCAAGACTATTAGGAATGCTCTTGCTCGCTAGAAGCGGAGCAAAATTGCTTTCAAAGAGAGGTAGCTGCATGTTTAGCAGCTCCCTCTCTGCAGGCCGGGCCCTGGGAGATGGGGTCCCCAGGGTGGGAGGCCGCGTGTCCCCCCTCCCATTATTTATGTTATTAAAAACATAAGTAAAAGGACCTGGGATGGGTACCTGGGACTGAAATTGGTCCGGGAGGGGGCCGCTTGCCCCCTTTCCATTTACTTTTTTAAATAATTTTTTTTCAAAAGCCCGGATCCTGGTGGATAGGGTCCCTGGGGCTGAAATTGGCCCAGGGAAGGAGGGCCACACAGCCCCCCCAATAAATAAAAATACATTTTTAAATAAGCCTGACCGGCAAGTCGCAAGAGGTCCCTCCCCATTTCAGCAGCACTCTGCAAACACGCCTGCTGGTGCACAACTGGTTGGGGGAGGAAGTCCCCTTGGCTGCAGAGGGTCCTTGGGGGTCAACAACCCCTCCTGTTACCTCAAGTAAGTCCCACACAGAGGGATTGCTGAGATGTGATTGGAGGCCCGCCCTTTTCTCCACCACTCTACAAATGTGCCTCCTGGTGCACTAATGGTTGGGGATGAAGTCCTCTTGGATGCTGAGGGTCCTTGGGGGCAGGAACCCCTTCTGTTACCTCCAGTAAGTCCCACACAGTGGGATTGCTGAGCGGTCTTTGGAGGCCATGCCCCCTTTCTCCACCGCTCTGCAAAGGCACCTCCTAGTGCAGTACAAGTTGGGGGATGAAGTCTGCTTGGCTCCTGCAGGGTCCTTGGTGGCCAACTACCCTTCCTGTTACCTCAATTAAGTACCACACAGTGGATTGCTCCTTCAGAGCCCACACCCCTTTTATCCACCACTCTGCAAACGCACCTCCTGGTGCACTACTGGTTGGGGATGAAGTCCTCTTGGATGCTGAGAGACCTTGGGGCCAAGAACCCCTCTGGTGTCCTCCAGTAAGTGCCATATAACGGGATTCCTGAGAGCTGGTCAGAGGCCCACCCCCCTTTCTCCACCACTCTGCAAACACAACTACTAGTTAAAAAACCATAGAAATTTACTTTAAAAAAACAAAGTTTACAGGGACGTTATAGTTAGGAAATAGAGTTAAAAAAACCTTAGAAATTCACTAAAAAACTAAAGGTTACAGGGACGTTATATGTAGGCTCAGATTTCACTCGTACAAAACCAGTGAAATTCAGCAGTTGTAGTTACCTGAGCTAACTATAGCTTATGCTGCTGCAATGCAGTGCTTATGACCTCACATATTACATCGCTCATGATATAGTCAGTGACATCACTGATGACATCACTGATGATATCTCAAATGACATCACCCATACAGCCATTCACACAGACACTCACTTTCCCACACACTCACTTATACACCCATTCACTCACTCATACAGCCATTCAAACACCCACTCACTCACCCATACAGTCACTCACATACCCACTCACCAACCCATACAGCCACTCACTCATCCACACAGCTACTCACACAGTCACTTATATGCCCATATAGCCCCTCAGTCACCCACTCACACACCCATGGAACCACTCACACAATCACTGATATACCCACAGAGCTAGGAAGAAACCCACTCACTCCCCCATACAGCCACTCATGCATGCACTCACATACCCATACAGCCACTCAGACACCCACTCACACGCTGATATACACAGTCAGACAGCCACTCAGATCATACGCTAGAAATAGAATCACTCAGTAGTTGTACACCTAGTATACTAATACAACATTTGTAGTAGGTTAGTATATACATTTAACACTCATAAACTCTAGCAAACACTTACACTCACTTAATGATGTCATCAGTGATGTTATCAGTGTTGTCATTTGAGATGTCATCAGTAATGTCATCAGTGATGTCACTGACTATGTCATGAATGATGTAATCTGTGAGGTCATGAGCAGTGCATTGCGTGGGTGTAAGTTATGGTTAGCTCAGGAAACTAAAACTGCCGAATTTCAATGGTTTTGTACAAGTAAAATCTGAGCCTAACTATAATGTCCATGTAACCTTTGTTTTTTTCAGTGAATTTCTACATTTTTTAAAATTCTATTTCCTAACTATAACGTCCCTGTAACCTTTGTTTGTTTTTTGTGTGCATTTCTGCGTTTTTTTAGTTTCTGTTTGTTAACTATAACGTTCCTGTGACCTTAGGTTTTTTTACAATGAATTTCTATTTTTTTAATGTTATTTCCCACCTACAACGTCCCTGTAACCTTTGGAGTTTTTTTTGTGAATTTTTAAGGTTTTTTTACATTCTATTTCCTAACTGTAACGTTTGAGAGTGGGTGTGTGAGTGGCTAATGGGTCTGTGAGTGGGTGTGTAAGTGTCTGATCGGTCTTTTATTGGCTGTTTGAGTGGTTTTGTGAGTGTGTGAATGGGTGTGTGGGTGGATGTATGGGTCAGTGACTGGGTGTGCAAGTGGCTTTATGGGTCTGTGAATGGCTGTGTAAGTGTCTGTATTGGTGTCTGAGTGGATTTGTGAGTGGTTGTGTGAGTGTCTGAGTGGGTCTGTGAGAGAGTGCATGAGTCTCTGAGTGTGTCTGTGAGCGGGTCCCTGAATGTCTGAGTGGGAGTGCCAGTGGGTGTATGAGTCTATGTGTGGGTGTGTGAGTGTCTGAGTGAGTATGTAAGTGGGAGCATGACTCTCTTAGTGGCTCTGTGAGGGGGGCATGAGTGACAGTAGGTGTGTGAGAAGTGCATGAGTCTCTGAGTCAGTCTGTGATTTGGTGTATGACTCTCTGAGTGGGTCTGTGAATGAATGCATGAATGTCTGAGTGGGTCTGTCAATGAGTGCATGAGTGTCTGATTGGGTGTGTAAGCCTCTGAGTGGGCCTGTAAGTGGGTGCATGAGTTTCCAAGTGAGTCTGTCAGTGGGTGCATGAGTCTCTAAGTGGGTGAGTGGATGTGAGTCTCTGGGAGGGTGTATGAGTGGATGTGTGAGTCTCTGAGTAGGTGTGTGAGTTGGTTCATGTGTCTCTGAGGGAGTCTGTGTATAGGTGTGTGAGTGTCTGATTTTGTCTGTGACTGTGTGCATGAGTATCTGACTGGGTCCATGAGCAACTGTATCAGTCTTTGAGTGCATCTGTGAGTGGGAGCATGATACTGTGAGCAGGTCTTTGAGTGGGTGTATGACTGTGAGAGGGTGCATGACTGGGTACATGAGTGTATGAGTGGGTCTGTGGGTTTGTGCATGAGTCTGTGAGTGGTCTGTGAGTAGGTCCATGAGTATCTGAGTGGGTGTGTCAGTGGGTGCATGAGTCTGTGAGTGGGTGTATGAGTGTCAGAGAGGGTGTGTGAGTGGGGGCATGAATCTCTGACTGGCTCTGTAAGTAGGTGCCTGAGTGTCTGAGTAGGTGTGTGAGAGGGTGCATGAGTCTCTGTGTGGGTCTTTTTAGTGGGTATGTGACAGTCTAAGTGTGTCTGGGAATGAGTGCATGAGTCTTTGAGTGGGTCTGTAAGCGGGTGCATGAGTCTCTGAGTAGATGCATGAGTGGGAGCATGAGTTTCTGAGTGGGTGTGTGAGTGTGTGCATGAGTGTCTGAGTGGGTGTGTGAGTTGTGGCATGACTCTCTGGCTCTGTGAGTGAGTGCATGAGTATCAAGGTAGGTGTGTGAGTGGGTGCATGAGTCTGAGTAGGTATGTGAGTGGGTGTGTGAGTGTCAGAGTGGCTCTGTGAGTAGGTACACGCGTCTTGGAGTGGATGTGTGAATGGGTGCCCGAGTCTCTCAGTAGGTATGTGAGTGGGTACGTGAGTGTCTGAGTGGGTCCGGGAGTAAGTGCATGAGTCTCCGAGTGGGTCTATCAGTGAATGCATGAGTTTCTGAGTGTGTGTGTGAGTGAGTGCATGACTGTCTGAGTGGGTCTTTGAATGTATTTTTTTCAGTGATATACACAAATTCGTCATGACGTTACACGGGGGCAGCGCTGACAGTCGACATGAATTTGCGAATATCGTGCTTGGAAAAAACCTGATACTTGGCATATTATACACATCAGGGGTCCCTCAAATACCTCTATATTGCAGCTATAGTGTCAGGTCATACGCAACCTGACCGCTTATGCCACTTCCTGCCATTTTATTTCAGCCCCAGGGACTGTTCCGATTAACTAAAATGGAGGCTGCAACTCTCTGCTCAGGTTGCAGCCAGCCAATCACTGCATTTCTGTTGGTGAGCGCATTGGCGATTCGCTGCAAAATCGTCACAAATACTTCACTGCCACAGATATACACATTCGGATTTCCTTTCATTTCTCAAAAGCTACTGAAGGGATTTATAAAAATAACAACAAGCATTGGTAAATGCATTAGGTTTTGCCTATGTGATTAATAATAAGCTGTTTTTTGTTGTAAGGTGTAGCTTGGTGAATAGTTGTGCAATATAAGTCACTGAAACTTAAAAACAGTTTGACAGTGTTTACTGCATCTCCAGTTGTTTGCAGCTGTGACATTTTTATGTGCTGTGCATCTATGATTATCCCTTTAAAATAAAGAATTGTAGAGGAGGGTGAGTGAGTTAAATGAGACAGGAGAATAATAATGTGAGATTAGCATATTCTTCCCTAAACCTACACTTCACAGCACACATTTCCTACACAACCTGTCAGTTCTCCCTGAGGGCAGCACACAGAAATGTATTAACGCAGTTGTCTGTAGAATTAATCAAGGCTAAATGTTAGGGGAAAAAGCGCTATGGCTGCATAGACTGACACAGATCAGAGACTGCAGCAACAGGTCTGAGTGGGGTAACTTTGGTGATATGGATCAGAGACTGCAGAGGCAAACTCTGATGTGTGAAGCAGAGATAAGGCATAGATATGGGCTGTAGAGACAGGAAGTAGAGACAAAGATCAAAGATATACTATAATGACAGAGACAGAGGACAGCAGACAATAAGACAAAGATCAAAGCCAGGTGACTGTAGGCACAAAAAACAAAGGTGGCAGACTGCAGACCAAGAGACAGGACACAGAAGACACAATTGTCACGATGAGAAAAGACAGCATAGACAGAGACATATGACAGCTTGGCCTTGGATCAGAGATGGCACATCAGAGATAAACACAGATATGAGTCAAGAGACAGCAAGTGTAATAAACAGATATGAAAAAACGCAGGCACAGAGAAAGAGACATGCAAGATGACGATCAAAAGGGGGACTCTGCAGACATTAAAAACAAAGATCAGACACAGAACAGTAGAATTAACAGAGGGTCAACAACACACAGCTGAGGTGAGACATATGTAAGTCAACAGGCTCACAAAGAAAACAAAACGCACACATATAAATTGGTGAGAGAGCCTTACCTGTGGATTTATGATGCTGAATTACTGTCAGGTTAGTTGGAGAGGGAATGCCAACACACAAGGGCATAGGTGCGGCCTGGACAGGCATGGGAGTGGAGCAGGAATCTCACCTGCCCACCACAGATGTTTGTTATCATCGCCCACACATGATGCTTCTTCTTATAAAATATATTACCTTACACATTAATTATGCTGCATTCTACCTGGTTTACAACGTAACAACAGATCATATGCAGATGAAAAATAATCAGATCTAAATATATATGCCTGGTACAAATAAAAATAATCCGGTCACTGAGATTGAACAGCACTTGTCTGGACCACACCTTGGGAATTCCTAAATATGAAGATAGCACGAAGGGTTGAGCGCTCACTGCAGAGTTTGATGTGTAACCTTCAAGTTACCAGTCCCTTTTCTTATGGTGATTCGGGTACAGCGCTTCCACGTTTCTCCATTTGCCGCACAGCGTGCACTTGAGCAACCCCATCCATTGGTTTCAGGTACAATTGTTAAGATTCTAAATGGATTAATGTAACTGATGCTGCGATATGCCTGGGTCTTTCAGTTTCAGTATAAAAGCTCAGTGGTTTAAAGCCCGGGGCATCGTCTGCCAGTCACAATTTCAGTAAGCTAGCTCAAATGGTCACTGCAGCTGCTGCAGAGTTCTGAGTATGAACAGTATGTGGCACGATCATAGAGGATCGTACCGGGCTAACTGCGATTTGTGTATGACCTGCAGGACACTGCTTGCAATACTATTTGGCCAACTGAGTCTTTCGACTCTCCAATCGCGATACAGTCAGGACAGGACCAACACCAGTGAGTTACAGTGCTACGGTGCGTAAAAATATAGAAGACCAAGTAAGCAAAATATATATATAACAAATTTGAATGTATTTATTTATGTATGTGTTTACTTCAGACGGTTTAAATAGGCCTTAAGTGGCAAGAGGGATTTAAAAATATTTTTCAGGCATTTTGGATACAATAATGTATGCATAGTTTTTCCACTGATAGCTGTTGCATGCTAGGTGTTTCCATGCATTGTCAAACTGCAGTTCGTGTAGACTTTTGACTGGTGTTTTGTAACGGTTCTTGGTAACCCAATGCAACGCAATTACTTAAAACTGTTATGTGACTTTCAACAAACATTGGTCACCTAAAAAGGCCATAGACAGCTTTATCAGAAACCTTTTGGTACTTTTGGAGAAACAAACGAATCTGAATTAGCTCATGATGCAAGGAATATGCAGGTAGACCAACAAGCGTGAACAAGAAATCGTCTGGTTTTAGGGTCCAAGCCCACACAGATGAAAGGACGAGGTGTGCAATGGAACTGCAAACCTTACTTAAAGACGCAGGGTGGGGGTGTGGGGGGAAAGGCTGATGAGGTGCGATGGAAGCAGAAAGTGACAACAGGATGCAGAAAGTGGGGGCTTTTCATATTGTACGTTTCAAACAGAGAGATTTCAAGTCATTAAAGTATATCAAAAATAAATACATTGCTTGGAAACACGCTGAGAGACAAATGCAATGGGATAAGAAATGTACCAGGGAGACACCATTGTGGGAAGGGAATAGACTGCCCGAAATACGGAAGCTTAGAGGCTTTAAACAATGGGACCTAATCGGAATCTCCAAGATAGGAGACCTTCTGGAAAAAGGGGTGCTGGCCTCGTTCGAGACACTTAAAGATAGATACCAACTTAATGCCACACAACGATATGCCTATCTTCGCCTAAAACATGCATGGATGGCGGAGGGACTAGAGGGGGAGGCACTACCTGAGTATGCCCCACTAGAGGGCGCCTATTGCAGGAAGAGATTACTACTAAAGCTGTCTCATACACATATAAAACCCTACTCAATAATATGCCAGACAAACTGGGAACACTTCGAATCAAATGGGAAGGGACTACTGGAACATTGGAAGACATTGACTGGGAGGCCGCACTCATACACCCACGGGAAGTGGCAATCAAACTTCGACTACGCCTCATCCAATATAAGATTTTACATAGAACATACTTTGACAGAGCACGACTCCACAAAATGGGGAGGGCGGATAGTCCGGAATGTCTTAGATGTCATGGGACCGATGGGACCTTCATACATACCCTATGGGAGTGTTGCGAAATACAGAAATACTGGGGTAAGATCGTGAAGGAGCTTAATAGCATACTTGAGGCTCAGATAGAAATGGAGCCGAAATTCCTTCTATTGGGTATTCCCACAGAGGTGGATATTCCGAGACGGAAACTACTACTAGCTAACCTGGGAATAGTGGTGGCCAAGCGGGACATAGCGAAATACTGGGGAGTGCAAGAAATACCCACACTGAAGGAATGGAAGACGTGTTTGGATCTTTATATGGTGGCAGAACAGGTGACATACAAAGCTAGGGGGTGCCCGTGGAAGTTTAAGAAAATATGGACGCCATGGATGAAATATTATGGATTAGAGATGGATGGGGAATCAGAGAGTCAGGGTCCACTGGCTGGGAGGTTGTGAGGAAAAACCTGTTGAGATGTATGGTGACTCACTTGGCACTGAACAGGAAATGTGTATTATTGAGGTTATGATGTATATACAATTGGATATCTTATGTCCCGAAATCTGTAGCCCTGTGATGGACTTTCACTATGAACACTGGCCGGCTGTAATTGCTATACAATCCGTTGTGTCGAGCACTCATGTTGTGTTATACATGTTATGTTATTGGCAAAATAAAATAAAAATATATATTTTTTTTTAAATACATTGATTGCCGTTTGCACACAGTACGGCCATTGCTCACACAACCACATAAATGGGAGGGGTGGTGGTGGTGGGGGTGCATGTGGAGAATAAATGGATGGGGCCGTGTAGGTCAAGGGAGAAGAAATGGCCTATGAGGTGGTGGGATATGCTGAAATAAAAACTGACTATTGGTAGAAAAACAAACAAGTGCCTAGCCTTACACACACGGGTCTCTTCCACTCCCCCGGCTGGATTTAATAGTGGAGCTGCCCCCAACGGATGCCAAGTGTAAACACCAGCAGACCAATCAGGCTCTCACACACCCCGCCATCCTGCCCTCCCTGCAAGCCTCACAAGCTTGTGTGGACAACGATAAGACGCAGCCAGAAGGGCTGGGAAATGTAGCTTTGTTCAAATCAAGACACTCACTAGTGACAATAATCACAGAATCTTGTGAATAAGCCTGGCTCCAGAACTGCAGCTCCCTGAATGCCCATGACTGTGTAGTGTGCCGTGCCAAACTGCGAGTGAGGGCAAGTACAATAATGTAAGTTTGCAGTGAAATCGCTGTACACTCTAGATGTGTTGAAATGTATCCCAGCTATTCGCCCTCGTATGCTGCAGTGAGGCCAGAATGGCCCCGGATTAAACAGCAGACGGGATAAATTAGGGAAACAACCTAAATGTGAGGAGGGTACAAGGTTAGGAGGCAACGGACACCACAGAGGGGCAAAACACAACAGACAGTGGGAGGAGTGCGGGGTGCATGTCTCGCAAGCACACATGAAATGCATGCAGCCAGGGGTAGATTATGTAAACAAGCACAGCAAATACTGTGCAGCCAAAATGGAAAAAAAGTCCCCCAAAAGCAGATAAAAACAGTACTGTGGCATTGGGACACTGATAAGAGCAAACACACGAGGAAGAACAGGAAATAGCAGGCTACAGCCAATAGAAACGGAGGAAAAGTAAGTGACAAGCACAGGAACCAATGAAAAGCAAGGGGCGGGATGTAAGCCCCTTTTAAGATATACATTTCACAAGCACAGCATAAGCTCTGTGCAGGCAAAACCTAATAAACACAACGTGCGGACCAAAATCTAACTTTCTGCCAAATTTGCTGCAATTCCGTTTGGTGGTTCGGGATGCAGTCTTGTCTAAAGAGTATATAGGAATTAACATGGGAAACACACTTTTTATGACCCACCCTCTTTCTCGGCCCCTGCTTGACGGATCGCACAAAAGTTTCCATGCACAGCAAGATTCACCTGGGCACTTTTTGGGGAACATTTTGTGAAGATTCATCAAATGGCACCAAAGTAAAAAAAGCTTTTCCTATGGAAACATGGTCCTAACTATAACTATCTACTAGCAACCACCAGTAGGTAATATATATATATATATTTATACATATAAGATATATCGTGAAAAAAACAAAGGTTTAAGAGACGTTATAGTTAGGTGAAAATATCAGCGTTTTAAACAAAAAAAAACACTGAAACTCACCTAGTGTCCAAAGGTAACTATAACTCGCGCCCCCGCCATGCACAGTCTTCTCATCAATTATGTTATTACAAATGTTGCAGTGATGTTATCAATGATACCACACAACATGTCATGAGTGATGTACTAAGTGAGCAAATTAGCAGTGTATGGTCAGGGTGCGAATTATAGTTCTAACTTTTGTTCTTTTTAGTGAATTTCTAGGGATTTTTTAATGTAAAGTCATATTTCATTACCATATTTTAAGCCAACTCCCCTGCCACACACGGCATTCAGCCTTTGGCTTTCATGCCTGCACCCCCCTTCCCGGGGCCGAATTCTATTCGAGAGGGAGGCTCCCTCTCAGAGCCTGTAAAGGTCCCGGTACCTTATCCCCCGGGGCTGGCTGAAATACTATGTCCCGGTGAACCCCTCCCCCCTGGACACATCAGTTTTCCTGCCTGCACTAACATGGTCAGGGATACATGTCTGCTCCTGCATTTTGAAAGCTCCTGCCAGGTAGGATCAGACATGCCTTTCCTGCCCTGTTAAAGCAAAATGTCATCATTCACAGACAAAGTAGTAACTTTCAATGCCAGGGACATCCTGTCCATTGAGAGCTTTCTGTTTTAAAAATAATTATTTATTTAGCTTATTTTAAACTATGCAAGGCCCAGGAGTTTATCAAAAACAACTACTGGGTCCTCACCGTGACTTGCATTAAGACATGTAGTGCACACACACACTGCTTTTGGCCACCTTCTTTGGAAATGGGCTTTTAACCCATTCCAAGATGGCCTCTCTTGCATGTGCATCTTTAAATGTTTTGTGAAATTTTATAACATGCATGAGCAGCCATTTTTATGTTCTGGGGTGAATACAGCTGTCATCAGACAATTATAGGAGCATCACTAGAGAGGGGTTTTGGCTCTACCCACATGTGGGAGTCAGGAGTATGTTTTGATTGGGCAGAAGTTATGTGCTTCCACAAAACAATGTATGCCCTCCATACAGCTGTGATAATTTTGTTTATTTGTCCACCTGCCTGAGCTTCGACTTTCAGGGGGACACAACTCATGACATTGTAATGCTGTAAAAATGTATTGGATAACTAGATAATTTATGGTTTGTTGGGTCTGGCTTCACAGTGCAACTGTCATGTGGCCTTTTAACATACACCAATATTCTTGTACAGTTCTTTGCTTCCCCACAAATAAATATCCATTCCCCATGCTATCTACATGTAATGATTCACATGTTAGGAGTGCTCCACCTCCGGCCTATGCTGTGGCGAGCATAAAGCTGCTCTGTGACTACGGAAGAGCACTTTGCGTTCTAGTGATAGCGTGCAGCTCTTCCGTGTCCGGTTCAGTTGCCTTGTTCCTTTCATGTTGTGGTCAGCATTCCTCATCGGGCAGCTCTGCAGCAGCTCTCTCTGGCTCCTGGTTGCGCCCTCCTTGTCGGTGCTTTGGTACCAATCCTCGGATTCTCCTGAAAAGGCAAAGAAAGAAAAAGAAAACCTTTAAAGTATCACCAGCAGCTGAATTGCGGTAAAGCGCTCTGCACTGGCAAGATATGCATTTATGAGTTACTTATCTGATTGTTGTCCCCACGGCTTTGGAGATCCTGTTTTATGTCTATGCATTCTGAGTAAGCTGTAATATAGAAACAGCTCATTAGTGTCTCCTGAAGTTAAGGAGACATATCATATAGCCTGCATATTTTTTGCATATTTTTGTTTTGATTATTTCAAGGGAGCAATTCATGTTACTGCCTCCTTTCCGATTCTCTTATGAATTTATGAATTTTTTGAGCTATACTTAACTCACTGCTACATCCTAACTGTAGGTGGGTGTTTCTCTGTTCCATCAATTTCCATTCTCCTGTCTGCTCTACCGTGCTGTGATTACAAAATGTGTCTCGATTCTCTCTTAAAGATTGCACACTGTTCCTGTATATACTGTGATTGATTTATAAGTGGAAGAGGGGAGTTAAGCAGGTAGCAACGGCATTTACAAAACATATACTCTTAGATAGAATGTAATTACTATTATAAACTAGCACACACACTAACAATCATTTTCTGCTTTTTACATACATGGAACACATATGACTAAATTAAACCTTACCTTCTTTACTGGGTACGTCATGGGGCATTTTTTCATTTCTCTTCCCTTGTTTCCCCTCTTCCTCCATTACACCAGTTTTCCTTTGACTCTGTTGGGCATGCTTGGTGGGTAAGGGAAGTGTCACGTGGCTGATAGGGCCTTTGTCGACATCGCTAAGTTAGCATGGCTAGTGCCACCATGATGCTGCTTTTGCACTCTTCGCTACATAACTTTATTTTTGCAAGACTCTATTTATGCCTTTCACATGATAACTGTCTGCTGTGTTCGTTCTTTGCCGTTTCCTAGAGTTTAGTCTGAACACTATAAGCAAGGTCGATAAACAAGGCCCCTTGTTATTCTGTTCTGGTCAGGCCTTAGCACCTAGACAAAACATACCACGGCAGCTGCGGCTGAAGACTTGTGTTTTGATGTTAGGGGGATGCAGGGTTGGGGGAACACACTTGGAGAGGGTTAACAAAACAACTGTACCTCGGCACTCTGCAATATTCATATCACTATTTTAAATAGTGTAACAAATTTATGATTCGAAAAACAATATGGCTGCTCACAGGAAACCAGTCCAACCAGATAAATTCTACAAAATTCTATTTAATATCAAATGACAATGTTTCATTCAAATTGTGAAAGTCCAATATTCCAAATACAATCCAAACAAGCATTGGCATAGCCAATAGGTCTCGCCTTTGGGACCTTATAAGTGTTTAGCCAGAGATATTGACTTTGCCTATGTCTTTAAGCTGTGTAACAAATAGCGATATAAGGTGAAATCAACCCACCGAAGCAATATTTCTAACTAGACAAAAAAAAGCTTGCATTTCAATGCTAATCGCTGTTGTTTTTCATGTGACTGTAGTCCAGGACCCTCAGTTGGTAATGTGAGCTGTTGCTGTGATTGAAACATCAGAGTCCAGAGAGTTAATGAGCCATGACGAGGAAATGAGGAAGAGATAGGAAACAACAGATGGCAGCTGCGCGTGCTGCGCCATCGTGAACTCAAGCTGGTCGCCAGCCGATTTGAACGGCATCGTCCACGTTGTAGCCCCCTCATCAAAGGCTTAAGGATATCCGATCATATCACTCTCGCCACCAAGACCTACTTTGCCCATTAGATCAGAAATGAAGGAAAATTAAAAGAAAAACAAGTGACCAAACAGGAGGAAACAAGCACACTAAAGTCACAAATCGATGCATGAAATGCCACTCATCACGAAAAAAATGTATAGTGCTCATTACTAAAACACACTTTTGAACAAGCATGAAGGCACAGCAGGAGGAAAAAAGTATTCAAATGGACGCCGATGTCCATGAATACATTTATGAGAAACTGAAGAGGGCTTGGTGAACATTCCAAGCCCACCCTTGCAAACATGGGGTGGTAACCGAAGTAAAGTGACGGCTTGGTGGAATACAAAAGTAATGCAAATGTTCTAAGAGGCAGGTAGGCAACCCACGCCAAGTTCTGCTAGATTACAGCAATAAATCCATCGTTCACAAATACCCCCCCCGTATATTTTTTTGACGTAGATAAACTAGAGCTGCTAAAAGTCGCACCACTATATTAATAAAGGTGGCCAGTGTCTGCGCCCTTTCTCTATAATAAATCCGATTTAGGTCAGCCCACGTTATTTCAGGGCATGTACGTGTGTATCACTGAAAGGCGACGGCCTGAGCGATGAGCGAGCGGCTACATTAATTTGGCATATTTTGTGCTCTAAAAGCCTCCGAAGTGCTGAGTCCAAACCTCAGACTATTAATAGCTGTTCCAAGGACACGGCTCCTGAACGTAACAGTACATACAGCAGCACCTACCCGCTAACCCTTCCCATTGGCACCAAGGAGTCACCAAAGCGAGGCGACCAGCTGAGCCGCCAGCTGTTTCCAGCAGAGGAGTCTTTCTACTCTGCACATATTTGCATTCGCTGACATTCTCGCTCTTGGTGGGTGCAAGCAGGAAATCTCACATTGTACCATGAAAGCGAATGATAAAAGAATGAAGTAAAGGATACCACGCAGTAAACGCGTCCTACGAGTTCAAACGATGAGCTGTAAGAGGCTGCAGGGCATGCCATTATTCAGTATACAAAAAGACGGTGGCTCGAACAAGGGGTGTACGGAAACAGGGGGGCTCTTGCCAAAGACAGAAGCGGGGAAGCCGATTAGAGCATGGAATGGTGGGTGGTCAAGAGGCATGCAGAGCGAAGGAGTGTGAGAAGAGAGAATAGGTCAGAGAGAAAGACTGAAGTCGGGAAAAAGAAAGTAGAAAATATTTCAGGAAAAGTGCAGGATGTTGTGGAAGGTCCAGAGACGAGAAAGAAGTCAGGAGATATGATAGGTAAGATCAGAAAACAGACTACGTCAAAGAATGAGACAGAGTGATCAAAAGGGAGCTAGGGGGAGAAGCAATGAAGGGGGCTACGAACAGAGATGTGTAAGTGGAATCAAAAGGCAAAGGGCGCTAGAGGAAGTGGCAGTGATGAGGGCAGGTGAAGAGACGCAGTGGAACGTATGCCAAGACAAGTAAAGGCCAGGCTCGAGAGAAGAAAAGGACGAGCATTGGCCGCGCGGCCGTGAACTGACACGGCCGCGCGGCCGTGAAAGTGAAAGTAAGCGGGTTTTGGGAGTGCAGACAGTGGCTTTTGCTGGCGACCAGCTTGCGTTCACGCGAGCGTCCAGATGGCGAGGGAAGCCATATGGCGCCTGATCGCGCGTGCACGCTCGCGTGAACGCAGGCTAGTCCGCAGCAAAAGCCACTGTTTGCACTTCCAAAACCCGCTTACAAAAAGTCTCGCCAGAGCAGCGCATGCGCGCTGGCTCAGGCGAGACCTAAGAAAGGACATGTTGTTTTACAAGAGTGTTGTTATTGCTAGTTGATCCACGGAGGTCATATTCATAAAGCCTCCCTGTTGGCAATGATGAAAACAGCCATATCCGGCGCGATGACGTGTTTCATTACGATTGTAACTTCTTTAAGGCTGCAAATGATTCGAACATTGATACAGATGTTTACAATAATGAACAATTGTAACACATGAAACACATTACATGTGACCACCAAAACATGGACCACCTTATAACCCAAAGAAAAATTTCAGAAAACGTATGAAAAAAGGAAGTATGAAACATCACTAAATAAAGCATACATGTGCTCCAGGAAAGCCAGATGGGAATTCTTGCACCACCACCAAGAGTAGCGTTTTACACCAAAATGTGAAAAGAATAAGCAGAACCATGGAAACAGAAACTGGCATTAGGTAAATAAGATAATTCAAATGTACCAACAAGCCTTTGATGTCAGAGAGGCTTGGTTAAGTTGTGTCCCAAACCATTATAAAGATCCAAAATATCTATATCTACCTTATACACAAAAAAATGTCGATCCAAAAGATTTGGATTGTCAAATACGCAAATATCTTGCTATTTAAGAAACAGAACTGGGAGACCCTGAGAAAAGAAAGTTATACTATGAGTAAACATACCACACTATCATAGTAACGTTTAAGATAAAAGACACTGAGGCATTAATCTGTAACAGTGGGCACCTTACATTTGAAATGTGTCAATCTCTGGCCAGTCATGGGAAATGTCTCCAATAGGAAAAGTGGAATAGGGAAGGATGTGTCCAGCATTTATCCTCCCATAAAAGATGCGTACTCTCTGTCAATATCAGTGAGAGAGAGAAAATTCATTATGTTGTAGGAAAAAAGCCATATAAAATTCAAAATTACATCGCTTAGTAGCGAATACATGTCAACATACCACACTATAATAATACAATTAACAAATAAAAAAAATATATATACCAAGGCCCTAATTCAATAACAGTAGGCACCTTATATATGGATTGTATCAATCTCTGGCCAATACCGGGAAATTCCCCAATGGGAAAATTCAATTAAGGAAGGATGTATCAAGCTTTTGTCCTCCCACCATGGATGCGTACTCTCTATCTATGTCAAGAAGAGAGAGAAAATTTGTTAAAATATCGGCAAAAACGCCATATATAAATCAGAATTACATCACTTAGTAGTGAATATAAAATATGTAAAACACTACCCATCACAGAGCGTGGTTTCAAACAGTAACTCACATTGCGTGTGTCCCCCACTTTGAGTTGATAGCGAATGTATTAAAGTGCAAGTAGGTTCATATGACGGTCCTAAGTAAAAAGAGAAAAGAAGGTAGAATAGTGCACATAGTCCAACGGCATTAAAATTATACCCAAAGAACTTTTAGCGTGTTCTCAGCATAAGCGGAAAACACATATTTATCCATAAAGGCACTACAATAATATCAGGTAATAGTGGCCCTTATTCAAGTGAAAAATAAATTATAATAAATATGTGGAGTGTGTGTTCATATATATATCTAGTAGTAAAGAAAGAACAGCCAGAAGCAAACGATAGCTATTTATCTAGGATGAGAAGCGCAGTTGTAGTACACTACAATATTGCTCATATCATCCTTATAACTTCCATTCCGAGCGTTTCGGGAGCAGAAAAAGTGTTAAATCGATTCGTCAAAATATGCGGGAGCTGGTATGGAGAACAATAATGTCTCACTTCCGAATTGCCATACATACCAAATAAAACTAAAACGCGTCTCTATCCATTAGATACTGAAGAATCCTTCTCACGATAGGTATACTGAGTGAAATGTGGCGTCAACCCTGCCCTTTAAAAAGCCAAGCACTTACTTGTCAGTGGTGTGGACAAACGAGGGCTATGATATGCCTCTCTAGAGAGAAAAACAGAATAGACAAAAACAAAAACATACAAAATCAATGAACCTGAGTCTAAAGTCAAGTAAACCCATTTATTCTTGAGAACTAACTAACAACAAAACAATAATACTTGTGGAAACGCACACCATCCATCCTCAAGTTTCGTGCGTACGGCAAATGGAGAGGGACCTTTCCAGGGAGAAGAGCAACACCCAGCTTTGATGAGAAATCTCATCTATGCTCTAAGGTATGGGGTCTGCTAACAAAACCCAGAGATCTTCTATTATATAATAATTAAGGCTCCCGGTTTTCCGTTTAAACAGATTTTTACACATAAATACAGACGGAAAAATATTTTTCTTCCGTCTGTATTTATAAATAGAAGCGGAAAAATACAACCAAATTGGATTCTCGGATTCCGAGAATTGTTTAATCCGTGCTCCAGCCCAGGGTTGCCTGCCACGTCCCTCTTCCTGATTGCGGTGTATGCCTGCCCACATTAGCACCTGCTGGGCCATTAATCTCTGCTAGGCGCGGGAAATTCCTTCCATGGAGTGTCTTGCATTGACCTCTGACCTGCTCACCATAGCCCTGATGACGTGCCTGTTACATTCTTTGAGCCAATCACGTTTAGATCTATGCGTCACAACGTGGGTGTGTCTACACTTCTCTAGCCTGCCCTTACCTTTTTGTCCTTTATTTCTGGGCCTCATCCCCCTACTTTCTCCTTTTTACCTTCACTACGGCCACCATCAGCTCACCCTGCTTGACGCCACTTGCTTTCAGCCCTCGGACTTGCCGCCTGCCCAGCAATCAGCTGCTCCTTCGACATCTCCGGAGCTCCGGCTATCTAGTGAGCGCTGCGCCAGCACCCCAGTCAGTTTTAGGTCACAGGTAAGTGAAAGGGTGGGGGTGGACTTGTATTTCACTATTTTCACCACTACAGCTGTTCAAATTTGAGGAGGCGGGACGTTGTTAGTAGCGCGAGTACTTGGCGCTAATGTAAGACTGGCAGAAATGGGTGACCCAAAAAGGTCAGAAAGACTGGCTGTATAAACACATTAGAGAAATTAGGTCGCATTCGCTTTCAGATACTTTCAGGCTTTAAATTGAAACTTTCCTCTGTGACTTGGTGCAGCATGAACAAACAAAACATTCCTCAGAGACAGAGACAGCCAGGGCATATCTGTAAGCCCCTTTTCAAGTTAAATCGTAAATCGTTTTTTTTTCTCCACTGTGCGAGGAAGAACTGTGGCTGCAGCTACACTGTGTGGGATTACAGCATTACAGTAAATTGTTCAAATGCTACTAGGCAGTACAAAGTAAAATAATGCAAGGGCCTTTAATTTATTTCTGAATTGAGAGCTTGCTGCCGTCTTTGGCCAGGTCACTGAAAGTGCACAGGTGCACTCGTCCAAATTCTAAATGTGTTTACATTTAATAATCATGGCTAGTGACAGTGTTTTCAATATTGTAACACAGCAGCAGCTCACTAGCATTACTGCAAGTAATCTCTGTGACACCCTCCCATTTCTCATATGTGAGTTCCTGTTTTGATCTAACAGAAACGTTTTTTTATGGATGTTGCATGAAACATATTTGGCGCATATATACATATAGCTAAACCTATAACAACCGTGTGCACTGTCTATTTAAATAAATGTGGAAAATACTAGCTGCAACGTTTTTTTGCTTGCGACAAAAATAAATACAGATATATACAGATAAAATGACATAAAAATAAATATGGATAAATACAGACGGAAATGTTAAAAAAAAAAATACCATAAAACCGGGACCCCTAATAATAATACATATTCTATCCAAGGGAAGGGAGTTTAGACACTATAGTTCTTTTCTCCATTGTCTTTATATGATGACATCTCCCTCCATAATGTATGGACTGGCTACGATGCTAACTGTATTATTGTTATGCATTTTCCTGCTTGTTGTGGCACGTATACTGCATGTTAGAGCATGTTAGTCAAAATAAACATTTTAAACTATATTCGTGTCTCAGTCAGATCTTATTGTGGACAGATACGAGAATGTGAGCGAAAAGGTGAGTCTTGTTACCACGATTCCCGAGAGATCAGGGAGTCTTGTGTTCTAGGTTGTGGAATCATTTGCTTCTCTGTATTTGGATAGGAGAGTGAGTGAGACACTATAGCTAGTCGGTCCTGGGCTCGTGGGTACTAAGGCGGTAGGAAGGCATAGCCCCTATACACGGAGGTCCCATATACAGGCGCATAGTTCTGTGTATGTGCAGAATCCCTGCAACATGGCGCCCAATGTTTGATCTGGCACCTATTCGCGAGACCCCTAAGTAGCACTTGCACTTGTCAACAATACCCTATTAGTTGCGGAGACATCCGTGGTGTGAGGGTGTTAACCTCCTATTTAGGAAATTTTATAGGTTTTTCAAGCTTGAATTCTAAAAGGTTTTGACCCTTCTTATCCCTGCGTTGCGCTGCCGTTTTACTTTTCAAGATCTATTATGGCTGTTAACATTCCTGTACCTAACCGTCCTGCGGTTACTGCGCATTTGACCGCGAACGGAGTCCCAGTTGCGGGGGCAGAGTTTATATTTGTCGCTGAGGCAGATCCCGCTTACCGCTTCAAGGTTTTTTACTCCTGGGTCAAGTTTTCTGCGGTTGATGGGAATGATGCTTTCTTTCATGAATATGAACGTGGTGCGGTACCACAAATTTACCATCCGTATCAGTTAATTGAAGTTTCATTGTCAGCTTGGCAACACACAATATGCTTTAATGGCGCCCTACCACACCCTGTTTCGGTGGTCCGTCTCGGCCCATAGTTGGTTGACATGGCCACGTGGCCAGTTTTAGCGGGCTTTACTCCTTATCCGAATAATCAGGCTGTTACACTAGCAAAGCTACGTATTTTACACGCGAACTTAATACATATACATAGAAGTGTCATACAATATCTTTCTCGTAATGTTCCAGCGGCTCCGGTGGGTGCCGCTCAACCACCAGGACCTGGTGGCATGGTCATAAGTCCTATCATGATTAATTCTGTGATGGGCAAGAAGCCACAGAACAGGGATGTATTCCCTTTTTGGTTGGCTGAAAAGTTTGAGCAGCTCGAAGCTGTTTTTCCAAACACGTCTCCTGTGGATAAGCACAGGATCCTAACCATGAGTTTACCTAAGGGCCTAATTCCCAATCTTGCAGATTGCGCCACCTGGGGGAAGGTGTTTGCTGCGGCTTATGCTCTGTGCTTTGGCACTCCCTCCATGACTGTGCTCCCAACGGTTCTTAAAAAGGTTCAGGATGAACACGGGGCGGCGGCGGCCCTGGAGCTGGGGATGAGGCTAGTGGGGCACTTCAAAATAGTCTCTGATATGATCCTAGCAAACGTTAAAGGGGAAGCTGTCAGCCTACAAGTTAGTCATCGCCTGGAGGCAGTAGTTGACATTGATAAACAAAGAGAATTACCACTCATAATTGCTAAAGTATATAAATCATTAGGCCATAAAAATTTGGGTATTAAGAATTTCAATCAGCCACAAAATAAGCCTCCTTCGGAAAAGGAGGGGCGTCCAAACTTTCCTAAAAAGAATTGGACTAAAAATAAGAAGCAGCAACAGCAGAAGCCAGGTTCGCGTGCAGTTTCACCGACACCTGATGCTGCGGAGCGTAGATATGATTTGCGTGACCATGCTACTCTTAAAACACCTGAAAGATTTCAGGTTCCTGATCAACGGTCTTCTCGTTCCGTTCAGGTATCATCGGACCCTCAGTTCGGTGGAGGGGAGCGGCAGGATCCCAAACAGGTCGAGTCCAGTCAACAAAGACAGGAGCAGCCGAAACAGTTTGAAGTCAGACCAAAGACGGAGGGGCAACCTCCGTACCGCGCCCCGTTTCTGAAGAAAGAATTTACAGCGCTAACAGCAAAGTATGCCTCAGACAGTGAGAACCCTGCTCCTCGATTGGAGATGGGCTGTGACACTCCTCGACAGCGCGGCGGAAGTTACCATAGTGCGGGAGGCACGGCGTCCTTCTCTGGAGGTGAAAGCAACTGATACCTTTGTAACAGTGGAAACAGCAGATACACAAGTTGCGCCACCGGATAGACTTTATGAGATAATCCTCCAAATTGAGGGTGATATCAGACGGACAATTAAGGCAATCTTTTGGGAAAACCTTACTTCCTCTTATGACATTCTGTTGGCGGAGGCAGATTGGCCTCCCCCATTCGTCTTGGCTGCTTCACGTGGCGAAAATGTAATTCTTCCCAGTTTTTCTTGTTATGTCCCTGAGGAGGCTAAACAAAATTACGCGTCGGAATGGGCTTTGGCGCTAGCGCCGGCTGTGTAACGTAATCAGGTGGGCTGGGCCAAATATTCACCAGCACATGAGATACCTTTACGTTCAATGCACAGCCACAAGCCCAATACCCCATCAAACGAGACGCCAAGGCCTCCGTGCTTGAAATCCTGATCCAGTTAGAATATCAGGGTGTGATCGAGCCCTGTGTCTCATCAATGAATAATCCTCTTTTTCCGATAGTGAAACCGAACGGTTACTATCGGATTGTTTTGGATTATAGGAATTTGAATAGTCATGTTCGCTCATTTGCCGTACAAAACAAACACAGCTCTGCATTGATCAATAACATTGTAGGTAAGAAATACAGGATGACACTGGACATTTCCAGTGGGTTTTACAGTGACAATCTGGCTGCTGATAGCCGTGACTTGATTCACTGTGGTCGGCAATCAAAAAAGATATACGCGTTTGCCTATGGGCTATAAGAACAGTCTGGGGGCTTTTGCAGTGCAAGTGGTCTCTCTTTTACATAACATTGACCTAGATGCTTTCTTCTACGTTGATGACATTTACTTGACAGATGACGAGTTGATACAGCATCTAGTTCACGTTGATCGCCTTATTGTGTCTTTTGCCGACCTGGGGTACAAATTTAATTTTGCTAAATCTCACATTGCCTTTTTGGCAGTGATCTTTTTGGGTTACAAACTCAACAATGAAGGGAGGGGTTTAGCCCCTCATTTCTTGGAGAAATGGGCACAAATGCAACCTCCTTCCACTTTGAAAAAGTTACAATCTTTGTTGGGATTTTTAAATTTCGGACGTACATATGTTCCGGATTATGCCCAGCATATCAAACCACTTTATGCGTTGATACAACCCTCTTTTGCTGCTTCTAGCTGGCTTCCGGAACATACCTCAATTCTTCGATCGTTGCAGTCTGATCTGCTTGTGACCAACTTCCTCTTAACACGTGACAATTCTACAAACTTAGTCATACGAATCGTACCAGGTACAGTGGGTTTCACGTACTTGACATTCAATGAGGGGGATACAGTCCCCATTGCATACAAATTGCACTTGTACACTGCGGCGGAAATGCGTTTCTCTTCCACTGAGAAAATCCTTACTGCAGTCCAGCTGGCGATTCTTAAACAACGCTCTCTTGCTCAAGGTAAACGCATACTAATGGTCTTGCCTGTGCCGGCTCTTGAGGCAGTCACAAAGGCGAGTGTGCCGAATTCTAAAGCTTTGCATCCTCGATGGATTCAATGGGCCAGTGCTTTGACATCGGACGATGTCACTTTGATTTTTGACCCATCGTTACAGACGCAGGAGTTCTTACAATACGAACAAGTTCATCCTCCTCCATCGTCAATACTTTCGCTTGATCGGTACCAATGTATCATTTATACCGACGGATCTGCTCGACCAGCGGTAGGCTCTAAACATGCTTACTCGGCGGCCTGCGCAATTGTAGCGGGCTCTATGGTTGACGGTGAGTTCAAATCTTCTTTGGTGCACACACAGACTCTAGGAGACTGTACGGCTCAATTGGTGGAGCTGCGTGCTTTGGTGCTGGCTTTAGGATTCGCTGATCCCGCAGTTCCCACTCTTATAGTGTGCGATTCATTTTACTGTGTGCAATCCTTTAATGAAAATGTGTTCTTTTGGTCACAAAATGATTATCGAGTTTCTAAAGGCAGCGCAATTAAGCATAAAACGCTTTGGGTTCGAGAGGCGGCTCTCAAGGAGAGTCTGCCACTCACACATGTAATCCATACACTTGGTCAGCAGCGTGTGGGAGCACATGCTGTTGGTAATTCTATGGCGTATGAAGCAGCCAAATCTGCAGTTGCCACATGTTCAGTAGCAGCCGTGACAAGGTCCATGACTAAAATTGACAATGATATTCTCGCTGCTATAGTAGCAACAAAGGATGGGACATCGTTCCCACAAGGTTTTCCTTCCAAATATTCTTATCATTTGTCACCTGAGCAAGCCCCGTTTGCCCCAATACCGACCATTGGGGATCCGCTGATTCCTAACGAGGACCGCAGACTATCCTTGATCATAGCAGCTCATGAGGGCATTGCATCTGCGCATGCTGGGGTTTCAGCAACTGTGTCCCTCTTGCAGCAGCGTTATTGGTGGCATAGCCTGTATAGACAAACACGTAATTATGTTCTGTCTTGTGACATTTGTCCACAGATTAAACCGTCCACAGTTGCACGTCCACCACATACGTAGCTTTACATTTCAAATCATCCATTTGGTTGTATATACCTTGATCACTGCAGTCCTTTGTCTTCAGACACTGCTTATAAATATATGTTAGTTGCAGTGGATTCGTGCACAAGATTCCTTTGGGTTTGGCCGCAACGTTGTGCTGACACTCGAAATGTCATGAGAGACTTGCGTGTCTTTGTCAGGACATTTGCCTGCGACACCTTCTATCCTGATCAAGGGCCAGCGTTTGCCTGTAAGGCTTACAAGGAAGCAATGAGGTCATTGGGGGTGCTGCTGCAATATTCGTCTCCATACAGGCCTGAGGGCAATTCCGTAGTGGAACGAATAAACCGTGACTTAAAGCAGTCTTTGACAGCTAGATTTTTAGGTACTGGTCGGAGTTGGCTAACTCATTTGTATGGTGTCCAACGTGTACTAAATAATCTCCCTAGAAGATCTCTGGGTGGACAGACCCCATACAAAATGCTCCTTGGCATTCAAATGTTTGTGCCAGACCTTGATGGTCTAGACATTGTGGCGGCTGCCGCAACGTTTGACGTAGATAACCATTGTGCTACGTTACAGGATCTACAAGAAGCTCGACATGCCCTAGCAAAGGATCATATGCCCTCGTCTGCAGATGCTGCGGTGCTGATTCCTGTAACTGGCTGGCTTCCTAAAGTGGGTGATTTGGTCCGGCAGAAGGTGGAGAACAAAAAGGAATTTGGTCCATCCTACCGTGCACCAGTCCCGGTTCTTGGCTTAAAGGGTACTCGTACAGTGATTTTGCCTTCGCTACCTGGTCGAAAGGAGAATCATTATATTTCCATTGAACATATCAAAGTACACCATTTGGCCAATACTGAATAGAAGGACTCTAAGCATTCCATGGCGGGATGTTTCACTGCAACCGAGGTCGTCTCCGGCGAGTGCTGATATCGGGGAACGCGAAGTGGAAACCTCCATTGATGTTTTGCCTGTTTTTTCGACGTCCCCAGTTGTTGCAAGCCCTGAGTATGCTTCTCCGCCACTTGAGGATATTATTGATGTACCAAGGACTGCTGCACATTCTTCCTTTAATGCTGATCAGCCTCCGTTGTTTCGCCTGGGTACAAGTGGTTATTATGTGGACAGAGATAACTTTGGTTCGAGTTCTACATCTTCCTCTTC
This sequence comes from Calotriton arnoldi, assembly GCA_963921515.1. Lineage (NCBI taxonomy): Eukaryota > Metazoa > Chordata > Amphibia > Caudata > Salamandridae > Calotriton > Calotriton arnoldi. The sequence continues at coordinate 1,103,563 of CAWUFW010001883.1, forward strand.
ATCTTCCTCTGTGGCCTCTCCGCCAATGAAAATTTGTATTCTCTTTTCATGGTTTCGACAGAATTCTTTGATACCACCATGGACATACATTTGGATGGTGCTAGCGATGGTATTCCTCTTCATGTCGATTGGATCTGTGACAGTTTTCTTCCTTTTAATCGACGGCCATTACTTGCCTGAACGCTCTGCGGAACATTCCGTTGATGGAGTATTAGCCCCACATACTTCGTCTCATATTATGAAACGGGACCAACCAAAAGTTAACATCTCTGCAGTTCCTGTTGGTGATGGCATAATTTGGGATAAAGTGCCATTCGAAATTTACGGGCCCACTGAGACAATTCAAATGCCATACATCTTTCGGGTGTCATTAGGTGACGTCATCACACCTGGATTACATTCCGATGATTGGGATATTAATGCCGTCAATTCACTATTTTCAGATTTAAAATATTATTCTGCTTTTGAGACTGAGGATTTGTATTTAAATTCTGCTAATTATGCCGATTTATTTTGTTTCCAACATTATGGTCATCACTTTTTGCATAAATCAAACACAGTTCGATCTCCTGTTAAGTTCACTCAATGGGAACATTGTCCTGCACCTTTACAGGGGAGTTCACAAGTACAGAAAAACAAGTTTGTATATTTCTCAGGTTATAATCTTTCAGACCCAACATCTTACTATTATAGGTTAAATACAACGCTGTCCACTAAATTCATGCTAACCCATACTAAACTGATATATTCTTCAACTTTCATAACCGATTTGGCATTGAAGGGTTATGATTTTTGAAGGACTCAATTGATTTGAAATCTATTTGGGGTACCAAAGAATGGCAGGTGCAGGGGACGGAATCATTGCACCGGGCCTGTTTGATACCTAATCAGCTGATATTCCTGAATCAGACTGTACAACAGACAACTCGTTTTGGGTTGGCTACTATTAAAAATTTAATTTCTCCCTCATTTCGTTAGCAGGCTATGATACCTGGCAGCAATATACAAATTATACTTTAGATGAATTGAACGAGATAGTCCGTAATGGGTCATTTGATGCCTCGGCCTTTAACGCATCCGGCTGGTTGATATGGCCGCTTAATACGAATGCTTGCCAGTTGTGCTTTACCAACTCATCAACTGGATTTACAATCAATGAACCAGATCCTCGTTTCATACACTCTCTTTCGGTCACTACATATTCTGTTGGTAAATTGTGTCAACAATGGTTGGCACACTCTTCTTTGTCTTCTGCCAAAGAACATCTCTCACGTTTGTCTAGTGACATTGATCTAGCTGACTTTCTTTTAGGCCAAGTACCCGCGCCCTAAACGTTTTGCATATGCAGCATATAATGAAGTATGGAAACTGTCCCAGATGGAGGCAGCTTTCAGGTTACGGCAAGTTGATCAGGATAATTTACGTAAAGTTTTAGATGTGGTCGACAACAGCATAAATACATTGTCTTCTCGTATTTACACCGTGGACAATATTGTTTCATCTGTGATTGACATTGTGCAAAATGATTTGTCTGTATTGTATCATTGTCAGAATCAATTGCGCTCAGTAATGCAATTTGGTTGGACTTTGCGAACGTTGAAAAATGGGAAAGTGCCATGGGACTATTTGAACGTTACTGCCCTGTTTTTACCTTTTATTTTGACAGATAAACAGAAATTGATGTCTATGAAAGATTCAACATACACACTGTTACATACTGAAAAACTAGCGCAGCTGCCTTTTTCAATAGCAGAGAATGATTCCTCAGTATGGTTAATACGTGGAGTTATTTCCTTACCCATTTCTCTCTTTCAATTCACTGCTTGTATGAAACATTATCCTATCGGTAGATTTGAACCCCTTGGTAGTAATTTCATTCATAAATTGTGGTCTTTACCGTTCACCTATCACTGGCAACGTGATGATAAGGAAGTTTTCCTGACAGGGGAGAACTGTGATTCTACAGTGGGTCATGCCTTAGTTTGTACACAGGTTCAACCTCACGGCGCTTGCAACGTATCTGCACCTAATTTTGCCTGTTTTCTAAAAGGAACACCAGTCCCTGCAATCATTCCCACATTAAATTTACTTTCTAATGGGAGTTATCTTGAATAACCACATCTGCTGCGGCTAACGGGCTGGCATTCCATAGATAGTAACAGTTTCTCATTGTGTTACTTGTTGCAGCAATGTACTTTGTCCGCCCCCACACAGGAGTGGAGATAGTTCACTGTGGCCTTCCATTCCCACTTTGAAAACAGACTTCAATAAACTAAGCAGACTCAATGCGCTATTGTTTCAACAAGAAGTCGCTCTCACTTCGGCTCGAGAGACCTTCGAATTGCAGGTGGCTAGAACATCTAGCAAGATTCAATCACTTCTGAATACGAATCTCCCACTGCATTTTGGGGAACTAATTCATCAAATATTTAATGCGTCTGATACTGAAGCCTTGCACATTTTTTTAAACTAGTGGGATCCGTCCTTGTTACATCATTTCAGACGATTTTTGGAGTAATACCTGCTTTTATCCATTCTATTTTTTCTAGCGCTTTCGGAGGGTTACCGTTGATCCTCTTACTGGCGTGCGGTGTGCTGGTACTTCTTCTCCTGTTACGCAATGGCTGCCCATCCTGTGGTCCTGCACAGACCCGGCCAATTGCGTCTTTACTGTGATCGAATGCAACAACTGTTTGGATGCTTGCCATTGGTGACGCTGGGGGTGAGTGATGGGCTTACCTACTGCTTCGCCTATTTCACTTGCGTGCAACCAGTGTTCTATTGCCGAAGGTGCCCATTCAACTGGGCCTTGGATATCTGCTTTTCCAATACATCAAGGGCTGACACGGATTATGATCTGTTGGTGGATCCCTTGTTGGCCCACGATCAGGCCTGTTCTGGGGACGGTGGTATGTGGCGTGCAGCTGCACTTGGAATTATGGGGCAGTGGAATGCCTGTGAGGCTGCGAAGCAGCTACTGCTGCAGAGTTTTATCGAATATCATGCAAGCTACCCAACAATGCTACTGGAAGCACTGGATTATGATGAGCACGTCTGCTCCTTCGATCTGCTTAACTGGATGGCATCCCTCTTCGCTTACCACGATGGTGATGACCTTTTGCTACGCATTGCTTCCCACGGTGCACATAATTTTTTAGCTTTCCAAGACTAACCATGGAGAACAATATATATATATTTTTTTTTACTATAACCATTCCACATTCCAAAACTTGACTGGCTTCAATTCTGCTTTTTTCACTAGCGCCTTTGGGTCTGCTTACTATTGATTTATGTTTTGGCTATCTGCTACAACCTGGCCAAGGGGAGGGTGTCACGTGGCTGATAGGGCCTTTGTCGACATCGCTAAGTTAGCATGGCTAGTGCCGCCAAGATGCTGCTTTTGCACACGTTACTACATAACTTTATTTTTGCAAGACTCTGTTTATATCTTTCGCATGAGAACTGTCTGCTGTGTTTGTTCTTTGCCGTTTCCTGGAGTTTAGTCTGAACACTGTGAGCAAGGTTGATAAGCAAGGCCCCTTGTTATTCTGTTCTGGTCAGGCCTTAGCACCTAGACAAAACATACCACTGCAGCTGCGGCTGAAGTCTTATGTTTTGATATTACGGGGATGCAGGGTTTGGGGAACACACTTGGAGAGGGACCTTTCCAGGGAGAAGAGCAAAACCCAGCTTCGATGTAGAAATCTCATCTATGCTCTAAGGTATGGGGTCTGCTAACAAAACCCAGAGATCTTCTATTATATAATAATACACATTCAATCCAAGGGAAGGGAGTTTAGACACTATAGTTCTTTTCTCCATTGTCTTTATACAATGAAATCTCCCTTCATAATGTATGGACTGGCTACGATGCTAACTGTATTATTGTTATGCATTTTCCTGCTTGTTGTGGCACGTACACTGCATGTTAGAGCACGTTAGTCAAAATAAACATTTTAAACTAAATTCGTGTCTCAGTCAGATCTTATTGTGGACAGGTGCGAGAGTGTGAGCAAAAAGGTGAGTCTTGTCACCACGATTCCCGAGAGATCAGGGAGTGTTGTGTTCTGGGTTGTCTAATCATTTGCTTCTCTGTATTTGGATAGGAGAGCGAGTGAGACACTATAGCTAGTCGGGCCTGGGCTCGTGGGTACTAAGGCGTTAGGAAGGCATAACCCCTATGCACCGAGGTCCCATATTCCTGCGCATAGTTCTGTGTATATGCAGAATCCCTGCAACAGAAGTTAGGACCTTTTCTTCTGAACTTGCATATCACTCCTACAGAAACAACAGGTGAGAGTTAACAGAACGCAAAGCCCACGTTTATTTTCTGCCTGGGCGATATGGAAGAACACCAAATAACCCTCACTGATTTAGCCCACATGATAGGGAATCTAAAGAAAGAAACTCAAGGCCTTACACTGAGGGTAGACTCCTCACTGCACGACTCTAGACCTAACATAGCATCTGGGTCCAATACAAGGGATAGGAGTGGTTTGTTTTCTCCACTCTCCTCCTCTGCTAGTTCAGTTAATCCTGTCATTCATGTCACTACTACTCCTGCTATACTGTTGGCCCCTCCTGGAAGATTTATGGGAGATCCCACAAGGTTTGCCACATTCATCAATCAATTTCAACTACATTTCATGTGATAAGGCCTCCTGTTTCTCTACTGAACAGGCTAAGGTAGCATTTGTCTTATCCTATTTAGGAGGGACTGCCGCCACTTGGTCCAATTGATTTGTAGATTGTAATGATCTTCTACTTTACAATTACACTGCTTTCAAAGAAGAGCTAAGGAGGTTATTTGATAGGCATTCCTTTATGCAATCTGTTGATACCGCATTGCAGAATCTGAAACAAGGCACAAAGGATCCGATGACCTATATATCTAGTTTAAATCGACTGGTGGCAGAAGCAGGGTGGCCTGAAGGAAGGTGCAGTGCTCTGTTTTAAAAAGGAATTAGAGACAAACTAAAAGACCTACTGGCACAAGTAGTAGATCCCCCTGAGTCATGCAGTGCTCTTATTGACTTAGTGGTAAAATAAGACCACCGATTACATGAAAGAAGGCGAGAGAAAGGGCGTTCTGACACCCGGATAGTGATGTACAAAGATAAGAAAGTAGAACCTGAGAAACCAGCAGACGAACCAGAACCTTTGCAAATCGGTAATATTAGGGGGCCCCTCAGTGATGAAGAACGACAGAGACGCTGAGACAAGAAGTGTCTTTTTTGTGGAAAGCAGGGACATTTCGTGCATGAATGTCCTGCGAGCACTAAGACATGAAGTGAGTTGGGAAACTCTTAAGCCAGAAGTCTGTGGGGACAAGTGCTTCGGGTAGGTAACGTTGTTTGTCTCACAACTTGCAACTCATAATAGTTCTTTACCTTCCTTTTGTCATTTTTTGTTAAATCTCATCTTAAATGGGAAATGCACTCAATTGAAGTCCAGGTTATGATATATTCTGGCGCTACGGGGAATTTCATGGACATACAATGAGCCAAACAAATGAGAATCCCTTTTGTGACTAAGGCTATCAGAGATTAGGTTAAAACCATTGATGGTAGAGACATTAAATCAGGCCCCATAACACAAGCTACTGGGGAATTGACTCTCTTCAAGCATGATAAACATAAAGAGATGGTATCTTTTGATCTTCTTCAATCCCCTCAGTTTCCAGCCATCTTGAGCAATCCATGGCTAACACAACACAGCCCTGGCATTGATTGGAGAAGCAATTCTTTGTCATTTTGTTCTGACTTCTGGTAATTCCCATTGTACCTTTGAAACAGAAACTCACTTGTAGATAGCGGTGAACATTGAAACTATAGTTCCTGAGTTGCCTTCTTGCTATCAGGACTTAGCAGAAGTATTTGATAAACAAAAGGCATCCATCCTTCCGCCTCATAGACCATATGATTGCAGGATTGATTTAGTTACTCGAGCACAGATACCCTGCAATAGGATCTATGCCTTAACGGAAAAAGAGAAAATATTCTTAAGAGACTACTTGGACGAAATGCTACGCATTGGGTTAATTCAACCTTCTCGGTCACCTGCTTCTTCTCCTCTTTTTTTTATTCCAAAGCGGGAGGGAGGTCTTCAATGTTGCATAGACAATAGAGCTCTCAACAGCATCACTATAAAAAATCAATATCCTTTACCCTTGAGTCCATCTTTACTTGATCAAGTCAAGCATGCCAAAATCTTCACTAAACTTGATCTATGAGGAGCATATCATTTGGTAAGGGTCCAGGGAGGCAATGAATGGAAAACTGCATTCCACACCAAGTTTGGGTAATATGAATACCTAGTTATGACCTTTGGTCTTTGTAAGGCCCCTGCAGCCTTTCAATTCTTTATAAATGAAGTCCTTAGAGAAATGTTGAATATATATGCAATTGCATCTACAGATGATATCCTGATTGATTCCTCTTCTGTGGTAGAGCATAAAGAACATGTCAGGGCTGTGCTTTAGAGACTTAGAGACAATCAGCTGTATGTGAAATTAGATAAATGTAGATTTAACACCTCTCAAGTCACTTTTTTGGGGTTTGTATTATCTCCAGATGTGGTGAGCATGGACCCTCAAAAGGTATCAACCATAACATGTTGGCAGTCTCCTCGATCAGTAAAGGATGTGCAAAGTTTTTTAGGATTTGATAACTTTTATAGGCGTTTTATTGATCATTTCTCAGCTCTGGCTTCGCCAATCACTAAACTCTTAAAAAAGGGAGTTAAATTCATTTGGACCCCTGCAGCTGAGGAAACATTTTGAAAATTGAAAGAGGTTTTCACCAATGCCCCCTTATTGAAACACCCAGACCCATCCCAACCCTTCGTTGTTGAGGCTGATGAATCAGAGACGACTATTGGGGGAATACTTTCTCAAAGAGATACAACCTCAAGATGTTTGTGTACTGTTGCTATCATTCACATAAACTGAATTGCACCCAACAAAAATATTCAATGGGAGATAAAGAGCTTCTTGCAATAAAATGAGCTTTTGAAGAGTGGCACCAGTATTTATTGGGAGCATTACACACTGTCATAGTCCTTACAGATCATAGAAATTAGCAATTTTTAAAATCAGCTAGAGCCTTGTCCATGAGACAATTGTGCTGGACCCAATACTTCAGTGACTTCGGCTTTGTTATACAATTTCAAGCAGGTAAAAACATGGGAAAGCTGTCACCCTTTCCTGGCTAGGATACGAGATTAGGGCGACATCAGGCGAGCATCCCCCTATCATAGTCAGGGAGCGTATTCTAGGGGCTATATGTTCAGAGGATAACTTCGTGAATGAGGTGTTACAAGTTCAGAACTCCAAGGAAGTAGAGGAATTGGAACAGAAACACAAGGGTGTTAGAGTGGAAAACCTCCTTTACATTCAGGGGGCTTGGTCATTCCCACATTGCCTTTACAACAACAAGCTTTAGAATGGTGCCATAACCATCTGCTCACTGGACATCCAAGATACAGAAAGACACTAGAGCTATTAAGACGGCAATTCTGGTGGCCCAATATGGCAACAGACACTAAACAATATACTCAAAAATGCCTTGTATGTGCTCAAAGAAAAGTTAAAACCAGGCTCCTGCTGTCTTATTAACTCCTATGCCCACTCCCCCTGGTCCATTGCATTCCATTTCCATGGATTTCATAGTGGAACTAACTAACACCACAAAAGGTTTTACAGTCATATTAGTTGTGGTGGACACGCTGACTAAGATGTCCCATTTTATCCCTTTGAAAGCACTTTCTACATTTATAGAGTTGGCCATGGTATTTGTACAACACATAATGCGGTTGGATGGACTTCCCTCTGTGATGGTGTCAGATAGGGCCCCCAGTTTATGTCTAAATTTTGGAAAAGGGTTAGGCACTCTGTTACAAATAGACATTTGTTTGTCGTCTGGCCATCATCCTCAAACTGGCGCTCAGTCTGACAGAGTTAACCAATGCCTTGAGCAATATTTAGGGTGCCAGTTACTGCACTCTTCACTAGATTGGGACGCATTTCTATGTGCTGCTGAATTCACTTTCAACAATGAAATGCATTCCTCCATTGGTCTTTCACCTTTGTATTGCAATTATGAATTCAATCCCTGCTTCTTGCTTTCACCTCCTCCTGTTTTTACCCCTACTCCTGCTGCTCTGGAGTTTGTCGACCCCATACATGATACACAAAAGACAGCTCTGATGAATCTAGAGAAAGCCAAGGCAGTGTACAAGGGGAATGCAGATCTCTATTGTCGCTCCATCCTGATTATGTGATTGGGGACATGGTTTGGTTGCCCACTCATAACAACGCTGTGAAGGGAACTCGTACATTTAAACCTCGCTTCATTTGCCTTTATAAGATAACTATGATTGTCAATCCGGTGGCCATGAAATTACAGCTCCCTTCTACCTTGAAGGTACAGACGGTTTTTCATGTGTCTGAAGCCTCTGGCGGCATGGACACGGTTGCCAGTCCGACCTGCCCCGGTGGTAGTGGATGATGAGCCTGAATATGAAGTGGGTGCTATTGTGGACTGCAGGAGGGTGAGGCATAGATTGCAATATCTGATCCATTGGAAAGGCTATGGTCTGCTGGCCATGTACATGCCCCTCATCTGTTGCTTCTTTTTCATAGATGTTACCCTTGGAAGCCCAAATCAGTTGGGGGGATTCTTGGGGGGGTGCACTGTCAGGGGTGCTCCGCCCCTGCCTATGCTGCGGCGAGGGCGGAGCAGTGCGGGCATAAAGCGGCTCTGTGACCGCGGAAGAGCGCTTCGCATTCTAGTGATCGCGTGCAGCTCTTCCGCATCCGGGTCATTTACCTTGTTCCTTCCGGGTCGTCGCGTCACGTTGCTTTTGGGGTTCCTCATCGGGCTGCTGTGCGGCGGCTCTCTCTGATTCCTGGCTGCATCCTCCTCATCAGTGCTTCAGTACCAATCCCTGGATTCTCCTGACAAGGAAAAGAAAGAAAAAGAAAACCTTTAAAATATCACTAGCAGCTGAATTGCAGTAAAACACTCTGCGCTGGCAAGATATACATTTATGAGTTACTTATCTGACTGTTGGCCCCATGGCTTTGAAGATCCCGTTTTCTGTCTGTGCATTCTGAGTAAGCTGTAATAGAGAAACAGCTCATTAGTGTCTCCTGAAGTTAAGAAGACGTATCATATAGCCTGTGATGCAGCGGATACAATGAAAACTATTTCTCCTAGGTCACTTATCGGTCATCCAGGCGCGACTTATATTTCTCACATCCACATGACGATGGGGCCCATGACATCGCCTAACAAACACACACACACACACACACCTGGATTTCCTCTACATCTTTACGAATCTATACTCCTAGGAGAAAGAAAAACTAAATGAAAATCATCATGATGTACCGCTGGAAGGAGCCGGGATACCTTATTACCTTAACCTATCGCTTTCTTAGTTATTTCTTAAGATATTCCTGCTCATTGTTTGTCGATGGATCATCTAGTGAAAATCAGTTGATAGTGATTAAGACCAGCTAAATCACAATAACTAATTACTAATTTCACAACCATTTAGTAAATAATCACTGAGTCGTTTGATTTAAGAATTTCAAAATTTATATAATTTTAAAGGCATGGAAAAGAATTTAGACTTTATTATTCAATTATTCATACATTATTAAATCAAATATTTATTAAGCAAAATCAATTTTATTGCAGAAAGGAAATTTTGTCATGAGGAAAAATCCTAATTAACCTGCCTATCTTCCTAATTTAGCCTAATGATTTCTAACCTAAGTTTAAAGTTGAAAAATAACCTGATTCTCATACTCAACTGGAAAAATAAAACAGCAACAGAAACTTCAGCTCGTCAGCATCAGCTACCGCAACCCGTCTCATCTAACAGTCTTTCAGCATCTCCCGCTCAGTAAATGGATCGATCTGGAACTCCAAGCACTGGAAGCACCAACTACCCCTCCCACTAAGAGTAGGCCTACTTATACCCTAATTCTAACTTTGCTAACTAAATTGTTTCAACATTAATAACGCGCTTTTCTTTCATTGGTCCACTCAGTTCATTTATTCAGTTTTAATCAAATTCTCCCGGATCCAGCTTGTTCTTCTGGAATGCATATGTTCATTTCCTTTCTCACAGTCCATGACATGTTTCCATCCGCTTCGATCAGTACATTTGTAACTTCTTTCGATACATTCGAGAACTCTGCAGGCATTGTCCTTTCTCTTAAAACTGTTTCCCACGATTCTCTGCTGATCACCACGGCACATTATCAGTTCAAATAGGTCACATCAGCCTTGACCATTCTTGCATCCTAGCCTTTCAGCACCATCACGTGGTCAGTCTTTCTCCAACTTTTTTCTCCCTTGTCATGTGTATTCTCAGCGCATGCGTACTCTAATAAACGGCAGCCATTTTATATCGCCACTCGATTAGACTTAGAAGCACTATTTAGAAATAAACAAAACATAATTAAAATAGAGAAACATAGGGGTCGATTCCGATTCGGGCCGGAAATTTCACCGACCGAGCCGGACCCGGAGAGATTTCCGACCGAATCGGACCCGTGCAGTCCGACCGAACGAGTACGATGCGTCCGTATGTTATCGGACTCGAGTCGGTCGGACTCCCATTGATGTCAATGGGAGCCGGTCGTACAACGCGTACGCGGGCTCCCATTGACTCAATGGGTGCGAGTCGGACAAGGGCGCCCCCTACAGCGGGTACGCGGCGAAGCGATTTGCGCCGTACACGCATAGGTAGGGGGACCCATGGGTCCCCCTGTGTGCGACTCGCGCGGCTACGCATACAGGGGGTCCGACACGGACCCCCAAAGTACGGCTCCGACAGCTCTTACGAGCCGGAGTGCGCGGCTCGGTCGGACTGCTCGCGGCGCGCATCGTACTTACCCGGCCGGGAAACGTCTCCATTGCGCGGTGCGAGTCGAGTCCGAGCTGAGTCGGTCGGAGCGGTTCGAGCCGGGAGCGAGTCGGTCGGAGCGGTTGGGACGCCCGGACGAGTCGGTCGGCGATTTCGCATCGTACTCGCTCGGCCGGACCCGCGTACGGTTCGGTCGGGAAACAGGGCTCCGAATCGGATCTGGTAAAGCCGAATCCGATCGGAGCACTACCGGCCAAGATCGGAATCAGCCCCATAGCCTTTTCGTTTCCCTCCCGTCATCTACGTACCCCAATTAGTTATTACCTAGCAGAAAGCAACATTTAAGCTGTTCCTTACTTACCATCACTATTGTTTTTGCAATGTCACGTTTTATATTCTATGAAGCACGAATCATGCATTTATTATTTATTTAGTACGCAATTATTTTTATGTTATAATTAGACACACAGACATTTGTAAATAGATTATTCAGCACACATACTTGCGTGTTACCCTTCCCTCACATACATTGTTGATTAATACATTTAAACGAACATATTTATTAATTATTTATAAAATTTGTTAGGGGTTAAATTTTTTCATTTACTCTGCTCCATAGCCTGCATATGTTTTGCATATTTTTCTTTTGATTATTTCAAGGGAGCAATTCATGTTTGTTACTGCCTCCTTTCTAATTCTATTATGAATTCATTAATTTTTGGGCTATAGTTAACTCACTGCTACATCCTAATTGTAGGTGGGTGCTTCTCTGTTCAATTCATTTCTATTCTCCTATTTGCTCTATCGTGATGTGATTACAAAATATGTCTCTATTCTCTCTTATGGGTTGCACACTGTTCCTGTATATACTGTGATTGATTTATAAGAGGAAGAAGGGAGTTAAGCAGGTAGCGAAGGCATTTATAAAATATATACTCTTAGACAGAATTGTGACTACTATTATAAACTAGCACACACATTAACAATAGTTTCCTGCTTTTTACATACAGGGAACACATATGACTGCATTGAAGCTTACCTTCTTCACTGGGTACGTCGTGGGACATTTATTCATTTCTCTTCCTTTGTTTCCCCTCTTCCCCCATTACACCAATTTTGCTTTGACTCTGTTGGACATGCTTGGTGGGTAAGGGAAGTTGGGACCTTTTCATCTGAACTTGAATATCACTCCTGCGGAAACAACCAGTGAGAGTTAACATCACATTACCATACAATATTAACTTAAAGCCAGACCTATTAGCATTGCCAGTGCTTGTTTAAAAGGTTTTTGTAATGGAGATTTAAAAAAACATGAAAAAATGTTAGCAAAGATAATAGGCTGGAAGCCATAGCTAGACCTATTGGCTATTCCAATGCATGTGGTTTATCTATTGTGTTGGAAGCTAGTATAGTTAATATTGTCTCTCCGCAACATTATTCTCCCAAACAGCCTGTAGGACATTGGGTTACTAATTTGGTGGGGGAGGGTGAAACCCTACTCAAGCAGCAACCCAAATTCTTGTCAGGGTGACCCACAAGCAAATCCCAAATAACCTGTACTTAACCCTCTGGTAGCCTTGCACGAAGCAGTCAGGCTAAACTTAGAGCAATGTGTAAAGTATTTATGCAGCACTTCAAACAATAATAAAGTGAAAAAACAACATGAGAAAAATCCCACACCAATTTAGAAAAATAGAGTAAAATTTAATACATTGAGACCAAAAATACAAAAGTTCAATCAGTAGAACTGGAGCTATTCAATTTTAAAGATTGAAAGTGCCTACTGTGGTTTTCTGGTTGCACCGGACTGAGACAAAGTCACAAGTTCAGGCTGACCGTGATGGAGCACGGGTCGGATACAGGGACTAAGTTAGGCCTGCTGAACAGAGTGCCTTAAATACGGGTTGCTGAGCGCCATGAGGTTGTGTAGGGCAGCAGCTGCTGCGAGGTCCTGAAATGGGGACGAGTCGTGCAGTGGTGGTCCCTAGCAGCTGCAAGGCTGCAATATGAGGTCCTGTGTCAAGTATGCATCATGCAGCAGCAGTTCCGAGGAGCTGCAGGGTGATGATGCAAGGTCCTGCATCAAGGATGTGTCATGCAGCAGCAGTTCCGAGGAACTGTGGGGTCCTGCATCAGGCATGTGTCTCACTGAGGCAGATATGATGCGAGGCTGTGAGTCGATGGATCCTGCTACATCGCTTCGGTCCAAGAGAACACAGCTGGCTGGTAGAGCACCTTCAGGAACACTTCCAAGGGTCCACTTGGGGGGGGGTAGACTCCTAGCTGGCAGAGTTCCATTTCTGGGTTCAAGGTGATTGGAGCCTGTTCTGTCTCTGTGGCTCTAATCAGGAGGCCAGCCAGGTAGAACTTGAAGTGACTCTGATGATCCTGGGTTCAAGATGCAGGTCCAGTCCTTTCATTCATGCAGCAGAACAGCAGAGCTGCAGGGCAGCAGGGCAGCAGAGTAGTGGTCCTTCTTGTAGAGCAGCACATCAGTCCTTTTGAGTCTTCCACAGGTCCAGAGGTGTACTGAAGAATTGCGTCTGAGGGTCCAATAATTTCCTGCCTCCCTGCCCTGGCCCCAGCTTGTCTGGGGACACAAAAGACTAGCATCAAACCCTTTGTGAGTGTGTTGTGACAGAGGCTTTGAGATGTGCAAGTGAGGTATGTGACAGCTCGGCCCCAATCAAGTCAGAGATGCCCCATCCTGCCAACACCTATTTCCCCCTATGTCTCACTGTCTTGGGGTAATACACAAAACCAACTGGTTCTAATATATTCTAAAAGTGGCATTTTCATAACTGGGACCTAAATTCCGACTTTACCATTAAAGAGGGTTTTAAATTGCAATTCTTTAAACACAAAACTCAACCTACCTACCTGCTCCTAGCTGAAAGTTATCACTTATTAAATGTAATAAGGTAACCAAATGTTATCCTATGGGAGAGGTAGGCCTTGCATTAGTGAAAAACGAATTTAAGGGTTTTTCACTACTAGGACATGTACAAGTTAAAAGTACCTGTTCAACTTTTTAAATACACTGCACCCTGCCCTATGAATTGTTTAGGGCCTACTATAGGGGTTACTTATGTGTATTAAAAAGAAAGCTTAAGACCTAGAAAATGTTTATTTTGCCAGGTCAAAATGGCAGTTCACATCTGCATACACAAGCTCTAATGGCAGGCCTGAGGCATCTTTAAAGGGCTACTTAAGTGGGTGGCACAATGAGTGCTGCAAGCCTACTAGTAGCATTTAATTTACAGGCCCTGGGTACATGCAGTACCACTTTACTAGGGACTTACAAGTAAACTAAATGTGCCAACTGTGTGTAAGCCAGTGTTACCACGTTTTAGGAAGTGAGCACAGACACTTTAGCACGGGTTAGCAGTGGTAAAGTGCACAGAGTCCTAAGGCCAACAAAACCAAGATCAGGAAAAAATGGAAGAGTAAGGGGAAAGGTTTGGGGGAAGACCAAGCTAAGGCTGACAGGTCTAACACGGCAAAAGTATTTAATCTTCTTTCAAGCGATTATCACCATTTTTATTCAGAGAAAATCAGCCACCTTTAAAATCTCTGCTTTTATGAATCCTGCTTATTTCGCAACTTAGTCTTTTTGTGTCCTGAAAAATAAAATGATGAATATAAGATCAGGTAATGCGGTCCCTAACAGCTACATTTTATAGGGAGGCACCAGAGACAAGTTTTTTTGCTGAGAACATCACATATGGAGCACTGCACATCACCATGCTGGAGCTGCACCCCATTGGTGATGCCTAACTAGGCCAGTACATGTCTGAGGCTGCTTGTGATTCAGTGAAGATGAAAAGTGGCATATCAACTGTCCCTTTTGAGACTGGTACACCTGTGATTTATAGTGGTACATTGTGCAGAAGTTGATGTACTCAATGCGCACTAGACTAATTACCAATGGCTCAATGTTACATAATGCCCATTCCTTTTTGTTCAAATTTTTAAATATTCAGGACATGAGAGGCTCAGACCTGTTAGTCAGCACAGGGTGCTCCACTTCAAGTCCTCCACCAACAAAGATTGAGAAGTATGTTCTGATGGGGACTGTCATTCCACCACAGAGAGATGGAGAGTTACAAGCTGCCATACATGTGTTTAGAACCTGGTTTATTGTCTTTGCATTTTTTACCGAAGCGCAGAAATTACTGGTACATGAAGTCCCTTCACATTACAGGTGCAATGCATATTTTGTACTATGTGTTATGGTATGGCCTCCGTCTGCCATATCTTGACTTGATAAGTCCAACGTTCCCGCCAAATTGGCCAATTGAGGGAGGCACTATTGAGTTGCATGTAAGCTGCCGGGCTGTACCTGAGGGTTGTTCAGGCTGCAGTTTTCAAATCACATTCAGTATACATCGTGGAAGCTTACGTAACAAAAGGGATGGGTGGGTGGGGAAAAAGATTCCACATCCCAGGCCAGAAATAAAGAGTCTGAGCCCTCCCTCGCTGTGTACAGCTGGTGGCTGATGCCACGCACCACCACGCCCAGCCATTGCAAGATTCCCAACGTGGACACAAGTCACCTGAAGCAAGGTGGTAGGCCAGATCAAATAAGGCTTCCGCCCTGTGACCCACCATCTTGCACTCACCAGCTAGGCTACACCATCCACAATGATCACTGACTCAATTGTGGGGGAGAGTCTTAGGACATGTTCTTGGTTACTACCACAACTGGACAATCATGCTCTCCTAATAGATTCTTCCTGGAGCAGTAAGGTTTTTCATTGCTGCTGCATGACCAAATACTGGTTTCTCCCGAGTATGGCACTTGAACAATGACGAGGAAGAAGGACCAGGTGATAACAATGTGAATATTTACCTTTAATCTCCATTAATAAATGCAAACGTTTGCACCTAATTTGCTAAAACGCTTCCTAAGGCAAATTTTGACTGATTATCTCCCTGTCCAATTCACACGCCGAGCTGCAAGGAGCAGAGCAGGAAGAACACCAAGGTGGTGCGCCTAGTGGACACCCAATTCAGTAAATTTAAATGGCACGTAAAGGGCGAACAAGTTGAAGTGACAGGCTCATATAAGTACTTGGGCGTAATGCTGGGGCGACGTATGTCATTCACGGATCAAACAAAGGAAATGAGAGCTAAGGCCCAATCCTTAATTTTTACATACACATTGCTGAAAAAGAAACTGAGCTGCCCTTCGTACAGTCACCTGTTTAAAGTGATGGCAGCACATATAATACCTACTCTGACATATGGCTTGGAAATATGGCGTGGCAAGGAAATTGAAATACTAAACGAGCTCTAGACCAAGGTGTATAAGGCTGTTTTTGGTCTCCCCAAAGCTGCGCCCCCAGCTCAGATCCATCTAGAATTCGGACTTCAGAACAAGAAATACCAAAGATTTAACATCTTAGTAAAACTATGCTGGCAGTTTCGAGCCTCAGAACCCGGAACACTGAATAACTTATGCTGGGCAGAAATCAAGGCTCAGATGGAACAAAAAACAATCCAACTCTTGGGGCAAACATCTGGGAAAAGCCTTAGAGGAACTAGGTGTTCAAGAGGCATGGGATAGCAAGGTGGACAGGGTAACATTTACCAGGGTATGTAACGTTACAGCAAAGAAAATGTCCCTACTGGAAGATAAATAAATCCTGGCCAAATGACGACATGCATGGACAGTAATAAATTCCTACACACACTTGAAGCCGCAAGGCTATTTATCAGTCGACTTTCACCTAGCGATAAAAAGGAGCTTCATTCTATACCGACTAGGAGCACATGATTCGAAGGATTTGCTACCAACATGGAAAGGCAAAAACGAAAACGCAAATTGCCGTCTGTGTGGACACTGTAGAGAATACATAAGTCATTTGATGTGTGTATGCCCCACAGTCAAGGACATAAGAAGGACACTTCTTAAACCAATTTTTAATAAACTAAATATTCGCACCTGTAGGCAAGCTGTAATCCGCTGGATGGAGGGTACATCCAACATATTGATTTGCCGAGGGGTAACATTTTTCTTACAAGTAAGTAACCTCCTTCGAAAAGCAGATTTACAGTAGCCAAAGGGCTATAAAAAGGGACAGTTTTTACAAATTTTAACGGAATGAATTTACCTGAAATTACTGCTTAATATTTATGTTAAACACTGCAGATGCAAATGTAAACTATTTTATGGAAAAGACAAATACTTTTTAACTTTTGTAAATAGAATATTTTGTGAAGGGACAAAAAAGAATATTTTATATACAGCACTTTATGGTTATGAAAAAACCAAATAAAGGACTTTTGAATTAACACGCCGAACTCTGAATACCATGAGAGTGACACAACGCCACCCTAAAATGGCTGAGAGTACCCCCAAAGACTGCGAGTATAAAATATATTTCAGACTATATCAATTATGCAAAATGATGGTGAGAAGCCCTCCCTGAGTGGTCTCCCCGAATCAGTTTTCCAAAAGGGGGCGCTGTGTTTAAGAAAAGCCTGTGCAGGGGGGCTTAGTCCTGCTTAGTGATCAGTTCCTGGCTTTAAAATCACAGTGGCCAGTGCTAAGATTGTTGCTTCACGAAAGCAATGAAGGCTCATCTTGAAAAAAATATATATTATTCGCTTCTTGGGCGTCGTGAAACAGGGTTTTGGCACCTCTGAATAAGTCATTCGCGGACCAATGAGCATTAGAAAGTTAGAGAGACAAAAAACACACAGAATCCCCGGTTATGCCTAGGATGATATGCGAAAGATCAACAGGAGGAAAACGAGAGAATAAGAAAACCATTGTTGTCGATGAGACTTCGAGATAAACACACCCTCTTCGTGCAGCAGACCTGACAATCAACCCTGCGGTAAATGTAAATGAATCTCAAAGGTCTCTTCGCCCTGCTGTCAAGGAGTTATCACATTCGCCTTGTAATAATAGAGGTGAACAAATGACTCCTGTAGCCTGCATATCTCTGCCCTCCATGGGAGCCCCATCCATCAATCAGGCATGAAAGGGTTGCCAGTGTGTCGTGTTTTGGCCTTGGGCCAGAGGCTGATGTCATGAACGTGCTTGCGGAAGGTATGATTTATCCATCCGCGCGCGCGCGAGACAGTTTTATTATGATTATAAAAACAGATCGAGAAATGTCAGGAAAAAAGGCCAAAAGCTACATCTCAGACCGACGAGCGCTGCAATTATAATGACTCATAAAGTGACGAAGCTTTGGACTTTCTGAAGGCTCCCGCTGCCCCCAAGCAGGGCGCTCTCCCTTTCCTCTTCTTGGTTGTTCTGTACATTCTTGCCCAGACTTTCAGCCTCGTCTCCAGTCACTCTTCCACATCTCTGACTGTAGGACATGCAGACAGCAAAGACACCCTTCCTCTATCCATCTAGTGTAAGAAAAAGATTTCGCTTTTCATTCTATCAGATGAAGTACTGCTCCAAACGAGAGATTGTACGTAAAACTAGACATTGTTTTTCTAGCGTATTCTCCACCCTTTCTCCGTTTCGCATACGTACCAACATTTGGAAACAGTAAAGAGGGAGATTTTGAAATAAAAATCGTGGTAATTTATTTCTCTATTCTACTCACATTGAATTGAAGGCAATTTTATGAAAGGCAGCTAAAATAAAACAGTATATGCTTATTAACTTATTATATACGAGACATATATATATAATGTATATTCCAAACAACCAGAACTCCTCCATCCAGAAGTATAACGAGCCCACCAGCCGGTTTGTAAGCTAAAACTTCCTTTATTTTGGTCAAGGCACAATGTTGCATAACGCCTTTTGACCCTCCTGGGTCTTAATCATATGCAAATGCAGGGTAGTTACTCATTCGTCTTTTTAAAGTACAAGGTACACCAATACTGTGGAAAGACTTCCTTTCAGGTGAGTTCGAATTCAAGTCAATGATGTTTTTAAATCACATTTTGGGAGCAAACAAAAGTGGTCTGTGGCTCCTTCAGCATGTATAAAATGACTCCTTTCTCAGCATTTCAGAGATATTCTCCTGTTTATGTCAATTCAGTTTGATAGCAAGCCATCCCCAGACCACAGTGTCCATAATGCATTTCGTTTGTGCTGGTCGAGTACTTACTTCTTTTGCCTCATAGTAGTAAATTTCACATAGGGCATAATAAAGGAAGTTTTAGCTTACAAACCGGCTGATGGGCTCGTGATATATATATATTCAAAAGAAACATGACGCTAGAGGAATTCCCAGCCTCTCGGGTCGGGCTCGCAGGCGGGCGTCACCACCAATATATATTTAAAACGACCAACACTCCTCCAGCCAGAAGTATAACAAGCCCACCAGCCGGTTTGTAAGCTAAAACTTCCTATATATAACTACAATTATATATATATATATATAATTCACTGAAAAAACCATAGGTTTTAGGGACAGTTATAGTTAGTTGGACATTGCACTCGTACAAAACCCGTGAAATTCCCCCGTTATAGTTAGTGCAGCTAACTATAACTCGCGTCCCCGCAATGCACTGCTGATGACGTCACATATTACATCACTCATGACATGGTCAGTGACATCACTGATGACATCACTGATGACATCTCAAATGACATCACTGATGACATCATCCAGTGACTGTGTGTTTCTGTAAAGTTTAAATATTTTTAATATATATAGGGAAAGGCGTATTGAAGAATGAGTGGGTGTATAAGTGTCTGTATGGATGATTTAGTAGGTGCGTGACTAACTCTATAAGTGAGTGATTAAACGTATCTTATTGAATGCATGGGTTAGTGACTAAACTGGGTGAATGTCTGTATCCGTCTGTCTGTTGCTGTGTAAGTGGCTGCATGGGTTTGTGAATAGCTACATGAGTGTCTATATGAGTTATTGATTGCTTGTCTGAGTATCTGTATGGGTGCCTGAGTGTTTGTGTGGGTGGGGTGTGTGCGACTCTGTGCATAGATGTGTGAGTGGGTGATTCACTGGGTGGATGGTTTCAAGAGTGCATCTGTGATAGACTGTATGGGTGGGTAAGTGTGTGTAAGAGTGTGTTAGTGGGTGAATGTATGTCCCAGTGGTACATGTGTGAGTAACTACATATGTGAAAGGCAGTATATATGTGTGTTGGAGTATATAAATAGCTATAAGCGAGAGTGTGTGATTGTGAGAGTGACTGTATGGATGAGTGTGTGCTTGTATCAGTGATTGTATAAGAGCGTAAGAATGTGCTAGTATTTGTATGAGTAAGTGAGCTGGTGTGTGTATAACTGTATAGGTGAGTAAATGGCAGTGTGTTTAATTATTTGCATGACTGACTAGGTGTGTGAGTACCTCTATGGATGAGTGGCGGTGTTTGAGTGTCTATATAGGAGTATGAGTGCATATGATAGTCCTGTACTGAGTGACCGTAAGTATGAGTGACTGTACGGGTGAGTGAGTGGATGTGTGTGTAAACCTAAGAATCAGTGAGTGGGTATGTAGTTATTGGTGTTGGAGTGTCTATGGTTTTGCGAACGGCAGTCTGTAATTTAGAGTGGGTGTATCAAAGGTTATATTAGGGTGTGAGGAGGTGCATCAGATTATCACGTGGATGATGTCAGCAGTGATGTCATCAGTGGTGTCATTTGAGATGTCATCAGTGATGTCATCAGTGATGTCACTGACCATGTCATGAGTGATGTAATATGTGACGTCATCAGCAGTGCATTGCGGGGGCGCGAGTTATAGTTAGCTGAACTAACTATAACGGGGGAATTTCACGGGTTTTGTACGAGTGCAATGTCCAACTAACTATAACTGTCCCTAAAACCTATGGTTTTTTCAGTGAATTTGTAAGGTTTTTAAATGCTAATTTCTAACTATAACGTGCCTGAAACCTATGGCTTTTTCAGTGAATTTCAAAGGTTTTTTAAATGCTAATTCCTAACTATAACATGTCTGAAACCTATGGTTTTTTTCAGTGAATTTCAAAGGTTTTGTAAATGACAATTTTTAAATGTATTAACTGTTATATTTATTTTTTTGATACTGATTTACTACATTTTTTTAAACTATTTATTTTTAGATATTTTATTTTTTAAATTACATTGTAATTACATTATACATTACATTACATTACATTACAAAATATACTTTCTCAGAATGAATTACTTTAGTTTAAATACTTTGCAAATAGGCAATAGACTTTTAAGTACTGTAGTTACAGTTGTTGCAATGGGCAACACAATTTCAAACACGGCTCCAGTGTGTCCTTGCAGCTCTCTGATTCGGACCCCAGACAGGCGTCTGCTTTATCCCTGCCTCATTCATCTCCTGATATTACTCCAGTTTCCCGCACCCGGGCCCACCGAACCTCGCCTGTTCCAATACTCAGTCTGACACTGGACAGCCTTCTCTTGAATACCCTTGACTCCAGCCTTTCTCGATTGCCGTGGCATACCCGCCCTAGTGCTTTCACGTACTTCAGTTTAGGGAGCTCCTCATTCGCAGCTCCCTTCCTGTTGCACCTTGATGCCAGCATAGCGCTTCTTTTGCACCAACTCTTGACACTCCCATTTTCGTTTAACCACACCGGGTTACGGTATTCTTATCCGGTTTTCGGCCCTGATGAGTCACGGGACCTTTCCCAGTGACGAAACACGTGTCGGCTGGTTTACTATATTCAACACAGTTGTTGTTGAAATAAAAAACACCTACTTGGATAAACACTGATGTTGATCTTTGCATTTGAGTAACGTACCAATACTGCGTATTATATTACGAACACCCTCACCGCGTGTGCCCAGGACTACGCCTACAATTTCAAACACAATGCAACATTGAGCTCAATGTGAATTTCTAGTTAAATGCAATTAGTTACTTTATGGATTACTTTTCTAACCACAGGACTGGATCCTAGATTCAGTCCTGGGACATCTCCTGTAAACAGTTGAGTAAAAGCGTTTTGGTTACAGTAGTGATTTCTAAGGAATATTATTGAATTTTAAAAGTTGACACGTAGAAACTTTTTCACATAGAATCACCAATGTTATCCTATGGGAGGAAATTTACTTAGCAGGTAAGTAGTGTTATCGTTACTTTTTCTTACTCAGTGGTGGATCCTGGATCCAGCACTGGTGCATCTCCTATAAACAGTTGAAAGAATGCGTTTAAGTCATACAGGCGATTTTTAAGGAATATTTGTAGTTTGTGAAAATCGACACTTTGAAACTTTTCTGCTGAAAACCAGACAATGGATTCCTATGGAAGGAAATACAAGTTACTGGTAAGTACGGTTAGAATTACTTTTCAGGGTCAGTGCTGGGCTAAAAGATGCAGCACTGGGTTCTCTCCTGATAACAGGTGAGTAAATCGGAATTCGTAGTTCGGCTGATTTTAGAGGAATATTATAAAGTTCCAAAACTCCACACTTAGAAGAATTTTCAAGTGAAACCAGTCAATGTTAGCCTATGGAAGGAAATTCAACTTACTGGTAAGTACGGTTAAAATTACTTTTCAGGATCTGTACTGGGCTCAAAGATGCAGCACTGAGGTCTCTCCTGATAACAGGTGAGTAAATCAGAATTCGTAGTTCTGCTGATTTTAGAGGAATATTTGTATGTTTCAAAAATCAACACTTAGAAACTTTTTCAGCAAAAAGCAGGCAATGATATCCTATGGAAGGAAATTCAAGTTACTGGTAAGTACGGTTAAAATTACTTTTCAGGATCAGTACTGGGCTCAAAGATGCAGCACTGAGGTCTCTCCTGATAACAGGTGAGTAAATCGGAATTCGTAGTTCGGCTGATTTTAGAGGAATATTATAAAGTTCCAAAACTCCACACTTAGAAGAATTTCCAAGTGAAACCAGTCAATGTTAGCCTATGGAAGGAAATTCAAGTTACTGGTAAGTACGGTTAAAATTACTTTTCAGGATCAGTACTGGGCTCAAAGATGCAGCACTGAGGTCTCTCCTGATAACAGGTGAGTAAATCGGAATTCGTAGTTCGGCTGATTTTAGAGGAATATTTGCACAATGGTGAAGGAAGGGGATGGGGCCTGAGGTGACATGTCTGCAAACACGCCCTGTGGCGCGTTTTAAGTTGGAGAATTAATTCCTCCTCAATCCTGAGGGCCCCTAGGGGCCAACTAGCCCACCAGATATCTCCAGTATGCGCCAGAGAGCTGCGTTGCCGAGAGGTGTTCAGAGGCCACGCCCCTTTTTACGACACTCTGCAACGCAGCTCCGTGGCGCTTACTGGAGGTACCTGGTGGGCTAGTTGGCCCCCAGGGACCCTCAGGATTGAAGGGATTTAATTCCCCATCTTAAAACGCGCCACGGAGCCTGTTTGCACACATGTCACCTGAAGCCCCGCCCCTCCCTTCACCACTGTGCAAACGCGCCCGTGGCTCGTTTTAAGTTGGGGGATTAAGTCCCTTGAATCCTGAGGGTCCCTGGAGTCCAACTAGCCCACCATGTACCTCAGAAAAGCGCCACAGAGCTGCGTTGCAGAGAGGTGTAAAAAGGGGCGTGGCCTCTGTACACCATTTTGTAGTAACCACGCTGGACATGGTTAAGTAGACATGTTTATTAAGGCTACATGGAGGAGGAAGAAGGCAGGCGCCAACTCCCACAGCAACTCCAGCTCCAACTGAAACACAGCACAGTTGCTAGGAGCTGGGAGCATTCTAAGAACATTGTGAAAGGCATTGTAAATACAGTAAGGCAAAGTAATGATACATACATAAGATATAACATATCTTCTCTCTCCCCAAAACAAAACACAATACACCCAAAAGAAAAGACTTAATCCCTATATCTAGCAGGTCTAACTATTTGTCTGAAACTTCGTTTGATGATGGTTTGATCAGAGCAAGAAGGTTCAGAGGCTAGACAAGAGGAAGCTGAGGCTTTGGTGCGGACCTTCACTATTCTGTTAAGGTTCCACCAATGTCCTCCCGATACCATCACGGCATTCCCAACTATCTTAACAACTTTAATAGGTTCACTGAATTTGCAGTCTCCTTTCCTCGTATGCACTGGAGATTTTATTTTGACCATGTCTCCTACCGCAAGAGGAACAACCTTGACGGCTTTCTTCACGTCAAACCATTCCTTTTGTTTGACCTGAGAATTGGTCATGTTTTCAACAACCGTCGACATTAATTTGGAAACATCAGAATCAGACTTTACCCACTTAGACATCCAACCAGGTCTGAAACTGGTATTGGCCTTTCTCCCTCTTAACAATTCGAAAGGACAAACTTTGGTGGAAGAATGAGGCGTCGTCCTATAGGACCAAACCAAACTGTCAAGAGCCTTCTGAACGTCATGATTGCCCGCTCTTGCCCATTTTATGCACTCCCCAATCACACAATTCATTCTTTCCACAAGTCCGTTTGACTGGGGATGATACAAGGATGTTTTACAGTGTTTGACACCTGATTCTGACAAAAAAATTGGAATTCATGACTCACAAATTGTGTGCCATTGTCAGAGACAAGGATTTCTGGACAACCCTCTCTCAACCACACCTCTTTAAGAAAAGAGACAATGGCATTGGCGTTAGCCTCCTGACCAACTTAACTTCTGGCCATTTGGATGCATAGTCCATGAGAACCAACACAAATCGTAGACCCCCTGAAGATTGTCATAGGGTCCCATGATGTCTAATCCTAGCTTCAACCATGGTCCCTGCGGGCACTCAATCGGCATCAAAGGGGGAACAGATACTTTGAAACTTTTGTCAGCTGCACCACAGACATAACATTTGGAAACATACTCCTCAATTTCAGCGTCCATCCTTGGCCACCAGTAAGTGTCCCTTACGCAACGTTTAGTGAGTGTACACCCAAGATGCCCCTCATGGGCTCTCTGTATTATTTTACTGCGGAAGACATGGGGAGGAACAAATTTATCCCCCCTTAGGAGTAAACCATCCTCCAGGGTGAGTTCATCTTGTACCTTCCAGAAAGGTTGGACAAGAGAATTGACAACCTTCTCCCTAGGCCATCCTACAATCACATGAGAACACACCTCTTGAAGCACACAGTCAGACTCCATGGTTCGCAACCACTCTTTCTCTGAGCCTAGATTCATACACGGTACCTCCAACGCTGCTACTAAACAATCTTCGCAGTCCTCATTGGAAAACTCACATAAATCGACATTTTCTGATTCATCTGATTTAACAGGGAATCTGGACAAGAAATCAGCTCGCCCATTTCTCCCCCCAGATATATGTTTCACATCAAACTCATACTGGAGGAGCTTTGAGACCATACGTAAGATCCTGGGAGTAGAACATTTACTCATTCCACCACCAAGGATATTGACTAAAGGTTTGTGATCCGTCTGCAACAAAAACCTTTTCCCCCAAATATACGAACGAAACTTCTCTATAGCCCACGTGCAGGCCAGCAACTCCCTTTCTATGACTGAGTACTGAAGCTCAGCAGATCTCAGGACTCTTGAAGCAAAACATATAGTGTTCTCAATCCCTATGTCGGTCTGGGTCAACATCCCACCTAGACCCATTTGGCTGGCGTCGACAGTGACGCACCAAGGAAGATTCGGATCAAACGGCTTAAGTACAGATCCATCCCTTAAGGAAGATTTGACAGCATTGAGAGCAACCTCACAGGCATTGCACCATTCAAACTTCACCCCTTTTTTGAGAAGATTGCTAATGGGCCTGACAATTGAAGCAAAATTCGGAACGAACCTCGAGTAGTACTCACACAGACCCAAAAGAGATTTGACCCCAGTCTTGTCCACAGGGGCTGGAGCATCTATAATTGCTGTTAGCAAGCCAGATTTAGGACTGACGCCCTCATCAGAAATGACATGACCCAAGTATTCTACCTTGGAACGGAGAAACTCAAATTTTTCTTCCTTAAGTACTACACCATTCTTTTTAAAGAGAGTCAGAACATTGTCAAGTGTAGCATTATGAGAGTCTAGATTCCTCCCAAAAATTAATACATCATCTTGAAAGACTAAGACTCTCTCAACCCCTTTGAGGATGTTGACCATGATCCTCTGAAAGACCGAGGCTGCTGACGCCAGCCCAAAAGGCATACGACAATACCAGAAAGTGCCTAATGGAGAGACGAAAGCAGTTAAATGATGAGAATCAGGGTCCAATTCAACCTGGTGGTATGCACTGGCTAAGTCTAACTTGGTAAAGTAACGAGCACCCTTGGTGGAAGCCAGAAGATCACTTATTCTGGGTAAAGGATGGGAGTCTATCCAGATCTCTTTGTTCAAGGACCTCAAGTCAACACAAACGCGGAGATCCCCTCCCCTCTTCCTGGCCACGACCAAAGGCGACAACCACAAAGAGGATTCAGTGGGCTCGATGATACCTTTAGAACATAATTTTTTGAGTTCTTTGTCTAAATCCTCTCTTACACTGAACGGAACCCCTCTAAGTTTGTGCTTAACTGGCACAGCTCCGTCCTTCACAACAATTTTGTGTTTGAAACCTTTTATTTTCCCCAGTGCGTTCCCGAAAACCTCTGGGAACTTATCTTTCCAACCCTGACTCTCTTCTTCATTCCCCACCACTAAAACCTGTTCTTTGGCACCTGGTCTTAGTATCATGCCAAAAAGTCCCTGGTGAAACCAACCCAAAATGTTGAGCCCTTTGACCGCAACATATATTTTCCCTTTGATTCTTCTATCCTTGAATCCTAGCTCCTCTTCGAAAAATCCCAAAAGTTCAATTTTACGTCCTTCATAGGACACTGGAGACCTGTCAGGAGGAGAAAGAGTTTGAGACCCCTGCCAAACATCTTCAAAAAGTTTTTGTGTCATCATTGTTATTTTAGCTCCTGAGTCAACTAGAAGCTTAACTGTGTGGGGACCTATCCTAATGTCAACAACCGGATCTACGCATGAAGACGGATCACCCTCAACCACAACTTGAGAACACCCATCTGCTATGTCTTGATCATAAGTGACAACAGATATAATTTCAGAATCTGAGTTACTGTCTGATTCAACTGAACACACAGTAGGTTTCTTGAAGTTTCTTTTCTTAAGACATACTTTAGCGAAGTGCCCCATTTTTTACAATAATTGCACACCACTTCCATAGCAGGACATTTAACTCCCCTTTGGTGAAATGGATTGCCACATCTCAGACACATGTTACTACTGGTTTTCACAAAATTCGAGTTTTGAGGTTTAAAATTAGAGGAAGCATTGGGGAAGTTAGCATTAGGCTTAACCCGCTGTTTAGATAAATTATTAACTTTAACGACATTGACAACATCATTAAGCTTGTCATCAAGTTCTTTGAGAGAAAACATAGATATTTCAATGCTTTTTGCGATTTTTATAGTTTCTTCCAAAGGGGGATCAGCCATGCTCAAAAGTTTCTGTCTTATGTTTTTGTCTTTACACTGGCAGACAAATTGATCCCTAATTAATTGATCAGTGAAATTTTCGAATTTACAGTCAGCAGCTAATTTACGTAGCGTAGAAATGTAGGAGTCTACATCTTCAGACTCTGTTTGTTTTCTTTTGAAAAATGTGTGCCTCAAAACCATGAGACTGGGGGGCATATTATCAACGGCCAGCGATAATTATCGCTGGCCGTGCTTAGCGATAGATTTCTTATCGCTGGCTATCTCTGGAAATTATCGCCCTGGTAGCGCGTTATTAACAACACGCTTCTCCAGGGCGATAAAAATTCCAGAGATAGCGAGGTTATCGCCGTTTTGCAGGGAACATCGCTGGTTTTCCAGCGATGTTCCCTGCAAAACGGCGATAACCTTGCTGATACGATCCTGTGGTCGTATCAGCAGAATCCACCCCCTATGTTAGGGATGGCTAAGTCGGGATTATAGCAGACGTTAGATTTTGGCGAAAACGGCAGTTTTTGCCAAAATCTAACGTCTGCTATAATCCTGTGGGCTGCCTTGTAAATATCGCGATGTGCACATCGGCGATATTTACAACGTAGCCCATCTGGGGTACGCCAGTAATGCCCACTTTGCATCTCATTAGAGATGCAAGGATGGGCGTTGGGGGAAAGGGCGATAGTGCAGGGATTCACGCGATAGCGTGACCTTGCTGATTAGGCGATAGAATTATCGCCGCTTTCCGTCCGAAAACGGACGCTAAAGCGGCGATAATTGACTATCGCCTGGTTGTTAATATGCCCCTAAGTTGTTTGCCGAACCTGTTTTTGAGCTTTAACACAGTTTGCTGATATTCGTCCAACTCTTGAGACTCTTCTTGTGTTAAGGGTGGTAAGTGTTTGAAGATGGACCTTGCTTCAAACCCTAACGAATGGAGAAGTAGACATTTCTTTCTGTCTGCAACAAAACGAGAAGCACCAATGGCACCCAAATACGTTTCAAATGCGTCATGCCAAATTTCCCAACGAACATGAGGATCTCCTGGCGAATCCAAGAAAGGAGGAGGAGGATTAACTGATTGCAAGGTGCACATTTTAGAATTCCAATTTTAACGTTAAATCTTAGGCAGTAAAAGAACTACAAGAAGTAAAAATAACCATAAGTGTCTAAGGTAAATGTAGTGATGCAACAAACATAGCAAGTCAAGAGAATGTAACTAGCATAAAGTGACATAAAGGTGTGTGTCACTGTAAGCATAAAGCAGTGCACACCCTTTGTGAATGTGATCTCAATGAATGTCAGACTTAACAGGTGAGAAACTAATTTAAAAGACGTTGAAAAATAAGATGAAAGGTGTGTGTATCACCGCGTGACACACTGTTTTAAAGGTGGTGCAAAATGCACTAATTCCGATTCCAAGGTGTGTGTGTCACCGTGTGGTACCCCCTTTCTTTTATCAGGAACGAAAATAAGGTGTGTGTATCACCGCGTGACACACTGTTTGGAGCTGTTGTGACGAAAGAGAAATAAGGTGTGTGTATCACCGCGTGACACACTGTTTAAAGCTGTTGGCTGCTGAATTTTGTGCCTTTTTTCGATGTGTGTATCATCGTGTTGTACACTGTGTGCCCATTTCGTTTTTAGAGTTGGACCCCCAATCCGAGATGGCGGCCGCTGTGAAGTTTTAAGCTTTAGAAGGTGTGTGTATCACCGTGTGGTACACTGTAAACCAATCTAATTACACGCGATGTACCCCAATCCAAGATGGCGGCCACAGCGTGAACCACGTAAGAGAGGCTGTTTTTTTTTTTTTTAAATGACCTCAATGAAGTTCCGGCCGCAGCGTGAGCAACGTGACAGCAAGAAAGAACGTCACAAAAGAGGAGGGTGGACTCAGGGAAATGCCGGCGCTCCTCGAAGAATGTTGGAAGAGTTGCCAGGTGAGTGTTGCTGGGAGATGGTGTATGCAGGAGGGGTGCACGAGCATACAGAGTTTGAAAAACGCTAAGCTCGCGTTAAAAAAAAATTGAAATTTCTCCTAAAAGTGAAAATACTAGAGAAAGGCAGCAGGCTGTAAAGGTTTGGAGAGGTTAACACGAAGTGGAGGCGAAAAAAGTCATTGTAGATAGCCCGAATATACAACGTGAGCGTGTAGGGGGAACAGGCACGGAGTAAAGATCCTACCGTTGTTGAAGGATTTACCAGGCTTCGTCGTGTGGTACCACAGCTCTTTTCTGTTGCTTCTCGTGGGTTTCCTTAAGTTGTAGGCTTGACTCAACGCAGTTTGATGGTTGCAAAGTAGGTTGTGGACGTGATGCCAAATAGCAGTAATGCTTGACACGCGAGGGTCGTTGCCATGTAGCCTTAGATCGTCGCCAATAATTTTGTAGTAACCACGCTGGACATGGTTAAGTAGACATGTTTATTAAGGCTACATGGAGGAGGAAGAAGGCAGGCGCCAACTCCCACAGCAGCTCCAGCTCCAACTGAAACACAGCACAGTTGCTAGGAGCTGGGAGCATTCTAAGAACATTGTGAAAGGCATTGTAAATACAGTAAGGCAAAGTAATGATACATACATAAGATATAACACCTCTGTACACCTCTCTGCAACGCAGCCCCCTGGCGCATACTGGAGATTCCTGGTGGGCTAGTTGGCCCCCAGGGACCCCCAGTATTCAAGGGGAATTACCTCCCCTTCTTAAAACGCGCCAGGGGCGCGTTTGCAGACTGCTGCAGGGAGGGGCGGGGCCTCCGGCACGATGCCGGTCTTTTTTTTTTTTTCTTTTTTTTTTGTATGGAAGGGGGCTGCGTGGCCCCCTTCCCTCTGCCACTTTTGGCCCCGGGGACCACATCCCCCGGGGCCTGAGGATTTTCTTTTTTTTTAAATACAAAAACGGGAAGGGGGCCGCGTGGCCCCCTTCCCTGGGCCTCTATTGGCCCCGGGGACCCCATCCCCGGGGCATGCCCTCTTTTTTAAATTAAAATATTTGGAGGGGGGCTGTGTGGCCCCCCTCCTCAGGCCATTTAAGGCCCCGGGGACCCCATCCCCCGGGGCCGGCCTTTACGTAGTTTTTTTATTTTTTAAAAATTTTAAATTTGTAGGGGAGGGGGGCCGCATGGCCCCCCTTCTGTGCCACTACTAGCCCCGGGGACCCCATCCCCCGGGGCTGGCCCTCTCCGTTGGGGACCGTGGGGGGGTCCCCAATCCCCCCACGGTCCCGCCGGCTCCCCGCGTCCTTCGGGAGCCGGCATTGCTTTTCCACATGGGGAGCTGCTAAGATGCAGCTCCCTGTGTGGAAAAGCAATGTGCTTTGGTTTTGGAAGAGAGAGCAGGTTTCCTGCTCTCTGTTCCAAAACCAAAGCAGTTTGCTATGACAGGACGGGAGCCGCGAGGCTCCCGTCCCTGTCATAGCAAACTACAGTGTCCCGGGGGTAGGCACCCCGGGACACTGCAGGAGCCGGCCCTGGGGGGTGGTGGTCCCCAGGGCCATCAAGGGCTCCAGGAGGGGGGCCGCGCGGCCACCCTCCCTCCATTGGCAAAGCCCCGGGGAGGTGGTGGTCCCCAGGGGTCCGTAACGGACCCCCATATTGAAATATTTAGTGCCCCGGGGAGGTGGCGGTCCCCGGGGCGTGTGGGGGGGATTGAGCCCCCCCACACAGGTAATTTTATTTTTAAAACAAGAAGCCCCGGGGGGTGGCGGTCCCCGGGCTGCCGGAGGGCCGAGAGCCCTCCCGCACCATTATTTTTTTAAAGCCCCGGGGGGTGGTGGTCCCCGGGGCTTGGGGGGCCTTAGAGGCCCCCCATATTATTAAATAAACCCCCGCATGCCCCCGGGACTTGGCCCACCCGGGGGCCAATTAACCACAAAGCGCGGGGGACCGCGCTTCGTTTTTTTTTTTTCTCGGCCGGATCCGCGCACCCTAAGCGCATCCCGCCAATTTAAAAAAAAAAAAAAAAAATTGGGGCCCTGTGCAGGCTTAGGGGGTCAGGGTGTTTCTACCCTGCCCCCTTTTTGCGTTTTGCGCACTTGTTTTACTGATTTCTTGTGCCTCGGTTCTACCGAGGCACAAGATGGCTGCCAACACTTCCTGGTTTGGAGTGTTGACAGCCAATTAGCATGCAGCTCGTGATCGGGAGGGTGCGCGGATCCACCGCGGCCATAGATATCGAAACTTTTATTTTGGATTTTCTCAGCAACTACTGAACGGATTTACACCATTTAAAAAAAAGCTCGCTTTCTGAACCAAGCGCTACCTTTTTGCAAAATTTGGTGTAATTCCGTTCAGCAGTTCGGGCTGTAGCCGTGTCTAAAATTTCCTATGGGAATTAACATGGAGAAAACACGTTTTGGGACCCCCCTTTTTTCTCGGCCCCCGCTTGATGAATCACCCCAAAACTTTCAAGACAGGAGTGGACCAGAGCGCCCCACTAGTTTTGAAAATTTCGCGATGATTCGTCAAACGACGCCAAAGTTATTGGGAATAGAATGTTACGAATTTCCTATGGATAATAGGTCCTAACTATAACTATCTACTGGCGACCGCCGGTAGATAATATATATATATATATATATATATATATATATATATATATATATATATATATATATATATATATATAGCAATACACGAATAATTGGAGTCCATGCCCATTCGTTTTGCACAATTGGATGTACATTGGGTTTTATCGTGAATATATTTATATATATATATGTGGTTATAGTTAGGACCATGTTTCCATAGGAAAAGCATTTTTTGAGTTGCCTATATGTTTGGAGCCGTTTGACGAATCTTCAAGAAATTTTCCCCCAAAATTTGACGCTCACTTCAGCTGTTGTCTGGAAAGTTGCAGGATGATCCATCAAGCGGGGGCAAGAAAAAGGGGGGGCCCCAAAACGCATTTTCCCTATGTTACTTCCCATAGATATTTTGAACAGGACTGCAGCCCGAACAGCTGAACCAAATTACACCACATTTGGCAGAAAGCTAGCTCTTGGTCCAGAAAGTGTACTTTTTGTGATTTGTTGTAAATCTGTTCAGTCGTTGTAGAGATATTAAACAAAAAACAAATTTTATATTTAGGGGCACGGATCCGACAGTCACTGTGCTGAAATCTGATTGGCTGCCAACACTTCAACCAGGAAGTGTTGGCAGCCATCTTGGGACTCAGCTTCAGCCAAGTCCCACAAAAAACATTAAAAATAAAGAAAAGGGGACAGGGTAGGAATACCCTGACCACCTAGGTGTGGTGGTGCGGTCCCACAGGGACCTCGCTGAGGGTCAAAAACATTTTTTTTCAGTTTTCCTGTGAAACCGCAGGTGGATCCGCGAAGTCACAGCAAAGTTTTTAAAAATACAAGTGTGGTCTCCCGCGCTTGTTTTTAATGTCGCTCCCACGCAGATTTTATAAATAAAATGGAGGTGGCGCACCAGGGACCACCACCTCCTGGGGCTAATGTGAATATTGTGTCACAGACCCCGCCCGGGACCTGGGGACTACCACCACCCCGGGGCTTATATACATATTAAAGATGGGGTCCGAGCGTGCCTCCGGCCCCGGGGACCACCACCACTCCAGGACCAATTACTTTCTAAAAAAGAGGGAGTGGGGCCATACGGCCCCCCTCCCAGGCCATATACAGGCCCGGGGACCACCACAACCCCAGGGCCGGCCCATAAACATGGAGGGAGGAGGGACATGCGCCCCCCCTCCTGGAGCCAATATTGGCTCTGTGGACTGCCACACCCCAGGGCTGGATCACTATGCGCTGGTGTGCCCACCCCGGGACATAGCTGTTTGTTCTGACTTGGCAGGAGTTGTGACAGCTCATGCCAAGTCAGAACAAACACTAACTCTGCTCACAGCAAGCAGGAGCCCTTCAAACCACTCCTGCTTGCTGGAAGCTGAGTTTTCATCTGTTTCCCTGCCCGCTGTCATGTGGGCAGGGAAACAGACGAAAGAAGTGCTTCCACACAGAGGGAGCTGCATGTTTAGCAGCTCCCTGTGTGTGGTAGCAATGCTGGCTCCCGCTGGAGGCAGGAAGCTGGCAGGGACCACAGACGTATTGAGGCTTCCCCCGTGGTCCCCGTTGTAGTGCACTGGGTGCCTTGGGTGAGCTCCAGGGCACCCAGCATGACAAGGCCAGGCCCAGGAGAATGGGACCCCTGGGGCTGAAATCGGCCTGGGACGGGGGCTGCACAGCTCCCCTCCCTCATTCACTTGTGGCCAGGCCCCATGGGATGTCTCACACAGCCACTCACTCACCCATACAGTTACTCATGCACCCACTCACTTACTCATACATATACTAACACGTACTCACTCACCTATACAGTTACTGACACAAAGATACACTCACCCATACAGCCGCTCTCACATTTACTCATTCACTCACACAGTCACTCACACAGCCACTCACTCACCCATACACCACTTATGCACCCTCTCACTCATCCATACACCCACTCACACACCATTTCACTCACATATACCGCCTTTCATATACCCACACACTCACCCATACACCACTGACACACCCACTCACTAACCCACGCAGCCACAAACACATTTATAGAGTCACTCAGACACCACATGGATACACACAGCCACACAGCCACTCGCATAATATGTGTTACAAATAGTATCACTCATCAGAAGTAAACAAAGTGTACTAATTTAACATTTGTAGTATCTTAGTGTATATCTTTAACACTTAGAAACTTTTAGAAAATACTCACAATCACTGGATAATGACATGAGTGATGTCATTTGAGATATCATCAGTAATATCACTGACCATGTCATGAGTGATGTAAAGTGTGAGGTCATAAGCAGTCCATTGAGGAGGCATATGTTATAGTTAGCTCAGGCAAGTATAACTGCTGAATTTATATGGTTTTGTACGAGTGAAATCTGACCCTAACTATAACGTCCCTGTAACCTTTTTTTTTTCCATTCAATATTTATATTGGTGGTCGCCGGTAGTTATAGTTAGGACCATGTTTCAATTGGAAAAGTGTTTTATGACTTGCCTTTATCTTTGGTGAATTTTGGCGAATCTTCACAAAAGTTTTTTAAAAAGTTGCCGGTGATTCTAGTTGTACATGGAAAGTTTTGGGTGATCTGTCAAGTAGGGCCTAGCAAAAGGGAGGGTCAAAACAAGTGCATTTCCCATGTTATTTTCCATGGACTCCTTAGACACACCTGCAGCCCACTGGAATAAGACCAAATTTGACAGAAAGCTACCTTTTGATCAGTAGATTGTACGTTTTGTTATTTGTTGTAAATCAGTATATCTGCAGAGCTATGATTGGCTGCCAGCACTTCAACCAAGACGTGTTGACAGCCATCTTGCCTAAAAGAAAAAGCATGAAAAAAGGGTGCAGGGTAAGAATACCCTGTCCCGCAAGCCTTGGTCTTGCAAAGGCAGGGAAAAAAAGCATTTTTTTAAAAATTCACAGCAATTTTTGCAAATATTGCAGTGAATTAAAAAAACAAAAAAAATGGGGTCTCCTGTGCTTGTTTTAGTTGTGCCCCCGGGCGGGCCAGGTACTGGGGCATGAGGTCTTTAATGAAAAATGGAGGGGGGTGACAGGGCACCCTCCAAGGGCTTCAAAATGCCCCTGTGAACACCACCTACCCAAAGCTAAGTTTAATAATAAGCAGGGGGGCCTCACATTCCCCCCTTGGGCCCTGGGGACCACCACCTCCCTGAAGTTACAAATTAAAAGCAAGCATTGGTAATGCATCAGTTTTGCCTATGTAATGAATAAAGACCTGTTTTCAGGAATTATCATCCGGGAGAAGGAAAGAGCTCCCTGACAGATAACGCAGGAGTGTAGAGGATGTGGTGCAGTGGCCACAGCTACTGACTCTTGAGCTGAGGATCCCGGTTCGAAGCTCGGTGGCGCAGTGCAGCACAGCAGCCTGTGATTCTATGCAAATCACTTAATCTCACCGGGTGATAAATTGATATATAAATATGCTGCAATAGTAAAAGGCAAAACTTTATGAAAATATAGTTCCATCAAAGTGGATGTTAACAGTATTTCAGCGGTGGGAAACTGATAAGAGAAGCAGATGAGGAACAAGCATTGGTAAATGCAAGAAAATATGCTACAGCCAATGGAAATGGAGGAAAGGTAAGTGGCATGCACAGGAACCAATCAGAAGCCAGGAAAGAGAGGAGTTAGGATGCAAGTCCCTTTTAAGTTTATATTAAAAACAATACATTTCTCAAGCACAGTGCAAGCGCTATGCAGGTGAAACCTAATGATATGGGAGGGCGGCGCGGACCCCCCCAGGGCCCACCACCTCTCCGGGGCTACATAATAAAAAAGATGAAGGGGAGCCGCGTGGACACCCTGGGCCCAACCATCTCCCCGGGCCTAAAATAAATATTAAAGAAGGGGGCTGCCCTCCCGGGTCATATACAGCTCCTTGGACCACCAACTCCCTGAGGACAGCCCATGCACAGAGAAGGAAGGGGCTGTATGGCCCCCATCCTGGAGCCATTAATGCCCCTGGGAACCGCCAGGGCCAGCTCCTGCTATGTCTCAGAGTGCCCACCCCCGGGACATAGCTGTTTGCTTTAGCTTGGTGGGTGCTGACAGTTCCCACCAAGCAAAAGCAAACACTCCAGTTCTAGCAGGCAGGAGCTGTCAAAGTACTGCCACCCACTGGAAGCGGAGGTTTCACCTCTTATCCTGCCCGCAGACATGTGGGCAGGGAAAAGGATGAAGCTATTGCACACAGGGAGCTGCATATCCAGCAGCTTCCTGCCTGCGATAGCAGGGCGGGCTCCCTCAGGAGGCAGGGAACCGGCTGGGATAGCAGGGGCGTTGAGGCTCCCACTGCAGTTCTCATCCTGCACACTGGATGTCCTGGCTGGGACCAGGGCACCCAAGGAAACATGGCCAGGCCCTGAGGAATGGGGTTCCCGGGCCGAATTGACCCGGGTAGGGGGGCTGCACGGCTCTCCTCTCCCATTCAGTTAAGGCCAAGCCTTGAGAGATGGGGTACCCAGGGCCAAAATCAGCCCAGGGAGGGGGGTTCATGCAGCCCCATCCCCCATCAAGTTGTGGCCAGGCCCCAGGGGATGGGTCCCCAGACCATTCTGGTCCTGATGCTCATTTCACAGAAATTAAACCTCTAGAGGAAGCACTTACAAATATAAACATAGAAGGTGCCCCCGTTGAAGCTCCACTCCTGTAAAGGACATATGATCCTAACTCCTGGGCTTGGCGAAGGCAAAGCATGTGTTTTCTTGGCAATTCTATATTGAAAAATCATCTGGAATCCCTTGTGGAGGAGAGTGCAACATTAATCTATTGGAGAGCAATCTGTATGTAACTGTGACGAGTGGGATCTTTCTTGTCGTCTCCTGTTGAAAGCTGAGTCCATGGTTCTCCCTTGAAATTGCTAGAGTATGTAAATGTGGAAATCACTTGTATGCTTCCCTGTGTGGCCCAGTCCTCCATAGTAGTATCCAAAGGTCTTTATGCCTTTTGCCAGGATGATGGACAGCTTAACAGGCGGCCTCCCCAGCGCGTTACCTGCCGATTTTGGAGAGGAGTTCTTGATGCCGAGGAATAGGAGGACATCTCCACCAAGCAAAGAAGCACTTACTTCATATAGTTAAGAAGCAGTACCCTTGTTTGGAGGAGTTTTACCTCTTCGCAGTATCATTGTCTTCTCTGTAGGAAGATTTGTGTTATCACAAATTTCTGGTTTAAGACGCACGAGGAACAATCACATTGCCAAAATGCACACAAGGTTACTGGTGACGTTTTCTCATGCTCCATTACACAGCAGTGGTGTAGAATACATACTGGACATTTACCCAAAGAGGTAGCATTTAGTAATTACCCAGTAGAAATAACTCCAATCGGGTAAATATTTTGTGCAAAACTGTGGACTCTTGTTGGATAAAATGGCAGGTGCAGTTCCTTTGTGGCTGAGTCACTTACACAGCTACTGACAGACCCACATAGACACTTACACATCCACTCACAGACACTCACTCAGACAGTCATGCACCCACTCACAGACCCATACAGCCACTCCCATACCCATACCCATTCAGACACTCATGTATCCACTCAAAGACCCACTCAGACACAGACACTCATTCACGGACCCACTCAGACACTCATGCACCCACTCACAGACCCATACAGCCACTCACCCAGCCACTCGTAGACCCACTCAGAGACTCACACACCCACTGACAGACCACTCAGAGACTATGGCACCTACTCACAGACCCACTCAAACACTCATGCACTCACTCACAGATTGGCACATACTCATAGATGCACTCACAAACCCACTCATTCTCACACCTACTCACAGACCCATTTAGACACTCACTCACACTCATGCACCTACTCACACATTCATGTAACCACTCACAGACCCACTCAGACACTCAAG
This sequence comes from Calotriton arnoldi, assembly GCA_963921515.1. Classification (NCBI taxonomy): domain Eukaryota; kingdom Metazoa; phylum Chordata; class Amphibia; order Caudata; family Salamandridae; genus Calotriton; species Calotriton arnoldi. The sequence goes on from CAWUFW010001883.1 coordinate 1,141,195, forward strand.
CACACACTCATACACCCATTGAGACACTTATGCAGCCCCTCCCTGACCCATACAGACACTCACACACCCTTTGAGATACTCATGCACTCCCTCACACACTCACTAAGACACTCATGCGGTCACTCACACACTCACTTTCAAAGGTTACAAGTTACAGTTAGGAAATAAAATTTAAAAAACCTAAGAAATTCACATAAAAAAGCAAAGGTTACAGGGGCATTAAATTTAGGAAACAACATTAAAAAAGACCTTAGAAATTCACTGAAAAAACCAAAGGTTACAGGGATGTAATAGTTAGGGAATAGAATTGGAAAAACCGTAGAAATTCACAGAAAAAAGCAAAGGTTACAGAGACATCATGGTTAGGCTCATATTTCACTCATACAAAACTCGTGAAATTCAGCAGTTATAGTTAGCTGAGCTAAATATATCGTACGCCCCCACAATGCACTGCTTATGACCTAAAATATTGCATTACTCATGACATGGTTAGTGACATTACCGATGACTTCTCCATAGAAGCATTCACACACCCACTCACACCCCTATACAACCTCTCATACACCCACTCACACACCCACACAATGACTCCCATAGCCATTCACAGACCCATACAAGTACTCACATAATCACTCACTCATCCATGGAGCCACTCACTCACACATCCACTCATTCACTCATACAGCTGCTCATACAACTACTCATTCACCCATACAGCTACTCGTACAACCAGTCGCTTACCCATACAGCCACTCACATAGCCACATACTCCTCCATACAGCTATTCACCTACCCACTTATTCACCTACACAGCCACTCACACACCCACTTACTCACCCATACAGCCTCTCAACACTGCCACACACACATCCATACAAGCACTCACATACCCATTCATACATCCATACTAGCACTCATACATCCATTCACTCACCCACACATCCACTCACAGACACTTACTCTATAATACAGCCACTAACACAACAACTCACTTAACCAAACATCCACTCAAACAGCCACTCACTCATCCATGCAGTCACCGCCACACCCAGTCACCAACCCATACAGCCACTCACACACCCACTCCCTTACCAATACAGTCACTCACAAAACCACTCACTCACCCACACAGCTACTCACACACCTACTTATACACCCATACAGTCACTCACACACCCACTCCCATACAGCCACTCACATAGCCACTCACCAAAGATACACACAGTCACACAGCCACTCACATAATACATGTTAGAAATAGTATCACTCATTAGTAGTACACAATGTGTACTATTTTAACTTTTGTAGTACCATGGTATACATGTTTAACACTCATAACAATTTAGAAAACACTCACACTCACTGTTTGATGTCATCAGTGATGTCATTTGAGATGTCATTAGTGATGTCACTGACCATGTCAGGAGTGATGTAATATGTGAGTTCATAAGCAGTGCACTGTGGGGGCATATATTATCATTAGCTCAGCTGATTATAACTGCTGAATTTCACTGGTTTTGTACAAGTGAAATGTGAGCCTAACTATAACATCCCTGTAACCTTTGCTTATATATATATATATTACATACTGGCAGTCACCAGTAGGTAGTTATAGTTAGGACCTAGTTTCCATAGGAAAAGCATTTTTTGACTTTCCTATAACTTTGGCGTCGTTTGACCAATCTGCATGAAATTTTCCCCAAAAAGTGTCAAAGTAGGTTCTGTGTGTCATGGAAAGTTTGGGGGTGATCTGTGCAGTGTGGACTAGGAATTAGGGGTACGAAATAAGGGTGCGTTTGTAATGTTAATTCCCATAGGAACCCATTGTCGAACGTACAGCCTGAACCACTGGACGGAATTACACCAAATTTGGTAGAAAGGTAGATGTTGTTACGCAGATTGTGCTTTTTTGTTATTTGGTGCAAATCCATTCTGTAGTTTTTGAGAAATTAAATCCGAACTATATAGTGATATCTCTGGCCACGGATATTTATCGATGGTTTTCACAGTGATCACGGTTAAATCGCGATGTGTTGGAGGTAAATCACGAAAGTGCGCAACAGCAGGGATGCTCTGATTGGCTGGACGCAACCTCAACAGAAAGTTGCAGTGGTTTTGCGGTGATCGGTTAAATTGAGAAGTGTTCAAGGTAAAGCGCGCATCAGTGGGAGTGCTCTGATTGGCTGGATGCAACCTGAACAGAAAGTTGCGGCCACCATTTTATCGATCGGGAACAGTTCCCGGTGCTGAAAATTTGTGTCAAAGCTAAGATAAGCATTCAGGCTGGAGAAACTCTGATCCCATGTTTGAGAAATGGGGGTATTAGTGACCCAATTATGTGTCCAAAACAGATTATTTTATTCGTGTGCGATATTCGTGACGATGCCGTGACCGCCAGCATGGCCCCCCATGTACTGTCATGGGGACATCGTGACTATTGCGGTGACATTGCGAATATTGGTGAAAAATATTACAAAAATGTATATGTGTACACACTCACCTGTCACTGTCACAGACTCATGTATGCATTCACAAACTCACTCAGACACTTATGCACCCATTCACATACCAACTCACACACTTATACATTCAGTCACGTACCCACTCAGATACTCATGCACCCACCACACATACTCATTCAGATACTCATGCACCCACTAACAGACTCACTCGGAGAGTGACGCACCCATGTACAGACCCACTCAGAGACTCACACACCTACTTAGAGACCCACTCATAGACTTATGCAAACAGTCTCACACCCACTTACAGACCCACCTGAGCACTCATGCACCCACTCACAGAACCACTCAGATACTCATACACCCACTTACAGACTCACTCAAAGAGCCACTTACAGACCCAATCAGAGACTTATGTACCCACTTACAAACCTACTCACACACTCATGTATGTACTCGCAGACCCACAGAGACACTCACACACCCACTGCAGACCCAGTGAGACACTCATGCACCCACTCACAGATCCACTCAGATACTAATACACACACCCATATAGTCACTCACACACTTAGTCACGGATTCTGTCAGAGAGTTATGTACTCAGTCACCACTCATACACTCAGATGTACACGCACCCACTCACTCACCCAAAGACTCATGCATCCACTCACATACTGACTAAGACACTTGCCCTCCCAGTCACAGACCCACTCAGACACTCATGTATGCACCCATTCACTCACCCACTCAGAGACTTATGCTCTCACTCACAGACCCATTGATATACTCGGACACCCACTCACAGATCCACTCAGACACTCATACACCCACTCACATACCCACTCAGACACTCACACACCCACCCATAGACCCAATCAGAGACTTATGCACCCAGTCACTCATACACTCAGACTCACGCACTCACTCACAGTTGTACTCAGAAACCTACACAACTATTCACAGAACCACTCAGATACTCACGCTCCCAATCATAGACCCACTGAGAGACTCATACACTCAGTCACAGTCCCACTCAGAAACTCATGCAACCACTCACTCACCCACTGAGACATGCAAAAAGACACTCAAGTGCCCACTCACAGATCCAGTCCAACAGTTATATACTTACTTACAAATGCACATAGGCACTCATCCACCTACTCACAGATTGGCTTAGAGACTCATGCAATGAATCACAGACCCATCGAGACACTGATGCACCCACTCATAGATGCACTCAGGCAATCACGCAGTTCGCTGCAGAACTATTGATAGACTGATGCACCATCTCACAGGTCCACTGAAATAGTTATACAGTGAATCAGAGACTTACTGATACAGTGTAGTATGCAGTCACAGATTCTACTGAAAGAGTTATACACTGTGTTATAGAGATATTAAGGAAGTTATACATGCTATTATAGATTCTTTTAGATAGTAATGCGTTTAGTGTGTTGGTTATGATCTATTTTGCAGTTATAAGTTTTGTATGTGGTGGTGGCTGTTGAATGTTTGCTTTTGTTTTTTCATTTCACAATGTCTTCGCGGAGATCGCGGCTATCGATATCATCGCAGCACCTGGCATCATCGCGAAGAAGGAAAATTGGTTTTAAAGATGGTTTCTATACAAACACCCCAGAAAATTATGATTTTAAAGAGTGCTCTAATAAACCCCTAGCGTCTAAAATATCTGTGTTTTGCACTTCTCAAAAAAGGTGCTATCATCAAGGTTACCGACGTCATCGCAATTCTCAGAGTACTTGCGAACATGGAAAATCCATTTAAACGATTGTTTTTATACAAACTGCCAATAAAAATATGACTTTAAACATTGCAGTAATAAACCACTAGTGTCTAAAATACTGTAAAGTGTGTGAATAGATGTGTTTTACACTTCTTAAAAATGGCTTGATCGTCGTGGTTACCGGACTCATCGCGACTCTCTGCATCATCACGAAAACGGGAAGTAGGGTTCAAACACAGTTTTTTTTTAAAATGACTTGAAAAATATGTGTACAAACATGTATTTCAAGCAGTGATGTAGTTAGTAATGTGTGTATTGTAATAGTTAAAATGAATTTTTTAAGTTACATTTTTGAATGTGGTGGTCGTCATTGAATGTCTGCTTTTGTTTTGTGATTTTGCGACGTGATCGCAATCATTGTGACGTTGTTGCAATTTAAAAAAAAAAAAAAATTATTTAACAAGAAAATGAACAAACTTTTGGGCTCTTGGATGGCTCCGACAAGAGCCTTTGTGTTGAGAGTGTGTATAAGACAGCTACAGATGAGACTGAATGCAGAGTTTCAGGAAACGCCCTGTTCCCTTTGTCTGTAAAGTGCATTTCAGATGCACTTTTTCGACAAATGTATTCAAAGGGGAAAGTTAAATCAATTATCTAATCATAGAATCAATATCTAATTATATAAAAAATATACAAGGACATTATAGTTATGAAATATAATTTTTTTAAAACATAGAAATTCACTGAAAAAACCAAAGGTTAAAAGGGACGTTATAGTTAGGAAATAGATTTTGAAAAACCATAGAATTTCACTGAAAAAAACAAAGGTTACAGGGATGTTATAGCTAGGAAATGGAATTAAAAAAACCTTTCAAATTCACTGAAAAAACCAAAGGTTACAGGGACTTTATAGTTAGGGTGACATTTCACTCATTCAAAACCATTCAAATTCAGCAGTTAAAGTTAGCTGAGCTAACTAAAACGCACGCCCCCGCAATGCACTGATTATGACCTCATCGCTGACTCAGCGATCGCAAGGTAAGTGGCTTCTTTTTTGTTTGTTTAAGTTTCACTCATCATCTATTGACTCCCCCACCCCGCACCCCGCCCTACCACTCTTACCTGCACAGGCCGCGCTGGGTTTGCAGAGTGGTGGAGAAAGGGAGCTCAGCCTTTGACCAGCTCTCAGGAATTCCCACTGTGTAGGACTTACAGGAGGTACCAGGAGCGCTACTTTGCCCCCAAGGTCCCTCAGGAGTAAAGTGGACTTCATCCCCCAACCAGTAGTGCACCACGAGCTGCATTTGTAGAGTGGTGGAGAAAGGTGGCTTGGCCTCCAAGGACCTCTTAGCAATCCCACCGTATGGGACTTATTGGAGGTAACAGGAGGGGCAGTTGGCCCCCAAGGATGTCCCTGGGGACAACCACCCCTCCTATTACCTCCATGCCCTGTTTCTCCACCACTCTGCAAATGCGCCTCCTAGCTCACTAATAGCTGGGGGATGAAGTCCCCTTGGCCCTTGAGGGTTCTTGGGGGCCAACTAGCCCTCCTGTTACCTCCAGTAAGACCCACACAGGTAGATTGCTGAGAGGTCATCAGAGGCCACACCCCCTTTCTCTACCACTTTGCAAGTGTGCCTCCTGGTGCACTACTGGTTGGGGGAAGAAGTTCACTTTAGCCCTGAGGCCCTCAGGAGGGAAGGGGACCTCATTCCCTCACCAGCTGTGCGCTGAGAGGCACATTTGCAGAGTGGTGGAGAAAGGAGGCGTGGCCTCCGACCACCTCTCAGCAATCCCACTGTGTGAGGCTTACCGCAGCCCCCCTCCCCAGGCCGATTTTGGCCCTGAGGACCCTATTCCCCGGGTCCTGGCCTCTCAGTTGGGAACAGTCCCTGCCATCTCATCGCCTCCTGCGGGAGCCGGCGATGCTTTGATACCCAGGGAGCTGCCAACGTGCAGCTCCCTGGATCCCAATGCAATGTCTGTTTCCCTCCTCGCTTCCCAGCGGGCAGGGAAACAGACATGCTCTGCTTTCAGCAAACAAGAGCATTTTGTATTCTCGCTTGCTAAAAGCAGAGCACTTGTTTGCTATGGCTTGGCGGAGTGGTGCTCCTGCCAAGCCATAGCAAACTGAAATGTCCCTGGGGTAGGCACCCTGGGACATTGCTGGAGCCGTCCCTGGAGGGTCGTGGTATCCATGGCTCACTGCATATTCTTACTGCCCCCGGGAGGTGGCAATCCCCGGGGCTGTGGGGAGGCCTAGGGCCTCCCCTGCATTGTTTTTTAAATCAACTAATGTATGATCCCCAGGGAGGTGGTGGTCTCGGTGCAGCTGGGGGGCAAAGTGGCTTCCCCGCATTTATAATTTTCAGTGTCCCGAGGAGGTGACAGTCCCTGGGACTTGACAAAAGCCTAGGTGGGAGACCCCATGAACCCCCCTCCTTCATTAACTGTATGCACCCAGGACTTGGCCCATCTGGGGGTTATTCTAAAGCAAGCACTGGAGCCCGCACTTGCTTTTTTTAAACAAAATTGCCACAGATTCGCAGATCCACCTGTGACTTCGTGGCAAAATGTAAAACAAATATGTTTTTTTTAGCCCCGACTGTGTCCCTCAGGGACCCCCCCCAAACATAGTTTGGGGGATCCGGGTATCCCTACCCTGCCCCCTTTCCTTTTTTAAACTTTTTTTCTGGGACTCGGCTTCAAGCCAAGTCCCAAGATAGCTGCCACACTTCCTGGTTGTAGTGTTGGCAGCCAATCAAATTTCAGCACCGGGGAATGTGGATCCGCGAGTCCACTGCAAGGACTCGCGTCCCCAGATATCTATATTTATTAAAGATAGATATCTCAAAAAATACTGAACGGATTTACACTAAATCACAAAAAAAAGCACGCTTTATGGACCAACATCTAGCTTTCTGCTAAATTTGGTGTGATTCTGTTCAGCAGTTCAGGCTGTAGTCATGTTAAAAAAATGAAAACTCCCCATAGACTTAACATGGGGAAAATGCATTTTGGGACCCCCCCTTTTTTTTCTCAGCCCCCTCTTGACGGATCACCCCGAAACTTTAAAACACAGCAGCTGAACCAAATAAGGGAAGTTTTGGAAACATTTAGTGGAGATTCATCAAGCGGCGCCAAAGTTATTGGCAAAACAAAAAACACTTTTCCTATGAAAACTTTGGTCCTAAATATAACTACCTACTGGCGACCACCATTAGGTTACATATGATGCACCGAAATTGGCAGGATATAGTACATCGATCCTCTTGTTTGCAGATGACACACCTCTTGCTCTGTAGAACCCCACAAGGCCTTCAATCCCTCCTGGATGACTTTGCTATGTTCTGCACTGCTAGGGGCTTAGAGATAAAACCCTCTAAGTCCAGGTTTATGGCTCTGAATCTCCATTTGTCCTTCAGAGGCAGAATGTGGATGGAGGGGGTACCCTTGGAGCAGGTGGAAGTTTTGAATATCTTGGCGTAAGGCTGGCTGTTAATCTTTCATGGGCCCCCCAGATTGAGAAAAGCAGAGTCATTCTGTCATATAGAGCAGCCGTATCTCCTAGAAAAATTAAGGAACCTTCAACAGGGGCAGTATCACCAGCTCTCGAGGTATATAAGGCCACAGCACTGGCAGGGGCTATGTACAGGCAGAATTATGGGGATGTGCAAATGTGTTGCTACTTACTCAATCTGAGAACAAATTTATTATGTCCTTGTTTAGCTTACCCCCAAGACTTATCCCTTTATGCTTTGAATTGAGTTTGAATAAAACTGACCTTGTGGTGCTCTTGAAGCTTTTACTCTATTGGGTGCGCCACTGGATGACACCTGAATTGATGCCCTCTAGAAAAGGCCTTGTGGAGCTAATTAGCATTGATAAAAGAGTGCTTACCCCCTGGCTCAAGAAGGTTGAATATCTGAGTGGATTTATTAAAAAATAGAGGAAGTGTGGCTCTACCCAAACAAAATGAAGATAGCAATTGTTACCAAGTTGAAAAAAACATTTTGGGATACCATGTTGTATGAGATTTGGAATGATCAAAAACTGGGGAGCGTCACTCAAATTTTTTTTTGCATAAATGCATTCCTAATTCTGAGCCATGTATGGATATGATAAGACCACCGCAAGACAAAAATTTGTATATTAAATTCAGGGTTGGTTGCCTGCCACTAAGGATGTTCACTTGCAAATTGGATCAAACAAGACCGTTGACCCAGTGTCACTTTTGCCAGTTTCATCAAGGGATGGAGGAACATTTTTTGTTCTTTTGCCCTACTTATCTTCATCCACAAAGAAAGTGGTTTGTGGCAGTCTGCAAACCCATGGGCATCACTCACTTTTGGGAAGCCCATAGATTGTTTGGATGTGAATCAAGGGAACAATTTGTGTTTGCAGTCTCTGGGTATCTTTGTTGGGTGTGGAGAATTAGAATTAATGAAATATCTATAAAGAATGATCCCAGAGGTGCAATCTAGGATTAACATGACAGCACTAGATTGCATTCCATAACTGTATTATATTCTCCCATTTTTCTGCTATCTGATAACATGTACCACCCTTGCATCTCACGAATGAGATTGTCACGATTCGCTCCCTGCACTCTCGTGCCCACCACCAGAGGGGTGCATAGTGACACTTTCCTGTGTTCTAATAAGCTTCCAGATACTCCCCTGCATGCATATCCTGACATCCATCCATTTGGTCACTATTTGGGAATTGACATCCATTCCCAATCCATGCTGGGTTTTGTGAAAGCCAGCCTGCTCATGCTTGAAGCCAGCCTGCTAATGTTTGATACTCTGTTACCTAGAATTCCCTGCTCACTGCTATGTCTCCACCCCTGCAGGCCAAGGATGGGTGGAGGAATTCAGCTCACCTGTGGCTGGCTGCTGCTAGCCTGCTCACATCTGATTCATGTAATTACTGTGAGCTCTTTTAAGCCCCAGCTCCCTTCAGTCCAGGTTGGTCATTGTAGCTGTGTACCAGTGAGTCCGGCCCTTGTTTCTAGTGTTTCCTGAGCTTTTGATATCCTTGTTTCCAGTGTTTCCTGAGTTCTTGATATCCTTGTTTCCAGTGTTTCCTGAGCTTTAGTTATTCCTTGTTCCTTAGCTGCTGCTGTTTTCCTTGTTCCTGAATTAGCACTGCCTGCAGTGCTACCTTGACTCTTGAGCTTTTGCTCAATTCTAGTTCCTGCTCCAGCACTGCCTTCAGTGCTACTTTGTTGTCTTGATTACTGAACCAGCACTATCCTTGTATACCCTTGTAGCCTTCCCTTCTGTATATCCTTTTTCAGTCCTTGCCTTTCTTCCCTTTTCCTTGGTTCCAGTTCCTAGTTTGCTGTCTTTCTATTCTGCTGTCTTTCTATTCTTGCTTCTATTACCTTGTATGTTTGTTACTTGCTTTCTGCCAAGTGTGCCCTGTGATTTCTTCCTTTCCTGTTAAGCACTCCTCCTTGCTAGCTCCTTGTCAATTGTGCTTGTGTTTATTTCTACCCTCTTGTTGTTACTGCCTTGCGAGTTCCTGTTTGATTGCCAGGATCCGTGGGCACAGCTGACTACCTAGGTGGTGTTTCTTGTTCACTGTGAGTATTGTCTTTGAGTTACATTTATAACAACACCATTGGTATCAGCTCCACAGACCCTGCCTTTGCATGCATATCCTATATGTGGGTATTTGCAGTCAGTATCTGTAACAGCAATTGTGGGCGAGGAACTTACTGAGCTTCAGTCTTACCGTGTGGAGCTCCTGAGTGCTTTACCCCACATTCCCTTTGTTGTTAATGTTGTTTTATATATAAGTGTATTGCACATCCGTCCTGGGTGTAGTGATTCTGAATGCTGAAGCGCCCCATGAGTGCCTGTCCTTTCTGAGTATTGAAGCTTTGTTATACATAAGTGCTCAACACGTAACACGATGAATGGAAATTAATGTTTTGAATACTTTGAATAAAACGGATGAAATTTGGTTGAATTTGACATAATTCTGTCATGTTACTTAAATTAAGCAGTGCGTCCGATCTGGAGTGGAATTACGCTTCGGTTTCTGTATGCTTCTGAGTATTAGCCATCTTGTTCCTTCGTGCAGGCTTCCCCTTTGGATCCCTTTTTTTTCTCTGACGTTCTGTGTGATCCTGGGCAGTGCTGTACTCCTTTTACTGCTTCATTTTCTACCCAGTCACCAGTCTTTGCCCAAGTCCCTGACTGTGTCCCAGACAGTCCCGGACAGTCCCTGACAGAGATGTATTAAAACTAGCTTATATAAATTGATCAAGGAATGTAAAGAATAACACAAGGGCTGTATTGATGCACAATCTGTGTATGCCTTAAGTTTTATGTCACAATTGCACTTTGCCTTCTTTACTGCTATTTGAAAATATACACGTTGTTTTTTGCTCCAGACAGAAATATAGTGTTATGCATTGCTCCTTATAAAAAGTTTTAATATTTTATTGTTATAAATGCTTTTATGGCTTTAAAAGCCGAAATAAATTATGATTGAATATATATATATATATCACACATAAATAAATTACGCTGCACTCTGTGAGCTTCAGTTCAGTCTTCTTTATTCCAAAAAATAATTGCATTGACGTGTTTCGACCACACAGGTCTTTCTCACGGTTGGTGAGTTCACTGTCAGTTTCACTCTTTTATACATGAACGCCCATAGTGTCCGTCAAGAGGCATTCTGGGATATGTAGTTGGTTGTGCACTAATATAAAAACAATGATTATTAAACATTCCAATGTTCGTGATTCGGAGTGTGTGTGCTCCAGTGGACAGCTATTTACAGAATTGTATAATGTATACATTAGTTGAATATATCACTGTATGCACAGTAAATATTATGCCCTGTGTCTAAAGGAGTTTAATTCTCACATGTGTTTAAAATGCTCTGTTTAATTCTTGTGGCGCATCACTAAGTATATAAAATATTGAACCTGTAAGTGGTAGGGCATTTCAAATCCTCAGTTTACTACATTTCGATCTCCTCATATCATACACATATCGGTGCTATATTTCTTTTTTTTCTGAGAGGAATTTAGGGAAACTGTTGCCTCCTCCCCACCCTGGCGCTGCTCACATTTTGGACCACATTAATATATATATATATATATATATATATATATATATATATATATATATATATATATATATATATATATATATATATATATAACTCCGCACCCTGGAAGCGTCTTTTCTCTCCAAATCACGGACACGGACCCAATTCGGTGCTAGAATGTTTTAATCAACCGTCTCCATTACGCGTTTCGACTCCGTGGAGCCTTGATCACATATATATATATATATAAAACGGAGTTGTGGTAGCCACTCTGTAGTTATAGTTAGGTTTCAGGGAAACTGTCACCCCCTCCCCCACCCTGGCACAAGCTACTCAGAGCCCTGCTCACATTTTGGAACGCATGGAGCTTGGATATATATATGTTGTCATGTGATCAAGGTCCAGGAGGGACCGAAACGCGTCATGGCCGACTGAAAATAAACATCTTTTGCACAGAAACGTGGTCCATGCCTGCTTTCCGTTTCCAGGACCTGTGAAAGCATTGAAGCAGTGTGAGAGGATATATATATATATATATAACGGAGTGGTGGTAGCCACTCTGTAGTTATAGTTAGGTTTCAGGGAAACTGTCACCCCCTCCCCCACCCTGGCACAAGCTACTCAGAGCCCTGCTCACATTTTGGAACGCATGGAGCTTGGATATATATATATATATATATATATATATATATATATATATATATATATATTACAAAGTGGTGGTAGCCACTCTGCAGTTATAGGTAGGGTTCCCAGGTATAGGAATACCTTCAGAATTTTGGTGGCTAATAACTTTGCTCCTGTTTGAAGAATCTCTACAAAACTTTGCACACCTATTCTGCATTTGTATTTGTATTTGAATTTATAAAGAACATTATGCCTAACTACGTCAAAGCGCTACCAACGGAAAAGAAGCTGCCGAAAGAAGATGCAATTATAGAAGGGAGAATAACCAAGTCTTCAGTTGTTTACGGAAGTCCATGTGAGAAATTAAACTAGTAATGTGGGTCAGCAGCATGTTCCACAATTTAGCCACAGCTACCGAAAAGGTGAAAGCACTCCATCTGGCTTTCCAGAACCTATGAATGTTCACCTTCCTCAGAGAGGAGGATCTCAGCAGTCATAAGATTGAAATACTGACCTCAGGGGTAACAGCCCCTGGAGGTACAGCACCTGATGAACCACACAGAGGGCTTTAAAGATCACCCACTTCCTGACAGGCAGCCAATGCAGGGAGCGCAAGCCTTCCCTCTCTGAAAGGCGGTCTGCTGCATTTTGAATGACCTGGAGTTTATCGAGTGAAGATTTATTAAATGTTTAAGTAGAGTGCATTGCAGTAGTCAAGGCAAGATGTAATCCGTGCAATAACTACTGCAGTACTGAGCTCCATTGCAATGAGAGGAAAAATCTTTTTCAAGATTTTGAATATGTAAAAGCATATATTTGTGGTCCTATTGACCTGAGTATCAAAGGTGGTTGCTCTGTCCAAAATAACTCCTAGGTTTTTACTGGAGACAACTAGAGTAGGTAGGGGGCCACATGTCGCTGGCCACCACATCTCTGACCACACCGATTGCTGAGCCCCAAAGGCCAGGATCTTCTACAATGGAAGATGATGCAAAGCTTTGCGGTGATTGGTCAAGGGAGTGCAAAGATAAAATGGCGGTCCCAAACGTGTTTTTCCACCAATGTATTTTCCATAGACTTTTGTATCTCATGTAGCCTGAATAAGTGGATTTACATGAAATTTGGCAAGGTTAGACATTATGGTGCACAGGTGACCCTTTTGGGTACTACAGGTAAGTAGGGTAAGTATTTGTTTCAGGTATAAGGCATTTTAACTTAGTGATATATGTTGCTGCAGTATTGTTCCAAAAATGTGCAGTATTTCACTGAGGTACCACAGTACATAGCAATGTCCGGGCATTATGGGATTGGCTAATGACTACCTTTACAAAAGTTAAGGGGAGCCATGTTGTTTTCAGGTACGTTTCGCCCTTGAATGTAGGTCAGTATTAGGTTTGGTATTTTTCCACTCCCTATTACCACTTTATAAAAGTGGCAATAGGTAGCAAAAAATATTTATGTTTCTATATATTTTAAAAAAAATTATGGAGTACCACTGTAGTGCCTTGGGAGAATTGAGGTAACAAAAATCAATAATGTATAATACAGTGTATTTTCCATTTTTAACATATTTAAATCTTAAATAAAAAGCCTATGGAGTACTGCAGTGACACCTACAAATTACTGCGCTACTTAAAATGTTTCTACAAAAATGACAAAAAATGACCAGTTCTCCCTAAATTGCTGTGCAAACGTACAGAAAAATATAAATACATTTCTCTACCTATTAACACCTCAATAAAGTGGTAATAGGTAGGGAACAACAATAAAAGCCTACCACATACTTTAGATCTAAGTCCCTTATCCAGAATGCAGTGAAAAGCAGAATGCCGATAAACTGTCATGAAAATGCCATGGTTGTCTTTTACCTTTGGTAAACACAGCCATTAGCCAATCACATACTGCCTTATCATGCACATATTCCGTGGTATATCACAGCACAATATATAACTAAGTATTTTTAAAATTATAACTTCAACACTACTAACACTAATAACACCTACAAGCAAAAAATACTATTTACACCTAATAATATATTTTCCTACCACACTACATCTACAACCATTAACACTTTCACGCTACATCTTTTTTTTTAATTACCACACTCCACTGTATGTCACTACACTCTATGCCACTCCACTCTACACTATTACACTCTACACCACCCCACTCTACATCACTACACTATATGGCACTCCACTGTACGCTAATCTAATGTACACCACTCCACTCTACCCCAGTGTATTCTATGTCACTCCACTACACACCACTACATGTATGCTATTACACTCTACGTCACGCTACGCTGCTCCATTTTATGATACTCCAGTGTACACCAATATACTGCACGCCCTTCCACTCTACGCTACATGACTGTATGCTATTCCATTGAATGCAACTCCACTCTATAATACTACACTCTACACAGTTCCACTCTATACCACTCCACTGTACGCCACTCTAGTACACACCACTGCACTGTATACTATTCCTGTGTATGCCACTCAACTGTATGGCACTCCACTATACACCACTCCACTCTACGACAATCCACCATACACTATTACACTGTACATCACTACACTCAATGCCACTCTACTCTACGCCAATCCACTCTACCGTACTACACTCTATGCTATTCCATTGTATGAAACTATACTCTACGCCCCTCTAATTTACACTATTGCACTATACGCCACCCCACTCTACGTCACTACACTTTACACCAGTAACACTCAACATTATTCCACTCTACATCACTCTACTTTACGCCACTTTACTCTGTGCCACTCCATTCTAAGCTATTACGCACTACGTTATTCCATTGTATGCCACTCCACTCTACAACACTCCACTTTACGCTACTCCACAGTGCGCTATGACACTGTGCGCCACTGCACTCTCAGTCACTACACTGTACCCTGCTCCATTCTGCAACACTTGACTCTACACTGCTAGACTGTACGCCAATCCACTCTACGGCACTCCACTCTATGCCATTCCAATGTATGCCACTACACTGTACCTCACTCCACTATAGGCCAATCCACTCTGTAACATTCCACTGTACTCCACTCCATTCTATGCCACTCCACTCTATGCTATTCCACTCTACGTCACTCCACTCCATTCTAGCACACTCCAGTGTACCCAACTGCACTGTTCACCACTCTACTGTATGTATGCCACTGTACGCTGCTCAACTGTACGATTCTCCAGTCTACGCCACTCCACTGTACTCTAATACACTACAAGCCAAAACACTCTACACTATTCCACAGTACCCAACTACACTGTACGACACCCATTTTTTGATATTTCACTCAATGCCACACTAATATATGCTAAGGGAGAGAGGTGTGGCGCAGTGTCCAGAGTAGCTGACTCTGGAGCACGGGGATCACAGTTCGATCCCCAGCGGCAGCTCAGCATCATGTGACTCTGGGCAATAGCTCATTTAATCTCCCCGACGGCCCCCAGCACATTAAAACCTTAAGGGGTGATATGTTCGCGCTTTACAAATATGGATTTTTATTATTTTTATTATTATTATTATTATTATTATTATTATCCACTGTGCCCCACACCACTCAATGCCATTCTCCTATACACCACTCTACTCTTCTCTTCTCTACCCTACTCCACTCTACGCCACTCCACACTATTCCACTGTACGACACTCCATTCTACACCACTCTACTGTATGCTATTTCACTATATGCCACTCCATTTAACGTCACTACACTGTACCCCAGTAACACTCAACAGTGCACTGTATGCCTCTCCACTCTACACCACTCCACTACACTCTATGCAACTCCACTCTACGATATTCCACTGTACGCCACTCCACTCTAGAACACTCCAGTCCACGCCACTCCACAGTATGCTATTACACTGTAAGCAACTACAGTCTACCTCACTATGCTCTATTCTGCTCCACTCTACAACACTCCACTGTACAGTATTCCACTGTACAACGCTCCACTCTACGCCACTACACTGCATGCCACTCCACTGTACGGCACTCCAATCTGCACTATTCCACTGTACGCTACTACACTGTAAGCCATTACACTGTACCTCTCTCCACTCTACACTACTGTTCTGTATGCTACTCTACTGTAATCCACTCCACTCTACGCTATTCCACTCTACGCCACTCCACTCTATGTCACTCCACTCTACCCCACTCCAGTGTACACTCTTCCACGGTATACCACTCCAGTGTACACCAGTGGATTGGCATACAGTGGAACTACCCAGTGGCACCGGTCGCCACTGGGTAGTTATAGTTAGGACTACGTTTCAAAAAGAAAATTGATTTTTTTTTCGTTTGCTAATAACTTTGGTACCGTTTGACAAATCTTCACAAAATGTTTTTTAAAAAGTCTTATTCACTTCACCTTCTTCCTGGGAAGTTTTGCGGTGATCTGTCAAGCAGGCACCAAGAAAAAGGAGGATACCAAAACATGTTTTCCCCATGCAATTTTACATAGGAAAAATAGGCACAGTTAAAGCCAGAACGAATTAATGGAATTACACCAAATTTGGCAGAAAGCTAGCTGTTGGTCCAGAAGGTTTGCTTCTTGTGGTTTGGTTGAAAGATCTGATTGGATGCCACCACAT
This sequence comes from Calotriton arnoldi, assembly GCA_963921515.1. Lineage (NCBI taxonomy): Eukaryota > Metazoa > Chordata > Amphibia > Caudata > Salamandridae > Calotriton > Calotriton arnoldi. The sequence goes on from CAWUFW010001883.1 coordinate 1,157,734, forward strand.
CAACAAAGATACAGGGGCAGGGTAGGGGTACTCTGACCCCTTAGGCCTACATCACTCATGACATGTTCTATGACATCATTGATACTATCACTGCAACATCTGAAATGACATAATTGATGACAACATAACTATAACTGCTGAATTTCATTGATTTTGTTTGTTTAAAATGGTATGTTTTCACTGATATTTTCACCTAACTATAATGTCTCTTTAGCCTTTGTTTTTTTCAGTATATTTTCCATGTTTTTGATACACAGTAAGATATTATTAGAATTCGTAACTATAAAGTCACTGTCAGCTTTGTTTTCTTGTTTTCTTAATAAAAAAAAATATATATATATATATATATATATATATATATATATATATATATATATCAACAAAAAGGGTGTCCCCTCAAAAGAAGCCAAACACGCAATGAGGGTGATGAATTAGCACTTTAATGCAGAGAGCAGCAGCCATGACAACAGATCCCTTCACAGCAGATCTTGAACCAAGCCCGACGCGTTTCGTGCACACCTGCACTTCTTCATGGGCTCATAGGAAAAACACTCGCATCACCATCCAGCACTTAAATATCCATATGACCCGCCCCTGTGGGCGTAGGCAGTACCACTGCCTGCTGGTCATTGTAGTGCTGTAAGTGTCTCTTCAGTGAGTGGTGCCTGCGGTGTTTACATAAATCAAAAATGAATCCCCAGTGGGTGGTGAAAAAGTCCATAAAATCAAAGTTGCTCCGTAGAACTCTCGCAGTGCCCCTCATGCCCTTTCAACCTGCTCAACTCCAAACTCGGCGTCTGAAGAGGTTCCGCAAGCGCGGCGGGGCTTCCTTCACGGCAGGACTGGCCGTCTATATTCCAACACAAAGGGTGTCCCCTCAAAAGAAGCCAAACACGCAATGAGGGTGATGAATTAGCACTTTAATGCAGAGATCAGCAGCCATGACAACAGATCCCTTCACAGCAGATCTTGAACCAAGCCCGACGTGTTTCGTGCACACCTGCACTTCTTCATGGGCTCATAGGAAAAACACTTGCATCACCATCCAGTGCCTAAATAGCCATATGACCCGCCCCTGTGGGCGTAGGCAGTACCACTGCCTGCTGGTCATTGTAGTGCTGTAAGTGTCTCTTCAGTGAGTGGTGCCTGCGGTGTTTACATAAATCAAAAATGAATCCCCAGTGGGTGGTGAAAAAGTCCATAAAATCAAAGTTGCTCCGTAGAACTCTCGCAGTGCCCCTCATGCCCTTTCAACCGGCTCAACTCCAAACTCGGCGTCCGCAGAGGTTCCGCAAGCGCGGCGGGGCTTCCTTCACGGCAGGACTGGCCGTCTATATTCCAACAAATAGGGTGTCCCCTCGTGGTTAATTGGCCCCCGGGTGGGCCAAGTCCCGGGGGCATGCGGGGGATCATTAATAATTATATGGGGGGGCCTCTAAGGCCCCCCCAAGCCCCAGGGACCACCACCCCCCGGAGCTTTAAACAAAATGGTGCGGGAGGGCTCTGAGCCCTCCCGCAGCCCCGGGGACCGCCACCCCCCGGGGCTTCTTTTTTTAAAATTATAATTAGTTGTGTGGGGGGGCTCCAGCCCCCCCACACGCCCTGGGGACCGCCACCTCCTCGGGGCACTAAATCGTTAAATATGGGGGTCTGTTACGGAACCCCAGAGCCCCGGGGACCACCACCTCCCCGGGGCTTTCAACCTGTTGGGAGGGGGGCCCCCCTCCTGGAGCCCATGATGGCCCTGGGGACCACCACCCCCCAGGGCCGGCTCCTGCAGTGTCCCGGGGTGCCTACCCCCGGGACACTGTAGTTTGCTATGACAGGGCGGGAGCCTTGCGGCTCCCGTCCTGTCATAGCAAACTGCTTTGAATTTTGGAAGAGAGAGCAGGAAACCTGCTCTCTCTTCCAAAATTCAAAGCAGATTGCTTTTCCACACGGGGAGCTGCATCTTAGCAGCTCCCCATGTGGAAAAGCAATGCCGGCTCCCGCAGGACGCGGGGCGCCGGCGGGACCGTGGGGGAGTTGGGGTCCCCCCACGGTCCCTAAAGGATAGGGCCAGCCCCGGGGGATGGGGTCCCTGGGGCAAGTAGTGGCCCGGGAGGGGGGCCACGCAGACCCCCTCCCCCCCAAAAAAAAATATTAAATAAATTTAAAAAAAAGGGCAAGGCCGGCCCCGGGGGATGGGGTCCCCGGGGCCTTAAATGGCCTGAGGAGGGGGGCCACGCAGCCCCCCTCCAAATATTTTTAAAATGAAAAAAAGAGGGCATGCCCCGGGGCTGGGGTCCCCGGGGCCAATAGAGACCCAGGAAGGGGGCCACGCGGCCCCCTTCCCGTTTAAAAAAAAAAAAAAAAAAGAAAATGCTCAGGCCCCGGGGATGGGGTCCCTGGGGCCAAAAGTGGCCGAGGAAAGGGGGCCACGCAGCCCCCTCCCATACAAAAAAAAGTAAAAAAGACCGGCATCGTTGCCCCTCGCTGCAGCAGTCTGCAAACGCGCCCCCTGGCGCGTTTGCAGATGGGGAACGAACTACCCTTGAATACTGGGGGTCCTTGGGGGCCAACTAGCCCACCAGGAACCTCAGTATGCGCCAGGGGGCTGCGTTGCAGAGAGGTGTACAGAGGCCATGCCCCTTTTTACTCCTCTCTGCAACGCAGCTCTGTGGCGCTTTTTGGAGTTACATGGTGGGCTAGTTGGACTCCAGGGACCCTCAGGATTCAAGGGGAGTTAATCCCCCAACTTAAAACGCGCCACGGGGCGCGTTTGCACAGTGGTGAAGGGAGGGGGCGGGGCTTCAGGTGACATGTGTGCAAACAGGCCTTTGGCGCGTTTTAAGATGGGGAATTAAATCCCCTTCAATCCTGAGGGTCCCTGGGGGCCAACTAGCCCACCAGGTACATCCAGAAAGCGCCACAGAGCTGCGTTGCAGAGAGGTGTAAAAAGGGGCGTGGCCTCTGAACACCTCTCTGCAGCGCAGCTCTCTGGCGCATACTGGAGGTACCTGGTGGGCTAGTTGGCTCCTAAGGACCCTCGGGATTGAGGAGGAATTAATTCTCCAACTTAAAACGCGCCACAGGGTGTGTTTGCAGACATGTCACCTCAGGCCCCACCCCCTTCCTTCACCATTGTGCAAATATTCCTCTAAAATCAGCCGAACTACGAATTCCGATTTACTCACCTGTTATCAGGAGAGACCTCAGTGCTGCATCTTTGAGCCCAGTACTGATCCTGAAAAGTAATTTTAACCGTACTTACCAGTAACTTGAATTTCCTTCCATAGGCTAACATTGACTGGTTTCACTTGAAAATTCTTCTAAGTGTGGAGTTTTGGAACTTTATAATATTCCTCTAAAATCAGCCGAACTACGAATTCCGATTTACTCACCTGTTATCAGGAGAGACCACAGTGCTGCATCTTTGAGCCCAGTACTAATCCTGAAAAGTAATTTTAACCGTACTTACCAGTAACTTGAATTTCCTTCCATAGGATATCATTGCTTGCTTTTTGCTGAAAAAGTTTCTAAGTGTCGATTTTTGAAACATATAAATATTCCTCTAAAATCAGCAGAACTACGAATTCCGATTTACTCACCTGTTATCAGGAGAGACCTCAGTCCTGCATCTTTGAGCCCAGTACTGATCCTGAAAAGTAATTTTAACCGTACTTACCAGTAACTTGAATTTCCTTCCATAGGCTAACATTGACTGGTTTCACTTGAAAATTCTTCTAAGTGTGGAGTTTTGGAACTTTATAATATTCCTCTAAAATCAGCCGAACTACGAATTCCGATTTACTCACCTGTTATCAGGAGAGACCACAGTGCTGCATCTTTGAGCCCAGTACTAATCCTGAAAAGTAATTTTAACCGTACTTACCAGTAACTTGAATTTCCTTCCATAGGATATCATTGCCTGCTTTTTGCTGAAAAAGTTTCTAAGTGCCGATTTTTGAAACTTACAAATATTCCTCTAAAATCAGCAGAACTACGAATTCCGATTTACTCACCTGTTATCAGGAAAGACCTCAGTGCTGCATCTTTGAGCCCAGTACTGATCCTGAAAAGTAATTCTAACTGTACTTAACAGTAACTTGAATTTCCTTCCATAGGCTAACATTGACTGGTTTCACTTGGAAATTCTTCTAAGTGTGGAGTTTTGGAACTTTATAATAGTCCTCTAAAATCAGCCGAACTATGAATTCCGATTTACTCACCTGTTATCAGGAGAGAACCCAGTGCTGCATCTTTTAGCCCAGCACTGACCCTGAAAAGTAATTCTAACCGTACTTACCAGTAACTTGTATTTCCTTCCATAGGAATCCATTGTCTGGTTTTCAGCAGAAAAGTTTCAGTGTCAATTTTCACAAACTACAAATATTCCTTAAAAATCGCCTGTATGACTTAAACGCATTCTTTCAACTGTTTACAGGAGATGCACCAGTGCTGGATCCAGGATCCACCACTGAGTAAGAAAAAGTAACGATTACACTACTTACCTGCTAAGTGAATTTCCTCCCATAGGATAACATTGGTGATTCTATGTGAAAAAGTTTCTACGTGTCAACTTTTAAAATACAATAATATTCCTTAGAAATCACTACTGTAACCAAAACTCTTTTACTCAACTGTTTACAGGAGATGTCCCAGGACTGAATCTAGGATCCAGTCCTGTGGTTAGAAAAGTAATCCATAAAGTAACTAATTGCATTTAACTAGAAATTCACATTGAGCTCAATGTTGCATTGTGTTTGAAATTGTGTTGCCCATTGCAACAACTGTAACTACTGTACTTAAAAGTCTATTGCCTATTTGCAAAGTATTTAAACTAAAGTAATTCATTCTGAGAAAGTATTTTTGTAATGTAATGTATAATGTAATTACAATGTAATTTAAAAAATAAAATATCTAAAAATAAATAGTTTTAAAAAATGTAGTAAATCAGTATCAAAAAAATAAATATAACAATTAATACATTTAAAAATTGTCATTTACAAAACCTTTGAAATTCACTGAAAAAACCATAGGTTTTAGGGGCGTTATAGTTAGAAATTAGCATTTAAAAAACCTTTGAAATTCACTGAAAAAACCATACGTTTCAGGCACGTTATAGTTAGAAATTAGCATTTAAAGAACCTTTGAAATTCACTGAAAAAACCATAGGTTTCAGACACGTTATAGTTAGAAATTAGCATTTAAAAAACCTTTGAAATTCACTGAAAAAACCATAGGTTTTAGGGACAGTTATAGTTAGTTGGACATTTCACTCGTACAAAACCCGTGAAATTCCCCGTTATAGTTAGTTCAGCTAACTATAACTCGCGCCCCGCAATGCACTGCTGATGACGTCACATATTACATCACTCATGACATGGTCAGTGACATCACTGATGACATCACTGATGACATCATCCACGTGATAATCTGATGCACCTCCTCACACCCTAATATAACCTTTGATACACCCACTCTAAATTACAGACTGCCATTCGCAAAACCACAGACACTCCAACACCAATAACTACATACCCACTCACTGATTCTTAGGTCTACACACACATCCACTCACTCACCCATACAGTCACTCATACTTACGGTCACTCAGTACAGTACTATCATATGCACTCATACTCCTATATAGACACTCAAACACCGCCTCTCATCCATAGAGGTACTCACACACCTAGTCAGTCATGCAAATAATTAAACACACTGCCATTTACTCACCTATACAGTTATACACACACCAGCTCACTTACTCATACAAATACTAGAACATTCTTACGCTCTTATACAATCACTGATACAAGCACACACTCATCCATACAGTCACTCTCACAATCACAGACTCTCGCATATAGCTATTTATATACTCCAACACACATATATACTGCCTTTCACATATGTAGTTACTCACACATGTACCACTGGGACATACATTCACTCACTAACACACTCTTACACACACTTACCCACCCATACAGTCTATCACAGATGCACTCTTGAAACCATCCACCCAGTGAATCGCCCACTCACACATCTATGCACAGAGTCGCACACACCCCACCCACACAAACACTCAGGCACCCATGCAGATACTCAGACAACCAATCAATAACTCATATAGACACTCATGAAGCTATGCACAAACCCATGCAGCCACTTACACAGCAACAGACAGACGGATTCAGACATTCACCCAGTTTAGTCACTAACCCATGCATTCAGTAAGATACGTTTAATCACTCACTTATAGAGTTAGTCACGCACCTACTAAATCATCCATACAGACACTTATACACCCACTCATTCTTCAATACGCCTTTCCCTATATATATTAAAAATATTTAAACTTTACAGAAACACACAGTCACTGCATGATGTCATCAGTGATGTCATTTGAGATGTCATCAGTGATGTCATCAGTGATGTCACTGACCATGTCATGAGTGATGTAATATGTGACGTCATCAGCAGTGCATTGCGGGGGCGCAAGTTATAGTTTGCTGAACTAACTATATCGGGGGAATTTCACGGGTTTTGTACGAGTGAATGTCCAACTAACTATAACTGTCCCTAAAACCTATGTTTTTTTCAGTGAATATATATGCCTCTTTTGTTTTGCCTATATCTTTGGCACCGCTTGACAAATCTCCACAACACTTTTAAAAAAAAGCTCTATTTTGCCTACTTTGCTCATGGAAAGTTTAAGGGTGATACGTCAAGCAGGGTCCCTGAAAAAAGTTGGGGTCCAAAAATACATAATTCCTATGCATTTTCCATAGACTTTTTAAGAAGCACTACCACAAGAACAGTTGAACGGAATTGCATCTGATTTGGCAGGAGCTAGATCTTGGTCCAGAAAGCATGCTTTCTATGATTTGGTGCAAATCCTTTGGACAGTTTTGGAGATATTAAGCTCCAAAAATATATGTATATCTGGGCAGTTGGATCTAAAGGACTCCAGCAAGAGTTCCTCAAAGCCATCTCGCTCCCTTGGGAGTCTGACACCCACTAGAGAGGGCACTCTTATTGGCTGCCACCAACATGAAGAAAAATGTTGCTGGCAGCCATTACAGGACTCAGGGATTTAGTCCCCTGTCCTGAAGTTAAAAAGATAAAAAGCTACAAGGGGCAGCCTAGGGATACCCTACCCCCAAGGCCCCCTGGAGTTAGGACCCAGAGCAATCACCCCTGGGCAAAAATTAAAAAAAATCTACCATTTTTGCTGCAATTTCACGGGCCTCCCATGGGATCGTGGCAAATAAATACAAAAGAAACTGGCGGCCCACAATTTATTGTAAATTAATTGGGAAGGGGGAGTGAGTGAGGCCCTCCCTCCCCGCGCCCCCTTAACATGCCCCAGTGACCCCATCCCCCAATATCAGTTGTCCTTTAAAAGGGGAGGGGGGATCACAAGGCCCCCCCTCACTGAGCATTACAAGAGACCGGTCAATTACTCTGCCCTGTGGAACCCACCCCGGGACAGAGCAGTTTTTTTTAACCCTCCCACTGAGCGAGAGTAAACATGCCTTCACTGCCTGCAGGCCCTGGGGGGTGGGATTCCCGGGGTCTCTTCTGCCTCAAGGAGGGGCCACCAGACACCCACCCTATAGTTAATTTTAGGCCCTTGGGAATGGGCTCCCTAGGGCTCCTTTGGGCTTCGGGGAGGGGAGCTACACGCCCTCTTCCCCAAATATAAATATGTTTGGCCTTGGGGATAGCCTCTTAAGGATCGTGGAGGGGGGCCACATGCCCCCCTCCCCTATTAATTAGTATAGGCCTAGGGGATGGGATCCCCAAGGCCCATTTGGACTCGGATGGGGCCCATCCACCCCTCCCATACAAGAAGTGTTTTTGGCTCTGGGGGATGGGGTCCCAGGGCCTCTTCAGGCTAAGGGAAGTGGCCCACACACCCGCCTCCCCTATAATTTTTGTATGGCCCTGGGTGATGGAGGCCCTGGGGCCCATTTGTGCTCAATGAGTGGGGCACACCCCCCACTCCCTTAATATAAATATGTTTTGCCCCTGGACATGGGGTCCCTGGGGACTCTTAAGGCTCGGAAACGGGAGCCATGTGCCCTCCTTCCCTAATATAAAGGTTTTTGGCCCTGGAGGATGGGTTCCCTGGGGTCAATAGTGGCTGTGGAAGGAGTGGCTGTATGACCCCCTCACCACTGGCAGGGAGCTGGCTGCCTGCGGCCAACACCATGCCACACAGCCAAAGGCCAGGAATGGCTGGGGTTGGCTGCCTGTGGAGGATCGTTTGCAGGGCCTGACCAGAGGCAAGGCCCTGTGGCCAATCGCACGCTGTGCACGGATGAAGGCCATGCATGGTGGTGGTTGGCTGTCCGCTGGGAGTTATGGGCCAGGTCTTGTGGCCAATAGAACACTGTGCATGGTGAAAGGCCGTGAGTTGCATGGGCTTGCTCCCTCCCAAGATTGGCTGCAGTGGCTAGCCACAGTCCAGGCCCTGTGGCCAACACCCCTGCGCGCACAACCCAAGTCTGGCTTTACACATGGGAATAAAATGTTACTTTACGTTAAAAAAAACCTCTAGAAATTACTGAAAAGACAAAGTGACGTCATAGATAGGAATTGTAATTATATCTTAATTTACATTTTTTTAAAACGTAGGAATTCACTGAAAAAAATCAAAGGTTAAAATGGCCTTACAGTTAGGTGTGATAATATGATCTGATTTTGTTTTTCAAAAAACCTTAAAAATTCACTGGAAAAAACAAATGTTAAAGTGACATTATAGTTAGGTCAAACTTTCAGGGCCAACATAAGGTTTGGAACTAAAAGAAGAGCTAAATATAACTTTCGCCCCCACCATGCACTGCTTATAACCTCACATATTATATCACTCATCAATGATGTAATTTGAGATGTCTCAGTGATGCCATAAATGATGTCATAAAACATGTAATGAGTGATGTAATATTGGGCAATGACTAATGAGAGGAGAAGCCTTGAGTACATCATGATGCCCGTCCCCTCTGTCAAGAATGGTACTAAATAACATATTGTATGCCGCACATCCACAAATATAATTTATGGTATGGCATTTTTTCATGTGCATTTGTTTTACCCAAAAATATTTTACCAAACTAGGATTAAATATATTTAATTTATTCTTTGGACAATTTTGTGAAGATTTGTCAAACCACACCAAATTTATAGGGAAAACAAACATGTTGTTTCCATGGAAACTGACCTATAGATATGGACACGCACATGCTTCCTTCACTCACCTGCAAATAAACCAGTCCATTTTCATACCTGGCCAGAAAAGCCAGTGTGTCTTCCCTTTAGAAGCAAATCACTTTTGTTCAACTATTCCCAGGTGAAGCCATTTGCCAGTGAATGAGAAAATAGAGAGCATTCAGTTTATCATCTTGCCCCAACCTCAGAAAATGAATGGGTTTCACAGAAATAGAAAGCCTTCTGCCTCTTGCTTCTGTTTCCTGTTTCTTTTATTGACCTTCCACACCTGAAAATTTCCACATGTCTGGAAGCACCTAATTACCAGCTGCTGCGGTTGGCTGCTGTTTCTTGTATTGCGTTCACTCGTCACTAGTGGGTGGAGCCTTGGAGCGGAGCAGAGCGCTGCTACAGAGCGCTGCTGCGTCTATCACTGCTTACTCCTACTGGGTCACCGTAGTTTGAAGCCTGCTTCTTCACCGCAACCAGTATCCCAGCCTGCCTCCCTGAAGGTTCAAGCCACCCGGTGTGGGTTTGGCAGCCCAGCGGCCATGGAGGGCTTAGTGAGCCGGCTTGGTGTTTACCATTACCTAAGGCTGCGACCCCGAAAGACCCCGCAAGGTGGTGGCCCTCCCAGCTCTCAGGTCTCTGGCTTTCTCTGGTTTCTCTGGCACCTCGGGACAGAGATAGGAGCAGGTGACCCGGGAGCAGGCACAAGCCCTGTAGACCCTTGTGGTCTTTCCCAGGTCTCCTGAGAGGGCTGACTGGCTCTGCCTGGCCCCTAGTTCCTACTCACCACACACACAGATGAACATGAGGAGAGGAAGCAAAAAGGAAGTAGAGAACATGCAGAGCAGTGAGTGAGTACAGATGCCCATATCTGGTGCACCCAGCACATTCTGGCATATTGAGCCATCGACTTAGAAGCTCACTCTAAGCTTGTCAAGTACTTGGTAAGAGAGGGGTAAGGCAGCTCCAGGGTCCATTGAAGGAGTCTTGCAGGACTCCAGCTACTCCAGTGGGGCAGCAGCAGGTCTAGGCCCTGCTGCATGTCGGTCGAGCCCCGGTTCGCGTAAGAGGCCTGACTTTGGTTCGAGTGTGGCTTGCGGACCGTGTGAGCTCCCGTAACTCAATCATCTGCTTGATTTGTTGACTGCTGTAGGAGCCGGTGCTACCTGATTTTACCTGATGTTACCGGAGGTTGACAACTTACCAAACCAAACCGCACCATAGGCAGCGCACAGAAGATCACCAAGGATTAGCCGCTGGGACAACTAGCACTAAAAAAGGCTGCAGTTGGACTCGTTAGCCCTCATGTCTTTGGTGCTGCAGCACTCAAGCCTCCCGAGCCTGACACCAGGACCCTAGGCGTCTAGCAAACTGCATGCTTAATAGCACCCGACCCAAAAGGTGAGCCTAGGGGGAACATTAGCTGCTAACAGAGGACTTCCGTGGAGCCCTATACACCAAGGTCTAATGAATCCCCAACCTGACCCAGGAGGACTCTCAGAGGACAGCAAGACCAGCTAATTCTGCAAACAGACAGAACTATTCTCAACTTTCCTGTGACATAAGGAATCTGGGTGCTGAAGATCAGGAGGGGAAAGGGGCTCGAGGGGTTCATTTGTACCTTGGAACCCCGGAATGGGAGGATATGCTAGCATCATACCCGCAGGATCCTCCTCAGCAACCGCCCTTGTCTTCCAGCCCCCAAGGCCTGGAAGCAGTGTCAAGTGGAGAAAAACCACTGCCTTTAGAAAGCATCTGGGTGTCTCTTCTGAACACGGTGCAGCTGTCTGTTGAGGCACTACAATTTCAATCGAACAAAATGGACATTAAGCACTCACTCCTTAACACCTTGGCTGTCTTTGTCGCATGCATCGATAATAAGATAAGGGAGCTGATCTCCCTCATTAAGTGAGCACAGACAGACTGTATTGGTGCAATTTAACTGCTCTTGCACCCCGCTTATAGACAAACTATCATCTCTCGCCACGATGCTCATTGATCTACCCACTGCATTGAAACAGCCCAACGGGTCTCGCCAATCCGGACCATAACAACCAACTCAAAGCCACAAGGCTTCCAAAACCCTGATCTGTTAACAATTTCAGACAAGCGCATCATAAACCCAACTTTTAACATCATTGGAGCATTGAGAGCAGCAAGTACTGCGGATAAGAGCAGCCCAAATGTATTCGTAAACATCAGCGGGCCTCAAGAACATCACCAGTCCTTCCCACACTGTAGCAGCCGCCGTTAAGTTGGCCCTCAATTAGGACACAGCCTCGGACCTAAAAAATAATGCCAAATACAGACGTCTCAAAGAAGGAAAGGCCAGAACAAAACAGATGCCGCCCAAAACCAGATAAGAGTCTACCCTCTATACAGAGCAGCGGCAAGACAAACAGAGATGGGTCAACAAGAATCGGCTTCCCACTCACCAGATACTCTAGTGGCAGACAGCCAGTTCACCAACAACGCCCATGAAGGGCCACTTAGCCTTGCCTTAATGTATTAGAGGTCCAACCTTGCCCCAACCGTTCAGAAGGGAAAATAATTGCAGCTATGAAGGGTCCATCCTTGAGGCTGGAAGAAGAAATACTTGCTCCATAGAGTCTGCATTGCAACATCATAGAAGCACTCACTGTAACACAATGGAGCAGTAACCTATGATAATATCACAGTAAACAGTGCCCAGCAGAATGTTGCATGTGTCACGCCTGACCCGACAACATGGCGTACCATGCCGGGGCCAGGACCTGGTGTTGAGCAAGTGTACGCAAGAACAACTCCTCCAGGCCCCATCACAGTAAATGTGGTGCCTCACGGTTTAGCAATTCCAGCAACCTCAGCGAACCCAATAAATCTTCTGCAAGTAAGAGGCACACTGCCAGACTCAACATGTGTAGGCTTAGTAAAACCGCCTACTGTGATGAACAGGGAGTCTCATAACGGAGAGCGATCCCCGCCACAAGCTCAGTTGCAGCACTACCAAAAAAGTCTGCCTGATTCGCCTTATGTTCAGGAAGAAACAAGAAATCGAACTTTTCTACCTGAATACAAGTCAAAAGGGAGATGAGACAACCTAAAAAGAGGGAAGATACTACGCCTATTAACAGATATTAATAGTCTAAAGGACTTAAGAACAACTGATCTTGTCTCAGTTGAGTTCATTCAAGTTGGCAACCCATTGGGCAATGAAGCAACAAAAACCACATTGGCATCACCGGAGACAGCCAGGAAGGTCTTGAATGAACAAGCATAACAAAGACAATGGGGGCTAAAATTATCACCTTATTACAATCGGGCTATCCCCTTCCTTTGTTAGTCTTGAATCAGCCAATGATAGGGCCATCAAGCCCTAAAGCCTGCTATTCAGTGCTAAAAAGCGCTAGGAGTGCATACGCTCCAGGTAGGGGTAAAGCAAGATGCCAGCAGGACACAACTTCCCAGATCAGAGATGCATCACCCCAAGAATGGTCCTGGCTAGCGACCACAGTAAACGGTGGCAGTAAAAATTATTGACAAACCTCACAAATCAATGACTGCCAGAATGCTAGCCCGCAATCTCTTTGCTTATGCTCCTGGAACATTAGTGGTCTGGGCAACAAAACATCAGACGTTCAGTTTCTACTTTACCTGCAATCATTTGACATCATTTTCTTATAGGAAACTTGACTGAAACATCCATGTCATATACAGGGCTATACGAATCATCATCTCCTGGCCTGCAAAGGACCCAGATACGGTCATCTCAAAGGTGTCTTTCAATGTATTCTTCAATAGAAAGTATTGGTACTGTAAAGAGCTGTTTGTAAAGTCTTCCACAACAAATGCACTAAAAGCTGTCAGAATAACAATCAAATGTGAGAAGCTGGAATTGAAGGTGGTGATAATAAACGCATATCTGCATCCTAGAAACAGGGTTAAGGGGGCAAATCTGCTGGTAAGGGAAATAACAAGGCTCATAGAAGAGGAGCAGACAACAAGCTTCATAGTAGCAGGAGATTTAAATCTGCATTTATTGGGATCAACAGAGGATGAAGAACTTTTAGCTGCCCAGTCATCGCAAAGGAACATCCCCACTCAGGAAGATAACAAAATGGGCAAGCAAAATAAAACTGCTAAAAGGCTCCTGAGGGAGCTTGTCTATCTCAGTTTCTGGGCTTTAAATGGACGATTCCTGGAAGACTGCCTACCAGCAGCAATGTTTCATACAACAACGGTTAGCTCGACATTAGATTATACGTTTGTCACCCTCCCTTTTTCACCAAATCTCCACATATCACCTAAGAGAGAAAGATTTAAGTCACTATCTCCCACAAGAAGTAATGCTCAAAGCGAGTACTATCCCCTTTTGTCAATCGGTGGAAGTGCCCACTGTGAACAACAAAAGAATCAAATATAACCAATTGGCCTTAAACAACCTGTTGGAATCAGCAAAGGTTTTACTGCCACAGCAACAAGAAACAACTATTAACTCTGTGGCTGGATGGGAAGCCTTTACAAAGTCAGTAGGGTACACCTATGCCACTCCGGTGAAGCCCAGGAATATGACTCAGGAAGGGGTTTGGCAAGGGCAGAACATCACCACACAGCAGGAACAAATAAGGGCTTTTAAGAAAACAATAAATAAAATATTAAGAAAGCTTCACTGGCATCCATCAGATAGCAATTTGCAACAAGAGATGAGACAACTCAAAGCAGGCCTAAACAAACTAAACTGGACCTTAAAAAGGCAAAAAGAAGAATCCTCTGGGCTAAGATGCTTTTTGACATAAAAAATAATGAAAGCCCACGTTTTTGACGCACGATAAACATGTACCAACGCCCTACCCACTGTGGGGTCAGCTCTCATCTAATTGAGGAGGCCCCGGGCCAAGTTCTTGTTTGAGCACTTCAATCATACAGCAGAGGCGGGAATTCCACCCAAAGCCTCAGTGGAGTTTCAGCCAGATACCATCAAATGCACTGAACAGAATGCTGAAACAATTGACCAGTAGCTGCACTGGGACTTTCATTCAACAAAGATTGCACTTTCAGTAAAGCAAATCATGAAGCAGATATCAAAAGGAAGACGAGAGTGGGCTCCAGGTCCAAATGGCATCCCACCTACCTTCTTTAAAAGGAACCATCCAACTGGGCACAGAGCTTGGTGCCAGTGTTTGAGCAAATCCTAATGGAGGGTAAAATAGTGGCCTCTTGGAGTGAGTCTATTATCTCACCTATCTGCAAACACGGCGACAATTCCAGTGCAAAAAATACAGATTGATAGTTCTTATTGGCAATGAGGTCAAATACTTTGCAGGTTCATCTTAGAGGAGCTAACATCCTGGACCACAAGCAATTCGATCCTCTCTCCAAACCAGATTGGATTCTGCTAGTACACGCGCACCATTAGCAACATTTGGGCCCTTTCTTTATTAGCTGATGCCACAAAGGGGGCTAAGTTACTCCTGTACTTTTGCTTCATCGATTATTGGTCTGCTTTTGAACAAATACATTGGGCTAAATTGTGGCACAAACTGAACAACTGGAATATCCCACCTGCCCTATTGAGACAGCTGGCCCTGTTGCACACAGACACTTGGATACAAGTGAATCTGGGGGCAGGTACGCGTCTCTCTAGATGCATTCCAGCCACTAAAGGTCTGAAGCAAGGGTGTGTCCTATCTCTCACTTTATTCAGTCATTTTATGGCGGACCTTACACCAAGGCTGAACTGCTGCAATTCTCATGCCCCGAAGCTGGAAGGGTTGTTTGGTACTCTGAAATCTTTTGTACACCAGACGACTTGGTACTAATTAGTCGCACTCCGGTTGGGCTCCAGCGCTTGCTTGATGTTACTCAAACTTACACAACCAAGAGTGGCCTGAAGAGCAGTTTAGATTAATCTAAAACTATGGCATGAAATCAAGCAAAGAAACAGGGCCACAAACAGTTATCTGGCTAACCGTCTTCTGGAGACAGTAGCAGAATATGAATATCTGGGAGTTATAATAGACAGCAAAGGATCATTCCCTCCACAGAAAGAAGCCCTGAGGAGGAGAGGCAGCTCTCCAGCTCTCACACTAATACATCTGAAGAAAACAGTGGTTAGTTCCAGCTTTACACCACTACTCCAGATGATTCAGGCAAAACGGGAGCGAGCCGATGCAGGGCCGAAACGCATCCATTCTGGATGGAATGGTGGCTGGCACATATAGAATGATCTTCAGACTCCACAGGTACACTTCACCAGCACAGATACAGCTAGAGTTAGGCTTGCAGAAGCAAACACTCACAAGAAGGGGTACATATATTAACTGCTGGCATAAATAATGAGTGCACAACTGAACACCTTGAATGCCCACCCCTAGGTAGATCTCACAACCAGAGATAACTTCCCTGCAAGGGCTTACCTCAATGAGTCATTAAAAAAATTGGGCCTACAGGGCCCATGGGAAATGTTTGCAACACATGCCAGCTTTAAACACTTGGTAAATAAAACCACCAAACAGATCTCTTTCATGGAGGATATGGCAGCACTGGAAGCCAGAGCACACAGTTGGTTTGTGCTACATGGTTGTGTCACAACATCATCGCAACCCTACCTCCACACAGGGTTCACTAAAGCAGACAAATATAAGTACTTGTAGTATTGCCTTCGGGCATTGCCCTCGCTATTCCATCTACCGCCCTGGAAGAGTCACACTAGCCAGGACCAGCTGTTGGTTGTGTGGAGTAGGGAGGGAAGATCTTCTGCACTTACTATGCATCTGCAAAGAACTACTGGGTGAGTGAAGAGCGATGCTATGCCCCCTTTTCAATCAAAGAGGAATTCATTCATGCAGACAGGCAGTCATGGCATGCTTCGCCCCAGAAGACTCGCAGCTAAACTGTAACCTTGTGAGATATCTAAACAAGGTAAAAAGGAAACTAGAAGTTTAAACCAACCTTGAGGGTGAGCAGGAGGATCAATTCGCACCTGCAAAAAGGGAACAGCAGTTTCGGGCCGCCTCCGATTATGTGTAAAATCGCTTCTGCCTCCAGGAGCTGTGGAAGGAGGCAGCTGCATCAAATCTTCTGAGAGCCCTCAAACACCTCAAACACCACAAAGGTCTTCATCTGAGAACTAGTCACTTCCCCCTATGCACTTTATCTCTTAACCTATGAAGCTGCTTCCTATTTGATGACTATGCATACTCACTCTTGCACCTTGGCTCATTCCGGCTAATGAACTTATCCTGCCTGGGAGGCGGCAAATATTTTAACTTTGATCAAGCACCAGCATGTATTTTATAATATGCGGCATCTCATTTTTTTATTGATATTACGCTGCGTTGTAATGACAGGCACCGGGGGCCTGCTCTATCTATGCACTCTCTTTTTGATGATTTTGCACATTTACTCTTGCATCTTGGCATACTCCGGCTAATGAATTTACCCTGCTTGGGAGCTGACAAGTATTTTAATGTTGACTACCTGCCAGCATGTACTCTATTTGTTTGTACAGTCTGTGGCACCTTGTGTTTTTTAACTGATATTACATTGCGTGGTAATGTTGTTTTAATACAGTTCTGTACTGCTTGCAATGGGTTTGATTAACCAAGCAATAATAAATCTTCTTGCTCACATGGATGGAAAAGATACATTTTTGTAAAAGTATTGAATTTGAGGAAACAATGTGTTGAACTGTGGGCTTTGCATGTTGACTTGTGATGACTACTCAAAGAGGAAAACTGAGAACACAGAGCAGTGTTTCAGAGTTAACCATTGTCTCCCAGTGGAAGCCACCACACGTCTGAAGGGGATGATACACAGTGCTTAATTAAAAAAAAGAAAATACAGTGAATGGGCCCAACGTTTTCAGAGGAGCCTTCAGCTTGCTCTGCAAATGACAGGGTTGCAGAATACCAAAGCTGTCTTGCCTCAAATCCACCTCATGCCTCTTTTTTCTCTCAACCTGCATTTCCTGTCTCTGTTCCTCTGTCTTGTGTATCATTTTTCACCCCAGCTTCCTGCCTTTAGCACTGTTTTCCTATCCTTTTCTTCCTTCTTCTTTCTATCTTTTTATCTTTCTCTCTTGTGCTCTGGGTCCAAGTCTGATGATGAAAAATAAGTTTAGTGCCTACTACTTGCAACCACCAGCACAAAGTAAGCACTGGTGAGACCCATCTAGAAGCTTTCCAAGAAACAAGTCAACTAGATAAAGACATATGCATCCTTATGGGAAAAATAAATGATGTTGGGCCAGTGATCTGCAATATCCTTCCCAGAGGAAAGAAAGGCATTCAGCTAATTCATCTAAGTTGAGCATAAGCATATGGTTACGGAGTCCCCAGTGCCCAAATATATTGGTAAAAGTAGCAACTATGTCTGAAAGTTCTGGGAACTCCAAGGTCCCATGAATTCCTACAAGCCTCTATACAGATTAATTTAACATCAATGTAGGTAGTACCAACAGCAACACAGCGATCTGAAAATGTAGTATTGGAAACTGAATCAATGGGGAAAGGATCACTAAACACTAGACCAGAGTGGTAAGCACAAGTTCTAACAACATCACGTTAACTTGTGTGGGATTACCCAAAAAGAGTCCTGGGGATCATAATATGAAAAGGGTGTCTGGGAACTGTGGAAATTCTAGACAATGTTTACTTTCATTGTATATGTTATCTATGTTCTTGAAATACATAAAAGAATGAGGGGTGGGGCCGGTGGAACTGTGCAAGAATGCTCCACACCAGCTTCTCTAACACGAGGCCCATGTTATCATAATTGCCACTGGGTCACTGCGTGAATTGAACTTGTATTATTCTTGACTTACAAGTCATTCCTTGCCTACACTAATACCCATACATACACACATTACTTTACCCAATTCATCTGCCTGATTGTAATTGTATTTATGTGTTGATGCACAAAAAATATTAACAACTATTTAAAGAAAACAACTAAATGCTTGGGATTGGCATTAAGCAGCAGGGTTGGTTTTAAGACAGAGCTTTATATTTATGATGACATTTGAACATGCAGATATGTTTAAAATCCAGAAATACATTTGTCATTAGTTTTGGTGGGTCCCTGGAATTCTGTTTCGAGTTTCGTGGCTTGTATAGTATATGATGTAGATGCATTGTATGATCAATTTAATTATGTCAAGCCCCCATCAAATTGAGAATAAATGGTCCTTGCAGGCACATTTCCAATCTTTGTGCAGGATAAGATCAGGTAAATACTTCAATCAATTAGAAACATAGGGGGATATGTACAAGCCCCTATCGACACCACACTGTCACTTTTACCGACGTTGTGGTGGCGATAGGGGCTGCGCCTTATGTACAAGGCAGCGTAAAGCCACTTAACGTGGCTTAACGCTGCCTTGTACATAAGGCCCCCTTTTACGCTATGGTTAGCGTGAAAGGGGCGTGCAGTGGGTGCTGTGGTGGGCGTTCCACCGCAACACCCATTGTATTTGCTGCTGCCCCCTATGTACAAGGGTGGCGTACATAGGAGACAGCGTCTAAAATTACGACCAGGAAAACCCTGGTCTTAAGTTGTGAAACGAGGAGAAATGCATTATTTCTCCTCGTTTTTAATTTTTCCATGTGTGCTGCCTTGTGCAGCACACATGAAAAAGCAAATGCCATGGTTTGTTTATGTACAGGAAGGTGTCCCTTCCTGTACATAAACAAACCTTTAAAAATGCCATTTTGTCACTTTCATGTGTGCTGCATGAAGCAGCACACATGACAGTGACAGAATTGCATTTTAGGATTTTTTATGTGCAGGAAGGGACACCTTCCTACACATAAACAATTCTCCCCTGCACGCAGACACCCTTGCACTCTGGTGCAAGGGTGCCTGCGTAGGCGCTAAGTTGCTAAACTTAGCGCCATCGCAGGGGGAAACGCAAGTCTGCACCACATTCTTGTAAATATGGTGCAGCCTTGAGTTTCAGAAGTGGCGGAGCGTGTCGTTAAGCCAAGGAGGCTAACAACACGCTCCGCCACTTCCTTGTACATATCCCCCATAGTTAATTACACTGCTTCCTAAAATGCTAGGCCTCATCTCATATGAAAGGTACGCTAGAATGAAACTCAGGTATGTTTCTGTCTTGTTGGTCTCGCTTGGGAGGTGCAGTTTCACTCACCAATCCTAGCTCTCCACGTTTGGGCACACCTCTCAGGTATATGGAAACTGGTAAATAATCTGGGTACATTTACTCTACCAACCATATGCAAATCGGCATTGATCCAGCAACTCAGTTTTTCAGCTCAGCTTATAGGCCAAGTACGACCCGAACAGAAACATTAGCAACAGCAGTTATATTATTTGATGTTATGTTATGTTATGGTATGGTATGTTATGTTACATTACATTAGTTAATGTATTTACATAGAGCTTTCCAAACCCCTTTCAAGGAGGCCTAAAATCTTCAGTGGTGCAGGCCTTATCAGTGAGGTGAAATTGTGTCCCTATTGGCACAATGTTTTTGGGGCAGCATTCATCTAGGCATTCCCCTCCTATTTAGGAGTACTCTTTAAGACATCAAAAACACGATGGATGTAAATGCTTGTGTCACACAGAAGCCATGGTATTACTGAAGTTTATTCCACTATTCATTTTTGCAATGCATACAAGGATCAACCATATGAAAATCAGGTTTGACCCAAGCTCACTAGGAATTGCTCAGCTTGAGCATCTCTGCCATGTCACTTCTGAATGGGAACACAAGATAGCCCATATATGTGTCTATGCTCTTGGATCTCATCACTAATTAGTGAGTTGTAATTTCATTTCCTATGGCACTGCAGGATTGGTCCCGAACGCTATGCCAACCCCTCTCATCTTTGGACACTCACTTATGCAGCTAATTGCTAACTTCTGTAATTCCAGTTTTCAGAAAACATCTTTAAATATTTCATTAGTAAGAATTACCCACAATGATCCACAAATCAACTTAAAGATTCGCCATTGCATACATTCCTTATTTCCGGTTGGCATGGAGCACATTTTACTAATTAGAAAGCTGCAATACTTACCCTGAAATCACATTCTCAGGACAGTGTTTTATAATTCAATACTTAAAGACAACAAAGGTAAAGTGTAAATGCATCTCTGAAGAGTTTCATGTAGCAAGAGAAGCACTGTTTCCTAGCAATGCCATGTTCCTCCATTGTTATGTCAACAAAATGAGTGTTGTGAGTCAACAATATCCAATAGCTGCAATCCTGCCTTGGGATGAGATACAGATGGAAATTCTCTGTCTATCTAAATCTCCAATACAAAGATTCTGCTTCTTCATAAATATACCTCAGAATTCCACATCCAATCCTGGCTCCTGCCAGAAGGCTCTCAAGAGCTTCACCTCATCTCCGACTCAATGTGCTACACCACTTTACTTCTCCATTTAATAAAAGTAGTCCTTTAAAGAAATCACATACATCCTACTACCAGTTGCACCTTTTTCATTAGTTCAACATATATCTCCCTCTCTCAAATCTCTGCTCCACCATGCAGGCACTGCACCCTGGAACCCTCAAAGCATTTTTTCCAAGTAGAAACATGCCCAATCATTGGACAATAAAATTGTGACCATATCTTTCGCAGTGTGACAGAAAAAAGCTGTCTTCCACTCCTAGCATGCATCCTATTCAAATGTATTGCATCATCTCTCAGGAGATGTATTGTAAAAAAAAAAAAAAAGTGGCCTTCTTGAATCTTTCAAAGAAAATGAATATTTCTGGTTACTACTGGGCCACACAAAGCCAACATTTTTTCAGACTAGAAGTCTAACAGTCTCTCAAGGGAAATGCATTAGGTATCTCATTACATATGTAATGTGTTCCCCTGTGTTGAATAAAGCACTCTGCTGTCCCTACACCCACCCCAGCCTAGAACTACCACATGATACTATCCAAACTAAAATAACTAATGTCATCATAGAATAACAAGCATTTGCAATGCAATAGGTTTTGCATTTTTGAGAGTTTGAGCTATTGACTATGTAAATTACAATGTCTTTTACTCATGTTTTTGACAATGTCTTTTACTCATGTTTTTTGGAGTGCATGTATGTGGTGTGAAGTGGAATTATGTGAGCTGGATTGGAATTGTTAGTTGTGGAATTGTGTGCGGTGGAATTGTGTGGCGTGGACTTGTGTAGTGGAATTATGTGGCATGGTGTGCAGTGGAAATATGTGGATAGTAATTATGTGGTATTGAGTGTACTGAAATTCTGTGGAATGGGATTGTGTGTCATAGAATGTAATTTTGTGAAATGGAATTTTGTGTTGCGGTGTGGTATGTAGGGGCGTTTAATTATGTGGTGTATTGTTGAATTTTGTGGCATGATGTGGAATTCTGTGGTGTGGATTGGATGTATGTGATGTGTTGTGTAATTGTGTTGTTAAGTTGAAATATGTGGTTGGTTGTTGAATTATGCGCTGTGGAATGGAAATGTGTAGAGTTGAATTGTGTAGCATGGAAGTGTGTGTAGTTGAGTGAAATTATGCTGATTGCATTTCTGTGGCATGGTGTGGAGTGTATTTGTGTGGATTGTGTTACCATGTTTAAAAATGCTGAAACATATTTACAAATAAAGGCAACCTTCTAAGAAGGTTTGGCAGTCCCCTTTCTGAGGCCGCTCAACTGTTGAGCTGAAAGTTCAAAAGCAAGTAGACTGATTTGCCTTAAGGTGAAATATTGCGTCAGAGGGAAATCTGGGAATTGGACTTGTGGCTCCTGTCCTGATATCAGCACTGAGTGCATGAGGTGCAAGTCTTCAGGAGGCCAGAACCCCCCTCCCTATCCCGTAGCAGATGACCAGAGCTCCATCCCTTGTGCCTTGTGTTTCTCTGTTTGTTATTCCAGTGACATGTATTGTGGGGGGGCACACAGGAAAATCTGGGCACCCTTCAAATGGGTTCTTAGTCTGCAAAATCATTCTCTCAAATCAGTTGCAGTGAGGGGTGTGCAGAATTCAGAATACACAACAGGGACATGTACACTCCACCAAGTGGCATCAGTGATGCCAATCTCTTGCACACGGCACATTAAGTGTCTCATGTATCGGTGAAGTGCACTGCCGATTTGCACTCCCAGAGTGTGAGGGCCCTAAATGTTCAAAGCTGCATTTAAGAGCATGAGAGTACGATTAGTGTCTGAGACACCATATGGATGGGAGGGCGATCATCCTGTTTTGGATGGAAATAAGTGGGTGCATAATTTGCACCCACATTTAGTGGCCCCATCAGAAGGGGGCCTCTGCACAGGGACGGTTGCAGCATTCAAGAGTGTACGTGCAGAAAGCCACTCCAAGAGAGCAAACTCCACCTGAAACGTCAGCGCCTAAAGTCACACGAATGTCAAGTGTCAGAGGCGGGTTTAAACCAGGAGTGTAGGGATGAAATAGTTAGAGAGAATGAGGCAGAACGCGCAATGCTATTTGAAACAAAATGCAGTGTGTTGGCATGAAGTATTTTTTTAATCCAGGTATGCACTTTGCAAATCTATGTACACTGTCTACACAACAGGACTAAATACCAGTGACTGACCCTGCCTTGTCTGACTAATCCTGTTTCACTGCCCAGTTTGCTATCACATATCAAGCTCTGAGCCCTTGCGCTTCACCTGCAGCAGCTTGGCCTGCTTCGGGGGCTCCTGCTCTCCAGCCAAGACCGGCGGGAGAGAGGACAGCTCCGCCGCCATGATACAGCGGGCAGAAAGAGGAAGGCGAAAACAGGATAGAGCAGTCGTGTGAGACCAAAAAAACAAACAAAACCAAGAGGCGAGTGCACGTAGACTTCCGAGGCCGAAACACTGATAAAATCAAATGTGCGCCATGCTAATAAGATTTAAAGGTCCCAGCACAGGAATAGGAGGCTCAGGAGAAAATATAACAGAAAGGGGGCCAGGTTAGCTGAGGGAGGAGAGGCATTCACTGCGCATGCGTCAGAAAGCCATCAGCAGCCGAAGAGACAAAAACAAGCCCAATCCCCCTTAAGAGGAAGCCCGAAACAAGCCAATATCCTACCCAAAAAAGCCCAACTGGCGATCGACATCGAAAACTGCAAAAAGGCTAATAACATACAACCAACAGAGCGGGAGGCACGCGCAGGAAGCAGCACTAACATAACTGTGGTATTAAGAGGAGATGGGAGGGAGAAATTCTATAGTGACATCTAAGCAGCTATGGCACCAAATCTGAACACAGGCAAACAGTAACAGAGCAGGAAACCAAGAAAAAAATAGTCTCCAAAAGAACAGATAAAGAACCATAGCGTAATGAGACAGTACTTAGTTCCTGCTGCGTGGGAGGAATGGAAGAGAACAAGGAGGGACAAAAAGGCAGGACTGACCACTAGCAAGCAAGGATTTTTAAAGGACACTGACATAGACAAATGAAAAGCAAAGGCCAGCAATGGGTGGAGTTGGAACTCCACAAAGCATTTACAACAGGTCGCTAAGTGACAGCGCAAGCGCTGTCTAGGCTCAACCTAATAAAGTAATCTGCGATCTCTCTGTTTTGACTTCATTCTTTATGTGGGGACTTTGAATGGTTCAATAACATCTGCTTCTATTGTTTCTTAATGCTTTATGCCACTTCATGCAGGTTTATATGTCTATGTCATTCTGATTCTCCTCATTTTTACTTTCATTGAAAGTTATTGATTTCGGTTTTTGAGACACCCCTAGACCTGTTTGCTGCAAATAAACACTATTGTGTTCATTAAAAGTAAGGGCTCCGAGTTCCCTTATCCTCTTCTAAAGATGATTTTGGGTCTGATTTAGAGTTGGATAGTAATTGAAATTTCTGGAGATAGTACTAAATTCAAAGAAGTCTTTTCTCCACCAGCGTATCTCCATTGGAGGAAGAAATCTAGCAAGTACACCCGTCTGTATTCAGTTTTTCAGCCAATAATCATATGATTTTCCTTTAGTAATCAGCTCTTCATCAGGCTCTATGTATCTTATTGCAGGCAAATACATGAATATGTATCTCACTGCCAAGATGTTTGCAGATTCCAAGGCAGGATGTGGTTATTCTTTTCACAATCATGTAGTACTAACATTTTTGGCTCCTTAGTGTTCCCAAGTAAACTGTGTATAGCTTTCCATGCACAGCCCTATCTTCCTATTAGCCACACACACCAATATATATATTGCATAAGAGTATGATGTAGTTCCTTACCATATATTACGGTCTTCCCACATCAGACTGGTTAACAATAACACAGTCTGTTCAGAGGTTTCCGAAGGCACTAGGCCGAGTGGAGTCTGTTCTGGTAACACCTCTTGCTCTTTAACAGTCTTTTCAATACTCCATAATTTTATATTTGTATAGTCTGTATAGAACACTTGTATGAATAAGACAATTTTGATATAACAACAAGACTGTTTAACAATATGCATTTTTGTATGACAATATGCACGTTACAAAATGGATGCCCTATATACTCGGGTCTGTCATGTGACTACAGTACTCTGGTAAAATCACGGATTTTAGCCCCTTTATATGTTTGATTTAATCTCATAGGTGGGACATTCTATCCACTTTGGAAATGTATGTATGACGTAATACAATTTCTCACTACGAATGTTATTTTTGTAAGTTTTTAATACATTTGAGTGTATCAGTGAACACTACAAAATGGATGCCATTTTGCCGCAGTAATATATGTATTTTGCAGTCCCCCTTGATTTCCATATCTCCTATGTATTGCCAGCCCATTCCCACAAAACACTGTGTGACCAAGCTTGCTGTGCAAGCGAAACGCGTAACCTGGATTAAAACCAACTTCTGGTGTTTGCATAATACCTCCGAGTGATCGCTTTATTTGTTTACCTGGAACTTTGATGTTTGGCGCGCTCCGCCAATTACCAGCGATCCACTGCAGAGGGCGGGGGAAGGCAGAAGGAGCAATAACTTAGAAACATATATATATATATATATATATATATATATATATATATATATATATATATATATTGCACAACTAGTGTAAAGCAAACCTTATTACATTCTTTACAAAATTGCATACTGCTTTGTGTGTGTAACTCAGGCAGTAATAGGTATTCCAGCTAAATATCTACTGAAAAATATTGTCTGGCCCTAATATCGTGGTCAAAACATCATGACTACAAAAATACAGTGGACTAAAATATTGAAGGTATGGATTTCATTTGCAACTTTATTATCATAATAAAGAAGTTTACAATATTGTTTGCTGTACTATCAATTTTTTTATTTTTTTTATTAATATTTTTATTGAATTTTATACAGAACCAACATGAGACCATGACATACATTCAGTAATTATATCTTAGAGTGTGGCATACATATAGTGACCCAGCCGGGTCCTGTCTAACAGCACTGCAAGTTGTAACTGACATCCTTAAGGTCTGGGGCCAAACATAACCCCCTCCCCCATCCAAAACAGAAAGCTCAGCTAAAACAGTCAACATAAGATATGAGAGACATTCCGTCATGTTCCTTCAGCCTGCCCTAGGCCGTCCTGTAATCCGGGGTAACAGTCAGTTGAGTTGCATCAGTCGTACCCACAGGTGAGCGTGCAGGCACCAGCGCACCTGCCTGGTAAAGGGCCCAAAAGTTCTTTGGCCGATTGCGAGGTGGCAGTAGTTCGCTAAAGTTTTCAGTCTGAGTACAACAATGCCTCATGTCTGCAGACCACTGAGCCATTGTGGGCACGGGGCCCCGCATCCAGCACATCGCTACGCGTCGTTTTGCTATAAGTAAAGACATGTCTACTAGGCGCCGCAAATCTTTAGGAAGAGGCTTGGAATATCCAAGTAAGGCCAGGAACGAATCAGGGACCAGCGCCAGCGCTGTGATCCGATTTATTTCAATAAAAAGCAAGTTCCAGAAACTCGCTATCCCTGGGCACGTCCATGCCAGGTGAAGGAAGTCAGCGACACGCTCACCGCAACGTTCACAGCGCGAGTCCTCCGGTAGCCCATAACAAAACAGTCGCTCCGGCGTGTAGTACACCCTATTCAAGAATTTGAAATGGACGAGCCTATGTCGACCGTTCATCGAAACTCGTCTCGTACTTACGCAGCAATAGAGCCACTTATCGTCCGAGAGTTCAACCTGCAGATCTCGCTGCCAGGCTAGCCGTGCTTTAGTGTAAGTGTTTCCCCTCTCCTTCATGACAAAATGGTAGATCTTAGTGACCATCTTAGCGGGCGTCTGCGCTTTAATAACTGCCGTTAGAGCCGGAACCTCGGGTGGCTCCGCCATATCACCACCCAACAATTCCCTGAGTGCGTGTCGGAGTCGGTAAAACTGGAATTGCGCAAGGGGAGTCTGAGTCACCCCCTCGGTCTGCATATCCTCCCATGTCCGAACTGTGCCATCCATAAAGAGATCACCTATGGTATGGGCATTAATCGATCGTAGGGAAGCCACAACCCCCCGTTCCGAACATGGCGCAAGCCAAAGGCACCATTCGAGGCGGGCCACTGGGGAATACAAAATATTACCGGCCTGCCGATCCAAGAGATAGCGCCATGCGTGTGTCACCGCATTTAGGGAGTCCAGTATACCCGTGCGTCTGTCTGGGGGCAGAAACAATAATGCAGGCAGCGGCTTGGGCGCAGCTACTGCAGCCTCTATCCGCACGTGAGGAATGTCGAATGGCCCATGTATCCAATGATACGCTTGAGAACTCTGAGCCGCCCTATAATATACATCTAAGTCGGGGGCTCCCAGCCCTCCATACATATAAGGCAATGATAAAATATGCCAGGCGACCCTTGCCTGCTTACCCGCCCAAGCTAAATGCAGCAGCAGGGACTGTAAGCGCTGAAAGAAGACGCGAGGCAGCACCAGGGGGATATTCGTAAAGAGGAAAAGGAAGCGCGGCAGTACGATCATTTTCATAAGGGAAACTCTGCCCAACAAAGAGAGTGGCAGACGTATCCATCGTTCTATGTCCTCCTCCAACTTAGCCACTGCCACGCCGTAGTTCTCCCTGAAGACCACCTCGGAATCTGTGTGTAGCCTGATCCCCAAGTATCGCACCGATTCGGTGGTCCACTGCAGCGGGTACTCAGGGACGATGGTAGCCGTGGTCGGGGTAAGAGGAAACATAATGGATTTATTCCAATTAACCCTCAGGCCCGATAGGGAGCCATATAGCACGACCTCCCATAAAACTGGCGAGAGGTTCAGCTCCGGGTCCCGGACGTATAACAGGGTGTCATCCGCATAGTTGGAGACGATCAGGCGGTAGGTCGGGAATCGGAGACCTCTGTGGCCATGATACTCCCGTAGAGCGCAGGCTAAGGGTTCAGCTACCAGCGCATACAGAAGTGGAGACAGGGGGCAGCCCTGCCTCGTACCCCTGCATATACGGATTGGCTCGGTGACCATGGAGCCGATTTTTATACGCGCTGTGGGAGAGTTATAAAGTACTTCTACGAGCTGGAGGAACACCTCCCCGACCCCCATGCGGGTAAGGACTTGTCTCAGGAAAGGCCACTCGACCGAGTCGAATGCCTTTTCCATGTCCAAAAACACTGCAATCGCTGGGACCTCTGGTCTGGTATGCTGGAGGGCCGCGAAGACCGTTCGTAGGTTATAGGTCAGGTTTCTACTTGGAACAAAACCAGCCTGTTCTGGGGCCACCAAGGTGGGAACAAGAGGGGCCAGTCGATTGGCGAGGAGCTTCGCAAACAGCTTGGTGTCCACGTTCAGCAGGGACAAGGGGCGATACTGAAGCACACTCATCCACCGGCTTTCCCGGTTTGGGGATGGCAACCATGATCGCCTCCCGCATGGATGGCGGCATCTTACCTGTAGTGCACATATCCTCAAATAACATATGCTGGTGGGGCAATAGGAGATCCAAGAACGCCTTGTAAAAAGCGACAGTAAGGCCGTCCCCCCGGCGCACTCCCTGCCCTCATTTCAGATAGAGCAAGCGCTATTTCATCTCTTTCGATCGGTCGCATCAGGAATTCGCGGTGCCAATTGGATAACCACGGTAGCTTTATGTGTTTGAGGTAATTTAATATTTGTTCGTCCGGGCTGCAACCCCTAGAGGCGTACAGATCCTCATAGTAGCTTCGGAAATGTTCCGCAACCTGAGGTTCCGTTAACAAGGAGTCCCCTTCGTGCGTTCGGAGTTCCGGGACCTCCCTAGTATTTCTTCGTTGCCGGAGGAGCTGCGCCAGCACAGCCCCCGGCCGTTCACCCTCGCCGTAGGCACGTGCGGTAGCATACTTCCCAAGGTGTTTTAATTCTGCGTCTGCCTCTCCGTGGTAGTCTTGTAAAGTCTGAGTAAGTTCTAGGCTGAGCTCATCAGTGTGCCCACCTTGTAGCGCGGCCTCAAGTTCTGCAATCTTACGCTCCAAGGTTGCCAGCCTGTTACGGATCGCTTTCAAAACCCCCGCATGCTTCGAGATCGCCACCCCCCTAATATATACCTTAAAAGCCTCCCAAACCGTTTGGAAAGACTCAACCGATTCCACATTGAGCTCGAAAAAAGTTTCAATCGCCGTGGCCATATCTTCTTTAAAAATGGCATCGAGCAAGGAATAGGGCGGGAAGCGCCACAGGAATGGAGGAATGCGCCTCTTGGAGGACTCCAACGACAAAAGCAGGGGCGAGTGATCTGAATAGGTACGCGGTAAAATCGTGCAAGCCTTAACGCGAGGCAACAGAGCCCTGGGTAGAAACCAATAGTCAATTCTGGTATGGACATCATGGTAAGCCGAGTAGTGCGTGTATCCCCCCTGGCTCCGATGCCTGGCTCGCCACACGTCGCACATGTCCAACCCCACCAGTGAAGACTCCATCACCCTAGCGGCCGCGGTGACACGCCTGTCCGGGCCACCCGACCTGTCTAAAGCTGGGTCCCATACAAAATTAAAATCCCCCCCCATAAAGTCCGCTCAAGGGTATAACGGAACGAGAGATCAGTCAATTTACTATAGAAGTCGGGGTGGTCATAGTTGGGACCGTAAACATTTAAAAGTAGGAGTTCCAACCCCTTACCAAAACATCTAGAAAGGACATATCTGCCCTCTCTATCCGCTTCCAGTGGCACTATACGAAGCATCGTCTTGGGATTGACCCACGTCAGGACCCCCCGTGCGTGTGTGGTAAAGCCAGCCGCATGTACGTTCCCAAGGAAACCCCTGGCGCGCAAGAAGGGACTATCGAGAGGTAAATGCGTCTCCTGCAGGAGAGCGATATCAACGTTGTGTCGGTACAGATAATTTATTATCTTCTGGACCTTCCTGCTGTCATTAAGGCCATGGACATTCCAAGTGAGCACCACCACTGTTTCCAACAGAATGGTGCTATTCGGGGCAGTGCTATCAGCCATTGGGGAGAGTCCAACCGAAAGGGCGCGCTGCACTGCGAGGTATGCCTACATAACCCCTGCAGCGCCACACAGAAGCCACAAAGGTAAATGTGATGTCAGATGTCGGTCTCAAAACATTCCCACCCCCACCCACGTCAGACCCACCCCAACAAGGCCCGCACAATACAACCCCCCACCCCTCCCACAACTCTGCATTTAACCAAGATAGGACACCCTCCACATTCCCAGGTTTGAGTGCGACCAATCCCAAAACCTCCCACCCCCTACCCACGCCTGCCCCACCCCAACTTGGCTGCGGACTATACTCTCCCCCCCAGAATACATTCCCACCCTCCCCCCCAACCAAATATGCTTTCCCCAGTGTGTTTCACGCAGGGGTGGATGTTGCTCTCCCCACAGAGGGACAAATGGAAGAAGCGTTCGGCACTCATAAGGCCGCGCTCCGAACACCGTCAATACACATATATGCAACTGTGCATATCGCAGAATGCCATCACCCCAGCTGTACCGCCCAAGGGCACCCCAGGAAATAAGCCAACACCCAACATGTGGAGAAACTCAAGAGCGAGCCGGTGCATAAAGGTTTTACCACAGGCTCCCATGCTGTCGGTAACGTCGCTATCTAAATTACGTGAGATAGACGAGCATCACAGACTCTTCAAAGGGTGTCACTCCAGCAACAAAAAACCCTGCACCCCTTCCGGGGCAATAGGGGGGGGGAGCGGTGAACCCCGAATAACAACTAAGGCAGTGTAGTGCCCTAATAGGGCCTCATCTATCAGACCCCCCCTTCCCCTCAATCAGATACCTCCCGGATTCATTTGGATATCAATGCCAACGTGGCAACTCCCCCAATCTTAATGCTTAATCAACCCAATCTCACCAGTAATGGTTTAGTCCTGGTCTTCCAGAGAGCCA
The DNA here is from genome assembly GCA_963921515.1 of Calotriton arnoldi. Classification (NCBI taxonomy): domain Eukaryota; kingdom Metazoa; phylum Chordata; class Amphibia; order Caudata; family Salamandridae; genus Calotriton; species Calotriton arnoldi. The sequence continues at coordinate 1,188,198 of CAWUFW010001883.1, forward strand.
CCCGCTGCTTCATCGAGGAGCGTCTTCTCCGAGCTAGGTCGCCGCTCCTTCGTCCAGTCCTTCACTGCCTTCTGGAGGGCCCTTGGGTCGGTGAAAATATGGGAGCGGCCCTGGCGATTGACCCGGAGTTTCGCCGGGTAGAGCATGGCGTAGTCCACCCCCAGGTCACGGAGTTGTTTCTTCATGGGGGCAAACTGGCGCCGTGCCTCCTGGACACGAACCGTGAAGTCAGGGAAAAGAGAGATAGTCGACCCTTCAAAGTGCAGCAGTTGTTTCTCTCTAGCTTTCCTCAATGCCATATCCCGATCACGGTAGTTTAACAGTTTCGCTATGATTGGTCTAGTTGCCGGCCCCGGCTGCGGGCGCGGGCCCAGGGAGCGGTGCGCTCTCTCTACCACAAACATATCGGAAAAAACGTCCTCGCCGAGCAGTGTCTTCAGGAGTCGCTCCGTGAATTGCTCCATGTTGCCCGTCTGGGTGGACTCGGGGAGTCCCGTAATTCGAAGATTACAGCGCCGCGAACGCGCTTCCAAGTCCTCTGTCTTGTCTTGGAGGACCTGCATGAGCCTGCCCAGTTGTTTGTGCTCTGTGTCTAAGACCGTGTGTGCCTCCTCTGCCTCTGTAATCCTGCATTCCGACATATCAAGACGTTCGGCGTGTTTGTCCAGTCTTTCGGCCATACGGTCCATTCGGTAGGACAGTGCGTCCATCTTAGTGCCAAGTGTCTCTATGCCCCCTTGCAAATTCTTTTCCATAGACCGCAGCAGGCTTCTGATATCATGCCCCGGGCCCTCCGCCGGTTCGTCCCGCTCCCCAGTCGCACCATCGCGCGAGGCTTCACTCGATTTTGACCTCTTCTGGCCAAACAACAGTTTCTGCTGTGTTCTGTCCACGCGTCCCAACTGGACTTAGCCGGTACCCCTCCGGGAGGTCTCCTGGTTTGCGTCGCTGCCTCCAACTGACCAGGGCAGCTCTCTCTAGCAATTTTCCTGTCGCCCACCCGGGCCAAACACCAGATCTGACAAGCCCAGCAAGACTTGCCTAATACTCGTGCAACTCGACGGGGCAGTCGCCGCGCCGTCCACTCTCTTCAGGGGCCTCAAGCGCACAGCAGTTGTAGGGTGTATGGGCGGCACCAGCAGCCGTCCCGGAGTGCTACATATAGGAGGTGGGGCACTCACCGGTATGCAATGGCGCTTCCGTGCGCTGCGCTCTGATTACGTCCCCTACCTCAACCTGCACCACGGGGCTTCAGGGAATAGTCCGCTGGTCCCGCGTCGCCTCTGTCAGGGACGCTGCCTTCAGGTATCAGGCGCGCCTTCTATCGTCGCACTTCACCTGGTGCAGGGAGCCGGTCACATCCCAGGTGACCTACTGCGTGTGGCGCCCACCTCGCCCGCACAGGCTCTCCACCTGCTAGCAGCGAGTGCCGCGTTACCGACCCCCAGAACGGGACCGCCGGAACCATTAGACGCGGCCCATTATCAAAGGCCTAATTCTAGGCCGTCAGCCAGTCAGGCGCCAATCAGCGGAGGTCGTAATGCGGGGATAAAGGGGGCTCTGCGCACGTCCGGGCGCCGCTCCGATGATGTCTGCACCGCAGTCCGAGTGCTTTCCAGGCAACCGGGAGCTCGCGTTCACCACTACTCCGCAGCCGCGAGGAGCCGCGGCAGGGCCTGCGGACCGCTCCGTGCCTACGCGCACTCACCCTCCACGTTCCTGCACTCTACCGCTCAACCAGTCGCAGCCAGGGCCTGAGGTATGCACGTCAAATCCTCCACCACGCTCCGCTTCCCCAGCTATGCGCAGCGGTATTTCGTCAGCTCTCCCGCGGGTTTACAGGCCCGCTCGTCGCCGCGGCAGTAGGGCGCACTAGCTCGTCCCAGGAGCTCGGAGTCTCACAATTTTTTTGCCCAGACCGGGCAGTTGGGCGTCAGGAGTTGTGTGGGTCGCCTTCCCTCGACCCCGGAACGGCACAGATGCAGGATACCTGTAGGATTAGCTGACGGTTATCGGAGCTCTCGGCTCAGGCGGCCATCTTGGTCGCGAGCAAGCTCCGCCCCTCTGTACTATCAATTTTATTATGGTTTTATTGTATTGTTTTTATTCGAATATATATGTTATTGTAGGATTTAATTAGAAAATATGATTGTATATGTTTGTAAAATATATGTTTTCTGTTTGCTGGGTTTATTGGTGGATTAGGTGGATGGTGCTTTTTAGGTCTCGCCTAGGCAGCACTTGCGCTGTCTTTTAGAGACATGCTGTGTTCAGGCATGGACTTGAAGCTCCGCCCATTTTTTCAATTGGCTCCTGTTACTGTCCTTTATAAATGGTTACTTTTGATTCGTGAATAGGCTTAGTAGTCCATTCTTCGTTCCGCCTTTTCTTCTTTTGTAACCTCCCATGAGAACTGGCCCTCTTACAGGTGTTGTTACTCCTCATGTTTTATTTACAGTCTGTGAGCACTATTTTCTTAAACAATTTCTCCTATTGCAGGCATGACATGCTTTCCTGCAACAGCGCCGCTTTTGCACTCTCTGCTGCTCATTGCCGTCCCGCCTCTGGGCACTGCTCTAACCTTTGAGCATTAACAACAACACGGGCGCCATGCTTAATATTTTAGCAGGCGCCCGCTTTTATAATTGTTTTTTTGTTCAATAACTATTACTTTGAATTTTTTTCACAGTACACAAGGCCGCATTTAATCACGGCTGACCGAGAAACTAAGCAAACAATGGCAGCCGCACGGCTCGCCCAACTCTATCTCAACATCTCTGCTTTGGTAGGGGGAGGAGAGAGAGGGGAGGAGGAGCGACACGCGGGCTTCCAGTCTGCTTTGATATTCATCCGTAGGTGCAGGGAGATTCCCCTTGTGCCATAGTGAAGTCTGCACCGATGGCTGACACTTGGAGCCTCACCATACTGCCAAGTGGACCCTGGGCTACTCCTGGGCTGTTTCTGCTGTGGGATTTGCCAACCTAGGCCTCCGCAGGCTGCAGCAGCAATGCCCCATCAGTGCCTGGCCTGCCTCTCTTTCAAACTGCCATGGAGCGTGGGGTCCATGCCACCCCCGCAACACGGTCTTCAACCCCCCAGCCCCGGGCCCACGGCCTCCAACCCCCAGCAGCATGCTTGTCCGAGCCCGCAGCCCGGCCTTGGAGCGCGACGTTAACTGCAGCAGCATGGTGGTAAGTGGAGGGGGGTGTACACTTATTCACTCAAGAAGATTTCAAAAGTGGGACAAAAGATTCAGAAATTTTGGCGGTTGGTTTGTGGAAAGTCTGATTAACCAGTTTTCGAGCGAGCACTTTATGCTAATATGGCTACAAACAAGCCTGGGAGTAATCATAATAGCAAATAAGTAATTTAAAGTAATGATTGTGAAACGTTGGGAAAAAAATGGCAGTCAACAGTTCTGTGTAGTGAAACTAAATTATGTCTGTTTCAATGAGCTAGCTGTTCGTAGTGGTGTGTCTGTAGTCAGCCTGCCTGAGGACACCACCCATTATCAATAATACCATGTGGTAGATAACTTTCGTCTTTTCTGAATAGTTCAGGCCACTACAACATAAGTTCATGTTCTATGGCCCTGAGACGATTTTAACTGCAGTGTGTGTTTATAGATTGTGAGTACTGGCACGACTTGGCTTTCATATCAACTGGCTTGCGGACCAAACACGGGGTTTTTACTATACAAAACGGCCGATCCAAATTACTACAAGAGGGTCAGATTTAAGGTAGTCAGACACACCACCAGGATATGGCAGGATATTTGTAAGGTTCACACAATGCCAGAGCTGCATGCATATACTATGTTATGGGGAAATCCAATATTGCCTGACATATTTCATGATCATGTTGGGAGAGGGTGGTAGCGTTACGGCATAACACAGCTTGGGCAGATGTATGACGGACAAGGATTTTGATCGTTTTCATCCTTGAAAGAAGAGTTTGGGGTGTTACAGAATAAATTTTTTAAGTATTTGCAAGTAAGGGACTATCTTACTCATGGTTTGGGTCTATTAGAGTTGCCAAGTTCGTCTGAGGTATTATCTGTATTTTTTCAGACTTCAGGCCGAGGTACTAGTGGTAAAGTCTATCAAAAGCTTTTAGCCGCTGTCAGCGACGACGTCATACAGATTGCTGCTAAGTTAAGTCGGATTTTTGAAACTTACATAACAAAAGAGGAAGTACAGGAATCTCTGGAAATTATTGATTCTGCAGTGACGTCAGTTAATCTGAAACTTCAGCAGCATAGGATTATGTTTATGCTCTACTATACTCCAGAGCTTATTTCTAAATGGGTTATGACCCAACCATCTGCAAAGTCACGCTGCCCAAAATGTCAAGAATATGCTGCAGACTTATGTCATATGTTTGTCACCTGCCCAAGGCTGAATACATTCTGGTCTGATGTAACCCATGCGCTTGCAACACTGATAGGTCATGATAATCAGATCACAGAGAAGAAAATAGTATTAGGGGTAATACTAGAATGGGGCAATCTTACGAGATTTCTATTTTCAATCATTATAGCATGTGCTCGTTTATGCATTGCTCGGGTATGGATTCAAAGTTTGAGTCCAAATATTAATGAATTTTGGGTTTTATTTAGAGAAGTTTATGAAATGCAATTTGCGCGAGCTAAAGCCAGAGGTCCGCGCTCTTGGTTAAAATTTAAAAGGGTATGGTCCAGTCTTCAGTGGGACTAAGAAGTAGTAGTCCACACGATTGTTAGTCAGTCATTCCTGTAATCAATCTATTTGAAGTCACTTTCCTATGTATTTTTGTTTGTGCAAAGTATGCTTTACCCTTTGTGTTCTCATGTGTTCTGATATTGGTTATTTGTGTCTTATCTCTGTACTCTTTTGGTGTATTGTATTATACTTATGGCTATAAAATTAAAAAAATTAAAAAAGATTGTGAGTACATCGACTTGTCTGATAAATAATACGTTGTCCAAACATCTATGACTATCGTCCCCAAATATGACTCATTTGGGACATCCATTTTTGCATTGAGGGGGTTGTAGTCTGGAGTGTTGTTTTAAAGTTGGTGACATAGAATTAGCTATAATTCTCTGAGTTCTAAGCAACCGTCTCATAGAATTCTTAGGAAATCTCTACTCTTCTTAGCAGTTTATCAGCTTCTCACCCCGTCCTTAAATCTCGTTGAAATTGATATAGCCAGAATCATCAATAAAAAGGTTAGTTTTCCAGCTCATGTTTGTTGGTTCTGTGGTAAAGCTGGATCATGAAAGGCAAGGTCAGAGAGGATTGGGATGAATAATGATGCTGAATATTTTTCTCGCTAAGTAAATCTTCATGAATGCACATCAGTATTGTGAAAGAGGTGCCCCTTCCTAGGTCCCTTGTGGCCAGATTCCGAGTGAATGCTCCCGTTTTATTTTAAGGATTTCTGTCAAAAGCTTAGCATAATGTCATAATCGAAAGGCAATCTTTCTTTGTGTGATGCTTTCAAGCCTATATGAATTGAGGTGAATACCTCGTGGAAGACCCAGGCAGGTGTTCATTTATGTTCTAGTAGTCAATTTATTTTCTACTTCATATTTGAACGGGTGCTTTTATACTTACATTTTTACTTACTTTTCCATAGACGTTGTGTCATTGCTACCACCACTCAAGTTTCACTTCTATCAAAATATGTGAACTGCATCACTACAAATTCCCACACATGAAACATGTTTGCGGTTGTTAAATAGCTTTGAGATTTGGCTGAATTTGGTTGACAGTCACTCGTACAGTGAAGATTGTGTTTGGCATCATTTTGAAACCAGTGAGCTTAAAATTTGTTTGGACCTCTGTGGCAATTTGGAAATTGCATAAGCATCAATTCTGGGGCAAAATCACCTGGAACTGAAATAGAGCAAGGAGCACATAAATGCCTGTGGATGTTTCATAACAGCATATAGTTTGCCACATATTTAAAATGGTTTGGCATGCTTTGTTAATGTCTCCCTGAAATTAAGTTCTGAACTTCACATTGTTGAGCCCTCGATTTAGAGGTTTTGATAAGTGTAGCAAACTGTTTATTACATGTGTGTAGTTTCTCATACCCCTGAAAAAGCCCCAAAGTGCTTTTGGATGAGGCTACTCCATTTAATGTCCTTTGTTTGTGGAGCGTGAGTTTGTAGAGTGGCATATGTGGTAAGAGTTTTGGTGTCAGGTGTGAATTTTGAAGGGTTGTTCCAAACGTGTAGTAGTGAACCACTTACTGCCTTAATTATTGCATCCACACTTTGTTACAACCTTCATTTCATCCTTTCACTCAATACCACACAATTCAACTCCACACAATTCCATTGCACGGCACAAAATTCCACTCCACAACACAGAATTTCACTACACACCACATACATCTAATCTGCCCCACAAAATTCCACATAATGCCACATAATTCAACACCACACCACATAATTCCACTCAATACCTGCCACTCCATGACACACAATACCACTACACATAAGCGCACTGATCCAGCATTTCTCATATTGCTTACCCTTGTTATGTCTATAACCTTCTCTCCCCTTCATTCTCTTTCTTACACACTCTTTCCACTACTCTATCTAGCGTTCATTCACCACTTCATACAAAAACTACCTATCATGCTCAATCTTACTTTCTATTTTATACAACTCTGACCCCTATCTATTCATCATACCACTTATTTCCAATACACAAATACAGTACACACCACACAATTACACCCCACACAATTCCACAACGAACAATTCCAATCTAAACCACACAATTCCACTACAAACAACATTCATCCACTCCACTACAAACAAAAAACATAAGTACAAAACAATGTTTTACAATGACAATAGCTCTAACTTTTACAAATGTGAGACAAATTGCATTGCAAATGCTTGTTATTTATTTGTTATTTAAAGTTAATGTGTTAATGAGATTATATCATTTAACTTGTAGTTATTTGTTTAAATGTTGAATACATTTCTTCAATATTATGTTAAATAGTCATTTTGGGCTGTTGGGTTTAGATGGATATTGTCCTTTTAACTATATGCTAATTGTTGATAATTGATTAATTTGTTGACTTATTCAAATCTTTTAAACATTATTTCTTTGTTTAATTGTTTAATAATGTGTTTAAATTAGGAAGAAATTTTAAATTTGGGTAGTGGGGTTTATTAGGGGATTGGGTGGGCAGTCATTTAAGTAAAGCAATAATTAATTGAGACTAATTGATTAATGTATTAATTATGCAATATTTTAAATTGGCAAATTGTTTGTATTATTATTATTTAATATTTAGATATGAAAATATTTCTCTATATAACCATTGGGAGACATTTTATTATTTTTAACAGGTTAATAGGTATATTGTGGGTTTATCTGAGTTTTTTTCAATTTAAAAAATATAATTTGTATCTAATGTATATGGTGCATTTTAAAGAAAAAATTTAAATGTATTTTCTGGTTTGTGTGTTTTATAGGTGAGTTTAAGTGTATTCTTATTTTTAAAATGTTTGACTTGTTGTTCTTTCTTTTCTACTACATCATAATTTATTTTCAGTATTTTAATGTTTTAAATGTTTCAAGGAACTGTAATGAGTTTTAAAATTTCTCTTTTTATAGTTGTTAGATATTTTGATGGGTAACTGTATTATGTTGGTATTGTCAATGTGATCCCCCTCAAAATATATGCAGTTTCTTCAGTGGAGCCAGAAAAGTAAACTCCCCCTCCAATGTGAGTTTAAAATTGTAAGTCTGACTCCCAATTTATGTATTTTGTTCAGTGTTTGTTCGACTGGAGTTAGACTAGTAAATCAGACAACCCCCATGTATTCGCTTTCACCAATGTTTTCAATCAAGCAGGGATTTTTGGAGTGCGCTACTCAACCGTGAGGGTCTCAAGGCGCTGGGTGGGGGATTCATGCAGCTCTGTGGTCATCCGAAGAGCCAGGTCTTGAGATCCTTTCTGAATAGGTGCAGTGTCAGGCAGAGGGGGAGTTTGTTCCAGGTCTTGGCCGCGATGTAGGAGAAGGATCTGCCACTCACTCTGGCCCTGTGGATGCAGGGGACCATGGCTAGGGCTAGGTTGGCAGAGCGGGGGTCTCTCTTGGGAGCGTGAAAGGAGATTCTTTCGTTGAGGTATTGGGGTCCCATGTTATGGAGGGCTTTGTAGGCGTGTGTGAGCAGTTTGAAGGTTATTCTTATTTTGACGGGGAGCCAGTGGAGATTGCGGAGGTGTTGGGTGATGTGGTCGTATAGTGGGATGTCGAGGACGAGTCTGGCTGCAGCTTTCTATACGGTCTGGAGTTTGCGGAGTAGTGTTTTGTTGGTTCCGGCATAGTTTGCGTTTCCGTAGTCCAGTCTGCTGGTGATGAGTGCGTGGGTGACGGTCTTCCTGGAGTCCGGGGTTCCATTTCAAGGTCTTGAAGAGGTTGTTGAAGCATGTGGAGGACACGGCATTGATCTGGTGGTTCATGGTGAGTGAAGAGTCGAGTATGATGCCTAGGTTGCGAGCGTGATCCGTAGGGGTGGGTGGGTTTCCGAGGGCGGGGGGCCACCAGGTGTAGTCCCATGCGGAGGGGGTGGATTCGAGGATTAGGACTTCTGTTTTCTCCGAGTTGAGCATGAGGCAGCTGCTGCTCATTAGGGATGCGACATCCTTCATCCCTTCTTGGAAACTGTGCCTGGTGATGTCGGGCTCCTTGGTGAGGCAGAGGATGAGCTGGGTGTCATCAGCATATGAGACTATATTGAGTCTGTGTTTTCTGACGATGGTTGCGAGGGGGGCCATGTAGACGTTGAAGAGCGTGGGGCTGAGGGAGGATCCTTGGGGTACTCTGCATCTGATCTTCGTAGGTTCGGCGAGGAAGGGTAGGAGTCTTATTCTTTGTGTTCTGCTTGAGAGGAAAGATCGCATCCAGTCTAAGGCAGTTCCCTGGATGCCGGCGTCGTGGAGTCTGGTGGCTAGTGTGCGGTGGGGGACGGTGTCGAAGGCTGCTGAGAGGTCTAGGAGGATGAGGGCTGCAGTGTGGCCTTGGTTGAGGAGGGTGCGGATGTCATCAGTGGCGGCTATGAGGGAGGTCTCGATGCTGTGGTTGCTGCGGAATCCGGATTGAGAGGAGTCAAGGATGTTGTTGGCTTCTATGAAGTGCGCTAGCTTGGTGTTGACAGCTTTCTCGATGACTTTGGTGGCGAAGGGGAGAAGAGAGATGGGCCTGAAGTTCTTGAGGTCTGTTGGGTCTGCACAGGGCTTCTTGAGGAGGGGTTTGACTTCGGCGTGTTTCCAGTTGTCGGGGAATGTGGCTGTATCGAGGGAGCAGTTGATTGTTCGTCATAGTTCGGGTGCGATGGCGGTGGCGGCCCGGTGGAAGATGTGCGGCAGGCAGGGGTCAGTAGGTGTTCCGGAGTGGATGCTTTTCATAGTCTTTGCGTTGTCTTCTGTGGTGAGAGGGGTCCAGGTGAGGAGGGTCGACTGGATGGCGTAGCTGGTGGGGAGTGTTGTGTTGGTGCCGTGGTCATGGTCATCGAAGTTGTCGTAGAGCATCTTGATTTTGTGGTGGAAAAAGGAGCTGAGTTTGTTGCAGAGGTCTTGGGACGGAGGGACGTCTGTAGTTTCGCTGTTGGGTCTGATGAATTCTTGTATGATGGCGAAGAGTTCCTTGAAATTGTGGGCTTTGGAGAGGATTCTGTCTTGGATGAATTTTCTCTGAATTGATTTGATGAGTTTGTGGTGTGCTGTGGTTGTGGCCTTGTAGGTGGAGCGTGCTTCTGGGGTTTTGCTGTTTCTCCATGTTTTCTCCAGTCGTCGGCAAGAGCGCTTGGATTCTTGGAGGTCTGTGGTGAACCAGGTGGCTTTCGCGTTGTGTCGTCTGGCGGAGTTCTGGAGGGGGGCGAGAATGTTGACGCAGTTAGCGATCCATTGGTGAAAGTTGTTGCTGCTGTCTTGGCATCTGTCGTGGTAGGGGGAGGAGTGCAGCTGAGGGCGGAGGTGAGGTGTTCTTCGATTATTTTGTTCCAGTTTCTGCGTGGGAGGTATGGCGTGCGTTTGTGTGTGGTGGGTTTCGAGAAGGAAAAATGGATGCAGTGGTGGTCCGTCCAGAGCGGTTCCGTGGTGTGACTGAAGCAGATGTTGTTTCTTCTGGCGAAGATGGGGTCAGAGTGTGTCCTGCCGTGTGAGTGGGGGTGGAGACGAGTTGCTTCAGTCCAATGTTGGCTAGGTTCTCATGGAGGGTGGTGGTGTTGGGGGTCGCTGATGTTGTCTAGGTGGAAGTTCAGGTCTCTGAGCAGCATGTAGTCCGTGGAGGCGGGGGTGTGGGGAGCGATGTAGTGTGCGATGGCATTGGTGAATGGGGGGCGGGTACCAGGCGGTCTGTAGGCACTTGTTCTACGGAGCGTCCTTCTGGGATTGGGCTGGATCTGGAAGTGGATGTGTTCCATGGGTGGCGAGGCGTCGTCCAAGTTGGTGGTTGTTAGTCGGATGGAGTTTTTGTGGATGATGGAGAGGCCTCCTCCGGTGCAGTTGGAGCGGTCTTTCCTCAGGATCTTGTATCCATCGGGGATGGCGGTTGTGATGTCGGGTGCGGAGCTGGTGTTGGTCCAGGTCTCTGTGAGGAAGGCGACGTCGGGCGAGTAAGTATTGAGGAGGTCTCAAACTTCTACTGCGTGTCTGTGCAGGGAGAGCACGTGGAGGAGGATGCAGCTCAGGGGCTTGTGTACGTTGGCGTCCGGAGGGTTGGGGGTGGCTGTCTGGGTCCGGAGGTGGTGAAGGTGCAGCAGCAGTGTCAGCAGAAGAACAGGCCTTGAGTGTTGCTCTGCGTCGAAAGCTGGCAGTTGTTATTGAGTCCAGGGTTGAGTGTGTGGAGAGTGCTGGGGTCATAGCGGTGGGTCGGGGGACCAGGGTCCCTGGCGCTGATCACGGTCGGGCTCAGATGGGCTTGCCTTAGGCCACCAGCAGCGCAGCCGCACAGCGGACATCATTAAGTAGGGGTCGTGGGAGGGTGAGCAGCTGGGAGGCGGGAGCGGGAACACACGGGGGCCCACAGGGGCAGCAGCGGCGGGGACAGGCAACGCAAAACAGGAAAACCAAACAGTAAAAGACCAAAAAAAAGGCAACACAGGCAAAAGGCAAAACAGGAGAGACAGGCAAAACAGAAAGAGGAAGAGAGTCAAAACTGAAAGAGGAAGACACACACAGAGCGGGCTAGCAGAAAAGCAGGCTCTTCCACTAGACCACCAGGGATGAGGCGCAGGCAGAAGCCTGCGGATGGAGAAGGGCCTCGAACACCTTTCATGGATCACAGAAGGCGCTGGGGGCAGTGCCTTAACGGTGAAGCTGCGTGAGGGGGGAGCAGTTACTCTGACCAGGAGGTCAGTGGGTCCTGCTCACCTTGGCGCACACTGGCCGCCATTAAGTAGGGGTCGGGGGAGCAGCTGGGAGGCGGGAACACGTGGGGGAGGGGCCACGGGGGCAGCAGCGGCATGGACAAGCAACGCAAACCAGGGAAAACCAACAGTAAAAGACCGAAAAAAAGGCAAAAAGGCAAAACAGGCAAAACAGAAAGAGGAAGAGAGGCAAAACAGAACGAGTAAGATAAATACAGAGCGGGCTAGCAGAAGAGCAGGCTCTTCCACTAGACCACCAGGGATGAGGCGCAGGCAGGAGGGCCTTGAACACCTTAACACCTTACCTGGATCACAGAAGGTGCTGGGTCAGTGCCTTAACGGTGGAGCTGCGCAAGGGGGGAGCAGTTACCCTGACCAGGAGGTCAGAGGTCTTGCTCACCTTGGCACGCAGCGGCCGCCAGTGAGGTCGGGGGAGGGTGAACACCTGTGAGGCAGGAGCGGGAACACGTGAGGGGAGGGACCACGGGGGCACAAGCGGCGGGGACAGGCAATGCAAAACAGGAAAAATAAACAGTAAAAGACCGAAAAAAAGGCAAAAAGGAAAAACAGGCAACAGGCAAAACAGAAAGAGGAAGAGAGGCAAAACAGAAAAAGGAAGACACACACAGAGCGGGCTAGCAGAAGAGCAGGCTCTTCCACTAGACCACCAGGGATGAGGCACAGGCAGGAGCCTGCGGGTGAAGGAGTGCCTCGAACACCTTACCTGGATCACAGGAGGCGCTGGGGGCAGTGCCTTAATGCTGGAGCTGCGCGAGGGAGGAGCAGTTACCCTGACCAGGAGGTCAGAGGTCTTGCTCACCTTGGCGCGCAGCAGCCGTCATTAAGTAGGGGTCGGGGAGGGTGAGCAGCTGAGAGGCTGGAGCGGGAACACGCAGGGGAGGGGCCTCAGGGGCAGCAGCAGCAGGGACAGCAACACAAAACAGGAAAAACAAACAGTAAAAGACCGAAAAAAAGGCAAAATGGCAAAACAGGCAAAACAGGAGAGAGAGGCAAAACAGAAAGAGGAAGAGAGGCAAAACAGAAAGAGGAAGAAACACACAGAGCGGGCGAGCAGAGGAGCAGGCTCTTCCACTAGACCACCAAGAATGAGGTACAGGCAGGAGCCTGCGGGTGGAGGAGGGCCTCGAACACCTTACCTGGATCACAGAAGGCACTGGGCGCAGTGCCTTAACGGTGGAGCTGCGCGAGGGGGGAGCAGTTACCCTGACCAGGAGGTCAGAGGATAGCATCGTAAATCTGAACTCCAATGTACGCACCTTCCCTAATGTTTTTTACATTGGAGTTAGAATAGTAAATATTACCATCCATCTAGCCACTGTCTCTAATGTTTTTTGGACTGTAGCTAGAATACTATATTTGCCTACTCCTCCAGCCCAATAGATGCACTTTCCTGAGCATTTGTAGAGTGGATTTAGATTATTAACCCCCATCCACACTGTCTCCAAAGTTTGTTAGACTTAAATTAGAATAGTGTACTGCCCCATCCAACCAAGACATATAGGTTCCCAATGTTTGTTAGACTAGAGTTAAAATAGTAGGTCTAACTCAGTCTAGTGTATGTACTTTTTCGTTGTTTGTTGGATTGGAGTTAGAATAGTTTATTGGACCCCCCACCAGACCCCCATGTACGCTTTTCCCCCAAAATCTTTAGGTTGTAATTACAAGAGTAAATATGAATCCCTTCCCACAATGTATGTATTGTTCTGAATATTTGTAGGATTTTATTTACAGTAGTGTATTTAAATAGATTTCATGTGTATATTTAAAAAAATATTTTGGACTGGAATTAAATTACAATTACTTGTTTGTGTTTTGTTTTTCAAACTTTTATTTTTTTTAACTGTTTTAGTATTTGACAAAACATTTTTTTAAAGACATTCTTGATTTTGTCTGCCCCGGGAATTCCTTTTGCCCTTTCATACATGGTGACAAACATAGAGGGTCATTACCTGCTGATAAAGGGCAAACTTGATGGGGTGGATGTCGCCATTGTCAATATGTATAGGCCTAACATTGACGAGGGGACCTTTTACTCAAAGGTGCAGGACGTCCTCTCGCCTGCATTGGACTGTCGTGTTCTGGGGGCAGTGGATTCAAACTTTTTTATTTTTTGTTATGTGTTTTAGTATTTGTCAATTTATTTTTTAAAGACATTCTTTAATGATTTTGTCTGAAATAACAGCAACAAAGATATCAAACACAGCCATCATCAACCATGTCACAGAAAGGGTCAGCCATCACAACATAAGTAAATCTAAACCACAGCATTATACCCAAAGTAGTTTCCTTCATGACCACAGAATGAGTAACCCAGTAAGCCCCTGGACATTCAACAGGGCAAAGCCACATCCCACAAGAACACAGTTAGTCATCAATCGCCACGGTAGAGTCCTCTTCATATGTCAAGGAGTGCCTTTGAGAGCCCCCTGGGTCCATGAAGACGGCTACGAGTTCCGCCCAGATCACCCCCTACCTTTAATCGTGTCTGCACGGCTTCAGCCGTACCTCCTCTGCCACTGCCCATTCAGTCACATCCGTCACCCAGTGCTCCACACTGGGGCCCACCTGACCCATCCAGAGGATTGCCACCCGGCATTTGGCCAGTAGCAGCAACAAATGCAAGAACTTAAACACCATTTTCTGGCCTTTCTGTCTACGGATGTCACCCAACAGGCAAACAGCAGGGTCTGCAATAAAGGGAACCTGCAAAACCACCCTTATTTAGGCCAGAGGAAATTAAGTGTGTCGATATTGATGAAAATGATGTTAATGATTCTAATGGCACACTCGCATACATGAATGAAATCGCATCACTATTGTCAAATTCGCCCATTATTAACTCTCCATCAACCCAGACTCAAAAATACGTGATCAGGCAGACTCTGCAACCTAGGTCTGCAGTAACTGATTGACATGTCACAGGTGGGGTGGCACGTAGCCGGCAGACAAACTCGCAAACAGGAAACTCAGGTCCATCCCCCAGATAAGCATAGCAACACCACAATGGTCCAGGAAAACTGGCCCCAATAAAGCACACATGGCCAGAGGGATGCGTGCATTGTCAAAACACCATAAAGTCAGATGCCATATGGAGTTAGGAACACGCACTCAATCAGGACACAGAACACACAGTACAATCAGTGTTCACACACTACTCATGCTGGACATCTGGACACATTACCCACTGGCCCACATTGAGTCCACGCGAGGTCGAGGCCCACCTGCATTTGTTATGAGGGACCTTTTATTTACAGCTCCACAGACAAGGTCCGCATTCTTTTACCAAACAACGATCGCCGGATTGATGGTTTTGGGAGGGTGGGCAGAAGGCCTTCCCTCCCGGAATTTTTGGGGCAGGTGGTAGGGTCTTATATAAGGTTTTGAAGGAAGGATACCAGTGGCAGGGGCCATTTTTATTGGGTACACCCCAATTGACAATGGTCAGGAAAGTTGTTCTCAAAAAGGTTTCCTTTAGGTGTATTATATTGGTAGAATGGAGATCCCTGACGGTGTAAAGTAGGCCCTGCTTGTGCTGCAGCAGGCTGGCAGGGTCGACCTGCTGTCAAAGGGCGCGTTTGGCAGGTGTGGTGGCGGCCTTTATAGCCTGTGCGTCACCCTCCCATAAGGTGCAGACAGGTTGGGTAAGTGTGGGAAGGGGTGGGCAAGCCAACGCTCTGCACCGTGCGGTGAGGGAGGTGCAGCCAGCAAACCGCTCTGCGGCGAGCCCGCCGCCTTCCGCGCTGCAGGGGCTGCGTTGACAGTGGTGTCAGTGGGAAGAGGTAAGGGCCGTGGTATCCGCGCTGCTGCCAAGTCATCTGTCAGCAGAGGTAGCAGGGGACGCATGGCACAAGGCGGCAGGCATCCCAAATTCCCAGCCTTACCGTTTGTGCCAGGGGCTGAGGGGGAGCCTATCGTGCAGAGGTAGCTGGCCCGGGCCTTGGTGTTGCAGCTCCCCCAGGCCTGATGCGAGCGTGAGGCCAGAGGGTGCGGTGACATCTCTGGCTCACACAGGGGCAGCACTGGATGATGCGGTGAGTGACAGGGCCGTGCAGCTTCAGGGTGTGCCACTGGACCTGTTGAGTCAATGCAGGCAGGCCCTGCAAGAAAGGGAATACGGAGCAGGAGGTGCAGCGAGGCAGGTTTCTGAGCCGGTGTCTACCTCCACCAGGATGGACATTGCTGCTCAAGGGAATTATATAAGGGCTAGAGACTCTGCCCTGGTGGATAGGGGGAATGGTTTTGGATCGGGCAGAGAGCAGAGACCAGGGCAGGAGGACCACAAGGTTTTTCCTGCAGGAAGAGGGGTGGCGCTGGGGGTAGGGGGCAGGGGGCAGGCAATTACTCACATTGAGAGATGAGCATGAGGTCTATGGGCCCGGGGAGCAGAGACATTCTGGGTATGATATGGACGGGTTCTTAGTTCCTGCCCCGCCTCCATTCATGGTGTGGTTAGGAAGTGAGGCCTTTCAGGATGGGGGTCCAAGCAGGTGGGTGTGGTGTCACATGACTCCCCCTGGGTTTCTTAGGCTGGCAGGGTGGGGCCGGTTTAGTGCCAGCCAGGGGTTTGAGGCAGGTGCAACGGAGGTGGTGCCTTCTTGACAGCCGGAAGGGTCTGGTGCAGCATGTCCAAAGACAGAGCGCGTGTCCATGCGGCTGGCTTTGGGATGGCCATGGACGAAACATGGGACAGGCAGCGGCAGGAATATGTGTCTGCCTTGCAGGATTACGACCCTTCACAAGATTTATTTGAAAAACAATTTGGTGATGGCTGGGTTGGGGACGGTGAGGTGCCGGGCACAAGTACGGAGTGTGGTGGTGGGCTCAGAGAGATTGAGTGGGAGTTGGATTATGATCAGGAGGAGTTGGAGGAAGGAGAGATTGTGGATGATGGGGATTTTGGGGATGATGGTGGTCGTTAGAGTGAATGGTGGGCGGCACCTCCAGCAAGTCAAAGGGGACGGAGTGTGACTAATCGGAAGAGCAGTTTTGGTGTTTTGCAGGAGTTGGTGCCAAGAACAGAGTCTAGTCAAATGGGGAAAGCCACGGCAGCAGGACGAGCGGCTTTGACGTGGGCCCTGATTCTGAATCCAGGTAAGGAGGGTTGCAAAGGCATAGTTGGGGGGTTTGTGGACATGGGAGTACAGGCAACCGAGACTGAGGCACAAGTGCAGGATCAAGGGATGGGTATGGATGCAGTGGGGGAGAAATAGGTGGGGTAAGAAGAGTTGCTTAAAAAGTCACAGGCCACTGAGACGATGGCGGGTGGGGAGGGGGGTGGAGAGAAAGGAGAGTAAGGAGGTGAAGAAAAAGAAGATTCCATTTATGGGGATTACAAAGGCCCTAGGGGAGCATTTGATTGCTGTCACTAAGGAGCGAATTTGGAAGAGGGAGTATGTGGAACTCTTTAAGTTACTGCATCGAGAGATAAGGGTGATAGAGGGTTAAAAGGAGAAAGAACATGAGCTTTTCCTTAGGCCCAGGGTGCCGGTCAACATAGAGAATTGGACAGTGGCATTTCTTATCTACGCAAGTGTTTACTGCGAAAAGTACCCAGAGAGGTGTGTTGCGTTGTTTATTTATATTGATGTGGTGCGGAAGGCAAAGGGGACTTTCGAGGGTTAGGCGTGGTTGTGTTATGACGAGGAATTCCGGACTCGACTTGCGGAGGAAGAAGACGGTATGTGGGGTCAGCTAGATTAAGAGTTATTTTTGAAGACTATGATGCCGGAGTGGCCAGCCCCATCGACTTATACAGGCAGGGATGGGTATGGCAGGACGAGGACAACCAGGGACTGTGGGTGCATGCTGGTCCTTTAACAGAGGCAATGTTTGCGGGAGAACTGCAAGTACCGGCAAAGGGTGCCTGAATTGTGGCGGAAAACACATGCTTACCCAGTGTGGTACTCAAGGGGGGGTTACTGGGCAACAAGCGGGCTCTGGGGGACAATGGACGGGTTACAGTGACCGGGGGAGGGGAGAAGAGATCAGAATCCCATGGGAAAAGGTATGTACGCCAGTTAAGGCGGACCGTTTGCAACACTGGTTTGCTATAGTAGGGTCAAAATTTGAAAAGGATTTGTTGTTACTAGGTTTCCAGTTTGTTTTTTGCCTATGCTACAAGGGCCCCAGGGTGAGGCAGTGGGCAGAGAATTTGAGATCTGTGAGAGGACAGGAAGAGTTGATTTGAAAGCAGTTGTTGAAGAGGTGAACGAAGGGAGGATGGAAGGGCTGTTTCCAGAATGGCCGCTAGAAAATCTGCAGCTTTTACCTATTGGGGTGGTGGCGAAGAAAGAGCCAGGTGAGTTTCGGCTTATCCACCACCTTTCGTGGTCAGAAGAGCTGTCTGTCAACGGCTTTATCTCTGAGGTGTGCTGTAAGGTGCATTATGCATCGGTTGAAATGTCGGTGCAGCTCATCAATAAGGTCGGTAAGGGCGCCATGATGGCAAAATACAGCGTCAAATTGGCTTTTTGTTTGCTGTCGGTTCACCCGGTGGATCATCAGTTGATGGTCATTCAGTTTGGGGGGCAGTTTTTTGTGGACAAGGCTTTGCCCATGGGTTGTTCGGTTTCTTGTTCATTGTTTGACGCTTTCTGTTACCTTTTGCAGAAGATTTTTACGCATGTGGCAGGGAAAGAAGTTATGCACCATTACTTGGGTGATTTTTTTTCATTGTGGGTGGTCCACGTTCAGGAGAGTGTCAGGGGAGTTTGACGTGGTTTCAAGGTTTGATGCAGGATTTAAGCGTTCCCATTGGTGCCAGAGAAGACAGTGGGGCCAGTCCAAATCCTTACATTGTTGGGAATTGAGTTAGATTCACAAAGGATGGAGATTTGATTGCCTGAGGAGAAGAGACGGCGCTGTTTGGAGCTTTGGACGCAATTTTGGTCAGAGCGAAGGTGCAGGTGAAGGACATACAGATTTTGTTAGGGCACCTGAACTTTGCATGTAGGGCAGTTAGGGCACTTTTTGTAGGATGTTGGGTTGGGCATTAATGGGGACCTCTATCTCACCACAGAGTGCGACTAAAGGAAGGGGTGAGAGAGGATTTGAAGATTTGGCACCAGTTTTTGAATGAATGCAATAGGATTCAAATGCCAGGAGTTGGGGAACAGATGGAGAGGTCAATCAAGATGTTTTCTGACACAGATGGCAGTAACGTCAGTGGCCTTTTCTGGCAGGGGCGGTGCTATGTACTGGCTTGGCCGGTGGCCTGGAAGCGGGGGGGGGAACAACATTGCCTTCCTGGAATTTTTCCCTCTGGTGGTGGCTGTATGTTTGTGTGGGCGACACTTTGCGAACAAAACAGTGCTGTTCAATGTTGAAAACATGTTGGTGGTAAACATGGTCAACCGCCAGTCTGCACGGGAACCCAAGGTGTGGCAGTTGTTGAGAGTTTTTGTGCTGGAGTGTTTGCGTGCCAATGTTACTTATAGGGAGCAACACATTCCGGGAGTACACAACGAAATTGCTGATGCTCTTTCTTGCTTTTAGTGGTCGAGGTTCTGTGAGTTGGCTCCAGTGGCGGACGAGATGAACAATGCAATGCCAGCTCACTTGTGGGAGGTAGGTGAGAGCATGTGATGCTGCTGATCCTTGGCTTGTTACCAGGATCTACACGTACGGCATATGGGCTGGCGTGGCATGAGTTCCTGCAGTCGGGGGCAGTGCGACACAGAAGTATGGACTGAGGTCAAGCTCGTCGGAATGATGTGGTAAATTTTATCATATCCTTGATTGAAAAGAGTCTGTCGGTGGTTGCGATAGCCAGTAAGTTGGCAGGTGTTGCCTTTTTCGGGAAGCGGAGGTAGGGCTATGGGCCTTCTGCGGGGGAGATGAGGAAGTGCATTTTGCAGGGGTGGTCAAGGGAGAGAGGGACTGGGGAGAGGTTGAGGTGTCCCATCACACTGCGTATTTTAAAACAAGTGGTGGCCACTCTTCTGAAGGTGTGTCAAAATGAATGGGAGACGCTCCGTTTTACAGTCATCATGGTGTGGTTGTTTTTTGGGGGCATTTTGGGTTGTAGAGGTAGTTGGGTCTTCATCATGCAAGGGGATCCGCTGGCACAATGTCAGGATGCTTGAAGGGGTTGTTCAGGTGTGGATTCCAAAATTCCAAAATCTAGGACAATCCGGAGGGGGTGTGTGTGTCATTGCGATGTGATGATTTGCCGACATGCTTGGTGGGTTGCTTTGAGGTTTGGATCTGTGGGCACTCTCTTGTGAAGTGGGCAGCGAGGCATGCCAAGTCCAGGCGGGGAGGAAGACAGCTGGGAGTGCCTGATACGGTAGTGCAGTTAAGATGGTTTGGCAGAGGAGGTATGCGATGGCACGAGCTGTTACCAAAATTGAATGCATTGATAAAGGGCTCCTGTTACTGATGCACCTAGGAGATAATGACTTAGTGCAATTTAAAGGACTGGAGCAAGGACAGGCTGTCAAACAAGACTTGTTGGAAATTAAAGCAGCATGGTCAGGCACAACGGTGGTATTTACTGAATTCCTGCCAAGGAGAGTATGGAGGGGGGGGCAAAAAACAAGGGGCCATCGACAGGGCACAGCGCAAAGGAAACAGAGAGATTCGAAGATTTTGCAGAGTGGAGGGGTTTGTCTTCCTGGAGCATAGGGATATCAAGTACGAGGCAGTGGAATTTTTTCGAGATGATGGGGTTCACTTATCGGTTTATGGGGTAGAATTGTATTTGATGCAAGTTCAAAATGTGCTAGTGGAAATGCTGCATTTGTCAGTGGGGATGGAGCAGGTTCCTAGGTTTGGTGGGTACAGAAAAACTCGAGGTTTTTCTGGTAGGGGTTCGTACATAAGTTTAAAGGTTTATTAAAGAAAACATTGGTCATGTTGAGACCTAGTTGAACTTTGGGGTTGAGGGGCAGAGGATTTTATTAATGGAATGAGAGGATAACTGTAATATGCACGACGGATTGATGCAGGATTTATGAGTGATGAGGGGTGATTGGATTTTAGTGGGTTTGGTTTGGAAGGGTTGCTTAGGGGAGGGGGGAGGGTTTTTTGGATAGTTAATTATATGTATTAGTGAGGGCCATGTTCATGATTAGTATGTATGGCGTAGAGCCACGTTTTGGTGTATTGCCGCTGTGCATTTGTTTCAAAATCGGCCTTTTACACACCATCATTCTTGGATACACCATTTTGCCCGGAGATGGTTTTAGGAGGGTGGGCCGAAGGTCCTACCCTCCCGGAATTTTCAGGCAAGTGGTAGAGTCCAAGGGAGATGAGCAATTTGATTGGCCCAGGAGGTGCAGGGGCGGGTCTTACATAGGGATTTAAAGGAAGGATACTAGTGGTAGGGGCCATTTTTAGTGGGTACACCCCAGTTAGCAAGGGTCAGGAAAGTTGCTCCCCACCCACCCTCCCTAATATTTTGCTTTAATGAGTTTGGTGCACAGGGTGTAGGAAGTATTTTGGTTGTCGCTGAGATAAGCAAGTGCCTGGCGGTTCGCACACAAGTTTAAAGGTTTAATAAAGAAAACATTGTTCATGTTAAGTTCTAGTTGAACTTTGGGGGGTTGATTTTATGAATGGAATGAGAGGAGAACAGCGGTATGCACGACAGATGGATGCGGGGATTTGTGAGTGATGAGGGTTAATTGGATTTTGGTAAGTTTGGTTTGCAAAGGTTGCTTAGGGGAGAGGGGTGGTTTTGGACAGTTAGTTATTGGTATTAGTGTGGCCCATGTTTTATGTTATGTTATGTTAGGATGTCTTGTAAAGCATGCAGCTGCCCCAGCAAAGTATGTATGGCATAGAGCCTGGTTTTGGGGTATTGCCAGGCTATGCACCTGTTTTAAAAGCAGCCTTTTACACACCATCATGTAGTCAGTCATTCTTGGATTCAACATCCTGCCGGAGTACTTTTATGGCACCCAAAGTAGTATAAAAATCGCTCTGATTGATTGTACTTTGAGACAGTCCTCAAACCCCTTTCTGTAAGCTGTACTCTCGGCCAAAGTGTTTAATTAAACCAACTGTTCCTGTTTTGCCAAACGTCTCTTGTCTTTTGTTTTTTCAAGGTAAATTCATATTGAAGCAAAAAGTGATATGCCCAGAAAGATGTTGAGCCGGCTTCGGTTACCCAAATTTGAAGTCGGCAGCTCTCTTTTCTGACAAAGCTTTAGGAAATAAACGTACAAGAAAGACTGTGTGGCATACGGTTAGACATTACTGAACATAATCTTTATTGCATGGTGCTGGACACGCTAAATCAACTGTCTTCGCTTCCATCACAAACAAGGTTAAAATAATGTAAACCTGTTAACGATCAACGTTTATGTGGGATCTGAATTTCAGCAAGCACACTCTTTTTGATCTACACTGAGAGAATTTGCGTGGCAAATTAAACCATGCAAATACTGGGCCTACGCCGATTCGAGTTGGGGTTATGCAGGGTAGACAACGTTTTAAAAGGGATTTGCATGCAAGGATTGAATGTTCTCATTTTGCCTTAGTGCCGTGTAAATGCAAATCTTATCGTTGCCTGGTTTACACACACCACTTCATGCAGTTACAGGCCTGTGGGCATGCGGTTAACAATCTGTTTTGGTTTTCGTTAAGTGCCAAGCCAAAAAGCAGGCGGGTGTGCCCTTGTTGGTGAACCACAAAAGAAGACGAAATGCAGCGCTGGGAGGTTTAAGGATAAACTTGTGGCAAAGGTGCAGGTATTTCCGTAAACTTTACAATTGATAACCATCACACCTGGTATTAAGTACCTGCGAGAAAACGAAATGCCAAAGAGTTTTCCTCATTTTACGACTGCGGTATACACCCTCGGCATGCGCACACTGTAAAAATCTTAATGCGCCTGAATTTCTTCTCTTTCAGTGCTTTAGATATCGTTCCTAAACATATATAACAGAACTTAGAGGGGCCGAATCCTACCATGCATCGTACATAGTGGTGTGAGCCATGTTTATTTGAAACTAAGCACACAAAATAGCAAGTTAAACAAGATAGCAACATAAAATGGTAAAGAGTACGGAAAGAACACAATAACGTCAAAAAGGTGGAATTGAATTTAAAAAATCTATTTAGTCAAGTTCACCCAGAATTACATATTTAGGCTCCAAGCACTCGTATTCGTTCAAAATTATGGCATGTTTAACACCTACTACTCCTCTTATGGCACTCACTCGCGTTGCCGATGGGGCGTAAACTACTCTCTGGCAGGCGAAAGTGAGTGATTTGGCAAGTATAGAGCTTAGAAGTAGCTGTGCACTTTCCATTCAGAGCCAGGCTTTGTAAAATATCCTCATACAGAACCAGTGCAAGATTGGGCAAGTTCAAATTATTAGTAACATCCTTCTTTGATTGGACAGCAAAACGTAATCTAGGGAGAAGGTTCCTTCGTATTTGTAGTTCAGGCATGTTCTAGCAGGACCTCGTTTACACAAGACATCAGTCATACAGGGTGAAAACTATGGGGTCCCGCAGGGGCGAAATTAAGAAATAATGATTTCAGAATTTCTCAGGCAGCTGTAGGAAATATAGTTTGGATCAAACAGCAGTACCCAGAGTCATGAGTGGATCTATATATTTTCGCATTTACCTGCATCTATTGTTGCATGCTTACAGTTCGTTCAGTTCTTTATCCTATGTCAACATTTGAATTGCGAATGAGGTTCTTGTTGTCTTTCTGTGTTACGTTTGATGCTGGGGGGTGAAATTACTTCTAAGCTGAGCATAAAAACCACAAAACATGATGAAATGAAGCATATCTTGTGTCGACACTCTGCAGCCACAAGGTCCTAAACTGATTCCCTAATTCCATCCCTTTGGAAATGTCAACAGCCAGTGAAGTTGATTCAACTCGAACTGTGTCAGCAGAAAACGATATTGTTAGACCCAGCGGTTTCTGGCTGGCTGGAACGCATCGAAGTCAGACAGAATCCATCGTCCTAGATAGGGTGAGTACAATACACTTGTCTCATAACCTGTGCTCATCCTTGGGTAGCTTGGCACAGAGCAGTCAGGCTTATCCTCGGGGTCAAAGTGTAAAGTATTGCCACAACACTGCCCTCGCATCGAAGTGTAAAGTATTGGCACAACACTACCCTCACAACACACTGAGGGGCATATTCTCAAGGAGCTATCGCCGAGTTAACGGCACTTTATCGCAGCCAAAGTCGAGATAAATGTATCGCAACATTCACAAGCTGGTGCTAACAGCCGATAACACCAGTTTACCTGCGAAAGGATCCTCAAAAAACATCGCCACAGATGACCCCTGCAACTATCGCTAATGAGATGCAGAGTAGGCGTTCCCGAGCAAAAATCCGCGACAACACCACACCTCAACATTCTCAACGACCAGCCCGATCAGCGAAAAGACCACAAAACAGGCGATAAGGCGCATTAGCAGCAGGAATCTAACACCTGCTCTGACCTGGTGCAAAGTCGGACCACAGCCTGCACCACAAAATGGAGCCCAGCCCAGAGCCACACCTGAAGGGCAACAAATGCCATGGAGCCACTGATCATGCAGCTCGGAGCCCCAACAGGGCCACAACACCCAACACCCCCCCACCCCCCGGACACCCACCGCCCCCCCCCGGACCAACACTGAGGCAGCGCAGACAAAGACAGCGACCCTCCCAAAATGCACCAACCCCACAGACCCAACACCAGAGAATGTCATTGCCCACTACATCCCCAAAGGGACAACCCTCCTCCGCATCCTGACCACCATAGCCCACAGGCTGACGGTACCAACACAGCGGACAACCAACATCCCACCGCATGCAAAGCTGCTGCTGGCCGTGCTGCACGTGTTGGCCTCTGGTACCCTCCAACCAACCTCCGCCTGAGACGGAGGAGCCACACAGCCTGGCCAATCCAAGTCCCCCACAACGGTCATGGATGACACCATCAGCTTGGTACCCCACTATCCATACCTCACACACACTGCGCAGGAACAGCCGGAGACCAAGCAAGGCGTGTACGCCACAGCTGGCTTTCCGCACGTGTCAGGGGGCAAGTGACTGCACACATGTCCTACTAGTAGGCCCTGGCGACACTGCACACAATAAGCGCAACAGAAAGCGCACGGATCCCACCAATGTGCAGGCAATAGTGGACCACCGTGGACTCTCCGCCAACGACGTCGCCAACCGCCCAGGCAGTGTGCATGATACCTGCACCTCCCGATAGTCCATCATCAACCTGCGCCACCAGGATGGCACCCACGGAAATGCACTGCTCGTTGGCCAATACCAAATGCACACACCACACACCTCAACTCCACAATCATGCAATACACAACACAGGAAATGCACACGTCACAAGCTCACATACAACATGCACACCCACCAGACACGACAGCACAACTCACTGTGGGAACCTGGCCCAGCCATGTACATGAGCCATCTACGGCATGGCACCTCGGACACACAATAGCAGAATGTCGGAAGAGGTGGGGACCAGGCATGTGCGAAGGAGGCAAGGGACTGATGAATGAGAATGTACACAATGCCAAGTGTGGCATGGATGTGCTGGCCAGACTGCAGTATGCAGACCACACACATATCCATATCGACACACACCACTGGTGTTCGGAGTGTAGTGGACAGTGGACACAACCATGTCACCCCAGCCGTTGGGGAAGTCGCGGAAATGTAGCTTGTGACGTCCCCCCCGTAAGCGTGAGCGGAGTGGGCTGGCCCGGCGTACGCCAGGCCAGCGTAGGGGTGTGAATAAAAGGCACGTAACCCTAGGCGTGGTCCTCTTCCGGAATGCCCAACTTCTCTGCCAGGGCGGCGCCCCTCACCCCGCCACAAGGCCGACACCGTGAGCGGTGTTGCCAGCGATCCTGTGCGCCTGCTGCACCCCCGAACGCTGGTCCCCGAATCAGTCCTGCCCGCCCCTGCACACCCAGGCCTCAATGCCCACCTTCCGACACCGGCGTGTGTCGATGAGGGCCCACCACATGCCGGTGCAATCTCCAAGCCCGAGGCCTGCGACTTTGGCAGCCTCCTCAGACCATCACGGCCTCCGCAACACAGGCCCGAAGTATTCCTTTCACGTTGACGTACTCCACCGGCATGCACAGCGGACAAGTAGGTCACACATTTGGAACTGAGTCTTGATTACACCATGGCAGAGCACATAAATCATGGCTGAGTGTATGTCACTATACACCCTTCGATGTGGTGCCAACAGGTCTTAGTGTTACATCACAGCCGCAAGATTCTGTGGCCCACGCGGACTACTGCTCTCGGCCTACGCTGCGCTCGAGTAGGTCACAGAATTGGAACTGAACATCGATTATTCAAAGGCAGAGTACGAATCATTGCACGCAAGGAGAGGCATAAGAGGATGACGCGTTGCATTTGGGAGGAAAAAGGATCATCATTACGGAGGTGATCGAACACTACCGACAACTGCCCTGATGTCACTAATGCATCGCGAGCCTACGACACGTGGCTGTGGACCACTGCTGACCGCTGCCTCCGGCCTACACTGCGGTCCAGTAGGTCACAGAGTCTTGAATCGTCAATGCCGGAGTTCATATCAGTGTACCGGCATCATCCTAGACTGCATCCCCCCCACAGCCCCGGTGCCACTAAGTCTGTTCCCCGACATTCATGGACACTCTCTGGTCGTACATTGGTGGCGTTTGAGTCTATGGACTAGGGTGTAGTTTTCATCCTCATGCAGCTGATACCGAATTGGTGGTGGCAACGAGGCAGTCGCTTTCCACTCCTCCATTTGCTGCTTCTGGATAGCTTCTGCCCTCTGCATCATGCCCTGGAAGAACACCTTCCACTGTCCCCCGAAACACTCTGCGACATTCACCTCCGACATCGACGAGGACCCGCTCAGTCTGCGTGGCCCTACCTCATTGGACCGCAAGTCACCGTCCCGTGGCGGTGTGCCTGTGCCTGCCGATGTGCACCCGGGGCCATTAACTCTGTGCAGCTCAAGTCCGGGACCCTGTCTGAATGAATATTGGATGACCTCTGTGACGGTGGTCCATGAGGTCATCGATGCCATGTGCATGTGGCCCTGCGCTGTCCGCTGCCTCCGGCCTCAACTGTGGACCACCAGGGCTCACACATCAAATCTGACCGGCCCGGACGTCGCATCACCGCAGGAGGCACACGCCACTATCGCCAGGGCCAACTCCAACCACCATCTGCCAGAGTCGAGACAGTGGTACTGGCAGACTGACGGAGTTGCTCAGACCTGTCGTGGATGCCATCATCTGCCTGATCCCCTGCTCAGCACTCCAGGTGCCACTGACTCAGTGCACCGCAACCAATGGACCGTTACTGATTGAGTTTTGTGATGTGGAGATGTTGCGCAGCAATGTCACCTCAGGCAGTGTGGGAGACCTGGGACGTTGATGAGGAAGTAGCTGCAGGTCTAACACACCCCACTGCATCTGCATCTGGAATATCCCGACTGGACACAATCCAAGTTATTTTCATCACATGAGCGCGCACAGCTCTAGTGCCCCAACCTCAGTGCACTGCAACTCACAGTCACTTCTGTTTGTATGTTGGGTGACCTCTGTACTTGCTCCGGCTCCCTCCATGTTGCTCAGCAGTTGCGTCTGTTATGCATGTGTTTTCTGTTTCCATTGCACTGGTGTCCACTGTTCAACTTGTTGCCAGCACCGAGCACTCCGTGCGGGCTGGCTTATGCTCACCCCACACACATCCAGCACAGGCGTCACTGTACATGTGGCCCTGCCAATAAAGGGGCCGGGCGCAGGTGCCCGTAGCCAGTTCAACATAATATCTGTGTGTGTCTCTATGGCAGTGTGGGTCTCCTTTGTGGTGTGTAGGTGGTCCCTGAAGGGTAATTGACACCCACGTATGTGATCTAGTTCGCCTTCCATGGGTTCGGACCACACCCGCACAAGTTCGCCCACCTCCTTTTGGCGTTCTGATACCTGGCATTGGGGTGCCATGTGTGGGTCGGTGAAGTGTTGTGTGCCAGCCGTGCTTGCGTGTGCTTCATGCTGTGTGGTCTGTTGCAGGGGCTGGGTTCTCCTCTATGTGGCTTGTCTGCCCTGGTCTTGGTGGTGGGTTGCGTGGGATGTCCATGGGCTGTTGTAGGGCATCGGTGTCGAAGGTGTGTTGGTCGTGTCCTGCATCACTGATGGGTTGTCTGGTCTGACCTGCTGGAGGTGTTGTTTGTCCCTCTGCAATGTGTGGGGGAGATGCATGTTGACATTCTGTTGACATTTATGTTGGCGCATTGTTCTTGTAGACATGCAGACTGTGTGACAATGTACATTGTGACTGTTTGAGCGGTGCTGGCAATTTGAGGGGGGACAGTGGACATTTGAACTACATGACTGTTGTGAGGTTATACCCGTACATATGCATCTCACAGTTCCCTGCTCTGTCAGATGTGATTGGCCTGTTTCTGCGCATGGGCGGACCCAGTTGTGTCCCCTGTTCTGCAGTGTCGGTGTTGCACTTTGTGCCACATTGTCATGGGATGTGCTGTGATTGCCATTTGTGTGAGCTGCAGTGTGCCACGGGGATGGGGGACATGATCCTGGGTTATTGTGGGTGTGCAGTGTGCTACACGTCGTTGTGCATGTGTTCCATTGTGCACATCTCCTCCCGTACTCCCAGGACCTGTTCGTTACTCACCCTGTTGTTGTTGTGCCAGGTCCTCTCGAGCTGTGTCGTACTCCCACCTCCTTGCTCCGTCTCCACACTGATGGCTGGCCTCCATTTCCTCCAGCTCCTCCTGTGGCGCAGGACTCCCACCTCCTGTCGCCGTAGCTGGCTTCCTGTTGGCAGCGGCTTTGGGCCTGGTTTAGGTTTTCACATCATGCCAGCGCCTCTTGGCCTCCTCCATTGGCCTCCTCGGCACTCCGGCTGCATTCAAGGTGGTTTGAATGTGGGTCAGTTGCTGGTAGTGTTCTGTCACATCCGTGACGCTGGTCTTGTTTTCCTACGGACTGCACCCCGTCTTCCTCTCCCTCTTCTCCTTGGCCTTCCCCGACCCCGTTGGTCCTTGCTGGTGGTCTGTGGGGCTTGTGGGGTTCGCGTTGGCCTCTGCGCTGGGTCAGGGTCAGGGTGCATCCATGTTACTACGCACTTTGGATTGTTTCTGGTGTGTTGTTTTTGTTGCTTCTATGGTGCATTATCCCGCCAGACGCGTGGGATTTACAGGCCTGCCGCTGGTTTTCGCTGCTTTTTGTATTGCGCTTGGCCTCATCGCAGCTTTTTTTGCATTTGTGTTTTGCATTTTTGAGGTGTGGCGTTGATTTTAACGCGGACAGTTGTCGGGTTATCTGGGGACTATCGCATGATACCGCCGTGTTGTGAATACTTGGTTAACACGGTGTAAATTTCCCGCGATGGATTGCGATGTTGAAGGTTGCGTTAAGTAACTTTTTCGATGGTTATCACATGTTCTTGAGAATATGCCCCTGAGTACACTACAAAAAGACTCCACACCATATGTATAAAACACTGGTCTTTGTATTACACACACATTGAAATCAAAATGAAATACACATTGGATATATACTTTACAGTTATATGCAAATATCGAACTCTCCCATTAGCAGCAGACGGCATGAACATATATTTAGTAGTCATATCTATTCACTTGACCCTTTATCCCTTCAGCCTCATAAGCAACATAAACCCATGTGCGTACTTCCCCGAGGTGTTCACGATCATAACAATCCCTCCCACATCAAAAGTGACAAAAAACATATATGCAGGCTGTTTAGAGGTATTCCACTTTCCCTCTAACACATTGGCATGAAACACGACATTCCCAATATTGCATACACCGTACAGTTGTAATGGTCAAGAAATCACAGGTTTTGACTACGCTTCGTGACCCAATCCCTTGGCCACTCAAACTACACCAGTCAACGATACACTGTTCACCCACTGGTGGCACTTTGATTAGATTGTCAGGAACACCTAAGGCGGAAGGAAACAGTTGCTTGGTTTGTCTCGCCAGATTAGACCTTCAGGCACCCAGCGGGATCTTCATGAGTGTGGGATCACTATCCACCCCATAGGCAAAAGACTGTGACACCGGAAGCTGGCACGCTTCCAAATTGAAGAAATGTTTCCCCTCAAGCAAAGGTGCGAGCTGCAGTTGCTTCAGGCAAGGAGGTCCTTTCTGGCCTTGGGATCTCGTGGACAGGAGGCCAGCCGCAGGCCCTTGGAGAGTGCTTTGGGATCTGGGGCACAAGAGATGGCAATTAGTTGCAGGCCAGCAACATTCGGGCAAACTCCAACAAGTGATAGTCTCCTTCCTGGAGCACGACAAGCCCCAGGCCACCACAAGTCTGTGGATAATCCAGTTGCAGTCGCTCCTGCCCCAATGGTTCTTCTTGTCGATGTCCCAGCTTTG
This sequence comes from Calotriton arnoldi, assembly GCA_963921515.1. Classification (NCBI taxonomy): domain Eukaryota; kingdom Metazoa; phylum Chordata; class Amphibia; order Caudata; family Salamandridae; genus Calotriton; species Calotriton arnoldi. The sequence continues at coordinate 1,217,978 of CAWUFW010001883.1, forward strand.
AACTAGCGTAGTATGGTTCCAGTCCCAAAAGCGTCTCTAACTCCTGAGGTCAGAGCCCCAGTAGTTATACCCACAATGGCCTTTAAAGATGAGATCAGTTCAAAAGGACACCTTTGAAATGCACCGGCCCTCTCTAAATTTTGTCCTGTCTGCCATCCTACCCTGGGAGGCTTGATCGATATCTTTAGTGGGGCCAAGACCCTGCCCCTTGGGATGCAGGTGTCAATTCCACCCAGCGTATCCGTCCCAGGAAGGCCCCTCAAAGGTTTGCAGTTTCCCTTGAGCCCCTAGTTTATGGCCTTCAATCAGGAATGCACAGATGTAGCTGTCCCCCCACCACTCAGATGTGGATTGGAGACAGGCAGACAGGCACACAGAGCCATGAGCACAGAAATGCCCACTTTCCCAAAGTGACATTTCCACATTAGTAATGTCAAATCCACTCGAACGACCGGAGAGGATTTGCCATTACTAACTCATCGAAATCAAACACTATACTGCTACTCTTCTGCACGTAGGAAATACTGATCAATAGCCTTTCCACTGGTCCCCCATGTTAATCAATGCGAGAAGCAGGCCCCACTGTACCGAACACTCCATCCGGTGCCTTCACTACCAGTGCCGGGTAGCGCATCCGCGCCCTGCCTCTTCTCGAAACAGCACCCGGCCCCAGGGAGTACTCCGATGTAGCGAGAGACATCCAGAGCCTTGGCACGTAGCTTTTTAATTGCAAAGCCGAGTAACAGTAACCTGCACACACAGGCCCCGACAGGGCAAACCTGTGGCACATTTGAAGAGCTACCTGACTGGGTGGCACAGCCAGTGCTACAGGCTCATGGAGGAGCATTTGAGTTACATGCCCTAGGTATATGTCTTCCCCCTAGACAAGGGACCTACAGCTAACTCAAATCAGCCAATCATGTATACATCAATCAGCAGTATGTATAAGACAAGCACAGTGCTTTGGCACTGAATAGCAGTGTCAAAAACGCTCAAAGTCATAAGGCTACCACATAGATCGGTGGAAAACCAGGAGGGACAAAAGCACAAAGTTGAGGGAAAGCACCCTAGAAAGAGCCATTTCCAAAAGATAGGTAATATCAATTACAGAGGAGAGATAAGGTTTTATCACATAAGCAGTTTTTAACATATCGAATGGAAGGTTTCAGTATTTTCTGGTCTTTTCTATTGGCCTGACGCAAGGATAAAAAACTGTCCAAGTTCAATTTAAATCTATTTTCCTAATCAGCGCAGGGCTATCAAACAAATCATTATGGTACAGAGAAGAAAAGGAATATTTGAGATATTTTAAACAATGGGTTTTCTGTACATTATCAAGGGATACACAATCCCACTAAATCTCAAGATAACATTTTGTCTCAGACCTTGTTCAGACTAGGATCCATTTTAAGAGAGGTTGAAGAGCAAGCATATCAAATAAATAACTTAGGGGCTCATTACGATGGCGGGCGGACTAGGTCCGCCCGCCACCATAGCGGTGTTTGGGACCACCCGCCAGACATGCGGCAGTCCCACCACTGCTATTAGGATGCGCCCGCCATACTGGCGGGCGCATCCTGGGCCTTTAACATTGCGGGCGCTGCTGCTGGCTGCAGCACCGTCCGCAATGTTAAAGGTGCTTGCACCGCATTACCCTGCACCACGTGGCAGGCACCACGCGGTGCCTGCCACTTGGTGCATGGAAATGCAGGGGGGTACCATGGGTACCCCCCAGTGCAGCGACACCCCCCCCACACACAAGGGGGGCCCGCAACGGGTCCCCAAACTCAATCCCTGCCTGCCTTTCCATGGCAAACACAAGGAGATGATGGACGGCGCGCTGAAACTTTTCAGACACTCACCCCCAGTCACAGATCTGGGTTGAATCCATCATCGTTCTTTAGCTCACTTCGCCACCCCAGTTCAGACACAGCTATATGCAAATCAGTCTTGACCCTGTGCCTCATGGGAACAGTCCAGCCCGAACTGCCAAGCCATGTCTTCCCTGGACCGGAAACAAGCATACTGGGACCGGTATCGGGCTAACAGCTCTCATCAGCCAGGCTAGCTTGAATCCAGTGGCAAAGTGAGCAAGGGAACCACGTCTGGGCATACCCTGCCAACTCAGGGCGCACAAAGCAAACACAAGGAGATGATGGACGGAGCGCTGAAACTTTTCAGACACTCACCCCCAGTCACAGATCTGGGTTGAATCCATCATCGTTCTTTAGCTCACTTTGCCACCCCAGTTCAGACACAGCTATATGCAAATCAGTCTTGACCCTGTGCCTCATGGGAACAGTCCAGCCCGAACTGCCAAGCCATGTCTTCCCTGGACCGGAAACAAGCATCCTGGGACCGGTTTCGGGCTAACAGCCCTCATCAGCCAGGCTAGCTTGAATCCAGTGGCAAAGTGAGCAAGGGACCCAGGTCTGGGCATACCCTGCCAACTCAGGGTGCACAAAGCAAACACAAGGAGATGATGGAGGGAGCTCTGAAACTTTTCAGACACTCACCCCCAGTCACAGATCTGGGTTGAATCCACCATCGTTCTTTAGCTCACTTCGCCACCCCAGTTCAGACACAGCTATATGCAAATCAGTCTTGACCCTGTGCCTCATGGGAACAGTCCAGCCCGAACTGCCAAGCCATGTCTTTCCTGGACTGGAAAGAAGCATCCTGGGACCGGTTTCGGGCTAACAGCCCTCATCAGCCAGGCTAGCATGAATCCAGTGGCAAAGTGAGCAAGGGACCCACGTCTGGGCATACGCTGCCAACTCAGGGCGCACAAAGCAAACACAAGGAGATGATGGACGGAGCGCTGAAACTTTTCAGACACTCACCCCCAGTCACAAATCTGGGTTGTATCCTTCATCGTTCTTTAGCTCACTTTGCCACCCCAGTTCAGACACAGCTATATGCAAATCAGTCTTGACCCTGGGCCTCATGGGAACAGTCCAGCCTGAACTGCCAAGCCATGTCTTCCTGGACCGGAAACAAGCATCCTGGGACCGGTTTCGGACTAACAGCCCTCATCAGCCAGGCTAGCTTGATTCCAGTGGCAAAGTGAGCAAGGGACCCACGTCTGGGCATACCCTGCCAACTCAGGGCACACAAAGCAAACACAAGGAGATGATGGACGGAGCGCTGAAACTTTTCACACACTCACCCCCAGTCACAGATCTAGGTTGAATCCATCATCGTTCTTTAGCTCACTTCGCCACCCCAGTTCAGAGACAGTTATATGCAAATCAGTCTTCACCCTGTGCCTCATGGGAACAGTCCAGCCCGAACTGCCAAGCCATGTCTTCACTGGACCAGAAACAAGCATCCTGGGACCGGTTTCAGGCTAACAGCCCTCATCAGCCAGGCTAGCTTGAATCCGGTGGCAAAGTGAGCTAGGGATCCATGTCTGGGAATACCCTGCCAACTCAGGGCGCACAAAGCAAACACAAGGAGATGATGGACGGAGTGCTGAAACTTTTCAGACACTCACCCCCAGTCACAGATCTGGGATGAATCCTTCATCGTTCTTTAGCTCACTTTGCCACCCCAGTTCAGACACAGCTATATGCAAATCAGTCTTGACCCTGTGCCTCATGGGAACAGTCCAGCCCGAACTGCCAAGCCATGTCTTCCTGGACCGGAAACAAGCATCCTGGGACCGGTTTCGGGCTAACAGCCCTCATCAGCCAGGCTAGCTTGAATCCAGTGGCAAAGTGAGCAAGGGACCCACGTCTGGACATACCCTGCCAACTTAGGGCAAACAAAGCAATCACAAGGAGATGATGGACGGAGCGCTGAAACTTTTCAGACACTCACCCCAGTCACAGATCTGGGTTGAATCCATCATCGTTCTTTAGCTCACTTCGCCACCCCAGTTCAGACACAGCTATATGCAAATCAGTCTTGACCCTGTGCCTCATGCGAACAGTCCAGCCCGAACTGCCAAGCCATGTTTTCCCTGGACCGGAAACAAGCATCCTGGGACCGGTTTCGGGCTAACAGCCCTCATCAGCAAGGCTAGCTTGAATCCAGTGGCAAAGTGAGCAAGGGACCCACGTCTGGGCATACCCTGCCAAATCAGGGCGCACAAAGCAAACACAAGGAGATGATGGACGGAGCGCTGAAACTTTTCAGACACTCACCCCCAGTCACAGATCTGAGTTGAATCCATCATCGTTCTTTAGCTCACTTCGCCACCCCAGTTCAGACACAGCTATATGCAAATCAGTCTTGACCCTGTGCCTCATGGGAACAGTCCAGCCCGAACTGCCAAGCCATGTCTTCCCTGGACCGGAAACAAGCATCCTGGGACCGGTTTCGGGCTAACAGCCCTCATCAGCCAGGCTAGCTTGAATCCAGTGGCAAAGTGAGCAAGGGACCCAGGTCTGGGCATACCCTGCCAACTCAGGGTGCACAAAGCAAACACAAGGAGATGATGGAGGGAGCTCTGAAACTTTTCAGACACTCACCCCCAGTCACAGATCTGGGTTGAATCCACCATCGTTCTTTAGCTCACTTCGCCACCCCAGTTCAGACACAGCTATATGCAAATCAGTCTTGACCCTGTGCCTCATGGGAACAGTCCAGCCCGAACTGCCAAGCCATGTCTTTCCTGGACTGGAAAGAAGCATCCTGGGACCGGTTTCGGGCTAACAGCCCTCATCAGCCAGGCTAGCATGAATCCAGTGGCAAAGTGAGCAAGGGACCCACGTCTGGGCATACGCTGCCAACTCAGGGCGCACAAAGCAAACACAAGGAGATGATGGACGGAGCGCTGAAACTTTTCAGACACTCACCCCCAGTCACAAATCTGGGTTGTATCCTTCATCGTTCTTTAGCTCACTTTGCCACCCCAGTTCAGACACAGCTATATGCAAATCAGTCTTGACCCTGGGCCTCATGGGAACAGTCCAGCCTGAACTGCCAAGCCATGTCTTCCCTGGACCGGAAACAAGCATCCTGGGACCGGTTTCGGACTAACAGCCCTCATCAGCCAGGCTAGCTTGATTCCAGTGGCAAAGTGAGCAAGGGACCCACGTCTGGGCATACCCTGCCAACTCAGGGCACACAAAGCAAACACAAGGAGATGATGGACGGAGCGCTGAAACTTTTCACACACTCACCCCCAGTCACAGATCTAGGTTGAATCCATCATCGTTCTTTAGCTCACTTCGCCACCCCAGTTCAGAGACAGTTATATGCAAATCAGTCTTCACCCTGTGCCTCATGGGAACAGTCCAGCCCGAACTGCCAAGCCATGTCTTCACTGGACCAGAAACAAGCATCCTGGGACCGGTTTCAGGCTAACAGCCCTCATCAGCCAGGCTAGCTTGAATCCGGTGGCAAAGTGAGCTAGGGATCCATGTCTGGGAATACCCTGCCAACTCAGGGCGCACAAAGCAAACACAAGGAGATGATGGACGGAGCGCTGAAACTTTTCAGACACTCACCCCCAGTCACAGATCTGGGATGAATCCTTCATCGTTCTTTAGCTCACTTTGCCACCCCAGTTCAGACACAGCTATATGCAAATCAGTCTTGACCCTGTGCCTCATGGGAACAGTCCAGCCCGAACTGCCAAGCCATGTCTTCCCTGGACCGGAAACAAGCATCCTGGGACCGGTTTCGGGCTAACAGCCCTCATCAGCCAGGCTAGCTTGAATCCAGTGGCAAAGTGAGCAAGGGACCCACGTCTGGACATACCCTGCCAACTTAGGGCAAACAAAGCAATCACAAGGAGATGATGGACGGAGCGCTGAAACTTTTCAGACACTCACCCCCAGTCACAGATCTGGGTTGAATCCATCATCGTTCTTTAGCTCACTTCGCCACCCCAGTTCAGACACAGCTATATGCAAATCAGTCTTGACCCTGTGCCTCATGCGAACAGTCCAGCCCGAACTGCCAAGCCATGTTTTCCCTGGACCGGAAACAAGCATCCTGGGACCGGTTTCGGGCTAACAGCCCTCATCAGCAAGGCTAGCTTGAATCCAGTGGCAAAGTGAGCAAGGGACCCACGTCTGGGCATACCCTGCCAAATCAGGGCGCACAAAGCAAACACAAGGAGATGATGGACGGAGCGCTGAAACTTTTCAGACACTCACCCCCAGTCACAGATCTGAGTTGAATCCATCATCGTTCTTTAGCTCACTTCGCCACCCCAGTTCAGACACAGCTATATGCAAATCAGTCTTGAACCTGTGCCTCATGGGAACAGTCCAGCCCGAACTGCCAAGCCATGTCTGCCCTGGACCGGAAACAAGCATCCTGGGAATGGTTTCGGGCTAACAGCCCTCATCAGCCAGGCTAGCTTGAATCCAGTGGCAAAGTGAGCAAGGGACCCACGTCTGGGCATACCCTGCCAACTCAGGGCGCACAAAGCAAACACAAGGAGATGATGGACGGAGCGCTGAAACTTTTCAGACACTCACCCCCAGTCACAGATCTGGGTTGAATCCATCATCGTTCTTTAGCTCACTTCGCCACCCCAGTTCAGACACAGCTATATGCAAATCAGTCTTGACCCTGTGCCTCATGGGAACAGTCCAGCCCGAACTGCCAAGCCATGTCTTCCCTGGACCGGAAACAAGCATCCTGGGACCGATTTCGGGCTAACAGCCCTCATCAGCCAGGCTAGCTTGAATCCAGTGGCAAAGTGAGCAAGGGACCCACGTCTGGGCATACCCTGCCAAATCAGGGCGCACAAAGCAAACACAAGGAGATGATGGACGGAGTGCTGAAACTTTTCAGACACTCACCCCCAGTCACAGATCTGGGTTGATTCCATCATCGTTCTTTAGCTCACTTCGCCACCCCAGTTCAGACACAGCTATATGCAAATCAGTCTTGACCCTGTGCCTCATGGGAACAGTCCAGCCCGAACTGCCAAGCCATGTCTTCCCTGGACCGGAAACAAGCATCCTGGGACCGGTTTCGGGCTAACAGCCCTCATCAGCCAGGCTAGCTTGAATCCAGTGGCAAAGTGAGCAAGGGACCCAGGTCTGGGCATACCCTGCCAACTCAGGGTGCACAAAGCAAACACAAGGAGATGATGGAGGGAGCTCTGAAACTTTTCAGACACTCACCCCCAGTCACAGATCTGGGTTGAATCCACCATCGTTCTTTAGCTCACTTCGCCAGCCCAGTTCAGACACAGCTATATGCAAATCAGTCTTGACCCTGTGCCTCATGGGAACAGTCCAGCCCGAACTGCCAAGTCATGTCTTTCCTGGACCGGAAAGAAGCATCCTGGGACCGGTTTCGGGCTAACAGCCCTCATAAGCCAGGCTAGCATGAATCCAGTGGCTAAGTGAGCAAGGGACCCACGTCTGGGCATACGCTGCCAACTCAGGGCGCACAAAGCAAACACAAGGAGATGATGGACGGAGCGCTGAAACTTTTCAGACACTCACCCCCAGTCACAGATCTGGGTTGAATCCTTCATCGTTCTTTAGCTCACTTTGCCACCCCAGTTCAGACATAGCTATATGCAAATCAGTCTTGACCCTGTGCCTCATGGGAACAGTCCAGCCTGAACTGCCAAGCCATGTCTTCCCTGGACCGGAAACAAGCATCCTGGAACCGGTTTCGGGCTAACAGCCCTCATCAGCCAGGCTAGCTTGATTCCAGTGGCAAAGTGAGCAAGGGACCCACGTCTGGGCATACCCTGCCAACTCAGGGCGCACAAAGCAAACACAAGGAGATGATGGACGGAGCGCTGAAACTTTTCACACACTCACCCCCAGTCACAGATCTGGGTTGAATCCATCATCGTTCTTTAGCTCACTTCGCCACCCCAGTTCAGACACAGCTATATGCAAATCAGTCTTGAACCTGTGCCTCATGGGAACAGTCCAGCCCGAACTGCCAAGCCATGTCTGCCCTGGACCGGAAACAAGCATCCTGGGAAGGTTTCGGGCTAACAGCCCTCATCAGCCAGGCTAGCTTGAATCCAGTGGCAAAGTGAGCAAGGGACCCTCGTCTGGGCATACCCTGCCAACTCAGGGCGCACAAAGCAAACACAAGGAGATGATTGACGGAGCGCTGAAACTTTTCAGACACTCACCCCCAGTCACAGATCTGGGTTGAATCCATCATCGTTCTTTAGCTCACTTCGCCACCCCAGTTCAGACACAGCTATATGCAAATCAGTCTTGACCCTGTGCCTCATGGGAACAGTCCAGCCCGAACTGCCAAGCCATGTCTTCCCTGGACCGGAAACAAGCATCCTGGGACCGATTTCGGGCTAACAGCCCTCATCAGCCAGGCTAGCTTGAATCCAGTGGCAAAGTGAGCAAGGGACCCACGTCTGGGCATACCCTGCCAAATCAGGGCGCACAAAGCAAACACAAGGAGATGATGGACGGAGTGCTGAAACTTTTCAGACACTCAGCCCCAGTCACAGATCTGGGTTGATTCCATCATCGTTCTTTAGCTCACTTCGCCACCCCAGTTCAGACACAGCTATATGCAAATCAGTCTTGACCCTGTGCCTCATGGGAACAGTCCAGCCCGAACTGCCAAGCCATGTCTTCCCTGGACCGGAAACAAGCATCCTGGGACCGGTTTCGGGTTAATAGCCCTCATCAGCCAGGCTAGCTTGAATCCAGTGTCAAAGTGAGCAAGGGACCCACGTCTGGGCATACCCTGCCAACTCAGGGCGCACAAAGCAAACACAAGGAGATGATTGACGGAGCGCTGAAACTTTTCAGACACTCACCCCCAGTCACAGATCTGGGTTGAATCCATCATCGTTCTTTAGCTCACTTCGCCACCCCAGTTCAGACACAGCTATATGCAAATCAGTCTTGACCCTGTGCCTCATGGGAACAGTCCAGCCCGAACTGCCAAGCCATGTCTTCCCTGGACCGGAAACAAGCATCCTGGGACCGATTTCGGGCTAACAGCCCTCATCAGCCAGGCTAGCTTGAATCCAGTGGCAAAGTGAGCAAGGGACCCACGTCTGGGCATACCCTGCCAAATCAGGGCGCACAAAGCAAACACAAGGAGATGATGGACGGAGTGCTGAAACTTTTCAGACACTCAGCCCCAGTCACAGATCTGGGTTGATTCCATCATCGTTCTTTAGCTCACTTCGCCACCCCAGTTCAGACACAGCTATATGCAAATCAGTCTTGACCCTGTGCCTCATGGGAACAGTCCAGCCCGAACTGCCAAGCCATGTCTTCCCTGGACCGGAAACAAGCATCCTGGGACCGGTTTCGGGTTAATAGCCCTCATCAGCCAGGCTAGCTTGAATCCAGTGTCAAAGTGAGCAAGGGACCCACGTCTGGGCATACCCTGCCAACTCAGGGCGCACAAAGCAAACACAAGGAGATGATTGACGGAGCGCTGAAACTTTTCAGACACTCACCCCCAGTCACAGATCTGGGTTGAATCCATCATCGTTCTTTAGCTCACTTCGCCACCCCAGTTCAGACACAGCTATATGCAAATCAGTCTTGACCCTGTGCCTCATGGGAACAGTCCAGCCCGAACTGCCAAGCCATGTCTTCCCTGGACCGGAAACAAGCATCCTGGGACCGATTTCGGGCTAACAGCCCTCATCAGCCAGGCTAGCTTGAATCCAGTGGCAAAGTGAGCAAGGGACCCACGTCTGGGCATACCCTGCCAAATCAGGGCGCACAAAGCAAACACAAGGAGATGATGGACGGAGTGCTGAAACTTTTCAGACACTCAGCCCCAGTCACAGATCTGGGTTGATTCCATCATCGTTCTTTAGCTCACTTCGCCACCCCAGTTCAGACACAGCTATATGCAAATCAGTCTTGACCCTGTGCCTCATGGGAACAGTCCAGCCCGAACTGCCAAGCCATGTCTTCCCTGGACCGGAAACAAGCATCCTGGGACCGGTTTCGGGTTAATAGCCCTCATCAGCCAGGCTAGCTTGAATCCAGTGTCAAAGTGAGCAAGGGACCCACGTCTGGGCATACCCTGCCAACTCAGGGCGCACAAAGCAAACACAAGGAGATGATGGACAGAGCACTGAAACTTTTCAGACACTCACCCCCAGTCACAGATCTGGGTTGAATCCATCATCGTTCTTTAGCTCACTTCGCCACCCCAGTTCAGACACAGCTATATGCAAATCAGTCTTGACCCTGTGCCTCATGGGAACAGTCCAGCCCGAACTGCCAAGCCATGTCTTCCCTGGACCGGAAACAAGCATCCTGGGACCGGTTTCGGGCTAACAGCCCTCATCAGCCAGGCTAGCTTGAATCCAGTGGCAAAGTGAGCAAGGGACCCACGTCTGGGCATACCCTGCCAACTCAGGGCGCACAAAGCAAACACAAGGAGATGATGGACGGAGCACTGAAACTTTACAGACACTCACCCCCAGTCACAGATCTGGGTTGAATCCATCATCATTCTTTAGCTCACTTCGCCACCCCAATTCAGACACAGCTATATGCAAATCAGTCTTGACCCTGTGCCTCATGGGAACAATCCAGCCCCAACTGCCAAGCCATGTCTTCCCTGCACCGGAAACAAGCATCCTGGGACCGGTTTCGGGCTAACAGCCCTCATCAGCCAGGCTAGCTTGAATCCAGTGGCAAAGTGAGCAAGGGACCCACGTCTGGGCGTACCCTGCCAACTCAGGGTGCACAAAGCAAACACAAGGAGATTATGGACAGAGCGCTGAAACTTTTCAGACACTCACCCCCAGTCACAGATCTGGGTTGAATCCATCATCGTTCTTTAGCTCACTTCGCCACCCCAGTTCAGACACAGCTATATGCAAATCAGTCTTGACCCTGTGCCTCATGGGAAAAGTCCAGCCCGAACTGCCAAGCCATGTCTTCCCTGGACCGGAAACAAGCATCCTGGGACCTGTTTCGGGCTAACAGCCCTCATCAGCCAGGCTAACTTGAATCCAGTGGCAAAATGAGCAAGGGACCCACGTGTGGGCATACCCTGCCAACTCAGGGTGCACAAAGTAAACACAAGGAGATGATTGACGGAGCGCTGAAACTTTTCAGACACTCACCCCCAGTCACAGATCTGGGTTGAATCAATCACCGTTCTTCAGCTCACTTTGCCACACCAGTTCAGACACAGCTATATGCAAATCAGTCTTGACCCTGTGCCTCATGGGAACAGTCCAGCCCGAACTGCCAAGCCATGTCTTCCCTGGACCGGAAACAAGCATCCTGGGACCGGTTTCAGGCTAACAGCCCTCATCAGCCAGGCTAGCTTGAATCCGGTGGCAAAGTGAGCTAGGGATCCATGTCTGGGAATACTCTGCCAACTCAGGGCGCACAAAGCAAACATAAGGAGATGATGGACGGAGCGCTGAAACTTTTCAGACACTCACCCCCAGTCACAGATCTGGGTTGAATCCTTCATCGTTCTTTAGCTCACTTTGCCACCCCAGTTCAGACACAGCTATATGCAAATCAGTCTTGACCCTGTGCCTCATGGGAACAGTCCAGCCCGAACTGCCAAGCCATGTCTTCCCTGGACCGGAAACAAGCATCCTGGGACCGGTTTCGGGCTAACAGCCCTCATCAGCCAGGCTAGCTTGAATCCAGTGGCAAAGTGAGCAAGGGACCCACGTCTGGGCATACACTGCCAACTTAGGGCAAACAAAGCAATCACAAGGAGATGATGGACGGAGCGCTGAAACTTTTCAGACACTCACCCCCAGTCACAGATCTGGGTTGAATCCATCATCGTTCTTTAGCTCACTTCGCCACCCCAGTTCAGACACAGCTATATGCAAATCAGTCTTGACCCTGTGCCTCATGCGAACAGTCCAGCCCGAACTGCCAAGCCATGTTTTCCCTGGACCCGAAACAAGCATCCTGGGACCGGTTTCGGGCTAACAGCCCTCATCAGCAAGGCTAGCTTGAATCCAGTGGCAAAGTGAGCAAGGGACCCACGTCTGGGCATACCCTGCCAAATCAGGGCGCACAAAGCAAACACAAGGAGATGATGGACGGAGCGCTGAAACTTTTCAGACACTCACCCCCAGTCACAGATCTGAGTTGAATCCATCATCGTTCTTTAGCTCACTTCGCCACCCCAGTTCAGACACAGCTATATGCAAATCAGTCTTGAACCTGTGCCTCATGGGAACAGTCCAGCCCGAACTGCCAAGCCATGTCTTCCCTGGACCGGAAACAAGCATCCTTGGACCTATTTCGGGCTAACAGCCCTCATCAGCCAGGCTAGCTTGAATCCAGTGGTAAAGTGAGCAAGGGACCCACGTCTGGGCATACCCTGCCAAATCAGGGCGCACAAAGCAAACACAAGGAGATGATGGACGGAGTGCTGAAACTTTTCAGACACTCACCCCCAGTCACAGATCTGGGTTGATTCCATCATCGTTCTTTAGCTCACTTCGCCACCCCAGTTCAGACACAGCTATATGCAAATCAGTCTTGACCCTGTGCCTCATGGGAACAGTCCAGCCCGAACTGCCAAGCCATGTCTTCCCTGGACCGGAAACAAGCATCCTGGGACCGGTTTCAGGCTAACAGCCCTCATCAGCCAGGCTAGCTTTATCATCCTCTTGGCCTCATACACCATCCAACCCCAAACTAATTGATTTATTATTAGCAATAGCCCTCCACTTAATAACTTCCAATTGGAAGCAAGCAGACAAAGTCACATTCAGGGCATGGTGGAATGCTGTTTGTTTTCATCACAGACTAGACACAAGCTATGTTGCTCCCTTATCTCTATCCATTAAAAGAGAACTTTTATGGCTCCCTCTATCCACTTATTTAACTTGCATTGCCTCAACTAAAGATGTACAGGTTAACTCTTCTGATGAAGTCCGGAAACCTCCTTGATGTACGTGTTGTCTTTATATTTCACTTGCATATACTCTTATGGTTACTCCTTTCATTGTATTGCTTATTACAGTTATTTTGTATATTTTAAATACCTTCCTTATGATTATAGAGATCGAGTTCAGGTGTTACTTCATCCTTTAATGTCATAATATCATATTGTATATTCCTCCCCTTGTTCTTCCTTTCTTCCTTTCTTCCTGATCCCTTCCCCCTTCTTTCCTTTCCCTTTTTCCCTCAACTATAAATTGTTATTTGTTAATGATTATCATCTTACTATGTTTGTATTACGTTATCTATGAAGTTTTTTTTGTGTTTATTCAGTTTTCCTTAATAAACTTAAACTTAAAAAAAAAGGACATGACTGAAGATTTGGTGCAGGTGCTGCTGGCATGTTGCCATTAGTATTTGAAATGGTACACTTACGTTTCCCCATGCCATCGAGAGATCCTGGAGCAGGCTAAGAAAGGGTGGCCGGGTTCAATCACATTTGACCAAAGACGGGCTCAGACGGGCTTTGGGCTGGTCTTTGAGGGGGGACAGCGCGGTCACGTCTCATGATGTGGGTCCAGAAGGTGCGATTTATGCACAGTGGCCCCTCCTCCAGCATCTGCGAGGCCAAGAGAAAGACTTTCAGGTTCTGAGTCCCAGCCCAAGGGCAACAAAAGCTGAGAGCGTGTCCCGTACTGTGGATCCAGAAGGGGTGATTTATGCTCATTGGCCCCTTCTCTAGAACCTGCGAGGCCAAGAGGCTTCTGAGCTCTTAAGTCCCAGCCCAAGGGCAACAAGCAGCTGTGTTTCTGGGAAGACGCCTACAGGCTTCAATGTCTGTCAAGGAGACAAGTCTCATCTTGTTTATGAACAAAATGGGGATGACAAGACTGGGTGTAATGAGACTACCCGATGTACTCTAAGCATTACAAGTTGTTCTGACAGCAACACTCCTAGACTCTAGTGTTTTTTGTAAAGGTTCACGTACATTACTTTTGCCAGTATTCTGTTTACTATTTTAGTAAGTATCACAGATCAGGTCCTCCAATCTTGTCGGTTTGGATAGCCTGAACACTTAACTTATAAACGGCAAGCGCTAACCCAAGACGTGAAGTTATTGTATATTCGGTGCCTCCACCTAACTGCAAATGTGTACGTTCACATCAGAACACTTTGTATGTCTACCTTGCCCCTAAAGCACAGCATCAAAATATGTAAAATGGGTAACTGAAGGCGTAAATCATTCTCAATTGCACTAGTTTACTCGGTATGGTAATTTTCTTTATTTTTCTAAATAAAATTACCTTTACCTACAAATAAAATGCTGCAGCAGGGTATTGCCAATACATACAACGTAAACACGCAACAACAGGGTACTCGAATATAACAAAGAATAAAGATATTACACATAAAGAGTATACAGTGGGTTTGTTTGTACCAAAATGTCACTATAAACAGAGTACCCTTGACATTATGTAACATCTAATCAACCTGGCTAGCAAGAGAAATCACTGCATGTTTCAGTGACTGTGTCATACTTACTGTGTACAGTGAGGGCAAGTTATGCCGCTCACCATGTCTTCTGGCTGCAGAATCATACAGGGTGCAGGTTTCTCTCATTCCTATCCAGCGAAACTAGACGGCCATTGATTTCTCCATGGGTTTAGGTTTCATTTCAAGTCTTTATCATGGCCATAGGTCGTGTTTTCCCTCTTCCCTAAAATATTTCTTAGGGAACTTTTCCAATCCCCATTTAAGGAGCTTCCATGATTGCTCATTTGCGTTCATACTTCACACCTTTCGCTTTAAAGTCAGTTCTCTTCATCAGGTATATTTTTGTATGACCACTGAAACTTAAATTGCTACGAGCTCCTCGCTGCCCAAAACCTATAATTATTTTTGTGTCTGGCTTTTTAGCATGTTTTGGAAAAATCATATTATCATGGGCATCTACTTGAATGTGGACTGGGTATTTGGAAACCTTCCATCCAGGGGCAGCTCCTCTGTTAAGGCGGAGGAGCGTCACCCCACTAAAACAATGTCTCCAAAGATAGAAAAATAAAATGGTAATAAAGTCGATTTATTACATTTTATTTTTCAAAACCCCGCCCCGAGCTAAGCAATAGGACGGGGACGGGGCTTTCTGATTCTGCTGCTGCCAGTCAGGCAGCAGCAGAAAGCAGTGGCAGGCAGGGCACTTAGATTTAAAGTGCGCATGTCTTTTTGGCCGGCCGTCTTGTGACGGCCAGCCAGACATACTGAATTTAAATCTCTCTAACCCTGACAGCTGGGTTGGAGACAGGATAGGGCTCCAGTGCCCTCTGGAGTGGCAAGAGTGGCCGCTCCCTCCAATCCTGGTGCTGCTCTCATGCAGCATGAGAGCAGCGCCAGGATTGGTTACTGCAGTTTCCTGAAGCCTGCCTGCTTGCCCGGAGAGAAGACCCGAGCGAGGAGGAGAACGTAGCACCAGGAAAAAAGTAAGTGGAATGATTTATTTATTTATTATTTTTGTCCCCACCGTCCCCCGCCCCACCACCCTCCTTACATGCCAGTCGCCACTGCTTCCATCTTGGACAAACGAACACCGGACTAGAACTCCCTGTAACTTGCAGTGCTTCCTTCTTCAGCTGTCTCTTCCAAATCCAACCTTCTCAGATGACAACTCTTGCAGTTACATATATTAGTCGACATCCAGCACTTAAACCAGACACATCAGCCAAATCACATACAGACACATTTATTGCATATCCCACCACATGAGCTCATGTACACAGGCAGCTACAGAATGTTCAAACATCACATGAAACATTGACATTGAAAAAAATCTTCATAAGTGAAACACTCAAACATAAACATGCAATGATCACGTTTGTGCCTGTATTTAAAGAAGTATGTAAAAATGTGATGGGTGAAATGCTTGAATTAATCTCGGCCACTGGTAATTGTTCAAGCCCCATCCCAGTCCATCGTTATTTTGCACTCCATGTCACCTCACTTTGGACCCAGCTATATGCAAATCATTCTTGACCCTGTTCCAATTGGAACAATCCTGCTCGAACTGCCAACTGTCAGGGAGGACGTGGCTTAGCAGTTCGGGCTGTACTGTTCCCATGCGGAGCAGGGTCAAGAATGATTTGCATATGGCTGGGCCCAAACTAAGGTGGCATGGTGGGCAAAAAATTATGCCCACCATGGCAGTGACTAAGATTAATTCAAGCATTCCATCCATTTACCTTGTTGATTTTGTATTTAAAGAAGAGCACAATAAAAAGGAAAAAAGGAAAAAAAAGAAATAAAAGAACAAAAAAGTATCACAATGTATTTGTTTCTTTTTATAGCCTATGTTGCTCAGATTCAGAACTTTAGTTTTAAGGAAATGCCTTTTGAGTTCTACATGTGGCTTGATACTTCTTAACTACTTCTGTATTCAACTGAATGCTAACATGTTATTTGGCACACCACTAAATAATGCTTACCATGGTATTTATAATCTTCCAAAACTTTGTCATAACAAAAGCCACATATTTTTTGCAACCAACTTGAAAACATAAAACTAGCAGCCATTTCGAAGGTGGGATACCACTCCACATGTTATGTTATGTTATAAGTCTTGTAGAGCGCACAGCTGCCCCAGCAAAGGGGCGTCCCAGCGCTGACTGTAGCATATGTAGAGAGGATACTGAAAGAGGACAGCAAGGCCTATAGCCTAGGGAAAAGATGAGTTTTAATGGCTTTACGAAATGCAGTGTGGTTGTTAATGCTACGGATGTGGACCGAGGGAGAGTTACAGAGTTTCGCAGCCAGGACGCGGAAAGAGCGTCCTCCTGCTCGCTCTTTCCTCACCCGGGGAACAACCGCCAGATGCTGGCCCATGGATCGCAGTTGGCGAGTGGGTATGTAGGGTGAGAGCAGGTTCGCCAGGATATCTGGGGTAGAGAGATTCATGATTTTGTGGGCAATGCAAAGAGACTTAAACTCAATGCGTTTCGCCAACGGCAGCTAATGTAGTCTGCGGACGGCGTTGGTCGTGGGGCAGGTTCTTGGGAGGCCAAGTAGGGTTCTAGCAGCCGCATTTTGAGCCCTTTGCAGACGTAGGATTTCAGCCTTATTAGCCCCCAGGTAAAGTGAACTGGCGTAGTCCAGCCTTGATAGAATGGAGGCCTGGATGATGACTTGGCGAACTGTGGGATCAAAGAAACCCAGCAGCGGTTTGAGCCCACGCAGGAGTCCAAAACAGGTCCCAGCTACTTTTTTAGTTTGGGCCTGGAAGTTAAGGGCAGAATCAACCCATACTCCCAAGTTTTTGACCACCTGTTGAGGGGCGGGTGCGCAAACCAAAGTCAAAGGCCACCAGCTCTCACTCCACAGCTCAGTGTCTCTCCCCACTAGCAAGATCTCTGATTTGCCTGCACTTAGCTGGAGGCAGTTGGCAGTCATTCACTCTGCAATAGCTGTTAGATCGCTCCTGAACTTAAGTGCATCCTGCGTGGAGTCGTCAGAGAGTGCCACTACCAGCTGAGTATCGTCAGCATATGATACCACCGTTAGTCCTCTGCTCCTAGCTACCGCTGCTAGAGGTTGGACATATAGGTTGAATAAAGTTGGACTCAGCGCTGAGCCCTGTGGAACCCCTTGTTTAATAGTGTGTGTCAGGGAGGTGAAAGGGGGGGCCGACACCTGGAAGGTTCTTTCGGATAGACAAGAGGCGAACCAGCCAAGGGCCGGACCCTCAATGCCAGCCTCCTCCAGCCGTTGCAGCAGAATCCGATGGGATACCGTGTCGAACGCGGCGCTAAGATCTAAAAGTATCAGCGCCGATGTTCGCCCGGCATCTAAGGCATCCCTCAGATGTTCGGTTACAGCTAGGAGGGCAGTCTCCGTGCTGTGGCCTGGGCGGAAACCATTCTGAGAAGAGTCAAGCGTGTTGTTGTTTTCTAGGAATCTTGTCAGGATGGAGTTGATGTAGGCCTCGGCGATCTTGGACATCCACGGCAGGAAAGAAATAGGGCGAAAGTTCTCTGGTTTAGAAGTGTCCAATGTGGGTTTCTTTAAAAGGGGGACCACCATGGCCCGTTTCCAAGCCCTGGGGACAACCGCCATGGACAGGGACATATTAATCAGCTGACAAAAAGGCGAGAGGAGCAGAGGCAGAGATTTAAGGAATTGCTCAGGTTTAAGAGGATCTGCAGGGGAACCTGAATTAACTTTTCTGCATATCGTGAGCATCTCATCTTGAGAGATCGGTGGAAAAGTTCAGAATACCACACATTATGTGACTCAGCCCATTGGTTGTCATAGACAAAAAAAGAACCGGTTCTCAAGGTCTTTCTTAGAAGTCCGCATCCATCCAAAATGCATAGGGCAAAAGTGAAGAGAGGCCTTAGATTGACGTCCCCTTCGATCAGTGCATATGTTTTTGGTCTATGACAATGAGATTCTTTTAAGGGTTCCCATGGCAGCATGGACAGTTTCTCTGTCTTTTGTATGCCATGTGTAAGGTTCAGAAGGTTTCCACAAGCACTTAAGAATTTAAATTCCTTATTTTGAGTAACCTTGTAAATGGGCTAGATTTTCCCCATCCCTGGAGTTACAGACATCGGGGAGGGCCAGTAACTCCACCAGTGGAGAAAATCCTGCCTATTATGAGTTGGACAATGGAGATCTACTAAGAAATTATGATTTATTTTGGGCCGGGCTTTCAACCAGAGATTTCGTCTGCTTTTAGCCACCGAAATCTCAGGATGGAAGTAAACTGATCAGTGGTATTTCTGGAAATCTCAAATTCTGATGGTGCTGGTAACTGTTGATATCGGCCATTTCAGAATTAAGAGGCCATTAGTAATGAGGGCCTAAGTGGGCAATCTATCTCAGCTGCTTCAGCAGAAGTCCAATATAAATTGTTTATGGGGAAGTAAGGTGGAAAGACATGCTGTGATGGCTGGGAAATTTTCAATTATTTTGGTTGGTGGAGGTCTTGGTGAGATCTGGGCAGCATGGTGCCAGCAACTGGTGAGCTTCACTAGCACCAGAGTGGAGCAGTTTGATGACTCACTGGCATCTGCTGAGAATGGATCAGTTACTCGTTGGGGATTTTGAGATAAGTTGAATTTATAGCACGTTAAGGGACTGGGAGATGTTTTAGTACTGAAAAAGAGATGTGGTTCGTGGCGGCGGATTGAATAAATAAAGGACATTTGAGTGAGTACTGTGGAGTCACGTGAGCCTCGCAAGTGCTTTGCATCTCGTAGTCTCCGCAAGCACTGCCGCTCTCTCTTTCCTGTTAACTTTTGCATCATGTTATGAAGTACTCACGAGCGACAACGCGTTGTCGCTCATGCCTATTTCATATGTGGCACTTTGAGGGAAACGTGTTTCTCTCGTGGGGAGGAGGTTGGCTGTATATGTTTAAATGTGGGAGTGGGGACATATATACTGGGGAAAGCAACGCTTGCGGCATTCAGATATTGCCTCTTACTGTACTTTCATGCTGTCCGATAAATAAAACTTATGGAGGATTCTTTCCGAGAATAAACATCGTAGCAGTGCTTTTCTTACCTGGATACTCCTACACTGGCGACGAGCGGGCACAGAAGCACGTGTGGATACATTTTCTTTTGTTGTTAATTTTGTTTTTATCCACTTCACGTCCCGTTTCTAATTCTCTTTGCCCCTTTTGGCCATGCTGTCTGGATACTGTCGTGAATTGGTCTACCTAGAAGCCTGGATATTGTTGTGGATTGGTCTACTAAGGAGCGTTGTTTCGCCTTTCCGCCGCACATTGGATGTTTCACTTCCTACGTTTTCCTTGCTTGCCTGGAGGAGTGCCTCTCTCATTGGATACTACTGATGGCCACGCCCGTGACATCGTTAACCCCCTTTTTTTCCCTTCGCATTGCCAAAGGAGTACTGTAATATCCCTCGTTGGACACCGTTGTTCGCCATGCCCGTATTACCCGATCAGGAAGCTTTTTGTTACCTGACTGGTTCGGAGGGTTACGGCAAATTTCTAGGATTTGCCCTTATTTCCTTTGGCACTATTAATGGATGCACCTGCCATATGGTAAAACAAGGCATATTTCAAGGAGTGTTTTGCCTTCAGTTTGGATTCTGGTCCACCGGTCAGCTAAGCAACAAGCGTTTATGATGCTATTGAGGTACTGTACTGCAAAGTTTCTTTAATTTCCAGTTTTTGCTCCATGAAGACAACAGTGACTTCTTTTATTATTTTACATTCCTAGTACTTTACATTTCTTTCCGTTCTCTATTTCATCCCCAGTTTCACGTAGATGACGGTGACTACTTTTATTATTTTTCATATTTACTGTACTTCTTTATTGGTGTTTGTTGTACATTTATTGGTTGCTCTCTTATTATGTCTGGCATTGTCCCCCCTCCTGCCTTTCTTAATTCTCCTGGGGAATCACCCATGGATTGGGAAACGTGGGAGGCCATGTTTCTGGCGTACGTAGATGTACTTGAAGGGGATGAATGTGAACCTGAAAGGTGATTGGTGTTAATTAAACACTGTCTTGGTGGGATAGGGTTGAAGGAATTCAAGACCTTACCTGCTTTAGTTAGTCCTGGCAATGTGAATGTCTATCAGTTTTCTACCAAACAACTTAATTTGAGCTATAGGAAGAAAACTAATATTGTAATGGAAAGATTTATATTTTACTCGAGAAAACAATGTTCTGATGAGTCTATTGAGGACTATGTGTCAGTACTTAGATCATTAGCTGTCACATGTGATTTTGAGCACATTTCTTATGAACAAGTACTTAGGGACCAAATTCTAATGAGAAACAACAATAAGAAATTACAAGAAAGGTCGTGGACAAGTACTGATATGTCGCTCAGCACTGCTATTGAGATCGCCAAAGCAATTGAGCGTTCAGAGAAATTTGTGCAGGAAATAAGAAGTGTTGAAAAGATTGACATTCATGTTGTACACAAGGATAACTCTAAAGTGAGAAACACTCATGCCCAAAAAAGGGATACTTTGCAATCTAATGATGTAAAACACAAGTGGCAGAGACAGGATGGAAGGAAGAATGTACTTCTGAGCTATTAATGTGGTAGCAATACACATTTAGATAATGCAAAAGTGTGCCCCACTGTGGACAAAACATGTTCAAAATGTGGCAAGAAAGTGCATTTTAGCAGGGTGTGTAGATCTGCTACTTAAAAGATTAACTTTATACAAAGTCACGAAGGCTATGACAGTTCCAATGATAGTAGTGAGCCTGACATCAATATTGTACTGAGTGTTGGGGAAGAATCACATTCCTCAAAGTTTCCTTCTTGTGAAATCAATATTGATGGAGTTAAATTATGCGTACTTGTAGATTCTTGTGCTTGGTACACCATTATTTTGCATGTTGTCCAAAAAAGAACTGGCCTAGTAAAGAACTTATTCCTCCTGATGTCACTCCCGGAGGTTACACTGGCCATAAAATCGACCTGTTAGGTTTTTTTGGGGCCAGAATAGAATTTTCTGGGTGTCAATATTCCGGGAAAATATATGTAGCCAAACGGGCAATCTCTTCTAGGTTGGCCTCACCAATAAGACATTGGAATCAAGCAAGATCCCACTGCTTCTCCTCCTGTGTATATTGTAGCTGCTAATACTGCAAACAAAGATACTATAGGTCTAGAATTAAAGTCACAGTTTCCTGAGGTTTTCAGTACCACATTATGAGAATATCGGGGTTTCAAGCATCGCATTAAACTATATGAGAATGTTGTTCCTGCTCGCCATACAGTACATAACATTCCCTGGTCATATAGAAGTAAACTTAAGGGCATTTTAAATGACCTTTGTAAAAACAATGATTGAACCTATAGAATTCTCACCATGGGTTTCTGTGATCGTTATTTCGGTCAAATCTTCTGGTGAGCTGAGACTCTGCATTGACTTGTGCAGCCTCAACAATGCCATATGTGTGGATGCCCACCCCTTACCTAACCTAAATGAGATGGTCACCACATTATCTAGTGCAAAAATATTTTCCTCTATCAATTTGGCTAGTGCGTATCACCAAGTGGTTTTAGAAGAAGAATCAAGAGATTTGACTGCCTTCATAACCCCTGAGGGTTTGTTCCGGTTCTGTCGCTTGCCTTTTGGGCTTGCCAGTGCCACAGCTGTTTTCCAGAGGTTGAAGAAGGAAACTTTAAATGGGCTAAATGGAGCAGTCGAGTTCCAAGATGATATACTTGTTTTTGGCAAAGATGTCATTGAACATGATTACAATTTAAAGAAAGTCTTGATGGCATTAGCTGACAAAGGTCTGACCTTACAACCTGACAAATGCAAGTTTAGGCAAACTGAAGTTGAGTATCTAGATCACTCCATTAGTAGTTCAGGCATAAGGCTCAGGAGGAACCATGTCATGAATATTGTTAGAGCTCCCGTTCCCACTTCAAAGGAGCAATTAGTAGCCTTTTTGAGACTAACAGAGTTTTTCTCCAAATTCATTCCGAATTATGCTGATAAAGTTGAACCATTTAGATGTGTACTAAAAAAAAATGCAAAGTTTAATTGGACTGAGGCTATGTCCTCTGTCTTGCAGACATTGAAAGAGTTAATTGTTAATGCACCATGTCTGAAATCTTTTGTAGCTGAGAAGCAATGTGTTGTGATGGTCGACGCAAGCAACTGAGGGCTAGGAGGTGTGCTTTTGCAGAGAGATCATGGCGAGGACTGGATAGTTGCGTATGCTTCTAGAGTGTTGAGAGAAGCAGAAAGGAAGGACTCTGTAATTGAAAGAGAGCTTTTGGCGTGCGTGTGGGGAAGCAGAACATTTTCAAACATTTTTGTGGGGCACTAAGTTTGTCATCAAGGCTGACCATAAACCATTCATTTATATGATGGTGCCTGGTGGTGGGCGTTCCATGTCTGCAAGATTAGCGAGATTAGCATTCAGATTGCAAAATTTCCAGTATCAATTAGAATTTGTACATGGGAAAAACAATGTACATGCTGATTGCATGTCTCGTTTGCCTGCTGCTGATGCAACAGATGTTGCTAGAGTGATAGATAAGAAAGACTGTGAAGTGGCGTTTACCTTACAGGATGTCAATTTTCCTAATACTGAACAACCCACCATTCTAGAGTCTAGATGGGCAGAGGAGATGGAAAGTGATAAAGAGAGGAATGTTTCTGGTGACATTTTGACATATTCCAAGGGAAGGAAGGAATTGGCGGTGGAAAATGGCATCATTATACGTGGTGGTAAGTTTATACCTCCATTTAATGTGAGAAAGGTGTTTTGGACATAGCCCATGAAGGACATATGGGCATATCTTACACCAAAAGGCAAGCTAGGGAGAGTTTTTGGTGGCCTGGTGTCGATATTTTTGTTGAGCACCAGGTGAGATTTTGTAGCAAATGTGCTTCTAGTGATAAGTCTACCAAAGCCATTTGTGTTGAACCTCAGCCAGTCGAATTATCTTTTGCTCCGTGGTGGAAAGTAAGTTTGGACATTATTGGACCATTCACAGTACTACCCAGGCACCAGGCTTATGGCATTGTTTTAGTTGACTATTTGTACAAATGGCCAGAAATCAAAATGGTAGGTGAGGTTACTTCACAAGTCATTGTGGAATTTCTAGACAAACTTTTTGTAGGGAAGGCATTACTCAGAAGTGGGTGACTGATAATGGTCCCCAATTTATTAGCACAGTATTGGATTTTTTTTAGAAAATTGTGGTGTAATACACAAAATGATAGCTGTATTCCACCCTGAGGCCTATGGTCAAGTTGAGAGGTTCAACCGAGTGGTTAAGGAAGCTACCCAGTTGGCTGTAAAAGAGGACTAAATTGGAGGAATGCACTGCGATCTTTGATATTAAGTTATAGGACATCCCCCAATTCTGTAACCAATGTGAGTCCTTTCGAATTGTTCAGGGTTTGTAAAACTAGTGCTAAATTGGTTCCTTGGTGGTTACATAAAAAACGAGGTGATATGGGTGAAGCTGCTGATGTAGATTTCAAGGGGATAAGGCACAGAGTGGAAGAAAATAAAATGAAAATGAAACAAGAATTAAAAAGGAGGAAGGGTCCAGAAAGCAAGCAAAAGGTTAATGCTGGTGATTGGGTTCGCATCAAGAAAGGCAGAGCAGATGGCCAAGGGTGTACTGTGTGGTCAGATCCTGTCAGAGTCATTGAGGTATTCAGAAGAAATGCTGTACGAATTGATGGTGGAACTGTCTGGAATTTCAACAGGGTGTCTTTGTTTAAGGGGAAGAGGTCGTATTCAGACTCACAACAGAGCAATGTTCTTCTCGATGTGGAGCAACAAGGATGTGTGAGGAATTGTGAACAAACGTGTGAGAGGAGTTTTGCCTCTAGAGTGGAGGAAAAAGTTAAGGACATTTAAAGAAATGTTCGGCCCCATCAGCCTCCTAGAAGGTTACAAGATTATATTGTTGGATGATTATTTTTTTAGACTTGCGTGTGATGTTTTTCTCTTTTTGTCAACGAATTGTAAGGAAGGAGGTGTGTGGTGTCTCGTGAGCTCTGCGAGCGCTTTGCATCTCATACAGGCACATGCATCAACCTTTTTTGCGAGCGCAAACGGTGCGATTCGCAAAAATCGGCCGTTTGCGCCCGCAAAAAGGGCTACTGCGATGCATCAAACTGAAAGGCTCTTGCAATTTAAGAAATGGCAATTTTTTGCGATTTCTTAAATTGCGATTGCATTTAAGGAATCGCAAATTGCGATTCCTTAAATGCAATGCATGATGAAATCGCAAATAGCGATTTCGGTAATAGGGGCCGCAAATTACCATCAATTAGAACTTGATGGTAATTTGAAAAAACTTTGAAAAATGCACTAAAGTGCATTTTTCAAAGTTGTAGGTTACACACACACATGCCCTTGGGGCATGTGTGTGCGCAACATGTGTGCACAGATCAATTTCAGGGGTGCAACAGGGTGTCCTTTTGACACCCTTGCACCCTTGAAATTGCATGCCTAATTTGCGAGTACCTATTGGTACTCGAGAATTGCGTATGCAATTTCCCATTCATTCCTATGGGCCTGTAGGGCCATAGGAATGAATGGGAAAGCATTCCTTAATTGCGACTCGCAATTTGCGAGTCGCAATTAAGGAATGTTTGGGAATCGCTAATTTTATAGCGATTCCTACATGCATAGGCTTTTGCAATTCCTTAATTGCGATTCCTTAATAATCGCAATTAAGGAATCGCAATAGCCTACATTGATGCATGTGCCCCATAGTCTCCACGAGCACTGCCGCTCTCTCTTTCCTGTTTACTTTTGCATCATGTTATGAAGTAGTCACGAGCGACAACGCATTGTCGCTCATGGCTATTTCATATGTGGCACTTTGACGGAAATGCGTTTCTCTCATGGGCAGGAGGTTGGCTGTTTATGTTTAAATGTGGGAGGGGGACATATATACTGGGGAAAGGAACGGTTGCGGCATTCAGATGTTGCCTCTTACTGTACTTGCATGCTGTCCGATAAATAAACCTTATGGAAGATTCTTTCCGAGAATAAACATCGTTGCAGCGTTTTTCTTACCTGGATACTCCTACGAGTACTGCAGAGGAGTTGTTGGTTTTTGCTTTGTAAGAGTCTGAGTCAATTGCGGGGTGAGAGGAAGGTGGGGATGGTACTGCAGTCAGAAAGGTGAATTAAGTTATACAGGTGGTTCAGCATGTATATAGCCAGACTGTTTCAAGGATAAGA
Organism: Calotriton arnoldi; assembly: GCA_963921515.1. NCBI lineage: Eukaryota > Metazoa > Chordata > Amphibia > Caudata > Salamandridae > Calotriton > Calotriton arnoldi. The sequence goes on from CAWUFW010001883.1 coordinate 1,243,509, forward strand.
GAGAAATGATGCTGAAAGAGAGAGGGAAGCTTTATGATAGGTCAGCAGCACCCAATCATATTGCTCACATGCGCATCGGCCAGAGCGGCTGACTTCGGAGCGCAGGGCTCACATTTCGATCCCTGGCTCCAGGGACAGCTCAACTCAGCATCATGTGACTCTGGGCAATAGCTCACTTAATCTCCCCGATTGCGCCCAGCGCCTTGAAACCCTTAAGGGGGTGATATGTTCGCGCTTTGCAAATAGGAATTAATTAACTACAGCTATTGAAGCTGTGATAAAAAAGGAACTGTCTATTAAACTCCACCCAAAAGCTTGCCTTCATGGACTACTCAAGGCACTTACAGCACCAACAGAAGACTTTTGATTAAGCAAAGCAAAAACTGAGGACAATGAAACTTATATATAGACTTCTTTGCGATGTGAAGCTCAAGGTCCCCTTAAATGGAAAAGCAAGCGACCTCAGGTTGGGCCGCTGAAAGGAAAATCCTAGAGAAGGATCCTCGACTGAATATGAACCCCACAGACGGGTTTGGCCCACCTGGAACTAGACATAAGGAGAGGCAGCAGGGCACAAGGCGGGGATGGCACAGGTGGATGGAGTCCCCACACTTATTTTCGAGAGGGGACACCATTCCCCTTAGTCCAAGGCTATGGAGGGCTCGGGGTGTCTCTGTTTTCCTGTCACTGGCCTTTTCAGACAGCTGCTAACAAAGGGTTCTCACATGAGTGGTTGTGTTTGCAGGTGGTGATATGCCCACCACTGAAACCCTTACAAGCTCTCATTGTTCTGGTGAAAGGTATATTCTAACATTTCCTTTTGTTTCAGGGAAGTATTAAAGTGTACCCATTATCAATGTAAAGTAAGCATCTGCACTTACAATGCCATCTCCGCCCTCTCTCCCTTCTTTTTGCTTACTCTCCTTCCATACCTTCCTCACTCCCCTAATATCTATCTATTTGATGGCTATTTTGTTAACTTCTAATTTAAACCGCTTCTACTTTGCCAGGACACATGTGACTGTTGTGAAAAGGCAGAACTGCACAGTGTGTGAAATGCGTGCAATTAGACACGCTAACTCTTGCCAAATTACACCCATGCCTGTGTACTTAAACACCTGCTGTGCCGCATCACATAATTCACAATTCCAACAGCACAAAGACCTGCCCTGTGCAGGAGTTTCTTGGTTAATGTCGTGTAGATAAATAAATAAATAAAACAGAAATACAGTGAACGTCATGCAGAAGATCTGGATTTCTTATCTTTGACCATCTTTCAGAGTAAATGTCTTACCTTAAAAGTGACATGTATTGCCTTGTGCTGAGAATAGGAGACACATACACTTAAATGGCGTGCTCATGGTACCTCCATGCCCCTCAAAGAGCAGGTTTAGACTGTAGTCTGTCTTACTATGACATTTCCTTGGAGGCCGACTGTGAAAAGCCGGTAGGGATGGGATGGAATAAGTCTCAAGCCAAGCAACCAGTAAGACTCGACTGGTTTACTTGTCCTCCCTGTACCCTCCATCTTACTGACTGTTCACTACATTTTGCGAACTTACTACAGATCAGCATAACTCTGCTAAAGCATCCCACATGTCCTTGTCAGGAACACTCCACTTTATCATGTGAGGAGCCATCCTATGGGAGGAGCACCTCATTTGAAGCCCCCATCATCAGTCAATAGGAGGAGGCCTCCTATCTCACTATGCTTTCCTCTTGTGAGGAATACATCAGGCACTGCATCTCACAGCCTCTTTATACACAGAAGCCCAGGTCGCCTCTGCCAAGACTCCCTCACACTAACACCATCCTCGGAATCCATTGAACTGTCCCAACTTGCAACCAGCCGGGTCATCAAATTATCCTCCTCCTGGTTCTTTGCTGATGTGCCCTCTCATTTCTGGAATCCTTCTGATTCCTTGGGTTATGCAGAGATCTACGCGAGGGCAGTTTGAGGGGCGCACCCTCCTGGGCACCTGGAGGATATCTACATTTAGAGATGATATTTTTCCCAGCTGTTGAGGCAGATGATGGTCCCAGAAAATCCAGTCTAGGGCTTGACAACGGTTTGTTAAAATGTCTTAAAATGTGGAGTTTTGTATACTACCTTCACACTGCCTATCTTACGCCGCTGCGTCTCCATCGCGCTGGACTCCGACCAGACGCATCCTGTCCCCGCTGCACCCACCCCCAGGCCGACTTCTATCACATGGTATGGCTTTGCTCTGAAATCACACTCTACTGGGAGTCAGTAACAGAGGAACTCACTGAGGTTCTGGGCTGGGAGGTACCCCTCAACCCTATGAATGTTCTTCTGGGTATTTAGGAGGGGATGGACGGTTCCAGAGCTGAAAAACTCTTTCTAAACACGGCTCTGATGGTGGCCAAGAGGGACATTGCGGCCAATTGGTTGAACTCAGTTGCCCCCACCGTGAGGCGCTGGCGCAGAGGGGTGGATTGGTGCGCCGCGCAGGAGCGGCCCCTGTATGAGGCCAGAGGCTGCCCGAAGAAGTTCCATAGAATGTGGGGCAAATGGGTTGGGGTGGTGGAAGATTGACACTCCTACTGCGCACTCGAGGACTGGAGTGGGTGCAGCATTGTTTTTTGACTGTCTATGGGTCATTTATGCTGATGTGATCTTCTCATGTAAATGTCTTGCGCGACGTCCTTTACAAACAGCTGGTATTGTTTATCTCTTGTTGGTCTTTTATAAAATCAATAAAATTGATTATCAAAAAAAAAAAATGTGGAGCTTTAGAGTTTTCTTGCAGGTCCGGACTGGCCGAAGCGGGCATCAGGCGTTTTCCCAGTGGGTCGGAGGGGTGGGTGCCAGTTTTGTGCCCATGGGGGCCAGTTTTGTCACGGGGGCCGGTTCTGCAGCAGTGCTGCAATATCGGGCCCCTGTAACAAAAACGGGAACAGTGCTTTTTACTAGCAACCCCACCTCTCCCACGTCCACCCCCCCCACCTGGTCCCGGGGCATGTCGAGCAGCGATCTGCCAGGGCTGGTTGCTGTTCCCAGTCCGGCCCTGTTTTCTTTTGGTAGTGCTTGTTAGCCCACTCTTTTGGACACTGTACTGTGCAATTTACTCAAATTGCAGAATGCACACCCTTTCATGGGCATTTCTGTGTTTCCTTCAAACTAATTGTGTAACATTTTGGACCACTGTCTGACACTATTGCAGAAATAGCGCGCATTACTAAAAACCAATATACTGTGTGAAAGAGAATACTTTGGTCTTCAGAGTGGCTCAGACAATCACGACGTGACTTAGGACTTACAAAGTAAGCCTGATCGTGGGCTCTAGGCAGATTGTTGCCATGTAGTAGTGCAATAGCAAGAGCTAGATTCTACAGACTCGAGAGGGCAGTGAGAGGTCGCAGCCACAGATTACACGAGCATACAGAGAGGCCAGCATAGAGTATATGAGCATTTTGATATGCAGAATAACAAGAGGGGGCCACAAAGTAACTAGGTATGGGCTAAGACCACAGCCATGGTACATCCATGATGATACGCCACAGAGTAACCAGGGGCTGTATTACATATATGGTGCACTTTCCCTGTTTTCGCCACAGTGCACCTTTCACTGCTGCCCCGGGGGTAGCGCAATTAAGTTAAATACGGAGCAGCTGCTTCAAAGCCACTATGCGTTTCACTGATGCACTTTTAAGAAGGGAGAGAGATCTCCTTGAAGGCGGGTGCAATGAGTGACTGCATCCATCTGCAGGGGACTGTCTAGGGGTGTCCATGAGCCCTCCTTTCTCTCCTCCAGAGGGTGCATTCCGGGGGCACACTAAAAGTGTGCCGCTGATCCAGCGGTTCACCAACAACAGATACTCTATTACCATATACTCACCTGGGCCCATAAAACTCACAGTGGTTAAAACCGCTGGTCGGTTAAGGGGTTTCTGTTTAAATTTATGATTAGTTCATTCGATACCCTTTTTCATTTTCAACTAACCCTTCACAGATCAACAAGTTCTTTCCTCTGGTCGATGGACCATTAGTTGAACTAGTTGATGGCGATAATTAACATAACTTTAACTTTCATTTATTTGGATTAAATAACCACAGACTCAGGAATGTTTAAAACCTTTATCGAAATTAAATGCATGTGAACAACTCAGTACAGTGCAATCACCTTCATTCATTTGGAGAGAAAATTCAATTCATAATCACCATACATATATCTCGGACTCATGCAATAATCAATACACAGAGTGAGAGAGAGAGAAAAGAGGACAGAGAGAAAAGATCATTTAGCAAATACAGAATTTATAGTTACCAAGGATGATGTGGAAGACCAACCCCCTGCCCAAAGGGCTGGTAAGGGTCCCCTGGGATAGATCAGGAGACAAAGACTTCAGGACAGGATTCAGGACAGGATAGTTGACCTCTCTAAAATACCGACCCCCTCTCTGACACTCTCTTCCTCCTCGAGATTCTTCCGCAATATTCAGAGCTAACTCAATTAAATTATAATAGAAAGTTCTTCCTCAGATTCTGCAGTCAGCTCTTCATCAGCAACTCCAGCATTTCACAGCATCTTCCTCAGCACAGCTTCAGCATCTCTCCCAGCAATTCTTCGAGCAAAAATCTCTCTAACTAACTAACTAAAACTATCTTAATTATACTTTTCGTTTCTCCATGTTCCACCCACTAAAGTTTAAATATCGTAAAATACGAAGTCTGATTGGTCAGGCAAGGGGGGTTCTTCATCACACCATGCTTACATGTCACTAGAATCAGTTCAACTATTGTTCATAAACCCATCCCCTTATTCTTTATTCATAAATGTTATTCCCATGTACTAAGAGTATCGACATAGAAACATTTTAAAACTGTCATGAATGTGTCTCTTCTTTGTTGAACTCTTCACCATCCTGTTCCCAGGATGTAGCATTTGTCCTTTGGCTCCCTTTCAACTGCACAGTCATTGTTCATGGTTCACTTCAGTAGGCATGTGCAGACTTCGCGTCACTCCATTCAATTCGGTTATGCACAAGAGGCCCGAAGACGCACTAATGATAAGTCAGAAGACAAATGTTACTTTCTAAAATAAAGTGTTTGCACTGTATACCACCCACCTCTACTCTATCCCAGTTTATTTATTAATATCTTTTTCCCGCTTTAGCATTAGTTAAATAGTTCGATTCAGTTCAAATAAGCAGATGCCATGCACGCGAGTCTTCAAGACTCCATTTTAGTATCTTCTGCTCATGCGCCAGAATTTCCCTCCAAGCATTAGTTCGTCATCTTACGTAGATGCAGTTAACGCATGCACACAACAGTTTCCCCATTTAAAGCGGTTTTAGTCCTTCTTCATTGTTATCCGCGTTAGTACACACATACGCAAGCTTCACTAACCCGCGTGTTCATGTAGTGCATATTAGTTTTTCATGAAACTTATTAATAACTTTGTTAGTGAGTTAAACGAGTGGATTGCTTCCGAGCAAGTCTCTTTTCTACGAAACCTTGCTCCATCAATCCCCTCTCTGATGACATTTTTGAGCCATCACAAAATTACCCATCCCTTCCCAGATGCCAACTTTAGCAATTCTCAGTTTTCCTCTTCTTCTCTCATCATTTCGTCAGTTACTTCTTTTCCTTCTAAATCTTTCATCTTTTTGTATAGCTTTCCTTTCATTTCCTCTAACTTAATTTCTTCATATTCCCTCTTTTGTTTCTTTCCTTTCCCTTCCCTCTCTGCATGCATCCTTCTTTTTCCCTTGTTTCTGCAACACTTGCATGTGATCATTATTATCAATACTATTGTCATTATCACAACTACTGGCAATATTATTTGTCCTAAGAAACTCTTTCCAAAATTAGTAAACCACTTCCCTATTGATGTGATGCTTTTTGTTAGTCTTTCCCATACACTGTCAACCTCCAGTTGGGTCAAATCTTTATGAATTCTTGTAATATTTTCAATATACCCTTTAATTTCCTGACTCTTATCAGGAATATAAGTGCAGCAATGTTGAATTTTCAACATACCACAGACTGTCGCCCTCTTTTGCCAACAAGATGTGAAGCGCAAGGCGATTTTGTAAAACCGTAGACCTTATTGCAACCATTTCTGTATTAATCATTAAGAATCCCCCAGCAATATCAGTTGAAAGACGATCAACTACTGTTGACAATTTGCAAATTTTCTGTGAATTTAGAATGACTCCAACTGAGGGTATCAATGCACCGAATATATCCCCCACTATTTCTGAAAAACTAGCTCTTCTTCTTCGTGTTAGTCCATTAGATATTTCATTGATTCCATTGATTCTGTTCATATGGTAAATTTTTGGAAATACTATTCCACAATAACAGCTCCCATACCATTGTGCCGGTAACCTATAATAGGCATTATTCCTGCATACATAGTATACTCCTGGAAATACCCGATCAGTTCCCCCTTTTAGTCCCCATCCCCCTAGAATTAGGAAATTGTGTTCACATTCACTGGAACCAATGAAAATGTTATTATAATTAGTCTTTGACCTATGGAGACAGAGTTTTCCCTTCTTCACAAAATCTAGGGACATTGCAGCATAAGCCATGCCCTTTGCATAACTTCCCTCTTTCTCAGCCCATGGAGGTATATGGGATTTCTGTTCAGCAGCTTTCTTTGTTAAATCCTGTCTCCTTTTTTCTACTAAATTTAAAAATTCCCTTTCTTCTTCACGCAATATACATGTTAAGTTATCGCTATGTGCCTGTGCTATATCTTTTGGGCTCATTGTTAAGAAAAATTCGCCCATGAACTGTGCATCTTTACTACTAAGTACTGGATTCATATTCTTTCGAATAGGTAGTTCTGAAAACACTACATCTAAGTTTGAATAAAAATACTGAAGTTTCCCGGTTACATAAAATAAACTTGATAGAACACTACATGATACACCATATGTTAAAGGTATATGGTGATAAGTTACCCCTTCTGACACTGATGAGGGTAATTTCATACAGACATAACAATCACTAATCTCCATTGTATTAACGTACTGAAATAACAATTTAGTAAACACATTTAAAGACGAATCATTATCTGATTCATTATCATTATAGGTTATCTCATCTATTTTCCCTAATTCTGTCTTAGTTCCTTTCACTGCATCTACTTTTTCATTAGCAACTGTATTATTCTTGTTACTGGTTACCATTAATAAAGGCACCACCACTGTTAGAAATAACCATACTAATGTTAATAATAAAATACTACATAGACAAACTCTAAGGCATCTTTGTTTCAGATTTCATTTCGGTTGTTCGATCACTTCAACTTCTGCCATTTTAAATTCTGAGAAAATTTATTTTCTCTTTTTCTTTCTTTATCTAAATTTTTCTTAAGATTCAGTCCTTTATTTTAAGGAGGTCTTAATTTGTTTTCATCAATCTGTGCAACATGAACTCTCTGATTCTTCACGTAAATCCAAGTTCTCAAATTCCTCTAATATAACATAGGTCAACTCGGGGGCCTTGTATTTTCTGTTCAGAGTTCTCAATCTTGGACTTCTTCGCGTGAGTTTTACTAAGGTTTGTTTAGGTTGCGTCTGACTCGTAATTTCATTTACTTGTTCTGGTTTCTTTTCTGACTTTCTTAGGTAATATCTTAGTCTCTTCACTCCATCTGGCCAATTATCTCCTTTTCTAACTCTTTTGACCCGAACTGCACTTTCTCCTTCTCCGTCTTCTTCTAAGGTTCTTTTATTTTTACTTGGTCTGGGCACAATCTGTTCTTGTTCTTTTCCACTCTCTAATTGTCTTGGCTCTGTATTTTCTGTATTGTTTTCTTCTCCTTCCTGCACCTGTTCAGGTCTTATTATTGTTATATCTTCTTCCGCCTGAACCTGTTCTTCTTCTTTCTGGTCCTGTTCAGGTCTTATTACAATTTGTTCTTCTTCTGCCTGAACCTGTTCTTCTACTTCTATCTGATCCTGTTCAGGTCTTATTATGATTTGTTCTTCTTCTGCCTGAACTTGTTCTTCTTCACCTATCTGACCCTGCTCAGGTTTCTGAGTAGCTTGATTCACTTTTACCTGAGTGTGTTCTTCTATCCCTGTCTTTTCCTTTCTACCTTCCTGTTTCCCAAATTTCATTCTTCTTCTTGTTTTGCTAACAACTTCAGGTATGTCAATCACTGGTATCCACTCTTCCTGACTGGTACTTGGCTGTTCGTCATATAGTTGTCTTTCAGACTCTATCACTCTACATTCTTCAATTTCACAACTTTCAATTTCTGACGTCTCAGCTTGTTCAGTCAGTGGCTGCTCTGGTTGTTCAGATGGGTTTGGAACTCTTCTTGTATGACTAGCGTGAATCCAATTGGGTAAACCTGCACACTTCACTGCTGTGGTAGTGACCAGTATGACTTGACGTGGTTTATCCCACCTGGGTGCCAGACACGATTTCCTTGCGTGTCTCTTCACTAACACCCAGTCTCCAGGATTTAAATCATGCGCCTGGTTTGGCTGCCTTGCAACTGCGTCTTCTCCAACCTGATGAGAGACAGAACGCACCAGATCTGCCAATCCTTTGCAATAGTCCAATACCAGATCATCAGTTATATTCATCAATTTATTTCCAGTAATATATGCTTGTCTCATTGCCCTTCCCATGAGTATCTCATGAGGACTCAATCCTGTTTTTCTATCAGGAATACTTCTGAGACCCATCAGTACAAGAGGCAATGCATCTGGCCACTTTAGCATTGTGGATGCACACACCTTCCCTAACCTTGACTTGATTGTGCCATTAAGCTGTTCAACTACTCCAGAAGCCTCTGGACGATAAGCACAGTGCAGTTTTTGTTCAATATTAAATGCAGCACAGATTAATAGAATTATCTCATTGTTAAAATGAGGTCCTCTATCTTATTCCAAAGTGACTGGAAAACTGAATCGAGGTATCAGCTCTCTCAACAGTAATTTAGCAACTGTGAGACTGTCATTTCTTCTAGTGGGGTATGCCTCCACCCATCTCGAGAATAAGCGCACTATCACAAGAACATACTTCAATCCATTGCACGGAGGCAACTCAATGAAGTCTAATTGCAGCCTGGTGAATGGTCCTTCTGCCTTTCCAATTTTTCCCCAACTAACCACTGTTTTTCTGCCTGGATTTTGCTGCTGACAGATTAAGCATCGTTGGCAAAGGCTTTCTGCAACTACCCTAAACTTTGGATTGTACCAATTTTGTCTGAATAGTCTAATCATTGTATCCCTACCAATATGTGTTGTCCCATGATATACTCTTGCCATTTGAGAAAGCAGACAATCTGGCATGACTGGTCTGCCATCTGAGTATATCCACACTTCATCTTCTGTCCTCTTTGTACAGCCTTACTTTATCCAGAGTTCCCTTTCCTTCTCCTCAACTTCTTCCTGCAACTGTCTGACCTCATCCCATGTTTCTAGAGCTGAGAAAAACATAAGTTGGCAGCTCGTTTCACCCGTTTCCATTTTTCTGTTTATTGCCATTGTATTTCTTGCACAGTATTGAGCAATTTGGTCTGCGTACCTATTTCCCTCCATCACATAGTCATTTCCTGACCTATGTGCAACACATTTTGCCACAGCTATTTGTTTTGGCAATTGTAATGCTTCCAACAAATCCTTTACATTTTTGCTTTTTCTGATCGGAGATCCTGAAGAAGTCAGAAATCCCCTCTGCATCCAGAGCTGGCCAAAATCATGCACAACCCCAAAACCATATTAACTATCTGTAAATATGGTTACTCTCCAATTCTTCCCAATTTTGCATGCCTTTGTTAAGGCCACCAATTCGGCTACTTGTGCAGACTTGACTCCCGGTACACAGGATGCTTCAATGACTCCTGATATTTTACATACAGCATATGCAGCACTTAGCCCTCCTTCTTCCGTTCTCTGACATGACCCATCCACAAACAATACATGATCTCATTCCGTCAAGGGCATTTCTTTTATGTCTGGGCGGGGCTTAGTACATGATTCAGTCACATCCAAACAATCATGGTCAACTTCATCTTTCACTTCTTCACAACATGGGTCTGGTAACAATGTGGCAGGATTCATTATGGTACATCTTATCACTGTCACATTTTCTGCTCCCAAAATCACTCTTTCATACTTAGTCATCCGACTAGGAGTGAGGTACTGTGTTCGTGTCCTTGTTAAAAGAATCTCAACTGAGTGTGGCACATAAACCTTTACATAATGTCCCATCACAATTGATTCACTTTGCTCCAGACTCATACAAGTAGCAGCTACTGCTTTTAAGCAGCCAGGTAAAGCTGAAGCCACTGGATCCAAAGTAGCAGAAAAATATGCCACTGGACGTGCCAAAACACGATCTTCAAACCGGAAGGCAAAAAGATACTGGCTATCTGGATGCAAAGGTATGGAAAAGAATGCTTGGCACAAATCGATTACCGTATACCAACTTGCATTCCATGGTATTTGATAAAGGATCACTGCTGGATTTGGCACCACTGGGCAACAAGGTACTACAATTTTATTAATTTTCCTTAAATCCTGTACTATCCTGTACTTACCACTAGGCTTTTTGAGTCCCATTATTGGTGAATTACAAGGACTACCCATTATTTCTTTCAGAATTCCTTGCTCAATCATTTGGTTAATTACTGGAGCAGCTCCTGCTTTCACTTTAGGACTCATTTTATACTGTCGTGTATTTGGATAAACTGCACCTTCTTTTACCACTATTTTCACGGGATCTACATTCGCCATTAGCCCTATATCTTTTCCTGAAAAGTCCCACACCTCTGGATTTACTGTGGTTCTTAATTCTTCTGGTAATTCACTTTCCGTTAATAATGAAAACATTTCATCCACTTCTGTACCTTGTTTAGCTAACATCATCTTATATACAACATCCTCATCAGGTGTTTGAAAAGCAACACCATCAGGTGTACAATAGATTGTGCAATTCATTTTGCACAATAAGTCTCTCCCCAACAGATTTACTGGACTTGAATCACAAACCACAAATCGATGCATGTCTTTAAAGTTTCCAATATGCACTTCCATTGGTTTTGTAACTGGGGTTCTAATCTGTTTGTTTGACACTCCTACAACTTGGATAGTTTCTCCCGAGAGGGGTAGGTTTGGGATGTCTGCTGTTCTCACAGTAGACCGGGTAGCACCAGTGTCCAATAGAAAAGTGATGTCACTACCTTCCACTTTCCCATCAATAAATGGACCTGTCTGATCTACCAACAAGGATGCGCCAAGCACGCACTCCTCTTCCTCCCCCCTCAGGCACCGTCATTGCATAGAGTTGAATCATCTCCATCATTTTGTAAAAAATATTGTGAAACCACAGAGGTATTCTTACCACTTTCTCCGTGAAATCCGGTGTTCGCACTATATTTTTGAATGTTCACATTGTTTGGCATAGGAGCTTGTGGCACCTGATACTGTGGAGTAACTACCTGCTGCTGCTGATTCACAACCACTTCATTCTGCATCTGCGGATTTAAATTTTGATTTGGCCCATTATTATTCTGGACATTTTTACACTCGTTCTTCCAATGTCCATGCTTTCCGCTACGCATGACAAGGAAATTTCTTCCTTGCTTCCTCTCTACTCATTCGTCCTCTCCCTTTACCACCACTCGACACTTGTTCACCCTGAGTCTGTCCTTTTGTCTGATTATCAGTTTGTGAAATTAAATGTGTTTCCTGCTGCTCTGCCAATTTTACATGTGCCCACATAATTTTCTCTTTTAGCTTTCTATGTTTTGTCTCAATATTGTCGCTACAATACTTCGCATATTTCAATATTTCGTCTATTGTCTTGCTCTGCCAGCACAACATGTGCTGTTGAATCATCTGGCTAATCTTCGGTTTCAGACCATACACAAACCGATATACAAAGTGTCCCATATCTTTATCACCAATATTCTCAAATCCACTATACTGCTTGAACACCTGTAACAACCTCTCATAATAGGCGTGTACAGACTCCTTTGGCTCCTGAGTTGTTCTATCTATCTTTACCCAGTCTGTTTCTTTAGGAGGGATTTTCCCTTTCAGGAAAGTAATCACCTGGTGATATTTCTTCATCACCTCCTCTGATGGCGCTCCTGTTTTAGAGTCTCTTGCATATTCCTCATTTGGCCAATCAATTGTGATTTTACACTCTATCCATAAATCAGCAGGTACCACAATATCAAATAAATCATCCAGGACCTTCAACAAAACCTTTGAAACCTTCACAAATCTTTCTACCTGTTTATACCATTCAACAGGTTTTTCTCTCAACCTAGGAAATCATTCGTAAATGACAAAATATCCTGTCTGCTCCAAGGAACATGTACATATCCACCACCATGAACTTCTCTCATTGGACATATTCTCTCAATCTTTTCTAATTCCCTCACCGGAAATGCAGACGACGCTTCCCTTGCCTGTACTTCCTCTTTCTTTCTTATCCACCTAATCCTCCACTTGTCAATGTCTCCCCACTTTCGCAAAATGTTCATCAACTCTTTTATCTGTAGTCTTTTACCAGACGTATTTAAATTTTCTAAATCTTTTTCAGTGAACTCCACTCGATATGTTTTCTGCAATAATTTTGATCTTCCTATATCTATTCCAATCTTTGATGCAACCTCTGTCAACTTCTCATGAAATACCTTTGCTCTTCTGGTTATGCTCTTACATAAAAATAACAATTCCTCATCATCGTAGATGTTCAACCTTTCTGTGCCCACATTTCCAGCTATCATTTCTTCCAAATCTACCTTCAATCTGCTAATATCTAGAACCTTTAGTTGAAAGTTTTGTTTTTCTATTCCCTGTGCCCATCTCTCTAAATCCTCGGGAGTAACCATTGCTGAACCTCTGGATCCTATAGGGACCACAGACCCTTTTTCTTTCAAATTTTCAGGTGAAACTCTCTTTGGGGTTTCGGTTAAATGTTCCATTATTGGAAGATCCATTAATGAAATAACTGAATCACTCTCACTGGCCTGATCATCAGACATCATTACTTCTTTTCTGGGATTACCTGACGGAATTGTCACGGCTTGAGGTTTCAGACAAACCTTCTTATCTCCATATAATGGGATAACAGGGCCAATAGTCACTAGAATTGTCAAAGCTTCGGCATTTAAAATGTAATTGACTTATTTTCTGAACTAATTCTTCCCTAGTTTTATTTAAAGCTTCTCTCTCATTATCTTGCAACACCCTATTAACTGACGCATCATGTAGAATTTGTGGGGTTCAATGCGTTCCTATCACCGGTGCACTTGGAGTGACTCTACTAGGTTCCTCTTGGTACGGTGGAGGGTTTTTAATTAAAATATCTTCCAATAATTCATCATCTGATTCACCATCTCCTGACGTATTAATGTTTTTCGTTTTCTCCTTACACTTACTTCCTGTCTGTCCTTCAGCCATTAATACTGGATATAAACCCTCTGTCACTACAGCTCTTCTCCAACGCTTCATTTGATCTCCACGTGATTCATACGGATCCCAAGGCAAAAACCCTCTAAATCTTCGACCACTTCTGAATTTTTCTTGTTCAAATGCCTCAACCTCCCATTCTTCTAAAGCTTCATACTGTGTCAATCTTGGATTTGGTTCTAACATATTCATTCAATTTCTCAAATTCTGAAGTATCTTTACATTAAAAGTACCATGATCTGGAAAAGCCAAAACACCATCACCTTTCGTGTACTCCACCCAATTCTCTAACCACACACAAGTATGATATCCTCTTTCCATCATCATAAATGAAGCAGGCGTTTTAGGTGGCGGAATAGGAATTCCCTCTCTAGTCATCACAGGCTTGTCTTTCTTAAAGAAATTTTTAATTTTCTTTATTAACGTCATTTTCTTTCGTTCTCCAAACATTTCAGATGGACGATATAGAAAAGAGTCTTCCGTATATCTTCGAATTCTATTACCTACGTCCCGTCCTATGTCAGCACGGCTCACACTAGCAGTCAAATCAGGACTTAACATACAATTCTTTTTCGACCAATCCTAGCGTAGCTTCTATCTATCAACCAATCAGATTCAGGCTCGCGCTTGTTATTTGACCAATGCCAGTGCGGCTTTCTGTGACGTCAGTATTGCTCCTCACTACTGACCCTCCCTTTACAATCTGCTTCTTTCTAACGTCCGCTGTTTCAACCAATCCCAGCGCGGCTCTTTGTGACGTCAGTATAACTCCTGCGACTGACCCTCCCTTCACAAGGTAATACGATAACTTATTTCTTTAAAATCTTCTCATAAAATCCATTAGTAACAACATAAAAAACAGCGCTACTCTGTCTGTTCCACTAATCAAGGATAGATTACGACTAATCTATCCTTGATCTATCGCTACGAGTAAAACCTCTGTTTACCCTCCATTCAAGCTCGGGAGAACCTGTTACTTCTTCAGTGTTACCCCTTTTGGGAAATAAGACCAAAGTTTCACCAGCGAACCCTCTGCTATCATTCGCACTCTACTTTTACACGATATAGTCCCTAATATAGCACTGCCAGCCCTCCATAGCTTCTCAGTGTTATTACAACAGACGAGTAACCTTCTGCAGTGTGGCTTCTATTACCACCCACTATTCAAATTCTCTTCCCGGGATGCCCAGGCAACCTCTGTACCTGTGCTTATAGACAACATAAAACAAGACACTAACTCTTTTGTTAAACATAAATCAATAATCAATATTTATCACCAAACTAGTCAATAATAATCATAGCTCTGCTACCAGAAAACTGATCCAGCGGTTCACCAACAACAGATACTCTATTACCATATACTCACCTGGGCCCATAAAACTCACGGTGGTTAAAACCGCTGGTCGGTTAAGAGGTTTCTGTTTAAATTTAGGATTAGTTCATTCGATACCCTTTTTCATTTTCAACTAACCCTTCACAGATCAACAAGTTCTTTCCTCTGGTCAATGGACCATTAGTTGAACTAGTTGATGGTGATAATTAACATAACTTTAACTTTCATTTATATTTGGATTAAATAACCACAGACTCAGGAATGTTTAAAACCTTTATCTAAATTAAATGCATGTGAACAACTCAGTACAGTGCAATCACCTTCATTCATTTGGAGAGAAAATTCAATTCATAATCACCATACGTATGTCTCAGACTCATGCAATAATCAATACACAGAGTGAGAGAGAGAGAAAAGAGGACAGAGAGAAAAGATCATTTAGCAAATACAGAATTTATAGTTACCAAGGATGGTGTGGAAGACCAACCCCCTGGCCAAAGGGCTGGTAAGAGTCCCCTGGGATAGATCAGGAGACAAAGACTTCAGGACAGGATAGTTGACCTCTCTAAAATACCGACGAATGCGCCGCACCCCTCTCTGACACTCTCTTCCTCCTCGAGATTCTTACGCAATCTTCAGATCTAACTCAATTAAATTATAATAGAAAGTTCTTCTTCAGATTCTGCAGTCAGCTCTTCAGCAGCAACTCCAGCATCTCACAGCATCTTCCTCAGCACAGCTTCCAGCTTCAGCATCTCTCCCAGCAATTCTTCGAGCAAAAATCTAACTAACTAACTAAAACTATCTTAATTATACTTTTTGTTTCTCCATGTTCCACCCACTAAAGTTTCAATATCATAAAATACGAAGTCTGATTGGTCAGCCAAGGGGGGTTCTTCATCACACCATGCTTACATGTCACTAGAATCAGTTCAACTATTGTTCATAAACCCATCCCCTTACTCTTTATTCATAAATTTTATTCCCATATACTAAGAGTATCGACATAGAAACATTTTAAAACTGTCATGAATGTGTCTCTTCTTTGTTGAACTCTTCACCATCCTGTTACCAGGATGTAGCATTTGTCCTTTGGCTCCCTTTCAACTGCACAGTCATTGTTCATGGTTCACTTCATTAGGCATGCGCAGACTTCCTGTCACTCCATTCAATTCGGTTATGCACAAGAGGCCCAAATACGCACTAATGTTAAAAGTCAGAAGACAAATGTTACTTTCTAAAATAAAGTGTTTGCACTGTATACCACCCACCTCTACTCTATCCCAGTTTATTATTATCTTTTTCCCGCTTTAGCATTAGTTAAATAGTTCGATTCAGTTCAAATAAGCAGATGCCATGCACGCGAGTCTTCAAGACTCCATTTTAGTATCTTCTGCTCATGCGCCAGAATTTCCCTCCAAACATTAGTTTGTCATCTTACATAGATGCAGTTGACGCATGCGCACAACAGTTTCCCCATTTAAAGCGGTTTTAGTCCTTCTTCATTGTTATCTGCGTTAGTACACACATACGCAAGCTTCACTAACCCGCGTGTTCAAGTAGTGCATATTAGTTTTTCACGAAACTTATTAATAACTTTGTTAGTGAGTTAAACGAGTGGATTGCTTCCGAGCAAGTCTCTTTTCTACGAAACCTTGCTCCATCACCGCCTTTTTGTGGCGCACTTTCAGTGAACCTCTTAACAGATTCTTTGCCTTTGCGCCTGCATCCATAATACGGTGCGGGCGTAAAGAAAAAGTGATTCCCTAATTTTCATAGGGCCATGCCCCCCATGCAAATGAGGGAATGCCCTCTTTAGATAGTGCTGGTGCTACATGTGCACCAGCACTATCTGCATTACAAAAGGGCCAGCACAAGCATCTGCGCCACTTCTGTAATAAAGTGCCTCGGCGGAATACAAAGTAGGTGCCCCGGGGGCACATTATGTAATACAGCCCCAAGTGGGGACAGAGGATAAAGCAAATTGCCGGCTCACAGAGAGAGAGTAGTGGATGAGGGATGGAAAGGGGTCACCATGTGTGAGAAATATGTGTTTTATGTACCACAACCATTACTTGAAAGCAATGGAGAGCTTTACATTTGAAGGGGAGGCACATAAGTAGTGAAGGAGCAGGCGGGGAGTTGATGAACAAGAAAGAGGGAGCGATTGAAGGAGGCATGGTGTGAAAGAGAGAAAAGATGCATCCCTCTTCAGGGATGTCGGACAATTTGTAGGTTAAATAGCAGTGAGGTTTCCTTTTTAATAAAAGGTGACATTTTGTGGATTTCAACAAGAATGATACTTTCTACCCTTGGGGAACACTGTGAGGAGGGTTGCCCTAGGGGCCTGTACCATGATCAGGTGCACTGGTTCAGCACAGAACCGAGCCCCTGTTTCTTTGCATCCGATGTGGCTAAAGCTCATATATATAACTTGGAATTTCTCAGAGTTAATAAATGACCTTTAGATATAAAAAATCGGGAACAATGAGTAGAGATTGCCTCTCTCTGCAATACTTACAACTAACTCTAAAAACTGAGCTCCACGAGTATGGTTCTACCCTACTGAAAAGTGCTTCAATACCTCCTCAGGGATAGTAGGTTCTACATAAATCTACAATACAAACATTTGCGTGCATTGCTTTGCACAAACATTTGAGTCTTTTTGCGACGGAGACAGATTGTACTCTGAGGGTGCAGGTGAAGAGCAAAACTAGTTATGTGGTTGTGGGAGGGCTGGGCGAAAAACGAATCTAGGAGGCTTGATGTGTCTCTCAATCATGGCGTTTTATTGGGGAAATGTGTTTAACAACAATCAAATTCTTATGGGTGAAGCCGATTGTAAAATGCATTCAGTTCGTCTATCTCTAATTCCACTCCTTCTCTTCTTCTTCTTAGGTCAGGCCTCCTTCAGTGGCGTGTCCTGGGATCTCGGTAAAAAAGACAGGGAAATGGTGGTAAGTATAACAATACTAGTTTTCTGAATGTAGGATACAGACCATTACCACACCTAGGAATGCCACCCAGAGATTGGGTGCAGTGAAAAGAAGGTTACGTGCTCCCTCTCTTTCCTTTCTCTCTCTCTCCCTCTCTCTCTCTCTCTTGGCAAAGTCGTAGGATCTTCTTTGGGAAATGTGGTTCTGGTTGGGAATCGTGCCAAAGAAAACAAAACAAGTGTGGTCATGCAGAGTCAGTTCCCCCTCTTTCTTATCGTTAACTCGGACCCTTTATTCGAATCTGCTTTACCGGGAAACCATTATTCCCAAAAGACGTATTTCCCATGAAGACACTATTGTCATCTTGCCTTGAAAACAGATTGTCTGGCCTCTCCCTCGAGCCGACTATCAAGTTACAAAAACAATGAATAACAACAAAAAAAACATAAAGGCCGTGGAATCACGATAACTAGAGGCTGCCCGCTCTATTTGTTCCGGTGCCCCCCTTTCCCCCCACCCGGTTATCTGTTTATTCCCTGAAATTTCCTCTCCCCCCCGGTCATGTACCGCAGAAGCCGCAACTCTCCTGAGTTGCAGCGGCGTCTTCACATCTCCCGGGCCGACCACCAGTCTTCACTCCAGTTTTCTGGAGCTTCGTCCTCCTTCTCTGCTTCCTCCGTCTCAGTTGCAGGTGAAGGCGTCTCTTCTTTCGTGCTCCACTCCACACTCACGCTGGGCTCCAGACTCCGCTGGGGTATAAGGTGCCTCCTCTTCTCCAGGTCGTCTCGCTATCCTGCTGTCTTTCTCGGTGTCTTCCGGGTTCCTCTTCCTGTCACCGCCTCCCGTGACTCTGGTCTTATCCTCGCTTTTAGCCCCTGGTTGGTTCCCGGTGTTGGTAAGTCCGCCCCCTCCTGACGTCATCGGAGTCAAGAATGTAGGGCTAACCCTTTCCTTTTCTTTATTCCAGGGGAGGAGTCGTCGGAGCTGCTCGTCGCGGTCGTGCTGGGATGATAGAGGTAAGTGAGGGGAGGTTATGGATGTCGGATTATGCTCCCCTAGGGGTAACGGGGTAGGGTCTTCCTCACACCTGTGTCACTTGGTGTTGTTAACATGAGCATTATTCATGTTTCATACTAACATTTTTAAATATGTTTTACGCATATAAAATGTACGAATTTCATTTTGTTTTTCTTTTTATACTGTTGCTGAGTAAGGTCAAGTCATGTCTGATGCCTTCCGCCACTGCTGACTTTTCATATACCAAACCCTTACACTCTGGGGCTTGTAGTTTAGCCTCTGAAGCTTCCATTGTGATCTCAAAAATGTTAACATGTTGTCTAAAATCCATTACTGGTTCAAGCTAACACAACTGACATACTTTGAATGCTGTCACTCCTTGATTGATGTGCAAAACTAACAAGTATTGGTAAATGCATTATGTTTCGCCTATGTGATTAAGAATAAGCTGTTCTGTTTGTTGTAAGTTGTACCTTTCTGAGTAGTTGTACAATATAAGTTACAGAAAGTCTGTTAAAGTGTCATGACTTGTTTATGTACAAAAAGGCAATATATTGTGCTGTTACTAGTGGTATAGTGTGGGTAGGTAATAGCAAATGTTGAAAAATGAAATAAAAGAGGGAAATAATAGAATTAATTGATGTAATAGCAATATTATGTGTTTAGAGAAGTTCTGACAACTTTTTGGCCCGGTGCCACTGCACCTGCTGCACCATTCAAATCATGCCCCTAGTGCCTGCAAGATAACTGCATTTGTGACTTCCTGTTTAGTAGGAAAATATAGCTTTCTTTCTTTTGATAACTTTATTCGGCAAAAACAAAATATAGCAATATTTGATGTTTAGAGGAGTTATGACAACTTTTGGCCCTGGTGCCACTGCACCTGCTGCACCATTCAAATCATGATCCTATTGCCTGTAAGGTAACTGCACTTGTGACTGCCTGTTTAGTAGTTAAATATGGCAATATTTGGTGTTTAGAGGAGTTCTGACAGCTTTTCGGCCCAGTGCTACTGGTGAGCCCCTAGCAGCAATGTTTTTGGCTAGGAAAACAACAAGGCAAAGTGCCTTCAGGATCCAGGTGTGCTGTTCACATGATGACTAATGCCAAACATCCAACCAAGTAGTGGAAATGTCTGTTTTGCAGTCTGCTAGGCCTTGGAATTGTCAATTACACATTTCACCTCTCCACTGTGTTGGGCTGAATGTTTGGGAGGTGTGAAGTATACTCCCTTATCACTTCATGAACATTTCAGGATATCTGATTACATGCTGATTTGAAGTTCTGCTGTTTGAAAATGATAAAGATTTGGGTAATATGTTCAATACCACTGGAAGATATCATAATAATCTGTACCCTTTTTTGTCTTCTAGGTATCTACATTGTTTGTCTCAAAAGATTTGAATGTACAATTCACACGTTTTCTAATAAGAATGTTATCCATTTCTCAATAGGTCAAACTGACCGACCACGTGGGCAGGTTCCAGCCACTGAGGAAACCTCCACTCTAGCCCAGAATCAAGCCTTCTGTGAGGACAACACTCCTGATGATATGGAGGAGCTTGAGCAGCCTGGTACATCAGGCCAGCCTGGGACAACAGCTCCAGTGACACTCTCTGCGCCCACATCAACACCTACTACCCCAGCTGTGACACCTCAACAACATGAAGACTCCACTTTCTGTACCCCTCCCACTGGGACACCGATTGTGTGCCTTCCAGTCCTGGGTGATGTTGAAACCACACCACCTCCATCTAACCCTGGACCCAGTACGATGGGGCACACTAGGCCAAGGGCAAAGGATAGTGGGGTCTGGGATCATGGGAGGGTGTTTGTGGGCCAGTGTACAGAGTCCACTGGGGTCACTGACACCCAGACCACCATCGACCAAGTCTTGGGAGTCTACCATCAAGGCCAAGCCATAATGGGCCAGGTGCTCCCCGAGCTCCGGGAGGTGAAGCAGAGGGAGTACTACCAACAGATAGAGAACCATAATTCTAATATGGGTTACCTGATTGGGGTGTTGCAGGGCATTTACACCCACGTGTGCAGGTCTTTCCCAGCACCATCTATCCCTTCCTGTGGTCCTACCACATCAGAGCCATCGACATCAGCCACAGCCACGGGAAGGGAGACCCTGCCACCGGAAGAGCCAACTGCAGCCCCCCTAGCCCCTCCAGCTGTGGATCGCCACCCCCTGCCACAGGGGACGTCCTGTCAGATCATCTGGAGGTGAGGATGGCAAGACCTCTGCCACCGCCAGCAAGAAACCGTAACGCTAATTTCCTCCAGTGTGTGCCTACCATTCACTCTGAGGGCTATTTCTGGACACATTTGTCTTTCTGATGCCAGCAGTATTTTGGACATTTGACTTCAAACAATTGTGGATCTACAACTACGGTTTTATTCACCATGACTGACTTCTTCACTATTTGCTTTGCTTTTGTTATGTTTACCCCTTTTTTCATCACATTTGGTACAATAAATTTGGTAGTCAAAAATCATAGACTGGTGTTGTATATCTAAACTCTATCAATGCATTTGTATAATTCCATCAAAACTCGACAATGACAGAACATCAAAATATTGTGTCAACATAAATGATCTGCAAGTAGGTATTGTTTATTTCAAGATCCAAAACACAAATCCCTAAATATATCACACCATTCAATCACGATCTACGATGTTTATCCCATTTGACCAATACCTGTCTGTCAACATTCGCACTAACACAACAATCCATGCAATAGACTAATACTCAGTGCTAGTGTTCACCTTTCCAGTTCCATACCTTTCCAACATGGAAGAAGGGGATGTGTCCAAAACAATAAGATAGAATAGGCAACTTTCATTGATTCATGTCATCAGCTGGAGCCAGATCTTCTGGCTCACATAAGGAAGCCAACATCAATAACACTAAGAGACAAACACATGGCAGCACTACATTTTGTAGACACAGGATACTTACAAAACATGGTTCCAGTATCTGGTGGAATGTCACAACCAAGTTTCAGTGATGTGCCACAAGAAGTATGTCCTTCAATGATGAGACACATCAACAGCTACATACATTTTACACACAATGATGATTTAGCCAATGTGAAGGGAGATTAGC
Organism: Calotriton arnoldi; assembly: GCA_963921515.1. Taxonomy (NCBI): domain Eukaryota; kingdom Metazoa; phylum Chordata; class Amphibia; order Caudata; family Salamandridae; genus Calotriton; species Calotriton arnoldi. Next base: position 1,265,332 of record CAWUFW010001883.1, read on the forward strand.
ATTAGTTGGCTCCACTACGACATGTGTTTTGAGCAAATGATGGTACATATAGCTTTAGTGCCAATACACGACAGAGAACAAGTCCATTGTACTCTTAAAATCTCCCATCCAATCACAGTGCAAGTCGCCTTGGTACAAGATTTATACATCTAAAGTCTGCGTGCGTCTTTCCCAGGATCAAGACATCTTCCCTTTGCACTTGGAAACAACACCATATAACTGCAAATGTCACAACTCTGAAATGTCCAAATGAAGATGAAATTATGAAGGAATCTAAAACAGATCCAATAGAAATACATTATTAATCACACAGAACATGATGGCCACATTACAAAGTAAACTTTTGGACACAATAATCAATGTAACTGTACACAGTAGTCAATGTGTCCACACTTGGATCTACAAACAACTTTGGCCTGATTGTCCCTGAACATGGCCTTCCCAAAAAAGTACCACCACATACAACTCTCATCACCACATCAATATAGGTGTAACAGTGAAAGACATGACATGTAAAGATATACTTACACTCATGAGAAGAAATTGTCAATGACATCTAGACGTAAGTCAACTCCTTCCTCTTTACCTCTATCATCTTCATTTGGCATATCAGGATCCTCATTCAGAGCCTCTTCATGATCTCCATCCTCTGCGATGCAAGAGATTTTCTATCACAGGGCGATGTTGTGGAGCATGCAGCAGGCCACAGTGAAAGAGGGCTCCACCTGTTTTGTCCAGACATCGAAATCTGGCCTTTAGGAGCCTGAAAGCCCGCTCCACTGGCTGCCGTGTGTGTCCATGTGCCTCATTGAAGTGGACTAACCCCTGGCATTGTTGGATTCCTCTTCGGCGCCAACAACCATGGTCGGTTGTGATAAGCTGAGTCTCCTAGATGGAAAATAAGAAAGGCCCAAAATTATGTAACACAACTACAGATCATGCAACAAGCCAAACAATGTTATGAATGATTGTACTGGCCAACAAGCCAGGCCCTCTCAGGTCCAAGTTGAGACATTTGTAGGGGAATGGGGCTGTTCCGTAGTACAAACGAATCATGGGCAGAGCTGGGGAAACAAGCACAGATGCTTGTGATGTACAAAGCCTGTAAGCAGGCAACTTGCTTGTTGATTGAATGGAAGTTCTTTCAATTCCAGTACACCGGTTCTCTGGTGTGTGGTGGTACTAAGTCAATATGTGTGCCATCAATTGCCCCAACCACATGTGGTTGGTGACCCAACCGCAGAAGTCACCCTTCACATTGGCTAAATTCTGCTGACGTGGGAATTAGATTAAGCTGTTGATGTGTCTCATCATTGAAGATATAACTTCTTGTAGCACACAACTGAAAGCTGTTTGTGACATACCACCAGATACTGCCACAGTGTATTGGAAGGATCCTGTGGCTGCAAAATGAAGTAAAGACATGATTTTGACATCTGGTGTGATAGATGTGGGATTTGTGTTGTGAGGCAGAAGGTCTGGCTCCAGCTGATGACATAAATCCAGTATAGTTTACCTATTCAATCTGAACTTCTTGATGATATCCCTTTCCTCCATGGTGGCAAGGTCTGGAAATGGGTGGTACACCTGAGGCTGTCGTCTACACACTCTCTCAGGGCTCATATGTCTGCAATGGAAAAATGTTACAGCACTGTTAATTATTTCCCCAGCAACATATGTGAAAATGTGACAGTAAAGTCATGCAGTACCACACATTTTTTTTGTATAACTAGATAGGTTAATCATGCATTTGTTTTCTGACCATCATTCTTAGCAAAAAACGTTTTGTGACTAAAATGTAAATTATTTAAAAAGGTAATGTGTAAATTACATGTGAAAAATATATATTTTTACACATGTTTTTTACATTTCTGCTAAAATACTGTCAACAGAGGTCTACACAACACCGCCGTAATATTGCATTTCTGCACAGTAACTGTTAGAAATGATGTTTCTGGTTGGCTAGAGTATACACCTAAGCCAGGTAGAACCCACCACTCTAGCCAGGGTAAGGGAGTTGCACACATAAGATAGCCCCTTCTCACCCCTTGGTAGCTTGACAGAGCAGTCAGGCTTATCCAGAGGCAATGTGTAAAGCGTTTGCGCAACACACACATGCACCAGTGACACATTAGGCACACCACAAATAGAGAGACTCTACACAAGGTTATATCAAAAATATCCTTTGTATTGTACATAAAAACACATTAGACCATAAATTACTTTGTAGTATGTAAATCACGTTAGACCACAATTACACAAATCACTGTACCACCAGGCACTTGTCATAACATATGTAGATCATAGTCACTTTGCCATAAGGTCATAAGAATAAATATAGTACCCATAGACCATAACTCACTTTGTAGTACATAAAGCGCATTTGTCATTAACATTTAGGGCACAGTAAGGCAATATATAACATTAGGGCCTCGAACTGCTGCAGTTCGGGGAAAACCATGTAAATACCCGAATCACCATAGCCTCCTCATGAACTTATACAGTGCATCTTCCCTGCGCTCCTACAACACTCTCTAGTGTAATACCCCATGAACCCAGAGTCAGCGGAATCCCTGCGCGCCTCTCAGGGGGATTACGGTAATTTCCCTACTGCTAGGAGGGCTCTTGTAACTGTGTAGTATGGCGGTCCGCCTCACAAGACGGCACAAGCGCCCCCCAAGGTACGTACCACCAAGTGGGTGCACATACTCTCCAAACCCAACGGGGAGACTTCCTTCTTTCCCGCTCTCCGGCGGTGGACTTGAAACTTGTCAAATTGGGGAGGCGCCTCGCCCTACTCGCGGTGAAGCGGTAGTCCTCCCACAGGGCCGCCTCAGACCCCCAGCTGGGTTAGGCAGCCTGGCAATGCTGGATGAGCAGCCGGCAACCACACGGGCCAGCTGCCGGAGGCAAGGGTGGCTTCCTTAAGGCAGAGCGAAAAGCAGGACATGCTCTGCCCACCGCAGATAGTGCCATGCTCACTGCCTCAGCCCTTGGGTCCGGTCAGTGTGTGGCTTCCACAGGTGACCCTCTGGGCTCCATGGTCGTCCGGCTCACTGGAGTGGGGCAGCCACATCGGCCCGGGGCTGGTTTCTGGTTGAGTGCAGCTGGTGCTTCTGTTGCAGCACCTGCGTTGCTACAGCAACCTGCAGGTGCTGCGTTCAGGCTTCTTTCCTCCGAGCAGCTGGGGCTGGTGCCAGGCAGGTGAGTCTCACGCTGTTCTACACAGCATGGGGCCACTTCAGAAAGCCCCGGCTGTGGTTCAATCCGCAGAGCAGTGGGAGAAAGGCCACCTGCACTGCAGTTCTTTTCAAACCAGCATGACCAATATGCGCTGATCAGGGAGCAGAGCCCCAAGAGCTCCTCCCAGGTTTCGGTTTAGAGCTTCCTCAGCTTGAGGGGAAAATAAAGTGCTCCACACGCACTTTGCAAAAACAAAACACTCCTGACACACTTTTCACCCCTTTTCTTTAAAACAGAAAGGTAGAAGGACAGTCCAGTCCTTTTCCTGCTCCCACAGGGGCAGTAAATGCAGGCCGTCCCACCCCACATATACCAGGGGCAGCGCTCCTCACACAAGTCTGCCGCTTGCCTTCCAGGCAGGTTGCTTTTTAGATCTGGTATTGATCTCTTCTGAAGTCTTTTGTATCCCTGAGACTTCTAACAGGAGGCCAGCACATACAAGCCCTTGGAGATTCTTCACAAGCAGGATACCACAGCAGGGTCATAAGAGTCAGTCCTTTTCCTCCACCACAGACAGAAGCAGCAGCTGCAGGCCAACCCACCGATCATTCAGAAAAGGTAGCGCTCCTCACACAGTCCTTCTTGGCAGTGTCCTCTTGTCCCTGTAAGTAATCTAAAGTCCTGGGGTTTTAGGTGTAATACTTATACACCAAAATGCCTTTGTTCTCTTTGTGGCAAGGGTCTCTGAACCCAGTCCAAAACAGTCCTGTCCTCCCTGGTGCAGCATAACCACAGGGGGCGAAAACAGCATTGTGCAAAAGGAGATACAGCCTATTCAGGTGCAAGCAAAACTCCTCCCACCACTCTAAATGCAAACCAGGTCTATTCAGCCCTGCGATAAGTCACCCAGGCAAGTTAGGGCACACCTCAACCCCCCAGTGACTGTCTAGAGTGAATGCACATCTCAGCTCCTGTCACTCACACAACAGACGCTGAATACACAAACAGACAGAGGCACACAGAATGGTAAAGTAAGAAAATGCCCACTTTCTAAAAGTAAACACAAGGAGATGATGGACGGAGCACTGAAACTTTTCAGACACTCATCCCCAGTCACAGATCTGGGTTGAATCCATCATCATTCTTTAGCTCACTTTGCCATCCCAGTTCAGACCCAGCTATATGCAAATCAGTCTTGACCCTGTGTCTCATGGGAACAGTCCAGCCCGAACTGCCAAGCCAGGTCTTCCCTGGACCGGAAATAAGCATCCTGGGACCGGTTTTGGGGTAACACCCCTTATCAGCCAGGATAGCTTGAATCCAGTGGCAAAGTGAACAAGGGACCCACGTCTGGGCATACCCTGACAACTTAGGGCAAACAAAGCTAACACAAGGAGATGATGGACGGAGCACTGAAACTTTTCAGACACACACACCCAGTCACAGATCTGGGTTGAATCCATCATCGTTCTTTAGCTCACTTTGTCACCCCAGTTTAGACCCAGCTATATGCAAATCAGTCTTGACCTTGTGCCTCAGAGGAACAGTCCAGCCAAAACTGCCAAGCCAGGTCTTCCCTGGACCGGAAACACGCATCCTGGGACCGGTTTCGAGGTAACACTCCTCATCAGCCAGGATAGCTTGAAACCAGTGGTAAAGTGAGCAAGGGACCAACGCCTGGGCATACCCTGCCAACTTAGGGCGAACAAAGCAAACACAAGGCGATGATGGACGGAGCACTGAAACTTTTCACACACTCACCCCCAGTCACAGATCTGGGTTGAATCCATCATCGTTCTTTAGCTCACTTCGCCACCCCAGTTCAGACACAGCTATATGCAAATCAGTCTTGACCCTGTGCCTCATGGGAACAGTCCAGCCCGAACTGCGAAGCCAGGTCTTCCCTGGACCGGAAACAAGCATCCTGGGACCGGTTTTGGGGTAACACCCCTCAGCAGCCAGGCTAGCTCTTGAATCCAGTGGCAAAGTGAGCAAGGGACTCACGTCCGGGCATACCCTGCCAACTTAGGGCGAACAAAGCAAACACAAGGAGATGATGGACGGAGCACTGAAACTTTTCAGACACTCACCCCCAGTCACAGATCTGGGTTGAATCCATCATCGTTCTTTAGCTCACTTCGCCACCCCAGGTCAGACCCAGCTATATGCAAATCAGTCTTGACCCTGTGCCTCATGGGAACCGCCCAGCTTGAACTGCCAAGCCAGGCCTTTCCTGGACCGGAAACAAGCATCCTGGGACCGGTTTCAGGGTAACACCCCTCATCAACCAGGCTAGCTTGAATCCAGTGGCAAAGTGAGCAAGGGACTCACGTCCGGGCATACCCTGCCAACTTAGGGCGAACAAAGCAAACACAAGGAGATGATGGACGGAGCACTGAAACTTTTCAGACACTCACCCCCAGTCACAGATCTGGGTTGAATCCATCATCGTTCTTTAGCTCACATCGCCACCCCAGTTCTGTCCCAGCTATATGCAAAACAGTCTTGACCCTGTGCCTCATGGGAACAGTCCAGCCCGAACTGCCAAGCCAGGGCTTCCCTGGACCGGAAACAAGCATCCTGGGACCGCTCTTTAGCTCAAATCGCCACCCCAGTTCAGACCCAGCTATATGCAAATCAGTCTTGACCCTGTGCCTCATGGGTACAGGGTCAAGTGGCATTTTCAAACATTGGATTAAAAACACCTTTACCAAAAGGTGCGTTCATAAATTCTGAGTTCAGAGAGTCTAAATTTAATTTGTCTATCTTGTCCCTATTGAAAGTTACACCTGTAAAAAGGGTATAGTGCAACCCCAATGATAAGCCTATGGGAAAGATAGCATTTCAATAGTGATAAACGAAATACGCAGTATTTCACTATCAGGACATGTCACACACACACCAGTACATGTCCTACCTTTCACATACACTGCACCCTGCCCATGGGGGTACCTTGGGTCTACCTTAGGGGTGCCTTACATGTAAGGAAAGGGAAGGTTTGGGACAGCATAGCAGTTCACAACTGCGAGTGCAGACACTACACTGGTAGGTCTGAGACACATTTACAGGGCTACTCATGTGGGTGGCACAACCAGTGCTACAAGCCCACTAGTAGCATTTGATTTACAGGCCCTGCCACACACACCATGCACATGACTAAAGACTTACCAGTAAATCAAATATGCCAATCATGGATAACCAATCATTGTTCCAATTTATACAGAGAGCAAATGCACTTTAGCACTGATCAGCAGTGGTAAAGTGCCCAGAATCCTATAGCCAACAAAAACAGGGTCAGAAAAATAGGAGGCAAAAGGCAAAAAGTTTGGGGAAAAACCTGTCAAAAGGGCCAGGTCTAACAGTAACGCGCTACATATAAATGTGTATTTCATATAAACTGTTGAGTGCACATCGAAGTTTGTATGTGTTATGTTATGTTATGTTAGCAGGTATTTATAGAGCGCACGGCTACTCCAGGGAGTGTCCCGGTGCTATGAAAGACCACGTAACACAAGACAGAGTGCACCAACGCAGAATCCAGCCAAATCTACTGTTGGAAAAGCCATGTTTTTAGTTTCCTCCTGAATGTAAGGAGATCCTGTACCTGTCTGAGAGAGAGGGGCAGGCTATTCCAAAGGCGTGAGGCCACCACTTGAAAAGATCTGCCCCCTATCCGGGAGTGCAGGAACCTAGGGGTAGTGGTCAGAAACTGGACAGAAGACCTCAGGGTTCATTGTGGTGTATAGTGTTGGAGCCTTTCCCCATGATATGGAGCCCCTATCTTATGGAAGGCTTTAAAGACCAACACTAACGCTTTAAAATGAATCCTCTTCCGAACCGGAAGCCAGTGTAAGGAAGACAGAAGAGGGGTCATTCGTGATCTCGGCCCTGCCAGGAGAATGGCTCTGGCCGCCACATTCTGGATTACCTGTAGGCGGCCAAGTAAATAATCAGGAAGGCCTAAGTACAGGGCATTTACATAGTCCAGTCTCGATACCACCAAGGCCTGGACTACCGTCTTCCTTTGAGAGACTGGAAGCAGGAGGAGAAAGTTCCTTAGCATTCTCAGTAACCCAAAACAGGTCCGGGCCACAGATTGAATCTGAGCCTTCATATCAATCAATCAATCAATCAGGGGTTTATAAAGCGCGCTACTCACCCGTGAGGGTCTCAAGGCGCTGGGGGGGGGGCGGCTCTGGATCAGTCGAAGAGCCAGGTCTTGAGGTCCTTCCTGAACGTGTGCAGGGTCGGGGAGCGTCTGATGTTCACAGGGAGTTCGTTCCAGGTTTTGGCTGGGATGTAGGAGAAAGCTCTCCCGCCGGTTCTGTTTCTGCGGATGCGGGGGACTTCATAAAAAGAGAATCGTCCAATTGGTGCCATGCTGCACAGGGATGGGCGCCGAAGAAAATAATCTCCGACTTTTCAGAATTGCACTTCAATTGATTTTGCCTGAGCCAGGAGAACACCTCTGACAGACAGGTGTTAATCACATTGCCATTGAACTCGGCGCCCTTCTCACAAGTGAACAGCAATTGCGTGTCATCAGCATACGACACTATTTTAGCGCCGTATTTCTCGGCGAGGAGTGCAAGAGGGGCCATATACAGGTTGAACATCGTTGGGCTGAGGATTGAGCCCTGTGGAACCCCGACATTCATGGGGGGGATGGAAGCCAAGAAAGGAGGGGACCAGATAGTGTAAACTAAGTTGCCAACATTTTGAGTGGTGGTGATGCACTTAACAGTCACAAACACACTATTTTGGACGTCTAAAATGGCGGATACGTGACATCACTGATCGGACATTTGGATGAATATGGGCACGGCAGAAGTTGACCACAGAGTGGGCGTAAACTTCACGACAGACCCAGCCATAGGCTAACATTGGTGAAAGCAACGTGCGAAGGCCAATGTCTGTGTCCGTCTACGCTTAAGCCTGTGTATGTCACATACATGTACACAGTGGTTCGAAAAAGTTCATTTGCCTCCTAAAACTGCAGCCAACCAGACCTCCTCCACTTTTGCTGCTGTTACTGATGTCTGGGAGCACCGATGGCAGGCTAAAAAAGTGTGAGGGCCCCTACCTTCTCACCAGAGGAGCTGGACTTCCTGGCACAGGAGAACCTCACTCTGTACAGGGAGCTCTGTGGCTCACCAGAGGAACAGGTACATGTTACAAATGTATATGTGAATCTGTGTAACTTATTTTTTCTGAATCCCACAGGCTACAATGACCCTCTGAGTTCCTGAGTGAAGTGTAGGGATAGAAGAGAAGTGTAATATAGCATTTAACATACATAGGTCAATGATGTTTGGGATTTGTAAGCCCTTCATAATATGAAAATACAACTACATTAGTATGTGTTGTGTGTTTAAAAGCCTAGAGACTACTTGGTGTGCATGTATAAGTATATATATGTATGTATATGTGTGATTTACATGTCATAATTAGAAATGTCATATCATGGACAATATGGAACAGGTATGTAGTTTTTACAACTGTACATTAAAATGTTTTCTGTACAGACCAAATGCCAATGAGGGCAGCTATGTGTATCGTCTGACTAACCACTCAGACTACATCAGGGCACCTCAAACAGCTGTGTGGGAGCTATCACTATTTACCAGACACCTTCAGAGTAGCACACAGCCATGAGCTCATTTATGAGTGGGTTCCAAGGTCATTTCTTAATTTCAAAGTTAATGGGAGGCTGTGCGCATATGACATTATGATCATCAGGCTGCACATGATAAGGTCTGACAATGAACACTGCTCAGTCAGAATAATGGACCCGGCTTGGCCAGACTCTCAGGAACAAACATCTGAAGCACTGAGGTTTATCAGTCATATACATATATCCTTTTGAGGTCCACATGTGAGGTGTGCTTCCAATTATGCCCCAAATTGCCTTTAGATGGACAACAATTGAAAGGGAGAGTTGCCTAACATTTTGAGCTAACACTTCTGTTCATTTCACACTAATTTCAAAGTGTTTCATTACCAAACCGCAGGCCCTTTACACACAGTGACCAAGATTCACTGTGGCATGAGTATTGATGTTTACCCTTCAGCAGTTCACATTCTTTAGCACTGATCAGAAGTAGGTCACATCACAGATTATGTGTAGGCCCTCTGGACTAGCAGATGTCTGAGGCCTGGATTAGTGAGTGTAGGCCATGACATGGGATGAGGGTAGTGCACAGTTCATTAAATTGTGTCTTGAACTATATGTTTTGCTCAGCATGTGTAAAGACATGTTGCATGGTAACTTATGAGTCATGCTAGTGATAGATGTTACATCGATACAGACAAACAAAAATTCACTAAACCTTTTTTTGTTCCCATGTCTTGTATCCATACAGGTCAACGCCCGTCCAAAGCATGATATGTGGAAGGCCATTGCCAGGAAGGTGCCATCCCTGGGTGCAGTGTCCATTACCATGAGAGGTGGGAGGACCTACGACTCTGGACCCGGAAGTTAGCAGAAGTCCACCTCAGTCGGTCCTCCCAAAGAGGGAGGCGCGTGCGCAGCACACTGAGCCCCCTAATGACCTGCATTCTAGTGGTGGCCTATCCAAAGCTTGATGGGCAGTGGAGTGCCCAACAGCAGCAACAAGGGGGGCAGTTTTTGTCAGAGTTTCACATGTTCCATGACTCATTTTTTGTTACAGCCAGGATTTTTACCATCAACATTAAGGGTGACCCATGTCCAACCCACAAGAAAAGTTCCTGAAGGTGTAAGTTTTGCACAATGTCTATGATGAAGTGCTTTGTCTAGTAATTGTTTTGGAAAACATCCCACCTTATGCCTGTTTCCTGCAGTTAACTCAGTCGAGATTTCCTGGTGATGGTGGGACGTGGCGTCTTTTGTCTATGGACTCGCTAACATCTAAATAGGGCGGGCAGATAGAGCACCGAAATAGCGACGGCAGGACTGACTCCGACAATATCTAAACCCGGCCCTAAGTATGTAGGCTGATGATGTCCTGGCTGCAGATGTGCCGAGAACCACCTGTGATGGTGAGCTTGTCTGTGTTGGTTGTGATACCTTGGTAAATGATACAGCTGGTTTTGAGGATAGTGGAGGCCAGCAAGGGGAGTCAATGGAGTTCCACCTGGATGGGGTGATGTGATTATATGTCTTTCGGTCATGGGTGAAACTTCTATTATGGGGTGCTAGCATACAGTCTGTTAGCCCATGGAGCAGGGCGTTACCGCCATCCAAATGAGAGTGTAGGAGGGCTTTAATAGCAGATCTGAATTCACTTTCTGGAAGAAACTGTTTCACTTTCTTTAGAAGTGAGAGCTGGTAATAGAGAGCCTTTGTTTTTTGGCAATGCGTTCCTTGAGGGTGAGGTTGGTTTCCAAGGTGACTTTGCATTCCATGAAAGTTAGGATTCAAACCCATCAATGTTCAAATCATTGAGCCATGTTTGTACTGTTTCTTGTAAGTTGTTGTTGGCAAATAACAGGAACACTGGCTTCATTGGGTTGAGCTGAATTGAAGATACAAAGGGTATGCAGTTCCTGTGGGGAAAGAGGGGGGAGGAAGGGAAAGGAAGGGGGGCTCTGGGTGTGTACAGAAGAGGGGCAGTTGCTCCTTTTGGAGCAAGGGCCCTCACACACCCCAAGGGGTGTCATGCTTCATCGTCGGGCAGCTCTTCGTTGGGCCGGCACTGCAATGTCCAACAGGCCACTAAGGGGGGGCTCTTTGCCAGAGGTCTTATCTTTTTGCTGATCTGAGTAGAGTGGAGCGGCGGGCGTGTGGTAACAAAAGGTCAGAGTAGAAGTGGAGGGTGTGTGAGATTAAAAATAACTGTAGGGATCCCAAAGATTCTTTATTCACTGGGTTCCTATGTTATGGTTAAAAAACTAGAAAGTTACGGCAAGAGCAGGTTATGATGGACCTCTCTGGTGCTAGTTAGTGCGTGTGAAAGAAGGGGTCAACATGTTTCATGCGTATTACAGTCCAAAGGATCACAGCATTTTATCAGAACCAAGGGATCTTAATCTACTCATGTAGGGATGGTAGATTTGTGCATATGTGTAATACCATACCCTAGGAACACTGTGATTTATAGTATAGTATACCTTCTGGGTAGACCTAGAGAGGGAGGCAACACTTGAGAGCAGCTTCAGGATTGGCCTGAGAGCCAAGGAGACTGGGAGACTGGGAGCCTGTGCTTTGCTGTCTCCAACCTAGCAACACAGCTGGGTTGAAGACAGCTTCAGTGTGCATGACGGTTTGGCTGGCCTGAGACGGCCGGCCAAACCGTCATGCGCACTAATAACAGTGCATACCACTCCGGTGGGTGCCTGTTATCCCCCTGGCCTCATCCCTACGACTCCGGGACACAAAATAAAATGATAATAAACCCAGGTTTATTATCGTTTTTTTTTTTATCCTGCTGGCAGGGGGGGGCGACGCTCCTCCGCTTTTTTGGAGAAGTCGCCCCTGGTAAGCATGGGTGAGAAAGCATCCTCAGAGAGGCTGTCTGCCCTCACTCCTGCTGTTGCTGCAGTGGTTGGGTGTGCTGCAGTCCACAGCATTTACACCTAGAGCATGAAAGGGAAGTCTGATGTCTCCGGGGTCCTGGATTATCATGAATGCAATTTATGGGCCTGATAATTCTGGGCCTGGAGTCACCTGGAATTGTGGGTGGTGATTTTTCTCCCAAGTTATCACTTTGGGTGAAAATCTGCCACTTCTAAGTCTTATAGCTTGGTAGCAACAGTGCAAGCTTCCCTCCCTCTCCAAACATCAATAAATCAGGAAGCAAGAATACAAACTGTCCTTTCTCACAGAATAGGTACAGCATGACAGCAGAAAAACATGATTCCCTCTCTCACATAAGGTATTTACTGCACTTGGTTTCCTTCGCTGCAGAACAGACCTTGTACCGCAGTATTACTGCAAGCTTCCATTGATCACAAAAATATACAGCTCAGGCATCAGTGTCATGTAGCTTACACACAGATGTTTGGACAGGTATTTAGTTGACTGAGATCAGCATCTGGGTGAATGAATGAGTGTGTGTGTGAGTGTTGTGGCCATTTTCACTCAGATGTCATTCCCTGCAGCTTTCACTCTGGTGTGCAATATTCCATTGATCGCAGAAAATGTGCTGTAATGCCACTCTCTTTTACTTCTGGGTTTAATTATATTTTGTCTGCAATGCTTTGTTCAGATCCTGCAAGTCCTACTGATGTTATTCCTTGTCTTGCTGTTGATGCCTGTAACTCCTGTTGTTATTATATCCACCCATGTCACTTCAAACAACTCATGATGCCATCATATCTTGCCAGTCCTGCTCCTGTCACTCTTGAATTCTGCTCTTACTTCATTTTACTCCTGCAACCTAGTTTCTGTTCAGCTAGGGGAGCAAGAGATGCACATAGGCTGGATGTGCAAGAGTTATTCACTTCCTGCGCTGCTACAACCGAAAGGTGGGGGTGCTGCAGGTTTGTGGGCAGGCTCACAGGTTCCCAAGTACATGCATGCATCCCTGTGTCTCCCTCAGACTACTCCCATCAGCCTCAATTTTTCTCTGGAGCATTGTCTCACACAATAGACAGTCATCATAACATTTCTCTACAACTTCCTCCAACAGTGGTGCCATACTTGCTACTTGCATTAGTAATATGCCATTCCCTCAAGGAGGACTCTCCAGTCTCCTAACTCACATATTATTTGCTGTTTCCCACACCTCCTCTCTCTCTTGAACTCACCCTCATTCAACCTCCGTTCCCCTCTTACACAGAGTCTCGTCACACCATCACTTTTCACACCCTCCTCACCCTCGTCAGCCCCTTTATCTTGCACTTCATCCACTCACCCTGTCTAATGTTTATTTCACACTCCCATCTGACAGCCTGTTCCCGCTTCCTCTTTCACACTTTACACTAGCTCACTACACACACACACATCACAACCTCTTCTTCACTTTCCTCATTCTAATACATTTTTCAAGTCTTCCCTTCTCTGCTCTATTAGTCTTGTCTTCTCACACCCTTCTGTGATCTTCCTGTGTGCCACACACTCCTCTTACCAACCTGCTGTTTGTCCACACACTGACATCTACTTTCTCACACCTACCTCTTACTAAACCCTCACACACAGTCACACACACACACCCAACATTTTCTCAAGTCCAGGTTTCCCACCTCAACTCTTTCACTCCCTCCTCTTCCACTGGACTTCACCTCGCTCAAGCCCAGCCTTCTCTCTTTCAAGACCCTTCTTTTACGCATCTCCTGTTTCTCAAATGGACTTTCTTCATCGAAAAGAAGATGCACAGTTGCACAGTTTCCAAGAATGGCTCAGCTTCTTATGTGGTCTATCTCTATAGCAAGTCTTGGACCATAATTTTACAAATAGTACTGTTGAAGAATCTGTTTCACAATTAAGCAATATCAGCCTGGAGGCCTTGCTGTTGATTTCAGGTCAGCAACTCCTTTGCCAAAATCTAGACTTCAATCAATGTGGTGATGAGTTGAACATGAAAAATGACTATTTATTTGTAGAAATGAAGCAACAACAGATTTGGGACTGTTTTCAAACGTTTGGACTTGTGTGGATTCTTTAGTTTTTAGGTGTTAAAGAGTTTTACTTATACAGCTGTAGCCATTTGGACCAGTTTTATTGGGAGCCCAACCACCTGCTAAGTAATGTGACTTAAGGCAGGCAAATACTGCCCACCTCTTCAAAAACTTTGAATGCAAGTGTTAATGCAGCTCTTAAAATTGTTGAGATACACCTCTGAAACTGGTGGCTTTTCCTTAATGAAGTTTGAGTAATTGTTAAAGGAGGTGGCCATTTCAAGCAAGAAAGGGAAATAGTGCATCACTTTAAAAAGGATTTGATAGGCACGCAACATCACTTTCTGTGACATCACTTCATTACACTTTGATTTATCTAATTAGTCCCCCCCAATGTTTCTAAGGGCCATTGCCCTAGGAGGCAGACAGCAAAGGAGAGCATAGTCCAATTGTGGCAAAGGAGAAAGACACCCACTTCTTGTTCTGGAGTCAGACTCAGTCATGGAAAGCTCCAATTAGGAAACAAACTCCCCCACCAGACCTGAACATGGGAACTTGCATTCCCCTGCTGTAAGTCCTGCGGTCCTCGACAGAACTCACCAGGAGTAAATGACACTGGGTCTGCCATGGTGGGGCTCACCTTTTGGTGATATGCTAGTGTGACCCCTAATGATAGACCAAATTCCAAAGATATCCAGGGTAGTTCTACCTAAATATGTGTCACTGAAGGAGGTTCTGATAAGCTAAATTCAGCCTCATGACTAAACACTTTTTGGCCCTTCACACTTTTTCTTTTTCTTATTTCCTATTTTTTTTTCGTGCACGTTGCCTGTTTGCCATTTGAAGCTTAAATATGTTGGGGATTACTGTTGTTGAAATTGTTCTCACCCGTGTCTTGATACTAAACCTGGCTTCTCAGGAATCATTCCCACACCTAATGGACATATATATCAAGCTTCAAAGGGCAGGGTGGGAGGTGTTTTATATGTTGTTAAGTCCTCGTTTGTGAAGTATCAGCTTTTAAGCTCTGATGTCATTTCTGACACACATGTGGCCCAAATATTCATTACATACACATTCGGATATGGCTATGGATATCAGTATCACCTCATCCTGTATACTCCGAGTTATTACCTGGAATGTATAAAATTAGGCAAGGGGCAGTTCCTAAACTTACCAAAAGGTATGGCCCAGACAGCTTTCTCTTGCAAGAGACCTTATGGGAACAAAGTGTAATTGTCCGGCGCGCTATGGCTTCTCAACTGTCACTCCTGCTGGCTTCACCAGTGTGTCAAGAGGAGTGGTGATACTGATCAGGGGCCATCTCCCCTTTGAGTTGCCACATGTATGGAGGGTCCACATTCTTTGCTCCTTCAAAGATCTTTAATCGAGTTTGATATGTACAAACGCCAATTCTTCCACTATGTACAACTTTGCCATGCACTGTCCCCCACTATAAAAGACCTACCAGTCCTGGAATTCAACCCAACAGACAACAAACTACTGATGGAAGAAATGGGGAGACAAGCATATCCCTGTTGTACAGTTAACTAGTAATTACCTCTCCCGATTCCGTCCCTGGTCTTCAGCAGACGCGGAGACAGACCTGGGATCACCTATTGGTGAGAAATGGCATAACACACTCATGGCACTGCAACAGGCTACAATTGCAACCCAGTTCCACATGAACCAATTCAAATACTTGCATAAGTCATATCTCACACGATAGAGACTGGAGATTTGGGAAAGACCTCCCCCAGGGTATCTGGAGGTCCAGTGGGAGATTTGATACACAGTTCCTGGCTGTGTCGAAAGCTCCACTCCTTCTGGCGGGGTGGCTCAAACCTTAAAGAAAGTAGTGGGTTGGCAATTCAGATATACAGCGAAGTTGGCATCACTCAATAACCTTTCTCACTTAGAGGCGATTTTATACACGCAAGCTTTCTTGAATATTGGCCTCATTGTTACTAAAAGAGACATTGCGAAGAAACGGCAAAATGTCAATCCACCGGATTTAGAGCCCTGTCATGGGGAATGGATCATTATAGGGCTCTGGAAATCCAGATTTCTAAAACCAGAGGCTGTCTCCAGAAACACCACAAAACTTTGGGGGGACGGGATACAACATAGAGGTTTGATGACATATGTTGTCATGATACAAAACGCCAATGAAATAGATTGAAAAAAGAAGGAATTACTTAAGCGATATTGAGTTTAAGAAAGGTTGCGTATGTTTGTCCTTCTTGGAATAATACATGTCACAAGGGAAGAGTTGCTGGTTAAGCTACACACCTTCGAGGGGGGTTTCCCTGGGTTAGATATATTTATAATTAAATCGGGCTGCTACATAGAAGGCTTGGTTTATTGTGAGCTCAGAAGGGTGGCATGGCCTCTGATCTGGTAGGTTCTAAAAGCACACAGTGCCCGATTCACAAAGGTTAACTCAGACCTGAAGTCTAAGTTTAGACCTGAAGTCCAAGGGCCTGGTTCACAAAGATAAACATACACTTTCATGTAAATTTACGATTGTTTGCTATTCACAAAGGGATTTACGAGTAGTATCTTTACGAGTGCGGAGTCTCCACGCATAAAAATACCTATCTTTTTATGTGCGGGGACTCCGCGCTAGTAAAGATACTACTCATAAATCCCTTTGTAAATAGCAAACAGTTGTAAACTTACACAAAAGTGTACATTTACTTCTGTGAATCAGGTCCTCAGTTTAGACTTCAGGTCTAAGTTTACCTTTGTGAATCAGGCCCATTGTATCTGCTGAAGAGACTATACAGACCAATAGACCCAGGAAGGGAAGGGACGGGTAGGTCAGGTTAGGAGACGGGTAAGAGAGGTAATAAAATGAGGCAGGTAGGTCCTTAGGATGGTGGGAGACAAGTAAGCCCAATGGGGTGGTGAGTAGAGGGAAGTAGATGGGGTAGGTTGGTCTACTGTTTTAAGGTGGCTTTGTGGGGCGATATAGTAGGTAGGCACACCATCGTTTTGTAAGAGTGCAACTGTCATATTAAGAGAGTTGTTTAACGCAATATATACGTGTCTGTTGTTGGTTGTGTTGTCTCACAAAACGCTGGCGTTAGAGCTGCGCTTGTTCAAATTGCCGAGAGCTCCCACGAGATAAAATACTGCTACAGATGGATAAACTATTACAAAAATCCTCCAGCATTACAAAGTACTTGCTCTTATTTCATCAACTGCAAAGTGTAAAACAAAAGAGACAATTTATCGGAATTGCAACCTTTCATCGGTGATAACAAACAGCTCAGTTTAAAAGTGGTTGGATTTCTACAAAAAAATGTTGAAATCAAAATATTGGATCTTGTAAAAACAAAGGACCATGGAAGGACTATGCCCGAAAAATGTTATGATGACGTTTTTTAAGATGAGGCAAGTAGGGGCTATTAAATCAGCTATCATATTTCAAATATTTGTATAGAGTTTATCTTGCATATATTTAATTGTTCAGACATACATGTGTACGTGATATATAGTGTACGGTAAAATTTTAGAAAAAAACAGTCCTTTGGGTCGATTTTTAAACGATCATCTTTGCATGGTCGGTCTTTAAAACCCTTCTCACAATTTCCATCTGAACACAAAGGGATGTTAAAGCCACAGCTCAAACATTTCTCCAGGGGGGGACGTGGCGATTGGTCACCTGCTGCTCTGGTATTCTTTGTGGTCTGGGCACGATTTGTGACGTGGGCTTTGTTATGCAGACGCATTTCATTGGGCACCTCCCCTGGGGAGAATGTTTCTCCGCTCAGGTATAGATGAACACAACCAGCTTGGTTTCCCGGGACAGTGAATAATCAGACATGGGGAAGTAAATCCTTTTTGGGTGTGTCATCCTCTCAGAGTTTTACAATGGAAACAGCCCTGCGTGTCAACATGCAATGCTTCAGGCGTGTATGATTCGTACAGGCAAACCCCATGCGGAGCAGGTCTGAGGCGGCAAAGTAACCACAGCTTCATGACACAAATCACTCAACTGAACGGGAATCATTTTTAAGCACATTACTCGAAATCCAACGAAAAACGAACTGGAAATGTTCCGGTTTTGGTATACTAAGGGCCGGACTGGTAAGTTTTGTCAGACCAGTCCATATACGGTGCACAGAGAGCGAGCGCAGCGAGCCTGACCACTACAAGGGGACTTGGGGGTGTTCTCACGCCAAAGCCAATTTGGGGGAAAAAGGCAAAAATGGTGCATTCTACAACACATTTTTCATTTTATGTTCAATTGTATTAGTTTTAAAGCATAGTAAATGATGACCTTGCAGTGCACCAGGATACAGCAATCTTTAATGGGGCTGTTCAATGAGTCCCTCACTATCAACCTCCAACAGTGCCTCGCATCTCTCCATAGCCCCTCTCCCACATGTATTTCATTTATTTTACAGCGCCTCTCATTCCAGTGTAGAGTGGTAGAGCACTTTACATCACATACACATAGAGAGACAATGGATCATACGTATGTAAAACAGTGTAGAGTAAATGTTACATAAATGGTCTAGGATTCACATATAATACATACTGGTAGGCATTTTTTAAGAGTACTTGGTCTGGGTGAAGCACAAACTCAGGATTTCGAAAGTAACACAGTGGTTAGGGTTGACTTTACTAATAAGAATTCATTTCTACCCCATAAAAACCCTTTTTAGAAAAATTAGGATAATGAAAGACTGGGAATCACTTTCCAACCTAGATTACGATTGTAACAAATGAGCTGCACAGTAATAAAAGGATCTGTGACAAAAGCAGTAACCCACTGAGCTATGCACATAAAATGCTGTTCTGTGATCTGCATAGTGCACTCTTTGCAGCAGGCATATTAGCCCTCTGCGCTACCTTAGATGAGTCAAAACTGCAACTAGCCAAAACTCTCTCCAGCAGGTACATTAATCACCAGAGTTATCTTGGCACTTTTATTGATGCCTGAAAACTATTGGCTATACAAGGAACTCTGCAGTGCTTTTAAAACTACTGCTCTGCTAAACAAGCATTTACAATGCAATCGGTCTCGCCTTTGGGACCTTATATGTATTTAGCTATGCAGCACAATAGCCTGGGTGCTGAAACATCTACTGTTCTTGAACATGGAGGGAAAGTAACCATTAAACTGCGTGACACGCCAGGTATGGGAACACATGAAGAGAAATATTGCACTGCTGATGCGGACAACATACCCCTAGACAAGTAAAATATAACAATATAGGGCTTAGGCGTGTGTTAGTAACACATTAACATAACATTAGCATTTCCATATCGTTCTGAAAACCATCAGAGCAGCGAAGGGCCCAACAGTATTCCAATATAACACCACGCTTCAAAATGTACTGTAATCTACTGCTTTATTTAACCCTTGACAGTAGTAAAATAATGACTAACCCCAAAGGACATGTATTTTAAAAGCAACAGCAATTAACTTGTAGCCTACGTGATTTATGCGAGTGGTTCCAAAAAATATCAGCTAACAATAGCAAGTTAAGCGCATTACAATGCAGACTTGTAAAATACAAAACCAACGGAGTTGAATAAGCAGGCAACAAAATGTGTGACGTGTAATAGGCACAACACAAGCAAATTTTACAAACACACGAGGCAGTGATGAGAACCTTAATACAAAGTTTTCACGTCACTACTTTTTATGCTGTATAGGAAATGGGAGCGATACTAAAATGAAAATGCTTAACACTTGCATTCCCAAAACAATTAAGTTACACATATTCAACTGCAACCCCCCACCAAGTTACTTTTCCATGCATTCTGATGGTCATTTGCAACACTCCACAAAGCGCATAAACACAGTTTCGCCTCACCTTCCACTCATCACCCAAGGGATCAGCAGGAACTTTGGTGGCCATGCGCTTCTCATAGAAAGTTCGGAGTTTGCGTTCATTGTCAACTTCGAAGAGCTTTTGTTAGCCAGTGGCCGGGAAGGAGATGTTGAGCTAATGCACACAAAAGACATATTATTAATAAAGACTCACTGAATTTGCTCACTTACTCGCAGTCCACGCCAATCCATCCCATGCAGCTTCAGCACAATCCAACGCGAAACCTTGCAGTCACAACTGTCACAGAAAAATAGATGTCTCACTAGGCAGAAAGCTTGCGTTTTGACGAGGATCGCAATAAATGAAGGCGGCGTACTGGTCCGAAGCTTAAACACACGTGGCATTCAACTGCCACTTGCCCACATTGCAGCCAAGATGACAGACACAAGCCGTCCATTGTTGACAATATTTAAGTTGTGGCAAACAAAAGCGCCCTGGTGTGTGTTCATGTCACATATGTCCACATGTCTAGCCGAGACCACCAGCGTGCGTATATAACACGCCAAAGAACTTTTGCAGAAGAGAGAAACGCTTGCCTGGCGACTTGCATGTGGATGTTAAAAAGATTAATACTTTGACAGAACACCAAAGAAGGGAACATTGAATTTACAGCTCAAGGGAAAACGAAGATGCTGTCACTATACCATTATATGCTATAATATGGTACTCGCCCTAACGTTGCCATTCGTCACCGATCCAACAAAGCAGCTCTGTAATTACTACATTACCAAGTCACACGCTGGACAAGCACCTGTTCTAAAAGCCGGGCGTCTACTTAAAACGCAGGATGACACGCTGCTGTCACCGTGGCAGATCGGGTCTACGACAAGCCTTGCCTACAGGTAAGTGTGCACATTACAGGATACAAATGCACCTTGCTGCATTAAGCGCACGATCTGCAGCCCCCTAGCTCTACTGTCCCATGCTGAGGCCTCCTATTGAACCGTCTGCTCCCGCCATGGGATCGGTCTGCAGCCTGTGCCTTGGACTGCGCTGTAAGTCCCCAGAGGCCCTCGGATATCACCCTCAAGACCAACACAACCCTCTGAGCACCACATTTCCTGATTCCGTGTGCGTCTTGGCTGCCAGGGTCTGCTGCTCACCTTCATCCTCGCAGCTCGCCTGAGATCCACCGCCGGAAAGAGAAACAACTTCCGCCCAGAAAATTCGCATATTACCGACTGACTGCTTCTGTGATTATTTAATGGCTCCCTGTGAGGCTTCATATTTGAGCTGACCCTGTCGCCTGCTGCAGCTGTTGTCAGAACTCCTTCAATAACTCCTCTACGCCGGACGCCTAAGCCCGGAGCTGGGAGAGCGGGGCCGCTTTGTATTCAGAGGCCCTGCACTCGCCGGGTCTCCAGTAGCAGCAGATCAGAAGCAGAAAAACAAGGAGCGCCGACCGGTGACTGGCCAGGCCGGCCGCCGCTTCGCTGCTTGTGCTGTCTCTGCCTCCCACAGTGATTTGGAAAAACGCCACTGTTTTGTCACGCATGCGTACAATGTAAGGCATCGCGCGCATGCGAGACAAAGAGTGCAAATTCAGCCACCAATCATAAAACAAACAAGCATTGAAAATGCAATAGGACTCGTATTTACGCGAGCCCTATTGCATTTTAAACGGAAGTGTGGGCATTAAAGAAGGCACGAATGGGAGGGGGTGGGGGGGAGGTTGTGGTCAAAAAAATTATGGACTGCGGGAGGGAACGGGGAGAGGCAGGGGAACAAAACGGTTTTTAAAGTAAAGGGGCTGATAGCCTCGGAAGAACAAAAATAACGAATGGCCGTCAGGAGGCGGGACTAAGAAGCCAAAACCCAATCACAATGCTGAATTTATGATTGAAGCCAATGAAAATTGTGGACGGAAAGTGGGCGGAGCTCCCCCAGCTATAGTGTATACTGCATGCCTCGCAAAGCGAACAGCGCGTTGCGCTGCAACGCTATGCGAGACCTAAAAACTGGCCCCCAATAGCAAAAGCGCCCCCCCACCCTTCGAGCCTCCTGGGGAAATGCCCTATACCTGGTATGGTCAGTCCAGCCTTGTTGACATAGCCGTGGGCAGTGTGTAGTTTGCTTTTGTATGTGCACCTTTTACGCTCAAAATGAGCAATATATGGTTTCTCTCATCTCTGGGACGTCAGGTTTCCCAAAAGATATACTTTGAGTGAAGGTTGAATGCTTTGTCAAGTCAGTCTCCTTGTGCCAGCATCTAGTAGTCCTGTCCAGGGACATCTTAAGAATTTTGGGGGCCCTGGGCCAAACGTATTTTGAGGGGCCCTGTTTGGAACAGCTTTGAATTTATGATCCAGTTTCAGCTCTTTTATGCCCTCTTTGGTCAGGTCACTGACAGTGCACAGGCGCACACATCAAAATTCAAAATGTGTTTACATCTAATATTCAGGGATAGTGACATATGTTTTCAATATTGTAATACAGCAGAAGCTCACTAACATTACTGCAAATAATCTCTGTGATTCCCTCCCATTTCGCTTGATTTGATATAAAAGAATCTTTTTTATGGATGTTGCATGAAACAAACACAACATTTTTCTGCAAAATGTCTATAATAGACTCTCACTCATCACCCACATTAAGCATAAATTAAAGAAAAACTGTATTTAAAACAATCTGTTTAAGAGTTATTCAAGGTTATGAGGGCAGTACTCTTTGTAGAACAGAGCTGGCCTATCAGGGGGGCCCCTTATAGGCTAGGGCCTGGGCCAGAGTCCACTTTGCCCATGCCTTAAAACGTCTCTGGTCCTGTCCTCAAGTCATGACACTCTATCTTGAAACAGACCTGCTTTCACAAAGCTTGCCATTGTAGATAGGGTCTGCCAGACAGTGCAGTATCACTATAATGCACTATCAATTTGCCCAAAAATTGGCAGGACAAATGTATTCAAGTTTTTGGGCTGCAGACAGAGCTGGCCTTTGGTAAGGGAGTGCCCTGGGTGAAACTAAATTTTACACCTCCTCCCACTCGCCCTCTTAAATTGTCTATGTGTCCCACATTGAAGTGAGACTTCTGCAAGCAGCTCCTGCACCCCTCTGCAGGTCAGCTCCCTCGGCGCGGGCTAAGCTCTCACATGCTAAAGGCCAGATAGTTACTTTCAAACAATGGTGCCCATCCAAGAACTGCATTTTGCTGTTGTTTAGTAGTACCACAATAGTACTACTCACATACTACTAAATGCTATTTACAAGCCTGGGTATGGTGGTCTATGCCTCTGCCTCTCCTATCTTTTCTGTGTGGAGATCTGCAGCTGACCGTGCAGATCTCCTACCGCAAATGCCTACGTTTTAGCAGTAAATGTGGGAGGGACAGAAGAGAGTGGCTGGAAAATAGGGGCTACCTACTACTAAAGGGGAGGGGTTTAGAGAGAGTTAAGAAGGGTTTAAGGGAGGGCTAGGGAAAGGTTTAGGGAGGGACATTTACCCACCTACAAAAGAGTAAATTCATTTCTGTTCACAAGCTGCACTTCTATATTTACTACAGCTAAAAAGGACCTAAAAAGTCATAAATGCACTCCAGTTCAGACCTGGAATAATCCCAGCACCACACATGACCAACCACTGGTCCTGTAACACCCTCCCATAGAAAATAACAGAGGCAGGCCCTTAAAATAAAACCCCATAGGAAATAATGTTAAAATACATTAATTGATTTAGACTTTTTAAAACTATTTTTAAATGTATTTTAATGTTAAAAAATAAATATTTTAATATAAAATATTGTAATAACCTTTTACTTTAAAGATAAAAAGTAACATTATTTTTTAGATAATTAAAATCATTTAAAATGATTAATAACTTTTAGTAATTTATACCATATACTGAATAAATAAAAACACTTTATTTTAGGTGAGATTTAAAAAATAAATTTTTAAAAGATCATTTTAATTTAATTTGATATATTTAAAGTAATTAAATATTTCATTCAAAATTAAGCAGCGCTGCAGTATTTTTTATTTTGCTCTACATTTTAAATAAATATATAAAGTTAATTCACACTAGCATTTAACATAAAAATATTTTCCTATTTTTAATAAAGTTTTATAAATTTCTCTATACTTTACCATAGAGACTTTTCTGTCCCGGTTGTGAAGGTCTCCACCAAGTGTGAGGAACACAAAATACTGTTGTAAAGTTAATAATAGTAACTTTATGGTTATATCTTTTGTTTATTCAGACTCCGCCCCCAAAAGTGACAGCGTGGAAACATGTAAGGAGACACTCTGTAGTAACCTTACACCAACAAATTGTGAATAGCCAGAGTAGTGAACTTACTACAAAGTATACAAAGAATATTCCAATAATGCCTTTATTACTACTGGAGCTCTATTATGGACACTTACAGTATATCGAGGTTCATAGCATATTGTTGGAATAGGTTCGCATCTGCTAAGAACCACTATGTTAATGACATGGTCATCCTCTCCACGTTTAGAGACCTCACAAACAAAGCAAATTGTATCCTTCACATGGTGGATAATTTCTCCTCTACACTATGTAATATTAATGCAGTTCTTCAGTTAAACGGATGCTCACTATCTCATGCCAACAGCAAGTTCAGTGAGGTATATACTTAGATCCACATCCACAGAGAATGAGCTCCTCCCTCTCTGGAGAGGACATTATTGACCTAAGTGACTATTACTCCCTAAAATCACAGTCTAAGTCTGATCTCGCCTTGGTGAATCTATCCTACCTATCTCTACTATTGCTGGAACAAGACAATTGCATATATCCCTAAAGCATGTGATGATGCATAAAAACATAATCTAGATTCCATTGGATCTGTTAATTCCTCACTTCACTGGTGTCTTCTACACAACTTCTGAATAGCTGTTAAAGAAACAAGGGAGATTACTGACAAAATCAATTAAGACCTCAAACTATCCTTCTGTCAGATTGTTATCTACTACCCTACTTAGACATAAACTAAGCTGGCTGTCTCCAATGTCTTGATAAGAGACTTTAACCAGCCCCTGGCTGATGTTAATGCCACTATAGGCAATATGCTAACCACATTGCTACAAATCAATGATCAATCTTCTGAAGCACTATTGTAGACATCCTCACATTAAAGACTATGCTGTTAATTTGAACATCTCTAATGAAAAAACATTCTAACCATTGAAACTGCTATCCTGGCTGCTTCATCAAGTCATTCCCAGATACCTTTATTCATGTCATTCATGCATTAGAAAACCATTGGTCTATCTAAAAATGAGACAACATTTTTTTGTGGCACCAAAAAATATTGAGGCTCCTATTTTGGCAATGATGACTCTTAGTAATCTTTCATCTATTTCATCTTCTAAAGATGAAATGTTTTATCATCTTACCTTCTCAAAAAAAGTAAACTAAAGAGATCTTAATCTTCTGCAAATGATTCTCAAGAAAACTGTATGATGAGAGAAAATTGCTTAGATCTCTAAAGAAAAAGGGGAGGCACTCACCCTTTTTATTTAATCTACAAATTCTTAGAACAGCCAGGGGAGTTTACAAGAGATAAATATTTAATGCAAAGTAAAATCACATAAAATCTTTAATAAATAAAGCAAAAGATTGACCCAGAAAACTCTTGATAGTTGTTAAGAATGCCAATAATCCTACCCTATATTTCATTGTTTGAGATCCTGATGCTGAAACAGAAGAATTTGCTCAATCATTTGTTAAGAAAGTTAAATCTATTGGACATGATTTGCCTAAACTCTCATTGTTCTCAAAACCTTTCCACTAATAGAAATCCCCATACTCTGAACATCAATTAAAGACCATTGCTCAATTTTGTTTGTTCAAAATCTTAGCAACGTGAGTTCGTTATACCCTTTCATAGACCCAATTCTTTTTGTTATAGTGTTTCACTGACCCAATTCCTTCTGCTATTGAGTGACCATCCTGAACCCTAATGTAGTGATCTAGTAAATTTGTCTCTCTCTTTAAGGTGCCTTCCTTGACTGCCAGGTTGAAGGAGCACACAGCTTACACTGAAGACCTTAATACATTTTGGATGATTATAAGGTGCATTTTGTATTGCATAGATTATTGAAAGTTGTATACCATCACAATCAAAACAATATATCCTTAACTCTAAGAAGAATTCCAGTAGGGTTTTAGACAGGGATGGAGATTGGAGAACGACTTGCTTCGGGTCATCTTGGATGCTTTACACATCTTTTATGGTGCAAATTCATATCTATGTATTCTCCTTGATTTGTCGGCTGATTTTAATAAAGTTGGTAACTCTATTCTTATGATACTCTCAAAGAGTGTATGGGCACTTCTGGCCTAGTCTTTAATTGGTTTTCATCAGGTTTAACCAACTGATCTCAACAGATTAAACTCTTTCCCAGTTCTATCAGCTTATGACAAGGAGTATCACATGGATCTATGTTGGTTTCAACCTCATTCAGTTTCTACGCTGAACCTCTCAATGTCATCCTCAAGAACTCAGGGATTTTATGCCACCAACATGTTTTTGACACTCAGCTCCATCTAAATATGTCATCACCTAGTAATACTTGCCAATATACTCAAGATCATTCAACATCAGATGGCAAACCACCATTTGAAATGTAATCCAAGGAAAACTGTGTTTATCCATATTTCTCCTACACACATGAACATTCCAGTGCAGTCTTGAATAGATGCTTGCAATGTGTTTGGTTGTAATCTAGTGATTACTGGCTACTGAAAATCTCTGGGAATTACTCTAGATAAGAGATGCAACCTATAATTTCACATTAACAATATGGTGAAGAATACACTTTTTAAAATTGAGGTGACAAGGTAGGATTAGAAAGTGCATTCCAAAATAGGACCTATAAGATCAAGAGCAGTTGTTTCTCAAAATTTGACAAGAACTCCCTCTTAACAGGTGTACCTAAAGTTCGCTTTCCCAATTTCGTTATCAGAATTAGAAAAAGTGATCACAGTGCTTTCATGATCTGCAGACCACACTCACCGTTCTATATCGGACAGGGGAGGAGAAGCATTCCACTAAACATCCTTGGTCCACAAGTCTTTCACAGCAGAAGAGGCCAACAGTACATGCAGAGTATGATCACCACTTGTAGTAAGTCTTTGCGGCTGCTATGCAAGCACTCCACAAAACACACAGTTAAGTCAAGACACACTACAAGTCAAAGGATGCTACTAGACTCTCAAAAGACTTAATTTTATTTAAGATGGTGCCATCTTAAATTCAAGAGTACACATTCCTCATGTTTCAGAGCATTCCTTGCACAGCAATCAAGATACAGAGCTGCTATAGCCGGGACCTCGTTTCCAGAGCTGGGCTATTATGCTATGCTATTTTTCCAAAATGGGAATCAAGAGGGAAAAATGAAGTGATCGAATTCTCCACACAAGAACTTAGTAAAACGCACTAAGCCCTATTCGCCTAGACTGTTATAGATGAAGGTTTTTCTAATTCATCAAAACAGGGAACACTTTTATGACAGAGGGCAACTCAAAAGATTAGACTTAAAACAATTAAAAATACACTCTTAAGGGAAAGGATTATCACAGCCACGAATCAAACCTTCATGGCATTGAGGAGACATCTCACAAGAACAACAGACGGACAACAGCTGTGGTGGCTACTGTGTCCCAGGCTTCTATTTTTATTTCAACATTTATTTATTATTTATCAATTAATAATGCAATATAAAAAGAAAAACATAGAGAACCATCACATGTGAAACTCTCCATCCGGGTATACAGTCTGGTGAACATAGAAGAGTATGCTAAAAACACATAGCATTGTCCCGCAACAGTCTCTATGTAGGGAAGCAGGGATATTTGGGAGGGGAGTTGGGTAAGGAGGACACAGGGAACAGCAGGGATGGGACAGGGAGAAGCCACTAGAGGCTGTAAAAAGGGAACACAGACAAATGTTGTCTGTAGTGTGGTGGAGCATGCTTTTCATTCAGGGCCTCAAGCTGGGTCGGGCGTCTCAATACAGAGAAGGATCTGCAGGAGCCAAGTGATGACCGATGATTATGCGTCCAACCTCAGCTACTGAAGGGGTGGTGATTGTTGGTGATCCTGTGGTTGTGTCAGCTAGGGGGTATATCAGCACTCACATGAAAGGGGCCCCTTATATCCTGGAAAGTGTGTAGCATATCATTGCATTGATAGGAGGTCCTTTCGTGGCAGGCCACTCGGAGAAGCTTGTGCAGTCATTCACTACATGGCGGAGGGTCGGGGTGTCGCCAGTGGTGGAGTATCCACAGTTTGACTGTCACCAGAGAGACAGCCAGCCAGCGGTGTTCTTGTGTTGATACATCAGGTAGGTCCGAGACGTTGTACAGTAGTGCCAATTGCAGAGAGGGATTGATCCACACGTGACTACAATCTCATAGGCGGTTTCACACTTTGGACTAAAAGAGGAAAGGGCCTGGTAGGGCCATAGAATATGAAGGAGGTCACAACGCTCAGCATCACACCTCCAACAAAGGTTGTGGGGCCACAATTTGGCCTGCCTGAGCTTCAGTGGGTACCTTCAGTATCTTGATAAACAGGAACTTCAGTTTAGATTCCCTGAAGACTTTGATAGGATAATAGCATTTCTGTCTAGTCTTCCAGGGAGTACGCCTTGCCTGACCGTGCTTGCCAAATGAGTCTAATGTTGGCTAGGGTCAGGAGTGAGTGCTGAATTTTAATGAGGACCCCACATAGGCCAGATACTACCCCCCTGAAGTGGCCCAACGTGTACAGGTACTGGAGAATAGGTGACACTTTCAGTTTAATAGGGATGCTCCGAAGGCTGAACGGACGCAATGGGACCATTGTTTGTACCACCAGTGGTCCGTGTATTGGACTCTGAATTCATTGAGGAGTGCTTTAAAGCACTTTATGCTATCTCCATCCAGCAGTTGTTCCATCTGGCACAGACCTTGCTTGATCTGGTGTGCCCAGTAAACTGGTAGGCTGTCAATGCATGAAGTTGCATTGTGCCACAGCAGGGTCGTGTGGTGCAATAGTGGGGGAACACCAACAAGCAGGTCGGCCTTTGGCCAGGCCGTTGCCATTGCCAACATAACTAGATTCTCTGCGATCCGTCGGTTGGTAGTAAAGAGGTATGGGGTAGTACCAGGGGTGAGGGGCCAGGGAGAACACCCTCGAGGTGTTATGTTCCACATAGGTACCCTTATATAGGCCTGGGTAACATCATACCCTTTCACCTACATCACCTCCCCTACATTAGACACTAACGAGTCTTTTAAGGATTGAACGCCTTTTATGGACTGAACCTTTTACCTAGTTCTAGGCCTGGGTGCAGAAGGAGGGTTTTTCCCGAACAATAGTGTTCTATGACTTCATCTTTAGACTGACACTGCATGAATAAAATATTCATGAGCCTACTTGGAAACCAGGCAGGGGCTATACACCACCTTCCTAATATCTACGCACAAGGTTCATCTCCTACGTCATCCTCATACCCAACAATGGCTAACACAAGAACAAGGGACAAAGGGACTCTATATACTTTTCTGTATAAATACAGCACCTCTTGCTATCAGTAGTTAGAGGGAACCGATACTTCCAGGCCGACACACTGACCAGAGACGCTGAGGCTCCTGCATGCAGACGCTCCAGCTGACAGTGGTCTGAACATCCCTTGCGGGGTGTCCAACTCGAGACCAAGAAGGGCTCCTACATTCACACTTCAGGTAATGGGGCTCGACTAAATCCTAGAGGGATTCTTGGCTTCACACCTACTCACATGCTAGGTACACTTAGGTACATCTAGATAGGCATCGTAGGAGTACGCACTCTCTTTTATCAATGCATGTTATATTCATGTTTTTATTCATGCTTATTGCAAGATGATAGAACTGTACTATCCTTTTATATTCATAGTACTGCTAATCATATATCTCTGCTACTGTCTAATGGTTGTTTCAGCTCATATACTTTACACGAGAATAACAACTGTTCAATAAATCCTTATTGAAATGCCCAGACTGTTTATTCTGTGTACCTCTGAGATAAACTAAATGAGCACGAGTGACTGAGCGAAAAGTAGTACATTGTTTCCACGATCTTGAGGGATCAGGGTTGTCATGTTCTGAGGTTGCCAGAAACTAATCTCTCCCCGATAAGAGGAGACACTAGTGGCACTGTGAGCTAGCTAATGCAAACAGGCTAACATTTCTCGGTGGGGGTGTACAGAATCAGTCTGTCACCAAGCCCAAAGTTTATGTTATCTAAACGCGCAGGTCCTGCATGGGTACTGTAGGAACTGCACGACATGGCACCACCAACGATGGTTGGGCTCTTATTTAACAGTAGAATCTGAGTAGTTCAGTCATGCTATTCTCAGAGACCCCTACTCACAAAACGCCAGAGACGTCTGGAGTGGGTGGGAACAAACTCCGCCACAGCTGAGTAGGCGAGAAATACTATTTATTGGCTGTTGGTTAATCAAGCTTGTAGGACATTTTGTTCCTAAAATTGTGCACAAAGACCTTATCATAGTTTACTTGAAACATTAGTCTGTGTTCTATACACAATGACTACTACCCCGGTCTTAGACCCACTACAGCAAGCACTCCCCCTCACAGACGAGGAGGAAGATGTGAATGCAATACATATTGCACAAAAATTCAGACGCACTATCACCCTGAAACTAATGGACTATGGTTTAGCTTCTAGGGGTGGCTTAGTAGCTTTCGAGATTGAGGCACACGAATCAAACAAAACAGAGATTTTTTATTCGTGGGTTACATTCACAGCAGCAAATGCAGTAACACAGACATTTCACTACTATATAGAAGGAGATGCACCACAGGAATACAGTCCCTGCGAGGACATAGAAGTTCCACTCACTTACCAGGAACACCTATACTGGTTTAAAGGCGCCCTACCCCATATAAGACACAGAGTAAGATTAGGTCCACTCGGAGGAGACGGTGCAACTTGGCCGATATTAGCGGCATACACACCACATCCTGACATTGAAACAATGCTGCAGCCAGACTTACTCTTACAACACAAGGATTTAATCAAAATCTACAGAAACCTGACACAGTATGTCATGAGGACTTTCACAGTCCAACCAACATCAGTTGCAAGAAATGGAACTCAAATTCAGGGTACAGCAACTAAGATTACACCACAAACATTGCACGCAGTAATGGGCAAAATGCCCACGAAATGTGAACAAATGCCATTCTGGGTAGCTCAGAAAATAACTCAGCTCGAGGCAGTATTCCCGAATACTACCCCGTTTGAAAAACACAGTATGCTAACAATCTGCTTGCCCATGGGGATAACACCACAAGTAGAGGACTGCACCTCTTTGGGTACAGTCTTTGCTGCCATATATACCAGAACACATGGTATTCCTTCATTAGCAGTAGTACCAGACGTATTAAGACAGATAAAAAACGAATACAGAGCAGAACCTGCCCTAAACTTAGGGATGAAGTTATTAAATAACTATGACCAGGTATCAGCCATAATACTAGCTAATATTAAAGGGGAAGCAGCTTCAGTGGCAATCCGCCAACGCCTAAGGGAGTTCAGTCCGTTGGATCAACAACACGAACTGCCCAAAATAATTGAAACTGCATATGCAGAATTAGGTAGAGACAGTTTGGGTGGGAAAGCATTAAAACCACAACTGATAGGCAGTCCTGAAAAGGACACTACAAAGCAGACACCTGCTTCTTCTAAAAAGAAGTGGGATAATAATAAACAACAAAACTTTAAAAACAGATCTCAATCCCGAGGCAGATCTCCTCCACAGGAGCCCTCTGAAAAGAGGTATAACCTCAGCAATAGGGATAATATTAGGAAACCTGACAGGTATCAGGATACTGATACACGTTACTCTCGTTCCTTTCAGGGCTCGACGAAAAACTCCGAGAGAGAAGGACGGTCAGAACACAAAGAGGAGCGTACAAAGTCCAGAGACAAGCAGCACTCTCAAGACTATACTTCTAAAAACAAAACAAACCAAAATCAAAACCACAGTTTAAGAAAAAGAAAGTTGCAGGCATAAAGATCAGACATGCCCAGAATTCTGAGGACGCAGCTTCTGAACGGGGAATGGGCTCTGACGATGCTAGACACTGCGGCAGAAGTAACAATAGCTCGCCAGTACCTGATGGAATATCTGGTGACAGCGGTCTTGAATGATTTTCACGGTGGAAACACCAGACACCAGCGTGAGCATCCCACATAAGTTACATGAAATAACACTCCAAATGGAGGGGGACAAGCCCAGGAAAGTCAAAGGTCTCTTTTGGGAAAATCTGTCATCCGGTTATGACATCCTATTAGCAGAACAAGATTGGCCGCCAACATTCGTTATGGAGTGCCCCAGGGGAGAAACTGTAATTTTTCCATCAATCTCTGACCTCGTTCCCATACATCTTAAACATGCTTATGCACAGGAGTGGGCGGTGGCCCTAGCTCCAGCACTATACAAAAATCATGCCGGTTGGGATGAGGATTCAACCCACCACATGATCCCGTTAAAAGTTTCACCAAATGCTCAGAGGCAATACCCAATAAAGCAAGAAGCTAAAAAACAAGTCAGGGAGATCTTAGATCAACTTGAATACCAAGGGGTGATTGAAACATGCACCTCAATAATGAACAACCCTTTATTTCCCGTATCCAAACCAGACAACTCATATCGTCTAGTTTTAGATTACAGACATTTAAACTCATGCACAAAGACATTCGCTGTCCAAAACGCACATAGTGCCGCATTAATGAATAACATGGTGCGGAAAAAATACAAAACTACATTAGATATCTCAAATGGATTTTTCTGCCAAAATATAGCACCTGAAAGCAGGTATTTGACCGCATTCTCAGCGTTGGGGTCCCAGCGGCAATTTTGTCGCCTCCCCCAAGGGTATAAGAACAGCCCGGGGGTATTCTCAGCAATAGTAACTGAGTTACTCCAAAATTTTGATGAAGAAGCATTGTCCTATGTGGATGATATTTATCTGACGGACGATGACTTAAAAAAGCACTTGACCAGGGTGAGCACCATTATCATGGGATTCGCCTCTGAGGGCTATAAATTTAATTTTAAGAAATCTAAAATAGCCCACCTCAATGCTCTGTTTTTAGGATACGAGCTTTCAAGTGAAGTGAAAAGCCTGGCAGCTAACTTTTTAGAAAAGTGTGCGCTGCTCCAGCCTTCTAAATCATTACAAAATTTACAATCAATACTGGGATTCCTAAATTTCGGCAGAACATACATTTTAGATTACGCAGAAAGAGTAAAACCTTTCTACGACTTAATAAAACCTGACTTTTCAGTCAAACATTGGACACATGAACATTCAAATATCCTACGTTCCTTACAAGAAGACATGATTGCTTCCAAACACTTACAGACACGCGTAAACGTACGCAACTTGGTGATCCGTGTAATAGTGGGTCAATGCGGGTACACTTACTTAACCTTCAATGAAGGAGAAACTGTACCAATCGCATACAAATCACATCTATACACAAGCGCAGAAATGCGTTTCACTTCAACAGAAAAAATCCTGACAGCAGTTCAGAACGCTGTAGCAAGAGAATGAGCACTGGCTCAGGGGAAACGCATAATTGTCATAACCCCTGTAACAGCTTTAGAAGTTGTTACAAAGGCTAGCATTCCAAATGCTAAAGCTTTACATCCGAAGTGGATACAATGGGCAAATTCTCTTAATGCAACGAATGTTGAATACAGATTTGACCCAAGTCTAAAAACACAAGCATTTCTGCAATACGAACAAGAATATCCTCTACCTAATGAAATATTGCCTCTCGATCAGTATGAATACATTATTTACACTGACGGATCTGCTCAACCGGCCATAGGGAGTAAGCAACAATACAGCTCAGCTTGTGCTATCGTTAAAGGTCGCATGCGTGATGGAAAGTTCCATCCAAGTTGCACCAAAACGCAATCTCTAGGAGACTGCCCGGCTCAGTTGGCAGAGTTAAAAGCACTGATACTGGCACTGATGAATATCGATCACGAATTCCCCACACTAATTGTGTGTGATTCCTTTTACTGTGTGCAGTCATACAATGAGTACTTGTATCATTGGGAACAAAACGGGTTTAAGGACGTGAAAGGTGGCACAATTAAGTATAAAATGCTATGGGAACAGGTAGTGGAGTTGAAAAACGACCTACCAAGGCCTCACGTGATACACACACTCAGGGGTCGATTCCGATCTCGGCCGGTAGGGCTCCGAATCGGATTCGGCTTTACCAGATCCGATTCGGATGCCCTGTTTCCGACCGAGTCGGACGTGCGTCCGGGCGAGCGAGTACGATGCGAACGTACGCGAAATCGCCGACCGACTTGTTCGCGGGACCCAAGCGCTCCGACCGACTCGCACGGACACGACTCGCACCGCGCAATGGAGACGTTCCCCGGCCGGGTAAGTACGATGCGCGCCGCAAGCAGTCCGACCAACTTGCGCCTTCCGGCTCGAAGGAGCAGTCGGAGCCGGACTTTGGGGGTCCGTGTCGGACCCCCCTGTACACGTAGCCGCGCGAGTCGCACACAGGGGGGACCCATGGGTCCCCCCTACCTGTGCGTGTACGGCGCAAGCCGCTTTGACGTGTACCCGCTATAGGGGGCGCCCTTGTTTGCCTCGCACCCATTGAGTCAATGGGAGCCCGCGTACGCCTTGTACGACCGGCTCCCATTGACTTCAATGGGAGTCTGACCGAATCGAGTCCGATAGCATGCAAACGCATCGTACTCGTTCGGTCGGACTGCTAGGGTCCGATTCGGTCGGAAATCTCTCCGGGTCCGGCTCGGTCGGAGAGATTTCCAGCCCGAATCGGAATCAGACCCTGAGTCATCAACGTGATGGCGTTCACGTTGAAGGGAATTCATTGGCTGATGAAGCCGCAAGGGGGGATGTGAGAACGGCTTCCGTAGCTGCAATCACTCATTCAAAAACGAGGATAGACGGTGAGATTATGATGGCTGTGATTGCCTCAAGCAAGAACAGCGGTGCAGTACCAAAGAAATTTCCACTCAAGTACTCCTACAAGTTAGATGCAAACAACATTTCATTTGCTCAGATTCCTGGAGTGGGGGACAGAGTAATACCAAATATGGATCGTAGGCAAGGTTTAATACTAGCAGCACATGAGGGTTTGGGCTCTGCACATACAGGCGTCACAATGACTATTTCATTGTTGAAACAGCGCTATTGGTGGCCCGGTCTAACAAAGCAAACTAAAGACTTTGGGGCATATTATCTAGGAAGTGGCGGTGAGAGGTGTTAGCGTCCTTTGCTTAACGCCTCTCATCGCCACTTCGGATATAGTGCAGCCTGGCGTTTCCCCCTGCGATGGCGCTAAGTCTCACGACTTAATGCCAACACAGGCACCCTTGCACCAGAGTGCAAGGGGTCTGCGAGCAGGGAGGTTTTTTTATGTACAGGAAGGTGTCCCTTCCTGTACGTAGACAAACCTAAAATGCCATTTTGTAAGCACATGAGGGTTTGGGCTCTGCACATACATGTGTCACAGCGACTATTTCATTGTTGAAACAGAGCTATTGGTGGCCCGGTCTAACAAAGCAAACTAAAGACTTTGGGGCATATTATCTAGGAAGTGGAGGTGAGAGGTGTTAGTGTCCTTTGCTTAACGCCTCTCATCGCCACTTCGGATATAGTGCAGCCTGGCGTTTCCCCCTGCGATGGCGCTAAGTCTCACGATTTAATGCCAACACAGGCACCCTTGCACCAGAGTGCAAGGGTGTCTGCGAGCAGGGAGGTTTTTTTATGTACAGGAAGGTGTCCCTTCCTGTACGTAGACAAACCTAAAATGCCATTTTGTAACTTACATGTGTGCTGCTTCATGCAGCACACATGTAAGTTACAAAATGGCATTTTTAAAAACAGGTTTGTTTATGTACAGGAAGGGACACCTTCCTGTACATAAACGAACCTTGGCATTTTGCTTTTTCCATGTGTGCTGCACAAGGCAGCATACATGAAAAAAGCAAAAACAAGGAGAAATGAAGCATTTCTCATCGTTTCGCCACCTTAAGACCAGGATTTTCCTGGTCTTAATTTCGGCGCTGCCACCTATTATTGCCTCTCTTGATAATAGGTGGCAGCGTCGAAGTGAATGGGTGAAGAGGTGGAACGCCCACAGCAACACCCACTGGACGCCCCTTTCATGCTAATTTTAGCGTGAAAGGGGCCCTATTACCAAGGCAGCGTTAAGCCACTTAACGTGGCTTTTAGCCACGTTATGTGGTTTAACGTTGCCTTGGTAATAGGGCGCTGACCCTATCGCCACAACAACGTCACAAAAAGTGACGTTGTGGTGGCGATAGGGGCTTGATAATATGCCCCTATGTCTTGAAATGCGACATCTGCCAGCAGATGAAAGGCTCCACCAGAACACGCCCGGCGCAGACACCGTTACTTATATCTGACAAACCTCTCGCATGCGTGTATCTGGACCACTGCGGCCCCTTACAATCTGATGGGGCTTACAAGTATATCATGGTTGCAGTGGATTCCTGCTCTAGATTCCTCTGGGTTTGGCCTCAGCGCTCGGCTGACACTCGAACTGTTATAAAAGATTTGCGAGTCTTTAACGTGACATACGCAGTTGGCACGGTGGGCAGTCAAAATATCGAATTTTAAATATCGACCTACACTAATATCGAGTTTTTAATATCGTAGGGACAGAATATCGAAGTCAAGAATATCGACTTTAAGGTAAGTAATATCGATTTTTTAAATATCGAAGTAAGTAATATCGAAGTCATTAATATAGTTAGCAAAAATATAGTTGTAAATAATATCGTTTTTTTTTAGTGTTATGTATTTTATATGTATGTTTAACATTTTTTTTTAAAGTTTTTACATTATTTTTAAATATATGTATTAAGGGGCCCATTACGATGGCGGGCGGAAACACTACCGCCGTGCGGTCGGAGGTAAAAACCGCTAGTTACCGTCCGCCAGCAACTGCCCGCACTCCCGCAAAATTATGATGTGAAAAGTCAGGCAAATACCGCCCGCAAGCCTGCAAGGCCGCCCGCCATCAAAGTGCGCCCGTTTACGCAGCGGTGCCAGCCAACGGAGGCACACCGTCCGACGAAATGACGTACCGTCCGGCGTACAAATTACGATGACACAACCAAACAGCCACAACGGCAAAGAGACACCGCACGAGAACAGGAGGCGGAAACCACATCGCTGACCACAGAAACACCAACCCGGCATACTCCGACATGAATCCTGCTCTCCAGGCCATCCCAATGCTGTACCTGATGCAGCACCTAGGAGTGAACGCGCAACGACGACGCAGGTAGGCGGACAC
This sequence comes from Calotriton arnoldi, assembly GCA_963921515.1. Classification (NCBI taxonomy): domain Eukaryota; kingdom Metazoa; phylum Chordata; class Amphibia; order Caudata; family Salamandridae; genus Calotriton; species Calotriton arnoldi. The sequence goes on from CAWUFW010001883.1 coordinate 1,302,243, forward strand.
ACAACAAGGGCATGCAAACACCGCACACAATGCAAGGGCGGAAAAACTGTACATGGGTCCCCTAAACACCCCTGTTGGGACAGGACACATTCCACACTGTACCCACACACATCCCACCTGTAAAATATAATCAACCCGCAACAACATGAGCACCCACCACCCCGGACCAGGAGGTGACGTCACCGTCACGGCACTGCAGCGCCCCGGCGATGACGCACATGCGCACAACGCAGAGGCCAACGACAGCGCCACGCATGGGCTGCACACAAACACCGCAGGGTCACAACAACACACCACACACACCAGCCCAACCCTGAAGGCACGTGTCACGTGGTCCCCCTGCGCAAACCATGACCCGCACCGACAACTCACTGTTGCCAAAACGTAGTCACACAAGTGTGCTGAACAGGGGAGCAAAGTGACGCCGAAACAGGACACACACCTGTGTGCAAAGCAAGGAGAAGCACACGGCAGCTGCTACAGAACAGCACAAACAATGGACATTGATCGCAAAAGTCACGCCAGTCACAACAAACAACACCTATACCACTGTGGACGCAATAACAAGCCATGCAATGTACAAAACAGAGAAACCTTGCTGCCTGAGAACAGGTGTTCACAATCACGACGCCCACACACAAGTCCCAATGTACAGCGGAAAAAAAGTGACCCACCCACACACGGGAGAGCAGATAGCAGTGAATGTCCTTCCATTCCCACACCCAATATCACATTGCAACATACCCTGCAGGAGAACAGAGACATTGTAACAACCACAACCCAAACATAGCCATGCTGAGTCAACCATCCACTGGCAGATAACGCCGAACATGAAAGAAAGATAAAACCACAAAATACAATTATACCACTGCTCCTTGTGGCTCAAATGCAAGTAATCAGGAAAGAGTCAGACACCACTGGCCTTGACCATTCAGAGGAGCATGTGGGATGAGGGCCTGTGTCCGCCTCCCAAGCCATACACAAAGTCCTGCCGCCTAACATCCATTCAAGAACACCCAGCAACGTCGGAGGTTGAACGCAGCAGACAGCCCAGACAGACGGAGCACGACATCACAGCACCCTGCAGCAAAATGGACGGTGCACCAGTACTATACACCTACGCCAGACAGATGCAGCTGAACAGCAATAGCTTGCTACAGATACTGGGCTGTGCAAATCTGGCTATGCTGAATGTAAGTTATCGAGTAACTTACCGCATTAAAATGTTCAGCTGCGTCAAGCCCGTTTTCTACTGTCGGAGGTGCCCGTACCACTGGCCTGTGGATGTATGTCTCTCCAACCCGGCATGTCCAATCGGGGACCTGGTACACCTGTTCTCACCCCTGGACGCCCACGACAGGAACTGTTCAGTGTATGGGGGCATGGCGTTCGTGGCTGCAATAGGACACACACTGCAATGGAACCAGTGTGCCTCCGCACAACGTATGCTGGATCACAGTTTCATCGAATGTCACCCGACATGTCCCATCAGGATCATACAAGGGACAACTTACGAGGAACACGTTGCAACCCACCATCCGCTTCATTGGATGTCATCCACAAATACCACCAATGCGAGGGATGCTCTGCAGGAAGGTATCGCATACCTGACAACCTGTCAATTCATGGGTCCCCAAATCAATACCCACAACTGAACATTCATGTGCAACACCGTACCTATGCTTGCCGTCCGCACGCAGTGGCCAGTCAGCTGTGCAACAACTACACCATGCACTCGGAAACAAACACTTACCATCAACTCCACCGTCATGACACCTGACATTTCCGGGACATGCACCCTGTCCATCACCAAATCCCCTGTCCCTGCATGAACACGGGGAGGCTGGAGAATGGGACCTGTGTACAGTGACCACATGGCCAACATTGCACGCACCACAATGCTACAATATGCATGCCGCGCACCTGAACACATGCTCCTGTAAGTGCACGCTTATCTGTCTGCTGAACAACTTGAGAACTGTCATCTCACCTTCCTCTGAACTTCCGTGCCAGGACATTTGCATGGACAACAAATGCAACACCCTACAACATGTCCCCGGGCAGTGAGTCATGTTCAGTAGCCACCATATCGCAACAACATGACAGACTATGCTGCATGCATGTAGGCACATGCTCTGATGTCACCTCTGACGCAGGTGTGTCGGGGTCACAATTGTCGTAAACCTGTACCATGGGACTCAGATGTACTGTGCATATGATGTAAAGTTGTCTGGTAGGGTAAACCAAAACTGTCTGTGTCACAGCCAAGGGCACCTCAGTAATGAGCTAATGAACTGTAGCATAGCAAGGGCAGGGCATTCTGAACTCTGAAGCCTTATCTCCACAATTAACGACTTATAACATCTACCTGTACCCCCTTTTGTATATGTAATCATGCTAAGTATATCCTCCACATGCATAACGCTGCCAGTAGTGTCCACATCCTGCATCACAGGGGAAGTAAGCTCAAATACATGCCTTAAAGCCAATATCTGACTCTGGAGAATTATTGATCGTAGACAAGTACGAATGAGAGAGGATGAGAGTGTGTGAAGTACACGGGACTTGTGAGATAACCATGTAGTCATGTGACACTGGATGTCAATGCATATGATTTGCTGCCACTGTGGACCCAGTTAAATACCACAGGTCGTGGGCCTTGGCATGTCAGAGTCTGACGTGGCCCAACAGATCTTCACATCAACACTGACGGCCTGGTCACTACAAAGCACAGTCCTACTTATGTGTACAATCACCTTCACAGTCTGACATCACACTCAACAAGCAAATATAGGAGGCACGCCAGTTGCACGCCACATCAATGCATGCCAGAACACACACGATATCAGTGTGGGTGGGCAGGGCTGCACAGTGAGTACGAACCGCCGAAATGTACAGACATGCACAATTGAACAAGCCACAATCTTCACATTCACACACCCTGCAGACCCACAATGGCCAATACACATCAAGTAGGAGTCATCCTGAACTGCAAGGACACACCCACACACTGTGCAACAGACAATACACACATGTGCTCACATGAACAGCCCCGAACAAGGATACAAACACTGACCATGCCCCTGGGTAACACATGTGTGTAGTCGACATTGCCAGAGCGCACACACACACACCAACATCACCCCAAAGTCACACCACACACACCACACACACACCTCCCAAATGCACACATTTAAAGTAAGCCATGTGCCCTGGCTCGAAGTTCATCAGAAGATACACATACACCTACACTGCTGGCCAGCCAGCCAGTAGGCTCACACAAACCCGCACACTCTGCACATGCTACCTGTCATCCTGTGGCTAGACACACACCCTGTGCTGTGCATGCACGCAAACATGACACGTACACATTAACACAGAAATAGCACCAAATACATGCAGACAATCCGTGTTACAGACACACGTCTACATCACACACACAAGTAGCAGAGTCTGAAAGAAGTGAAGTCCCAGCCACGATTTATACACATAGGAATGTGTGACCAGACATTGCAATTGTTGAGGTACCATTCACGGCATGTGTCTCACTTAACTATGCACACACAGTAACAACTGCAAACAGCAACTACACAGACACAACCCACTACAGGAACAACAGCATCCAGTCACAGAATACATGGACAGTCGGCAACAATGAACAACACCAGGGACAGTGGCCAGTCCGCTGTGCAGAGTACTGATAGGATAAGCTACATATGCATTGTGTGTGGGTGTACCCTGCCATGGACAGCAACACTGCCATGGCAGTCACGATAGCCAGCACATCCACCACTGTGGCACAGGTAGGTGTGTGAGGGTACCCAACATTCAAACAAGATGCCAGTCCGACTGGGTGCAGTCTGTATGCTACGGGACAGTTGGATGTCTGCCCCTGAGAGAGAAGCACAACTGTGGAATACACACATGTGGCATGTGAAGCAGGAGGGCTACTTGGCACAGGTGGGTCTGTGGCACGGGTGGGTGCACACATGCAGTGTCGAAACAGACTGTGTGTGAACGAACCCGGCGGGGTAGATTACCACTGTTCTGGGAATGTGGAAAGACCAGCTGTCTGGGGATAAATGTGGACTAGTGTGTGCACAACAGGCGGGCACACGATCTATGCTGCATCAGGTGTGGACGTTGGCTCCCCCTCTGGGGACATGCTGGATACTGATGTGCGCAGCCAGGCCCTTGCCGAGACATTTACACCCCTGGCCTTCAGGTGTACCCCCACATCGTCCACCTGCACAGGCTACCCAGGGCATGGGATGGCAGTGGAGCTTGGTGGGTGGGATGTCATGGCACCCTGCTCCTGGTCACATCTCGCAGGCAATACATTCTCAGTGTGCAGCAGGGCCAAGTCCCGAACAAGACGTGGGGGGACGCAGACAACATGACAGGTAGTGACGTCACGGAAGCTGGCTTGCACCATCAGACTCATCGCCTCCCCTCGCCCACCCCACTGATGCGATTGCATCATAGGAGCACGCGCGTGAGCAGCAGCTCCAATCTCACTCCAGAGAGGCCAAAGAGGGAATGTGTGGCTCCATTCGCTCCAGTCACCGAGCCCACGGTAAAATAAGTGGTGGGACGCCGTACACCCGCATGGTACCCGGACTCGAGCCCTGGTGTGCAGGCATAGCTACCTAATGGTTTTGCGAAGTGTGTGATTTGCATGACACCCGTTGGCGGGGGATGGCTCGGAGGCTCTACACCATGAGGCCCATATCACACAACATGGGTCCCTTGCCAATGGCAGCGGATGCTATGACATTGCGCGCCGGGGTGTGTCTACATGTCGCCTGGGATGGTGTTTGCGGCATGGCCCGCTAGGGCAGCTACAGCTCCTGTGTGTGGCATGTGGTGTATCCGGACTCCGGAGACAGCCATGCTTTGTCACTGTTGTCCAGGGCACGATTCGGGGTACCATGCGGCTGTACGGCGTCCCCCCACCGATTTCACCGTGAGCTCGATGACTGGAGCAAATGGAGCCACACATTCCTCTTTGGCCTCTCTGGGTAGAGATTGGAGCTGCTGCACACGCGCGTGATCCCATGATGCAATCGCATCAGTGGGGTGAGCGAGGGGAGGCAATGAGTCTGATGGTGCAAGCCATCTCCCGTGACGTCACTACCTGTCATTACGTCTGCGTGCCACCACCTCTTCTGTCAGGACTCGTGCTCTGCTGTTGTCAGATGCGCCACGTTCCGGGGGGTGGGGGAAGGACAGGAATGTCAGCCTGACAGTGGCCCAGTTCAAGGACCACCTTGACTGGGGGGACAACTATTGGACATACAGGTGTGTACCACCCACGCGTTAATGTAGGCCCTCCATGTACTATGTCAACTGCGGAAAGGTGTTGGCATGGGCAATAAAGTCATTGAGGAGAGCTGTCTGACCCACGCACAGATGCCGCACATGCCCAACAGACCCGGCACTGAATGCAGCAGGGTTCGCAGGGGCAGCTGTGCCTGGTGTGAAAGACACTCTATCCGTCATCCATATGCCGACACGTGTTGCACCAGTGGAAGTAGTTGGGAGGGCGGGCATTGGCCTCCGCGTGGCTGCAGAGGCGCTAGAGTGCACATCCCCTGTGCTAGCAAACATGGATACATGACCTCTGTACTCAGATGATGCAGCAATTGTCGTATGGACCTGTGAGTCACCCAGCACACGTCTGCCCCCTCCGATACGCCAGTCACATTAGTCACACCCAGCTCCTGTGCAGCTGCACCATCCAATGCCTCACCACAGTTGACCGTCCCCTGTCCCTCAGCACACATGGTAGTTGACACATGAGGGAGAGCGAGGTGGCCTCACTCATTTGGCATCAATTCCACAGACATGTGCTAGGGAGCCAGCACAGAACATTCCCAAGTGCACATGTTGCAAGATACCTGTGCAAATGTATACAGCAGCCACAATCAACACGTAATGGCTGTCGTACAGGTCATGAACCCGCCAATAACTGACACATGTGTTGTGCACATGGAACAACACCCGGACTGTCACCCTGCGGCCATAGCCACCCATCGCTGTGTACACACCCACTCACCTGATGGTGTTAAGGATGGCAACTACATAAGTAGGCCAAGGACATACCAGCATGGAGCTGAATGTGTCACCACACACACTGACTGCAACATGACAGTCCACAATGGTCATGAGCCCATGCCAGACAACTGTCCATCGCACGAGCACAACTACTGTTGCACAGTGTGCCGGATGTGTGAGTACCATGAATATGAGGTGAGGCATCGCACACATGTGTCTAGGACGGAATCAGAGTGTGCACACTACCACACACATACATGTGAAATGCAACTCCAGCTGACTACAGGCTGTTCCTGAGGCCTACGACTCTGAACGCATTGACTATGCAGAGCGCCCAAATTACATCTTGACCCTCAGGAATCGCATATGCATGTAAGATGCCCCCAGCACAGAATACACTCACAACCCACTGCACCACACAACTAACATCACATTACCCAGTACATGGGTAGGCTGTGGACCATGCTGCCTCTCGCTGCAAAGGACACAATCCCACAGTACTGTACACCTGCCTGCTGCTGCTGCCCCTACAAGCGTGCATCCGCCACAGGCTGTGTGACTGTCAATAGCAGACCATTAGTGGTGAAATGCAGCGCCGTGCCAACCTGACAATACGAGGGAGCATCCCCCGATTAGTGGCCGCAACATGGTCACACATACGGCAGATGACGTCACCCTCTTCGTGGGATTGGCTGCACTGTCGGTTACACGTACACAGAAGCATCAACTTGGATGCAATGGCTCATCACAAGGCCTTGGGCTGGTGGACTTCCAACTGCAGGGATGGTACACATGAGGGTTGGAATATCACACATACTCTTCTCAGCATCACCCACATCCAACAATAACAGTGGCGTGATGCTGACCCATCCTAAATGAACAGAGACGTGTAACAGAGCCAAGACGGTATGGGACATGGCATTACAGCATGTGTACTCCACACGTGAATGCATGCTGGTGGGAGTGTGTACACAGTACCTGTCCATCCCATTCAATTCTGGATGCCAGCACTTTGAGCAATGTGTAGTCTGCCCACATCTACTGTCCATTGTCAGGTAGACCGACACATAGCTCACAAGGCTGCACATCTTTGTGGGTGGACTCACTGTGTCCAACACTGCGCAGCCCTCAACGTACTCGCCCTGTGAATGGCTCACCCCGCAATGGAGGTCACATTCAGTGCCACCATCTCTCACACACATCCCTTTCACAAGGCCTGGAGTGTTCAATCGACATGGCTGAGTTAGCGCATTTCCTGAGAGTTGTGAAATAATGACACATGTAACCCACTGTACAGTCAGTGTAGTTTCCTTCTAGGATTGGGCGGTCAATGTGCAGCCCAGGTCTGCCGAGACTGAGAAGGCCAGCAGGGAGCCAGCCAGCCATTCACACAAGCAATAGCTGCCCAGAATCATGCATTGCCAAGTGTCTGCGTCACTGGGTGTCTGACATGGAAATGCCATGTACCACCACTCGGGAGGGACATGCATGGGGAAACACCATAGAGCCTACATACCCTTTCCACCTGTAGTTAGCATGCTAAGCGGTGCATGTTGGAACCCCACAGGCTCGGACTCATAGTGCTGCAGATGAACGACATGTGTGTCCCCCACATGCACTCCCACACACACTGTAGTTGTCTTACACACACATGACTGTTGCCGGTATTCTCCTTGGGCAGTGTGCGTGGAGCTCGGAATCCAGGAACTGCAGCTCCTCGCTGGTGAGTGGACCTGGACATATCATCAGAGTCGTGGACATTAAGGTGGACAGGTGGCAGCAGCAGCAGGTGTTGTTGAGGGGTGGCAGTCAGCAGTCCCTGGAAGCTGTGGTGATGCCTGTCACCCTCCCACACTGATATAGCCCCCTTGGGGCTGTTCCTGCATGTCCAAGCTGCTGCGATTGGTGTTCCGCTCAGCCTGTGTACGTTGTGTTGTTGGTGTGTGCCATACTCACCCAGCCTCGGAAGCGGTGTCAGGCACAGCAGCTAGGTATATTGCCGTGGTGTTGCCGCTACCCACATATGCAGTCTGAATCCATCATCATGCCTATCAAGCTAATATGGCCTTAATCCCCATGTGCATGCTCATAGCAATGGTATGTGTCAGTGGACCTTGCTATTGGTAAGGGGACCTGTGTAAGAGTAATGTTGCTGTGCTGTCCCTACTTGTCAGCTGTTCGTTGCTACTATTGCTTTGTCAGTGATCTTTGATTTGTGTATGCGTAAATACCATGTTGTGTGTTGCATTGACATGTGTCCACTTCCATCTGTCCTAGGAGGAGACCAAACATACATCGCCCCTACCAATTGCTGGCAGCCATGGAGGATGTGGAGGTCATAAGGAAGTTCCGTCTGGACCGGCCCACCCTGCATCGCCTATGTGCCATGTTGGAACCCCACCTTCGTCCTCGCAGGGTGTATCCTACAGCATTCACCCCCACGGCTAAGGTGATGGCTGCACTGCATTTCTTCGCAACCGGTTCATTCCAACACACGGTGGGCAGTGGAGGTGGGATGTCCCAGCCCATGTTCAGCAAGGTGCTACGGGATGTCCTGTCAGCTATGATGCTGTACAGGAACCGGTACATCCGATTCCCCAGGGCTCGTGATTTGCCAGCGGTGAAGGGTGCTTTCTATGCACTTGGACGCATCCCCCAGGTTGTTGGTGCAATTGATTGCACCCATGTTGGCCTTGTTGCACCACAGGCCATGGAGCACATCTATCGTAACCGGAAACATTTCCACTCCCTGAATGTGCAGGTGGTGTCCCTGGCGGACATGATAATCACACACGTGTGTGCGAAGTTTCCCGGTTCCACCCATGACTCGCACATCATGCGCCACAGCATCCTCCCACGTCTGATGACCAATCTGCAACCGGACCGTGCATGGATTGTTGGTGACTCTGCATATCCTAATGGGCCTTGGCTGTTAAGTCCACTACGCAATCCTCGTACACCAGCTGATGTCAGATACAATGAGGCACATGGGAGGACCAGACGTGTGGTGGAGCGGACTTTTGGACTCCTGAAGTCCAGATTCAGATGCCTGGACCGCACCGGGGGTGCACTGGCATACTCCCCACAGAAGGTGTGCCAGATAGTTGTGGCATGCTGCATGCTGCACAATCTTGCGATTCGCAGGCAGATCCCCCTGATAGTGGATGACGGTGATCAGCCAGGGCCCCCGCCTGCAGGCCAAGCCGTGTCCAGTGACGAGGACAGTGGAGAGGAGGAAGCAGTGAATGAGCGTCAGCAGCTAATCGCCCGCTACTTCACTTGACGGTGAGTGACCATGTACGTCGGCTGATGTCGCTGTAGTTGTGTAGGTGTATGTGTGCATTGTCAGGGCGGCCTATTGTCCACTGAGTGCTGTGTGTCAATGGTCCATGTCCAGGGTGGTATGCCACTGAGAGTGGCTGTGACATTGTGCCCTGTTGCTCTGTGAGATGTGTGTACATTGCTTAGGCCTGATGACAAGTACTGTGTGATGAGTGTGTGACACACACAGTCAATGGACTCTTGTTCTGTTTGTCACCACTAGGTCCCTACGGCCTCTCCTGGCCTATCGACAGAACACACTACAGATGAATTTCTGAACATGCTGACGTTTGTGCACCATTGATAATAAACATAGCAGATGACATAGGATGTGATACAGGTGTATTTATTTAAAAGGTGACATGTTATTGTGGTACAGGTGATCAAGTAGGTGGTGCATGCTGTACAATGAGTTGACGGTCATGTCCGCGTGATGGTCAAGGTGTACCCATGTTGTCCTGGGTCCGCAGTCCAACAGACATTTGCCACTCGACTGGCAGTGTGGGGTAGGATGGTAGTCCAAGTGAATGCAGGGGGGGGCCACCATAGCTGGCTGACTCACTGGCGTTTGGAGCGTGCAAAGTCCTCCCTGAACATCTGTGTCCTCTTTGGACGGCCCCTTCCACGTTTGGAAGGAGGGGGTCGTGGGTGTGGACTGCTGGTGGTGGCTGAGGATTGCCCACTCGCTGTGGACGCAGGGGAACTGGATGTTGCACGTCCCTGCGCCCCAGCAGGTGTTGGCGTAGGTGGTGTTGTTGGCCTTGAGTGGGCCCTCACCTCCACCACTAGCTGGCCCATGAGGTCCACAAGTCAGCCCATGTGGGCGTCCATGGACCTCAACACCCCGAGGAATTCCCTGGTGTCGGATGCTGACCTGGCCCATTGTCCCTGGGCCTCTTCATAGGCCCCAAGGACTCTGGCTATTTGCGGCAGGGCTTGGCTCCCAGGCTCTGTTGGCCTTGGCCTGACCCTGCTCCTCCCACCTGGACTGCTGCCACCGACCGGCCCACTCGCCACATTGGTCACACGGGGCCTCCTCCTGGCTCCCAGGGTGGATGTTGTGGTTCGTGCCACCTCTTGGGATGGCTGAGTGGTCAGGGAGGCCATGGTGGTGGTGATGGTGGTGGTGGATGCGGCGGTGGTGTTGGCCGCAATGACCGTGGCAGCAGGGGCCTGGGACTGGTCACCAGCCCTGGGAGATGGGTTGGTGGGTAGGAGGGGTCGTGGGGTGCTGTTGCGCCCTGCCGCACCAGATGTGCCAGGCGCGGGGTCCTCGTCCGTTGAGGTGTCCAGGCTTTCCACATCCGTGAGTCCGTGTGGGGGGCTTGTGGACTGGCTGTGATGGCTGGTGTCTCCATCCTCAGCATCATGCTGTTCGTCACCTGTGGGGCGGAGAGGATAAGTTATTGTGTGGCACCTTGCAGGGTTTGTGTTAGATGTGTGACATGCACAGTTTGTGCACAGTTGTGCACTGATTTGCCGGATGCGTGTGTATGTCTCTACTATGTGTGTGCGTGGTCAAGGCAATGGAATAGTGTGATGGGTGCATCTGGCATGGGACGGATTTGACATGCCAATTGATGTGTGTTGCAGTACCCCTACATTTTGTGGCTTTGGTGGGAACGGGGTACAGCGCCATGGACGGTTTGGTGTTGGTATATGGTGCTGTGGTACATACTGTGACATATGGGTGCAGAAGGGGACATGTGTTTTGGCCACACGACACTACAGAGACGAAGGTGTGTGTATGTCTGATTTAGCCAGCATATCTGCTCACTGTTGTCATTTAAGGGCATTCCACAGCATGCATTGTAGTGAGTGAGTAATGGTTGTATGCCACACGACGTATTGCAGATGGTACAATTCCTTGGTGTGCATGCTACTCTCACCCATGTGCAGCAATGCAGTGCTCTTGGGGTGTTGACTACATTTTGTATGTTGTTACTCACAGTGTGTCGGGCGCTTCAGACACAGCAGACACATTATTGGTCATCGGCAGGACTATTTGCAGTACTACTGTCTATGGGGCAACTGTTTAGATGATATACCTTTCATGACACTGGGGCTGGATGATGAGATGGTTGAGATTGTGTATGTGCATTGTGTAGCTGTGTGGTTCATGGGTCCAGTGGTGTATGTGACATTACCGGGGTTCCACTATGTTTCATTTGGACGGGATAGACTTACATGGGTGATGTTATACTATGTCAAGGGTAGTAGCTGACACGACTACATGGACAAGACTTGGATGGTGTTGCTGATGTGTGTGATGACTGACACAGTGCACGCCATGTGGGTCAGTACTCCAGTTAGACTTGTGCATGCAGACGTGACTCATTACGTGTTACTGCATTTGAGATGGCTCATGTGGGCTATGACTCTGTAAGTGATGTCTGGGTGCACATTGATCACATGTTTGTGACAGGGAGCAGTGCTACCTGTTGCTCTGCTAGGTGACATGTCCCACATGTTAGTTGTAGTACGGTCCTCATGCCTACAGACACCCCGCCCTGTACAGTAGTCTACCTAATTGTTGGTTTTGAGGGTGAAATGCTTGGTTGTGAGAGGGAGGGGTGCTCCATCTTGCTGGTCTGTGGGTGTGGGGGCCGTGTTGTGAGTCGTGGTGATGGGTTACCATCCACAGACAGCCCTCCATGTAGGGTAACATATCTACCTGTCGGGTGTAGGTGTGCACTGCAATGGCTGACACATGGGTGTGGGGAGTGTTCCATCTTGCTGCGCTGTAGGAGTGGGGGCCGGGGGGGTACTTCTGCAGTCCCCCCTCCGATACTCGGAGTCTGTGGTACGGCTACTTACCTGTTACTTGTTGGTTAGTCCAGCTATGGCTGACACATGGGTGTGGGTGTGGGAAGTGCTCCTTCCGGCACATCTGGGGTACAGAGGGACCTGGTGGGAGTTGTGGTGCTGGCTGACTGTACACATGCCCCCATGATTTTGTTTGTTGGTACCTTTGGGCTGAGTGTGTGGGAGTGTCTGTTGCATGTGTGAGAGATGTCTTGTGTATTGTGTACTGGACATGGGGGTGTTTGGCCCTCGGTGCTATTTCACTCTGGTAGTGCATGACAGTACATAGCAGTGTGCTGGTATACATTTGTTTGTACTTACCAGCCTCCACTCCCCCTGGTATTCCGGTGAGACTCTCCGGATGCAGAATGCCTCGCACCTTCTCCTCCCACGCCTTGAAGGTCTTGAATAGCGCGGGATTTCCTCCGCCAGTTGTGGCAGCCAGCTCACGGTTCTTGGCCTCCTTCTTTCGTACCACGCTTTTGAGGTCCTGCCACCTCTTAGTTATTTCGCCCCGGTTGCATGGCACGTCCCCAACTGCTTTCACCTGGTCTACGATCCTTCTCCACATACTGTTCCTGGTGGCTATTGGTGTCTGTTGGACCTGGTTCCCATAGATTTGTGGGTACACCTTGATGACCTCATCGACCATGACCGTCAACTCTGTGGCAGTGAACTTGGGCATCCGGTGTGTTGCCATGGTGCGTAGTGTAGTTTTTGTGGTGCTGGTGTGGTGTGTTTGGTGTGTGATGTGCAGGGGGTTTGTGGTGCCGGTGTTTGGGTGGTGGTGGTGGTGGTTGTGGTGATGGATGTGATGTGTGTGTGCGTGTGGTGTACTGCTTTCCTCTGTGTCTCCGTGTTTTCTGCTGTGGTGTTGGCTTTGTCGTGGTGCAAGGGTTTGTGGTCTGTGAGGGGGCTGCTTTTGTACTCACCTATGTGGGTGTGTCATGATGGTCTGTTGTTTTCAGGTGTGTTGGGCGTGGTGTCCTGGGACTTATTCAAAAAATTTTGGCAGGGGGATGTGTCTTTGGGATGGGTTGTGTGTCTGGGTATTTTGGCGCCGTTTACTGTGTGGACTTGTTGGCCGTGTTGTGTGTATGTGTTTGTTCCGCCACTGATTTCCATGCACGGACGTGGCCGCCAGGCCTTCCGCCTTGTCAGTTATTCATTTCTGTTGTTCACCGTTGCAGGCGGTAGATGTGTTGGTTTCCCGCCATCATGTCGGGGGGATCATAATTTGACGGCCGGTGTGTAGTCCGTCCGCGCGGTCGTATTTGGTGGTTTCGGGCGGTATTGCGTCCGTGGCGGACGGATTGTCTTGGTCTTTGACATGGACGGGCGATATTCTGTTCTTTTTTTCCGCTGCGGGCGGTGGTTGCTTCGCGTCATCATAATTGCTCGGTCGGTGTTCCCATGTAGCTGGCGGGCGGTCTTTTCAGGCTATGGCGGTTGGCGGTAATTTTACCACCGGTCATCGTAATGGGCCCCTAAATGTTTAGAAAATAGTAATTTTTTTTAAAGGAAATTTTGCGTTTTAGTATCAGAGCGGGTTGTGTGTTTATAGGAGAATAGGGTGGGAAGTAATTTCATTATAATTAATTAATTAATATGTTTTTATTTATTGTTATTCATTGTTAAATTATAAATTAATCATTAATTGGTAATTAATTTTAATGCATTGATTAATTGGTAATTAAATTAATTATGTTATTTTTAATGTGTAGCGGGTTGTGGGTTTATAGGGGAATAGGGTGGGAAGTAATTTAAATATAATTAATTAGTTAATATGTGTATATTTATTGTTATTGATTATTAATTTAGTGTTAATTAATTATTAATTGGTAAGTAATTTTTTTAATTGGTTAATTAAAAATTATATTAATGATAATTAATGTATTATTATTTTTTATTTATTGTTATTGTTAATTAATGTATTGTTAATTAATTATAAATAGGTAATTAACTTTTTTTTAATTGATAAATTGATAATTAAATTAATTGTGTTATTTTTTATGTGTAGCGCGTTGTGTGTTTATAGGGGTATAGGGTGGGAAGTAATTTAATGTTATTTAAGTAAATATTAATTTAATTTAATAGGTATTTATTAATAATTATTTTGTTAAATAATTATTAATATGTTATTTATTTAAAAAAAAAATTATAAGTATGTTAATTTAACCCCTACGCGATCCTACATTTTCCCTACTGTTGCACTCACTGGAGTGGGAATAGTAATTTTACCCCTACGCTATCCAACACTTTCCCTACTGTTGCACTCACTGGAGTGGGAATAGTAATTTTACCCCTACGCTAGCCAACACTTTCCCTACTGTTGCACTCACTGGAGTGGGAATAGTAATTTTTACCCCTACGCTAGCCAACACTTTCCCTACTGTTGCACTCACTGGAGTGGGAATAGTAATTTGATTTTCTCCGCTATCTAATATTTTGTATTTTTTAGCTAATGTACTGTATAATTATTTTAAAAAAGATTTAAAATAATTTTAATTTTTTTAAATTTGTTACATATATTTATTTAATTTTTATTTATATTATTGTTTTATGTGTATAGATGTATTTATAATTTATAAAAAATAAATTTAACAATTTATGTTATTAAAATAAATATTAAAACATATTAATAAGTAAGTATATATATATTATATATTATATGTATATGTTTAATGTATTTTTAAATTATATATATATTACTTATAAATTTTTAAGCATTTTAAAATATTTTTAACTATGTTTCTTTTAATTATATGTATTATTTACTTTATTTTACAATATTTTTTAACTTAAATTAAAAACGATATTTTTAACAACGATATTTTTGACATCGATATTTTTGGGGATATTTTTGTACTTACCTTAATGTAGATAGGATGTCGATATTCTTGTCTTCGATATTTTTGCTGCGATATTTTTGTAGGTCGATATTGTGACCTTCGATATTTAGTCAGTGATTCGTTGGCACGTTACATTCTGACCGTGGCCCGGCGTTTAGCTCTCGTGCTTACAAAGAGGCCATGAAAAGTATGGGCGTTGCACTGCGGTACTCCTCTCCGTACCATCCTGAGGGAAATTCGGTTGTGGAGAGGAAAAACCGGGACTTAAAGCAATCTTTAACAGCTAGGGTATTAGGCAAGGGCGGTAGTTGGGTCAGTCACCTTTATGGGGTACAAAGAGCAATTAACAACCAGCCAAGAAACTCTCTAGGGGGTGTCACTCCATATGAGGTCCTATTTGGGACAAGAATGTGGGTAGCTGATCTTGAGTATGAAGGCAGAGTGGCGGATGAGAAACAATTTGATATCGATGATCGTTTGGCTGTTTTACAGGATCTAAATGAATCCAGGACACAACAAAGCAACGTTGTCCAGAAACAGACCGCCACTGAGGAAGTCAAGGCAAACACAGCAAGACCTGTCTGGATCCCAAAAATAGGGGATCTGGTCAGAGAGAAAATAGCGGACAAAAAAGAATTTGGGCCATCATACAGAAAGCCTGTACCTGTCCTAGCAATTCAAGGAACACGAACTGTTCTTTTGCCGCCTCTTGCCGAGAAAAAGGAGAAAAGATTTGCCTCAATCGACTTAATCAAACCACACTATGTGGCCGATACTGAACAGTAGGCCTTGTGGACTCCACAGTAGTAGACGCCCTCCTCTCACTACAATCCAAGAAGTTCAAACAAAAAGACTCATCACGTTTGAAGAGCCTCCTGTACGGAATGAAGGACTAAGCAACAATGCTATGGAACTCGTTCCCCTTGAACACGAAGTTCATCTACAAAATGAAACTCAAAACAACACTCAAGTTGCAATCATACCAAATACAGACGTATACGTCAACATGCCTCGACGAGAGCAAAATGCGATTTCAACAAATCCCGATGCAATTCCTACAATTGATCGAACTGCTTCTGGCTACTTCATGAACTTTGATACGTTTTCGTTAGATCCAAGTGAACCGGAAACGACGCCAGCCCAAAAATCACGTAAACAGCAAGTTAAAGACTTTCTGAACTTTCTTAAAAAGACTTACCTGGTATCGCCTTGGATTGAACTTTGGGTAATTACTGGGATTCTATTTTTTCTTTTCTGGCTAGGCTTAGTGATAACTTTTAGCATGCTTATTAATGGATGATATCTTCAACAGAGCTCTAAAGCCCCGAAAGTTAATTTGATTTTAAAACCACATCAATCGTCTCATCGTGAACAGAGAGACTTGTCATCAGTGAACATCACAGCGGTTCCTATACTGGATGGTATAGTTTGGGACAAGGTTGATTTCGAAATATTCGGTCCGACTGAACTTTTAAAAATTCCTCATTTATTTAAAATTTCATTAAGTGATATCATTACCTCCAGTACATTTTCTGATGATTGGGACTCTGAAACTGTTAATAACATGTTGTCTGATTTAGAAAAACTGCTGCATTTCCGAATACTGAAATGTTAGAAAGTAATTCAGACTATGACACTTTGTACTGTTACCAACATTATGGTCATCATTTTCTGCACAAATCTATTTCACCTAGAAATGTTTTTGAGTACCATCAGTGGGAACATTGCCCTACACCACCAAAAAGTAGTTCGAACACATTTGCACAGAAATTTTCATACTTTTCAGGCTTTAACACCACTGACCGAACCTCATATTATTATAAGGTTACACCAACATCAGCACTGAAAATTATGTTGACAGACACCAAACAGATTTACTCTGCTTCCTTTATTGCCCAACTGACTGAACAGGGTTTTGACCTATGGAAGGACACAATAGACTTAAAATCAGTCTGGGGTTCTAGGGACTGGCAAGTCCAGGGAACAGAAGTGCTATTTAGAGCATGCCTCATTCCACAGCAGACGATATTTCTAAACGAAACTGTGCAACAGACATCTTGTCTTGGATTAGCCAAGGTAAAAGACCTGAACACACCTCGATTTCCAACACCATCACAGATAGGAGGGTGGCAAAATTCGACTTCACAGGAAGGGGCAACAGTAGATGACATTCTAAAGTGCAATAGATCAGACCCAAATTGGGGAAAATGGGTGGTTTGGCCCTTAGACACAAACATATGTCATAAACGATTTTTGGGTATTACCGAAGGGTACAGTATCCACAGGCCAGATCCACGTTATGTACAAAGAGAACATCCAGGGGTAGTGACATCCTACAGTGTTGGGAAGTTGTGCCTTGATTGACTAGAGACCTCAACACTAACAGAAGTGAAACAACACTTAACCTTGCTCTCACAAGACATGGATCTTCGGGATTTTTTACAAGGTCCCAGGAAACAACGTCAGAAACGTTTCATATATGCTGGCATCTATGCTGCCTATAATGAAGAGTGGAAAATATCACAACAAGAGGCCGCGGAGAGAATACGGGAAATAGACCGTATTAACTTAGAAAAATCATTGGCTGTGGTAGACAATGGGTTAAAAACTTTTTCCTCCAGAATATATTCTTTGGGCAACATTGTATCCTCTGCGATAGACATCCTAGAACAAGATTTGGCCTTACTACAACACGGGCAATCTCAATTACGTTCCATCATGTTATTGAGCTGGACGCTGCAATCTTTGCACGCAGGCTTTGTGCCCTGGTGTTTTATAAACAGTACGTCTCTGTTTTCTGAATATAATCTAACAGATAAACAGGTTGAAATGGCACAAAGGGGAGCTAAATATACAATGTTGCGTATTGAAAAACTGGACCGACTACCATTTACAGTAGCGGAAGGTCCGTCTACTGAATGGCTGATCCATGGCCACATAACTCTACCGGTCACCACTTTTCAGTTTCCATATTGCCTTGGACAACGGCAGGCGGGAAAATATGAAAAAATGGGTAAGGAGTACATTAGGGAATCCTGGGATTTACCATATAGATTTCGATGCCGGAGTGGGGATCGAGAAGTGTTTCTAAGTGGTACTAACTGCAAGAACGCTTTGAGCGGTTCTCTCATGTGCCGGGACATTACATTGCACAGAGCATGTAATGGTTCGATAGCAAACTTGTCCTGCCACATGAAAGGGACTCCAGCTGCCGTGATTAAGCCGGTATTCGAGCTGCTCTCAAATGGGAGTTACTGGATGCTGAACGATCAAGGTTGCTGTGGTATGCTTCCGGGCATTGCCTATCTGGTCACTGTGAACTCCACGGTTACTTGCTGTATGCAATTATTGTTTCCCCCAACAAGTACAGTCAGGGAGGCGCCGTTATGGCCTTCGTTGAATGTTTCCTTTATACAGATTGATACTTTGAGCAGACTGAAAGCCATGCTTTTACAGCAGACCGTACCCTTAACCTCCGCTCGAGAGACCTTTGATCTTCAAATTGCAAGGACCTCGAGTGAGATACAGGCGCTTATACGTACAAACTGCCCCATTCATTTCGCAGAAATGGTGGGTCGTATCTTTAATATGTCTGATACGAGTGGTATTGTACACCTATTTAAGACCATAGGGTCAGGACTTCTTAGCACTTTCAGACAATCCTCTGAGTTATCCCGAACTTTATACACTCCGTATTTGGGAGCATTTTCAGAGGTCTACCTCTGATCCTGCTATCAATGGCGGGAGTCCTGATTGTCATTTACCTGCTACGCAATGGACAGCCCCATTACCAACGAGATGGCAAAAGCGCTCCTGGAGCGGAACTACTGTGAACGCATGGTACAACATCTGGGCACACCTCGCCTAAGGGAACTAAGCGCCTCTTGGTTCCTATCGTTTAGACCAGTCTGGATGGACTGCATCTTACCTGTTCTTCGATGCCTATTTTGCGGTGAAGAATGCGTGTTGGACCTCTGTCTGACACTTGCAACTGACACACCTGCGGACTTGAATACCCGGATGGAACCCTTGAGCGCCCGCGCTCGGCAATGTCCCCAGCGTATTCCCATTTTGATGGCTGCATTCCTCGAGAATCCGCAGGTGCCTTTTACAACTGGGGTAAGCTTTAGCTCCACCACTAGCACCGAGGTATCGACGACAGCACCGGCTGCCTCTACACCAGCTATTGGCAGTACTGAATATCATCTGTGCTCCATTGAAGTGCTCTGCGAGGTGTTACAAGGACCGTCCCCTGCAGCAGCAAGCAGCGATGATGTTGCGTCTCCCAGCCAGGACATTTAATCTGTAATTGGCTCATCGCGTGCTGGGAAAGAGTTTGGATTTTCACTTTTCTATAATTAACTAAATTTGGAACACTCCCTAAAAATTGACACTTTCACGCTGGAAAAGCATGGCCTTTCGACGCTTGTGGACATTCAACTTGTATAAACGAACTCAATTAGGACTGTGGCTTAAGTGAAAATTCCAAACAACTAATTTTTGTAGCAAGAATTTTAATTTTTACCTTTTTTTAACTGATTTTAATATGATTTTAAAACAGGATTTTAACGAACCTCATTGAAAAATGTTCTATGCACTACTATCTAGTAAAGAGACTAGTCCACTAGCCTTTTTATCATTGTTGACTGTTCGGAAGAGGAGTGGGTGTTATGTTTCATATAGGTACCCTAATATAGGCCCGGGTAACATCATACCCTTTCACCTACATCACCTCCCCTACATTACACACTAACGAGCCTTTTAAGCATTGAACGCCTTTTATGGACTGAACCTTTTACCTAGTTCTAGGCCTGGTTGCAGAAGGAGGGTTTTTCCCGAACAATAGTGTTCTATGACTTCATCTTTAGACTGACACTGCATGAATAAAATATTCAGGAGGCTACTTGGAAACCAGGCAGGGGCTATACACCACCTTCCTAATATCTACGCACAAGGTTCATCTCATACGTCATCCTCATACCCAACAATGGCTAACACAAGAACAAGGGACAAAGGACTCTATATTATTTTCTGTATAAATACAGCACCTCTTGCTATCAGTAGTTAGAGGGAACCGAGACTTCCAGGCCGACACACTGACCAGAGACACTGAGGCTCCTGCATGCAGACGCTCCAGCTGACAGTGGTCTGAACATCCCTTGCGGGGTGTCCAACTCGAGACCAAGAAGGGCTCATACATTCACACTTCAGGTAATGGGGTTCGACTAAACCCTAGAGGGATTCTTGGCTTCACACCTACTCACATGCTAGGTACACTTAGGTACATCTAGATAGGCATCGTAGGTGTACGCACTCTCTTTTATCAATGCATTTTATATTCATGTATTTATTCATGCTTATTGCAAGATGATAGAACTGTACTATCCTTTTATATAAATAGTACTGATAATCATATATCTCTGCTACTGTCTAATAGTTGTTTAAGCTCATATACTTTACACGAGAATAACAACTGGTCAATATATCCTTATTAAAACGCCCAGACTGTTTATTCTGTGTACCTCTGAGATAAACTAAATGAGCACGAGTGACTGAGCGAAAAGTAGTACATTGTTTCCACGATCTTGAGGGATCAGGGTTGTCATGTTCTGAGGTTGCCAGAAACTAATCTCTCCCCGATAAGAGGAGACACTAGTGGCACTGTGAGCTAGCTAATGCAAACAGGCTAACATTTCTCGGTGGGGGTGTACAGAATCAGTCTGCCACCAAGCCCACAGTTTATGTTATCTAAACACGAAGGTCTTGCATGGGTACTATAGGAACTACACGACAGAGGTAGACCGGGGCCTCGTGGCTAGGGGCTAGATGGGCGGCCAGCTGGGAAGGGTGAAAAGCCAGACTTTACAATGCCATGTGGGAAATGCCTCAGCCCACCTGCCAGAGTGTCCGCCCATAGTGAGGACGCCCGAAGCCTAGGTTTACGCCCACTCCAAATATAGGCTCTAATGTCAGAGTCAATGCGTGCCAAAAGTTGTTTAGGTATTCAGAGGGGCAGCATACTAAAAAGATCGTGGAAACGCGGTGCCACCATCATCGTCACTGTTTGAACTTTCCCCAGAGTCACAAATTGAGGTATGACAATTTCAAGAAGTCTTGTTGGGAGCTTTCAAGTAAGGGAAGAAGGTTGTTCTCCACCATTCAAAGGAGTCCCCAATTTACGCAGATTCGTAGATATCGGAGGCCCTTTGGTACCCTTCTCATATTGTAGCCCTTGGTACAGGCAATAGTAGTAGTCCAAGTCATGGCAGTGCCTCACTCTTTGACCAGTTGATTTTGTACCCTGAGAGGGCCTAGAATTCATCAGTGATTGACATCACAGCAGCAATTGAAGACGGATGGCGAGAAAGAAGTAAGATGTCATCTGCATAGGACTTTGAGTTCCACGATTACCATAGAGACCTCCCCTCTATTTCCCGGGTTCTACAAATGGCAGCAGCCAGGAGTTCTATGGTTATTAAGAACAGCAGTGGGGACAGAGGGCGTCCCTGTCTGGTTCCCCGTCTCACCATAATGGGTCAGAGAGGAAGCCTCCTCAGAATATCTCAGCAATCGGAGCACTATGCAATAGTTGCATCTTGTTGAGAAGTCACCCAGGTCCATGCCGGCCATTACCCATAAGAGGTACGCCCACTCCACCCAGTCTAATGCCTTTCCATGTCCAGTGCCAGCATCTCCGAGGGATCGTTCATTGTGCGCCAGAGAATGTGAGCAAGGGTTCTAAGATGGTTGTGGGAGCTGCGCATCGGGATCAATCTCACTGTGACTCTTGGATGAGCAGTGGGATCACCCTCCCCAGGCAGTTTGCTAGGATCTTGTCCAAAATTATAAGATCTTGCCAAAGGGCTAGGTTAGGCCCAGGACGAAACACTTCCATTTGTACACGTACATGTTTCTTAAGTTGTCTTCTTTTCTACGCAATGACGTTTGACACACATTTGCTTGCATGACAGTGCAGGATTAGTTTCTCTGAAACCACATTGCTTACAATTCCACTTTGTAAGTACACTATCACAACATCGTGAACATCTAGTACAAGGCCTGAACACACATTGTGCAAATGTTGTTGTTTGTTATTAATCCATGAGGCGACAGGGCTGCCACAAAGACAATAAACAATGTCGGCCCGACTGAAGTCTGGACACAGAAGCATGGATGATGTTATTATAAATACACATGAATATCCGTGCTCAAATGAGAGGAGCACTCTGCTATCATTGCGAGGTCTTGCAATGTCGGAGTCTCAGCCTGTCGGATTCCTGTTTACCCTCTGCGAGGAGGGATGACCAACATGTGACCAAGAAGGGGACCTGCATTCCTTGCCTTCAGGTAATGGGGACTTAGATAATCCAGTAGGTGATTCTTGGCAGAACAAATGCCCTACACAACTAGGTTAGGGAGCACATAGTAGACGTAAACTATACCCAGTACTTATATGCCAGCATATATATACACTGTATTAGCATGATGGCAGAATTGTTTATCCTTTTCACTGTCCTTATATTGCTAATCACTTTTATCTGCTTCTGGCTATTAATCATTGCAGCGCATATATTTTATACAAGAATCACAATGGTTCAATAAATATTGAAAACGAACCGGGTTATGATCTGAAATGCCTCCCTATAGAACAGTGATGCTTAACGTACAGCCCAGGGGCCGCCAGCGGCCCTCCTGACCTTTACATGCGGCCCCTGGTCAACAGCAGCACTGAGCTGCTGTTTACTGGACTCAGCACTAACATTAAAACGATTTTAAATAAACAGGCATGCCTTTATTTAAAGGTAAATTTAAGTTAAAGAAAGAAATTATATAGATTGTCCTTTCCTGCACCACTTAACTTTAGGAGCACCTTTAATTTTAAAGACATCTTGCAGTGTAAAACTATAATAAGGTCAGTTCAAAATTCAAAAAGTGTATTTCATTAACATGCAGAACCATTTCACCTTAGTATATCAGATTATATCAGTGCTTTGAGAAGTATTTTTTTTACAAACTGATAGTTTCCAAACATGAATTCAGAAACATTCATTTTTCTAACCCCCACCATGACAACAATGCCAATAGTGAACTAAGAGGCAAGTCAGTTGCTTTGTGCACTCTTTAGGTGGCCTGAGTTACTATTATACATGAGCAACACTATAGTTTATTAAATCAAACACAGGAGAAGTTTTGTATAGTGCAAATTCTGAAATCATGCATTTTGAGGTCTTCTCATGATATAATGAAGAAAAGGAGGGAAAGTAAAATAAAACAATTGCCGAGGATCACACAAAATGGTAAAGTGGGGAAGCCAGGATTTAACACAGGTTTTCTGGTTTTGCATTGTGCAGTTCAGCCACTTGATGTATATGCTTCACCTCCCCTATACCCGCCTTACTGCAACCCCCAAATCTGACCACAACCCTCCTAGCATCAATGCGATGCTCGGTCACATCACAGACCAAACTTTGTGGCCGCTGGAAAAATGTTTGCGAGTACCCATACTCTAGAATGTCACAATGTGTGACGTGCTTAAGCAGTCCGCCCTGGACCAGGAAATAATCAATTCTGGATTGGGTGCCGTGTGGGCAAGAGAGGAAGATATGCTCTCTGTTCAACGGGTGGAGCAAGCGCCACACGTCTACCAGGGCATGGTCTTCCCTAAGGTCACCCAAAAAGGCCCTGGTTGAGCAATGTTGACAATCTATGTGACTTGTCCTGTCTAATGTTGGGTCTGGGGGCAGATTCCAGTAGCCCCTGCACAAGATATGGTGTGTTCCCAAATAAATGCAGCAACCTGGACAGTTGGGCAATGAAACAAGTCTTATCCCCTCAGGTGGCGGCATAAACAGAACCCAGAACCATGGATCTTGCCAATGATCCTAACTTTGGTGAACACCCATCACCCCTCCTCATCTGTCCCTGATTTTAGAACCCTGCCACCCCACTCTTTTTGGTGCAATTGCCCTCTGTAGCGCTATCCCCCGGGTTATCATGCAGTCTGCTGCTGAGCACCTTGCCCACCCATTCTCGTTTAAATTTTGTGGACTCTACTGGGGATAAATGGGTCTCTTGAAGTAAAGCAAGACTCTTTTCTGTTTGACATAATGGCCCAAACCATCAACATTCATAGACATTACCATCACGGGCAAAGCCATCATTGCAGGATGTGTGTGTGTTTGAGGTCTGTTTCTCCAGAGGGATGCCTGTAGATGGAAGGGGGTAAGGTGTACAGAATAAGGCTAAGGCTAGTCTCTAGTGCCAGGAGACTACCAAGGGAGGGGGAAGAGGGGGAACCACAAGGCCGAACCTGTGGCAGGGGAAGGGGGCACTACTTCTAGCTTTGGGTCCTGTGCTCAAAACTATGCCGGATGGTGACATACCCTCACCTCCCCACCCCCTTCGTCAACAGGGCAAGTGAAGATACCATGAACTGAGGAGTGGAGTGTTTTTACAAGCTTGACCAGTGGACTCCACCACCTTTGGGTCTGTCTAAATTGACCCAAAGAAGAATCCCAGGGGAAAAAAAGAACAGTGGGGGGTCTTGGGAAGAAAGTTCCTCGTGAGGGTTGGAATTGTCCTAACATCTCTTCCTCTTGCCAGGGAGGAGAGGAGCAAACAGTCCTGCTCAACATGTGTGAAAGTGAAAGGGTGGGGGCCAAGCCCCTGGAACCCAGACACCTGCATATTAACAAATCGCATTCCCCATGTAGGAGGAACAAACCATAGGCTAGCTTATGTGGCAGCATTGATGGCTGAGATAATAAGGCAGAAAGAGGAGAGTGATATAGAGAAACATAGGCTGGAGCAACAGAACGCATGCCTGGCAATAGGGTGACAACTAGAAGTAAAGGATTTGTTCAGCCTTCTGCTGTGTTTCAAGCATTCTCAGCTGGCTGTTTCAATGTAGATGGCGGGGATAAGAAGGCAGAAAGAAGAGAGAGACTTAGAGAAATTTAGGCTGGAGCAACAAAACATATGCATGACAACAGTGCGCCAAATAGAAACAAAGGATATGTTCAGCCTTCTGCTGCATTTCCTGCATTCTCAGCAGGCTGTTTCAATGGAGATTGGGATTTATCTCTGTCCCAATCTTTATGTAGAGCCTACACTACCTAGTGTAGCTCAGTTTGATTCGATTCTCCTTGTGGAGTCTTCCATCCACAAGTGATGTGGCTGGTATTTGGGAGATTTCCAGGGGGATAGGGAATCAGCTTGACTAGGCTGGAACGTTTCACCTCTGGGGGTCATGTCCATTGGGTGGTCCTCCAGTGCATTTAGGAACTGTTCCACGTCTCCTGGGTCAAGAAATTCTTTTGTTTTGCTGTCCATGGTGACCATCATCCTCGCTGGTTCTAGAAGCCTGTATCTGACGCCCTTCTGTTTCAACCATTCACGTAGCGCTAGGAACCTTCTATGCCTAGCATTGGTTGGCGGTGAGTAGTCCACTGAGAAGATATCCTATTCCCATCCAGGAGTAGAGGTTCAGTGTTTTTCTTGGCTGCAGACAGGCTGATCCTGGTGTGTTGGTGGCACAATCCGCAGGTGATTACTGAGCGCAGGGTGTTTGTTCCAGGGGTCCGGTAAGATTGTATAAAGTGTGCTCTATGGTACTCCATTTGATTTGCCAGTTTAAGCGGTAGGAGGGTCGGGATCACATGTATCAAGTAGGCAATCATGTCGGTAGCCTCCCTGCCCTCCGGAACTCCATAGATGCAAAAGTTTTTTTTCCTCGCTCTGTCCTTCAAATCAGTAACTTTCTGATGGAGGAATTCAATTTCACTACCCCAATCCAGGATATGATCATATTGGAATTCTACAACATCTAGCCGTTGCTCGACCTTTTACAACCATGTATGGATAGAAGGCATGGCCTAATGCATGGATTTCACCCCAGAAGCGAGGTCAGTTATTTTTGCGTCCACTGCAGTGAGGGTGGTCACTATAGTGGAGATCTCTTTAAGCAGAGTCTCCATAACTTCTTAGGGGGGGCTTGCAAAGAGGAATTCTGGGACTGGCGTGAGTGACCAAGCACTTCTGAGAATAGCAATTGGCAGCCAAAGCAGGAAGTCTCTCGAAAACAGATGTACCCGGGGTGGTTGGGTAGTTCCCACTCAATAGTGCCTGTCAAAGGGCAAGCAATGACCCCTGCCTATAAGTGTAAGGCCCCACTTACAGTGATCTCTCGGGCCTCAGTGTCCATCATGGTAAGTTCCTGTCAGTGCAGGCCGCACTGGGGATGCGCTTGGCCCTCATTTTGTGGGCTCAGAATGAGGCCTTTGGTGCGGCACAGTCATCACCTGAAGCTCCATCGCCTCCAGCTCCCAGGGTATGCCATAGGCACCGAAGACCGCTGAGCTGGGTAACACTCCTGGGAGCGTACCAAGGGCTCGGCCATCTTGGTTGCTTCCAAGCTCCGCCTTTGTGTCCCAGGCTTCTAATCATTGATGCTCGCTCAAGGGGGTGGCTAGCCATGTGCATCATGTGGGTTATTGAGACTTTAATCCCACAAGTATCTGTTATAATACACCACTGTCTGTGACCTTTCACTGATCATACCTCACTCGCTTTTTTATGTTGATGGCATCAGGAACCTAATGTAGTAGCTTGAGTGTCCTCCAAAAATGCTAAAAACATATCAGGGTGAGGCCTATCTCTTTTAATGTCAATTGCAAAGCTAGTATGCATTACAAAACTAGGGGCAATAGATGACCTGCAGTTATGAAAGATGACAATGTTTCCTTACCAAACCACTTTTATGGCAATTTCTTCAGGTCCAGAAGACAAACCTGCACAGGGTGGGAGTCCCAAACGTAAGCCTGAATGATAGACAACACAGAGAAAATATTTCTCGCAAGGTAGTTCTTAAAAACAGATGAGTACAATACTATTCTCTAGATAATACATTGAGCACTGCATATTTACCTAATCCTAAGCAAATTCACTAATATCAGGTTACAGGGTAAGAGTTATTGTCCAATGATTGGTTTCTTTTATTGATGTTCAGGATTCTACTTCACTTTGTCAAAGCTAGAGGAAACAGCACACACTATTTAAGTCATATATTTCAAAAATATTAGATCTGGTGTGAGTAAAGTTGCTCAAACCCAGGTAAAGTTGTTGTACCTGGGTAAAATCATGACAAAAGTTATTTGAAGTAGTTATTTATGACCCTATACCCTTCAGAAACATATATAACCAAATTTAGAAAAGGCGATGCACTGTGGAAAAAAACTTCAGGTGAAATCAAATACCGAACCTATTAAAAGCTGAAGAAGTCCATTAATTCTAGTCACTAAAAGTATGTTACTGTCGCATCCCCTTAAAAAATGTTTTGCACACCAGCAATGGTCCAAGAAGGCATGCCCCAATGAATGCACCATGCAAAATGATATATTTTTTAAAAATATCTGATTCTTCTATGGGAGCTACTTTCATTCAAAGCTTATCTCGCATCTATGTAGGCCAATCTCAGGATAACGTAGTTATGAACAACTTCAATTCCTTTTGCAGTCACCTGAAGTGTGGAAGAGTTTTATTGATGACGTACTATGCATCTGGGAAGGCACCCAAGTAAAATTGGAAAAATTCATAAAGTGGCTCAACAAACAAGACCCCGCATATTCTTCACCTGGTTTTTGAGTAAATCAACAATCTCTTTCCTCGATTTGGACATTACAGCAAGCACTGGCAGTAGCATATTACAATAAGTATGTCTGGAACTATAGTCTCAATAACCCACATTATACACATGACACCTCATCCCCCTTGAGCGAGTACTGGTGGCGAGAAGCCCTGGACACTGTAGCCACCAGCAGCTGTTGTACATCTGGTGCTCATAGTAGGTGTCTCCTCAACACCACAGAGAATGGTCCCTTGGTTGTCAACATCTTTGGATGTAGGGATGTATTTCCAATTGTTTTGAGTACTTCTATGTTATAACAAATGAAAGTGTTCCTTAGTTTGACGACTTAGAACATTCTTCAACTATTACTTCTTAAGTGATGAGGGCTTTGTGTATTTTACAATGCTGTGCCTGGAGTATTCGAATACTTTCTGGATAAAGAGAAGGATTCCGGATAGTACTTGAGATCAACAATTTAAAATTCAACATTTGCACCTTCTTACTTGAGCCAGCCGTTCATGAATTAAGACTTCTATTTCACTTATTATTTCTATGAGAGGAACAATAAAAATCCTCAATTAGAACAGACTTGTTTATGTTGTTTTTTTATTTACTGTGCTGTTAAGGTGTTGACAATGGTGGGGAAGTGATTGTTTGTTGTCAAGGCGAAGGTACAATACTAATGTATATTCATTATGGTGCAGTGGATAAACTATTTACATTAAGAGTCTGTGCTTCAGAGGACAGACAATTTACGAATCACATAAGGTAAGTATCAAAAGAGAAACAAGTGTTGTAGCGCAGGTTTTTGCATCCATTATAGGCATTTCATTTACATTTCAGTTCTAGGAAATCTCAGAGTTGCAATCACATATAAAGTCAGAAATCTAGAGATTGTTACAAGGTGACATATTTGAAACAGTGACTTGTCAGTTCACTGATGAAATACTAAACAAGTTATCTCTAGTTTTAGATGTCAACACAATTGCACCACAGCTACAGCCCACTTGCACGAACAAGCAGATTGAAGATATTCAGTGTCTCTGTTTCTCTTGCTTGTCCCATTTACCTTTCCTCAGGTCTGCAGTTGACCAGCATAGTATCCTTTGCATGGTTATCAGTGGATTCAGGTTAGTGAATAGATTCTCAATGCTTCTGTTAGATCAGGAATGCCAGGTTAGTATAGACATGACGAGTGACATCATACTACAGATTCTTCAATGGTTTCCAGTTGTTGGTCGATTGATCTACAATATGGCTTGTATTACTCATAGGTGTCGATTCCGATTTCGGCCGGAAAACGTACTACCCGACACGGACCCGTCATTTTTTCCGACCGAACCGTACACACGCCTTACAAATAGCTGAGTACGATGCGAAGCTTGAAATTTACGACCGACTCGTCCGGAAAATATATTATACGTCCGAGTCAGCAGGAAAGGAGCCTGACGCGATAGACTCGTACACGCAAGATTCGAGATAGCCAAGCGTCAACCTACAGACACGTACGCGAACGACTCCATGTAGCCAAGCATCAACACGACCCGACAGACTCGGACGCCAACGATGCCACATAGCCAAGCATTAACACGACCCGACAGACTCGGACGCCAACGATGCCACATAGCCAAGCAGTAACACGACCTGACAGACTCGGACGCCAACGATGCCACATAGCCAAGCATTAACACGACCCGACAGACTCGGACGCCAACGATGCCACATAGCCAAGCATCAACACGACCCGACAGACTCGGACGCCAACGATGCCACATAGCCAAGCATCAACACGACCCGACAGACTCGGACGCCAACGATGCCACATAGCCAAGCATCAACACGACCCGACAGACTCGGACGCCAACGATGCCACATAGCCAAGCATCAACACGACCCGACTGACTCGGACGCCAACGATGCCACATAGCCAAGCATCAACCCGACCCGACAGACTCGGATGCCAACGATGCCACATAGCCCAGTATGAATGGAACAGACTCGTCCAAAACAAATTACACAATAACAAGCATCAAGTGCTGTCAAAACGACTTACAAAATGAGAAGAAAATAAAACAATGGAAGCAGAAAGAAGACTACCAAAAAACGCATTGTCATCTCCAAAAAAACACATTTTCAAATAACAAGACACACCCACAACACAACCTATATAAATGGAGCCAAAAGTTCCCAACACCATTTGCTACTTCGACAGACATGCAAGCACACCACACCACTAGACAGACAACTCATCTAGCTACCACAAACACACACATCTCATCCACCAAACAACATCCACACAACTAGCACCAAAGAAACACACCTCCACTCACACACACTCACCCTCACCTTCACACACACACACATCTCCACCAACACCCATCACCATGCCCCCAAAGAAGAATCCACAGTTCTTAGCTGCTGAGTTGGAAGTGATGATAGATGAAATCATCCGAGTTGAGCCACAGTTATTTGGCAGCTTTGCCCAACAGACCTCCCAGTCCCAGAGAACCAAGATGTGGGAGAGGATTGTCAACAAGGTGAATGCCCATTCACCTACCTTGCGCACAAAGGAGGATATCCGGAACCGGTATTATGACGTTCGCAGGAGGGTAAAGAGGCTCATTGCCAGAGAACATGCCCTGAGCACCAAGACTGGCGGTGGACGTCATAAACCGGTGCATTTCACCACCTGGGAGGTGAAGGTGCGGGACCTCCTCCCACAGGAGGCCATAACTGGACTAGCTAGAATCCCTGAACCTGGTGAGTACATGTACAAATAGTCTAAATTCACCCCAAATACACAGCCACAGACACCACAGCAACACATCTTGAATGTAACTTTGTACACACTGTCATGGAACCCTGGAACATGCTGGCCCATTTGTCCTGGGTGGGACGAGGAGTGGAAGCAATGACTACTGCCACCAGCACACACTAGTCCCCCCCCAGTCCCACAAGAACACACCTGTCACTATGCTGTCCCTGAGCGTGAATGCAAATGCCCTGTCAAGATGGCTGACACTGGCCACGGTGTGGGGAACGCAAGGCCCTGTAGGCAGTCCTGTACAGCATGACTGCAGGCACCACTGTCAGACATCTTGAATGTAACTTTGTACACACTGTCATGGAACCCTGGAACATGCTGGCCCATTTGTCCTGGGTGGGAGGAGGAGTGGAAGTAATGACTACTGCCACCAGCACACACTAGTCCCCCCCCCAGTCCCACAAGAACACACCTGTCACTATGCTGTCCCTGAGAGTGAATGCAAATGCCCTGTCAAGATGGCTGACACTGGCCACGGTGTGGGGAACACAAGTCCCTGTAGGCAGTCCTGTACAGCATGACTGCAGGCACCACTGTCAGACATCTTGAATGCAACTTTGTACACACTGTCATGGAACCCTGGAACATGCTGGCCCATTTGTCCTGGGTGGGAGGAGGAGTGGAAGCAATGACTACTGCCACCAGCACACACTAGTCCCCCCCAGTCCCATAAGAACACACCTGTCACTATGCTGTCCCTGAGAGTGAATGCAAATGCCCTGTCAAGATGGCTGACACTGGCCACGGTGTGGGGAACACAAGGTTCTGTAGGCAGTCCTGTACAGCATGACTGCAGGCACCACTGTCAGACATCTTGAATGTAACTTTGTACACACTGTCATGGAACCCTGGAACATGCTGGCCCATTTGTCCTGGGTGGGAGGAGGAGTGGAAGCAATGACTACTGCCACCAGCACACACTAGTCCCCCCCCCCAGTCCCACAAGAACACACCTGTCACTATGCTGTCCCTGAGAGTGAATGCAAATGCCCTGTCAAGATGGCTGACACTGGCCACGGTGTGGGGAACACAAGTCCCTGTAGGCAGTCCTGTACAGCATGACTGCAGGCACCACTGTCAGACATCTTGAATGTAACTTTGTACACGCTGTCATGGAACCCTGGAACATGCTGGCCCATTTGTCCTGGGTGGGAGGAGGAGTGGAAGCAATGACTACTGCCACCAGCACACACTAGTCACCCCCCAGTCCCACAAGAACACACCTGTCACTATGCTGTCCCTGAGAGTGAATGCAAATGCCCTGTCAAGATGGCTACACAGGGCCATCCTGTACAAAATCTGGAAATATCTACTGCCAGTTCTTGGCCTACTCACACAACTACAGACCATAACCTTAACTGCACATTACACACACTGACAGGTATAGATCAGTCACATGTGCCCTCAATGTGCATGCTACAAATGTGTGTGGAGGACAGGACACACTCTAATTAGCTGTCACACCACATAACACAAAACACACACAGATAAACACACATCTGGGACAATGCCCACGGACAGTAGATGTGAGGTGTAATGCAAGACGGCTGACACTCTTGCGTTGTGTCATGTGCACATGGCATTGTTGTGTGTAGCATTGTAATTCAACATCATTCAGCGGTCTCAGCATCCTTCAAAACTACCACCCTTACTGTCATTGCTCCTCTGACAATGATGAGTAAGCTGGTCTGTTAGCCATTGGAAAGTAGGGTAGAAGTCAACACAGCCTAACTCAAGCACTAAACACACTGTACCTCACAGCTCTGACCATGAAAAGGCAAAAGACCATCCCTGGGAAAGATCTCTCTGTCCATGGAGAACAAGTAGAATGTACATGAAGTGATCATGTGCAAAAGTATGCAGCAACAAAATGCACCACATCAAGATATACACATGTGTGCAAAGTGATGAAAAATATCAACATAAATATGACTACTCACATTGCATACGTTCACAAACAATGCAAAAACTACACACGCATAACAACAACCATGTTGGGACATAGCAGAACAGCACAATGCGAAACATCACACAAACTTGCTGTAGGCTCTGCGCAGGAGTACAAACTTTTACTATTCACCATTACAAGTCCAGTGTGGGCAACATTAGGGAATGTCAGATCATACTATTATCGCATAATACAACTACTCATGTCAGTTACTCCCCTACTGCATGCCAATGTAATGAGCTGTGTTTCAAGGACTGCCATGTAACAATGCATTTGTCAGAAGAAACGCGTTGCTATTGCATACGAGGTTACACATGTGATGTCATTGATTGTTCACATCAACACATACATCCAAGCAAAATCATCTAATGATGACACATATTCAGGAGAGTGAGTCACCCCAGCAATGTAACTGTGAGAAACTCAACAAAGGCAAGCACAGATGCACAATTCCTGCCAAACATAAGATTAGTTACAGTATGTATGTCATAGTGAAAACGCTGATGTGTGAAATAACAACACACCTGGCTCATGCACAGTGTGACACTTGCAAAAACATTAATACGAACAGTCAAGGATAACAATACATGCACATTGATGCACAGAGCTGGACATGCTCAGTAAAGCACATGTCTCCAAAATAACAATGTTCGATTACAAAAAATCTCAGTGTCTGTGACGATTGATGAGTAGAAATAAGAAGGAAACGCAACATTATCCACAACATCTTCACATTTGGCTGTGCATGACAACATAACATCTGAAAATACACAACTAACATTGTGTCTCTCTACTACCCACAGGCACTCCAGAACAGAGGGCATCATCTGGAGAAGATTCAGAGTCCACCAGCAGCTCCAGCACAACGTTGGACACTGAGACCTCCAGTGTGGATGACTCTCACACCTCCTCAGGCGATGGGAACCAACCTGGCACCTACGGTGTGGGTCAGCATGCGGCACCAGTACGATCAGCGACCACTCCTGCAACGTCCATTAACATCCAGACGCCCCGGATCCCCACGGACACACCCAGACAACAAAACCCTGGGAGCACAGCAAGACAGCCCAATCTGGATTTGGCAGGAAATACCAGCCCTGTCAACAATGAAGGAGGACAGGAGCTGTCAGTGCGTGCTACGCCAGGCAATGTCCGTGCGGGTAGGGAAAGGAGTGGTGTGAGGGTGCGTGGTGGGAGGACACGTCCCACAGCTGGTGTCGGACAACAAGCTGACCCCGAGTTACAACGCATTTTCGATGTATATCGCGAATGCACCGGAGACTTTGGCCAGGTTGTCGGGATCCTCAGGGACATAAAACATCAGCAGGCTGCACATTTCGACCGGATGGACAACCATATGAACCGTGTGGACCAACACATGGACCGTATGGACCAACACATGGACCGTATGTAGTCCAACTGGTCGAAAATAGACAATCTCACTGCGGTGCATAGGGACATACTTACATGCCTACGCCAGATAACCACCAACATTACCCCACCTCCCCGTGTGCACTCCACACCTGTTGCCTCTACATTGGCAACTGCCACAGGGAGGGATGAGGAGTCTGGCGTAGAGTCCCCTCCGCTGCAGCAGCCTGAGAAGAGGGTCCACCCCCAACAAAGAAGAGGAGGGGCCGTCCAAGGAAGGATGGCAAGTGAGAGACTGATGGACATGCATCCCCCCCAGAACAAAATAAATGCTCTGGATATCCTCCATTGTGTGCAAATCATTCACTTTGTTGACAGTCCCTGGACTCTCCCACATGGGATGGAGCATGTAAGTTGGACTAAATGCCAAATGGACTGTGGATTTCGCTCAGAAGGATTTTCATCTGACAACACTTCCAACTCCTCTATGAACTGTGGATAATAAATTTGGGAATGCAATCACCTTTACCTGTTAGATTTTTTCACATGCACATTAATAAATTCATATTCACACAATCCCTGTGTCATCTGTGAATTGTACACTGTACCCACTTATTAGCTCATGATCTGTATCACCTGGCACTGTCTCACACTGAGGTGCATGAGTTCTGTGGTAGTGATTCTTCTCATACAGAAGTATGCATGGCAAAATAGGCCGTTGTCGAAGGATGGCTGGACATTAGTTGCACATCAGAACACACAATCCAATGACCCACTACCTCTGGTGTCTCATCATCTCAACAAAATATATGCAGAACACACCCAATGATTCTACCACCCAGTAGCCAGCACCAACAACATCTCCGAAGCAAGGTAGCAATGCACACATTCATGCTCACTCACCCATGCTTGTCCACCAAATCATGAATCAGAGTGTGTGTAATGTTCAATAATTCACGTCTGAGAAAAAACAATCTCTGACTGTTGTCCTACAATGCAGCATACGAGCTAGCCCCAGCAGCAGTAAACATGATTCTCAAACAATATACAATTCCATAATCAAACATAATAGTACAGGTGAAATGTGTTTACAACCTCAGTGTGGAAAGCACCACCCTCCCTGTGATGATGACAGATTCTACAAACCATTGAAGAACTCTGTGGCAATACGGGTCAACCGCTCACCTCAGACAGTAGGAGTACTGGTCACAGCATATGCACAGCAAAGCGCTGGTGCGTATATGTAGATCTTCCTTCTGTGTAGATTATTGCCATGTGCGTCAATGTAATGCAAGTATTCCACTTATGTGTAACAAAGTGTAGCAGTTCATGGCAAAATTATCTGTGCTGACTAGTTCTACCATTACAAAGAGTCCTGTTTTTCTACCTTGTGGCGCAGCGCTTCAACAGTACCAAAATGATCTCATGTGGACTCAAAGGCATCTTGCACTACAATCACAGAAAGAATGTGTGCTAAAATGTCACACACAAAGCTATTATGTCAGCTTGGCTCTGGTAACTTTAGCATAATGCAGCATGATCCTAGGGACCAGTTTACAATTCATCTACCGCCTCATGAAGAAATGTCACATGACACATACCAGAGATAGCCACGCAAGGTCAGCACAACACACATAGCACATGCAACATTAAACATTGCACACACTGTTGTCAAATTAAAACCATTGAACCGCACAAACAAAGACCATTGTCTAATGAAATGAACACCATGGCAGAAAAACATGATATGAACGGTTGTAGCATGTTTTTGCTACGGAGAAGGCAAACATCAATGTGTGTAACAGGTTTATTACACAGGCAGAAGCTCTGCTCAACACAAAAGCAAACTGATTACAGTTCCAAGTATCCAAATAAACCAAAGAAAAGACAAATCTGATCAAATAGATTGGCTGTCAGAGAGTATTGGTCCAAATTGAAAATCCATTATGGAACAGCGTTGTTTGTACCCACACAACAGCCAAAGGAGCCTGTGAAGGAGAGACATAGTACAGTCTTAAATACAACTTGTCATGATGACATATCCAATCATTGACTCACTATTGTCCAATGTAAATTCTGACCAATTGCTAGGAGTGAATTCAACAATGTAGTGGAGACCATCATAACTTAACATACACTGTACAACGGCAATGAGCCTGTAAATTAGCTGTCCCACACACATATCACAACATATTGTCCTACATACACACATCACGCTTAGGAAAGGCATCATCAGACATATATGCATACTTACACTCAAGTAAAGAAGTTGTCAATGAGCTGTCTCCTGACATCCACCTCCTCTTCCTCCTCCTCCTCACTGGCAACGTTCCCCAGGCCTGGATCCTCCCATGAGGGAGGACGTTGGTCCCTGTCATCCTGAATGAGCGGTAGCTTATTCCTCACAGCCTTGTTGTGAAGCATGCAGCACACTATAATGATTTTGCACACCTTCTCTGGGGAATATTGAAGGGCACCTCCTGTCCGGTCAAGGCAGCGGAATCTGGTCTTCAGCAGCCCAAATGTGCGCTCAATCACACGCCTGGTCCGCCCATGTGCCCCGTTGTAACGGACATCAGCAGGTGTGACCGGGTTCCTGAGTGGTGTCAGCAACCAGGGCATGTTTGGGTATCCAGAGTCTCCTAAAATTATCAAATATGAAAGATCAGTTGAGCAACAACAGGGTACAACATGACAGACAATGATCACACAACTGACACTGACAACTTGACTCACCAACAAGCCAGGCACGCTCATTCATGAACTGGGACATCAGCTGGGGGATCCGACTCATCCTCATTATGTATGCGTCGTGTGCAGATCCCGGGAAACGCACACATACATGGGAGATGATCTGGTCCGCCAGACATACCACAAGGGCATTGATTGAATGAAAGTGTTTACGATTCCTGTAAACCAGTTCATGGGCTCGTGGTGCAACCAAACCCACATGTGTCCCATCAATCGATCCAATCACATGTGGCATGTGTCCCAGGGCATAAAAGTCATCCTTAATGGCACGGAACTGTGGCGGTGTGGGAAAATTTATGTACAGGTCGAGGAACCTCAACATGGCCTCACACACATCCCGGAGCACTCGACTGAACATCGTCTGGGACATCCCACCAGCATCAGACACAGTAAACTGGAACAAACCTGTGGCAAAAAAATGTAGTGCCGCCATTACCTTCACCTTGGGGGTCAGGGCAAAGGGATATGTGCGTCCAGGTAGCAAGTGTGGTGACATCTGGTCTGTCAATTCTGAAATTAATGCCCTTGTGAACCTGTATTTCCTCATGCACTCACGCTCCACCATGGTTTCAAGATCCGGGAAGGGTCTGTGGACATTTGGTGCCCTGAGGAACACATGACAAAGTATGTACACATATTACTATATGAATTAAACTTCAAGTAATACAGTATCAACAGATTGCGTGGCACTTACAATGATGACACAGTGAAGTCAGATATCTGAGGTTGACCTAATCCAGATATTACAGCAATGTGAGCATGAACATACACACAATTATTTCATGTATTACCAAATAATCCTGTGTAGTACTGTGACTACTCACTGTTCTCTGACACTCTCCATGTGATCAATTGTAACATGCACAACACACACACAATTAAGTATCAGCCATAGATTCTTAGGTCAAATAGCACATGCATTGAATGTACACAGACATGGACAAGGTATTACAACCTAGCAACAACACTACATACAGACAGCTTGTCACCATGCACAACACTGTCATGGTCTGGACATTGTCATGATGTGATGTATGACCTACACAACACAATGATCCCCTGGGACAGTGGCCAAGCATAGGCGGATGATCTGTGAAGTGGTCACTCACACTAGTCATGTCCCTCACAAACACTGCTATAGTTGCACTGTAAGCTAGGATCATAATGTGAGTAGTCTTGTCTATTGTGTCTGTCCCATTTGACATGTGCAGAACTCCATCCACACAGGTCATACAGCATGCCATTATTCATACATACATTGTCTGAGTTGATGAGTGGGCATTGCATGCACGCATCTGCCACCTCCTGACCGAGCCGGACTGACAGATTGCATGCTTGAATCAATGCTGTTCGACGCGGGTGAGTGTTCAATACACGCGTCTGCCACATCCTGACCAAGCCGGACTGACAGATTGCATGCTTGATTCAATGCTGTTCGACGTGGGTGAGTTTTCAATACACGCGTCTGCCACATCCTGACCGAGCCGGACTGACAGATTGCATGCTTGATTCAATGCTGTTCGATGCGGGTGAGTTTTCAATACACGCCCCTGCCACATCCTGACCGAGCCGGACTGACAGATTGCATGCTTGAATCAATGCTGTTCGACGCGGGTGAGTGTTCAATACACGCGTCTGCCACATCCTGACCGAGCCGGACGCACTGGTTGCCTGTTGGTCGTCATGGTGACAGACGCACATTTTGCATCATGCACGATTCGCGTACGGTATGATTCGGTTAACTTTTAGAACAAATGTATCAAAATCTAAACTGTCATGATGCAGGTATTTTGAAAGTTGCGATAGGCGTGTCCGATGCGTCCTATCTCATGGATTGGACTAATTCATAGGATGCAAACGAGTCGGACCTATCGCTTTGTACGCATGGGACCGATTCTGCCTCTGCAGCACAAATATAAGGCTGTGTCTTGCCCTGAGAGCTCACTTGCCTGCACTGAATGCTCCATATAGACATCTCTGCTACCACTGCTGCTGTCTCTGTATCCTCTGGCTCCAAGGATGGCACGTACTGTGGAGAGGGCACCAGCCTTCACAGAGGAGGAAAACCAGGCCCTGCTGGACAGCCTCCTACCACAGTACAGCAAGCTGTATGGGAAACCAGGGGAGCAGGTGAGTGTGCAGTCCACATCCTCTCTCATTGTGCTGCTTGTCTGACTAGCACTAATGGCAATGTGTGAAGCATTGGCTAGCATGTTCACTCAGTAGTTGTCACACCCAAAGTGTGCAGCTACCTGCACTGAACAGGTACTGTGCTGTGAGAGTGCATTTAGAGACGGTCATACTACCCAGGCAATGTTTCGATGTTGGTGATGCAGGACAAGTGTCCATCCGCATAGTTGCACTACCTGTGTACATCAGATGCCCTTGTGAAAAGCACGTGTTTATCCAACTGTGTGATGCACAAACATGTTGGATGTGTGTTAATGGCCCTTTAACTTTGTCATCCTCACAGGTTGATGCCCATCAGAAACAGGAGATCTGGCTGACCATTGCCAGGGCAGTTCGATCTGTGGGGGGGTCCACAGGCGTCGCATCCGCAGCTGCCAGAAGAGGTGGCAGGACCTACGTGGCTGGAGCAGACACATTGCTAGAGTCCTGCTGAAGCTGTCGCCTCCTCACAGTAGGGGCGGACACCGGACCCTGACCCCCCACATGCACCGGATTCTGCCAG
Source organism: Calotriton arnoldi (assembly GCA_963921515.1). NCBI lineage: Eukaryota > Metazoa > Chordata > Amphibia > Caudata > Salamandridae > Calotriton > Calotriton arnoldi. The sequence continues at coordinate 1,341,489 of CAWUFW010001883.1, forward strand.
TGGTCTTCCCTGACCTGGATGGGCTGTTAAAGGCCAGACAGCAGCAAGGAGGGGGTAAGTGCATGCCTTGTCTGTGAACTGTGTCTAACATGATCTTTGCATTCCTTCAGCCTGGTTACGCTACCACAGTTTGTCTGTCTGCTTGAACTAGAATCATGTCCATTATTTCTGTAATGGCCCTTCCTCATCTGATACACAGGTGTGTCCCTTTCAGTCAGTGACATGTCTCCCGGGGGGCCTGCTGTTGTCCAAGGTTGATGTGGGGGACCGCATCTGCTACCGGCAGTATGTATTAGCCTTCATGAGTGGGGAATTTATTGACATGTATCTGCACATTGACAGATATGTGACATGCACTCTGTGTGGGCCATACATACGTGTCCTAGTTGATGCTCTGCCTCGCCATATGTGTCTGGGGTGTTTCCCACACACACATGCAGCATGTGTGACAATGCTGTGATCTCTGAAGTATGTCCATCATGTGTGTCACACATGCATGGACACATGCCTACTGTTCGGGCTAATCCCATGTTGCACATGGACCAGGTCAGGTATGTCTACTCCGGACATGGTGTACACTCAGTTCTCCTAATCATGTGTGCCAAAGTAAATTAAATGCATTGTGCAATGTGCAATCAGGTGTCAGCCTCTGTCTCATTGTGGAGTGGGCTAGCTTTTTAGACTCCTGGGGTGTTCATTATTTTTGGGTGGTCAGACAGCTGACATGTGGCTGTTGGATCTTCACGATGGGGTCAAACATCGGTGTGTAATCACTTGACTGTGCCTGATGGTGTATCCAAAATTTAAGTGCAGGCAGCTATACTTCATTGTCATCAGACTGTGATGTGATCATGTTGCCAGATTTGTGCTTGCTGTCACTCTACTGTGGCATATGTTGGACGTGGGATCATCATTTGCCTTAACATGTGGGTAGCAGTGGGGCAACATGAGCACTTGACAGATGCAGGGCTTATATTCCCCACAACTACATGATTGAGATACAGTGCAGACTGTTGGTTTTGTGATGCACTGCCCCAGTGACAGAAGGCAGCAATGACTGATTACCCAGACTGCCCTGTAGCATGTTGTTTCATTTGCTATAGTGTATCCTGCAGTGATGGAAGTTGTCCTGCATGCACTCAATTGTGGCATCGTCCAGCAAGACAGGAGCACATCATGGTGTGTGGTGAAGGAAGCATATCCATATTACTGACAATTACTTTGGCCATCCCTTTACCTGACACATGTACAAACTCAGTGGCAGGAGATGGTATATGTGTGTACTGACACATTTCCATCACAAATCCTGCAGTTCAGGCAACTGTCTATGTGGTACATGTGTGCACAAATGAGTAGTGTCTGGCTACATGCACCAGACTGATGTCTCCATGGACATGTAGGATATGAGGGGCATGGTTTGCTGGCAGACTGACGTGTGTTTTACAAATATGTGTCTGCACTTAAGAGTATTTACTGCAAATGATGCACAAACGTGTCATGTGCTGTTCTGACTGTGATGTGTGATGTCTATACAGGTGACTGATGTTTCTCTGTTTACCCTGTTGATTTACAGTTACCTCTACGGACACTGGAGGAGACAGCTCCACGGACCATGAGGAGCCAGAGCGCCAGACAGGGTCCTCTGCGGAGGATTCGGAGGGACCCAGTGGAACGGAGGGTGAGGGGGGCCACACTGAGGAGACCTCGGCTACGTCCACCTCGGCTGAGGAACACGCCAGCTTCAGTGATGACTCCCTTGTGGAGGCGGGTGCTAGCAGCCCCCAGACAACACCTAGCAGGTCTGGCCCCGCCACCACCACCATCTCCACCCTCCCTTCTGCTCCCATTCCAGATGTCCGTGGAGGCTCCCATGTAAGGGAGCATGTCTCCTTCGTGCCAGGCACTGCACCACCTGCCCCTGTCTCCCCTGCTGCCCTGAGTGTGGAGTCTGTGGACTTACTGAAGCAGCTCCATGTAGGTCAGACAGCGATGCTGAGTGTCCTCCATTCCCACACCAGTCTGTTGACACAACTAGTGTCCTTCATGGAGGGCATCTCATCAAACATGTCTGCCCTACATCGGACCATTCAGGCCATGGCCTCCACACAGACGACAGCAGTGTCCCTCCTCCAACAGGCCCTCACCCCTGCTACCTCTGCCACATCCACAGTCACCACTCCTCTGCCTGTCCAACAGACACACACACCCGCACATGCACGCACCACATCAGGCAATGGCAGCACACAGACAAGCAAGCCAAAGTCTAGATCCACAAGCACGCACACTCCGGGGACTGATGGCACACACACAGGGGATGGGTCACAGGCACACATACAGGCATCCACAAGCACTCCGCATTCCTCAGATGCCTCTCCCTCCAAAACACCTTCCCTTGCCTCACCTACTGCCCCCACTTCCAAGCAGCTCTTCCTCTGTGACCTTGGCCTCTTCCCCACAGACCCATCTGCTCCAACTTACAAGGGGAAGAGGAAGTCACCACGCACAGAGGGGAGTTCCCCTGCAAAACGGACACCCTCCCCCAGGCGCATGGACACTGAGGCCCCCACCCGCAAGTCTCCCCGGACCAGGAAGGGTAAGACACCACCAAAAGCACAGGCTTCCACCTCACACTCTCCATCCTGCCGCCCCCCGGACACCAATACACAGGTCCTACGGCCATTCCCTGCACCAGGTTCACCCACACACCCATACCGCATACCCAGGATGCTTAGGCACTCACCCCCTTCCACATGCACTTCCACCCCCACCTCACATGCTCAGCCTGTTCCTGCCACTGGTGTGGAGACCGTGCCTCCCCCCTCTGTCCTGCCCACCTCATCTGAACCCCATTTCCCTCCTCTTGATGTTGGCACTGCAGTAGGAGGAACATCCCACCCGTCTGATTTGGGCACTGCAGTTGAGAGCCCGTCCACCACATCTGTCCCGCACACTGCAGTGGTGCAGGTAAACCCCACATCTGACTTGTGCTCAGCAGTGGTGACGGCGCCCACTGTGTCAGACCCCTCCACTGCAGTTGCTGGCATCACTCCTGCACCCACCACACCTCCCCTGCCCCATTCTCCTGTCCCCTGATCCTGTCCCTGCGGTGCCTGGCCTGCCACTATGTATGCCCCTCCAAGGGGTGAGATGTCCCTGGTCCATAGCAGTGCAGGCACTAAATGGATGACAAGTTTTCACATGTTACCCTGGTTGGACTCTTTGATGGACTGGCCATTGGCCTTTTTACATCGTGGCATGAACATTTATATATATTTTATTGCTGAATAAAGCCATTTTTGTTATCCAGTGGTGTTGCATATTATGTACATGATGTTGATGATGTGTATCATGAACTTGCTATTGTAATGGTGTCTGTGTTTGTGCTACGGCACCACTGCACTGTTATGTCTTTTCCCGGCCATTGGCAGTATGTTTTTGGGAGGTTTTACCCTAGTGTCCCTGTGTCTCCTGGCTCATCAGCCTGCACATTCATCATGTTTGGTATCTCCCATTGCTGACATGGTATGGGACTTGTTCACCTAACATCTACAGTCTCCACAGGATTCCTTAGTGTGTGTGTCTGTTGGTGTTGATATGTGTGTATTCCTCATGGTGCTCACTTTGCACATTGTCTAACTGTTCACTGGAGTCATTGTCAAGGGTCATGGCCATTGCTTGTCTGCACATGGCAGAGGGTGTTCTTGTGATACACGGCAATATTTGCCAAACCAAATCTATGTTTGTATGTGACACAACCACTACATTGCCACAACATTGCTTGTGCAATTTGGACACGGACTCATGCATGCTGTTTTGAAGATGCTGCTATTTTCATGTACACAATGACCTTTTGGTCACTGTGGTGATGGGGGGTTTAGACCCCATTACCACAGTGATCAGTTGCAGCAGGATATTAGTGACACACATTAACATTTTGGGCACACATGTGTTGTGAGTCACATTGTATGTCCACTGCCACAATCTGTGTTGTGAGCATTTGTCACATACAAACATGCAATGTTGCAAAGATGGTAGAGGGGGTGGTTTGCTTAGTCTCCCTATGTGTGTGTATCCTGGTGTTGATGGGCATCCTGCCCCCTATGAGTGGGGATGGTCATTCTGATAGGCAAGCACCCCCCTATTGGGTGGACATTACTGTGAGTGTTAGGCATCCACCCCCCTATGGGTGGGATATGCTGTGAGTGATAGGCATCCACCCCCCTATGGGGTGGACAATACTGGGAGTGATAGGCATCCACCCCCCTATGGGGTGGACAATACTGGGAGTGATAGGCATCCACCCCCCAATGGGTGGGATATGCTGGGAGTGATAGGCATCCACCCCTCTATGGGGTGGACAATACTGTGAGTGATAGGCATCCACCCCCCTATGGGTGGGATATGCTGGGAGTGATAGGCATCCACCCCCCTATGGGGTGGACAATACTGGGAGTGATAGGCATCCACCCCCCTATGGGGTGGACAATACTGGGAGTGATAGGCATCCACCCCCCTATGGGGTGGACAATACTGTGAGTGATAGGCATCCACCCCCCTATGGGATGGACAATACTGTGAGTGATAGGCATCCACCCCCCTATGGGGTGGACAATAATGGGAGTGATAGACATCCACCCCCCTATGGATGGGATATGCTATTTGGGATAAGCATCCACCCCCCTATGGTGGTGTTTCCTTTCGTGTACTCTTGACATTTTGGTGTGTGGTAGGTGCGCGTCGGTAACGATGGGCGTACAGTATAGGGAAGACATGCGCGATTGGATACATGGCTGCTCCGTCTCGTCCCCGTTGATCGTGTTCTGGCGCAACTCGGAGCTTTCATTCATACGCCTCGTCCGTATGCTGTGACGTGCTGGAGCCGGCGCCCTGTGCGACGCGTATTGGGGACGCATCGTACTTGCGTATCAGGAAATTGGTTAGGTTGCGCCTCCGTACGACTCGCTTTCCGTGTTTCCTGAGCCTGTTCGCTACTGACATGGTGCACGAATCGGAGCGGACGATTCGGTCGGAGATTTGCCTGTTATACGCATCGTACTTGCTACTTTGTAGGAAAAAGCTTCGGATACGAGTCGGACGTAAGGTAAGCCTATGAATAGCATTGGGAAGGCACTTTTGGCGACATCGGAATCGACCCCATAGAGTCACAATCACAAGCACTGATCCTTATCGTACTAAAAAGTTGAAATTCTCTGGAAGTCAGTGCTCTCACTGCAGGACAAAATCCCTCCTTTTGGAACCCCTAGCCTCCATAAAGCAGAACAATATGGCCCAGTCCAACTCTGCTTGTGCAACTGGAATTAGGAACTTTCTTCTTCCCGTCTTCTCTTCTCATGTAATGCTCAATAAGGATCTGAAAATGTCTCTTTTTGAAAACTTCTTATCCTGATCTTTCCAAATGACATTTGTTCTTTGCATTTTCTGCTTCTATTACACACATCATGATTGAGTCTTGCTTCTTTTTGTGTTCTTTTCCTTAAGACCCTCACCTGTATCTATCTTGCTCCTTTTTCATCCTCTTTTTCCTTTCCATATCGCTCTGTCCTTCTTTCACCCTCTCTTCTTGTATAATGATTCTATTTTCAACCATACCCCATCACTTAATTATCTCCAATTTTATGCGTTATCTACATTCGCCCCTCATTACTTTTTTACTCAATCTTATTCTATAACACTCAATACTGTTGACATTCTTCTTCATGGTAATAATGCATATCTGTGTGTATTTGGTTTGTAACCACGTATAAATGTTTTTTTTTAAATTTCATGCCTCCAATTATATTATATGTGCCGTTGTAAAGCACTCTAACACACGTGGCCAGATATGCGTTATGTAAAAACACAAATAAAAATCTACTAATGGTGGTATAGCCAAATGAATAGATTTGATACCATACAAATACATATACCTCTTGGACAATATGTTGCATTTAACATCGCAGGACATACCCAAAGTATTATGTTCACTCATAACATTGAGAATGCATCATAAGCCATGCTGCCATAACCTTGGTTAGATTTGTTTTTAAGTTCCTATCTCCTAACCAACCTCCTTTCTCAGTTGCATGCATTTTATTAAGCCAGAGATATCACCTTTCCCTTTTAAACAACTCTACTATGTAGGAAAGGAAGAGTTCAACAATATTTATAGAGCAATAGACTTAAAGCTTCCTATCTGCGCTGGGCCTCAACCCTTGCTCACCACCCGGAACAACAAGATGTCACACACTCTCAACATATTAGCACCCTGCTGACTTAGAAACAAAACACCTGTAATCAAGGCCAATACAAATGGCATGAATTTACCCAAATGAAAAGAAAGTGTTGGAACCTGGAGCACAAATGATGGGCCTCTTCTCTGATTCAGACAAACCTCAAGGCTTAAGTCACCAGACTTAATGAGACTTCAAACTGTAAAAACAAAATCTGTGATATGTTTCAAGAAACCTTTTATCCAGAAGTTCTTACAAATTGACATAGCACCTCCCAGCAACATTATGAAAATATGATTGAACTTCTTCAGGACGAAGATCTCAGTATTAATGATTACATTGTTAACGGCGTAGCACAATCATCTTATCAACCCAACCCCTTCATCTATCCAACTTGTCTCCCATTTTCAAGCAAAATATTGGAACGATCTTTAAAGGAGAATTCACCACAGAGCTGTAAGGATATCCACACCAGAACCTCATATTGAATTACGGCCAATCTAGGTAGAGATCTTCTTGAGGCCCAGAATTAGCAGTGATAAACATCAAGGACTCCTTACAGGCATGTATGAAATGTAGCAAGAAGCTCTAATCCTTCTTGATCTCTTGGTGGCTTATGATATGATCAACTACACCATCCTACTGAATACACTCAAAGAGTAGACAGGGATATCTGGGATTGCCTTGAATAGGTTGACTGCTTTCTTCACAAATGGATTAAACAATGTGTATATGATCTTCTGTCTCATCTTCCCATAAAGTGCAATATGGAGTCCCCCATGGATCTACCCTCTCCCCATTTTCTCTCCAATATCTACCTGCTTTACTGATCCAAGAACTAGACACCATCAAGAAATTTCCAATTGTAGGCAAATGATACCCAAATTCCTATCTGCTTAGAGAACAGTGTGGAGAAGCATATGTGGTTCTGGACGATGAAAGGTTTACTATGTTTGAACAAGTCATAGGCAGAAATCATAAATGTAGGAAGGGGTAAGCTTCCTTTCAAAGCGACTTCCAGGCTGGGCCTCACCCTAACCATGTCAAGTCAGAACTCCTGGGTTTTTCTTTGATTCAGACACCGTCTTCATACCATAAATCAACACAGTTGTCTAGGAAACTAATTTCCAGCGGCCAGATGTACGACCCTTTTTGCGGCCGCAAACAGGAGATCCTCCCGTTTTGCGACCTCAAAAAAGGGTAATGGCATGTACAAACGCTATTTTGCAAGTCGCTGACTCTCAAAATAGCATTTGAGATTCTCGCTATTAGGAAGGGGCGTCCCTTCCTAATAGCGAGTCACCATGCCATGTACTTTTGTTTTGCGACCGCATTTGCGGCTGCAAAACACTCGCAGTTTTACACCTACTTCAAGTAGGTGGTAAACCACTCGCAAACAGGAAGGGGGCCCCAGGGGACCCCTTCCCCTTTGTGAGTATGTGGGAAAATATTTTTTAAGAGCAGGCAGTGGTCCCAGGGACCACTGCCTGCCCTTAAAACAAGCATTGGCATAGCCAATAGGTCTCGCGTTTGGGACCTTATAAGTGTTTAGCCATGCAACAGTTGATGTTGTTGCACCAAGGATATTGTGCTGCATAACTAAACACTTATAAGGTCCCAAAGGCGAGACCTATTGGCTATGCCAATGCTTGTTTTTAGGGGGTGGGGGGGTGATACCTTCTTGGCTTTTCATACATATGGCTCAATCGTTTCTTGATATTTTGTGATACTGCACCATTAGCCAGACCCACATGAAATACGATAGAAGCACAAACGGACACTCACTAAAGTACACAAGCACACGCACACAGACACACACAATCACACCACGCACTCAAACATACACACACATTTAAGCACATGCCCTGACACACACTCAAGCACGCGCACACACACAGACATACTGAAGCACAGACACACACACAAGCCCACTCACTGAAGGACACACACACAGACACACACTCAAGCACACACAGACACACTTAAGCAGACAAGCACACATACACACACAAGCACACACACACTCAAGCACATGCACAAACACAGAGACACACTAAAGCACACAAGAGCACGCACACACAGACACACACCCAAGCACACACAGACATACAGCTGCAGTTTACGACTCTGCAGAACTTATTTTATACACCTCAGTGGGAAGAAAAAGGGAGCTGGCCCAAAGTGCCCTCATTACGAGTATGAGCCCACAGAGATTATCCCATCTGTATCTGGCGGACAATAGTATCCACTGGTAAGGCATCTCGGTGGGTTACAGTGCTTGCTGCAGAGACACAGCAGTTCTTAGATCCCAATACGTGTAAGTACACCAGTTGCTAAGGGTGCTTTCTGTAGAATGCATTAAAAAGAGCATAGTAATCTGCATGCCTTTGGTTGCTTTTGATTTATTTGGTAATTCCAAACCCACGTAGCACCATTTGGAAACAATAGCCCCGCTGCTGCGCCCTGTGTTTCTTTGTCTGACGCTCATTTTCCGAACACGTGCAGGAGCTGGCTCCCTGCGCTGGTGGGCGGCACACGGTGTGTGTATCGTACAAAAGACAACACCAGGGCCCCCAAAGCGGTGGCTCCTTTCTGCAGCCCGGTTCATCCTGCTGTAGATGTTTTTGTTTAGCGCCTAAAAATGTTGCTAATCAGCACACAAGCCCACACACACACACTAAAGCACACAAGCGCACACATACACAGAGACACACTTAGGCACACAAGGACACGCACACACAGACACAAACCCAAGCACACACAGACAAACATTTGCAGTTTACAACTTTACAGAACTCATTTTATACACCTCAGAGGGAAGAAAAGCAGAGCTGGCCAAAAGTGCTCTCATTACGAGTATGAACCCACAGAGATTATTACATCGATATCTGGTAAGGCATCTCTGTGGGTTACAGTTCCTCTATTAGAATTTATAGGCAACAGTTCCCAATGCACACACAGCATACTTTCGTTGTGATGTAATTCAACCTGGTAAGAATATGTGAATGAAGTACTATGACATGTTCAAATGTAATAAATAGTTTTGCCAATATGTATTAGCTGGCTTCATTTTAAGAAATCATGTCATCACAAATGAAAAAAAAATGGAGGTGTGTGTAGCCGTGTAAGTCATCACATCAAAATGCCAGCACACCAGGCTCATCAGAGAGCCCCGCTGGCCTGGCTCTGAGTAGGAAATGCAGACTCCGTCAGAGAGCCTGTGAACTTCCGGGTCTCGGGAATCCATTCTGACCCCTGCCAGAGATGTCACCGTCAAGCTGTCGCAGCCTGGAGCCGGCTGCTGATAATTTAATAAGACTCTGCCCCTCTGATAATCGGTTGGCTTCTGTTCGCGCCCTATTCTGGGTGGCAAATGGCCCTCAGTGTTTCTAAAAGCGTCAGAGCAGAGTCTCGGGCAGGCACAGCAGCGCTTATCACTCACTGAAAGTTCATTAGATCAAAGCGCCAAGTGGGTTTTTGGCTCAGTGTTAAAGGCATTAAAACAGTCTGCTCCTGTATTCACAACACCCCGGCCCCGGGAGGCCAGATCATCCGTGCTCTTGTTCGCGTGGATTACACATTCACGAACCGAGAATTATGTTGAGATTCGTGCCAGGGAGGGAACCTGGTTACTTCACTTCACACAGATACTTTGGCAAATCATAAAATTTAAATAGAAGGTAGCGGTCACTCGCAGTTACACGCAGCATTCCTCAATCTTTGCCTGTGCTGTTTTTGCGGAAAATACTTCTCAACTGTGCCCTACCTATGCCTTCGCTAGTACGGTCAAGGAAGCAGGCAGGGCCGGGATCGAGCACACCACAAGGAAGCCGCACGGGGTGACGCGGGCGGGCGAGTTCTGGTGAAAGTGAGAGGCGGGGGAGACAGAGACAGGCAGAGGGAGCGAGAGGGGAAAGACAGAGAGAGAAGTAGAGACAGACGGAAAGAGAGAAATAGAAAGGAGCGAGAGTGGTGTAGAGAAACAGAGGGGTAGATTTAGAAGGAATACAAGAGACAGACAGATGCAGGGGGAGACACAGGCAGCCTGTTTCCGCTTACGTGCTTGTGAGCAAGGCACCATCTGTTTCCAAGTTAATTAGAAACAGATGGTGCCAAAGCTCGCGCCACGCAAGGGAATCGCCAAACGTGCACGCGTTGCCATTGAAAGCAATGCAACGCGTGCACGTTTTTGGCCTCAAAACCGACTTGATGGCTAAAGGTCTTTTTCCTATGAGACCTAAAAATGAAACTGAAAAGTTTCATTTTTCTTTTTTAAATGCAGCCCGTTTTCCTTTAAGGAAAACGGGCTGCATTTTAAAACAAAAATAACTGCTTTAATAAAAAAGCAGTCACAGACATGGTGATCTGCTGACCCCAGCAGGCCACCATCTCTGTGAGTGCTAGTCATTCCCAATGGGGTCACAAATTGCGACTGCCTCATGAATATTAATGAGGCATGCAATTTGCAACCTCATTGGGAATCGCAAACAGTTTCTGAGACACTGTTGTACATTCACATTTGTGAGATGCAAATTGTGAGTCGCAATTTGACGCAATTTGTGACTCGCAAATGTGAATGTTTGTACATCTGGCCCCAAGTCTCTTTCCTCTGGAAAATCCTCCCCACCCACCAGACTGAACTAACACATGCTCTGTTCCTGGCTCAATAGGAGTACTGTAACATACGCTACTCTGAGCTCCCTAAAAACGGATCCACAGACTGCAAAGAGTGTAACTCAGGCAGTGTCTGCACATATTGAACCTGGACCATTTTCAGCCATCCTGGAAGCTCTGCAGCTCCTTCTAGTTTAATTCAGTATCAAGTTCAAATCACTATGTATTGTGCACGCAGCATGGCTACCTTCAGAAGCTGAGAGTATCTAATAACAAAATGTGCTTTTTTTGATAATCTCTGGCTGCAGCCCCCAAATGGCCTGCCACCTCTTATAAAACACAATACATAGGTCCATTTCCATTTCAAATCAGTTTATTTGCTTTATAAAACATGAGTTCCATAGCTTTTTATATTTATAAAATTCTTCTGAGTGTTTTGGGAATGCATTGATATACTTTCATATATTCGAGGTTTTTCAAATGTATCAATGCATTTCAGAGTTCTGCACTCCTTCATCACTAAAACCTCTCTTGAATCAATCTTTGTGATCCTTCCTCACATTTATATCTGCAGAGGAATTAACTATACTACACTTTCAAGCTGTGTCAGTACATTACAAATCATAACCAGGATGCATTATCATTTACAAAACATCCCTGTAGACACTATCAACTCATACCTGTCTTATGGACATTGCTGTTGAGCCTTAGAAGAAAGTCATCACATTTTATAGTTTAAAAATAAATATTACACACCAGCATTCTCATTTTTACTAGTTTGTGTGCATAGCCTGGAATTCTATTGTCTTTCATTTATGTACTCCGGCGTTATGAACACATATTTCGGCTCTGCTTCAGCATATTCCACTCTTCTCTGCCATTTAGCTCATGTGTCTGGCAGTAAACACACGTTTCATACAATCATGTTTTTCTCCAGTCAGTTTACTGGAACTTCAGACCCAAACTCTGAATGGAAGTGAGTCATCTCAAATGTAGAAAACTCCTGAAAAAGGAAATGTTCAATCAGACGTGCAAATAAGTCTAGTACCTTCGTTGGGAGTCATCGATGCATCCTCCGGCCCTAACTCCCATATTTCTCAGAATTCAACAATTATTCCGTATTTCCACTGTAATATCTTTTTCTGCTTTAAAGTGGCCTGGATGTCCTGTATCCCTCAGTAAAAACATCTAAATAAACAAATAAATGCAAGAAGTTCCAGTGAGAAAATATTGCCAGAACTGCAAGGAATATAAAGCAACTGCAACCAGTAGAGAAGTTTAGGAGCTGCATCCGAAAACATAGTTTTGGCTAGTGCTATTTCATGTTCCTTGTGGTTTTTAGGTAAATGCTAACCCCTTTTATCACTGCATTTTGAAGGTGGGTTTGTGGAAGTGATAATGTATAAAAAAATAATATATTTTTCGCATATTTGTTGTGTTGCACTTTGTTGTGGTGGTGATGTGTTGCTTTTTTGAGGTGTTATATTCTGGTGTTGCTTTACGTTGATGTGCTCTTCTTCTTTGGTTGTTGTGTTTTATTCTGCTTTGACTACTTTCCTGTTTTGTGCCATGTTATGTTTTTGTTATGTTGATATTTTGCTTTGTGGTATGTTATTGTCTTGTGTTCTTTTGTCCTCTATATTTACTTTAGGGATGCCAGCAACAACCACTATATTTCCAGCCAGAAGCAGCCCAGAGGTCCGGTTTTCTTAGTTATCCTAGCCGTGAGGGGAACGGCCAGCATTGCCAGCAACACGCCGTGAGGGGAACGGCAAAACTACAACCCCCAGCAGCCCCAGTGCCGTGACGCTGCCACTGACGCTGCACTCACGCCCGGAGGCGCGATAAGAGCACCGGCGAACTCCCGCAGCGCGGGTGTGCCCTGGCCAAGGGCAGGCCCGTCTGCGCCCGTCAGAGCCTGGAGGAGGCTGGGCTGGGCCACCTCCCTGACATCTGGACATCTGGACACCAGTGTGGTTATAAGTTGTAGCATACAGGTACTGTTGTGCAACATTCGTGTTTATCTGTGGGGGTTCTCAAGTGTGCTTTTGTAAGGACCAGCGTTGTAAGGCAATACAATGAATAAGCAAAAAGGAGTTGTGGGTACACTGGATGCTTTTTTAGTCAGGGCAGAATCAATATTGACCCATGAAATAGAAATAACGGAACAACGTCTCTCCTTGGACCCTTTGAACCTCCAGAGATGGTCTTCACTGGGCATTTCTGACCCTGTTTTGGGGGAGTTCACACACACACCATTACTTACAATGCCTTCAAATGTCCCATTATCTCCATCTGTGATAGTTGCGGACCTATCTTTATCTGTGGCTCCAGAAGTACCGTGTATAACCACCAGAGCACGGGGTTGTAAATTCTCTGATGTAAGAAAGGAGACAGAGCCACCAGCTAAACGAAAACAGGGTGCTGGTGCCCAAAAACCTAAAAACACAAAGGGATCCCATCCTGAAAAACGGGTTAAAAATGTAAATTCTTATGAAACGCTGAAAAGTATTTCGGTTGGCACTCAGACTGATGTGGTCCCTCTTTTTCCTACGCCAAACTGTGGTAGTACTGTGGATGCCACGACTGATACTTACGTTACTGCCGAGGGCTCCGTACTAGGAACTGCGCTAGCTCATGTTCATGAACTGATTGAAAAGAAATTTACCCTATTATGGGAAAAATTGGAACGAATGGACACTGTTATAAATAACATAAGTAGTACTAATGTGACCCAAAAACCAAATGCTATAAAAAACGAGGGTCCAAATACTGTAGTTGATGGTAATTTAACTGTGATTTTGCAAAACTCAGATGGTAAAGCCAAGGATTGTCCTATGATAAATAATACTGCTATGAAAGGTAAAATACAGAAAGAACCTAAAAGCTCAAGTTTGATATGTGGAGGTTTGCACAATGCTTATTTGGAACGCTTAGATTTGGGCACCATACCAAGCACTGTGTCTAACAAATTTGTAGATGACTCAACCAACACTTGCTTGAAACCTAATACTGATGTGTTGAGTTTACCACCAGCCATGTGCCCATATGTCTTAGTATTAGCGGGTGTACCTGTCCTTAGGGAGGGCCAAAGGGAGACGTGGGTTGAGTTACGCAATAAAATCGTGAACTGGTTAATAAAACACAAAAGATTCCATCCGTCTGCTATAAGGGAGATCTTAATGGTTCGCAGGATTGGGTGGGTGGGTTCATCCCCCAAATGTATTGACGGTGATTGCATTGTGGTTAACTTTCGCCGGCCACAGATGGTTCGCTACCTATTAAACTTCCGCGAGACACTACACACCCAGAGTAATAGTATTTGTGCTCTTCCTCTGGGATACTTCTACAAACCTCCACTTGGTCACCTTGTAAATAACCCCGCTTCAATCTCGCTGTCTAATAGGTTTCAGGCCCTGTCAGATTTAAACACCCAAGACTGACAATTATTTGTAATGCAACATGAATCACATTTATTTGATGGGTCTCAGGTTCTACCACTTGCTCTCTCAACCAATATTCAGGATAGACAACTAGCTTTAGATAGGGGTCAAGACTGGATAGGTTTGATAAATAAGCAAGAAGCAGTTAGGCCTCATGGTATATCAGATGTAATACCAGTGTATTTGCCTGGCGACAGTGTGGTTACTGTTGAGGTTAACCAGCCATTACAAGTTAATGGAATGGATTCCTTTAATTATAATTGCCACGTTGAGAACAAGGGTGGTGAAAGTTTAGGATCCAGGAATGAGATGGAAGTAGTACCCAATCAGCAAACAAGGAATGAAGGGCAATCAGAAATACGATTCACATCCTGGAATATAGCAGGGTTAACAAGAAAACAAGTGGACGTAGAGTGGCAGGAGTATATTGGGCAAAGCGACATAATACTTTTGCAAGAAACATGGGCTTTGGAAACCCCCATAAAGTAGGATTCAAAACATATAGCGTTAATGCTACTCCTTCTATTAGAGGAGACCTTCGGGAGGTCTTGTTATATGGATAAAAATTACTTTATGTATTGATATAATTCAGTTGGATTTTCCATCACAGGATATAGTTGGAGTGAAGATCCGAACACAGGATAAAACTGAAATATATATAGTAAATATTTATAACAGACCTAGTCCAGCTAGTAAAGAATCACCTGTAATAGAACAACTAGACCAACTTTTTTGTTCAATTGATTCAAGGGCAAGGGTAATTGTGGGGGTGATTTTAACCGTAAATTTGAACCTGTTGTTGGTTTTGAAAATATTTTCAAAGAAGAAGATATGGTAAATAATATTCCCATATTGGAAAGTAGTCCGGTACTACCCTGTACAGTTGCCGTTGCACAATTAATGAGATTGGTGTCAGGACATGGACTCCGAGCCTGTAATGGTCGACTGCCTTCTGATAGCCCGAATGCAGCTACATTTAGCCGGAATAACTGCAAGAGTTGTATTGATTATATATTGGTATCTATTGGCCTTTGGCCAATTTTGCATGATCTGGTAGTTGAGGATAGATCTGACAGTGATCATTACCCCCTATGTTTGACACTATCATCTGATTGCTTTCATCTAACTCCCTTAAACAATGGAGATATTAACTTTAGTGTCACCGAACCATTACTAAGTAACAATAGAAGAGCCTTAAAATGGCCTTCTATACGGGGAAATGACGAGGCTATGAAGCAGATATACGATATTTTTGCAGATACTATTTCACCGTATGTACCGTATTTCTCCCTGCTGCAGATTTCCCAATTATGAATATACATCATGCATTGGTAGATGCCCTGACACCTATCTTAAGTAGGATTCCTAAAAGAATGTAAAAAGGGGATAACTGAAATAACTAACCTAGAAAACCCTTGGTATAACAAAGAATGCCGCGAGGCAAAAAAGGAACTTCTTTCAGCAACAAAAATAAAAAATATAGTGGTCTTAAGAGAGAAAAGGAATAGGTATAAGAAATTATTAGCACAAACTAAGAAAAATTGGGACGATAGTATATGGACTGAACTGATTACTGCAGCCAAAGCGAAGGACCACTCTAGCTTTTGGCGACTGATATCTAAAGGAAATAAGGCGGGGAGATGTAGCAAGGACCTTTTTTAGATGCGAAAACATGGGTCAGCCATTTCTCCAGCCTTTATTCAATATCTACGAGTGATATAGAATTTGAAATTCAAGACTATGTAATATTCCCAATTACATCCCCTGTACATTTCAGTTTGGAAGACACTTTGTCAGCTATAGATGCAGTAAAACTGGGGAAAGCTCCAGGCCCAGACAAAATACCAGGAGACTTACTGAGGCAAGATAAAGAAATCTGGGGCCCCTATATTAACTTTTTATGTAATTCAGTCGCTGCAGGTGCAGCAATACCGGAATCATGGAAAGGGGCTGAAATTACAACAATTTTTAAAAAAGGTAATCGCCAAGACCCTTCGCATTATCGACCGATTAGTTTAATAGATGTTTTACAAAAAATATATGCTTGACAAATTTTAACAAAATTAAATGTTTGGATTGAGGAGAACAGTATTTTATCAATATATCAGGCTGGTTTTAGAGCTAAAACAAGCACAATTGACCAGGTTTTTACTCCCAAGGGTTTACAATGTTTAATAGATACCTTTGGTGTATATTGTGATACTAAGGGCCTGGAAATAAATTCTAGTAAAACAAAATATATGGCAGTTAACCCGCATAAATCTTTTTAAAAGAATTTAACTGTTAAGGGACAGAAGATAGAATATGTGCACAATTTTAATTATCTAGGTATAACCTTGGATACTAAAATGTCTTGGAAAACGCAATTGGAGAAAAGCAAGAGCATTTTGCTCCAAAATTCCCTACCAATAGTAAAGAAACATGAGAGTAGTATGTCCAAGGCGGTATCCCCAGCCCTTGAGGTATACAAGTATAAGGCGCAGTCGGCTTCTCTATATGGGGCTGAGTTATGGGGACCTTCAAGTAATAATACTTTTATGGTAGGAGAAAATAAGTTTTTTAGGAACATTTTACACCTTCCAATGCGCACACCACTAATACCAATTGTAATGGACCTAAATGTACGCCGTATGGATCACCAGGCAATCTTAAGACCTTTATTGTTCTGGGTGCGACTGTGGTCCACAGAAGAGCTTGTGCATTATAAAGAAGGGCTGGAGGAAATTTTAAGGCTTAATCACGGAACAGGCTTGCCGTGGTTTAAGCATGTTTGCTGCTGGTTTACTAAACTAGGGTTAAAACATTTCTGGGAGGAGCCTGCACAATTGTCTATGGGTTCAAAAAAAATATTAAAATCAACTTTCTGGGCCTATATTCAAGATAGTGTGCTACACAATTCAACTACAGGTACATTAACAACACGGTTCCTTCTAATGAAACAAACTTGGAGTTTCGAGTCCTTCTTGGATGAGGTGCAGCCCCAACTAGCGAAGTCGTTATATATGAAATTTCGATATGGTATCTTGCAAATAAATTCAAACATATCGAAATGGGCTTGCAAGCAAGGGGAAGAAAATACTGAGTGTTGTGCCCATGCCAGTCAGGTGCAAGAGAAAATGATCTCCATTTATTATTCTTTTGCCCAGTTTATGTTAAAACTAGAAAGAAATGGATTAAACCTATTTGCCGGTTATTGGGCATTAGATCTTGCCACGAGGCAGCAAGAATATTGAAAACTGATACCTCTCAAAAGGTCGTTTTTAGTGTTAGTAGGTATTTGTTTGATGTAGGTTTAATAAGAGCAAAGGAAGGTTTGAAATTTTAGTATATTATACCTGGAATACTATTATTATATCAGCTTTGAATCTGTATTTTAACTTCATTTGCATTTTAAGATCTAACAAGATAAATTAGTAGAATTACATTTTAACTACGTATATTGTACTTAAAGCATTTGCACTTTTTGTATTGATCCTATTGAGCAACTTAACAAAAAGGCTGCCAGCCAGACACAAATAGTTCTTGGCTTTTTATAATGGTATTTGCTACTGCTCCTTAATATGTTTTATTTATGTAACAAGTTTGAATTTTAGTTGTTTTTATTTAAATGGCCTAGCGGTACCTTTTGAAATGAATTAGTATTATGATGTTTAAATTGTTATTGTATATCTTTTATGGTTTTTAAACCAATATAAAGATGAATTGAATTGAAGAAAGTATGTGGAAGGCCATACCAAGCATACACACGTTGCACTTTAAGGATTTGCACTTTCTAACGAGTGATTCTTAATTAGAAAGTTTTAATTAAAAGTTGCTTGATAGATTCTTTTTATGTCCATGGTTAATACAATGTATCTTGTTCTAATTCCTCAATGTGTTTTTATTATTTAAATTATTTAAATTTTAACTGCATTTATTTTTTAATGGGTGAGAAAGGTCAGTATTGAAAACATTTATTTAATTACTTGTGCAATGGTCTAGCGATACCTTTGGAATATTTTAGTATTTTGCTGTATAAATTGTATTGTGTATCTTTTATGGTTTTTAAACCGAAATAAAGATTAATTGAATTGAATACAGCACATTATTTTAGAGTTACAGTGACAAATGACATTTTACCACTGCTCTTTAACTATTTAAGACTCTAGTCAGTCCAAAAAGGTGGCTGGTTATAAATTATCATGCTCAGTCCTCATTTTGCTCCATGCCTTACATTGAAAGTTCTCGAATTCATCCTCATGAGATACAACCGTAGAGGCTAGATCACAAAACGTTTTGGTTTGCATTATTTCCTGTTGTTAGTGTCAATTAAGGCAATGCCTGGTGCATACACCATTGACCACTATATCTTGAAAGCAGAGTTGTGGAAGTTAGAATGTGTGGAAAGAATAATTGTGAAAGTTTATTATGTTGCACTTTGTTCTGTGGTAACGGTTTGTGCTGTTTCAGTGCTGCTGTGTTTTGTGCCTCATGATAGCATTGTGTTTTACTGTGATCCAGTGACAAACAACAACGGCTCAACAGGTAATATTTGTAGTGATAATTGAGTATCATGATATGTATTCGATGTTTTAGTAGAAAAGCATGAATTTTAGACAGCAATACTCTTTCTTCAAAAGGTGTAATCACACAGGTGAACACATGGTGATCGTGAAAAGGTGAGCGGCACAGTGAAGCACGTGTTATGGTGACAGAGGCAAAGGCGTGATTAAAAATTGTACATAACATGAGCAGTGGGGTCACAAACAATTTGAAACACGTTATGAACCAAGGATGCTGTAGGAACACTGTGCTTTGTTGATGGTGTTTCGACCTGGGCGATTTCAGGACATCATCAGGACGAGATTACACAAATTATTTGGAGACTACTGATGTGCTAGCAAATCCAGATCAGGTCTTCTGCATGGATAGGGAGTGCGTGAGTCCCAGCACGGTGAATGAAGGAGGTCCCAGAGAGGGATCCAAGGTGGGGGGGCAAGGACAGGGAGCATAGTGGGCAGGCCAAGAGAGTTTAGTCGAAACTTGGCATCCTGTGAGTGTGAGTCACACTGCATCGGCACTGGATTGCCCTGCCTGGAAGCACCCTTCCCTCCATGAGAGGCTTCCTCCATTTAACTATCCCCCGATAAGGATACTGTTGAACTCGGGCAGATTTAGCCCCCGATGTCCATCTTCCCTTGCCTCCCACCTCATGGTACTGGCAGGACGCCAAGTTCCGACTGAACCCTCTTGCTACCACATCAGCAGTCTCCAAATAATTTGTGTAATCTTGTTCTGATGATGTCCTGAAATCATCCAAGTCGATACGCCGCCGACAAAGCACAGTATTCCTACATCATCCTTGGTACATAATGTGTTTCAATTTGATTGTGACTCTGCTGCTCATGTTATGTACCATTTTCAATCACACATTTGGCACTGTCACCATAACACGTGCCTCACTGTGCCGCTCACCTTTTCACGAGCACTATGTGTGCACCTGCGTGATTGCACCTTTTGAAGAAGGAGTATTGCTGTCTAAAATTCAGGTTCTTCCGGTACAACATCTAATGCAGGTTGTGATACTCAATTTTGGTGCCTTTCCCTTTTTATGTCTTTACTTATGTATATGTTTACATTTGTTTGATTTGCCCTACATATATTACCTGTTGAGAAGTTGTTGTTTGATACCACATTACCTGGGTCTCAACTGGGTTTATGTGATTTCTCCTGTTGAGTTATTTCTGTAGTGTTACAGCAAACAAATGATGGACGGAATGCTGACAATGCAAACATTCTCCCCAGTCAAAAGATCTGGGTTAAATCCATCGTTCTTTTGCCCACTACGCCACCCCAGTTTGGACCCAGCCATATGCAAATCAGTCTTGACCCTGTGCCCCATGGGAACAGTCCAGACCGAACTGCCAGGCCAGGTCCTCCCTGGACCGGAAACAAGCATCCTGGGACCGGTTTCAGGGTATGTCACCCTTCTTCAGCCAGGCTAGCTTGAATCCAGTGGCACAGTGAGCAAGGGACCCACGTCTGGGCATACCCATCCCACTTAGGGCGAAAAGTGTTACAGCAAACAAATGATGGACGGAATGCTGACAATGCAAACATTCTCCCCAGTCAAAAGATCTGGGTTAAATCCATCGTTCTTTTGCCCACTACGCCACCCCAGTTTGGACCCAGCCATATGCAAATCAGTCTTGACCCTGTGCCCCATGGGAACAGTCCAGACCGAACTGCCAGGCCAGGTCCTCCCTGGACTGGAAACAAGCATCCTGGGACCGGTTTCAGGGTATGTCACCCTTCTTCAGCCAGGCTAGCTTGAATCCAGTGGTACAGTGAGCAAGGGACCCACGTCTGAGCATACCCATCACACTTAGGGCGAAAAGTGTTACAGCAAACAAATGATGGACGGAATGCTGACAATGCAAACATTCTCCCCCAGTCAAAAGATCTGGGTTAAATCCATCGTTCTTTTGCCCACTACGCCACCCCAGTTTGGACCCAGCCATATGCAAATCAGTCTTGACCCTGTGCCCCATGGGAACAGTCCAGACCGAACTGCCAGGCCAGGTCCTCCCTGGACCGGAAACAAGCATCCTGGGACCGGTTTCAGGGTATGTCACCCTTCTTCAGCCAGGCTAGCTTGAATCCAGGGGCACAGTGAGCAAGGGACCCACTTCTGGGCATACCCATCCCACTTAGGGCGAAAAGTGTTACAGCAAACAAATGATGGACGGAATGCTGACAATGCAAACATTCTCCCCCAGTCAAAAGATCTGGGTTAAATCCATCGTTCTTTTGCCCACTACGCCATCCCAGTTTGGACCCAGCCATATGCAAATCAGTCTTGGCCCTGTGCCCCATGGGAACAGTCCAGACCGAACTGCCAGGCCAGGTCCTCCCTGGCCCAGAAACAAGCATCCTGGGACCGGTTTCAGGGTATGTCACCCTTCTTCAGCCAGGCTAGCTTGAATCCAGTGGCACAGTGAGCAAGGGACCCACGTCTGGGCATACCCATCCCACTTAGGGCGAAAAGTGTTACAGCAAACAAATGATGGACGGAATGCTGACAATGCAAACATTCTCCCCAGTCAAAAGATCTGGGTTAAATCCATCGTTCTTTTGCCCACTACGCCACCCCAGTTTGGACCCAGCCATATGCAAATCAGTCTTGACCCTGTGCCCCATGGGAACAGTCCAGACCGAACTGCCAGGCCAGGTCCTCCCTGGACCGGAAACAAGCATCCTGGGACCGGTTTCAGGGTATGTCACCCTTCTTTAGCCAGGCTAGCTTGAATCCAGTGGCACAGTGAGCAAGGGACCCACGTTTGGGCATACCCATCCCACTTAGGGCGAAAAGTGTTACAGCAAACAAATGATGGACGGAATGCTGACAATGCAAACATTCTCCCCCAGTCAAAAGATCTGGGTTAAATCCATCGTTCTTTTGCCCACTACGCCACCCCAGTTTGGACCCAGCCATATGCAAATCAGTCTTGACCCTGTGCCCCATGGGAACAGTCCAGACCGAACTGCCAGGCCAGGTCCTCCCTGGACCGGAAACAAGCATCCTGGGACCGGTTTCAGGGTATGTCACCCTTCTTCAGCCAGGCTAGCTTGAATCCAGTGGCACAGTGAGCAAGGGACCCACGTCTGGGCATACCCATCCCACTTAGTGCGAAAAGTGTTACAGCAAATAAATGATGGACGGAATGCTGACAATGCAAACATTCTCCCCCTGTCAAAAGATCTGGGTTAAATCCATTGTTCTTTTGCCCACTACGCCACCCCAGTTTGGACCCAGCCATATGCAAATCAGTCTTGACCCTGTGCCCCATGGGAACAGTCCAGACCGAACTGCCAGGCCAGGTCCTCCCTGGACCGGAAACAAGCATCCTGGGACCGGTTTCAGGGTATGTCACCCTTCTTCAGCCAGGCTAGCTTGAATCCAGTGGCACAGTGAGCAAGGGACCCACATCTGGGCATACCCATCCCACTTAGGGCGAAAAGTGTTACAGCAAACAAATGATGGACGGAATGCTGACAATGCAAACATTCTCCCCCAGTCAAAAGATCTGGGTTAAATCCATCGTTCTTTTGCCCACTACGCCACCCCAGTTTGGACCCAGCCATATGCAAATCAGTCTTGACCCTGTGCCCCATGGGAACAGTCCAGACCGAACTGCCAGGCCAGGTCCTCCCTGGACCGGAAACAAGCATCCTGGGACCGGTTTCAGGGTATGTCACCCTTCTTCAGCCAGGCTAGCTTGAATCCAGTGGCACAGTGAGCAAGGGACCCACGTCTGGGCATACCCATACCACTTAGGGCGAAAAGTGTTACAGCAAACAAATGATGGACGGAATGCTGACAAGGCAAACATTCTCCCCCAGTCAAAAGATCTGGGTTAAATCCATCGTTTTTTTGCCCACTACGCCACCCCAGTTTGGACCCAGCCATATGCAAATCAGTCTTGACCCTGTGCCCCATAGGAACAGTCCAGACCGAACTGCCAGGCCAGGTCCTCCCTGGACCGGAAACAAGCATCCTGGGACCGGTTTCAGGGTATGTCACCCTTCTTCAGCCAGGCTAGCTTGAATCCAGTGGCACAGTGAGCAAGGGACCCACGTCTGGGCACACCCATCCCACTTAGGGCGAAAAGTGTTACAGCAAATAAATGATGGACGGAATGCTGACAATGCAAACATTCTCCCCCAGTCAAAAGATCTGGGTTAAATCCATCGTTCTTTTGCCCACTACGCCACCCCAGTTTGGACCCATCCATATGCAAATCAGTCTTGACCCTGTGCCCCATGGGAACAGTCCAGACCGAACTGCCAGGCCAGGTCCTCCCTGGACCGGAAACAAGCATCCTGGGACCGGTTTCAGGGTATGTCACCCTTCTTCAGCCAGGCTAGCTTGAATCCAGTGGCACAGTGAGCAAGGGACCCACGTCTGTGCATACCCATCCCACTTAGGGCGAAAAGTGTTACAGCAAACAAATGATGGACGGAATGCTGACAATGCAAACATTCTCCCCCAGTCAAAAGATCTGGGTTAAATCCATCGTTCTTTTGCCCACTACGCCACCCCAGTTTGGGCCCAGCCATATGCAAATCAGTCTTGACCCTGTGCCCCATGGGAACAGTCCAGACCGAACTGCCAGGCCAGGTCCTCCCTGGACCGGAAACAAGCATCCTGGGACCGGTTTCAGGGTATGTCACCCTTCGTCAGCCAGGCTAGCTTGAATCCAGTGGCACAGTGAGCAAGGGACCCACATCTGGGCATACCCATCCCACTTAGGGCGAAAAGTGTTACAGCAAACAAATGATAGACGGAATGCTGACAATGCAAACATTCTCCCCCAGTCAAAAGATCTGGGTTAAATCCATCGTTCTTTTGCCCACTACGCCACCCCAGTTTGGACCCAGCCATATGCAAATCAGTCTTGACCCTGTGCCCCATAGGAACAGTCCAGACCGAACTGCCAGGCCAGGTCCTCCCTGGACCGGAAACAAGCATCCTGGGACCGGTTTCAGGGTATGTCACCCTTCTTCAGCCAGGCTAGCTTGAATCCAGTGGCACAGTGAGCAAGGGACCCACGTCTGGGCATACCCATCCCACTTAGGGCGAAAAGTGTTACAGCAAACAAATGATGGACGGAATGCTGACAATGCAAACATTCTCCCCCAGTCAAAAGATCTGGGTTAAATCCATCGTTCTTTTGCCCACTACGCCACCCCAGTTTGGACCCAGCCATATGCAAATCAGTCTTGACCCTGTGCCCCATGGGAACAGTACAGACCGAACTGCCAGGCCAGGTCCTCCCTTGACCGGAAACAAGCATCCTGGAACCGGTTTCAGGGTATGTCACCCTTCTTCAGCCAGGCTAGCTTGAATCCAGTGGCACAGTGAGCAAGGTACCCACGTCTGGGCATACCCATCCCACTTAGGGCGAAAAGTGTTACAGCAAACAAATGATGGACGGAATGCTGACAATGCAAACATTCTCCCCCAGTCAAAAGATCTGGGTTAAATCCATTGTTCTTTAGCCCACTACGCCACCCCAGTTTGGACCCAGCCATATGCAAATCAGTCTTGACCCTGTGCCCCATGGGAACAGTCCAGACCGAACTACCAGGCCAGGTCCTCCCTGGACCGGAAACAAGCATCCTGGGACCGGTTTCAGGGTATGTCACCCTTCTTCAGCCAGGCTAGCTTGAATCCAGTGGCACAGTGAGCAAGGGACCCACGTCTGGGCATACCCATCCCACTTAGGGCGAAAAGTGTTACAGCAAACAAATGATGGACGGAATGCTGACAATGCAAACATTCTCCCCAGTCAAAAGATCTGGGTTAAATCCATCGTTCTTTTGCCCACTACGCCACCCCAGTTTGGACCCAGCCATATGCAAATCAGTCTTGACCCTGTGCTCCATGGGAACAGTCCAGACCGAACTGCCAGGCCAGGTCCTCCCTGGACCGGAAACAAGCATCCTGGGACCGGTTTCAGGGTATGTCACCCTTCTTCAGCCAGGCTAGCTTGAATCCAGTGGCACAGTGAGCAAGGGACCCACGTCTGGGCATACCCATCCCACTTAGGGCGAAAAGTGTTACAGCAAACAAATGATGGACGGAATGCTGACAATGCAAACATTCTCCCCCAGTCAAAAGATCTGGGTTAAATCAATCGTTCTTTTACCCACTACGCCACCCCAGTTTGGACCCAGCCATATGCAAATCAGTCTTGACCCTGTGCCCCATGGGAACAGTCCAGACCGAACTGCCAGGCCAGGTCCTCCCTGGACCGGAAACAAGCATCCTGGGACCGGTTTCAGGGTATGTCACCCTTCTTCAGCCAGGCTAGCTTGAATCCAGTGGCACAGTGAGCAAGGGACCCACGTCTGGGCATACCCATCCCACTTAGGGCGAAAAGTGTTACAGCAAACAAATGATGGACGGAATGCTGACAATGCAAACATTCTCCCCCAGTCAAAAGATCTGGGTTAAATCCATCGTTCTTTTGCCCACTACGCCACCCCAGTTTGGACCCAGCCATATGCAAATCAGTCTTGACCCTGTGCTCCATGGGAACAGTCCAGACCGAACTGCCAGGCCAGGTCCTCCCTGGACCGGAAACAAGCATCCTGGAACCGGTTTCAGGGTATGTCACCCTTCTTCAGCCAGGCTAGCTTGAATCCAGTGGCACAGTGAGCAAGGGACCCACGTCTGGGCATACCCATCCCACTTAGGGCGAAAAGTGTTACAGCAAACAAATGATGGACGGAATGCTGACAATGCAAACATTCTCCCCAGTCAAAAGATCTGGGTTAAATCAATCGTTCTTTTGCCCACTACGCCACCCCAGTTTGGACCCAGCCATATGCAAATCAATCTTGACCCTGTGCCCCATGGGAACAGTCCAGACCGAACTGCCAGGCCAGGTCCTCCCTGGACCGGAAACAAGCATCCTGGGACCGGTTTCAGGGTATGTCACCCTTCTTCAGCCAGGCTAGCTTGAATCCAGTGGCACAGTGAGCAAGGGACCCACGTCTGGGCATACCCATCCCACTTATGGCGAAAAGTGTTACAGCAAACAAATGATGGACGGAATGCTGACAATGCAAACATTCTCCCCAGTCAAAAGATCTGGATTAAATCCATCGTTCTTTGCCCACTACGCCACCCCAGTTTGGACCCAGCCATATGCAAATCAGTCTTGACCCTGTGCCCCATGGGAACAGTCCAGACCGAACTGCCAGGCCAGGTCCTCCCTGGACTGGAAACAAGCATCCTGGGACCGGTTTCAGGGTATGTCACCCTTCTTCAGCCAGGCTAGCTTGAATCCAGTGGCACAGTGAGCAAGCTAACGATCCAATTATCTCTAATTGAGCTAATTACTTATGAGAATTCAGACCAATCTTTGACCGACGGTTGGTTTTGCAGTCCATAGACAATGATCTTATGGACTTAAAACTTGGCAATTGTGTTTGCTTTACCCCGAAACCGGTCCCAGGATGCTTGTTTCCGGTCCAGGGAAGACATGGCTTGGCAGTTCGGGCTGGACTGTTCCCATGAGGCACAGGGTCAGACTGATTTGCATATGGCCATGTCTGAACTGGGATGGCGGAGTGAGCTAAAGAATGATGATGGATTAAACCCAGATCAGTTGACTGGGGGTGAGTGCTTGCAATGTTCAACACTCCGTCCATCATCCCCTTTGGTTTTGCTATGTTCGCCCTAAGTTGGCAGGGTATGCCCAGACGTGGGTCCCTTGCTCACTTTGCCACGGGATTCAAGATAGCCTGGCTGATGACGGGTGTAAGCCAGAAACCAGTCCCAGGATGCTTGTTTCCGGTCCAGGGAAGACATGGCTTGGCAGTTCGGGCTGGACTGTTCCCATGAGGCACAGGGTCAGACTGATTTGCATATGGCCATGTCTGAACTGGGGTGGCGAAGTGAGCTAAAGAATGATGATGGATTAAACCCAGATCAGTTGACAGGGGGTGAGTGCTTGCAATGTTCAACACTCCGTCCATCATCCCCTTTGGTTTTGCTGAGTTATTTCTGTAGGGCACAGGTCCTAAGGAAAATAGTGAAGAGACTAATTATCATATCGAATTCACAAATGACACAGGAAGTAATGTCACAAGTAGTAAGTCCATGCCCTTATAATAATCCTTACTTAAAAGGTCAAGGACCTATTTTACAGAAACAGCAAATGAACATAATCACAAAGAAATATGAAAAGAAAAATTGTTGGTGTTGCCAATTATAAATCACATTAATTTTTTTCTCATATCAATGATCAACAGCTTGGAAACAGTTGTAAGTGACAATATATTTTTAACAGAGGTGGAACTAGTAAATTACATGTTTTATTTAAACTGCTTTTAATGAGCAAACAAACGGTGCTGTGTACATTTTGTTGACATTAAACTTGCTGTTAAAACGCATTTATTTCCTGCTGGTGTTCTTTATCTATCTTAATTAACAAAAAAGTTATAATAACTTTTAATATAGGGGTACGTTTGCTTGTTTTCACAATTAAAGTTGACATTTGACCAATGATAGATTCAGTCTTAGTATTTATATTATTTGTGTTGTGATTTTGCTTTGTGGTATGCTATTGTGTGTGTTTTGTTTTGCTCTGTAGCTACTTTAGAGATGTCAGCAAATGCTGATACATTTTCAGCCAATAGCAGCACACTGAACATTCCAATGACAAATAACCACTGTCTATGGTGGTAAAATACAAGTGTTCCATCTCTTCAGCTATTTAAGTCAGGCCAAGTGTGTAAAAGAGACTGATTTTAAATAAACACATTGAAAGCTCACCTTATGTGAAATGAGCCTTCAACTCCTATAATACATTCTTTCTGAAGCCCAGCAAAACACACTGTAGCCGATATTAGTTTTGAATATTGGGGTACAGTTCTACACTAGAATGCTCAATGCCAAATAAATGTCTTGAAAGATGGTCGAGGTGTGTTAGGAGTAGCTCCAGATGCCGGTAGGCAGAGAGCATTCAGAGTGCACTATGTCTTCCACCCCAGGTGCTAATTCTATGCTTAGAATTAAACAAAATGCATTTAGTATTACGTTTAGTAATATTACAATAGTACTACTAACGGACTACAAAATGCTATTCACATACCTACGTACTGAGGACTACGTTTACATCTTTACTATCTTTTCTGTGTGGAGATCTCCGTTCCAACTACAGAGATTCTCTGCACACATAAGTTTACGTTTTAGTAGTAAAAGTGGGAGGGGTTAAAGGAATGCTCGGGAGTTAAGGGAGGGACATGCACCCACCCACAAAAAGGGAAGCCAATTGCTATTCACAAACTGCCCTTCTATAGTTACCAGGGCCAAACAGAACCTAAAACAGTCATAAATGTACTCCAGCTCAGAGCTGGAGTGAGTCCAGCACCACACATGGCCATCCACTGATACTGCAATACTCTCCAAGAGAAAATAATGGAGGTAGAAACTTAAAATGAAATCCCATAGGAACTAATGTTAAAATAAATTTAAACATTTAAACTATTTAATAATATAAATACATGTTATTTAATCTGACACAAATTCTATAAATAAAACATTATTATTTTACTTTAGATATATTATTAACCTTTGCTAAATTTAAAAAGAAATATAAAATTAACTATTAAAAATAATTAAATTACTTTTTATTCTATAGATCACTTTTGATCATTTCTAATACATAATAAAGATATATAGTTTACTTAATGTAGAACTTTTCATTTAGACTTGGAAAAATAACTTTAGTTTAATTTAATATATGAAAAATAATATTTCAAATTAAGTTTCTAATGCTGTAACCTTTTATATTGCTCTGCATGTAAGATAAATACATACAAACAATTAACATTAATATTTAGGATACAAATTTTCTTTCTAATTTAAAAAAAAAAAGTTTAACATACTGTTAAACTTTTCCCCAATACTTTACCATAGGAATCTAATAATTTTAATATCTTTTAGTGTGTTATTGGTGTTTGCAGAGCTTGTCTACCATTTGAGTGTTAAGAGTGGTAATAGGCAGGGAGCCCCCAAACATCGATTTGAAAAGATCCTCTCTCTATCTTCTGCTCACCCTGCCTAGCATGCAATGCAGTACCAGGTATGAAACTCTGTGTATACCCCTCAGGCAATTCCATGAGAGAAAGAAGAAGTGGGGAAAATGGGTGACTTGACCCTATTGTTCTTCTGCAAGCAGAGTCCACCCTTCAAGTTACATTTAACTTTTATACAAAGGGATGTTTGCAATCATTTATTTGTAATCCTAAAAACATGGCCACTAATAAACACAAGCACACATTGATGGAAGCATTCATGATCAGTATTAAGCTCATACTTGTTGCAATGTTTGCAATCACCTTTTAAACAAAACAAAAACAACAGCACTATAACATCCCTCACTGAAGAGATATCACTCCACAGATTGCCCTCTCACACTCATCATAAACTAGTAATTGCATACTACAAACAGCACCCATCCCTCACTGACCAGCAGTAACACACTACCAAT
Organism: Calotriton arnoldi; assembly: GCA_963921515.1. NCBI lineage: Eukaryota > Metazoa > Chordata > Amphibia > Caudata > Salamandridae > Calotriton > Calotriton arnoldi. The sequence continues at coordinate 1,370,823 of CAWUFW010001883.1, forward strand.
GACGCTCACACCTCTGCCACAATAGCAGTACCACAATACTGGCAGAGCTCTCACCCTCACAGAGTAGCAGCCTCATTATAGACAGCACTCTCATACCCCCAAAAATTAGTAATCTGTTATAACCCTCACAGACTATCAGTCTCACTACCAGTACTCTCACACCCCTTATGAAGGAGCAGTGTCACACTATCAACAGCACTCTCACACACCTCACACCTCACAGACTTGCAGAACGCACACTCACACTCCTCATAGAGTAAAAGTATCACACTACCAACAGCAGTTGCATCCCTCACAGACTGCACGTCTTAAACTACTGACAGATCTCTCACATTCCTCATAGAGCTGTAGTCTCACACAGCAGATGCCACTCTCACAGCACTCATAGAGTAGTAGTCTCACAATGCAGACACCACTCTCAATCCCTTCATAAACCAGCAGTCAAACTACAGAAAGCAGTCCCAATTCTCTCAGACTAGCAGTTTCAATCTATTGACCGGCACTCTCATATTCCTTAAAAGACTAAAAGTCAACACTACTATATGCACTCACAGTGCTCACAGACTGGCAGTCACACTACAGACAGCACTCTCCCTCCAATAAAACTGCTAGACTTTGACACCTCTCACAGTCTAGAAATCTCACAAAACCAAAAACACTCAAACCTGTTACAGAGTAGCAGTCACATGCTACTGACAGCACTTTAACACCCCTCACAAAGGAATACGTCCCGATACACATTTATGCCTACCACCATCTAACATTCTCATACTATCAACGGCACTCTCACACTCCTCCGAGTAACAGTCACACATTATTGATTGCATTCTAACTGGCTAGCAGTCACACTTACAGACACCAGTCTCACACTGCTCACTTAGCATCAGTCTAACACAACTAACACCATTCATACGTCCTCACAGACTAGCAGTCCCACAAACACAGAGCCATCCCTACACCATTCACAGTAGGAGTCTCATACTACTGACAGCACTCACACCCCTCATAGACTAGCAGTCTCACACTACCACAAAGTACTTTCACACACTCAAAGGCTAGCAGTCACAACCTACTTGAAGCAGTCTCACACCCTCACAATCTAGCAGGGAAGCTATTTGGTCTGGCTATTGAAAGTGCTTCTACATTGATTGGTGAGTTTGTGTGTGTGATAGTATGAATGTGCGAGCGGGTGAATGCAAGAATGAGTCATTGGGAAGATGAATAGATGGAGCAGTGCAAGGATAAGTGCTTAATGCTGAGTGACTAATTAAAAGAGTGTAAGAATGAGTTATTTCATGGACTAAAGAATACACAGTTTCAAATATAAGCCGCACTATTGACTTTGCTAGTGCTAGTTTTAAAAGCAGCCCATCATTTTAAGAAAACGGTCTGTTTAATGTTCTCATGTTAGGAATATGAACAGAAGGAGGGCGGTTAGCAATCTCTTGGAGGCCTCCATCCCCCAACACAGTCAGTGGTGCTGCACCAATCCTTGCTAGATCTCTGCTTGTTTGAAACTTTGAACCAGCTCTGCCAAGTATCATGCATGAGGTGCTAGACTAACGTATTTGATCATGCTTTCAACATTTCTGCAACGGTCTGAGATTGTAACACAATCTCAACAGAGCACTGTGTTCATTCTTTTACTCTGGTCCATGTGGGAGCAGTGCCAGAACTGGCATATCCTCCACCTCAAATTTTTATCCCCACTGCGGCAGCTACCTGGGCCACATTTATTTATGTGAGTGCATTAACCAGATAAGCACTCTGTATCATATGAAATTCCATAAAGGGACCTGCGGAGCTGTTCAAAGCTACCAGAATGCTGAAAAACACAAAATTGTGCATCTGACTCTTACAATTCATCATTCAACACATTGCAACGTGCTGTGTCCCATAACACTAGAACTGTACCTCAGTCGTCATCATGCATGGCATGGAACACTTCTCACATGGGCTCAAAACAAAAACATCCTTCCAACCCCACACCCTACATGGAGTAGCATGCTAATCATGTAGGCAATCACTTCAGTACCACACATAGGGGTAGTAGGTGCCATATAAATGCTGCACTACAATATAATACAATACAAAGATTGAAAAACAAAGATGTCTCTGTTACTGTAAGTGGAAGACATTTTCTGTGAGTACAATCATGCTGCATGCCAAAAGCTACTGATATACTGCTACCACCTGGGACCTGGGGAGCGGTCAAAAGCGGGGGAGGGGCTAGTCTCTTATGAAAAGTGAAGTGAGGAGACCACTGAGGATTTCACTTGTGGCAGGAAATGCTAAAGTTGTACAAGGATAGTACTAGAATTGCTGTTCTGGGTATCCTTTAAACTAGGAGCATTCAAACAGTAGCAAAAACATTCAGGGGAACGTTTGAAGAGCAATTATAAATGGTGTGAACGTGACAGCTAATGTGAACAGTTGCAATTTTCATCCTTACTGTAGGAGTATGTATAGAAGGCCTTTCTCATCCTTATCAAGAGTTGCCCAAAGCCCATCTCCAAACTCAGGAAGTGTGTAACAAAGCCGAATTAGCTAGGCAGATTATAAACATATAGATTAATAAAGAGCCGAGTAATTCACCTCGGTCACCACTCCAGCCTGGCTCCACCAACCCTCCTCCAATTCAGATCACAACCCACCAACATTCTCAACAGTGCATGCCGAGCATAATGAGCATTATATGTTGTATTGTATTGTAATTGCATTTATATCGCGCTTACTACCCCTGACGAGGCATTGAAGAGCTTTTTCGGCGAGTAGCACGCTACTCCGGAACCCATAAAGGATTAGAGGTGAACTAGTATAGTGAAATATGAAAATAATTTGAGTGGCGGATATGTTAGTCAGTTATTTTGGATTCAGAAGAATAGTGGAGGGATAGAAGTGGGAAAAGGTTTGCATTTATATAACGCTTGCTACTCCTGGTGGGGTGTTGAAGCGCTTTTTCGGCGAGTAGCATGCTACTCCGGAACCCATAAAGGATTAGTGGTGAATTAGTATAGTGAAATATGAAAGTAATTTGAGTGGTGGATATGTTAGTCAGTTATTTGGAATGAGAAGAATAGCGAAGGGGTAGACGAGGGAAAAAGGTTTGCATTTATATAGTGCTTGCTACCCCTGATGAGGTGTTGAAGCTCTTTTTTGGCGAGTAGCACACTACTCCGGAACCCATAAAGGATTAGTGGTGAATTAGTATAGTGACATATGAAAGTAATTTGAGGGGTGGACATGTTAGTCTGTTATTTGGATCGAAAAAGATAGTGGAGGGATACAAGAGGGAACCCAAACCTCCGAGACGATCATTGTGTCAAGCCCATTTTGGTGACATTTCTCTAGGTAATTTTGGTTCACTGTGTGCCAAAAGAGTTTGCTATCCTTGAGCTCAGTAGCCATAATAAAGCTGTGATAAGCTTCCTCACTCAATGCTTTTTTCCTGGCCATTAATGCCTTCTTATATAACTTCCTACAGGTTTTCAACTGCTTATGATCTCTTGGGCACTACTTTGAGTGTTAACAGTAATTGATCGTGAGTCTTTGTGAAGTTAGTATCAAACCATCTCGCCTATACGTTAGTATGGGTACAGTTTGTGATGCTGAGCAATTCCTTAGCTTTCCCACAAATCCTATCAAAGCTAATAATTATTACCAGCTCCCCCTTCTGGTTCTCTTTGAGACATGACAGAAAATCACAATAGGTCAAATACATTAGTTTTGAAAGAACAGTATCATTAACAACTCTGGCCCAATTCATAATGACCTCCTTTTTTTAATTGTGTGTACCAGGGGTAGGGTATAGGTAGTCAGTTTGACCTTAGCAAGAAAAAAAGCATTTCTGACCAAGAAAGCAATGAGTCTGTGATCACTCATTGGAGAATCTAATAACACATACTCTACAATCCAAGCCCTAAAATGTTGTGTGAGTAAGATATAATCAATCAAGCTAGGACAGCCGTGCCCCACCAATGTGGGGGTGACAACTGGACTGTTGGTTAGAGAATTGAAAGCAAAAGCAAATATCAGGTCGTATCTCATCAGAGACACGTTGAGTTCATCTCCATACGAGACGTGTGCAATGTGCGTGATCGGGTCCCCATCAGTGTTCAGCAAGCCACAAGATGCTGCAAATAAGGAATGGCAATGTTCTACATTGAAAGCCCCCATCCATATGATCACATAAATGTCTTTAAACCTACCCAGAATTAGCTCAATCTACTCATACAGTGCTTTAGCTATCACAAAATTACTAGCATCGAAAACATTATTATAAACGATAACCAATAACATACCATCTGTTTGTCTCTTTATAAGCAGGATTTGAATAAGGAGAGTCCAAATTTAATCCCCACAACCTGGGCTGGAAATGTCAGGGAGAGTAGTATAATTAGGCCTCCCTTGGTCCTGCCCATGGATCCCAGAATGGCAGGGGTGAAGTGAGTAACTAATCCATCAATAAAAAACGTTTTTAACAGCCAGGTTTCTTGTATAGAAAGTACTGCAAAAGGTTTGATAAAATGTAGCTAGTTCAGATTGGTCAGTTTTGCGGGCATACCTGCCACGTTCTATGACGCAAACCTGAAGGGTTCGTCTCCATTTTTTCCAGAGCACTCCATGAGAGATATTGAGTGGGGATGGATAGATTAGGCATAGTCCCCAAATGGCCATCTCTATTGTCTTTGTCGTTTCCGGAGCACTTCCTAGGAAGGGTTGACTCTATGGAGATAGATGGATAAGGCATGTCCCCCAAATGGTCTGCTATATTATGGTCTGAAGCATTATCTGTGAAGTGGCCAGAGTTAGTATCTTGAATTGAGAGTCATCCAATCGATTTAGCTATGACAGAGGCAAGAACATATTCATACATAACAGGGTTAGAAAGATTTTAAAATACCCAAAGCTGATCTAACATTCTAAATAGGAAGATACAACACAACTCCCGTCCTTTAATTACAAATACTAAAAACAATGCTAAATAATTTACATCCAAGAAAATGAAAGTAATCATATAACCTACCAGGAGAAAAGAAGAGCATGTTACATTACATGGTAAACTATTAACATCATCAAAATGGCTCGGTACTAGTACATAAAAGCAGTAGAAATGGCAACAGTATATACATTTTATAAAAAAGAATACACATTTCAACTGTAAAAGCTATACAAAGATTCTAGTATGAAAGCCAATGCATCACAGCATACATACAACTAGCAGTGCTTGATGATGAGCCAAAGTTTAAATACATCACTGTTGGCCGGTGATTTATATAAAATGCAATCCCATATTCGAATCTTTTTTCGCACAAACAGAGACCATAAAAGAGACAACCTAAAGAGCTACAAATAATATTAGCTGTAAAAAGTTTTGACTATAAAAGATATAAATGTATTCTTGTTTGAGAGCCAAGGCATCACAGCATACATGAAGTACAAACTTTAATTATGCTCAAAATCAAAAAAGGTTATTGTGGCCCTGTAATTAAAAGAAAGAAAAAGAAGCGATTCATGTGTTGTACAAACAGGGACATAAAAGTGAGACAACCTAAAGAAATCTAAAAAAGAGACATAGAAGATAAGCATAAGAATAGAAATTGCAGCCAAATCACTGAAATTTCAATATAATATGGGGTGAGAAGCCTAGTTCTTAATAGCCAGAATCAGCCACAAAAATTGGCAATGGAGCAGGCGTACAAGAGTTGGGGATCCGACCTTAAGATTCTTAGCACTGTAGTGCTGCACCGTGTCCCCAGTAGCTTGCAAAGGCGTTTGATCCATCTCTGGCGTAGGCCAACAAAGCCCTGGCAGGCAAACAGTACATGTGGTATTTTTTCTATTGAGGTTTGGCATGCAGGGCATAACGGGTCACCATTTGAGGCCCATTTATTGGTGAAGGATTTTTGTAGGAGTGTACCTACCCTGAATTGAAAATAGAATTTCCTATCAAGTGGCAGGGTAGTAATATCCCAATAGGGTTCAAGGAGACTGAAATCTCCATGATCTTTTGAAATCAAAGAACCTCCCAGTCAATGAGGAGCCTTCTGCCTCCCGGAGCTCATTATGGGTGATTCAGTATCAGTAGCTTTTTTTCAGCTACTCTGCTGAGGGAGTTGGTAGGCGAGACGTATTTTCCCATAGTTCCTTCATTCCAATGGCCAATAAAATGTTCATAATTTGCTGGAGCCATTCTATTTTATTATAGTAGTCAGCATCCATCACATCCTTTAGGACAGCTGGGTAGTGGGCCAGTTCAGGTGTTGCCCATAGCCTTCGCCAGAATAGTAATGGGCTCAGCCTTATTTTACTAGATACCGTCTTTCTACCCATGTCGTACATCAGGGGTTTAACCGGAGTTCTGGGGGGGAAGGCGTGCCAGACTTCTCAAAAATGTGTTCTCAGAGTTAGTTAGGGAGGAGATGTTTGAGAACCCCCACTACTTTGAGGCATATAATTCTGAGCCCAATACTTTCGCATCGTATGGATCACTGACATAATATCGACGGACCGAATATCGACCTACAACAATATCGAGTCCAGAATATCGATGGACAGAATATCGACATCCTATTTCTACAAAGGTAGTACAAAAATATCGAAACCAAAATATCGTTGTTTAAAATATCGTTGTATAAAATATCGTTTTTTTAAATGTCTTAAAAATAATGTAAAATGAATTAAAAAATAAATATAATTAATAAAAACATAGTTACAATTATTTAAAATAGTTAAAAATGATAAACAATAAATGTAATATATACAAAAATAAAACATACTTTAAAAAAATTATATATACATTAACTTAAAAATATTAATAAATAATTATTTTATTTTATTATAAAATGTTAGAAACACAATAAAAAGTATAAATACATATATATATATATATACATAAAGCTGTAATATAAATATAAAAATAAATTATATATAATAAATTAAAATATTAAAATTAATATTTATTTCGAAAAAAATATTTTACACTACATTAACTATAACAATAGGAAAATGTTGGATAGCGTAGGGAATAAAATTACTATTCCCACTCCAAAAACTGCAACAGTAGGGAAAGTTTTGGATAGCGGAGGGAATAATTTACTATTCCCACTCCAGCAAGTGCAACAGTAGGGAAAGTGTTGGATAGCGGAAGGGAATAATTTACTATTCACACTCCAGCTATTGCAACAGTAGGGAAAGTGTTGGATACCGTCGGGTAAAAATTACTATTCCCACTCCAGCGAGTGCAACAGTAGGGAAAGTGTTGGATACCGGGTGGATAAAAATTACTATTCCCACTCCACTTAGTGCAACAGTAGGGAAAGTGTTGGATAGCGGGAAGGTAAAAATTACTATTCCCACTCCAAAGAGTGTAACAGTAGGGAAAGTGTTGAATACCGGAGTACTAAAAATTACTATTCCTACTCCAGTGAGTGCAACAGTAGGGAAAGTGTTGGATAGCGGGTGGGTAAAAATTACTATTCCCACTCCAATGAGTGCAACACTAGGGAAAGTGTTGGATAGCGGGTATGTAAAAATTACTATTCCCACTCCAGCAAGTGCAACAATAGGGAAAGTGTTGGATAGCGGGGGGGTAAAAATTACTATTCCCACTCCAGTGAGTGCAACAGTAGGGACAGTGTTGGATAGCGGGTGGGAATAATTTTCTATTCCCACTCCACCAATCAATCAATCAATCAATCAGGGGTTTGTTAAAGCGTGACTACTCACCCGTAAGGGTCTCAAGGCGCTAGGGGTGGGGGGGTGCAGGTTCCATTCCATCAAGGAGGGGGCTGTCGAAGAGCCAGGTTTTGAGGTTTCTTGCGAAGATGGGGAGCGATGTTGTCTGTCTGAGGTGGAGCGGAAGGGCGTTCCATGCTTTGGCCGCGAGGAAGGAGAAGGAGCGGCCTCCCGATCTGGTCTTTCTGGTGCGGGGGACCACAGCGTAGGAGAGCTGGGCTGATCATAGGGTCCTTTGGGGTGCGTGGAATTTGAGTCAGCTGTTCAGGTATGCTGGTCCGGTGCCGTGGAGGGCCTTGTGTGCGTGGGTGAGCATCTTGAAGGTGATTCTCGCCTCGACGGGGAGCCAGTGGAGTGTGCGCAGGTGCTGGGAGATGTGGCAGTGTTTTGACAGGTTGAGGACCAGTCTTGCGGCGGCGTTCTGGATGTTCTGTAGCTTGTGGGTGAGGTTTTTGTTTATTCCGGCGTAGAGTGCGTTGCTGTAGTCGAGTCTGCTGGTGACCAGGGCGTGAGTGACGGTCTTTCGGTGTTCGAGGGGGATCCATTTGAAGGTCTTACGAAGGAGGCGGAGGGTGTGGAAGCAGGAAGACGAGACAGAGTTGATCTGGCGGTCCATTTTGAGCTCGGAGTCCAGGATGATTCCCAGGTTGCGTGCGTGGTCTGTGGGGGTTGGCGGGTTTCCGAGGGCAGGGGGCCACCAGGTGTCGCTCCAGGCGTCGGGGTTTGGGCACATGATGAGTACTTCTGTTTTGTTGGTGTTTAGTTGTAGGCAGCTGTTTTTCATCCATTTGGCGATGGCTTCCATGCATTCTCGAAAGTTGCGTCTGGCTTGGGCTCGTTGGATAGGGAGAGGATGAGCTGGGTGTCGTCTGCGTATGACACGATGTTGAGTCCATAGGTTCTGACGGTGGGGGCAAGTGGAGCCATGTAGATGTTGAAGAGCGTCGGGCTGAGAGAGGAGCCCTGGGGGACTCCGCAGGTGGTAGGTGTGGGGTCCGAGAGAAAAGGGGGGAGTCTGACCCGCTGCGTCCTGCCGGAGAGGAAGGAGCGGATCCAGTCGAAGGCCTTGTCCTGGATTCCTGCGTCGTAGAGTCTGCGTAATAGGGTGCGGTGGGAGACAGTGTAACAGTAGGGAAAATGTTGGATAGCGTAGGGGAATAATTTACTATTCCCACAGCAAATGCAACAGTAAGGAAAGTGTTGGATAGCGGGTTGGTAAAAATTACTATTACCACTCCAGTGAGTGCAACAGTAGGGAAAGTGTTGGATAGTGGGTGTGTAAAAATTACTATTCCCCCTCCAGCGAGTGCAACAGTAGGGAAAGTGTTGGATAGCGGGGGGTAAAAATTACTATTCCCACTCCAGCGAGTGCAACAGTAGTGAAAGTGTTGGATAGCGAGTGGGAATAATTTACTATTCCCACTCCACCAGGTGTAACAGTAGGGTAAATGTTGGATAGCGTAGGGGAATAATTTACTATTCCCACTCCAGCAAATGCAACAGTAGGGATAGTGTTGGATAGCGGAGGGGAATAATTTAGTATTCCCACTCCTGCAAAATAATTAACATTAATTAACAAATAATTAATTTCTCAAAAATAATTAACCTCCCACCATATTCCCCTATAAACACCAACATTATAAAATATTACACAATTTACATAATTAAATATCAATTAATTAATTAATTAATAACAATTAACAAGCAAATTAAAAACCATCAAAAATGAATTAGATCACACAATTAACGCTTTAAAATAACTTTAAATAAATATTATATATAAAAATATTTTAAAATGTATTACAATTAAATTACTTCCCACCCTACTCCCCTATCAACCCACAACCCACCCCTAAAAAATTACACAGTTAACATATTTGCCAATTAATTATTAATAATTAATGTCTAATTAATAATTTTTTTAACACAATTAACAATATAAAATATTAATTACATAAATATTAATTAATACAATTATTAATTAATTACTTATAATTAAATTACTTCCAACCCTACTGCCCTATAAAACCACAACCCACACCTAAAAAAATTACAAATTTAACATATTTACCAATTCATTTTTATTAATTAATAATCAATTAAAATTTAATTAATAACCAATTAATTAACACAATTAACATTATAAATTATTAAATACATTAATATTAATTAATAAATTAATTAATTAATTAATTTCAATTAAATTACTTCCCACCCTATTCCCCTATAAACCCACAATCCGCTACGGAACTAAAATGCAATATTTATTTATTTTAAAAATTAATAACTTAAAAAAAATTATTAATTAATACATTATAATTAAATTACTTCCCACCCTATTCCCCTATAAACCCACAACCCGCTACGGAACTAAAATACGCAAAAAGAATGTAACATAAAATTAATTACTTATAGAAAATTCAAACATACATTAACAAAAATAACCTATACTTTTAACACATATACTAACATAAAAACACTAAAACAAATCGATATTATTAACAACGATATTTTGACTTACGATATTACTAACTTCGATATTAAGTAAAACGATATTTCTTACCTGCATGTCGATATTCTTGTAGTCGATATTCTTGCAGGTCGATATTCTGTCATATCGAAATTTAAACATCGATATTATAGCATATCGATATTTACAACTCGATATTATGTCTGCGTACCGCATCGTATATCTGGAGTGCGGACACTATTGGTTTGCTAAATGAACTATTGTGCTCTTTAAGAATTGCTCCAGAGGTTCGCCTGTTCCAATGGAATAATGCATCTATACGGGGTTTCCACTACATAGTTGAGAGCAAGTTGACACCTAGATAATTAAAAAATTCTGCCCTCTCAAGTGGAATATCGCTAAGGACGATGGTACCCTTAAAGGATCTGTGTTGTTTGAACAACATAAATTTAGATGTTGAAGCATTGATCTCCAGACCCCACGATCTGCAGAAGCCCTCAAAGCGTGACAATGCTCCCTGCAGGCCACTAGGTGTCTTGGAGATCACCCCAGCGGACTTGGGCAAAGTTGTCCTCATGCAATTGTATTACCAATGTTAGCAAGTCTGTTGGCATGTCCATTTCAATGGTGCTTATTTTCTTGCAAGATCCAGCTTGTAGTGGGGTTAAAATATCTTTTTTCGAAATCTACTCCTAGATTTCAGCCAGGACTTTTTTTATTATTTTTTTTTAATTCTTTTTATTAAACAATTGCTTCAGCCAGGACTAGGAGCGAGAAAGCCTTTTGGGCACAATCGATTAGGCTTATGGGCCTGTAGTTGACCAGCAACCCCTGTCTCCTTTTTTGTGGATAGGGATAAGTTCTGCTTCCTTCCAAGAGGCAGGAATAGGGGCCCGAATGCTATGGCATCAGCCAAAATAACAAAGTACCTAGACCAGTTCTCTCTATCTTGCAAGAAGACGTCTGCTGGTATACCATCAGGCCCGGGTGCTCTTCCTCTAGATCACTTTACAGAAATGGGATATATGGAGGACGACATCCACTGGCAAGTGATCACTGTCGTCAAACCACCACCAAGAGGTGCCAACCTAAGCTCCATACTCAACAAAGAGGAACTTAAATGGATACTTCGTACCAAAAGGCAATACACTGGTTTGAACAAACTGGAGTACTGGACCTCCCTGGTGTGAATTCTCACAGGCACATTGTCATTTTACCGTATACTGCAAATAGCCCCTGTAACCTGTATTAATACCTGCATCTGGCTGTGTATATGAAGCTACAAATACATATGTGCACTCTTCTATTATGGTTATACTGTTTATTTTTCATTTAAATTGGTTTGCTCCCCCTCAATGCATATGGATATACGTCCTTTTCCACCTAACTTTTGTATATACACTGTGTAATGTTTTACGGATTGCTATTTCTATTTTTATTATTGATGCAAGCTACACTATACATACTATCATTTCTAATGTTTTTTAGTCCTGATGCCTTTTATTTGAGCAATTGCTAATTTATGGTTTTACTAGATATATTCCACCCTAAATACTATTGTAATTACTCTGAATGTATTTGTCCCTCTGACTTCTATCCCAGTATGGCCGCTCTAATGTGCCAAGTGGTTCAAGCCCTCCCTATTCTCCTGTTTTACTCTGGCGAGAGCTCACGCACTTTCACTTTCTCCTTTCTCCTTTTCGGCCCATTTTTCACCATGCTACGGTGATACGGTGTTCCCAACGGACTGGTCAACCGCTCACATCGGGTAAGTGCAAACTGTATGCGATCACTTATAGTCATAGTACAGCTTTGAAATTTTGATTCTAAATTCACTATCCCTTCTATTGTAGGTTGACTCCCATATTCATGGCGTAATCCTTCCCGTCGGATCAGGTAATTGGTTTGCATGTTTGTTCCTGTGCTGTCCTTTTGGTTATCTGGGGGTTGTTTTCACTTATGGTACTGGCTTGTAAGTCTCATTTCAATTGTCAGTTTCAGGCTTGTCCCGTCACTTACATTGTTAATGTTCTACACCAATCGCCCTTCAACCCTTCCTCATATTTTGGATGAGATGAGATTGAGACCTAGGTTTGTCTGAAAATAATTTATAAAATGTTCTCCTTGTGCCATTTGTTCACATTACTCCTTGCATTCTTATCTGAATATTGGACTTATTTCCCTCCAGATCCTATATTGTTTGGGGATTCCTACTCCATCACTGTGAGGCATAGCCTTGCTTGAATAGGTTAGTTTTATTGTCTATATAGACCTTGCCTTATTTTCCCATAGAGCTGCCTTGCTAATATGCGTCAAAATAAATATTGACAACACGTATGATAAAAACAAGATTGGCTGAACACCGAAGTAAAATCCGATGCAAGGGAACCACAACAAAGATGGCAGTTCACTTTATCACCCAAAACCACACAGTTGATGATATCAAATGGACCATACTTGAAGCCAATGATGACTGGGACAATGGAACGTTATTCAATAGGGAACATTGCTGGGTGTTTCGCCTAAAGACACACATAGGAGGCTTAAACTATGAGATCCCCTGGATAGAATGCTCGAGGCCATAAAACACAGGGAATAATACATAGAAGGGAATAACCACCTCTTTCCCACCCCATGGACTAGCAGAGCTGAAAAACAACCCATCGGCCATCAGAGCTGAAAAATTCAACACTAATGAAGACCTCCTCAATTGTATACCGACCACATGACTGAGGACAAAACTGATAGTAGCCTATTCACCCTAAACACTCCCAGCTTGTGAATATACTAATTAAAACCAGCCCCTAAGTACCACTCCTAGAGGGTACTAGACAAAACCTTAACAGAGATTCCGACACCAGTTACAGAGAATAGATCGTGAGATGGGCAACAAAATCAAGCATTACAACTCACATTACTTAACAATGAGTGTATACTGACTAACACACTCGAAGATGGCCGCCAGGTTTTCTCTTAGCTCCACCATGAGCAAAATAAATATCATGTGCACTAACATACATTTGAACCTCCCACCGTAAAAGATGACATAGTTATTATATCATAAGCAGTTTCCACTTTCCAGAACAACTGCCCTAATTCATTCCACCATATTACATGAATATATTAAGAAATACACTCTAAGATGGCCGCCAGTTTCACGATCAACATTCGGCAGCCCCGTCATGCACATACACGCGTATGAGCGCTTTGACTGACTGGCTCGTCATCACCATGGGACTGAGTGCCTGAGCTGCCTTCCGAGTGGTTATTTAACCTGGCAGCTCACTGCACTCTCTCACCTTCTGGCGGGAGACGGGCGATAGGTACACGGCACTGACACCGCGACCATTCACGTGAGTAAAAGGAGAGTCCCGGTCCTCTCACTGATGCAGCATCACATCGAGCATGGGAGCGAGATGACCAGGAGGACTTTACTTATATTCTTTTTCTCTTCATACGCATGAAACAAATTCATCATCAGTAACTTGAACCGCAGATTAAGTCGCGGGCCCCTGCCTTGACCTAAGGTGCCCGTTTCTTGAAATCAAAGGGTAAGAGACAGAGACCCTTCCCTCCCCTTACCCTTTTATGAGAGCACTTGTATATATATGTGTGTGTTTTCATATTTACATGTCTGAGCCTGTCTAATGTCATCACGAGAACGGTGTTATCCGCTCACCTTGAATTGCCCTATTAATATGACACATTGCACCATAGGAGCGCCACTATTTTTAACACTCCATGCATGTTATGATTTGCGATGGACCCGGGGATTCAACCCGGGTACACACAATATTTCATTTTCACTAAGCTAATGAAATGTTTCTCCTTTTTTATTACTACTGTTTTCTTGCAGGTTTCAAATCAATACAGATGCAGGTCATCTGACCAGTAGGTATTTATGCTACCAGTGGACTCTGTTGTGGGAATTAGAGTAATTACCCCACTTGGCACGGTACCAACAAATTTAGCCCAGAATAGGGGGAGGGACAGCGTCTCTCCCACTTTTTAGTCCTGAAGAAACGCCACGGATCCCTCCTAGACCACCAGGATGTGAAACATGTTGCCCCAGATCTCGTACAAAGAAGACCCATATCTTGTACATATGAGTAGATTGCCCTTCTCCATTACAAGAAGTTTCCAATCTACATACTTCACTTTTTAACCCTACCACAGGGACCGCAGAATAAAACTAATACATTGAGGTACCCTTGAGGTAGTTTTAACTCACCACCTATCACTCCCCACACACCCGCACTCACCATCACGGCTTACTATCTAAAGATCTCCGCAAAAGAGCCCTCTCGCGGTGCCCTCCGACCCCACGAGGAGCAAAGCCCGCTGTGGAAGCATGACACCTTTAAGGGTGTGTGTGGGCATCAAGTCCTATTAAGGATATGCCCATCAGACTGTCCCAATAGTCACAGAAACCTGTCAAGACACAATATAGGAACAGTGAGCCTCTAGGATTGTTTAACTGACTCTTGAGAGCAAGGGCATTGGACCTCTTATCAGGCTCCCCGTCCCCCCTTCTTCTTTTGATATTGATAAAATAATATCTTGGCATTTTAATAGGAAGCATCCAGATAGTATATAAAATATGAGGAACAATCATCATCTCTATAGTATCTAGTCTGCCCACCAAGAAAGGAGAGCAAACAGAAAATAATGTCTGCATTTTCGAGATCAGTAATACAAAATTATGATTAATCATTTCTCTAATATTTGAAAAACACCAAGCATCAAGATATTTAATTGTTGAAAGGCACCATGGAAAATTAGAATTGGTAAATATATACTGAAAGCACATAGAATTCAAAGGAAGTATATTGTTCTTAGTAAAATGTAGTTTATTGCCTGAGACACTGGAATACAATTGAATTTCTTGCAAGAAGGTCTGGCAAAAAATAATAGGGTTGGACATGCATATCAAAATGTCGTCTGCATATACAGATAATTTAATTTCTTCTGAGCCATATTTAAAACTCAATCTATTTGAATTACATTGAACTGTACAGTTCTAAATATAATACAATAAGTAAGGGGGGTAAAAGATGTCCTTGTCTCTTACCTCTGTGTAAATCAAAATAGAAAGAGAAAAACACCCATTAACAAATACACTAGCTCCAGAGTTAGAGTATAATAATTTCACAAATAAAATAAAGTTGGGGCCACAACCATGCCATGAGAGTGTCTTAAACAGATATTGCCAATTTATACGGTCAAAAGCTCTCGCCGCATCCAGGAAAAGTGCAGCTAGTGGAAATTTCAATCTATCAGCTTGACAAATAATGTTAGAAAACATTCTTGCATTGTCAGCAGAAAGTCGAGCTTTAATAAACGCAGACTGGCCAGATTTGAGGATCAGGGGAACAACAGAATCTAAATGAGTAGCTAAAATCTAGGCAAACATTTTACAGACATTATTAATAAGTGAAATAAGCCGATAATGCTTGTAAAATCTAGGGAATTATGGCCAATAAAGCTTCCAAAAAGGTGCCAGTAGCATTGAAATTAAAAATAAATGAGTTAAAACGTTCTAACATCTTAGGTGCAAGAAAAAGGATAATGAAGAAGTTGGTTCAATCGAAAAACCATTGGGTGTGGTGCTTTTTTTTCTTGAGGGATTTAATGGCAGTCAATATTTCTTGCAACATAATATCAGCTTCTGGATCTTTAAATTTATCAGATAAAGAGAATACTTTAGGAATACCATAAAAAACGTTGTAAAATCAGCATCAGAAGAGTGGGTATCTTCAGTACATAATGATTTATAAAAAGCTTGAAAGGAACTAGAATTATTAGCATTATCAATTGCAATAGTATTATCAAATTAATTACCAATAGAACCAACAGCTTTACGCTCTGTTCTAATTTTTAAATAATTAGCAAGCATCTTTCCTGCTTTATTCTGACCACCATGACATCTTGATTTAACTTGTAGTAGAACATTACAAGCATCTATAGTGGCAATTTTATTCAATTTTGATTTAGGTTTAATTAAGTCATGGAGCGTGAAGGAGGATTCAGAGGTAAGATAACTGTGTTGAAGGGTTTTGATTCTTTGCAAAAGGAGAGCATACTGACTATTTGTTATTTTTCTTTCTGGTAGAGAAGTCAATCATAAAAGCTCTAAAAGAGACTTTAAAAGCATCCCAGTTTTTGACAATTGGTGTATCCAAGGAATGATTGTAGTGCTTCAGAGATTACATTTTTTGTGTGACAGGAGAGGACTATTAAATCTACATCTTCCAGGTTTTGCGTCAACTGTGGTAATATCTAAGGAGGTTAAAATCAGAGCACAATCCAATAAAGATAGTGAGCCAGCTTCAGATGAATGCAAACTAGGTAATAATGATTTAGTTACCGAAATATAATCAATCTTGGAGAGTTTATTCTGTATATGAGAGAAGGAAGAAAATTCTGATTCTCCAAACATCAAATAATGGTCTCGAGTATATTGCAGATTTGAATGTCTTATGTGACTTGTAGGCTTTACATTTATACTTCGATTTTCAATCAGTAAAGAGATCTCATAATTGATTAAAATCACCTGCCATAATGTCATTTTAATTTGGAAGATTGTTGAGTTTGATTTTAATAGTATGCCAAAAATCCAGACCTGATTGGACAGGACCATAAATATTAAAGAAAGTCACATGCTTACTATAAAGAGTGACTGATATTAACCAACACCCTAAATCTTGTGGCTTTGATGTAATCTCATATGCCAACGACAACCAGCTGATCATTTCGCTGGGGCAGGACAGTGACGATGCAAAACATCGTTTTCAAGATTGTCTGAGGCAAATTGCAGCTTGGATGACAACTAATTGTCTCCAGCTGGACGGCCTAAAAACTTAAATCTTGCTGTTTGGCCATCAGAGCTGGGGCAGCTCCTTTTCCAACTTACACTATAAAAAATCTGGGCGTTAAACTAGACCAGGAACTTTCCATGAAGAATCACATTGTTGCAATTTGCGGGCCTTATTTTGCGACTATGAAACTCCTGAGGAGGGTTTTTCCATCTTCTGCCAGGAAAACAATGGTCCAGGCCTTGGTTATAAGTAAGGCTCCCTGTTTTCCATTTTTACTGACTTTTTACAGATAAATACAGACAGAAAACATTTATTTTCTTGTCTGCATTTGCCTTTAAATGTGGATAAAAACGGAAATTGGGTTGCTTTTTGAGTAATTCTAAACACTGTCTGCCATGACTGCCAGGCCAATAGCTGTGTGGATTTATAGGTAAGGGGGTTAAAAAATAAATAATTTTAGTAAAGAGGCTTTCATAGTAGTAGATATGCACAAGGTTGATACTGAAATTTGCATATTTTCATATAAGTGCATTGATTTATCTTCTGCTGGTGTTCACAGCATTGAAACATGGCAGGCATTCAAGCATGAGTGCATATTTCTAGGTTAAATAAATGTGGAAATATACTAATTTCAGCTTCATTTTTCCACAAAGCCCAAAATAAATATGGATACATACAGATAAAATTAGCAAAAAATAAATATGGATAAATACAGACGGAAATGTCAAAAAAATAAATACCATAAAACCGGGAGATCTAGTTATAAGTCACCTTCATCTCAGTAATGGACTGTTAATGGCAGTTAATGACACCTTAATGTCTAAGCTCCAGGTGGTGCAAAATACTGCTGCCCGCCTGGTCAGTAATCTCCCGGCATAATCCCCTTTTGTTACTATTCTCATAGATCTTCATTGGCTTCCTATCAGAAAGCATATCTTTTCTAAGACATGTTGTCTTACCTACAAGTCCTTGATGAGCAGAACACCTTCATACCTAAAGGATAAATTGCATCGCTATCTGACTCTCTTTTCCTCTAACTCTTGGTCACTGTAAGTAAGCCTATGATTTCCCTGCAATGCCTTTGCTCGAGATAAGTCTACCCCATACCTCTGAGCCAAATCCGACAACTTCTCACGTGATTGTCTTGCCCTCCGGGTGACATCCTTAGCCATAAATATCAATCAAGAACAAACCCACTGCCTGCAAATAATTTAATGAATACGCTATACGTCAAGGATAAAGAAAGAGGGAACTACATAATCACGTCCCCAAAGGGCAAAAAAACACAGTGTGCAACAACAGAGAAGGTGAGATGCTAAACAGCTAATGCAGTGAAACCATTGTTTTTAGGGCATATATTTCATATTTAATTAACCCTTTCTCAGTATATCAAAAATATCAAATATACATTTAAGAAACATTTAATAAATACTCCAATACATACAATGCCATATCAACAAATAATTATACATATAGGTTGTGCCCAGGTGCAACAAACAAACAGTTACCCCACACATACTGTCAACAGAATCATACTCACTCACTCATACAACACATTGCTCAATGGCAATCCACTGCATCAAACACAATAATCTCCACAGATGATCATTGAGTGTATTTTACATAAATTTGATCACAGAATGCTTCATAATTAATCCTCCATATCGAATAACCACAATTTTAACATGTGTATCCAATGCATCATAGTTACATATTCTTTCGAAGCTTCATGTGAACCTCAGGAAAAACAAATGGATGATAATATTAAGGGAGACGTTTTGAACAGTGGACACCAGCGCCGACGCGCGTCTCAGTGAACGACCCGAGATGTGGGTCACACCTTCTTCAGGGCGCAAAAAACATGATTGCAGAGGAGGCTACAGGCGCCTGGGGAGCCTGAACTAATGCCAATTCCAAAGGAACTGAATAGGAGACCTGCGCACATAAGTTGGTCTTCTGAAAACTGGGGCTCCCTCATATAAACAATAGTAGCGAGATTTAGAATGAAATGCCAGCTGGCGGGCCTGGGAAGTACAGATAGGAAGCACAGGTCTATTATCCACAGGCCGAGTGTTCTGGAAGTCCTATCACCGTGAATACGGGGCGACCGAAATGGCAAACGTATGTCGTCCCCAAATGTCTGCTTGTAGGTCGATAACCAGTTACTGGACAAACTCCGGAGATTTCCCCAGTAGGGTCCTTAGCCATAAACAACAATTCATCTGGTTAATAGATCTTTATTCTGTCTAGAGGTACACTCCGACCAATGATCTCCTCTAATTCCGCCTTCATTCTCACCACATCCACTAGCTTCACCTTCATTGCAGCTTTGATGGTATCCTGACTCGTCTCACTGTTCTGACTCTCTTTGCTCTTATTATGGTCCCTCAACCATGACTATAAGTCCGCGACGTCTAAATCGTGCTGGTTCTCAGATGTTCTCTGACTTGTACTTGCTTCCTGAAGCATACAGCTAGGTCCCCTCACAGAAGTTTCCCATATTCGCAGATCAGAGCTGGTGCTTACCATAGGTACAGATCTTATAGTGCTTGAACCATTCCGTACTCCAGAAGGATCGGCAGTAGCCGCTAGGGGAGTACGGATTACATAATTACTAAAGGACGGAAACCCCCATTCACACTTCCTGTTCTTCCCAAAGGAGTCCCTTCCGCTTGCTAGGACTGTCTCTGGCTAAGGCTTCCTGTTGGGCCAGAGTCATAAACAGGAACAACAGGTCCAATGGATGGTGACTGGTACTGCTAGCGGTTTCGGCAACAGTGAAGTAGCGCTGTCACCATTCAGTTCCATATCTCCCAAGACGGACACTCCTATCCCCCTTGTTCCTGCTGATGTCATTCCCACGACCCCTGGATCAGGAGCCACTGGGGCTTATACATCTCCCACATTGTCGGTGCCATCCGGACCTCGTCCCACTTCTCCCGATTGTAAACTGTAAGGTGGCGAACGCTCAGCTAACAACCCATCCAACAAGCTGTCCTCATTATCACTGCTGTCACTCCCATTTGCCCTTCTCCCCGTTTCTCTGTCTTGCGATTCTCCATCCCCCACCAATACTGAGTGTACCCTCTCTTCCGCAATGGTATCCACTCTCCACCTCTTAAACCTAGCATCCCACCGTGCATCCTGATACGCCTTCATGGTTTTCTTCATTCTCCCTTGATATTTCTCTGTCTGCTTAGCATGAGCTGCACGCATCCACGCATTTAGCGCTTTAAACTGTGAGTGTCTGGTCAAGGGTCTCATTGCAAATATTGTCCCCCTAAGTTTGTTCAATACCTCTAGCCTAAACGTGCCAAAGCATGCAAATGGCAATTCTCCCTCCTTTTCAGTGAATTTGTGCCAATTTTGGAGCCAAATTATAGTATGGAGCCCAACCTTTGTTGCCATATAGTCAGCCGGAGTGTCCTCGGTTGGCGCCTCTTCGCCCCCTCGAGTAACAACCCCTTCATCACCTTTGAAGAGATCCCATAACACCCTAAGACGTCACATGATTTCTAGCACTTTTGAAACTTTCCCCAACAAAATGCATTTTTTTTTCAATTAATACAGCAAAATGATCTCTTCAGCCACAGAGAATTTCCAATGACCACCAACCGACCTATCACAGCGCGGCACAATCTGACGTCACTCTCACTCCTCGCAGCAACTCACCCACCTTCACAACTCCTCCGTATGCATTCACTCACACAATCATCTTAAGTCCGTAATTGTCTACCGTTCTACAAGATCGATAGAAGTCAACCACTCAAGAACATGTGCACACAGTAACCCTCGACCAGAGTAGTTAACCTCTGTACACAAGGTCCACTAGACAATTCCCATACATTCCATTCACACAAAGTTCCCTGTCTTTAAGTGGAACTGCAGATGACGTCTCACGACAACTCCTCAATTCTCTGGTCAGACAATCACAATTACTGTGTCTTCTACACCTTTCAATATCCCGGGATCTTACGCCACTTTGGGGCCCGCAACTCAAATCCCAATCCTAGGGCCACGTTTGACCCAAAACCACATTCTCTCGACTCTCACTGTAACTCCGCAAGACATCGCACAATCAAGCCATTTCCACAATCTAACATTCTACACACATCCTGATAATACTCACTCCTCCTTCCACAGTTGTTCTCGCCGCACTGTCAAACTCCGTTGGTCTGCGCAGGGTTCCGTCTCCTTCCGTTCTCGATCATTGGGCTCTGGTTCAGGGCTTTTGGGGTTCTAGGCTCCACCTTTGCTAAACCAATTCTAGATTCTCCCCTTCTTTCATGTGCAAATCATCCTACTGTGCTACCAACTGAAAGGGCTGTTTAGTCGTTCTGGAGACTTTCTAGAGACACACTCCAATGAGTCTTTTAAGCAGCATAAAAGTGTGAAAGGAAGAACATCATTAATGCACAGTCAATTTAGAAACACCGCTTCATGATACATAATAACCAAATGATAATTAGAAAGGTTAGTTTGATTTATTACAAAGCCAAAAATAATTGAACATAAACACACCTCAACACAAGGGTATAGAAATGCAAAGGAAACAGCATAAAGCCAAATCTGTGCACCCAATTTAGATGGTGCAACATGAGTAGAACTATTAACTCGAGAAGGAGGATACAGACAATCAAGAAGCAAGATTCCAAATTTCCCTGCATCAAGGGTTGGTGAATGAAGAGCATTTAATTCTATCCCTACTCTATCACTAAGATGACATCCCTAAGTTAATGAGTAAGCATTTCGAATCAAGAGGAAAGGTTTCATTCATGGAGTCTTCCAAGGAAGTCTCTCCACCGTTGAGATGGGTCAAGCAGCATAAAGCCACCATCACATAGAAAGAGCTTGTTCTGAGATGCTCCCTCTCCAAAGGCAAGGAAGATGTGGGCACTATCCCTAATTTCAACAACCAGTTATCCACAGGTAGATTTCCCATAGTGCACCTCTCGCACATACTCCACAATGGGTACAGTCTTGAGCAAACCTTTCCACGGTGTTCTCCATGCACATCCTTTGCAACAATTTGTCCTTGGTTCTCGTGCCTTCTCCCATCTGAAAATAACTTCTTTCCTTTATCGCCTCCAAGTTATGCGATTGAAACTTCTTCTCTCCTAGCCTAGCTGCTAAAACAAAGACATTATTTTGCCTAAAGAATGCTTCTCCACCTGTAACGCAAAATGTGAGAAAGAACAGCTTTCACAGTGCACATTCAGAACATGAATCCTAAAGTGAGAGTTTGTCAGGGGTTGCAATTCGGGCCTATAGCTTTAGCTAACATAAGAACGTATCATTTAAACATTACAAGTTGCATAACTGTAATTCATCTCGACTAGCACATTTATCAAATTATAAAAAGTATTATTATTAAACACATTTAGTACATGAGTAATGTCAAACTTCACAGCACAGCTTCTCCATGTTAGTCACATTCATTTCCTACGTTATCTCCTCATACTACTTGTCAGTAAACTAAAATATGTCACGTAGATATGTTAACATGGTTCACAATTATAACACTCAGATTTACACGAAACACGATTATATGCGGGTGCTCTCTACGCGTGATTATGATGCACCCATACAAATGGGCAAAATTCAATATGAAACCTCCCCTCTACATTCTCCAAATCACTGTAATATGTTTCTTAGAAAAAGGCAATTTTGGTTTTAAGTCTAGATAAATGAGAAAGTAGCTTATGTCATTTAACCGGGATTCAAAGTCCATAAACATTCCACAATACAAAATTAAACATGATTGACAGGGAGGGAAATGAATACTGGATCAAAGGTGACAAGCTGCAAAAAGTGGCGAGAAGACACAATAACAATGGCAATTATAGTATACAAAGAGGATACAAAAAAGAAACAATTATTAACCATTTGAAATGGGATTCCTCGTTGGCTGAGGTATGTACCCAGGCCAGGCAGGAACCACCACTCAAGTGAGGGTAAGCTAGATGCACACTAAAAGATGCTCACCCTCCGGTAACTTGGCACAGAGCATTCAGGCTTATCTAAAGAGGTAATGTGTAAAGTATTTGTGCAACTCGCACACAAAGTAAAACAATGAGTAGACCACAAAAAGACTCCATACAGGTTTATAGAAATAGATTATTCAATTATAATGCAAGCAAGACCAACATGACAAAGCTCCAATGTATAGAAGTTGAGATATTGAATTTTAAAGGAATAACTGCAATAAAGCAAGTAGCGCTAAAAAGGTTACTTTAGGTCAAGTTCGACTGGGACGAAGCCAAAGTTTGGGCCGACCTCGTGGAACGCAGGCTGGCAACAGGACCCACTCAGGCCCCAGTGAACAAAGTACCTCTACTGGTTACAAGCAACGAAATGTGTTGATCTTCTCCGCGTGCTGAAGGCAATGTGTTAGTTTCGATTCAAGCAGACAGGTCGATGAGTCACAGTCGCCATCGGGACTCAGATCGGTGCTGCGTCGTCGTCGAACCTCGCGGTCGGGTCGTTGCGTCGAGTCTCGTGGTCGGGGCCTCAGATCGGCACTGCATCGAGGAGCAATGCGTCGGTTCCAAACGGCACAGTGATGACGATGCATCGATACTGTAGCAAAACAACTGCAGAGCCCACTTCTGAGGCCAAAAGCTTGGAGAGGGAACCTCAGGTTAGAGTAGGACTCAGAGAAGCAAGAGTCCAGCAGCACAAGCAGAATTGCAGGAAGTCTTTAGTGTCCCTGAGGCTTCAGAAAATAGGACGCAAGCCAGCAAGCCCTTGGTGATCACTTGGAGGGAAGGCAGAGTCCAGCTCTCCTTCAGCAGAGTCAGGGAGCAGCAAGAAGCAGGGCAACAAGCAGAAAAGCAGACCAGTTCAGTCCTTTAAGCTGCACAGCAGTCCTTCTGACAGGTTCAGTACAAGATCCAGAAGAGTCCAATTTTAGGGGATCAGAAACTCAGTACTTAAGCCCAAAAGTGTCTTTGATGAAGGGGGTGACTTTAAAGAAGCTCTTTGAAGTGCACAAGGATCCCTTTCAACCCAGTCCTGTCTGCCAGGCTATCTGTGGGGGGTACATCAGTGCTTTGTGTGTGGACAGGACACTACCTATTAAAGTGCAAGTGTCAGCTCCTCTCATTCCTCCCTGCCCAGGAAGACCCATCAGAATGCAGATGAATGCAGATAAGCCTAACCTTCCTGTGTTTGTGACTGTCTGGAGGGAATGCACAAAGTATAGACATCACCCACCCCAGTCGTGTATTGGAGACAGGCTGTCAGGCACAGGGAGCAGTAAGTGCAGAGAAATGTCCACTTTCTAAAAGTGGTGTTGCTAAAACAGTAAAGTTAAATCAAACTTCACCAATAAGGAGGGTTTATCATTACCATTCCAAAGATATGAAACATGAAGGAGCTACTCCTCTCTGATCGGGAATTAGAGCTTAAAGTGTATTAAGGAAATTCCAATGCTGGCCTATGAGAGTTGTAGCCTCACAGTAGTGAAAAATGAAATATGCTGCTTTGTCACTACCAGGACATGCCAAACATAAAGGTACATGTCCTACCTTTTACTTACATAGCACCCTGCCCTTAAGGTTACTTAGGGCATACCTTAGGGGTGACTTATATGTAATAAAAGGGGAGTTTAAGGCTTAGCAAGTAGTTTTAAATGCAAAGTCGAAGTGGCAGTAAACTGCACACACAGGCACTCCAATGGCAGGCCTGAGTCAGGTTTGAAAGGCTACTTCGGTGGGTGGCACAATCAGTGCTGCAGCTCACTAGTAGCATTTGAAGTACAGGCCCTGGGTGTATGGTATACCACTTTACAAAGGCTTACCAGTCCATCAAATATGCCAATCAGATATACACCAATCTCATCATGTTTAGGGGAGAAGCACATGCACTTTAGCACTGGTTAGCAGGGATAAAGAGCTCAGAGTCCTAAGGTCAACAAAAAGAATCAGCAAAATGTGAAGTTAAAAAACAAAATGTTCAGGGGAAGACTACCCTAAGGATGGCAGGTCTGACCATAAAATACAATACAATAGCACTCATAATATAGAAACAAGGAAATCATGGAAAAAGAAGAAAAAGCAATGCAAAAGAATACAAAAGAAACAGCAGATCAAGGTAAAGAACCCAGATCTGAAAGAAAGAGAGAAGAAAAAGAGATGTGGTGTTTCAACAACATGATAAGACACTAGCAGAGCTCAGAAACAAAACAATGAAGCATAACAATAAAACACTTCACAAAGTAACAATAACAAAAGCATTCTATTATTTCGGTGAGGCAAATTCCAATACATTAGAGGAAATGAAAGTAGAAAAATGAAGAAAAGCTTTTAGTTTAAAAGGGTCATCAAAGGGCTTAGGACCAGATTTAGAAATCTTTCACTTAACGCAGTGCAGCAAGTCAACTTGCTCCTCTGCGTGAAAGGGAGAGGCCAGGAATGTGCCATATTTTCCAATATATGGCACATTCCTTCTCTCTGTCTGCGCTGGCACACAATCTGCTACCTAGACCCAACGCAGGCACCCATGTCCCATGGTGCAGGGGTGCCTAATTTGCAGGCAGGATTGTTTTTGTGCAGGAAGGTCCACCTTCCTCCAAAAAACAATTCTCTGAGGCTTGTTCCTCTTTCCACACTTAGAAAGCAGAAACAACGAGGAGAAATAAAAATGTTTTTCTTCGTTGCACCTCCCCTGGGAAGGTGTAGCATTTTGAAACATTCGCAGGTTTACCAGTCTAGGTAAATCTGGAAATGCACCAAAATTCATGCGTGGATGCGCAGGAACATCCATGCTCCACCAATGGAACGCCTTCCCAAGACAGAGTAACACAAAGCAGTGACTTGTGCTTGTAGGAAGGTAGGATCTGACTGCATAGTTACCCCGTCTTTTTGCCTTGTGTTTTGATGGTTTTTGACTAGTCTGACTGGGATCCTGCTAATCAGGACCCCAGTCTACCTGCTTTCTCCCTAAAATATTATGCCATGTACTTTGGTACACTCCAGATTGGATACTGGGGTACCCTTATAAGTCCCTAGTATATGGTACCCATGTACTCAGGGCATAGGTACCCCAGAGGCCTCCCATGGGCTGAAGCATGTATTATGCCACCCATGAGAGGCCATGCAAAATGGAACTACAGGTCTGCCATTGCAGCCTGTGTAAGCTGGTGCTTGCATCACTTACTTTAGATATAGGTTCACTATATCTATAGGTCACTACACTTAAAACTTATAAGTCACCCCTATAGCAGGCCTTAACAATCCTGAAGGCAGGGTGCAGGGTTTTACGTGAGAGGGTGCCCCTGCATGAGCAGAGCCCCTCTGCAGCCTTCGGAGACCATTCTCCAGGGTTGTCGGTGACTCAGCCAGACATATAGGTAGAGGTGCATTATAACCTCGCGGTAAATGCCATCTCGAAAACGGCTGAAATAAAACATGTTGTGTTTGGTATCAAAAACCTTGGAATCATACCTCCACACCGGTAACCGGTGTGGGAGGTATGATTCCACCCTTCTGAAGCGAGCTTCGTGGGGTCACTGGTCTTTCCAGTGCCAGCCTTCTCGACCCGGTCAGCACAAAATGGATGCTGCCGACCAGAGACACATTTTTGCCCTCCTGCTGCTGAGCCAAGCTCGAGCAGAGGAAGGCAGCACAATAGGCATCCTGTCACAGAGAGGTAGGACCACCTCCCAGACAGGATTTAGTGTATTGGAGCTGGGTGGGTGCACTTCCACAGTGCCTGAAAGTCTGCACCTGGGGCACATTTGGTGTCCCTGTGCATAGTCCAGCTCAAACCAGTTCTGGGAGCCGTTGGCTCCTGCTCTGGCGCGAAACTGGACAAAGGACATGGGAGTAACCTCCCCTCTGTCCTGACCCTCCCCTAGGAGGGTCCCCTGAATCTGTCCAACCATCTCCCGTGGGTACAAAAGGGCTTACCTAGCTGTAAGACGTTAGATTTTATGTGTACAAGATTCTGCAACAAGAAACCACTGACCTTCGACCGTCTGGACACTCTGGACTTCGACTGGGCCCGACATCGTCTCCCTCTCCGTCCAAAGCATCATCTGTGCCCTTGCACCATACAGGCTCTGTGCAGGACCTGTGGAGCACTAAGGACAACTGAAGAATCTCCCTTGGGGTGAAGGAGTCACTCCCCTGCATTCGCAGGCACCGCATCGCAACTGACCAGTCTGCTGATCCTGAGCTCCTGCAGACTCCAAAGGCTCCAGCAACACAGGAGGTAGGGTTCCAAAGTTCCTTGAGGTTGAGCTGCCCTCTCACTGAGTCTGAGGCCAGTATCCCTTGTGGGGACCGCATAACCCAAACCCCTGTGTACCTCATACATTTGCAAGTGCATATGCTTGTTGGCAAATCCCGAGCTTGTGCATTGGACTCTGTGTAGTCCTGATCCCAAGCAGTATTTCCACCAAAGAAATCCAGCCTCCTCACACCGAGTGCTCCGTGGGCTGGTACTTTGTGATCTTGCACAAGGTCCCCTCGCGACTCCTGGTCCTTCAACCTGTGGGTCCTCTTGAGGGTCATCTTGATTTCTATTGGGCTTTCCTGATTGCTCCAGATGTGTCCTGACTCCTCATTGCTTGGTGAGTCCCCTGGACCTTGCTGGTCCACATCGTAACCTGCTTGACCTTCCTGCATGGGTTGCTGTTGCCAAGGCTTGTTGGTGCTCCCGCCGGACACTGACCCCTCAGCAGTTGACATCCTTCATGGGACAGCTTGCATCTGGCTCCTGGTTGTCCTCGACATTTCCTGGACCTTGTGGCTGCAGAGTCAAGCATCCCTTCTTCGCACCTGAAGCATCCGACATCGGTGGGCATTCGTCTACCGAGCCCCTGGTCACCCTGAAGTGACCCAGACTCTGTCCCCTCTGCTTTCAGGTTTCTTCCATCACGAATCCACCCTTGGATTCCTACGGACACTTTCTTCCTTCCCGCCAGCAGCTCTTCTTTGCAACCCTCCATTGAGAACGACATCGGTTTCTGACACCACTCCAGGCCTATGCACCTGGCTCCTCTGGGATAGGTAACTTGGGTACTACAGTATCCACGGGTGGGTTGGCTCTCCAACCTCCTAAGTTCTAAAGGGTTACCTCGAAGTCCACCGAGAAGGGTCATTAAAATTGTAACCGCTACTTCCCCATAGAATTGTACAAAGGCCGCGGTCTTGTTAGCACACTGCACCCGTCCTCCGTGGGGTCCCTTTTTACTCACCTTGGGTGGTTCCTTGGGGTCCCAGCGATTCTACGTGTTCTAGACACTATCTCGACTCCAGTCGTGGTTCTTATACCACTATTTTAGTATATGGTTTGGTCTCCCCCTGGAGCCCACTGTGTATTGTGCCACTTACAACTGTTTCTTTGCTAAAGTATTGTGTGCTTTGTGTTGTATCCTCATGTAGAGGATACTAGAGAGTGTTATATAAATAAATACATATTTTTATAACTACTGTGTGGTTCTCCTTTCATTTAGTTAATACTAAAGGTGATATTCTAGTAAAACAAGCTGATTTACATTCCTTCAATATTAAGGGGCCGATTCCGATCTCGGCCGGAAGGGCTCCGAATCGGATTCGGCTTAACCGGATCCGATTCGGAGCCCTATTTCCCGACCGATCCGTACGCGCGTCCGGGCGAGCGAGTACGATGCGAAATCGCCGACCGACTCGTCCGGGCGTCCCGACCGCTCCGACCGACTCGTTCCCGGGTCTAACCGCACCCGACCGACTTCGCTCGGACTCGACTCGCACCGCGCAATGGAGACGTTCCCGGCCGGGTAAGTACGATGCGCGCCGCGAGCAGTCCGACCGAGCCGCGCACTCCGGCTCGAAAGAGCAGTCGGAGCCGTACTTTGGGGGTCCGTGTCGGACCCCCCTGTACGCGTAGCTGCACGAGGGTCCCCCCTACCTGTGCGTGTACGGCGCGAGTCGCTTCGCCGCGTACACGCTGTAGGGGGCGCCCTCGTTCGCCTCGCACCCATTGAGTCAATGGGAGCCCGCGTACGCGTTGTACGACCGGCTCCCATTGACTTCAATGGGAGTCCGACCGACTCGAGTCCGATGGCATACGTGCGCATCGTACTCATTCGGTCGGGCTGCACGGGTCCGATTCGGTCGGAAATCTCTCCGGGTCCGGCTCGGTCGGAGAGATTTCCGGCCCGAATCGGAATCGGCCCCTAAGCCTGAAGGCTGCTCTCCACAGCTACCACTAGGATAGCTTTCTGAAGGTTATCTTTGACCTCATACATCATAAGGGTCGTTTGGACTGGTGCAAGGTGCCCACTTTAATTAGTGGACAGCATATACCAGGCCAACTTCTGACAGTGCTGCCTTGCGTTACTCCAGATTTAGCAAGCAATACAGGGCCACGCAAGGTGACCTGCGTTGCTCGGTAAATCTGCCTTTAGTATTGCATTGGCCTTGTGACACCATGCATGACACAAGGGCAACGCAATACTATTATAAATCTGGCTCTTAGTATTGCCTTCATGAGTTATTTTACATATGCAAAGGTGTGGCATCTCATATCTGACGTCCAGTTGTCTCATCAGTAGTCTTATGGTAAGTAATTCCTGTTGTCTGGCATTGGTTGCATTAAATACATCCTGGGGAGTAAACAATTTATGGCCAGACCAAGTAATTTTCTTTTTCTTTGGCTACACATAGGTTTGTAAACTCCAAGAGCAACATGATAATGCCCATAGGTTTTGAGGAAATAGGTTAAGTCTCCCCAGGCGAAGAACATGTTGTAGGCTGGTGGTAGGCGAGCTGGAGATGTTTAGAAGTTCTGGAATTAATTTCTCTAAAAAGTGAAGAAGATTAGAACCTTCAACAGCTTCCGGCAAACCATAGAGATGTAGATTATTGATGCGATTCCTGTTCTCAAAATCTTCTGTGTGAAGCTTTACTCTCAAAATTCCTTTATCGAGTAAAGGAATTTTCACAGATCCATCATGAACAGAACTGATGCTCTGCTCCATTTTAACCATCCTGTTCTCAGATTCGGATTCCTTTATTCTGGTGCAAAAAAGCAACCATAAAAGTACATTATTCCAATTAAAAACATAATTAAAATATCATACAAATCATACTACATATAAAAACATGTTAATTCACATAAAGATACAGCAAACTCATGTGCAATTAAAGCAATAATACAAGAATGTGATCAAATAAATTGATGTATCATTCAAAGTGCATGGTGCTACGTGACCATACGGCATATCTCAGGAAAGATCCTAAATAAATAGTCAACATCCGCCAGTTGCTGAAGGAAGCGCATAACATAACGTGTATTTGTAAAGCGCACGTTCAACCCGAAGGGTACCTTGGACCTGAATAACAGATGTTTATTGCTCATCTCCACTGCCTAAAAAGATGTGTTCTGATAAATGGGATTAAAAATTGTTTCATGTGTTTTATACAGAATTTACAAAAGAATAGAAAGCGTAACATTGTTTGAGCAGATCTTCCATCACAAGGACATGGGCACATGCTAACACTTTTCTGAAAACCCAAAGGGAAGCAAAGTAAGTGCATAACAGAGTATACCAGTGTCAACTGTCAATGCTAAAGTGAAATAATAAGGATCTTTCCCAGCGCCGGCATGCGTTAAACAGATATTGCACCGGCGCACTATCTATACTCAAGGGGGTGTAAGCTAAGACTGAGGGTTTGTTAAATTCCATTAAGAGTCTTTGTGAACAGGCGTAGTTTAATACTAGCTTTTTCACATGCATTTTAACTAGTCTCCCACTAGAGCAGGGCTCAGTAAAGGTGTGAGGCATCCCAATCTCGTAAAAGGTTTTTATCATATATGATAGCCATGGGATACTAACGCTCTTATCACACGTGAGACAGTCTTTAATAATGACTTGATTCAGGACCGCCTCCTCAGTTCGCCATATGGATAACATGCTTGGGCGCAACGCAAGAGGGCGCAACTTCTTTCTACCTCTCGAATAGATGTTCTACTCGAGCGGCAGCTTCCTCAACTTAAGCGGCAAGTTTCTCAACGCAAGTGGTAGTGACCTGCTGCGACCGCCCGCATTGAGAAATCTCAACAGGAGGTGGCATAGCTTTTGATTTTCCTCATTCACTTAATGTTGGCAAGCCGCAAGAGAGGAAAAACTCTGCTCCGCACCACCCTGCAGAGTTTTTCTGAACTCTACGTGGAGTGGGAAAAACTCCACAAACTCTGCGAGCAGAGCGGAGTTTACCGCCCAGGCTTAATGGTTAACCACAATAGTAAAGGGCTAGCTCTGATTCGATCTACCATGTAAATCATGTCCACCTCCCTGTGGCAAATAAAATGAGAGGTGGATAGAGGGACTGACAAAACCTTTCTACAAAATTGATTTTCCTCCCTCTAATTAGCTGCGCAATTAGCAATACCCCATATCTTGGCTCTATACATTGCCACAGGGACGCAATGTGCAGAATAAATTTGAAAGAGCAGGTAAAGTGCCCTCCCCAGGGAGCTGTGACAGGCTAAAGAGGGAGCCAAATACTCTAGATAACTTCAACCTACGGTGTTTAATATTAGGCACCCAAGAGACTGACAAATCAAAAATGACCCCAAGATAGGTGAAAGCACTAGTTCTATCTAAGCGATTAGTACCAACTTCAAGAGTAGAAACTCAAATTTGTTTGGGTCCACAGGCCATAATGTATGATTTGAAAAGTTTGGGAGAAGATCAATATCGGTCATAACTTGGGTGAAAGAATTCACTAGCAGTTGCAAGGCTTTTGGGTTGCGGGCCATCAGCACTGTGTCATCAGCATATAGCAAAGTGGGGAGTAGTGCATCATTAGCCTTGGGAACATCGTAGGTAATAGCAGTTAGATAGGGGCTTAGATTATTAATATAAACTATAAAAAGTAATGGTGCCAGTACGCAGCCCTACCTAACTGCTCAAGAACTTTTGAGCTCACTAGAGTGTTCACCATTTGCCCCAAATCTTATTCTGGCTTTCATACTCTCATCTAAGGTTGCAAAAAACTTTACGAGCGCCTCGTCCATTCCCATGGATAGGAGTCTCCACTGCTTTGAGCAATTTACGCAATTAAATGTCAAGGTCAGATCTATGAAGGTAAGATATATTGGGGGATTGTTTAGCTATTGTGTGTTTTCCAATGATTAGGTTTAGATTCAGACATTGCTTGATTGTTCCCACACGATTTCTAAAACCATATTGGCAGCTCTATAGAATAGTGTTTTCGGATGCCCAATCCTTGATCCTATTGCAAATTACTCTCTCTAATATTTTCACAGATGTATCTATAAGTGAAATGGAGTGATAGGTCTGATCCCAGATTCTATTACTTTTTTTTAATATTGGCACAATGATCAAGTGGACCATGAGCCCAGTATCGGGGAATGTGCAAGGTTGTTAAAAACATTAGTCAAAAGCGCACCCACAAATCAATATTGCACTTTATCAAGTCTATAGGGACTCAATTAGGCCCAGGTGCCTTCTCGATGAGACTCTGCTGGATAGAATCAATAACTTCGTACATACTGTTCTCAATGATAATCCATCTCTCCTCAATCTGTTGTAACTTTTCACTTCTAGAACTCATGAAAGGTTGAAGTGCCCTCACCTCATCAACAATAGTATCCAAAATCAGGTTGCTACATGAGGCAAAAGGAGATGGAGTATCATACTTCAACCGCTTTGGTTTTGCTACTGAGGTAATAGTTTTAGCCCCATTAAGTGTGTTATTGGCCATTATAATATCAGCACTTTTTCTGTGACAGACCCGCAAAGATTTTGTTTTGCCCATATTCTATGAAAAATCAGAAAAAACAGTTGGATATAATGATAAACTCGTCAAACGTATGTCAAGGAGTCAATGTCAGGAGTCATGTGAAAGTACAGACAGAAGTGAAGAGATGAGGCATATCATACAAAAAATATGTGGGAAGAACCTTAAGGCCATCCAACAGAAAACCGCATCTGGGGAAACAAAGAGAGATGTATCTTCAATGGCCCATGAAGGGTATAATCTTGAGGAAATAATTGCCACAGAGGTTTCCATTTGTTAGACCTGATATCCTTGATGTGGTCGCCCCCAATCCTTTTTCCTTCACCCCTCCCCTGTTGGGGGATTTTTGTTATTGTTGGCATTAGGACTCGGTGCACTTCACCACTGCTAACCAGTGCTAACGTGCTTGCACTTTCTCTCTAAGACATGGTACAATTGGCTTAAACCTGATTGGCACATGTAATTTACTATTAACTCCCTAGTATATGGTACTACATGTACCCATGGCCTGTAAATTAAATGCTACTAGTGGGCCTCCAGCACTCATTGTGTCACCTACTCAAGTACCACTTTAAACATTGCAGCCTGTAGTGCAGTTTTAAAAATGCCAATTCAAACTAGTAAAATAAACTTTTTGAAATGCATAAATGTTCTTTTTATCACATATAAGTTACCCCTAAGGTAGGCCCTCAAAAGCCTGTAGGGCGGAGTGCATCGTATTTAAAAAGTACAACATGTGTTTATAGGTTTTACATGTCCTGGTAGTGAAAAACTCCTAAATTCGTTTTCATTACTGTAAGGCCTATCTCTCCCATTGAATAACATTGGGTTACCTTATTATATTTAATAAGTGCTAACATTTGATTTGGAGCAGATAGGAATAGCATGTTTGAACTCAAATGAATTGTAATTTAAAATCCTCGTTCATTGTAAAGTTGGATTTTAAGTCACAATTCTGAAAATGCCACTTTTAGAAAGTTGGTATTTTCTTGCCCTAACCATTTGGTTGCTGCTGCCTGGGTCCTGGGTCACATGAATATCTTATCTGTTAGGATTTGTGTATTCCTTCTATGCAGTGAGACAAAGGGGGACTAGGAGTTAGCTCCTGCCAGAAGGGTTGGTGGAGGAGCTGTTCCCTGCCCCACTTACATTTCAAAAGGCTGCCTCCAGCACACATACAAGGGAACCAGACACTAGTCTTTTGTTACCCCATACTTCTTAGTGCCTTAGCAGGGAAAAGTAAGAATGTTTGAAAATCAGATGTGGGGGTAGGCTACAACTTTTCCTCACTTCAAAGGTTGGTACCTGGTTTAAATATTGGCCCTCAGAACAACTTTTCGGTATGCTCCTGGGCCTGTGGAAGACTTCAGAAGAACTGCCTTGGACCCACAGAGGACTGCCCTGCTGCTCAATGCCTGTCTTGTACGTCAGAGGGCTTCCCTGCTGATATCAGAGGAATGCCCTGCTGCTTGCCCCTCTAGAGGACTGCCTTGCTGCTTGAGGCCTGCCTTGCTGCTTGAACCACCAGACTACCAGAGTGACTCCAGTTGGCTGGACTCCTGTGTGACCTATAGGGATATAACAAGCTCCAGGGACCTTGAACTCAGCACCTGGCATCTGCTAGAGTCCTTCCTATTCTCCCAAGTGGTGCCCACAGGCCCTGTGGTGCTAAAGGTACTGCTCCTCCCTAACCCTAAAAGTTGGAACGTAGAAACATTTTCATTAAAAAGTGGTCTGAGAACTGACAGAAGACTGGGGCCTATCTGCTCTCCGATATGCCCAAGGTGTATCGCCAGTTGGCCTGACTCAGTGATATCACCCGCCACATTCTTCTCCAACAGCAACCCCTGTCCAGCAGGACCTCTTGGCAAAGGTATCAGACCCCGTGAAGCCCTCATCGGCTACAGCCAGCAGCTTCTTTCCACTGTAGATTTTCAACTATCAAAAAAGTGACAAAGTATGAAGGTAGCAATATTCACTGAGACTCCATCCAGAGACTCTCCGACAATGACATCTCCTTATTGGACACTGCTGTCTGCCTTGCCCCGCTGAACTTTACCTTCTCTGGAACTTTTCTCCAAAATGTTTTCTAAGTACGTAGGTAAGCCGAGACTGTGCCCAATCCACCTCATTTATTCGATTCACACTCCATCGCATTTCCATCTATCATTGACATTTGACTTTGCCCTAGTCTCATGCGGCCAGATACCCGCAGTTGGCACTTTCATCATTTAGGTGCAATTTTTCACTAAAAGCTTTAACAATTCATAACTCTGGTTCTACTGATTAGATTTATTAAAATGTTCTCTATTTTTCTAAATTGGTTTTGGATTTTTCTTGTGTTGTGTTTTCATTTTATTAGTGTTTGTATGCTGCATAAATAGTTTAAACAGTGCCTCTAAGTTGTGCCAAGCTACCAGAGGTTTCAAGCACAGGTTATTTTAGTGGCTTTTGTGGTTCACCTTGACAAGGATTGTGGTTATGGCTTGAGTAGGGTTTCCACTCCCCTCAACCAATAATCCAAGTTCTTACACCATTGATGACAGAAGGCATCCTCAGAGAGACGTTGTGAAGATAATAAAAATGAAGTGCAGCACTATATGTAAAATGGCAGACGTGCACCAAAATCCTGGTAACTGCACAGGCTAAAAGCACACCAGGCTTGTATTATCTCAAAAGTAGATTATGCAAAAATAAACCCTCATTGGATCATATAATTGACAAGAAGTAGACTGCCAGAGGAGTAGATGTCAATAAGTGGAGTGCCAGCACATACAATTTGTGAACAAACAAGTAGTGCGATATACAAAATGGTTGCTACTCTTTCACAACAGAAGAATCAGCGAAAGTGAAGAGTTCTCTTCAAAAATGTTGAGAAAACAAAATCCCCAGAAGGAGAAGCCTTCTGGCATGTGGAAAAGGGCTAGTCAATAATAGTTTACCTCCAATAAGTGGCAATTTTGAAGAAAAGCTCTCCGATGAGTTACAGAGCTCACGGGTCTGCCAGCACCTTGTCAGGTGCGCAAGCCACGCTCCTCTGGCATATAGTTATAAGATTTATGATTGATTTAAAATCAAAATCGTATCCTAGTGCACTCATTATGAATAGTAATTAGTATAAAAGCATGAAAACAATATTCACCAGGAGGGTGAATAAAAAAAAATATTGTAAAATTATTGACAGTATCCTAAAGCTTGTTTATGTCTATATCCTCAGCCCCTTCTTTCTCTGGCCTAACTAAGCTAAACTAAGCACTAAAAAATGCCTAATACAAGGTTCAGAGAAGGTTTGCACCAGCATACCTTTTCAGAGCAATAGAACAATAGAGCAAACGTTCATCAAGGAACAGGACCAGCTGTATCTGCATCTCAGAGTTGGCAGATAAGCTGAGTGCTGGATTCGCTTTCCGAGTAGCCTTCACAAGGCTAGGTGATTATAGCTCTATATGATGCTAAGTCTCAAAACCCTGCTACGAGGTCTCTTCCTATCTCATAACGCTCTGTTCTACTTTATATATTCTGTGTGAACATTGTTGAATTTTTCAAAATAAACAACGGTAGCCTTTCCAACCTTTCAATTACTTATCATCTGGGAAACCTTGCCTATTGTTTAAAATCAATAAGTGAGAAGCTGGGATATATACATTTTCATCAAATCTTGCTCTTTGCTTAAAAAACAATCACTGGAAAGGCAATTTTAAAACCATGCAGCATAAAAACATGAAAATATATTCAAGCATATTGAATTATCATGTTGCAACGAATAATAACACTAATAAATGTGCATTTATATTTGAAAGAATCACGAGTAATTGAGCATCTATAAACCTAATAGGAAATGCCTACAAAGGTAAATATGTGATCATTATAACGCTCAGGTCAATCACATGTAACACCAAAATGTCTCCCATGATGGCCAGAGACGTTTTAAGGCATGGGCAAAGTGGGCTCTGGCCCAGGGCCCCAACCTTTTAGGGGGCCCCTTGATAGAGCCAGATCTGTTCTTGTCCTGATGACCTTGAATAATTATTGGACAGTATGTTGTAAAAAGCATTTTCCTTTAAATAATTTTTAATGTGGGTAATATGTGAGAGTCTATTACAGACATTTTGCAGACAAATGGTTTGTTTATGTTTCATGCAACATCCATAATAAACGTTTCTCTTAGATCAATACGGGACCTGACATATGAGTAATGGGAGGGGGTCACAGAGATTATTTGTAGTAATATTGGTGAGCTGCTGCTATGCTACAATACTGAAAACACACATCACTATCCCTGAATATTAGATGTAAATACATTTAGAATTTGGACAAGTGTTCGTGTGCACTGTCAGTGACCTGGCTAAAGAGGAATAAAAGAGCTGAAATTGAATCATAAAATCAAAGTGTTCCGAACAGGGGCCCCCAAAATACGTTTGGCCCAGGGCCCCCAAAATCCTTAAAACGTCCCTGATGATGGCCATACTGTAATTCAGCACTCTTCCAACCAAGCTCTCCATCACAATGCAGCATGCTACGTGTCAGAAACTTTTGTTCAATCCATTCTTGAGGGTATGCATCCCTATATACAATACAATGAAGTGCAGTCATTTTATTTACTCCACTGTGCCACGGGCCTTACTCCTCAGTGAATTTTACAATGTTGTCAGCAGTGGGAGGCAGGGCCTTCAGTGCTCCCTGTACTGTCCGTAACTAGGCAGATGAAAGAGCTATTATATACAGAGATGTCTGTAGAGGGTTTGATCGCGGGGAGTTGAATCCAAACAACAAGCATGAAGGTCCATTGTCTCTGTTACTACATTGAAAAACTATCAAGTTAATTCATCCAGCATGGAAGAGGAAGAGATAGGGAGAAGGGGCTAAAGAAAGATTGGCTCAGTCCCTATGTGAACCCATCAACTACTGCACAAATTAAATTAGCATACTGCAGTGCAGTGGCAAAACAGCCAGGAATCATACATTGTGAATAGAGTGACCAGGTGTACTGGATTTACCTAGACAGCCGTGGTTTAGCACCATCTGGCCTGGCAAATTTTAGAAAATGTTGCTCATGTATCAGTTTTCGGAGAGGGTGGAGTCAACACAGAGTGCTTCATAGGTTCCAGTGAAGAATTAGTTGGCACCTCCCAGCAGAAAGAAGTTTAGTGTATAACAGTGTGCATTTAGTTCCTCCTAGAGCCTAATTCCTATGTTAGTGATCACTGTCAAATGATTCAATTTAAGCCCCTCAGTCAACTGCAGTCCTACTTCTATGTTTGTGGAAAGTCACGGTTTTTGATGTTCAAGATCTAGTCACCCAGGTCATGAATGACAGTTTTAATGATGACTGAAGGCTGATACCTAAAGCAAGCCATGGCTCAAAGTCTAGGACCATTTGTCCCCCAAATCTTCCCCAACCCATTTTGATTTTATTAGCTCTGTGATGAAGCTAAAGAAGTAATTTATTGAGCTGTGTGGAATTTTGAGACGCCAAATTTAACTCTAATTAAGTGCTGTTCTGTTTAACTCTGTTATGCTTTTCAGGCATGTGTTTATCTATTGAATCAAAAGTGGAACAAGCATTGGCAAAGCAAGTAGATCTCGCCTATGAGAGCTATTGGCCTTGGCAATACTTTGTAGCCATGCTGTACAGCAGCACGGATGCTTTGCAATGTGGCTAAAACGAATTTTAAAAGCACTATGATGCAGTCAGGGATAATGGGCTTTTTTAAAACGCATTAGCACTAGATGCATCACAGTCCTTTTTTAAATAATATTTTTAGCCATGAAGCACAGCCGCCATTCTGCTGTACAGTATGGCTACAAATCATTGCCAAAGTCGGCAATGCCCATGCTGTACAGAATGAACGAAAGGCAATGGCAGATCCAATAGTCTTAAAGGCGAGAGCTCTTGGCTTTGCCAATGCTTGTTAGGTCTTGGCACAACAACCCTGGGATTCTGAGCAAATCAGCTAATCTCCACGTGCTTGAAAAATAAAAAAAAATGACATATGGCAAAAATCATATCACTTAAAGAAAGCAATTGCTCCCAAGTCTTTGTCTTAGTGAAAATACATTTGGAAGCAGGTAGCATCTGTTGTCACAATAAAAGCAGATACCATCTGTTGTCACACTAAACATCCATTTCAAAGGAGAAAAGGGCTTCTTTGAAATGTGTATGGCATGGTAAAACATAGTTGCAAATGAAAAGAGATTCAACAAGGATGACAGGGAAGAAGAAAAAATAAAACTAGTGCCTCAATCACAGCTCGATCAGCGGAAGGACAGCAATCAAGCTGAAGCAATCAGTACTTGATTCATGTTCCAGCCAAAAGAAGAGGAAGAGAAGCCAGTGAGTGCTAACCAATTAGAAGGCAGCAAGTAAGAGTGACAATGAAGCTACATTTAGCAATAGGCAGGCTTCAAACCCCTTGCTGCATTCAATATCTCTCGTAAGCGAGTGTCGCAGTCGAGACCTAAAAACTAAAAGCAGGGAGGCAACGTTGAGAAGGCAGGATCAATACATGGTGTGTCTTTGATAATGGGTCTAACAGGCCTATACGCCAAGCTGGAGGGTCACGGTATGTTACAATTCAGTCCCTGAAGACGGATTTCATAATTCATGTCGTGTGCGCCCTCTCCTCTCTTGCATGAGCATCTTTAAACTGCGTGGCTCACATTTCCGCAATGGACTTTGGCTTAATAATCCCAGGCGCTGGCCTTGATTTGCCTATTTGAAGACTTTCAACTCCTTGTTTGCTCTCTGAGGGGCAGAAGAGGAGGCAGAATATTCTACTCAAGGTGCCCATTGCACTAAAGTGAGAATCCCTCAGCAGGAAGAGCTGGGCTTCTTTCACACTCGTGTGACAGTTGCTGTTCAACAATGGTGCAAAGCTTGGTGACTTAGAGGCATATTTATGAGTCCCTTGCGCTGCCGTAGCAACACTTTTTCTGACTCTCCGGCAGGGTAAACAACCTAATCATATTTATGAGGCTACCCAAAGCCACTTTGCATGGCTTTGAATGGCCTCATAGATATGGAGTAATGCAAGCCAGGGCATATCGCTGCGTTGCCTATCTCTGCGCTATGGAGGCGTTCCATGGGCGTTGTGGTGGGTGTTACCGCCCACGCAGCAGCCATGGATTTTGATGCTTCCTCAGATTTACAGGACCATATAAACCTGGGGGTACGCCAAAATCTTACACCTCCCAAATAACTTTATTTCTCCTTGTTTATTCCTCTTTCTATGTGTGCTGTAGGAACACGCCTCAATGGCGACAACACAATCCTGCCGACAACACAGGCACCCTTGCACCATGGTGCGAGGGTGCCAGGACAGGGGAAAAGGACAGAAATGCACAGTATTGGATAAATACAATGCATTCCTGCCCTTTCACTTTGAGGTAGGGCAGCGCAGCAAGGTGACTTGTTGCGCTGCCCAACCGCAAATCCCCATAAATGTGCCCCATACAGTGCAAGGCCTCAGAGGCGCCGCTGAATTGCTTCCAATAAAAATCTGTGCACCTCGCTCGCAAATGAGATTGTAAAAGAAACATAAGGGAAATAGCTAGACAAAATGGCGAACTAGATGTAAATAGGAAACAAATTAAATTGTGAAGTGTTAGGAGGTGTGTAAGTGATAGTGCAGCACAAGCGTGCTTTTCTCAGCAGCTTGAAATGTCTTGATGATGTTTTTACGTGTGCCGTAAAATGGCGAAAGTAAATGGCTACTGTAATTGTTGCTAAAAATGTTTTTGTTGTTGTAGGAAACGCATATCTTTCCAGGTGTTCTACAATTAATTGTTTCTTTACAAGTTGTGCTTGGGATAATCACATTGGTGATTTATCAATCATGGCTCTGAACATGTCAGCCTGCAATTCAGCACATGCATCGTGTCATTCACAGCGGCCGGATGCCAGATGAAAACTACAACAAACGTTCCTTCCTCTTGGTAGTTAAAATGAAAAATAACTTGCTAAACTTCAATTTTATTTCTGGCTCAGCATTAAAGTCCTTATTAGTGTGAAAAGACACGACTTATCAGCGCACAGCTGCCGCCCTATCGGGTTTCCACAGCGGCATCATGGCAGGTGGACCTGCATTCCTATAATGTATGGTGTGCCTGGTGAAATATCACCCCACAACTCATCTCTAGGATATGTGAACTCGCAAACCACTCAACCCTGCGTGATGTACGGCTCACTGAATCCTTCGTGATTTATTGGATTTATTTCACATGGTTAAGTGCACCATGGCATTCGCATAGCATGAATTACTCATTAACAAATAGGTTACTGTTGTGAACCAAAATCATTGCTGTTTGTATAAAATGTGAAGTGAAAGCTTGAGGCGAAAACAATTCTCTAATTCCCAACAAAAAAATTGCAGGCAGTGTGGGTTAATTAGAACAATGGACACATTCTGAATATTGAGAGACTAATTACTGGCGGTATTAGCCCACTTCCCATGCAGTATTCTTGTGTTTTAGTAAATAGGAACACCTATGTACTAATATTTGGTTGTCCAAGTGGGTCTGCACGTGAAATATTAGAAAGGTTATTGGTACTTGCAGTATTGCATAATATTTCAGCTTGGATTTGTTTTTCCTGTAGTATGTCTTGGTCCATCATGTCAACATAAATCTGGAACTATGGTATTGTAATATAGGGTTTCTACTGAAAAAAGCTTCCTCATATAATATTGATGTCCCGATCAAGTCTTCCTCTTTTTACCATGGTTTAAACAGTTGTAAAAGTGCCAAAAAATATAAATCTTCAAAAAATATAAATCTTTATTAGCAGCAGTGTCATATGTCAGTTGGCGGTGATTAATTAGTGTAAGTTTGGAATGACTATTCAGCAGCTGTCTGCTCCATTCACATGAAATTTGCCTCTATTAACATCCTCAAGGACTTTATTTCTTTAAGTATAAAATTGAGCTACTTCATATTATGATAACTGTTCCAATAAAGGGCTTCTGTTAGGGTAGTGCATGTCTAACAAATTTGTTTTCACTATGTTTTTGTTTTCAGGTTCAAAGTGTGCAAGATATTCAATTTTTGGTAAACTTTTTAAAACTCTTCTTCTAGGGGACACTAGTCCTAAATTAAGCCATTTAATAGCCCCAGATTTAGCACAAAAACCTGCAGAGCTTAAATGGTCACAAGTATCATAACTGCTCATCTCTATTAGATAGCATTTGAAGGTTAAATCGATATAGCCTTTTAGTTAAAGATTGCGTTGCAGATATTTCTTCCCATACTTCCTTCATATCAGTTTTCACTGCATTAGTGATATATAAAGTCACAAACAGCTGTTGAATGATCAGAAACAAGCATTCCACATATGCAGTAGTAAAGGGTTGTAGTCATTTATCCGCTGTGATGCATGTCCTCTTTTTAAATTTCATGTGTTTTTAGCGGACTTTCCTTTAACAACAATGCCTAACAGAAGACATAAGATTTTTGACTCTTCCTTTATTTAAAATTGGTCTTGGGAAGGCAAAACTACATTTAGTGTACTGTTTTGATTTGTTTGTACATTTTCAAAGCAGTATTTTCTGCATTTGTGACTTTGAAATTAGATAACTTCTTCAGTTTTTTGTTTGTTTCTTT
This sequence comes from Calotriton arnoldi, assembly GCA_963921515.1. Classification (NCBI taxonomy): domain Eukaryota; kingdom Metazoa; phylum Chordata; class Amphibia; order Caudata; family Salamandridae; genus Calotriton; species Calotriton arnoldi. The sequence continues at coordinate 1,413,200 of CAWUFW010001883.1, forward strand.
GTTTGGAATTTCACAAGTAACATATTGCTCAATAAACTGAAGAACAGATTCATCTGAGTCATATCCAAGTTTTGGGGGCACTTTTTATCCATAACAGCATATGAATAGAAGGTTCACCTCTTGCTTTGAACTCTTTTCTCCAAAAGAAATCAATAACCTCTCCAAGGGGATTTTTCTTTTTATTTGTTATAAACCTAAGCATAGTCTGGAATTTTTGATTAAAAAGCCTGCAAACATTTGCTGGATCTAAAGAACATATTTCTCCCATAGGTATTCTGCACAGCTCAAAGTAAGAAAACAAGTGGGTGGTCCCAAATTCCTCAACATCCATCTTAGTGCTCCATGTCTTCAGAACCAATATTCATTTGTGCCTCACTGACATGCTATAATATTGATTATGTTACATTCCAGGCTTTTGTCATTGCTTTCACCCTTATTTAGGAATTCTTTAGCTGTTCGTTATTAAATCATGTTCCCATTTGCATCACATGCGCTGCAGGCTGGCAATGATCTCTAGATATGATGGGTAGTGGTAATGTCCTCCGCCACCCCGACGGACGGTGGCCTGAACTCCAAGTTATAAATCCGGGCCCTAATGTAGTTCACCTGGCAATCCAATCCAGTGATGTGGTCTAAGTAGATGGAATGAGTGGAACTGTGAAGCATCACATGAAGGTTTAGAAATCACATTAAAATGTAGATGTTTTGCGCGGAGAGTTCGTGAGGACACACATCTGCTTACCATTTGAAATTGGTAGTGACCAGATAGACCACTTAAGACATTAAAAACTATCATTAGTAGTCTGCAAAGCATTCTGATTTATACTGACAATGGCCAGCCAGTTTGGTGATGATTATAAGACGTTTCAGTCTTCGTAGGAAAAGTGAAAAAGCTCCTTTCAGCATGGCCATTTCTTTTGCTCTTTTTGCCTCTTTGTGCCATTTCGGTGGCCTTTCAGTGCCCTTTCTCTCAACCTTTTTACCTCTTTGCGCCATTTCCTAAACTGCTATTCTGACCTTTGCAATCTCCCCAGCTTCTCTGCACCCCTTTCCCACCCTCTCTGTTCCCCTGGGTTGGTTAACATTGTTATCTGTTAGAACCTGGGTTGTAGGTTGACCGGAGTATGAGCCCTAGTCAAGCAGCAACCATAATCCTAGTCAGGGTAAGAAGCAGGCAAACCCTAAATTAACCTGTGCCCCCCCTCTGGTAGCTTGCCACAGAGCAATCTGGCTTATTTTAGAGGCAATGTGTAAAGTATTTGTGCAACACTTCAAACAGTAAAATAGTGAAAACACCACAGAAAAAGATTCCACGTCAGGTTAGAAAAATGGAGCTTAATTTTATAAATAAAGACGACATTGACAAAAACAATAAGTAGAACGTGAGATATTGAATTCCAAAGTTTTTAGTTAAAAATAGCACCTAGAAGCAAACATCGCTATTCAGAATATCTGGTTGCGCTGGACAAGGTCAAAAGTTCAGGCCGACCGTGATGGAGTGTGGGCCAGATATGGGGACCCAGTGAGGCCCTCTGAACTAATATACCTTAATCCTTAGTGTGTCGAGGATGTGTGGTGCAGTTGAGGTGATGCGTCGGTGCCAAGCTGCGCAGCGGCAATGATGCGCTGGTCCTGAATCGCACAGCAGCGGCGATGAGTCGACTCCAATGAGTGATCTGCTGTGATGTGGATGTTCGGCAGCATCGTTGAGGCTGCCATCGACACCGATGCGAGGAGCTTGTGCCGGGAAGAGCGTTGCACAGTGGTGGTCCCAAAAGAGATGCGTCGGGTCCAGTCCAGGCAGTGGCGATGCATCAGTGCCGATCCATGCAGCACACGCAATGCATCGGTTCTGATCTATGCAGCAGCAGTGATATGTCGGTTCAACAGCGGATACAAAAGCTCTCCTGGAGCAAGCACCTTAGGCCCACTTCCAAGGGTCCAGGACTGGTGTTGCACCACTTGGCAGGGCAGACTCACAGATGGCAGAGTCCAGGTACAGAAGCAGGGTGGTTGGAAGTCTTTTATGTCCCTGAGACTTCAGATCAGAAGACCAACCAGCTAGCCCAGGGAGTCACTCTGGGATCAGGTGATACAGGAGAACAGCAGGGCAGCACAGCAAGGCAGGAGTGGCAGTCCTTCTGCAGCACAGCAGTCCTTCTTCCTGGCAGAGACTTCACAGGTCCTGAAGTGTACTGAAATGTTGGTATCAGTGGTCCAGTACTTATACCCAGTAGGGCCTTTGAAGTGGGGGAGACTTCAAAGACAGTCCTTTGAAGTTCACAGAGGTCCTGCCCTTCCTGCCCTGGCTCCAGACTCACTACAGGGGGTATGCAGCCCTTTGTGTGTGGACAGGACACATCCTATTCATGTGTAAGTGAGGCTATGCCTAGCTCCTACCTCCTATCCCGCCAGGATGGCCCATCAATTCACACCTAAGCTTCCATTGTGTGAATACACAAAGCCCAGCTGTCACCCACCCCAGACATGTGGTCAGAAACAGGCAGCAGCCACCAAATGCCTAAAGTAAGAAAATGCCAACTTTTTAAAAGTGACATTTTCAGAATTGTAATTTAAAATCCGAATTCACTATAAGTTAGGATTTTAAATTAGGATTCCAGAGAAATGAGACTTGAAGGTTCTATCTCTTCTTAATTGGAAATTACATTTATAAAATGTAATAAGGTAATCCCAGTACATGTCCTACTTTTTTAATACATTGCACCCTGCACTCTGGGCTGTCCAGAGCCTACCCTAGAGGTGACTTAAAAGTATTGAAAAAGAAGGTTTGTGCCTGCAAAAAGGTTTATTTTGCCAGGTCGAAATGGCAGTGTAATCTGCACATACAGGCTCTGCAATGGCAGGCCTGAGAGATGGTTAGAGGGCTACTTAAGTGGGTGGCACAATAAGTGCTGCGGCCCACTAGTAGCATTTAAATTACCCGCCCTGGGAACATGTAGTACACTTTACTAGGGACTTATAAGTAAATTAAATATGCCAATTGAGGTTGAACCAATGTTACCATGTTTTACGGAGAGAGTACATGCACTTTAGTACTGGTTAGCAGTGGCAAAGTGCTCAGAGTCCTAAGGCCAACAAAAAGGAGGTCAGAAAAAGTGAGGGGGAAGGCAAAAAGCAATTGAGTAACATACTGGCAGGTGCCACTATTTGCTCATTCATGGACCTCTAAGCCAGGCACAGCATGCACAAACACCAATTTTTCAAATAGCTACAACTGGGACATGCCCCAAAGACCCATATTAAAGAACTCCCTGATCTTAGTCACATAGAAGCATAATTGCTGAAGGGATATATGATTCATAGGAAGATATCAACTCTGTACCGAATGATGGTGATACCCTCATTATTTTCAACCACTTTATACGAGCTTGGCAGAGAAATGTGGGAACACTCACTGATGAGGAATAGCAAACAGCCAGGGCAGCACAGAAAGAAGTAGCCACCGGCAACCATTTCAGCAGAAAACAACTTAAATACCTGCATTGAGTATATATCACACAATATAGGCTACAGTGCTTTGGGAGAACTAGGTCACAGACTGCCTCAGATGTGGGGTACATTTGAGAGATTTCATCCTCACCACATGGTAGTGTTCCCAGATTAGACCCTTCTAAGGGAAGGTGAGATGCATGTTGAAGGAAGTGATTCGGAGGGTACTTGACCAAGATCCCAGACTGACCTTCCTCATATAACTTTCAATATGGCCACAAATAGATACAAATTGGCACTGGCACACTTGGAGTTTGAAATCACCAAATGAAACATCACTAGGAATTAGCGAAAATAGAGATCAACCTAGCTTAGATGCAAGGGTTCGAAGGATGGACCACTTCTGGTAGTTGGAGATCCCCTTAAATGTCTGACGTGGTTGCCTGTGAAAACACTCTAAAATGTGGCGGATATGGATCGATTACCGTGGAATAGCAAAGGATGGGGAAGTTGATGAAGAGAGCTTACATAAACTTCACTCGTTTATTAGCATATGTCAAAACCTCATTACGATGGCTATGGGGCAAGCATGAGCTACTGGGCCCAACCATGGGGGATGAGGCCTTTCAGGTTAGGCCCAACTAGCAGTCTAAGTCACAAGAGTCCCACTCTGACTCCTTTAGATCAGTCAAATGTGTTCCTGCACTGAATCGCTATCTGTGAGACAAGTTCCCCGTGGGGCCTTCCTGCCAGAAGCTCAGTCTTACCCCTACCAGAAGGGATCGGTTGACCGAAGTCTCCAAGAGCATCTCTCTCATAAAAGCGTGTCTGCAGCAACTGCCTCGGGTGAGGATCACACATGTAGCTCTGCAGGGGCAGCCACTGGTAGTCCTCATGCCCCTCCAATGCAACAGAAAGTCTCCTTTGGTCTTACCCCTCAGGGGAGGTATTGTCGCCGATTCCTGGTTCCGATCCTCAGTCAGGACTCAGGCCCACACAAGTCACTACGGTGGCCTCTCCTCACGATGGCTATTGGGATGGAAAAATCCTCTGCATGGTAATAGACCTGTACCTGAGTGTCCAACTGTACTGTTGTCTCGATCCCTAATGCTAATATTTTGCCATAGGTAAACACAGATTATGTGTGTGCACCATGACTTAGGCCTGTCTCACCGATTGCGGTCTTGTTGGACCTGGAGTGATGCCCAAAGTGCTACCCTCATAGTGGTGGAAGGCTACCGCTTTCACCAGAAGTTAAGTAGCACAAGAGCAGTGGTGGCAGCATACCGTGTATTGATCACAAGTAGTGATAGGAGCTTTTTACCCTGTGTCACTGGAGTGAGGTCTACATGCTCACTCACCATTTTAAATGTTCTGCCTCTCTGTGCTTAACTCAACCTTGGTCTACATCAAAGTAGATGTGGAGTGCAGCGCAGGAGTAGTAACTCTGCTCTCAATGAATGTGTGCTTGGGAAGGGTACAGTACAGGAATAGAACAGTATTATGTAGTACATGTAGGGTTAGTGCATACGTTGAGAGTATGTGTGCCTTCAAGGAATATATGACATGGTAGATGTAGTGCAGTGCATGCACAATGAAGGCATGTGGACTTGCATAAAGTAGAATGCATGAAGGGTGAAGTGTTGTGCAGGGTGCACATGGCGAGTGTGAATGCTGGCAGAGTGTTTGTTTGTAAATAGCAGACCCCGGTACAGTATAGAATGCTTCAGTGCTGAACAGTGCACGCAGACTGAGTGTGTATGCTGAATGCATGTGTACTTGTAGTTGTGCAATGCATGGAGGTAACAGTGCTGGACAATAAGTGTGCTGCGGGTGTACATTGAGCAAGTGTGCCTGCAATGGTTGATTATATTGAGGGCCCTGGGTTACATTTTTACTAAGCCCAGGCCTGAGGAGGGGAGGAATCCCCCTGACAGGTTTGTGTATTGCTGCATTCCTGTGAGCTGGGTGGAACACACACTGAAGTAAAAGAGGAAGACTTTACAGGAGGAGGGGAAGCTCTGCAAGACTTCTGCTTGTGACCAGTACTGGAGGCCATGGACTGCTAGTCTCCCTGCTGGGTGAGGGGACATCACCAAGGGAAAACCAAGATCACCTATACTGGAGCCTAGATCACTAGCCTCTGACCGCTCAGCAAGACCAGTGTGCTCGGTGAGGAAGAGGAGAGTATTGGAGGGAGCGAGGTCCTGTGGGGAACCTTACAGAGAGGACTGCCTGAGTGAGGTGTGAGGAGAATGGCTGTGCACCGATCGGGTTCTTGCCCGTGGACAGGAATGGTTCAGAGACCCCCATATGCCAGGAGAGGGACAGCATTATCTCAGGCTTGTGAAGAGCACCACGTGGGAAGTGCCAGGCCTGCACTGCCATATCTCTGTATGCCAGAGGGGCCACCACTGAACTTATTTGGCCCAGGAGCATGAGACCTGGGTCCACCAAGATCGGCCACCCCGTGTGCCAGGAGAGGCCACCATAGTGAGGGTGATCTCACTTGAAGGCTCTGCACCCTTATGTGAGTAACAAGGCATCCCCGTGTGCCAGGAGGGGCTTCCGGTACTCCTGTGGCAAGTGTTTGGGTCATGCCCCAGACAAGGGGATTGCTGTTGTGACCAGTGGGTCAAGCCCGCCAACCCACCTGACTGCCTCCCCATGGATAGCAAGGCGCCACCGAAGACATCACACCTTCACTGGAGCACCATTCAGTAGCTGGAGAATGCCCCCCCGCCCCGGTAAGGGAAGAGTGACTTGCCTTGTGTTGGCCGAGCTGGAACATCTCCAATCGCTGGACGTGCTGGCAGAGTAGCTCAAAGGAGACAGCCTGCACCTGCCGAGTGCTGCTGCTTGAACTGCGCACAGCCCATCTTTGCCAAACAGGATCTGAACTCAGGAATGCCTATGGAGAGGGCACTCGCTGCACCGTGGAACACTTCCATACTGCTGGAGCATCTAAGATCAGAACTGGGTCTGTGATAACCCAGGAGACTAACTACTAATGGTGCTGTGGCACCATAGACACTTTTAACTAATAACTAAAGAGTCAAAGGGGAACTCTTGGGTACTGCCTACTAGTAAGCATTCCCTGGATGCGGCCACTAGTGAATAGGGATTAACCCAGAACAAGTTACAAGATAGATGGTGGGACAGGGATTTGCCTGACACCTACTAGAGCCCCGAACTCAAGGGGAGTGTGTTATTGCATCGGAGTATCGTTATTCCTTTGCATGTGTAGAGTTAAAAATAAAATACTTCTTTTTCGTATAAAAGCAAGTGTTTGAATGAACATGAATTTATTGTTCGTACAGGGTGTACTTTGGGTTATGAGTCGTGTTCAATACCTGTATCTACACTCACCTCACCCCGAGGGAGCCTTTGAATGCTCATCCACAGCTACCACTGAGAGTCAAGTTCTGACCACACACAGGCAATGGCCCTATCAGTATGGCAATCTTCATGGCGGCCCCCTCTGGCATACAGGGTTGCCGCCTTAAGACTGCACATGGGAAACAACCCTATTGGTGCAGCAAAGTTCATAGCTCACTTCACAGTGGCCATCCTCTGGCATACGTTGGTCACCGACTTAACCCTGCATATGGGCAATAACCCGATCGGTACAGCAAAGTTCATGGCTTACTTCAAGGCAGTCCACATCTGGCATATTGGGGATCGTCGACTTAAACCTACACCTGGGCCACAACCCAATTGGTGCAGCAGCCGTCTCCTCCCACCTTGCTACAGGGATCTACTTGCCAGGATCCCCCACTGGATCTCTCTCCCTCCAGCTCTCCTCTTCCTCACATTGCTCATTGTTTCACGGAGAGACACCGACGGATGCGGTTCATCTCCTTCTTGCTCCATTCAAGAATTCAACGCTTCTATTATCACACGGGTGCAATTTGATAGAAGGTCTCACGCCGCATGATCCCAGCAGGTGAGTCATCTTAGTGCCGTGAGAGATACCGACGGATGCGGTTCATCTCTTTCTTGCTCCACTCAAGAATTCAATGCCTCATTAATCATATGGTAGCAACTTGATAGAAGGTCTCACGCTGCATGTTCCCAGCGGAACTTCGGGGTGATTCGTCCCCTTCATCCATTGATTGAACTCTGACTTAGCGATTGAATCAAATTCGTCAGACCACGACTGTGGTCGGGTTCTCCCATCCCCTGTCCTGAGGAAGACCCGCAGCTGAGGAGTCTACCTACCCTTCGGCAATAGGGTCAAAACGTTGACAATCCCCCCAGGGGCCTACACCCAACTCCCCCTACCACTGCCATCAGAGATCAAGTCTCACTGTATAGATTAACAAGTGATATTGCGAATGTAATTAGGGGTAGGCCCATCTTTGTAGGGGTACCGGCTCTATCAGTAATATTTTGGTCGGATCCCTTCTTTTGAAGTATTCTAATTTGTTCTGTACAAATATCCCTTGATGTCCTCTTACTTTTCCTTTGCTACTTTACACATGAGCACTTATTTCTCACTTCTTTCTCCTGCCTTGGAAATAACCATGCTACATATTATGTCTCATGTATGTTTCTCCATGTTTTGGATATAAAGAATAAATTGATGTTTGCAATTTAATTGATTTCTGGTGACCATCCATTTTCCCTGTTGAATGTGCTTGTACGTTGAAATCTTTTACCAGATGGATTAATTCCATAATATACTTACTAATTGAAGTGTATTCAGGATTGTCAGGGACCAATTGTTTTCCTTACTGATCGACACCCAGGTCCTGTGACACGTAACTGGGTTACCCCATTTTTTATAATCATTGTTTTTGGCAAGCGGGCAGGCACAGGTGCTCCAGGGGTAGGTGGTCTTGGACGTCTCTGGGTGATGTCCCCTCACCAGGCTGGGAGACTAGCAGGCCTTAGTCTCCATCCCTGGTCACAGGGAGAAGTCTTGCAGAGCTTCCCCTCCTCACACAGCCTGCCTGGCTGCTTGACTGTTGACAATTTTTGGGGCCTTGAGCTCCCCTTTCTAATGTCCATTTCCAGACACCAAATTTAGGGTCACAGTCTTAGAAGGTTGTGTTGGGGCTCTACTTTCTTTTGAAGTGCCCTCTAATCAGACCTGCCATTTCTCCAGAAAGCGTCTGTAACAGTAGGAGCCACTCCAGATCTGATAGTCCCACAAAACAGGCCATGGCAGTGACTAGAGGTTCACACTTGGATGTTAGCCATAGTGATATGTGTATCAAAATGTTACCCTAGGACCTCAAACCTTTATGACTCACTTATCAGCCCCATTTACTTTCTGAGACGTGTCCAGGCCACTTTACAGTGACCACTTTCTGAATCAAAGAACACCCTTCGAAGTGTAGTGGACAGCCTGGATCTTCTTCATCCAGTGTGTGTCCCACCCTGCACAAGGAATTCAGCAATCCACAAATCTGTTTGGGGGGATGCCTCTACCTCCCTCATGCTCTGCTAGTCAGTTCCAAAATGGAACTCAGAATCTTCGATGTATTGTACCATTCACTGGCACACATACACCCAGGACATGCATACAGCACACACATACTGCACAGCACTACATACTAACTTGGTGTAAGCCAAGGGAGAGTTCAGCACACAGCAGTGGAACTTTACATTGGCCTCATTCCATGTCACACATAAAAAGGCCTGTGCACTTCTAGTGATCACTGCACTGTATGCTGACACCACCATGCTCGTGCTACTTAACTCCTGGCAAAAGCAGTAGCTTTTCACCACTATGAGGGTAGCGATTTGGGCACCCTCATGGTCCAAAAAGACCGCAATCCGTGGGACAGGCCTACGTCATAGAGCACACACATGATCCGTGTTCACCCATGCCAACAAAACTTAGCACCAAGGATCCAGACATCATTGCAGCTGAGGCATACAAGTCAAGGGTACAGGTCCACCACCATTTGAGGGACTTTTCCGCCCCAACAGCATATGAGGTGGAAACAACTATACAAGATAAGTTTAATGCTGCATGAATTACATTTTATGACCATCTTGAGTGTGAACGACAAAGAGATGATGTGGTGCATTGCTGTTGTGTTGATGCACATGTTTAATAACTAAATGCTAATAAACATGTTTCATAACAAGAATGTGGCTGCTGTTTCTACAGTAACGCTAAGGCAGCAATTCCGAATTCCACAAAAGCTTTCAGAAACTAAAAATGTCTTCTTCTCTGCTGTATCATTACAAGGATCCTTTCCCTGGAGGAAAAGTGCCAATAGTTCCACACCTGCTATGAGGATATCCTTTGCTACTTCATATGGATAATCTGCTTCCCTTCCCCATGGGGGTGGTATTCTTGGTAGATTACCCATCTTGCATTGCACTAGAGCCATTCTGCTCCCCTAAATCTCAAAGTTCATCTGTCGATGTTGTATTTATCTTCCCTAAAAATCATATCAGGATACCATGATTTAGTCATCATGCTCACTTAAAACTGAGAAGATTGTCCCTGTACCTTCTTCTCATCCTCTGAGTAGAAATTCCGATTCTGCTTGTGCTGGTGATGAACTTTGATGATGGCTGTTACACTGACATGTGGTGCAGATGATCAGTCCTTGACTCTATCTCCTCTCTAAACTTGGTCTTGGTTCTGAAAATATTCCCTCTCTTACAAAAGCCTGTGTGTAATCAGCATGATGTGTTCTTCATTGCTGTTGTACTGGGGGCACTTGAAAAGGTTGCAGCTATAAGGAGGGTAAAAGACGGTGTTTCTCAGTGCTCACCTGGCAGTTGACACAATATTTTTAAATTCAGAAAGGTAAAGAGTGGTGCACACAAAGGAGGAATGTTTACCCTTCATTCACATATAGGAACCCTGAAAGGGTCCTGTACAAAATCATAAAAACCCAATTGGCACACACTGATTACAAGTTATATATAGTTGCTTTAAGAATACAATGTTCATCAATTTCTGAGTTCCTTAAGATTTTGAACATCACATGTCAATTTGTTACTCCAAATCTTGGACTCCACAAGTCATTTATTATGTGTTCACACAGCATGTTCTTCCCAGTAGTCAATGTGTGTTTTGTCGAATATATAGACCTCGTCAGCACTACAATTGTCAAAGAGAAATAACAGTTTAGGCATTCCTGGCTTGGCATTATATAGTGCATTACTAGGCAACAATCATTGCCACCACCAATAATCGTGAGTTTTTCTCATCGCATGCGTACATAGTGGACAATAGTATACATATATTTATATGAGGAGGCGTGCAAACAGTTAAACCACCAATTATTTGTGTCTGTTCTTGTATAAACACATATCAGAATAGTTATAATAATTCGGTAAATCCAGAGGGGAAGATTGTAGTAAACAATTGTTGGCACCATGCAGCCAAGAGTTTTATAAAGTTTATATAGAACGCATGTTCAAAACTTAGATAAGTGCAAGTCACAAGGTCAGGGTAATTTAAAGTTGTATGTTTTAGAGCTGAATTATTATTCTTTGAGGTAAATGTAATACCTTAAAACCCCACATGCTGGTGAAGCGCAAGTGGGGCTTATAGCCCATTTACCTTATTGTCTCAATGTATGGTCAAGTAAACAGCACAGCTGTGCTATTAAAGGCGACCACTGGTCCACCTAAGTGTTCAGAAATCATATATATCAGTAATTGTAAAATCGAGATAAAAATAAAAGTGTCCGATCTCATATATATCAAGAGTACTCACTCACCCTATTCTGTTCATAAAGACATATATTATTATTCCATCATGACGATATCCAAAATAACGTAAATCCAAAGGTGGAGACCTAAAATGAACCCCAAATGTAAATAATCAACAAGGGAGTTCCCCATCATAGTATGTTAGTTCTATAATCATCCCACGAGCTAAGCCATCATACCATATTTGACTTACCAGATGTAGACTAGCCTGTCTCTCGTGGTAAGTAGGTGAAGCTGTAATTTCTATAGGATGTTGGGCAGGGTCCGTGTGAACACTAAAAAACATAACATTTCAAAGTTATCGTTCAGCCCATTAGGTACTAAGCTATCCAAATACCTCATCCAAAATGTTTCCCTTTGTGCTAAGGAGGTGGCTACATTGGTCTTCAGGTTAATAATGATACGTTGTAAAATGTTATGCTTGTGTTCTAACCAGTGCAGTACTAAATGTGAATTGCGATTCTGGGACCAGATCAGGCTTTTGTGTTCTGTTATTCTGATTTTGATCTTTCTCTCGGTTTTCCCTACATAAACCAGACCTCAAGGACATTTGATACAGTAGGTGAGTTTCTCAGAGTTAAAATCTGATATGTGTCATAGTTTTATGGGTTTGCCTGTGCGAGAATGAGACAGAGTCTTGCCTGTAATTACATTCCCTACAGTTAAAGCATTTGCGCATGCCTTTAAATTCCTGTTCTTGCTCAAAGTTGGGAGCCGAAAGCAGCTCTTTGAGTTTGCGAGAACGCGAGTAAGCAAATAAGGTTTTTTCTGAAAACAAATTTCTAAAATCAGGTTCAGTTTGCAACAACTCCCAACGTCTATTTACAAGACGTTTAATTTCATGTGATTTCGTTGAACATTTCAGTAAAAACACCTCTTGGTTTCTGGAAACCTTAGTACCAGGTTGTAACAATGTTTCATGTTTAATGGTATTCACCCAGTGTGTGGCTGCATCAAGTACATGTTCAGGATAACCACGTTGAAAATATTCAGTACGAAATTTTTCTATGGTGGTCAAATAGGTGTACTGATCCGATGTAATGCGCTTGATTCGCATAAATTGCGAAACAGGTAAATGCTGTTTTAAGGGGTTGGTGATAACTGTTGAAATGTAATGTATTATTTCTGTCAGTGGGTTTTTGAAAAACAGTGGTGGATAAGTAGTCACACATAGTAAAGAGAGTGCACATTATGTGTCCCTTCAGACCATAGAGCCCTGCTCTGGGTGTCAATCTTCGTTACACACATGCCTCCTGAGCCCATGCATGTTTGTCCTGTATACGAGGTGGGGGTAAAAAACCTGGTGTTTGCTGTCAAAATCTTGGGGCAGGGGGCACGCCCCCCAGAGCCATGCAGATAACCTTTCTCTATTACAACAGTAAGTCTGGCATTTATTTGCAAGGCAGCACATAGAAGAAGAATGACAGAAAGGTAAGCCTGCCTTTTATTTCACTGATCTATTTTGGATTCCATATTTTTAAGTTATTTATTGCGTTGGTGCTTTTCTTTTATACTGTTCCCTCTATCTGTTTACTGAAGTTTTCTTTCTTTGTTTTTTCCTGGGCATTTTTCTCTGACTCCACTATCTTTATCATTCATCTCCACCGCCCCCACGCCACCCACCACACCTCCAACCCTGAAACACTCACAGGGTCTGATTCACAAAGGGCCTCTGCACTCATAGCGGATGCCCCACACTCATAGGGGAGTCTCCACACCCGGGGCAGAATCTCCGTAATTAGAATTCTTTTTGAGGAGATTCCATCCAGAGTGCGGAGACTCCCCCACGACTGTGGGGCCTCCGCTACGAGTGCGGAGGCCCTTTGTGAATCAGGCCCACAATGTCTCCCTTGCAGGAATATCCATGTGTGTGTGATTTTACAACAGCATGAGCCTGTCATTCTTTACCACAACCACCACCATTGCTGCTACCTTTAATTGGCAGATCATCAGGAAAATCCACTCCTAATTAGTCTTTCACACTGCTGAATGTCTAATCAGCACCCTGATGAAGGGTAACAAACGCCAATAGCCAGTCTCCAACAGTACTCCTCCTCCCCTCAGAACAATTATATCACCTTGGCTACCCACGCTCCTTTCCACCCCTAGAAACTTACACTAACTGATGCCTACCACCACTAACAGAAGATTGGGTCTTCGTCAACACATAATACTGTCAAACCTCCTCATTGCTGTTATTAAAGGAGTAAGTATATAGCCTCTTCCCCCTCTCAGCCTCTTAGTCTCATACCTTTCCATCACAAAACTACTCTGCACTAATTCAGGACTTTAAACAACTAGCACCAATCTACTGCAATACCCTTCCCAGCAAACTCCAGACAAATGCTGTCTTGCACCATTCAAATATGCCCTTGAGGCCTGAGTGGCTGGCACTCACCAGTGATAATCCCTTCAATTTCTTAGCTCTTGACCCACAACCCCAGAGACTTATACGTTATTTCTATACATGTATAATCATTGACATATGACATGTAATGTACTGTAATTGTATACCCCATTCCTCAATAATCATCTGTACTTCTTGTGCACCTTACATTTCTGCCACCATTATGTTATGTACACTATTTTGGTACAAATGCTTCATTCATAAATAAATTCAAAGACCAAATCTTATTTGTACAGAGTTCCTAGCTTCTTCATTGCTGGCTATATGTTGTGGGTCTTCATAATACATTTGTGTTAATTGATGGGTACATGATGTAACATGGAAGTTGTCTGATGTTAAAGGGCTGGTGGCATTGAATTATGTGTCATGCGTTCATTCTTCAGATTTTGGACCACCTGAAATGTCTGATACAAAAGTATGCAAAGAGTTCTTGTCAGACTCCTGCCTCACTTTCCTAATCCCTATTCTACCCCTTTTTAGTTTTTTCCTGCACCAACCCTTGCGCTGTGCTTACAAACTCTCTTATAAATAAAAAAAATCATAAAAAGGGGCTTACAGCCCACCCATTACTTACCCTTTGTTGGGTTTTTTGTCATTCTCATTTCCTTGCTTTCCATTGGTTACTGCATGCAAATTTCTCTTGGTTTCTTGTCTCTCTTCGGAGTCTAATATGTTTTTTCTTTTTTTTTTCCAGAGTTTTTTATAGCGCGAACTTGACCCGAAGGTATGGGGTATCAGAGCGCTTTACATGAGCACCATTTGCGTTACACAAGGAGACATTCATTTTTGTTAGGCACGGGGAGATTAAGTGATTTGCTCAGAATCACAGGATGTTGTGTGTTGCTGCCGAGACTCGAACCCGGTTCCCCAGATTTGAGGGCGACCACCCTAGCCTTTTAGGCCACACCCTCTCCCATATGTGTTTGTGTTTTCTCTGTATCATGGACCAATTACCTCTTCCTTTTGGTGTGTTTATATGCTGCTTTCTTTACTGGAGCTACTTTTTCCTTTGTAAAGAAGCTATCCATTGTCCCCATTCCCCGCCCTCCTCCCGCTGTCCATTGTCCCTCACCACTGCACACATGCTGCTGTCCATTGTCCCACACATCACCACCCTTGTGCTGCTTGCAAGCGCAGTTTGTTTTTTTCTTTACATGTTGCACAGCAGCGCAAGGTGCTGGTCAGCATGGCTTTAAAAAAAAACGATATGACACGTTCAACACTGGCCACGTCATAGAGCTTTTTCTACCCACCTACTGTCCATTCTCCCTCATCCCCGTCCTCCTCCCGCTGTTTGCTGTCCCACACTTCCCCACCCTTCTCCCTCATGTGGGTTTCTGCCCTCTCAACCCCCCGCATTAATTGTTTTTTATTTAAATTTTCAGCTAAATAAACTTCACTCTATTTTATAGTATAACGCGTATCAGAAAAAGCGAGAATGAACATGGCAGTTCATGGGCAGTTTGGGCTCACTGAACTTCCGGTTTCCGGCCAGACCTGGCTTTACTTAACATGAATCTGCCTGTTACCATGGTCAGAACTAAGACTGCAAGACAGTGTCCACATCGGGTTTGTGCACCCTGCTGCAAAATGTATTCAAAAGTCTGTGTTCACACGTGTATGCATGCATGGGTGCGAGTGTGTGTCCGATGAAATGTTACTTGTCTCTGTGTGCATCTTTTATATAAGATCCAAACCAATTAGCCCTGTTAAACCACATTCTCTCACCATTGAATGAGTTAATAAAAGCAATACCCTGTGGGGAATACATACCTTTACATCGCATGCGTTACATCGCATGCCTTTACAATGCGGTCGTTACCACGACCGCATTGTTACAATGCAAACTATTACATCGCAAGTCGTTTCAGCGACTTGCTGTAAGGTGCGCTGGACTTAGGAATAGTATAATTTACTATTCCTATTCCAGTTTGTGCAACAGCAGGGAAGGTGTTGGATTGTAAATCCAACACCAGTGCGCCCCTACAGCAAATCGTTGACAACGACTTGCGATGTAATGGCTCGTTGAACAACGCGGCCGTTGTAACGACCGCGTTGTAAAAGCATGCGATGTAAGGCAAGCGATGTTATGGCTGGTTCCCCCCTGTGGGTACAGCAAATCTGGCGCAAGAAGGTACAAGAAATGTAATAGGCATTGGGAACTGTTTTGACTAACAAGTTGGGTGTGTCTGCATTTAAAGAGCAGTGTTGCCCAAGAAGGCGCTGTGTCCTTAAACATTTTGTGGTGCCGTGTTTAGGGTTCAAGTTCTGCCTTGCCTCACTCCAGAGGAAGAGACTTCATCAAGGCAGCTATCTTGGGTGTGGCCAGTCGTGTCTCCCTGCCATGCACCAGAGAAAGAGACTTCAACAAGGTGGGTGTGGCTAGGCTATAAATGCTGACTGCATCTGCTCAGTGCTGGCAGTTATTAAGATTCCCAGCCAGCTGTATGACCATCAGTTTGAGGGTGCCAGCTGGTGGAGAGCTTTACAGTGGTTCCAGGAAGCTCACAGAATGCCTTCCAGAAATACGAGGTGAACTGGGAGCCCCAGTTGAAGACAATACCAAGGGGAAGTCAATGAAGTCTCACCATATTCCCGAGATACAGTGTTGCAAGTTGAGGGGCAAAAGGAATTCCTCAAACAGGTACAAAATGTGCCATCTTGGTTAAATAATCTATAACTACCCAAAGAGTGTTATAGCTTCGAATAGAAAGTAAGTTGAATGTAAAATCCATGGAGATATGCTCCCAAGGGTTTGTGATGCTGACATGGAGTTTAATAAAACATAAGGTTTATGACGCTCAGATTTCCATTGTGCATAGATGGGACACTGTGCAATATAATGTGCTTTCAGAGTTTCCCACCAAACCTCTGTTTATTGAAATCTATGGTTCTTGGTGATCTCTGGGTGGCCTGCTAATGAGCTATCATGCTACCAATTTAAGATTTGGTTCTGCAAACGTTTCTCTGGACATAGATCAAAGTTCCTTCATATGGGAGCCCCTGTTTTACATTTTTAGAGTCTTTTTGAGATATCGACGTATCCAGCTCTTTCTTGGACAACTGCTGAGCTAAATCCACTTGAAAGGAGTCCTTATAGATAGGCCCTATAAAATGCTTTGGACCAATGTTCGGTTTTCACTCTTCTTTGATTCCAGACTCAGCATGTATTCTTGATAGATAGCCCAATTTGCGGATACCAGTCCTTGGCCAGAAAGTAATAGTAAATGGTGATTCAGCAAAGAATAGCAATCATCTGAACTGCCATAAAGTTAGAGTGTTGGCAGTTTAAAAATATTGTAAATTACTGTGGTCTGTGAAGATAGTTGTAGGGTGAGGAGTTCTCAAGAAGTACTGTCTCTATTCATTGATTGCATCCCGGATTGCTAGTAACTCTTTATCAGCTACGACATAGTTTCTCTCATCAGAGGTTAACTTTCAGGAATAGTAGACTACTGGGTGAATTTCTGAAGTTGCAGGGTCTTTCTTTGATAAAATGGCTCCCACTGTTGTATCAGAAGCGTACGCTTCAACTACAAATGGTAACTCTGGTTGAGGGTGTCTTAAGACTGGTGCAGTGGTGAAAGTCTTCTTTAATTTAGTAAAGGCATGATAAGCTTCAGTATTACACACACAGGGCACATTTTGTCACAATAACTTTGTGATATGAGTCACAATTTCTGGGAAATTTTGTAAAAATCTCCTGTAGAAATTGGTGAATCCTAAAAAGGATTGAACTTTTTTCAGCATTGAAGGAGTTGGCAATTTCACCCACTGCACTAATCTTTTTCCTGTCCATTATGACTCATAGATGTGAAAGTACAAAACCAAGGAGCTCTACAGCAAAAACATGGAAGTAGTATTTACTAAGTTTTGCAAACAATTTTTGTTTTCTCGCAATTTCTTTAACACCAATTTAGCACGTGGCACTTGCCCTTTTTCATTCTCAGAGTAGATCAGAATGTCATTGATGTAAATTATAAAAAATATATCCACGTATTCTCGGAAAATCTCGTTCACAAAGAATTGGAACATTGCTGGTGCATTGAAAAGTGCAAATAGCATCACCTGGTATTTGTAAAGACTAAACCGAGTCTTAAAAGCTGTCTTCCACTCATCTCCTTCCCTTACTCAAGTCAGGTTGTAAGCTCCGCGAAGATCCAATTTGGTGTAAATAGTTGCAAATTTACCTGATCGAACAAGACTAAGATGAGTGGAAGAAGGCAAGTGTTCTTCAATGTTACCTTGTTCAAGGCCCTGTAATCCATACAGGGTCTCAGTTCACCCTTGGGCCTGGCCACAAAGAATAATGGAAAGCCTGCAGGGCACCAGGATAACCTAATTCAACCAATAGCAAGGTTATATTAAATATAATTTGTTAAGTAATCATTTTCTGCAGCATTAAGGTGTGCACACTGCTAGAAGAGACGTGTGCCCTTTCCACCAAATCTATACAGCTGTCAAAGGGATGGGGAGGCGGGAGTGTCTCAGCCTCCTTTTTCTCAAATACATCCAGAAAGGACACATAGAAGGCTAGAAGCTGTACAGAACTTTCTTCAGTTGCAGCTATGACATGTTCCACTAAACGAGCCAAGCTCTTGGCCACGAGACACCAGGCAGAGTTTCAGGTGGACCTCCTGCAGAACAATACTCTTTACAATTCAGACCAGAAAACTATGAATCGTGAAGCCCAATGAATATTAGGACCATGATGGGTTAGCCAAGGAATGTCTACCAAAATTTTAAACTGTGGGGCAGCGTTAACCTCACAGGCAATAACCTCTTGATGAGCATACTCCAACACAATGAAATATTACATCAGTTGTTTTAAACTTTATCAAACCAGAGGATAGTTTGTTTCTGTCTATACAGCCCTTACCATTTATGGCTGTTTTACATTAACCAATGGGCAAATTATTGAACTAGAGAACTGGGCATCAATAGCATTTCCAGCCGCACCTGAGTCAACCATTATTTCAAAGTTTACTTCTTTTTGAGAAAACTTTAATATTCCAGGTAAGGTAACATGTGGCATAGTTGCTTGCAGGGAATTAGCAAGCATATGCAAGAGAATGCCTTCATTGGCTTCCCAAGAAGTCTCTTCCTCTATGGTCGGGAGTTGGAATTTCCCACTGTGGTAGAGTTTTTGGTTTGGTGGGACATTCGTGTATGAAATGGCCCCCTTTATCACAGTATAGATATAACTTATCTTTTCGTCCGCATTCCTTTTCCTCCCTATTTAGAGGGCCTTTGATTCCAGAACCAATTTGCATCGGTTTCTCTTCAGATTTTTTCTCTGGTTTCGGAGGTGGAAAGCAGAGGCATCCCTTATGCCCTTTCGTTCGGAGATTTGTTGATCAAGATATAACACAATGCCAATTAATTTGGAACAAGTTTGAGGTTGAGGTTCAACATGAGAGAGAGCATATTTTCAATAATCTCTGAACCCTCTATAGAATACAGATGCCCACTTTTGTTTGGGCCAATCAGCATCTACTATTAGGTGGTTAAATGGGTAAGATAGGATAGGATATCTCAATTCAAACACAAGGAGATGATGGACAAAGCGCTGAAACTTTTCAGGCACTCACCCCCAGTCACAGATCTGGGTTTAATCCATCATCATTCTTTAGCTCACTTCGCCACCCCAGTTCAGACCCAGCCATATGCAAATCAGTCTTGACGCTGTGCCTCATGGGAACAGTCCAGACCGAACTGCCAAACCAGTTCTTCCCTGGACCGGAAACAAGCATCCTGGGACCGGTTTCGGGGTTACACCCCTCATCAGCCAGGCTAGCTTGAATCCAGAGGCAAAGTGAGCAAGGGACCCATATCTGGGCATACCCTGCCAACTTAGGGTGAACAAAGCAAACACAAGGAGATGATGGACAGAGTGCTGAAACTTTTCAGGCACTCACCCCCAGTCACAGATCTGGGTTTAATCCATCATCATTCTTTAGCTCTCTTCGCCACCCCAGTTCAGACCCAGCCATAGGCAAATCAGTCTTGACCGACCTCCCAAGCCAGGTCTTCCCTGGACCGTAAACAAACATCCTGGGACCAGTTTCGGGGTAACACCCCTCATCAGCCAGGCTAGCTTGAATCCAGTGGCAAAGTGAGCAAGGGACCCACGTCTGGGCATACCCTGCCAACTTAGGGCAAACAAAGCAAACACAAGGAGATGATGGATGGAGCGCTGGAACTTTTCAGGCACTCACCCCCAGTCACAGATCTGGGTTTAATCCATCATCATTCATTAGTTCACTTCGCCACCCCAGTTCAGACCCAGCCATATGCAAATCAGTCTTGACCCTGTGCCTCATGGGAACAGTCTAGACCGAACTGCCAAGCCAGGTCTTCCCTGGACCGGAAACAAGCATCCTGGGACCGGTTTCAGGGTAAAGCAAACACAATTGCCAAGTTTTAAGTCCATAAGTTCATTGTCTATGGACTGCAAAACCAACCGTCGGTCAAAGATTGGACTGAATTCTCATAAGTAATTAGCTCAATTAGAGATAATTGGATCGTTAGCTTGAGCTAACAGCACTGCCCATGATGCAGCATCCCCTGATAAATAAGAGATCAAAAATGCCACCTGTGTCTGATCATCAAGGAACAAAAGGGGCCTACATAGAAAGAGAAGCTGAATTTGGGTCACAAATTGTTGAAACTTTTTGGCCTCCCGTGAATGGGGTTTAGGAGTGGCCAAAGGCACGGGAGGAACACCCATCACCACTGGATTGGTGACATCTGCTCCTGAAGACGGAGAAGTTAATACAAAGGGAGAGGCCAGCACTAGATCTGGAGATCTGAATTCTGGGCAGTGACCACCCCAGGATGAGCTCAGGAAGGCAATGGGGTAAGTCTAGCCTGTAACTGGTCGAATGGGTTCTCAAGTTTTGAATTTTCAGCTCGCAAAGGCACCAATTACTTTTTAACTTTATCTAGTGCTTGGAAGATAGAGGCCAAGGTGGTGAGTCAGTTTTTCATTCTCCTCAGGCATATTTTTATACCGCTACTTATTTTCTCACAAGCCTGATATACTTATGCAGGAGCAGATTGGTAACCCGCACCACCATTCCCTTGGTGTGGGTGAACTCGAATGCCCACAACAAGACAAAGGGTGAGGGAGTTAGGAAAGGGACTCTGGGGAATTGAATCTGCAATTGGTGGAGAGAGGTTAGACCTAGATATTCGAGGTTGCATGCACGTAATGGCTTTAATAAGGTAAGTAAACTCTCCTGTCTTGGACAGCTGAGGCCCTAAGCCTACTGGATGAGAGGGAGAGGAGAGTTGAACCCTCCAGTAGGGAGGCTGTGAGGAGTAGAGATGAGTTTTGGGTTTGAAACTGGGGCCCTGTAAATCAACAACAATGTTAATACACACCCTCATCATAACTCTTGCAATCTTCAAATGTGTTACTTTATGGCAATGACATCAGTGTTCACCTGTGACCTCTTTTAAACAACTTCCAAAAACTACCAGGGCACATTAAGTCCCTTGGGTTGTTAAGAGATAGTTATTTCACTGCTTATCAAAGTAAAATATGCAGTTTAAATTTCTCTCCAAAATGAAGAAGCATGAGCAACCCAAATCCTTGGTCTCAAAACAATTTATTTCTCTCAAGAAACTGTTCACAAAAGAACCATGCGTGTAGCCAAACTTTTCCTGGGATGAGGGTGTGGAGAATCTGCCAAAACTTTAGAAAATGCCACCAAACAATATCTAGGAAAATCCCCTTACCACTCTTCCTGAGCACTTTTGCTTATAAAGTATACAGTCTCCTATCTTACTGGTCTACTGTAGAAATGTAGGAGTAGGTTCAGGTGCGCAAGCAAGAATTCTGCCACTGGCTGAGATTCTTAATAACTGCCAACCTCCAGCAGATGCAGTCTGCTTTTATAGCCTGGCCACACCAAGAGATGCTCTCTTTTTTAAAGTCTCTTTTTCTGGGTGCACACCCGTTCATACCCATTATAGCTGCCTTGCTGAAGTCTCTTCCTATGGAGTGAGGCAGGGCAGAACTTGACCCCTGAACATGGGGCCCAAAATGTTTAAGGCCACAGTGTATTCTTGGGTAACCCTGCTCTTTTAATGCAGGCACACCCAACCTGTTAGCACAGCTCCCACCTTAGCAAAAGTCTGGGGGCACAAATCAGTTGCTGAATCTTGAGGTGACACCCTTGTAGGAGCACTGAGCGGCACCGCAAAGAAAACGGGGGGGCTGCTAGTTCCCCTGATACATTGATGTCCTATCTTTATTTCAGAATATTCTAACATTTATCCACAAACCATGAATCTAAATGGAACGTATTTACATAGTCAGATGATGGCCTGAAAAACAGGCATGAATATGATCCTTATTTACAACCCTGCCCAAATTCAGCCAGGATGCTTCTATTGCTATGATGTAACACATGTCTGCCCAGCAAGCGGCTAGTGACTTTCATAGGTGTGCTGATTATGCAGGTGGACTGCAGGGACACTGGTGCTGAACAAACGGATTTCTGGATTCTGCTCCTCACACAGAAATATTAAGTTGCTACACCAACTTTCCAGTGTGCAAGGTAAAGTGGCCCGACTGGTGTTTCTGTGCTACCATTTGCCTATTTATCATATTCAACCTCATTAATTTCCTCTCGGGTTACACCTCATTGATCAAGTCATTGATCAAGTCCACATTTACATCTGGAGGAGACAGGGTGATGCCGTTAGGGGGGACTGTACAGCTAACCAGTCTTAGTTTTAATCAGTTCCTGTTTAGTATGATAGGCCCACCCACAAATGTGCAGTACCCTTTTCATCAGTAGAAATTCAAAGCTTGGGAATGTTTGCCATTGGCTCCAAATTCTGTAGTTTTTTGTTACATCAATATAGGATTTCTTTCATAATAAACTTGACATTTGCAGGGCATTCTTTTTTAAGTAAAAGCGGTTGAACTCATGCAAGTGCCGCAACCTTGAATAACCATGGATTGCCAAATGTGTAAGGTTTGGTAGGCCGAATAATGCAGCAAGGCCCCTTGGAAAGTAGGAAGAAATCTGGTGTTTTAGGTGTAGTATTGAAGTTCTATAGGAATTCTGAGGAAAAAACATCCTGAGATCCATGCAAGCAACACTACCCTGGATGCCCCTGGATCTGGGCAACCCTACCAACCACTGCCCAGGGTTTGTAGGGTTACCTGGGTGGCAGGAGACCTAATGCACGAAAACTACAGCTGTCCCTAATGGAAGGTGAGAGGAAATTAAGTGCTTTAGGCATAGTTTTAATATTTAGCGACAACTCTGGGCAGAACAACATGCATAAACCTACACAATCAACACCACCCTTGCTTCCCCAGGGTCTCTATTTGTCAGAAATATCCAGGGTTGGTAGGGTTCCCTAGGGGCCGGCTGACCCAAGGCCCAAATACTTCTACCATTCCTCATAGAAAATGAGTGGAAACTGGGCCAGCAGAGAGGGAATACGCCCCATTTCTGCCCTCCTGGAGTTGGGGGTTCAAAAAAATTGACTGGTAACTAGAGGTGGGGGTTAACCTAATGCCTGGACAGGGTAACCTCCCATGCCATTTTCTTTTTTGGACATCAATCTCTGGTGTTTAGTGGGCTTTCTGTCCCCTGGGTGGTTATATTGTGGTATACTCTTGCCAATCTACCTCCCCAGTGGGTTAGAAAGGCTCTCTGTTACCAGTGGGTGGGCAATGGCGTGGGTGGTTAGGGCCGGTAGGAAATTGGCTTACTGGTGGAGGGGGTGAAACCCCACTCAAGCAGCAACCACATTCTTATCATGGTGAAACACAAGCAAACCCCAAATTAACCTCTTCTTAATCCTCTGGTAGCTTGGCACAAAAGCTAACGTAGAGAAAATGTGTAAAGTATTTATGCAGTACTTCAAACAGTAATAAAGTGAAAACACAGCACATGAAAAATTCCACACCAATTAAGAAAAATAAATTAAAATATAATAAATGTTTTGGCACCGGAATGAAGAAATCCAATTAGTAGAACCAGAGACATGAAATTTTAAAGGTTTGTGAAAATCAAGCGCTAATCAGCAAAAAAGTGCCAAGCGCAGTTATTTGGTCACGGTAGACTGGGTCCAAGTCACAAGTTCAGGCTGACCGCGATGGAGCGCGGGCGAAACACAGGGACCCAGTTGGCACCTTAAGTTCTGGTTGTGGAGCATTGCGAGGTCCAGTGTCATGGAGCCGTCGCGCAGCAGTGAGTTGGGGCTGCGATGTGAGGTTCTGCGTCGAGGATGCGTTGCACAGAGGCAGTTACGAGGACCACCTGGGCTGCAATCCAAGGTCCTGGGTCCTGGATGCATTGCGCAGCAGCGGTTCTGAGGAGCAGCTAGGATGCAATGCGAGGTCCTGCATTAAGGATGTATCGCACAGCATGGTTACGAGGAGCTGCAAGGTCCTGCATAGGGAATGCATCGCACAGCGGTGGTTCAGATGCATGACTGCGAGGTGATACATAACGCTGCTTCAGTTCTGCTTGGACCACAGCTGAGCTGGCAGACCACCTTCAGGTCCACTTCCAATGGCCCAGGACTAGGTGGCACCACCTGGGAGCAAGACTCACAGCGGACAAAGTCCAGGTGCTGGGTTCAAGGTGGTTGGAGCCTTTTTTTGTCCCTGAGGCTCTGATCAGGAGGCCAGCCAATTAGCCATTGCAGTCACTCTGGTGGTCCTGGGTTCAAGATGCTGGTTCAGTTCTGCCCACTCAGGGAGCAAAGCAGTAGGGCAGAAGGGCATCAGAGTAGCAGTTCATCTTGGAGCAGAGCACCAAAGTAGTCCTTCTTCTGAGTATCCCACATGTCCAGATGTGTACTGAAGTGTTGGGTCTGCGGGTCGACTATTTATCCTTGGTGCCAGCTTTGAAGTAGGAGAAGTTTCTAGAAGGTTCCACCTCCTGGAGGTGTTTGTAATTTTCTTCCTCCCTGCCCTGCCCCCAGCTTATCTGGGGACATAAAAGACTAGTGTGAAACCTTTTGTGAGTGTGCTCATGCAGAGGCTTTGTGATGTGCAAGTTTGGTAGGTGACAGCTCTGTTCCCCTATCAAGTCAGAGAGGGCCCATCCTGCCAACACCTATAACACCTATTCCCCCTTTGTCTTACTGTCTGGGAGCTATACACAAATGCCAACTGCCAGCTAAACCTTGGCACGCGCCCTAGGATGCAGGCTGCAGGCACCAAATGGTAGGGACAAGAAAATGCCAACTTTCTAAAAGTTGTAGTATAAGTGGAAGAAAGCACTCCGTCAATTCAAATCATTAATACTTTACAAATGGTCAATGGCAAAGTTTTAAGTATGCGACCTTGGTGCATGTTCTGTTCAAGACATTCTAAACATTAAACAAAAGCTGGTGCCCACAGGGTGCACCAGTCCCTAGGTGCACGACTAATGCACACAGACAGAAATAGTCCAATTTAATCAATGTTATCCATACTTATCCAAATTTTAAATGTCAATATTTTATTCAAAACATGCTGACTCCATTTTTTTATTTTCATGTAATCCATAACAAATGTTGCTCCAACATGTGATATTTCCTACATTCAGATCTGTGATAATGACATAAACCGAATGCATTTCGGCACAAGTATCTTCGTCATGGATAACTCTAATATGAGATATAAAAAGAGACCATAGCAGCATCAGCAGCTACCAAAATGTTGTCAATCAACAGGATAATCCAAACTCATCTGCTTCAATGCGCAGCGCTACTCTGAACCACAGTCTTTAATCTCTAAGTATAGCACCCTGTGAAGTGACCAACCAAGGACTAAATATGCATGTAAAACCCCCATTGTATAAAGAACCCCTAATATTTAATGCACCTTCCACGTCATGCTGAATGTACCACTAAGTGATTGGTGATTGTACTCTGTGTATGGTGAAACCAATCACACTTGCCCCAATGTAAAAACATAAGGCACTCACATAATGGTCATTGATTTAAAAAGTCCGTTATCACATCTCAAGATCAGTTCAATGATCTTTCTATTGCAAATAAAACCAAGAACTCATCCCGCCTGTATATAAAAAACATGCTGTGAAAAAATTAATCTGACACTTGAAGTGAAAGAAACATAAGCCATCGTGACACGAGGTGTGCAATTTACTCTCCCCCGGAGCTGACTAGCAGCAGCAGACAGGCCATCCATGTGTCCTCCATAAACATGAACAAGTGAATCCATGTCTTTTAAGCACTCAGGTGAGGTTGATGAAAACACGTGATCCAGAGACAAACCCCTGACGGGAAAATAAACAAAATACTAGCGTTATGCTGTGCTCTGCATGCAGAGAAAATGAAAAAAATCAAACCTTATGACTATGGATCAGGATCACACTCAAATTTGAAAATAGTAAATCAAGCAATTGTGTTGAGACATTAGAACCGTGGACACGCTCCAACAATATATGAGTCAAGTATACATATTGGTATTTAGTGACATAGCTAAATGGTCTCGAAAATGAAACAATATATGAATCTCTGCTGTTCTTCCCAGTTGTAAACACACGCATTTCTTTACTTGAAACATTTTTCTTTAAACGTGATTTGCAGGTTTTAATCAAGCATTATCATGGGGTGCAAACTGGCAAGAGGACAGAAGTATAAACATTGTAGTATAAGTGGAAGAATGCACACCGTCAGTGCAAATCATTAATACTTTACAAATGCTCCATGGCAAAGTTTTAAGTGTGCGTCGCTGGTGCATGTTCTGCCCAAGACATAATTTCGGGACGAGTCCCTTTGTCAGGGGTAACTGTAATAGGACACCATACACAGTACAATCACCTAGTGGTACATTCAGCATGATCTGGAAGGTGCATTAAATATTATCACGGAAAATGAGTCACTTGGGTTCTTGGTGGTTTAATAGGGGTTTATTATTCAATGGGGGTTTCACATGCATGTTTAGTCCTTGGTTGGTCACTTCACAGGGTGCGATATTCAGAGATTAATTTGGTGAATGACTGTGGTTCACGGTAGCGCTGGGCTTTGAACAGATCAGTTTGGATTATCCTGTTGATTGACAACATGTTGTTAACTGCTGATGCTGCTATGGTCTCTTTTAATGTCTCATAGTTCAGTTATCCATGACGAAGGGACTTGTCCCGAATTGCATTGGGTTGATGTCATTATCACTGTTCTGTATCTTGGAAATATCACATGTTGGACCAACATTTGTTATGGATTACATGAAAATAAAATATGGACTCATAATGTTTCGAATAAAATATTGACGTTTAAAATTTGGTTGAGTATGGATTAAATTGATTAAATTGGACTATTTGTGTCTGTGTCCATTAGTAGTGCACCTGGGTACTGGTGCATAGTGTGGGCACCAGCTTTGGGTTAATGTTTAGCAATGGGTAGCACACTTAAAACTTTGCCATTGAGCATTTGTAAAGTATTAATGATTTGCACTGACGGTGTGCATTCTTCCACTTATACTACAATGTTTATACTTCTGTCCTCTTGCCAGTTTGCACCCCATGATAATGCTTGATTAAAACCTGCAAAACACGTTTAAAGAAAAATGTTTCCAAGTAAAGAAATGCGTGTGTTTACAACTGGGAAGAACAGCAGAGATTCATATATTGTTTCATTTTCGAGACCATTTAGCTATGTCGGTAAATACCAATATGTATACTTGACTCATATATTGTTTGAGCGTGTCCACGGTTCTAATGTCTCAACACAATTGCTTGATTTACTATTTTCAAGTTTTAGTGTGATCCTGATCCATAGTCATAAGGTTTGATTTTTTCATTTTCTCTGCATGCAGAGCACAGCATAACGCTAGTATTTTGTTTATTTTCCCGTCAGGGGTTTGTCTCTGGATCACGTGTTTTCATCAACCTCACCTGAGTGCTTAAAAGACCTTGGATTCACTTGTTCATGTTTATGGAGGACACATGGATGGCCTGTCTGCTTGCTGCTAGTCAGCTCCGGGGGAGGTAAATTGCACACCTCGTGTCACGATGGCTTATGTTTCTTTCACTTCAAGTGTCAGATTAATTTTTCGCTTTTTCACAGCATGTTTTTTATATACAGGCCGGATGAGTTCTTTGTTTTATTTGCAATATGAAAATCACTGAACTGATCTTGAGATGTGATAACAGACTTTTTAAATGAATGAACATTGTGTGAGTGCATTATGTGTTTACATTGGGGCAAGTGTAGGTGGTTTCACCATACACAAAGTACAATCGCCAATAACTAAGTGGTACAGTCAGCATGACGTGGAAGGTGCATTAAATATTATCACAGAAAATGAGTCAGTTGGGTTCTTGGTGGTTTAATAGGGGTTCATTATACAATGGGGGTTTTACATGCATGTTTAGTCCTTGGTTGATCACTTCACAGGGTGCTATACTTAGAGATTAATTTGGAGAATGACTGTGGTTCAGAGTAGCGCTAGGCATTGAAGCAGAAGAGTTTGGATTATCCTGTTGTTTGACAACGTGTTGTTAACTGCTGATGCTGCTATGTTCTCTTTTTATGTCTCATAGTACAGTTACCCCTGACGAAGGGAGTTGTCCCAAAATGCATTGGGTTGATGTCATTATCACTATTCAGAATCTCGGAAATATCACATCTCGGAGCAAAATTTGTTATGGATTACATAAAAATTTAAAATTAAATCATCATGTTTCAAATTTAATAATTCAATATAATATAATGGGGTGACCCAGTTACGTGCAGAACCTGGGGATATATATTTTAAAGAAAGAGTGGTTCTGTCCATTGATAGCTTCAAAGGAGCATCTAACTTATTGAATATAAGTTAGATGCTCCTTTGAAGCTATCAATGGCAGAACCACTCTTTCTTTAAAATCAAATTTAATATTTAATAATGACATTTAAAATTTGGATGAGTATGGATTAAATTGGACTATTTTGTCTGTGTGTATTAGTAGTACACCTAAGGACTGGTGCACCATGTGGGCACCAGCTTTTGGTCAACTTTCTAAAAGTGGCATTTTCAGAAATTACCATGAAAGAGGGTGATAAATTACAATTCTTTGTAGAAAAACTTGGCATTCCTACCAGCTCCCAATTGAAAGTTATCACCTGTTAAATGTAAAAAGGTAACTCAATGTTATCCTATGGCAGAGGTAGGCCTTGCAGTACATGTCCAACTTTTTAAATACACTGCACCCTGTCCCTTGGGCTGTTTAGCACTTACCCCAGGGTTGATTTACATGTATTAAAAAAGAAGGTTTAGGCTGTTTAAAAGATATATTTTATCAGGTTGAAATGGTTGTTTAAAGACTGCACACACAGGATGCAATGGCAGACCTGAGGCATGTTTAAAAGGCTACTTAAGTGGGTGGCACAATTAGTGCTGCAGTCCCACCAGTATATTTTAATTTACAGGCCCTGTGTACATATTGTACCATTTTACTAAGGACTTACAAGTAAATTTAATGCCCTAATTGAGTGTAAGCAAATATTACCATGTTTAACGGGGCGAGCAAAAGCACTTTAGCGCTGGTTAGCAGTGGTAAAGTGCACTGAGTCCTAAAAGCTAACAAAAACAGGTTCAGAAAACAGGAGGGTGAAGACACAAAGTTTGGGAATGACCTTGTATAGAGGGCCAAGTCCAACAGGCCCAATACTTAGATCAAACAGCACGCCACACCCCAATTTTTTGGACACCAACACCAGGTGTCTAGTGAGTTTTCTGATTACCTCATACATGCTGGCATGGGTAAGCATCCCAATCTGTCACCCCCACCACCTGTAAGTTGACAGAAAGACTTTCTGGTGCCTGCAGGAGGAGTGGTGCAGCCTGAAGGCATTATGGGCTGAAACTCCACCATAATGGCACAAAAACCAAATCACTGATGTCCAGCGGACTTTCTGCTTCCTGGAGTGGACAGTGGTGTGATCCTCCACCACGTGTACAGAATGACTGTTTTGCTGAAGGGGGGTCCTGAGGGCAAGGCAGACCAGCACATCGCACACATTCATTTTTGGACACCAATTCCTGGACTCTAGTGGACATTATGTCCCACTGGGTTGCATATTGCGTGTAAACCTGTCAATCTGCCCCGGGCAGGGGGGGATAAAGACTGCCTGGAGCCCAGGGTTGAAAGGGTGCTGCCTGATGCTAGGATAGATCTGCCCCTCACCCCATTCCTTGTTCTGGACACCAATACCTGGTGTCTAGTGGGCTTTGTGCTTCTCTGGGGAGCAGATTGGGGGTAAAACCTCAATTGTCCCTCAGAGGGCAGAAAGACAGTATGGTGCCTGGAAGTGGAGAAATGCTGCAGGAGGTCAGCCTCCCACCCATTCCTTTTTAAAACATTTCCCAGCCACTAGGTTGGGCAGGTTGGGATAAAGTGAAGGTAGCCTAGGGTGAGGGTTGAGGTCTCAATGCCTGGATAATATAGCCCTCCACTCCATTCCTTTTTAATATGAATTACCCTAGTAGTCTAGTGGGCTCGCTATGCCCCTGGAGTTTTCAGCTCGGGGGTAATCATGTCTAGGGCCAGGAGTGTGGGGAATGCAAACAGCTTAAACCAGTCTCAGAGGCTGCAAAACAACTACCACAGTGTGGATGTAACCCTCAAACTTATGCCATTAATTGCATTTATTTAATGGTAACTAACTCCTTTTGGAAGGGTACCGCTGTTTCTTTTTATATTATTCCAGTATACGCAATACGCAGGAGTAGACACCATCACACCAAAGGTAAAAAATTACCCTTTTCACCATTCTGCAAGCTCACAATTGCCTCATCACTCAGTAATGCTTAATGCAGATTCAAATTTGTACTATCTTCATTGGCCTTACTGCAAGTTTAGATTTGCCCCACTACTAGGTAATCAT
Source organism: Calotriton arnoldi (assembly GCA_963921515.1). Classification (NCBI taxonomy): domain Eukaryota; kingdom Metazoa; phylum Chordata; class Amphibia; order Caudata; family Salamandridae; genus Calotriton; species Calotriton arnoldi. The sequence continues at coordinate 1,443,600 of CAWUFW010001883.1, forward strand.
TAGTGCATTTTTTAATTCCCTTCTTCCCCCAATAATTCCAAGTGCATGTTCAAATGTGCATCATCACTCATTTATCTTGTGCACTTGTTCAGACTTGCAGTCAGATATTTTGAGTGTTAAGCTTGATTTGCACCACTGAAAATACATTTGCACTATCACTCATTGATGCTAACGCATGTTCAGGTTTGTACCATGACTCAGTAATCATACGCACATGTTAAAGACTTTTATCATCTCTTACTAATCCCGAGTTCATACCCATATTTGCACCACCGATCAGCAATACTGCCACATTAATTTGCAATCATTTCGACAAAAAATTTGACATTTGATAATACTACAGTTAGCCATTTTCATACGTAAATGACAATGTGTTAGTGCTGACAACGTTACACTCCTCCCCATCCTTCCCCAAGAGTGACCTTTTGACCTCTGTTCCCGCTTATGCTGCAAGCTGCCCCAAAGCCCAGTACTGCACGTCATACTAGTGATTACTGTGAAGTAGATAACAAGCATTTGCAATGCAATAGGTCTCGCATTTGCGAGAGTTTAACCTATTGGCATCGTAAATGACAATGCCTTTTATTTATCTGTTTTGATAATTAACACATAAATAAAAGGCATTGTCATTTACAATGCCAATAGCTCAAACTCTTGTAAATGCGAGACCTATTTAATTTCTAAGAAGCGGCCGCCATTGTCCCGGGCTGCTTGGAAAGTGAAAGCGCACATGGTGCGCTGAATGTTGCAGGAAAGCTTGTTGTGCCTGCAGTAGGAGAAACTCATTAAAGAAAATAGTGCTTACAGACTAAGCGGTCGATTCCGATGTCGGTCAGTAGGGCTCCGAATCGGATTCGGGTTTGCCGAAACCGATCCGGAGCCCTTGTTCCCGACCGACTCGTTCCCAGTTCCGAACAATCAAGTACGATGCCTGGAAACCGTTTGGGCTGACCGAATCGGTTCCAGAAGTCATTCGGACAGGTCGAGCCTTTCCAGAGCCGATTCGTACAGCTCTATAGACTTGGTTTCCGAACGAGCGAGTACGATGACTGATTCGGACAGCCTTTCCAAATTGGTTTGCCCGGAACGAAAAGGCTGCTGGAATTGGTCTTTGGAGGCCCGTAGCAGGCCCCCCTTCACCCGGGGCCCTCCGAATCGGGCCAGTGGGGATACCCATGGGTCCCCCCTTTCCAACCATGCACTTTGTGGCAGGCACCAGGTGTTCCCCAGCCACCCCTTTCTTCAATGCGAGCCTGTGTTGCTGTTCGGAACAGAGGCTCCCATTGAAGTCAATGGGAGTCGGACCGAAACGTATCCGGATGCATACGGATGCATCGTACTCATTCGGTCGGACTCCCCCGATCCGAGTCGTACAGAAAGCATTCGGAACCGATTCGGTCGGCATGCTTCCGGAATGAGATCGGAATCGGGTCCTAAATAAGACATACCGTGTAACAACAAAAGTAAAAGGTCCAGTCCTCATGAGAGGTTACAAATGAAAACAAGGCGGTACTAAGGAGGGACTAACAAGCCTATTAACGAATCAGAAGCCAGCATTTACAAAGCACAATGACACAAGCCAATGAAAAATATGGGTGGAGAGTGGGCAGAGCTTCAAGGCCATACTCGAAAACAGCATGCCTCGCAGAGCAGCACATGCGCTTCCCACGTTCGACCTAAAAAGGGTGCAGGGCCCCCAGGCGGTTACTAGCTGCGCCTCTGACGTCAGCAGGAAGGATGCCATATGTCAGTCATTACTAGTGGTTCCTTTGAAATATGAAGAAAAGTTGCAGTACCTCAGTTCCTCAAAATGGGCTGGTACTCCAAGTTATTACTCGAGGTCCCTCTGAAGTTAGTAGAAAGGATGCAGTACTGGAGGCTGTTACTATAGGTCCCTTTCTTTTTTTTTTATATAATTTATTTATTTGAGAGAGAGACAAAGAAAAAAGCTTTCTCTTCCCCCCCTCATTTTATCCCCTGCATCCCCCTCCTCCCCGGCCCATATTTATATCAATGCATAATTCGAATCCCGTGGTGGTGCATAAACCTTGAACATACTTTCATAGTACAATTAGGAAATTTAGAGTGCCAAGTAGAAAAACGCACAAAGCTATACATCTATACTTTACATTCCTGATTTATGATACATAGCAGCATAGGTATTTAAAGTGACAGCATAGACAGAACCGTGAAGGTGCTTATTGCAAAGTGCAGAGTGCAAATATTGTCTTTAAATGTGGTATCTGGGTCCTGATGCTAGATCTTTCTCATCAATCTCATTCATGCCTTTGGGCTAGCTTCCTTCCCCATAGCATACCACCTAATCTGTTCTCCCCCTTAGCTATCCAGTTATTCAACCTGCTCTTATTAAATGATTTGGGAATTTAAAGTGCCAAGTGCATAACGTGCAAAACTATACATCTATACATTACATTCCTAAGTTTGGATACATAGCAGCATAGAGGTTTAAAATAACAGCAGAGACAGAATTGTAAAGTGCTTAGTTGAAAGAGCAGAGTACAAACAATGTTTTTATATGCGAGAGCTGGGTCCTGATGCTAGATCTTTTTCATCCACCTCATTAATGCTTTTGGTATTGCTCCCTACCCCAAAGCATACCACCTAGTCTGTTCGCCCCCTTGATGGTCCGGTTATTCAACCCAGTCGGATACGGGCTTCCAGATTTCTATTCCCTTCTTCTTTGCCCTGTATCCCTTTCGCCTAAATATAGCTTTTTCCAGATTATATACAGCCAGTAGTCGAGCCACCCATTGCTGAGTTGAGGGGGGAGTCGGGTCAAGCCAGGCTGATGCTATACATAGCCTATACACAGCCATTGCAATAGTTAATAAGGCACCTCCTTCTTTTTCAGTCATTCTAGATATTCCCAGCAAAATTAATGGCGGGTCCAGCTCGACCTGAAGCTGTAATTTCTCGTCTAGAAATCCCTTTATCTCCCTTACCAGAGGGCCAAGCTTGCTGCAGGTCGCAAACATATGAACTATGTCCGCCTTATAAAAAGCACATTCCTGTTGCTCCATTTCGCAATTCTATTTGGGGTATAGTAAAGCCCAAAGCAGGTCTTATAGAATTGAACTTGGAGATTGGCAGGTATTAGTGTTGTCTGGGTGCTTAAGAATATCTTTTGGAAGGTGGCCGCCATGATCCCTAGCCTTTCTTGCCACTTGTTGGAGCATTTTTCCAGATCGTCTTTGGTGTGCTCGTTCAGCAGCTTATAAATAATTCCAATCCTAGAGGGCGTGGGCAGTATTACTTTATCCACCAATTCATTTCTCCCGAAGTTATCCTCCCTGCCCCCATTTTTTTGTAAAAAGGCCCTGATTTGCAGATATTTAAAAAACTCCCTATGGGTAAGGCCAAATTTTGAAGTCAATTCCATGTAAGTTTTAATACCACTGTGGGAATAAAAACAGCTCAATTGTTTAATACCAGCGTCAAACCAGGTCTTAAAAGGTAAGTCATTAAAAATATCTGGTAGGTTTCTGTTCTGCCATAGCGGTGTGTAGTAGTTCAACCTCCCCATCCCATTTAGACGCCGTATTGACCCCCAGATTCTAAAGGCTGTAAGTAGTGTCTTAAACCGGACTCTTTTATAGTAACCATAACATAACTGGTGCCAAAGGCATCCCCGAGCATCAGGGCCAATCACAAGTTCCCATGGGGTAGGATATTTTGTTTGTGTCCTCCTATTATTGATATTCAAGAGTGTGGAAAATTGTGTGAGTGAGGTTGCCCACTAATATAGCTTCAAATTAAGGAGGGCCAGGCCTCCGCGCTCCCTGGGTAACGATAAAAATTTAAATGCTCTTTTGGGCCGAGAGTAGGCCATAATAAATTGTGCAAAAATATTCTCAAATTTTTTAAACCCAAAATTTGAAAAGATGAGAGGTATTGCTCTAAAAAAATATAACAATTTTAGAAAAAAAATAATTTTGATTATATTAGTTCTACCAATAAGGGTTAAATGTAAGTGATCCAACTTCTTTAGCGCTTTCCTGGTCTCCTCCGGGCAAGTCCCCAGATTTTCCTTAACTACCTGATCCAGATCCGAGCTAATCTTGACCCCTAGATAGTTAGCTTTTTTCACAACCTGATTATCATTGAGGGTAATAAATTTGTTAACAACTATTTGGGTTTTTTCCCGATTCAGGGCATAACCTGAAAGTGCGCCATATTTTCGTGCTTCTTCTTCTATCACCCCAATAGCCTGTTATGGATGTGGAGTTACAATGGCTATGTCATCGGCGTAAGCCAGGACTTTACTCTCATACTCGTACCTTACAATAGGAGAAATATTGTGGCCACTTCTAGTTGTTTTAAAAAGGGGTCTATGTACAGAGCGAATAATAGTGGTGAGCATGGGCACCCCTGTCGTGTCCCCCTCGTGATTTTCATTGGTTCTGTCATTTCCCCGTTTAAAAGATCTCTAGCTTCCGGTTCTTTATATAAGGCTTTTACTGCTCTAGTAAACCTTTTCCCTATCCCTTTCTTTTGCATTGTGGCCCAAAGGAATGGCCATGAGACCCTATCAAAGGTCTTTTCGGCGTCTAGAAAAATTGCCACCATAGGGTCTCCTGACACTTGGTTTACATCGAACACGGTGATAACCCTTCGGATGTGCTGTATTGTTCCCCTGCCGGGCATAAAACCATGCTGCCCCTCGAACACCATTCTACCAATGATCTGCGAGAGCCGTGTAGCTAATACTTTAGAATATATTTTAACATCTCCGTTAATTAAAGTTATAGGGCGACAAGAGCCGAACTCCTGAACAGGTTTATCTTTCTTCGGAAAGACTATAATTTTTGCCAGCGCCCAAGTTTTTGGTGGTGCCACCCCTTCCGAAGTCTGCAAAAACACAGATGTCAAGATTTCTTTAAGTTCTTCTCTGAAGATTTTATAAAATTCTATAGGAATTAGATCTGGCCCTGCCACTTTCCCTCTGGGTAAATTTGACATTGCCTCTGCGATTTCATTCCAAGAGATTGGGGACTCTAAGGACAGTCTTTCTTCACGCGTCAAGACCTCCGTCACACATGGGTCTAGATATTGGCTTATTTGATCTTCCAGTTGCCTTCCCTTCCCCCCACATCCTCCATGTAGAGCGCCAGGTAAAATCTAAAAAAGGCCGCCCGTATTTCTCTTGACTCTGTCACCCGCCCCAGCACAGGATCCTTTATTGACAAAATTTCACTACATGTCACTACTTGTCATGTTCTTATGGCTAACAAGTAGCCCACCTTGTCCCCACATTCTTACAGTTCCTCGCGGTGAGCTAATGCTTTGTCTAAAGCTTTTCTTAGTAGCTCTCCTTGAATTCCTGCCTTTACAAGGGCCACTTCCTCTTGCGCTTCTTTCGTCCCCTGGTTTTGCCTCAAAGCCACGACCAAACTTTCTTCTGCCTGGGCTAGCTTTTGCAAATTTAAGCTCCTCTGATTTTTCTTTTCCTGATTGAGTATTGTATTGTCTCGCCCAGCACTCCTGCTTTTAAGGTGTCCCAGACCACTCCCAGTGATGTCGTGCCCATGTTTCTTTGTAAAAAATTGGGTATCCACTCTTTCATATGTCCCACGTAACCTTCATCGAGTAATAGGGCCCTCTCAAAAGTCCAAGCGGGGACCTTCTGGGTGAATTCTCCCCCCTCTAGCTGCAATACCAGTGGGCTATGATCTGATAAAACTCTGGGGAGTCAGTCAATTATGCTTTTATCCAAAAGTGTAGATGAGACAAAGAAATAATCCAACCTAACATGCTTCTGGTGTGGGGCTGAGTAGTAAGTAAACCCATGCTCCGCAGGCCTCTTTAAGGACCAGACATCACACAGACCATGTACCTGACATAGGTTGCATAGCACTTGAAACACCTTAGGCTTCCTTCCCTTATACCTTTGATCTCGTCCCCAATTGGCATCAAGATTTATGTTAAAATCTCCACAAACTATTATCGGCAGAGACCAATCTACTAATTTGTTAGTTAACCACACCAATAAAGATGGGTCATTCACGTTGCTGCCGTATATGGAACATAGAGTGAAATTAGGAAGCTCTGGGGTCCTCCCACATGCAATTACCCAGCGTCCTAGCCCATCTGTGCGTACCTTTGAAAATTGAATTGATTTTTTCCAAGCTAGTATCGCAACCCCCCTTGTACGGGTTCCCTGAGTCGTTGCCCCTACTATAGTGTAACCAAGGTATTTCAACAGATCTTTTTGTGTACCATCTAGGTGGGTTTCTTGCAGGCAGACTATGTCCGCCTGTAGCAACTGTAATCCTTGTGACACTATCTGCCTCTTTTTAACATCATTTAAAACACAGATATTCAATGTAGCTATACCTAATCTTCCCATTCTCTTGGTATCACTTGCTTACCCCATTTGTTGTGTTCCCAATGTATGCAAAAAATCCCAGCTGCCACCAGCCTCAGTGCCACTACCCAAACCCATGCCTCCCTTTGTCCACCCTACCACCCATAGTGTGAGCCACGTTCCCCTTCCCCCGGCTCTCCCCTCCCCCACCCCGCCTAGCTTAAAGGCAATCAGACATTGCCTGATCGATGTGCGGCTGACGTTCTGCCCCCCCATCCTCCTCGACCCATCATCTCCTAGCTTCCTAACTGCTCAGCCTCTTTTACTACCAATCTTAATCAAAAGGATTTTAAAATGCAAGTCTTTTTTTTTATTTGGGGAGTCCTTTCCCTTTGCCTTTTTTCTTTATTTCTTCTAGGTACTCCTGCGCTTGCACTTCGGATGTAAAGCTGCGGGTTGTTCCTCTAAATATTATCTTGAGTCTGGCCGGATTTCGTAAGAAAACCTCTGCTCCAAGTTTTTGGAAAGGAGAAAAGAGTTGTCTTAATCACCACCATCTTACAACTGTTGCATGCGCAAAATCTGGTCGTACAAAAAATTAGACCCCATTGCTGGTACTTGGAGCATTGGGACGGGCCTTATCAAATATCAATTGCCTCAGTAGGAGGTTTCCGAAGAAGACCAACATTGCTCTGGGTTTTTCGCTTGTATCTTGTGTTTGTTTTTTCCTAAATAAGGGGAAGCGATCGGCCCTCTGTATTTCTGCATCCCACTCCCAGTTTGTTTGATCAGGAAATGCACCCTTTAGAAGATTTACCATATAACTTCTAGGGTCATTCCCTTCCAGGCCTTCTGGAATCCCTAGAAAGCGCAAATTATTTCTCCTCTGCCGATTTTCGTAGTCTTCTAGTTTGGTCATGACATCAATCATAGCCGCACTTTGTCCCGTGCCTTGCACCTTTGGGGGTTCCACCTCGACTTCCAATGCCTCTGTCCGAATCTCGACTGTGGCCAGGCATTCCACAATTTCCCCGCAAGTTTTACTTAACTTGCAAATCCCTGTTTGGACTTTCTTTGCGGGGATCCTGGCTCTACGTCCTTCATTTCTGTTTTCATCTTGTACTTGTTTGATTGATGATAAGATGGTCATCAGGGAGAGCTCTTCATTTCTTACCGACCCATCTCCTCCCTCCTTCTGGGGCCATATCTGTGTGTCAGAATAATCCCACTTGAGTTGTTTATTGGTGCTTTTCTTTAGACTTTCCTTTTTACTTTTCTTTTTGTTCATTGGTTTTTTCCTTTGTGTTGTTTGTGTTGAGGAACTAGTACTGTCCTCCGATAGAGCTTCTCCGCTTGATGGCATGTCATCTTGGTCAGATACCTCGGATTCGTCCGTCAGTGAGTAAAATGTCTCCCCATGTACTTCCGGTGAGAGAGCACATGCCTGTACCCGTAGGCTTCAAGATGATCCTGCGCCTAGGGATATCGCCCGGGTTTTCTCCCTCACAACCTTCTCCCCAAGGTCGACCTCCTTGGCGTATATCCCTTGTACCTTAGGTGATGACTGAATCTGCTCTTCGCATCCCGCTCCGTTTCCTGAAAATGTATCCATTAAATTGTCTGGGGGGGGTTAGATTCCCAGCTGCACCAGTCATAGGACTCTCATCTTGCTCCCCCCTCTCGTCCTTATTATCCTCTCCAATCTCCTCAGTTATAGTCTGGTTCCCCCCTTCCTCTTGTGGTGTGTGCTTTTTCTGTGTATCCCCTGCCATGCTTGCAAACATTGAGGCAACATTTGGTTGAGCAAGCCCCCCCCTCTACCAGTACAATGGGTCTGGCAGCAGCTTGTTTCTTTGGTTCTGCTTCTCGTTTTGTTTTGCAGACTCCGCCGTGTTGTTTAGCCTCAGGAAGAGTTCCGCTATTCTCCTGCAATTGGCAGCCGCCTGCATTCGCTCCACTGTTACCAGGAGCTGCAGAAGCTCGCCCTCGCATGGTTTTCCCACCTCTTGACGCCATCAAGTGGGACAGTGTCTTCCTTAGCTGCTGCCAAAAAAATCTGTTTGTGCAGAGATGCGTAGTTTACAATCGCGGTAGCGGTGAACCGTAGCACAACCTCCAACGCTTCCTGCCACCAGTTACACGCTGAGCCGTCCGTCGGCGTCTCTCCCAGGCTGTGCAGTCGCTCGCAGAATCGTCGATCCATCGAGGGAGATGGAGAGAACAGCCTCAGTTAGTCACCCGCCATCTTTGCCTTCCGGACGATTAAGTCTGGGCTACTATCGGTCCCTTTCTAATACATATGCTGAACTAAATATAAATCAAGGTGTTTAATCTTTTAAATAAATAACTTGTCAGCAAAATGCCAATGTCTGAAGAGGATTTCTTCTCACACAGTGGGTGGCCTTTCTGTGTTGTTTAACATATAAATCACCTCAAGTAGATGGAATGCTTTACAATACTGGCTTGAAAAAATATTACTGTAATGTTTCATACAATGTAGTCGCTTTCCAATGCAATGCAGCTCACCAAGATTCAAAATACATGAAAACATTGCAAGAACATGGCACCCTCATAGAAAGAGTTGCTGTTTTGCTCAGCATTGCTGCTAATGCTTCTTATATTTTTCCTTGGCAATTTGCTGATGCTTGGTGAACGTGTCATGAGGTGCGACCATCACTGCTATTGCTTTAATGGCACGTGCCGCCTTAGGTAATATTGATGACGGTGTTTGTCCTTACACCTTTCTTGACTAAATTAAGGCATTTTAAACACTTTCAAATAAGGAAGATTTCACAAAAATGTCAATATTTGAAACGGGATAGCTAGGAAGTGTAAAGCATCATGGCATGCTGTACAATGAAAGCGAAACGTTCTATTTAATTCCACTGTTTTTGTTGTAGAAAACATTACTACAACAAAAGTCACCATACAGATATTGGCAAGTCACAAACTAAATGGTGTCTTATATAGCCAATCGCCATTGCAAAATGCATAGTTGCGTAATGCGTCTGTGGGCTGATGCAAAATGTGAAAGACAAGGTAATTGGTGTAGAATGATGACCCAAAGCCCACTCCCTGTGTGTTTTTGTGTGTTGGTGACCCGATCTCCGCCAGTCAGTTGAAGTTGGCTGCAGCCACACTTAATAATAAAGGAGCCAGGGATTTTAGGGGTGACTCTGGAAGCAACCTTGTACGTCGCGGAAGATCAGAACTGAAAGGTAGTGTTCTATGCTGAGAAAATGAATATTCCTTCAGACACATTTTGGTACACACAACAGGTAGATCTGGAGAGACTCACAGAACGACATATTTAATACATAATTAAAATATATACATGTCTCTGTGTAAACACCATTTGTGATGTAGGATTTGTAAAGAACCCTGATAAATATCTTGCTTTGAGTTTGAGCCCTATAAATATCAGTTTAATCTCTTGGTTCCCGGAGTCAGCTGAAGTGACTCCCCACTTCCCTTTCCATCACCAATATCCATCAGACTATGTTCTTCAAAAAACATTCCAGGGACCTTTTTCCTATTCCTGTCACCTCTTGTTCTTGCCCTTCGCCTCCCCATCTTGCATGACAACCTCAACTTTCAGACTCCACCCCTTCCCTTGCTCATCATGCAGTCACTGGCATGTCTCCACTGCCTGTCATCCCTGGAAACTCACAACTCCCCTGCTGCCAGTGAATCCTTCCTCCTGTTCTATTCCCTTCACCCAGCCTTTCTGTGGCCTGTCATTCACCTGCCCTTGTCTTTGGTTCCTTTCTCTTACCCCTTTCATGTACAGAGCAGCAATGCTTTGCAGCTTGATTTGCATTTACAGTTATATACACACAAGCTAGAAGCAGAAAGGACAGCATGGACACAAGAATGTGCAACCTGTAATAATAATGATAATAATAATATTTATTCGGCAGTAAATACAGCCATAAAAGAAACAGTTTTAAAAAGAAAGAAACTCAGCACGTCAGATTCATGTAATAACTGCGTACAACCATATATACAGGTTTACAAAGTAGCCAACAGACAGCTAAAAAACATTAAACGAATGCTCGGGCCATGAGCACAAATTGATAAGCAAAAAACACCTAAATGCTCCACAATAACCAGCAGGGATTCGTTATGTTTTATAGCAGCAAAGCATTGTGCAAATACGCAAAGGAGTAATAACCATTAGTCGCCCCTAGAGCACCTCAGCCTTAAGGCAGACCTTAAAAAGTTACTAACACAAAAAAGTGTGTGAACATTAGGTAAAAGCTGTAAAAACAGTAAGGCAACATGAACCTGTCTAAATCCCAGATCTTTTAAAAGCCCTTTAAGATATGCTCTTCTAGGGTACGAGAAATATTTACAAAAAAGATAAAATGGAGGGTATCCTGTGGAGACCTAAAGTCGCAGCCACAGGCACCTCTATCAACTGTGTGTGGAACGAAACCTGGAGGAGAAGCCAGTAAATGGTGAATTTGATTCAGTCTAAAACGGGTGATTAAAAATCTGTCATGCATATTTGATAAAACAGATAAATAGGGCTCCATACCTTGCACCCACTTTACCAAGATATGAGCTATTACCAAGGGTTTTCTGAGTTCATGTGCCTCGCAGTGAGCTGCCGCGTGTTTAAAGAACAACTCTTTGATGGTGTTCTTATCCTGAGGTTTCATGATATCATATCTGTTAAACATATCTGGTCTTCCTAGAGCAGTGCAGGTATCCTTTATATACTTTAACCAGAGTATTTTGAGACAGTCCTGAATTACAAGTCTGTTAAATCCTGCCTCCTCATTTGACCAAATCTTCACCCAGCATAACAGGGGTTTAACTGCAACCAGGTCCGTGGTGTGCTTAGTCCCTAGTTCCTCGTGAATGGTATACGAGGGGGTACTCGGTGGAACTCGCAAAATACGTCTTAAATATTTATTTTCTGCAGTTTGGAGTTTGCTGGTCACCATAAAACCCCAAACCTCACTGCCATATAGAGCTTTGGAAATACAATAAGAGTTGTATAGTTTTAAAATTATCTCTGGTGACCAAGTTGCCAATCTATGCGCATAATTTGCAATTGCTCCTGTAGATCTTGCCATTTCTGTAAGCTTCCCCTCCTGTAGGTTTTTAAAATTAAGTCTCTAGTCAAATGATAAGCCCAGGTAAGAGAAGGCAGGAACTTTAGCTAAGTTGTGTGAACAAAGTTTATAAGAATTATGTCTGGTACCCTGTTTACCTACTTCCATTACATAAGATTTAGACAGGTTCGGTGACAAATCCATCTCACCCATGAAAGACATGAACCCGTCCAGAAGGATCTGTAAACCATTGTTGTGCGTGAGAGAAATACTGCATTGTCCGCGTATTATAGAACAGGGACCGGCCTCGCCCCTACCCTAGGAGTATCAGCCTTAAGGGTTGTCAGGGAAGCATCTAGACCATTAATATATAATGTAAACAAAAAAGGGGCTAATATACAACCTTGCCTGACCCTGCTTGAACATTTAAAGTGATCAGTGGTATTCCCTTCCTGGGTGTATCTGATTATGGCAGCGGTATTGGAGTGTAAGGACATTAACACATTAATTATCACCACATCAACCCCCAAATCCTCAAGTAATTTCCATAGCTCACCACGGTTCACCCTATCAAAAGCCGCGGTGAGGTCCATAAAACCCAGGAACATCGCACCTGGTATGGCTAGTGTATATTTTGCCATTAGAAGGTAAAGGTTGAGGCACTGGTCTGTGGTGGATTTTCTGACCCGAAACCCATACTGCACCTCCGAAATTATTCGATTGGCATCTGCCCAATCTGACAGCCTATTAAGGAGGGCCCGCCCCAGAACTTTCACTGAGGCATCTATGAGAGATATAGGACGGTAACAATGTGGGCTGTTCCTGTCTCCCTTCTTAAAGATCGGAACGATAATGGCGGAGGACCAAGAGGTGGGGATAGATGATGAGGCTGCCGCATTTAGAACCTTGGTTAAGAGTGGAGCCCATATGTCTGGATTATGACAAAAAATATCGGGGGGAATCCCGTCGGGCCCCGGGGCCTTATTCCGGGACAATCCTTCAATGCCTGTTCTGACTTTCGCCAAAGTGAAACTATTGTGTTCTAACCTATAGAGGGAAATTGGGTTCAGTGAGTCTGAGTTACTAGATCCATGATTGTAAACTGCTTCAAAGTGTTCCTTTCATGTATCTGCGGAGATGTTATGACAAAGCACTGGTTTATCCGGGTCTGAAAAACAAGGGTTATTAATGACCCTTCAAAAACCAGTGTTATCCCTTTGTTTACATGCCTCTGCAAGTTCTTCCCAAGCTAGTTTTTGCAACTGACGTTTGCGCCCCTTAACCACCTGCTTGTAAGTACTGCGGCAGGCCACCACCCAGGCTCTGTCATGCGGAATCTGCTTCAAGATCATCTTCAGGTCTTTAAGCGCGGGGGAGCACTCACTGTCCCATCTTGGGGCTACCGCACGGGAAGAAGCTACCAGGACTATTAGCAGAGCGTTGATTGAATTAGCAAGAACAGTGAATGCCTGAATGGTTTCTTCCCCCGAGGCTTGCGGATCTAAACAGGTCAAGATCTCCTGCTGGCTATTGCTGAACAAAGATCTGTTAAAATCAGTAACGTCCACTTGTGACCACCTTAAATGCCTTCCTTGGTCTGTGGTAGAAATCATGCCCCCAGTAATTCTGCCCAATGCAGGCTGTCGCCCTGAAACTATGAGCTCCAGGGTCAGAGGGTTGTGGTCACTAAATGGGCTGTGCTGAATATCAATTGATGCAGAAGCACTTTCTTTGTGTGCTGCACCTATTCTAGCCCAGATATCTGTACTGGGGTGAATGTATGACATTGTTCTGCATTCTGTCCATCAATTGTTCTTTTTGCATTTGTCACCCTGAGTGGGACGGGTATGCCCAGACGTGGGCCCCATGTTGTCCATGCCACTGGAGTCAAGCTATCCTGGCTGATGAGGGGTGAAACCCCAAAACCGGTCCTAAGATGCTTGTTTCCAGTCCAGGGAGGATCTGGCCTGGCAGTTCGGGCTGGACTGTTCCCATTGGGTGCAGGGTCAGGACTGATTTGCATATGGCTGGGTTCAAACTGGAATGGCATGGGGAGCAAAAATAACGATGTATTTAGGCCCAGATCTCTGTACTGGGGTGAATGTATGACATTGTTCTGCATTCTGTCCATCAATTGTTCTTTTTGAACCTATTCTGGTAGAGGACACCAAACTGCTATCCTTGGAAGCATGTGTACTGCCTTTTACAAGAGATGGAGCGCTGATGGAATTATCACGATACTCAGCAGTTCAACAACACAGTGGAAGCCCTCACTTATCTCCCGAATGGCCCCCTTACTTTTAATGTTTGGCATGAATCCGAGATTCTCCAGTCAGAGTGAAAAATTCTCAATACTACCAGCTCCTCATTAAGATTTTGATGATTCCTTGCCTCATGTGACCCGTCTGTCCTAATGATGATCCTCTTATTCAGATAAGGATCGAAACACAGTCAACAATATATACAGACCCAGCTTGCATTGGTTTATTGTATAGGTTTTGCACTGTTTAGATGTTTACTACCTCACTACAATCTCTATTCAGTGACTGGCCATGGCATCCCTGCCACATATGTTCAGCTACTGCACACACAGCGGGTCTTTGCAGACACAATACACAACAAGCATTTGCAATGCAATAGGTCTCGCATTAACAAGAGTTTAAGCTATTGGCAATGCAATACCTAAAACTCTCTCAAACGTGAGTCCTATTGCATTGCAAATATTTGTTTTACAAGCGCCCATGCTTTCACATTTATGGAGGCCGCGCCCCTTTCTTTAGACAAGCAGCGTCTAAAGAAAGGGGCGTGTCCTACATTAAAGTGAAACCGCGGCATGGGGGCTTTGACCAAAAAAACAATTTTGGGATGTAGTTAAATGGGGTAGAGATGGCCGACCTGTAGAGCCGATAAATCATGTAAGCCAAGATCAATGGGTAACGCATTTCCAATCTCAATACGCTTGTAGTATAGAAGACAAGGATGCGTTTGAGTTCCCATATACTTACTATGATGGTCCAGCTTTTAATGAAGCAGATGTTGACATCGCTTTGGGTTCTGTAATGGGAGGTAAAGCACCAGGCCCCGATGGGATTCCAGCTGATATATTCCTTTCCAATAAACCAAAATGGAGCCGATATATCTTGATTATAATTAATGAAATTGCTAAAGGTATGCCGGTACCAGATTCATGGAAAGGAGCGGAGATAATTCCAATATTTAAAAAGGGGGATAAGTCACTGCCTGGGAATTATAGACCCATAAGCTTAATTGACTCATTACAAAAGATTATGGGACGCCTTGTGCTAAATAAAATCCAAGATTGGATTGATGAGCAGGACATATTATCACCATTCCAGGCAGGTTTTTGGTCATGCACAAGGAACATTGACCAAACCTTTCGCTTCACATTGCTCTACTGGAAAACGGTGGTCTTAGGCAAAGGCAGCTTGTATGCTGCCTTTGTGGATTTAAAGTCAGCCTTTGACCTCGTTTCCCGTAGTAGATTGTGGAGAGTAATGCAAGATCTGGAGATGCCCCAAGAACTATTAAGTCTCATAGCTAGACTCCATGAGGGAAACCACGCAAAAATCAGGTGGGGTACCCAGGGCCAGGTTACCTCCCCTTTTCGAGTGGAAAAAGGGGTGAGACAAGGTTGTGTGATGGCTCCAACGCTGTTTTCTATATTCATCAATGGTATTGTAAAATTTTTGGAAGCAAACACAACTGATGCTCCTATATTGGCGGGCGTGAAAATCCCCATTGTCATGTTCGCAGATGATACGCTGTTAATCGCTAAAACACCGAGCGGTTTACAGCGAGCCCTATCACTCTTCGAGGAATTTTGCCATCTGCGGGGTTTGGAGATAAACGTGTCCAAAACAAAGTTTATGACATTTAACCCCCACAGATCTTATAGAGGAGTGATGGTGCTGAATAAGCGACCCCTAGAGCAGGTAAAAGATTTTACATATCTTGGGGTCATTATGCAGGGTGACTTGAGGTGGGGCAAGCAACTGGATATGGCCACACTGAAACATCGGCAGTTGGCAGGAACTTTACTGGCTGAGTTTAATGCATCGTTTACAAAACCAGTTAGTCCAGTTTTGAACATTTATAATATGAAAGTTGTTAGTGCAGTATTATATGGGGCGGAGCTCTGGGGATTTAAAAATCTTTCAAAACTAACCACAGCTGAAAATAGTTTTCTACGTAAAATCACCAACCTTCCACAAAGCACACCGGTACGGCCATTACTCTATGATTTAGGCAGGAAGGCTTTGGTTGACAGTGCCAGATTACGCCCTTTGTTGTATTGGCGGAGAATCTGGTCAACACCTGAATTGACACCTTATGTTGAGGGCCTAAAAGATTTAATAAGAGCGGATTGCTATAAGAAAATCAAATGGCTACAGGAAGTTAGATCTATCCTAGTAAGTATAGGCATGGCCGCTTTATGGGAGAATCCTGAAAACACTCCGTTTCCCTCTAAAGCACAGCTTAAGGAAAGATATTGGGGATGGGTGTCTGTTAACATCTTTAGGAATAGTGATCCTTCGACACTAACGGGCCAATTCCTAGATGTAAAACCAGTGCAAAAGCTGGAACCATACTGGGACACCATAACGAAGCCTCACGATAGAAAGCTCTATTTCCAACTTAGAGTGGGCACATTACCCATAAAGTCATTTACTGCAAGATGGGATACAGTGGACGACACCTCCTGCCCTATTTGTCATGTAAACTTGGAGTCTTTGGCCCATTTGTTATTTGTGTGTCCCGCCTATAAAGTTCCGCGGCGTATATGGTTGGCACCAATTTGTAGAGCTCTGGGTACCCGAAAACATGAGGTAGCTCTTAGATTAATTCGCACTGAAACATGGCTACCCCTTGCCATATCTCTAGCTAAATTTTTAGGTTGGGCATGGGTCATTAGATCTAAAGCGATTGCTGTATTGTAATGAATGTGTACTACATGCCTAACTTTTTTTCTTTAGTTGCTTAAATGAAATTGGGGTTTGTTTCTCCTTTTATTTTTTATTTTAATACTAAAAGGTAGTAAGCGTAAGGCAAGAGTTGAGTTGTCCATGGAATTTCGTGTCTTAATGTAAAAGGACTCCTTTGTATATATGTATATAACATTGAGAGGAGTTTAAAAAATGTTATTATTGTTTTTATAATATTTTATGGACTTCTATCTTCATGGGAAGTTTTTTAAAAAAAAAGTTTTTAATATTTTGGTCATAAATTTTGTATTGTATTTCAGCTTTTATGACTATTTGTCGAATAAAGCTATTATGACTGGGAAAAAAAAAAAAGCATCTGTTTTGTCAAGTTGACAAGCAGATTTTTTTTGGGTAAAAGCGCCCATGCCGCGCTTTCACTTTACTGTCAGCCGCGTACCTTTCTTTAGATGCGGTTTGTGTAAAGAAAGGGGCGCGGCCTCCATAAATGTGAAAGCGCCGCATGGGCGTTAGTTAACAAAATAAATAAATAAGTGCGGCCGCTAAATGCATACTGCGCTGCTAAAATAAATAAATAAAAAACGTGGCCGCTATAGTTAAAGCGGACCGCCATTAGTAAAAATTTAAATAAAAGCGCGCAGCTGCTGCAAGGTAGTGGGTGGAATAGGGGAACAGTATTAAATAAAATAGTGCTCACTGACCTTTAAAGCAGACCATGTAACAATACCAGTAAAAGGTCCAGTCGTTATGGGAGGTAACAAATGCAGACAAGGCGGTACCAAGGAGGGACTAACAAGCCTAATAACCACTTGGAAGCCAGCGTTTACAAAGGCCAATGACACAATCCAATAAAAATATAGGCAGAGAGTTGTGCAGGGCTTCAAAGCCATACTCCAAAACTGCATGCCTCGCAGTAGCGCAGCGCATGTGCAGCCTCGACCTAAAAAGGGCTAAAGGCAGGGAGTCAGAGAAGTGAGAAAATAGAAAGTTCTGTTTTCTCTCCCCTATATCGGGACATGGGTGAGCTTTGCAAAGCCGAATGAACTGAAGCGACGCACGGCCATAGTGTTGGTGTTGCAAGAAGGCCCGAGAGCAGTGGACTGAACACAGCAGTCGGGTCGGACACTGCGAGCAGGTAGATCCAATAAGCAATATTAGAGGTCAGAATAGCAGGACGCTGCTGGCAGTGCTCTCAACTTATCCATGGTGATGCATGAGCAGCTCATCCAGTTCAAGGGTTTGCTTTGCATTCTGGTACTTGCGGTTTAACTTATCCAATTATAAAATCAGGATTAAAGTCCCAGAAAGCAGAGCAAAAAAAGTCCCTTAACTGGATGAGTCACTTATGCAAGAACCTCGGAAACCTGCGAACTCTGTTTTTATGATAACTCAGATATTTCTATCTCGTGTGTGACATGTATGGGAGCTTCAACCAGTTCTGGCTTTTGAAATAACAGCATTTGTCATGCAGAGATTTTTAAACCAGGGTTACAATTTTGTAAGCAAATTACACTCCCAGAATTCAATTGTTTTTTAATCCAAAAATTAGGACTGCAGACAGGCCAACATTTCGGCAGAGATAAGAGGAGGATAATAAGCGGGCGGTGAGGCGCAGCCAGACCGATGAAGGGCCTGCAACACACTCCTACCGGGGGCGAAACAGAGAGCAGACA
Organism: Calotriton arnoldi; assembly: GCA_963921515.1. Classification (NCBI taxonomy): domain Eukaryota; kingdom Metazoa; phylum Chordata; class Amphibia; order Caudata; family Salamandridae; genus Calotriton; species Calotriton arnoldi. The sequence goes on from CAWUFW010001883.1 coordinate 1,461,622, forward strand.
GCAGCTGAGCCTGGGAAGATGCTTTGCGCCGATTGGTCAGCTTAGTTTGAAGTGACCAATCAGCGGTGGCCCCGGGGTGCACCACAGAGTTATAAGGGTGTGGGGGGCCCCCTAACAGAACATGTGCCTTTGCCAATGGATGTGCTGTCGCTGTTCATTGATCGTTGTCGCTGTAGAGAAGGGTCGCCAAGTCATGGTTTGAAAGGGACTGCAACTTGGAGTGCTGGCAGCGGTGTGAAGAGAGCTCGCTGCCCGACTGTGTTTTGGCTGATCAGATTGTGGCTTTGCAGTAAGTCGGGCAGTGGCGTGGTGAAGATTGCGCTGCCTGTGAAGATTGTGAGGTTCTCTGTGGGGCAGCGGCGTGCGGGGAGCACGCTGCCCATGTGCAGCAGAAGTCGGGCAGCGGCATGGTCAAGTGAGCGCTACCCATGAAGAAACAGTGGCCTGCAGTGGATCGCAGGCAGCAGCGGGAGTGTGCTGCCTAGGAATTACGGCTTTGGTGGGCAGCGGCATTCAGGGACCGTGCTGCCTGGGTGTGGAACATAGTCGGGCAGCGGTGTGGCCAGGAGCACTCTGCCAGTGGAGTGAGGGACTTTCAAGTCAGCTTTTGTGGCCCATGTTGCGGGGAAGAGGGGCAGCGGTGTAGCAAGAGCATGCTGCCCGGAAAGTGCTGGTGACCTGGAGAGGCAGGCAGTGGAGTAGGGTAGAGTGTGCTGCCCGCGAGGGCTTCTCCTACGGACTACTTACCTGTGGAGCTCAGGGGCCTACTCATTGCTCCAGAGTCAGCCGGAGTCAGCTCCCTCATGGTCCCCGTCCTTTCTCTCCGCTGGACACTGCTGGGATTTCACCTTCGTGCTTTGGCAAAACGCTGACATCACCGGGCGCATCCATCTCCAGCAGCCTTCAGCGCCGAGAGTAAGGCGAAAGTGAAAGTGCGCCGAAGCGTTGTGCCCACGTGGAGGCAATGCAAAGAGGAGTCCAGGCGCGTGCACATGCCCTGTCCGGGCAGGCACACCGAAGGAAGACAGGGAGGGAACCAAACAGGCTTCCGTCCCAATAGAAAGCAGGGATTTACGAGGCGCAAGCAAAGGTAAAGCGCGTGCATATGTTTAAGTGGCAGCAGTGAAACTGAAAGCTAAATCAAGCGCGCGGTGGGAGCGTGTGAAAGCTACCATCGCTAGAGAGGAGACGCCAAAGAGGAGATGCCATGCGCGTGAACATCGCCTGTCCGGGCGCGCACATGTTTTGTCTCCCTTCGCGCACCAAACCGACAACAATAGTCTCGCCAAGGCGAAGCAGCGCATGCGATGCGTTCGCTAGGCGAGACCTAAAAACAGAAGATGAGACATACAGTTTGCAAAAAAGGACAACGTTGTAAAATACAGAGCAGCACAAAAATTATAAACCTTACAACAGAGGAATTCCTTTCTGGTTTTCCATCCCGTCTAAACTCAGTACCTATTGCCCTTGTGCACATAACTATCACACAGGATCTTTCCCCACAGTACCTCTAGGAAATATAATATAGCTTTTCATACCATCTTGTCTCAACCAATTTTAATGAGGCACACAGGACAGGGCATTGTTCCTCTACCTGACTGGGGGTGGTAAGGACCCAAGTAGATGCCATCTGTGTAGTTGAACAGGAGAGGCCTGTGAACTTATAAAGCCGCCCACATAATGACAGACTCATGTTCTGTGTAATAAACTCATAAATACTATATATGCACTCACATGGGGAAAACAAAATAGTCGTTTTAAGGAGGGTGGAAGCCAATCAATCATTCCAGAGCTAATCTGGGCCATACACACATGCGCCATCCTACAGAAAGTCCGACAAGCAGCAGGCCCTAGGGGCTTCCTACTGCTAGGTTCCACTGTACTGGGTTCTAGAGTTTTTCTTATCCCAGGCCGTCCGACATGTTCTCCCCTTTTCACAGTGATTCTAATTTCAGGATTTTCCTTGGTGTAGCGAAATAAGAGAAGCATCATGGGCGGTCTGTGTTAGACCTGTGGATCTATTCTGTCTGGTATCATCTCCCACACCACTCACTAAGGTAAAAACTAGAGAATTAGCTGTAATGGCTTTCGTGCTACAATCCCATCTGCTGTCCTGCCTACCTGCTAGGGATTTGGAACCGGCAGCCATAAGGTAAATGTCTGCCGAGTCCCCAGTCCTATTATGGCGAGCCTACATGCGTGCCCACACCCTGTTCTGAATATGGAAGACATTGAACTCTATCACCCACATCCAGGCCATTCTGTCCATTGGAGCAATGGGAGAGCAAGGGATTTAAGGGAAACCTTGATGGACCAAGTTTCTGTCTGTCTGACTATTGGGCTGCCACGGATCTTGTCCTAGTCCTGCTGGGAGAGATGACTCTCCAGGCTCCCTATGGGAAACATGCTTGAGAGTCTTAAAACACCTACCTCCAGTTGAGTGTTTCTCTCAGATCATTGCAGCCTAGCTAGGCTTCAGCCGCATCATCCCTCCACTCAACCTATCACACTAATCAGTGTATGGAAAGAGCACACACACACAATCTAACAGTGAATAACCAAGGACACTGAGGGATGGCTTATCATTTGGATAATTCCTCAGGATTTGATGGAATTGGAAACTGAAACTGAGTTGTTTCTGCAGAGGCAAATGTCTTAAGCAAGAAACTGGGAGCTTGGGCCTACCCCAAACACTTAATAAAACGCGCTCTGAAGTAAGCGTAATTCTGCCCCTTAGAGATACTCAATGCCAGATTAAAACATCACAAAGAGAATGCTATGTGTAGCTACATTTAATCATGTTTCCAATGAACTCTTTAGGTTTATACAACACAACTGGCACAACGCAGCAGTAGGTTTAAAACTCAATCATTCCAGGTTTTCTTAAAAAAATAGCTCTCAACTTTAAGCAGGTGCATGCTTTTGCCAGGCTGCCCCAACAAACAGCATTAACAGCTATTGCTGGACCCCTACTATTGCAGGGCATTATAGATGTGGGAGCTGCATGGAAGCCCTTAGACTAGTAACAGAAGGAAGTACCAGACGTCAGGGCCATACCAAAGGCAACATATTCAAAGTAATCTACTGCATTTGGTGTCATTCTGGCCTGATAATCCGCAAGCGGAAAACAAAATTTAGCTCGCATATAAGGTGAATACCCTCAAAACTGTGAATGATCCATTGGTAGGCCATTACCTCAAAACAAAACAGAACAAAAACGATTTACAATGGCATGTTACAGAGGAGATTACGACACCTCCTCAAGGCGGTGCTGTGCTGAGTATCCGACACACATGTTACTAATAGAATAAATTAGCACTATCAATGAGGTGTAGAGTCATGTCATATATATGTACCGCCTCTATATTCTATGCCTACATTACACATGCCTGTAAGCGCATACATACCTTGTCTCAATTTAGCATGTGACTTTCCAGTTTCATTGGACAAATGTGGCACTAGGTACCATCAATGTATATTTTCATGTCTTGTAGGTACTCATAAACATGATGTGTTGCCGTTGGTATTAGATTTGATACAACAGGATTATTTTTCCAAAAGGATTGATAATTCTTTATGTATTCAGAATTCCGCTACTCTGTAAACGCTTTGGCAATGCACTAAGTTGCAATAGTAGTTTTTTCCATGTTTCTGAAGGAAAAATGATTGTCGTATTTAATGATGATTGTCCGAATTTTTTTTTTTCATTATAGAGTGAAAATGAGGGCTATATTTTTCTAGCCCTAGATGAGACCTTTTTTCGCTTCACCCAGGCTTTGTAACTTACTGTATATATTTTTGTTTTTTCTTAACAGAGGATTTTGTTGCGCTATGCAACTTGGCTGCCATTTTCAAACTGGCCTGTCATCGGCGCGTACCCATTAGTACAATCGTCCCCAGTGTGGATGGGATGCAAAAGCAAATGGAGGCAACAGTGGGGTAAGGACTGGTCTGCAAGCACCCAACCTCCACACAGAGATTGATTTTTTTTTGTTATATTCTAATTAGGTTTGCATACTTGGCAACCTCGTTTGCAGTTATCGACAATTTGCACCCTCTCACCCAAAGTCTAAATTGATTAATCTTCCCCACGCGCTCAATCATTAGGATTTCGAGCTGAGATGACATTCGGTAACAACCATTATTTGCAAATCTCGGCAATTACTGATGGACTTTTTAAAATTTCAAACTAGATTCTTGCCCTTTGCAGCCCTGCTTTACAATCCATGATGATGTTTTGATTGACGGACACAGTTCAGGACAATCATGTTTTACAAACTGGAAACTAGTAGACACAGAAAGCTCTTGCCCTTAATTGTATGTATCTGTCTCTCGCCCATGGCTCTTATATTCTACTGTGGTAACTTGTTTTTGTGATGTTTTCCTTCTCCAGCGAGCTTTGAGCTCATGAACGATCTGAGGGCCAAAGAAAGTCCAAGAGATAGACACATTGAAGAAGGTTGCTGGATTTTCAGCTTGTGAGGGAGAAGTTTGGTTCCCCCTGCTCGTCTCCTTGTCATTATTTATCTAAATGATTACTTCATACTCGCCATGCTGCCGCAGGGACAATTTCATAATAGGATCTCGGAGGCTGCACCCCTCCACCCCCTCTTTTGTGCCTCCATTATTTTTTACATTAAATAAATGGATCCTACCTACTGCAGTAAATATCATCCGGCAGAGTTTCTGACTCTCGCTCTGCGCGAGGGTCAGGCAGTCACAGCACTAACAGGAATGTGCACTGACTGCGCATGTGCCATTGGAGGTTTGGGGGGGCAGCCGACCAAGGAGAGGTATGCCCCCCAGGAGTATTGGGAGAGTTGATGCAGTCCAGGTGGATGCCAATAGGAATGTTGAGATATTTCCCATTAGAGAGGTAGCTCAAAAATGATCTAGCCATGCATTTGGTGGCTAGTTGGGAGGCAGGGTACGAAAAATAAAGTTTGGCTCACCCACCCGATCCAAATATATGGACTATTCTTGGGAGCAAGAAATGAATACAGGATGCAGGCAGTGGTTAATTTGTAAAAACATAAGTGCTGGTGCTCTCGTCAGGACGAAGGATCCACCAGCCCATTTCTTCTGTTAGCGCTGCCTCAACAAGAACCATGAAACCCTACAAGTGGGGAGAGGATGTGGCATAATGGCCAGACTTGCCGACTTCAGAGCTGGGGAACCAGGTTCGAGTCTCGGCGTCGGCTCAACATTCTGTGATTCTAGGCGAATCACTTAATCTCCCTGTGCCTACCAAAATGAATGTGTCCTTAACTGGTGCTCAATCGTCGGTTTTGATGATTAAGTGCCGGTGCTGAGCACTGGAAACCACTGGCTCAAATTAAGAACTGGATGCATGTATGAAGCTGCTTTTGGTTGGAACAGGTGCACAGGGGGGGTAGATGTTGGATCGTTGTAGCTTTGAGACAGGTGCAGTGGCGTTTGGCTGAAATGTTTGCATGGGTTTAGATAATTTGATTGTTGTTGCCATCGGTGAACCAGGCTGAAAGGAAGGGGGTGAACAAGCTCACACCTGGATGAGGCAGGAAGTTAAAGGTTACGCTATAGGAAGTTAAGTTAGTTAGGTGTTAATAGATGCAATGATAAGCTGTAGGAGAAGTTAAAGGTTACAATGCAGAACTGCAGTACAGTAGGAGGTAGATAGTTGCAGGGCTAAGTTATGTGGGGGCGACATTCAAGGTTGGGGGTAGGACAACAGTTAGGTGACATTTTTGTGTAGGTAGGCTTTAGTTTTGTACGGCAGAATGCCTAGGAAAATTTGTGATGTGCACCTGTTTCAATAAAAGCGGTCTTATTCACTTAAAGAATGTTTTCAGTGGTCTGTAATGTGCCCCTCTCACCCAAGTTGCAGGTTTTTCAGGGAATGTGTGATTCAGGGGCGGCTGGCACGGTTCGCAGGTGGGGGGGCGGGTGCGGGTTTGGTGGGGGGGGGGGTGGTACACAGGCTGCTTGAATTTTTTTTTTTAAACGTACCTTGCCGCCGCCGCCGGGTCCCCCGTCTTCTCTCCTGCTCGCCTGTGTCCGACTCCAGGTCGGAACAGGAAGCAGGCAGCCAGGCGCCCACCCCTAAGCCAATCACAATGCTCCAAAGGAGTGTTGCGATTGGTCTGAGCGCTGTGACACGGCGCTCAGCCAGGGGCTGGAGGGGGGGGCATGTTCTCCATGTAGACTGTAATTCAGCCTGCATGGAGAACAGAGGACGGCGCATGACTGTTTTGGGCGGCCCGAGAGGGCCGACCAAACAGTCATTGCGCACAGGAGTGCTCTACCACTCCTCCCCTGCAGCTCTGCCCCGCCCCCTCACGCACTGTCACAGCAGGAGGAAAAAATAAAATGATAATAACGTTCTGTTATTATCATTTTATTTTGCCCTTTCTTTGCTGCTCCTGGCAGTGGGGCGATGCTCCTCCGCCTTAACGGAGGAGCCGCCACTGGTTTGATTTCAACCCTAGTTTGAATCGCCAGCTGAAATGTAGTGCCACTTGTCCCGCATCATGTGTCCCACCCTTGCTGACTAACTACATCTTGGGGGCTTCAGGCTGCAGTCTGTGTTTTCTGAGAGTGTCTGTCGATCAGCGAGGGTTCACCTTTACCAGCTCGTCACAGTATTGGGTAGATTAGCAAGACTGACTGACCCCACCCCCGGGAGGGCAGTATTAGATGCAGAAGGTTGAGACAGTGCTGGCAACATGGGTGAGCACTTAGGATGGGGAGCGAACTAGGTTTGCTGAACGAGAGACACACAGATCCGAGGAACTCTATTGCAAGTTCAGATCGGCATGTACAGTGAGTTTGTCTCCAGTTTCTCTATGCAACATGAGCAGTCTCCGAAAAAATGGTTTTTAGTCATCCTGGGGTTTGGGTTGGCTCCAGCGCTGCCAGGTATTGTATTTATTTTGTCTGTAGCTAAAGGGAGGGTGGGGGGAGGGGTGACCTGTTTCTGCTTGGCGACTCTTGGTGAGTACAGAGTTGGAAGTGGGAAAGTTCATCTGAAATGCTTCGAGTTAGTCATGTTTTCAAAGCAGGAGCACAATGTGGAATGCAGAATTGCTTCTGTATCACCATCTGTAATGTTTCATGTGCACCATGGCAGCCTTGCATGCATGTGTCTTGAAAAGTGCATTGTTTTTCAGTAAGTCACTTTTGCTTCCCACAGGTAGGAATTAGGAATAGTGAGTTGGGGAGAGGTATTCTCTTTTTGTAGCGTGTCCCGAACCATTCGCATTCCAATCCAACACACACTGACCACTTTTTAGGTCGAGCATTCGAGACCTCTTGTATATACTTTAGTATATACTTATATGTGTATATACTTTGTGGGAACTGGAGATAAGCCCTAGGACTTGTCTGCTTCAGCTTAGGGAGTTTTTTTCTGTTCAACTGCCTCTATTTAACTGTCTTGATAGAAAACGACCAGCAGAGGTCAGTAAAATACCAGAATTGCTTTCTGCTTGTTCAACTGCCTCTATTTAACTTTCTTGATAGAAAACGACCAGTAGAGGTCAGTAAAATACCAGAATCACTTTAGCATTCTCTAGATTCCAGTCCATACAAATTGTCTTCCACGAGCACCCGTAGACAATAATATTTTTTTCAAATCTTGTATTTTCAGTGATATGACCACCGAAGGCCCTGATTTTATATTAAAAACAGAGCTTTGGTCTATACCATTTCCTGCTGAAAAGTAATATTTCTCTCCATGTGTTCCCATACCTGGCGTGTCGCATAGATTGGTGCTTACTTTCCCTCCATGTTAAAGAACAGTAGATGTTTCAGCACCCAGGCTAATGTGCTGCATAGCTAAATACATATAAGGTCCCAAAGGAGAGACCGATTGCATTGCAAATGCTTGTTTTGTTTAAGTCTTCGGCCTGAAAACTGTAAATGCAAGGCAGATCTGAAAGACCTTTACTTTTATCAAATGTGCCTCCTGCAACAGTTGCTTAGAAAAAAATCTTTAGGTCTGGATTAGTAATATAATGGTCTGCTAAATGTCACACGCTTTTCCGTCCCCGGAAAAGTTTATTTTAAAAAATTGGACTTTAGTCTGTTAATTATTTCATTTAAGAGACATTGTTCCTCAAATTTGTGTGTTTTAATACAGTAAGCAGTTAGTTCAAGGTACATATTGTTTGCTTTATTAAACCTGGTTTCTTTGGTGACCAGAAACCTTATAGAAATTGTGAAAGTGCTTTAATTTAAGTATGGCTGAGAGCGTGCATGATAGCCTTGTACTCTAGAAATGCAACTATAAGATAACCCAGTGTCTCAAAGAGTGCTGTGTTTGATTACTGACGGAGTTTAACAGAGTGATGATCTCCAGAGGGATGGAGGGTGTCGAGTGGGGGTTGTCATTGTGCACTTTTGTGGATCAAACTGAACTGAATTCCTGTCTCTCACACTTATTCAAACATCATTCTGCTAACAGCTGCATCCCATAACAAGATAAGCCCACCTCAGTGAACCTCAAGTATGACACAGAAACACTTCCCACACAGGATCAAAGAAACATAACAGACTTCCAGCCACACGCCCTACACACTGTAGCATGCTACCCATGTAGGCAAGCACTTCAATGGCCCACATGGGTCGTAAGCGTAAAATAAATGTTGTGATACAATACCATTCATTTGCATGTGACAGGTGTCATCAGGGTCGCAGGTCAAATTCTATAAACAGATGCAGCGTGCATGTTTCAGTTTTACAGAAGCTTGCACACTGCATCGGTGGCATCTACGTTTAATTCCATACTCCATTACTGGTGTGTAGCCTTAGGGACTAGCCTAGAATGGTGGGTGTGCGGCGGGCAGAGGCTACAAGAAGAGTGTCTCATTCCTGGAGCAGTGGGATTGTTTTCATTCCCAAAGTCAACCAAGGACTTGGCAGGGACTGTCTGCTGTCCTTGACCTGCAGCTGGCATGCCCTTGAGGATGAATCACTGGCATCTAGTTCAGGGAGAAGGGCTCAGGAAACTGTTTATTTGCATGAATTATGATTCTGTATTCTTTCATATCAGACATAGCTATTTTGGCTTACATTTTAAAGAGAACAACTTGAACTATAAAATCAAGTGCAAACTGTCTCTGAAATGTGCAACTTGCACATGAAATGTTTGCATCAATACATATTACAGACGAGAGGCAATTATATTGAACATTTGTTCTTTAACACATTGCTAATCCCGCTCAGCCTGTTTCCATTATGTCAGTTTGGCATGTATGTGTTTTTTAAATCCTGTAGCCATTGCAAGGTAATGTTTTTAACTGCACTCCTTCCCTTGAGTCCAGCTCTGAGAGTTCATCACGGAGAAGGGGCATCATGGTCAGAGAAACATGAGGATAGAGGTGAGGATTGGGAGAAGTGGAAAGGGAGACTGGTGGTGGCACAAGGCAGATGCCTTGGCAGAGAAACAAGTGGACAGCAAAAGATGGTAAAGGAAGGAGAGAAAGAAGTGGAAATAAAGGTGAGATTGAAGCTAGAAAAATAACTGAATGGCAGTTTGAGACATCTGAGGGACAGATAAGCGAAGTTATACTTGGTCACTGGTGCAAGTAATTTGTTTGATTTTCAATTGCATTCTGGTACTCATAGTTTTGTACTTAAATTTTAAATATTAGAATGCAAAGAACACAGGATTGGAACAGCTACATGCTACACACAAGAGCAATTTTAAAAACTCCAACTGACACAATGGGAAGGAGAGTGAGAAGGTCAGAGAGAAAGGGAAGGACTTTGAAGAAAGAGGCAACAAGAGGAAGAGAGGGAGAGTGATGGAGATAAAGCAGGACAAGGATAGTAAACAAGGAATAAAATGAGATGTAGAAAAAGAAAATGAAATGGATACATAGAGGGTAGTGAGACAGAAAACAAAATGGGACTAGGTAGAGGAAATGATCATAAGAATACACGAGTTACAGCTGACACAGGATGACTTGCAATCTCAGAGGAAAGAGAATGGGAGGGAAGAGAGAGGACATGGAAATGGAAAACATGAGGGACTGGATGGGAGACAATACAGATTGGGCAAACAGGGCTAAGCTATTTCTTCATACAGCGTTCAGATACCTTTTGGTCATATTCACGCTTTATAAAACTCTCTAAATAAAATAAAATAAAGAAAGGGAAGGGAAGGGAAGGGAAAGAAGGCTAGAAAGAGGGCAAAGGATATCGAGCACATGGAATGGAATTAGTTAGCTTGGTGCTGCAGGGTATAGAAAGAGGAAGAGAGTCATAAAGGAAAGGAAGAAAATAGAAGGGCATAGAAGGCACAAAAGAAAGGATTTTATTTACGAATGCCATCCACAAAAATATTTTGCTACAGAAATATCTAAGCCAGGATCTCAACTGCCAAAATATACTTCAAGTAAGTATATATAGGTAAGTATAAATTTACTATCCTTAATGCTAAATCTACATGCCTTGAGATACCCGCACATAAAGTCCTATGGCGACAGTTGCACTTGCTTGCAATACTCGCTCATAAAGTCAAATTTATGATTTGGTCTTAGCCCCAACACTTTCAAAATTCACCAGCTGCCTTTCTTGTCCTTTCTACAATTGGTGTGGATCGCCTCAAGAGGGATGCACACGTCAGGAGCCTGGTAGTGTATAGCAACCAGGCGCGCAAAACGCCCATTGGGCTCAAAGGGCTTCAGCTCGTCCCCCGTCGTATGTGTCAGCCCGGGTGAGACAGCTTCCCGGGCACACACACAGCCGCACCCGAGTACTTCACAGGTCTTTAAAAGACCATTTACTTGCTAACGAGGCATTGTTGTGTTTTCACCCCTTCTGAGAGCCCCTGCATCTCCACTCTACATATTGCTGGAAGAATCAGTCCCCCCCGAAATTTTTGGTAGCCCCCCCCCAACCCGAAATTTGGCTCTAGTTGCGCCTCTGATAGCAACTGTGTGAGGGCATTGGGACTGTCACTTGTGCCCTGGCACATACATCACATAAGACCAAAATCCAGTGGTCCTGAGCAAGTGGAAGGTTTTTCTGCGAGTGGAAGGTTTTTCTGCGTCATGGAACACATGACGAAGTACCGTGGACTGACGGCAGAGATGTCTACATCCATGTTGAGGAACCTTGTTCCATCAGACAAACGATGGGCAGTAGTAGTGAGCAGATGGACCTGAGGGTGTCTCATCAGAGCCTCGGGCAACTAACACAGCCTAGACGTGTACGGGCTGAAGCAGTAATTAAAATGAAAACTATAAACTTTATTTGCATAGTGAAGGCTATGACAAATATCTTCCTTGCTACTCAAGTACATACACACGGGAAAATATTTCAGTATTCAAAAAACAAATTAGTACAATGCATTTGGCTAAGGAAGCATCGTTTTAATGCTAAATTAAAGTCAAGAGAATAAATTGATTCGATTTATTTAACTTAAATAACTAAAAATACTGTAAATTATTAGAAAAAATATTGAATAGCTTACATTTCTTTTTTCTTCTTTGGTCCAGGCGGATATTGACTCTTCCTTGATATACTTAATAATTGCCCTACGTTTTTTAATTTTCTGCTTCTTTTGGACTGATGGGCAGCAGAGTACAACTGATGTCTTCAAGTCCTAATAATTTTTTGGGGCACTTGCCATATTCCATAGGCTTGCCACTATCACCTTAGATGTCAAGGCATTATCTGTATTACTTGTGTGTCCACTTTGAGCACTGAGCACTTAAAAGTAACAATTGTTTTTTAACTGAATTTTTCTTTCGATAAAAATATTTTTATGTGGCCTGACTTTTTTGAGCACTGAGCTTTTGATGTATCATTTATAACTGCTGTGTCCTACACAGACCAAATTTATTTGCAATCCATTCAAAAGCGAGTAATTAAGTAAATATTAATGAAGGTGCGTCATCTTTAGGACAAAACATTGTGACACTCATTAATTAAATAAAGACTTCTTCATTGATTATGGATGCAACATTCAGAAGAGTGGGTCGAAACAGAAAAGACGTCTATTTCCTGAACCTAGATGTCAATGAAGCTTGTGTGACCTTTCGACATTCTAGTCCTACCCTTGTCTAATATGTAGTGCAGGCTTGGGTGTGAGAAGTGTGTTCCGATTACAGTGGCTGGCTTCACTTATGCTCTTACGCTGTCATCACCAATCAGTTCGCATTGCTGTATCGCCTCAGGAAGTTGGTTGAATTTCTCTGTGAAATATTGCGGCACCTTTTTTTGATTCATGAATACAGTGCAAAGTATTTTGCCGGTGGCCAAATGGTAGTGATGAATATTGCAACCCATGCAATAAACTCAGCAAGAGAAGTGTCAAATCAAAGTGATCAACCTGGAAAAACAACGATGCCAGAAGTAACGTCTTTCACTGGAGAAGGAAGCAAACAGTTTCACTGACACCTAAAGATGCCAGGGAAGAGAACATAATAAACACTTCTGAAGATCAATGCCTGCATGCAAAAAAAGCCAAACCTTTTCTTCTCTCCTTCCAATAATCACTTTCACATTTGCTAGCTATCAGAAATGACCCATGGAGGGATAAACCAAGTCACTTTCAGGCCCAGTGAACCACTGACGTCGGGATGACAACAAATCAGTCATCTAACAAAAATTGAAAAATGAAAGCACCACCTATGGAGCAGGAATTTTACATCAAACTAGTGGCTTTTCTACGTAAAGTACAATTAAATAAAGAAAACATGCTTCAAAAAACTGCCAGCACACCAGAATTCGGAATACCATATCCCATCAATAGTGGTTTATAATATAACTCATGGGCTGTTAACAGCTTTCTCTTGGAATGAATGTCTTCTTTCTTAAAGAAACAAGGTGATAAGCAGTGCCTGATTTGTGCTGGTGTTTGCTGGGTACCAGCACTCATTTGTGGGTGATCTTGACTTATTTTTATCATTAGACTTTGACGCGGAGCAAGAGAGAGAAAGGCAGAAAATGAAGGAAGGAGGAAAAGAAAGATACGAAAGAAGTGGCATGAAAAAAAGAATGCTTAAGAGTGTGCTAAAGAGACAAGAAGGGGACAAAAGTAAAAGTAAAAGGTATGAGGTGAAATAAAATAAAAACTGGTGTTCTGTAACTCCGGGGTTCAACAGCACTGGAGGTGGGCTCCTAAGGAGAAAAAAAAGTGTGCTGCTCCTCGGTTTGTTTGTTTTCTAACAAATTGCCCGAAGTGTGTTGCAAAATATATTAAGCATGGTCATCGTCTATAGCTAGTGGAGTGTAAGTGCATTCTTTCAATTCAAGGGAACGTCTGAAAAGCGACTGTCACTTTCTCGGTCCAAGATCTACACGGAGAGCCACTGTGACCCAGAAAATATCCCACTGGCAATCATTGAAACTGCCCTCTTCTTTTCATTTGTTAAATCCTTTGGTCTTGAAGCCAATTGTGTCAACTAACAACCACAGGAGCCAAGTGTGGGCTGGACAAGTGTTCCAAAGGTCACATGACCTCACTCTACCACAGCAAAAACTCTTCACAATGTAACAGGCTCCAGGGCAAGGGGTTTTCACACAACCAATCTGACGCATTACTGCAAAGTCCAATGAAAACTGAGCCAATACGATAATCCTTGACCAGCGCATAATTCCAATCCCTGTGTTAAATCATATTTGAGATCAGAATTTACAGCCTAACTCCTAATCATGTTTTACGTTAATGACTCTGCTGCTGAGAGACGTGTTGTTGTGCATACATTGAATCACACATTCAACTCATTATTTCATTTTAAATCACTCTTTGCTATATATCTACAATGTAGTTACTACAAGCATTCAATGAGAAAAATAATTAAATATTGAAAACATAACAACAATGCTTTTCCAGCCATGATCACTAATCAGAGCCAATCTTTCCAGATTAATTTGCAAGATTAAAAGGGCAATCGCTTTTTACTTCAGTATTTAGAAGAGTTTTATATTGTTATCCCAAAGTTTTAAAACTTTTTATTAATATCTAACTCTTTTCAGTATGGTATTCTTCATAGCTGAACACACAAGATGATGGACGGAATGCTGCACATTGGCAAACAGTCACCCCCAGTCACAGATCTGGGTTTAATCCATCGTTATTTTGCTTCACCACGCCACCCCAGTTCAGACATAGCCATATGCAAATCAGTCTTGACCCTGTGCCTCATGGGAACAGTCCAGACTGAACTGCCAAGCCATGTCTTCCCTGGACCGGAATCAAGCATCCTAGGACCGGTTTCAGGCTATCAGCCTTCATCAGCCAGGATAGCTTGACTCCAGTGGCGTAGTGAGCACGGGACCCACGTCTGGGCATACCCTTCCCACTTAGGGCGAAATGCAAAACACACAAGATAATGGACGGAATGCTGCACATTGGCAAACATTCACCCCCAGTCACAGATCTGGGTTTAATCCATCGTTATTTTGCTTCACCATGCCACCCCAGTTCAGACATAGCCATATGCAAAACAGTCTTGACCCTGTGCCTCATGGGAACAGTCCAGACCGAACTGCCAAGCCATGTCTTCCCTGGACCGGAATCAAGCATCCTAGGACCGGTTTCAGGCTATCAGCCTTCATCAGCCAGGATAGCTTGACTCCAGTGGCGTAGTGAGCACGGGACCCACGTCTGGGCATACCCTTCCCACTTAGGGCGAAATGCAAAACACACAAGATGATGGACGGAATGCTGCACATTGGCAAACATTCACCCCCAGTCACAGATCTGGGTTTAATCCATCGTTATTTTGCTTCACCACGCCACCCCAGTTCAGACATAGCCATATGCAAATCAGTCTTGACCCTGTGCCTCATGGGAACAGTCCAGACCGAACTGCCAAGCCATGTCTTCCCTGGACCGGAATCAAGCATCCTAGGACCGGTTTCAGGCTATCAGCCTATCAGCCTTCATCAGCCAGGATAGCTTGACTCCAGTGGCGTAGTGAGCACGGGACCCACGTCTGGGCATACCCTTCCCACTTAGGGCGAAATGCAAAACACACAAGATGATGGACGGAATGCTGCACATTGGCAAACATTCACCCCCAGTCACAGATCTGGGTTTAATCCATCGTTATTTTGCTTCACCACGCCACCCCAGTTCAGACATAGCCATATGCAAATCAGTCTTGACCCTGTGCCTCATGGGAACAGTCCAGACCGAACTGCCAAGCCATGTCTTCCCTGGACCGGAATCAAGCATCCTAGGACCGGTTTCAGGCTATCAGCCTTCATCAGCCAGGATAGCTTGACTCCAGTGGCGTAGTGAGCACGGGACCCACGTCTGGGCATACCCTTCCCACTTAGGGCGAAATGCAAAACACACAAGATGATGGACGGAATGCTGCACATTGGCAAACATTCACCCCCAGTCACAGATCTGGGTTTAATCCATCGTTATTTTGCTTCACCATGCCACCCCAGTTCAGACATAGCCATATGCAAATCAGTCTTGACCCTGTGCCTCATGGGAACAGTCCAGACCGAACTGCCAAGCCATGTCTTCCCTGGACCGGAATCAAGCATCCTAGGACCGGTTTCAGGCTATCAGCCTTCATCAGCCAGGATAGCTTGACTCCAGTGGCGTAGTGAGCACGGGACCCACGTCTGGGCATACCCTTCCCACTTAGGGCGAAATGCAAAACACACAAGATGATGGACGGAATGCTGCACATTGGCAAACATTCACCCCCAGTCACAGATCTGGGTTTAATCCATCGTTATTTTGCTTCACCACGCCACCCCAGTTCAGACATAGCCATATGCAAATCAGTCTTGACCCTGTGCCTCATGGGAACAGTCCAGACCGAACTGCCAAGCCATGTCTTCCCTGGACCGGAATCAAGCATCCTAGGACTGGTTTCAGGCTATCAGCCTATCAGCCTTCATCAGCCAGGATAGCTTGACTCCAGTGGCGTAGTGAGCACGGGACGCACGTCTGGGCATACCCTTCCCACTTAGGGCAAAATGCAAAACACACAAGATGATGGACGGAATGCTGCACATTGGCAAACATTCACCCCCAGTCACAGATCTGGGTTTAATCCATCGTTATTTTGCTTCACCACGCCACCCCAGTTCAGACATAGCCATATGCAAATCAGTCTTGACCCTGTGCCTCATGGGAACAGTCCAGACCGAACTGCCAAGCCATGTCTTCCCTGGACCGGAATCAAGCATCCTAGGACCGGTTTCAGGCTATCAGCCTTCATCAGCCAGGATAGCTTGACTCCAGTGGCGTAGTGAGCACAGGACCCACGTCTGGGCATACCCTTCCCACTTAGGGCAAAATGCAAAACACACAAGATGATGGACGGAATGCTGCACATTGGCAAACATTCACCCCCAGTCACAGATCTGGGTTTAATCCATCGTTATTTTGCTTCACCACGCCACCCCAGTTCAGACATAGCCATATGCAAATCAGTCTTGACCCTGTGCCTCATGGGAACAGTCCAGACTGAACTGCCAAGCCATGTCTTCCCTGGACCGGAATCAAGCATCCTAAGACCGGTTTCAGGCTATCAGCCTTCATCAGCCAGGATAGCTTGACTCCAGTGGCGTAGTGAGCACGGGACCCACGTCTGGGCATACCCTTCCCACTTAGGGTGAAATGCAAAACACACAAGATGATGGACGGAATGCTGCACATTGGCAAACATTCACCCCCAGTCACAGATCTGGGTTTAATCCATCGTTATTTTGCTTCACCACGCCACCCCAGTTCAGACATAGCACCAGTGCTCACCAATGACATTTCAGGGTGCATGTTACTACAAGGGTTACACGTTCAGTAAGCTTTTATCGCCATCAGAGATAGGGAAAGTAGGTGATACATAATGAATTAATGATGATTGAAAAAAACATAAAAAATTAAACAGAAGTACTTTATTATTCATGTTTCAAAGAAAACTCCTCTACAGAGATTTCAAGAGTAGGTGAAATCTCGACCTTTAAAAGACATCTACACAGAATGCTTTTCTTCTTTTTTTTAGTGGCCTGATTTGGGATCATATTTTTGGGGGGGAGGCGGGTAATTTTATCCTGGCAATGCTGTGTTTGAGACCTGATATATGCTGTCTGATCCTATAAGTAACAAATGTATTCCCATACATGACTAATTAAGGATGTTAATAAACTTTGTAAAAAATCAATAAGGATAGACTTGATACAAAAAGGCAAAATATTCTCTCCAAAATATTGTCCTGACATAACATTATGGCCAAAACATTGAGAACCAAAATGTTGAGAAGTTAAGTGCATATATGTAAATATAGATTTACTATTCTTAACTCCACATCTATGTACCTTGAAGATATGTAGATCTTCAAGGTTCACAGATAGGTAAAGTAAACCTATACTTACATAAATATACTTACCTTGAGATATTTTGCTCCTAGATATTTTGCCCATGATATTATGGTAGGTCTGTATTCTAAAGATGATATTTTGGTGAAATACCTTGTGTTCTGATTGCAACTTTGATTGTTTTTCCTCTTACCTTGTTTATGAGGTGTAAAAATACAACAGTAGGCGCTACTACACATGCCTTTAGAAGGCTGCAGGGCTCATGATCATGTTACTACACTGATTGCTGCTCCAACTGTTATTTCACCCATTTTGCATCATTTTCACTTATGTGACAATATCCATTAAATATGTGACCATCTGGATTACTTGGCCTTCTGTGTTTACACACAACCACCTTTTATTGTAAAACGCACATAGCTCTTCGCTGCTGCACTTGGTAGGTTGTTTTTTTGTAGATGCCTATATGTTTTACCACCATTTCCACCCACAGGACTTTCCTACATCCAGATGTCAGAATCCAGGCATTTGTTATTGCACCAGATAAATAATGACACCCTACAGTATGTTATTTATGGGGTGAATTTAAATAGCGGGTATTACAAGTTTCTGGGGAATAACATGAGAATGTTGGTGCTGAACGCACCAAAATCTGCATTGTTCTGTAAATTCTGTACGCATGTTCTCTGTTAAATTCCAGTAAGTTTGACCGCCCAGTAAATTCTATGTGTTGTAAATACCACCCAGAGACGTTTTAAGGTATGGGCAAAGTGGGCACTGGCCCAGGGCCCCAGCATTTCAAGAGGCCCCCTGATAGAGCCAGCAATGTTCTCCAAACAGTGGTGTCCTGATGACCTTGAATAATTCTTCAACAGATTGTTTTAAAACCAGTTTTCTTTTAATTTATGGTTAATATAGGTGATCTTTGGGACTCTATTATATACATTTTGCAGAGAAATGCTATGTTTATGTTTTTCAACTCATGCAACATCCATAAAAAAGGTTTTTAGGTCGAAACTGGACCTCACATATGAGAAATGGGAGGGGATCACAGATAATATTTGCAATAATATTCATGAGCTGCTGTATTATTATAAAACTGAAAACACATGTCACTATCCCAGAGTATTAGATATAAACACATTTAGAATTTGGATCAGTGTGCCTCTGCAATGTCAGTGACCCTGCCAAAAGGCCATGAAAGACCTGGGATTGAATCATAAGTCCACAGCTTGTTCCGTACAGAGGGACCCAAAATACGTTTGGTCCATGGCCCCCAAAATCCTTAAGATGTCCCTGATACCACCCAACATGTAATTCTGACTCCTACTCAAAAAAGGGTTTACACAGGGATCTTAAAACAATGACCTACTTGTAATTAGTGTGTATTACATAACAAAGGGGCCCCAATTCTTTGAACCTGGGGTAATAGATAGTTTTAGAAAACAATGGTTCATTTAAGGTCAGTAGATCCCGGTAGCAATATATTTTCTTAACATGCAGAGAAGACAGTGAGTCCTGTATCCATTGACGTGAGGAAAATGTTTGGATAAGTATACGGCTGAATACATGTAGACATTATCAAGCATTTAATTTATTCATTGCACAATATTCATAACATTATTTCCAAAGGGAATTGTAGATCCAGTGCTCACAGATCAGTGAAACCGGAGGGCAGAGGGAGCATGCGCGCGCAATTGCGTGGGCGCTCGCTATGCAATTGACTGGACCGGTCGCTGCCTGGGTAGGTCGTCACGGACGAGCCCAGTCGGATCTCAAAGATTGATCTGGGAAGAGTTGGTGTCAGTAGTACGCACCTTAATATAAGGGCATAGAGGCATGGGCTTACAGAATTAATCACAAAGATATTATGTATGTGAAATTTAATACGTGTGGTAATAGGACGCACATATGAATTAATTTACGTGCGCAGGTGGACTCACATATAGTACTCATGTAAGGTACTATGGTGGATACGAATAAAGGACGGTGTCCTAAGTATAGGAAGAAGCCAAGATGAAGTACGGTTCCCTTCCTCTTCACCTGCGACCCACCGCGTGCCTCTGATACTATCTAATCCTTAATTAATATATTTTGATACAGATCGGCACATCGCAACAGTCCATTCCTGGACACGTTGCTACCGGGCAGGCGAGCGCTCAATGCCGCGTATCCCATCTTCATTCCCACCCAGGGATTATCAGTAAGTGCCCATTCTCAACAGGCATCCCTCTCTCGGCTGTCACCCAATAGCCGGCATGACAAGTGCCACCGCAGCGCTGCACCCCGGGACACGTTAGCATTCACCATTATACCTGCAAGTCCCCCTAGTGTCCTAATCGATACCTAGACACGGTGTTACATTGCTGGATACCTATCTTTTCACCTATTCTCTTTTCCTCGTGATTCACTCAGTTGTCTTATTCTCTCCCTATGTTCCATTCTCGGTCTTTCATATAGGGCTAGCTTCTAACTGTTTAGTATTAACTATAATTGGAAGAACAATAATTAATAAATCACACCGCCAACATGCAGTTTTTATCTGGGACACTCTCTGAAACCTTCTTTTGTCTTTACATTGTAGATATTAGGTGCTCACACACCTGTCCTGATGAAGATCTCAAATTCTTGAAACGCAGTCGACCCCATTACAATTAAACTCCTTGTTTATTATATAAAAAAGTGCCCATAAGTAGTTTCTTCTTGTTGTCAATTCGATATATGTTTTTAAAGTCTTCTTTCACTCACCACATCACGCTTTTTTTCACTGATCTGTGAGCACTGGATCTACAATTCCCTTTGGGAATAATGTTATGAATATTGTGCAATGAATACATTAATTGCTTGATAATGTCTACATGTGTCCGGCCGTATACTATATCCCAAAAATGTCCTCACATCAAAGGATACAGGACTCACTGTCTTCTCTGCATGTTAAGAAAATATATTGCTACTTGTAATTAGGGCCATAGTTTCTGGTCAGCAGGGCTCAGCGGGACCTTCAACCTTAAAATTACAATATAAAATACCTTCTGACTGATAACGCTCAGTAGTCAGAATAAGGAGTCTGGTACCACATGTCCCAGAATCACCAAATCTAACCAGAGACAATGACAACACCCTTCCACCAGTTTGATTTTTCCAAAAAATCCCAAGGGAGCCTCAAGGCTAGACTTCATGAATGAACAGTGCTCTGGGATGTAAGCCAAAGCCCTCTTAATGCAACCTTTTATACGATGGTTTCTTAAAAGTGCTTTATTGGTTGTTCCCATGTTGCTTCTGGGTGGATCCCACTTGGTACATACCCTGATTGTTTAAATGTTTCTCCAGGATTTGATCCAAAAGTTCATAGCGGGAATCCAGAGCAGACAGCCTGTTTGAGACCCAGAACCATCAGCTGCAGAGAATCAGGAGTCCAACATGCCAAACAGCCATTGAACCCAACAGGACACAGCAACAAGAGAAGTGTTAGTGTACATGAAGTTGCACATGATCAACACTAGACAAACTGCAACCAGGCACCACCAGGAATCACAAGCAAAAACCTGCACAAGTTTGTGTTGTAAGACATTCATGAGCTTACCTCAACTGAGAGAGGCTGCAACTTTCACTCAAGTTTTCATGCAATAAACTTCCAGCCTCTTCAATGTGTTCTGGCGAGATAGTTCAGTGGGTTACCAACTCGCAATTACCATCTGATTTGACCTACAGGTCATGAATTTGAATCCTAGGACAGGTCATTTCAGCCTTTCATCCTTATGAGTTTGATAAACTGAGTACCATTACTTTGAGTAATAGTGACACCTGTTATTTACAGCTCTTGGAAGTGCCAAAAGAATGGTTCTAAGCACTCATAAAAACTGTTATTGAGTGCAGATGACTTAAAAGATTAGGGTTGACATAATGTGAAAAGGTATTAGTCATCACTTGCAACTTACCATACATAATACATGTACTCCTTTCACAACGCTGGGAGTAAATAGTATGTGAGCCAATTCAGAAATTGAATGATGTTTTAAATTATATGATATTATTCATACTATGTAATTAAAGCTAGCGACAGACAGTTGAGTGATTGCCTTCTTCATTCACCATGCTTCCCAGGAATATAATTATTCCTCGTAATGTTGTTCAACTTTTGTATGCAATGTATGATTGATTCTTCCTTGAATGACATTTCCTCATACTTTTGATAGTGTCTTTAGTTCTGAATGATAGTTAATTGCCTTACAAAACTGTCTATTATTCAGTACAGTAGAACAAACTCGAGAATTGGAAACTCTCACACTTATACATATCACTTGCTCAGCGATAACACCAAGCAAAGGATTCTGACAATAGAATTTTATTTTAGGGTTTTTCCAGAATTTAGAAAAGCTTGCGAGGTACAGAAGCCCGATCTACAGTTAAGTGAATTATGCAGGAGAGAATTTACACGCTTACAGTGCATGGCTTCTGAAAAGTCAGAGATCCACTTAACTTAGGGCCAGATTTAGAGTTTGGCAGACAGAGTACTCCGTAACAAACGTGCCTGAGTACTCGGTCTGCCAAACTGATGGTCCGCCCACCCTATTTACCATTGAGAGGACCGCTACCTTCCCATCGATGGAGCCACTGTTTGATAAATCAACAGAAAGTTTCCGCCGATGGCCCAACAGAGTAGGGGTCAGAGGGAGAGCATTACACTGCCCGCCCTACTTAGGGTGGATGATGTGATGCTTTTTTCTGTCCTTGTGAGGGACAGAAACAAAACCAATTGTTATCTCCATACTTAGGGGACATCCCCCCTGAGTGTGGTTGGGGTCATTAGTTTTTTGTTTTTCAATCAATCAATCAGGATTTGTAAAGCACGGCTGCTTCACCCATGAGGGTCTCGATGCACTGTGGGATCATGCTGCAGGATCAAGCTACCTGTTATTATTGGTTAAACAACCAGGTCTTGAAGTCCTTCCTGAACCGCTGGAGCGAATGTGAGGTTCTGAGGTGTGGGGGGTGTTCCAGGTCTTAGCCGCCAGGTTGCCCGGCGGATGCTTTGGGTAGCTGCTAGGGAGAGGGATCTGGAACAGAGTTCTCTGGTGGGTTGGTGGAAATTCACTCGTTTGTTGAGGTAGGCAGGTCCTTCGTTGTGTAGTGCCTTGTAAACGTGGGTGAGAAGCTTAAACTGGCATCTCTTCGTGACTGGTAGTCAGTGGAGTTTCCTTAGGTGGGGAGGTCGAGGATGATTCTTGCCGCTGTGTTCTGGATGATCTGGAGTTTCCTCATGAGTTGGGTGGTGGTGATTCCTACGTAGAGGGAGTTGCTGTAGTCGAGTCTGCTGGTGACGAGAGCTCACGTGATGGTATGCCTGGTGTTGGGTGGGACCTATCTGAAGACCTTCCTGAGCATACAGAGGGTGAGGAAGCAAGCGGAGGAGATGGCGCTGACCTGCTTCTTCATGGAAAGCTAGCTGTAGAGGATGATGCTGAGGTTGCAGGCTTGTACGGTGAGTTTTGGCGCTTGGCTCAGTTCAGATGGCCACCATTCGTTGTTCCAGAGGCTGTCCTTTCCAAAGATGAGAACTTCTTTCTTCTCTGTGTTGAGTCTGAGACAGTTGGTCAGGAAGAGGATGAGTTGGGTGTTGTTGGCGTAGGAGATGCTGTTGAGTCCGTGGCTCCTGACAATGTTTGCCTAGGGTGCCATGTATACGTTGAAGATGGTCGGGCTGAGGGATGAGCTTTGAGGTACACCACAGGTGATGTTCTTAGGGAGCGAGTAGTAGGGAGGGAGGATGATCTTCTGCATTCTTCCTGTGAGGTAGGATGCAATGCACTTGAGTGCTGCTCCTTGGATTCCAGTCTGTTGATCAGTGTGTGGTGGGATACGGTGTCGAAGGCTGCTGAGAGGTTGAGGAGGATGAGGGCAGTGGTTTCTTCGTGGTCTAGCAGCATTCTGATGTTGTCCTTGGCTATGAGTAGAGCTGTCCCTGTGCTATGGTTTTCTCTGAAGCCGGATTGGGAAGGGTCCAGAAGGCTGTGGTTCTCCAGATGTCTAGTTATCTGGATATTGATAGATTTCTCGATGAACTTTGCTGGGAAGGGGAGCAGGGAGATGGGTCGGTAGTTCTTGAGTTCTCCTGGGTCTGCGGATGGTTTCCTCAGAAGTGGCTTCACGACAGCATGTTTATATTTCTGGGGGAAGTTGGCTGTGGGATCGAGGAGTTGAGGACCTTGGTGAGTTCTTTGCTGATGAGTTGATTTCTGAGGTAGAAAGTGTGGTGGGGGTAGGGGTCTGCTGGTGCTCCGGAGTGGATGGATCTCATGATGGATGCCATTTCTTCTCTGTGAGGGTGTTCCATGAGGTGAGCTGGTGTGGGTGTGCGTTGGTTGGCATGAAGAGGTTGATGTTGTCCATGGAGGGGGTTGGGGTGCAAAGAGCTTTGGTAGATGGTGTTGATTTTGTTGTGGAAAAAGTCTGCGGGGTGTCGCAGAGGGATTGCGAGGGTGTGATGTTGTTTTTGGTAGTCGAGGGGTTGGTGAACTCCTTGACTATGTTGAACAGTTCCTTGCTGTTGTTGGAGCTGTCACTGTTGTGGGTGGCCAGGGCTGTCTTCTTGGTGTTTTTCAGGAGGTGGTGGTATTGGTTGAGGGCGTCTTTGAAGCGTTGTCAGTCCTCGAGGGTCTTACAGGTGCACCATTTTCTTTCCTTCTGTCTGCAGTTGTGTTTCTGGGTTTTGAGTTCTGCCGTGAACCAGTTGGGGTGTCGTGTTAGTTTCTTAGTGTTGGTGGGTTTTCTTGGTGCAACTTTGTCAGCGCTTGCCATGATCCAGTTTGTGAAGTCTTCTGCTGCTTGTTCTGTGTCTTTGATGGTGGTGGATAGGTGGGAATTTTTTCAATAACAAACTCCTACTTTGGGAGTTTGTTTTGGAAAAACAAATTCTTTGTAAAGGTTTGGTGGATAGCCATGAAAACCAACTACAGCTGTCACCAAACTTTTTGTACCTTGACAGGAACTGCCATGACAGGCACAGATATCTCTGCTGGGCCAGCAGTATACTCTAAATTTGGTAGATGATAGTCCATCAGGGTGGCGGACAAAATGTCATCCACCACCCTGACGGACGGAGTACTGTCTACCAACCTTTAAATCAGTCCCTTAGTGAAATTGATTATCCTATAATCCATGCATAATCATGTGCAGAGGGGTCATTCGTAAGGTATCTATCAAATTAACGGCTAATCAAATGCCATTTGTTTATAAGCACCTAATTTAGTAGATGGCCACTGAAGGTCATTCTAAAAGCACCAATTTGCCTTGTACATGGGGCAAAACATTTGGTCATCTCACATTCAGCTTCACTCCCTACACTGAGTTTCCCTTCAAACACACAACATATTCAAAATCAGCTATGTTATATACAACCCAGTCTACCTATAACAGACTATATATCTCTTAAATTACTAGAAACACAACTCACTCTCCATTACCATTGAATAACATGTCTAAGAGACCAGTACTTTCTGCCTGACACCGTTTACTTAGGTCACAATCTCCTTTCCAACTAGGGGAAAACATTAAAAACTTCAAGTTCTATATCCAAGCAAATGCAGGCTGGCCATTAAACTTCCAGGGCTAAAGCCCAGCCAGCTGGCTCTTACCAGCTGACTTGGGTGATGTACAGAAATACTGCCCACTTACGGGTACTTCTGCACAGCTCATGTTCACAGCATGCGAAGCTTTGCAAATGGGATATAAATGTATTATAATTGATGGACCTCATTGTTCTAATGCTGTCCATTACATGTGGATCTCAATTCCATGTCATGGTGGGCATCCCAGCTTATTTCAGTAACAATGTGCTGATGCAATCATGAATTATACAACTCTTTCCAGTCTTTCTGTTGTTTCACCGTTCGTCCTGATGATTCCTGTCTTTAGCTTATTACCAGTCAATGAAGCATCAACACAACAATGCAAATGCAATCGCGCGAGTAAGACATGACCGCCCGCCTTGAAGTCTGTGCCTATGCGAGCATGCTCAACAGCCAGAAGCAAAACACATGAGCTGCAAAACCTTAATCAACAGCAGCACTAAATTCAAAATTAGGACCTTTTTTGGCTGATAACCTCCGACTGCAATGAAAAAACCTTACTATCATTAGCGGTAGAGTGCAGGAAAAGAGCAGTAAAACTCACAAATTAGAAATTACATGTCAAAAAATTCAACCTCTAGGCAGAACAGAAAAATGGACGACCTTGTAGCCTGTTGCTGACAAAATAATTGCACATGTTGTGACTAGTGGAGTGAGTGAAACTAAGGAATCTCTCTGCCAAACATTCCTTTGTGCACTAGTCAGTGCCCCAGTGTGGTATAAAGAAATGCACATTGAGAGAGCTTATAAAATACGGTAACCCACCCACCACATTACATTACAACTATTAGACCCTAATGTTCCCAATTATATTGCCACTTGAGGAACCTAATGTGTATTCACATAAAAGGATACCATATTTATACTATAGTTAAGCTTTCATTCTATTAGTTTAAGAGCAGCACCTTCTACTGCAATATGAATCTTGGAGTCATTTTCGATTCTGAACTCTTCATTACTCCTGAGAGCAATACTGAACTCACTAAACCCAAGCCTCAGGGCTAAGAAAGTCCTGACAGCTGAACAATTCTAGCTTGCTCTCAATTAAACTACTCAGAAGTAGCGACTGAAACTATTAAACTGGGACCATCCATTCACCAACTGGACTCTCACATTCGTTTTTTCACATGGTGTTCTGAAGTAGCTAAACAAATATATGTAGCTCTCTAAAAAAAACTCTAAATAAATAAATAATGGATTATTGTCATGATAAGATGAAGCTTTTCAGTATTATATATTTGGTTAGAGGAAAGTGGGATGTTGATTATATTTCTAAGGCATGCAGGCTCCCACATTGGTATCAAGGGACTAACACAAGTAATATGAGAAGGGCTGGTAAACGTGATACTGGTGTAGACACTGTAAGAAATTGGATTGTTACTTGGGGTGGGTGACTGCTCACCTCAAACAATAATCACAACCCTTAGCTAAGTGAATGCTCAAAGTCACTAAAATAAACTGATTTTAAACCCTTGGTAGTTATGGCAAAGAGCAGATAGGCTTAACTTAGAGCAATGTGTAAAGTATTATGCAGTACCAAACCAGTAATTAAGTCAAAATGCAAAACATCAAAATCTCAAACTAAATTAGATAGATGGAGTAAAATAAACAACATGACAAAAACCTAACAAGGGAAACTGGAGATATGAATTTTTAAAGTTCTAAGTAGAAATTGTGCCAAAAAGCACAAACAACCAATGATAGTTAATGGTCACTGTACACTGGGACCTAGAAGCAGTTTGAGGCTGACCAGCGAAAAACAGTGATGGAGCGCAGGTCGGATACACCAACCAGGTTTGTCCTGGACAAAGATTTTACCTTCTGACTTATTCCTTTAAGTCCCAATCCACCACAGGTTTACACTTCGGAAGCCCCGCAAAACCTAAGGGGAGGCACTTATAGACGCACAGATTGTCAGGCAGAGGCCAACAGCAGGGTCCAGTCCAGGTCCGGTTGACACTGATCAGCTAGGTACTTCCAGGAAAAGGCCTCTTGTAGCTTGTTTATTCTTGTAGCTTCAACAGGAAGTCAGCCTTATGCCTCTTTCAGTCCACTTCTTCTAAATGTAAAAAAAATGCGAAGGAGCATAACTGCAGCCAAGACAGGAATGCTTTTTTCTTCCAGCAATGACACCTAAAGCGGGAGGTTTCACGTAGGTGGAAGCTGGAAGGCCTGAGATTGCGGATAGACTAGCAAGAAACCAGTTTCCTTTTGATGAAAGTAAGTACCAAGCTATATACTGATCTGTGAATCATCTATCTACTCATAAATGTGATTATTGAATGGATAGGTGTCCGGTGAAACTGGCATTATAGAGGTTTTGCGTGACTGAAGTTTGAAGCACCAAGAATAAGTCTGAGTGCAAGAATCTGGACCACCTGTCCCCCCTGCAGCATATATTTAGGCATTCATAAACAGAGGGAGTTACAATAGTCCAAGCTCAGTAATGCCCACAATAACCAAAATTTTCACTCATCCATAAGGAGGGGAGGAATTTTGCAGAGCAGGTAAAAATGTAAATAGCGGGAAAAACAACTCTGTCAATTTGGCCCATAAGCATCAACTCATTATCAAGTTTCGCAGCTGGACTCTTAACCTGCTGCATAGGCTTAGAATGCAGAGTCATAGTAGAGGGGCAGAATCAAAAACAAACTGCATAGATGGAAAAACTCTTGCAAACCAAGACCTCCAACTTACTAATGTTTCACCGGCAGCAGTGGCCATTAATCTTCTCCAAGACCTGAGCTGGACAAAGTTGGACATTTTAGACTGCCATTTCCTCACCTCAAAGATAAAGGAGAAGCTGGGAGTTGTCAACTTTCAAATAGAAGCCATGGGAGACAATGAGTTTGGCAAGAGGTTTGAAGTCTACGTTAAAAGGAAGGACAAAGGGAAAGGTCAAATTCTTGACAAACACAAGTGAAATGGTTCTTGAGCAAAAAGGGAGAAGAAAAACTTAACAGCTGCACTGAGCTAAAAGAGGCAAACTAAGTGAGTGCTCTCCCTTTACTATAGTTGTTTTGGAGCCTAGAAATGAGGATATGTTGGTCGACAGTGTCAAACACCTCTGACAGACCAATGAGAATCAGGGTGCTGACACCGCATTCTCAGTCCAGGGGAAGTTAATCTAAACTAGCTAGAAGCTGTGCTTTGGTGTTTCCTCTAAGGTGAATTCGAGTCATTGAGCTAGGCAGAATGCCTCCTTTAAAAATCTTTCTTGCTGAACAATATGACAATCAGGATTCAAGCTGCTGCCAGCAGGAATGTTAGTCGGGTTTAAAGAACAGGCTTAACTATTGCTTTCTTTAAGTAAGAGCGAAACAATGCTAGACTGAATGGTGCTGTTGAGAGTCTCACTCATGGTTGATATTTCATGGTCAGTTTTTTAAAGGGATTAAGAGGGCATTTATGAGAGTGGGACCCTGATTTGGCCAAACCCTGGGGGTTAACTAAAATTTTCCATTACCAATTTACTTGCAAACAGAATGTCAAGAGTATGACACAAAGTATGGATCGGTCCAGTGAACAATTGTTGCAGTTCAATTGGAGTAAGCCGGTTTGCAGATCAGTAGAGTGCTTGTCAGATCTATCTCTAAATGAAAGTCAAAATCACTTATAATGAGTTGTTTCCAGCGATGAGTGCTCTGGAGGTATTAAGGGTTACATGTACAAAGCTGTTTACTGGTCGCAAACCCTCCAATTTGCTGAATCAGAGGGTTTGCAACTTGCAGAAATGACAGCCAGGGAGGAAAAAAGGGTCAAATGTGAATAAGCTTATTACTGGTAGGAAACCTTCCAATTCTCCAATTTGCTAAATTAGAGCATTTGCAAACAGAAAAAAGCTTTTCCAATGTAATAAACTCAATTGGCAATTTGGAAAAGAAAATGGAATCACTTAAATGGGTTTAGAATTACTGGATTCTTTGCTCACAATGAACCACCAGATCAACGCCTTCACCTCATCATGCTTCCACACTCTTCACCTGCTTTGGAATACATTCAGATGGATCCCCACTGAGGCCAGGAAGACGGTCACCCACACACTCATCATCAGAAGAATCGGCTAAGGCAACGCACTCTATTCAGGCGCCACCCAGAAACTCCTCAGTAAACTTCAGAACATGCAGCACGCCACAGCCAGACTGGTCCTCAGCCACATCTTCAAACACCTGCGAGAACATCACTGGCTCCCAGTCAACAAAAGAGTCACATTCAAGCTCTTCACACACTCCTACAAAGTTCTCCACGACACCGGGCCAGCATACCTGAACCACCGCCTCTCATTCCAAGTACCCACCAGACACCTCCGCTCCACTCAACTGGCCCTCGCCACATCCCTCGGATCCGCAAGACTAGGACTGAAGGAAGATCCTTCTCCTACCTCACTGCCAAATCCTGGAACACCATGCCTCTCCACCTCAGGCTCTCCCCGTCTCTGACACAATTCAGGAAGGATCTCAAGACCTGGCTCTTTGAATGAACCACGTTGCCCAGTCGACCTGCAAAGCTCTCCCCCCATCGCCTTGAGACCCTCAAGCACTGATTGATTGATTGATTGATTGATTGATTGATTGATTGATTAATGATTCACCATTCAAAACGGGAAATTTTTAGGACATCCCTTCAAAACTGCAAATGTGTAAACTATGTATCAATGGTTTTCGACTGTAATTTTAGTTGCAAACCATTGACTAGTCACTGACTTCCAAGTTGAGATGGTAACTGATTCCCATAGGTTAAGGGCTCCCACTAAGCACCATTTCCCCCTTGGGATTCATGGTGAGAGGGCAGTGGTCCAGTGGCCTACTGCCTACTGTCACTGAAGATTTTCAAAATTGATAACATTTTTTTAAGCAGCCCCTTTCATTTGAGAAACTCAGGCTGCTTTAAATAAAAAATAATTTTGAAATACTTTCACAGGGACCTTGCAGGCTCCAACCCTGGAGAGGTAGACAATCTTCAACCTGCCTAATGAATGTTAATTAGGCAGGCCGTTGTATAATCCCCTCCGATTCCTTTTTTTAATCAATCTATCAGTACATAGGTTGGTTTGCAAAATAAGTTACAGGTCGCAAAGAGTAGGTGCCCAATTTGCGAGCCATTTTTCCAATAAGAACAAAAGTACATCTGTCTTTAAGTACATTAGAAGCTGGTAACACTTTTATTTATATTTATTTTTTATTCTCGGTTTTCAACTTTAGTACACACAGATGATTGTATAACAGCTGGAGTATACACACAATAGAAGCTGGTCTAACTTAACGCCATACCCAAAGGGAAACTAGAAAGGGAGGGGAATACTACGACATTTGCGAATATTGAGTATGGTTAAGGTTTCAGTTAAGACTGGTGTAAGTCATTGTCACGTGGCTAGGTTAGGCCCGGGAAGAAACACTGCCATTTTACATGTACACCTTTTTCTTAGGTTGCCTTCTTTTCTACACAATGACTTTCGACACACATTTGTTTGCGTGACAGTGCAGGATTAGTTTCTCTGAAACCACATTGCTTACAATTCCAGTTCGTAAGTACACTATCATGAAATCTTGAACATTTAGTACAAGGCCTGAACACACATTGTGCAAATGTTGTTTAATATTCGTCCATGAGGCGATATGGCTATCACAAAGACAGTAAACAATGTTGGCCCAGCTGAAGCCTCGACACAGAAGCATGGATGATGTTATTATAAATACATACGCATTTCTGTTCTCAAATTAGAGGAGCACTCTGCTGTCATTGCGAGGTCATCCCTGTGTCAGAGTCTCAGCCCAGCTGATTCCTGTTTACCCTCTGCGAGGAGGGATATCCAACTGGTGACCAAGATGGGGACCTACATACATTGCCTTCAGGTAATGGGGAGTTAGATCATCCAGTAGGAGATTCTTGGCAGAACACCGACCTAAGGCAACTAGGTTAGGGAGCGCATTGTAGGACTACACTATACCCAGTACCTATATGCCAGCATATATACACTGTTTTATCACAATGGTGGAATCGTTTATCCTTTTCACTATTCTTATATTGCCTTTTATCTGCTTCTGTCTATTAATCATTATAGTACATATATTTTATACAAGAATCACAATGGTTCAATAAACATTGAAAACATCCCTTTTGTGTATTTCTTGTGTACCTTTCTAAGTGAGCACGAGTACCTGAGCGAAAAGGTTCTAGATCTGTTACCACGATTCCTTGGGGAGTCAGGGTGGTCATGTTCTGAGGTTGCCCAAACCATTTGTTACCTTACCAGGTTTAGGGGTACTTATGGTGACACTGTGAGCTAGCAGCTCCATAGACCAACATATCCTGAGGGGGTGCATGGAATCAGTCTGCACCATCCCAACATTTATGTTATCCAACAAACAAACAGATCCTACTAAGAAAGTAGAAACCATCCGACATCATGAGCTATTAGAAGTATATGAAATGAGCACGGGCATTTAGAGAGCAGTCAAGAGAGGGTGGCATCAAGGCATTTTGACTGGTAACTGGTCTGTTAGGCCTGGATATGCCCTGACAATTTTGCCTTCCACATGTTTAGAGCACAGGTGAGGCAACTCCGGCCTAAAGTGCATAGACGTCAATCCACCAAAATACCAGGGGTAATGGAAGTGACATCATCCCAACGATCAGTCGCTGATGACGTCACAGGAAGTGACATCACAGAAAGTGACATCACATGGCCTTTTGATGATAATGAAATTAGAGAAAGTGTTGCCACCTGACCTTTTATACACTAGCATTGAGGTAGTGACACCACTGAATTCAAAATACCAACAATAAACGAAAGAGTGAACATTAAATGCAAGATTAATAAAATAATGCACAGGTTTCTAAAGCAGTTACAAATCAACATGCCAAGACACCGCTGAAAATGTCCACGTCCAGCCATGGGGCAAACCCATTACCAGTTCCCAGACACAGCCTTCAGGTCTTTCTCACAGCCTCAAATTAATGGTTCGACCATTATGTTAAGCATCCATCACACACCAAAGTATAAATCGCATGGGCAGCAGTAGAACAGAAACAGTCAGCCGAATGGCTGACCAAATGTCAATCTGATGCAGCTACATCCTGCCGGGTGATCCCTAGCATTTGTGGGTTTTTTCTCTTCTCCTGGATGGAGAGGTCCTGAAAAGGCACATGCATAGGTCAGCAGCAACAGAGAAAGTGGAAGGAACTCTGATGTTGTTGGCAGCCCTGAAATTAAATGGGGCTTTTGTAATAAGTGTGCTGGATAGCAACATTTTAATTCATTTGAGTATGCATTACACGCACTTCATAACGTTTTCTATTTGCAAAATAAAATCATTCTGACGAGGGGGAAAAAACTCAAATAAATGAAAACGTTCCTTTTCTGCTTGAACAACAGAAAGTAAACAGGACTCACGCGAGCCCCATTTTCCTTCTGTTCATGCCTCTGCCTTTGCGATCTCAGAGGCCTGGGGTCACAAAAGGAGTGCCAGGGGTCTCGAAGAGCAAGCCAGGGGTCGCAGCTGCAATGACGTCCATGCTAAAATGGCAACAGCCCAAGAAGCACGGAGTTAGGAAAGTCGACATAAATGAGGGCATGCCTTTTAAAGAAACGAGGACAGGAAATAAATGGTTAAAGTATGAAGACTGTCAAATTAAGTAATAATAATAAGATAACAAACGAATGAAGAATAAATGTGAAACGCTGCCGGAAGATAATAAAATAGATTTTAAATGAAATTAATAAAAAAGCTTGAGTAAGTGAGCAGGAAGCAAGGCAACTTAGGGGGAGAAGGCTCTGGGCAAGATGGGCTCACAAGGAAAACAGCTACAAAACTAGCTACAATAGAATCATTAAAAAGTAATGCATGTTAGGGGCAGGTGCGGCAGTCTGAGTTGTGCTTGCAGGGAGTAGAGCGTCCTGGCCTTTGTCACATGGACCTACCATACCTGGCCTAAAAGGACAGGAGCCCAGGATGAGCTGAGTCAGGAGGTAGAGGATCTTCGACCTTCGGCGCGAGCAGGGGTTTTATAGGTCACCAGAGTGCCCTACCAAGTATTGCAGACTTTATTCCTGATAGATTCACCAATTTTGTCAAGCAAATTGTACTAGCTTCTGCTTCCAGACGTGACCTGCTATGTGTCATGACCTATCACATACAATGGCTGACTCACCATATGCAGTGGGCTCTGCTGCCGTCATCAACCTAGCTTACAGCCACACTTGGTGCCTGCACGCTTCCAACAAGGGCATCCATTTACACACCACTCCTGGAAACCCTCAGCAACCCTATGAATACACCTATTCTTTCTAAGTCTGACCGCTGTCGCAGATAAGCAACATAGGAGCTTGGTGCAGATCGCTGTTTGCACAGTATGAGTGAGCTCTATCTCACGGTGAATCGCAGTAGATGGAAACAGCCATCAATACGTTTTACTTGGATGAGCACTGCTCTTGTGAATGAAACGTTTGTAAAGCAGGATTCACAAATGAACAGTAACAATCCCAGAATGATCTCAGTGCATGGTGGAAGTGGGGTAGCAGAAAGAAGAGAGAGGGCAGAAAAGAGAAGACGTTATCCCCATATCTTGCAGCATGAGACTTAGGGACTTAGAGAAAGCAAAGATGGTCAGGTCTCAGAATTCTTGAAGAGTGGCGCCAATGGAATTAATCAGCCATAAAAACAGGCGATTGAAAGTAAACTGCCTTATGAACCAGTCATGGCCTTAAACATAACTCGAGAGTGTATTGGGGGCCCATTGAGTCCTCTTCCTGCCTCTGTGTTGGAATCACATTTTTTTCACCCACACAGAAGATGCACAGGTGCGTTCTGGACCAGCTGGAAGAAGGCCAGGTGTCTTTTATGGGCCCCAAGGAAAACAGCTTCCCCATAGGCGATCCTTGATTAAATCATCGCATTGACTACAGGTATTCTATAGTGATGATCAAAGAGAGGGCAACTCTAACGCAATCTTTTAAGAAAAAGGAAGCAGTGTTTAGAAGTTAGATGATAACTGCTTCCTTCCAGCAGGAATGAATCTGGCCCCTACTGAGAGAGTGTGAAAAATAGCCTCAACTGAAGAACTAGGAGAAGGTGCTTGTTGCAGAAAGTATTTAGGTGGGGATGGGTCCAGAGAAGAGCATGACTGACGGCTCAGCTGGATTATTACGATAATATCTAAACTAAATCTGTGACATAAGTGATTTTTTCTAACCTAGGGATAGTACAGAACAGAATAAGTGTGGCTACATCACATGGCTGTGTGATGATTTCTCCAATGTCAGCTCTTATTTTGACAAATTTGTCAATAAAAAAGTCCAAACGATGTTCGCAAAATTTAAGGGAAGAGCTGATATCTAGATGGCAAGCAGTCAGTGCCTAGACTTCTATTACGATTTTGAAAAGTTCTTTTGGAAAATTAGGAGCAGCTGTGATACGATGTGTAAAATGTGTTTTTGCAAGCTTGACCTTCTTGCAATGTTCTTTCCCTGGATTAAGGACGCTGTTTCTCAACAATGAGTCATATGATATGTGCAAGAGTCTTTTACCCATAAATTAGGACTCGCATCTGCGACAGGAGAATCCAGTTGGCAGGAAATTGTTGCATGTGACATTTAACAATCGCTGTCTTTTGAGTGGCTCACTGAGAGGGAACTGTATGCTAGTATGCTCTTGTGATGACTGACTATTTCCTAATGACTTTTTTGTAAATAGCTTTGTCGGTTTCCAAGCATTTGGTTACCGATATTTAGGTTCAGCTACTGTCCATTTAGAAGAAGGAATATTGTGTGAGCATGGGGTGAGATATTGTACCAATTCCTCATCTTCTTCTCTAGACCCTGCAGATTTACAGAGGAGCTGCCTTAGCTGCTGTATCTGGCACAGGACATGGTTTGAAGGCTCAGAAGTCACAGAAAACTTCCTATGGGCCCTGCAAATTAACTTACAGCATCCAACTAAAGTACACTGCACGTGCTCCATCTTTTACTTGTCCTTCCTCTATCACTCTGATTAGTGCTACAACTCAAAAAAGGATACTAACCACACTGTGGCCACTCATGCATAACTTTTGCATATAGCTGGGTCAGAACTGAGGTGGTGAAGTGAGCTAAAGAACGATGATGAATTCAACCCAGATCTGTGACTGGGGGTGAGTGTCTGAAAAGTTTCAGCACTCCGTCCATCATCTCCTTGTGTTTGCTTCACTCATGCATAACACCAAAATCGCATAACACCAAAATGCTCCCTGTTAGCTAGAGCAAGACCCTTCCAAACGAATGGGGTCTTAAGTGCCATAAAAATGCAATTCAAATTACAAATGGATAGTGTGTTTTTTTCCATGTCCTTGTTTCCCCATTCATAATATTTGGCATCAACAGCGGTTCTTGTCACATTTAGATCCATTCCACTTCAGTTTGAGCTTATAAAGTCTCTCATTATTTTTTCTACACAAAAATGTATATCCAACGGTCCCCACAACACTGAATTCCTCTACTGTTTTCTACATAATCTCTCGGCTTTTGATTATCTGTATATTAATATTACGTTTTATTCCTGGAAATAACAAACACCGGATTTCAAAAGGTTATTCTTTTAGTTTATGCCTTCGATCTACTTCAGGTAATTGATTATTTTTAGCCCTTTGCTGTGCTTTTGCAGCACTATCACTTCATTCCTCAAACGGATAATTTAATGACCCGTTCCCAAAGTGGAGAATTTGCTTTTGCGTTTCTGTCCTTAGCAAACAATGGATTCCTCTTAGTCCCGAATCTGTTGCTCAGATTTCTGGGTAACGTTTGGGCCACAGGCTCTTGACCCAATCATGGAATTTATGAGGAATTACCGTGCCCACTTTGCATGTGTTACTGTCCCTGGCATCATTTTTTACTCAGGTAGTTACTATCAAACAGAAATGGATTGTATTATGCGCATGCAAACACGGGGTTGTGGGCAGTTTGAATCTCCCAACTGTCGTTAGCATTGACACATGTTTTTGCCGTTTACAGGTTAGTCACTTAAGGGTGCATATTCAGTCACTGGTGCCTCTAGCGGACATACTGTTTCAAAGTTTAGAACCCTGCGGAACGTCCTCGTGCGTGTATTTCACCTCTCACCTACGCGTGCACGGTCGGATTTCCCACGCTTTGTCTCTTTGATCAAAGGCTGAGGCCCGACAGAGAATGCGGCCATAAATTTCTTATGAAGGGGAGGGCGCGCACTGCTCAAAAGGCTGCAATTTGGTGGGCGTTCTAGAAATCTAGAGTATGCAATCTTTAGAGGAAAAAAACACCGAATGAAATGCATACCAAACACACCTTACGAAGGAAGTCAGGCAATTTTTCACTTACGTAGAGTAATTATGAACATTGAGCAACGACTCATCAAACCGGAATTGCCCCAGGGCCAAAAGTACTCGACTCAGTTCACGTGCGTTTGTGCAGGTGGAAAGATATATAAATGTGTGCCAGGGTGTTTTTAGAAAATGAAAGCCATCGTAGACATATCCAGGTAGGCAAAACGGATGTTTAGGATTTAACTCGGGCCCCTCACTGCACTAAAATACTTTAATCGACCTAGTGATTAACAAAATGGTGCCCACGAGGTGTCTGTCATCCTTTCACCTACTAGAGTGTTCGCTGATTCCAAATGGTACAGCGGTATCACTCGATGGTTTTAAACTATCACCAACCATCATTGCATCCAGTCAAAGGGGATCTCGCTAGTCCCACCCCAGTTTCAAGACTAGAGCCAGTCAAATGAACCCAATGGCAGGTTTCAACGCTTGGACCAGCTTGAAGGCCTTCTGTGACTGGGATTTATATTTTAACACTGGCAGCATCGCCACAAACACCCAAAAACACAGCACAGGACCTCAGTGGCACGTGAAGGAATCTTTGAGGGGCAGCCCCTGCCTCCTCCCTTTTACTGTTTGATTTTAAATGTGTGTTTTGTTGTTACATGACTGTTCCCTTGCTCGTTGCAATTTTCGTTTCTTTCTCAATGGCTGTTTTTCTTTATTTTTTTTACTTATTTACTTGCCTTCTGCTGTCCTTCCAGATTCTGGAGTTGTGCCCCAAGGATAGTATATTCTACTGTTCTCTGCCACTGGTGCAATCTTGAGCAGGTAGGTGGCCTGGGGTAGTGGCCATTTTGGGGAGGCTGTGAATCCTGCCATGCATTAGCCTAGTTTATCTGCTGACGAGGGGAGGTCATATGCTTCCAACAGACCCTTCTTTAAATGTGTTTGTTGCTCTGCAACACTAGAGGCATGACAAAATGTTACCATCCCAATCCCCGCACTGTGCCCATCGGCAGCTTATAGCACCTATCCATCTCAGCTGCCAGCTGCTTCCTGAATGAGCATCAGAGGCTGTGGCAGGGCCCTGTACCAGCCCACAAGTCAAAGAAGATGGGCTTTGGCAAGGTGTTTGCTCTCTCTCAGCGCACAGCATTGTCAGGTATCCATCTTAATTCAGACCACAGTCTCTCCAAAGCAACGCCTTGCTAGTACCAGAAACAGGAGAAAGGGAACTTGTTCTTGATGACAACAGCAATATCTGGAGAGCAGGAATAACTTGCATCTAATGTGAAAAGACAATTGAAAATAATAAGAGAGACTACTTATTCAGAGCCATCCCAGCACAGTTCACATCCGGTTCAACTCAGGAAGAGCTTTTCTGAGTTCCCTATGAAAAGTGAATACAAGTTCAATGGGCTTCTTAGGAATACTTTGAGAACTCCATCTCCATCATGATCCATCTCCCCTTGCATTGCTTTCCCTAATTTCTTCTTATGTTCTTTCCTTTTATTGTATTTGTTGCCTTTTGTGTTTGCCTATACGTATTACCATGATAGTTATTTGCATTGTTGTGTTTCGTGTGATCTGAAGAGGTTTAGTTAGCCGTGCTTTTTTCCTCTTGCATCAAGCGCTATGACCAGGTATCTCATTCTCCTTTTCTTAGAAGACATCTTGAGAACCCCTTTTTGGCACCTTTTCCAACCTTGTGTTTCAAATTCTGTTGCCATATGACAGCGGTTATTAGCCTATGGTCTGCAGACCCTCCTTTTCAGGGTGGTCCACTTACAATGTGACCACTAACCCCTATTTTCTCTCAATAATCATAAGCATTCAAGATAAATAACTGAATAAAGATGGTTCCTCCTACGAGGGTAATAGTTTCATCAAGTAACAATAATACTTAAAGTTTACTGTATTGCCTCCCCAATGTTCTCGATTTATGTATTAATAGAATAAATAAAGACATGTTTAAAAATCACAACCATTTTAAAGATGAAATTCCTCAAAACTGATTGCTACTTCACAACCGATCATGTGTGAATGCATACAGTCATGGTTCACATTAAAAAAATACTCCAACCCGAACTAGCAACCTGCTTCTGACTACAAACTCTTTTGAACTGCTTATTTTTTAGTTGAAAATAATATGCACGCACACTCAGAAAGCCAGTGTTCGAAGAACTCGGTGATCTATGCATGTATACACAGGCAGATGGCTCAAAAGGCCCTTTCACACTGCACATTCTTCCACATACTGCTTTTCATGAGCAGGCACTTATCGCCTCCAAGCACCCACACTTCTTGTATTGGAAAAATGTTTGCCAGCACATTAGAGCAGAGCTGAAATATCATTCCAAGCTCGAATCCTGCCCTGTGTCTGTCAAAGACCAATGTCCATCCAGTTACTACTTCTGCCCCAGTACTTTTCTTGAGAGCTCGGATTTCACATCATTACCTATGGATTTGTGAAAATGAGCTTGGTCTTAAACTATTGTGTAGTCACTCTCCTATTTAAACGTGCAGTTGGGGAAGAAAGTATACGTGCTGTATTTATACAGCGTGGACCTGTTTGTCTATTTTTTGTGTGTATTCTTGTCGAGGTTCAAATCATAGAAATGGCGTGGTGGTGGTCCCTTGCTTCCAGTAGTGATTCAGTGGGGCTAAGTACCACTGCCTAAGAAAAACTGCACATTTTGCTTAGAGAAGGCCTCCCATTTCATCCTTCTAGCTTCCACTGAAAGAAGGTAAGGTCCAAACAAAGACTGCAACTTAATAAGCCTGTCTGCGCAGAGACCAAGCACTAAGGGCACAATCCCACCCAGAAAGAGGGGGAACTCCAGGCCCATAACTGTGAGTTTTTGTCTTGTAGTGTAGTAGAACAGTCGGTTTAACCAATGACCAGTCTGGACCAAAACGCACGTGGGAAATCATTCCCCTTTCTGAGGAAAATATAAATGTTTTATGTGTCAATGTGGGAGCAAATTGCCTAGCCCCTACAAAGGAGTAAC
Source organism: Calotriton arnoldi (assembly GCA_963921515.1). Taxonomy (NCBI): domain Eukaryota; kingdom Metazoa; phylum Chordata; class Amphibia; order Caudata; family Salamandridae; genus Calotriton; species Calotriton arnoldi. The sequence continues at coordinate 1,500,812 of CAWUFW010001883.1, forward strand.
CATTCCAACAGCCAATAAACGTATCTGATGAAATGCATCTGGAAAAGGAGGGAGCAGCTTTGGTATTCAAAGAGGCTTATTTTGCAAATGTCAGCCTTCTCTAGCCACAGATCCGTTGGAGAGCCTGGCTTGCCATCCTTGACGGTACCCTCACATTATTTGAAATCTTTCTGGATCTATGTGGTCTTTATCTTATCTGCATACTTTTTGATCTTGAATGATTTTAACATATATGCCATAATTCAACCAATGGGAATTATTGGACATCGACAACCAACATAAGCTCTTTTGGACTCACACCATATGTTGATGTGCCCACCCACAAGGCAAGCTTCCTCTTTTTGAGCCCAACACCCCTCTCTGTTCTGATGATGGTGCCAGTGAATTGGACAGATCCTTTTTTGTTATCATGCAGACAACTTGCTACTTGGCCATGCAGATATGTGCCGTTCCCACTGATACAAGAATAGGACACGTTACAACGCAAACATTTACAACGCATGCCTTTACAACGCGGTTTTTACATCGCAACATCCATTACAACGCATGATTTTACAACGCATTCCATCACAACGCATTTTTAGAAACTACATTTACAACGCATTCCATTACAACGCATACCATTACAACGCATAATACTTTTAGGGCAACAGTAGACTAAGTGTTGGATAGTGTAGGGGTAAAAATTACTATTCCCACTCCAGTGAGTGCAACAGTACAGTAAGTGTTGGATAGTGTAGGGGTAAAAATTACTATTCCCACTCCAGTGAGTGCAACAGTAGGGTAAGTGTTGGATAGTGTAGGGGTAAAAATTACTATTCCCACTCCAGCGAGTGCAACAGTAGGGTAAGTGTTGGATAGTGTAGGGGTAAAAATTACTATTCCCACTCCAGTGAGTGCAACAGTAGGGTAAGTGTTGGATAGTGTAGGGGTAAAAATTACTATTCCCACTCCAGTGAGTGCAACAGTAGGGTAAGTGTTGGATAGTGTAGGTTAAAAATTACTATTCCCAGACGCGCGAGCCGCGAAACAAGATGGCCACCGCCTGCTGAGCTCCGCTCGTTTTTCTCAGTTTTTCGGCATAAAACGATGATTTTCAGGTCAAATAAGTTGTTAAAATGAGGTCGCTATGCTCTTGAGACATTTACCTGGTGGTGTGAAGCTTTTCCAGGTCTGCTCTTTGTTGGAGGTGGAGTTTTGCTCTTTCTTACATCTGCTCCCAGCCTTGCTCTGAGATACTGCCTGGATTGTCTGTCAGGGGGGCGGAGTGAGTGCTCAGGAAAGGGCCTGGTTTTGGCCTAGCCCCTCCCACGATCAGTTTTAGCTGCTGCACCTTGCCTATTTTCAAGCTTTCTCTTTATAACTAATACAATATTGCCAAGATTTTTCAACAAATATTACGCTTTATTATTTTTTGTATTTATTGCAAGGTTATCTATTCCAGTATAAATATGGATCTTAAAAATGCGCAAACTCCTGTTAACAAGAGGAAAAATCAGATTTCGCCTCCTCCTGCCAAAGCTAAGGCGGTTGACTCAAGTGAACCTTCTTTGTCACTAATTCTTGATGAAATTCAAGCACTACGTGCCAACACAGACTCAATTGCAACAGAGATTAAAAACTTGCGCAAAGACATGGCAAGTATGTCAATGAAAATTTCTGATAACTCAATTAAAATAAATGACAATAAAGCTAAGCTTGATGCTTTCTCTCCACTTGTGGCTAAAATTTCTCCTATGTCTGCTCTCCTCCTGGATATGGAAAATCGCAATAGACAATATAATTTGCGCATCTTTAATTTGCCGGAAGACATTGAGGGTTCCAATTGCAGATTATATTTGGAGAATTTGATTCCCGGCCTTCTGAACATCAAATTTTCGGAAAAATTTGAAATTGATAAGGCACATAGGATTCCTTCACATCGTAATCCTCGCCACACAAAACCTCGACAGATGATCTTTAAAGTTCTTCGTCATCACCACTTGATTTTGATAAGAAAAGCAGCTCGAGAAATTCCTTCTTTGATGGTTAATGGTCACAAAAATTTTATCCATCAATACTTTGCCAAGGAAACTGTTTCTATTCGCAAGGAATTTACTGCTCTTCGCCCTCAGCTTAGAAGTCTTGGTTTTAAATATGGTCTTTTTGATCCATCAACAATGCGCATCTGGAAAGACACGTTCTCTAAATCCTTCCAAAGACCTGATGATTTAAGATTGTTCTTGGATCAGCATTCACAACACTCAATGGATACTCACGACTGCGATCTGAACATAAGTTTTACGCATGTTCCTGACAAGTCTTATGATTTTACTCACTGGGGCTCCAGCGATCTTCGGTCATGCTTGTAAAACGTGTGTGCGTTTCATTCCTGTTATTAATGTTTAATGTTGTTCGTCTTTTCTTTATCCTGTCTCCTTTCTTTATCTAATGTTTTGGAGTTACTATTTCCTTCTTTTTATATACATCTTTGTCTCCTTTTCTCATTATTCTTTTTCTTTCTTTTTTACAATGGCTAGTGTTCATAATATTAAAATAGTCTCTTTAAATGTTAAGGGATTACGTCATCCTATTAAACGTACGAAAATTTTAGATTATTTGGGTGGTTGTAAAGCAGATATTTGTTTTATACAGGAAACTCATATAGATGATAACATTTTAGAATATATGAAGAAAAATGGGTTGATAGTATTGTTTCTTCGCCTGCAATTGGAAAGAAAAATGGTGTTGCTATCCTTTTTGCAAAGCGTCTTCATTGCCAAATTCTGAGTAAATTTTCAGACACAGAGGGAAGATACGTTATTGCTAAAATTAAAGTTCAGAATAACGTTATGTTTTTATTAAACGTTTACGGACCCACTGCAGATGATCCCCACTTTTGGTCGGTCCTGGCAACAGAAGTTCTCAAATTGGGTAAAATTCCTCTCATACTTGGAGGAGATTTTAATGTCATATTTGATCCATTATTAGATAGATTGTCTCATACTAAATTTCGGCCTCCTAAAATTTTTCTGCTTTTAAATCATTTCTTCAAACTACAAAACTAGTCGATATCTGGAGATTACATTTTCCCACGGAAAAAATGTTCACATTTTTTCTAATCCACACAATTCTCATTCTAGACTTGATTATTTATTAGTTTCCAGGCAATTAATTAACTCTGTGGTTACTCCTACTATTGGGAATATTGATATATCGGATCATGCCCTGATTTCTTTTATTTTGAAACTGAACTCTAATGTTACAACTCAATCCAGATGGAGAATGAATACTAGTATTGCCCTAAATGAACAAAATAAACCTAAACTCTTAGATGCTATTCATGATTATTTTATTTTTAACCCGGAAGGCTCTACTTCTATGGTGAATAGATGGGACGCCTTTAAAGCTTATATTAGAGGGGCTACTATTTCACTTATGGCTCATGAAAATAAAACTTTTAATGCTAATATTAAAAATTTAGATAAGCAAATTGCAAAATATGAGCGACTTTTTATTACATCTAATGATCCCCAATACAGATTTAAATTGCAAAAACTTAGATATGAGTTTAACTCAATCCTTAGCAGAAGAGCTGGTATTCAGCTTTCGAATTCTAAAGCCAAATTTGCTTTCAATGCCAATAGATCCGGACGACTTTTAGCCAATTATTTACGCATTAAAAAAGATAAAACACAAATTAATTCCATTCACGGTTCTAATGGAAAAATTGCCCTATCCCAAAATGATATCGTTAATGAATTCCTGGATTTTTATACTAATCTATATAACAAACCTAATTTTGATAATGCCGTCTTAATTGATTTGTTCTTATCCAATTGTGGTTTACCTAAGATCTCACAATCTGATAAAATGAAACTTGATTTACCTATTACTCAAGATGAAATTTTGTTAGCTATAAAATCTCTCAAAAAGAATAAATCCCCTGGCCATGATGGTATTCCGGCTGAGTTTTATAAAGAATTTCAGTTACAGCTTCTCCCTCATTTACTCCAACTTTTTACTTTTTTTGGTTCTACGGGTACGACTACTGGATCGTTTACTGAGGCTCTAATTATTGTATTACCCAAACCTAATAAAGACCCTACTCTGGTGTCAAATTATCGACCTATTTCTTTAATAAATCAAGATTGTAAATTGTATGCTAAAATACTTGCCTCTAGATTATCATCTGTGTTAGAATCTATCATTCATTCAGATCAATCTGGTTTTATGAAGAATAGATATTCAGCCAATAATACTAGAACTTTGTTGCATGTTATTGAACAGGGACCCACCTTACCCTTACCATCAGGTATCCTAGCATTGGACGCTGAAAAAGCATTCGATAAAATCCATTGGCAATTCTTATTTCATACTTTGTCATTTAATTTTGGTGATATGTTTATACGTATGATCTCTGCGTTATACTCTTCTCCTATTGCTCGTTTATTTATTAATGGCCAAGTCTCTAATCAATTTTCCCTCTTTAGAGGTACAAGACAAGGTTGTCCCCTTTCCCCCCTTTTGTTTCTTCTAGGTATTGAACCCTTACGTGTTGCTATTAGAAAATGTGATAATATTACAGGTATTAATATCAAGGATGTTACCATTAAAACTTTAGCATATGCTGATGATGTATTATTATTTATTAGTAATCCTGTATCTTCATTCCCTTCCCTATTTGAAATTATTTCATCCTACTCCACAGTTTCTGGATATAAGCTTAATACTAATAAAACAGAATTATTTCCTGTAAATATTTATTGCACTCATGATATGATACCTATGAATGATATTATTTGGCAAAAACATAAATTAACATATCTTGGAATTGAATTTTGTTCGTCTATGAAATCAACTATATCAATAAATTGTGACTCCATCTTAAATTATATTAAAGATAAAATAACCACATGGTCTTCACTTCGACTGTCATGGTGGGGTAAAATGGATTCTATAAAAATGAATATTGCACCAAAAAATTGTTATACTCTTGCCATGATTCCTACTCAATTTCCGCTCAAGTTTTATAAAACAGTAGATAAACTCCTTTCCAATTTCCTTTGGAATAAAAAATCACCTCGCATCAGCTATAAAAAATTAAAGATACCCAAATGTAATGGAGGTTTTGGTTTACTGACTTCCTTTATTATCATAAAGCTTTTATTTTAAAACAAAGCTCTATTTGGTTTAATCACTCTTTTTTACATAATCCTCCTGCTTGGCTTTTAATTGAAAAATCTTAATAAATCCTTTTCCACTACCCACGTTGTTAACTATGTCTAATAAATCTCAATTTTTGCATAAATCTGTGATTCTAAAATCCACCAAACTAATTTTTAATGATTTAGATTTAATTTTTCAATCACCTATATCTTTGACCAAAGATATGTCGTTATGGCATAACCCAATTATAAAACTTAATAGAATTGTTAGATTTTGGTCTTCATGGATTAAAGCTGGTATTTTTACCTTGAGGATGTTTATCACAATAACGCTTTTGTTCCTTTTGATATTTTGCAATCAAAATTTCATTTACCTTCTTCTGATTTTATCAAATATGATTCATTATGTAACTCTATCCTAGACTCATTTCCTCAATGTGTTCCTTCCAATGTTAAATCAGATTTATCAACTTATATTCAAACTGTTTCTACTTTACCTCATGGTGTTTCTATGCTATATAAAAAAATTTCCATCTCTCACGGATCCAACATTGATGTGATATCGACTTATTGGAATAATGAACTTTCAATCTCTTTATCAATTGATATATGGAAAACTATTTGGCTTAATAATATTTCTGGTTGGTTACCTGTTTCGCTATACCAAACGAATTCTTATATTTTATATAACTGTTTATGGACTCCGTATCGATTATTTCAAGCTAAACTTCTCCTGTCTCCAACTTGTTGGCACTGTAATTTACAGAATGGTTCATTACAACATGTTGGAAAGATGTTTCTTCATTATCTGTTAACGCTTGGTGGTCTTGGGTTATTTTTACAAGAAAAGGAGCTCAGTTATCTCTTAGTGGTATTAGTCATAATTCCAACTCCTATCATTCTTTTTGGACTCCTATTGATATCTATTTATCTTCTTAATAATTGTGTTAATCTATGATATATATTGTTATTATAGGTTTCAAGAGTTTTGAGTTTTAAGTCTTAGTAACTCTACTTCATTATTATTATAATTATATTTAGAGATGTTCCCACTCCTCTCCCTCATTTTATGTTCTGTTTGTGTAATTCTGATATGCATGATATACCTATTCCAATTTAATTGATGTTCTCATGATTTTTCTATAGTTAATGGGTACTTATTTGGTACTATTTTATGTATTGTCTTTTGTTATTATGGTATTATTATGAAAATTTCAATAAACTATTTTGAACACTAAAAATTACTATTCCCCATTACTTACCTTATAATGTGTTGTAATGGCATGCGTTGTAGTGACATGCGTTGTAATGGCATGCGTTGTAGTGACATGCGTTGTAATGGCATGCAATGTAAAGGCAGTTGCGTTGTAATGCCTGCATTGTAAATGTAGTGCGTTGTAATGACTGCGTTGTAATGGTTGTTTCCCCTGATACAAACATCTGGAACACCGGGAATGTCTTTGATACAACTATTAGTTAGTTTTGGCTGCAATCCCCTCCCTCATTTCAAGATTGGATTGAGAAATGGGCCAGTTAAAATCCATGTTTGCCAACCTAGATGTCATTACTAAGCTTTGTACCCTGAGTGTGAGCTGCTTCGTTACCTCTTTCAATGAAATATATAGGAACCCTTAGTTTACATCTGATTTGAAGACAGAGTGTCTAATGGTTAGACTAGTTGAGAAAAATTGAAGGTGATCATACTCAGAGGAGGATTATGCACTCTATGGGGACCAGCTTAGGCATTATATGAAGTGCGTTTATTCTGCTAAATCAACTGTCATTGCTTCTTGTATAGTTAAACCTGCTAAACATATTTGAGAGTTTCTCTTTGTGGATGCTTTTTTTCACTTGTCCTATGTAAGTATCACCACAAAGGCCATCCCCACTCTGTACCTGTGGAATGACTTAGTGTCTTTGTAGTTGGAAAGGTCTTTGATATGGAAAAGTCTTTCTAGGTGATGTATCATTTAGCCATCATTCTGGATTTTCAGGGAAGGGAGATATCTAGCATTTTTTGTTATTCTGACTGAGGTAGGGTATGCCAGTAAGGTTTTAACCGGGATCTCCAGATGACCACTATCTGATAGTTTACACAGCAGAAAGCACCTGGGTCTTACAGAGAACAACCCAGCTGAAAGGAGGTATTCCCTTTGAAGGACGATTACCCTCACCCACAAGAGGTGGCATGCTTCATCATTGGGAATCTCCTCGCACTGTGACAGCTGATCATGGTGCAGGCTACAACTCCCTCACTGAGAAGGAGGAACTCTTCGAATGTTTTAGAAGAGTTGGTAGAAACCCTGTGGTGAACTAAAGGGTGGTGACGTATGCAGAGCATGCAAAATGTGATATAGTGATTAAAACTGACTCCAGGACAAGCATACAACTTTATTCATGTGTTCCTGGGTCAAGGTTGAAAAGAAGGAAACTGCAGTTTCAATTAACCCAGCTTAGGATTGTCACTAAAGTCAGTTAACATGTTTCTGCCATTTAAACCTTCAGGAGAGGTGTATTGGCATTCGTCCGGACCTATTCAAAGAGGATCCACTGTCAATCAACCCGCAATCGTCAAGGTCCATGAACTTGGTGGCGAAAGGACGGTTTTATAGGGGCCTCCACTACAGACAGAGTGCACTCTGAGCCCCACGCCAGGGTCCCTGAATAGAGGCAATACAACTCTTCTGGGGGTTTAAATGGCAGAAACATGTTGACCAACTTTAGTGACACACCTAAGCAGGGTTAATTGACTACTGCAGTGTCCCTTCTTGGGTGTAACAGTCAAAAAATGATAGCCTAGTCATAAACCCATATGAAAGGTTTGAGTAAGCAATAAATAAAAAATAAAAATGCAAAAAATGTTCAGGCTAACGTATTTCTTATTTCCTTAATATCAGGAATCTAATGAGCTGACTGCTATACTTCAGCACAGCCTAAAGCAATGCAACAATGAGGAATGCAGATGTCCATTTCAGCCATGGAGACCCAATCAGATAAGTATTTCTAGATTTATACTCTGGAACTTCTACTTAAGCATTTAGACTACAAGCGTGTTACCGCCTTCACTATGCAATGCTTGTCAATATTCTTTTCTTGTCTTTATGCAGGAAGGATTCCCGCCAGTGCCGCCGAGAGGATGGAGAGATGCCGACCGAGACCCCGATGCGAGGAGACTGGAGTCAGCAGGTCCTGTGGTGACCCGGAAGCAGGTGAGTGTCCCCGGACGTGAAGGAGACGCTCACATGAACTAGAACGCGAAGGCTTCTTCTGTCCCGACATGCTCTTTTAACATTGAGCGACTCCACCCCTGCTGCAACTTACGGCTAGGACGGAGCATTCTCGACAGCCTCTCTGCTGTCTTTCATATTGTCAACAATTTCAAACAATTTAAACGGGATTATAGCAATGGAGATGGAAGGCCCTGTCCTTAAGTGCTTTTGGGCATACCTTAGTTATCAGTTTCATATCATCCTCATGTCTCCCCTTTCCTTGCCAGTTGATGTTGAAGCCGTGAAGTTTTAGCTCCAGCTTTACACGTCACAGAAGACATATACTCGACACTATACTCTGTGTTCCTAACTATATTAGCGTGAAGTGAAGCATTAAAATGTACTACTTAGGTGCATTCACTGTGGAAACCTAGAGACTCATGAATTTGTGCATATTAATGTTTAGGTTAATCATGAAGACATGTAGGTTTCATTATATTTACATTTATGTTTCTAGTAACATTGCATTCAGTTGAAGCACATTCCATATGGAACCATGAACACATTATTCATGTTGGTGTTATCTTTGTAGTTATACATGCATCTATAATCCTGTATTTCTAAGTGCACATTGACATGCTTGACTAAGTTAGCTCAACTAAAAGCCTTAATTGTGGAATACATTTTGCTTGCTCTGCGTGTTTTTCCCTTGCAGGTACATTCTCACGATCTCATAGCTAGAGCAAGGAGTATTATTGTATTATCGATAGTGAGGCCTGAGTGAGGAAATCTTGGCAGGAGTGTGAGGAGCTAGCGGGCTGAAGAAGCCTCCTATTCATCACATATCAGCAATGGAAGGTTACTCAAGGTTACTGTGGCTGTCCAAGTTCGATGGGATGGGAAAGTCTGGAGATGTTGCCAATGCACAATGTGAAGTCTAACGCCACTAACATTGGTCCCTGGAGAGGTGGAAAGAGATATGGCTAATGTTGGAGTAGCTGTGTGCTTTAATTAATGTATTCACTGTTAGAATTTCGGCAGATCCCTCTGGATTTTGAGAGATGCAGACCTTGTTGCTTCCGTTCTTCTTGCAAGTGTGGGTTTTTGCTGAACACTTGTTCCCTTTTGAAGATTTCTACTGAAATCTTCCTTATGCTGACACCTTCCCATTTTCCCAAAAATTTTGAGACCTTTCCCTATGATCTGATCACAGTTTAGATTTAGAAACCCATTCATGTTTAGGAAGGAGGAGCCGAATTTCTTAAAGGAACACCAATTCCTAATTCTTAGTATCTGTATTGTTCTGACTGCATTTATTGTAGGCTTTATGCTATTGAGTCAGAATTAGATTTGATGCCTTACTTTGCTTGTCATGATTCTTTACTTTTATAACATGTTCCTGATTTTTGCATTTACTGGAATGACTATTAACTTGTAATAAACCACTTAACTTTAGTTACCGATTCCTGATCCTTATTGTGTGACCAAATGGGTTACACAAACTTTTAATTGTTTATTTGAATGTCAACTCCCTTCTGCCTCTCAGTCAACTAAGAAGATCCATCAGGTGAGATATGGTAACCGCTTCCTGCACACTCCCAAGATGGTAGCAGAGGATGGTTGGTTAGTGTAGCATATTCTAGACCCGTCCAAACCCAGACCAAGTCCCAAAGCCCATGTCTTGCGTCGGAGAATCAATGGAGTTCGAGCACTTCAGAAGACTCTTGTAACAGCGGAGGAGTGAGTATAAATAGTTTATGCATTGCAATTTCTTATCCTTAGAATGCTATGTTTTGCGGAGATTGCGGGGTTGTGATGCGGTAATGTCTTAAGTTGTTGTGTGAGTGTGGCGCTTAATATAAAGAAGTTGAAGTTGTGATCGGGCTTGACGTATCCTAAGATCCCCGGATAGTAATGAGTTAATAGTGTAGCAAACACTGTGTTATAATTGTCTGCTATGTTTTGTGGTGCTAGTCTCAAGATGTTGTTGACTGCACAATTGAGATAGGGACATTTACTGTGTGATTGGACACTTTGATTTCTTTAGTGTAGCAGACAAGGTTGTTTGTTGAAATCGCTTTGTATTTGTTTTGCGTGCTTAGTGCTGAGAGAAGAGTGCGTTTGTGAAAATTGTAAAGGAGGGTGAACTGCTATGAGGAGTAAGAACTACGTCACAGTGTGCCACTCTGAGATTGGGCGGTTGGTGTTGATCAGTGTTGTTATTGGTTGTCTACGTCATAGAGTGTTGCGCTGTTATTGATCGCTGACTCCAAACGAGAATTGTGGGTAGAGAATTATTTCTTGGTTTGAAGCAAATTTCTGTCTGTTATTGTCGACATTATTATTGAAAAATGAAAGTCTTTAAAGCTATATAAGATTTGATTAGGGGAGATGGGAACATACCTGTTCGAGAGGGAGAAGAAGCACCACTCAAAGATACTCCAGTTCATTATATGGCCATAAACTTGGGCCTTCACACATGTATTTGGCTGAATCAATTGCATAAGTTCACAGAAAAAGAAGGTGCATTGATGTTTCCATGCTATCGCACATGTAATTTGAAAATAACAGAGAATTTGAGAACAGTACTGAATGAAATGAAGCCGTATCCTAGACCCGCACAGTACAAAGCACTTAATGCTTGGAAGCACGCAGTTCAAGTTAGGCATAAGGAAAGGTATCAGGGAAGAGCTCGAAAGGCAGTGCGTACCTTTGCTGATGCAAGGTGGGATGCAGAACAAAAGAAGTGGAGAACAGACATGATAGAGGGAGCTAAACTAACTGTACCCTGCATTGACAAGTGAAGATACAAAAAAAGGAAAACCAGAGAATAAGAAGAAGAAAAAGAGAGATAAGACAGAAAGCACGGAGAGTGAGGGTGGAACCAGTGATAGCGATTCTAGCAATGATTTTCTGGATGTGTTTATGTCAGCACCTCCACCTCCGTATAATGAGGCCCAAATAGAGGGAATGAATGGTATGGGAGCTAGTGGAAACTCTGGAGTAGCTACTGCACCAGTGAATACAAATTCTAACCTGATGGGAGATAGTGCAGGGATTAGTGCCCCTATTAGCCCTACTGTTATTCAGGGGTGACTGGTACAGAACAGGAGTGGTGGGGTGAGGTGGAGGGGGGTAAAAAAAAATGTCACCTACCTCTGCACGTCTGCCTTCCCTCCTCCACTGTCTCTCCTCTGCTTCTCTTCCAGGAAGCAGGAAGCAAACAGGCTCCCCAAACCCAATCATGACGTTGCTGTTACCAGCATGACAGCAGCATTGTGATTGGCCTGAGCGGCCTGGTTCGGTGCTCAGACAGGCAGTGGGCGCCTATGCATGTTTTCCATCCAGGCTGTGCAATATTGCCGGGTGGAGAACACGCTAAGTGCGTATGACTGTTTGGCCGGCCCAAGACGTCCAGCCAAACCATCATGTGCACTTAAATACACCAATCACTCCTCCCTTCTGCTGTCTGTGGTGAAAGCCAAGCCCGACTCCGCCCCGCCCCAAAACTGGCTTCAGCACAGAAAAATAAAATGATAATAATATTGTGTTATTATCATTTTATTTTTCCTTTTTTGCACTGCTGAAAAGAAGTAGGGCGACGCTCCTCCGCCTTAGCGGAGGAGCCGCTGCTGCTGTTTTTAAAGCCCCAGATGCACTCACTGTCCCGGTCACTATTGGTCCCGTGGTTCCAATGTATAAACCAGAATCAACAGGAAACCTGACACATACTTTGGCAGTCCCTACTGGAGTAGGTATGACAGGTAGTGTCCCTGTGGGTCCAGGAATAGGAAGAGCTCTTTTGGTTATGACTCGAGTGAATGCCCCTTGTGCTGGGAGTGGAGGTCCAACAATGAATAAGATGGGGTTTACCCCAGTGGCGTAACAAAACTTGAGGGGGACCCACTGCAAAATACAGGGAGGGGCCCCCTCCAGACTCAGTTAAGAGCTCTCCTACCAGAGTACTGTGTTGAGGGGGTCCCCTAGAGCTCGTGGCCCCCCGCACTGCTGGGGCTGCGGGGGGCCTATGATACACCACTGGTTTACCCCCACAGGAGGATGTACCCCAAAACACCCAACATTGATTTGTCAATGTGGAAAACACCTTTGAATGTTAACCACCCCACTCCCATGGAAGGGACAGTGTCTAATGCTTGTGCAGTACAAAGTGGCCTTAGTGCAAAGGACCTAGATGATTGGATTGAGTTCTTAAATGAGGCCTCAAGAGAAGATGAAAGTTCAGGAACGAGTAAAGAAATGATGCCATCCCCAGTGAGAGACAATACAGTGGATGTGATTAAATTAAAGTTTGAACTGGATGAGATGATACAAGAAAACCTTGATCTTTTCCAATTAGATGGCTACCAAGAGAGTGAACTTGTATTTATGTGTAAAGATGTTACCAAACGTGCAGGACAAGCCCATAAAAAACTGTCTGAATTAGCCCAGAAGTATGAAATTGATCTGAATAAGACCAGGTCTCTGCACAAAAATTACCATGTATGCTTTGATGAGAATTACATAACTAGTATGAGGACTTCAGGAATGAAATTGCAGATTAAGGAAATAACTAGTAACATCTGGAAATGGAGTGAGCTAGATAAATGGGAAGGTAGGTGGGCAAAAAAGAAAGAACAAAAGAAACCTAGAGGAGAGCCGCCTCTGTCCACAGTGGAGGGAGAGGACACCTCGACTTTTACATTAAGGGAAGTGCCTGGCGGAGGTTATGTCCATGTGCCTTGGAGTAGAAATGATCTGAGCTTCATTCACAAATGAGTTCCCCAAACTGAAATATAAGCCAGTGGAATGGTATGCCCAGGTTGAGCGATTTGTTAAGATTTCAAAAGTCTTCTGGGTGAAATTGAATACCTTGTTCGAGATTGTGGTTCAGAGTTATTTGTGGGCAGAATGTAAATGGCCAGTAAAATAGCCCCAAAGAAATTCAGCGTCAAATGCTATGTCACCATTGGTAATGAAAAGGAAGGATTCCAGCTAAAGATATCGACTGGAGTTAAGATTAATAAGACGACCCAAGAGCCCAAAGAGTCAATGCATGCCTATCATGAGAGATCGTTGCAGGTGTTCAAACAGCATAGTGGAATTGAGACTCTCGAAACTAAAGATATGAGAACTTTTGTGTCCCGGTTTGTGGTGGGATTGAGACCTGAGATCAAGTTGATGATTCAAAAACATTTGATTTGTTGGCAGAATAAATCAGTTGAAGAAATTTTGAGATATGCGAAATATTGTAGCGATGAATTGGAGATGAATCAGAAGAGATTAAAAGAGAAATTGATGGTGGCACAGATGAGAGCCACACAGAGGGGAAATCTGAGTCAACTTTTTGTAGGAAATGTTGGGTCTATGTAAGGAGTATATCAACAGGGAATTCCTGTGATGCAAGGTGGGAACGGGTTCCCACAGAAAGGTAGAGGTTGTGGTGTGCCGATTGACCAGAGTATGGGATTTATGTAGCAACTCTGAAGAGAACGAATCCTTGTCATTATTGCAATAAGTTGGGGCCTTTGAAGTGGGAATGTCATATTAATCCAAACAGAATGGTGAATGAGAAGCAGGTCCAGAATTCAGGGTTTCCACAGCCCCAGGGTAATCACCCAATATAGTCACAGAATGTACAGAGACCAAGAATGCAGAACTTTAATCTGTCCCAAACTCTAGTGATGGAGGTTTCACATGTCCCGATGCCACAACAGAATGCAAATGGTCCCCGAGTTAATTCAAATCAAGTCCCGAATGTAAATCAGAACTCCTTCCAAAATCAGGGTGCATTCCAACAATTTCCTGGGTTTGAAGCATTTGAGGACTACGGTTCTGACCAGTCATTATGAGGGTGCCGGGGGGGGGGGGGAGATTGCGTTCTTTGGGTATTCTTAGAAGTAGACCAGAGTTGTCAATTCGTAGAAGGTAAGGTGAATGGCCAACCTGTATCATTCCTGATTGACTCCGGTGCTACCCGCTCTACTGTTAGAACAGAGGAAGTTCCAAACCTACCCCTCTCGGGAAAAGGAATCCAAGTTGTAGGGGTCGCAAACAAGCAAATCAACAGCCCAGTGACATAAGAAGTATCTGTTAAAATAGGGTCTTTTGGAGGGAATCACCAATTTGTGATGTGTGATCGAGCTGTGTAAATCTATTAGGCCGTGACCTGTTGTGCAAACTGAACAGCACTATTTACTGTATTCCAAAAGGTGTGGAGTTTCAGATACATGTTGAAGAGGTTGCCTTCAAATTGGCAAGACACGATTCAGACATTGGATTGTACCCCTTGATGACAAACAATGATTTACCACCAGCTCTTGAAAATATCGTGAAACAAGAGGTCTGGGACTTTTCAGGAAAGGATATAGGAATCCTCAAAGGAGTTGGCCCTGTCTGCATTAATGTAAAACTCAATGTTGAGTATCCAAGAACCCCACAATATAATTTGACTCCGGAAACAATTGCTGGGATCACTCCAGTGATTGACTCAGTGATACAGCAAAGCATTTTGAAAGAAATAATGGAAAGTGCATGTAATTCGCCCATTATGGGCTTGCAGAAGCCTAGAGGTAGGTACCACATAGTGCAAGATCTGAGAAAGATAAACACCATAGTTGTTCCTTATTGTCCCATGGTACCGAATGCATCTGTGATTAAATTTCATATTCCATGTGAGGCTGAGTGGCTCACTGTCATTGATTTGTGCCAGGCCTTCTTTTCCATACCTTTGCACGAGGACAATCAGTTGCTATTCGCTTTTCGGTTCCAGAACCGTGTTTTGACATAGTGCAGAGTCCCACAAGGGTATACAGAGAGCCAATCAATTTTAAATCAGATTCTCAAAAAGAATATTGAGTCCTTAATCATGCCCTGTCACTCAGTTCTCATGCAGTACATCGATGACCTGTTGCTTGCGTCAGATACCCAGGAAGCTTCTAAGCAAGACACTATTGCCCTGTTGAACCACTTGGCTGAGAAGGGACATAAAGTGTCCCCGATTAAGTTGCAGCATTATCAAAAAGAAGTTCTGTATCTCGGACATTACATTGAGAAGGAACAAGGAAGGTGTCGCAAGAAAGAATCTCGGCAATTCTGAAAATGAATCAGCCAACTACTCAAAAAGAAGTAAGGATGTTTTTTGGAATGGTGGGCTACTGTCATTAGTTGATTTCCAACTTTTTCCTAGTGGCCAAGCCTTTACAGATGTGTCTGATCTGGTACCTTGGGATAACAGCTGTTTGGTTACCTTCCTGGAGCTGAGAGAAAGTCTCTGTCATGCCCCAGCACTGGGAATGCCTGATTATAACAAACTGTTTGCTCTCTTTTGCAGCCAGAGGGTGGAATGCACTCTCTTTGCATGGAAACACCCGGAGGCCAGTGGCCTATTTTTCTGCTACCCTTGATCCTCTAGCTGCATTGCTGCCTGGATGCCTTAAAGCTGTGTCAGCAGTAGTATCAGCATAGAAAGGTGTGAGAGTATTATGATGGGTCAACCCCTTACTGTGTTTGTGCCCCACTCTGTTGAGATATTGTTGACTCGTACCTGTATCCAACATTTGACCAATAGCCACTTGACCAGGCATGAGCAGATCATACTGGCAGCAGAGAATGTGACTTTGAAAAGATGTGCTCTTGAACCCAGCTACACTTTCACCCCTGCCTGAAGTCGAGGGTGAGGAAGGGGAAGCAGAGCATGACTGTCTCTATGTCACTGAACTGTGCACTAAGCCAAACCAGATATTCAAGATGAGCCACTGGCTGAGTCCGATTTTGTACTATTTGTTAATGGGTCCTGCCTAAGAGACAAAGACAGAAACTTGAGAGCTGGCTATACAGTTTACACAGTCTCAGGGATAATCAAAGCCTCTTGGATTCAAGGAGTGTTTTCTGCACAAGTGGCTGAATTGATCGCACTTACTAGGGCGTGCTGTGTTTCTGCACAGCTGAAAGTGAAGATTTTCCCTGATAGTATGGCTTTGGTGTAGTTCACAACTTTGGACAGTTATGGTCACAAAGGGGATTTATGACTTCTTCTGATTCTCCATTCACAATGGGGAGAAAGTCATGAGGCTGCTTGAAGCATTACAGTTGCCCAGCCAAATTGCTGTTGTGAAGTGTTCTGCACACCGCAGTGAGGATGATCACGTGACGGTTGGTTAGAATGGAAAAAGGTACCCCCTGAATTACAATGCAGTCGTTACAACGACCGCGTTGTTACAACGCAATCCATTACATCGCAAGTCGTTTCTACGACTTGCTGTAGAGGCGCGCTGGACTTAGGAATAGTATAATTTACTATTCCAACTCCAGCGTGTGCAACAGTAGGGAAGGTGTTCAAATAGTAAATTATACTATTCCTTAGTTTAGCGCGCCCCCTACAGCAAGTCGTAGAAACAACTTGCGATATAATAGTTTGCGTTGTAACAACGCGGTCGTTGTAACGACTGAGTTGTAATCGCATGCGATGTAGCGCATGCGATGTAAACGCTGTTTCCCGTATGTTGATATTCAGTCATCAGGTCATCCACTTCAATCTTCCAACTGGGGAGTGTCTTGCCACCATTCATATGAGGTTGGCGTTCATTTTCTTTGAGATGAACAGGGAAAAGACAACAGTCTTGGGGATAGGAAATGATTCCTCATGCTGAACTGATGAGCTATGGCCAGAACATCTAGGTACCACACCTGTTCAAGTATCGAAGGTCAGGAACCTGGGTGTCATATTTGACATCGACTTCTCAGAAAACTGCCAAATTCAAAAGGCCAGAGCTTTCTGGTTTTTACAGCTCCGCCTCCTTAAGAAGCTGTACTTCTTCATTCCACCACAAATGCATGCCATCATCGACATCACCACCGGGACTCTCTCATTCTTAGACTGTAGCATTGCTCTTGGCCTCCCTGAGGCTGGCACTGACAAATCAAACTTCAGAAGCTACAACATATGTCTGTGGGAGTAGCATGTAACCTGCAAATATGTGACTTGCTTCGTAAAAGTTTCTTCACTAGTTTCCTCTGAAGCAGAAAATTGTCCTACATACTGTGCACAGGGATTAGCAGGATTGGGGATATGTTTTACAGACTGACCTTTTGGAACCCAACACCCACAGGAAGTTTTTGAGATTGGGTAATGTCCGCCTTTCCATTGCTTTTCTTTTTTTAGAGTGCTCGATTTTGCAAAGGGGCTTTGTGGGTTCTTGTTGCAAAGTCATCCTTTGTCCTGGGCACTCCCCAACTTTTTGCTGACTGGTACTAGTGGTAACTGACTCTGACTGACCCTGGGCTCTGCCTAACCAGGCCCAGGGCCAGTGCTATGCTGAAAGAGACACTTAGAATAGAGTGAAAACCCCTACATACACGAGGGTAGACTATGGGTTGGGGTACCCCTGTGATTGGCATGACCTAACCCATAAGGCCCAAGTACATAATTGGGCAGGGGGATTGAAATTACCTCTAAGTCCCTAGCATATAATAGGGCATGGCAGTTTAGAGGCCAACAGCCCTTTCTGCACTTGCATGTGTGCACTGCTGAGCCTGAGGTCAGTTTAAAAATAGCCCTGTGTTGCAGGACTGCTTTTAAAAAGTTAACTGTGCCCAAACTCGATGTTGGTGTTTGGGGTACTTAAAATGGATTACCTACAATGTTTGGGCATGTCAGTACCCCCAGGGTCTCCCCTAGGTGTCCCAGGGGTGGGGGGTCAGGTATTTATAAGGCGGACTCTTACAAAATGAGTTTTATATGCCCTAGGTTAAGTGAAATTGCACATTTTACTCCTCACATTGTGATAAAGTGCTGCACAAAACCGACTTTAGTGCTAGGAGCACTGTGGAGGGAGGATCTGCAATATTTCTACATATTCAGAACCCCTAAAGTCTCACCTAGGTGTTCCAAGTGTGGGGGTCCTGAAGATATAGGCAGAGCACTTATAAAATATGTTTTTATAAGCCCTGATGCTGGAAAAATGGCCCAAGTCATTTTTCCCATTGCAAATCCCCTGCCACATAGGTTAACATGGCAGGAAGTTATTAACTACTAACTCTTGATAGGAGAAGGCTAAAAATACCATTTAAAGACTTCCCAGAATGGTATTAATAAACTCAACAATATGATATTGTTGAATTTCTCCTAAAATGGACAGACAAGATGTTATAAGAGCAAGCCCAGATTCAGCCTTCTAGTGGTCAGATTTAAGTGGATTAGCCAGGCTTCTTTGAAGAGGTGATAAAGAGCCCCTGGGGTTGACTAGCTATGCTGGGAGTGCAGTGTTCTGTTACAGAGGAATGCCAGAGCAGGGGGAGGAGTCGTAAACAATGGACTTCAAAGGAAGGAGAAGACACCAGTGTCATTTACAACTCTACTCTTTTGAACCCAGCCAGATGCTAGGCTTAAGGAAAGAATGGGCAGATGCAAAGGGGAGAGACTATGGAGATTAGCCATCCTAGGGGTGTGTTTAGCCAGCTCGTCTCTCCCTGCTGGAAAATCAGCCATTATGAATTTGGAAGAATTGGTGCACTCTGGGACAAAATAGTGCCACACTCTGCAGGAAGTGGTCATACCTTGGGGTGGTACCCTACACCCAACTGGACAGGAGTGACCTCCTGCTTGACCCAGAGAACTTGGAATAAGTATCTGAGAGGGGCAGAGCCTCTCAGATCTGCTGCTTGAAACTTAAGAGAGCAAGACGGGCCATACTGAGAAGTTTGATGTGCATTTCCTAAGGCCTGTACTCTGAAGATTGCACCTTCTGCACCATCTGGAACTACAGGCCTGTGGATTACCTTGCTGTAAAAGGACTAAAGAGTGGACTTCCTGCAAGCTACAGGTTAACAGAGCTCACCTGGAACATCACCACCAAGAATCCTCAACCTGGAGAACTACCGGTGGATTTGTAAGGGTTTTGTCCAAGTGGATTGTGGGAACTGAAGTCCTCAACTTTCAAGGACCACCTTGGAGATTCCAGACCCTTGGAGTGAGTTTGAGACACGTTGGGACCCTTTGGGGAACTTCAGGAAGAAGTTCCAGAAGTTTGGAGAACTTTGGAGCAACTTTGGAAAAAAGCTCCATAAGTGGACCGACTCAACCTGGTCAGCCAAGCCACCTGCCTTCAACCGCGAGTCGGCCTGCCGTCCAGGTTTGTCCCGCTGAAAAGCTCCGTAGGTCCTACTTCCAGAGTTTGACCGGGAGTAGTTGAAATCCGAGGCCGGCGAACCTTCACCGAATCCGGCCTGGTGAAGAGCATCGAGGGACCCCACGAGAAAAAGCTCCGTAAAAGTTTCTAAGTCCGAATGAAGAAAAGGTGACCGGGAGCAACCGTGAAAGCCAAGCCGCCTGCCTTCAACCGCGAGTCGGCCTGGATCCCTGGATTGTCCCGCTGGAAGGCTCCAGAGGTCAGACTTCCATAAGTTTGACCGGGAGCTCGTCTCAAGGCAATCCGGCAAACCCTCACCGAATTCGGACTGGCTGAGAGCTTCGAGAGACCCCGGGAAGAAAAGCTCCAGAAAAGTTTCTAAGTCAGAAGGTAAAAACTTTGACCGAGACCTACCGCGAGGGGTAGCCGCCCAGGGCTCCATCGCGGTCAGCCTGAAACTTTGACCTTGACCCGGTCTATCGCGACCAGATGGCCCGATAAGGCGCTATAGGTTTCTATGTGTTAGATAACGCTAAATCTTTGAAAATTCATATCTCCGGTTTTCTACATTGGATTTTTGTCATTTTGGTGTCATTTTAAAGATAAAAATATTTTCTATTTTTATAAATTGGTGTTGGATTTTTATTGTGCATTGTGTCTTAATTATTTCCTGAATCGGTGTTTTAAAATGCTTTACATACCCGTCTTTGAAGTTAAGCCTGCCTCCTCGCAGCTTGCTACCAAGGGTTGAGCAGAGGAATAATTTTCTAAGACCTATTCTGAGCCCTATACTGTGTTGGTGGCCTTATTACTAGTGGCAGATATACATTTGCCTCTACCAATAATCCACTTTCCAACAGTTCTAGACTATGACATAAGCACAGAAACTCTTTTCTGCTCTGACTCCACCTTACCAAGGAAGACCTCAAATTACAGAAAGCACTGAATGCACATGTCTGTGTTTTCCTCTTACGTTGGCAAGACTTCATTCTTTGTGCCTTGTTGTGTGTCTATGTCTGCAAGATTTCTATTTCTAGCGCCATGAAGCATGTATGTTATGATGTGCTACACCAGCAAATAAATAGAAAATAAAACTACAATACTAAAAAGAGAAATAGGCAGGCATGTTTTAGGTTGAAAGCAGGAAATTCTGGCACAAAAGATCACACCGCAAAATGCAAATGTTTTTTCTCATAAGATTTCCAGGATACCTTTAATGCACAGTATTTTTATTGGGGTCAAATGCTTTTATGAGAGCGAATTCAAGGCGCACAAAGTAATAAGTACAATAATTTTTCTATGTGTCAACAATTACAATTTAGGACTAGTATTTAATTTTAGCTATGAATACATTTTAATGTTGAAAAAAATATTTTGTAGGTTATCAGGTGATTTCCTTTTCTTTTAAAAAAGATAAATGGATTTTTAGGGTGACAGAATTAGGTTTCTGGGGTTTAAGGGTACTAAGGGGTTTGAGGACTCCGGGATGGGCAGTGTTTACGGCTACTAAGAGGTTTTAAAGAATCAGGGATGGATAGTGTTTAGAGGTAGTAAGGAGTTTTATGGTTCAGGGATGTTAGTGTTTAGTGGTAGTAAGGGGTTTTAAGGTGCACAGATGGGCAATGTTTAGGGGTAGGAAGGAGTTTGTAGGGCTCAGGTGGAAGAACCTAGGAGTAATAATGTGTTTTTAGGGTTCAGGAAGGGGTAACGTTTAGGGGTAGTATGGGGGTTTTATTGGTTCAGGAATGGGTAGGGATTGTAGCAGTAACTGTTTTTTGTGGCTTAGGGATGGGTAGGGATTATGAGTGATAAGAGTTTTTTAGGTTTCGGAAATGGTTAACATTTAGGTTTTGTAAGGGGTTTTAGGGTTCAACTGTGGTTAGAGTTTAGGGGTAGTAAGGTATTTTTAGAATTGAGGTATGGATAGTGTTAAAGGGTGGTAAAGGGTTTGAAGGTTCTTGGAAGGGTAGTGTTTATGGGCAGAAAGGAGTTTTTAGGGTTCACGGATGAGTAGATAGTGTTTAGGGACAGTAAGGAAGTTTTAGGGTTCAGGAACAGGTACTGTTAATGGTGGTAAGAAGCTTTTAATGTTCAGCAATGAGTAGGGATTAGGGGTAGTAAGAAATGTTTAGGGTTCAGGGATGGGTAGAGTCTAAAAATGGTAAGGTTTTTTTTAGGTTTCAGGGATGGATAGTGTTTATGGGTTTGTAGGGTTCGGTGATGGTTTATTTTAAATAAATTTAATATAAATGGTTTATTTTAAATACATTTAATTTAAATTAATTTAAATAGTGCTAGCATTGTAGTTTTAAATGTTTATAAAAGGTTCAGCTATAATCTGTAGAATGTGGGATTTACTAAGGTGAGAAAGGTTGGAGTGTGGTCTGTAATATTGATAGGTTCTAGTAGTCTGTGCAGTTTAAGCAACGCTCCATGAAATCAAGAAATAGTTAATTTGGGTATTCAATGCATGTATCACAGAGAAATATGTATAAAATGCGTCAAGTGATGTTCTTTCCAGCTGGCAGTTAGATCCAAAACTCTGCAGAGCTCTGTGATGTGTGCATAAGTAATAGTATGTTTGCAAGATTGTATTGCAAGGCTCTCCATCAAATCTACTTTCCCTCTTAATGGGTCATTTTTCATTCAAAGCAGCCAATACATGCCAGAGGTGCATGGAGAGAATGAGTTAAAACATGTCACAAAAATTGAGAAGATTGTAGATTTACATTTAAGATCCATAATGCCCATGATGGGCAGTAATGCCCTTGCTGAAATGAATATGGTTAATAAATTATCATATATTTTTTAATCTATGTAAATGCAAATTCCTGCCCCATTTTTTAGGGGGAGAGGGGTGAACCAGTCAGCATTGCAGTGGGCACTTTGAAAACATGGTTTTGAGTATGGTGGCCTGGCTGTGCCACATTTCAGTGCTGAATAAGCAGCTGTGCATCTGCAACATGTGCCATCGTGAATAGGAGGGCTGACAAAGGACCAATCTACCAGAATGGTTGTAGTTTTTAAACTCCAGTGACCACCTCTGAAGTACCAGCCCTTGACTCAAAGTTAGTAAAATTTTTGCCAGGGAATTTTCATAGGATTAATGTAAGCACTACATAAGACAGAGACTAGGAAAACAAGACAATATAAACCTAAATGTATTTTGTTTTAAACGTAAACAGATACATTGCATTAAAAATACGATAAATCCAATTTCGGATGTCATACAATATGCTTTTCCTTAAAAACAAATGTTATTTACATAACTGAGCTCAGCTTAGAGAATTCCCTTCTGTCCCATCCAGCTGTCGTTAATGACAAGCCAAACTCAAGCTGGCAAGACAAATCTAAGTAAGACGACCCTGTCTCCTTGAAAGTCAGTTAGTGTTGTAAATTAGGGTGACCAGATTTTGAGGAGCAAAAAGCAGGTCATGACATAAAGTAGGACTAAAGCTATTCATGTCACTTTTATGTCTGGCCTGACCCATTTTTGCGTAGCCTTGTAAATGTTTATGTATATTATATCTGTGTATATATAGTGTGTGTGTGCGTGCGTGCGTGTCTGCCCTCCTCCCGCTCTGTCCCACCCAGCTGTCGTTAATGACAAGCCAAACTCAAGCTGGCAAGACAAACCTAAGTAAGACTTCCCTGTCTTCTTGAAAGCCAGTTAGTGTTGTAAATTAGGGTGACCAGATTTTGAGGAGCAAAAAACGGGTCACCACATAAAAGTAGGACTAAAGCCATTCATGTCACTTTTATGTCTGGCCTGACCCATTTTTGGGTAGCCTTGTAAATGTGTATGTATATTATATCTGTGTATATATAGTGTGTGTGTGTGTGTGCGTGTGTGTGTGTGTGTGTGTGTGTGTCTCTGCCCTCCTCCCGCCTCTGTTTCTCTCCCTGCTACAAGCAGCCAGAGAACCTCATCCTGTGCTGGCTGAAAGAAACAGCTGATAGTTTAAATTACTACATTTAAGAAACGTCTGTTGAAATGAGTGCGTAGTTTTCAATTCTGCTTTGCAGAATGACTTGACCTTTGTCCCATGAACCGGGACATGTATTGAACATGAGAAAAGCGCCGGGACGTCGATAGTCTTCTGAAAACCGGGAAGCCTGGTCCCCCTTTCTGGGGTTTCCCTCAAAGAAACGCTGCCTCACAGTGCAACAGGCCGAGCTAACCTCCCAGAAAATTACCAAATTTAAGTCCGAACTTAAGGTGTAGCATCTGAGATGCTTTGGACCTCTGGATTCTTTCAAACTTTTGTTGTGACGTGTGGGGTGGCGAGGGAATTATTTATGGTCGAAAGTAGCTGACTGAAGTGTCAGGGTGGACTCAGGAGAATTCTTTAAATGGTCTTTTTATTGGCTCTAGTGTTGGCAAGAAACAAGAGTAAGGTCAGTGCCAAATTTCTTTCCTTATGCACAGCAGTAGGTAAGCGAAAACAAGCATTTGCAATGCAATCGGTCTCGCCTTTGGGACTTTTTTTGTGCAACGTGATATGCAGCTTCCAGGCACAGACAGCACGAGAAAAGCTGTGCACCCCTTTTCTTTCAGAAATACATTCTTACGCTGCATAGAACGTTATGCCTCTCGTGAGCTGGTGCCGGTGTGGAATGGGGTGAAGGGGGAGGCGGCAGTTATGTGCTGTGGGTTTGCAGCAGCACAACCAGAGCCTGGGGCGGAGGGGGGTCAGCGGGGACAGACTGGAAGCGGAGAGAGAGCCGTAAACAGCTGCAAGTAGTTCAACAGGCACAGTGGCGCCGTAGCCCGATAGTGTGAGGGGCCAACCAGGGATAAGGGGGTCCAAAAAAGGCTCACTATTTTGGCTTTGGCAGTGCTATTTAATTATTTGTTTGCTTTTTGCAAACATATGCAATAAACTAACACGTTTGACAAGTAAAAGAGTTGTTCAGCTGCGCAGACACACCAGCTTCATTTTCAGGCTGCTGTCCACATGTGATCAGGAAAAGTACTGCCATTAACTAACCCTGGGCGTAGTTCGCGAAGTAACGCTTCGCGAAGCTACGCAAAGTGCAGTTCGCACTACGCGAGCTACGCGTAGCACTACGCGTAGCACTACGCGAACTGCGTAGTGCGTGTTCGCAATGATTGCACAGTGCCGGATGCTTGTCCGCACTGTGCAATCATTGAAAACGGCATCTTGCACAGTGCGAGCTGTCTTTTACTGCCGCTCGAGTAGATTTTTACTCGAGCGGCAGCTTCTCAACGCGGACTGGTAGTTTCTCATCGCGGCGGTCGCGAGCATACGAGACCACTCGCAATGAGAAACCTGACCTCCCCGCGTTGAGAATCTCGCCGGAGGTTTATTTTCCACGCTCGCGATCAGCAACTTGATGTTGCTGATCGCGAACGAGAAAAAGTCTCGCCAGGATGTCATTTTGCTTGCTCGCGGTCGCCAACTTGGCGTTGAGGACCGCGAGCAAGCACATCGTACCGCTGCACTACGCTACGCTACGCGTGTTTGCACTGTGCTACGTGCAATTCGCGTAGTGCGAAGTAGCGCAAACTTCGCAAACTACGCGAGCGTAGCATAGTTTTCCGCCCAGGCCTACCATTAACAGTACGAGACAGCCAATGCTTGAGGTGAGCTGAGCTGAGCCATTGTCCCATGCTGTATATGTGGTGAGCATAAGCAAAATCTGAATGACAATTCAACAGGTCATTGAACTGAAATCCTCTCTAAGTATTTTTATTTTTGTAAAACATGAGGCTGGCACGACAGTGCCGATGTATAGGATAGAATAAATTATAGTAAGGTATATGGTACTAATAAACTGCAAATTATATATGGTACCTATGTACACCTAGAAAAGAAGCCTAATGGAGCGATAAAGGGACTTGAAGCAGTACCTTCTTCAGCATATGATGATGTGTAACATTGTAATCAAATACATATATAGCCAATGTGTTATAGAAAAAGAAATCTCTATTTACGCCACATGATTTAGAGGGCTGTGGCACTGTTTAGGCGTAGTTCATTCTATGGACTCTAACATATGCATGTTATTTGAATTTTAGAAATACAAAATCAGTCACCGATCTGCTTCATTCTCAGCGGCTGGGATAGACAGCAACAGTCTCGGTGGCATCAGAAAGGGTCTTTTGAAATGATATTGATGAGACATCTCTTCCTGCGCGGAAGTGATGTCACTGCCCACTATCTATACTGAACCCCTATTTGTTCAGAGCTAATTCTCCAACAACTGAGTAAGTTAGGGCTGGTTAAAATCATGTGGTGGGCAGAGTTTGGTCAGTCCGAGCCATCATAATTTAGTTAAGTATCCTGGCTCCTAAAATTGCCCCTCTTAATCGCTGCAACTCAAAGGGTTGCCGACTTAGCCTGCTGCAAAAGGCCTTCCACGGCTGTGCCAGCACACCGCTCACAGGTGCCAGGCTACGCCACGCTACAAAGCATAAAATGTTCGAGACAGCGCGTAGCCCCACCCTCTGCTCTACACGTTGTTTCTAACTTCAGATCATGACAGGAAACAGGAAAGTGAAAGTGCGATTGAACGTACAGTTTCTAACTGTGTCAGCAAAGACTTCTCTTTGCTGACACAGTTAGAAACTGTACGGCTCTAAATGCGTAAAGTTCCCCTGTTTCGCTCTTGACTGTAGCAAGATTCTATAAGCTCATGGTTCCTCACCGCGCTGATGATTCGGGTCACGGTCTGTGGCTGCCACAGGAACCTCTCGAGGTCGAAGCTGCTGCCAGCACTAGGCGCTCCATAAGCCCCTTGGGCCGCCCCACTTCTGCTGTCTTCCATCTGTCCGAGAACGTGTATATGACCTGGCCACTGCCTCAACTGTCAACCACTTCCCCTGGAGCAACCAGAATGCAGCCAATCGACTCCTGCCACGTCATGTGACACGCGCATCACAGGACTTAGGGCCAACCAGAGTCACAGGATTCTGGGCTAACCACTACACCGGCAACTTGGGACACGCGGAAACAAAAACGTAGCGTCATCTCTACTCTTCGGTCGATTCTTTTAACTTACCAATGAACTTCTGTTCAGCTCTATCAAACTACAAATTAACTTAGTATACGTCTTCAAAACTCCTCCAGGCTCCAAGGATACTAGACTTGTTTTCACTTCGATAGTCGCGAAGTCTAAAAGAAGCTGCCATGTTTATGTCTGGCACGAACTCCCCATGTCGTTGGCCCACAAGTGGCCAAGAACAAGCATTTGCAATGCAATAGGACTCGCATTTACGCGAGACCTATTGCATTGCATCACGGACAACGGGAGGGGGGGAGCACGGACAACAGGAGTGTGGGCGGGGGGAGGGGGGAGAAGGGGGCGAGAAGGCACGGACAAATTAGTGCTCACAGTCTAAATAACACGTACCGTACTGTGTAACACTCGAAGTAAAGGGGCCAGTAGCCATGGGAGGGTACAAATGACGACATGGCCATAGTAAGGAGGAACTAACAAGCCTCATAATCAATCAGACGGCAGCATTTACGAAATACAATGACACGAGCCAATTAAAAACATGGACGGAGCTTCCACTCCATACTCCATTACTGCAAGCCTCGCAAAGCGAGCAGCGCATGCGCGCTGCCGCTATAGGCTCGACCTAAAAAGACGCTATATGCTGGAAGTCGATACAAGCTCCCACCTTTGATTTTTGGTTGCCATCTTGAGGAAGCTGTCTTAAAGTGAGAGATTTCTGAATAGCCAAAAAGAGATATCCGATGGTGAATCCAGATACAGTGTATGGGACATTTTGAATGATGTGTTTCATTCCTCTTTGACTCCTGTGCTTCTCTGTGAACGGGCGTGATAATCCTGCCATCTGTCTACTATACTCATGTCTGCCTTCTGACAAGGAGTGCACCCTGCACTATGTAGCTGGCGGTGAGCAACTTGACTTTTGGCTGCTTTAATGATTAGTATCTACCCTCTTCTTACTGTTGTTGTATGTAAATTCAGTGCAAGTATTTTCAGAGCCTGGTGTAAAATTATATTTTTCTCATCGGGCACTCTCTTTTTTCACAAAGACCATATTTTAAGCAATTTCTTGTAATCTGGGGTCCCCCTGTGGCCGTTTCTGTTGGCACTTCCGGCAGCTGTCTACAATGATCTAAATGAGGCATTGGCTCTGGTTATATATGCATACAGTTTAACTTTGCCTCAATATGTTTATGCCAGCTGGATTACTTGTCATGCGTTTGTCTTTTTGAATTGTTTTGTTTCTTTCAACATATGTGAAAATTAAGGTTTTTTTGAATTGTGTTTTTTGAAGAAATGTAGGAACAGATAAAGGAATGTACAAATAACTCATGAATATGGAAGTTATTGAACAATCTAAAATATTTCAACAATTTAATTACACCTCAGTCAACTATGTAATTGATATCAACTAAATTAGGGAAAACATGAGAAATGCTTGAGTCTGTATATAAATTGTGGCGAGCCCGAAAGTAAATGTTTTAAAATACTATTCAAATTGTTAAATTTTTAAATACAAAATGCCAATTCACAAAAACAATATTACATCGTTATATTACTATTACTTCAAATGGTTGTAATTAACAACTGCTTATTCGCAAAACTTTCTGATTTACACACAGGTAACTCAATGAGAGTAGTGAGAGGATTTTCTTTTAACACACATACATTTTTCCTAATCCTATCTGTGCATACTCTGTTTTTACATACCCTTAGTACTACATATGTATAGCAGGGTATAAATTACCCCCAACTCGTAAATATCATGAACTTCACTTTTATCCTTAGTTTGTCTGACGTTTTCCTTTTCCAAAAAAGACCATTTCTTTTGACTTTACCCCCAGAGTAAACACAGTGTGTGATTTGTATACAGTTGTCAGTGGCGTACCGCAAAATGATGGGGCCCGCTGCAGAATGTGATGAGGGGCCCGAGTCTCCCATACTTCACAGATAGTCTTGGCCTTGAACTGAATGGGGCCCCCTTAAACGGTTGGGGCCCCCTGGAGAGCTGGGGGCACCCTGGCACTGCAGGGGCCTCCCTTGGATGCACTTTGTCAACCCTTCTGTGGCATTTGTAACTGGATCGCTCAAGTGTAATGTAGCTGGCCTTCACCACACGTGTACATAATTTATCTGACCGTTCCTTTCACACGTCACTGCAAAGGGAAAGTGGTGCAGACTAAGTTCAGACTAGGTTCCCCCATTCTGTGTCACATCATAGCTAGCGAAGTTTGTGACCGAATTGAGATTACCATATGCATGGCAATACCACACTTTTTCCAAGTGCTAGTTTTACTAGGAAAACACCTAGTATCTGTGTAGGTAAAATACTGCACATGTTGACATTTGGAAGTGCAAGGTGCGGTACTAGGAAGGGGGAGCTACCCATAAAATATGCAGCCAGAGGTATCAATATTACCCCGTGCATTATTAACTACAAAACAGCATGGCTCTTAGAATAAGGGTGCAGGGTTTACGTAGTGTGTGCCTAAATTTGCATTTCATGCAATTGAACATCACATTCATTTTTGCCTGCTTCATGCTTTGTGAATCTGGTGTAAACAATCATTGCATAAATCACGACTTTTCCAGGGGTAAGTCAGGCTTAGAAAATATTTCTGTGAACTCCGAAATGTTTTCCACCAAGTTTGAATAGTTTTGCAAAAATGTCTTCAACCTTTGAAACTAATTTCAGTTTGATCATCAGAATCAGCTCCCTGGAAAGTGAAGCATGGGATAGCCCTGAGTAAGCAGAGCTGCTGCACATTGTAAAAGTAACTGTAGGTTAGGCCTATAAATGTTTCAAAACACAAACAATTCAAAGTATAATTTATTGAGCGAGTAGTTGAGGGTCACACTCAATCACTGACACGAAAAACCGAGAGCATCTTTAGAGTCATAGTTTCTTCCCTTGGGTAAAGAGAATTATCTCCCGCAGAAATACCAGGAGATGATAACATGAGAAATGGTTAAGGACAAATGAGGAAGGCTCTTTGAGATAGAAGATAATATATGGAAACTGGCCATCAATGTACTGTAGATTCTGTTGATGTGTACCACAAGCTTGAGTGGAATGGGACGGGAACAAGAAAATATAGAGTACATCGAAGACGCCTGCTGGGCAAAGATATAGTTATCTTTCAAAGCCACTGGGGTAGTGCATTGCACGTTGTGATATGTTATAAATGTTTTACAACACTGTGCAAAAGATGGAATCTGTGAGTGCTAGCCAACATTGACTCAAAACATTTCCATAACGTGTCCAACCCACAAAGTATTTCCACATCTAAGATTCACTTGTATGCTAGACACCATTGTCTAAGAGTGTGCAGGATCAGGAATGGTGTGAATATGCAATCATTAATGAGATTTAGCACAAGGCGATGTCTGTCAGTAAGGGACAACTGCCATGTGAGTAATTTGCTCTCAGATGTGGGTTTGTGGGCTGTCCAGGGTGTGTCCACCTGCAAACGTTGCTGAAAAGTTATTGATGCATTCATCAAGCTCTTTCATGTAGTTTTCCACCCTAAGACAAATTGGAGGTTTACTCAAGTTGGAAATTTTGCAAAGTAAATTTGCTTTCTAGGTTGATATGGAGTTGCAATGCACACAAAGTAGCGGCCCAAGGGGGTGTACGAGAAGACATTAAGCATCCGGGAAACATATTTGCCCATGGAGGAACAAAACAAATTACAAAGCGCCAAAGCACTTCTATATTTCATTCACAAATGAAAAAAGATGCATGTGGACTTTTTTGCTTGTGAAAATGGTGACTTATCAGATAGCAAACTGTTACAGGCGTAGCTTCTCAGGAGTACTCCTGAAATTCATTTGAAGTCCAGAAACGTCAAAATGTGCTTCGAAAACAGACATAAGCCCAGTACTCAATATGTGCTAGTGGTTGCCAGTGGGGAAAAACGCCGCAGATTTTTTGACACCGGGCCTTATATTTCATCATCAGATTTTGACCCACAGCAAAGAGATATATGCGGAAAAGGGAGAAAGAAGGAAGAAAAAACATAGGTAAACAGTGACAAAGGGAGAAAGCGGGGATGAGAAAGAACCTGTAAGAGAGAGAGAGAGAGGAAGAGAGAGGAAATGTAGAGTGGGAGAAGAAACAGCAGTGAATTGAATCAAGACTAGGCTGCTTTTATAATCGGCAGGCCCTTAAGCCAAACTCTGGGCACCAGCACTTATGTTTTTTTTGTTTTCTATTTTTACAAATAAGGCACTGCATATGCCTATATGTGTCAATTTCCTTACTTCCTTTGTGAATAGATCCAAATTCATTTGAAGTTTCACCAAAGCAATTGGGGTTGCTTTGTCTTTGGAGCCGTACTAAAGAGAAAACCAACTATAATGGTGCTGAAAGTGATGTCTAGTTTAACAAAAACACATTCACTAGAAAAAAAGATTTATTCTAGCTGCCGATTTTCCAATAAATGAATAAATCCCCGCTGGGGTAAGCATACTGATGTGTTTGGCATAAATGCCCACATTTTTTAGAGTTCTCAAAATAAGGTTATTCTGGCATGTATTTGTCAGCTAACTGTTCAGAGACGAAAACACATTCAGTTGCAGTGTTACACTAAAAATTCATTTTTGAGCCCCGTTTAATTCTTGGCGATAAGGACACTCCATCACAACGGTGATGAAGTATCCTTACCATCAAGAATGCGGTCTGACAGCAAAACTTCATTGGGGGTGGATCTCAGGGTTAATCATGGCAGAGACTACTCCATCTCCGCTGTGATTAATCCCATTCAACTGCCCTGTGGAGTGAGGGTCGTTGGAAGATGACCGGTCATTGTGCTCACCTAATTGAGATGGGCGGAATCACAGGTCAGTTTTCACTGCCCGTCGCCTTCAGGAAAAACCTGTCGGTAAGGGGCAGTAAAAACTGCTAAATGCTGGCCTCGCCATCGGAGAGGACTCCCATAAAGAGCGGAGCATTGCATTTTTATTTTCAAAAAGAAGATCCCATTTTGAGATTTTCTATTCGAAAATAAAAAAAGGATCCTGTTTGATTACAGGGCTGAGTCCTGCTAACGGAGCCCTGCATCCAACAGAAAACTGCATTAATATGAACCACTGTGGCAGCGGCTCCTGTCAATGCATTATAAATGACCACCAGCTTGATGGCCATTTATCCATTTGGTGGGCGGTCCCTCCAACTGAGCGAGGGAGTAATTTATCCGTCGCTCTGGCGGAACAAAGGGCTGTCCATCCAACATTAAATCAGCCCCTTTGTCTTTTATTCAAATGGAATAAAATACAAATGCAGTTAATATGTAAAGGGTCTAATTTGAGTTTGGTCTGCGAACTGTCTGGCATTCATGTTGAGTGGCCAACAACTCCCTCCAAAAGCGGCGCTTAAAAGTTCTGCCAAGTCAGCTGCAGTTTGCTCTATGGGAAGAACACATTTTTGGGAGAACCAATGTAGCTGAAAGCCCCAATTGCTGTCAAAGCTAATGGACTTTCCAGTAGTACATGTTGGTACTGGGACTATGCACCAAAATGGGAGTGCACTGCCAGTGCACTGCCAGTGCCCTTAAGTATTAACGCATTTCCCTATAGATCCAGAATGGGTAAAACTCTTTGATATATCAAGTCCAGTCTATTCTATTTCTGAAAGTCTGTTACCATTTCCCCACTGTCTTCTTTGATGGATTCACTCTGCCAGGGCACAAAGTGCAGTCATAGAAACAACCACAAGGAGTCCCTGCACTCCAGCTTACAGAGCCTACAGCTCAGAGTGCTTTGAAAATAATAGTAAGATCTTCCGAGGTTATGGATTCAATTACTCAGGAGATTTACTGCATTTGTTTTCATTATTGTTATGGGGGGTGCTATGATCCCTGCAACATCCCACAGCATTTGAAAATGAGCTAAGTGGTGCCCCTTCTCCTTCTAGAAGCACCACAAGTATCAAACAATATTAAAAAATAAAAGCCCTTGTAGGCCATTATGGTGCGCTCCTCAGCTTGAGCAGTGAATGTGAAATGAGCAGCTGTTCCGCTCATTTCACATTCTTGCTTTATTTATTTTTTGGGGGGAGGGAGGTGTGCAACCGTATCTTCCCCTAACCATTCAATGGTCCCTGGGACCCTATCCCCCAGGGCCGAAATTTTTTTTAATAGGAGGCGAAGATGTGGCCAGACTCCCTAAGCCATAATAGCATCCTGGAGACCCCCATTTTAACTTTTATTTTTTGGGGGGACTCTTGTTGTCATTTAGTGGTTGTCACACTCTAGCTTTTATAGTGGGCCAGGCCTCTTTCCACTTTGCAGCCTATTTAACAAGATTTTAACTTTTTAATTTTTTGGGGACTCTTGTTGCCATACTGAGACATGAGTAGCTGAAACGCTTCAATGTTTTATCACTGTTGATTGGGACATTTTTGAACAGCCATTTTGTGGTTGTGGTGCTCTAGTGTTTATAATGGGTGGGGCCTCTTTCCCCTTTTTAGCCCATTTAATTTGCACACTGGCACGGACGCGCACCAGACATTGAAGGTGTGTGGTCGGTGTGCTTCAAATGATCCTGTAACTTTCAAAAACTGTTGTTTTAAGATGATTGAAAATGTAACGAGAGTTTCACTTCTTAATTTTTTGGGGACTCTTGTTGCCATAGTGGGACGCGAGTAGCTGAAACAATTCAATGTTTTATTATTGTTGGTTGGGACATTTTTGAGCTGCCACTTTGTGGTTGTGGAGCTCTAGTTTTTATAGTGGGCAGGGCCTTTTTCCCCTTTCCAGCCCATTTAATTTGCACACTAGCATGCATGCACCCAGCAGGCGTCCTGCTGGCGCGCCAAATGCAAGCCCATCTGTGCACGTCCATGTTCGGCTAGCGTCCAGCTCCAGCCATACTGGCGGTTTCGCTATCTGCCCTCCAGCAAGTGGTAAGGTAGTTTACAATTCCAGCCAATTAAAAGCCTTAAATAAAACTCAACCCTGCAATCATCTGCTATATTTTTAGCTCTCTCTGTGGACCCATTTCTTGCCTACTACTTCATTCTCTTACTACTTACTACTACTTACCAGTGGCACACATTAAGGTGTGTTCAGCCAGGCTTCCTGATCAAATGTTTAAGACTCTCTTACTTAATTTACGCTTTCTCCCGAAACATGCATTAAATAGCTCAGACTTGGTCTCCTTTAATAATTGGGACGCTGTTTTTCTTACTAAAACCTAACTTTTGGACACTTCTCGCCCAGTCATTGCATTAGCGGTACCCTCCAATTTTAGTATACAGCACCTTCATAGACAGGACAGCGAGCGGGGTGACACTGAGATTATTTTTCGCTCTGAGTATATATGTAAATACTTCACATCTCTGAAATCCTCTCCCTACAACGGTCCCATTTTTTCTCTTACACTTTTAGCCAATTTCTCTTTTTCTGGTGCATTAATATATCGTACACCAAAGTTGGCTACGAATTTAGTCAATATGCTTCTAGACGAAATTGCGTTAAATTGCCTTCAATTTGCCAATTTTACTGTTTGGGTGATTTTAACATTCATGTGGATGTTGAGCTCAGCCTTGGTCAATCTCAATCATGGAGGCATATGCCTCCCTGAATCTGATGCAGAAGGTTTGTGGCTTCGCTCTTGAAGCGGGACACACACTATATCTGATTTTCACCAACTTGCTCGACCTTTATACAGACACTCCAAGGCTTCTAACATGGTCTGATCACTACTTCATTCCTTGGACATTGTCACTTCCATGTAAGTCATCATCCTCGGTACCCATCCTGCACAACTCTTGACCTTGGTATAAAATAAGTGAATTCAATGTGGCATTCAAGCGTTCCAGCAATGTTCTGCAATTGTGTGATGATTTGGACCATGACATCTTTTCCTTTAAAAACTGGCTGAACTCTGTGATAGATTCTATTTTTCCTCTCAGAAATAGATCTACCGGTAGATCTCGTCCCTCGGTCCCTTAGTTTACTCCAACTCTTGCTTATATTAAATCCTGTTGTAAGAAACTGGAACAGCTGTGGAGAAAGGACTACGTGGCAAATGAGAAATTGGACTACAAACAGGCCATTAGAGATTACCATGTGCTTATTCGTAAGGCTTAATCTGAATATTTTGCTAATCAAATCACTGCAGCTTCAAATATGCCTAAATTGATTTGTAAATTGTTAATTCATTTTTTTCCCCTAAAACCTGCTTTGAAGGAGCTTTGTGAGAATATCTCACTTTTCCGTCAAGAAAAAATGGAAAACATTTACTCCGAGTTTTGGGTGGGGGACTCTCCTACTCTGATCAGTGAGTCCTGCCTGCCCATGTGTTTTTTTCTGGCCCTTCACTTACTTCTTTTCTGTCCATCTCACGAAATGACTCGTCATTTGCCATCTCGAATTGCCGCTCTGGTCCTCCCTCCGTTACCTACCCCCCATGCTATTTTATCTAAGGTTTGGCATATCATCAATCCACAAATTAATGTCTTGTAGAACAACTCTCCTTGTTAGTCAGTGGTTCCTAAGTTCTGGAAACATACTCACTTTCTACCTATTCTAAACAAGCCATCTGCTGATCCAGATGCCTTTTCCAACTACAGGCCTAGTTCCCTGCTCTATCTAAAATACTGGAAAAAAGCTGTGAATCGCTAGCACAACCAGTTTCTAGAAGATAGTAATTTTCTTCATGATTCTCATTCCAGTTTCAGACCTTGCTATAGTACTGAATAGCATTACTGGAAGTTTCAGAATTTGTCAAATTAAGTCTCGATCCAGGGTTGACAGCTATAATGGTCCCACTGGATCTGTCTGCCACCTTTGATACGGTTTCATACCATATATTGCTTCAGCCGTTATCTGACTGTGGTATTGGAGGTCTGGCACTACAATGGATCAGGTCATATCTATCTGATCGATCCCAATCAGTTTTTCTCCCTCATTTTCTGTCTTCATCTAAGCCTCTTCCTTTTGATGTTCCTCAGGGGTCTGCTCTCAGCTCGACTATTGTTAATGTTTACATGGCTTCACTGCCAGATAGGTCAACCTTTGGGGTTTAAAGTGGCGCCTACGTGGATGATGCTCAGCTGTCTTTTTCAGGCGCTAACTGTAATCTTCAACAGTCTTTTCAATCCTGTCTGCTGTGAGTGTCAGATTTGAGGAAGCAGAGTTGCTTACAGCTTAACGCCGCTAAAACGGAGGTCATACTTTTCGTTGCTTACCCACCCTTTGGTCTAGTGGCTGGGTGCCTCTGTAACTGGGTGCTCCTCCATTTTCTGTGTTGCTGGCCAGGAATTTGGGAGTCGGATTTGATAATGAACTCTCTTTTGCCCCACAGGTGAAGGCTGTCACTGCTACCTGCTTATCGATTTTAAAAAGCTTTAAAAAAGTTCCTAAGCTTAGACCCCGAATGTGCCAGGAAAACTATAGTACACACTTTGATTACTTCTTGCCTTGATTATGCAAACACTCTCCATGTAGGCCTTTCAGAGTACCGCTTCTGCTTGGGTGCTCCTCAACATTTCTAGAGAAGACCCTATATCAGTGCACCTAAGGTCGTTACACTGGCTACCGGTTCGCAAGCGTTTTTCTTTTAAATGCTTGCTGCTTACATTCCGCGCTTTTCATAACAAAGGTCCTGTTTATCTTAGAAGGTGAAATCAACATTATGTCCCTTCCAGATCTTTGAGATCTTCCTATCAATTGCTTCTCATGGTTCCTCTGGTTTAGTGTGCCCATTTGGGAGGCCGATCCTACTCTCATTTGGCCCCTAAAATGTGGAATGCTCTGCCACTATCATTTCAGGCTATTCCTGATGAACCCTCATTTAAGAAAAGGCATAAAAATTTGTCTCTTCCAGTTGTGCTGATCCCCGTTATCTTCATATTCCGTAGGAGCGCATGGATGTCTTTTAACAGTTGTGCACTTAATAAGTTGTATATTTATATTCATCATCTGGGGCAGATATATTTTTTATGGGGAAGGGGACAACGGTCCCTCTCCCTGGGCCACAGCAGAGCCCTGAGAACCCCACCCTTGGGACCAACATTTATTTGTGGGGAGGGGCTATTGAGTCCTCTCTCTGAGCCTCAGAAGGGCTCCGAGGACCCCATCCCAAGGTGCCGAAGATGTTTTTTAATGCGGGGGCATGTAGCCCGACTCCCTGAGACATTGGATGGCCCTGCGAACCCAATCCACTGGGGCCAATATCTTTCCACTGTAGAAGGGTGCATGCGACCAACCTCCCCAAGCTACAGAAGGGCCCAGGGACTCAATCTCCTGGAGCTGAATTTTTAATTAGGGCCCCGATGGCAGCAGTGTCTCAGGGGCCCCATCTCTCAGGACACTTGTTCCCTGCCAGCAAGAGCATGGGCAGGGAGAACTTCAACTCCCTCTTCAAGCTCTTGCAGCCTGGAACACAAGTTTGCTCCCACCCAGTGGGAGCAGAGAGAAAAGCTGCTCCTGCCACGTGAGAGCAAACCAACATAGCTAGCTCCCGCCGCATGTGGAATGAGTGCAGACAGGGGAGCCAGATGGGCCATGGTGACCTTAGGCCTCTCCCAGGTCCCAAGGCCTACTATTGCCATAGGTGTCAATTGTGGGATCGGGGAAGCAACAGCAAGTCGGAAGGGGTCCCCAAGGCGATATATTGTCTCACAGAGGGGGCCACAATCCACCCCTCCCCTTAAAAATAGCATGCAGTCCCGAGGATAGTGGCACCTGGACCCGGTAATGGCTCAGGGTAGGTGGCGCACGCCCCATCCTCTAAAATAATATAAAACACAGCTGGCCCACCCAGAGTGATTATAACTGAAAAGGGACTTTTTTTAATTTATTTTACAACACGGCAGAGATCAAGTAAAAAAAAAGTTTTAAGATACGGTAGGGGGGTTCCTTTGGACCATGTGATCAGGGTAAGGGTATCTCTACTCTGTCCCCCTATATTTTGTTTTTACCTGTGAGGACAGGGGACTGAGTGCCCAAGTTCTACATTGGCAATGGCTACATCTTTGTTGATGTGGTGGAAGCCAATCAGATCTTATCTTTAGATCTGTTGGGCCCACTAATCCTCCCCTGCGTGCTATATACATACATTTTGAACCTTCATTTCTCAAAAACTACTGAACGGATTTACAACAAATCACAAACAGCACGCTTTATGGGGCAAGATCTAGCTTTTTTTTTTTAAATCGCTGTTCAATTGACTGTGGAAAACATGTTTTGGGACTCCCCTTTTTCTCACCCTCACTTGACAGACCACCCTGAAACTTTTCATGAAGGAGCTGAGTTAGCACTTTTTTGTGCAAAGTTTTGTGAAGATTTTTCAAACTGCGCCAAATGTATTAGCAAACCCAAAAAATCTATTTCATATGGAAACTGGGTCCTAACTATAACTGCGCAGTGGTGACCGATATATATATCTATCTATCTATATATATGCTTCCTCACGTAGTCACTTCACCAACCCGTGATACGGTGTCACCAAGCACGGAAGTATTTCACAGCAAATCTTTCATGCAAAAATTTATTTTTATTTTAACAAGCCTTCAACAAGCTCATCCAAAGTTTATAAGTTGCAAAATAAAAAGAAAATAAATTCTGTGCCGGACGCGTTTTGGCATGAGGCCTTCTACAGGGCCTATCTTACCGTCAGAACATATATATATATATATAAATATATATTTACATATATATATATAATCACAAAAACCTCCCAAACTCCTCTAAGACAAAGAGAGCCAGCACTCGAAGTCAGGGAAGATACAACCCGTATAATGAAGGACCAGGCCACTCATGGACGCAAAGACATAGAGACACGTTTCGGCTGTATAACAGCCTTTATCAATCTGACAGGCTCCATTTTGTTGCAATACATACACTCGTACTGCAATAAGCATAAACAACATACTATAACGTTCTCGTTCACAGCAATTGACATCATTACATACCAAGTCCTATTCTGGTTGTTCTAAATAATCAATATGTGTAAAGAACATTAAACATTTATATACTGCCTGTAGCAATTCACTTTACCCACAGCTTAAATGACAGAATATCGCATGAAAACCCCGGTGGGTAATTATCAAAAAATAAATAGCAATTGCTTGTGAGCTGTACTGAGGTGGTAGATCCGTATCAGCCATAGTGCTACCCAGCATTTCAAATGTAAACCATGATCATGGATTGTTAGCATCTATCCATTCTCATCTGCAACGAAAACAGTCCCGCAAGTGTATAGTTCATTTTCTTAAAAAGTAAACACAAAAAACAAAAAAACAGCTAATTCCAACAGCAGTTCTGCCTTCCAGTCATGAGCCTCAAGGCCTGCATATATCAAGAAACTCCATTTCACTTGACGGCACTGAGATAATATTCTGCTTTGACAATGGGATCATTCAGCCAAATGTGTTCATTCTATTGTCACATTCAGAGTCTTATAATTCTATATCCAAATAGAATACTCACAAAGAAGACAGCACAAAAAGTTGGCTTAAATCCATGAATCCAGTGCAATCCAATCCTTTAATCAGTGTTTTAAGTCTCCTGGCCCCACCTCTCGGCCAGTGCCTTTATCGCTGTGCCCTGCTCGAAAGCATGGGCGCCTTCGAACCCGCAATTTGTTCTGAAGTATTGAGGCTGACGTGCCCCTGAACACGTAGTGAGATGAGTGGAGAAGAGGGGATGGCAGAAGTGGAGATGAAGGTTCGGCGCTGGGTGCCGAGAGACTCTCCAGGTGGAGACTTGAGACCCTCCATGAGAAGCCTTAGCCTCATCCTAGGATCGCCACCCATGCTTGGAGCTGGGCAATTCAACCCAATAAGAATCACTGTGGCAATCCAAGGAAAAAAACTTCACAGAGCCTTATCGATAAGCTACTTCAAACAAATGCAATAACATGGATGACAGGTTTTGGCGCTCGCCTTCCACAGCATCATATTTTTAGCGACCTTTGCCACACATAAATAATTTCTCAAATGTTAGTCACTCGTTACTTTCAGTGCTTGAGCTGCTAAACCATACCGTAGGCAAACAGTAAGCAACCAAATGGAAATTTGGGTCCACCATTTTGTCATCTTGCAAACTCTTCTACCAGGTTCAAGTGCTCATGATTCCTGAATTTCGAATCCCAATCCACGCTACCCTTCTACATCCAACAGTATTTACAATATTAGATCACTGAGATGGGACAATTCATTCAAAAATTAAAATTGGATGTAATTCATATATCATTACCGTAGTACCTCTTCTATTCATCGCAAATGCTACAATAATAGTAACAAGCCTTACCATACATTAAAGTGCCAATACTTAGTGCATATTGCAATATAACAAAAGTAACAATGCATACTTCCTGTGAATTGATCCAAACCCAATATTAATTGATGACAAATGCACAAATTTGTTTGTTCTTTAGTTATTAACTGCCGCCCGGTCTAACTGTGCTAAAGTGCCAGCTCAGTCTGCATATCGCAGACTTGAATTCCAATACAGTGACAATGCATCATTTCTTATGAATTAATCCAACCCAATATTGATGGTTAATAATTGCACAATTTGCTCTTTAGTTCTGGACTACAGTGCTGTCTGAGCCACATCAAATTGTACCAGTGTTTCAGACATTCATGATGCACCATAGGGGATATTGCAGTAGATCCAAAGGTAAAGTGACATTAAAGTGA
This sequence comes from Calotriton arnoldi, assembly GCA_963921515.1. Classification (NCBI taxonomy): domain Eukaryota; kingdom Metazoa; phylum Chordata; class Amphibia; order Caudata; family Salamandridae; genus Calotriton; species Calotriton arnoldi. The sequence continues at coordinate 1,540,929 of CAWUFW010001883.1, forward strand.
AAGTGCATATTAATCTCAATATAATCCCAACCTCATACAATCAAAACCCATTCATAATTATACTATTTGGTTAGTAAATGAGATGCTTGTCGGAGTACTCGGATGTTATAAGGGCATGATGATTATTGTTCTTATACTCCATAGTGTAAAAGAATTCTTAAGGTGACAGTGCATCTAAAATTCCTTTTCAATTCACTTAAAACATCAATAAAGAGTAACAATTCCACATATCTATCAGCAATCAGTAATACATTTGTGAATGCATCATTTCATAAAGAGTCACAACACAACTGTAAATTAGATTCAGGCCATTTCATGCAATACTATGACAGCGCTATAGTAATGATAATATTTATGATATTTGAGGGTTCAGTCCATCTCTAGTGTTCACATCTCCAGTCAAATGCGTCATCATCTCATGATATAGTACACCTTTTTTATATGTCTGAAGAGTTCAAACTGTTCATAGTACAACAATCATAAATTCACAAAGTTTTTATATTGTGCTATATTCTATAGTCTGTAATGATTCATCATCTCTTGGGGACAACCATATCCACTCAACTGTTCAGACACTGAGTTCATAGATGTACATGCAATTCAGCATCCTAATTGTGTCCCCAGGGACATTCTGTTCTCAGTAGCAATATGAGGGAGGACTCTTGTCTTCTCAGTTCTAATTCTCGCTTCACTCCTCTTGGGCACACTTTAGCATGTGTTATGCCGTAGAATTTTAGACAGAATCACCCTGATGGTTACTCCAGATGGGTTTTGCTATATTCTTTATTGCTCTCAAATGTTGTAAAATGCTTCTTTTCACTTTTTGGTTGCGCTTCCCACATATTGTTTTCTGCAACTACATTCCAGGACATAAACCACAAATTCCGAATTTCAGTTGATTGTTTCTTTTATAGGTAAGTTTTGCCTTCAAAGGTAGTGTAGTACATCATGTCCTGTCCAACTGTACACGCCATGCAGGTCTCACATTTCCAAAACCCCACATTTCCCTTGTTTAGCCATGTAGTTTGTTCTTTATTCAGGTTTAGGAAACTGGGGGGTAGATCTAAATTTAGGCGATCGGCCTGCCGTTTCGCCATGGGGACGGAGTAAAATACTCTGTCCCCATGACGGAGAGTCCGCCCACCTAATTTATAAATGACACCAAGCAGGCGGTCATTTATAAAGGCACTGACAGGAATCACCATCACGGTGGTTCCTGTCAATGCATTTTACTCTTTGCTACAGGACTGTGTCAGTATTCTTTTTTATTTACAAAAAGGCAAACCTGAAATAGGATTTTCTTTTGGTACATAAAAAAAAGTAATGCTCCCCTTGCCATTGGAGCCATCTCTCATGGCACGAGGGGGACATTATTTGCAATTTACTGTCCCTCACCGCCAGGGTTTGCCTGGCGGTGAAAGACAGTAACAAAATGGTAATATGTCCACCCATCCCATTTGGGTGGACAGAAGGGTTCCTTCAGAAGAGGCAGTTAACCTGGCTCTTGGACAACCACCCCAGAGGAGATGGGTTCGGAACGATGAACCTCTGGCTCGACCCGAACCCCTATATTTTAGTCGGACACATAGCCAATTTTCGGATGGCCCCTATGCCCCAGGGCCGTCGAAGAAGTTTGGCCATGAAGAGACGGATTAGTATCCGCTGTGGCCAAACTTAACGTTCACCCGCATATAGATCTGGCAGGCGGACCACTATGTTGCTGGGGAGGGAACTCTGTTGCCGCCACGACATAGTTCCCTTCCCGCCAACATATAAATCAGGCCCTTGATGTCAATAACTTTTCCAACTTTGGTGTTCTTCTATAGGTTATGTGTAGGTGGGATCCCACAAACTCCTTGAGAGAGTCATCATGCATTAGCACATTCTAATTTTTTAATAACAATCTTCTCCTAATCTGATGTTTCATAGTATAATTCATAAAGAACCTACAAACCTCATAACCCTCTTTCTATCTATTAGTTTCACCTGTTCTGGTCATATCTCATTTCAACTGTAAGTCTTCCCTCTTTTTCAATTGTACTCTTTCATAAGCATTCAACAACCCACTTTTCAGGTACCCCATCATGAGACACGTTGACATAATTAATTAAGGTTCCATATTGAAATCCTCATCTGATGAACAGATCCTTCTTGTTCATAAGAGCTGGCCATAAGTAATACTCCATTTGAGGTTTTTTGGGTGCCCACTATTTGCATGTAGCAATGAGTTGGCTGCAGCCGCTTTTCTATATATCTTAGTATGTAATGGGCTTTGGTCAATATATAGGGTCACATCTAAAAACTCTAGGTGTGTTCTATTTCAGCTACTTGTCAATTGTTTACTATCACTATTGATATTCAATTTATCCACAAACGATTTCAAGATCTCTTCCTCACTATCCCATATTAGGAGGAGATCATCGATTAATTAAATCCACAATCTCACATGATTCATGTATATTTAATTTTCATCTGATCAGGCCACCTCCTTCTCCCACCACCCTATGCACAGATTCACATAGCTGTTGGCGAAGGTGGTCGTACTTTGCTTTAGGAAATAGATCTCCTTATTGAATATGAATACATTGTGTACCAAACAATATCACAGCATATACCGATGATCATTTGTTTGTGTTGAAGATAAATCAATGGACGTGATCACAATTAAACTTAGCATGCATGGATCCCTTGCTCATGATCAAGAGAAGTATATAAACAATGATGTATGTAGATTTCCATGCTATATCATTAATTTTCCGTAAAAGTCTGATGTGTCCCTAATGTATGATGGCAACATGGTAACATATTCTGCTAGAAAAAGATCCATTCTCAAGTAGTGTCCTATGGCACTCACAATTGGTCTACCAGGTGGGTTTTTAAGAGATTTGTGGACCTTAGGGAGGTATTTATTTGTGGGTATTTTCACGTGAATCATTTTCGAATAATTATGTCCCTCCATTCCCAACAAGTCCTCCTCCTTCCATGTTGTTGATTCTTCAATTGTCTCCTTGCTTCCCTCAAATATTGTGACTTATCTATTACAACAATATTACCTTTTTCAGATGCTTTGATTATAATGGTATCATTGGTTCTCAACTAATTCAACTTGTACCACTCTTGTCTTGTCATATTGTAAATGTTTTCATGTTTCTTTGTGTTTGATTTCTTATCTCTATTTTCATTACTGCGAGTTCTAAATAAATCCCCATGCTTTTTCCATAGGCTTATTTAGACACAGCTACAGCAAAAACTGCTGAACGGAATTACACCAAATTCGGCAGGAAACTAGATCTTGGTGCACAGATTGTGCTTTTTGTGATTTGGTGTAAATCCGTTCAGCAGTTTTTGAGAAATTAGGGGTAAAAAATAATTGGATATTTTGGCAGTTGGGCTTAAGAGAGTCCCGCTAGCCTCCCGCAAGGAGGCCCAGGAGATTAGAACAGATACGGAGCTGTACTTTAAAGAAAATGTGGGCTTCGTATCGTCAGCGTTCACACTCTTGGAGGCATACAAGACAGTCCTCTGTGACAGGGCACAGAACATAATAGCTTATAAAAAGGGAAAGGAGGGAGATGGAGGAAATAGAAGCACATCTCCTCCAAATCGAAAGCCAGACGAAGACACCCATGGACCCCTCACAATTACGACCCATGATGGTCCTCCGCAAGGAATATCAGGCATTAGCACATGTAAAGCACAGGCTGCAATCCAGGCCACACACCGGCGACTTTATGACGCTGGAGATAAGGCCGGAAGGTTGTTGGCGTGGTTGAGCAAAAAAGAAGCAGAGGCACGTTGGGTATCACATATAGAATCGGGGGAGGGCCATATCCGCGTTACACCTATAGACATAACAAATTAATTTGCCTGTTATTACAAGGCCTTTTATGAAGCGTGCCCATTAGCAAGCGCCCCACAAATAGAAAACTATCTTTCTTTTTTTTGGTCCTCATATGCGACAATCCAGAAAAGGTGTTTGTTACGGTGCGTTCAGGGTTTAGAGAACAGAATATACACTCGCATCCTACCGGATGTTCCCTGGCCCAGATACACCTACTTTCAACCTTTATCTCGGGGTGGCGAGGATTCCCCCGCATACCTCCCTTTGGATTAGGATGTCTTAATCCTTGGACCGTTTTAATCCTCTATTGCCTGACTGAGTTTGAATCATGACTAACAAGGGGTTCCTATATGCTGGCTCTCTTCTCAGAAGCATTTATACAATCTAACCTGCCAAGTTGTCTGGCAGTCATTAACCAAGCTACACAAGACGGTGGACTACTAGAAATCCAATTAATACATATTTCCCTGCGAGCAATGATGATCAAAATTAATAACAGCTGCTCAAGCGATTTCCTGTTCTTCCCAATAAAGCCATGATTATCTAAGATCCCAAAAGTAATCAGAGATAAGCTTACCTCTATGTTCTTTTTCAGAATATCTGTTAATATCTTACCCACATCTAGCCAATAAGCATTCACTCCGGGACATTGCCAAAACATATGCACGTCATCTGCTTTTTGGAGTCCACATTTCGGACAGCATCTTATTTCCCCTCCTATTCTGGACAGCTTCTTTGGGGACGAGTAAACCCTATGCAAAGTAAATAAATGGTTCTTCCTTAATGGAGCATATTTGACAAATGAACAGAGTATATTCATAGATACTTGCCAAAGAGTTGTTAAGTCGGCGTCTGGAAGGGCCTCTTTCCATTTTTCCTCCAGTGGCCTATTATGGGAATCTTCCTCTTGGACTAACATCCAGTACCATTTAGCAGTTTCTTTTTTCTGTACAGGGTTGCCGTATAGAGCTGTTTCCCACTCATTCGAGATGATTGACTTTGGACCCAGCTTGTTAGTTGCAGATATTTGAATCTAGACAATAAATTGTTAGTTTTCTCTGATAGATAGTACCATGAAATTTGATTCTGCTCGTCCATTAGTTGGCCCCATTTTTCAATTTCGGTATCCATAAGTGGTATAGAGTCTTGTACACATAAAGGGGTCCCGGGCGATTTCCAAATTGGGGCCAACTGACTATAATAAGATACATTCGATATTCTCCTGACCTGAATCCAGAGTCTACATGCCGCGCTCTAGACCTTCAAACAAATTTTCTTGAAGAATTTGGGATGCCCATATTTATGGTTTAAATCTTTTTATTGAAGAATGCAAGTATCAAACGTGCGTCAGAGCGGGCCACATAGGGCCCCGTCTTGAGTATTAGCAATAGCATTAATACAGTAAAGGAACAGAAAATAACTGGCACAATCCCGCCCTCCTCCCGAAGAAAAGGAAGAAACAGAAAAGAAGAAAGCACAGAAAAGACCATAACCCCCAACCCCCTCGGTCCATCAACTGCTATGTGTCGCTACACAGCGCTAGGTGTCATTTGTGAAGTCAGGCTCAATTACGAAGAGGGGTCTGGCGTAGTAAGACGCAGGAGGCGTAAATACTTGGGGCAGGTCAGCTCCCGGAACTCTTGTGTGAGCAAGTTCAAGAATGGCTGCCACAGGTCACTAAAGGATGAGCCCTTCCCCGCCTGAGTTAATGAAATCTTTTCCATGCCTAGGACATGCCACAGTCGGTGGAGCCACCCTGTGTGAGTTGGAATGCATGGGGACCTCCAATGTACCAATATGTTCTGGATGGCTGAACCTAGAGCTATTGCAATCTGCTTTCCTCTCCTAGATTTCAATGGGTAGGTGAGTGGGTTTGGTACCCCCAGTAGAACATATGCAGGGAGCCGGGGAAGCTCCGTGTCGGGGTGCTTATCAACATCATCGAGTATCTGCGTCCAGTAGGCCTGTAGATGTGTGCATTCCCACAAAAGGTGAACCAGTGTGCCCCTCACCCCACAGCCCCTCCAGCACTCAGGGCTCTGTGTACTGTCAACGTGATGGAGTCTCTCCGGGGTGTAATACCAGTAATAGACAAGCTTGGTGTACATTTCAGTAAGGCCTGTGTGAGTCGCTGTGTGACGAGCCCTATAACATGCTCCCTCCCACTCTTTGAGGCTAAGACTACGGCGAAGATCCTTCTCCCAGCGGGTGCGACCTGCGTGATGGGTATGTGTGTAACGCGACAGGAGCATTTTATAAAGATCCGAAATCAACTTCTTGTCCGACGACCGTGTGATAAGCCACCGTTCGTAGGGAGTGAGAAGTCTAGTCGCCTGGGTTCAGTTATCAGGGTGCATGGCCCAGTGTCGTACTTGTAGGTAGTGCAGCCGTTCGGTCTCTGGGAGGCCGTAGTCGGCTCTGAGCTGCGAGAAGGTAATAATATCCCCTTTTTCGAATAAGAGGCCCAAGGCTCGACATCCGGCATCTCTCCACAGCGGAAAGGAGAGCGGGCCCATCCCGGGGCTAAAGTCTGTGTTATCGAAGAGAGATGTGAGCGGAGAGGTGAAGGTCGTGAGCTCGTGGCGTATGTTGGTCTGATCCCAGACCCTGAGAGTGGTGCGTGTCACTTCCGAGGCGTATAGATTGGGCGGACGTTGAGATTTCCGGAGGAAAGGAATCTTCATGAGGGACGTGCCGGCAACTGCGCGGTCCTGAAAGAGCCAATGTTTCTCTGACTCAGCCCGGCTCCATTCAACCAAGTGCCTGAGTTGCGCAGCTTTATAATAGAGCGTGAGGTCTGGGATGCCAAGCCCCCCCTCGTTAGGTAGAAGATAGCTAACTATCCTTTTCATCCTCGGTTTGCGCCCTTGCCAAACAAATAGGGAGAGTTCTGACTGCACCCTGTTCAGCCAACCCGTGGGGGCAGGCAGGGGAAGCGCCTGAAAAAGATATAGGATTTTAGGAAGGATCGTCATCTTAATGGCCGCAATGCGCCCAAGCCACGAGATCGGGTAGTGTTTCCATCTCCTCAGGTCAGAGCGGAGTTGCGTTTGGAGTTGGGAGTAGTTGATCGCTCTCATGGGCGGCAGGGTGGGGGCCAACTGTATACCCAGATATGGGACAGCATCCTCGGACCACTGCAAGGGGTGCCGAGCTTCAAGGGCTGCCCGTACCGTAGGCGACAGTGAAAGGTTCAATGCCGTGGATTTCGTGAGGTTAACCTTAAACCCGGAGGCGCCCGCGAAAGAGTCCAGTTCCTCTAGGAAGGCCCCCAAAGCATTCTCAAGGTTCGTCAGTGTGACCAAGACATCATCGGCGTATAGGCTTATAGTGTGCGTGTCTCCCCCAAAACGGATGCCTTCGATGTGGGGATGGTCCTTGACCCTTTGTGCCATTGGTTCCATATAGAGGGCGAAGAGTAGAGGCGACAGGGGGCATCCCTGCCTCGTGCCTCTGCTGATGGCGAACGGGGCGGACGTGTGTCCGTTAACCCGCACTTTAGCTGTAGGGAGGCGGTAGCAATTAAGAATGTGTGTCCGCATCTTGTCTCCTATGCCAAAATGAATAAGTGCTTGTTCTAAGTAAGGCCAGTGGACACGATCGAAGGCCTTCTCCGCATCTATGGTGAGGAGCATATAATCCACTGGAATGCGGGAGGCTTTTTCTATGAGGTGCGTCACTATTTTTGTGTTGTCACTCGTCTGCCTCTGCGGAATGAAACCCGCCTGATCCGGATCCACTAGTCCCGGCATGTGAGGTGCGAGCCGCGATGCCAATATTCCAGTGTACAACTTCAAGTCAATATTCAGAAGTGAGATAGGTCGGTATGACCCGCAGCTTGTTCTGTCCTTCCCCGGTTTGGAAATGACAACTATCGCTGCCGCCAGCATGGAGGAGGGGATCGCCCTGGGTGTCGCGAAAGAATTGAAAAGCCTAGTAAGCAAAGGGGCGAGTGTGGAGCAGAATTGCTTGTAAAAAGCTGCTGTGTAGCCGTCAGGGCCAGGTGATTTGCCTGGCTTCAAGCGCGCTATGGCCGCTATTACTTCCTCTGGCCTTATCTCCCTCTCTATGTGGGCCGCCTGTTCCGGGGCCAACGCAGGGAGTCGTGCCTGCGACAAGTAGGCGTCTATGTCCGCCCCCTCTAGTGGTTGCTCATCGTAAAGGTGAGCGTAAAAAGTGCGAAAGGTCTCGGCGATGACGGCGTCGTCCACGCTAATTGCCCCTGTGTGGTCCCTAAGCTCCTGAACTCCCTCACGGTGTCGGACCTCCGTAAGCATGTGCGCTAACAGTCGCCCACACTTGTCGCCCCCGACATAGAAGGAATGCCTCAGATGTAATGCAGCGTATTCCGCTTTATCACGGTCAATGGCTGCCAGTTGCGCCCGGGCTGCGGTCAGCTGTCGCCAGATGCGCGGGGCACCAGTACGACAGTGCATCTGCTCCAGTTCTCGTACCCTTTGTGACAGGTCCTCTCTCTTCCTTTTGCGCTCTACATTGTCTGCGGAGGAAATGGCGATGACTTCACCTCGGACCACTGCTTTCAGAGCTTCCCATCTGGCGGATAGAGGAGTGTCAGAATTTTCATTGTGTAACAGATAATCATCCAGGGTACGTTGTATCTGAGCCACTGTGTCTGGGCGGTGTAAGAGAGTGTCGCGGAAGCGCCAATGTTTGGTCGGCCGTTGGAGCTGTGGGACAGCCAGCGTGACCATTACTGGGGCGTGATCGGACAGCGCCGCCGTGAGGATATCAGTAGAGAGGGTGATGTCACGGAGGGCCTTCGAGCCCAAGAGGTAGTCCAACCTGGCATAGGTTTTGTGAGCATTAGAGTAGTAAGAGAACTCTCGTGTCTGAGGGTGTTGCTGTCTCCATAGGTCTGTGAGACCAAGATCATGTAGCCTAGAGAGCCCTGAGCGCGAGAGAGCACCAACCTGGCCTGTGCGCTGTGCAGATCTGTCAAGGTCATTGTCGAATACTAAGTTAAGGTCCCCCCAGAATGTGGCGCTCCTGAGTTGCTGTCGCCTCGGTGAGAGCCTCGTGTAGGAACCGTTCTTGGCCCTCATTAGGTGCATAGATAGATCCTATAAGCAGCGTGTAATCCCCCATGCTAAATTGGTAAGTGAGCAGTCTGCCTTTTAGCTCAGCCTCCTTCCGTAGCACCCTCCCCCGGAAAGTTGTGGAAACCAAAAGTGCCACCCCTGCGGTCTTGGAGGACCTGGAGGAGAAAGATTGTGTAGGAAAGGCGCGGGACCGGAGCCGATGACAGTCTTTGGGGGGTAGGTGCGTCTCTTGGAGGAGGCAGATGTCTGTCCCAGTACTCTCTAGGTAGGAAAGAATTGATCTACGTTTGACGGGGTTATTGAGCCCTCTCACATTAAGTGTGAGGATTTTGATTAAGGGCGAAGGCATCTGGTCCGAGAGTGTCGCGGATCTGGAGCGCTTGAAGGGCATGAACCAAGGCAAAACCTGCGGGGGAAGACCCCTCATACTAGCGCGAAAACCTGGAAGTAGCTTAGCCCCATGGACCGAGGGCCCCACCCGAAGAAAGGAAGCAAAGGAAAGATTAAGCAAAGAGAAAGGAGAAATAAGAGGCCCGCATAGAATAAAAAGAAAAAAGAGGCACAACAGGCGCCTAACAAAGTCTGCCTTTCGGCCATCAGTCCGTCACCCAGAGGCGAGCAGAAAGAGGGTCCACTGGGTTGTCGTGTGGCCAAATGGAGCCCCCCGCCCTCCCCTCCCACCACCTCAGGCAGCAAAGGAAGAACACTTCGTGGAAACCAGGCTCAGTCACACGGTCGACGCCTTGGCCAAGGTCTCTGGTAGAGCCTCGAGAGCGGCCTGTTGCTCTCTCTTGATCACCATGGGGTCCGGTCGGGTAGTGCGTTTCCGTCGCCGCTGCTGCCTCCATCTCGGTCGGCCGTCCCTAGACCCATGGTCGGAGCATTCACCATCATCAGAGTCTTCCGGGATGGTGATCCCCAATAATCTGCCAGCCTCGGACAGAGAGCGGAGTTGGAATAACTTTCCCTCATGCCGGAAGATGAGGCGGAACGGGTGCCCCCAGGAGTACGAGATATTGCGTTGGCGCAAAGCCTCCGTGATGGGCCGGAAGGTCTTGCGTTTCTGAAACGTGATAGCCGCTAAGTCCTGGTAGAGGATAGGCGACTGATCTCGGAATGTGATCGGGTGCATGGATCTGGCTTTGCGTAAAATCTCCTCTTTAGTGCGAAAGTCTTGCACACAGACAAGGATGTCCGCCGGGGGTGCAGTCGCCGCTCTGGGTGGGGTGGGTGGGCCCACCCTGTGTGCTCGGTCCAGCTTAAGATCCGTATCTCTCGCATTGCCCAGGATATGGTTAAAGAGCTCCCTTACATATGTGAAGATGTCGCCAGCTTCTTCGTTGGTGTGTACCCCCCGGATTCTGATGTTATGGCGGCGGGTGCAATTCTGAAGATCCTCTAGATGAGATTGGACGTCCACTTGTTGGTCATGGATGCGGAGCACCTCCTGCTGCATGCCGGCTAGTTCGGTGTCCCGGGCGTCGCTCTTGTCCTCCAGAGATGCCACTCGTTCCCCAATATCGTCCACATCTTTGCGGATATCTTGGATCTCTGCCGTTTGATCGCGCTTCACTGTTTGGAGATCGTTGCGCAGCGCTGCGAACAGGGACTCCATGAATGCCCGTGTCACCGGCTCGTGCTGGGGAATGGCCATCTGTGCCGCCGTGTGCGACCGCCCGGGGTTCGCCGCCTCCTCCCCGCCCTGCGCCCGGGCAAAGAGATCTTTGAGCGATTTTTCTCATGTGGCAGATTTGTCTTTTTTGCCCCAGGTAGAGGTCATGCTCAGCGCCCGTCCACTCCGCCAGTGCCAGTCACCAGGAATCAGGCCCTCAAGGGACCGCGACGGTGCAGCGTTGCGTGGTGCAAGAGTCCCAAGCCACTCCACTGAGATCCCACCGTGCAGAAGAGCACTCCGGTCCCCGTGGGCCCCCCCGTACGTGGCAATGTGCTGCGGCGGTCTTCAATCAGTAGAGCCTCTGACAGATCGCTGGGGGTGCTCACACCGACCGGGCCACAGGCGCACACAGGTCTCATCGCTATGTAGGCCAGGCCGGGCCGGAAGAATAAAGCCAGCAGCCCGTCACCAAGCTTAGTTTGTACCACCTAGGGCTGCGAGGTGTAACGGGGGGAGCCGATTGAGTGCCCCCCAGTGAGGAAGAGTGCGCAGCAGGGAATCACACCGCGGCAGACGGTCCCAGGGTGCCTCCGACGGCTAGCACAGGTCACCACCAGCAGCGGGGCAGTAGCGCCAGGACCGTCCCCCCGTCCCCACCACAGTCGCAGTTGTGAAGAAAGTCCGGCCCAGCGGCCCCCCAGCAAGGCGATGCAGGTATGAGACCTCGTCTGCAGGGCACAAGGCGGAGCGCTCGGCTGGGGCCCAACGCTGGACCAGGGGGCCGCGCGTGCAGGCGAGGCCCGCACGGCACCACAGAGGCCCCACGTAGGCCACAGCAGCACAAAGTCAGGGGTGGACGGGACTCACCGCGTCACCACTCTCGGGCTGCACCCATGGTCCACGATAGAGGCGGGCCCCCTCAGGTCGTCTCCTCTCTCCACAAGTCCCAGAGTCTGTGGGTGCTCTCTCCACCAGCTCAGGTCCCGCACCCGATGGGCCGCCGCCCAAAGCAAGATGGCGCCTCCGACTCCGGCGCGGGCGATCGACGCCCTCGGTGCTCCACAAGCGGGTTCGGTGCTGCGAGGCACGGGCTTTAGCAGGGGGCCACGGCGAGCCGGCACTGCTTGAAGGGTAAAGGTGTAGGGCCTCGGCTGCCGCCGCCGCGGAAGCACTGCTCGCCTTCTCCCGTCGCTACCCCGCCGCCCAGGCCCAGCGGGTGATCAAGCTCCTGGGGCATGGCCACAGAGCCCCGGAGCCGCTCCCAGGATAATGCAGAGGGAGCCGGGCTGGCGATGTTGGTATCGTGTCACTGTCCGTGCTGTGCAGGGCCCGGGGCCCGGTGCTGTAGATCGGCGGTCGGAGGAGAGGCGGCGAGACACGTCTTACCTCGCCGCCATCTTGGCCACGCCCCCGGATGCCCATATTTAAACAAAAAGTAGCTGCCTTGTTCTGCTAGATCACTAACTAGTGCTCCGTAGCAAGATCGAAGTAGCTGGACACGTTTAGTTAGTAATGCTCTAAAGTTTTTTAACTGAAAAGCCCAGCAATATAGCAAGAAATCTGGTAAAGCAAGCCCTCCATCTGTCTTTTTTGCAAATCTTTTTCCAAGCAATTCTTGGGTTCTTATTGGCCCAAATAAAGCTTGTCAGATCACCTTGTAGTTTCTTAAACCATTTTAACTCGAAATGTAGTGGTAAGGCATTAAATATAAAGGTGAACTTTGGCAGGATCATCATTTTTATCAGGTTAACCCTGCCGATGATCGATAAGGGTAAGGTAGACCACGTTTGCAAGAGCCTTTTGGTTTCTTTCATGAGTTTTAGAAGATTTATCTGTGCCATTTCTTCCAAAGATTTAACTACCTGAACTCCTAAGTATCTTATCTCTTTCTTCAAGTTTTTCTAAGGGTAGGATCAAGTTGTGTGTTCCAAGCCAATATCTCAGTTTTTCTTCGTTTACCTGGTATCCAGCTACCTTACCAAAATCTTTTAATAAACACAATATAATTGGAAATGATTCTGTAGGATTTTGCGTATATATTATTAGGTCATCGGCATAGAGTGCCTCTTTCTTAACCCAACCTTGGTGTTGGAAAGGCTGAATCTGCTGTTCTTTCCTAATCCTCCTTGCTAAGGGCTCAATATACAGGTTAAACAGCAAGGGGGATAGGGGACAGCCTTGCCGTGTGCCTCTACCTATTCTTAATTGCTGAGTAAGTGAGCCGTTAATTAAGATCCTTGCGAAAGGGCATGTATAGATGTTTTTTATTGCACTCACAAAATTGCTCCCTAATCCATTATGGGACAAAACAGTGTAGAGGAAGGGCCAGCTAACCCTGTCAAATGCCTTGGCGGCGTCAAAGGTCAAGACAGCTAGTGGAAGATTTCTGTCTGTGGCCAAATCTATAGCGCACACCAGGTCGTGTGTAAGATCACTTAGCTGTCTATTTTTCATAAACCCTTTTTGAGAAGTTCCAATTAGATCTCCAATACTTTATCTAGCCTTTTTGCCAATATACTCGTGAATATTTTATAGTCGTTGTTGAGTAAAGATATTGGGCGATAGGACTCACATTTTTTGGGATTTTTGTGGGGTTTCAATATAAGGGTTATTGTGGCAGCATTCCAGGATTCAGGGATATCTTCATTGTTTATGTACATCCACTCAAAAGAGGGGGCCCCTGAAGAGAATGAGGTAGAGAGAACAGGGGAAATAAGTAGTACACTCTAAAAAACAAACTCTCTACCTGTGCGGATCAAATAGTGCAACAAGTCACTTGATTAAGAGTAAACTAACAACCCATGCCAGGACATGTGACCAAAACACACAACATTCGGTGTTTAATATCAAAAAGTTTTTTTATTATTATTTTATCATTGTTTGTTCAACAATTCAGATTTTTGCATAAATATAACAAAATGATACACAGAACACATCCCACACCACACGCACTCATCACGTCAAGCATTCGAATTCATAACCACACATACTCATACGTCCAATCAAGTCAGGCATTCCATAGTACAAAAATAATGAGTGAATAGACGTGGACAAAACCCCCGAAAAGAACAGTTGCGCAGAAGGTAAGTAAGTAAGTAAGTCCAGTACTTGTACAGCGCACGAATCACCCCCGAAGGGGTCTCTCGGCGCTGGGGGCTAATAAAGAGATTAAAAGAGTAATTCAATGAAAATCTATTAAAGGGTCACATAGTGATAAGCCAGATAAATATCAATGGCCTGATGGGACAATTCAGGGGGACAAGCAGGATTTTATCAAGGAGGTCGACGTCGCTATTTAAGCGCTGACGCGCGTTTCGGTGTTTGACCCCACTGTGGGTCTCACCTTCCTCAGGGCGCATGTACCAAACGACAGTAGTGGTGGGACGTGCCTGAAAATCAGGACAGACAAACAGCTGGCAGAGATCGAATGTCAGCAAGGGCACGATAGAAACAAAACCGCGTGGGGATATGCAGTATTTTCGGAAAGCCGTCCAGCCTAAGTCCTCTGGTTCGTTGAAAAAGAAGAGTAGAAAAATTACTCGTGATGGGGAAGAACCGGAATGATTAAAATAAAATAACTGCTTCCGTGAAACAGAAGCGGCGGGCGTCCACGAGTCAGGAAACGCTCCAAGCTCTGCAATGGAGGCTAAAGCAGGAGGGAGCAACGGCGTCTACGCCGGTACGCCGGAAAAGAGTCCAATCATTGTTTATGTAAACTGAGTTGAGTAATGAGGTTAATGAGGGAGTGATTTCCTCTGCCAAAACCTTATAGTGTTCGCTAGGAATTCCATCAGGTCCGGGGGCTTTCCCATTTTTCAATTTTTTTTATTGCTAAAGATACCTCTTCAGATGTAAATGGGTTATTAAGTAAAGATTACTTGTCTGGTGAAAGTTTTGGTAAAGGGTTACATAAAAGCCAGGTAGATAACTGTTCATTCGACAATGAGATCTCTTCCTTATATAGATTTGGAAAGAAGTCGGTAAAAGCAGTCCCAATGTCTTTATCATCAGTACAACTTGCATCTGACCCCTCCAAGATTATCTCTTTTATTGAATTCCTAACTAAGTCTCCCCTAGTTTTCCATGCCAATAACCTCCCACACCCCTCACCATACTCGTACTGCGCCAACTTGCTAGCAAACCATTTTTTCTTTACTATACCTTCCAAGTGTTCCACTAGCTCTTTCTTCCCCTCATCAATTTGTGCTTGTATCTTATTCACTGCTGCTGAGTCACCTGCGACATAAAGATCTTCTTGCCAGGAGATTATTTTCTTCTCTATCATCTCAATTTTTTTGTCGTTTTCTTTCTTCCTATGTGCGGCATAACTAATTATTCTCCCTCTAATGTAGGCTTTATATGCATCCCACATAACCTGTAATGAAGAAGAACCGGCATTCAGTTCAAAGTAATCTAGCATGTCTTGTATCAATTTTTTTTGTATTTCCAATTCTCCTAGGAGGGACCTGTCCATAGTCCATCTGAGTTCAGGCACCCTTTGTTCTATAGATATCTCTAAGCTGACTGCTGAGTGGTCGGATAAGTGGGCAGGGTGGTGAAAAACTGCTTAAACCTTCTTACTTAATCTTGAGTCAATGAGATAATAGTCTATACGGGATGCATGACCATATTTTTTATTTTGATGTGTGAATTCTTTCTTTTTACCAGCTCTCAGCCTCCAGGGATCTATTAGTTCCAAATTCTTCATAATGTTCTGTATAAAAGCTCGCATTTTTGGAGCATTAACTGTCGGCCTAGGGGTGGATTGATCTAATTCGAGATCCAACAGAGTGTTAAAATCCCCCGCCATTATAATAGGGTGGTCATCATTCAATGTTTGTTGAAACAGGTCATGTAGTGGTGACGGGTCATCTATATTCGGGCCATATAGCTTATCATGGAATAGTTTTTATTGTGAATCCTCACTGTCACAATGACCCATCTTCCTTTAGGATCTGAGACTACTTTTATTATTTTTGCATGAGCTGAGTTCTTAAACAAGACAGCGACCCCTTTAATGTTATAGTTCTGATTGGTACATGCAAACTGGTGTATCCACTTATGCCCTTTAAGTATTGACTCCCATTCTTTTTGTTGCAGGTGAGTTTCTTGCAGCACTATAATGTCACTCTTAGATTGTCTAGGAAATTGCAAAATTCGCCTTCGCCTATCTGCTACTCTCAACCCATTTATATTCCAGCTGAGTATCCTCAAAGTGTGATTGTTATCTAGGTTAACCATGTTCTAATGGCAGCGTGCTTCCCGTGTTTTCCTGTTGTCTGAAGGATTTTCGCATATGAGGACTTTTTTTTTGTTTTGTTTTTTTCCCAATGATCCCATCCCCGTGTGCTAATTACAAAATATATACAGTGCATTCTTACCCCATTCTCATAACTCCCCACCCTCCCTCCCAGGGGAACCCTCCCTTTGACCAACGTGGGCATAGAAGCTGCCCAGCGGCCTTCATCTCTCCAGCCTTATACCTTGTGTGTGTGTGTGGACTTAACCTATTTAAGAGTTTAGGATTTTATCTGCTTGATGAAGCTTTCCACTTCCTCTGAGTCTCTAAAAGTGTACATTTTATTATTCCACATTATTTTTAATGTGGCAGGAAACTTAATTTGTGCTGTGGCCCCTAGAGATTTAAGCTCCTGTATATGCCTGCCCAGCTCCCACTGACGTGATTGGGTTTCTTTTGATAGATCCGAACGAATACGGAATGACCATCCATCTCTAGTGTATGATCCTACTTTTAATGCATCTGAGAGTATTTTTTCCTTAATAGAGTAGGTATTAAAATTAATTATTATTTTCCTAGGTCTATCTCTATTAGGATTTCGCCTAAAGGGATCCCTGTGAATTCGTTGGATATCATGGAGAAGATCTAATTCCCTGGCTTCTGGTATTATTTCTTGGATCAGACTTATAAAAAACCCTTTCAAGTCCTCACCCTCTTTCCCCTCCGGGACGGTAAGGAGCCTTAGATTATTTCTTCTTGAGTTATTCTCTAAGGTTTCAATTTTTTCTTAGAGGGCTTTTTCCTTTTCCTTACAATGCTGAATCTCCTTACGATTGTCAGTAACTTCCCTTCTCATATCCTCTGAGGAGGTTTCAAGATTTTGATCCTATCAGTCAAGTCTGTGAGCTTCTTCTCGAGGTTCTCACAGGCATCACAAATTTTTACTTGATTCGCTTCTGACATGGCGAATCTATTTTTAATTTCCTCCGATAATGTTTGCAATAGTCCCTCAATATTATCCTGCCTCGGGGGTAGTGCAGTTGCCCCCTCTACCACTAAAGGCACAAATGGTACAGATGGTATAGGTTCATTTTCATTCTGGCTGACGGGTGAAGTTTCAAGAGGTAAGGCATCCACCTCCAGGGCATGAAACCTATTAGCCAAGGATAGACTGGACATTTGCTGTAGTTCTCCAACCGTTTGTTGATTCATAGTGTTAGTAACACCTGGGGGGTCTAACACCCTCGTGACGGTGGTCGGTAAATTAACGCTCCCACTGATCTTTAAAAAGGATCTGAATGAAGGGGTTATTTTAAGTCTAGGTCCCCCCCTACTGGCGCAGAAATATTGGCGTCTTGCTTTTTTTTACGAGTTTGTTTAGGGGTACGGTCTTTGCGAGGTGCTAGTAGTAAGGTATCTAGGGGCTGTAGCAGGGGGGAGAAAACTGGTGGAGACACTTTTTGCCCTAAGTGAGTTTCGTCAACATCTATACATTTATTTCTCAATGTGTACCTGTTAGTTTGTTGTGTCCTTAGCTCCGCAGATGTTACAGGCTGCTTCCCCTCTGATCTCCTCCTCTGTGATGATTTGGCATTGGAGCTCTGTTTCCCAGGTATCTTCGGCTCTAGTCTTTACCCGGCACGGGCACTCTTTTGGGGCTCATGTGCGAGGACAGGCCAAGCTCCAACACGTCCGGTGAATCTTGTGGTGGTTGTGCACAAGAATATTGCGACTGTGACTGCCCCCGCAGAGAAATTCGTGCTACAGCCCTTCGGCCCCGACTAAGGGGCCGATTCCGATCTCGGCCGGTAGGGCACCGAATCGGATTCGGCTTAACCGGATCCGATTCGGAGCCCTATTTCCCGACCGAGTCGTACGTGCGTCCGGGCGAGCGAGTACGATGCGTGCGCTCGCAAAATCTCCGACCGACTCGTTCACAGGACCCGACCGCTCCGACCGACTCGCACGGGGACGACGCGCACCTCGCAATGGAGACGTTCCCCGGCTGGGTAAGTACGATGCGCACCTCGACCGCTCCGACCGACTCGCGCAGCCCGGCTCCAAGGAGCTGTCGGAGCCGCACTTTGGGGGTCCGTGTCGGACCCCCCTGGAAGCGTAGGCATGGGAGTCGCACACAGGGGGGACACATGGGTCCCCCCTACACATGCATGTACGGTGCGACCCGCATCGACGCGAACACGCTGTAGGGGGCGCCCTTGTTCGCGTCGTACGACTGGCTCCCATTGACTTCAATGGGAGTCCGACCGAATCGAGTCCGATGGCATACGTGCGCATCGTACTCGTTCGGTCGGACTGCTAGGGTCCGATTCAGTCGGAAATCTCTCCGGGTCCGACTCAGTCGGGGAGATTTCCAGCCCGAATCGGAATCGACCCCTAAGTTGGAGAGCAGCCAGGTACCATGGGGCCCCATACGCGGCGGACAGCACCATACGCTATCCCCCAAATATCAACAGTCCTCAGCGCCGCAGAGGGATGGCAGCAAATCAGGGAAGAGGGCTGGGGCATGCCAGGAACACCAGGTACGCTAAACACAAGCCGCCGAGGGATCCCGCGACCGCCAAACTCCGCCGAGCACCGAGTGCTACATTTAATAATTTAGAAAAACAAAAATGCAGCCATGGCGCCCGGGCGGACCCCCAACCGCCACGGGGGTCTCCAGATGCAAAAACAGAGCCCACCGGCAACAGCAGAAATTGAAGCCTAACCCAGCCTGTATGCCCGTGGCCGCAGCCGTCCAGTCAGCCACGCCCGCGTCCGCGAGAGAAACAGCAGCAGAGGGAAAGGGGCAGCCCAGAGTGAAAGGAGATGGGCGCAGGTATGAGTTTCTTCTGGGGGTTTTCGCCGTATGCCACAGTATACCACTGTCCAAGAAAGGTTTAAATTGTACCCTGAGTACGCATGTTATCTTCAAAGTCCGGTTTCACGGAGACGAGTGCTGGAGAGAATCAAGCTCGCAGCCGACTCCTTAGCCGGCCGCCATGTTCCCCTTCATCTCAATGTCAATAGAAAACTATCTTACAGAGATTTCCACCCCTACCTTGGATGTGACTGGTGTCCAGCTACTGGAGGAGGAGATCACATTGGCTGAAATAAAAACAGCCGTAGGTAACCTGAAACCCGGGAAAACCCCAGACCCCAATGGCTTACCAGGGTAATTCTATAAACAGAATGCGGATCTGTTGATCCCATACCTGTTAAGTCTATTCCAGGAAGCAAAAGAAACAGCTACCCTCCCACACGATCTTAAAATTGCCACGATTGTGCTAATCCACAAACCGGGCAAGCCACTCATGGCCTGCAGTTCCTATTGCCCAATCTCCCTATTAAGTCCTGAAACCAAAAATCCAGCTCTAATTTTGGCCCATAGATTGACACATGTCATATCCCCTCTAATCCACCATGACCAGTCAGGCTTTATGAGCAAAAGATCGACCAGATTAAATCTGCGTCGCCTGCGTAATTGGCTGGAACATACAAAATCTAGAGAAGACCCCCATTTGATACTATCATTAGACGCCGAAAAAGCGTTCGACACGGCACACTGGCCCTTTCTAAAACAAACCCTCCAGAAGTACAGGTTTGGACCCAAATTCCGGGTGTGGATAGACTTACCCTCGACCAACTCTCACATGCATATTTAATGTATTCGAGACATATGGGGCATAAGAGCGATACAAAATAAATTGGGAAAAATCCAGTCTATACTCAGTAAACCAAAACTTTGACCCAAGCGATACTCCCGAGCAACTTAAAATAAAAAAAGAGGGGATCATGTATTTGGGCATGTACATCTCCACGAACAGATTAGAGAGCCTTAATCGTAATATCCACAGGGTCATCTTAGAGTTTGATGAGGATGTGGAATTGTGGAAAACCCTACCACTGACACTCCTGGGGAAAGCAGCAATGTATAAAATGATAATGTTACCGAAATTACTGTACGTCCTTCAAAACACATACCACTCACTGCCGGACGAGGTCTTTACCAAGATAGTGGGGACACTCAGAACATTTCTATGGAACGGCGGCACACCTAGAGTGGCATTCAACACCTTACAATGAAACCAATACAACTGGGCACATCCCTTCCGGATATTAGAGCTAACTATTGGGCGGCACACATGATTGTTATCAATGATTGGGAACACTTGCCAGGAGACCACCCCACGTATGCCCTAGAACGCACCCAATTTAGTCCTCATCTGCACACACACTACCTATACGGAGGCAAGGGTGTGAGGAAACTGCTGCCAGTGACACAGGTGACTGTAGCTGCATGGAAAGGGGTGGAAAGCCATATGAGGTGGAACGACCGAATAACACGGGAAACCCCCTTGCGGGTAGGATCAAGACTGAGGGAGTTCGCTAAGTTAAGAGGCTGTAGACCATGGGACACGCTGGGCATCTCAAAAGTGGGGGATATATTGGAGGGAAAGGGCCTTATCCCATTCACCTCCCTACAAAAGGAATACGATATACACGCAAAACAATATTTCAAATACCTCCAAATGGCACACACTTGGAAAGCGCAGGGGTAGACACGGAGGATATACCTGTGTACGCAGCGTTGGTGAGAAGGCAGTATCGTGGACCTATAGAACACTTAACAACAAGCCAGACACCCTAACAAGATTAAAGGCAAAGTGGGAATGAGAACTAGGATCCCTAGAAGATGTCGACTGGGAGACGGCTTTGATGCACCCCAGAGAGGTCATCATCAAATCATGCCTCCGATTAATACAATGCAAAATACTGCACAGGGCGTACTATGAAAGAGTCCGCCTACACAACATTGGGAGAGCAGAAACACTCGAATGCCGTCATTGCAGCACGGAGAAGGGGGCCTATCTGTACATACTGTGGGAATGCCCTATTATTCATGAGTATTGGAATACCCTAACATACATATAATCCGTGGTCTATTATGCTAACTGCTTATCCAGATATGTGAATTATTAATATAGAACACTGTGCTCAATACTCTCAACTTGAGTGTCACTGAAAAGAATATAGAGAATTACAAGATGAAATGACCCTTCAGGACTGTTGGAATCCCATCACACACCGAAGTGATCATTATCATCATTTGGGTTTCCAGCCAACCTCCCATCTGTCCTCTTGATCATAGAGGAGTACTGGAGTAGATTGCATCCTCTATTAGGTCCTTCAGAGGAAAAGGAGAGCACAGAAGAAGGTTAGAAATTGTATCTGACCCCCAGGAAATCTCCAATGAAAAAAGTGCAGTGCAAGAAATAGAGTATGTGATTAAAATAGGATTTGAAAAAGAAAAAGAACTTAATCTTCTCAACGGTATCAATTGCATTCCTAATTAAAACCAGTGCAAAAAGATTTTATAGCAGTTCAAACAAATTGCTGCATTTAAACGGTCGACATGTTTCAGCCAGTTGGACATCCGGTCCACGGCTTTCTTCAGGACCTCACCATAGATTTATTTGCTACTGCATTACTTCAAGAGTGAAAAAATGAAAATATAGTTTATATATACATACAGGTCGGATTTGATACACCCTCTGTTGTCTTATACTGATCCTCTGTATCTACGAGATGTGTAGGACATCTGTAAAGCACAAAAGATAACATCTTCAGTGACAACACAATCTAATAATTCACATCTCTAGGTCAGCTCTAAACATAAAAAATATATATCTAATATGTAGACACATATGCTCACCCGTAGAATACGAGGGCTAGACCTCACCTCACCCGGCACCAGCTCCAGTCAAAGAGGCCCCGCTCTACCAAGCATAAACCAAGAACCCAAAATGAAAAAAGGGGAAAAGGTTTCATTTAGAACATGCTTGGTATGTCACCATATGTCATAGTCACATGGATCTCCTGGTCTCTCTTTCATGATATGTCTGAGAAAGTGTATCTTATAAGTATACACATCGAGTTAAAAACCATTATCGCTCAATGGCACGCTCAGGGAAAAGCATCTTGATGTGCAGCAATCATTCGCATTCTCACTCGTAACTTCGCTTATACTGTCATATAGGGTGGACTTTCTTAAAAACACCACATCTATAAATCAATACTAAATTCCATGGGAACAGTTTCAACTCTATTCTAAAGATGTTAAAAAGTCATCACTGTTCTTTATCTTACTGCCGCTTTAGGCACAAAAGTGATCACACATGTTTCATTTCTGCTCGTATCTAAGGCAGAAACAGCACAAAAGCGATAAGACAAGTTGCATTTCTGCTCGTGTCTATGACAAATGCAATTGTCGTGCATAGTTGACTACATATGCTTCATGAAAATATTTATACTACCCGAACCTTACTCCTCTGTAGCGTGCAACGATACAGATATCAAACTCAGAAATTACTGGACGGGTAACTTCGAGATCAAAAAAGACTCACACAGTCTTAAAGAAGCTCTCAACATCCCACTTATCGACACGCATCCTTGCGTAAACGATCAACTCTCAACTGAACTACAACTAAGTCTTAACCAAAGATTTGTACATCTAAACCACGTCACTTAGTCTGGCCTTACCTGTCCGTCGTTGCCTCGTGCTCCTTGTTTAAAACTATACTTTTGAGATAGTTGTTTAGATATACAATTGCCAAATTGGCATATTGTTTGTGAGTATTTTTCCATTATTAGATATGGCAGAGTTCAGTGGGTTGACATATGATGATGCAGTTTATCAATCTATACTCGATACAACTCCCAGCATTCTAGACAGTGTAAGCAGTATGGTTGGTTCTACTGAAGATGACTGGAGTAAAGTAATATTTTTGAAAAAATCACATTCACGCACACTCATTCATGGAGCAATCATGGTGGAATATTTGAGGGGCAATTGTGCTCCATCTGGGTTAATTGTGACGAATGCCCCACGCCTTTTTCTTCAGGACAAAACCTTTTTAAAAGACTGGCCCTTGATAGCTTGGCGCTGTACGCGCGATTGGTTGATCTTAATTATAAGTACTGCTAAACGTGTGGCTGACTCGGTGCTAATTGAAATCCAACTGCTTGAGTCCCAGATTAAAACCACTATAACAGCAACACTTTTTAAGAAAAACCAAGATGAATCAAATAAAACAAATAAAGAATTTAAAGATAACATTTTGCTTGCAAAAATTGACAAATTTAAAAAGGTTTGGCACGTTTCAAACACGACACTGTTTATCCATATACCAGTGAGAACTACTCCCCCCCTGAGTTCAATAAGAAAGGGCGACGATATGGTTCTTCATACTCAGGTTCTAGTTCAGATGACAGTTTAAGTGACGCAGAGACTACCTCTGAGAATAGGCAACAATTTAGAGGGCGAGGCAGGTATAATAGGTCAAATTGGCGACGTGGACAACCAACACCACAATTCCAACAGTGGTGGCCCCCAACACCTTGGGGTTTTCCACCCACACAATTCCAGCCCCCTATGGCCCATTTTCAACCATACCAACAAGAGTTCCCTAATCAGCCTTTTTTAGGGTTTGGCCCCGGAAGACCAAGAGGAAAACGGAGAAACGCTCAACCCCAAGTACATTGGAATCAACCAACGCCACCTCACATGGGTACTCGCAGCCAAACGAAAAAGAACCCACTTCAACCGGGGACCAGTGCGGAACCAATTTAATTGTCAACCTCAGCAAAAGGGAATTGACAGACAATGAATTTTTGGTTCTCAATAGAGGTCTAGGTTTTGTGGCAATGAATTCAGGAGATGCTTTCCAAGTCAATTGTGAATTGGCTCAATTTTTTCGAAAAATACGCCTTTTCTATTTTTTTCGCGATAAGGAGCCTGTACTTCATCTAATAGAAAGAAACAATACAGGACTTAGGAAATGCTCCACTTTTAATCCTCCAACTACAAGTGTTCCCCTAAAGTCCTGACTTTTGAAAAAGCTGTTCAGGAAGAGGTAGCGACCATATGTAAGAATAAAAAAGAGCCGTTCAACAACCTTCCAACAAAGGAACAGTTGGCTTTGCGCACCCTAATAGACGACCATACAATTACCATCAAGCCCGCAGATAAAGGCGGTGCAATTGTAATCCAAGATACTGATGTGTACAGAGATGAATGTTTGCGACAGCTGGCAGACAGAAGGTTCTACCGACCACTAAAAGAAGATCCAACAGAAAGGGTTAGAAACACAATCCGTGATCTTGTAGAAGAAGGTACAAATGCTGGTTGGATTACTCCACAGGAAGCAATCTTTTTACAAACAAATCATCCAGTGATGCCTTATTTTTATTGCTTGCCTAAAATACACAAATCACAACGACCACCACCGGGCAGGCCTATAATATCTGGCATCGGCTCTGTTTTGGAGCCTTTATCCACCTTTGTGGATCATTTTTTACGACCAATAGTAAAGAAAATGCCAACCTACTTACAAGACATGAAAGATGTGTTACGTTTACTACCAGCAGTTGAATTTGACACGGAGCAGGACTATTTAGTCTCCTTCGACGTCGAATCTTTATATACGTCAATTCCGCAAGATGAAACTCTAGACACCATCTCTATGATTCTAACAGATATGGTTGTGGACTCCATAACACCGGTCCATTTCATAATGTCATGTGCCCAATTGGCTATGAAAGACAATTTTTTTAAATTTGAAGATACCATCTACTTGCAGGTCTCTGGGACCAGTATGGGCAGTGTTTTTGCGCCAAGTTTGGCGAATTTATATGTCCACTCATTTGAACAACAGCATGTCCTTACTCCGAACAATCCTTTTTTTGAGTCAATTCGCTTATGGAAGCGTTATATCGACGACATGCTGGTGGTATGGCGAGGCAATCTTGACTATCACAAGATTTCAAGAATGGTTAAATACAAGGAATGATTTCCTTAAATTTACAGTTGAAGTAGATAAAAACAGAATAGCGTTTTTGGATCTATCAATTTTCACCACTCCAACTGGTCTAGAGAGTGAATTGTATCGGAAACCGATGGCCCGCAACTCCCTGCTACGTTTTGATAGCCAACATCCCAAATTCCTGCGGGAAAATTTACCATATGGTCAGTTCCTCCGAGTTCGGAGGAACTGTTCCACAATGGATAAATACAAAGAGCATTCAGAAAGCTTAGTGGAACAACTAAAAGAGAAGAAATATCCAAAGAAACTAATTAAACGTGCGCAGAAGCGAACCACCAACAATAATCGAGAGGCATTACTCGAACCACCAGTAGAGAAACCGCCTCTGGGTCGCCTCACGTTTGTTAATACTTTCAGCTCTTTGACCAATGGCATACAAAAATGTGTTAGGAAACACTGGCGAATCTTGAATAGTTGCACAGACAAAATACCCCTGCCACTGTTCTCGTTGAAAAGAGGTACAAATCTGTGAGACAAACTAGTCCATACACGACCAGCAGGCCCGATACAACGCGCGATTGGCACATTGTGGGATCTCCCCGCAGTACAAGGACATTTTCCCTGCGGGTCCTGTGCCATCTGTCCTCAAACGAAACAATCTAAAACCATAGATATTGGTACTAATAGACCATGGATTCAAAAAAGCTTCACTAATTGTAATAGTGAAAATCTAATATACTTGATTACTTGTCCATGTAAGTCCCAATACGTGGGAATGACCACTCGGAAAGTGAAGTTGCGTATGTTGGAGCACAAAAGTACGTTTAGATGTAAGAAAACAACAACTAAGCTAACAAGACACTTTGTTGATCAAGCTCATAACGCAGAAGATTTCGTTTGGACAGTACTAGAAAAACCTTACATTCCTTCACATATTAGTGATGTGTCCAACTTTCTCTTTCTACGAGAGCAAAAATGGGTATATAAACTTTCTAGTAACACATTGGGCCTAAATGACGCGATACCCTGGGTCTCTCTACATAGATAGAGATGTGAGTAACAGATAAGAGACATATGGATCAGCGTTTGTAGTTACTATATACCAACATTAGTTTGACAAGTGAAACTATATAAGACTGTGTGAGTCTTTTTTTGATCTCGAAGTTACCCGTCCAGTAATTTCTGGTTTGATATCTGTATCGTTGTACACTACAGAGGAGTAAGGTTCGGGTAGTATAAATATTTTCATGAAGCATATGTAGTCAACTATGCACGACAATTGCATTTGTCATAGACACGAGCAGAAATGCAACTTGTCTTATCGCTTTTGTGCTGTTTCTGCCTTAGATACGAGCAGAAATGAAACATGTGTTATCACTTTTGTGCCTAAAGTGGCAGTAAGATAAAGAACAGTGATGACTTTTTAACATCTTTAGAATAGAGTTGAAACTGTTCCCATGGAATTTAGTATTGATTTATAGATGTGGTGTTTTTAAGAAAGTCCACCCTATATGACAGTATAAGCGAAGTTACGAGTGAGAATGCGAATGATTGCTGCACATCAAGATGCTTTTCCCTGAGCGTGCCATTGAGCGATAATGGTTTTTAACTCGATGTGTATACTTATAAGATACACTTTCTCAGACATATCATGAAAGAGAGACCAGGAGATCCATGTGGCTATGACATATGGTGACATACCAAGCATGTTCTAAATGAAACCTTTTCCCCCTTTTTTCATTTTGGGTTCTTGGTTTATGCTTGGTAGAGCGGGGCCTCTTTGACTGGAGCTGGTGCCGGGTGAGGTGAGGTGAGGTCTAGCCCTCGTATTCTACGGGTGAGCATATGTGTCTACATACTAGATATATTTTTTTATGTTTAGAGCTGACCTAGAGATGTGAATTATTAGATTGTGTTGTCACTGAAGATGTTATCTTTTGTGCTTTACAGATGTCCTACACATCTCGTAGATACAGAGGATCAGTATAAGACAACAGAGGGTGTATCAAATCCGACCTGTATGTATATATAAACTATATTTTCATTTTTTCACTCTTGAAGTAATGCAGTAGCAAATAAATCTATGGTGAGGTCCTGAAGAAAGCCGTGGACCGGATGTCCAACTGGCTGAAACATGTCGACCGTTTAAAAGCAGCAATTTGTTTGAACTGCTATAAAATCTTTTTTGCACTGGTTTTAATTAGGAATGCAATTGATACCGTTGAGAAGATTAAGTTCTTTTTCTTTTGCAAATCCTATTTTAATCACGTACTCTATTTCTTGCACTGCACTTTTTTCATTGGAGATTTCCCTGGGGGTCAGATACAATTTCTAACCTTCTTCTGTGCTCTCCTTTTCCTCTGAAGGACCTAACAGAGGATGCAATCTACCCAGTACTCCTCTATGATCAAGAGGACAGATGGGAGGTTGGCTGGAAACCCAAATGATGATAATGATCACTTCGGTGTGTGATGGGATTCCAACAGTCCTGAAGGGTCATTTCATCTTGTAATTCTCTATATTCTTTTCAGTGACACTCAAGTTGACAGTATTGAGCACAGTGTTCTATATTAATAATTCACATATCTGGATAAGCAGTTAGCATAATAGACCACGGATTATATGTATGTTTTGGTGATAAATGGAATAGAGGGATTTAATCCGTTCAGGGTCTATAAAATTCCCTCGGACCCTTTTTTGTTGTGTTTTTGTTCTTGTACAGCCTTTGGCTGCGGGTCCCTTGTTTAAAACTATACTGGTGAGATAGTTGTTTAGATATACAATTGCCAAATTGGCATATTGTTTGTGAGTATTTTTCCATTATTAGATATGGCAGAGTTCAGTGGGTTGACATATGATGATGCAGTTTATCAATCTATACTCGATACAACTCCCAGCATTCTAGAAAGTCTAAGCAGTATGGTTGGTTCTACTGAAGATGACTGGAGTAAAGTATTATTTTTGAAAAAAATCACATTCACGCACACTCATTCATGGAGCAATCATGGTGGAATATTTGAGGGGCAATTGTGCTCCATCTGGGTTAATTGTGACGAATGCCCCACGCCTTTTTCTTCAGGACAAAACCTTTTTAAAAGACCGGTCCTTGATAGCTTGGCGCTGTACGCGCGATTGGTTGATCTTAATTATAAGTACTGCTAAACGTGTGGCTGACTCAGTGCTAATTGAAATCCAACTGCTTGAGTCCCAGATTAAAACCACTATAACAGCAACACTTTTTAAGAAAAACCAAGATGAATCAAATAAAACAAATAAAGAATTTAAAGATAACATTTTGCTTGCAAAAATTGACAAATTTAAAAAAGGTTTGGCACGTTTCAAACACGACACTGTTTATCCATATACCAGTGAGAACTACTCCCCCCCTGAGTTCAATAAGAAAGGGCGACGATATGGTTCTTCATACTCAGGTTCTAGTTCAGATGACAGTTTAAGTGACGCAGAGACTACCTCTGAGAATAGGCAACAATTTAGAGGGCGAGGCAGGTATAATAGGTCAAATTGGCGACGTGGACAACCAACACCACAATTCCAACAGTGGTGGCCCCCAACACCTTGGGGTTTTCCACCCACACAATTCCAGCCCCCTATGGCCCATTTTCAACCATACCAACAAGAGTTCCCTAATCAGCCTTTTTAGGGTTTGGCCCCGGAAGACCAAGAGGAAAACGGAGAAACGCTCAACCCCAAGTACATTGGAATCAACCAACGCCACCTCACATGGGTACTCGCAGCCAAACGAAAAAGAACCCACTTCAACCGGGGACCAGTGCGGAACCAATTTAATTGTCAACCTCAGCAAAAGGGAATTGACAGACAATTAATTTTTGGTTCTCAATAGAGGTCTAGGTTTTGTGGCAACGAAATCAGGAGATGCTTTCCAAGTCAATTGTGAATTGGCTCAATTTTTTCGAAAAATACGCCTTTTCTATTTTTTTCGCGATAAGGAGCCTGTACTTCATCTAATAGAAAGAAACAATACAGGACTTAGGAAACGCTCCACTTTTAATCCTCCAACTACAAGTGTTCCCCCTAAAGTCCTGACTTTTGAAAAAGCTGTTCAGGAAGAGGTAGCGACCATATGTAAGAATAAAAAGAGCCGTTCAACAACCTTCCAACAAAGGAACAGTTGGCTTTGCGCACCCTAATAGACGACCATACAATTACCATCAAGCCCGCAGATAAAGGCGGTGCAATTGTAATCCAAGATACTGATGTGTACAGAGATGAATGTTTGCGACAGCTGGCAGACAGAAGGTTCTACCGACCACTAAAAGAAGATCCAACAGAAAGGGTTAGAAACACAATCCGTGATCTTGTAGAAGAAGGTACAAATGCTGGTTGGATTACTCCACAGGAAGCAATCTTTTTACAAACAAATCATCCAGTGATGCCTTATTTTTATTGCTTGCCTAAAATACACAAATCACAACGACCACCACCGGGCAGGCCTATAATATCTGGCATCGGCTCTGTTTTGGAGCCTTTATCCACCTTTGTGGATCATTTTTTACGACCAATAGTAAAGAAAATGCCAACCTACTTACAAGACACGAAAGATGTGTTACGTTTACTACCAGCAGTTGAATTTGACACGGAGCAGGACTATTTAGTCTCCTTCGACGTCGAATCTTTATATACGTCAATTCCTCAAGATGAAACTCTAGACACCATCTCTATGATTCTAACAGATATGGTTGTGGACTCCATAACACCGGTCCATTTCATAATGTCATGTGCCCAATTGGCTATGAAAGACAATTTTTTTTAATTTGAAGATACCATCTACTTGCAGGTCTCTGGGACCAGTATGGGCAGTGTTTTTGCGCCAAGTTTGGCGAATTTATATGTCCACTCATTTGAACAACAGCATGTCCTTACTCCGAACAATCCTTTTTTTGAGTCAATTCGCTTATGGAAGCGTTATATCGACGACGAGCTGGTGGTATGGCGAGGCAATCTTGACTCTATCACAAGATTTCAAGAATGGTTAAATACAAGGAATGATTTCCTTAAATTTACAGTTGAAGTAGATAAAAACAGAATAGCGTTTTTGGTTCTATCAATTTTCACCACTCCAACTGGTCTAGAGAGTGAATTGTATCGGAAACCGATGGCCCGCAACTCCCTGCTACGTTTTGATAGCCAACATCCCAAATTCCTGCGGGAAAATTTACCATATGGTCAGTTCCTCCGAGTTCGGAGGAACTGTTCCACAATGGATAAATACAAAGAGCATTCAGAAAGCTTAGTGGAACAACTAAAAGAGAAGAAATATCCAAAGAAACTAATTAAACGTGCGCAGAAGCGAGCCACCAACAATAATCGAGAGGCATTACTCGAACCACCAGTAGAGAAACCGCCTCTGGGTCGCCTCACGTTTGTTAATACTTTCAGCTCTTTGACCAATGGCATACAAAAATGTGTTAGGAAACACTGGCGAATCTTGAATAGTTGCACAGACAAAATACCCCTGCCACTGTTCTCGTTGAAAAGAGGTACAAATCTGCGAGACAAACTAGTCCATACACGACCAGCAGGCCCGATACAACGCGTGATTGGCACATTGATGGATCTTCCCGCAGTACAAGGACATTTTCCCTGCGGGTCCTGTGCCATCTGTCCTCAAACGAAACAATCTAAAACCATAGATATTGGTACTAATAGACCATGGATTCAAAAAAGCTTCACTAATTGTAATAGTGAAAATCTAATATACTTGATTACTTGTCCATGTAAGTCCCAATACGTGGGAATGATCACTCGGAAAGTGGAAGTTGCGTATGTTGGAGCACAAAAGTACGTTTAGATGTAAGAAAACATCAACTAAGCTAACGAGACACTTTGTTGATCAAGCTCATAACGCAGAAGATTTCGTTTGGACAGTACTAGAAAAACCTTATATTCCTTCACATATTAGTGATGTGTCCAACTTTCTCTTTCTACGAGAGCAAAAATGGGTATCTAAACTTTCTAGTGACACATTGGGCTTAAATGACGCGATACCCTGGGTCTCTCTACATAGATAGAGATGTCAGTAACAGATAAGAGACATATAGATCAGCGTTTGTAGTTACTATATACCAACATTAGTTTGACAAGTGAAACTATATAATGTATTATATCATATTTGAGAGTGGTTCTATGTCAAGCAGAATTTTTCGATCTACGCAGATCCGCTTAATGATTGTGCAACTAATATATATCTTGAGGTAAATCCAGTCCCCTATAATAACAAAATTGTTTAGTTTGCTGTCTAGGTGCTGCTATTTTGCAATTTTAATATAGGATGAGATCAAATTAAAGACATATATAACATTGCATTAACTATTAATTGATTGGATAGTTTTGATATTTTGATTTTTTGCATTGATTTTAATAATAATTTATCTTTGCACTGTTTTTTGCACCGAATCTTACATTTATAAGGAAGGGAAGATGTCTAGAACTACCACTTCCTAGGCAAGTGACGTCATGTTGTAGTCCATAGCGACGAGTTACATCACGCCGCTCAGGCAATGTATGCCACTGTTTAATGATCTTGAACTTAGTCTATATTGATTTTGCATGAGCATAATCATGAGATTAAATACAGCATCGGTTGTTCATGATGTTAAGATAGTATAGTCACGTCTAAAAACTAAATTTCCCATCAGCGCTGACGTAAATTTGTAGTCCTGCATGATGCAATCGAATCGCGACATATTAACATTAACACAGTCCACCTGTAAGACGTGCATAATATAAAAGACCCTTTGCCTCCCTGGTCCGTTACCTCCATTCCTAGCTCAGTCGGAGCACGAGGCAACGACGGACAGGTAAGGCCAGACTAAGTGACGTGGTTTAGATGTACAAATCTTTGGTTAAGACTTAGTTGTAGTTCAGTTGAGAGTTGATCGTTTACGCAAGGATGCGTGTCGATAAGTGGGATGTTGAGAGCTTCTTTAAGACTGTGTGAGTCTTTTTTTGATCTCGAAGTTACCCGTCCAGTAATTTCTGGTTTGATATCTGTATCGTTGCACGCTACAGAGGAGTAAGGTTCGGGTAGTATAAATATTTTCATGAAGCATATGTAGTCAACTATGCACGACAATTGCATTTGTCATAGACACGAGCAGAAATGCAACTTGTCTTATCGCTTTTGTGCTGTTTCTGCCTTAGATACGAGCAGAAATGAAACATGTGTTATCACTTTTGTGCCTAAAGCGGCAGTAAGATAAAGAACAGTGATGACTTTTTAACATCTTTAGAATAGAGTTGAAACTGTTCCCATGGAATTTAGTATTGATTTATAGATGTGGTGTTTTTAAGAAAGTCCACCCTATATGACAGTATAAGCGAAGTTACGAGTGAGAATGCGAATGATTGCTGCACATCAAGATGCTTTTCCCTGAGCGTGCCATTGAACGATAATGGTTTTTAACTCGATGTGTATACTTATAAGATACACTTTCTCAGACATATCATGAAAGAGAGACCAGGAGATCCATGTGACTATGACATATGGTGACATACCAAGCATGTTCTAAATGAAACCTTTTCCCCCTTTTTTCATTTTGGGTTCTTGGTTTATGCTTGGTAGAGCATGGCCTCTTTGACTGGAGCTGGTGCCGGGTGAGGTGAGGTCTAGCCCTCGTATTCTACGGGTGAGCATATGTGTCTACATATTAGATATATTTTTTTTTATGTTTAGAGCTGACCTAGAGATGTGAATTATTAGATTGTGTTATCTTTTGTGCTTTACAGATGTCCTACACATCTCGTAGATACAGAGGATCAGTATAAGACAACAGAGGGTGTATCAAATCCGACCTGTATGTATATATAAACAATATTTTCATTTTTTCACTCTTGAAGTAATGCAGTAGCAAATAAATCTATGGTGAGGTCCTGAAGAAAGCCGTGGACCGGATGTCCAACTGGCTGAAACATGTCGACCGTTTAAAAGCAGCAATTTGTTTGAACTGCTATAAAATCTTTTTTGCACTGGTTTTAATTAGGAATGCAATTGATACCGTTGAGAAGATTAAGTTCTTTTTCTTTTGCAAATCCTATTTTAATCACGTACTCTATTTCTTGCACTGCACTTTTTTCATTGGAGATTTCCCTGGGGGTCAGATACAATTTCTAACCTTCTTCTGTGCTCTCCTTTTCCTCTGAAGGACCTAATAGAGGATGCAATCTACCCAGTACTCCTCTATGATCAAGAGGACAGATGGGAGGTTGGCTGGAAACCCAAATGATGATAATGATCACTTCGGTGTGTGATGGGATTCCAACAGTCCTGAAGGGTCATTTCATCTTGTAATTCTCTATATTCTTTTCAGTGACACTCAAGTTGACAGTATTGAGCACAGTGTTCTATATTAATAATTCACATATCTGGATAAGCAGTTAGCATAATAGACCACGGATTATATGTATGTTTTGGTGATAAATGGAATAGGGGGATTTAATCCGTTCAGGGTCTATAAAATTCCCTCGGACCCTTTTTTGTTGTGATTTTATTGGAATACCCTAACAACGGAACTTAGTGAGATCCTGGGGGAGACAATACCTATGGACCCCAATATGTGATATTGGTAATACCCACAGAAATAAACTTATCTAGAGCCAAACTACTTTTTGCAAACCTAGGCATGATAGTGGCTAAGCAAGACGTGGTGAAGCATTCCGGGGCACCAGAACCACCCACCCTACAAGAGTGGAGAGGGGGATGGATATGTACATGACAGCTGAGAAGGTGACATAAGGCCCACGGATGCCCGAGGAAATCTACCAAAATATGGGGCCCCTGGATGCGATACTATAAACTCCCCACGGGGGAGGAAAAGATACTGTCCCACGACGAGACAAAAGCTACAGTAGTGGGAACACCTGTGGAACCTTAACCATTGTGGGAAAAGGGTCTGGTCAGATGCACTGACACTCTCTGGTCTGTTAATAATGTTTACCACTGTTTCATGTCAATCGCTCTCTGTTGTTCCTTCAGATACCAATGACTGTGATGCTGCAACTGTAACTGATAAAAGCAATAAAAACAGTTTTTTAAAAAAAGTTTAAAGTTACGTTTGATTTTTTTACTTAATACTTATTATAAATTTCAATTACATTATAGTATTGCAATATTTACCAAAACTGTCAGTTCCATCTTCAGGGACTATAAATATGCTGCAGCATGTATATGTATTTTTACGGTAGTATGCACATCTTTTATTCTAGAGACACTTGGTAATGGAGAAGGCAATTATTTTGGTATGCAGCTATGGTGACTTGTCATGCAAAAGTGAGGTGTTAGTAAAGAGATCACTCTGTGTCCACCCTGTAGTATAGGGACCTCCGATAGAAGAGAAAGGTATTGGCACAGAGTGGAGTGCATCTTCATGCTCTAATAAGGACTCCTACGACCTGCTGTGCACACAGTGTTACGTATGACTGTCGTCATCGGTAGATGTCTGAAAAAGAGGTGAATATGTCCCTACAATCAAGAATCGACACCAGTTGTGCAAGGCACAGTCATCAACAGAGATAATACTCCATTTTATACTCTACTATGGACATTCATCACTATGAAGAGAGGGGTGCACAGAGAAAAGAGTCTCCACCCACAGTCTACTTTGCACATATGTTACTCTGGGGAGATGTCTTAGCTGACCGGGCAGTGTGTTTCCATACTATATTCTGAATAGTTGTTATGCAAAGGAGACTTCTCAGGCATAGAGGTAATTTAATCTCTAGAACGTACTTGTACATGTGTCATCCAGGGGAGAGCTATGACCACAGAGGTAAGCCCATTTTCACAGTCTCATTTGCACACCCATCATCCAAGAGACAGGTCACAGGAGGATGGCCATTCTCTCCCCACACTGTAGTACGCAGACTTATCATGCAAGACAGATGTGTCAGCAAACACTGCAGTTCCTCCCTATAGCCTGCTATGTATACCTGTCAGCATGTGAAGAGGTATGAGCAGAAAGACACATTTTTCTGATGGCCTGTGTCAGACACCTTCCACCCTGGTAAGATGTATTAGCGGACAGGTCACTCCCTTCCCAGACACCACTGCGTATCTCTGTTGATCTAGGGAGAGGTGTCAGCAGTGAGTGAGGCCACTGCTTGCCCACACCGTACTGGACATTCATGTTGTCCTGGAGATAGGTGTTAGTGGAGAGGACAATGATTCCCTACAGACTACTGTACATGTCTGTCATGCTGGGAAGAGCTGTGAGTGGATAGGGAAATCCATTACCACACACTAATATATATGGTTATTCTTCTGGGGAGAGGCCTCAGTGGGTAGGCTAGTACTTGTTATACTTACTGTGGAATAGTGAGGTCTTACATGTGAGGTGAGTACCTTCCCAACCCTACTATGTATACTACTGCGCCTGGGGAGAGGAAAGATTGGAGAGACTGTGTCTCTTTACACCCTACTCTACACACTGGTTACCTTCATGTAAGGTGTCAGTGGAAAGGGCAGTCTCTCCCCGTAGTCAAATAGTGAGGGTTGTAAGAAATAAGTATCGTAAAGAAGGAAAATGTAAATTCTTCCACTAAAGTAATTTTACCATCTCGCAAGAGTCTGGCAGGATTATATAAAAAAAGAAAGGGGTATCAAAAATCTGGTGCATATTAATTATACATATTACAACATGATTTGTTACAAGCAAATACAAATTCAAGTATGCTCTCGCGAGACGCTCGCGAGCATAAATGGGCAAACACTGTTCCCTCGCAGTGGACACAGAGGACTGTGCGCCTGGCTCTAGCGTAAAGCCGTCAAGAGTTACCCATGCTATGTATGAGAGCATTATGGCTCTCACAAGGGTCTCATGAGAGTCATAAAAAAAAAAGGGTAACAGTACAAACAACATACATAATAAAAGTATAGGGTAGCTCTGAAAAGAGCTTGTTTAATTAACATTTTTTAACAACTGCACTTTTTATATTTTTTAAACAAAAAACAACATCTCCTTCAAAACAAAGAGGAGAAAAAACTAGGAAAAAAAAGTTTTACAAAAAACTACTGCCTAGATGGCCATTTATGATCCTGGAAATGCCTGTCCTGTGCAGCCCTGCTTGTCTCAGAAGAAAAAAATCATCTGCTTGCATAAGCAGCTTTGTTCAGATAAGCAGGGTTGTTATCTGCTTGGGCGGTGAGTACCTGGGCAGGCACAGTGTCATCAGGTTGAAAATATGTGGACTCCCCAGATGAGGTATCAAGCTCTGCAGCAAAGGCTAACTCAGCCTGTGCAAGGCGGTAAGGGTGCAGAGCCCTCAAATGTCGCCACATCCCAGTGGTACTCATGCTGTATTGCTTGTTCCAGCTGCCCCTACTGAACTCCTTTTGGCATATTTTACATATGACATATTTCTCAGATACTTTTTTCCCACCTCATCTATTTCAAAAACTTGCCATGCCAAGGTCTTCTCGGGTGGCTGAGTTGTAGGAACAGCACTAGGCTGTTCATCTGAATCTGAAGATGACATTCTGGTGACATAAATTTAGCAATGTCACAGAGCTAGCCAAAAAGGTATAACAACAGCAAAACCCATTAGGTAAATGAAGCAAAAAGGAAGGCATCTTTTTTTGCTAAATAAAGACATCCATATGAACCAATCACAATCCTTCCTTGGGAAGTCTTTCTACTCCCGGGCGTATCAGGTGTGTCTCGCAAGAGGCCCGCGAGATCATAAAAACAGAGAACTTTCTTAATATCTCAAATACAACAATACATCAGCTGTTTTTCTACTTTAAACAACACTTCTCATGTCTTACTTTCTTCAAAACAACAAAAATACACAGTTATGAACTTAATTCCAAATGTACGATCTCGCGAGCAGATCAAGAGAGCCAGTCAGGAAGTACAGCACCCTCGTAGTCCACGCAGGGGATTGTGTGTTCGACTCCCGCGATAGTCTCGCGAGAGACTTAAGTTTGTAAATGAAACTATTAATACAATATACATACTGTACTGACTTTATTATTAATGATTAGCATTCAGTAATAACTGACCACATGAAAAAGATCTCTGTATAATAGATTAGATTTAAATTTATAACTCGACAATCTCATGAGCCTTCACCGAGAGCAACCATACATCTTAAAAATGGATGTACATTGTGAAAACACATAGTTTACATTATGGAAAAAACTGATCAGTATCTTTTTGAAATATAAATATGAAGTTTATGTAAAGATACATACAAAGACTATGAAAACTATGCTGAGAATATTTCGGCATATGTGAGGTACAAAAACTAAGAAGATGAACATTCTCAGCACAAAC
Source organism: Calotriton arnoldi (assembly GCA_963921515.1). NCBI lineage: Eukaryota > Metazoa > Chordata > Amphibia > Caudata > Salamandridae > Calotriton > Calotriton arnoldi. The sequence continues at coordinate 1,577,817 of CAWUFW010001883.1, forward strand.
ATTGTTGGAGTAGTTTCTATGTATTTTTAAATATAGTTTTATTTTTAAAAAACCCTTCAAATTTATTGAAAAAAACAAAAGGTTAAAGTAACATTATAGTTAGGTGTAATGAAAATGTGTTTTCGATCAAGAAACCTTAGAAATTCCCTGAAAGAACGAAAGGTTAAAGTAACGTTATAGTTAGGTGAATTTGTCAGTGACAATCTTAACGTTTTGAACTGAAAAAAACGTAGAAATTCAGCGGTTATACTTAGTAGCAGTAACTAAAACTTGCGCTCCCGCCATGCACTGCTTATGACCTCACATATGACATCACTCATGACATCATTTATGACTTCACTGATGACATCTGAAATGACGTCATTGACGACATCACTGATGACATCACTGATGAACTCATCCAATGAATGTGTTAGTTTGCTTTATAGTTTACATAGTGATGGGTAACTACCGTAGTACTTTTCTACCTAATTTAGTACAGCCTGTCTCCAGCTAATGGGTGTGTTTACAACATGCATGTGATCCTAATCCATAATAGCTGTATAAAGGTATTGAACATGTTATAAATTTTTGCATTCAAGAGTAAATCTCTGTGCAAGTGACAGTTGACTTGTAGTCGTTATACTCCACACAACTTTTTGGTTCTGCAGAAAAAGTTTCCAACAGGTGAAAGATTCTACGCAGTAGAAACTAACTTTATAAGGAGCCTTGAGTTATTAGAAAGAATCGTGTCAGCTTGCTAATTTATACTACACATGAAAGAGTGTGTGTACACCATGTACTAACCTATGTACTCCTTATCTTTTCACTGATGTAAGGACGACGGCACCACCCACTTGGGTATCTAATTTGTAAATTTGGAACTGCAGGTACCACAATGCTTTGGGGCATTTTTTTGAATAAAGATACGCCCACTGGGGCGGAACTATGATAATGGAGCAGGTGTCCGAACTTACCGGTTGCTGTCTTCCTTGTCAGTGTGGGCTCGTGACCGAGAGCGCAAGCTTGAAACCCGTTGAGCCAGTAACCTGTGATGATAGCTGACCACAAAACTGCTGCAGCCCTCACGTAAAAGGAGTTTGCACCCCGGGAGGCCATCCTCATTGGGGAAACCTTTTGTTGGATATATATATATATATATATATATATATATATATATATATATATATATATATATATATATATATATATATATATATATATATATCCACTCCACACTCCCTTGGGGCACAAGAAAGTCGAGCACACACGGGTTTCTCAAAGAGACTGCTCCTTTATTTTGACCATTCACATGACGCGTTTCGTCTTCAAAATGACTTCTTCAGATGAGGGTCAAATTGCAATTGCTTTACCAGTCCACATTTTTAAAAGCAACATGCTCCTCTGTGATTGGCTGGAGCACAGCTGACAGGTTTGCGGGAAGACTCGGACTCGGCGATCCAAGTCCGTGTATGAGCAGGCACCAAACGTAAGTACTAGCCCCAGTGGGCGGTGTCTGCTCCTTTCACCATATCTGTCAAGATATGAATGTGGCGGTGAGCAGCTCTCTGGGACCCTCACCCCACCGCTGGAATCCCGGTTTGCACCCGCAGGCACCCCTTTAGTAAGTAGCGACCCCCTGCGTAGTCGCAGTCCACACAATGATGGCAGGGCCCAATCACGGGTATGCGGTGGTTCGGCGTTTCCAAAGCGCTTTTGGAACCTCCAACGTTGCCACACAAATCCGCCGAACTGCTTTTGGGGTGGGTGCTCCTAGGGTGCTTGTGGCCGCACCTTAACATCCACTCCACACTGTAGGAGAGTAGGATCTGCTTCTTATAGTTACCCCCACTTTTTGCTGATGTTTCACTGTTTTTCGACTTAGCCAGACTGAGGCCCTGCTAATCAGGACCCCAGTCTATCTGCTTTCTACTCTAAATTGATTGTATGTACTTTAGGTACACTCCAGATTGGATTCTGGGGTACCCTTGTGAGTCCCTAGTATATGGTATACTATGTACCCAGGGCATGGGTACTCCCGAGGCCTACCAGGGGCTGCAGCATGTATTATGCCACCCCTGGGAAGCTTTGTAAAATGACACAACAGGTCTGCTACAGCAGCCTGTGTAAGGTGGTGTATCCACCCCTTACTGAGATATAGGTTCCCTATATCTCTCCATATCACTGCACATGTAAACCTATCAGTCACCCCTATGGCAGGCCTTAACAATCCTGAAGGCAGGGTGCTGGGTTTCATGTGAGAGGGTGCCCATGCATGAGCCGAACCCCTCTGCAGCTTTTGTAATCTTTATTTTGGGGTTGTTTGTGATGCAGCCAGACTATATACTCTTAAGTGCATTATAACCAAACGGTAAATGCTAACTTTGGAGTGGCTGCATGGAAAACTGTCGTGTTTGGTGTCAAACACCTTGGAATCATAGCCCCACACCAGTAACTGGTGTGGGAGTATGATCCCACCCTTCTAGAGGGAGAGACATGACAGCACCGGTATACCCGGTACCAGCTAACAGAGCCCTGGCATCACAAAATGGATGCTGCAGCCACAGACACGAGTCTGCCTTCCTGCTGCTGGACGAAACTCCGGCAGGGGAGGCCTGGACAATAGGTTTCCTGTCACAGGGAGGTGTGACCACCTCCCAGACAGGCTTTAGTGTATTGGGGCTGGGTGGGTGCACTCTCAGAGTGCTTTGAAGTCTGCACTAGGGGCACATTTGGTGTCCCTGTGCATAGTCCAGCTCAAACCGGTTGCAGGGGCACACAGCCCCTGCTCTGGCGTGAAACTGGACAAAGGAAATGGGTGTTGCCACCCCTCTTTCCTGACCCTCCCATAGGTGGGTCCCCAGAGTTTGTCCCACCCCTTCCTTGGGTATAAAGTAGGAAACCCTGACTACAGGACTTTAGATTACACCTGGACTAAACTCTGATACCAGAAACCAAGTACTTCAACGATCTACACTACGCTGGATGACTGAAGAATCTCCCTTGGAGTAAAGGAGTTACTCCCCTGCAAGGCAGGCACCTTTAATGCAACTGACCGGTTGGCATCTCCGAGCTCCGACGGACTCCGAAGAGTATTGCCATACAAGAGGTGGGTTTTCCAAGGTCTCTGAGGTCGATCTGTGCCCACAGCAAGTCTGAGGCTTGTATCCCTCGTGGAGACCGTGCAACCCGAACCACTGGACACCGCGACCATTTGCAGAAGCATCAGCTTTCCGAAAACCCCTGAGGCTGAGCTTTGGGTTACTTGTAGCCCTGACCCCGAGCAGTAATTGCACCAAAGATTGTTGGCCTACACTTAACGAGTGTTCCGTGGGACGCCATTTTGTGATTCCACTTGAGGTCCCTTCGCGATCCCTGGTCTGTTGACCTGTGGGTCCCCAAGAAGCCAACTCTAACTTTTATTGGGCTTCCCTGGTTGCTCCAGACGTGCCCTGACTCTCCATTGCTTGGGGAGTCCCCAGGACCTTGCTGGTCCGCACAGAAGCATCTTTTCTCTTCCTGCGTGGGTTGCTGTTGCCAAGGCTTGTTGTGGTCAATCTGATCACTGACACCCCAGCACTCGACATCCTTTGTGGGACAGCTCGAATCCAGCTCCTGGTCATCATCGACATCTCCAGGACCCCGTGGCTGCAGAGTCAAGCTTCACCTCTTCGCACCTGAAGCACCCGACATCGGTGGGCATTCGATTGCTTCGCTCCTGGTCACTCGCTAGTGACCCAGACTCTGTCCCCTCTGCTTTCAGGTTCTTCACATCTTCAATCCAGGCTTGGATCACAGCGGACACTTTTCTCCTTCACGGCAGCAGCACTTTGCAGCAGATCGCTATTGAAGACGACGATGATTCCCGACACCTTTTGACACCTATGCACCCGGCTTCCCTGGGTGAGGTAACTCGAGTACTCCGGTGCTCCCGTGGGTGTTGGCCCTAGAACCCCTTAAGTCTAAAGGGGTTTGCTCAAAGTCCTCTCCTAAGTGTCCTTTATCTTTAAAATTCCAACCGCGACTTTCCGCATTGAATCCTACGGCGCTCTCGGCTGTGTTCTCACACTGCACACGTCCCCCGTGGGTCTCCTGTGTCACTACCTTGGGTGGTTCCTTGGGGTCCCAGCGATTCTACATGCTCTAGGCACTGTGTCTAGTCAAGTCGTGGTTCTTATACCACTTTCTTAGTATATGGTTTGGTCTCCCCCTGGAGCCCACTGTGTATTGTGCTATTTACTGTCGTTTTAATACTGTGATACTGTGTATCTTGAACTCTAATCTCATAAAGGGATTAGTAGTTAGTGTTTAGAAATAAATACATATATTTTATATATATCTTGTGTGGTTCTCCTTTCATTTAGTTATTCAAGAGGTTATAATCTGGTAAACCAAGCTGCTTTACACTCCTTCAGGACTTAGCCTGAAGGCTGCTCTCCATAGCTACCACTAGGATAGCTTTCAATAAAGGTTGTCTTTAAACCTATCATCAATAAGGGTCGTTTGGACTGGTGCAAGGTGCCCACTATAACTAGTGGCCAGCATATGCCAGGCCAACTTCTCACATTGGTGGCAGCGGTGGGATTCAAGCTTGCTATTGCTTTACCAGATAATCTCTTTGAAGTGACTAACTGAAAACCACTATAGGTACATAGGTACATATAAATCAAGTTTAGAATACAGTAAGTTCTACTGAACTTAGAGTTGTGTGTCAAGGGTTTAGCACACCCTTTCTACAACTCAAGAGAGGTTCAGTTCCCACTAGAGAAGGTAGGTGCATACACCACACCACACTAGAATGTCTGCAAGGCCTGAAGTAAGTGACTCCTTGCCCACTAGGTATGACAATCTCTCATTCCAGGAATTGAGAAATATGTGTACCTCTAGGAGACTGAAAACAGGGAGACATGTAAGCACTCAACGCCTCATAGAGGCTTTGCTGTTAGATGACCTCAGAAAGACACCAGGGTCTGATGATGCAGGCAGGTTGGGTGGGGCAGTAGAAGAGGAAAGGTCAGGTAGTGAAAACTACTATGACCCAGACTCTGATGCTGGCCAGGGGGATCAACATGATTCCCACCTGGAAAATCCAATTCTTACTGAAGGAGAGGAAGGCCTCAGTGGCCCCCTCTTCACTCCCCCAGGAAAGGTTAATAGTCTACCAAGAAGATCAAGATCTCCTTCTCAGGAGTCTAATCATTCTGGTACTTCTATAGGGTCCTCTGCTTCTCATAAAAGGGCATCCTCTTATGAGAAGAAATGCCAACTGCTTGATTTTGAAAAAGCTAAGCTAAGAATCAAGAGAGAACAATTGGCCTTAGACAGGGCATCCCTGGAGCTTCAGAAAGCTTCACAGAAATTGGGACTAGGGTCCCATGGTGGCAGCAGCAGTGTCCCTAGAGGTAGAGATCATACTCATGACCATAGGAACCTGAACAAGATTGTCCCTCCCTACCAGAGTGGGGATGACATCCACAAATGGATAACTGCACTGGAAAGGGCCTGTAAGGTGCAGAGGGTCCCTCAGGAGCAGTGGGCAGCAACCTTGTGGCTCTCCTTTGAAGACAAAGGTAGCGACAAACTCCTCACTGTAAGAGAAGAGGATGCTGACAATTACAAAGTCCTGAAGAGTGCTCTGATTGAAGGGTTTGGCCTAACCCCTGAACAATACAGGTTAAAGTTCAGAGATACCCAAAAGGCACAGACTCAGGACTGGGTTGACTTTGTTGATTGTGCTACTAAGGCTCTGGAAGGCTGGTTACTTGGCAGTAAGGTGTGTGATTTCAAAGGATTGTATAATTTGATCATTAGAGAGCAGATCCTTAACAACTGTCAAAATCAACTGTTGCATCAGTACCTGATGGACTCTGATCTGACCTCTCCCCAAGAATTGGGTCAGAAGGCAGACAAGTGGGCCAGTACCAGGGTGAGGCAGAAGGTTCAGAACCAAGGTGGTGACTCTAAGAAGCAAGATTCTAAGAACTCTGATAAAGGTGGGGAGAAGGGTAAAGACCAGAAGTCTTCTCAAGGGCCCCAAAAATCTGCATCTGGTGGGGAGTCACAATCTAACAAAGGAAAAGGCCAAAAGAAACCATGGTGTAAAATCTGTAAGCAGAAAACCCATTGGACTAGTGACTGTACAAAGACCAAAGACTCAACTCCAGCCACCATTGCCCCTAAGGCAACTGTTCCCCTAGTTCAGCTCCAAGTGGTGGTGTTCCTAATAAGGGTGTAGTAGGGTTAACCCTGGGATCTGAGATGGACTCTGGCCTAGTCAGAGTTCCAACTCAGGCTGTACTGATCTGTGATGGAGACATAGATATGTCCTCCTATGTGAGTCCCAGTAATCTGGGCAAATACAGACAGCAGCCCTTAATTAATGGAAGAGAGGCTTTGGCATACAGGGACACAGGAGCAAGTGTCACAATGGTGACAAGAGATCTTGTAGTCCCTGAGCAGATCATACTTGGTGAAATGTACCAAGTGACCAATGCTAGCAATGTCAGGACAGACCATTCCCTGGCAGTTGTTAATTTCTCCTGGGGAGGGGTAACTGGCCCTAAGAAGGTTGTGGTAAGTGCAGACCTCCCTGTTGAATGCTTGCTTGGAAATGATTTGGAAAGTTCAGCTTGGGCTGAAGTTGAACTCAGGACCCATGCAGAAATGTTGGGCATCCCTGCAGATGTGTTTGCTATGACCAGGTCACAGGCAAAAATGTCTAAAACTGAACAAGCCCTGGATTCTGGAAGAATGGACCAGGTGCCTCCCAAGAGGAGGAGCAGTAGGGTTAAGGCAGTGTCTTCCCCCCTGCCTCAGAAAGCAGATCAGTCTCTTGAGGGAGATGATCTCAGTCCTGAAGAAGGAACTGTCCCAGAGGAGCTTGAGCCTGATCAGGTTGAGTTCTTGGGGACAGGGGGCCCTTCCAGGGCAGATCTGAGCCAGGAGCAACTGAGCTGCCCCTCTCTTGAACCCCTCAGACAGCAAGCTGCTGCTGAGGCTGCTGTGAGTGCTAGTGGTACCCATATGATCTATTGGTATGATGGACTCCTTTACTCAGAGTGTAGAGACCCCAAGCCTGGAGCCACCAGGAGGTTGGTTATACCTCTGAAGTTTAGGAGCTTCCTATTGACCCTAGCACATGATATCCCATTGGCAGGTCACCTAGGCCAAAACAAGACTTGGGACAGAATTGTCCCTCACTTTCATTGGCCTCATATGTCTGAAGACACCAAGGAGTTTTGTCGCTCCTGTGTTACCTGTCAAGCCAGTGGTAAGGCAGGTAGCACCACAAAGGCCCCCCTGATACCACTACCTGTGGTGGGGGTTCCCTTTGAGAGGGTAGGGATTGACATTGTTGGTCCCCTAGACCCCCAAACAGCATCTGGGCACAGATTTATCCTGGTGGTGGTGGACCATGCCACTAGGTACCCAGAAGCAATTCCCCTCAGGACCACCATAGCTCCTGTGGTGGCAAGGGCCCTCCTGGGAATCTTTTCCAGGGTGGGTTTTCCTAAGGAGGTAGTATCAGACAGAGATGCAAACTTCATGTCTAGTTACTTGACTGCTATGTGGAAGGAGTGTGGAGTAAATTATAAATTTACCACCCCGTATCACCCACAATGCAATGGTGTAGTTGAAAGGTTCAACAAAACCTTGAAGGGCATGATTAAAGGTCTCCCAGAAAAGCTTAGGCGCAGATGGGACATACTTTTGCCCTGCCTTCTCTTTGCCTACAGAGAGGTTCCACAGAAGGGGGTTGGTTACAGCCCATTTGAGCTTCTGTTTGGACATCCATTTAGGGGTCCATTGTGTCTAGTGAAGAAGGGATGGGAGTTACCTCTCAAACCCCCTAAACAGGATATTGTGGACTATGTACTTGGTCTCCGCTCCCGGATGGCTGAGTACATGAAGAAGGCAACTAAAAACCTTGAGGCTAGCCAGGAATTACAAAAAGCCTGGCATGACCAAAAGGCTGTGGTGACTGTTTATCAGCCAGGACAGAAAGTATGGGTGTTGGAGCCTGTGGCCCCAGCAGCCCTCCAAGATAAGTGGAGTGGCCCCCATACCATTGTTAAACAGAAGGGAGAGGTTACCTATCTGGTAGACCTTGGAACTCCCAGGAGCCCCCATAGGGTGCTCCATGTCAACAGACTGAAACCATATGTTGACAGGGCAGACATGGGCTTGCTCATGGCTACTGATGAGGGACAGGAGGAAGAGAGTAATCCACTCCCTGACCTGCTCTCTCAGAACCCTGATGATGGATCAGTAGATGGTGTAGCCTTGGCAGGCAGCCTCACTGGCCAGCAGCAAACTGATTGCAGAAAGGTTCTCAATCAGTTCAGACATATGTTCTCTCTGACTCCAAGTCAGACTACCTGGTGCACTCATGAAGTGGACACTGGGGACAGTCTGCCTGTTAAAAATAAGATTTACAGGCAACCTGACCATGTCAGGGACTGCATCAGGACTGAAGTTCAGAAGATGTTGGATTTGGGTGTGATTGAACCCTCAGATAGCCCTTGGGCTAGTCCAGTAGTCTTAGTGCCTAAACCTCACACCCAGGGTGGTAAGAGAGAGATGAGGTTTTGTGTAGACTACAGAGGTCTCAATGCAGTCACTAGGACTGATGCCCATCCCATACCCAGGGCAGATGAGCTCATAGACACTTTGGCCTCAGCCAAGTTTCTCAGCACGTTTGACCTAACAGCTGGCTACTGGCAAATCAGACTAGCTGAGGATGCAAAAGCCAAAACAGCATTTTCTACCCCTAGTGGGCACTACCAATTTGTGGTGATGCTCTTTGGTTTGAAAAATGCACCTGCCACTTTTCAAAGGTTGGTGAACAAAGTCCTTACAGGCCTGGAAGCCTATAGTGCAGCATATCTAGATGATATTGCTGTCTTTAGCTCCACCTGGGAGGATCACCTGGTCCACCTGAGAAATGTTTTGGAGGCCCTGCAGAAAGGAGGCCTAACTATCAAGGCCACCAAGTGCCAGATAGGGCAGAGTCAGGTTGTGTACCTGGGCCACCTTGTGGGTGGAGGCCAGGTTCAACCATTGCAGAGCAAAATCCAGACCATCATGGACTGGGTTGCTCCAACCACCCAGACTCAGGTCAGAGCTTTCTTGGGCCTGACTGGGTACTATAGAAGATTTGTCAAAGGGTATGGATCCATAGTGACCCCTTTGAATGACTTAACTTCTAAAAGAATGCCAAAGAAAGTTCAGTGGACAGTTAGCTGTCAAAAGGCATTTGATGACCTGAAGCAGGCCATGTGCACTGCTCCCATTCTGCAAAGTCCTGATTACTCCAAGCAATTCATTGTCCAAACAGATGCATCTGAGTTGGGGGTAGGGGCTGTGTTATCACAATTGAATGATGAAGGTCAGGATCAGCCAGTAGCTTTTATTAGCAGAAGGTTTACCCCCAGAGAGAAACGCTGGTCAGCCATTGAGAGGGAGGCCTTTGCTGTGGTTTGGGCCTTGAAGAAGCTGAGGCCATACTTGTATGGCACTCACTTCATTGTTCAGACAGACCACAAGCCCCTCTTATGGCTAAAACAGATGAAGGGTGAAAACCCCAAACTTTTGAGGTGGTCCATTTCCCTACAGGGGATGGACTATACAGTGGAACATAGACCTGGGAGTAACCATGCCAATGCAGATGGACTCTCCAGATATTTCCACTTAGAACATGAAGACTCAACTGGTCATGGTTAGTTTAATGTCCTGACGTTTGGGGGGGGGGGGTTGTGTAGGAGAGTAGGATCTGCTTCTTATGGTTACCCCCACTTTTTTGCTGATGTTTCACTGTTTTTCAACTTAGCCAGACTGAGGCCCTGCTAATCAGGACCCCAGTCTATCTGCTTTCTACTCTAAATTGATTGTATGTACTTTAGGTACACTCCAGATTGGGTTCTGGGGTACCCTTGTGAGTCCCTAGTATATGGTATACTATGTACCCAGGGCATAGGTACCCCGAGGCCTACCAGGGGCTGCAGCATGTATTATGCCACCCCTGGGAAGCTTTGTAAAATGACACAACAGGTCTGCTACAGCAGCCTGTGTAAGGTGGTGTATCCACCCCTTACTGAGATATAGGTTCCCTATATCTCTCCATATCACTGCACATGTAAACCTATCAGTCACCCCTATGGCAGGCCTTAACAATCCTGAAGGCAGGGTGCTGGGTTTCATGTGAGAGGGTGCCCATGCATGAGCAGAGCCCCTCTGCAGCTTTCAGAATCTTTATTCCGGGGTTGTTTGTGATGCAGCCAGACCATATACTCTTAAGTGCATTATAACCAAACGGTAAATGCTAACTTTGGAATGGCTGCATGGAAAACTGTCGTGTTTGGTGTCAAACACCTTAGAATCATACCCCCACACCAGTAACTGGTGTGGGAGTATGATCCCACCCTTCTAGAGGGAGAGACATGACAGCACCGGTATACCCGGTACCAGCTAACAGAGCCCTGGCATCACAAAATGGATGCTGCAGCCACAGACAGGAGTCTGCCCTCCTGCTGCTGGACGAAACTCTGGCAGGGGAGGCCTGGACAATAGGTTTCCTGTCACAGGGAGGTGTGACCACCTCCCAGACAGGCTTTAGTGTATTGGGGCTGGGTGGGTGCACTCTCAGAGTGCTTTGAAGTCTGCACTGGGGGCACATTTGGTGTCCCTGTGCATAGTCCAGCTCAAACCGGTTGCAGGGGCACACAGCCCCTGCTCTGGCGCGAAACTGGACAAAGGAAATGGGTGTAGCCACCCCTCTTTCCTGACCCTCCCATAGGTGGGTCCCCAGAGTTTGTCCCACCCCTTCCTTGGGTATAAAGTAGGAAACCCTGACTACAGGACTTTAGATTACACCTGGACTAAACTCTGATACCAGAAACCAAGTACTTCGACGATCTACACTACGCTGGATGACTGAAGAATCTCCCTTGGAGTAAAGGAGTTACTCCCCTGCAAGGCAGGCACCTTTAACGCAACTGACCGGTTGGCATCTCCAAGCTCCGACGGACTCCGAAGATTATTGCCACACAGGAGGTGGGTTTTCCAAGGTCTCTGAGGTCGATCTGTGCCCACAGCAAGTCTGAGGCCCGTATCCCTCATGGAGACCGTGCAACCCGAACCACTGGACACCGCAACCATTTGCAGAAGCATCAGCTTTCCGGCAACCCCTGAGGCTGAGTTTTGAGTTACTTGTAGCCCTGACCCCGAGCAGTAATTGCACCAAAGATTGTTGGCCTACACTCAACGAGTGCTCCGTGGGATGCCATTTTGTGATTCCTCTTGAGGTCCCTTTGCGATCCCTGGTACGTTGACCTGTGGGTCCCCAAGAAGGCAACTCTAACTTTTATTGGGCTTCCCTGGTTGCTCCAGACGTGCCCTGACTCTCCATCACTTGGGGAGTCCCCAGGATCTTGCTGGTCCGCACAGAAGCATCTTTTCTCTTCCTGCGTGCGTTGCTGTTGCCAAGGCTTGTTGTGGTCAATCCGATCACCGACACCCCAGCACTCGACATCCTTTGTGGGACAGCTCGATTCCGGCTCCTGGTTGTCGTCGACATGTCCAGGACCCCGTGGCTGCAGAGTCAAGCTTCACCTCTTCGCACCTGAAGCACCCGACATCAGTGGGCATTCGATTGCTCCGCTCCTGGTCACTGGCTAGTGACCCAGACTCTGTCCCCTCTGCTTTCAGGTTCTTCACATCTTCGATCCAGGCTTGGATCTCACTGGACACTTTTCTCCTTCACGGCAGCAGCACTTTGCAGCAGATCGCCATTGAAGACGATGACGATTCCCGACACCTTTTGACACCTATGCACCCGGCTTCCCTGGGTGAGGTAACTCGAGTACTCCAGTGCTCCCGTGGGTGTTGGCCCTAGAACCCCTTAAGTCTAAAGGGATTTGCTCAAAGTCCTCTCCTAAGTGTCCTTTATCTTTAAAATTCCAACCGCGACTTTCCGCATTGAATCCTACGGCGCTCGCGGCTGTGTTCTCACACTGCACATGTCCCCCGTGGGTCTCCTGTGTCACTACCTTGGGTGGTTCCTTGGGGTCCCAGTGATTCTACGTGCTCTAGGCACTGTGTCTAGTCAAGTCGTGGTTCTTATACCACTTTCTTAATATATGGTTTGGTCTCCCCCTGGAGCCTACTGTGTATTGTGCTATTTACTGTCGTTTTAATACTGTGATACTGTGTATCTTGAACTCTAATCTCATAAAGGGATTAGTAGTTAGTGTTTAGAAATAAATACATATATTTTATATATATCTTGTGTGGTTCTCCTTTCATTTAGTTATTCAAGAGGTTATAATCTGGTAAACCAAGCTGCTTTACACTCCTTCAAGACTTAGCCTGAAGGCTGCTCTCCATAGCTACCACTAGGATAGCTTTCAATAAAGGTTGTCTTTAAACCTATCATCAATAAGGGTCGTTTGGACTGGTGCAAGGTGCCCACTATAACTAGTGGACAGCATATGCCAGGCCAACTTCTCACACACACTCCCTTGGGGCACAAGAAAGTCGAGCACACACGGGTTTCTCAAAGAGACTGCTCCTTTATTTTGACCATTCACATGACGCGTTTCGTCTTCAAAATGACTTCTTCAGATGCGGTCAAATTGCAATTGCTTTACCAGTCCACATTTTTAAAAGCAACATGCCCCTCTGCGATTGGCTGGAGCACAGCTGACAGGTTTGCGGGAAGACCCGGACTCGGCGATCCAAGTCCGTGTATGAGCAGGCACCAAACGTAAGTACTAGCCCCAGTGGGCGGTGTCTGCTCCTTTCACCATATCTGTCAAGATCTGAATGTGGCGGTGAGCAGCTCTCTGGGACCCTCACCCCACTGCTGGAATCCCGGTTTACACCCGCAGGCACCCCTTTAGTAAGTAGCGACCCCCTGCGTAGTCGCAGTCCACACAATGATGGCAGGGCACAATCACGGGTATGCGGTGGTTCGGCGTTTCCAAAGCGCTTTTGGAACATCCAACGTTGCCACACAAATCCGCCGAACTGCTTTGGGGTGGGTGCTCCTAGGGCGCTTGTGGCCGCACCTTAACATCCACTCCACACTCCCTTGGGGCACAAGAAAGTCGAGCACACACGGGTTTCTCAAAGAGACTGCTCCTTTATTTTGACCATTCACATGACGCGTTTCGTCTTCAAAATGACTTCTTCAGATGAGGGTCAAATTGCAATTGCTTTACCAGTCCACATTTTAAAAAGCAACATGCCCCTCTGCGATTGGCTGGAGCACAGCTGACAGGTTTGCGGGAAGACCCGGACTCTGCGATCCAAGTCCGTGTATGAGCAGGCACCAAACGTAAGTACTTGCCCCAGTGGGCGGTGTCTGCTCCTTTCACCATATCCGTCAAGATCTGAATGTGGCGGTGAGCAGCTCTCTGGGACCCTCACCCCACCGCTGGAATCCCAGTTTACACCCGCAGGCACCCCTTTAGTAAGTAGAGACCCCCTGCGTAGTCGCAGTCCACACAATGATGGCAGGGCACAATCATGGGTATGCGGCGGTTCGGCGTTTCCAAAGCGCTTTTGGAACCTCCAACGTTGTCACACAAATCCACCGAACTGCTTTTGGGGTGGGTGCTCCTAGGGCGCTTGTGGCCGCACCTTAACATCCACTCCACACTCCCTTGGGGCACAAGAAAGTCGAGCACACACGGGTTTCTCTCTATCTATATATATATATATATATATATATATATATATATATATATATATATATATATATATATATATATATATATATATATATATATATATATATATATATATATAATATATATATTACCTACTGGCAGTCACCAGTAGGTAGTTATAGTAAGGACCTACTTTCCATTGGAAAAGCATTTTTTGATTTGCCAATAACTTTGGCGCCGGTTGACGAATGTTTGCGAAATTTTCAAAACTAGTGGCCCGCTCCGGTCAGCTCCTGTCTTGAAAGTTTCGGGGTGATTCGTCAAGCGGGGGCCGAGAAAAAAGTGGAGTCCCAAAATGTGTTTTCCCCATGTTATTTTCCATAGGAAACTTTAGACAAAGCTACAGCCCGAACTGCTGAACGGAATTGCACCAAATTTGGCAAAAAGGTGGCCCTTGGTTCAGAAAGAGTCCTTTTTGTTCAATGGTGTAAATCCGTTCAGTAGTTCCTGAGAAATTAGAAAAAGAAAAAGTTTCGATATCTAGGACAACGGTGGGTTCGCGAACCCTCCCAAGTACGAGCTTCATTGTGATTGGCTGCCAACAGTCCAAACCAGGAAGTGTTGGCAGCCATCTTGTGACTCGGTAGAACCGAGTCACAAGAAAACAGTTAAAAAAAGTGAAAAATGAAGAAAAGGGGGCAGGGTAGAAACACCCTGACCCCCTAGGCCTGCTCAGGGGATCCCACAAGGACCCCAAAGGCCCAAAAAACCTTCTTTTTAAAAAACATTTCGGCGGAATTGGGCGGAATTCGCGTTGGGTTCACTCGTAGAAAACCCGAGAAATTCCACTGTTCTAGTTAGTTCAGCTAACTATAACTCGCGCCCCCGCAATGCACTGCTGATGACGTCACATATCACATCATTAATGACATGGTCAGTGACATCACTGATGACATCACTGATGACATCTCAAATGACATCACTGATGACATCATCCATGTGATAATCTGATGCAACTCCTCACACCCTAATATAACCTTTGATACACCCACTCTAAAATACAGACTACCATTTTCGAAACCATAGACACACCAATACCAGTTTCTACATACGCACTCACTGATTCCTAGGTTTACACACACATCCACTCATTCACCCATACAGTCACTCATACATGTAGTCACTCATCAATACAACACTATGATATGCAGTCATACACCTATACAGACACTCACACACCGCCACTCATCCAGAGTTACTCACACACCTAGTCAGTCATGCAAAGAATCAATCACACTTCCATTTACTCACCTATAAAGTTATACACACACCACCTCACTTATTCATACAGATACTAACACATACTTACTCTCTTATACAATCACTGATACAAGTACACACTCATCCATACAGCCACTCTCACAATCACTCACTCTCACATATAGTTATTAATATACACCATCACTCACATATACTGCCTTTTACATATGTAGATACTCGCACAAGTAGCACTGAGACATCCATTCGCTCACCAACACACCGATACACACACTCACCCACCCATACAGCTGTTTCCACATGCACTCTTGAACCCATACACCTAGTGAATCAACCACTCACACATCTATGCAAAGAGTCACACACCTCCCACCCACCCACACACACACTCAGGAACCCATACAAATACTCAGGCAACTAATCAATAACCCATATAGACACTCATGTAGCTACTCACCAACCCATGCAGCAGCTTACACAACAACAGGCAGACTGATACAGACATTCACACAGTTTACTCACTAACCCATGCATTCAGTAAGACACATTTAATCACTCACTTATACAGTCAGTCACGCACCTACTAAATCCTCCATCCAGACACTTATACACCCACTCATTCTTCAATACACCTTGGCATATATTTTTAAAACATATTTAAACTTTATAGAAACCCACAGTCAGTGGATGATGTCATCAGTGATGTCATCAGTGGTCATTTGAGATGTCATCAGTGATGTCACTGACCATGTCATGAATGTTGTAATATGTGACGTCATCAGCAGTGCATTGCGGGGGCGCGAGTTATAGTTAGCTGAACTAACTATAACGGTGGAATTTCTCTGGTTTTGTACGAGTGAAATCTCCAACTAACTATAACGTCCCTGAAACCTATGTTTTTTTCAGTGAATATATATATATATATATATATGTATATATATATATATAAACTAACATAATTGGTAAAGGGAGGTAAGAGGCAAATTTAGCGTTATGGAGTAGGTTGTGGTAAAGGGAGGTAAGGGTAATTTAAGGGTTCAAGGGTGGTAGTAGTAAAAGGAGGTAAAGGGCAATTTTAAGGTTCGGGGTGGGTTGTAGTTAAGGGAGGCAAGGGTAACTTTAGGGTTCAGGGGTGGGTAGTGGTTAAGGGAAGTAAGGGTAATTTTAGGGTTCATGGTTGGGCAGTGGTAAAGGGAGGTAAGGGGTAATTTTAGGGTTCAGGGTGAGTCGTGGTAAAGGAAAGAAAGGATAATTTTAGGGTTCATGGTTGGGTAGTGGCAATGGGAGGTAAGGGTAATATTAGGGTTTAGGGGTGGGAAGCGGAAAAGGGAGGGTTCGGGGGTGGACAGTGGTAAAGGGGGTAAAAGTAATTTAGAGTTTAGTGGTGAGTAGTAGTAAAAGGAGGTAAAGGAACTTTTATGATTCAAGATTTGGCAGTGGTAAAGGGAGGTACGGATAATTTTATTGTTTAGGCGTGGGTAGTGGTGAAATGAGGTAAGGGTAATTTTGGGGTTCAGGGGTGGGAAGTGGAAAAGGAAGGTAAGGGTAATTTTACGGTTCAGGAGTGGGCAGTCGTAAATGTAGGTAAGGGTAATTTTAGGTTTATGGGGTGAGCAGTGGTAAAGGGAGGATAGGGGAATTTTATGGGTTCAGGGATGGGTAGTGGTAATGGGAGTTAAGGGGAAATGTTAAGGTTTAGGGATGAGTAGTAGCAATGGGAGGTAAGGGTACTTTTATGGTTAAGGGGTGGATAGTGGTAAAGGGGGAGACAAAGGTAATGTTAGTGTTTAGGTGTGGGTAGTAGTAAACAGAGGTATTGGGATTAGTATATATATATGGGTGGGGATTATAAGTTATACTTACCTTATCTATTCTTACCATGCGTGCTAAAGTCATGCGTGGTAATGGCATCTGCGTGATAAAAGCTGCGTGGAAAAGGCATGCTTTGTAATTGCATGCATTGCAAAGTCATAAACTGGGGAATAGAGGTAGGAGGTTGATTTGAGACTAGGTAAACTTGCTATATGACAATTCTAGCATTCTGCTGTGCTCCTAAGAAAAATGTGGGCCCCAGCATTATATTTTTATCAAATTAAACAATGATGAGATCCCTTCTTGGACAGCCCCACTATTCCTGGTTGGGGTTGCTATCTTGTTCTCTATTGCTAGGTTGGTGTATTCTCTTGCTCAGGACAGATCATGGAGCTCAGTCTTGGTCAGCAGGACACCGCAAGTCAAGAAACCATGACAGAATCCTACTTCTGCATTGAACTTTACTTTTCAGCTGACCAGCTGATTCTACTTTGCAAGTAGACCATGGTGACTCTAAGTTACTGGCAGGAAGGTTCCAGCAAATATTAAAAAGCCCACAGTGCTAGAAAGGGTTGCAACTCCAATTACAAGCCAGGCCTACAAGCTCAAAACCAGATGCTACTTGTGATGCAGGATTCCCATTTATCTGTATATACGAAGCATATCAGGGACCCTTGAGTAGTATGTTGTGCTTGTACACAGCACTCAGTAAACTGATGATGACTTCAACACACGCACGCCAGGTCCTAGAGCATAAATTACACCAAAGCCATGCAATGGCACACGCATTCTGGGTGAGTGAGCTGTCAAGTTATAGGGCAGTACATATTTTACAAGGGGTCAATGCTCCACTCTCCCAGGGCTCACAAGAAAAAGCTGTACAATGATTTTTCATTAGAGCTGCCTCAACCCATGAGCCCTCTGCACGAAAAGGTTGGTGGAAACATTGGGTGCCAGCAAAACTAAAAGAGTGTTAATCTCTGCTAAGGACGAATGCAAGAGCTAGAATATCAACAGGAATGTTGATTCAAGGCCACTAGTGGGAAAAATGCAGAGAACTTAGGGAAATTTGAGAAATTCCTGGTTGGTATTTTGTGGTCACACAGTGATCAAACTGAGCTGTGGACTGGGGAAACCTCTGAGAAAATCTAAAGAACAGACCTTAACTAACTCAAGGGCTCAATATGTTCCAGCCTGGGTGATTTATTTGGAAGGAAAAATGCAACCCTATTAGGAAAAATAAAAGTTCTCATTCCGTACTACGATACATACTGGAAAGAATAGCAAAAGACCTGTAAAACCAGTTACCCAAGACTGGTAAATTCTGGTAAAAAATTCCCTCAAAAACAGGCGCATCCGGTGCAGATAGGCGCGGTGGGGCGGGGTGGAGGACAAGTCAACAGATGACAACGAGGGAAAATAACAATTAAAAAAAAACACTTACCTTGTGCTCGCCGCATCACCGACTCGGCGATACGGCGAGCGCAAGGTAAGTGGTTCTCTTTTTTCGTAGTTGTTATTTTCCCTTGTCGTTGTCTGTTGACAACCCACCCAACTCACCCCCTCCGCTCCAGCGCGCTTACCTGCACCAACCGCTCCTGCTTAAAATAACCAAATCAAAACCAAAAATAATGGCTTGGAAATTTGAGAGCATACAAATAAAAACACAAAACGTTCTTAACTAGAGGAAAATTGATGGAGATGGTGGATACCTTCTTCCACCTAGACATAGAGGGCTTGTTTCACAAAGAGCCTCCGCACTCGTGGTGGAGGTTCCGTAGTCGTGGGGCAGGCCCGACAGTTGTGGGGGAGTCTCCACACTCAGGCAGAATCTCTGCAACCATTGAGCCTACCACATCTAATGAGGGACATTATCTTCTGTTTGCGAAAGTACCATATATATATATAGACTCCTATAGCAATGCATTGTGTCAAATAGGGCCCCTTTTTCCTCAGATAATGAATATAGAACTAAGACCTGGGCTCAGTAATGTGAGTACAATACCTAAAACCCTGCTGCAGAGCGCATCTAATGTGGGGACTGTAAGAACTCACCTCAAGTAATAATCGCAATCCTTGCCAGGGTGAACCCTGTAAGTCACTAAATTAACTTGACCTCAACCCCTGGGGAACTATGGCACAGAGCAGCTTAACCTAGGGCAATGTATAAAGCAGTTATGCAGTATTAAAACAATAATATAGTTGAAAAGCAGAACAATAAAAATCCCAAAAAGAATTAGAAAAATAGTGTAGACTTTAATTAACAAAACAACACCAAAAATGTCAAAATGTTTTAGGTAGAAATAGCGCCAAGAAGCACAAAGCGCCAAATATAGTTAATGGTTGTTGTAGAACAGGACCAAGGCACAATTTGACACTGCGATGGAATACAAGTGGGATACACTAAACAGGTTCTTCCTAGTCAAATATTTAACCTTCTGCATTTAGTCCTTTAAGTCCCAATCCATAACAGTACACTCCTAAAGCCCCCTCCCCAAGACCTCAGGGGAGGCACTTAAAGTCTCACAGGGTGGCAGGCAGTGGCCAACAGGAGAGTCCAGTAAAGGTCCAGTTGCCACAGATCAGCTGGGCAGTTGCATAAATAGGCTTCTTTTAGCTTGTTGCATCATTGCTGCATGATTAGGAGGCCAGTGTTGAATATGAGAATGAGAATGGGTAAACATAACTACCTGTCCCATAAAGCACATCATAAGATTATGTTTTTTTTTATAACTACTGTTGTAGAATTTAGGCGGAATTGGATTTCCTTCCCTAACTAGACATGTTCTTGCAGGCAATGGGGATACAAGGGGAAAAGTCTGCCTCATTTGCTTTGTCTTTGCCCAGCTATAATACAGGCAAAGCTTGTGACCACTTTTTCTGAAGTAAAGTACACATACTCTTTCAGAAATTGCACCCTTTTGCATGAATTGTAGTTCTCATATACAATGCACAACTTGTCGCTATGTGTCGACTGTTGGCAGGATGATACAGCCAGCCACTGCTGGCTTTGTGTTTAGACAAAATATCATGTCAAAAATATTGGGGCTGATTACGATGGCAGACGGACTTCAGTCCGTCCGCCATCGTATCGGGGATGGGGACTGCCCACCTCCAAGGCGGTGGTCCCACAGGGCTCATTATAATGCGACCGCCACTGTGGCGGTCGCTTTGACCTTGTTTTTGTATTGCGGCAGGTGCTGCGTTCTGCAGCACCCGCCACAATACAAAACAGAGACCCCACACATATCCCTGCACTACGTGGCAAGCACCATGTGGTGCCTGCCACATGGTGCAGGGATATGTAGGGGGGCACCATAGGTTCCCCCTAGGTCCCGTGTCTGTGGGCCAGGGGGGAAGGGGGGCCCGCTACGGGCCCTCAATGTCCCTTTCCATCAGCCTTTTCATGGCGGGTAACCCGCCATGAAACGGCTGGCGGGAAGGGACATCGCAATCCCTACGGCGGTGCCTGGTTTGCACCGCCAGCATAGTAGGGACTACGAGCCCCTCCACCGCACCGGCGGGCTCAAGGCCAACACAAATTGTGGCCTAGGACAAATTTTGCTCAAAACCGTTTTCCTTACCCTGTGGGGTGCCGCAGGGGTCATCCCTCAGTCCCACTCTTTTTAATGTTTATGTGTCTTCCCTGGCTGCCTTGATTAGATCTTTCGGCTTTTATCTTACTTCATATGCGGATGACACGCACATTGTGGTGTTTCTGCTGCCAGGTCAGGAATCAGAGAAGGGCAAGAGGTTTCATGACTGTATGAAATCAGTCAAGATGTGGATGACACAGAATTGCTTGAAATTAAATTCGAGCAAGACTGAGGTCATCATCTTTGGAAATAATGCCAACTTCTGGGCACCCGGATGGTGGACGGAAGAATTAGGAACCCTTCCAAAACCTACCAGGAAAGCAAAAAATCTGGGAGTTATAGTTGATGATAAACTCATTTTTGGGGACCAGGTAAATGCCATAGCATCAGCCACCTTCTATTCTCTTAGACTAATTAAGAAAAAAATGCCTTTTCTGCCAGAGGAGAGCCAACGTATAGTAATAACATCTCTTATTCTATCAGGGTTGGATTATTGCAACGGCCTTTACCTGAACACTCAAGAGCGACACTTAAACAAACTCCAACTATTGCAAAACGCGGCAGCTAGGCTGCTTACCGGCACACCAACATTTGCATCAGTCACCAAAGAAATTAAAAGGCTTCATTGGTTTCCAGTCAGAAAACGTGAGCGATTTAAATCCCTATGCACCATCTTTAAAGCCCTTCAAGGAATAGGAACAGAACATCTCAAACGTCGATTTCAATTTTATGTTCCTAATAGAGCTCTTCGCTCCTCAGGAGCTAGGATGGTGACAGTACTCCCCTTTAAGAAAGTCAACTGGGGAGGGAGAAGCTTTGTCACCTGTGCTGCAAGGGCCTGGAATGAACTCCCCTTCCACATTAGAGCCGCCACTGACCTAATGGTGTTTAAGAAAGCATTAAAAACTTGGCTTTTCAGCATGTAGGATTCCCATGTCCTCCTGTGTTCCGATGGTAGAAGCTAGCTCCAGGACACCTTCGGGTAACCGCTGCGCTTTAGAAATCTAAATAACATAACAGAACAAGGAGCCCACCGGATGCGTGGCGGTCGGTCTTTACGACCACCACACGTCCGCCCGCCATCATAATATGGCGGGCGGTAAAGTTGGTTACAAGGGCGTGGAGACCAGCACCAGCAACCTGTCGGTGGCGGTCTCCCCGCCATTGTAATCAGCCCCATAGTTTGGACAAAATATAATGTCAAGAATATCAAGGACAAAAACACTGTGAAGTTAAGTTTCTATGAGTAAGCAAAGTTTTACTGTATTTAACTCCACATATATGTACCTTGGCGATATATATCTTCAAGGTACACAGATGTGGAGTTAAGAATAGTAAATCTATACTTACCAATTTGCACTTATCTTCTTAATATTTTGGTCCTCAATATTTTTGATATTATTTTCTGCCCACACTATATTTTAGCCCTCGATATTCTACCAAACAACCGCTGGATTTATTTACAATGCCCTGTATGCATTAATCGATTTATCAAAGATGTTCATGAATTATTCATTTGATTATGATTTTAATTAATCAATCAATAAAAAATAACTCTCTAAATCATTGATACTCCAAAACCCATAACTCTAAAACCTGGTAAATGGGCTATATAAGTACCCACGTAAAAATGAAAAGTTTTATAAAGTCTTACTCAAACCACAAGATCCTTTTGCCCCAGATTGCGCTGTTCTGTTCAATGTAGAAATAGAAAATTGGTGAGATGTAAGGGAAAACAAATAACAAAAGTGGTGGTGAAAATAACATGAAAAATACTAAACCCCATTGTTTCCTATAGATATTTTTGTAAAATTAAATGGCTGCCTAATTTAAATGTAATAGAATAATTTCTGCATTGAATATACTTTGTAAAATACAAAGGAAACGAGATCAATTTCTCCTGAGGTTGTTCGTTACTTGTATGCAATTGTTTGTCTTGAATCTTTTTATTCAATTTTATGTCTGTATCTTTTATGGTTGTAATTAACCGATAAAGATTATTTTGACTGACTGACAAAGGAAACATAAAAATAAACAGATATTTAAGGTTTAAAATATGTAATAAATTTGTGGTAAATATTTATGTGATTAGTTTCCAGTTGTTTTTTCAATTTATGAAATGTAGCAAAGGTTTTCTGACCGAAAAACATAGAAGGTATTTATAATGTTAATGTGTTTTATAAAATATATAACACAATATCTTAATTTTAATAATTCTCTAATACATATTCATTAAAAAAATTTTTAACTCAGTAAGATGTTTTAGATTACTTTGTGATATATTCACTCCCAGTGCTGTCACTTGTGATGTTGTGACTCCAATTGCATTGGGTTCTACAAAGTATTAACTTCAATATCTTTACACTGTAAAGTTAAGCCTGTGAGGTAGAGGTGGTGTACCTATTTTTAATGTAGTTCTTCATACCACATTTCTGTCTTCTATAAGCACTATACATAGCAAGTATGGTCATTACTCAATTCAATAATATTCAAAGGAATGGCCTGGCCTTGCTGAGATTTATTGCAATATTTGCAGGTCTGTACTACTTCAACTGTGAGCATTCAACTCATTGAGCCATCCTGACAGGTAGTTGTATCACAAGAGCTGCAGTTGGAGCACCTTTCGTGATCCGGACCTCCATGGAGATCCAGTTGGTGGCAAAAATCTTCTTTATTTTGGGAGGTCACAGCTTTGGATCAGGTGGTGAGCAACAGTTCCACTTTGGGATATTGGGTTTATTTGTCAAAAACTACAAAGTGTTCCAGATCATCAGTTATGCTATATAAATTGTGATTCAAAATCTTACAGAGATTGGTGTTGTACTCCCCTGAGAGCCAGTTGTTCACATTACCCTGATGCCTTGTATATAAGGCAGTGAGCTGTTTCTCATTTTAGCTGTTTGTTTATGTCATAGAGCACACCATTACTTAACCTCTTGGTTTGATCTTCGAAATGCTCTGTAATTTGATATTTGCAATGACCATCTCTGGGTCAAATGCTTTTGGCATCATTATATAGGCCCCCACATGAGAAGACTTTCCGTGGACACAGATAGTCATGGCAGATGTTTATAATGGGAGAGGCAGGGATGGCAGTTTGAAGGCACTCATTTTAGGTTTAAATGTGGTGAGGTACAACAGACAGATGAAAGGACAACAAGTGGAGGGGTAAATAGACAAGTAGGTGAGGGGCCTGGGAGAAGACAGCATAAGGAGACGATGGGGAGAAAGATGTGAAATTTGCTTGACAACTCCCAAACGTAGAATGAGAGGAGTATCTGTTAGTACGGCAGGCTGATTTCGAGTGAGTCCTCGCTTCTATGTCTCAACTGGTACTGTGTTGGTAAGGCGGAGGATCCGCAAATATGCCGGGCAGGTCAACTCCATGAATTCATGGGATAGAAACTGTATACAGGGCCCCCAGACTTTATCAAATTGTGGCAGCTTGCAATCCACCATTGCTGTCAGTTTTTCCATGTCAAGGAGTTCCCACAACTTATTCAGCCAGTCCAGAGCGCTTGTGTTTTATCTGTGCCCCATCTAGAGAGTATGACTTGCTTGGCAGTGCACAGGGTAAGTGTGATGGCCTGTCCTCTGGCTGACAGTAGGGGGTACGTTAGGGCATTGGGGAGACCTAGTAAAATGTATCTGGGAAATACAGGAAGGTCTGTGTTTTACATCTTATTAATATCTCGCAGAACATCCATCCAGTATTGTTGTAGTTTGGGGCAGTCGCATAGAACATTTGCCAATGTACCTATGTGTCTGCATTGCCTCAAGCAGGTAGCTGCCACACCCTTCTTCCATTTAGCTATTCTAGCTGGGGGATAATATCAGTAGTGTGTAATTTTGTGTAATGTCTCTTTGCCGGATGTGCTACAGGCAGAGGTGCCGGCGTGGTACTATATATACCATTGTGATGCCTGCAATGTTTGAGTTTCTGCGTAACCTTTCTGCAAACGGCTCCATATAGAGGGCAAAAAGACCACTGACTCTAAACGTTGCCTTAGGACCAGAGTAATTATTCCAAATCCAACGTTGGAAACCTAGCACCAAGTCCATTCTTGGCCAGTATCAACTGAAGGTATAGTCAATGCACACAATCAAATGCCTTTTCGGCATTGACCGATTCCAGAAGTGCTGGCACGCAGGAGCATTGAATCTTATCAAGGAGGTGTGCAAAGGTGCTTGGTATTGTCGCTGCAACTCCTTTCGGGTATAAACCCAGCCTGATCAGGATCCACCAGACCTTGCATATACAGAGGGAGGTGGGACGCTAGGATGCTGATGAAGATCTTGGAGTCAACTTTAAACAGGTAGATGGGGCGGTACAATGAGCAGAACGCAGAATCTTTGCCCGGTTTAGGAAGCACTGTAATAGTGGCTGCACTCATATTGCCCCTAAGGAAACCACTAGTGCTAAAAGAGTTGTAACGGTGGGCCAGGATAGAAGTCAGGGAAGACGCTAATACTTTATAAAAGACGGAGGAGTAGCCATCTTGGTCAGACATTTTAGCTGATTGCAGATGATTTATGGCTGTAAGGACTTCATTAGGATGGATGCCCCTATCTAATTATGCAGCGTCTTCACAAGGAATGCGCTGCACAGGGGCCTGCGCTAAATAGGTGTCAGCATCCCCCAGTTCCAGAGCCTCCAAGGCACTCATTTTAAGCCTTGGCTGCAATCACTTCATCCAGACTGATGGTTCGTAGGACAACAGCCTCTAATATGGCAAAAACCTGTTTTTTGTGCATTTGGGTTTGTCCTGTGCCTCCCAGGTGTCTGTAAGAAAATACCTGGAGAGGTAGCCAGATTCCCAGCACCTGGTTGGCACACTAAAATGAATCAATATTCCAGAAGTTGTGGGGATCTATTTCTCAATGTAATTAAGAGGGTAAAGTGGTGAGCCTTCAATGAGAGAAACTAATTTCCATAAAAATATACCCTGGGATGGCGGGAATAACTATGGCTACCTTCTTAGTGTGGGTATAGCATTATTCCAGTTTTGTCTGGGCTCTTCTGGCATAGGCCACTAGGAATGTGCATCTCTTGATGGCTTCCTGTTTGTACAGCAGGCAGGCTCCTCCTACTGATATGGACTTTTTAATTTGATATCTTTTGTGGGGTCAAAATATACTACAGCGGTCTCAGCCAGGAGTGCATATGTAAAGTTACATGAATGTCTGTTCCTACGTATCGCCCACATCCATCACTCCATTTTATCTCATCTCCCTCATAGGTTCATCTCTGTTGATTAGGTTGGGTTTATATCGCCACAGTATATGGACCTCTCAAACAAGCTGGAAAGTTCAACCACATTCTTCAAAACCTCTGCTGATTTCATGTCTTCAATCCACAGGGGAGCAGCAGTCACCCTCACCAATGAGAACACATAGCTACAGAAGTCTAAGTTTGGTTTTAAAAACATACTTTACTTCCTGTGCAGTGTCAGAGCTTTCCCAGTAGCTTCTACATGTTGCCACAAAGCCTTGCATGGTGTTCCTTTGGACTCCTGCATAGACAATGATATAATTATTGATGCTCATCTGGAAGCCATAAGTACCATAAGGTTGGCGGCGGCTCACAGCATAGGTTCATTTGCACCCTGGGAGTTTAGTGATTGTGGGTGTTTTCAGGGTGTAGTGTGGTCCTCTACAGTATGCTGGGACTTGGTACCCCAACACTAATTGCGCTCATTCATTGTGCTAAGAACCCACCACAAGAAGGCCTACTGACGTGAGACATCAGTTTACCCTTGTGGGTGACAGTAGCAGCATAGGCTGCACTGTTCCCTGCTCAATATTGCAGGAAAACATGTGGTGCCGCAGGACGTGGTCAGGAATTTATCAGCATCACACTCTTATAGGCACTTCTTCAACCAATCAGTTCACCACAGGGCATTTTGAGTAATCTTCAGGAATACCCCAAAAACACGGCCATTTTTTCATAGTGAAGGACAAATCTTTGTCACAAAGTGTGAGTAGGAAGGTGGGGTGGAGCTGGGAGTCTCAATGCTGGAGAAACCCAGAACAAGGGTACAAAGGTACGGGAGGTGGCCACACTTAGCTACATGTTTACTTGTTTGGCGGTTGCTCTTCCAGAGAATAAGAGACTATGGGGCCGATTACGATGGCGGGCGGAAAAGCACCCGGACCGCCATGGTAGCGGGAATCAACCGTCCGCATGTACTGCAGGAAAACCGGCGGTCCGATTAGGATCAACCGCCAGGAAAATCCGACCGCAGCGGAACGATGCCAGGAAAGACCGCCAGTAGCGTGCGGAGCAGGCGAAAATCAGTCCACAGCGGTCGGATTCGCGGCGGAAAAAGCCCAAACCGCCGCACGGCCAGCGGATTGACCACATGTAGAATTAGGATACCATTGAGGTGACAGCGGAACGATCCGCTGTTTCCGACCGCCGCGATCGCAACCAGTGATAAATGGGAGAGCCGGCGGAAGGCAGTCGTATAGCCACCACCATGGGCGCTCCGGAAAATTCATAGCGTCCGAACCAAAAATACACACAACATGCCCACCAAGTGTACCCAGCAACTTGCCGCAGCCCCCAAAAAAAACTAATACACCCCAATGACACATCCCCATGGCAAGTTAAAAAACCACAAATCCCAGGTCAACCCACACAACACACCTGACATCAATACACCATTTTGACACACCCACATAGCTGAGTATAAAATCAGCCCCTTCCCTGACCACAATCCTTTGCAATACTCCACCACTGAAGGAACCAAGCCTACAGCACAAAGGAGAGGCAAACCACCACACAGCTCACCAGCACAACAACACACACACACACCACTTACATCACCCCCACCACTCACACACCTGCACTTTCAACCCCTTTGCACACCACACACCATGGCACAGAAGAAAATGCCCAAATTCACTGACAATGAGTTGTCAGTCATGGTAGATGAGGTAATCAGAGTAGAACCACAATTGTTTAGAAGCATGGTCCAACAGACACCATTAGACACCAAAACACTAATGTGGGAAAGGATAGTCCGCAAGGTCAATGTAGTAGGGAATGTCCCACGCAACAAGAATGAGATCGTGAAGCGGTGGCATGACCTCAAGAAAAAGGTGAAAGAGAGGAACAACAAGAACCGTGAGCTGGCTCAGAGGACTGGCGGTGGCCCTCCCATTCCACCAAGAACATTCACCGCATGGGAGGAGAAGGTGCTTGCCATACTGCATCCAGAGAGTCTCACAGGAATACCCGGGGGAGTGGAGGCTGGTAAGTAACAACAAATGTCCACCATCACACTGCTATGTACTGTCTTGCACAACCACAAAGCCACACCTCCTAGGCCCAAATGCATCCATGTGCACCACACACTCCCCAACACATGTTTCACAGATCTAACATTCACTCCCTCTGAATCATCCCAAAGGTAGCTAGCAACATTCCCAGGGTTGCATGTGTACAGGCAGCCAGCACTACAACTCCCACCAGGCCCCCTGTCCCAAAGCACACCAGGATGGAGCACTCCCCCCACCCCACCCAGAAGCAAGTGGCAGACATTGCATTCCCGTCATCAAATTAACAGGTAGGTAGCCATCTTAACAGGGAGGGGGTGGTTGTGTATGTGAAGCCTGCACCACAACTCCCACCAGGCCCGCTGTCCCAAAGCACACCAGGATGGAGCACTCCCCCCACCCCACCCAGAAGCAAGTGGCAGACATTGCATTCCCCTCATCACACTAACAGGTAGGTAGCCATCTTAACAGGGAGGGAGTGGTTGTGTATGTGAAGCCTGCACCACAACTCCCACCAGGCCCCCTGTCCCAAAGCACACCAGGATGGAGCACTCCCCCCACTGCACCCAGAAGCAAGTGGCAGACATTGCATTCCCCTCATCAAACTAACAGGTAGGTAGCCATCTTAACAGGGAGGGGGTGGTTGTGTTTGGGAAGCCTGCACTACAACTCCCACCAGGCCCCCTTGTCCCACAGCTCAGCAAGATGGAGCACTCCCCCACACCCAGAAGCATGTGGCAGACATTGCATTGATCACCTCCACCCAACAGGTAGGTAGCCATCTTAACAGGGAGGGGGTGGTTGTGTTTGGGAAGCCTGCACTACAACTCCCACCAGGCCCCCTTGTCCCACAGCTCAGCAAGATGGAGCACTCCCCCACACCCAGAAGCATGTGGCAGCCATTGCATTGATCACCTCCACCTAACAGGTAGGTAGCCATCTTAACAGGGAGGGGGTGGTTGTGTCTGTGAAGCCTGCACCACAACTCCCACCAGGCCCCCTGTCCCAAAGCACACCAGGATGGAGCACTGCCCCCACCCCACCCAGAAGCAAGTGGCAGACATTGCTTTCCCCTCATCAAACTAACAGGTAGGTAGCCATCTTAACAGGGAGGGGGTGGTTGTGTTTGGGAAGCCTGCACTACAACTCCCACCAGGCCCCTTTGTCCCACAGCTCAGCAAGATGGAGCACTCCCCCACCCCACCCAGAAGCATGTGGCAGACATTGCATTGATCAACTCCACCTAACAGGTAGGTAGCCATCTTAACAGGTAGGGGGTGGTTGTGTTTGTGAAGCCTGCACCACAACTCCCACCAGGCCCGCTGTCCCAAAGCACACCAGAATGGAGCACTCCCCCCACCCCACCCAGAAGCAAGTGGCAGACATTGCATTCCCCTCATCAAACTAACAGGTAGGTAGCCATCTTGACAGGGAGGGGGTGGTTGTGTTTGTGAAGCCTGCACTACAACTCCCACCAGGCCCCCTTGTCCCAAAGCACACCAGGATGGAGCACTCCCCCACCCCACCCAGAAGCAAGTGGCAGACATTGCATTCCCCTCATCAAACTAACAGGTAGGTAGCCATCTTAACAGGGAGGGGTGGTTGTGTATGTGAAGCCTGCACCACAACTCCCACCAGGCCCACTGTCCCAAAGCACACCAGGATGGAGCACTCCCCCCACCCCACCCAGAAGCAAGTGGCAGACATTGCATTCCCCTCATCAAACTAACAGGTAGGTAGCCATCTTAACAGGGAGGGGGTGGTTGTGTATGTGAAGCCTGCACCACAACTCCCACCAGGCCCCCTGTCCCAAAGCACACCAGGATGGAGCACTCCCCCCACCCCATCCAGAAGCAAGTGGCAGACATTGCATTCCCCTCATCAAACTAACAGGTAGGTAGCCATCTTAACAGGGAGGGGGTGGTTGTGTTTGTGAAGCCTGCACCACAACTCCCACCAGGCCCCCTTGTCCCACAGCTCAGCAAGATGGAGCACTCCCCCACACCCAGAAGCATGTGGAAACCATTGCATTGATCACCTCCACCTAACAGGTAGGTAGCCATCTTAACAGGGAGGGGTGTTTGTGAGTGGAAAGCCAGCACTACAACTCCCACCAGGCCCCCTTGTCCCACAGCTCAGCAAGATGGAGCACTCCCCCACACCCAGAAGCATGTGGCAGCCATTGCATTGATCACCTCCACCTAACAGGTAGGTAGCCATCTTAACAGGGAGGGGTGTTTGTGGGTGGAAAGCCAGCACTACAACTCCCACCAGGCCCCCTTGTCCCACAGCTTAGCAAGATGGAGCACTCCCCCACACCCAGAAACATGTGTCAGCAATACCCCTCAACTGTGTCACAGAACAGGTAGGTCGACAGTGCATGCACCCTGCCATTACTCTCAAAAAGCATGAAGCCGGGGCGTGGCTTCGGAGCCGAGGGAAATGGCGGCGTGTTGAAGGAGCTCCGTCTCTCGGGTCCCTAAAAACCGATAAATCCGTTTATTCCAGCCGGCTAATAGCAACAAACTCAGCGGAATTGGTAGGCGGAATATAGTGATTACAAGTGAGCCAAGGATAGACCGCAAGACAACAGCCGGGGGACTCGCTGGCCGGAGGGACACAGCAGCGCTCACCGAACGATCGTGGGCCTCGGGGCTCACGTAACAACCCTGAGCGGCGTGGCAAGAAGAACGCCGGCGCGCACAGCGGTGGGACCAAGCCCTCGCGAGGAACAGCAGGCAAGTGCTGTGCAAAGAGGTGCGACGGATTGAGGAGGCACCTGGGGTGAGACTGCAGAGCGGAGGTGGCTGACGGTGATTGCGGAGGCCGCGACCCGCATCCGAGTCCCCCGGTTGTTGCGGGAAGTGCGGACTGGCGGTCACGGGGCTCCGGGACTGCTGAATTGTGGAGGCGGGGGGCTTCGGTGCACTAAAAGCCCAGGCGCGGCCCGATTGAATGCGGACCGGGGTCCCTCGGCTCAACTGAGGAGGTGAGGTGCTTCCCCACAATAAATACATGCTAAGGCCTGCAGACTCCGGGTGTGGCCCGATTGACTGGGGATCTCGACCATCGAATCGGCAGTTGAGGGGGTGGATTGCAGTCCCGAAGTGGAGACAAGGCGGGAGCGGGTGACAAGCATTGCCGCTGCCATGCAGTGAAGGAGAATCTACGAGCCCCCGGAGGAGGTGTGACCGCTGTGGCGAGAGGAGCGGGGAGTGAATGTAATTTGGACTCTATACAGTTGGCGTATCCCCCCAATCATAGTGTGCCTAACGAAGAGTGGGGAAGCGCAGAGTGCAGGCGGGACCTCACGCCTGACTGGGGAGCGAGTGGACATACCCCCACAAGCAGGTAGTGCGAACTGGGGGGATTGCTCCAAACTAGCTGGCAGTGGTGGAATCAGCGACCTAGTCATCGTGTGCTGGCAGCGGGAGCCCTCAGTGCCCACGACCGGACATACTGAGCTTGGGCGGGAAAAGGCCCAATAGCTACGTTTTAAGGGGCGGAAGCACTACAGACCCGCTTCGGTGAGAGCACCACGGTGCCCGCGTATCTACCCGGATGAAGCCAAAGGGTCCAGCACGGTCGCAAACCAACAAGATGGACAAGTATGCCGTATCGCTCTCAGCGGTGGCATCTCAGGCTGATCCCCCGGAAGAGCAGGCAGAACCCTCACTGAGCGCCATCATGGCGGCCATTGCGGACCTCAAGGGGACGATAGACCCTAAAATAGATGCGGTAACGCTAGAGGTTAATCTCCTGCGTGCCGACTTCCGAAAAATGTCGGAAAAGGTCGCCGCCACTGAAAACCAGGTGATGCAACTGCAATTCAGTACGAAGAGTCTGGAAGAAAGGGTCCAGGCTCTCACAAAGCAACAAGAACTGATGGTGGCCAAGCTGGAGGACCAGGAAGGGCGGGCACGAAGAAATATTATCGGCGTGGTGGGAGTACCGGAGGGTATGGAGGGGCCTAGTGTGGACCTCTTTCTGGAGGACTTGATCCTGAAGCACCTCAAACCGAAGCGTCTCTCCGTTCACTTTACTATTGAACGTGCGCACAGAGCTCCCATCCCTAAACCAAAACCAGGAGCTTTACCGTGGACAATTATCGCAGGGATTCTTAATTACCGCGATAGGGATGCCATCTTGCAAACAGCACGTCAACATGACAACCTGATGCATGAGAATGCGGTGATTACATTCTTTCCAGACTTTACACTCAACGTTCAGCGCCAAAGGCGTGCCTTTGAAGCGGTGAAAAGGGAACTGCGCGCCAAAGAACTTAAGTACTCCATGATGTATCCGGCCAAATTAAGAGTCGAGGCTGATGGGAAAGTGTGGTTCTTTGGAACTCCAGAAGAAACTATGGATTGGTTGGACAGATGGCGCAATGTTGGCCCCAACTCGAAAAAAGGAACATGGCGAGAGAGACGCAGAATGGCAGGAGAAGAATCGGACTAACAGGTACACGGGAGCAGGGACTGATGGAGGATCTGGAGCTCGGGACTGCTACACCAGGATGAACCACGAACTGTAAAGTTAAGGTCATGGGGGTGTAAATATTGCATTGGGGTGGAAAGGATGTATGGGCTGATGGACACACGACCTGAGAGGCCTTTTATAAGGGAACTGTCAAATGCGGTCACTATGGGACTGAAATGCTTATGTTGCTAAGGGAGGGAAAGGGGGGGACCCCGGATGGGAGCTTGAGGAGCTCGGCATCGACCAACCCCACTTTTAATGGTTTTGTTCAGGGCGACAGGCACTCTGCGAGTTGGGGTGGTGGGAGTTGTTGTACCCGCCAGCAGGGTAGCAGGGAGGGGGGTTGGAACAGGGTGGGGATCGTTATGTTTTGTAAGGGTTTTTAGTTGTGAGGTCAGCTAATCTATACTTCGAGGGCATGAGCATGGGTTGACACAATTGGAGTGCTACATGATGAGACAACTATGGCAGGGATGGCTACATAGGAGCGGGTAGTTAGACAGGGACCATCTCAGATACCCAGCGGAGGCCTGCGGGCGGGTACACAGTGAAACACTAGTCTACGTATTTTATCATGGAACGTAAATGGACTGGGAAACCGTATTAAGCGTAGTATTGTGCTTCAATATTTGCATCGACATTCCCCGGGTATTGTACTGATTCAGGAGACACATCTTAAGGGACAAAGGTATCGGGCACTAGATAGATATGGTTATAAGCTGATAGCGCATGCGGGTTACACGTCTGCCTCCCGTGGAGTGGGGATATTGGTGAAGACCGACATCCCGCTAGTGGTGGATAAAATGTGGCATGACCCTTTGGGCAGATTTGTGGCTCTCGCTGGGAGATGGGAGGGACAGGCGATTAACCTGATTTCCGGCTACATCCCGCCAGTGGCGCGCTCCGAGGCGTTTGCGGCATTGGGAAACCTGCTGGTGGGCCTCCCCCCGGGATTGTTGGTGTTGGGGGAGACATGAACTCTGCTATGGACACGGGACAAGACCGAGACACTGTGGCAATAAGAGACAGAGGGGTGGAGCCGCTTCATGCTTTTACTGAGGCGTTTGGGTTGATTGATCTCTGGAGGTTGCATAATCCGGGCATCTGGCAGTATATCTTCTACTCAGCTGCAAATGGAAGTTACTCACGACTGGATCATATACTGACACATCGTGGAGGGGAGGGATGGTTCTCTAATGCAAGGATAGGGCCGCGGGGTATATCAGATCACTCCCCGGTGGAAATATTGATGAGAGGACCGACCCGTCAATATACTCTGCCACCCAGACTAAATACCTGGTCTTTAAAAATAAAGAGAATACCCAAAAGGTAAAAGAACGAGCGCAGCTATTCTTTCAGGAGAATGAGGGGTCAGTGGAGGAGGCAGGTATTCTTTGGGAAGCGTTTAAACCAGTAATGAGGGGACACGTCCAAGCCTGTATAGGTGTAGAAAACAAGGAAAGGAAACTGCGATGGGACAGGTTAGAGACGGAAATATTAGAGATGGAGGCAACCTATTTGGCGGGCGGGAGAGAGGATAAGGAGCTGGCACATCAACTTGATCTCCGCAGACGTGAGCTGCAGGATATGGCGAATAACGCGGCAAGGGCGGCTGCCCTGGCAACGCAGAAAAGAGTATATGACCTGGGGGATAAAGCCAATAAGATGATTGCATGGTTAGAAAAACGAGATAGAGAGAGAAATTGGGTGGCGGAAATAAAGGACAGCCGCGGGGATACCCACTCGGCTGGAGAAACCATAGCACGTGTATTCGCTGACTATTATGAGAAGCTCTATGAGTCGATGCCAGTTAGGTCGGCTCAAGACTGCGGTGAACTATTGGCGGAAATGCGCCTACCAGCATTGACTGAGGAGGACAGGGACTCTATGGACAGGGAGATAACAGAGGAAGAAATTGTGGGTGCCATACAAGATCTGCAAGCGGGGAAGGCACCGGGGCCTAATGGGCTGCCGGTGGAACTTTTTAAGTGTACAACTACCACCGTGGCCCCGTATATTTTAGCTATGTTCAATGAGGCAAGAGACAGAGGATGTCTACCGATTGATCAGCGAACGGCGACAATTGTAGTAATCCCCAAAGCCGGTAAACCACCGGACCAGTGCAGCTCATACCGGCCGATCTCACTGTTAAACCTGGAAGTTAAAATATTGGCTAAGGTCTTGGTGAATAGACTTCTGGTGCTCATCACGACTCTGATCCACCCGGACCAATTGGGGTTCATGCCCGACCGAAGTACCAGGCTCAATTTACGCCGACTGTATGGGGTAATGCACCTAGTAAAGACCAACCCCGGGGTGGAGGCAGCGCTTTTGTCACTCGACGCCCGCATGGCGTTCTATAGTATTGAATGGAACTATTTGTTTGAAGTCCTGAGGAGGTTTGGTTTCGGCCCCCAGTTCCTCTCATGGATTAAGTTGTTATACACGCGGCCTCTGGCCAGAGTCCGTGTCAACGGTTCGGTGTCTCGCTCTTTCACCCTACAGAAGGGCACAAGGCAGGGGTGCCCCATATCGCCGATCTTATTTGCACTGGCTCTTGAGCCACTGGCGGCGTGGGTCAGAGGGGATCTGATAATATCAGGTATTCCTGGGGGAGATCAGTGGGAAGAAAGGATATTGTTATATGCCGACGATGTCCTCTTGTATGCAACGAGACCACGGTTTACAATCAATCGGTTACTCCAGATCTTCAAACTTTTTGAGGGGTACTCGTGATTTCAAATCAACTGGTATAAGTCCCTCCTGGATATGCTATTGAGTGGGCCACCACCACAGCTGGGTGCCGACTCCAGGCTCCAGATTAAAGACAGTTTTAGATACCTGGGCATACAAATAGAAAGAACAGACATAGCGTTTCTGGCGGGGAATCTAAGGCCGCAACTAGACCGCTTGAGGAGTGATGTCGCCCAATGGAGGAAATTACCAATCTCCCTGATGGGAAGAGCGGTCCTCTTCAAGATAATGTCTCTACCTCGATTACTGTATGTCATACAGAATACCCCCTATCAGATACCAGACAAATTCTTCAGAGACGTGGATAGTGAGTTGAGGATGTTGCTGTGGGACGGGGGGGCGCAAGGATCGCATTGGCTAAGCTGCAGAAGAGGGTATACGAGGGAGGTCTAGCTATCCCCGACCTTCAAAAGTACTACTGGGCATCGCACCTAATGGTCATCAATGATTGGGCTTTTGCGGATCGGAATGACCCGGCATACAGGGTCGATCACTGGGCAATGGGGGCTGACGGATACCTTGGGGCACTGTATGGCCGGGAGAAACAGGCCGGAATGCCCCTGCATACCCAGACAGTGCTGACAGTATGGGCCAAGGCCAATTGGTTCCTGGGCTGGGCTGGCCGACTGACGGATCAGACTCCTTTGTGGACCAGTGAGACGCTCAGGGAGGTGGGTCGACTACAGGGCTTCTTGAAATGGAAACTAATAGATATTACACGACTAGGAAATGTGAGGCGGCGACAGGCAGTGATGTCGTTTGCAGACCTACAAGTAGACTTTCAATTGGCACCCATGGAGCACTATAGATATTTGCAATTGAAGCATGCGTTGGGCAGACACCTTAAAGATGGGGATCAGATTCCTGAGTACAGTCCACTAGAAGACAGGTTGTTACTGGATCCAATTCCAGAGAAGGCACTGTCCTGTACATATAAAAAAATATTAAACAACTCACCAGACTTACTAACAAAACTGCGAGAGGTGTGGGAATCCGAGGTGGGATTGCTAGAGGATGATGACTGGGCAGAGGCAGTGCAGAGTCCTAGAGAGGTGGCAATACGGGCACGATTTAGATTGGTCCAGCTGAGGATACTGCACCGGTCCTATTACACCAGCACACTTATGTTTAAGCTAGGGCGCATATTAACGGCGGAATTTCAGAGGGGCTGCACTCAGAGGGGAACATTTTTCCATATTCTGTGGGACTGCCCGATCATACAGAATTACTGGAAGAAGGTGGTTCGGATAATGTCGGAAGTGGTAGAACAGGAAGTCCCCCTGGATGGTAGGTGGCATATATTGTGTGTCTCTGGGGAACAGAACTGGCCCAAATATCCAAAAATCTGGTTACAGGTGGCGGCAATGGTCGCCAAGCGAAACGTGGCGGGGGCATGGGGGGCCACTCAATCGCCAAAAGTATCTCAATGGAAAAGAGACATGGACTGGTGCTGTGCGGCAGAAAGGACAATCTATGAGAGCAGGGGATGCCCCAAGAAATGGGAGAAAATTTGGCAGTTGTGGGTAGACTATAGGGGGTGCGGGGTGGCATTGAACAGTTAGATGGGGAGGGGGTGGGATGAGAGCGAATTTTACAGGTAGACTCCACTGATACCATGATTACTATAACAGGTTTATGAGTCGCAGATTGTGTAAACCACTGGGGGAACATGTACCTCAATATATGAATATGTAACAGTTTTGAAATGCTGACACTTGTTTAATAAAAAGAAGTTTTAAAAAAAATAATAATAAAATGTAATTAAAAAAAAAAGCATGGAGCCATATGACCATACCAGCCCTCACATCCCACCCAACTTGGCAGAGATCCAATAGCCACTTCCAGTGTGCAGACAGCTTAGCGTATGTAACTGTCACAGAAATTGAAGTGTGACTCACCAAATCACATGTTGAAGTAACTCAGGGCACAATCATGCACAGCAGTGAATGCTATGTGTAAGTGCCATGGTGGCAGAGCATCAAGGCCCATATGAAAACAAAACAAGCATGCTCATCTTCAAACATAAAGCAAAGAACATGATATGACAGAGGGATGCATGAGATAACAATGGCTAGTACATGCCCAGAATGAAGAACTTCCATGCAGAGCAAACAACAAAGATGACTCACAAAAAGTTATTGTGCTGCTAGTCGTTAGATGACGACATGTCCTTGTAATCACACAATCTGTACGTGGAGCATGGTATCTATTGACATGTCACACCATGGACAAGTAATGTAGGTACCTACACATCATGTCATGATGCTCAGTCCCGTGCAGCCATACAAAGTGATCTCAATGTAAACTGTGTCGTGTATAACATGTAACATCCAAACATCTAACACCAAGCATGTGGGGTACACTTCAATGACCATTTCTCCTCTGTTCTACAGGTGACCGAGAATTGACTGCTGCAGATGACAACACCAACCTGCAGAGCCAGTCTCCCCCCCCGGAACATGGAGGCCCGGATGCAGACTCCCTAAATTCCTCGGATGTGGACACAGAAGCTGGCCCATCTGGTGTGCCAGGGCGCAGCAGGTCCCTGGCCCCCACTGTCCTCACCACCACCACCTCAGCAACATCAACTGCGCTGACCACTGCTGTAACGAATTGTGCGGCCGCCACCACCACCACCAGTTCTGCCAGCAACACTGTCCCTGCCTCAGAGGATACCCACCCCACAATCTGAGGAGGGCAGCAGGGAGAGTCAGCGGGTGCGTCGAGTGGTGATGCCACAGGTCCGGAACAGCAGGGCAGGTGGGAGGGCAACTGGGCGCCAAAATCAACAGGACACTGGGACCGAAGCCCTGGACAACATCGTCAGAGTCCTTGGGGCATACGAACAAGCCCAGGGACACACGGGCCAGGCTCTGGAAGAATCACGTGAGCTCCGCCTGCTGCTGAGGTCCATAGACACGTGCATGGGCCAAATCGTGGACCTCTTGGGTCAGCTTGTGGGTGTCCTGAGGGACCGGCCTGCGGCCCAAAGGACAGCTCAACCTCCCTCCAGTGACCCGCAGGATGACAGTCCCACCTCCTCACCTGCGGCCACAGAGACGCGTGAGCTGGAACAGGATGTGTCCTCAGACACCTCTGATCCCGCAGCAGAGGCCCCCCTGCCAAACGCTCAAGGGGCCGTCCGAGGAAAAACAAGGGAGGATCACGTGGCAAAGCACAGCCAAACGCCAGTCAAAGAGCCAGCCATGATGGCACCTTCCCATTGACTCTGTTGACTATCCTTACCCACACTGCCATGTTGATGGCAGGCGTTTGTTGGACTGTGTCACCATATCAATGTGGTGACTACTCTATTGTCTCGTCTACCATCACTGACAACTCATTGATTCACTTACCACCTATTTGTAAAAATCACTTCCCTGTCACATGTACTTATTGTAAATAAACACTCTTTGAACACCTATGTTCTCGTGTCAGCTCCATGTTTATCACAGGATGTACAATCTGGACTCAGATTACAATGTACCAGGTGCACTGACTGTTGCGAGGCATTGAGAGGCTGAAGTGACCTAGGAAAACACAAGAGAACAACATTCATCTGTCAGTTGATGGCATCACACCCATTACACAACACTTGTCATCAAGGTACTCAAACCTGCACACATTACAATGAGCAACGATATCGACATAGACATCATGTAGCTGTGCATAACTACCCTGTCCCAGAAACATCAGCCCTCAGCACAGAGCCAACAACAGGCAGCTGTCACATAGCTCCCTAGGCATGTCCTACAACTACAAAAACACCATACAATGCCACCGTTGTACAATGTCACTCACCTTCAAGGGAAGTAGCGGGCGATGAGCTGGTGACGCAGGTCGACACCTTCCTCCTCTCCACTACCCTCGTCACTGGACATGTGTGGGTTTGCAGGCGAGGGCATCTGCTGCTCATCATCATCCAGGATCAGGGGGATCTCTTTGGGCAGGGCAAGGTTGTGGAGCATGCAGCATGCTACCACGATCTGACACACCTTTTGGGGAGAGTACATCAGTGCACCTCCGGTCCTGTCCAGGCACTGAAATCAAGACTTGAGAAGCCCAAATGTCCGCTCCACCACACGACGTGTCCTCCCATGGGCCTCATTGTAGCGGACTTCACCCGGGGTCGTGGGATTCCGCAGCGGGCTCAGCAACCAGGGCCGGTTGGGATATGCAGAGTAACCTAGGTGCCAGTCACACAGAACAATTTAGTAAAATGACTGTAGCTACAGACAGCATGTCATACATACAGCACAATACTTGACTCAGCTAACTCACCTACAAGCCACGCACGGTCAGGATGCAGATTTGCCATCATCTGTGGTATGATGTTTTTACGCAGGATGTAGGAGTCGTGGGCTGAGCCAGGGAATCTGGCACAGACATGTGAGAAGATCATATCTGCCTGGCATACAACCTGCACATTATCGGAATGGGTATGCTTCCTATTCCTGTATATGTGCTCCCGTGCCTGTGGCGGAACCAGTCCAACATGGGTGCAGTCAATGGCACCAACTACATTAGGGATGTGGACAACGTCATAGAAATCAGCCTTCACAGCTGACAATTCCTGTCTCCGTGGAAAATGGATGTAAGTGTCCTTGTATACCATCATAGCGGACAGGACATCCCGTAGCACCATGCTGAACATTGCCTGCGACATCCCACCTGCGCTGGCCACTGTGTACTGGAACGAACCAGTTGCGAAGAAATGCAGGGCCGCCATCACCTTACATGTTGGTGACACAGCAGTTGGATATGTCCTGCGAGGCCTCAGGTGGGGCTCCAACTGAGCACATAGGTCTTGGAGGTTTTGCCGATCCAACCGGAACTTACGGATGATGTCCACATCCTCCATGTCCGCCAGAAAGGTGAATGGCCGGTGCACATTTGGTCGCCTCCTACATGAGATAAAAGGGGACACTTGTCAATTCAATTCACCCATGAGATGTGTCCAACATCTGACATTTTGACTGACACAGCGCCAACGATGACTGGCCTGACACACCAGCTTACAAAACAAGTCACATGCAGAGACAACTTGACCCCAAGTAGTTGTACACGTGATCAGTATGTACGAACTGAGTGCACCCGAGACAGATTCAGACTCTGTGAATGTGAAATGGGACATTCCGACATCTTGTGTCACCAGCCCTGAGAGTACTTGACACAGCACATGTCTGAAACACCAACACCGCTGTCTCCTACGTAGCTGCTGTACCTGCCACACCTTCTTGCGTGAGTCGGACAGGGCACACATTAACGACACAATGAGTACAGTGTGTGCATGAAGATCAAGTATCAACATGAGTTCAGCAATCTACACAGTGCAGTAGGCACATTGAGTAGTCAGTCCATCATCACTGTGTGTTGCTTAGCCATCTCACACATTGACAAGTCCCCATATTTGGGAGTCCATCACACACAGATATGTGTACATGCACAACAACATCATCAGTGACATGTGAGGGACTACATGCCAATGCATGTACTCCAGTGCACTGACATGGCATGTGCAGACATCAGTGAGTAGAATGTCACACTAGCATTCAATTTAACAATCTGGTGCCATGACTCATTGTAAGTGTGGAGTGTTCAATAATGAGAACTGCCCATTGCCATTGCTACAGCATGATGTGTCCATAGGTGCCCTAAGCGTGCACCGCCACCGCAATCACGGTCATTGGCACCAATGTAAAGATGCCAAATCGCGGTAGCGACCGCCTGGGCCCCGTGGTGTGACACCGTCATTACCCATGCCCATTCAGCCAATGGGAACCGCAATCGCGCTAGTGGAATGCACTCTTGAAACTCGCGGTAGGCGTGCTCCGCTACCGGGGGGCCGGTCATTGGATACAATTGTAAGATGCACGATCGCGGTAGCGACCGCCTGGGCCCTGCGGTGACACCGCCATTGCCCATGCCCATTCAGCCAATGGGAACCGCAATCGCGCTAGTGGAATGCACTTTTGAAACTCGCGGTAGGCGTGCTCCGCTACTGCGGGGCCGGTCATTGGATACAATTGTAAGATGCACGATCTCGGTAGCGACCGCCTGGGCCCCGCGGTGTGACACCGCCATTGCCCATGCCCATTCAGCCAATGGGAACCGCAATCGCGCTAGTGGAATGCACTTTTGAAACTCGCGGTAGGCGTCCTCCTCTACCGCGGGGCCGGTCACTAGATAC
Source organism: Calotriton arnoldi (assembly GCA_963921515.1). NCBI lineage: Eukaryota > Metazoa > Chordata > Amphibia > Caudata > Salamandridae > Calotriton > Calotriton arnoldi. Next base: position 1,618,859 of record CAWUFW010001883.1, read on the forward strand.
AATTGTAAGATGCTCAATCGCGGTAGCGACCGCCTGGGCCCCGCGGTGTGACACCGCCATTGCCCATGCCCATTCAGCCAATGGGAACCGCAATCGCGCTAGTGGAATGCACTTTTGAAACTCGCAGTAGGCGTGCTCCGCTACCGCGGGGCCGGTCATTGGATACAATTGTAAGATGCATGATCGCGGTAGCGACCGCCTGGGCCCCGGGGTGTGACACCGCCATTGCCCATGCCCATTCAGCCAATGGGAACCGCAATCGCGCTAGTGGAATGCACTTTTGAAAATCGCGGTAGGCGTGCTTCGCTACCGCGGGGCCGGTCATTGGTTGCATTTGAAAAATAGCTGACCTGGACCACCAATTGCAGCAGCTGAGTACCATTGAAACAACCCCAGGGGGCTATATATGTTTGTGAGAGAGTCACACATTTTCACTGCATCCAGACACTGCTGCCTGCCATTCTTCATCCCCAACTGCTGCTGTTCCTGTCTCCTGGACCCAATGATGGCGAGAACTGAGAAGATCAGGGCCCGTCCCTTCACCACAGAGGAGCTGGAGGTCCTGGTGGACGAGGTGCTTACACACTACGGGAGGCTATATGGTGCTCCTGATGTAATGGTAAGTGTCTCAGAGTGAAATTTGGAGAGTGCAAAGAGTGCTCACATGATGTTGCTCTGCAGTAGTATGTGCCTGTGAGTGCAGGTTTGTGTGATACACTGCCTGGCATGCTGACTTCATGGCAATGGGGTGTGTAGCCTTATTACCACAGATCCATGGCTGCATTGGAAGATGGGAGGGACGTGCAGTGTCTTTGCAGCCATACAGTGACACTGATGGTTTGGAAAGTGGAAGTCAGAACAAACATTGCCTGTGCTAATGGATGTCAGAGTCCATTCGCTCGTCACATGCTCATTTGGGACATCACAAACGTGTTTCGTCCAGAGGGTACTGAAGGATGTGTGTACACTTTTCATGTCGTCACCATGGATATTTGAGCATTATGCACAAGATTGAAATGCCTGAGGGTGACACTCTTGGAGGAAAATCGCATATGACACATCAGAGTGATGTACTTCTGAGACATCCTCCTTCCATTGATTTAATGATGTGTACTGACTTGCATGTGTAGGCACTGTCTGACCTCTCATATTGTACATGCATGTGATTGTTCAGATGGGCCAGGTTTAACCTCAGTGTGGGTCCCCCTGGCCTGCACAGATACTGCCCAATTTGACACAGACCCATCAGTAAATGGACAGTGTGAGAAATATGTGTTGTCTGCCACCCTGTTTCTCAGTGAGCTATCTTAGGCCTGATGATTGCACAAGACAGACCTTGTGAGAAGGGTGTGAGAATGTAAGATCATGTCCCTAGATGTGTCATCCACGACACAGTGAGCCACTCACAAGCCAAGGACATTGAGGGGTGTGTAGTGTTGGACACAGTGAGTCTTCCCCAAAACATCATTTGCGACATGATGTATGTCTTGCTCCCTCACATGCTGCATCACAGATGAGGGCCTTCTTCACATTGCTTTGTGTGCTGCCATTCTGCATGTGTGTGAGATGGCCAGGTCCTGTGTCCACCCTCATACCTAAATGCATTTCAATCCGGTTATCTGATGCTAATATACTACGTGTCATGTTGTATGGCCTCTGAGCAAGCTTTCTGTACAGCTGTGCTAAGTGTTTGCATGCACCTGTCCTGAGACACAGTGGAACATGGCCCAGTGTCCCTGAAACTGCCTCTTCTTGTCTCCCATGCCTGCTGCTCAGTCCGCCAGCGTAAGGCCTTATGGGGGCCATTGCACGCAAGGTGCAGGCTCTGGGTGTCTGCAACCGACGGCACACACACTGTCACAAGAGGTGGGATGACATCTGCCGGATGAGCAAAAACGTGGCAGAGATGATGCTGGGGCTACTCCCACGGACTGGAAGGTTGTCGCGCAGGAGCATGACACCACTAATGGCCCGCATCTTGGCTGTGACACAGCCAGAGCTGGATGAACGTTTGAGGGCCCATCAGCAGCAAGTTGGGGGTGAGTATTCTGCGAAGGGTGACTTTGGGTGTGAGTGACTGCATGTATCCCAACCCTGCGCCAGTGTTGAGCTCTGTGATGTTTCCAGGGTGATGCAATGGCTTGTAAGTGGCCTCTGCATTGAGTGCAGCTGACATGCTTTTTTGCTACATGTACTTTCTCATGTGTTCAACATAATGGCCTGTGACATTGCAAGATAAGATGTGGCCTCATGCCATCTGCTGCATTATGGGTGTCATGGACATCACCGGGGAGTGAACAGCTGTGTTCCTCATCTGAGTGTGCTTACGTCGATGTGTGCAGTGTCTGACTTTGGAATTGTGAGAACTACACATCTGCCGACAGCAAGGGTCGTTGCGCTTCAAAGCACAACATGGTGGCCATCAGTAGCTCATGGCCATGGTATGAGGACATCCTGGAGTCAATATCTGTGTTGTCCCCTTAATGTGACTCCATATGTGACTGTGACAACATGTTGAGATGTACATCTATCTCACCTACAGGCACGTAGGTATGCTTACAGGAATCAGGATGTCAGGCAACTGGGAGGCACGGGCCAGCTATTTGGCAGTGTGAACGTCACATGGGTCATTGATGCCAACTATGCTTGTTTCCATGCATCTTCTGACTTTTGCATGAGGCTTGCACATGCAGACCGCACAGGGTGGTGTGCTACATGGGGGTATCATGTTCGAGTTGTTTGCTTTGGTTGCATATGATGTTTGTGAGTATGGGACTAAACTGAACCCACGTCTCTGTCTCTTGCAGCATCTACAGAGGGCACAGAAGGACAGGGTACGGACACACAGGAACGCAAAGCCAAAAGCCCTTCGGGTGGCACTCAGGGGCATCTAGCCAAGAAGCAGGCCTCAGGCTCACATGCATCCAAATCAGTCCAATCCAAGGACACTTCCGTCCCAAAACCTGCTCCCACAGAGAGGCAAAAAGTTGCCGTGCCTGCTGTGAAGCTGGTGCCTGCAAAGAGTCCGCAGAAATGGATTTCTGAGGCAGGTTCACCCACAACCTCAACTCCCACCCACACCCCTGTGAAGCTGGGACAGGAGGGCACTGTGGGGGGTTCACCTGGTCAACAGGGGATGGAGGGGAAAAGGCAAGGCCAGGCCAAGCGTACCACCATACCCAGCAGTTCACCAGAGGGAGGGCCAACACCTGCACCTGAAGCACCTTTGGTGGGGAGTGAGGCTGTTGTGCCCACCCCACTTCACACTCCTACCAAGACAATTTATCAGTATCGAATCCCCAAGAAGTGGAGAGGCAGCCCTCCACATTCTCCCTCACACACTGTGTCTCACAGCAGCATTTCTCTGCCTCCCCGTGCCATGCTGCCACCCGCTCCAAGCAGCCCTCCGGCTCACAAAGCCACTGATGCCTCTACCTCAGCTGCTCCTCCCTCTCCCAGGTCTGGTCCGCCAATGGTCCCTGACAATCAGCCACCTCCCAGTCCTACTGACAGCCAAGTCTGAGGCAAAGTCCCCCTCCCAAAGCCTTCTCTCACACAGCGGTGCCTGGACTGCCCATCTGTATCCACAGAGCTGTGGTGATTCCCATGCCAGTGTACGGTGTCACACATTCCCTGTGCAGGTTCTCATGTTCACATGTTCCTCCTTTGCACTATGGACTGGCCACTGGCCTTGCTGTTTGTAACTTTGGATGCCCATTCCCTGTGCAGGTTCTCATGTTCACATGTCCCTCCTTTGCACTATGGACTGGCCACTGGCCTTGCTGTTTGTAACTTTGGATGCCCATTCCCTGTGCAGGTTCTCATGTTCACATGTCCCTCCTTTGAACTATGGACTGGCCACTGGCCTTGCTGTTTGTAACTTTGGATGCCCATTCCCTGTGCAGGTTCTTATGTTCACATGTCCCTCCTTTGAACTATGGACTGGCCACTGGCCTTGCTGTTTGTACCTTTGGATGCCCATTCCCTGTGCAGGTTCTCATGTTCACATGTCCCTCCTTTGAACTATGGACTGGCCACTGGCCTTGCTGTTTGTAACTTTGGATGCCCATTCCCTGTGCAGGTTCTCATGTTCACATGTCCCTCCTTTGAACTATGGACTGGCCACTGGCCTTGCTGTTTGTAACTTTGGATGCCCATTCCCTGTGCAGGTTCTCATGCACACATGTACCTACTTTGAACTATGGACTGGCCACTGGCCTTGCTGTTTGTACCTTTGGATGCCCATTCCCTGTGCAGGTTCTCATGTTCACATGTCCCTCCTTTGAACTATGGACTGGCCACTGGCCTTGCTGTTTGTACCTTTGGATGCCCATTCCCTGTGCAGGTTCTCATGTTCACATGTCCCTCCTTTGAACTATGGACTGGCCACTGGCCTTTGCTGTTGTCTACTTTTGATGCCTATCTTGGTGATATGTAATAAAGACAGTTACTCCTGTTGTCTGCTTTGTCAGTGTCCTTGCTAAATGTAAGTGTTTTCGGTATGTGCATGGTTGCATGTGACAAATGCTCTGTATGCCACCTTCACATTGCCAATTGCTTCTTTTACTTTTTCTGGGTTTGGCAGTGGTGAGGGGCACTTTAGTTCTTCTTTCTTCTGAGGTTTGTGGGTGCAATGATGGGTGTTTGTGATGATCTACGATTATCATACTCATCATATGGTCAGGTTTGCTAAATAGTCCACATGTCATGTTATGATGCAATTCCAGAACAGAGGTGTATTCTATCCACATGATTACTTGCGGGCTGGCCAGGGTCCTTCATATCTGTGTGATCTTTCTTGATGTGTGAGCAGCAGTGTTGATGTATGGTCATCTTGTGATGGCCTGTCTTCCTAGTCACATGGGTACATTTGGATGTGTGCACTTGTGTGGTCATGAAGTGTGTAGGGATGATTTGGTTGTCAGTGTTGATGTGTGTGTGCCCCTGCAATGCCAACTGCACACATGTATGACACAGAAGCTGAGTGCCTGTTTGTTTCAATACTCTGCCATGTGTTTCTAATTGTGGGCACATGTGGGAGTTGTAGGTTGGGCAGTGTGCAGTGTGTTGTTGTGTCCTTGCACTCCTGGGGGACACCTACTTGTTGTTGCTGCCAGTTGTGAGTATGCAAAGTGTGTGACAGGCAAGTCTGTGTTGTGTTTTGTTGATCAGCCATGTGTCTTGTTACTGTTTGTGCACACTGTAAAGGACTGCTCAGCCACACTGACAATATTTGTGAGTTTTCTCATGCATTGCTATCACTTGACCCATTTTTGGCTCCAGTATGGTATGTGGAGTCATGCCATCCCCCATATGTGCTTCTGATGCCTACACATTGTGAGTGACTCCTCTATGTGTTTGTGTACTGTACACTGCTCACCTGTCCACTACTGCAGTACACAACACTTCAGTGTCATGTCTTCCACCCCATGGCTTGCCAGTTTGTGAGCATCTCCACCACTTCATAGTGTGACACTATGCTGTGTGAGGCTGATCTGTGTCCAGGACCAATGTGCTACTCAGGACAGATTTCAAATTAGTTATGTGTTATTTCCTTGTACTTGTTTGCTGTCATGGTTGCTCATGTGCAGTGCAGATGTTTGGGCAGCACAGTCCTCTGGTCATGTTGTTTGCACCTGGATGTCCCGGAGTTGTTCATCTGTGGGTGATGGCTAAGCTGTATGTGTGTTTGCTGAGGTAGTGCTACACTTCCTGAGTGTGATGTTATGTTTGTGCTGTGGGAGTTCATGGTGTGGCACTCAGATGTGTGTGCTACTGTTTTGGTTGTTGTGCACACACTGCTTGGTGTGCATGCAGTGTTGTCAGTGTATGTTGCCTTATACTTGCTTGTTGTGCATCCCCATGATGTGCAGCTGAGTTTGCATTGTGATGAATTGGTCTGTGCATCTGTTGTGTTTTGGTTGTGGATGTATGCAGTGTTTGGCCTGTGTTGGCTCTTTGTACTGACTGATGCTATGTGTCTGTGATGTTCTATTTGCATGACGTTGTGTGTGTGTGGTTGTTTTAGCTGTGTGATACATTCAGATGTGTGTTTCAGGTGTGGTGTGCAGCACTTGTGTGTCTGTCACATGCAGCAAGGGGATTCTTGTTGCTGGGCTTGTTTTCAGTGCACATTGGTGGTTAGTCCTCCTATTTTTGACCTGTCACTTTTCAGGGTTGTGCATGTGCATGCTTCTGGTACAATATGGCACCTTGTCCACTTCATGGGTGTTGAGGTGTCGTGTCTGTGTTGGCTGATTGTCCCATTGATCCCAGTTGGTGTTCATGGTAGATTTTTGATGGTACACCTCTTGTTTGTGTTGAGGTATGGTGTCTGTGCATTGGTCCTGAGTGACAATGTTGTGTATTCCCGTTCTGTCTAGGGTCACATTGCCTTTCCACTGTTTTCCTGCACATGTGTGGGCTTGTTGTACCTCTGTGTATGTTGTTTGTGAGTGTTAGAAATGGGATCTCTGGTTGGCTAAGGCTTGCGCCAAAGCCAGGCAGAGACCACCACTCTAGTCAGGGCGAGGGAGTTACACACCCAAGATAACCCCTGCTCACCCCCTTGGTAGCTTGGCACGAGCAGTCAGGCCTATCCCGGAGGCAATGTGTAAAGCGTTTGCGCAGCACACTCACACCGCAGCAACACACTAGGCACACCACAAAAGGAACTCCACACAAGGTTATATAAAAAATAGCCTTTGTATTGTCATAAATACCTTAGAAACATAATCACATAATATACAGTGTGCCAACTGGCACTAGGCCACATTCACAGGGGACTATTTACACACGACAGGGCCAATGGGGCCACTGTCATAACCATCACCAATCACCAATTGTAAATGTAGCACAAATAATAAATGTAGCGCACAACCAGTAATTACTGGTACAGTTAGGAACTAAGCCTGGGAACCTGCAATGTAAAACATAGGATGCATAAATCACCTTAGGCATAAAACTGCATTAGGCCCTAACCTCCTTAGCATAAACACATTACGCAGTACAACCTCATAATCATACAAGTACATTAGAGGCATAAACACAGGGTGCGTAAATCAAAGTAAATGCAAATCACATTAGGGCCTGGCGCCCTATTAAACTCACAGTCCCCCCTGGTCAACTGGCCATCTCAAAAAGGGCTCAAATGCCCTATGTCCCAAGAGTCAGGGCGCTGCCTAGGCAGCAGGAGTCAAGGGTGCGCAATTGCGCAAGCCTAAACGTGGCAGCTGCCCACTACTTGCTGGGCAGCTGTGAAACTGAGCATGGGCACCAGCGTGCCCCCTGAGCCCCTCTCTGGGACCCTAAATGGAATGCCCCCAAGGAAAAGAATGGGGCTGGCACTACTGTGCCTACTGAACCCCCACTGGGGCTCTTAAGAGCTAACTATGGCCCCACGTTGCAGCTGCCCGCGCTCTCGCGGTGCAGCTGGGAAAGGTAAACAAGCACGGGCACTCAATGTGCCTCGGGAGCACCCCCACGGCTCCGCTCTCGGCGAGATCAGCACTCACTGGGTTCTGGGAGCCCCGTTCACTGGGCTCCGTCGGGTGCTCTCACTCGGCCCAAGGCTCCTCCATCAGCCCCGCTCACCGGGCTCTTTGGGGACTTCCTCGGGTCTCTTCTGGCCGGGGGAAAGGGTACCGCCAATGCGCCTGGACAGCCCCAACAATGTGCCATACCAGCCCTACTCACCGGGCTGTTCTGGACTCCTCTCGCGGCTTCTCCTCACACGGGGGCCGTCTTGTAGACCCCTCAGGACTCTGCAGCATGCGGGGCTCTCTTACACTCACGGGAGCCTCGTTGACCAGCCGCACTCTCTCTCCTTGCTTCTCTTCACCCGGTCCCCCTTCCTGGGACCGGGACTTCTCCAGTCTCAGGCTGGACGCGGGGACAGCTCAGCGGCGTCTCGCGGAGGCGGGGTAGGCTCCCGTCCTCGTTCCTGCTCGCGGCACGCGGCCCCGCCCACCGTCAGGCGGAAGTGCCTGTCTTCCTGGTCGCGCCGGCCGCGGCGGTGATTCCTTCGTGCGGGGGCAATACGGGGTAGGCTCCCGTTTTAACTAAATACCAAAGCGGGGTGGGCACCCGCTCGGAGTAATAAAACAAAAAGGCAGAGATGCGGGGTGGGCACCCGCTCGGGGCACACCAATGCGGGGTGGGCACCCGCTCCGTTGGGCAGTGATGTGGGGGAATCCCCACGTCGGGATTTCCCCTGAAGATGAGGACGCTCCGCGCTGCAAAGCCCCAGCCCTCTCCTCTTGGGCAAATTAAAATAAAAGCGCCCACGAGGCGCTAGGAGCCACAGCTCCAGACAGCAGAGTGTCCTTGGTGCTGGGGAGACCACAGCACAGCCAGGCAGGCCAGCACGCAGGGACCCCCAGGAGACAGCAGCTGGGTCCCGCGGCGGTTCCTCCTGGCAGAGTGTCCCCTCCAAGAAAGCACAGAACAGAACATTTTCATGGGGTCACAGCCCCTTCTTTTATACACCTTTTCCTTTGTCTAAAGGTGCAGGGTTTAGGGAAAACCAGATGCAACTGGTTTGGGGGAGCTTTGGAGCACTTTGTTTTGCTCAGCTCCTCTCTCCTTTCACAGGACAGGCTAGGGACATCAGACGCACCACAGGGGGTGGAGCCAGCATTGTGGAGGGAAGGCACAGCCCTATTCAGGTCCCAGGTGCAACTCCTCCCTCCCATCTAGATGCAGATCTCCCTATTCACCACTGCGCTGACTCACCCTGCCCCTCCTGGAGCCACACACCTCCCAGCCCCTGTCACTCACAAAGCCAGACATGCAATTCACATCAGGCAGGCAGACACAGAGCACACATAAATGCCAACTTCTAAAAGTGGCACTTCTCCACTAGTCACAATAAATCTGCGCACACCATTGCGCAGCATTTATTCTCACGAGTTCGCACATACTAAACTTGCCCCTGCCCTCCTCTCACACCAGGAATTACCATGGACACACATATCCCCCATGCATTCCTATGGGAGGGCAGGCCAATCTCACCACACGCACTCAGAGTGCGCCCGCACTTTACACTGGGACACAGTGCTAAAGTGCGCAGAGGCCTAAAACCACCAACACTACACAGGGAAAAGGCTAGGAGACAGGCAAAAAGTTTTAGGGGTGAACCTGCCAAAAGGGCCAAGTCCAACAGTGAGCTTTCTGTTTGGCTATTGTTTTGGTGTCTGCATTGGTTCAGGCATCCCTGTGTGTTAGTGTGATGTTTGTGGGTGCACCACAGGGAGTGTGTTTGGTTATCATTGCACTCACAGGACACCATTTTGGCCTTTATGTGTGCTTCTCACAGGTGTTGAGTGCTGGAGGTATGAGGTGGGTAGAGAATGGGTATGTGTGAAGGTCCTAGTTGTGTTTGACAGTCAAGGAGTGTGACAATGGGCCATGTGTGTTGTACTGATGATGTGCACATGTCAAGTCAGTTGTGACAGATGTGTTGCTGCTCACTGTATGACTTCAGACACTTCCTATCATTCCTGTGACTATGCATGGCTTGCCTTGATGTGTCCCTGAGTTGTTGCACAGAGGTCAGTTTGGTTTAATTTCACTCACTGTGCCACCCATGTCTGATTTGATGACCTAAGGCTGTTGTGATATGTTCCTTCACTTGCATGTGATGTACAGATGCTATGTGTCTTGCTCCATGGTTTTCCAGCACTGTCCACTTCACTTTTGGCTGGCCCATTGATTGTCCTACATTGCTGCTGGCCTCTGGTGTGTGTATGTGGCTGTGTGTCAGTGTGGGATGTTTGTGAGAGACTTGACAGGCAGTGTGGACAGTTCAGTGGATGTTCTTATGCAGTGTGTGTCTTCATTTTATAGTTGGGGTCAGTTTGCTTCACATGAGTGGGAGATAGGTGTGAGGAGGAGGGTTGTCCAGCCCCTGAGCTTCTGTGCAGGGTGTTCCTCTTCACCCCCACCTTCCAAGACAGGCGCCCTGGTCCTTTGGTGTGTGAGGTGCAAGGTCTGGCTACACCTGGGAGATGAATTGTGCAGGGGGGGCACAGGGGGTGCACACAGCATGTGCCCCAAATGGGTGTGGGATGCATAATGTGGGAAGGGTGGAGGTGGAGCCCTGTGAATCTTTGTGGACTGCCCATGCCTGGCGCCGGCCCTGCCTAATACATTTTGCGCATGTTTTACCGTGTCTTCACCGCTTCAGTGACGTGGCCAGGACATTGCAGTGATTTCGCGGTTGATTGGTGACCCGGATGCGGAGGGGTGATTTCCTGACAGGTGGGACATGTGTTGGTACACTTGGGGAGGTGTTCCTGTCCCCACCAGGGTGTCTGATGTGGACAGGGACCGTATATCAGCACAGGAGTTGTGTGTTGTGGTTGTGTGCGGAGTTGTGTCATTGCGTACCTGCGGCGTTGTCCGCGACGGTCCATTATTTGCTGGTAGTGGAGGAGGTACAGCACCGGAATGGCTTGAAGGGCTGGATCCATTACGGTCTGGACCGGGTAGAGGGGACCGTGAGTCTGGTTTCGCGCTCCGCTGTCGTGTTTCCGCCGTCTCTGGGTTGGTGGATTCTCCGCTGCGGTGTGATGGGCTGTTTGCAGCATCGTGATTTGTACGGCAGACGGAACGTCATTCCGCATGGCGGTGAGTCCCTATTGGCTCACTCCGCCGCGGTGGCGGGCGCAAAAATCTGGCGGTTTTCCTGGCTACGCAGCGGATGGGAAATGGGCTATGTTTGCCCATCGTAATATGGCGGGCGGGAGGACTGCTGCAGGAGTGCGGAAAAGGGCATTTCCCGCCCCCGCCAGCACCGCGGATGTGCTTCCGCCCACCATCGTAATGACCCCCTATGAAAGGGCAGGAGAACACTCCTCACATTCAAATGGACCCTCTTTCTCCTTTCCGTAACGCTCCTCAGTCTGACCCACTACAAAAGATAATTGAAATGTTCTAGCGGGAGCCCTTAAGTTCACATCTGCTGTATGGGCTCTGTCCCCAAGCTTACATTTCAGCTACCACTAAAACACAGCAAAGACAAAATTGATCCAAGTTGAGCTATGGCCATCTAGGTCACATACGTGCCATGCACACATCCTCTACACACTAATCCATACACATATGTGACATTCACATCTCTCATGAATGGGTGAAGTAACCGGTTGTAGAGGACTGGCAGCATACCACTTTTAAAACAACCGAGAGGACAATATGCCATCTCCCTAAGTGGCAACTGGTAACAAGGCATGTCCTACTTCTGTAATTATACCACTTCCACCACTGACAGTTCTCCACAGCCTGGCGAGCTTTCAGTAGTCACTCTCAACACCAAGCAGATGCATAAGGTAAACTGCTGTGACCAGAGTCCGGCTCTGGGTCTCAGTCCTTGTCTTTAAAGTGTCTCCACCGCACATGCATGACTGCTATGTGCACTGAGGTATGGGTGAAAAAGCGACAGCTTGCTACTGTGATTTCGGGGCAGGATGCGGGATCTTCAAGACCTAGAAACTACCTTTCTCCATCCCAACACCAACCATCCCAATATATATGACACCGCTCCAATCAAGGGATACGAGTTTCCGAGGGTAGATGTACCAGACTTCAATTTCTTCCCCCTAAGAGGTTTTGCTGAATAAGTCTGCTGATTACTGCTGCAAAAGGCAGCCTACTAAAAACGAGGAAGAACATCATTTCAAAACTTAGCTTTTAGTGAGACATGAGGCGCTTCGCACAAATGGAACTCTTGCACAACTTTATCGTGTCTGCTTGATTTGGAAGCTCAGCAAGGAGAGAGCGTTGATTGCTACATCTTACCCAATGTCTGCTCCACACTGGTTCGTCTCCTCAGCAACAGTATGTTTTTCGCCTTCGTAACTAAGGGCCGCTCCTTTTATTGTCAAAGAATATGGAGCAAACTGTTTCCTTCAAAAGATGCAGGTTCAAACAAAAACTAAGCCTCCGAGTTAAATGTCTGGCGATCTAGCAATAAAAGCGACATATGCAAATTAATTTGCACGTCTTAGCAGCATCGTTAAATATGGAAAGTCGTATTTGGTGCTTTGCATTTTATTCTTGATTGCTACATATTTAAACTGCTTGTACTCACAAACTATTCAAGTGCTGGTGCTAATTTGGAGTCGCGCTACAATAACGTTTGTGCTCGTGAAATTCCACATCCCTTATGCACATCTGCAACTTCTATTATTAGTGCACATGCAAACACAACACCAAAAATGCTTTTGTGTATGTGATCGACGTGGAAAAGGCACAACTAAGACGTGCACAACAGTTGTTGGCACCTTATGCAAATCTTTTCTTGATACAGCCCACGTTTGCCTCCACAATATACCAAGTACCAACAAGCATTGACAATGTCAACAGGTTTGTTGTTTGTATAGTGACAGGGTTTACTCGATCTTCACTGGGACACTCAGAAAAGTGACCAAGTGGGCATCAGCAGTGTCAACTTCCCTCCCACACTGAAAAGGTACACACACAATGCCTTAAATGTTGTCCTCAGGACCGAGAGAGTCTGTGCTTTTCATATGTCAAATGAGAGGGATTCCAGTAGCTGCATGCCCAAGCTAGCTACTTGCCTACCTCCATTAGTTATCAAGTAATCATGGGTATTAATATACCTTAGTTGTTTTCATGGTCTAATTGCCTGAGATCAGGCGCGGCCACTCATTATGGGCGAAGGGTCACCCCCACCCTTTTGCAAAGCATGAAGAGTGTCTGTCTGGTTGATCAAAAGTCAGCCTGACAGACACCCATCATGTTTGGGTCAGGCAGCCAGGCGCTGTACATGTGCTAATTGCACTGGCGTCTGGCAGTCCGAGTCAAACTTTGCTGCTAGGATTTCACATGAGTGCGTGAACTCCTTAGCCCAGCAAAGTCCCATGAGTCCCACCCTCATGATGGGGGCGCACGTCACTGATAGACTTGGACCTGGGTACTTTAGTATTAAACCTTGAAGTGCCCAGGGCTGACTGTCAATCAGTGATGCCTCATCACAGGTGGTGTGAGATCAGTAACTCTCACTAACTCCACACCACTGTAAGACGAGTGAGGAAAGGACCTCCTCTCATTGGATGACCCATGACAAGGTCAGACACTGAGAGGTGGTGGTGTCAGTAGCGGCCCGTGGTGGGAGTGCTGCTGGGCGGTGACGCGGGGCGGGGCGGGGGAGGGGCAGGGTGGGGGGTAGTAAACTCCGGAATACGGCCGCACAGAGGTAAGTAAACAAACAAATAAATAAAACGAAATTCGTTTTATTTATTTGTTTGTTTACTTACCTCTGTGCGGCCGTATTCCGGAGTTTACTACCCCCCACCCTGCCCCATCCCCGCCCCGCGTCACTGACCGGCAGCACTCCCACCACGGGCCGCTACTGGGTGGTGGGATCTTGTTTTCTCTGCTCGAAGCGTCCAGCTCCTTATGGTGCCTTCTTCCTCTCCCACTGGACCTGCCATCACCGTCAAGGCCTAGTAAGAACCTTTTTTTAATCTTTGGTTGCATGTATGAATGTATGTGTACTTGTGAGTGAGTACTGTGAATGGGTGTGTGCATGTGTATGTGCTTGTGAATGGTCGATGTATGTGCGTGTACCTGAGAATGATGCACATGCATTTAAAAAGAGTACATGCCTTCACTGGAAGCAGATGCTGTTTCCTCCTCCCCTTGATGATTTGAACTTTCTTTCTAAGTCCCACTACCAGACATATTCCTGCAGATTGTGTGCGAGTTGCAATTTTTTACATTATTTTAGCCATGTCTTAATAAAATACACTCGTACAATCTATGGTAGGATTTAGAATAGACCCAAGAATTGCACATTTAATTCTGAAGGGACAATTTGATATTTTTTTCAACAAAGGAGATAGAACATGGTGTTTTTAAAAAGATAATTTTTCTGGGATCAATCAAGTGAGGCTTGTCATACACAGAACAAGGGAAGAAATGACGACAGCAATGCAAAATTCCTACAGATACATAGCAATAATGGGTGTATCACAGGCAGCAGCCTCCGCGGTCTGTGCAGGTAAGAGCAGTGGGGCGGCGGGGCCCGGTGGGGGGATTTTGACATACAACCACGAGGGAAAATTAATTATTTATTTAATTTTCCCTCGCGGTTGTATGTTGAAATCCCCCCCCACCCGGCCCCACCGCCTCACCGCTCTTACCTGCATGGACCGCGGCTGGGCAGCAGATATGCAACTACAGTTATGTTCACACACAGACACACCCACATACGTATGGTACTCATGCATGCACTTACTGATCACATACAATGGTGATTGAGGAGCTGGAGGGAACCATACAGAGAGAAGTGGGGTACTTGTATTGGAAGTTGACTGCATGTCCCACAGACTGCACGTGTACAGTCCTAAAAGGTGGCAACCACCATGGTGAGGCCTGAGTACTTCGACTACATGGAGCACTGCATTAAGAGCAGAGGAAGGGGGGACATGACCCAAGCTGAGAGCTGCAAAGCTCACAAGCAGTGGAAAGGGAGGTCTGCAGCAGACCATAGCTCGGGCCAGGCTCCTGCGGCATGCACAGCTCCAGTGGCTCTCAGTAGTGGTTGCACCACATGAGTCTGCTCGCCAGCATCAATCCTGTAAATATAGACCAATATGCTCTTTCACAAGTTTATTACAGATGAAGCATCTTGGATGTGAGAGAAAAATGAGCTTGAAGAAAATGCAAAGTTTGAGGAGTTGTTACAAAAGAGCCAGATTCTTGTGAAGCTTAACCCCTGTCATAAAAAAGCATGGAGTACATTGCAATCTTTATTTACACTACACAGCGACATACCACTCATTTGTGTATTGCTAATGAGGTGCGTATCCGGACTAAGCTGCACTTCACTCACCGTGCTAATATTCAAACTGACCCTCACTACGGCACTGTGTTCTGACCACAAGAGTAGATCTAAAAGCAAAAACACAATTTTTTCCCCCAAGTGACAATCATAAGACAACAGCATCAATAGGCCATGATCATCAATGGCAACAAGGATTTCCATAGACCTGCTGGAGGTTATTCTACTGCTAAGCTAAAGTGGAAAAGTCTCAGTGTGACTGGGGACAGGGCTCCGACACGGCCACAACTGTCTGAATCCTAAAAGTTAACTGGATTCCTATGAAGATTCCTTAGCTCACTGTTGATAGCTTGAATCATGCAGGAAGAAGGCCCTCACAGAGCAGCATATGGAACTTATCCTGCAACTAACCAAAACAATACACGTTAGGGCAATGAAGAGCATAAAAGTTCCAGACAGGTTAGTTAACAAGGTACAAATGCAATCTGTAAGCTGCCATAAAATGAAGAGAATCTGATGTAGGGATCAAAGGTTACAGCAGAAGCAGTTGTAATGCTAGTTGGTAAAAGTCAGCTGTATAAAAGGTAAAATTGGATCTGTTCTTTTTTTCAAATGCCTCAGAGGGCAGCAGGCTACTCTTTTTTGGAACCTAAATGAACTTGTCCCGCTCCCCCGCTTGAACAGACCATGGCGGCAGCTTTAATGGAGGCAATACAACTGGATAGAGACAATGCTACAGTTTCTGCCTCCTTCGAATCCCAAAGCGACGACGAGGCGAATGCTGCATTGTTACAAGGTAACTCGCAAGCTGTGCAATCTGGTTTACTTCTTGAGAGAACAAATAACATGGTTAAAGAGACTGTTAGCGATACTTATTTGCATAATACCTCTGCAAGTCATGTTTCAACTATGCCCCAATTGGAAACAACAACGACTGCTGTTAGCATTGTTAGTACTGTTATAAGTGACTCAGTTGCGTTTTCTGGTGTTAGTAGCAATGTGAATTTTGCAACAGTTACGATAGACTCTGATCAAACGGAGGATCTGCTGGCACATGGGAAAAAGGGATCTAACGGTGCTAATAGAGTTAGTTATCAAAGGGAAGATGATCTGGAAAATGATGGTGGTGGTAGAGAAGGCGATGGTGCTACAGAGACGCTATCAGATTATCGGGCATCTGATCGTGACACAAACTTAACAGAGAATGATCTTATAGATAAGGACCTTTTCCCCGCTGCTCAGAAAGATAGGCAGATAGCCGTGCCAAGCGTATCCGCCAAGAACGCAAAAACGAAAAAGAAACAAAAAATCAAGGAGCATTCTACAACATATTCTAATGTGGCAAGATTACAAGACATTGGCGGAATCACTAGCAAGGTTAGCCCTCTTCGAAAATGGGTCATGGCTAAGGGAGATGTCAAAGCTATAATATCAAGACTGTCTGGCTCATCGTCTAGCAATGACCCTCAGACATTCGCTGCTGCGAGCCTTGACTTTGCAGTTCAAACACATGAAGCTCCTAGTGGCCCCAAACTGGGGGGTAGAGAGGAAGGTATCATGGCAGACCTATCTCCCGTTAACTCAGCTACTCCTATAAAGGGTGCAGAGCCTACAACATCTACCGACGAGGAGCCCGCACTCAAGTTTACAGTTAGCAGGACAGACAGAGGTAGCAAGCCCCAATGTAGAGTGAGTCCTCGTAGAGCGTGGAGGAAGGTCACCCCTGTGGTGTTCAGTCAGGCTTTTAGACCCCCCTCTTTTGACAGAGGAGAGGTAAGTGATAAGGCCTTAGAAAAATGGGAGGCCTCCATTGGAGACACTCTAAATATTATCACGCCACTTAGAGCAGTGCGTACGCAGGAAAGGGTTGCCTCAGGCCCCTGGTACTCTGAAAGTCTTAAAAAGGAAAAGGCCCTGTGTAGAGGCAGAGAAAGAAAATGGAGGAAAACCAAGCGGCCAGAGGATAAACAGGCCTTTTCAGTGTCACACAAAGCTTATTTAAAAAACTGCAATATAGCGAGAAGAGACCATTTAGGCTCTCGAATACAGGAGGCAAAGAACTCTTCTAAGGAGCTTTTTAAAATACTCAAAGAGTTCACCAACCCTAAAGTAAATACTCCCTCTATCCCCCCCGACACAAACGCTATGTAATGATTTAGCAAATCATTTTAAAGATAAGATTGATAAGATCTACAGTTCCCTGGCTGCAGGAGAAGTATCTAAGGAGCGGGCCCCCTCTGGGAGAGACCCCTCACTACCCAGACTAGACTCCTTCACAACCATTACCACAGAGAAAGTGGAAGCGGTGTTGGCACGGACGAAATCAGGTGCGCCTACAGACTACTGTGCCATTTATAATGGCTGAATTAGCCCCAATTCTAGCTCCCTCTCTAGCTGAGGTCTGCAACATATCCTTGGTTACGGCCACTTTTCCGAGGAATTGGAAAAAGGCGCATATAAAACCTCTGCTTAAGAAGGCGCTGGCAGACCCGGCGGATTTGCAAAATTATAGACCAATCTCCCTCCTTCCATGCAGCTCGAAGGTCATGGAGACACTGGTAAATAAACAACTTACGGGATATCTGGAACAGCATAGTTTACTGGACCCCTCGCAATCAGGTTTCCGTGCTGCCCACAGCACGGAAACGGCATTGGTGGAGGTCGTGGACACTATCAGGATGTCACTGGATAGAGGGACCCCCACGATGCTGGTGCTCCTTGACCTGTCAGCAGCCTTTGACACCATCTCTCATCATGTCCTGTTGGACAGGCTGCGGGAGATTGGTGTCGAAGGCCGAGCCTGGGCTTGGCTGCAGAGCTTCCTTAACAACAGAACACAATGTGTTCAATTAGACACGTTTGTCTCTCAGACCACGGTAGTAGATAAGGGGGTCCTGCAGGGCTCCATCTTAAGTCCCACTTTATTCAACATATATGTGGCCCCGCTGGCCACCATTATTAGATCTTGTGGCTTTGAGACAATCTCGTATGCGGATGACACTCAGGTGATAATCCCCATCGAGACGGACCCAGCGGAAACTAGAGCAAAGTTTAAGGCCTGTATGCTGAAAATTGCCACCTGGATGAGTGAGAATTTCTTGCAGCTAAACTCCAATAAAACGGAGATCCTCCTGTTTGGGAAGGCTACGGAGCTGTGGTCTTCGGACTGGTGGCCGATGGAACTGGGTGAGGCACCCAATCCAACCATACAGGCACGGAACCTGGGTATACTGATTGACACCAAACTTTCGCTGGAGGAACATGTGAAATCAGTATCAGGCACTTGCTTTGGCATCATGCGGATGCTGAGGAAGATTTTCCCTTGGATCCCTATGGAGGCCAGAAAGACCTTAGTACAGGCACTACTAGTTAGTAAACTAGACTATGGTAACTCACTACTAGTAGGAATTAGGGAGGACCTAGCAGCTAGGCTACAAGTAGTGCAAAATACAGAGGCATGATTGATCCTTAATAAACCAGTGCGTACCCCCTCTCGTCCTCTTTTGCAACAGCTGCACTGGTTGCCTATGAGGAAGAGAGCAGTGTTTAAGCTCCTGGTGATGGTGTTTAGAGCACTGCAGGGGATTGACCCGCTCTACTTAAGGAGGAAGATAACAGCCTATATACCTGCCCGCTCACTAAGATGTAGCAATCGGAATCTGCTTCACCCTTGTAAAATCAGGAGAGCCAAAATGGGAGGACGCGCATTCACTCATCTTGCCCCTCTTCATTGGAACCGTCTGCCGGATGAGCTTCGCGCCTGCACCAATTTGGACCAGTTCAAGAAGCAGTTAAAAACCTGGCTGTTCTAAATCTGTAACTCTGTCCTAGCCACCAGCACTGTGCTGCCAAAAGCGCCGAGAGATCCCTGTAGGGATGATTCGTTGCGCGATACAAATCCCAATAATAATAATAATAGGAATAATTTAAGATACTTTGGTATTCCTGAAG
Source organism: Calotriton arnoldi (assembly GCA_963921515.1). Lineage (NCBI taxonomy): Eukaryota > Metazoa > Chordata > Amphibia > Caudata > Salamandridae > Calotriton > Calotriton arnoldi. The sequence goes on from CAWUFW010001883.1 coordinate 1,637,616, forward strand.
AGAAAGAGGGAGGCGACCCTCGGGCTTACATAGTTCAGCTGTTCCAGAAGACATTTCCAGATCTATCTGATTGGGACTGGGATTCTCAGATCCAACGGGCTCGTAGACTTCCACTATTTTTAAATCAAGAGTCTCAGGCTAGCCGGCAACATCCTCGACCTATGATTATTTATTTTGGAAATTTCTTACTAAGACAAGCAGTTTTTTTTCGTGCCCGTCCAGGCACTGCTAACTCATTTCTCCAAGAGCCAGTGCGACTTAAAGTTATACGTGGGGGTCACACTTGGATCTTTCATACAGCTAGTGAGGCTCAACAAATTCTTAATTCCTGGAGGTCACCGGAGAAGAAGGCTTCTTGAGATCTGTATATATGGTGGACCTTTAATATATATGACTTCACTTGGCGCAATTAATTGGTTTCTCTGAATTTATCTCTCTATCGTATTTTTTTCTTTTTTCTTATCTTTTAAGTGATGACAACTGAAGAGATAAGGATATAGGCAGATACTTACATATGATCATATTCATGATTATATAATAATGTAAGCTTTTGACTTTCTTTACTCTCCTGGTTTTTCTTCGCACATGATTCAGGCTACGGTGGGGTTAAAGGTCCTGCGGGTAGCATCCGGGGCTGCATAAGCTCTCTATTGGCTGTCAGGTCCATCGACAGCCTGCTTGGGGTGATTCCTTCTCTTGGAAACGGGGGTGGGCGGGTGGGTCTTTTGGGAGGGCTGTGGGGGGGCTGGGCTTGGCCCTTAGTTGTTTGGGTGGTGGGGGTAATCACTAAAATATCAAAAGGAGTAAACAAAAGAGTTATTTCTGATATGAGTTATACTATGTATAGAAGAATACGCAGATCAAGATCTTATATGAATTTTAAACTGCTAATTTTTTGTTTGGGTAATGTTGAAAACAAGGGAAATAGAGAGAGACGTGGTTTGTGGCCCCTGGGCTACTACATATTATATAATGGGGTTAATTAAGTGTCTATGCTGGAATGTGTCTGGACTAAATTCCACTAATAAGCGCCAGATGGTATGAGAAGAGCTGCGTATCTATAGGCCTCATATTGTTGCTCTTGTCGAGACACATTTGGCATACAAAGATAGACAGCTACTTAGACAATTGGATTATAAGATAATTGAATGCACATCCCAGACGGTTTCTATCAGAGGGGTTGCTATTTTAAATGACAAACTGTCTGATTACACCTTGCTCAGAGCCTTTCATGATTTTTGAGGAAGATGGGTAATTGTACAGTTACTGATTAATGGCCATAAATTTGTATTATGCACTCTGTATGGCCCAAACTCAGACGAGCCGCAAATGTTTGAGATGCTATCATTTGAGTTATTAGAATGGCAGGGAGAGTTAATTGGTATGGGAGATTTTAACTGCATTATTAACTCAAACCTGGACTCAACTAATTGAGGTGCCTCGGCTAGAATGAGGAAAGTAAGGGCCGCAATTATGGAAATGGCTCGATTGCATGGTCTTAGAGACGCCTGGCGCTAATTATATCATCTACAACCTGGCTACACTTACTATAGCGCACCGCACCGGCATTATTCAAGAATTGATATGTTCTTGGTTAATAGCACCATTCTGAGCATAGCGAAGTGTGAAGTATGCCCTAAGATAGTATCAGATCATAATCCCATATTACTGTCATTTACCTTAGGCCCAGTCAATAAACAAACACGTTGGTTCTCTTTTCCTCGATATCTGTTGACGGATATGGAGTTTATAGTATTTATCAAAAATAGCATCAGGAATATTATTTCAGATAACGAAGACTCTGCCCCCCTTTTTACTGTCTGGGATTCACTTAAAGCTTACATAAGAGGAGTTACCCAACAATATGTTCTTAGGCAGAATGGTAGCAAGAATCTCGCAACCAAGGCTATTAGGGAAGCTATTCGGCAATTAGAAATAACACACGCCGAAGAAATTAGACATGGGCTTCGTTTACAAGTGACATCATTAGCACACTCACAAACATACTTACTTTTAATTGAGAAACGTGCCGCACTGGGGAGGTCTTTAAAAGACAAGACGGCAGCTAGCTATAATAAAAATCGGGCTGTTCAATATGAGTATGGAGAACAAGTAGGGAAAGTACTTGCACATCAACTCTCTGACAAAAAGGCGGAACGAGAAATAAAGGGTATCAAAGATGATGGGGGCACACTTTATACACAGCCACAGATGATAATAGAACAATTCTTCTGTTTTTATAAGAATCTGTACGGTAGCCCTAATACGTTTGATGAAAGTAAATTCATTGATTATATAGAAAACTGTGATTTCCGTAAATCTCTCCATCGACTTGAAGTGGAACAGACACAGTCTCTTAATTCAGACATCACAACTGAAGAAATAGCTGATGCTATAGGGGCCCTTCCCTCTGGAAAAGCTGCAGGGGAGGATACAATACCGGCAGAATTCTATAAAGTATTTAAGACTAGCTTGATTCCCTTTATGAGAAAAATCATGGATCATATAAGTGTGAGTGGGACGGTGCCTAAATCGTGGGATATGACAAACATTGTTTTCTTTTTAAAAAAGAATAAACTGAAGGAAGAGTGTGGGTCATATCGTCCGATCTCAGCTTATAAATGCAGATGCAAAACGTTTTGCAAAGCTACTGGCAATGCGCCTTGCGCCTTTTATGACACAATTAGTCTCCGAACAACAACACGGCTTTATACCTGGCAGGGATACGACGGCACATGTGAATACTACCTTAGTTGCCTTTGATGCTGCTTCTAAGCTGAAAATGGTTATAGGGATGGTCATGCTTGATGCGGAAAAAGCATTTGACCGCGTAACATGGGACTGTCTCTGGGCTATACTTACGGAGTGTAACATTCACGGCCGCTTCTACAGATGGGTTAGAGCTCTGTATAAACAACCAAGCGCTAAATTAATTTACCTACAGTTCCAGTCTACTCCTTTTATGATATTGAGGGGTACTCGGCAAGGCTGCCCTCTCTCCCCTCTACTTTTCGCTTTATATATAGAACCTTTTATAAGATCATTGCTTGCCAACTTATCCATCTCGCCAGCTTATTTAGGTTCTGGCGAATTGAAAATAATGGCTTATGCGGACGACATAGCTGTTTTTACCAAGGATCTAGTTAAGGCTATAGAGGCAATTCAAACAGAGGCCAGAACATTTGGGACTTTCTCCGGTTATAAACTGAATGTAAATAAGACACAGACCCTCCTCAATCATCAAACTAGCAGTGAGGTAATTGGGGCTTGTTCAGTAGCAACCTATCTAGGCATACAGATTACTCCAGATCTGGGACAGATAATAAGGTTGAATTATGATCCTTTGCTAAAATTAATGATCTCTAAAATGAAGAATTGGCATAAATTGCCAATTAGCATTTTAGGGCGCTGTAATATTATTAAGATGATTGTCCTACCTAAGTTCCAAATTACTTTTTTAAGAAGCTTGAGGGGGCTATTAGTAGTTTTATATGGGGCTATAAGCAGCCACGGCGCACTATTAGATACTTAAAGCTCCCGTATAAATACGGAGGATTTCTACTACCTGATCTTAAACTATATTTTTGGGCCTCTTTTGCAGGACGTCTACGTGATCTTCTTTCCCCTAGCAGACAGTATTGCTGCTATAGTCTTGCTGTTGGCAGCGATAGTAGAATGTTTTTATATAGGATAAATGATCCTAATTACTTTAAAAGAGTACGGTTCAAGACTCTTAAGGATATAGCATATATTTGGCATGATATTGCAGCTAAATGCTCTTTGCCTTTGATGCATCTTAGTGTTCCGCTGTGGGGCAACCCCATGCTCCCGGATATATTCCACGATACTCAAGCTAAACTTTGGTGTAGATACGGTATTAGCCAGCTTGGGCATTTATATAATATCAATGGGTTTCGCACGTTCGAAAACTTACAGAGGGTAACTGGTATCCCCAAGAATATGTGTTACAAGTACTTACAGATCAGAGACTGTTTATGGCGGTGCAGAGACATAAGAAAACCCATGGGATCGGACATAAAGACCTATCTGCACTCAGATACAAAATTGACTATTAGCAAGACTTATCAGTTACTCTCTCAATTCTGGGAAAACGATAGCTTAAAGCTAGCATTCAAATAGAGCAAACAACTGGGTAAGGATATTAGCCCTGTAGATATCGAAGATGCACTAAAGACTTTAGATGAGGCAGTATATTCGACTAATCTAAAACTGCAACAATTAAAAACCATTTGTATGCTTTATTACACCCCAGAACGAATAGCTAGGTGGGCATCTGCTAACGGGACAAACATAAGTGATAAAGGTAAATGTGCTAAATGTGGATTGGTTGCTGCAGATAGCTTACATATGTTTGTTAGTTGCTCAGGTTTGACAGTTTTCTGGAAAGACGTGACGCAAATTGTAGGCGATCGCTTAAAAATTGACATACAATTAACGGAAGCAGAGAGCATGCTTGACTGTAAGATAATGCCTGCCCTTGGACTAAGATCTCTGATGTCGGTTATTATAGTAACAGCGCGACTATGCATTGCCCGGGCTTGGGTGTCTAAAACACCGCCTAGGGCCTTGGAATGGTGGGCAATGCTAAGTGAAATATACGAAAGAGAAAAGGCTATAGCTAAGAGCAGGGGTATTCGTTCTGGCAAGAAATTCTATCGAATCTGGGGGCCCATGATAAATACAGAATAGTAAAAAACGTCAGGTATCATTATGTTACTTTGTTATATGTATCTTCTTATTTACATTTTTTTTATGTCTATTTGTCCCTTTCACTCTTTTTTTTTTTTTTCTCTCTTTGATCTTATATAGTATTGATACACGTTTTGTATATTACTATCATTGATGTATGGTTTTTTATGTTTACTCCTGGAGATAAATAAAAAATAAAAAAAAGGAACCTAAATGAAACAATGGCCCCAAAGGAACTGCAGAAGGAAAAATGTATTTGATATAAAGGCCCTAATTACCAGTGGGTTGGTATTTTTTGACCCGTGTAAAATCCTGTTGGCGCAGGGGTCAGAATTACGAGTTGGGTGGTATTTACAGCAAAAATTATCAGGTGCATTACATATCTCACTCTTCGTTACATTTCAGCAGGTCAAACCTGCTGTTATTTAACAGGGGAAAAGCATACATTATTTACTGTGCCATGTGGATTTTGGTGCACTAAATACCAAAATCTGCATGTTATTCCGCAGAAGCATCAAAATCCACAATATTCTCCAGAAGCTCATAATAGGTGCTGTTTATTGCACCTGATAAAAAACAAACAGGAGAGTATTGTTATGTATCTGCTATGATACAAAGCACCTGAATGCCAACAAACCTGGAATCAGAGTAAAGTACCTTGATAAAATTGTTCAAATCTTCAAGCCCTTTGTTTTCAGCACTCTCCAGCAAGAAGAGAGAATTTCCACATGCAGAGCCAGGCCTGGTTAGTAGGCTTTAGACCCCTGTGCCATGGGGGATCATTAAGTGGCTAATTTGATTAAGCCTTGGAGTAGCTTCTTAGCCCTAAAGGATCAAGGCATACCAGGGGCTCTCTCTAGGACTCTGCCAGATATCTTGGAATCTACAGCACAGAAGCAGGAAAGTTCTTGCATCTTCTTCAGCAATGGAGGTCTCTCTGATGGGAGTGAGTCAAGTAGGACAATTTACAGGGTACAACCAGTGTGTGATTGGTGATGATCCCAAGTGAACCTAACTAGAATTCCCATGCTTTCCCAAGATTTGTAGTCACAAAAGCATCTCAGATCCTGTGCAGGATTTGATTTCTTGCAAAAGCTATGGCAGAGTCCTTTTCACCACAAAAAAACATAATTGTTGCATCAGTGTTCCATTTTTTCATCTCTCCCCTCTGTCTCTAAGCCACTCCCAAGGCTGTCCATGTTACTCCCATCAAAGATCACAAAACTCCACCTTAAAGCCTGTGTCTGGGATAGTAGTTTTCCATATGATGATGCTGACAACAATGGCTGATGCCTACAGAACAGAAGAATCAGCCATACCAGCTAGCCCTAACAAGTTCAGATCAGATATAGGCCTTGCTCTAGCAGGAGGCAATGAGTTTGAAAATCAGAAAGTGATGGATATTACACACACATGAATATTAATATTCTATTCTGTGTGGGCCATATTATTTGCATTATGCTCTTCTTTCCTTTAACGTAGGTACCGCTTTGTGTTTGATTCTAGGAATGTTAATGTCAGTGTAGCTTTGGTGTTGGGGACAGTGTTCCATTACCAATTTTCTTTTCCTATTGATAGTTCTCTTCAAGTACAGTTTAGAGAAGTTTGACTGCCATGTTTTGCGGGATATTTCTATTTTGCTCATTAAGTGCTGGTAATATTGTAATGTGCTTCACAGTTTCACTTACTTCATTCTCTATTGCAGATGTCAATCAGTTGTTTGCACTAATCTACACTATTCTATCACACACTGTGATGACTCTACCCGTGCATTTCCCAGAAAACTAAGTGACACACTTTCAGTGAGGCTTGTGGTAGGAATTTCTTCTTTTGCAATATAATTACCTCATTTATGTTAATGGTCTGTTTACCTCACCTAGATGTTACATACTTGCCTTTAGGCAAGTTGTCCATGTTACTTGGGTTCTAGGAAATGTTTAAAACATTTTTTTTTTTTATTACATTTTTTTAGACAAAATACTTTGCCACATTTCCTTACCTTTTTTACTGATGTTTATTTTTTATTAAACATCTCTTTATTAAGTTTTGTCATACAAAGACAGCAAAAAGCTTTATACCTTGAGAGCAGCAAGGCAGCAGTATTCTATTATTTTTCGCTGACTAAGACCACCAGTCATAGTATATCAGTTTCACACTTCGCTTGTGGTAGTAAAGCCACCGAGGGGCGTAAAATAATCAGGGAATACCAGTACAGCTTAGTCAGAAAGACAACAGACAACATGACAAAAGTAAGTAAAACAGTGGCGTGCACTAAAAGGAAGACGTGTCATTCTAGGTTGATAGTAACCATCTACCACACTCAGATGTCCCAGAAAGGCCTTGTGGGGGGGGCATGCGAGGGATAGTGGAGGTGGCAGAGTACTCAGGCTGGACTTGAGAGCTCAGTTGAATAGCTGGAGTGCTTAAAGTCTAGGAGGTGTGGAACAGGAATGTTCCAGACCTGAGAAGTATTGTATGAGAGACTGCCAGGTGCGAGTGAACTTCCCCTCCTTGCATTTGAGACAGAAGTTCCATAGCTAGGACTTGCCACATGCACGTATACCACTGAGCTATTGGAGGGGCACTAGCCTTTTTCCAATGTAAAGCTATCAGTTGCTTGGCAGCCCCGAACATGTGAGTGATTAAGTGCCATTCAGCATGTGTCAAGTCCTGCAGGTGTTAGGGTCAGACACCAAGGATTACTGTCAAGTAGAATTCCGTGAGCTGGAAGCCTATAGTCCCCCTATTGTGGCTAAGAATTTCTTTCCAGAACGTTATGATGCTTGGGCAAGACCACCAAATATGCAGGAAGTCCCCTGGCACTGAGGTCCAACGCCAGTAAAGTGGGGAAGAAGCGCGGAAGATAGTGCTTAGACGTGTGAGTGTAAGGTACCAGCACGTCATTACTTTGTATGCAGTCTCTCGTTGTGATATACTTTTATAAATCTGACCGCTATTGAGCTAATGTTGTTCCCATTGGTTCGTAAATATATGTTCCCCAATATCCACATGCCATTGCGTTTGGTAGGGTTGTGGGTGAAATGAGGCGGAGTGTTGGAGTACCCGGATGTTTGTTTTTAACCCGTCATTTTCAGATTTGCTTTCTTTTTCTTTATTATGTTGTACATTTTTATTCTAATCATGTAAAAATGTTTTTGGGCTTTTAGTTTTCCTTCCGTGTTACTTTTATTTTCACTTTAAAGAAATTCTTGTATTTTTCCTATTGTCAGAGAAAATATATATTTTTTCCAAAAACTGCTATTTTATACTTGATCATTTACCTCTTAGAGCTTTATTTAGTTGTGTTGGTGCTTTCATCTTTATCTCTGTGCTTCACATCTCATTTTCACCATCCCTTAGAATGTAGAATTTATTTAAAATCATAAAAATTATAGTTTTTAAATTTTTAGCGCTAACGTCTTTAAAAAAACAAAGGAAATCTGCACCTTTTATTACGATGAAAAGCTTGGCAAGTAAGGTGTAAATACGTTCTTTTTATTTCTTTTGAATCACTTTCAGGCCACCTCCGATTTGACGTGACGCTGTTTGGTTCTCGGATAGTCTTCCGCAGCTTTATGGTTTAAACAGAAAAAAATCAACATTAGTCCTCCTAAAAACAGAGCATGGTTTTATTATTATTGATGTATCAATTATATTTTCCCTCACTTGCCAATGATCGATGGCAGCAGTTCTCAGCTGAAGTGGCTAGAATACTAGCGTCCACATCCTCTGTCCGGCATGGTCTCGTCTGAAGCGATCTCTGTGCTCCACTGCAATTTTACATATGGGTGCGCAGTATTAAAACTGTTTTTTGTGCAAAAATACTGATCTGCGGTGTTATTATTTTTGTTCAGTTTGAAAACTGACTGGTATATGTTAAAAGATTTCCATTGAGAATTTTTTTACAACAGGGGTTTTCACTCAGTTTCGCTCATGGAGTTTTAAAAGTAATCGTATGGTCTTCCTTCTCTTTCTAAGAAATGAAAAAAAATATATATAATAATTGTTTTATATTGACTTATGTAATTCATTTGAATACACAAATGTGGTGTAAAAAGCACTAAGTAGTGACTGTTAAACTAACACTAAATTCCAAAGGCATAACAAATTGTGAATTAGTGGCAATTTAAGTAGCTACTATGATGCAAAAATGCGAAGTACTGATTATTGAAATAATAACATACAGCAACAAAAAAAACAAGTTATTATTATGCAGCACCTGGAATGAGGAACCATTCCTGCTCACTTGTCTTGAATGTCCCTCTCTAAATATGTGATATATATCAAGGGATGCCAGAATAAGAACAAGCATTTGCAATAGGTCTCGCATTTGCATGAGTTTAAGCTATTGGCATTGCAAATTACAATGCCTTTTATTTATCTGTTTTGAAAACCCACACATAAATAAAAGGAATTGTCATTTACAATGCCAATAGCTCAAACTCTCGCAAATGCAAGACCTATTGCATTGCAAATGCTTTTTAATAAGTATTTTTGTTTACTGGATGTCCGTGCCTCTTGCTGCCTCACTCCAAGTACACAGTCAGGGTGATGGGAGACATTGGCTTGCAAAGGGCTGGGAATAAAGGTACCAGTGGGTGAAGAGCAAACAGTGATCTGGGGCTCACTGCATTTGTAACCCACTGCTACAGGCCTGAATTTGGAACTGGTTTCAAAGACAGACGCGTCATAAATAACATTTATATAAAATGTATGGCTGCTTCCTACTGTTTTTGATATTGCTCTGGAGGTTGGGGGGGGTTGCAAAATGATGATAAACAAAATTGCAGCTCTGCAGCTGTTGGAGACATTATAGTTGCCTTCGCTAGCTTCTTTGTAACATGCAGACTAATCACAGAAAACAATTCAAAATAAAACACATTCAACATTGTCAAGATCCCTTAACGTGTTGTCAACTTTTACTGCTGAAGGCTTAAAGAAATGTGTTTTTTTCCTTTTTTTTAACTTCCATTTTCCAGATTACCTCACTGACAACATAGTTCTCAGTTGACATTTATTTTGAAGGCACACGGATTATACTTAAACTACTTTCTTTGTGTCACAATTCAAAATGTTTTCTGCAGTTCAGTGCATTTCACAGGTACCGTTCGTGGCCAGCATTCCGTGTGAGGTGATCGTATTGCGAACTGACAGACTTGGAGCTAAATATTCACTGACCAATTAAAAAAACCATTGTGGCTCAAAGCGATCTTCCAGTTTTGTAATCGGATTTGGATTGTGTGCACTTTATTTAAATTGGCAGTATGTAATTAGCCTGGGGCGCAGTGTGCTTGGGACTGCATTTGTGCATTGTGTGTTTTTGATATTGTTGATTCAATGAGCCACATCTAAGGCACATACCATGTTTCTTATTAAAATTTTAAAAAAATCGCCGAGTGCGATGCTTTTGCTTTTTAGTTTGGTATATCAGATCATGCAGGGCATTGCTTATGTTCTTTTATATTAGTGTTATTATTGCGCTCTGCATTTTGCTCCGATCTTGCCCCCGCACTGTCCTCCTACTGCCAGCCCAGCCTGTCACTTCTACTTCAATCAGGACAGAGATCCTTGTGTATTAATTACTACACATCAATTACTACAAAAGCCTAGAACAGCCGGCCCTAGCAACACTTCCGGCAACACTTCCGGCCCCGCCTCCAGCTGTAACACACAGGAAACACTAGGCTACATCAAAGGTGAAGGTTAGACTGCGCATATGCAAGGCAAAACAGCCCCCCCTCCCCCATTAAAGTCAGGCAGCTTGTTAATGACGGTATACATTTTGCAGCTTTATATCGTGCGAACTAGACCTGAAGATATCGGAGCGCTTTAGGTGAGCACCAATTTCATTACACAATGGAAACATTCATGTTTTTGTAGGCACTGGTACATTTAATTATTTGTAAAAATAAATCACATGATGTGGAGCCGACGCCGAGACTCGAACCTGGTTCTCCAGGGCCAAAGTCGGTAACTCTGGTTGTTACGACATATTCTTAGTTGTGATAATTCCCACCGCCACCGCATTTAGAAATGAGGATCCATTGCGGTCGCCGTGCTGAAACCTACGCAAAAAGAACAATTGATGGACAGAATGTAGAACAATGTCATACATTCACCCCAGTACAGAGATCTGGGCCTAAATCCATCGTTTTTTTGCTCACCATGCCATTCCAGTTTGAACCCAGCCATATGCAAATCAGTCTTGACCCTGTGCCTCATGGGAATAGTCCAGCCCGAACTGCCAGGCCAGGTCCTCCCTGGACTGGAAACAAGCATCCTAGGACCGGTTTTGGGGTTTCACCCCTCATCAGCCAAGATAGCTTGACTCCAGTGGCATGGAGAGCACGGGACCCACGTCTGGGCATACCCGTCCCACTCGGGGTGACAAATTCAAAAAGAACAATTGATGGACAGAATGGAGAACAATGTCATACATTCACCCCAGTACAGAGATCTGGGCCTAAATCCATCGTTTTTTGCTCACCATGCCATTCCAGTTTGAACCCAGCCATATGCAAATCAGTCTTGACCCTGTGCCTCATGGGAACAGTCCAGCCCGAACTGCCAGGCCAGGTCCTCCCTGGACTGGAAACAAGCATCCTAGGACCGGTTTCGGGGTTTCACCCCTCATCAGCCAGGATAGCTTGACTCCAGTGGCATGGAGAGCACGGGACCAACGTCTGGGCATACCCGTCCCACTCGGGGTGACAAATGCAAAAAGAACAATTAATGGACAGAATGCAGAACAATGTCATACATTCACCCCAGTACAGAGACCTGGGCCTAAATCCATCGTTTTTTTGCTCACCATGCCATTCCAGTTTGAACCCAGCCATATGCAAATCAGTCTTGACCCTGTGCCTCATGGGAACAGTCCAGCCCGAACTTCCAGGCCAGGTCCTCTCTGGACTGGAAACAAGCATCCTAGGACCGGTTTCGGGCTTTCAGCCCTCATCAGCCAGGATATCAATTGTTTCTTTTGCATATGATGCCCTAAGTGGGAAGGGTATGCCCCGACGTGGGTCCTGTGTTCACTACACCACTGGATTCAAGCTAGCCTGGCTGGCTGATGAAGGGTGATGCCCTGAAACCGGTCCCAGGATGCTTGTTTCCGGTCCAGGGAGTACCTGGCTTGGCAGTTCGGGCTGGACTGTTCCCACAAGGAACAGGGTCAAGACTGATGTGTGGGCTATGTGCAAACCTGGACAAGAGAGGACACACTTCTTAGTCTGTGTGCTAATGTATTTCTTGATAAGATCAGTTGGGTGCATTATTTAAAAGGTGCCCTAGTGCTGATCGGGGAGAGCACTGTGTGCGACCAGGAAGACATAGATGCAAAAGGTGAAAAGCCAGGTCTTCAAGGTTTTCTGAAAAGTAAGAATCTGGTCCTGGACCTTCAATAGTAAACATAATGAATCCTACTGTTAAAAAAACACTCGCTCAAGATGGAAACTGAGAAGCAAGGCCTTCGCCGACCCCTCCCAGTAAACCATTCTCAATTGCACTGGCCATTGTGCGAACAGGTCTTTTAGTAGGATGAAAAAAGCGGGGGTTCTAAAATGGGCGTGACCTATGCAGTTATGCAAGTTTCTTAAACACATAAAATAAAATTTCTATTATTCCCATAGCGTGTACCAACCGGTATTCTGGTGCCTCTCAGAGCTTTCTGGCATTCAATTCAGATACTGACATAGACCTAAAAGCAGCCAGGACCATTGGCTTTGTCAATGGTTGTCTGTGTGCGCTGTTTAGAATCAATCATTTTTATTATGTGGATAACCATGGGTTCGAACACAGCTTACTGCCTACATCTCGAGGCCGGCAGAGCGGGATAGAAATGCATTTACACAGCGTTGAGGCCTACATCCCAGAGGACGGCCCCCGCAATACCATTCACATCTGGCAGCAGATTCGATCGTCCCATAGAAGTCCTCCACCATTTTATATCATAGTTCAAACAAAACCCCATAACAAACCCACCTCCCTTACCCTCCTCCCCCTCCCCTGTCTCCGCATCAGATTTAAACATACTGTAAAGAGCTCACTGCCGGGGCCCACTCAGTGTACTAGTGTTGCTCCATTCCGCCGTACTAAACCGAAGCCGCCGGCTCCAGCGGCAGCAGCCGGAGGATCTGCAGAAATTTAGGGCATGTCACCTCCCGCATATCCTTTGTGAGGATTTGTAAGTAGGGGGCCCACAGCGTCGCAAACTCTCCGCCCCTCCCGTCTACACCAAGCGAGAGGCGCTCCATTGCCAAGAGCTGCCAGAGGCGATGAATCCAGTCCATCAACTCAGGCACCGAGGCCGACCCCCAATGCGCTAAAAGCACCTGTCGCGCCGCCAGCAGCGCCATAGCAATCTGTCTGCCCCTTAGAGATTTCAGCGGGAAGGCTTTGGGATGTGAAAGGCCCAACAGAGTGTATTCAGGGGCGCGGGGTAGGGTAATCTGAAATGCAGTGTCAATATCGTCGAGGACTGCTTTCCAATAGCGCACCAATTTCGGGCAGCACCATAGTAAGTGAACTAGAGTCCCGGTGGCGCCACACCCCCGCCAGCAGAGGTCTGATTTGGATTTGTCCCAGCAGTGCACCCGGGCCGGGGTGTAGTACCAATATGAAGCTACCTTAAAGGCGGATTCCGCGCCTGCTGTGTTATGTGCTGTGTGGTGTGCTCTGTATAGAATATGCTCCCATTCCTTGGGTGTGAGGGGTCTCCCCAGTTCAGTCTCCCAACGCACCTGAGCCTTCGTACGGTGACCTGCCGGACGCGCCATAATCATAGCATATAATTCAGAGATGAGCTTTCGATCATCCGCTTTGCGCACAAGCCATTTTTCAAACTTAGTGAGGGTACGCGACATGTGGGCAAAGTTGGGTAGGCTCGTCACCCAATGCGCCACTTGCGTGTAGGAGAATGCGTCCGAGGCCGGTAGCACGTAGTCTGTCTGTAGCCGGGCAAAAGGAATCAGCCCCTCCAAGTCAAAGAGGAAACCGACCCTCTTACATCCCTCCTCCCGCCACCGTTGAAAGACCGGAGACGCCTGACCCGGGGGAAAGTCGGGATTGTCCACAATGGGGGTCATAGGTGATGGGAATGACGTCCATCCCTTCGCAACAGCAAGTCGATCCCAGATCCTGAGCGTAGGCGAGGTGACGGGAGAGGAATAGAGTCCCCACGCTCTGTGTTTGCGCGGCAGCCACAGTTCCCGCCAGATATTCACTCCCGCCACCGTTTGGTCCATGAAATTCCAATGTTTGCTAGACATTGGTCTATTCCATTCCACTAGGTATCGGAGGCAGGCCGCCTGATAGTATGCCCCTATGAGTGGGAGACCTAAACCACTCTGCTCTTTTGTGGCTGTCATTTGCTGTAACGAGAACCGCGGCTTCCTACCCTCCCAGATAAACTTATTAATAAGGGCTTGCAGCTTTTAAGGGTACCCGGCGGTGGGGTCAGCGGCAGCATCTGAAATAGGTATAAGATGCGGGGCAAGACTGTCATCTTCACTGCAGCTACCCTCCCGTACCAGGCCAACCGGAGACGCGACCAGGCGTCCAGCGCCTTGGTCGTGGACTCCAGCAACAAAGCATAGTTGAGGGAAATTGTCTTAGCAATTGTTGGCGTCACCTTAACTCCTAGGTAGGTCACATCGGAAGTAGTCCAAGGGAACGCGAAGTCCTGCTGCAGGGCCTCCAGTTCCTCAGCAGGGATAGAGATATTGAGGACCTGCGATTTCGTGAAGTTGACCTTGAACCCCGAGGCCGCCCCGAAAGCTGCAAGCTCATCGGACAGCGCCTGCAGCGTAGTCCGAGGTTGGGTGAGCGAGAGGATCACATCGTCCGTGTACAAGCTAATTTTGTGAATGTCCGCGCCAAACCTGAGGCCAACCACCCCGGGATTCGCCCGGATTCGCTGGGCAAACAGCTCCATGTAGAGCGCAAAGAGAAGCGGTGATAAGGGGCACCCCTGACGGGTTCCCCGCTCAATGGAGAAAAGGGCCGACCTGCAGCCATTAACCCGTACAAAGGCCTTGGGGGCCGCGTAAAGGCACTTAATCCAGCGCAGGAAATTGTCTCCAAAACCATTCTTGCGGAGCACCGCAAACAAGTACCCCCAATCAACGCGGTCGAAGGCCTTTTCCGCATCTATAGATAGCAAAAAGGCCGGGGTCCGAGCGCGGCGCACCTGGTCGAGGAGATGCAGCAATCGCTTGGAGTTATCTCCACCCTGCCTGGTGGGAATGAAACCGGACTGGTCCGGGTCCACTGCGTCCGCCATAAGGGGATTCAGGCGCGCCGCCAGGATTCCCGCAAATAATTTCGCATCAATGTTCAGAAGCGAGATGGGACGGTAGGACCCGCAGTCTCGGGAGTCCTTCCCCGGTTTCAAAATGACGGATATCGCCGCCTCCGACATCGAGGGGTGACAGCACCTGTATCAAGAAAGGAGTTAAAGAGCCGCGTTAAAAATGGAGCCAGCTCCACGCAAAATGTTTTATAAAAGGAGGCTGAGAATCCGTCCGGCCCCGGGGACTTAGCCAACTTCAGCCTAGAGATGGCTCCTATCACTTCCTCTACCCGAATCGCCAAATCCAGACTCTCGGAGACTGTTTGCGGGAGGGGGGATATATCACATTCGCTCAAATATGGGAGTGGGTCATGTGAGCCCGAGGGCTGGTCCGCATAGAGACGGCGATAGAAGTCGCGAAAGGCCTCCACTATCTTATCATCAGCGGTCTGTTCAGCTCCACTGTGGGCCCTCACGGATTGTATGAGGGACCTCTGTGTCGAAGCTCGTAGCCTGTGTGCCAGCATTTTCCCACACTTATCGCTGCTAAGATAGAATTTGTGGTGCAGCCGCAGCAGGGCGTGTTCCGCCCTATCGAGATCTAGGTGTTTAAGCATACGTCTGCGATTTTCAAGTTCGCGCCATACGCGCGGAGCTCCGGTACGTTTATGAATCGCCTCCAGCTCTCTCACTGCCCCTTCTAATTACGCGCGCTTCTCGCTGCGCAGAGCATTGTAAGTCGCAGCACCGCGATAAACTCTCCTCGTGTCACTAATTTCATTGCCTCCCAAACCGCCGCAAGAGGAGTAGACCCCACATCATTGTTTTGAAAATAGTGTACTATAGTGTCACGTATCCTCTGAACCACATCGTCAGAATGCAGCAAGCTCTCTCGTAGTCGCCAGCCCAGAGGGAACGCTCGCGTACGCTGCGCAGGGAGGAGTACGGAGATGAGTGCATGGTCCGAGAGCGAGCGGGGAGCAATCTCTGATGAATGTATACTAGGCATAAGGGAGGAGGAAGCAAGGAAATGGTCCAGGCGTGCGTAAGTTTTATGCGCTGCAGAAAAATATGTGTAGTCGCGCTCAGCTGGGTGTTGCTCCCGCCATACATCATGCATACCACTATCTTCCAGCCATCTCTTTCCCCCAGGGAAAGCGCCCTGCCTGGTGTGTTCTGTGCCCTGACCTATCTAGTTCCGAGTCCATCACCAGGTTGAGGTCTCCCCCTACCAATATCGCAGCATCCGGGGAAGCAAGTACTTCGGGTAAGGCCGCTTGCAGGAAAGACTCCTGCTTTTCATTAGGGGCGTAAAGGGACCCTAAAGTAAGGTGCGATTCCCCCCATTGTAGCCTGATGGCCAAGAGCCTGCCCTTAATTTCCGCCACTGTCGAGATTACCTTACAAGGGCAGTGCGCCCCAATCAGAACCGCCACCCCATTTTTCTTTGATGCCCCGGAGGACCAGAACTGCTGCGGGAATCGCCTATCGCGCATGCACACTGTATCTTTGGACAATAGATGGGTCTCTTGCAGCAGGCAGATATCACTATTGGTGCTTTTGAGCAGCGAGAGCACTGCCGCGCGCTTCACAGGGTTATTCAGCCCCCTAACGTTCAGACTAACCACTTTCAGGTCTCTACCCATGCAGGCGCTTGGGAAGGGGCAAGCAATGTGTGAGCTACAGGCGGAGGGACAATTATGCCGCCCGCGGGACCGCTAAGTACTCTGGAGCAGACAATCTTTACTAGGGAACTGATGCGGAGACCCCATAAAAACCCATAAGAAACCCCTACCCCAGATAAGAACAAACATTTCAAAATCAACGAAAAACACACAAACAATATAAACATGACAAAAGTTCGTCACAGTGGTTAAATTCAGAGGGTCGTGACAAAGGTATCGTCGAGTCCACAGGGGCTCTCACTTGCAGTCACTCAGGCGCGGGGGAGAGGGAAACCTCAAACTGCACAATCGCCTCTGTTCCCTCCGGCGCCCCACCATGAGCACATCCTGGGACCAGAAAGGAAGCCTGTCATGGGGTCGCGGGTCGCCCCGTAACCTGGGACAGCGAGGTGATCACCGCTTCTCGCTCCTGATCACTGGCGGCTCGATCAGGCTTCTGGACCGGGGCGGGCCTGCCAACCCGCTGCCATCCCCAAGTGCGGCGGTCGTTTCGCTTGGACGGTTGATCCGCTCCCTCCGTAGACATATTAGTGTCGATGCCCAGGGCCCCCAACGCTTCCTCCAGGGACCTGAGTTGCAGCAACTTCCCTTGGTGTTTAAATATTATGCGGAAGGGGTGACCCCACGAGTAAGGTATATTCTTTTCTCGGAGGTAAGCGAAGACAGGCTTAAATTCTCTTCGTTTCACAAGGGTGGAGGCAGCCAAGTCCTGAAAAAGCGCTGGTTGGTGCCCGCGGAACTGTACTGGTTGCTGTTCACGTGCCCTCTGGAGAATGCGCTCCTTTAGTTGGAAGTCATGTACACACACAAGAATATCAGGAGGAGCGGCTTTTGGACCGCGGGGGAGGCCCACCCGATGGACCCGGTCCAGTTGGATGTCCGAGATCTCTTCCTCTCCGAGGATTTGTTGGAATAAGGCGGTGACATAAGCTCTAAGATCGTCCCCTTCCTCCTTCCAAGGTACCGCCCTGATTCTCACGTTGTTCCGCCTGGAGCGGTTCTCCAGGTCCTCCGCATGGGCCTGGAGATCGAGGTTCTGTTCGCGAAGACGCAGCATGTCTTGTTGCAGATGGTGGAGTTCCTCTTCCCGACCCACATCGTGCTCCTCTAAAGTTACCACCCTCTCACCTATGTCGTCCACATCTCGGCGAACTTCCTTGAGGTCAGCGGTGAGTTGCGATCTGAGCTCCTGAATGTCCTCCTTGATGGCCGAGAAGAGCTCCACCATGAAAGCCTTGGTCGCTGGGGAGTCGTCCCCCTCCATCGTATTAGGCCCCTTCTCGCCCGGCGTTAGAGAGTGACCAGACTGCTTCTGGAGGAGATCCTTCAACGACTTCTCCTTTCGGGCTCTCGCCGCCGCCATAGTGGGCCACCGGGCCTGTATCGAGCCTCGCGTCTATCTCCGCTCCGGGTTCCAATGCCGATACCACCTCCGTTGGGGATAAGTGCCACGCAGGTGGTGCCGCTGCGCAAACACTCCTCCGCACACTTCTTTGTCCCCGCTTATGCTCAGGAGGCCGGACGGAACTCCTCGAACTGACCGGTCCGGGGGAGCGCCCCTCCGCCCTGAGCACCCCTTGCTCAAGAGCACTGCGCCTGCCGTAAAGCCCCTTCAGCCTCGACGGGACCCGTGTAGGCCTCCGGCCGCACAACCGCCTCCCTCACTGCGCCGTCACAGGGTGTCAACCGGGGGGGGGGGTATGTCCAGCGGTCATTCACGACTCCGATGCTCGAGGCCGCTTGTATTGACTCCGGTAGCCTCTGCGTCACTGCTCCTCCAGGCCGCCTCCACCTCTGGGCCCCGAGAGGTACACGCGCCGGGCTCCACCAGTATGAGGGGGGAGCAGCCCGCAATGAGTGGGTGCACTCTTCACGCCCTATGGAGTAGTCCCAGTGGTAATCAGCGGTGAGTGCCTAGTCCCCTCGCCGACACACGGATAATCGGGTATTTCTCCCACCGGTTCCAGCCCCTCTAGAGGCCGCCCCCGCTGGAGCCGACCCCGCTGGAGCCGTCCGCCGAACCGCGGACCGACGGGGCCTCCACGCTGGCGCCTCTTGTCTCCAGGCCTCAGCGCACCCGGGCCGGACACCGCTCTCTTCTCGCCCGCTCAGGGCCAGGGGCAAGGGCACTCCTCCCCAGCTCTTCTGAGCCCCCAATCCCGGCTCACCTCGCTGCCAGCGACAGGGCCCGCCGGCGGTGCCTCTGCAGGGATCCTCGCCGGAGTCCCCTTCCGAGCCGGGACCAGTCCTCTTCACCACAGCGCCGGCCTCTGCCCTCCGCCGCCCGTCCACTGCGTCCGCTCTACACCGCTGGACCTCCGCCAGCCGGTTTCAGCCACATCCACTGCTGGAGCAACTCCCCCTGCCACCGGATGCCTTCTGTTGCCTCAGGGGCCGCCTTTCGTTGCCGGCGCCTCCACCTACGCTTCGGGCCTGCGATCCCGCAAGGCCGCAATCGCGCAGCTCTACGCTGAGAGGCGTGCAGGCCCGATCACCTCACAGCGTTCACGAGGTCGTGCAGCCGCACCGCGGGCGCCAAACTCCGTCCACAGGCGTCCCTCAGACCCCAGAGCCGTCGCCACAAGAAATCGCGGCTGGATAGCCCCGGGATGCGGCTCGATCACAGTGCTTTTAAACAGGCAGCGCCGGAGGGACACAGATCCGCGTCCTACCGCGCCGCCATCTTGGTCACGCCCCCTGTGTGCGCTGTTTAGAGAGGTCAAGGATTGGATGACCATGTATTCTGAACACCTTTTTGACCCACTGGCAGGTACTGAGGAAAACTTGCACTGCCTTCAGCCTGAACATTAGATCTCTCTTTCGTGGTTGTTATAAACACCTGGACTTGACTCAGTTCAGAACATGCACTATACAGGAGTAATATGTTGAACGCAAAATAAAATACAACATCCTGGGATTAGCTAACACTCTAATGGAGTGCAAGGTCCAGTAAAACTTGTGAAATATAACCGGGAACTAAATCACTGACAGGGATTACCTGAACATTTATTACATTAATTGTTTGGAAATCATCTGTGTTTTTCACAGTAAAGTTAAAGATGTGAATGTATAGGGCCCAATAGGGACCTGTTTCAATGTCCATTCAAAAATACTACCGGGTCTGAGATCTGGAGGGACCTGGCCCATTTAAAGCCCTGCGTGCGAAGCATCTCCATATAGTGAGATGATGAATGCCCACTACTTTGGAGCTCAAAGACAATGAAGTACATATAGTGTGATCCTGGGCCCCACGAGCGTCTATAGACAAAAGATAATGTAATGCAAACCACAAACTGAAACCCCACAAGTTGTAACTGTTCTAATTTGGTTGGTTTTTAGGTCATTGCCTAACAGACAGTGCAGCTGTCTGGTTATGCGAAAGACATCTAGGGGACTTTCAGAAAGTTGACCTGGGAATGCATTCCGTCCGTGGCTTGCTTTTGGCTTTGTGGTTTGTAACTTACATTTACTGCCTTTCCATTTGCTGGCTTTATTTGCTTTAGGCTGTGCAGCTTGAGTTCATACCTCCCCATGCTAAAGCAGTGTTTACAGTATTCTTCCACAAACTCATTTCATGTAAAATACAGGCCTTTAAATTTTGTTCTTACCTAGTCACATTTGCTGGGCATTCAAAGACCAAGGTCAAATGTCAAACTGTGCTTTAGTGGGCGCCTGGTGTTTATTTTGCTTTCGGCTAACTTCAAAGTGAGAGCATTTATAGGAAAGTGGAATGTAGTGTACATTCTCAATGGAGCCTGCGGGTGCCCTTTTTTTTCAATTTTTTATTTTAGACATAGCCATCTCAAAAGTTATCTTGTTCTTCAGCTGCACAAACCATTTGAACGTTTTTTGCAAAATTCCTCCTATTTGGTGAGTCCATTTAAGTTGTGAAACTGCCTTTTTAGGAAAAAAGTACAAAAATTACATTTCAGTCTCAGAGCCCGCCTAACATATGGTGATCTTGGGCAATTTACACTGTTTATGGCACATTCACTGTCAAGTACAGGATAAGATCTTTTAACAAGAGACAGCCACTTTGTAACACAATTTAACAATGCTTGGTTTTCACTTTGATGTGTAAAGCATGTGCTTTATTTATGGCATCTGTGGCAACTTGCTTTGGAGAGTTGGATAAGTTTAACGATACTTTTACTAAAACGTTTGTGTTTAGGTTTAGCTACGCAATAATGACGTATTCCGTCTGCAACTGTGCCTTTTTTCAGAACACATATTACTGGATATAAACGATTCCCTCATTTGTCGTTGCAGGCACTAGGATCATGATTTTAATGGTGCAGCAGGTGCAGTGGCACAAGGGCGAAAAGGTCTAGGTAACCCACTGAGCACTGATTATTGAGATATTTTACTACTAAACAAGCAGTCACAGTGGAGTTGACTTGCAGACACTAGGGTCATGTTTTGAATGGTGCATCAGGTGCAGTGGCACAGGGAACAAAAGGTTTAGGAAGCCCACTGAGCATTAACTATTGTGATATTTTACTACTAAATAAGCAGTCACAAGTGCAGTTACCTTGCAGGCACTAGGGTCATGATTTGAACGGTGCAGCTGGTGCAGTGGCACAGGGGCCAAAAGGTCTAGACAACACACTAAACACCGTTTATTGCTATATTTTACTACTAAACAAGCAATCATGAGTGCAATCACCTTGCAAGCACTAGGGTCATGATTTGAATGGTGCAGCAGGTGCATTAGCACAGGGGCCAAAAG
This sequence comes from Calotriton arnoldi, assembly GCA_963921515.1. Classification (NCBI taxonomy): domain Eukaryota; kingdom Metazoa; phylum Chordata; class Amphibia; order Caudata; family Salamandridae; genus Calotriton; species Calotriton arnoldi. Next base: position 1,659,031 of record CAWUFW010001883.1, read on the forward strand.
CTCTGGGAAACCCACTGAATACTGAGTGTTGCCATATTTTACTAGTATGCAAGCCACAAGTGCAGTTACCTTGCAGGCACTAGGGTCATGATTTGAATGGTGCAGCAGGTGCAGTGGCACAAGGGCCAAAAGCTCTAGGAAACCCACCGAGCATTGATTATTGCTATATATTACTACTAAACAAGCAGTCAGGAGTGCTTTTTGGGTCTTTTGTAACCATTGCACCCAAAGTAACACATAACCTAAAGCATTGCAGTAATAAAAGCTGTAATATATTGGACCTTTCTGTCTACCTACAACTTATGTTACATTCAGTGCATTTATATGGCACATTTTCACAGTTTTTGTATGGTCCTAAAGTGCTTCTGAAGCTGGACACACTAACACCTTGGCAAGGGCATTCTCCGTTCTATAACATTAGCACTTCAGCCGTTGTAAACACTATATAAATACTTATAACTTGCCATATGGCATTCTATACCAAGCATTGGCAAATCCAATAGGACTTGCCTATGCGAGATCTATTCGCTTTGCCAATTTTTTTTGCCATATTATACAGCAGTGCTATCTTTAGTGCAGCATAACTGAAAATAAAAAAGTGCCATAACGCAGACAGCGCTGGCTTTGTCATACAGCTTTTTTGCGCTACTTTCAGCCATATGCAACATAGCTAAAAACATTAGCAAAACCAATAAATCTCACATAGGCAAGACCTATTGGCTTTGCCAAAGCTTGTTCATTCTAGTGGGGACACTATGCAACATAGTGATATGATTCAGCACAGTTCATGCCAGTGCGTTTACTGGAAGTCTCACTTGTAGCTGGCCTGTTCTCTCACCTGCTTCATGCACAGCTTGAGGCTAGGGTTACCAAATAAACCCTTGTTACCAGTACGTAACTTTCCCAGTTCTCAGTTTACATTTTTCAATTCATTTTCAGGTATATCAGTGTAACTGGTTTAACTGAACTGAAATCAGACCACAACTGCCACTTTGTTAGATGAAATTCTATAGTAGGAAGCAAGGTATCCAGTGAACATCGAAACCACCCTGTCTGGGATCAGCCGCCATTACAATGATGTCATACATTCGCCATGGGCATATGCGTTGTCTTTACGACCGCACGCCCTAAAACCAGCCAGCAAATCAGCATAGGATGTGGCTGCTGCAACATCACTTCTCTATGTTTGACTTTTGGTAAAGTAAACAATGACACCACCAACTGAACTACCAATATTTTTTAAGCTGTGATCGACAATAATTCATAGCAGCCCAGTTTCATAGGTCCCTATATGATATGCTGCTCCTGTCCAGATTTTTGCTTTGAATTCTGGGACTTGATTTACAATGGGAACAACAAGGCATGCAGTCCCGTTTTATTCATTTTTTTGCAGAATTATATAGTGAACTTGACCCAAAGGTATTGGAGCGCTTTACATGAGCACCAGTTATGTTACTCAAGGACACATTCATTTTTATTTTGTTGTTAGGCACTGGGATTTGCCCAGAATCACAGGAAGCTGAGCGTACCTGGGGCTTGAACCTGGTTCCCCAGGTCCAAAGTCGGTAGCTCTGGCCGTAAGGCCACAAATACTCCTCAACAAATCTCCCTCTTATAATGGAATAATAAAGACTACAGGTCCCAGAATTCAGAGTAAAAAAAATCTCGACTGGCGCAGCCCGGCAATATGTTATTGCCGGTTGTTGACATACTTTTTTTGTGGAAACCGTACAGTTCTTTAAATGGACAGACATTCCGAATGGGGGATTGCGGGTACTTTCCAAGTAGAAATGTCCGTCCATTTAAAGCACTGCGTGCCAGTCCCTATATTTCAAATTAACCTTCATCAGACCCTTCGGCAACGAAGGCTCCTTTCGAAGTCACAGAAGTGCTGCTCCCCGTAGAAGGCTTCTCTGCTAGGAGGGCACCCCTCTGGAGCGGGATCGAGAAGCAGCGCTCCGCGCGCACCGGAGAACACTGAGGTATAGGTGCAACCTAGAGGTGAGGAGCCGATTCGTGCTGGAGTAACCTTTTCCTGCCGAGTCCGCGCGAGACGGGGAGCAGGAAGCGTGGGGTGGGGGCGTTCCGGAGGGCGGACCTGAGACGGGGGCGGAGCTCACGGCCGGGGAGGGCGGCTGGCTGCCGGATTCGGGTCAATGCTGAGGCTGGCGCTGGAGAGGAGGCTTGGGTGCTTCGGCGAGCAGTGTCCTGGGGCGGGCGTTGCGGGAAGGCGTTCCAGTTACCAGGGAGTCTCACGCTTCACGTACCAAGGGCGCCACCCGCCCGCTGAGAAGAGAAACCGCCGCGGGTAAAGACAGGATTAGAAAGGGAGACCAGCCGGGTGTTGGACCAGCGGCCGTGTTGGGGGCACCTGTGGCGGTGTGTGCGCTGCGGCATCCTGCACCGCAGAGCCACCCGGCGACAGCAGGCAGAGGACATATCGCGACCGAAGAGGAGTCCTCAGCAAGGACCAGGGAGAGGACGAAGCAACGGCAACACCTGGCTGTGGGCACCCAACCTGGTACCAGAAGGGCAGCAGCTACTCTGTCAAACAAGTGCAAACTGACCCAGTGCAGTTGAGAACGTGGACGCTGGTGGCACCTTGAGTCCTAGGATCACAACTGTGCGAGATACAGCCTGCAGTGCTTTTATTGACCCACGCACTGCACCCCTTACAGTAACTGAGTGACCTGCTGTGACCCCCTCTTTACTGTTCCCCTTCAGTACCCATCTGCACTGCTTCCAGGGCTCTTATTACTTTGACCGCGTGCTCAGTGAACACCTGCAGTGCATTTATTGACCTCCGTGTAGTGACGCTCCTGCAAGTAATGTCTTTGGAGCGCAGGTGGGTGAGGGCGGCATAGACAGTAGAGAGTTCACAAGAAATTAAATAGGTCCTCGCATTCTACGACTCCTGATGCCAGGTTTGGGTGGCCCAGGAAGGCAAGCGGACAAGGCGGAGCCTGCCAGCCCAGGTAGAGCCAGCCGTGGGGGGGTCATGGCGAAGTGGCTGAACAAGTATTTCAGTTTGGGCAACAGCAAGACCAAGAGCCCCCCACAGCCTCCGCGACCCGACTACAAACAGCGGCAAGCAGGGGGTGGTAGCACAGAGCCCAGTGGGCATCACCATACTTCACCATTTCCTGGTGGGCAACGAAGCCATGAAGAGAGCGACCTGGTCCGCGCATACCGCGCACAGAAGGAGCGTGACTTTGAGGACCCGTACAGTGGACCTGGCTCGTCACTTCGCAAACTGCGTGCCATGTGCCGTGATTACTGCACCCAAGAGGAGCTGGAGCTGGCCCGTAGGAAAGGGGTGACGCAGTGTGGAGGCAGTGTGCGGGAGGCCTCTTCCCCTCGGGGATGTTGCGCAGCTTCGCCCATTTTGCCCGCCTCTGGCTCCCCTTCGCCGCTATACCGTTGCAATAGTGAGCGGCGGCCTCTGCCCAGCCAGCAGCACTCTGCGCCACTTCTGTTGCTCTCCGAGGTCAAGTACATCTCGCCCAAGCACCGGCTCATCAAAATTGAGAGCTGCGCTGGCTTGGGTACAGAGCCCACCCCTGGAGTAGTGTCCACCAACTGCAGCACGTGGAGCCCTACCGCAGGTTGCAAGAAGCAAAGCATCCCAGAGGAGAGCATCCCGGCCAAGAAGGAGAAGGTGAGCAACATGGTCTCTTGGCATACCATGTCCCACTGCCTCAGCATAGGCATCCCCCCCATAAAAGCCCCTTACAAATCCTGTTGTTCTTTCAAGTCTTAGTCAACACCACCTCAGATCTTCACAACTGTCCTCTCGCATCTTCCCCGGCTTGTACCACCAATGTTCCATCCTAAGATTTTGTTGCCCTTCAATCTGCTATCCCTTCACTCTAGATTTTTCGGTCGCATGTCCTTATCTGCCCCAAGCTTCCTGAATTGTGCCTCGACAGCCCAGCAGTAATTGCTGAACTTACTTAAACTGTCACCTCATACTTGCCAGATCAGCTGCCCCACAAACTGTGAGCAAAACATCTATCCGAAGGGTGGGGGATTGCCTAATTTGCTGTAAAAATATGGTAATTCATTGTGTTTTGTGACTCAAACTCCACTATAAAGAAAGAATTTTATTGGGATCAAAAGTTAAGTTTGAGAAAAATGGCCCGATTTAGAGTTTGGATTAAGTATCTAAGAGTGACAGTAGTACTTTTTAACCCTTTCTCCACCAGCTCTGAATATGTACCTTGGTGCAGAGAGAGAGCAAGAAATGATTGTTTGCATAATTTTCTGCCATAGGCATTACGAAAGAGCATATTAAACCAAAGTGTGTGTATGAGTAAATCAAGTCCCCTATTATATTAATGTACAATTTTTATTATATTAAAATCAGGCAATGGTTTGATGCAGTAAAAAGGCTCCTTATGGAGTACTATTCTATAGCTGTCATTTTTTTGCCCTTTCTCTGCTCAGTTCTTTCTAGCACCAAACTCTAAATGAACTTAAAAGTATATTACTTGTGTATTTTGATTTTATGTATCGCTGTGTGCCACTGTCAGTACATTTGAAATACCTTACATTAATGGTGACAGAACAACTAATTGGGGATTGCAAGTGTATAGTAATAGTTGGGTCTAATTTTCCATTTTAAAAGCGATTTTTGTATTGCTTATAACATTCGACCCCTTCGATGAATCTTAAAACTTTGCAGTAGTGGCTTGATATGTCAAACTTTTTGCAGATTCATCAAGGGGGGATAAAGAAGCTTCAAAAATGAGCATTTTCCAATGTAACTTTCTTAGGAAACTATGCTGTTCGCTACGGAAAATGATGCTGAAAATAATTATAGCAAACGTGCCATGGGACTAGAACTTTACTCGGATGTGCGCCTTTGCTTGGTGTAAAGCAGTTCATTCATTTTTGAGATGTTACAAAAAGGCATAGGTGTGCGTTGAAAGATTTTAGATATTTGGAACATTAATATGTTGAGGATTCAAGGATCTGGATCCTTGTATCCTCTATAGATGGCACATTTGAACAGTAAACCTATTCCATTGGAAGAGGGAACATTTCTCACCTTTGTGAAATTGGAGATTTGTGGATCCTCTGATGATTAGAGTATGCAAGCAATCTGATGGATTGACAATGCATTTGGTGGTGGCGTTAATGATTTTCTTGGCAGGGCTATGATTTGTGAAACTAGTCATAACTGTACAATTTAGGATGGGTTAGGTTTTGTTTCAGAACTATAGCAGCACTTTAGATGTTTTTTTTTCAACAGAATTTCAGATTTTTTTTAAAACCTACATTGTGGTTTTATAAGCAGTAAAAACCATGAATCTCCCCTAATGAAATTTGTGACCGAGAAGCAATGGAGATCTGTTCATAGTAAGGTGATAAAGGGAAGGCATGGGCCTATATCGATCACTATGTTCCTGCGTCCTCAAATGTCCACATGTTTTCTCTGGTTTGCCTTTCATCACGGTCCAAGCCCTATCTGACCTTTACCGTGGTTTGCAAGGCCCCCAGTACTTAGCATTAACTTTGATTAAAAAAAAAAAAAAAAAAAAAAAACATACGCAGCTCTAGCGCATTCCCTCTCCAAGCTGATCTTCCAACACAAAGTAGTTTAATGACGAGTGAAATTGGAGATCGATACACATGTAAGTAGGTTTTCTCTCAACATGCCCCAGGCATAAAATTGTTTCCCACACTATATTCTTGTTGGTCACCGTTAATGTCTTTTTCAAAATCTGTAATTTTATTTCTAGATATCAAGTGATCTTCTGTTAGACAACCACACACACAATATCTGAAAATCCTCCAAAGATTCTTTGGTGCCATGCATTGTTTGTGTTAGGATGCTAAAAACACGCTAAGTGTACAGCAGCCCAGGATACATGTACATTGATGAAAGCTACATTTTGTTGCAAATTAAGATTTTTTGCAGAGCATGTTGTGCCTGCCAATCCTTTAAAATGCAATTTTTTGAGACAATTGACTTGTGGTTAATTCAAAGTTGCAAATGTAAAGGATTTCGAGGTTTTCCTATTGTTGCTAAAAGTGACAGCTAAATCTGGCATCTACTATTGGGAGTCCATCTGCTTTGTTGGAAATAATTATTGCAAGCCTGTTTTTCATGCAATAAATGCACTGCTGTTTTGAAATTGTTCAGTCCTATCCATATGTGCAGTGCATTCAGAGCAGGTAAGACGTACGCTTAGTTCCTGGTTTGCTCTCTGTAATTGTTTTGAAAAATATGGATGCTGGTAGTACTTTTGCAAGAGACTCATGTTGTCGTATTTACTAATTATGCTATTTTCTAACACACCAGCATAGTTCCTTGCCGATGTATTGCAGTGTCAAGTGTTGATTTGGATAGGATCAACCAGTTTGACTCTTTACTTCAGGGGATCTGCTGGGATATACTCAGTGACATTTCAGTTAGACCTCAATGAATTTGAATCTTGTGGGATCTATGTAAGGCTGTTTGTGTCTTGTCTCATTTCAGAAGTGTGCCTGATCTTAGTATGTGCTGTATGCCTCTTGAAGAGGGCTAGCTTTACTGCATTACTGAAGACAGGTAGGCTGTGCTGAGTTCTCGGTGAGGCCAGGGTGTTCATAAAATGGGAAAATGTACTTTCATGGTCTGAATTCCGTGCTTCTCTCATCAGCATCACAATAATTTGTGAAGACTTCTACCTTTCCTCAGTTGTCTGTATCTACACCATTTTTCACCATATTGAATTTGTGATCACCATATGTATCCAGCAAACCACCCCAACAACCCATCTAAGTAACTGAAATGTGAGAGTATTTGGGTACTAGCCTCCTAGTTTTGTGTGTTTGCCCATCTTGTTTTTATAATGGCATGATGATTGCAACTGCGTTTTACGCTTTGCCTTGCCCTCTACTTGTTTAAAAAAAAAAAAAAAAAAAATTATCTTTTGACTTTTGTTTTCCTCTTCGATTTAGAGGTTGCCACAGAAAACTACTATCCATATCTTAAGGCCCAAACCCACTGCAATAAGGGACTAACATTTGCAGTCTTTAAAGCAAGGCGTGCACTGAATCAATGCGTTCTCTAGCACATTAATGCAGGCTTAAGTTTGGGAGATGAGCCCCTTTGTGTGTACTCGTCCACACAAACTCTTTGTTCCACCAGATACAGCTCAGAACAAACTGTTGTTAAGATGTATCTGTGTTTTGATGTGCTCGGGGACCTTCACGTCACAGGTTGGAATCCTTCTGAGTTAACTTAGCTTCCATTCTTTCCTTCTGAGTGTCTTTTGGTTGTGGCATGGCATATAAGTTTCAGCGCTTCAAAATCAACATGCAGTATTGGAAACACTAAAAAATAGCGAACCAACGGTGGACTCCAATGGCCGCACCTCCTTGATGTGTTCCCCAAGTGATGATTTGGTGGTATATTCAAAGTTAGTGTGCACGATCAGCTCCTGCACCCACCGTTGTAGGATGTCAACTGCCAGGCAGATATACAATGCTTTAAGAATACTGGAGAGGTGCACTCCTAGATGGGTATTATGTCAATAAGGAAGCTCAATCAGTATCTTCGTAGAAAAAATATACGTCTTTATTTCAAACAATCCATAAGGTTTATGCAAAACATCAGCCAACGCGTTTCGTTCAATGGTTGAACTTCGTCAGGGCAATCGTAATTGCTGGCAAGTAGTGGCGAATGTGGCGCCCGTTACAAAGTGGGTCTTGGAACCCAATCCGGTCCAAAACTGGTCTGAGGTGAAGATATTAATATGTAGATCTCGAACTGCGCCTGTGCGGTGGGCCTCCTTGATAAGAGCCCAGTTATTATTCCTGCAGTCCGTCGAAATTACATCTCAACTCATGGAAAAGCATGACCCACTTTGTAACGGGCGCCACATTCGCCACTACTTGCCAGCAATTACGATTGCCCTGACGAAGTTCAACCATTGAACGAAACGCGTTGGCTGATGTTTTGCATAAACCTTATGGATTGTTTGAAATAAAGACGTATATTTTTTCTACGAAGATACTGATTGAGCTTCCTTATTGACATAATACCCATCTAGGAGTGCACCTCTCCAGTATTCTTACAGTATTGGAAACACCCACTGTAAAAAAAACACGTCCTCTACTTGATTTCAATCGATGTGTATGCAAGGGGATATATGGAACTCCAAAGGACCAAAGAGGTGGTATACGGGCAAGACACCTTGACGAATGTGTGACTACAGGGTTGCCCCTCAGAATATCCATGTCGAAAGGAAATACCGCCATATAAATAATCACACAGAGTGATAAAAGAAAATGTAAGTTGCGCAGTACTACACCTGTACCGCGTGTCTTAGTGTGATGTGGTCACCAATTAGGAATGACATGCTACTGACGGGGACATCTTGGTCCTGAAGAAAGCCATACTGATGCTGTGGGCTCTTTATTGGATGGCTGAAACATGTAGACCTAGGATGTGGGAGATCATCACCGTCTCATATCACACCCACCTATGTTTTTAATCTTACCCAAGGTTTCCATTATTAAAATTGTCTTGAGAGGTTGGTAACCTTTAGGTAATTTTAATCCTCTAGTCCCTGCAAAACACTGAAAAAACCCAGAACGCTGTAATGCAGGCGTCTCAGCATACCCAGATGCGCTAGGCGTCTTGGGTCAGAACCCTATGATGAAGCATGCCACTAACTAGTGTTAGTGGGTGAGGGCTCTTTTAGAAACCTAAAGGGTTTCCCAACTTGCGTGAGTGTGGGGACATCTCAAGATGTTTTGAACTTTGTTAGTGAGCTCATTTTCATTGGTTTGTTAGATTTGATTAGGGACATCACAACGCATACTTTCAACTGTCACCTCCAGTAGTTTAAAATGGGCCATGATTGAGAGCTCTGGAGTTAAGGCTGAAGGGAGTGTAGATTTCTCGCAGTGCCTGTCAGTGGGTCAAAACGGTGTTTAGAATACATGGTCATCCAATCATTGGACTCTGTGCTTAGTGCACAGACAGTGGTCACTTATTTAAGTTGCAATTGTGATTCTGTGCAAGTGCGTACACAGTTGTCAAAATATTGAACGGGTGAAAGTAAAAAAATGAGGTGCTTACAGGTGAGTGGGTGCGTTGTGTGTGGGGGTAGTGAAGTGAAGGAGGTGCATTCATTAGAGAGTGAAAAGAGGGTGCTGAAGAGGAGAGATAAGATATGTAGATGTGAAGAAAAAAAGGGCGTACATGTATAACCTAGAGTAAACCTAACTGGAGTGATTGAGACACTGACACCTTTCCCCAGGCCTCCATAATACTTAATTTACAGTCTCACAATTTCAGAACTGAAACCTTTTCAATATTAATTATTTGCAACAAAATCCTTGTCACTCATTTATCGATCTAATAACCATTGACAAAGGCAATAGTCCTTACTGGTTTTAGATATATGTAACGCATATCTGGATGCAATAATGGAGAACGCAGAGAGGAACCAAAACTATGAGACTATGGGACTCATAGTTTTGGGAAACACAGAAATTCAGTTTACTAGTTTAAGCCACATCCTTAATTAAATTGGCCACGCCCCTTTAAGAGCACCCCACTTTTTTCATCCCGCCTAAAGACCTGACCAGTGTAGAATATTATTAGGGACCAGAGAATAACAGTGACACGCAGGTCACCTTTTTGCCACATCTATTGTCGGGCTTTTGTGTCAGTCAGACACTTCCGGAGTGGACTCTGAGAACCTGACTATTCTTTTGCTTTGGTGGCGCGTGCTCGCGTGTGTTGCTTCCTTGTTCTAGTCGGGCTGTTTGCTGCTGTGATTTTGTCTCTTAATTTCTGGCTAACTATTCTATTCCCCTCCCCGCCCCGTTGTTAGAAGTCTCATTGCTGGTAGTGGGGGTGGGTTTGTATGTGTGCGTCGATGTCCAGATGGCTTGTGATGTGAAATTGTTCACTGTAAATGAATTTACTTTGGGTGATCTCACGCACAGGCTGCATTAACCACAGTTTAGCTCGGGGCAGCTGGTGCGGCCGCAACATTATCTGCTTCTCCACAATTTCAGCAACTGATTTCACGTCCGAGTGTTCACCCTGAGGTAACCTTTTCCAGAGACGGCTCAAACAGATTTGGGTGTCTGAGTATGTCTGCTTATTGTGTCTGCAACATCTGTGGTCAAGGGCAACATCTGTGGTCAAGGACTACATCTGTATCGAATGTCATTTAAAAAAAAAAAAAAAAGCATTTTATAAACGTGTTGTGAAACACAGTTCTTTCTATATGCCCGTAAAACGCATTTAATTAAACCGGTTTATAAGCTGGTCCATTGAAGCACAGAATTGTTAACTACCTCCAAACACTTTTTTGATTTAAACCCAGTGAGAAGAATTACAGTAAATAATCCTATTCTGTGCACCCTTCACCTTAAAATACACACAGTTAGATGAAAGCCGAAGCTGATGCTCAGTTCACTCTAAACCCCAGTTTCCTGGGCTCCTTTCTCACACAAGCACCGCAAGCAATTTCCTCAGACATCATCCTGCCTATTAAATGATTCGTGCAGTCTGCTCTGCTGATTGAGGCTTCGGAAGCATGCCTACTCGGCAGATGTTTGTAGTCCATGAACCTATTCCATGCCTTTTAGAAAAGACTTGCGCTATGAGCCAGCGGTAGCCGACATCATGCAGTCATGCTGACACGTCAAGTCGCGAGTTGTATATACACATCCTAAGGTTGGGGATGGGAGATCTCTGTGTACTGTTGCTGCAAATTAATTCATTGTGAGCCCAACACTGTTTCTTGTGAATGTGCAATCCTGGCAGACAAGACCATTTTACACGAACAACCAAAGCATTCATGTATGTGTGTGTGTATAGATATTCATTAAGGCAGTTTTTAAATGTAGAGCATGGTTTTCTCAAACTTGCAGTCCTAGGAATTGGAGTATCGAGCTTCAACAAGTATTCACTTTACTGTCTCAATCTAGTGTGAAAGGAGGGTGATGCTCAACAGGCCTGGACATGAATTCTGTGGTTTGTTCATGGTGCGCCCTTGTTCCATGGGGATTGAAGCTGCTTAGGCTGGTGTTGATCATATTATTGACCTTTTGGTGTTAGTTCTCTAGCTGTTTTTTTTTGTTTTGTTTTGCTTGGTATGATGTTGGTGTTTAGCAGGCAAGATCATAGTGAGAATTGCGCAGATGCATTACCATACTGTATCTTAAACTATCTGAGACTCTGCATCATCTCATGTGTTTGAAATCTCTTGTATGTATGAATCCAAAAATATTTTGCAACAATCTGTCATTCTCAGTGGTAGATTATTTGAGTAATGTATGTGTCCGAGCAATAAAGTTTGTATTTTACTTGTTTTTTTGGGCTATCCCATTCAGTCAATTTGGAACCCTGGATCTGTCCTAAAATTCAAAATGTGTGTAGACCTTTGTGTGCTAAGCTTAATGTAACCGTTTTCCTTACTACAGCTTGTGTGCAGACTAGAGTCTGCCTATCTCACTTGCGGTGTCTATTGCAACGAGGTGACGAAGGAATGCTTGAATTAATCTCGTCCTGCGCGGATCTCTCGAGCTGCATTCCAGTCCATCATCTTTCACTCACTATGCCACTCTAGACAGAGACCAGTCATATGCAAATCAGTCTCAGTCCTGCTCCAATTGAAGCAGTCCAGACCGAACTGCTTGGCCAAGTTCTCTCCAGTTGGGAAGCACAAGCAACCACCCCCTTTTGGGTTTTGCCCCACTTGGCCCTCATCAATAAGAGTGAGGTATAGTGGCGTCCTGTGGTGCATGTGATAATAGCCTCCACAGTGTGACTTTAGTGGAGCTTGAATAGATATTCAGCTACCTCATCGTATATTCTTGGAATGCCACACCCAGTGGAGGACACAGTACTAAGCAGTACACAGTACAGTAATGCACAGCATATGGTTGTAGAGTATAATATAGAAAAGAGGAAAGCATTGTACAGTTATCGATATAAGTGCAGTAGGACATGTACAGCACTTAAGTGTTGAGAGTACTCGTAAGGTTAAGAAGTGTACAGCAGTGCAGTGCACAGCAATGCCTGCCCTGCCATGCAGGGTGAGCATTGCTAGACCATGCGTTTTTTAACTGTAAACAATGTAGCAGTATACAGCATATCAATTCAAATACAAGAATAAGATATGCAGCAACACGCTTACAGTAATACCGTGTGTACCAGCACACAGCAGATTAATACTCTGGGTGGGGTATGTAGCAATGATGAACTTACCTGTAGGTGGGTGGGGTATTGCGTAGTGATGCTGGTTAGTCTTCACCATGCAATACTCTCACAGGCCTCAAAGATGGTCCTGGGCGTCACAATAATAAATCCATAGGTCAGTCCTGGTAGTGTGGCAAAGAGCAGTCAGGCTTTACTAGAGGACCGTGTGTTAAGAATTTCAGAGTACCAACATGGACGATAACTGACACGACTCGAGAAATCCAACACCAATTTATAAAAATAAAGTGTATTTTTATCTTAATTTAGACACCAAAATGAATAGAATTCATATAACTGGAGTTATGGATTTTAGAAGCAATATAAAATCAGTGCAAAATGAAACAGTGAGACCTTATCATTGCGGTCAGTGGGAAAACCACTAGTAACAATCTGTCATTTGCAAGTTGAGTTGCGTGGAACCCTTGCAGCGTAAAGGTGATGCTGGTCCCAGGACCAGGCCACAACAGTCAGTTCAATTTTACCTGGCCCGTGGTTCCCGGGTGCAGAGTTGTCCTGGCTGTCTGGTGCTGAACAGGAGCCAAGGAGAGATGCTTTTACCGCTTACATAGTGCTGCGGGGAACAAGATGCAAAAACATAAAAATGGGGGGGGGTTGCTGATGTCCGTCGAAAGTCAGGTGAAGTTCCCTCTAGGTGCAGTGTCGTTTGCAGGGGTTGTTTGCTAGACTGGTGACCAACAAGCATTGGCAGAGGCAATCCTTGGAAAAAGGTATTTTGGCGTCTGGTGGTCCCAGGGATCACAGTAGCTGCCTGCAATTTTGTGTAAGTCAGATCTACAGTTCTCACAATGCACTAGACCATCTAGATTTGGGCGATCCCACGGAAGGCCTGATGGCCAGCGATTCTTCGGATCCGGAGGGGCGTTTTACCTGTAGTTTTTAGCGGACTAGTGCCACTAGTCCAGGGGAGTCTGAGGATGCTTCAGGCTCTCACAGGGGTCCCTCTCTCTGGGGGAACCAAGAGTTAGCCTAAGATGAGTCTCGATCAGGCAGTTCCAGGAGCGTTGCCATAAGTGCAGAATATCCCTCTTTTTTGATTTGTGCAGGCCCTGTTGTCACAGACACGGGTCTCTCCTTTGTCCTCTTTGATGCAGGTTGTTCAAAATTGAGGTTCTGGTGTCAGGTAGTAGCCCTTAAATCCTAGATTTAGGGGTGTGGGTACAAGTGGCCAATGGGCTGCTTTCCCCAGTGGCTAATCCGCCCCTGAGGTGACCACATCCGGGGATGTACCTTTTCTACCAGTACCCACAATTTCTACCACCTTTAAAAATGGCAAAAGTGTTACTTAGCTGTACACATCATGAAGCCCACCTTGGAGGTGGGGCTAGCCTTTTGGGGGTGTACACCTTCTACATACCTAATTTCCCACCTGCCCAGGTGCAAATGTGTCTGGGGCAGGGGGAGCGCTGCTTCCTCCTTTGGGAGTCAGCCCTGATGCATGTCCAAGTCGGTGCAGCCTTTGAAGCTCCCCGCCTTGATATGCCACTTTACTAGCCTTCCTGGGAGGGAGGAGGTCTGACCTCCTTCCTGCCCAGGCCTTTGTTCCTGACTCCTGGGAGTGATCACTCTGCCTGGCAGGAGGTCCGAATCCTGTCCTGGCTGCAGCAAGCACGGGCTAAAAGCAGTGCATTGACTTTGCCACACATGGTGAGGACAAAGTCAAATTGGAGCAGTTTGTTCCTGCAGTCTGCAATGGCAGGCCTGCTGTCAGTAGTTTACTTAAATCACTCAGGGTGTCACAAACAGTTCTGCAAGCCCTGGGGGCCCCTTTATCTCCCATGCCCTGGGTATCACTGGTACCATATACTAGTGACTTATAAGGGGGATAGAGTCCTTGCCAATTGGGGATGCCAATTTACACTTAACACTTTTAGGGAGAGAACACTGGGCCCTGGGCAGCAGGCTCCAGTGCACTTTCAGAGTCATAACCACCAGCATAGGAGCAAAAAGTGTGGGGTGGCCATTTAAAAAGGGGACTTTTCTACACTACCCATCAACTCCCTCTCTTGTGGAGGGTGTCGCGCTCTTTTCAATAATGTTGATCATCCTAAAGTGCAGTATGCCTCCATACACTTCCATAAGTTCACCCTCTTTGCAAATCTGCAATACTAGTCAAAAATATTTTATTTCCTCATTCACTTTAATGTGACTTTGCTTTTAAACAGCTGGCCTCATCCACATTCAAGAGCCAACACGTTGGCTGGTATGGAAAGGGACACTATTTTTAGGTTTAAATCATATTTATTGGATGGAGACAAAAGGAGAATACACAGCCTACTGCCTACATCCCCTGGCCGGCAGAGCGTATCTTGAATGTCTGGACACAGCGCTGTTGCCACAACCCGGAGGCCGACTGCGTATAAAAGTGGGTTATCTGAATAGATGTTTGCCCCCTCTGTTTTCTCCCCATAAACCCAAAAACCAAACCAATGAGCAACTGCAGGAAAAAAAAAAAACCTCCGCCCCCCTCCCCCCGGACCGATGTGCTGACGAGTCGCGTTAATGGTCCCTGTCAGGGAGAGAACCTGATTGATTTGTGCCAGGGGCCTCCTCCTCTGATTGCATTTCGGCGAGCCGCAGCAGGCGAAGATATTTCGGGCAAGTCACTTCGTTCAGCTCCGTCAATAACAGTGATAGAATTGGGCACCAGGTGGTTTGGAAGGAACTTGCTGAGTTTGTAAGTGTTGCCTGGATGCGTTCCATACCCACAGTGTACCATAATTTGTGCAACCACCCCGTGTGGGATGGTCTGGTCTGTGTGCCCCATAGAGAGAGTATGTGTTGTACCACCGCCCCCATAGCCAACCCCATTTGTTTCCCTTTTAGTGACTTCAACGGGAACGTGAGCCCGTTAGGCAGGCCTAGCAGTGTATAGGCTGGGAATCTCGGGATTTCGGTCTCAAAACATTTATCTATGTCATCTAAAACCTCTTTCCAGTAGTCTAGTACTACAGTGCATTCCCATAAAATGTGTGTCAATGTTCCCTCCTCGTCACAACCCCGCCAGCATGTCGGGCTACAGTCCGGGTTCCCTTTGTGTAGTCTAGCTGGAGTCGGGTACCAATATGTGACCACCTTTACTGCCGCTTCCCGACTGGCCATATTCCGAGCCGTATGAGAAACCCTATAATAAATGTCACGCCATTCCTTCTCTGTGAGATCCCTCCCAATTTCCTTAACCCAACGCCTTTGTCCCGCCGAAGGCGTGATTGGGCTTGGGGGTCGGAGTATAGAATATAACTCTGAGATCGTTTTCTTGTCTGACGTTTTTGCTCGAAGCCATCTCTCGTAAGTAGTAAGCTTCCGGCTGACTAGAGGTCGCACCTCCGGGTGAAGGAGCCAGTGGCGAAGTTGAAAGTATTGGAAATGCTGCAGAGCTTTGATATCATAGGATTGTTGCGCCTCAGCGAGGGACAAGAATCCCTCTAAGTTAAAGAGATGGCCTGCGGATTTGCATCCCGTGCTCCGCCATTGTGGGAAGGCTCTCTCATCTAACCCTGGGATAAACTCCGGATTATTGAATAACGGCGTCATTGGGGAGGGGAAGGATGTGAGGCCTCGTTTTACGGCCACCGCGTCCCAAATGCTTAGGAGTGTATTCGTAATAGGTGAGCCCTTTAGATTCGGAGGTCTGTCCCGCTTCTTTAAAAATGGCACCTTCCATAACGATAGTTTGGCCAGCGCTCTATCCTGGAACAGCCACTTCTTTTCAGATTCCGGCCTGCTCCATTCCACTAAGTGCCGGAGTTGGGAGGCCCTATAGTATTCCAAGAAGTTCGGGATGCCTAACCCTCCTTGGTCTAGGGGTCTATGGGAGAGCTCTTTACGCATCCGGGGTCGCGCTCCGGCCCACGTAAAGTGGTGAACTTCCTTCTGGATCTGTTGAAGAATACCCCTCGGTGGTCTCGCCTGTATGGTCTGGAAGACATACAGCGCTTTGGGCAAAATGCTCATTTTAACCGCCGCAATCCGACCCAGAAGCGACAATGAGTGCTTACGCCACTGCTGAAGGCACCTCTGGATCTGGGAGAGGAGCCCTGAGTAATTCCGTGTAACGGTCTGTGCGACCGTGGGAGCTAGTTCTATACCCAGGTAGGTAATATATTCCCTCGCCTGTAGATCTCCAAAAGATGGGCGTTGTGGGTCCGAGGCGCCTGCGTAGCGGCCCAGGTGTAGCAGTGTGGACTTTCCCACATTAATCTTAAAGCCGGAGACTCGGCCGAAGGAGGTCAATTCCTCCAAAAAGGCTGGTACCGAGCGCTCCGGAGCCTCCACGGACGCCAGGATGTCGTCAGCATAGAGACTCACCGTATGTCCCCCCCCCCCCCAAGGGATCCCACATATATTCGGATTGTCTCTAATTTTCTGCGCGAGAGGTTCCACATAGATCGCGAATAGAAGGGGGGAGAGCGGACACCCCTGTCTCGTGCCCCTCTGAATCACGACCGGTCTTGAGGCTGTACCGTTAACCCTGACCGTAGCTAAGGGTTCGTCGTAACAGCTCGCCACCCATGCCCTAAAACGGTCCCAGAGTCCAAAATGAGCCATCGTGCTGTCCAGGAAGCTCCAGTTGACCCGATCGAACGCTTTTTCTGCGTCTACCGACAGCAGTAAAGCATCCATCTTAGTTCGGTGCGCCTTATCAATTAAATGTAATATTCGTTTGGTGTTATCACTGCCCTGTCGATTATAGATAAAACCGGATTGATCTGGATCTATGATACTCGGTAGACTCGGTCCTAGTCGCGCCGCCAGAACTCCAGTAAATAATTTTAGGTCGAGATTGAGGAGGGAGATCGGGCGGTAGGAACTACACGTCTTCTCCTTCCCCGGTTTGGGAATGACCACAATATCCGTGGCTAACATGTCTGGGGGAATGGATCCACGCCCCTGGAAAGTATTGAAGAGTCGTGTTAAAATGGGGGCGAGAAGTGGGCAGAAAGCCTTATAAAAACCCGCCGAGAATCCATCTGGACCCGGTGATTTGTGTGGTTTAAGGCGAGCAATGGCCCCTATTACTTCGTCTATCCGAATAGGCGCGTCCAGCGCCTCAGCCTCTGTCTGATCCAAGGCCGTTGTGGATACCCCCTTGAGATAGTCCTCCCCTTCGTTGGGTGCATGTACCGACTCCTTGTGAAGAGAAGAATTCCTGAAAGGCCTCCGCTATTTCATCATCCCTGTCAACTTTCACTCCCTTCTCGTTCATTATCTCTGATACCCTATCTCGCTGGACGCGAGCTCTGAGCTTGCTGGCCAGAAGACGCCCTGTTGTGTCCCCTTCTACATAATACGAGTGCTTGAGCCGAAGAGCCGCGTACTCAGCTCTGTCTAGATCAAGAGCTGCCAATTGCGTTCTCGCCGCTTTAACCTGGCGCCAGATCCTGGGTGCGCCCGTACGACTATGAATACGCTCCAGTTCTACCACTTGAGCCATAAGCTTATCCCTGACCTCCCTACGTTCTCTGGCCTCCGCCGCCGCAATAGCGATTAACTCACCTTGCACCACTGCTTTCAGTGCCCCCCAGAGAGCCGTGAGGGTGGTACCTGCGAGGTCGTTGCGGGTTAAATAGTCAGTGATGCTTTTGTGCAATTGTGTGGTCACCCCCTGTCTCTGAAGCAGGTTTTCTCACAATCGCCACCGCCCCGGAGTCCTATGTACCGCGGGTAAAGAGAGTCATGGTCACCGCGTCGTGGTCTGAGAGTGCCGCGGGGATTATATTTACCGTGTCCACTAACGCTGTTGTTTCGGTAGAACCCATGAGGTGGTCTAGTCTGGCATAAGTGCGATGCGCATGAGAGTAGTAGGAGTATTGTGTAAGGTGTGGGTGTATTGTCTTCCAAGCCTCGCTCCTGCAGCCATGCCTTCCCTGCTGAGGAGAGTGCCCCTGTCTGCCCATAGCGTTGACCAGATCGGTCTCCCTCCGCATCCATAACTAAGTTCAGGTCCCCCCCCCCCCCACCACCACCAGCCTGTTTTGCGTGGAAAGTACCTCTGAGAGTGCCGTGGTAAGAAATTGCTCTTGTCCCGCATTGGGGACATACAGGGAACCCACTACCACTGGAACCCCCCCCACCCAGAATTTGTAGGCTAGCAGCCGTCCTTTTATTTCTGCCACCTTCTCGCTCACTGAACCCTGAAAGGATTTAGACACCAATATAGCAACCCCAGCCTTTTTCCCCGTGGTGGAGGAATAGAATTGGTGAGGAAAGGCTCGAGATCTCATTCGATGCCAATCCTTGGGCAGGAGGTGCGTCTCTTGCAGAAGGCAGATAGACGCCCCCGTGTTTTCCAAATAGGATAATATGGCCTTTCTTTTAATGGGGTTATTTAACCCTTTCACGTTAAGGGTGAGAATCTGAATCTTGTGGGTCATCCTAAGTGGTGATCCCATGTTGGGCGTTGAGTCTGAAAGAGCAAGCCCTCCGGCTTGACGCTCAATGGGTCTCGCTCTCCAAGAAATAGCCCCCGGTACGTCGGAGGCCCAGATGTTCCCGGCCCCCTGCAGCACATCGGTTCGTCCCTCCCTCTCCCTTTCCCCCCAACCCCTCCATCCTACCCCCCTGGCCCTTGACTTCCCCCCCCACCCCCCTTTTTTCCCTCCCTAACCCCAACAGGAAACCCCCAAAACAATACCATTGTCCATAGCCCAAGGACCCAGCACCGTGGCATGTGGGGAAAACAACCATCTGGGTATATGTGGACCAAGTGTCCCGGGCTCCCCGCCTCCCCCCCCACCTTTTGCAAATGTAATGCTACGCGCCCCCTCCTCGTCCTTCAAGTCAGTGCGGCGGGGCAGTGTCTTTTAAGACGGCTTCCAAAGCTGCTTGCCTCTCCTGTGCCATTGTGTCGGAGTCTGGCTTTGCCTCCATTGCAGGGGAGCGTCTACGTCACACTCTTTGCCACCCGTCCCCCGGTGGTCGTTTCGTGGATTGGGATGAATCTTCTGTGTTGCGGAATTCGAGGCCCAGGAGCTTGCACGTTTCTTCCAATGATCTTTTTTGGTGTAGTTTGCCATTCCATTTAAAGATCAGTCTAAAGGGGTGCCCCCAGGAGTAGGCTACATTGTGCTCCCTAAGATGCGTGGTAACGTCTCGAAATGATCTCCTCTTTTGTAGTGTTATGGAGGCCAAGTCTTGGAATAGAGCTAGGGAGTGACCCTGATAGGTGAGGGGATGTTTCAGTCGGGCCTCGCGTAGGATGCGTTCCTATAAAGGGTAGTCCGGGAGGAAAGCAAGGATGTCCGGGGGGGAGCCGGGGCACGCCGCGGCAGGCCCACCCTTTGTGCGCGGTCAATGCGGATCTCAAAGGTTTGATCCTCTCCTAGGACATCTCTGAATAACCCCTGCAAGTAGCTTGTCACACTTGTCCCTTCAGATTTCAAGGGGAACCCCCGGACGCGGATGTTGTTTCGCCTGGAGCGATTTTCAAGATCCTCCGCGTGGGCTTGGAGGTCGATTTGTTGCTCCTTGAGGCGAATGACTTCTTGCTGGAGTTGAGCGAGCTCCTCGCCCGTCGCTTGCTCCCTGTCCTCAATTGCTGCCACCCGTTCCCCCACTGCGTCCACGTCTCTTCGGATTTCTTTCACTTCTCCTGCTACCTCATTCTTTGAAAGTCCTCCCGGAGAGTGTTGAATAGAGTTTCAAGGAAAGAACGGGTGATCGGAATCGTGTCGTCTTCCTGGGTGGCCGCGGTGTTCCGGGACGAGGGGGATTTGTTACCTTTCTCGTCTACCACTGTGTGTTTTGTGAGCATCTCTCTCACAGATCTCTCCCCTTTCTTCTTAACCGAAGCCATCTTGACTGCGGGTCACCTGCGGGGCCCTATGAGGCCTGCGAGCGCCCCCCCGGTCCTCGGCATCGATCCCCTGGCAGGGCCTGACCCCCACCGGTGCCCCGCAGCGACCCCACTCCTATGGCAAAATAGACCAGAGGCACCAGAGGTCACCAGTCACCCAAGCCCTCCCGGGCTCCGTCTGTCCTATGTACTCGCTGGGCTAAGGCTGTTCAATTGTTTGCGCTCCTTACGACGTCTGCACTCCGCCGCTCTTTCTCCACAGCACCTTCCCAACAGGCCCTCCACTCCGTACCGGGCCTATGTCTCCCAACACTATGGTGGGGGTTGACGCCCTGACCACACAGTGTTCCGTGGATCTCCACCCCCCCCCCGTGTCCAGAAGTGCCTCTTCGTTGGACCTTGAGGGCTCGCTATTGTCTGGATGTCCAGATGGGGGCCGCGTTGACAAGGCCAAACCCTCGCTCCCCCGTCAGCTCCTTCCCCGCTGAGGGCGCTCCTGGCAGGCGCAGTCCCTGCTCCCTACCACGACACCAGGCGGCTGTCCTGGCCGAGTATATCCCGCCTTAGCCTTGGCGTTGGATCCCCCTTCACCTTCTTTCTGCCGCTCTTTCTGCCTTCCTTGCTGCCTAGCGCCGCCAGGCCATTCTCCCCGGGTCTCCCATGGACCGCGTCACCGGGGCCTCCACCACCTCCGCGGTTCGCCGCCGCCGGGGCGCCTCCCCAGGGGACCCCAGCTCCACCTCACCTCCGATTTTCGGGCCCAGCTCCCTTCTTCAGGGCCTCCGCTTCACGATCTCCGGGGGCGGCTCCAGCCGGCGATCCCGAGTCCCCGCCTCTGGGGCCTCAATGCTCCTCAGGTGCGCTCTCCGTAGCTCCCACCAAGCCCCCGCATCAGAAGGCGGGGTGCTCACTGGAGACCCAGGCTTTGCTTTATCTCCGGGCGGATCACTCTCCCCAGGCTCTTCAGCCCACCGGGCGGGCTCCGCACCACAGCGCCGTTCCCCTCGTTGCGCCCAAGGATCCAGCGACCTCACGGAGGGCCCCGGGCGTCGGCTTGTCTCCACCCCCGCCGCGGGGGCACTCCGCCACCGTCTCGTCTTCTTTGAAGGGGGGTTCACTTTCCGGGCACCGCTCCCGTTTTCCCGTCCAGGCACGGGCGCCGTCGGTCACCCAGCGCCTGCCTCTCAGAGCCTCCCGCTGCGGCGCTCCTCGGCCCGGCTCCGTCGTGGCGCCATTTTGTCCGCTCCGCCGCTCGCTGGCCTAAGTTCTCCGCAACCAGGAACGGGAGTCGGAGCCCCTCAAAGGTGTATCGGGCACCCTCCTTCCGCCGTCGCTATTCCGCCCTCCACTTTCGGTGGACTTTTGGGGCCTCAGGCTGTGTTTTGGTCAGGCAGGAAGGCTAGGGGCGAGGAGCCTCCGGGACCTGCGACCGATCAGATCGCCATCTTGGCCACGCCCCGGGACACTATTTTTAGAACAATCATGATGCACGTTCGTGTACAGCGAGGGGTTAAAGGGAAAAGTATGGAGCAAAAGATTACACAGGAATCCGGCCACACTGCTGAGTTCCCGCAAAAGAGTACTACATCTTTGGGACATAGCTGAAAACATACACTCCTTCCCACTGCCGGTGTATACATAGATGTATATGCTCACCAAGATTTTAAGGTCTTCTGAATTTGAGATAGGCACGCCAGTGGCTTGACTCCTGTAGGTTTCTCAGCTGGGGGGCTTACAAAGAACATGCTGACTAGAGGGGGGGTGGGCTGGGCTTTCTGCGGGATAGGCACCTGTCTCAGCAGCGTGGTTGCCCCAGGGCACAGTGACATCTACCAGTGCCCTGTGGATGTTGCAGCAAAACAACGACTAATCTCGGAGGAAATACCTTCTTTCCAGTAACATTTCGATTTGCCCTTTAATTTTGAATTGGGAACTTTCAAACGACATTCAGCAGGAGAAAAGTAATGACTGATAGGTTTCTGGAATGTTACCATTTGAAAAGCTGTGACATTCTAGATTGCAGAGTGCTCCTGGCACATTTCTCTCCAGTGGGGGATCTGTACACTTGGCTGTAGTATATATAATTATGGCTGTGGAAGCATTGCCTTGCGTATATAGCTCACGTGATGTGTTCTTAATAAACATCCCACCCGTTCAATGGTTATTCAGTGCAGCCTTTTTAATGTTTAACCACTGCTGTCGAACATTGACTGAGGCAGTTTACACACACAACTGGGATGTCTTAGTCTGCATATAATTTAGATACGAGTGCCTTTTGCGACTGCCTCTGGTCTTTTGGAGTATTAAGCCTTCTGGGACTGAAGTAGTGAATGTGTCCCACATAAAAGACTGGTCATTAATGCACTGCTCTGGAGATTACTGGTGTAGGTGAGCGAGAGAGGTGGTTTGAAGATGCAGTCAGGGAGTCGGGTGGGGTTGAAATCCCCGGTTACTTTAACACAGATCATTGTATGTGGGAAGTCTGTTTTATTTTGGGCCCTATATTTGAATTGTGTGGTGCAAACCATCAGACGTCTATGTTGTATCACAGAGGCCACTCCCTCAAATCAGTTTCTCATTGTGTGCACACATTTAACATGAGAAGTGGTGGCATGCCTCTCTCCGCTATACATATGATGAATGATTTGTTGAGAGGCTTTGTGCTTCTGGGCTGAGGAACCTCTGGTAGGAAATTTTGAAATAGTACGTTTTCATTTGCGATCTAAAGGCCAGACTTGCCTCAGTGTGGGTGTTAATAGACAGGGCCAAGATGGCCGACAGGTGAGGAGCTCGGCCGGGAGCTCCCGGCCAGGGACTGCCTTTTTGGCTAAATCCTCTCAAATCCACTCCCCTCCTTGATCCTTATACATACTCACCTGGGTTTCCTTGGATGGCGATCCCTCGATCTTCTTACTCACGAGATCGAATTCGAAACCGGCATCTGCAACTTTTGACGAACTTTCTACCCAGCCGGACTGGCCGCTGTGGCACCGTCCTCCCAACCCTCTATCTGACCTCCGAGGTTCGGCCTATGGCGATGCCAATTCCTGCGCAGCTGATGCCCGGTGCTCCTCCGATGCTTTGCAGGGTCTCCGTCGATCGCGGATCCATTTCAACGCGGCTGATACCCAGCTGGGCTGCCCTGGCGGCTGTTGAGGAGATGGGTTGGGGACTATGCCCTCTGGCCGTCGCCTGCCTTCCAGGCTCACGGTCGCCTGGCTTCCCGCTTCGCATTCCGGATCAGCGGAGAATTGTCCAGCGTGGGTGCTGCTGCCTGGAGCAATAAAGCTTGCTTTTCTTCCTATGTGGGTGCGCACTCCTGACCCGCGGCAGCCTTGACTCCTTTTCATCTGGGGCTGCTGCCGGGCTTCTGATCGGACCTCTCATTCCAGCATGGCATGTTGAGCGGAGGCACTGCTGCCCTGTGGCCCCGAGTGTCTTTGCCCGTGGGGAACTGGGACTGACCAACATTCGCCAGCCTTCCGCCTGCTTGTGTGGCCCCCGCCTCCCCCGTACAATCCTGCTCCACGGGGTTGATTTTTCCATTGTGGCTTTTCCGATTGGTTTCTCGCCAAACAGCAACACCGCCATTGTGTAGTGTTGTCGTTGTGGTCTTTAACCTCGATCCTCCATCTTGACGGTCTTTCTGGCATAAATGGACTTACTGGACAATGCGTGACCCTGGACTGTGCCTTGTACCCCCCCCCTCTAACCCTTTCCTTGTCCAAAATGATTTGATGCAAAATCTGAACCCGACTTTGGTCTTTTTGTTTGCAGGTCCCCAACCGGTTTTGCTGACATTAACCCCGACTTTTGGTTTCCCTTCAAGTTTCTTTTTTCCCCCTTGCCTGTTCCTCCTGCCCCGCTCCTCATTCCGACCCTTTTACTTTCCCCTGCTACCCGTTCCTATGTAATGGTGAATTTACTATTTGTATATATAGAACTCTAACCACTAGTATATGTAGTAGACCTTTGTACTTACTACCATTCCTATGTGTTTTTAGAGTTTATACCTCTTCCTTGAGTGACTTTACAACTTGTACATTTGCAATTTTTTCTGTTTGTATCTCTTATGTAACTCATGTAATCCAAAGTCTTTATGTAACGCAACTGGTTCTTTTGTAAAGCGCTCTGACACCTTCGCGTAATGTTCGCGCTATATAAAATCGCATTAAATAAAATAAATAGGTGGCTTGTGTTACATATCTTTGGTCCTTGAACTGCAAACCAGTTTGCCTTTGGCACAGCGGTGTGTTCTGGAGCTCTGTAGTTCATTCTGTTTTTTTTATTAAATGGAACAGCTAAAGCACGTTGTATACTTTTTTTTTTTAAGACTTAAACATATTAATGAGAATATAAACACAGAATACATAGCAGGTTATTTAAATACAAGCAAACAAGATCTGCAAAATAGTAACATTAAAGCGTTACTAATTACATAAGCTTTGTTACAATAAAATATTTTCTAACAAATAGAAGGTAAAAGCCAAGTATAATAGGGAAAGAGTGAAACAACCAGTTTAGATCATTAACTGCCAACGGAGAGAGAATGAATGAGGTTAATAGTTGCATAGTTCCAAAAAGTCATCCCATGTCAGTTTGAACTTTTCCAGTTTATCTCATAGTTTAAATATTGGCTCTGTTTGAACAAGTTTTGACATCTAAATTAGCTATCCATTAGTTTACATGGCATTAGTGGATTCACAATTTTGGAGGACATGTTTTTTTCCACACCTCAAAACCTCCTTGAAGTCACATTTGCTTGGATTTTTCTACTGATTGCCATCCTTCTCCATCATTGTGAAAACATTGCCTCTGTTGAGTACAATATAAGATCTGATATTGAATTCTCTCTACCATGCCAAGATCTGTGAACATTATATGAGCTTGTGACGATAATCTGTATGGTGCTCCCTGCATGCCCAGTAATTTCCAGATGTAACCGCTCTACTTTTTCTATCTTCTTTGAAGCCTATTACTTTTTTAATCTTGTCTGTTGAATTAACATTATAGGCATGTTAAATTAATGATCACGTTTGATGTGTATCGTAAATATCTCGGCCACTCCTTTTCTGGAATCCCACACTCCATTTCAATCTGAATTTCTGATGTTCGTAGTTTATGACTGTTTGAACAAACATTTTCTCAATTAATGTTCTGGATCTTATTGCCAATGTTTGCAACACTTACTTACCTACTGTCTCCAGGCAAACAATATTTGTTGTCCATTTGTTCATGTAGTATTACAGAGTCAGATAATTCCACAATTCTCCTTAAGGGAGATTGCATTTTGTTCTGAATTTCTTAAATCATATCATTTTATGTTTTTTAACAAAATCTGGTATATTATAATATTTCAGTTTACATGTCTAGCCCCCAAAAATATTTTTTCTGTACTGGCAAGCAGGGATTGTTCCAAATAGGAGCTTTTGATATTTTATCAAGATGTATACCAATCCATGGCATGCGATTCCTAAAAGCATATTTGACAAAAACATAGCATCCAGTTGTACAATTTGTAGTGCACTTCTAACAGCAAAAAAGCAGAGAGTTCTCGATTGCTTGTTTTTCAGTATAAACCCAGTTAAGTGTTTTCTCTCATTTGAAAAAAGGTAAATGCAAGATAATATTCTGTTAGTTGTGGGACTCCATATCATCCCTTTTTATGAGGTCGCTGCAAATGCAAAAGACATCTTGGGGACTTTTAGAAAGTTGACCTGGGGGTGCATTCCATCCGTGGCTTGCTATTGGGTTTGTAATTCACGTTTTCTGGCTTTCGATTTGCTGGTTTAATTTTTTAGGCTGTGCAGCTTTAGTTCGTACCTCCCCATGCTAAAGCCGTGTTTACAGTATTCTTCCAAAAACTCATTTTCTGTAATAAACAGGCCCTTTAAATCTTGCTGGGAATTCAAAGACCGAGGTCAAATGTCACGCTGCGTTTTCGTGGGAGCCTGGTGTTTGTTTATTTTGCTTTCAGCTGACTTCAAAGAGTGAGCATTTATAGTAACGCGGGATGCAGCATACTTTCTCCATGGAGCCTGCTTGTGGCCTTTTTATTTTATTTTACACATAGCCATCTCAAAAGGTATCTCGTTCTTCAGCTGCACAAAACATGTGCATGTGTTTTGCAAGATTCTTCTTCTTTGGCGACTCCATTTCATTTGTGAAACTGCTTGTTGAGGAACAAAGTACAAAACCGCGTTTCAGCATCAGCCTTACATATGGTGATCTTGGCCAATTTACTCTGTTTATGGCCCATTCACTGTCAATCACAGAATAAGATCTTTTCACAGGAAAGGGACAGCCACATTGTAACACAATTTAACAATGCATGGTTTTCACTTTGATGTGTAAAGCTTATTCTTTATTTATGACATCTGTGGCAACTCGTTTGGGACAGTTTGATAAGTTTAAAGACACTTTTTATGAAAGCTTTTTTGTTTTCGGTTTAGCTGGCCAATAATTTTGTATTCCGTCTGCAAATATGGCTTTTTCAGAACACAAATTAACGGATATAAACGATTTCCTCATGTGTCCTTGCAGGCACTAGGGTCATGATTTTAATGGTGCAGCAGTTGCAGTGGCACATGGGCCAAAAGATTTAGGAACCCCCTGAGCATTAATTATTGTAATATTTTACTACTTAACAAGCAGTCACAAGTGCAGTTACCTT
The DNA here is from genome assembly GCA_963921515.1 of Calotriton arnoldi. Taxonomy (NCBI): domain Eukaryota; kingdom Metazoa; phylum Chordata; class Amphibia; order Caudata; family Salamandridae; genus Calotriton; species Calotriton arnoldi. Next base: position 1,685,734 of record CAWUFW010001883.1, read on the forward strand.
GCAAGCACCAGGACCATGATTTGAATGGTGCAGCAGGTGCAGGGGCACAGGGGCCAAAAGGTCTAGGAAATCCACTGAACATTGATTATTGCTATATTTTACTACTAAACAAGCCGTTGGAGTGCTTTTTAGGTTCTTTTGTAACCATTGCACCCGAAGTAACACATAGCCTAAAGCATCACGGTATTAAAACCTGTAACCTATTAGACTTTTATGTCTACCTACAACTTATGTTACATTCAATGCATTTATATGCCACATTTTCATAGTTGTGTGTGGTCCTAAAATGCTTCTGAATCTGGACACACTAACATCTTGGCAAGGGCATTCTGTATTCTATAACATTAGCACTTCAGCCGTTGTAAACGCTATATAAATACTTATAACTTACCATATGGCATTCCATACCAAGCATTGGCAAAGTCAATAGGTCTCGACTATGCGAGATCAATCCGCTTTGTCAATGTTTTTTTAGCCATATTAATCAGCATCTCTAGCTTCAGCGCAGCATAACTGTAATTCATAAAATGCTCTATAACGCGTACAATGCTGACTTTGTCATCTGCTTTTTAACATTATTTTCAGCCATTTGCAACATAGCTAAAGAATATTAGCAAAGCCAATAAATCTCACAAAGGCAAGACCTGGGGTTTTGCCAATGTTTGTTTTTTAAAGCTTTTAGTTGGCCTAGGGATTTTAATAACAACTTCTTTACAGTTAAAAAAAAACCAAGGAAAAATGTGCTGCAGAGACTGCGCTGATGTAGCACTGGCAAATGGAGAATTACTCCGTCAGGCAGGGGTTTAATCGGGGGCTGTGCTCAGTACTCCCTGCTGAAGCAGCGCTGCTTGATCCAGGGAAAGTACTACTATGGTGGGGCAAGCAATGCAGCAGTGGACAAAACAAAATCGTCCACCGAGGCAGCGCTGATGTGGCGCTTGTAAATGTGGGATAAGTCAGGCTGGGGGAATACTCTAAGGCCATGCGTACCACTCCTAGCTGAAGTGGCGTGGTTTTGGCCATGGTGCAGCAGTGAGGCCACGCTGATACGACTGCAGGGGGGAAAGGGTGGGCCCAAAATCAAAAATTACTCAATCAGAACATTTGTAAAGCGCACTACTCACCCGTGAGGGTCTCAAGGCGCTGGGAGGGGTGCTGCTACTGCTCGAACAGCCAGGTCTTGAGTAGCCTCCTGAAGGTTAGTAGGTCCTGGGTCTGCCGTAGGAGGATGGGGAGGGTGTTCCAGGTCTTGGCGGCGAGGTGGGAGAACGATCTGCCGCCGGTGGTCGCTCTTCGGATGCGGGGGGCGAGGGCGAGGTCGGCGGAGCGGAGCTGGCGGTTCGGGGTATAGAAGGTGAGTCGTCTGAGGTATGCCGGTCCGGTGTTGTGGAGTGCTTTGTGTGCGTGGGTGAGGAGCTTGAAGGTGACCCTCTTGTCGACGGGGAGCCAGTGCAGGTCTCTCGGGTGGGGTGTGATGTGGCTGTGGCGAGGGAGGTCGAGGATCAGGCTTGCAGAGGCGTTCTGTATACGTTGAAGTAGTTTCAGGAGCTTGGCCGGCGGAGGGAATGTAGACCGAGCAGATGCCATAACCCCGGTTCTGATGTCTCGAAGACAAGCTAAAAGGAAAAGGTCAAGTTGGCGCCGGCATAAGTATGCCTCTGCCATCACGACACCGGGATTGGAAGTGACTCGCCACCTCCAATGTCCTTCCTGTTTCCCGTCCCCTGCCCTGCCCTCTTGGAAACAGGTAGAGGAAATGCGACCCGTGGCCTCCCCTGCTAACCCCATGGCCAAAGAAGTGCAAGAGCCTGGCAGGGTGCGGTCACATGAGTGCCCTGGTCCTAGTGCCGCACACTGTAAAGGGGTGCAGTCCACATATTAGTTGAGGGAATTGAAATTCTTCCTTTTTATCTAAAGTTTTTAGTTTGCATAGGGAGATTAATAATGACTTATTTTTTCCCCCAAAAACTCATTTACAAATGTGTAAAGTTTAGAGTAAAGAACAGAGTTTTGTTTTCTGGGGTGCAAATATTCTGGAATAAGTAAACCATTTCGGGCAAAACATTAATTTTTATTATGTTAATTTCCCCCCAGAAATTCGGATCAGAATTTTGCTATCTCCCCAAAATACTCCTTATGAATGAGCTGGTCTGTTTGGATATAAACCCGTATTTACAGATTTTATTCGGCTAACATCAGTAACTGCAGTTATCTTACTGGGGTTTAACAGTTTTGCCCTGGTTTGCATGACTGGTTTAGCATTGTAGGAACTGTTGTGATGAACATGTTGTACTAACTTTCATTTGGCAGCTTGTGGAATCCCAATGCTGCACGCAAGTATTCCAAAGGGGGTGGGGGGGGGGGGGGGTGGGTGGCTTTTAAGCATCCATGTCCATCATCTCCCCCTCCAAAAGCGCTTAGCTGCTCGTGCTGTTGTAGTGTGGAACTTTATGGTAAGGAAGCTCACAGCATTGGAATCCGCTCACTTTGCTGTAATAAGCAGACAACTGTAATTGTACGCCATGGCCAGAGGCAAGTGCACTGTAAGTAGAAGAGTAAGCAGGTTACCAACAGGTCATCCACTGGCCTTGTCCCAAATCTGGGGGAAATCGAGAGCCGGTACAAAGAAGCTGAATTACTCCCGAACTCCCCGCCTCGCTATCCCTTCTTGGCTCAACTCCTTCGGTTTATGTGATTGCAAGACTACCATTATCGGGTGCGCCAAGTCTTTTGAGTTTGTTATGCTAAAATTGCGAACCTCCATGTACTTATAAGTTTCTCAGTCAAAGTTGCTCAATACCAATTAAGAATTCTCACAGTAATTAACACTCTTTATTGGGGATTTTAAATCTGTAGTAATATTTCTAGTACCGTCCAGGATTGATTATGGAATGCAGCAGCAAGGCGAGTTTCAGGAACAATCTATTCAATCACATTTTGCCAAGTCTTGGTTACGCTTTTATGTCTCCACATTGAACCCAGGAGGTTGTTTGCACTGTCGTGTAAAGCTCTGCATCCAGAACCCTGACATATCTGACCTGTAAATGTATTACACATGGGCGATCATGCACTCTGATGAGCTCTGATAATCCCCCTTTTGAAACCCCATTCTTCAAGAAAATAAAGCAAGCATTCCCAGGGAGCACCCCAAGATAAGGAACTCCACCTCCCTTCTATGGAACTCACCCTCCTACGAAGCATTTAGAAAGGAGCTAAGGGGTCTCCTGCTTAGGCGGTGTTGTTGCCTTTATCTCCCCTCTCAAATCTGTTGCAGTCATCTGCTTACAAGGCCCAACCTTGTGGATTTGTTCCTGCTGACTGTAAGTATGGATACAGCCCTGCCACGGTTCTCATGTCTGCTCTTCATCCTCTCTAGTGTGGATTTACATTTGTTATTCCTGCAGCTTTTCACCAATGTAATTGTGTAAAGCATTCAAGTACAAGACCAGAGCCTGCTATACTCCTGTATAAAAGGACAACAAATAATAAAAGAATAACAGTGCGGAGTCCTATTCTGTATATGCACAGGGTTCAGTGCTTCATGTGCTAGTTGTTTCCTTTTGAAAATGGGTTCTAAGGCTGAATGTTTGTTTGTATTTTCTTCAACGAGCCTTGCACAATGCTGGCTGTTAACCACTGCAGACGCCACCGCAAGTACACACAGTAGGGCTAGCTATTTTAATCGTCATAGTAACATTTACTGGCAGAATGACTGGACCTGCAGAGCCCACAGCACAACCCCTGACAACTAATCGTGTGATAACATCAATCCACTCCTGGGCTCCTTCTGCTCTGTCACCAAACCCAGGTATAGACAAGCCAGTGCCGCTCCTTGACGACCAGGCTTTGTTTTGCAAAGATCAAAGGTTGGGCAGTGAGCGAGTCTGCTTGATGTGTGGCAGTGAAGTGCTGGTTAGCCAGAGGGAGAGGACTGGCCTTTGTTCATGAATACAGTTCAGTATTGTCCACAGAACTACACGGGCATTCGCTTCTCTTGGAAGGCGAATTTTGAACACGCTTATCCTTGGGCAGGTGGTCAACCGTGCAGGGTTAGTGGGATTCATTATGGCTACTGCCCTTTTTCAGCACTTTGCATGTTCTCTGTTCTTCAGTGGATAAAGTTGGAGCTGGGTATGTCACTTGCTCTAACATTGGCAATTAAATTGCATTGTATTTTGATTGTATTTAAATAGTGTTTCATGATTCTAAGGAATCCACAAAACACTTTTGGCGGACGAGTAGCACACTACTCTGTTGGTACTGACCGCCTACTGATCGCTGTCTCACTAGGTAACATGGGAACTCCTGCATTGGTAAAGGAAGTTACATCACCATTTTCTCTCCGTTCTAATTGCTCGGCATTCCTTTATTTTGCACAGCAGAATGCCCTCGCAGTTGCACTCTTACAAATATTAACACATGCACGTGGTACCAGTTAAAGAAAATCTTCAAGTCTTAAGTTGTCATAAATTGCACTCCAATGAGTTACTGTAATTAATGCGACATACTTTTCTTGTTTCTTGCAATAGAGTCGCTCAGAGAATTTGACACTACATATTTTAAAGCCTCTGGTGGTTGAGTGGTGTTTTAGTATGATTGCAATTATGCGTGTTCGGAAACAGGCGCTCAGCTTGTTCTGTACTGAGTGGCAAACTAGCATACTTTTTAAAACTGCTACAAAGTGCTATTGGCCTGCTGAGCAGCCTCGTTTCCACCGGCTACTGTCCTTGAACTCTGGCAAAATAGGCAGTGGAGTAAGTAAATCAGAGTATGAAGGTGTTGCTTGGATTCTTGAGGTTTTTCTCTGCATGTGCACATTCATATAGACAGATCTTGAATTGTGCGGGTCTTCTGCAGCTTGCTGTTTCCATGGCTGGCATAGTTTGTTTTTGTGAGTGTTGGTGGGGTTGAGTGACTCAACTCAAAAAACATTAAGGGGTCTATTACGATGGCGGTCGGATGTCCACTGCCGGGCCGGCGGTGGCGCCCGCCGGACCGGCGGTGGACATCCGCCCGCGATCGCAACCAAGAAAACTACCGGTCAAATTAGGATGGCGGTGGTGGCCGCGGCGGTGGGAAATTCCGACCGCCGCTTTTCTGCCGGTTGCCATCCGCACTCCTGCCTGGCGGACGGAGCAGGACCGAGATAATGGTGGCGGTGCAGACCAGGCTCCGCCGGCAGGATTATGATGCTGGCGGTAGCCAGCCTTTCCTCAGCGGTCAAACCGCCATGGAAAGGCATGCGGAGATTGTCTTCCGGGGGCCCGTTGCGGGCCCCCAATGTGTTGGGGGGGTGCACTGGGGGGTACCCATGGTCCCCCCCTACATTTCCCTGTACCAGGTGGCAGGCACTGTGCAGTGCCTGCCACGCAGTGCAGGGAAATGCAGGACATGCTCCTTTCGGCATCGCGGCGGTGCTGCGGGCAGCAGCAACTGCCGCAATGTTAAGGCCCACGATTAGACCGCCGCGGTCGGATTTCGACCGCGGGTCATCGTAATTCGACAGGCGGTGATGTCGCGGTCCATGCGGGCGGTCTTTTCCCGCTACCATGGCGGTCGGGGAGGTTTTACGACTGACCATCGTAATAGGCCCCTTAGTTCGGTGATGTAATGAGACCTCCAAACCTTCCACCTCCAACTATTATCAAACCGATATCTACTCAGCTTTCCCAGTGTCTGTTCTCAAGTCCTTCCCTCATTGAGTCTCTGTATTTGTCTCAGTCATGTCAGCCAGCTTTCTTTGAAAATATGTTCTAATTGTTTTTCTGAGCCTCCCCCAATTCTGTCTTGCATTGAGATCGATTCTAACTCTAGCAATACTTGTGCTCAAATATTCTTTTCAACATACTTTTATTTTCTTTCAGACTTTGAGTACCTCTGTCTTTGCCAGTCATTGCTCCCCCCCGTATACGACTACAAATGTTGTGTTTTAAACTATGCACAATTTGGGAAGCTTACTTAGGTAATATTGTCCCTCTTTCTTTTATATTTAGGACAATGGGGTCTTCAGAACAAGATCCAGCGCTCCAAATGAAGTCTCATTAGAAATCTGTGCAGCGGTAAATGAAACCTCCATATTTCTGCTGGTTTTACCGCTCACTTTTCACCATTTTGTCCCCTTGTCCTTGCCGCTAATATGTCACATTTTACAGATCCTCAAAGTTAAGCATGAATGCTAGTTGCCGGTACTCCTCCCCATTTTGGGGGTTTAAGTCTTCCTCTCCCATCCTCATGGTTTATGCCCTGGCCTAAATGCAAAACTTCCATCTTATCTTGATTTAACCTAGGGCTGCAACTTGGAATTCACTTTTTAGACAAACTCTGTGTATGAGTTTGGCTGTCATTCCGAGGCTGCACACACACACGAAGTCCTCTGAGGGGAAGCGTCTACTGATGTTCCAGTAGATAAAAAAATAAAGCTCTGCCTTGAGATGTTTCACTGGTTACGAGTCAAAAAAATTCTATTAGTCTGCCAAGACAAGCTCCTTGTGAAATATTCCTAAGGCATGGTTTCCATGTTTTTCCCACTGAGTGGGGGTTCTTTTCAACACCACTAATGCTGAGGTGGCTGCTCTCTGGTTCTGCTCACTTTAGCAGATTCTGACTTTGTGAAGCCCTGCCGAGTCCCGATGAAGGCCTCATACCTTAAGCGTGTCTTTCAACAACGTTGCCGTTGGTGACTTGAGGGCATCTTGAAGAGGTATGTTCTCGTAGGTCCATTGCTGTGTCAAAACTCCACCAGCACTTTGTTTTGTAGATTGATTAGCATCCACCTCTTGCTCCTTTGTTGCCCTCTGTGCTCTTGATTGAATAAACTAATGCTGTTCACTTTGCAATGTTAAATTGATTTGAAAGGTTGAATTATAACAAAATAAGCAAACAAGCCTGAGAGAGTAATGTAAAGGTGCCCTTCACAAATGCCTTTCTGCATACAGCGTTCTTTAGAGCACACTATCGATGAGTTACACACTATGTTGTGGAGGTCACTATGGAGTTGTGCCCTGAACACCTGTGCAGGATGTTTCTCTCACCACAACTGTCCCATACAGCACTTGTCAGCCATACTGTGCCCTGTGTGGCAAGCCAGCAGGGGAGCTCTTAATTACACTTTGAGTGGCACACCTGTAATTTCCTGTCATTTAGCTTCCCAAAACATTGTTGTGTACTACTGCAGTGCAATGTTTCCGGTGACTTCGAATTTCTGTACCAAAGTGTACAACACAGGCATTGGCATTGTAAGTCAGTTGAGTGTGTTCCATATTGTTGTGCTAGATCTACATTTTGTCAGATCTTTTGATGCCAGAAATCCACTCCTGACGTTTTTACCCTCGTCCCCAATCGATACAGCAGCATTCTGTTCTAAATGAGGAATGTGGAACAGCTGAAGAGATGCTTTGAATGGACATTTCTTGTGATGATGAGGATATGGGGCAAGTGACATATTTGAGCATTAATCCTATAGGTATTCAGGCAAATGAAGGCTCGCACACGAGGACATGAACAAAGGGCCATCGCATTCGGGACTACTCCTGTAGACAGGTACCTTATTTCATAACCGGGCACAGGGATGGATTAAAGGGGTTGGAAGGCCAGCCAAAGGCAATATTTGGAGATAATTGACTAAAGTGTTGAAAAAAGCATTGTAAACTAGCATTGCCAAAGCCAAAATGTCTGGCTTGCATTTTGAGTCCTGACTAAAATAGTTTTTTTTAATCTACTGCAGTCAAAAAACAAAAGAAAAAGGTGATTGCTTTCTGTATAAATTGCATCTACGAGATAAAGAAGATCATATGTGATGATTCATTATGCTTTTAGGATGTAAAATAGCAACCCATGCAAGCACTTCAGAGGAATGATACACAATACAGCCAGTAGCATGAGGTGAGCGAGAAATACTGTTCTGGGCAGAGCCAGAGCCCCTGCTGTGGATTTGTAACAATAGGTGAGCAACACCTGTGTTGTCAAGCCAGGCCCTAAAAACAAACCATGAAGGACCAGAGGAACATGAAAGAGTGGGTCTAGAAATTATTTTTTGATTGTACGAGGAAGACCGGCATTCCTAGTCCGATTTTTTTTTTTTTTTTTTTTTTTAATTGGAGCCACAGAAAATGTGTATTAAAACCTGACTAACAACAAGCTATATTGTTCATATTGGCAGGTTTTTTCATTTTTTTCTCATTTGCCTCTTAATTCTCTTGACCATTATTATTTCGAAATATTGGCCATCAAGGAGGATGAATAGTCTCCTCTAAATTGTCCTTGTATGACCTTTGCGCTCTATGCGTCAAGGCCCCTGGAGAGGGCGAGACTGCTTTAACTCCTGTGGGGGGGGGGAGGGGCAGAGCGGCCAGTGGATGTTCATGAGCAGGCTGCGCCTCCGGCTCTGGACGCTCATGATAGACACGAGCATGGCATGCGCTAGAAGGTTGATCGTCTTACTAAACTTTTGTGAATCCAGGGAACACACGCCTTTGAGATCTGGACCTTTGGCTTCTGAATCAGACTTGTCTCGAAATAGTTTGATACTAAACAAATCTCTAGATTGCCACATCAATTTAAACCTCTGACGGCCTGAGACGGACTCGATATCGATAGATTGTGACAGGTTTTTCGGGTTTGGCGGCTCCAACCATCATAAATCTTGAACATTGGACACGAGAGTTGCTGGGCTAAAGAACGGCTGCCGCCTGGCACCTTGATATTGGTGAGAGATGAGCTTTCGTATTTTGATCCTCTGTGAAAATCCAAGATGCTCACTTTTCCTCTCGGCATTAGAATGTATAAATTGTGAATAATAACCCAGAATAAAATAAAAAATTTTTTTTTTAAATGGCGCTTCTCACAGTGCTCCTGCCATTTTTAAGTGCTCTAAATAACAGCTGTTAATATTTCCCATTTAGTGGTACTTCCACTTCCGTCGGAACGGTGGAAGGCTGAGATGGCTTAGCCGAGATGTAAACTCGTGACCTGCAGATGACAGCAGCGAGTGTTTAACTCAGCTGCGCTGTGGCCAAAAGGTAAGTTTACTGAGCCAAGAAATCGTTTTTAGGTCTCGCCTACGCAGCGCGCATGCGCTGCTGTAGGAAGAGACCTCTTGGAATTGATTTGCTTTTTCGGGCAAAAACGTGCACGCGTTGCATTGCCTTCAATGGCAACGCGTGCACGTTTGGCGATTCCCTTGCGGGAGCGAGCGGCGCCATGTGTTGGGAAATATCGCGCTCGCTCCCGCAAGGTAAACGCTGCGCGTCCCTGCTCTCAGCCGCACTCCCCCCACCCCCTACTTGCGCGAGGCGCGCGCGCGCTTGTTTCCCTTCCAGGCAACATCACGTGCCATGTTGGGCTTCGAGGCTCCTACTTACAATCCAAGACTCCCAAATACAATTGGGTAAAGAAGCAAGGGTCAGTTGAAGACGACTCACATGACATGGGGCCAGTTTTGGTGGGGAGGAGGTGCTTCTAGGACCTACAGGACAGTTCTGCCTTAATTATCCCCCCCTGGGAAAGCGGGGTGTTGGTGGCGAAGGCTTTCCCAGCCGTGTGATCCTTGGCCTTCCGGCACTTGTGATCTCCTCTGCGGGGTGAGGGCAGCTCAGTTTCACCTCACCTTTGACCTGCCCCTCAGATGCCCACAAGCACAAATGTCTGTGATGGTCTTAGCAGAGCTAAGCCCCGCATTCCTTGCTCAGACCAGCGGGGCATGCCGTGTGCAGCTTGTCAAGGAGAGACATCGGGGAGGCGTGAACGGCTGATGCATGGTCCATGGGTTCCCTGCTGACCCTTTCCTGCAGCAAAGCTCTCTTATATCGACCAGGGCGGTGAACGCCTATTTGTAAAATTATAAACGTGATGCCAGAAAGGGCAGCTCTCTGTTGTTCAGAAACGGGGCCATGGGCTGCGCGGTCCAAGGCTCCCCGGGAGCGGGATTCAAAACGATCAATTCACCTTTTATCTGGAAGGTTTAGATGTCCAATGAGACTGCTGAGGCGGGCACGAGTGAGACTGTGCGTCCAGGTGCGAGACATACTCCCTGTGGTGGAGTCGTGAGGCGCATACATCAGAAGCATAAAGAGGGAAAGAGAGGGGGTTGGGCAGTCATACAACCTCTCAAACCCATTGGTTGCCCACCCGAGAGTGAGACTGCCATAAACACCCTTGTCCGTTAACAGGGGAAAAGTGACGCAAAAGTGGCGTGTCAGAGGCTTGTAAATCTTCCCCTTAGTTTAGTGCATACATGAGGGCAGGCCTGGCCAACATCTCAATGAATCAATCGATATGTGTTTGTAGAGCGCCGCTATTCACCGCAAAGGTGTCCAGGCGCTATTGTTGCTGGGCTCAGTCGAAAAGCCGGGTCTTGAGTCTCTTCCACGTCTAGGTGTGACTTACACTAGTCTTGTGCTTCGTGGAACAAGGCTCCCTCAGAGGCTGTGTGTGCTCACAATTGCACAGTGGCGCTCTCTGGAGCACGGGCAGGATCAGTGGGTGAGTGTAATGCAGAATCACACATCGCTGCAAGCCCCTGGCGCAGCTTCCAGTGTAAGGAGATACATGTGGCCTCTGAGGGAAGGCTACATTTAACCACGTTGGTCGCATCCGTCTCTTATGCCTGATGTATCTGACTTGCTTGTGTTGCTCTTCCCAAGGGTGTATCCAACCGTTCGAGCTAAACAGCCTCTTATAGGGCGGCCAAGACGACTTTACATATGGTTGGTTCTGGGCGAGAAAAAACATGAAATGGGGAGCTGGTAGCTGTTCTCCTCAGACAGCCCAGAGAGTGATTAGTTGCAAGAGTGCCTGCCTCACCAGGAAAGGCGGTGAACACTGGAGCACTGAGAGGGGGGCACCAGGGCCCGCATTCCAGACTGGCCGTGCTGGGCTCCCTTAGCAGCAGTAGCGCCCCTCCTTCCGGTGCTTGGCTGTAGGCAGCCCCTCTCTCTCTCAGGGAGCTCCGAGGGCGCGACGAACACTGGCACTAAACTTTGCCGCCTCTCCCTTCGGTTCCAGGATGCTGGCGATGGGCACCAGCACGGCCTTCCTCGGCTCCCTGGGTCTCATGCGCCTCATGGGACTGCCCTGGTCGTAGAGCCTCGCCGCCACCCTGGGGGGGTCTACATCGGCAGCGGCGGCTGGCGCTTCCTGCGCATCGTCTACAAGACGGCAGCCCGGGACGTCTTGTGAGTGACCCTGACACGCGACCTTGTGTGACACACGCGTAATAAGCAGCGCGGCGTAGATAAATGCACGTGCCTCACTACTTTTGAGTTATATAGCGCCGAGATGCGAACTGGTAGCTATACTGATGCCTGTGTGATAACAGGACTCCAGCTGTAATCCCTGCTTCTGTGTGCACACCACTTTATCCGCACTGCTCTATTTCCCTCATCAGAAAATTGTGAATGCTGAGAGACTGAATAGCAGCCATTAGTGCTTATTTAAAACACACACTTTCACATAGGTACTACATAAATATGTAAAGGGGCCTCTATCCACATGTACACTTCCACAGCGCCGAAGCAGTTATCTAGGAAAAACCGTATGGGTCATGTTTTCACTGTATAGCTCCTCAAGCAAACACACTTTTTGCGCTCCATTTTCCATGTTATGCATTTGGAAATTAAGTCACGTGACAGCAATTGTGTAATTCAGAGTTGAGCTCACAATAGCTGTTCACAACACGGCTCCGAGTTGTGCCTGACGAGTCTGCCATGGCTGCCAGTAGTGGGGTAGGGTAGGTTAGTGCATTTGCGTTCACTTCATATATCTGCACATCACAGGTCTGGGTCAGTGCTTCATCCTTTCGAGGCCGATTAACAGAATACCATTGAGGTAGCACCTTCTACTAATGTGTTACAAACGTATACAACCCTGGCAGCAAGCGCCACGTGGAATGCAAGCCAGGCATATTCTGAAAACGGGCCTACTGAACACAAAACGTGTTAAAAAAAAAAAAAAAAAAGCACCATCGTACTTCTATGGGTGACATGGCAGCTCTGCTGGTTAATGCATCTGCTACAAAGCTTTGCTTGTAACCTGTTGGTCAATGGTTACGGTTCCAGTGGAATGGACTCTGCCCTTCACCCATCTGAGGTTAATAAAATGAGTACCATTGAGATGAGGAATGGTGTACAGCAGGGCCAGACAGGGACAAAAAACAGCCCCGGGCAACAGTTAGCGAACCAGATAGCTGAAAAAACATTTGCAAATCAAGCCAGTTTTGAGCTAATAAAGTCACACTGTGTCTTGCAAGGCTTGTGAGACTGCATGTATGTGTGTTTACAGTTTGATGCAGGCAATGTTTATGGTAATATCAGGAAATCAACAGTAAACAAGCATTGGCATAGCCAATAGGTCTCGCCTTTGGGACCTATTAAGTGTTTAGCCATGCAACGGTTGATGTTGTTGCACCAAGGATATTGTGCTGCATAACTAAATACTTATAAGGTCCCAAAAGCGAGACCTATTGGCTATGCCAATGCTTGTTTTGTTGGAGACCGGGGGGGGGGGGTAGAACCACCTCTTTTTGAAGTATTTGCTCTTCTGATGCAACCCCACTAGTTTTATGGATTTCTGTGCTTTTTAGTGGAGCTGTGCGGAATGTGGTTCAAATAAAGCAGATGGCTGTTTTACAGGCGGAGATCTTCCCATGCATGGCAAGACACGCCGGGCCCTTTTCATGGCATGTTAATTTGGAGTGTTAACGTGTCTTTCACATTTGAAGTCGCCATATGAAGCTGGTGTGCACCCGCCCGTCGGCTGTCAGGGTTCAGCTGCTTTGAGAAGTTTTTAGTCACAGCGTGATGGATTTTGATTGTTTAACACCTCTTTAATGTTTAACACTGACTTTGCCTTTCAAGACCAGCCCCACGATTTTTTACTCTGGGGAACTGTTTTTTTTTTTTTTTTTTTTTCTTCTCATCCTGAAAATAATTTTGAATCCTTTTTTTTATTTTTATTTTTTGAACAGCTAAAGCCCAGCAACATTTATGTAATATTGAAATAATAACAAATGTTAAATTGTGTCAGCATAATTTGTGGCTTTATAGCATTTCTTTAATGTGGCTTTACTGTCCTCTGTCGGTGCTCAGGTGCGATGGTGTTGGACTACCACGCATTTTCAGGATTAGTGAGTAGGTAATTGCTTGGTTGGTCGGGCACCTACAGGTGACACCTTGGTTATAATTTTACTAAACTCTCCTACCCCAACGCTGGGGTTCTCTCCCACTGATTTCAGGGCACAAGTCCTATAAAAAAAGTGGGGGGACTGACCAAGTCAGACACTATGCAAGTGACATCATGACGCGTGCCATGACGTCACGACGTAGCGCTATAAAAGAAATAAAATAATGCTATTTAAATTATTTGTGTAAATACTGGGACAGACCACCCCATTTGACAGTCTTAGTGTCTGCACTTGTATAGAGGGACAGAACAAAGGTAAAAGCATGCCTCCCTTCAGTTCTTGAAATGGAAAAAGAAAAGTGTAGGTACTCTGTACCAGAGTACCTGCTTGTTTCTGAGAAGTGCCGGTACTCTCCAATTAAAAGTATTACATTTCTCTTGAAGTGCCGGTACTCTCCCTCTCAAAATAAAAAAGTGCCGGTACTCAGTACCGGACAGTACCGGCCCATTTAAAGCACTGCCTCCCTTAAGTACCTGTAAAGCGATAGCAAGCTGTGTGCCTTCGGTGCATTTACATTTAAGTGTGAGGTTCCAGGACCCCTCCAGTCAGGATATTCAAACAAAAGGAGGCCTGATGGTCGCTTAACTTCGGCCTGGCTGGAGGTGAAAAAGAAGCCCCCTCGCTGCCTGCACGTTGCTGCTGGAAATGGAAAGCAGACAACGTACAGGTACTGCTTAACCTGTCCTGGTGTCTTACACTGGGACAAGTTCAACATATTTCTGTGGGGCCCAACTTCCTGGCAGGGGGGACGGCGTCCACCCTGTGAAAATAGTGGGTGGACGCCGTGTACCCCGACTCGTGCCCTGACTGGTTTTAGAAGAACTGCTATAACCTGATAACCTTGAATACCCTTCTGCGTGAACCATATTGCATATATTAAAACTCAGCATATTACAACTAAAGGTTAGTTTTTCTGCCTCCGACTCCCACCCCCAAATTTTAAGTCAGATGGGCAAAGTTGCAACATGGGCAGTTGAATCTGTCTCGTTGTGTTTTTTTGCTTAGCTGAAAAAATCAGGCAACAAATACAAGGAGGAGATCGCATTGACCACCATTAGTCCCTGTACCATACTTTCTGGGTGCACAAAGTCAATTCTATGAGTTCTAGAGGAAAGACTGAAAATTAGGACTGTCTGTATCTTTGGAATTGAAGCTCTTCGCTAATGCACACATGTTGCAAGTTTTTTGCTAGATCCTTGGAGTATGTGAGGTCTAAGATCCCACAGGCTGGGAATAGCAATCGTGCAGTCTCCGATTAATCGGGTATCTTCCTCATAGTGATCGTCTTATAGACCAGGATATTTTCAACATAGGGTTTCCTTGGAAGAAATCAAATCCTTTCTGGTATTGCACACTGATCACAGTATTTAGTAATGGTTCCTGTGGTGTGTAAAGATTTTCCATGTGAGATTCTGATCATAAAACATAACCACAGATGCAGGCGTCATTAAACCAGCCGTCCTCGCCCCAGCACATAATTAATGTACCCGCTGGCAAGCGTAGAAGTGCTTGCCAAAAATGTGAATTGCGTCTTATTGAAAGAATGAGTACAGAGCTGTTCTGCCCCTCCTTGTCTTACAATATTACCTGCAAGATGCCCTTAAACTTGAGATGCATTCTCAAACATGAATAAATCGCCTTGTGCAATGCTGCCCTGTAAGAGTTGATGAAGCTCACATATACGCTTGAATTGAGGGGAGCCAGTGTTACTGAGCATCTGCGCAGAATGAAAGCCTTTTTTTGGGCCAGATAATGAAAGGAAGAAAGTAGTGTAAGAAAGAATTAGCGCATCTGCATCTCAAATGTGCAGCATGCAAGATAGCACAAGATCTCAGAGTGGGTTGTCCTGAGCAGTCACACAAAAAGTGATGCTCTTCGATCGTGAAAAAAAGTACAGTGACAAATAATCATCTCTAGTTTGTCACTAGCTGGAGCATAACAACATTTTATAACTAAGAATTGGGCTAACATGACCCCAAAGCAGACCAAAAAACCCAAGATTTGAAACGTGGGCGTCAAAAAAGTAACCTTGGGACTCAAAGCTGTTGCAAGGATCTTAGCAGACCTGAGCAAAGTGGTATTTTGCCATCACTCGAAGGGACACATTGCTGTTGGCAGGAGTAATCTATCTTTCAAGCACAAAAGCGCTAGGGTTCCTTAGGTAGCAGCTTATTAGGGTAATCTCCCTTTTCCTTACCCCGGCCCTGATGGCGCTACTGCTTCTCAAATGCATGCCAACTTCAAAATGGCCACCTTGTTGTTCATGCACTGGACAGCCAAATACATGGGTAAAGAAGTTAGAGTAGTGGGAAATGGGTTGCTCCATATCTGCTCTTTGATTGGCAGGTACAGCCTGCTAGCATTTTAGTAGAGAAGGCAGTGGTATTTTTGCCTCTGCACCTTCCCTGGCGCTGATGTACAACTTGCTGTAGTAGAGTTTGCTCTCATTAACATATTTATTTATAGCCACTTCTTTGGCAGTGACCTGAAAAATACGCTACAGCTCACATGCAGGATATGTGTGGGGAAAAAGGAGTGTCCCAGACCTGTGATTAAGCATTTCTCAACAAAACAGCTCCTAGTTGTTTAGTGCTTGGTGTTATTGTTTTTTTTTTAATTCATTTTTTTATTTAGCAGTGCAACTTTGAACTCGTGCAGTCGTCTTCCACTTGCATCCTGCTGCAAACTGGCACGCAGGGTGTCAGCGCCCAGCAGCGTTGGGCACTCTGGGTTGTAAGCACAGGCGCACTCTGAGAGAAATTCCTGAAAAGGAATGTAGCAGCGAAGGAAGTGCAAGGTTTAAAGGTGTAGCCTGCAGCTTCTTTCTTTGACCTTGATGGTATGCTTTTTCCACTGCCAGTTAAATTATTTCAGACATTGAAACAAAACTCTAGCAACTTTACAATGTAAATGGTGGACAGGCCTCTGAACTGAAGTGGTTCTTCATAAAATACACGGAAGTCGTTCGTACAGAAACGCAGAACTGGAGTGTGGTGTGTTTTGAAAAAAAATGTTTTCAGCAGTTTACAGAAAATTCCGATTTGTGTCACTTTTTTTCTTTCTGCTCATAAGGACAGTATGAAATCTCCTGCCCGCAATGGCGTTTATTTCGTTGTCTGGCAGCGTTTGTGTTGTTTTCCCTCTCAGGCTTTGTTGGAAAGTGATTACCTTCAGAATGCAGTGTAGCTTCCTTCCTTCCCTTTGTTCGGAAGGGAAAGTTATACAGCGCAGGAAAGTGATTGTGTGCTGGCGGTAGGCTGGTATCCTGGACCCAGGGGTGAGCCGGCCCTGCTTGTTTGTATGAGTTGGGCATTGCCAGTTGGGAGCTGGGAATACTAGCCCCACAAGCGATTAGGTTGTACAGATGTGGGTAGTCCGGAATGGGTGGGTGCAGCTCTTTGGCTGTATGCATGCATGGCGGATGCCAAAATGACTGCCGATTCCAGAGGGAAGCATGAAGGAACCCTGGCTCCTGCACTGAGCAGGGGGCTCGTATGAAACGTCTAGCACTTTGTGTAGTATTTTGTCTGTTCTCTTATTATGGCTGTTAGCTCAAGACATTCCGATTTTACTAAAATTATATAGCTAATACACTTATGGGGCACTAAGCCTCCCCAATCCATCGGTCTGCGTGGTGTGATTTCCACTTTTCTTCTATCCGGTACAGCATACGTGGTTGGGCAATGTTTCAGTTCGCTTCAGCCATTGGCTAGCTTCACTGTGTGACGGTATTCAGCTCTTTCACAAGGAGTAACATTAATACACAAGTATTTCCCTTTGTACTTGAGGCTATAATGGCAATGTGTGCTTTTTGTGATTTTTGCCTTTAAACAATCTTTCTGTATGTATTGGTGTGGGACCGGCAGTACCCCCAACAATAGTTTTACAAAAACCACGCTGGACAAAAACAAGCACTGGCAAAGCCAAAATACTGGCAGCTTCGGCTACTTGGGTGTGTGTGTATTTAAAAAAGCAAAGGCTACAGGGACATCATAGTTGGGTTCAGAATTTACACACACAAAACCATAGAAATTCAGCATTTAAAGTTATTTCAAGAAACTATAACTCGTGCCCTAAGTTAACGATATTGTTGTCCCCGCCATGTACATTCTTCTCATCAATTTCACTGCAGATGTTGCTGTGATATTATTAATGATGACATAGAAGATGTATTGAGTGATGTAATGTGCCCCCCCCCCATAATTGTTTCAGCCAGGCTTCGGGAGGAGGGTGGCGGTCCCTGAAGCCAATATCTGCTTGTGGGGGGGGGGGAGGGGGCGGGCACCTACCACCTTCCCAGTTGTTAATAAAACGGCAGTGTCCCGAGGAGTGGCGGTCCCCGGGGCCGAAATCTGCCCAGGGGGGAGGAGGGGAGCACATGTACCCACCTTCCAATACATAAATGGATGGGCCAGCCCCGAGGGTGGCAGTCCCAAGGCTGAAATTGGCTTGGGAGTGGAGGGGTTGTGTACCCCCTCCCAATTGTTAATATACCAGCAGTGTCCCGAGTGGTGGCGGTCCCCGCGGCTGAAATCGGCCGGGGGTGGGGGGTACATATGCCTACCTCCCCTCATAATGGCAATTATAGTGTCTGAACCAGGCTCACCCAGGGGGCATTATAGAAAACAAGCGTGGAAGTTCACACTTAAGGGGATATGCAGGGCCGGCGCTAGGCATGGGCAGCTGCCCAGGGCCCCGTGCTCACTTCAAATACATAAGGCCCCGCTTCCATATGAACGGCTGCATTATAGTCAGGCCACCTGCTCCTCCTGGGCCCCCTCCCCTCCGATCACTGCATTACATTGTGCAAACGAGGTACCTTAAACTCAGCAGTTCTAAAGGTGTGGTGTCATTCCTGGGATTACAGGTGTGGGGGGGGGATGGAAAGAATGCCCGGGGGTCTTGGGACAGCAGCAAAGATAATTGTGTTTGTGTGAGCAGGTCAAGGGCGAGGCTGTGCTCTGTTGAAAAGGTGCCATTTGCGTTTCCACGCAACAAATGGCCCTTTTGTTTTTAAGATCGGCTGAATATTAATGGGTGAGGAGAGGCGGCTCAGTAGAAGAGGGAGAAGCTGTGGCTGGGCAATGTTTATAGGCAGTGCGCCACACTTCTTCTAATGCCAGGGGACAGTGGCGGTGCGTCCATTGGGGCGTTGGGGCGTTGCCCCCCCGCCCGCAGCTCCCTCGGCGTCTCTGAACTTAAGTAAACTCTCAGTTTACTTAAGTTCAGAGACGCCGAGGGAGAACTGACAATCATGTCAGTCAGCATGACGTCGGATTGCCCACCCCCTTCAGAGTCTGAAGCGGGTGGGCGGTCCAGCGTCATGTTGACTGACAGGCATTGTCAGTCAGACCGTCACCAGGGGCATGCAGCAGCACAATGCACAAGTGCGCATGAGTGGGGAAGGTCGGCAAATTTTTCCGCCGTGCCCAGTCATGCGCACTAGTGGCTGCACAGGCTGGCGCATGCCCATTAGGAGAGCGAGGGTTGAGCAAAGGCTCAAACCTCGGTCTCCTAATGGGCAGGCGGGCGGAGAGTAACTGTGTCCTAAGTCAATCCTGGCACTGCTGGCAGAGCTAGGATTGGCTGAGAGGGGTTGCCACCCACTTGCCAGCAGTGATGCGGCTGTTCGAGACGCCGTAGGAGAGACATCAGCGGACAGGCAGCCCCAGGAGAGCAGCATGCGTGTCATGTGGAAGAAAGAGACTACAGCGTCAGCAGCGCTCTTTCCTCCGAGAAACCCCCGAATCTAGGAACCCGAGTGGCCCTGCAGGATGGGGGTCCCCAAGACAAGGTAGGTGGTACCCCATTGCTCAGATAAAGACATGCACTACTCGAGGTCCGGGTCAGAGTGATGTTTGCTTTGTTGAGGTCACTGGCGGTCCTCAACATGTTGAACATGTGCAGCGCCGAGTTTGGGACTGTATAGTGCCGAGTGCGCGCGCACGCGCTTCAAAGCCTTTTCGAAGATGTGCACGCGGCACGCCTGTGTGCCTGGAGATCCCAGTTACGTGGGCTGTGGGTGAGGGGAGATAGCGCCGGTGCTGCCCATGTTGTACCTTTCTTGTGACGTGAAGCTCTGTATTAAACTTACCACTACGCTACACAAAAGACAAAACGATTTGCGTTGCTAATGCTTGTTAATGCGTGACGTGAATGAAAGAGTGAACCCTCGCAAAATATATGAGCAGAGTTTACTTTTGGTTTCAATAAGAGAAGCATGCTGGTTTTTCAAATGCACTAAATGCCTTTGTCAAAATGTAAAACCTATGTAACTCTCCTCATGTAAAGCGCTCTGATACCTCCGGGTCAAGCCAGCGCTATATAAAACTCAAGTAAATAAAAGTAAATAGCCGATAAAGACCACAATGGCGGATGGTTTTATATGCAGGGCGAGTGAAATTAAGCAGTAATGCAGCACCAATTTATACGACAAATTATGCAGCCATGGCAAATTATGTGGAATGATGTTGCAGAATTATTTTTTTGACATTTCAGCAACTATTAAAAGTATCTGGACAAACCTGCACCACATTAGTACCAACTTAGCACCTGAATATAGCAATCACCAACTGAAAGGTGATGGGTTAAACTTTGCCAAAGACCTGCTACCGCTGAGGTTTACATGAAGCGCGCTTTCTTTTAATACCATTTGATTCGTTTGAGCTAGAAACAAAATCTCTTTTCGGTGTACTCGTCAAATAATGCAGCAGATGGTGCATTATGTGGCAAGTAAGAACAATCATAATTCCAGTGGTCTTGATTACATGTCACGGGGCCAATTGTCTAACTTCGGAAATGCCAATTAAAACTTGCTTTCTTGACTGTTTGCCTTTTTTCTTGTGGGCAATCAAGGGTTAAACAGGCTAATAAAAGGCTGAAGGAGGAACAGAGAGCCTTTCAAATACAGATGCCAGTATCCCACTAGTATGGGCTGACATCAATACTCCTCGGATAGACATAGTGGGGTGTTGTTAAGAATGTCTTGAGCGTGAGGGCTACAAGAGATTGAAGGTGCATATATAGAGCGCAGAAGCAGCAGGGGAGGTTTGAGCAGCGGCGTGGTGAACTGTGGGGTCTAGCAGTAATAGCGTGGGACAGTGAGGGGCCCGCTGATAGAATGTGCAGAGCAGAGTCCACCAGTGACAGCGAGTGCAGCCGCACCAGGGCAGTGAGGGTACTTAGGATTGGAGGCTTCGGCTGAGTACACGGTAGTGACGGACACTAGGAGTCAGTGACGGAACATACAGTTAACAGGGTCTCGAGGGGGCCAGAGATGGAGGATGCACTGGAGTCGGGGATTCTGTAGGACTTTAAGGGGCCCAGTGAGGGAGGGGGCAATAGAATCCACGACACAGGACGACAGTGAGGGACCAAGTGGCGGAGGGTGCAGCCTAGTCCAGGATACTGTAGGACAGTGAGTGAGGGTGCAGCAGGGACCGGGATATTGTAGGATAGTGCGTGTTTTAATGATGGAGGGTGAAGTAGAGTCCAGATAATGTCAGTGAGGGGCCCCGTGATGGGTGTACAGTAAAGGCTGTTGTAGGACAGTGAGGGGGCCAGTGATTGGGTACAGTAAAGGTGGTTGTAGGACAGTGAGGGGCTCAGTGATGGGGGTACCGTAAAGGTTGTTGTAGGACAGTGAGGGCCCAGTGATGGGGGTACAGTAACGGCTGTTGTAGGACAGTGAGTGGCCAGTGATGAAAGAGTGCACGCGAGTCCAGGATATTTTAAGACAATGAGAGACCCATTGACGGAGGTAGCTGTAGAGCGCTGGACATTGTAGGACAATGAGTGACCCAGTAATAAAGGGTGTGGTCGAGTCCCGGATATTTTTGGACAGTGAAGAACCTTTCATCGATGGGGGGGTGCAACAAAGTCCGGGATATTGTAGGACCGTGTGGTCCCA
Source organism: Calotriton arnoldi (assembly GCA_963921515.1). Lineage (NCBI taxonomy): Eukaryota > Metazoa > Chordata > Amphibia > Caudata > Salamandridae > Calotriton > Calotriton arnoldi. The sequence continues at coordinate 1,706,820 of CAWUFW010001883.1, forward strand.
GTGATGGGGAGGGAAGGTGGGCGCAGTCGAGTCCAGGATATTGTAGGACAGTGAGGGCCCACTGATGGTGTAGAACTGTGTCAATTGCAGTCCAGGTGTGTGCTCTTGGTCTGATAGAATATAGATGGTCTGATAAAATATGAATCAGAAATTTCATTTGAAAATAAACGAAGGCGCTCGTACACATTCATAATTAAAAGTACACATAAACACCCGCAAAATCTTTGATAAACTTGTGAGGTGCACTATTCAAACAACCTTTCGCACGAAATCGGAATTAGAATGTTTATTGATAATGCACTGTTTATAAAAGGACTCGACGAATGTATGGCAAATTGTGAGTGGGGGTGCTGCCATTAATCTGTGGAGGACGCTGACATGGTCTCACATTCGAACCATTTGTTTACGTTCATTCTATGTGGTTGATGTGTTTAGATCAAATACCCTTCAAAGTAAAAAGGCTTTCACTTTGAGCGCAATTAACTTTGCGCTTTTGAGCGAATATTTTTGAAATAATTTCGAACACAAAGCAAAGAGTGGACTGCAGTCAACTGACCTGTGTGGCCCAACCATGGAGTGTGACGTAGAAATCCAGCAGAGCTAGTCGTTTTATGGGGGTACTGTTGAACAAATTAATGCAAGAAGATACAGGACAGTTTTTAATGTGTTTAATATTTCAAGACTATACGTTCCCACTGCTTAATAAGCCTTGCTTTATCGCTGCATTCATTTGCTTTCAAATGCACCATTTGCCAATCTTTTTTTAAATTTCTTTCTCAGGAGAGGGACTCTCCCTAGACCCCAGGTTTGTCCATTGAACTTGTTCACATCGCTAACTAGTGTTTTCTATTAGAAAGGGTAGAGCCAAAGCAGTCTTGCTTAGTACCCTAGCCCTCTTCAGAAGTCAGACTTGCTTGGCAACCCAGAAATTCTCTGAAATAATGTATGAGTTTTCTTTCATGAATGCCTAGAAAAACTGAATTTTTAGTCCATTTATCACAGAAATAGTGCTGAAAAAAGCACCAAAAAGATGCCAATTTTTTAAAAATTTCTTCACGGGGGGGGGGGAGAAACCCCCTCCGAACCCCCCTTATTGCCGTCGGGCTCGCGCACTGTGCTTGCTCGCATACGTTGATTCTTTCTGCATACGCCACACCAGTTTCAAATTACACCAGCCGCCACTGCCAGGGGAGGTAGTCCCCACTTCACTGGACTTCGAAGCACTGGATCAGGGCCCAAGTGTGGGGCCCCCTTCTCTTGGCCTCGCATCCATTATCCAGTGTTGTGAGGCCCAGGGCAGGAGAGGTCCCTCTCCTGTGCCTTGCAGCACTGGATCAGGGCTCAAGGTCCAAGTGTGGGGCCCCCTGCCCTGGGCCGTACTGTCATTGTTCAGTACTGTGCAGCCCAGGGTAGAGGCCCCCCCCCCCCCTATCTCCTGAACTTCGTAGCTCTACAGTATGACTGTGAAGCCCATGGGATGAAATACTTTCCCCTGGGCTTTGCACGCACTGAGCAGCTTAATGGAACTGAGGAACTAGGCTAGAGTCTCAGCGTCTGCTGAATATTCTGTGATTCTGGGCATATCACTATTTCCACATGCCCCTAAAAAATGAATATATCCTTTTGTGATTAACTGATGATCATGTAAAGCTCTCTAATGACTTAGGGCTGAGTTCGCATAATATAAAACTGAAAATCCCCTCACGTTCTGGAACTGTGAGTCATGCCTGACTTTGCTTCCACAGTCCATGAAAAGCAGCAGAGTTTTAAATTTGTGGGTCCATTTGCTCTGTGGGCAGTCCAGAGAATTTTCACATGCGCTGGAAGTATGGGTGAGTGGGGTGCTACAGCACTCCCCAAATAACCCTGCTGTTGTTATAAAGGTGAAGGAGCAATAAAGATGCTTTTAAATTATTGCTTTAATGTCACATTTGTTGCATGTGTTGATATCTGGGTCTGCAGTGCACTTTACCCCGCCCTTTAAGGAGATAAGTGGATGGGAGAGTGCAGAGCAAAAGTGTGAAGATAAAATATAGCAATGGAGGGGAAATTGGAAGACTTCAAACGTGAGACAGTATGGGTTAAGAGGAGAAAGGTGATCAAGAGATAAGATGTTAAAGGGAGGCTGAGGGAGGAGAGCAAAGGAGATAATGGAGAGAAGTGAATAGGAGCAACACACGAGGAGGTGAATATGGGGAAACCGTATGCTTAGACCAGGAGGAGGCGAGGAAAAGTGTAAAGAAATAAGATACATGCATAAGAGAGGACCGTATAGGATACAAAGAAGGATATAGGTGCTGTTAGTAGGAGTGTGGGGGGGTTGGGGATACTGCAGTACCCCCGAAATTAAAATGCTGGAATTCAGAAGGTGAATGAGCAATAAAGATGCCTGTAAATTTCAAAGACAGACGTCAAATGTCAGGCGATGTGTTCTGACAAATTGCTGCCTATTCTTTTAACATAGAGATTGTTTTCTTTTCTCTGAGTGCAAAGTGAGAGGACTTTACAAATTGGTCTATGTGACAATCTTGCTGATGTAAAAGGAAAGGCTATAGGATGTCATTTTTTTCTAACACACTGTAAAAGTTAAATATAAAATGGTGTCGGGCGAGAACAGGCTGGCTTGGAGGTTGGTTGAATGTCACTAAGGGGCCACCTGCCAAATTTCCCAGGTCCATGCAAGATGTGCTGCTACAGCCCAAGTTTTTATTTTGATTTCTGGTACTTGTAGTTGTGTTTATGCCATTATAAAGCAAGACAACAAGCCCCAGAAATCAAAGAAAAAACCTGGACTGGAACAGCACATTATGCATGGACCTGGGAAACATGGCAGCTATGAGGGCCTGGAAAAGGTTTATGGGTGTTAGGAGAAAGCATCTTAAGAGCTTTGAGGGTTGTACAAAGTCATTGATGATCCACTACCAGGGAGTCCTCTGGGCCATAGCCACATGAAGTTTAACCATTAAGTCAGTCTCGGAAAAGCTAGTTAGCTTCACTATATTCTTGGGGGCAGGTCTCCCGTTGATCTAGAACAGCTTCTTTGCAGGGGTTCTTATAATTTGTCCATATTTGCATTAGTTCTTTTGACCTGTAAAGGACATCAATACAGAGCGATAGGGCCTTCTTTCAAAGTCAGATTTGAATTATTACGGGGCCTGAAATCCAGGGGGACCTGCCTCACTGAAAGCCCTGACCCTGGGTTTATTCTGTTTACTTTGGTTTTGTACAGCCCTTTTACTGAATGTTTATTCTTGGGCCGCACAGTCATAATGTATTGCTAGGAAGCCCAGGCAAAGGGAACTTCCCCAGGGCCTGGCAGCCTTGGATGATGGATGCCAAGCCCAGGAGAGAGGGGCCCCCTACATTAAGCCTCATTGCAGACATGATCTATCCCTGTGAGGCCCAGGACAGAAGGACCCTCTCCTTGGCCTCATACTGCTGCATTATAACTGCAAGGTCCAGGGCAGGTAAAAGCATTCATTAAAAGGCAGCGCCGAGCCAAAGCAAGGTGAGCGGCATAAACCTAGGTTCAGGGCTTTCAGTGAGGCTGGTGCTGGTGTTCAGGAGAACTCTCTTCTTAATCCCACTCAGACTGATTTCCGTCCACAACATAGCATGAAAACTGCATTATTAGCAATAACAGGGGAGCTGAAAATATTGCTGGACAAAGGAGGTTCCACGGCCATTATCTTTCTCTACCTGAGCGCAGCGTTCAATACCGTTGACCACGAGACTCTGGTGCTCAGGATAAGTGAAATAGGAATAAAAAATTGTGCTTTGACCTGGCTTTTCTCATTCCTAAAAGAAAAGTCCTTTCAAATTTGCGAACCTCCCTGCTATTCAGATGTCTTCCCTTTGAAGTGTGGGGTTCCGCAGGGCTTTGCATTGAGGCCTACACTTTTCAACATTTATTTGAGTCTATTGGCAGACATCGTCAAGAAATTTTGGGTGTTGATGGTCTCCTATGTTGACGACACCCAACTGGTAGTCTCCCTTTACCCGGGAACAGGTTTACAACAACTAACCCCTTGTCTAGAGAAAGTTGCATGATGGATGGCTAACTGCCCACTTAAATTGAAGGGAAACAAAGCCAAGCTGATGATTTTAGGAAACAAGCCAACACCGCAAACAACCCTCGGATGGCCAGAGTTCCTGGGGGCACCGCCAATCCCTTCCTCCCCCATTACGAGCTTAGGTATGTGGTTGGATAGCTCTCTATCTATGGAGGCCCAAGTAAAAATATTTACAGCATCTTGCTGTGGCCTTATCAGAACCCTACGGAAAATCCTAGACCTCCTACCTACACAATCTAGGAGAATAGTGGTCCAAGTGCTGAGTCTTTCCCGCTTGGACTATGGGAATTCCCTGTATATGGGCTCACCCAAATATATTATCAAGAGACTCCAGTTAGTCGAAAGTGTGGCAGCAAGGACTTATCCTTAAGCTTCCCAAACATACCTCAGCAAAAATTGCAGTGGCTTCCTTGCACTGGCTTGAGTGGAGGAAAGGATAACATTCAAGGCACTTTACTTGGCGCATAGGGGAATCAACCATAATGGACCCTCCTTGATAGTGGCTATTCTGGTACCTTACACTCCTAGCAGGACCTTAAGATCCTCCAATGCTTGATTGCTAAAGGTCCAAAGAATCGGATTGGGGGGCGTGTATCCTTCTCGCATTTGACCCCTAAGCTTTGGAATGCTATTCCCGATGAGCTCAGAAACTAAATGAACGAGACCAGATTCAGAAAAATGCTTAAAACAGGGCTTTACCACCACTAGCCCTAGACATGTACCGCCTCAGAATCCCGCTAGTGAACACGATGACTCACGCAGCACTGGGAAGCCCTCGGGCAGCTATGCGCTTTATAAATCTGCATAGCATAAATCCACATAGCATAACTTGAGGAGCACTGTTAATGGGTGGTAGTGAGGGAATTCATAGTGAAGGAGCTCATATGCGAGGCGCCAACAAACATTGTAGCACCGAGGGCCACCAGCCCTAACGCCGGCCCTGGATGTCGCAAATTAGAGGGACCTCGCATCTTCCCTTTCGCCCGGGGCCCCAAAAGTCCTAGGACCGGCCCTGGGGATATGTACAAGGAAGTGGAGGAGAGAGGCATTGTTAGGAAGGCTAACGCCTCTCTCCTCCACTTCTGAAATGCAAGGCTGCACCATATTTACAAGAGTGTGGTGCAGCCTTGCGTTTCCCCCTGCGATGGCGCTAAGTTTAGCAACTTAGCGCCAACGCAGTGTCTGCGTGCAGCGGAGGATTGTTTGTGTAGGAAGGTGTCCCTTCCTGCACATAAACAATCCTAGAAATGCCATTCTGTCACTTTCATGCGTGCTGCTTCATGCAGCACACATGAAAGTGACAAAATGGCATTTTTTAAGTTTGTTTATGTACAGGAAGGGACACCTTCATGTACACAAACAAACAATGGCATTTTGCTTTTTCCATGTGTGCTGCACAATGCAGCACACATGGAAAAAGCAAAAACGAGGAGAAATAATGCATTTCGCCTCGTTTCGCCATCTTAAGACCAGTTTTTACCTGGTCTTAATTTTGGCGCTGCCTCCTATGTACGCCACCCTTGTACATAGGGGGCAGCGTCAAAATGAATGGGTGTTGCGGTGGAACGCCCACCGCAACACTCACTGCCCACCCCTTTCACGCTAACCATAGTGTGAAAGGGGGCCTTATGTACAAGGCAGCGTTGAGCCACGTTAAGTGGCTTAACGCTGCCTTGTACATAAGGCGCAGCCTCTATCGCCACCACAACGTCCATATAGGTGACGTTGTGGTGATAGGGGCTTGTACAAATGCCTCTTGTTTTTTAAATTTTTTTTTTTTTAATTTTACCACAGATTTGCAGATCCTCTGAATTTGTGTTAAAAAAAAAAAAAAAAAGTTTGTTGCCTGTGGGACCCCACCACCAGGCCTATGGGGGCAGAGTATTCCTACTCTGCCCTCTTATGCTTGTTTTGTCGTTTTTTTCTTGGTACTCAGCAGAGTTGGAGTCTCAAGATGGCTGCCAACACTTCCTGGTTGAAGTGTTGGCAGCCAATCCTATCTCACCAGGAGTTCTGTCAGATCATTGGAGGATTCGCGTCTCTCGATATCTATTTACCTGTTTTCTTTAATATAACCAAAACTAATGAATGGATTTGTACCAAAATAGAAAAAGGACTCTTTCTGGACCAATAGCTACCTTCCTGCCGAATCTGCTGTAATTCCATTCATTGGTTCGGGCTGTAGTTGGGTCTAAAACCCCCATGGGAAATTGCATGAAGAAAACGCTTTTTTGATCCCCCTTCTTCTGGGCCCCCGCTTGACGAATCACCCTGAACTTTCCAGACAGCAGCTGAAGTGAGTTGTACACTAGTTTTGAAAATTTCGCCAAGATTCATCAAACTGCGTCAAAGTTATTAGCAAAACAAAAATGCTATTCATATGGAAACTGCAACTACCTACTGGCAACCACCAGTAGGAAATATATGTACATATTCACATTTAGAATATGAGTGATGTGTGTTGTAAGGGCGTTTTTAATCATTGATAAGTGGGAACTATTAAATTGCAACTACGGTAAATAAACGACTATTTACACTTGCGAGCCCTCTTCAGCTAAAAACCCCTGCTCCATAGCTAAGCATCTCTACTGCTTATTGCCCATTATGATCATCTCCTGCTTTCAGTATTGGAGAACTGTTGTATCTCACATGCACGTGGCCCCAGCTATACATTCACATTATACTGTTACACTTTCCCCATCTATTAATCATCTTTGCTTCACTTTGCGGACATTGACCCTCCAAGACCACCTTTGGGTATTCGTAAAATAATTGCAATTTTTGTTCTGGCTGTTTTTCTGTTTTTTAAATGCTTTGTGTCCATATCCTAAGTGTAAGAGTTCAGCGGACACGCCCTCCTGGACGCCTCACAATGCAACTATTCGAGAATAGCGTTTTAAGAATTACTGCTTCTCTTTCTTTCTAGACACATGCGTCCACTCCCGTGACTTCTGCCCAGGAGCTGGTGCCAATCCCCTTTACCAGGGTCGTGCTAGTGATTGTTCATAGTCTCCTTCCTTATTATGATTTTAAACTTCTATGCGTATTAGCCGCATAGTCTCCCCTACTTTTTCCCCAGCTCCCAGCCAGATTTAACCTCTTCACTGCTTTTGAAGTATTAATTCTTTCAGATTTGCGATTCTCCAAAATGCCAGCGGTAGTTAAAGTAACATTATTCATTCTTTGATTTCCCCTTTGCCCCTATCCATTGCGGGTGTGACCTTCTCTCTCATTCAGAGCCCCTAAATACTTTGCTGCTGAAGGTCTAGAGGAAGTGCACAGAGGGGAAATTAGAGCCCTATTTACTCTCCTCCTGCTGCAGCCTCCATTACCCTGCAACCAGGGCATTGCCAGGGTTACCTACGGGCAAACCAGGGGTAGCAACCACTACTCGAGGCTTCCCTTAATTTATATCCATGTCAGGATTTCATGATGGTCATAATAATATCCTTCTGCTGTGTAACTTGTGTTATTTGACCCCTATTATGATTTTGCATTCAGTGTAATTGTCTCCTGCTCCATCAGAGTGGCCGCCTCTGTTCACAGATGTAAATAGCTTGGCCGAGGCTGCACAGGAGTGCTGGTGATGCAGCAGCAAAAGGGCCTACCCTTGGGAAAGCTGTTGTCGGGTATCCTTCTTACTTCTTCGCAATATGTTTCCAGCACTTCATGGTGATGACGTAAAAAAAGAAACCAGCATTGGTAACTGCATTAGGTTTCGCCTTGTGATTAATAATAAAAAAAATTTTAGTTGTACATTTTAGCATGGTGAGCAGATGTGCAATATAAGTTACAGAAACTTTGTAAAAGTGTTATGACTTGTTTATTGAGAAACACAGTATGTGAAGTAACAACGTTAAAGAGCACACGAGGAAGTACAGGAAACAGTATACTGCAGCCAGTAGAAACAGAGGAAAAGTAAGCGACAAGCACAGGAACCAATCAAAAGCAAGGGGTCAGGAAGTAAGCCCATTTTAGGTTTTATATTGAATACAATAGATTTCACAAGTACAGCGCAAGCGAAACCTAAAAACAGAGCAGAGGAAGGAGAAAGCAGTAAAAAACAAGATGTTGAAAGATTTTAAATCTCAACCTCCATCTACTCATGTGCAAGAAAAACAAAGCTACTGCACGCATTATGGGTCACCTAGATTTAGGTTGCTGCGAAACTGTGGCAGATTTAATGATTTCAGCTAGTATCACCTAGAGTTGGGGGAGTCAACAAATTAACAGGGTGGGCCAAGCCAGAGCAGAACCATGGGTCTGGCTTGGCTCTTAAAGCCCATGCATGAGCGGAGCTGTGAATATTTTTACCGTACAACAAACATCACGTAAACTATGATAAAGTCTCTTCGAAATTCAAAATAGTGCCTTTGTTTAACAAGTGAAAGGTTTGACATTAATTTGTCACATTATAGCACTGCCCTGAAAAGTACTTATTAAAAATGATAGTTTTTAAACCTGAATTTAGCAGCATTTCTTCCCCGCCCTGCCCTAGCAACAGTGCCATTAGTGAACTAAAAGGCAAGACAGTTGTCCTGTGACCTTGTTTTTGCTCAAATAATTGTATATAGAGCACCATTATAGTGTAGTAAACCAAACACAGTAGTTCATTGTACAGCTGGTATTCAGTACAATTTCAATGTATTTATTTACCATGCATAGTTAGTTAAAACAGTCACATGACATAAAACAAACGGCTTAAAACAATGTGAACTGTGTGTGGTACAACAATTGATATATGTAAACACATTTAAGTATTCAGAGCTGAGACTCAAAGTCCAAGAATGAACTGCTATATAGGCCACAGACTGGAAGGACGGGAACCCTACTGGGTGCCGCCTGCACAAACTTTGGTGTATCCTTGACAGTGTCTGCATTCCTAAGGGGTCTTCTACATGCCACAAGCAGCAAGGTGTTTCTCATGAGTGCCTGCTTCGGGCTGAGAGGGGTGTGTAGTGCAGTGCAGAAGAAAGATCACTGTGCAGCTAAAGATGTTATCTATGTGAGCCGCAGATGAGAAAATGCTTATCATGCCGGTCGGAGATAAAAGTATGAGGTGAGGATGAGTAGTGCAAGCAGACTTCAAATGGTAAAGTGATTTCGTAATTGTTAGAAATGGGGGTCTCTAGTTGGCAGAGGTAGGTACCTTTGTCCAAATAGGGACCCTTCTTCCTAGTCAGGATAAGGGAGTTACACTCCTAAAATAGCCCCTGCTCACCCTCTTGGTAGCTTGGCACGAGCAGTCAGGCTTATCTTAGAGGCAGTGTGTAAAGCATTTGCACATAACCAACACTAATACAGTGTAAGCACTACAAAAGGACACCACACCAGTTTAGAAAAATATCCAATATTATATATATATATATATATATATATATATATATATATATATATATATATATATATATATATATATATATATCTATCTAGCGGTCGCCAGTAGATAGTTATAGTTAGGACCTATTATCCATAAGAAATCCGCAACATTCTATTTGAAATAACGTTGGCGCCGGTTGACGAATCTTGGCGAAAGTTTCCAACTTGTTGGGGCGCTCCGGTCCGCACCTATCCTGAAAGTCTTGGGGTGATTTGTCAAGCGGGGGCCGAGAAAAAAGGGGGGTCCCAAAACGCGTTTTCCCCATTCATTTTTCCATAGGAACCTTTAGTCGCAGCTACAGCCCGAACTGCTGAATGGAATTACACCAAATTTGGCAAAGAGGTAGCCCTTGGTTCAGTGTCATGCCTTTTGCTTAAATGGTGTAAATCAGTTCAGTAGTTTCTGAGAAAATCACAAATAAAATCCCATATATATCTATGGACGAGTAGGGTCCGCGTACACTCCCGATCACGAGCTGTATGCTAATTGGCTGTCAAGTGGCTGTCAACACTCCAAATCAGGAAGTGTTGGCAGCCATTTTGTCCCTCGGTAGAACCGAGGGACAGAAACAAGTGCGCAAAGCGCAAAAAGGGGGCAGGGTAGAAACACCCTGACCCCCTAGGTCTGCTCAGGGGGTCCCACAAGGACCCCCTGGGCAGAAAAAAGCATTTAAAAAAAAAAATCGGCGGGATGCGCTTAGGGTGCGCGGATCCCGCCGATTAAAAAAAAAAAAAAATAAATCGAAGCGCGGTCTCCCGCGCTTCGATGTTAATTTGCCCCCGGGTGGGCCAAGTCCCGGGGGCATGGTGGGGGGGGTTTAAATTTAATGTGGGGGGCCTCTAAGGTCCCCCGGAGACCGCCACCCCCCGGGGCTTTAAAAAAATAATGGGGCTTTTTAAAAAAAAATTATTTTGACCTGTGTGGGGGGGCTCCAGCCCCCCCACACTCCCCGGGGACCGCCACCTCCCCGGGGCACTAAAGATTTGAATATGGGGGTCCGTTACGGACCCCCAAAGCCCCGGGGACCACCACCTCCCCGGGGCTGTGAAATGGTTGGGAGGGGGGCCTTGCCTGGAGCCCTTGATGGCCCTGGGGACCGCCACCCCCCAGGGCCGGCTCCTGCAGTGTCCTGGGGTGCCTACCCCCGGGACACTGTAGTTTGCTATGACAGGACGGTAGCCTCGCGGCTCCCGTCCTAGCAAACTTGGTTTGCATTTTGAAAGAGAGAGCAGGAAACCTGCTCTCTCTTTCAAAATGCAAACCCAATTGCTTTTCCACATGGGGAGCAGCATGTTAGCTGCTCCCCATGTGGAAAAGCAATGCCGGCTCCCGTAGGACACGGGGAGCCGGCGGGACTGTGGGGGGATTGGGGACCCCCCCCACAGTCCCCAACCAGAGGCCAGGCCCCGGGGATGGGGTCCCCGGGGCCATAAGTGGCCAGGGAGGGGGGCCACGCAGCCCCCCTCCCCAAATAAAAAATGTTTTTAAAAAAAGGGCAAGGCCGGCCCCTGGGGATGGGGTCCCCGGGGCCTTAAATGGCCTGAGGAGGGGGGCCACGCAGGAATTAAATCCCCTTAATACTGAGGGTCCCTGGGGGCCAACTAGCCCAACAGGTACGTCCAAAAAGCGCCACAGAGCTGCATTGCAGAGAGGTGCAAAAAGGGGCGTGGCCTCTGAACACCTCTCTGCAACGCAGCTCCCTGGCGCATATTGGAGGTACAGGGTGGGCTAGTTGGACCCCAGGGACCCTCATGATTCAAGGGGACTTAATCCCCCAACTTAAAACGCGCCATGGGGCGCGTTTGCACAGATGTCACCTCAGGCCCCGCCCCCTCCCTTCACCATTGTGCAAATATTCCTCTAAAATCAGCCGAACTACGAATTCCTATTTACTCACCTGTTATCAGGAGAGACCTCAGTGCTGCATCTTTCAGCCCAGTACTGATCCTGAAAAGTAATTTTAACCGTACTTACCAGTAACTTGAATTTCCTTCCATAGGCTAACATTGACTGGTTTCACTTGGAAATTCTTCTAAGTGTGGAGTTTTGGAACTTTATAATATTCCTCTAAAATCAGCCGAACTACGAATTCCTATTTACTCACCTGTTATCAGGAGAGACCTCAGTGCTGCATCTTTCAGCCCAGTACTGATCCTGAAAAGTAATTTTAACCGTACTTACCAGTAACTTATATTTCCTTCCATAGGAATCCATTGTCTGGTTTTCAGCAGAAAAGTTTCAAAGTGTTGATTTTCACAAACTACAAATATTCCTTAAAAATCGCCTGTATGACTTAAACGCATTCTTTCAACTGTTTACAGGAGATGCACCAGTGCTGGATCCAGGATCCACCACTGAGTAAGAAAAAGTAACGATAACACTACTTACCTGCTAAGTGAATTTCCTCCCATAGGATAACATTGGTGATTCTATGTGAAAAAGTTTCTAAGTGTCAACTTTTAAAATACAATAATATTCCTTAGAAATCACTACTGTAACCAAAACGCTTTTACTCAACTGTTTACAGGAGATGTCCCAGGACTGAATCTAGGATCCAGTCCTGTGGTTAGAAAAGTAATCCATAAAGTAACTAATTGCATTTAACTAGAAATTCACATTGAGCTCAATGTTGCATTGTGTTTGAAATTGTGTTGCCCATTGCAACAACTGTAACTACTGTACTTAAAAGTCTATTGCCTATTTGCAAAGTATTTAAACTAAAGTAATTCATTCTGAGAAAGTATATTTTGTAATGTAATGTATAATGTAATTACAATGTAATTTAAAAAATAAAATATCTAAAAATAAATAGTTTAAAAAAATGTAGTAAATTAGTATAAAAATAAATAAATATAACAATTAATACATTTAAAAATTGTCATTTACAAAACCTTTGAAATTTACTGAAAAAAACCATAGGTTTCAGACATGTTATAGTTAGGAATTAGCATTTTAAAAACCTTTAAAATTCACTGAAAAAACCATAGGTTTCAGGCTTGTTATAGTTAGGAATTAGCATTTTAAAAACCTTTGAAATTCACTGAAAAAACCATAGGTTTCAGGCCTGTTATAGTTAGGGTTTAGCATTTAAAAACCTTTGAAATTCACTTAAAAAACCATAGGTTTTAGGGAAAGTTATAGTTAGTTGGACATTGCACTCGTACAAAACCCGTGAAATTCCCCCGTTATAGTTAGTTCAGCTAACTATAACTCGCGCCTCGCAATGCACTGCTGATGACGTCACATATTACATCACTCATGACATGGTCAGTGACATCACTGATGACATCTCAAATGACATCACTGATGACATCATCCATGTGAGAATTTAATGCATCTTCTCACACCCTAATATAACTTTTGATACACCCACTCTAAATTACAGACTGCCATTCTCAAAACCATACACACTCCAATACCAATAAGTACATACCCACTCACTGATTCTTAGGTCTACACACACACATCTACTCACTCACCCGTACAGTCACTCATACTTACAGTCACTCAGTACAGGACTATCATATGCACTCATACACCTATATAAACACTCACACAACACAACTCATCCATAGAGGTACTCACACACCTAGTCAGTCATGCAAATAATTAATCACACTCCAAATTACTCACCTTTACAGTTATACACACCAGCTCACTTACTCATAAAAATACTAGCACATTCTTACGCTCCTATGCAATCACTGATGCAAGCACACACTCATCCATATAGCCACTCTCACAATCACACTCTCACTTATAGCCATTTATATACTGCAACACACATATATACTGCCTTTCACATATGTAGTTACTCACACATGTACCACTGAGATATACATTCAATCACTAACACACCCATACACACACTCACCCACCCATACAGTCCATCACAGATGCACTCTTGAAACCATGCACCCAGTGAATCACCCACTCACACATCTATGCACAGAGTCACACACACCCCACCCACACAAACACTGAGGCACCCATACAGATACTCAGAGAACCAATCCATAACCCATATAGACACTCATTTAGCTAGTCAGAAACCCATGCAGCTGCTTACACAACAACAGACAGACGGATACAGACATTCACACAGTTTAGTAACTCACCCATGCATCCAGTAAGATACGTTTAATCACTCACTTATAGACTCAGTCACGCACCTACTAAATCGTCCATTCAGACACTTATACACCCACTCATTCTTCAATACGCCTTTCCGTATATATATTAAACATATTTAAACTTTACAGAAACAGTCACTGGATGATGTCAGTGATGTCGTCAGTGATGTCACTGACCATGTCATGAGTGATGTAATATGTGACGTCATCAGCAGTGCATTGCGGGCGCGAGTTATAGTTAGCTGAACTAACTATAACGGGGAATTTCACGGGTTTTGTACGAGTGCAATGTCCAACTAACTATAACTTTCCCTAAAACCTATGGTTTTTTCTGTGAATTTCAAAGGTTTTTTAAATGCTAAACCCCAACTATAACAGGCCTGAAACCTATGGTTTTTTCAGTGAATTTCAAAGGTTTTTAAAATGCTAATTCCTAACTATAACAAGCCTGAAACCTATGGTTTTTTTCAGTGAAATATATATATATATATATATATATATATATATATATATATATATATATATATATATATATATATATATACTTACTTCAGACAAGACCAAAAACTATAAAAATCCACAATACAGTACTTTGAAATCTTCAGTTATCAAAATAACCTTGAAAAACAGTTCCTTAAAGTCGATAGCTTCCTCTGGGGCTATCACGGCATCGTGAACAACAAATCCAAACAGTTCTGGCTGACCGCGGCGTCGCGGGCCAGCTACGGTGTCGGGAAGACCCGCAAAACAGTACCTTTAGAGATGCAGGGCATCAGCGACCTCTCGTTGAGCTTCCGAAAGCACGGCGTCTGTTCCGGAGGTCGGTGCAGGAGTCGTCTGGTCCTTGAAGTCACACGCATTGCAGATCGAACTCCTCTCTGTTGAAGTCCGGAGCGCTAGCGTCGGCAGGCGTCGGGTGCTGCGGTACGAAGTGCAGCGGTGCGGCGTGCGATGCCCTCAGGTCGCGGTGCGAGCAGTGGCTCGGTGGAGGTGTCAGATGGCGTCGTCGGTGAGACCAGGGTCGTGGTGCGAAGTGATGCGGTGCTTGTCGCGGTGCTGGCAGGTCACAGTGCAAGCAGCAGCGTCGTCGTTGCTGAAGCGCTGTCGTCGCCTGACGAACTGGAGTCGATGGTGTCGGTAGGCCAAGGCTGCGGTGCGGGATGAGGGCGGTGCGTCGTGTAACCTTGCGAGCGGTGCCCTCGAACCACGGTGCAAGCAGCGGCGTCTATTTCGGCGTGGACCGGCGTCATCGGGGATACCAAGGCAGCGTCGTGAAGCGAGGTGATGCGGAGTGCGGTGCCCACAGGTCGTGGTGCGAGCAGCGGCTCGGAGGCAGCGTCAGCAGGCGTCGTCAGTGAGACCAGGGTGGCGGTGTGGGGTTGCGGCGGTGCCCTCTGCGGTGCCTTCAGGACACGGAGTCAGCAGCGGCGTCTTAGATGGCGTTGGGATGCTTTTTTTTCTGTTGCAGCACAAAACACACAGTCCCCAGTGCTGAGGGCAGAATAACTTGAAGTCTTTGCTGTTCCTGAGACTTCTTGAACAGGGGCAAGCTCTACCTCAAGCCCTTGGAGAAACTCACAAAAGTAGATTGCAGAAAGTTCACTACAGTCCTTTCACTGCCCAAGACAGAAGCAGCCACTGCAGGCCAACACAGCAAAGCACACAGCTAAGTGGTAGTTCCTCCTCACAGCTTCTCCAGCTCTTCTTCTTGGCAGTCTTCTTGGTCCAAAAGAGTTCTAAAGTTCAGGGGTTTGGGCTCCACTTTTTATAGCCCAAACTCCTTTGTCCTCTCAGGCAGAGTGTGTCTGTGCCCAGCCAGAACCAGTTCTGCCCTCTCTGGTGTGGCTTTCTGGCAGAAGGTGGAGACGGCATTGTCAGATGCAGACTAGGCCCATTCAGGTGCAAGGAAATCTCCTCCCCCTACTCTAAATGCAGCCCAGGTCTATTCAGCCCTTTTCTGACACACCTAGACTATCTGGAGCCTCTGCTGCTCCCCAGCCCCTGTCATCCAAAACCCAGACAGTCAATCCACAAACCCAGCAGAGGCCTGCTGGATGGCTGAGCAAGAAAATACCTACTTTCTAAAAGTGGTTTTTTTAAACACAGAATGTAAAAATCACCTTCACTAAAAGATGCATCTTTTGATTCTGAGTTCAGGCATACTAAACTTTATTTTCCGACCTAGTTCCCAGGGCCAGTTATGTTTATAAGATGTTATAAACAAACTCCCCATTCTGTCCTATGGGGAACAGGTAGCCTTGTAATAGTGAAAAACGAAATTGGCAGTAATTCACTATCAAGACATGCCACACACACCAGGGCATGGCCTACCCTTCACATACACTGCACCCTGCCCACAGGGGTATCTTGGGCCTACCTTAGGGGTGACTGACATGTAAGAAAAGGGAAGGTTAGGGCCTGGCAAGTGGGTGCACTTGCCAAGTCGACATGGCAGTACCAGACTGCACACAGGCTCTGCAATGGCAGGCCAGAGTTACATTTATGGGCTGTTTGTGTGGGCGGCACAATCCAGTGCTGCAGCCCACTAGCAGCATTTGATTTACAGGCCCTGGCACACTCAGTGCACTTTACTAGGGACTGACACCTAAATCAAATAGGCCAATCATGGAAATACCAATCCATAACACATTTTACCACAGGAGCGCTTGCACTTTACCACTGATCAGCAGTGAGAAAAGTGCGCAGAAACACTAAGCCAGCAAACACAGAGTCAAAACCGGGAAGTCAGAAAGCAAAAACTCAGGGGAAACACGCCAAAAGATGCCAAGTCTAACAGTAATGTGCAGAAATATAAAATGTAAAGTGCGTACAAACAGTGCAAAGTAATCAAGTAATTAAATATGTTTAAAAAACCTGGCTTATTCTTATGACTGACCACGCGCATCGGCAATGTTTCTTCCTCTCTACGTTATGAAGTGCTTGCCGTGTTGTTGAAAATACAGACAAAGTACAAAAAAATAATTATGTGCAAATGAGTAATTAAGGTCTTCAAGGCATGAGTTATTCCTGTGTGGAAAATGCCTGTGCAGGCAGTGATGCTACCACCGGAAGAGAATCTGTTGTCATTGTTTGAACTATAATCTGGCGTGGCAGATGAAAGTATAGAGCCTAAGCTGTCCTTGTATCACCTTCTGCAGCAACCAGGTCTGGTCAATAGATCATCAAGTGATAGGTCGGGTTGTAGCGGGAACATACCCCTCAAACCGTTTTGGGAACATCAAAGATTTGACAAGCCCTACATTTTCCGAGCGCCCCTTCCTCTGATCCAAGGAATTAATGGGCCTGTGACGAGAGCTTTAATGCCGGCGATGTCACGTTGTCCAGGCAATGAGTCTTTAAAGCCATGCTGAAAGGCACTGTGATGGCTCCTCAGCTGGCAGGCTAAACATAAAAATAAGCACAGCTCTGTGCAGGATAAACATTATATAATAAGCGCAGACATTATAAAATAAGCACAGCGCAAGTGCTGTGCAGGGTAAACATTAAAATAAGCACAGCGCAAGGACTGCTGGGTAAACATTATAAAATAAGCACAGCACAAGTACTGTGCAGGGAAAATAAGTACAGCGCAAGCACTGCACGGTTTAAACATAAAGAAATTGCCCCAAAAGCGTCCGGCTGTGAGCTTCAGTGCCGGCGGTGATGCGTTGTTCAGGCAACGTGTCTTTAAAACCATGCTGCTTGTGCCCCAGGGGATGGAGTGCACGCGATGACAGACACTCAAGTGGGTCCCTGCTTCTGCTCCAGGGGCACTAGGTAGTGCGTGCTTCGTCCGGAGCACGAAGAAGGAATAAAAGGCACGTCAGAGGATCTCCACGAAGATAGTAACAGCAGGCTGAGTCCACAGCACTTGGCAGGACTGTAACTTTAAAGCAAGGGCGTGCTGACATGCTTGAAAGAAGTTCCAGCAAAGCGGATTGAAACAGTACTTGGGCCATAGGAGACTGATGAGAGAAGCACATGAAGTACAAGAAACAGTATGCTTTAGCCAACAGAAACAGAGGAAAAGTTGCAAACACAGAAACCAATCAAAGGCATGGGGTTGGGATGTAAGCTCCTTTTAAGATTTATATTGAGTACAATAGATTTCACAAGTGCTGTACTGGCGAAACCTAAAAACACTGCTGCTAAATAAAGGCTGGCACCCTCATCTGTTTTCTTGCATCAATGTATAGCATTTGTAATTAACCTGCTATTCCCTGCCATTGGCCAGATCTAATGGCATAATTCGGAATCAAAAATCTGAAGTTTCTGTCTGAATCGGGATTACAAGTTCAGCAGGAAAAATCGTCTATCAGCTAATTTTTCCTGATCATGTTTCACCAACAAAATTGTGGTTTAATGAGAATAGGAGAACCTGCTCCAAAAAGAAGTAAAACGTGGTACCTTGTGCTCAGAACACCGATCATGCGTGTAATGCTTCACTCTGAGCAGAAAAACTAATGTGTGCAGTAATACCACAGCCAGTAAACACTGCAGTATCTGTAATTACCCTAATCCTGGGTGCAGCATTACCGCAGCCTAAACCTCTGGATTCCGATTGAGATCGAGCTCCTCTTAAGTCCCTCTCTCTTTGGTACTACATCCATAAACACGACTGAGGGTCCCAGGGCCTGTTTTTCCTGCACCAAATGACACTTTTTGACAATTAATTTTTAAGCAGAATTGTGTGGCATGGTGTCTTTCCTTTTGGAATAGATGAATAGAGTGCCGTAGTTTAAAAAAAAGTTATGATAGTGAGATTACGCACGAAAGCTGTCTGATGACATAGTTATGATCAGGCATATGTTACACCATAAAGTGACTCTGTAAGTTCAGGATCCTTATGCGGGCTGGTACATGTCACTCCCTTAAGCACTGAACCCAGCCTGGTCCTATAAGAAGTGTGACCTCTATAACCAAGAATTGCTAGAGGGTTTTTGACGAAAATTATGAATGTGCAAGATGAGGAATAGATTAATCTTATGTTTATAGGATAATTGCCTCTGTGCAATACTGTGGCCTTAATTCCAGGGTTATCGTGGAATGTTATGTTTGACATAATCTGGATGTCATCTTATTGCCTTGCTCTCAAGTTTGTGTTTGCTACTATAATTAAATAGCACTTGATCCTGTTCCTACCTCAGTTTATATGTGTTGCAGACCAGGCTTTTCTGAGCGCGCTTCTACTTTTTTCTTTGGCCTGTTTCCTAAATTAGGTAGAGCAGATCAACTGACGCTATTTTTTTGCCTGAACAAAGAGGGAATTGATTTACTATGGAAAGCGATTGATGAAACTGTGCACTCAGCATTTATATTGGTAGATGACTGTTCTCTTGTGATTGAGGTTGTCTGTGCATGGGTCATTGACCTGATGGGGGTAGTCTAGTTGCAAAGCAGGCCTTATCTGTGTGCTGCTTGGGGAAGTAAAATGTTTAAGAACGAGGCGATCAGGGGAATTAGTGCTCTCCGCACAATCAGCAGAAGGAGCTCTTGAGTGGAGAGAAGCAAAAGTCGCCAGACATCAAACATGGTGCGTCTCTTGGAGCCTGATAAAAATAGGACGGGGTGATAATCCTCGAAGCTTCATCAGCATCTCAAAGCGCGGGGGTGGTAGAGCGGTGGTGGTGCTGGAGCTTTGAGACTAGCTTGGGCGCTGCTGGCGGCTCTCAGGAATGAAGTGATATGCTAACTCTGGCGTACTGGAGCAGAGCCGGCTCCGCTGACTGTTCTTGTACGCTGAAACATTTTTTCTAAATTCAGTCATTTGCAGTTTTTGCGCGTAGCTCAGTTAGGTGAATGACACAATTGCCTGTCAGTAGAAAGTTTTACCTTGCTGCAAGTTTTGTGTAATCCAGCTCTTCTTTTAATACTTCATCTGTGGCCCAGAGTGGGCATCTTTTATTACATTCATATTCTATGGCCAACAACTGAGTTCTATGTTGTGTCGGCGTGGGGAGGCCCAGTATATGCACCTATATCCTGGTGCCCCTGTAAATTAAGAAATAATCATAGGAGGCCTTACCTTGGCCGTTCATTTGGTTTGTCTGTCTTCTTATGGCTGCCCCATCATCTCTTGCTCGAGCTGCTCAGTCACTGTGTGGATCTGATCTTCGAAACAAGTGCCTGCCATTTCAGCAGGTTCCTCTGAACAGGG
Source organism: Calotriton arnoldi (assembly GCA_963921515.1). Taxonomy (NCBI): domain Eukaryota; kingdom Metazoa; phylum Chordata; class Amphibia; order Caudata; family Salamandridae; genus Calotriton; species Calotriton arnoldi. Next base: position 1,726,563 of record CAWUFW010001883.1, read on the forward strand.
CTACCGAGACTGCATCATTTCTTTGTGGCAAAGGTGCAATGTGGGGGTGTTCTTACGCATATTTGAAAGAGCCCTAGTGCTACTAGTAACATTATTAAAGAAGAGAAGATATCCTTTATTGCTAAGCCCTAGTCTTCGGTCGGATTCTCCTTGCAACATAACAGCTATTTGTTGACTGTTGTAAGATGCAACATAGATTTTTTTTCTGTCTGCGGGTGCGAAAGTGAAGCCCGAAGTGGCTGATATGGCCCGTGAATCACTTCGGCATGCCATGGACTGAAAGCAAAATTGTCCATGCTCTTCAAGTAAAGAGTGGTAGAGAGCTGAATAAACTCTGTGCCTTTGTCTAGCACTTTACGCAGCGCCAGTACGCAACTTTTTTGCTTATTTTTCAAACATGAAGTGGAGACTAATTCTTAAATAAGCCAGTGCATTATAGCCATATTGTGCCCACGTGCTGTACATAACAAAAGCACACCCTAAGCAAAGCGCAGGAGACGCTTGCGATTGGAGATGTGTTGCCCACGCTAGTGGCAGAATGTTGTACAAGGGTGTGTGTGACACTAAGTTCTGAAGGATTAAAACCAGGCTTGCTATAGTACAGTATTAAATTTGTTTCATGCCGCAGACCACAGCTTCCTTTTCATTTACTTTACAAATGAGCACTTGGCGAAACCCTACAAGTTCTCGAGCAGCACAAAGCTGGCTAAGAAGTCTGGGACGGGAACAGGTCTTTGCCGTCTGGCTGATTGCTGCAATTATGCTTTGCATATGAGGCTTGAAATTCAAAACACTCGGCGTGATTATATTGGGGGAAGTGGGGCAGGCCAAGACACAGACGTCGTAATGTGACGTTGTGGACCATCTGCAGAAAAGGCACTGAATAATGTTTTGCCCCCCGTGGCGATGCCAGCCCAGCTAATTTCTATGGCTGATGCCTTGATAGCAGCTCTAATACATTTTGAATGTATTTTTTAAAACAAATGATTACGCACCTAGTTCTATGGTCCAGGATCTTCTACACATTTTTGCAAGACCATATCTGTGAAACAAGGTCTGCTAAGCATGTCCGGCTAGAAAGCCAACATCTACATTTTAGTTCTTTGATTGTAGCTAACCCTGAACAAGCACTGCCAGGCACGAATTCAGCAAAGTCTATGCTGATCTTTCTTGGGCATACAGATAATGCTCCCCTTGTTAAAGGTTCTGTCATTTGAAGTGTGCCTTTCCTCCTTACACTATTTCGAATGCTTTACGAAGGATCAATGTTCTTTTGGGAGCAGTAGAATTTCCAGGTCTAAATAAGTTACCCAACCCGACCTACCCTCTTGTACAACCCTGAAAATAAGCTTACATTTTTACATTTCACCCAGCACTAAGGGGTAAGTAGTGACATTTTGCCACTATGAGCAGTGGCATGACAGTTTTTTCTTGACTGAGCACCTCTATAATGCTTCCGGCATGCATGTCTTCACTACAGATTTGCTGTACTGATAGTCCTGCAGCAGAATCGGTAAACCAGCAGTCCTGGGAGGCTGCTCTTCCCGGGTTTACCAGACCTACAAAGGTAGGACATTGTCTTACGTTAAATGGTCCAACTGGTTTGGGATGACCAATACCCATTGGTCCAACACCCACGTCCTTCACTACTTTGAGAGAAATGTTGACTATAAGGGACAATCTCTTCTTGCTAGTGTTTTAAATGTGAATGTTGAGCTCTTCGAGAAAGCTTCCCTTTTGGCTGAAGTCGTAATCATTCCCAAAGCATATGACAAAAGAAAAATATGGAAAATAATAGCTCAAGACGTTCTGCTGTTTTTGCAGAACTGCTTTAAAATTAGTTTCAAGTGCTATATTGTTTTTGTGTAGGAATGTACTTACCAGCCCCCTTTCTCTTTTTCAAGAGAGACGCATTGCTTTCCGCTTTATTTCGGATTGACCTAATGGTGGTGAAGAGCTGTCCTCCTTCCCAGCTGTACGCCACAGCGACCTTTCGATGTTGGCTGACAAAAGCACTAACCTGTCGTGCCTTTTTAGTAAATCCGCTACTGGATAGTGCATGGAAAAAAATCCTGTTTCAGCAAGAAGTAAAGGCTGGAAATATTTTCTGAGTGCCTTGCATTCCTAAAATGCTGCTTTGTTTAGTTGTTGCGTGAAGACATCGCTAACCTGCTTTTGAAGTTTGAGAGTGTGGTTTGCGGCCTGGCTTGCAGACTCGTATAAACTCCAAGCTGTGAGGTGAGAAATACAGGCAAGTCACCACAAGGTAACATTATGACCCCTTAGTTTGTGTAAGGCCGAGAATGGCACAGCACTTATGTACGTGAGCGAGCTGCAAACGATCCTGTCTAACCTGCTTGGTTTGCTACTTTTGTGGTTTGCAGTCTTTGTTTAAGTCTGCCAGTCAGAAATTGGAGTTCACCTTTAAAGTGAGGGTAGTTATTCTTGTGCGGTGATCCTTGTTCATCAGGGTGTACAAAAATGTAAGCCTTGACCTCTAACCAGCGTGTGGATTGTTTCATTTATGCATGAAGTATCGCGAGGAGCAAGTTCTTGCTCTGTGTCCTGTCACTCACTGTGCCGGAGTAGTCCTAGTGTGAATAACGAATAACAAGTCCGACTCCTAATCCGAAGTTCAGGACTGCTGATGGTATGCAACGAATAGCAAGGTTACTGGGCCAATGATGGTCTGGTGATGGCAAAAGACACAGTCCTGTAGGTCGCTGTTAAAGCACTGGAGACTGACTCCTGCCCGATACCCCAAATGAATGAATGAAGTCCTACAGTCTCTTAAGTTCAGAGCCTATCTCCGTGCTGCTCATTAGTCCTTTGTGGTGTTAATCCCAAGAGACAGCAGAATTCTGTAAATTAATGTTTCACTGTTCTCAACAAAAGTGCAATACCATCATCTATTAACTGCCCCAGTGCTAGACTCCAGACCACCGACCCGTGCAGTGAGCTGAGTTCTGATGCCTTTCATTGTGACTGATGTTGTATACAGGGAAGGGATCCGAAGTAGCTCACCCTGGTGGATGGGAACTTCAGATGGCCTGATTCTGAGGGAACCTCATTTTGTGAAAGCAAGTTGGCAGCCCTAAACACTGAAAAGAAAGTGATTACAGCATGCATCAATAAAGAGGGTGGGGGCGTGCCAGATGTTGCTGTCAGGTGCTGCACTAGTATGTTGTCACATGCCACTAGAGGAATGATTCCACTGCTCATGACCCACAACTGCAGCACCTCTTTGGCATCTGAATGATATGATCACCTTTGGCTATACTACATGGGCTTTAAAGGCAATGGGACTGGGCTTAGTGCATATTAAAAAGCCACTGCCTGGGCCCAGTGGGGGCTGTGAGCTGGAGTCAAACTATATCATAACTAGACCAAAGACATTCACTGAAAAAACCCTTGTTGAAGGAAAGTTATGGAGGGCGTCTTAGATCACACAATATTGTGTTTTTAAAATAAAAAATACAAATACAAAGCTCCTAAAATTGTTCTTGGCCTTTATGGTTGCGATCCTAAATATACAAATCTCACACATTCCCCAGTAATGATGAACTGAACAATTGTAAATACTCCAATCCCCAGATATCGCTCATGACCTCGCATACAATCTCACAAATGACATAATCAATGACATCATTTGTACCATCAGATTCCCATTGATATCAGCAGTGTCCTCAGTGAAGAAACAAATGATTTCTCTTACCCTTTGTTTTATACGTATCAATTGTAGCAATACATGTATATTAAAATGGAAGTGTAAGACCATATGCACAGTGCTGCAGAACGTAACTAGTGTAGCCTTCTTTCTCTCTATGCATATGTGTGTGTGTGTGTGTGTGTGTGTATATATATATATGTATATATATATATATATATATTCACTGAAAAAACCATAGGTTTTAGGGACAGTTATAGTTACAAATTAGCATTTAAAAAACCTTTGAAATTCACTGAAAAACCATAGGTTTCAGATATGTTATAGTTACAAATTAGCATTTAAAAAACCTTTGAAATTCACTGAAAAAACCATAGGTTTTAGGGACAGTTATAGTTAGTTGGACATTTCACTCGTACAAAACCCGTGAAATTCCCCGTTATAGTTAGTTCAGCTAACTATAACTCGCGCCCCGCAATGCACTGCTGATGACGTCACATATTACATCACTCATGACATGGTCAGTGACATCACTGATATCACTGATGACATCTCAAATGACATCACTGATGACATCATCCAGTGACTGTGTGTTTCTGTAAAGTTTAAATATTTTTAATATATATAGGAAAAGACGTATTGAAGAATGAGTGGGTGTGTAAGTGTCTGTATGGATGATTTAGTAGGTGCGTGACTGACTCTAAGTGAGTGTTTTAACGTATCTTACTGAATGCATGGGTTAGTGACTAAACTGGGTGAATGTCTGTATCCGTCTGTCTGTTGCTGTGTAAGTGGCTGCATGGGTTTGTGAATAGCTACATGAGTGTCTATATGAGTTATTGATTGGCTGTCTGAGTATCTGTATGGGTGCCTGAGTGTTTGTGTGGGTGGGGTGTGTGCGACTCTGTGCATAGATGTGTGAGTGGGTGATTCACTGGGTGGATGGTTTCAAGAGTGCATCTGTGATAGGCTGTATGGGTGGGTAAGTGTGTGTAAGAGTGTGTTAGTGAGTGAATGTATGTCCCAGTGGTACATGTGTGAGTAACTACATATGTGAAAGCCAGTATATATGTGTGTTGGAGTATATAAATAGCTATAAGCTGAGAGTGAGTGATTGTGATAGTGGCTGTATGGATGAGTGTGTGCTTGTATCAGTGATTGTATAAGAGCGTAACAATGTGCTAGTATTTGTATGATCAAGTGAGCTGGTGTGTGTATAACTGTATAGGTGAGTAAATGGCAGTGTGTTTAATTATTTGCATGACTGACTAGGTGTGTGAGTACCTCTATGGATGAGTGGCGGTGTTTGAGTGTCTATATAGGAGTAAGAGTGCATATGATAGTCCTGTACTGAGTGACCATAAGTATGAGTGACTGTACGGGTGAGTGAGTGGATGTGTGTGTGTAGACCTAAGAATCAGTGAGTGGGTATGTAGTTATTGGTGTTGGAGTGTCTATGGTTTTGCGAATGGCAGTCTGTAATTTAGATTGGGTGTATCAAAGGTTATATTAGGGTATGAGGAGCTGCATCAGATTATCACGTGGATGATGTCATCAGTGGTCATTTGAGATGTCATCAGTGATGTCATCAGTGATGTCACTGACCATGTCATGAGTGATGTAATATGTGACGTCATCAGCAGTGCATTGCGGGGGCGCGAGTTATAGTTAGCTGACCTAACTATAACGGGGAATTTCACGGGTTTTGTACGAGTGAAATGTCCAACTAACTATAACTGTCCCTAAAACCTATGGTTTTTTCAGTGAATTTCAAAGGTTTTTTAAATGCTAATTTGTAACTATAACATATCTGAAACCTATGGTTTTTTCAGTGAATTTCAAAGGTTTTTAAATGCTAATTTGTAACTATAACTGTCCCTAAAACCTATGGTTTTTTCAGTGAATTTCAAAGGTTTTTAAATGCTAATTTGTAACTATAACGTGCCTGAAACCTACGGTTTTTCAGTGAATTTCAAAGGTTTTTTAAATGACATTTTTTAAATGTATTAATTTTTATATTAATTTTTTTCATACTGATTTACTACATTTTTAGAAACAATTTCTTTTACATATTTTATTTTTTAAATTACATTGTAATTACATTATACATTACATTACAAAAAATACTTTCTCAGAATGAATTACTTTAGTTTAAATACTTAGCACATAGGCAATAGAGTTTTAAGTACAGTAGTTACAGTTGTTGCAATGGGCAACACAATTTCAAACACAATGCAACATTCAGCTCAATGTGAATTTCTAGTTAAATGCAATTAGTTACTTTATGGATTACTTTTTCTAACCACAGGACTGGATCCTAGAATCAGTCCTGGGACATCTCCTGTAAACAGTTGAGTAAAAGCGTTTTGGTTACAGTCGTGATTTTTAAGGAATATTATTGTATTTTAAAAGTTGACACTTAGAAACTTTTCCTCATAGAATCACCAATGTTATCCTATGGAAGGAAATTCACTTAGCAGGTAAAAACTGTTATCGTTACTTTTTCTTACTCAGTGTTGGATCCTGGATCCAGCACTGGTGCATCTCCTGTAAACAGTTGAAAAAATGCGTTTAAGTCATACAGGCGATTTTTAAGGAATATTTGTAGTTTGTGAAAATCGACACTTTGAAACTTTTCTGCTGAAAACCAGACAATGGATTCCTATGGAAGAAAAGATAAGTTACTGGTAAGTACGGTTAAAATTACTTTTCAGGGTCAGTGCTGGGCTAAAAGATGCAGCACTGGGTTCTCTCCTGATAACAGGTGAGTAAATCGGAATTCGTATTTCGGCTGATTTTAGAAGAATAATTTAAAGTTCCAAAACTCCACACTTAGAAGAATTTTCAAGTGAAACCAGTCAATGTTAGCCTATGGAAGGAAATTCAAGTTACTGGTAAGTACGGTTAAAATTACTTTTCAGGACCAGTACTGGGCTGAAAGATGCAGCACTGAGGTCTCTCCTGATAACAGGTGAGTAAATCAGAATTCGGATTTCGGCTGATTTTAGAGGAATATTTGTATGTTTAAAAAATAAACACTTAGAAACTTTTTCAGCAAAAAGCAGGCAATGATATCCTATGGAAGGAAATTCAAGTTACTAGTAAGTACGGTTAAAATTACTTTTCAGGACCAGTACTGGGCTGAAAGATGCAGCACTGAGGTCTCTCCTTATAACAGGTGAGTAAATCGGAATTCGTATTTCGGATGATTTTAGAAGAATATTTGCACAATGGTGAAGGGAGGGGGCGGGGCCTGAGGTTACATCTGTGCAAACGCGCCCCGTGGCGCGTTTTAAGTTGGGGGATTAAGTCCCCTTGAATCCTGAGGTCCCTAGGGGCCAACTAGCCCACCAGGAACCTCCAATATGCGCCAGGGGCTGCGTTGCAGAGACTGTAGAGAGGCCACACCCTTTTACACCTCTCTGCAACGCAGCTCTGTGGCGCTTTCTGGATGTACCTGTTGGGCTAGTTGGCCCCCAGGGACCCTCAGGATTGAAGGGATTTAATCCCCAACTTAAAACGCGCCACGGGGCGCGTTTGCACAGATGTCACCTGAAGCCCCGCCCCCTCCCTTCACCACTGTGCAAACGCGCCCCGTGGCGCGTTTTAAGTCGGGGGATTAACTCCCCTTGAATCCTGAGGGTCCCTGGGGGCCAACTAGCCCAACAGGTATATCCAAAAAGCGCCACAGAGCTGCGTTGCAGAGAGGTGTAAAACGGGGTGTGGCCTCTGTACACCTCTCTGCACCGCAGCCCCCTGGCGCATACTGGTGGTTCCTGGTGGGCTAGTTGGCCCCCAGGGACCCCCAGTATTCAAGGGGAATTCGTTCCTCTCTGCAAACGCGCCAGGGGCGCGTTTGCAGAGTGGTGAAGGAAGGGGCGGGGCCTGCGGGCCCAATCGTTTTTTTTTTTTTTTTTGTCCCTGAAGGGGGGCTGTGTGGCCCCCTTCCTTTTTCCTGTTTTTGGGCCCTGGGGACCCCATCCCCCAGGGCCTTACCCCTTTTTTAAATTAAATTAAAAAAAAAAAACGGGAAGGGGGCCGCTGGCCCCCTTCCCTGGGCCTGTATTGGCCCGGGGACCCCATCCCCCGGGGCATGGCCTCGATTTTTTTTTTTTTTTTTTTTTTCTTTGGAGGGGGCTGCGTGGCCCCCTCCTCAGGCCATTTAAGGCCCCGGGACCCCATCCCCCGGGGCCGGCCTTTCTGTTTTTTTTTTTTTAATTTTTTGGGGAGGGGGCCGCGTGGCCCCTCCCGAGCCACTACTTGCCCCGGGGACCCCATCCCCCGGGGCTGGCCCTCTCCGTTGGGGACTGTGGGGGTCCCCAATCCCCCACAGTCCCGCCCGGCTCCCCGCGTCCCTTGGGAGCCGGCATTGCTTTACACATGGGGAGCTGCTAAGATGCAGCTCCCCATGTGGAAAAGCAATCGGCTTGGATATTGGAAGAGAGAGCAGGTTTCCTGCTCTCCTTCCAATATCCAAAGCAGCTTGCTATGGCAGGACGGGAGCCGCGAGGCTCCCGTCCTGCCATAGCAAACTACAGTGTCCCGGGGTAGGCACCCGGGACACTGCAGGAGCCGGCCCTGGGGGTGGCGGTCCCCAGGGCCATCAAGGGCTCCAGGAGGGGGCCGTGCGGCCCCCTCCCTAAAATTGCACAGCCCCGGGAGGTGGTGGTCCCGGGGCGTGGTGGGGGCTGGAGCCCCCCCCACACCTTATTGAAATAAAAAAAGCCCCGGGGGTGGCGGTCCCCGGGGCTGCGGGAGGGCAGAAGAGCCCTCCCGCACTATTTTTTCATTAAAGCCCCGGGGGTGGCGGTCCCCGGGCTTGGGGGCCCTTTGAGGCCCCCCACACATTAAATTATCCCCCCCCACCATGCCCCCGGGACTTGGGCCACCCGGGGGCAAAATACAATCGAAGCGCGGGAGACCGCGCTTCGATTTTTTTTTTTTTCCGGCAGGATTCGCGCACCCTGAGCGCATCCTGCCGATTTAAAAAAAAAAAAAAAATTTTTTTTTTTTTGCCCAGGGGGTCCTTGTGGGACCCCCTGAGCAAACCTAGGGGGTCAGGGTGTTTCTACCCTGCCCCCTTTGTGCGCTTTGCGCACTTGTTTCTGTCCCTCGGTTCTACCGAGGGACAAAATGGCTGCCAACATTTCCTGAATCGGAATGTTGACAGCCAGCTGACAGCCAATTAACATGCAGCTCGTGATCGGGAGGGTACGCGGACCCTACTCGGCCATAGATATCACTATCTTTTTTACTTTTCATTTTCTCAGCAACTACTGAACGGATTTACACCATTTAACAAAAGGGTTCTTTCTGAACCAAGAACTACCTCTTTGCCAAATTTGGTGTAATTCCGTTCAGCAGTTCAGGCTGTAGCCGTGTCTAAAGTTTCCTATGGGAAAATGCATGGGAAAACGCGTTTTGGGACCCCCCTTTTTTCTCGGCCCCTGTTTGACGAATCTCCCCGAGACTTTCAGGGAAGGAGCGGACCGGAGCAGGCCACAAAGTTTGAAAATTTCGCGAAGATACGTCAACCGGCAAGAGAGTTATCTCAAATAGAATGTCGCGGATTTCCTATAGATAATAGGTTGTAACTATAACTATCTACTGGCGACCGCCAGTAGATAATATATATATATAATTTATTTATTAATGAGTATTATAGTCCGTGGTGGGCTGGCATCGCCGGTGATGTCATTGAAGATGTTATTTTTCAGGTCATCTGTGATAGGCCATTAGCAGTGTGTTTGTCTGTGGTAAACTTGCTTAAATAACCCTAACTGGATAATTTTAATGTGTTTGTTTTCGGATGAAAATAATAATGTCCCTTCAACTGAAGTTTTGAGTGTACCATAGACATCAGTGTTGCACCCAGCCTTGATTATGGATTCCATGAATTCATGGCTATTTGCTCCGGGAGGACAACATTCCCATCAGTTTAAGGTGGATACGACAAATGAGATGTCACTCTTAAGGGGAACTGAGGGAAGCTGTGAACTGGTACCCTGAGCACTCCAAGGTGACAAGCCACCTGTGACCATTTTCTGTCTTTTACCGTGGTGGTGCCTCCTTCCGCCACCTTCCTTAGAAATACTCAGTTGCTTGCAATTCTATGCTTTTGGACAGCCGCCATCTCATGAGTCTATAGTGATGTCCTCCTGCACTAGTCTCAATAGTTTGCTGATCTATCCAAAAACAGAACCTGACAGCTGTATATCCTATATGCTTTACGAGTTAGGGGGACAAGAGAAGTAAGGAGGTCATAGGATAGGGGGATAAAGGGAACATTGTATTTCATGTTGGTTTATTCAGCAATGTGGAAGTAGGCGAGAGTGAGGGTGGTGTAAGAAGCTGGGAGTTGTTCTCAGTATCATGAAGAGCAGTTTAGATTGTATTTCACTAGCACCAGCAGCAGTGCCGGCCCTGCAAAAAAGGGCAGACTTTGAATGGTTAAAGGAGTTACTTTCAAGGTTGCACTCTCTGCAATTATAATCTATTTTCAAGAGAGGGCTACGATGCGGCTTGTTGCTAGAAGGAAAAATCAATATTAATTCGATTTCAAAGATTTTGGCTTTGCTTTAAGCTATGAGAAAATTTTCTCACATTAGATTTTCTCATAGTGTTGTTCGCTTGCTTCAAGTGACTGGATTTTCTACTGTCAACATATTGCAGATCATAGTCTAACAAAGAGCAAATTATTTTTTTCTGCTGTCCTTTGTTATTGCCTTGACAAATGCGACCAGCCATGTCCAAAGTGCCTGGGCTGAGCTGGTCTCGTTGAAGACTCGACACATTGCTTTTTGTCGATGGTGGCGATGTCAGATTGTTCTGTTGCCTGATTTAATGTTTTCTTCACTGCCAAAAAACGTGGATGTAGCTAGGAAAGGTTTTTTTTTTTTTAAATATTTTTATTGTCAAAAAGAAGTATAGTCATACAGTCCAATAAAATATACATATACAAAGCATCGTTAGAATACAGCTGCAGAGAAGAAAAAATAAAAACCAAAAAGGGAAAATGAGGAGAAAGAACAAGGACCATAACCAAGTGTCCAAAAGCCCACAATGATTAAATTTCTTCTGAGCCTTTTCCGAGGTATAAATTGATATAGCCATTGTATAATTAACTTCAAGCAAATGCCTTAGAGCTCTTCCAGAACCCCCCAGATAGACCTATATTTCTGCAGTGCTTGAACTCCCCTGGCTTTAGCCAGTGCCCCTTCCCTTTCTCTAGTTTCATTAAGAATTAGCCACCATTCTATCTCCGTAGGGGGTTTTGGGGAAATCCAGGCTCTAGCTATCGCTAACCGGGCAGCAACCAGCATAATTGTCAGTATAGGGCCATTCCGCTCACCTTCATCCTTATATCCTAGCATCCTTTCAGTTACTGAGAGCGTGAGGTCCCTGCCTAGTCTATTTTGAATTGCCCCTAATATCTTATCCCAAAACAACTTCAGCGAAGGACACAGGACAAACATATGCACGATACCTGCAGCATGTAGCCCACATTTAGGACAGTTCTGACGTGTCCCTCCCTGAGTCCCTCCCCATACAGTCCCACCTTGAGACCATCTGGCAATCCTTTCTGGTGTATAGTAGAGCAAGCAAAGTGTCCGAAATTGCTGCAACCGTAGGCTAACCGAATGTACAGATCGGGCAATAGTATCTAGAGCTATCCTTATATTTTCAATAGTAATATTTTCCCCCAAGGTCTCACTCCACTTAAGCGCCATTTTCTCACATCCTTCTGTCCTGTTTTGACAAAAAATTCGGTACGCCTTACTAATGGTTGCCTGCTGGTTCTGAATATACATACACTCCCACATGCCTGACCCAGCAACCCTCCGGATTTCCAAACTTCTAACTAAATGGTCCCTAACCTGTAAATATTTAAAGAACAGGCACTGGGGGATATTAAATGTTGCCCGAAGATTCTCAAATGTCTTGATGCCATTACAATCATAGAGTTGTCCCAGGGAGTGCACTCCATACCTGGCCCACTGATGGGCCGTGCTGTCTTGGAAAATTCCAGGCAGCATTGGGTTTCCCCACAAAGGGAGTCTACTATGAATTGGAGATAGAGAAAGTCTTATTTCAATGCCCTTCCATATATATACACAATCCCGAATGGTCTTGAACCGTACGCGTTTAAAATAGTTGGGGTCGTTAATTCGATACAAAAACATATGGCTCTCCACCCCAAGAACCAGCCAATGCCAGAAGTCCGTTAGCTCAGGGTTCAAAAGGCTCCGTAAGCGGCTAACAAAAGCAGACAAAAAATAAAGTTTAAAATCAGGAAGGTCTAAGCCACCTTGATTGTATGGGAGTTTCATCATTCCAATAGCCCGTCTTCCCTTCTTATACCCTCATATAAAGCTACTAAAAATTCCGTCAAGTTTCCTAAAAAAGCATTCGGAATACGTAGCGGGATGGACCTAAAAAGATAGAGAAACTTGGGAAGTATCTTCATTTTAATAACGTTGCATCTACCCAGGATGCTTAATGGGAGTTTGTGCCACAGCTTCAATTGTTTAGTAACTTTAGTTAGTAAAAAACGTAGTTTAAAGAGTGTATAAGCTCAATTTTAGAGGAGATTTGTACCCCAAGATATGTAGCCCTCGGACACACCCCTTCGATCTCGTCCTCCGGCTGAAAATTAAGCAAAACTTGGGTTTTATTCCTATTCAACTTATATCCGGAAAAACGTCCAAACTGTTTTGCGCCTCTATCTATATTTTCTATAGCCTCCTTTGGTTTTTCCGTAAAAATGGCTATATTGTCGGCATATGCCGTCAGCTTAAGGTGGCGCTGTTCAATATTCAACGGGCAAATCAAATTATTAACCAAGAGTGCCCGGATAAATGGCTCAATATAAAGAGCAAATAAAAGAGGGGAGAGGGGGCAGCCCTGCCTCGTACCGCGCCGAATGGGAAAAGGGATGGTTTGAACATTGGGGTACAATAGCTTAGCCATCGGATCATGATACATAGCCGCTACCAGTTTTCGGAAGTTTTCTTTAACCCCAAATGCTGTAAGTGTTGCCTAAAGATAATCCCAGGCCACCCGGTCGAATGCCATTTCTGCTTCCAATAAGACCATGCCCAATTCAATCTTTAACTTCCCAGCCACATCGAAAGCAGCTATTGCCGTATTTACATGGGCGGTGGTATCTCTCCCATGAATAAACCCATGTTGCTGGGGAGAGACCAGGCTGGCCATCATTGGAGCTAACCGGGTGGCCAATATCTTAGCAAACACTTTTGCATCTGCATTAATTAATGAAATTGGGCGGTACGTGGCCCGTTCTTCCAGATCTTTATCTTTCTTTAAAAAGAAGATTATATTAGCCATGTTCCATGAGTCAGGAACGTGTCCTGTGTTTCCAATTTGAGAAATGACATCCCGCAGTACCGGGGCGAGGAGATTTTTACAACACTTATAAAGCTCCGCGGGGAGAGCATCATCCCCCGCCGCCTTCCCTGATGATAACACACCGATTGCCTCCAAAACCTCTTCCACTGTGATCTCCTGTTCTAATAGGAGAGAATCTTTCTCTGTCAAAGTCGGCAAGTTACTCCCCTGTAGATAGCTCTGCATATCAGTTAGATCTTGCCCTAAATCAGGGGAATACAATTGCTGGTAAAAGATAGAAAACTGATTAGCCATCTCCTCGGGGCATCTATAAAGGACTCCCCTGCCCTTTTATAGCCTTAATTTTAGTTTTGAGCCGATTATCCAGAAGTTGATGGGCTAAAACTTTCCCAATCCTATCGCCATATTCGTACTGTAATGTCTTATGTTTGGTAAAACGCACTGCCACTTTTTTCTTTTAGGACCCTATTTATCACAGCCTTCTGCTCCAAAAGCGAGATGTACAGAAGGTCTTGATCTGCTTTTTGAAACCGAACTGCCTCAGCATGCTGAAGTTCGCAGCTAACGAGCTTTTGAGAAGCATCTTTGGCTTGTCTTGCCCGTTCCTTATTCTGTTGATAAATGAACTGCTGAGTAGCTCCCCTAATAAATGCTTTCATAGCATCCCAAACAACCCAAAGCGGGGCAGAACCCATATCTATAAAATAATCCGAAATTTTTACCAATAAAAACCACAAATTCTGAGTCTGTAGCCAAATACCTAGGAAACGTAAATAATTGAGCAATTTTGATAGCGGGTTTAGCTTGAAAAGAAAAAATTATGGGGTTGTGATCGGATGTAATCCTAGGGCAAATCTCCATGTCAGCCGCTGATAAAATAGTATCTGAAACCCAGGCCATATCAATCCTCGAATACTGGCGATGTGGCACTGAGTAGTACGTGTAACCCGGCTTGTTTGGATGCAGAACCCGCCATGCATCCTGCAAAGAATATAATCTCGCCAATTCTAAAATAGAAGCTCCAAAAAGGACAGTTTTTTCAAAGCTAGGAAAGCATTGAAAAAACTGTCCTTTTTGGAGGATGGTCATGGAATTGATTGTGCATAATCAACACTTGGCTCCTTGCACAAGTATCTGTTCATTGTGTTAAAGGGCGATTGTACTCTGAAATATCGGGACACACCAATATACTGAGCACAACGTTGAGGGACAAAATATCAAATGCGTTCATATCGGGAAGTATAGATTTAACCCCACACACCTATCTACCTTGAAGATATACATATTGTCAAAGTACATGTATGTGGAGTTGGGTATAGAAGATCTGTACATTCTTACCTTTCAATATTTACCCCTCGATATTGTGCCTCGGATACTAGTAACCCACGATATTCTACAGTCGATATTCAGGATCCACACCTTAAAGGGCAGGACTGCATCTCCTTGAAATCTGAATGACTGGCTTATGGCAAATATACCAGTGTATATCACTCTGTGCATTATAGGGGACACACTCCAGGACAGTCAGCTTAAAGTGTATTTTTGTCAGACCCCCTGTTGTGCTGTAGAGCAGGGATTGGAGTGGAGAGCATTTGAGTGGGCATGGTACCTAGCTGAAAAGGGGCCATGAGACAAATCTGGAAGGAGTTACTCCAGCACCTGCACAGCTCCGTCGTTGCCCGCTACAAGTCTGCTGAGACACTGATTACCTTTTTATTCTTGGTGCAAATGAGTTGCCTTGTGTGACTGAACTTAAAAATGGTTTAAAGAAACCAAACCTACCTGACTTCCTCAATGTCCATCGGTGGCAGGAGCAGAGCTGCATATATGTACCTAAGCATTCAGTCAGGTTTCTTTTTCTTAAAGTTGTTAACACTGATTCAATCTTTGTTTCACATGTTACACGCGTGGCATCTAACTGTTTTGTAAGCAAGCTTAATCCCCTCACCAAGGGAATGTAGCTCTTGCTTGTAGCTCTGAATAAAGTAAAGCAATAGAGAGTGTAAGCAGAGGCAGTGACACACAGTCCTTCATTTCTGCTGATAAAGCCTTACCTGCCGAAATGTGCCCTTTGCAGTGTATTCCTTGCTTTGTGCATGCCCCAGTTAGGTCGAATCAGCTACCATATGCTTTTCTAACGAGAGCCCTCGCCAGAATGCCATGCCTGCCTCCAGTGCGCAGCGCTCTGTGTGTTGGGCCGAAGCCTCAGTGCAGTCTGCTGTGCCAGCAGATGATTGCTGAAATCTTCTTCGTGTTGTCAGGGACCGTTCTGAATTATTTGTCTGAATGTGTGATCTGTGGGAAGTCTCTCCTGTAGCTGGAGTCGGCGTCAGATATTACCTTTAAACACTATTTGCTTATGTTCTTTAGAAGTTTCATCTGTATATGTCACTTCTGTTTTTTTCTTAATGTTTTTAAACAAATTCATGCAGTCGCTGGGCTTAATCTGTTTGGACATAAGCAAAGTTCATGGCACTCCAGTAGTCCCCATTTTAAGCCACAGGGCAGTGTTGGTTGATTTGCCTTCGGAAATCCTCAAACTGTCCGGCTTTGCCTAGTTGTAAAAGAAAAGTTTCTGGTGCCAGTGGTAGCTGGAGAAATCGTGCCGGTTGGCGATGCGTTTGGCATTTCTCTCTCGTGATTTATCACTGCAGACTTCAATAAGGATTTCTTGTTTGCTTGAATGGAACATGAACAAGTGCTCCAGCGCCTCGCATATTGGTGGTAAACTCTAAATAAATGTTGCAATACAACACAATGAGACTGTTTAATATGTTCCATGGCTGGACATGGCAATACCAGGCAGAGTAGTTAATCATCATCATCATTCATGAAACTTTATTTCGGCTATTACGGCCATAAAAGTACATACATATACACAACCAAATTAAAATTAATATCAAGATAAAATACGATGTCGTAAGAACCACTTATTATAAAATAGTACAAGCATAGATAGCAGTAATGATCACTCATTGGTAAACAGGGAAATAAAAATAATAATCACCACTATGGGCAATATAATAACTGCAAGCCAATCATAAAAAATATAAATTAAACTAAAAATATTTAAAGAAAATTCACAGCCTATGTTTTTATATAAAACCTAAGTCGCGGTAGCAGCCAATTAAAAGCAGGTCTTAATAGATCTCGTATCAGTTGTTTGATAAAATACCTACACTTACAGGCTAGGTTTTTTGCCAAAACTAGGGTCACAATGGTTGACAGACGGGAGCGGGTATTACTAATTCTCACATCGATTTTTCAATAGATACCTTCGCTTACACCACATTGCAAAGAGAAACTTAGAGATTGCAACAACAAAAACCGGGTTAGTGTCAGATTTTAAAACCCTGTAGGATTCCTTATAATTTCTAATACCTAGGTTCCTACACAGTTGAATAACCCACTTTAACCTTGCCCACTTATATGCCAAGCAGAAGAACAACACATGAATTACAGTTTCCTCCTCTACTAGGCACCCCGGGCAAAGGTGGGTGGTAGCGCCTGCCCATTTGTTGGTGAGTGCATGGAGCGGCAGCGTCCCATATCAAAATTGCAAAAACAGTTTTTTTGCTGTTGGCGGTTGAATAAAATCCAACACCTGCTCCAATTTATATTGCCGTTTTATATCCAGGAACCCATAGGTTAAACTAGAAGAATTAGCGGTCTGTAAAATGCATGACAATTTATACCCCTTCAGTACACACACCAAGGATTTTTTTGAGATAGCTGAGCATGACTCCTCCGGTGCCGACCATAGGTCCTCCCTTCCTATCGCACGGATTGAGTCTCTGATAAAGGAGAACCACGGGATATTACCCGCCCCCAGAGTGGACATTACAGCCTTTAATTCCTCTCTATAATGTCCTAGCTCTGGCGTACTCCACAGCCGTCGCCAGTAAAGCAGTGGGCGAGAAGCAATTAGGTCTGCAATGGGAAGGATGCCCAGATCCATCCTTGGTGGCGTTAAAGGAGTACTTTTAGGCAAACACAGGATTTGTCTCATAAAATTATTTACTGTTATAGTGAGGGCATTAACTAAGCTATGTCCCCAAAGTTCGGCCCCATACATAGTTGCCCCCCTAGCTTGGACCTTGTAGATTTCTACAGGCGGGCTTATAACCTTTAGGGCACATCTCTTATAAACCTTTAAAATCCCCCCGACTGCCTGAATTAGCTTTAAATTAGCTTTGTTGATTTGGGGTCCCCACCCCATTTTATCGTTTAATGTGAGGCCCAAATAATCAAAGATAGGAACCCTTTCTAAGGGTCCATCATCCATTCTTGGGTGCGGACAGTTTATAGAGTCAGCGTGGAAGACCATATATTTTGTTTTCTTAATATTTACTACCAAATTCCTCCTTTTACAAAACCAACTAAATTCCTCTAATACACGCTGCATCCCCATTGCTGAAATCTTCTTCGTGTTGTCAGGGACTGTTCTGAATTATTTGTCTGAATGTGTGATCTGTGGAAAGTCTCTCCTGTAGCTGGAGTCGGCGTCAGATATTACCTTTAAACACTATTTGCTTATGTTCTTTAGAAGTTTCATCTGTATATGTCACTTCTGTTTTTTTCTTAATGTTTTTAAACAAATTCATGCAGTCGCTGGGCTTAATCTGTTTGGACATAAGCAAAGTTCATGGCACTCCAGTAGTCCCCATTTTAAGCCACAGGGCAGTGTTGGTTGATTTGCCTCGGAAATCCTCAAACTGTCCGGCTTTGCCTAGTTGTAAAAGAAAAGTTTCTGGTGCCAGTGGTAGCTGGAGAAATCGTGCCGGTTGGCGATGCGTTTGGCATTTCTCTCTCCGTGATTTATCACTGCAGACTTCAATAAGGATTTCTTGTTTGCTTGAATGGAACATGAACAAGTGCTCCAGCGCCTCGCATATTGGTGGTAAACTCTAAATAAATGTTGCAATACAACACAATGAGACTGTTTAATATGTTCCATGGCTGGACATGGCAATACCAGGCAGAGTAGTTAATCATCATCATCATTCATGAAACTTTATTTCGGCTATTACGGCCATAAAAGTACATACATATACACAACCAAATTAAAATTAATATCAAGATAAAATACGATGTCGTAAGAACCACTTATTATAAAATAGTACAAGCATAGATAGCAGTAATGATCACTCATTGGTAAACAGGGAAATAAAAATAATAATCACCACTATGGGCAATATAATAACTGCAAGCCAATCATAAAAAATATAAATTAAACTAAAAATATTTAAAGAAAATTCACAGCCTATGTTTTTATATAAAACCTAAGTCGTGGTAGCAGCCAATTAAAAGCAGGTCTTAATAGATCTCGTATCAGTTGTTTGATAAAATACCTACACTTACAGGCTAGGTTTTTTGCCAAAACTAGGGTCACAATGGTTGACAGACGGGAGCGGGTATTACTAATTCTCACATCGATTTTTCAATAGATACCTTCGCTACACCACATTGCAAAGAGAAACTTAGAGATTGCAACAACAAAAACCGGGTTAGTGTCAGATTTTAAAACCCTGTAGGATTCCTTATAATTTCTAATACCTAGGTTCCTACACAGTTGAATAACCCACTTTAACCTTGCCCACTTATATGCCAAGCAGAAGAACAACACATGAATTACAGTTTCCTCCTCTACTAGGCACCCCGGGCAAAGGTGGGTGGTAGCGCCTGCCCATTTGTTGGTGAGTGCATGGAGCGGCAGCGTCCCATATCAAAATTGCAAAAACAGTTTTTTTGCTGTTGGCGGTTGAATAAAATCCAACACCTGCTCCAATTTATATTGCTGTTTTATATCCAGGAACCCATAGGTTAAACTAGAAGAATTAGCGGTCTGTAAAATGCATGACAATTTATACCCCTTCAGTACACACACCAAGGATTTTTTTGAGATAGCTGAGCATGACTCCTCCGGTGCCGACCATAGGTCCTCCCTTCCTATCGCACGGATTGAGTCTCTGATAAAGGAGAACCACGGGATATTACCCGCCCCAGAGTGGACATTACAGCCTTTAATTCCTCTCTATAATGTCCTAGCTCTGGCGTACTCCACAGCCGTCGCCAGTAAAGCAGTGGGCGAGAAGCAATTAGGTCTGCAATGGGAAGGATGCCCAGATCCATCCTTGGTGGCGTTAAAGGAGTACTTTTAGGCAAACACAGGATTTGTCTCATAAAATTATTTACTGTTATAGTGAGGGCATTAACTAAGCTATGTCCCCAAAGTTCGGCCCCATACATAGTTGCCCCCTAGCTTGGACCTTGTAGATTTCTACAGGCGGGCTTATAACCTTTAGGGCACATCTCTTATAAACCTTTAAAATCCCCCGACTGCCTGAATTAGCTTTAAATTAGCTTTGTTGATTTGGGGTCCCCACCCCATTTTATCGTTTAATGTGAGGCCCAAATAATCAAAGATAGGAACCCTTTCTAAGGGTCCATCATCCATTCTTGGGTGCGGACAGTTTATAGAGTCAGCGTGGAAGACCATATATTTTGTTTTCTTAATATTTACTACCAAATTCCTCCTTTTACAAAACCAACTAAATTCCTCTAATACACGCTGCATCCCCATTGCTGAAATCTTCTTCGTGTTGTCAGGGACTGTTCTGAATTATTTGTCTGAATGTGTGATCTGTGGAAAGTCTCTCCTGTAGCTGGAGTCGGCGTCAGATATTACCTTTAAACACTATTTGCTTATGTTCTTTAGAAGTTTCATCTGTATATGTCACTTCTGTTTTTTTCTTAATGTTTTTAAACAAATTCATGCAGCCGCTGGGCTTAATCTGTTTGGACATAGGCAAAATTCATGGCACTCCAGTAGTCCCCATTTTAAGCCACAGGGCAGTGTTGGTTGATTTGCATTCGGAAGTCCTCAAACTGTCCGGCTTTGCCTAGTTGTAAAAGAAAAGTTTCTGGTGCCAGTGGTAGCTGGAGAAATCGTGCCGGTTGGCGATGCGTTTGGCATTTCTCTCTCGTGATTTATCACTGCAGACTTCAATAAGGATTTCTTGTTTGCTTGAATGGAACATGAACAAGTGCTCCAGCGCCTCGCATATTGGTGGTAAGCTCTAAATAAATGTTGCAATTCAACACAATGAGACTGTTTAATATGTTCCATGGCTGTACATGGGGACATGGCAATACCAGGCAGAGTAGTTAATAATAATGTGTAGCCTATTGCTCACCTCTCAATTGATCTCTAGCAGTTACTTGATTAGGCTGATTTAAGAAAAGTTGAATGCACATGGATTATAATAAAGTTGTAATGATTTTGAAAAATAAAGAGCCACACATATGACTGTGTCCTTTCAGAGCCATGCAATTAGGTCTACACGTGGCCAGAGGAACAAATGAATAAAAAACAGTTTGATTCAGGTTGGGCCTGAAGAAGTCAGAACACATCGCCCAAACCACGCTGCCCCTATACTGGCTCACGATATGTGGAGCCAGTGGTCTCTGGGCTCTCTGCCAATTGAATAAAGCAATGCATGTCCTTCTTTCTGTTATCCAACAAGTCTGTTTTCTTTCACCTGTCAATTAGATAGCATGGTCAACCTCCAAAATCAAACTGTGATTTCAGCTGCCTGGACACAAACCTTTTAGTAGAAGAATTGTACGCACATGACTCCACTTTCAGGGTCACCTTCCTGTCCTCCACCCTTTTGCTGGAACTAGACCATATCAAGTACTGTGGGAGCTAAAGACTCTCCTCTTGTGTGCCATTGCAAACCTAAAGTTCCCTCCCTTGCAGCCTCTGGGTATAGTGATTTATTTTTTTCAGTGCATGTCCGAATGTACTATATCAACCCTGTGAAACGTCCTTCTTCTAGTCCTGAGACGCTCTTTTTAATGTTCCGTTGAGGCCTAAAGATGTCCCCCGTCCACCGCCTGGAAACACTTGGCAAAGGACCAAGGATGGCCGTATGAGATCTCAGATGTACTCAAGGCACTTCCACCCACACAAACAGTCCTCTGGGCTGCAGGAATGAAGGAAGTAGTGCTTTATTAAACCATAAGTTGGACATTAATCAGTAGTTGGGAATTAGCTAATGTACTTCCTTGCTTTCTTTAGTAAGTTGGTGGGCCAGGTACCTCTCATTCGCCACACCTAACAACTATCACTAAATGAGGCTATATTTTTATGTGGAAGAGGTAACACTTTACTTTTGCTAGTGAGTGTTATTGCTATTCTCCTTAACCTTATTTTAAGACTATGTGGCAGCTTAAATGAACCTGCAGTTTCTTTGTTTTTGGGTATTTAATGTCCTTATTAGCTAAGCCTTTATGCTTCAGGCAAAAACATATTTTGTAATTGTTGTGTTCCTGATCGCATGGCACTGCTTGCAGTTTAGTCACCGTGCCTTCCCCCAAAACCTCCCGCCTCTCGCAGCTTGTTAATTTCCAGTGTCATTGTTCTGTAATTGCATCATGTCATGCCAGTCGTTGTTTCTATGGATCTGGCTAGTTTAACTTTTGAATGTAGACCGTCAATCTTGTTCTCTCAGACACTAATTAGCGCGTGCTGTAAAATGGATACACAGTGGTATCGAGCACATTTTAAAAAAAAGTTCTCATGGTGCAGGCACTAAAGTTCGTGCAGAGGAAGGGCAGGGCACCTGCCTGACAGCTGCTGAACTGTGAGCTCTGCTGCTGCCCCCTTTATCCAGTTGGCTTGTCAGTCGGACCCTAAGAATTCTGGGAAGCAGAGAAAAATGTTGAATCGTGTGTTAACAGCCCTAAGGCAATACTGAATTTTGCGGGCAGTGCATCGATAGTGATGAATAACTGTAGGTGTATCACTCTATGGGTTTAACTTTAAAAAATGTTAGCTCACATTAACTTGCTTTGAATTGCTTCTATTACACTTGCGATCTGCACCATCTCCGTATTTTTTATCATGTCTTTTGCAGAACGGAAAACAAAGGAACTTTGATTTATTTGCAATTTTTTAAAGGCTTCCTACTTGTAAGCCGACTATTGTGGTAAAGCTAAGGAACATTAATAGTTGTAAAATCTGTTTTCAGACAAGACTGGTCTTTCTCTGTTACCCATTTAAGATTTCCAGCTGAGGGTTTAGAAAACAAGGTTAGACAGGGTAGGTGCAGTACTCTCTGGACCCGCCTCAAAAAAAAAAAAGTTTGCACTTTTCTGAGTGAGCAGAACTTTGAGAAAAAAGTGATTTTTTTTCAGCAAAATTTAAGGTTTGCAGGGGATTCTGGGTAGGAGAATGTTGGGGGACCCACGCAAGCCATACCTCGCTGGACTCCCACGGGTGTCTACTTTCCAGAAATGTGTGGGTTTGGTAGGTTTCCCAAGATGGCCGCCGAGCCCCGGGCCAAAAACTCATGGGACCCCCCTTGCAAAACCAGGTTGGTTTGTGATAGGTAATTTTGATGTCGCATCAATAGGTTTTGGGCCCTTCCCTGCCACGGGTACTTGGCCCACCCAAACAAGTGAGGTACCATTTCTATTGGGATACTTTGAGAAATGCTGGGGGGGTTGGAAATTTGGTGTTACTTTCTGCAGTGTGAAAATTTGAGCACAATAATGCAAGGAAAATGTCAGTCACATTTTGAGGTTTGCAGGACATTGTGGGTAAGATAACTTGTTGGGATCCACAAGAGAGATATCACCATGTACTCCCATGGGTGTTTAGTTCACGAAAAAATGTACAGTTGGTAGGTTATTCTTGGATGAAATGTACACCTTGGCAGAGAGACTAAACAGACAAAGATTACTGCGCAGCCATCTATTCCTCAAGCACACACACATACTGGTTGGATTTGGCACGAGGGCGAGTGATGGTTCAGTATATAAAATTTTATTAACACAAGATTTCACAAAAATGAAATGCACTGTCAATAATTGAAAGGACAAAAAACTGAACCAATGACCCGCAGCTCGTGAGCTGTAAAGCCACGTCAAGGCACCAACCGCTTTACAGGCCATTCACACACCTTTCATACATGATACACACAAGACCATTCACACCACCAGGCACAAAACCAACACATTACAACATTCATAAAAAGGGACAAGGTATACACCCTGCTTGACAAAAACAGAAAATAATTTTTTTTCTACACAACCACCTATTCCTCAAGCACACATACATACTGGTTGGATTTGGCACGAGGGTGAGCGATGGTTCAGTATATATAGTTGTATTAACCAGAGATTTCACAAAAAAGAAATGCACTGTTAATAATTGAAAGGACGAGAAACTGAACCATTGACTCACAGCTCGTGAGCTGTAAAGCCACGACAAGGCACCAACCTCTTTACAGGCCATTCATACACCTTTGATACGTGTGACACATACAAAACCATTCACACCGCCAGCCGCGGGCCCAGCACATTACAACACTCACACCAGCAGACAGCGCCATTCAAGGGCCCATCACTTTCACACGCCCACATTCCTGACACAGCAACCACACCAGCTCACGGATTGCGTGGAGTGGCGTTTGGCTAGCACTGTGTGTGTAGTGACCAGCAGCTAGTCACTACTCGCACACCGCCAGCCGAGCGCCAGTCCACGTACACCGCCAGCCGAGCGCCAGTCCACGTACACCGCCAGCCGAGCGCCAGTCCAAACACACCGCCAGCCGAGCGCCAGTCCAAACACGCCGCCAGCCAACCGCCAGTCCAAACACACCGCCAGCCAAGCGCCAGTCCAAACACACCGCCAGCCAAGCGGCAGTCCAAACACACCAGCCAAGCGCCAATCCACGCACACCGCCAGCCAAGCACCAGCCCACTCACCGCCAGCCAAGCACCAGCCCACTCACCGCCAGCCAAGCACCAGTCCACGCACACTGCCAGCCAAGCACCAGTCCATGTACACTGCCAGCCAAGCGCCCATCCACTCACCGCCAGCCAAGCGCCAGTCCACACACACCGCCAGCCAAGCGCCAGTCCACGCACACCGCCAGCCAAGCGCCAGTCCACGCACACCGCCAGCCAACCGCCAGTCCACGCACACCGTCATAAAAATTTTTTAAACAAGAAAGAAAACACAAACCAATTGCAACTAGATACCAAACTATAGCTACAAAAACAACAGCAGTAACTAAAGACATCATTCTATTGCCAAACGTGAAACTGAACAACTATATAAAACCATACAGACCAGGCAGTACACTATTAGACTCACGGTTGCTCCCAAAAACTCTTATCTGATAGACATCTAGCCGCAGATTCCTTAACTTAGAATATCCCCAGGCGTCAGACTGGATCCGGAAAATTTTGCGCAGCAGTACCTCTGCGCGCCGGGGGGTGGCGCCGCCTGGCTCCGCCCTGACGACGTCCCCGGACATGACGTCAGTGGAGCCATATAGGACCCTCCCGGCGCGCTGACGTCAGTTTCCTTCTTTTCCGCGTTACAACGCGGATCCGGGATTCAGCTGTTCCTCTGGCCTGTTTTTATTCAGGCCCCTTTTTTCGACGTCGTTGGCGTCTGGGAACAGTGTGCGATGCCTCCGGGCTTTAAATTGTGCGGGACTTGTTCGCGTCAGATGGCGACGGACCCGCACGCCATTTGCATGTGGTGTCTTGGGTCGCACCACGACTCCGAGGAGTGTGACGCCTAGCGGCAGATGCGTCCGAAGTCCCTACGGGAGCGGCGGATGAAGCTCTTGGCCGCCCGGTTGACCCGCCCGGCGTCTCCTCGACGTTCTCCCCGACGTTCTCCAGTGGGTTCGTCTCTCCGCGCCCGCTCCCGGAGTCGATTCCGCGAACGTCGATCTGCAGGTAAGCACAAGTCACGGAAGTCGAAGTCCTCGCTTCCACGTGACTGTGGGGGCCATGGTTCCCGCTCCTTCGCGGAGCCGTGCCCCCCGGAGTCTGCCTCCTTTTACCCGCCCTTTCCGGGTACTGGTGCGACTCGGCCCCAGATGGAAGCCTATTACCAGGCTCTGCACTCCATCTTTGGGTCACCTCCACTCACTGGTGCGCCTTCGGGTCCCACAGTGGAGGTAGGCATTCAGGTCGGGTGTCCGCCGGCGGGTTTGCCCTCGGCGCCGGCCGAATGCCTCGACTCCGGCTCCGGAGTCGTGCCGGCGTCGGTTCCAACCGATGGGCGTTCCAGCCCCACGCCGAGCCATTCTGCCTTGTCCCCGCATAGACCCTGGCGGCTCCCTGCGTCGGCACCGGCGGCACTCTGCCTGTCGTCTCCTGGACCTCAGGCACTTTCTCCGCACCTCTCGGTGGTGGAGACGTTGCCGCCCACTCGTCCAGCCGAGTCGCCCCTCATGGGGCTCTACGTCGCTTCGGCGCCGGTCGACGCCGGAAGTGTCGCCGGTACCTCTTGGCTCTCCGCTTCCAGAGGACACAGAACCGCTGTGCTTGGGCTAGTCTCCACGCCCGTTGGCTCCGCCGCCATGGAGGCAGTGGCCCCTTCTTCCTCCTGCTGGGGGACGTGTTAGTTTGCAACCGTCCCCTACAGATGGGCTCTTGTCCCCCCCGGACGCCCACTGAAGCTGGTGCTTTATTTTTACGGGGTGTTCGCAGGGCGGCAGCTGTTTTGCACTTGCACCCTCCTTCTGTCCTCTTGTCCTCTGATCCGTTGTTGGATCTCCTCCACCAAGGTGCGGTGGATCTTGAGCCCTTGCTGCCCTTTAGCGGCTTGTTGTTCGACGCCCTTCTCGGGACTTGGGCGCGTCCCTCTTCAGGAGATGCTGTCGATAGGGCCGTTGCGCATCGGCATCGTCCGGCCCCTGGGGGCCCATCCTGTTTGTCCCTTCAGCCTACTGCTCACGGTCTCGTGGTGCAGGTGTCTTTCGCCATGCCGCCTTCTTCTCCGCCTCTACTGCAGCCTCCTACTAGGGAGTCTCGTTGGCTGGAGACATGTGGACGCAGCATTTTTGCGTCCGCTAGTTCGGCATTACGTGCTCTCAACACAGTTTGCGTTTTTGCCAGGGCTTCTTCTGCCCTTTGGGACTCCGTGGAGTGTCTTTTGTCTGCCCTCCCTGAGTGTCCTCGAGCTGATATGGCTCTTCTCATTCACGAAGGCAGAGAGATGGCGCGGTTTACGATTCGGTCCGCCGTTGATTCTACCGATTCGGTGGGTAGGACAATGACGCGGTCTGTTGCCTTGCGCCGCCATGCCTGGCTGCGCGACGGGGGTTTCCCCGACAATGTCCGTGACAGTCTCCGGGATTTGCCTTTTGATGTTGTGTCCCTGTTTGACGCACATGCGGACTCTGCGGTTCGCCGCCTTCTGTCTCACCTTTCGTAGTTTTTGTTCCGGTTGAGGTCCTTGTCCTCACCCTGCTCTGTTGTCTTGACTCATGTTGGGCCGGGTTCATGCTGTACTGCCTGAACGGCCTGGGCGGCTCATCTCCGTATTTTCTTTCATTTATGCAGCAGTTTTGCTGCTTATCCTTCTCAGTTCCTATAGCCTGGTGGTTCAGGTTGCACCCTTCCTCCACGGGTTATGTGTTCGGAGCCTGTGGTTTCTAAGTTCCAGTTTTACGTCCTCTGTCTTGAGCTTCCGCTCCAGAGGAGCCCCTGGTTGGGGTTGATACTTACCCTATGTGGGGTATTTGTTTGCTATTGTATAGCTGCCTTCCTTCGACAGTTGCCTTTGTTCGCTTCTGTGGGGTCCTTTTCACTCTGTCCTCCTGCGGCTGTGCCTGTGTGTTTTGCATGCTGCGGGCCCTTCAGGGGCCTTCTTGCGTGCCATTGGTGGGGTGTCGGCTGCTGGCCTGCATTTTTCCCAATACCTTTCTTCAGGACGGAAGGGCTTTCTGCTCCTTCCCGTCCCCTCATGGTTCTTCGCTGCGGCTGTTCCATCTGTGGCCGCCCTGTCGGAAGGCCCTGTCGTTGTCCCCGAGCACTCCTACTTAGCTCGGCACTCTCCCTCTGTGTTCTATCGGCGTACCATGCCTGCTCCCTAGTGTCTCCGGCTGGTACGTTCTTCTCTGGTGCCTTCTGTTGCCTCGTTCTCCTCTGCTATATCCATGCTGCGTAGCCCTTTCCTGGTGGACTTCGCTCTCCATGGTGGCGTTCTGGCTCCAGACGTGGTTGATCTTCCTTGTCTTGTGCCTTGCCTTTGGCACTTCCTCTGCCACCGTTTCTCATGCCCCTGTTGCGTTCCGCGCAGGGTTGGCGTGCTTTCCTTCGGGCTGCGGTTGCTGCTCTCAGCGGGGGCGGTCTCCTCCGAGCATTGTTCTCTCATGGGGCGTGTTAGGGGAGCTGATGTGGTCTCCTGGCTAGATGCCGATTTTCGAGCTGGAGCGCGAGGTTCTGGTCTCGGGGTCGACTCTACATCCTGTGATTCTGGACACATCATGGCTGGCCTGGCCTCCTTGCCTCTCTCGCGATAGCCAATGGGTCTGCTCCACCGTCGGTGGCTGTTGCTCTCGCTCTGGGCATTGTTCTGCCCAGTGCCGCTGCTGCGTGGCTGTTGGGGCTCTGGTGTTTTTTCTTTCTCACCAGTGTGCTACCCACACATACGCCTCCCACATGCTTACTACTCCGGGTAGTAGCTGAGATCTGGTCCCTCACTTTCGTGAGCGCCGTTCACACAATGCGCCTGGTCTTGCGCCTCTTGTGTCTCAGCTTGCTCGTGGCGCTTCATGGGGCCTTCTCCTTTCATGGTGTGGTTCTGGCGGTACATCCAGGTTTCTTGGTGTTCTTCGGTTACCCACGTGCGTGGCACTGGTTGTTACCGTTCTTTTCTGCCTTGGGCTGTCCGCCCTTTTGCGTAACGGGTGCATTGGCAGGTCTTGTGTTTTTTGTAACACTAACTCATCTTGGGCGTAGTCAGCATCTTCCCGCTGCTGTTCCCACTCTCACAGTGTTTCTTTCACTGTCGTGCATGGCCCTCGGACTCGGTACGTCCTTGTGCCCTAGTTAAACCTTCCTCTTTCAACGGTCCATCGGATCCTGTGGGTCCCTCACATCCTGCATTCGTGCCTCTCCGGCTACGGCAGGTGTCCACTCTTATTCCACATCCCCCCTTTTGGGTTTGTGCTCATTTTCTCCGCTGTTGACCAACAGGGATTTCCTGCCGCCCTCGGCAGTCTTTCATGCCTTTTGCCTCTCATTGTTGGCCACTTCCTCCAGAGTATCCTGGTCCGGTGTTAGCTTTTCTGGCAGCGCTGTCCCCACTGTGTTTAGTCAGCTGGTTGACACTTCTGTTCCCTTGGGAACTTAGTGGGGTTCTGTCGCAGACCCGCCTCCAATGGGGTATGGCTTTGGTATCTATTCTAAGTTAAGGAATCTGCGGCTAGATGTCTCTATCAGATGTACGAGTTACTTACCTTCGGTAACGATGTATCTGGTAGAGACGTTGTCTAGCCGCAGATTCCTTATCGCCCACCCATCCTCCCCGATCTGCGAGGACCTTTTCAGGTGGGGTTTTTGGCTTTCGCCTCCTTTGGGGTGGCTTGTCCTTCTACGGGGCGGCGTTTTTTCGCCTTGCTCCCCGTTGGCCTCTTCCTTTGGTTTACTTGTTCCCCCTCCCCATCCCCCCCCCATTTTCATGCTGGGGCGGTGGATTCAGGTGTCCTTCTGCGTTTTTACGCATCAGTTTCTTCCAGTATGGTGCCTACTGGTGTTCTCTACCCTCCCACCCGCCTTCTCTGTTGACGCTCCTGCAGTCAATTAGTGTTCCGATCTCTTTTGGGCCTGTTCCTACGACCGATAATTCTCTCACAGGGGACACGGTCTCCCTATTTCTTTCTTCTTTTCTTAATCCTATGGGTGGGTGCTTTTTGCCTGTCGCTCTCGGCTCATTCTTGCCGTCTTGCCTCAGGAGTGGGCACTCTCTCGCTTTTGCGGGGTTGCTTCTCAGTTTACTGTTATGCCCTCTTCATTTCCTTTCATCCGGTGCAGACTTTCTGTCGTCTGCCTCGGTCTTCTTTTGTAGGTCGATTTCCCTCAGGGGTGACATTCACTTCGCTCTTGCGAATTGGCTTCTCAGAGTATTGCTCTGCTCTTTCCTTTTCGACACCTTTCAGTCGACAGTGCTTGTCACTGTCGTTCATGGTGCTTTCTCACCAATTCTCTTTTTTATTCGCACACTGTTCCCATACTCTCACAGTTTTGCTGGGGGCTCCGCGTTGTAGCGCGGAAACGTTCCTCCGAAGAAAACTGACGTCAGCGCGCCGGGAGGGTCCTATATGGCTCCACTGACGTCATGTCCGGGGACGACGTCAGGGTGGAGCCAGGCGACGCTGCCCCCCGGCGCGCAGAGGTACTGCTACGCAAAATTTTCCGGATCCAGTCTGACGCCTGGGGATATTCTAAGTTAAGGAATCTGCGGCTAGACAACGTCTCTACCAGATACATCGTTACCGAAGGTAAGTAACTCGTACTTTAGTGTGATACAATCTGAAACATGAGGGCACACACAGCCCAGGATTAGAAGGACAATCGGCACAGTGCATACGACTCTCCTTCCGCACACCTCTTCGCAAGCAGACTCTACATCTCTTACAGGGATCGTTTTTTTTGGGCGTGCAAGGAATTAAATCAGGAAAGTGGCGATCTTTCAATCTAGCCACATCCTCCACCACTCCAACTCTAGGAACACTTGCCTGTTCCACAACAACAAGGCTGCCTATCACAGACTGCTGAAACTGAACAAAAGTCAACTTTGACTCAGGAGAACACTCCTTGTACACAACAAAAGCATTGAAAGTTGCTAAATTGAAGAGATGGATGGCCAACTTTTTATACCAAATGTAAGCCTTACGAATAGCAGTGTAAGGTTCCAACCTCTGATCTACTCTATCAACACCACCCATGTTCTTATTGTAGTCTAAAATGCACACAGGTTTGCGTACTTCAGCAAACTGACCCCAAACAGCCACAGGTGAAGTACTCTCATCATGGATGGTAGTCAGCATGTACACATCCCTCCTGTCCACAAATTTCACATCTAGTAGTTCATCACTACGCAAGGAACTGCACTGTCCCCTCTGAAGTTTTTTGGAAACAAGCTCTTTTGGATAACCTTTACGGTTAGAGCGGATTGTGCCACAAGCAAAAGTGTCCTCTTTGAACAATTCCTTAAACAATTGCACAGCAGTGTAGAAGTAATCAAGGTACAAATGGTGGCCTCTGTTAAACAGTCCTCTAGCAAGATCCCACACAATTTTCTCTGAAACTCCAAAAGTGGACGGACAACCAGGGGGGTCAATAGTGGAATCCCTACCAGTGTACACACGGAAATTAAAAACATATCCTGTCCTACTCTCAGACAACATATACAGCTTAATTCCATAACGTGCCCTCTTGCTAGGGATGTACTGCCTAAAAACCAAACGGCCCTTGAACAGGATCAAAGACTCATCCATAGATATTTCTTTCCCTGGAGTATAGATCTCTGAAAATCGATCTACAAAGTGATCAAGAACAGGCCGAATCTTAAAAAGACGGTCACAGTCAGGGTGATCTTGTGGCAACGCCAAAGTATTATCAACAAAATGCAGCATCCGAAGCAAAAGTAAATACCGATCACGGGTCATAATTGCAGGAAATATGGCCGTTGCCATCAAGGGACTGGTAGACCAATATGAAGCCATGGACGGCTTCCTTATCAAGCCCATCAAAAAAGTCAAACCCAAAAACTTCTTCATCTCATCCAGATTTGTGGCAGTCCACCGGGTAGCTCTAGAGTGGGGCTTAAGTGTGGCACTGTGGTCCCTCAAAAACTGTTCAGCATACAAATTAGTCTGCTCAACAATCTCAGCCAAAAATACATCATCCATAAACAACTGAAAGAAATGTATGGGCAAAAAAAATTCTCAATCCACTCTACACCCTGCATCCACACTAAAGGCAGGCAACACCGGCTGCACCATGTTTGGATCAACCCAGAGTCCAGCACTTCCAGTAGGAAGCCTTGCATCCTCAGGCTGCAATACCAATGTCTCTTGCTGCACCATCGGCACATCAGTGACCCCCTCTAAAACCGGCACTTCATCCGCACTGAGAGTACCTTCATCCGCACTGAGAGTATCTTCATCATCCGATGATTCCATGTGGAGAGAGAACTCACTGCCTGAATCTTCCCCTCCCTCCTCTCCCTCAGACGCACTGTCAGTCTCATAATCCTGCTCAGAGGAAGATTCAAGAAGCATACCAACCACCTGCTGAGCAGTCATTGTACGGCTAGCCATAATCCTTACTAATAAAGGTAACTTGTCAAACAAGTCAACAACAACAAACCCTTTGTAACATAAGTAATAGACAAAATGCGTCTTTATCAGAAAGACCTATATACTCCAAAACGATACCACTCACTTGCCAGAAGCAGCTAGACTCACCACCACCTACTCTGCACAGACACAGTAAGGATCAACAATATCCCACTAAAAAAGAAGAAAAAAAAATTACACATAAGACAATGCAAAACATCGCAAAGCATTTCATGCTCTGAACACTAACAAATATGCTGCCATTATGACACCACTTACAAAAAAATTCATTGATGCATGACAATAATACTCATTTGGAGTAAATACAACAAAAATGTTTTTCTTACCAAAAAATGCAATTACGCAAAACTGCAGAACAACCACTGCCGAAACCGCAAACAGGAATCAAAAGCTTTACACTAGAATAAAAAGGAGAAATAAAACATTACAATCACATATGCAAATAATGCACTAGTCCACATACTATCCACCAGCCAAGCAAAAGTGGTAGGTGGGCCTAAAAGAATAAGGCCGATCTGCCCCCCCAGGGAGCAGAAACAGCCAAAAAATTCACCCTCATAAAGGGGGAGCGACCCTTGCCCAAGGGGTCACTCCCCAACACCAACATTAAAAAAGCACTGGTGTCTACTGGCTTCTGCCCCCCCCCCCCCTAGGGGACAGATGGGCCTGAAAACATATGGCCGATCTGCCCCCAAAGGGGCAGAAACGACCACAATAAATACCCCATAAAGGGGAGCGACCCTTGCCCAAGGGGCCGCTCCCAACAACACAAAAACAATCCCTGGTAGCCTAGTGGGCATACAATAAAATTAATTGTTTATTTGGGTCG
Source organism: Calotriton arnoldi (assembly GCA_963921515.1). Taxonomy (NCBI): domain Eukaryota; kingdom Metazoa; phylum Chordata; class Amphibia; order Caudata; family Salamandridae; genus Calotriton; species Calotriton arnoldi. The sequence goes on from CAWUFW010001883.1 coordinate 1,758,610, forward strand.
ATCTGCCCTTCCAAGGGGGTCAAACGGCCCAAATAAATGCTACCCAAAGGGGAGCGACCCTTGCCGAAAGGGCCGCTCCCCAAAAACATATTGCTCCCCCAAGGGGAGCTACCTTGCCCAAGGGGCCGCTCCCCAACAACACTAAAACAATGCCTGGTGTCTAATGGCTTCTGCCCCCTTGGGGGCAGATGGGCCTAGACTCACAAGGCCGATCTGCCCCCAAGGGGGCAGAAACTGCCAAAATAAATGATCCCCAAAGGGGAGCGACCCTTGCCTAAGGGGCCGCTCCCCAAAAACATAATTTAATAACAATCCCTGTTGGCCTAGTGGGCACAGGGGGCAGACCCAACTAAACAAATTGCTCCCCCAAGGGGAGCGACCCTTACCCAAGGGGCCGCTCCCCGACACACAAAGGGCTTTTACAAAACAAAAAAAAACCCTGGTGGCCCGGTGGGCGCCACAAACTTTTTTTTTTTTTAAATATATCCGATCTGCCCCCCTTCCTCCCCAAAGGGGGGCAGAACAAACTACACATATTTCTCCCCCAAGGGGAGCGACCCTTGCCCAAGGCGCCGCTCCCCAAAACACAAAGGGCATTTAAAAAAAAAAAAATCCCTGGTGGCCCAGTGGGGGCACACACACCTTTTTTAAATATTAATTCCAAATGATCTGCCCCCCCCCCCAAGGGGGGCAGACCCAACTGTACATATATCACCCCCAAGGGGAGCGACCCTTGCCCAAGGGGCCGCTCCCCGACCCAATTTGGGCATTTTAAAAAAAACAAAAAACGAGCATTCCTGCTGCACAATCGCGCCCCAGGCACGATCGTGCAGCAGGAATGCTTTTTAAAAGACATCGGAGGAAAGGAAAACCCTTTCCTTTCCTCCGATGCCCTTTAAAATATACCCCCCACCCTCCACGAGGCAAAACTCACCTCTTTCTTTCCCGACGCGATGGAAGCAAATGGCTTCCAGCGCGTCGGGAAACACAAAGGAAACCTCCAATGACGTCAGCGCGCCTCACGCGCTGACGTCATTGATGACGTGGAGGGGGGCGGGGGGAGGCAGGGGAAGGGCTTCCCCTGCCTTCCCCGGTGCAGGCACAAAGATCGGTGTCCCACGGGGGGAGCGCCAGCGCTTCCCCCGTGGGTGGGTGTCACGATGGCTGGGAGCCGTCATGAACACACGCCCACTGTGTGTCATGACGGTTCCCAGCCGTCGTGAGCACCGAAGGGGTTAAAAAGTGACAAACGTCAACATAACCGCTGTACAAAGAAACCGCAATATATTCTTCTTTGTGGGGGAGCATAGATTATAATGCACGCATGCCGCAATCAGTGGACATAAGCATATACATCAGAGATGCTAATCCAGCTCTTTCGGGTAGTATATGCTAAGCAAGTAGATAACTGTTAGGACTCGTATTACAGGTTAAATATCATCATTATTAATGTGACTGTGTAGGTACTTGCTTTGGTTAGTTAAACTAGCCACCCGTTAAGGTTGGTTGTTAAGAATAGGGTACTGCAGTGCGAGTATGGAATGATAGCTTTGATTATTCCTAAGCATACGAGATGAACGTAGGGCAGAAAAAAAGCTGAACATAAATATTTTTGTGTCATACATTTATTCATGTATTTGTATATTCTATCTCTTCGAGGATTAATATATTTTGAAGTATTCGTTGTCTACCCGCCCAGAAGGCAAAGCATTACAATCTCATCTTTGAAGGTATGCTATTGGCATACATACCTAACGGGCATTTTTTCCAAATGAGTACCTCAATTCATCTGTGTTTTTTTTTTTTTTTATCTTGGTGAGTGTATTTTCTTTTGTAGAACTGGGCTCCACAGAGTAAAAAGAGAAAATATGTGCAGTAATAAAAGTGTTATTGGTATTAAAGAATCTAAAACGAGCAATAAATCAATTTGTCATTTCGTTTATTTTTAAGTGGATTAGTCCCACCATCCAAAGTCTTTTTAACTACTTATTTGGCTCCCTTTTTGGGATTTCGTTTGGGGATAATCCTGTAATCGTTAATTATCGGGAATCAGTTGGATTACACGGGATTATTGCAGGGCATGCCTCGGGTAATCCCGCCTTTTCATTCCAGATACAGGTATCTGCTTGCTGTGGACTTCTGAATGACATTTATTGTGCGGTGCCTTTGGCAGTGATGTGTTCATCCATCTGGCATGTGGGTCCGTTCCAGAGCACACCAAATATAAATATTTTCTGTCTTGTATTTCGGTACTTTTACGTCCCATCTCTCTCGATGGCTTTGCTGCTTGAAGGTAGCAGGGCTGTACCATTGAAACTGAAATTGCAATTATAGGTTACATGTTTTTACCCCCATAAGTGTAATTAAAGCTTCTGCACATTTCTCAAGTATGTTATCTTTTCGTTCTCATTTGAAGTCCGTTTTAACCAAAGTCTAAATAGGGGTTTTTTTTTAAAGAATGATTTTCGACCACAGTATCTATTTGTGAACTCTTTATGCATGTAGCATCTTTCTGAGCGTGTAAGGTTTTTTTTTTTTTAGTGTGAAGTTTCAATTTGTTGTGAGCATGTGGAACCTGTTGAGCCATTGCAAACTCGTATGGTATCTCTTAAACGAGTATCTTGAAGGTGTGTGTTGAGCTACATGGTGCCAGTGGAAGATTGGAAGTCCTGTGGCAAAGTGCGTGGCTAGCCCAAGATGATAAATTAACCCTCCAAAGCATTAACTGGCGAGACATTAGCCATAGGGCCTCCTGCAGGCAAAGGAGAGTGCTTTGGAATTTCGTAAGACACTAGTGCAGGTCCTATATACTAAAACTTGGCTTTGTGCAATTGACATCTGATTCAGATTGGTGTGGGGTTCCAGTAAGTAACTTGTTTCTGCTATTTGCGTTTTGCGGGGAATGCTCAGATTTAATAATGGATTAAATTCTTTGTCTGTTCCTCCATTGCTGATAGTGCTGTACAGGAGATCGGACCTCCGAGGGAAGGTGGCCTTGGTGTTGGAGGTCAAGCCCTTCCCTACACCATGTAAACACTCACAGTGGAGATTAAACATGGTTCCCCTTTTCACCGGCCGTCACCAACCCCATTGTGGTTTCCCTTTTTGGAGTTATTTTATTCATTAAATGTACATCGCACTTCATAACCAAGATCTGTGCACACTTTACAAAAATGTAATTTACAGAATATATTGTAATTAAGAAGAAAAAATTGTTAAGAATCTTACTCAGATGTGTTGAAAACCTCGTGCAGCGACAGGTTTGAGTCCTCCCATCCTTCCCCACAAACCACCATCAGCCGTTGGTAAATGTCACTCCTGCAGACTGCTGCTTAAGTGCATCTTTTCATCCTAATCCCCAGTGTCGCTCATATGTTGGCCCGCTGACCTCGGTAGTCGGGGAGGAACAATGAAGTCCCGCACTAAGTCAATAGCTTATCACACTTAAGAATGGCCCTTGGATTTCCAGAGACTAAGTGTGAACTGTCTCCCTAGGGTCTTTGATAGAGTTTAGCGCATCTTACTTTTTATTTGCCATTTTATATGTATTTAGGTCTACTGATGTGCAAATCGGTTATGGGAAGTAAATATGATATTGATGCTAAAGTTACAAAACTATGGAGATCTTTGCACTATTTGAATAAATGCAAACTAAATCCATGAGCCCTAATCATACAAAAGTGACATAACACTTCATGAGGCACATGGGAGCATATTGTTGGGGGCCACTGGTTTGACTGTGATCCAGAGCTCTGGGCCAACCCTCTCACCATTTGTCCTCCGATATATATTTTCTTTCCTGCCTGAAAGGTGATGGGAGTTAATATTACATCAATCAATTTCAATTAACAGTGTAACCCATTGGCTATATAATAAGGACCATGAACCCGTGACCATAGTTAAGGTTTATTACAAATTAGCAATCTGAAAGAGACACGTTGGTGACAGATTCCTTACCTTAGAATATCCCCAGGCGTCAGGCTGGATCCGGAAAGTTTTTGCGTAGCAGTACCCTTGCGCGTCGGTAGGCGGCGTCGTGCGGCTCCGCGTCCGTCGTCGGCGTCGGGATGACGTCGCGGGCAGTACTTAGACGCCGCCCCTGCGCGCTGACGTCAGTTCTTCTTTTTCCGCGCCAGTAAGCGCAGATCCGGGAAGAGCAGTGCCCTAGTCATTTTTTGACTAAATTTTTGGGGTGATTTTTCACTGTTTTTCTAAACGAGTCTCTCGACTCCGAAGGTGTCGGTAGGGATGCCCGGCTTCAAGCCCTGCGACGCCTGTGGTCGCATGATGTCGATCACAGACCCGCACTTAGAGAGTCTCTACTGCCTCGGCCGCGACCACGACACAAAGTCGTGCCCCGACTGCCAGGCCTTGCACCCGAAGGCTTTGCGAGAGCGGTCTCGAAAGCTCCTCGAGGTCCGGCAGTCGGCTCCGCGCCACACCAAGCCCCGGTCACGTGAGAGGTCGAGGGGCTGGTCGCGGAGTCCTCATCGGTCGTCGGGGTCCAAGTCTTCGCACTCCTCCGGTAAGTCGAATCATAAAAAGTCTAAGAAACGTTATCGCTCGAAGGCTTCGCCTCGCCGGTCTCGCGACTCGGCTGAGGCTCCTATCTGCACCGTCCCCGCGGCTCCGGGAGTGCCTGTGGAGCCGCCCCCGCATTACCCGTCCTTCCCGGGTTCGGGGGCGACTCCGGCCGAGATACAGGAATTCCTGTCGGCCATGGCCCGCCTCTTCGGGCCTCAAGGTCCCCCCGATGCGCCTTTGGGCCCCGCGGGCCCTGATGGGGTTTCCCCGGCGCCGCCGGCGACTCCGGTCCCAGCGCCGCCTGTAACACCAGCCTCGGCCCCGGCTTCGGCCCCGGCTCCGGTGCTGCCGCAACCCCCATCGACGCCGGTTGACCTAATTACACCTGCGCCGATGTCTCCGGTGCCGTTCCCGACGCGCGGCGTTGTTCCCCGGTTCTCTCCGGATCCGGACACGACGCCGGCTCCGACGCCGCTGGGACCTTGGGTCCCACATGTCCCTCCTCCTTATTTTGAACCTGAATTGGAGGACGTAGATAACTGGGAGGGGTCTGATGACCCTCTCACACAGCAGTGTGAGTTTGATCAGGACTGGGCTGAGGAACTTGGGGATGCCAGTGGTCTGGACACCTCCCCTGACTCTGGCATGCAGTCTCCTCCATCCGTGGCAACAGAGGAGGGAGCAAACTTTGCAACGGTGTTGCATAGAGCAGCTGGGGCCTTAAACCCCCAGTTGCCTACAGTGGCTGTCAGGACTAACATCCTGACGGAAGTGCTTCAGCCGGCGGCTACCTCCTCGGAGCCACTGCTGCCGTTCAACGAGGCGCTTTCAGACGTTCTTTTGGGCACCTGGTCCAAGCCCACCACAGGGGCTCCTGTGGATAGGAACGTGGCCCGACGCCATCGCCCTGCTCCGGGCGACCCCCCCCGTTCCTCTCTCTACACCCCACCCCAGAGAGCTTGGTGGTCCAAGCCTCTGCTTCCCAAAGCGCCTTCCCTACCGCTCCCCGGATAGGGAATCCAAACACCTGGATCAATTTGGGAAGAAGGTCTTTCTTCCGCCAGTGCTGGCTTGCGGTCAGTCAACACCACTTGCCTCTTGGGCCGATATTCCCACTCCTTGTGGGACTCGGTGGCGCAAGTTCTGCCCCAGTGTCCTGAGGAGGTCCAGACACTGCTTTCCCGCACCATTGCGGAGGGAAGAGATGCAGCAAAGTACACCATCAGATGTGGCCTTGATACCGCCGACTCGCTAGGCAGATCGCTTGCGACGACAGTGGCACTGCGCCGTCACGCCTGGCTGAGGACCACTGGGTTCTCGGGTGATGTCCAAAACTCTCTTATGGACATGCCCTTTGATGGAGTCGGTCTTTTTGGGACAAAGGCAGACCATGCGCTGGAGCGCTTTAAGGACTCGCGGGCTACAGCCAAGTCCCTGGGCCTTTCTGCTGTGCGCCCTCAGCAACAGTCTGCTTTTCGCCCCTTTCGTGGCCACGGAAGGGGCGCCCAGTCACGTCCGCTGCCCAGCCACTGGCCCGCGCAGCAAGCGTCTTCGCGTGGCCGAGGACGTGGCTCCCGCCGTGGCGGGTCAGGCAACCAGCGTGCGGGTCAGGCCACCAACCCCGCCCCGTCCGCGGCCTCCAAGCCCTCCTAGTCCTTCCTTTCAGGTGCTCAGCACGCCAGTAGGGGGCAGGGTCCGCCATCACCTTCACCACTGGCGTGCCATCACCTCGGACAGGTGGGTCTTGGACATTGTCCGAAGGGGCTACTCCCTCCCCTTCGTGACCATCCCCCCAGCCATGCCACCTCAATTCCACCGCATGTCAGGGGATCACTTGGTGCTTCTTCAAAAGGAAGTTGCGGCCCTCTTGGCCAAGAGGGCCATTGAGCGTGTTCCGACCCTAGAAGTAGGACGTGGTTGCTACTCCCACTACTTTCTGGTGCCCAAAAAGGACAAGGAGGACATGCGTCCTATCTTGGACCTCCGGAACGTCAATCGCTTCCTCCGGAAGGAGAAGTTCAAGATGCTCACCCTAGCTCAGGTCTTGACTGCTCTCGACCCTGGAGACTGGATGGTAGCGTTGGACTTGCAGGACGCATATTTCCACATCCCCGTCCTGCCGGCCCACCGGCGTTACCTGCGGTTCACGGTAGGCCTCGAACATTTTCAGTTCACCGTGCTCCCTTTTGGCCTTACCAGCGCCCCTCGGGTGTTCACGAAAGTGATGGTGGTCGCAGCCCATCTGCGCCGGGCAGGGGTTCCAGTTTTCCCCTACCTCGACGACTGGCTGCTGAAGGCGGGCTCGTCCCAGGCAGTCGTCTCCCACCTCCAGACAATGGCCGAACTCCTGCACTCGCTGGGGTTCTCCATCAACGTGCCGAAGTCGCACCTGATTCCTTCTCCACAGCTCCTTTTCATCGGAGCAGTTCTGGACACGACGCAGTTTCGGGTTTATCCTCCCGAACGGCGAGTCCGGGATATTCAGGCTATGATTTCGATCTTTCGGCCTTTATCCTGGGTTTCGGTACGGATGACCCTGAGGCTGCTGGGCCTCATGGCCTCATGGCCTCCTGCATCCTGCTGGTCAATCATGCCAGATGGCATATGCGGGCTCTGCAGTGGGACCTGAAGTTCCAGTGGGCGCAGCACCAGGGCAACTTGTCCGATCACGTCCAGATCTCGGAGGGGACTGCAAAACAGTTGCAGTGGTGGCTCTCGAACCGGCAATGGGTCATGGGCAGATCCCTCTCCCTTCCCCAGCCAGAGCACACAGTTGTGACGGACGCGTCCCTTCTGGGATGGGGCGGTCACATGGGAGAGGCGGAGATCAGAGGCCTCTGGTCTCCGGCGGAGTCCCGGCTCCATATCAACATTCTGGCGCTCCGGGCGATCCGACTTGCACTCAAGGCATTCCTTCCCTCTGTCAAAGGGACGGTAGTGCAGGTGTTCACAGACAACACCACCGCCATGTGGTATTGCAACAAACAGGGCGGGGTGGGGTCGTGGACCCTATGTCAGGAGGCTCTGCGCCTCTGGACATGGCTGGAACATCAGGGCATATTCCTGATGGTTCAACACCTGGCAGGTTCCCTGAACGCCAGGGCGGACGAACTCAGCCGCGGGTGCATGATGGATCACGAATGGCGTCTTCACTCGGAGGTGGCGCAAGGTCTCTTTCAGCAGTGGGGAGAGCCTTGGTTAGATCTGTTCGCCACCGAAGAGAACGCGCAATGTCAGCAGTTCTGCGCGTTGGAATTTCCAAGGTGGCACTCGCTCGGCGACGCTTTTCGTCGCGAGTGGAGTTGCAGTCTGTTGTACGCCTTTCCGCCTATACCGCTTCTACCCAGAGTGTTGAAGAAGATTAGGCGCGACCGGGCACAAGTCATTCTTGTGGCTCCGGACTGGGCTCGAAGAGTTTGGTATCCCGAGCTACTCAGTATGAGCGTCGATCCCCGATCCGTCTGCCTCTTCGGGAGGATCTTCTGTCGCAGCAGCAGGGGACGGTCCTCCACCCGAACCTGTCCAGTCTACACCTGCTTGCGTGGAGATTGAGCGGCGGCAGTTGATTCCTTTCGACTTGCCTCCCGAAGTTTGTGATGTGATTCTGGCAGCCAGGCGTCCCTCCACTAAGGTGGTATTCGCCTGCAGGTGGAACAAGTTTGTGGCATGGTGCACAGCAAAGGCTGTGAATCCCCTTTCTGCCCCTCTTTCTTAGGTTCTTCTGTTCCTTTTTTCTCTGGCCCAACAGGGTTCTGCACTGGGTACCAACAAGGGCTATCTTTGTGCGATATCAGCCTTCCTCAGGCTTCCTGATCAGCCCTCCCTTTTCAAGTCCCCTGTGGTTAACCGGTTTCTTAAAGGCATTACACACCTCTTTCCTCCTGTTCCGTTTGTAATGCCTCAGTGGGACTTGAACTTGGTTCTTACCTTCTTAATGTGCGCTCCCTTTGAGCCTCTACATAATTGTCCTCTTCGTCTTCTTACTCTGAAGACAGCATTCCTGGTGGCCATCACCTCTGCTCGGCGGGTGAGTGAGCTCCAGGCTCTTTCATCCCTTTCTGTCTGTTCATCCAGACAAGGTTGTTCTTCGGACGCGTCCGTCCTTCTTGCCAAAGGTGGTTACTGCCTTCCATATTGGGCAGACCATCACTTTGCCCACCTTCTTTCCGCCTCCGCATCCTTCCAGAGAGGAAGAGAGGCTCCACCGTCTGGACCCAAAACGTGTGCTTTCCTTTTACATCAACCGCACACAACAGTTCCGGGTGGATGACCAGCTCTTTGTTGGCTACGTGGGCGCCAAAAAAGGTCTGGCGGTGCACAAAAGGACCATCTCCCGCTGGGTCACTATGTGTATCAAAGCCTGCTATTCTTTGGCTAAGAAGGAGCCTCCTGTTGGGCTGCGTGCCCATTCCACCAGGGCAACGGCGGCTACCACGGCTTTAGGCCGCGGGGTTCCGTTACAGGATATATGTCAGGCAGCTACGTGGGCCTCGCTGCACACGTTTACCAAACATTACTGCCTTGACAGCCAAGTCCGGAGAGACGGCTTCTTTGGCCGTTCTGTTCTTCGGGACTTCCTCGTCTGATCTTTGTTCGCAGACCCACCACCGGGGTTGGTATTGCTGGGGTATCTATTCTAAGGTAAGGAATCTGTCACTAACGTGTCTCTTTCAGATGCACAAGTTACTAACTTGTGTAACGATATATCTGTAAGAGACAGTAGTTGGTGACAGATTCCTTACCGCCCCACCCATCCTCCCCGTTCTGCGAACTGATTTCTAGGGTTAAGGACATCCCTTTCAGGGCCCTAGTATTTTTCAGACACCTATGTCAGCTTCTTGCATGGCTCTGCGTTCCTGGCGCGGAAAGTCGTGTACAGAACTGACGTCAGCGCGCAGGGGCGGCGTCTAAGTACTGCCCGCGACGTCATCCCGGCGGTCCCGACGACGTACGCGGAGCCGCACGACGCCGCCTACCGACGCGCAAGGGTACTGCTACGCAAAAACTTTCCGGATCCAGCCTGACGCCTGGGGATATTCTAAGGTAAGGAATCTGTCACTAACTACTGTCTCTTACAGATATATCGTTACACAAGTTAGTAACTTGTGCATCAGGTTAAGGTACTTAAATCTTAGTGCCATGCTATAAAGATGCAGAACATCTGGGAAACCCAAGTTTAGGCGTACCAGTATGAGACAAACAAGAAAATCAGTCACATCAATACAAAAGATCAATAATAAGATCTGGGACTCAGAAGAGTTTCTGGTCCTCTCTTCTATATATGAGTAAAATCTAGAATCATCTAGGTTAAAGACCAGACTAAGAGGAATGGATCAATAGTCTAGGAATCTCAAAATTAGGAGACCTGCAAAAAATTAGGAAAACCTGGAAAGTTTTACAAGTAAGGAAGGCAAAAGAAGGTGTCGGCAGTCTTCTTGGGTCAGGGGAATTTGAGTGTTAGCCTTAGCCACACTCGGCAAGAGTCAAAGGGAATAAGAATAGAGGTCTAAACCTCTCAATGTCCGAGGAAAAGTGGTGGCAACCTTAGACAATGTAGACTTCAGTTAAATGCACCAAACTCACCTCAGGTACCACCCCTCGGTTGACATCATCGGGGATTCCTTTGTCATTTTCCATTCTCACATTGTAAACTGCAACATTCACAAAATGTCCTACACTGAACATGGGAATTACATCGTCCTTGTCCAACCAATCCACGTTGCTAAAATGCTGAATAGGACTCTTCAGTTAAAGTTTGTAGCAGCAGCACTGGGCCGCGTTCACCCCTCCTGCGGCAGTGGGATCTCACCAGCAGAAGGAAGCCTCAAGGTGGCAAGCAGCAGACTGCAACAGCCGGTCGTGTATTGTTGCTTGATGGTTCACAACAGGAATGGAAGATTCTGTCGGGGGGGCCCTCTTGCAGGTGGTGGGCTCTGTGCTTAATTTGTAAAATAATAAGTGCCGGGGCGCAAAATTTTTTCTCAGAACCCCACTGCCGCTGAAGGTAATGATTGTTGAATACCAAAGCTGCTTAGTCTGAATGGCACCTCATGCATTTTTCGTGCACCACCTACACGGCCTGGCCCTTTAGCTCCACTTTTGTTGTTCTTTATCATTACTGCTTTCTCTCTTTGTCATTATTTTTCCGTTCTTCTGGTCCCCCTTCTTTCTACCTTTAGTGCCTTTCTCTTTTTTTCCCTCTAGGGTCGAAGACTGATGATGAAAAACCAGTCCCTGTTATCAAAAATGAGCGCCAGTGGGGCCACCTGCAGCTACCGGCCCACATGAAACCCTTCCTTGCACAAACGTGTCCCTGCTTAAATTTCGACCTGCGCTTAATCCCACCGGCCAGCATTTCTCTCCAAATATGCAGGGGGTAGACTTTGTATAATAAATTGCTTCAGTCCTAAGAGTATGGGAAGTGAGTTGACAGGATTTAGAATTAAGTTCAGCTCGATATTTTCATAGGAAGATGTTTATGTAAATCGAGATTTTGGCAGTCTATAATTCAACTCCGTTTTTGCTTACGATGTAATTGCAGTATTTTTTCACATGGAAATGTGGTGCCGTACACGGAGAAGAGGCGGTCAGATGGCGCAGGGACCCAAGCATTTGCTACCATCATCTGGTTGTGCCTGCAGGACTAGCATGGCCGACATCCCGTCATTCTCCACGGTTGCTAAAACAGGGTGCTGTTAAGTTGGTTAATAGAAACCGCTGTTAAGTGCGCTACGAAATGGCTGAAAGCTGTGGTTGGAGTACTACATAATTGAGTTATTTTAGAGGTATCGCGGTGCAGGTCCTCTGGTCACTGCAGCGTTCCGGAAGTAGTCGGGCAGTAGCAAGTCTCCAAGTACAAAATTCAATCTCCTTGCTGTGAAGAACCTTCACTGTCCACCAGCATCAGAGGTTTCTCTGCCAGTCTTTATGCGGCAGTAGTATTTTCATACAACACAAGAGGCCAAAGCAGGTGCATCATAGCTCACTTTGTATTCACGGTGTTGGGCTAGACTCAGAATAAAGCGATTTAGGTCTGAATAAGCCTACCAAAACCCATCCTTTTTCTGTACCAGAGTCCTGCTGACTACAGTCCCTTGCATGCAGTAAGCAGTATTGGCCTGTCGGCCTGTCAGTTGACTCACCTAGCTGCTGTGTCCAGGGTCCCATCTAGGCAAACACGTAGCACATTTGCCAAAAACTATCACACAGGCTTTATCTATAATTACATTTTACTGATGCAAATTAAAATGGTGCTAAAGTGGAAGTGCAACTCTGTTTCTATAGTATCTAAAAGTCTCCTGCTTGCGAGTGTTCAGTGCGAGTATCCATCAATGGGTACAGAATTCAGTAGCTCATAAAGCAATGAGTCAGGAGTGTAGTTTGAAGGGATGTGATAACAGTTGAAACTTCCCCATATTTTCGTGCCTCGTGGAAGTAACCGTATTTTCGTGCTTGTTCTGAAATTTGGCTGAGGGCCATGGAAATGCTCGCACACTTTCGAGACAGTATAACTTAAATACAGTTTTCGAATATACAAGGAAGTTTTTTTTCGTTCATAATCTCGACAAGAAAGGAGAGGAAAAATATGGGCATGTTAATTTCCATGCGTTCAAAATGATGGAATGCCTAGTTGAGGCAGTAAAGCATTGAAAGGCAACTTCAACATACTGAAGGTCTGATTTATACAGGTAATTTACACTTTTGAGTAAGTTGGAAGAAAACTGAGAAAGCCAAAAAAGGACTAATGAGCACCGTGGTACGGGAAAGCAGAACAGCGCCCCCAGGTCTGAGTAAGCAGATTGCTTCAGCCTGACATACACCATATTTCTAAGCTTGTGCACTTCCTGTTAACAGAAATGTTTTTCTTCATACCACACCCCGCCGTTCCTAAGCCCCGTAAATAGATGATGTGAGTATAACCCCATTTAATGCAGGGGTGTGGAATTTAATAAAATATCTACTTGTCCATGGGGCAGGTTGCTTCATAAATCTACTTGTCCTGTAACAAAATCCACTTGCCCCTTTGATGCAATGTACTGCAGCGACAAATTATGGCAGCAATCTCATTATATAAGAGCTCTGATATAGCCTCTCTGATTATGCCAGGGCTCATACCATAGTAGTGTTTGAATACTTGCAATCCCCTTATGTTGCCACGTTTCCGCAGATCTACATACTGGGGCTGAAGGTAGTGGGAACCAATAGTTTCAGGGTTAGAATGCCCTTATGAGTCTGTGCAAACCTACTAACTTGCATGTTTTAAGGGTTTTCAACAACTCTTCCATAATTTTTCCCATACTGAGAAATATTGGAAATGTACTCCTGAAAATGGCAGATGTAAACCTTCTTGGGGAAAAAAGTGGTTGGAGGGAAAGTGAACTTGCAAACACTCAGATTTTTGCATGAGCAAATCTACACATGCATATTTGCTCATGCTAAAATGCAGTTCACAAATTTTCTAGGAGTACTATTTCTTGTCCTACTTCTGTAAATTCTAGGGAATTCACGAAAGCCGTATAGCTGCACTTAATGCGAGGACATATACCATGGGTGCACTTTTGAGACTTTCTTTAATAATTGGGCCCCTAATTTGGTCTGGCGTTGACCTTTGCTCGCTCTCTCTCTCTTTCTCTTTCTCTCTCTCTTTCTCTCTCTTTCTCTCTCTTTCTCTCTCTTTCTCTTTCTCTCTCTTTCTCTCTCTTTCTCTCTCTCTTTCTCTCTCTCTCTTTCTCTCTCTCTTTCTCTCTCTCTTTCTCTCTCTCTTTCTCTCTCTCTTTCTCTCTCTCTTTCTCTCTCTCTTTCTCTTTCTCTTTCTCTCTCTTTCTCTCTCTCTTTCTCTCTCTCTCTCTTTCTCTCTCTTTCTCTCTCTCTCTCTTTCTCTCTCTCTTTCTCTCTCTCTTTCTCTCTCTCTCTCTTTCTCTCTCTCTCTTTCTCTCTCTCTCTCTCTCTCTCTCTCTCCTGTTCTTTCACAAGGAGCATATCGGCACACAAAGTAGTTTTGTTCAGTGCCAGTAACTACTGTGGCAGTGTGTGCTTTTTTTTTTTTTTTTTTTTTTTAGACCAAAAACTATTTTTAGTTTTTCCAATGTTTGTTTTAATGGTGAGGGCCCGGCAGCTCCCACACCAATAAGGTTTTACAAAAACCATGCCAGAACAAGTCACACATTGACAAAACTAAAAAGCTGACCACCAATTTCAGACCTACTGGCTTTGCCAATGCTTGTTTATTTTTGTTTCCCATAATCTTATTGAAACTGGTTACACTGATTTCCCATTATGAATATTTTTGGGAAATACTAGCATGCATCAACACGTTACTAAATGATGCTGCAAAAAATGGTACCTGAAATTTTACAGTAGTTTTAGCAAAATGTTTTTTTTCCTGCTTTCATTTTTTTATGAACATTTTATTTTTAAAGCCGAGAATCATCAATCTTGCTTTCAAGCTTCTGCAAATATTTGCATCAAATCAGAGAGCATTCTGGGAGCATTATACATAGCCTCACATTGCTAAACTTTGAAAACGTTTACACATTTTTAAACTGGAACCACTGTCAGTAGTGCAGCACCCTAATAATAAAGGATTTCAATTAATGAACCATAAATACAAGTTTGAACAGCATTAACATATGGACAAAAATATGACCTTAACTGCAGACAGTGCCCTTCCCTGATCCATAATGTGGTACTGCAAACTGGCAGCCAAAGGGTTTGTGCTGCAGGGGGTTGGGCCTACTTGTCCCAAGGACAAAATACAAATAAACTTGTTGCCCTTGACCCCAAACAATATGTCCTGGGCGTTGGGCTATAGGAATTCCAAATCCCTGTAATGGCTATTTAAATGTATTCTTAAAGTGCCTGAATTGGCTGAGCGAACTATTGACAGAGGCGTAGCTTAGTCATATAGATTCGGGGGCTGTGGAATAGAGATTTCCCAACCATCACTGCCATTAAAATGGCAAAATGGATGAAGATCGTTTCAAATTGAAAAGGCTTCTCTGGACGGCTCTTATGTGGTGCAGTCTTTTGTTTATTCTTGACCTGTTTTGTGTGAGAGGAAAGAGGGGTGGGTGTATACAAGCTGTGCAAAGTTTCATAGAGATGTGTGTCTGTGGTAGGAGGGCTGCTAATCCGAGTGGAAACCTGACCACAGAGGAAATGGCATTAACTATGCGAGCTAAGCCACGCATGCCGTTTCTAAGCATGCTGAACACCACTTGCCTTAACCACGCATGGTTAAGGCAGTCAGCGGTCTAGTTCCAGAGACCGGAAAGACGACCAGAGAGAGGAAGGATTGGACTTGGGAGAAGATCGCGGTTTGGTAAGTGGGGATTGGGGGGGTGGGGGGGTGGGAGGCATAGTTTTTAGGGTGGGAGGGGGGAATTTTTAGCCATTGGTAGTTTTAGGGCTCAGGGCAGGGAGAAAGGAGCAGTTTTCAGAGCTGGGGCCATTTTAGGGCTCAGGGCGTGGGGCTGGTGTCTAGTAAGTTTTTTGTGCTGGGTTTTAGGGTGGGGGACGGTTTTGGGGTTGGGTGGTGTTTAGGGCTGGGTCAGGGGGGGTTGCAGTGCTGGTTGCCGGTTTTAAGGGCTCAAGGCAGGGGGCCTGGGGTGTGAACTTTACTACGCATCTAACTTTAACAAGCAACGAAATGCGTGGTAAAGGCATGCGTGGTAAAGGCATGCGTGGTAAAGGCATGCGTGGTAAAAGGCATGCGTAGTAAATAAATGTGTGGTTAAGACTCATTCGTAGTTGTGACCGCGTTGTTGAAGCACGCGTGGTTTAGCCATGCATGCTTCTGTCATTCAGCCGACCACAGGCGCTGCCAGCCTGACTGGATGCCCCTGCACCCAACTAAACACACCAGATTCCATTTATTACGGGGTGTCATACGCCAAACACCCCCATGGAGCTACGCCCCTGACTATTGAAATATTTAGTACTGCACATATATTTTTCTTAGGAAGTGCTTGGGTGAAGAAAGACCTACAAGGTAGCTTTAAACATGTGATTGGGACATGCATGGCGTTGACTTGCGGTCTTGGTGTTTAAGGCACTGACCGAAGCTATCTATCGAGCCAGTTGTGCAGGTTACTTTAGGATCCTGGCCAGCCGCAAGAGGACTTTGGTACTTGGCAGGAGCCACTGCCTCTTTTGTTTGTTTCGTAGCATTTCTTTTTGTGAAACCAAGAATAAAGCATTTGCCGCAAATATTGGTTTGCTCAGTGTTTTGTGTGGATTTATATTACTGAAGAAACAAAAAAAATGTCTCGTATTGCGGTGGTGTAAAAAATAAATGCAGTTAAAAAAAAAAATTGGAGCAGGTATTCACTGGTTACATTCCAGGAATTCCTCCACGCCTCTTTTAAAAGTCCTGCATATTGACACAGAGGAAATCCAGAGCAGGTTTAAGATCTCTGAGGTTTCACTCCATGTCCTCTTCAAGTTTTCAAAGAGAAAAAACCAAACCTAAAATAGAGTACAGATTGTTACTTTGCAGTTCTGTAATGGCTCCCTGGCACCAAGTACATGGAAGTATCTTGCCTTATAGTGTGTCCTGCTGCTTGTATTTTTTAATCTGTGATCATTTGTATTGTGGACATGCGTTCCACATTCTGACTGAAGTGAATATTTTGTGCTCCCTCGAAGTGACGTTGCAAGAAAAATGGGTCCCGTCCACATGTTGGGTATAAAAGTACAACCATAATTTGGGTGCAGTAGGTACCCGCTGCTTTAGTAATAGACACATTCCTGCCTTCTTGCATGTGTTTCATAACCTCGATGATGTGCCCGTGTTGGTGGCGCACCACTGCGCAATTTCCTTTTGAACAAAGTTACTTTGTTTACTGGCTTTGACATGAGACCAATGTGTTGTCCTTTCCTCGCCTGACATAAAAATATCTATAATGGGCAGTGAAATTCAGCAAAAAAATGACTTCTGTACAGTTTGGTTCAGGGCCTCATAATTATTTATTTGAATTCATTTTTGCAGTTTTCGATAGCGCGGACTCCACCCGAAGGTATTGTAGTGTTGTACATGAGCACGAGTTACATTACACAGGGTCAGATTCATGTTTTTTAGGCACCGGTAGATTAAATGATTTGCCTGGAATCACAATGTTGAGCTGACGCCGAGACTTGAACCTGGTTTCCCAGTTTCAAAGTAGGGAGCTCTGGGCGTAACGCCACAAACATATTATTTTAGACTGCCCACCTTTCAGATATACGCGCATTCCTTGTGCCGAGCCCAGTGGCAGAGAAGTTTTAAGGTATGGACAAAGTGGGTAATTGCCCAGGGCCCCCTGGAAGGTGAACTTCACTCTTTGACTTCTGTCTATTTTATTTCTCTAACTAAACCACTGTTCCTTTCGGACAACTTCTACCTCTGTCTTCTTAAGGATATGAGGGGTCCTGAGCAGGCCCGGTTCTAGCGGGTGGGCCAGGCAGGCCCACCCAAACATGAGCCTGGCCCACCCAAACATGAGCCTTGGCCCTCGCAGTGAATCTGCCACCGATGTGCAACAACAATAAAAAATGTTCAGATAACTGGTGATTTATGATCCTGCTGGAGTGCAATCATTTGTCTGTTGGTAGTTTTTAAATGCAGATAAACTGAATTGTATGTGGATAGCTCAGTGGGTTACTGCCTTTGTCACAGAGATCCTTGTGTTACTTGCAGTTCAGAAGTTACAATCCTAAAATAGACTTCACCTATGAACTGTCATCAAAGAGCTGCATACAAACTTCGCTTTTTTGTGTTGTGATATAGTTAGAACTTCTCCAGTCTTTCATTATTCTAATGTTGCTAAAAAGAGTTTGTTTGGGAAGTTATACATTTTTGTCAGTAAAGCCAACCCCCAGCCAGCGGAGTACTCTTTAAATCCTGAGTTTGTGCTTCTCCAGACCAAACCCTCGTAAAATATACTGCCCACCAGTATGGATGGCATGTGATTCCTATACCTTGTAATCCTCATTGGCTTCTGTGACATTCCACGTAGACTGATTTATTGTCTCTGTATAATGTGTGCGTGATGTAAAGTACTGTGACACCCTACTCCGATATGAGTAGCGCTATACAACAAATGAAATGCATATGCGAGAGGGGCAACGGAGAGATGAGGGGCACTAGTGGAGGGTGGCAGTGAGGGAAGCAGAGGAGGAGGTCATGGGGTGAGGGGCTATGGAGCGATGAGGGTCACTAGTGGAGGGTGGCAGTGAGGGAATCTGAGGAGGAGGTCATGGGGTGGGGGGGAGCTACGGAGAGATGAGGGGCACTAGTGGAGGGTGGTAGTGAGGGAATCGAGGAGGAGGTCATGGGGTGGCAGGAGCTAAGGAGAATGAGGGGCACTAGTGGAGGGTGACAGTGAGAGAATCCGAGGAGGAGGTCATGGGGTGGGGGGGAGCTACAGAGAATGAGGGGCACTAGTGGAGGGTGGCAGTGAGGGAAGCCGAGGAGGAGGTCATGGGGTGTGGGGGAGCTACGGAGAATGAGGGGCACTAGTGGAGGGTGGCAGTGAGGGAAGCAGAGGAGGAGGTCATGGGGTGGGGGGAGCTACGGAGAATGACGGGCACTAGTGGAGGGTGGCAGTGAGGGAAGCAGAGGAGGAGGTCATGGGGTGGCAGGAGCTAAGGAGAATGAGGGGCACTAGTGGAGGGTGACAGTGAGAGAATCTGAGGAGGTGGTCATGGTGTGGGGGGAACTGCGGAGAGATGAGGGTCACTAGTGGAAGGTGGCAGTGAGGGAAGCCGAGGAGGAGGTCATGGGGTGTGGGGGAGCTACGGAGAATGAGTGTCACTAGTGGAGGGTGGCAGTGAGGGAATCCGAGGAGGAGGTCATGGGGTGGGGGGAACTACAGAGAGAGGAGGGACACTAGTGGAGGGTGGCAGTGAGGAAATCCGAGGAGGAGGTCATCGGGTGGGGGGGAGCTACGGAGAATGATGGGCACTAGTGGAGGGTGGCAGTGAGGGAAGCCGAGGAGGAGGTCATGGGGTGGGGGTGAACTACTGGGAGATGAGGGTCACTAGTGGAGGGTGGCAGTGAGGGAATCCGAGGAGGAGGTCATGGGGTGGAGGGGAGCTACGGAGAATGAGGGGCACTAGTGGAGGGTGGCAGTGAGGGAAGCCGAGGAGGAGGTCATGGGGTGGGGGGGAGCTATGGAGAATGAGGGACACTAGTGGAGGGTGACAGTGAGGGAAGCCGAGGAGGAGGTCATAGGGTGGGGGCTACGGAGAAATGAGGGGCACTAGTGGAAGGTGGCAGTGAGGGAATCCGAGGAGGAGGTCATGGGGTGGGGGCAGC
Source organism: Calotriton arnoldi (assembly GCA_963921515.1). Classification (NCBI taxonomy): domain Eukaryota; kingdom Metazoa; phylum Chordata; class Amphibia; order Caudata; family Salamandridae; genus Calotriton; species Calotriton arnoldi. Next base: position 1,777,430 of record CAWUFW010001883.1, read on the forward strand.
TACGGAGAGACGAGCGACACTGGTGGAGGGTGGTAGTGAGGGAGTCTGAGGAGGAGGTCATGAGGGAGAGGGGATACAGAGAGATGAAGGGCACTGTTCGAGGGTGGTAGTAAAGGTATCTACGGAGAAAGAGGTCATTGGTGGGGCCCCAAAAAGACTTTTGTACCAGCACTAAAGCAAGCCCTGTCATGGCCTTTCTGTTTTCGTTTATTTAATTAACAGTCAGGTGATTAGGACAACTGTGGAGCAGTCTTTAAAGTGCATGCTAATTAAATTTACTGCTATATTCAATGTTTCAAGTTTGAAGGTGATTTTATTAATGTTTTTTACCGGGAATAATGAAAGTGGAACCGGATCGTGGCTGATATGGGGCTGGGGCCCAAGGTCAGCTGCGAGATAAGATGCACTGGAGAGGGGTGGTAGAAAAGTGGATAATCAAGCCTGTAAGGGAGTGCGCTGCAGAGTCAGGGGTGAGGTGGAGGTAGTAATGAAGAGGGATTCTCCCTGAAGGCTCGCACAGAGGGTGCCCGAGTAGTGTCACTTGCCTGATACTCCCACCTTAGAAACCACCTCTTCCCATCAAAGGGACATTACATGGGGGAAAAAAAACACTTTTTGAGAGTGATGACATTTAGAAAGAGATTTTGAAAAGAGTGCATTTTACTGGGCCTTGTAAGACTAAGGAGAGATAAAGGAGGGCCCGGAAGCAGGCCTGGCTAGACATATAAGCTACAAATCGGGCCCGCAGTGGCCCACCCGAATGCACCCTTGGCCCACCCAAATAAAAGTTCCTGGAGCCGGGCCTGGTCCTGAGTAAGACCTATTTCAACTGTTTTTGTGTGACCCTGTTAAAGTTTAACATATAATTTAATATTGTTTCGCATCATGCGGGCTTAATGTAAGAGGAAATGAGTAATAAAATTCAAAAATGTGTTTCATATAGGGGCCCCAAAATAAATTGTGCCTCGGGTCCCCAAATCCTTAAAATGGCACTGCCCTCTGAATATCTATTCTAGAACATCTATGAAAGGGGGGGCTTCACGTTACCCACTGGGATGAGATCCCGTCAGCTCCGCTTCGCGTGACGCCAGTCAACGCTAAGTGTCAGAAGTGCACCTTTTGACAGAGTCCAGCTGCTTGTCGATAAGACCTTCCGTGCCGTTCGTCTGTGTGTCACGAGTTCTGTTCGAAGTCTGGCCTTTCTTTCAAGCGGCTGCTCTTGGCTTACATTCAGAACGTGACGGAATATGTATCCATCGTCTTTAAGAAAAGAAAACAATCTTGAACTTTTAAGCATGACCCTATCGCTTGCAGGGTGAGAGCTGCTGGTCGGGGTCCGTGTATTACACGATGCCATTCGACCGAGGCAACGTAAAATGCGTCTTCTGGTTAAAGCAGACGGCTTCTCGTGACCCATACCCTCGCACCCTCTCACCTTTTCCATTCACTGGCACTTCCGCCTTATCACGAAACTGAAATGGCACTATGCTTGTTATTTTAATGAGATGTTAGCAGTTGAGCCTAACATGTCTAATTCAATAAATAAGTCTCAGAAAGGTGTCAATCTCTAGGTATCCTATTACAGAACTGAATAGCCACGTTGTAGAATCGGCATGCAGGATTCTGCCACTATTTTGTACTAAAGCCAAATGTGTGCCAGTGAAATTGTGATGTTCGGTGTTGGGTTTTTTGAGATTTTATTTATTCATTTTTTTTTTTAGCACTGTATAGATCAAGGGTGAGTCCAATTGGTCTTTGTCATCCACAGGGTGGCTACGTTGGTGCTCGTAATTTCCAGTACACCATATCATACGTCGACAGGTGTGTTCGTAGCACAAGTTGCGTGCCTCTGCGCCTTCCAGGATGTTCCTTGACTTGTACTAAAAATCTAATATACATCCACTCACATGGGGTCAGACCTAGCAACGTGAAAAAAGCACTGTTTGTCCCGAGAAGGAACATCGTATAGTTCAAAACCACCAGTGCCTTGCAGTACATCATATGTTACCACCTCGTCCCTCTCGCTTAGCTCCATTACGTAGTGAAGCCCCTGTGCCTTGTAGACGCACCCTCTATCAATATTAAAACAAGCATTGGCATAGCCAATAGGTCTCGCCTTTGGGACCTTTTAAGTGTGTAGCCATGCAGTACATTATCCTGGTTGCTGTGCCGCCAGGGATTAAAGAGCTATATAATTACTACACACTCGGTCATGCAGTCTGTTGTGAGATGGTTACTCTCCCTAGTTCGCTTCAGATTGTGTAAGCAATAGAAAGGTTTCGATCTAAATTGATAGGTAGTGGAGCAATATGAGAGCTTTTGGTGACTTCACTTTCCATAAACCCTGCGATTGGTTAAAAGATAATCCGCCCCAAAATAGTCGACACACCAATCATCAAAGAAACACACTCCGACTACTACACCGGAAGATATCTCCTTAATGCCCTGGAAGTGGGTGGGTAGTTGTATTATGTATTGTGTTGGGGTGCTTAAGCACATGTGGTGGAGATGTGGGGAGAGACTGTCCAGAAGAGATTGCATCTCCTGTTAATGAGAGGAAGCTCCATTAGCTGTATAAAGATGAGATCAGTATAACAAGGGCCTAGCAGTGCCCTCTGACTCGCACTTGTGTTGGGAATGGGCTTCTTGTTGTTGGCTGTTAGAGGAGGGGACATCAGCAACATGTGTGTGGGACACAAGGTCATACTGGCAGCATCAGAGGAGTGGCAGGCTTTCACGTGGAACAGTTTAGGACCCTTACTGCAGCATATGAGTTTGCCAGCAGTGACAGAAGATTTAGGACATAAGAACCGCAAGTAATAAGCAGCAGCCAGGCAATTGTCAGGAGGTGGAATGTGCGTGGCCTTACGAAGAGCGACTGGACTTACTTGGGCAACGAACACAGAAGCCTTTAAGCACAGAAGAGGCATTATGGTGAAGGGCCACAGATTTATGGTCAGTAAAAACACTAGTTCTTACTTTAAATTACTGAACAAATGAACAAAGTGGGCAGAAATAAAATGTAATTAGTAATTAATGGACGACCCCTTCCAATAAATTAAGGACTTGTATTTAGCCACCGTTTAATGAAAAATATAAATGAAATGTATTTAATAAAACGTACACGAGCCTCACGTTGGAGGGGTGGTTAAAAAACGCAGCGTACAATCAGTTATAGAATCCCGAGGTGCATCATAAAGTTAAGGATCTTTCTCACACAATTGCATATTAAAATCAGCCATGAGAATGATGGAAAAGTAAACATTGGTGGCACACTTAAAAGCCAGCAGAAAAGATCTCCACGAGTCAATAACGCCAGAATTGTGTTTGTTAAAATTATTGTAAAAATTAACAACTAACGTCCTCTTACGATGCTCAAAATGCAGTAGAGTGGCAGAAAGATTAGACGAGCAAGTAACAACCATTACATTTCTATACCAGTCTTTGTGCGATAGGATGCTGCAAGGTGTAAGAAGAATACAGCTCCTTAGATATCTCCGAGGGTTAAGCACCTGCTGCGGGGGCCTGCGGGCAGTTTCTTTGCCTCATGCGCGGACCCGCTCAGCCCATCATGCTTCTCATGCTAGTAAAACTACGCACGGTGCTCGCAGCTATTACAACTTGTCTAGATAGAAGAGTTCTGCCAACACTGTCTCTCTTGCTCGCGACATTTCGCGCTCTGTTACTTGTGGTTTTATTTTTGCGTTATTAAATTGAACTACAAGTACCAGAATGTTACGAAGAACCCGTGGCTGGTAGTGGGCTTGTGACTGAAAGCCAGCTACTAATAGCACGTGTTATCTGTCGGGCAGGTGGTGTAGACAGATTTTAGACAGGGTGGTCATTTATGCAACACGTGGTGCAGACAAACGCAAATTGGTTTAATCTGAAGCAAACGCCTGCAACTACATTCAAAACGATAAAAGCACTCAAGCTGGTGCAAGCAACCAGCACCAGAGGCAAAGAGGTTGAAACAGCCACAAAAATCTTTCACAATGTGGCAAACTCCGAGAGGAGCCGCTCTCCCCCGTCAAAATGTCACAGACTCCTGGTTATAAGGGAACTACTGCATGCAAACAAAGCGGTTGTTCTACAGCACCCATATTATTCAAAAGTGACATAAGCCCCCTACGCTGCATGGATGTACTGCAAATAGCGCCTAAAACCCAAACACACAAAGTGCCTCAAACGGGCAAAATTAAAAGTGCAGTCAAGTTCGAGCTGAGTACCCCCTTGTTACACTTGCTACTTTTTTGCCAGTCCTGGATTTTTCGCAAACAGCTAGTTACAATTTGGGAAGAGTGGTTTGACTTTTAACATTGGGAGGGATGGCTCAAAAACAGCATGCAAAGCTCTGGCGTCTAAAAGAGAACAGGGATGCCTAAGAAAAGGACCATATGGCATCCACGCACACGTCCGTCTATAATGCGCACAGAAGACTCCACATTCCCATATGGCGCTAATAAAAACATATGAAAGCTTCCAAGCACTGAATATTCATTGTAGTGCAGCCTGGCACGCCGTTACACAAATAGGCCCAGATGCGAATGCATGGCCAGGATGTAGCCCCAGGTCTGAAAGGTTTGCCACAAAATAAATAAAAACTAGCCCGTGCAACTTTGCTTTTCAAAAAAAGAAACTCAACGATGGCCTAAATCGAAAGTTTTAAAGTTTATATGCAAGAAATGAAGTAGCTTGTGGGCGCATGTCAGCGCTGTAAAGCAAACAGTCCTGAATACCGCGAGGCGTGTACACACACTTGAGAAGAGTGGGAGGTGGTGCAAACATGGAGCGCAGGCTGTTAATTAAAAACAGCAGCTCAAGACAAATGGTGGGGGCGGGCACAGGAATGCAAAAGCCTCCCTGCGCGCGCTGCTGCTCGCTCCCGAGACCCCTAGGCCAGGGGAGTGAAAGTTTAGAGGGAAGGCGGGACATGCACCCGTCTTTGGCCATTTGCGTGCTTTCATTATTGAAAGCCACACGCAAAGGCCAATGGAATGTGTGGGAGGAGGCCGACCCACACGGAGAAGTCTCTTGGAAGTCTGAAGTGATTCTAAGAGACCCTCTCCTAGAGCGGCGCATGCGCGCTGCGCTAGGCGAGACCTAAAAAGGGCCCACCCCAAGTGCACCTCCTGTTCTTTTGTGTCTGTAGACCCTGTAGGGCGAGTGCGGTGCACTCGCTCCAGCGAGAGTTTTCTTTTTTTGATTGGTGGCGGTGATGGCTGCTTCCTTTTCACTGCGCTGTGCCGTGTCGGGGGGGCATGATGGCGTTTTTGCATTTGTCCATTGTGCTAGATCTTGGTGAGATGCGGACTATTATTGATGCGGTGAGTTTTATGGGTGCAGTGGAATGTTTACACGCATGTTTTCATCCGGCCAGAGCTTGGCGGTGCCTTCCGGTCGGTTTGGGCGTGGCCTGTTGCCGGCGCTGGGTTCCACCACTGGCTGGAGGTTTGCTGTTCCTTTCTCTGACCGGGGGCTATGTGTGGCTGTGTTGCTGATTTTTCAGATGATCCCATTTGGCCATTGAAGACTCTCCAGCTGCACATGGCTCAGCGGCTTGTTGCGTGGGAATGAAGGGCACAGTAGACATCCAAGGTAAGTAAAACTTTGTGATTTATTTCAAATAAAGCAGGAGCCCTCTGGCCGCAGGTCCGCTCTCCATGAAATCCCAACTGCATCTCCAGATACGGTTACAGATACCATTGAGAAGGAATGCGGCCATGAGCTCCGTATGTTAAATGTAATAAATACAAAGATAATCACCACGCAGGGGCTCCGCGTGCTATTACAAAACAAATATAAACAATGTGCGTGACCATGCTCGCGATGAGCCCAGATCATCACTCGCGTGGTCACGCCCGTAAGCAGCTGATGAATCCCATGCTATATCATCCTCCCTTTTTTTAATGAACACACAAAATGACAATTTTAATGTACACAGAAATCTTTAAATCTAGCTGGCATAGAAACATTGCGTGCTGCTCTGGAGTGAGTCCGTGGACTGGTATCAGATGCAATAGGAGCGGAATCATCCATGGATATCTACAACAGTATTATCATGTGCACTATCAGTAGAAATTTCCCTTGCGAGATCAGAATCAGAAACATTTTATGAAACCCGAGGTTGTACAAGGTGTGAAGACAAAACATAATTCCCCAAGTTAAACCAACTTTCTGATTCCAACCTTTTATATTTGCAAATGTCATGTGCCTGCTCAGGTGTTAATTTGATTAGATCTCTTTTACTCCACCACCCTTTACCTTGTAAGAAAACAGCACCTTTAGTAACTTTCTCAACTTGAATGGGTTCGGAATATACAGTTTTTTCCTTTATTACCTTGTTAGTTTGTTTGATGAGAACTCAGTCATTTTTTTCAAACTCAAAACACTTTACATCATGAGTGGCATCGTAATATAACTTCTGTTTCAGTTGTGCAGCCTCAACTCTCTGTTTGACCAATTTGGCAATAGTACAATAGCAAGGTTTATCTTTAGGCAACGTGTCTTTTAATCAATCAGGAAACACCTCTGACCTCGGAATTCTTTTCCTTAATAGGAGAAAAGGAGACACTACCTTAGTACTGGTGGCTTCGGCGTGGGCAGTTCTATGTGCTCTCCTCCTCTGTGCTGGCATCCGGAAGGTGTCTGCCTGGTCGTCTCCCTAACAGCATTAACTGTCGTTTCGAGCTTGAGGTGATCGGTCCCATGTGGTTCAACCTTCAGGTTCTCTGCCTCGGGTGCTGGAATGCCTCTTTGATGGGCTTTTGCAGCTGACTCTAGGGGCTGGTGGTTGGTCTGGTCTCCAGGTTTTTTGAGGGGTTGTCCTTTCTAGGTCCATTCCTTCAGGTAGGGTGTCTCGCTTGGATTGTGCATCTGGTTTTGCAGGCTCGTCATTATTCCACGTTTGTATCTCTGTTGTCTGGGGGAGATTCCTCCTTCTGCCTTTGCAGGTGTTTGTTCTGGTGGTGGTAATGTCTGCTCACCGGCTGGGGGAGTTCGAGCCATTGTCTGGTCTGTTTCCTTTCTTTTGGGTGTTTGTAGTTAGATTTTGGCTCCAAAGTTCTGTCCTCTGTGTTGAAGCTGGGCTGTCTTTGCTGTTTGTTTGACCTTTACTTTGTTTGGGTCTTTCTGAGCAGATACTTGTACAGTTGTCCTGGTCTTTTTTGACTTGGTGTGTCTCACTGTGTAATGGAGATAAGCGGCCCTCCTGCCCGATTGTCAGGCCAACTGTGTCTAAGCGGGTTGGGACGTACAGGGGGTATGCTGGGGGTGGGCCCTTTTAATATTGATAGGGGGTGCATCTTCGAGGCACAGGGGCCTCACTATGTAATGGAGATACGCGAGAGTAGAACTCTGAGTAATGCAATTGCCAGTAAGTAATAGAAGCATTACTGGCAACAAGGGGAGTTTGTGCTTTAATCAGGATCACCCCCTTAGTCATGGGGATAAACCTGGATCCAAATTCTGGCCTCCTGGTTAGACTGCCACCAAACTAAGTATTAGGCCATGCCTGATATTGCTGTTCAATTTAATTCCAGTTATTCCAGTTTATTCACTTAGGCTGCAACAGGCTTTTCTCTTTCACAGCACTGCTTCAGAGGTTACATTGTGAAAAGAGATAACGTCGGGCATGGCTGTGTTAAACTTTGACTTGTGGAAAAAAACACCAGATTGGAATCGCAGAGAAGCCTTTTTCTGTGGCCTAAATAAAATAAAAAAATCGAATCCAGATATTAAATATATAACATTTTTCAGCTTTGAGGTAACAGGTAGGCTATGTTTTGAGATAGAAAAAAGAAAGCAGTTTGCCAGGCACTAGTCATCCGTCACACACACACACACACACACACACACACCACACCACACACCACACCACACCACACCACACCACACCACACCACACCACACCCACACACACACTTCATTACAGTCAGTGGCCCGTCCTCATAATAATAGGTATGTTATGCATGTATATATATCTATCCCCAGTTAGTATGTCGAAGATATTTCTTTTATTCAGTTTCTTATAGAATATCATGGACCCAACGCGTTTCGACTCCCCACAATGAGCCTTTTTCACGGAGATATATATATATGTACAGCATAATTCCCCAACCGAATCAGATTGAGGAGCCAGCACTCGTTGTCGTGAGGGTTCTCTTGTTTATTGCATGGATTCCAGCAAACACATGGACTCAACAGGGACGCGTTTCAGCAGACAAGCTGCCTTTCTCAACCTAACATGCGCCATATTGGTGCTTCTATTTAAAGCATGCACAACATTTAAACTGAAGATGCACTACTCTATGCACTGATTGGGTAAGTACAAGCATGTGGGCTAACGGTGTTTCATTCAAACCAGCATAATCACAATTATTTGGAAAGAACCGCAACAGTGTAAATCCTGCAAACCAAGTTGCTTTAAGGATTATTTACTATCTGTGCAACAAAGCGTTATGCCCTCCAGTTCAACTTATTTTCAAAACCTCCCAACATGCTTCATAATGTTGCATACAAAACCCGGACTGGATTTATACAAGTCCTCCAATTACAAAAAAAGGCATCTTCCTAATGTCTTTCTTTTAAAATTCAAAAGCGCACATTTTACAAGTTAAAAGATCATATATATATATATTATCTACTGGCGGTCGCCAGTAGATAGTTATAGTTAGGACTTATTTTCCATAGGAAATCCGCAACATTCTATTTGAAATAACTCTTGAGTCGGTTGACGAATCTTCGCGAAATTTTCAAACTTTATGGCCCGCTCCGGTCCGCTCCTACCCTGAAAGTTTCGGGGTGATTCGTCAAGCGGGGGCCGAGAAAAAAGGGGGGTCCCAAAACGTGTTTTCCCCATTCATTTTACCATAGGAAACTTTAGCCACGGCTACAGACCGAACTGCTGAACGGAATTACACAAAATTTGGCAAAGAGGTAGTTCTTGGTTCAGAAAGAACCCTTTTTGTTAAATGGTGTAAATCCGTTCAGTAGTTGCGGAGAAAATCAAAAGTAAAAACACATATATATCTGGGCGGAGCCTAACCACACGTCATCGTGAGATCTGATTGGCTGTCAGCACTTCATCCTGGAATTGCTGGCAGCCATCTTGGGACCAATATAAATGATAGTACCCCATTGAAATGCATTGTAGTGAATCGAAGATTTTGAGGGTTACCAAAAGGAGAGCTATAAAGGGTGATAACAGACTTTAGTTACATTAGAATTCATTTGTTGATGGTACCATACTAATTTCAGGAATTGTGGTGTGTTCTAAGGTGATTTTACCCTGTGAAAAACCTTCTGCTGGGATATCATGAATCATGTTTGAGAGAACTATTTTCACATGCTTGTCCCATACAGTTTTGGAAGGTGCTCCAGAAGCTAAAATGAGAGCATATTTTCTGTAAATTCACATTATCTTTCTCAGTCATGTGAGAATGAAGTCTGACATTCTCAGTAAAACATGTACATCCACCAATGGCAGAGACTGTCAGTTGATTCCTTTGTGTTCTACTGCAGCTTCCCAGAGTGTTCTAAAGAACAACTAGAGCGCTAACAGTCTTACTTATGACAAAAGTATGGCACACCTGAAGCCATCTTGATTGGAATAAACTGGTAACTCTTAAAACATTAAATTTAAAAAGGAACAAAATGATGGGTTCATTTTGCCATAGAAATTATGGTTAGTGCTGTAGAAAGAAAAATTAGGACATGTTTTAAGTGAGATCTCAAATCCTCTTCAATCAATCAATCATGTCACTTATAAAGCGCACTACATACCCGCGAGGGTCTCAAGGCGCTGGGGGAAGAGGGGGGTGGTGCTGCTACTGATCGAAGAGCCAGGTCTTGAGGAGTCTTCTGAAGGCCAGTAGGTCTTGGGTCTGTCGGAGGTTGGTGGGGAGGGTGTTCCAGGTCTTGGCGGCGAGGTGGGAGAAGGATCTGCCGCCGGCGGTCGTTTTCCGGATGCGGGGGACTGTGGCGAGGGCGAGGCTGGTCGAGCGGAGCTGGCGGGTGGGGGTGTAGAAGCGGAGTAGTCTGTTGAGGTAGGCTGGTCCGGAGTTGTGGAGTGCTTTGTGTGTGTGGGTGAGGAGCTTGAAGGTTATCCTCTTGTTGACAGGGAGCCAGTGCAGGTCTCTCAGGTGGGGTGTGATGTGGCTGCGTCGGGGGATGTCGAGGATAAGACGTGCAGAGGCGTTCTGGATGCATTGCAGCCGTCTCAGGAGCTTAGCCGTCGTTCCTGCGTAGAGGGCGTTTCCGTAGTCCAGCCTGCTGGTGACGAGGGCCTGGGTGACTGTTTTTCTTGTTTCGGTGGGGATCCACTTGAAGATCCTGCGGAGCATTCGGAGGATGTTGAAGCAGGATGAGGAAACGGCGTTGACCTGCTTAGTCATGGAGAGGGTGGGGTCGAGGATGACCCCTAGGTTGCGTACGTGGTCGGTGGGTGGCGGGGCTGTTCCCAGTGATGTTGGCCACCAGGAGTCGTCCCAGGCTGAAGGGTTGGAACCAAGGATGAGGACCTCCGTCTTGTCCGAGTTCAGCTTCAGGCGGCTGGTCCTCATCCATTCGGTGACGGCCTTCATTCCTTCGTGGAGGTGGGCTTTGGCGGTGTGAGGGTCTTTGGTGAGGGAGAGGATCAGCTGGGTGTCGTCGGCGTAGGAGATGATGTTGAGGTTGTGCTGTCGGGCGACGTGGGCGAGGGGTGCCATGTAGATGTTGAACAGCGTTGGGCTGAGGGAGGAGCCTTGGGGTACGCCGCAGATGATCATGGTGGCCTTGGATCGGGAGGGGCGAGGCGGACGCTTTGTGTTCTGCCGGAAAGGAAGGATGTGGTCCAGTCCAGGGCCTTCTCTTGGATCCCGGCGTCGTGAAGGCGTGTTCGTAGTGTGTGGTGGCAGACCGTGTCGAAGGCGGCTGATAGGTCCAGGAGGATGAGGGCTGCTGTTTCTCCGTTGTCTAGCAGGGTCCTGATGTCATCGGTGGCGGCGATGAGGGCGGTTTCGGTGCTGTGGTTGCTGCGGAAGCCGGACTGGGACATTAGAAAATTCTGACATGCAGACTGAAACAATCACTTTCAATACCAGCAGTAGACTTCCAGTTAACTCCTTGGTGAGCAGTATCTTTACTACAGTGATCTAATGAACAACTAGAGTGCTAACATTCTGAATTTATGGCAAATGTGTGACACATCTGAATGCCTTCTTGATGCAATCAAAGTAAAAAACTGAAAGCATTTCCTACTGAGGAGACTGTAGTAAATGAGGAAATTAGGAAACTTCATAACAAATAAGTCTCCCCAGATGGCCATCAGAGAAAAAAGAGCCCAAATGTAGCACAAATATCACCCAGAGGTAGCCCACGTATAGCCCAATGACAGAAGTGTGCAAAACACTTTTTATTTTTTGTTTTTTTGCAGTTTTATATAGTGCAGACTGGTCCGGTATTGGAGTGCTTTACATGAGCATTGGTTACATCACACAAGGACAAATTCATGTTGGTTGACCCCTACACTACCCAAACACCACTGCACTACCCTAAAACACTACCCCCAGCACGACCCCATTCACTACCCAAACACAACTGCACTACCCTAAACTCAAAAACACTACCCCCAGCACGACCCCTACACTACCCAAACACCACTGCACTACCCTAAACCCTAAATCTACCCCCTACACTACACAAACACCATTGCACTACCCTAAACCCTAAAACACTACCCCCAGCATGACCCCCTACACTACACAAACACCACTGCACAACCCTAAAACACTACCCCAGCACGACCCCCTACACTACCCAAACACCACTGCACTACCCTAAACCCTAAAACACTACCCCCAGCACGACTCACTACACTACACAAACACCACTGGACAACCCTAAACCCTAAAACACTACCCCCAGCACGACTCCCTACACTACCTAAACACCACTGCACTACACTAAACCCTAAATCTACCCCCAGCACGACCCCCTACACTACCCAAACACCACTGCACTACCCTAAACCCTAAAACACTAACCCCAGCACGACCCCCTACACTACCCAAACACCACTGCACTACCCTAAACCCTAAAACACTAACCCCAGCATGACCCCCTACACTACCCAAACACCACTGCCCTACCCTATACCCTAAAACACAACCCCGTACATTACACACACACAACTGCACTACCCTAAAACACTACCCACAGCATGACCCCCTACACTACACAAACACCACTGCACTACCCTAAACCCTAAAACACTACCCCCTACACTACACAAAAACCACTGCCCTACCCTAAACCCTAAAACACAACCCCCAGCATGACCCCCTACACTACACAAACACCACTGCACTACCCTAAACCCTAAAACACTACCCACAGCATGACCCCCTACATTACACAAACACCACTGCACTACCCTAAAACACTACCCCCTACACTACACAAACACCACGGCCCTACCCTAAAACACAACCCCCAGCATGACCCCCTACACTACACAAACACCACTGCACTAAACCCCCCTACACTATACAAACACCACTGCATTACTCTAAACCCTAAAACACTACCCCCAGCACGACCCCTTCACAACACAAACACCACTGTACTACCCTAAACCCTAAAACGACCCCCTACACTACCCCCAGCATGAACCCCTACACTACCCAAACACCACTGCACTACCCTAAACCTTAAAACACTACCCACTACACAAACACCACTGCACTACCCTAAACCCTAAAACACTACCCCAGCACTACCCCCTACACTACCCAAACACCACTGCACTACCCTAAACCCTAAAACACTACCCCCAGCACGACTCCCTACACTACCCAAACACCACTGCGCTACCCTAAACCCTAAATCTACCCCCAGCACGACCCCCTACACTACCCAAACACCACTGCACTACCCTAAACTATAAAACACTACCCCCATCATGACCCCCTACACTACACAAACACCACTGCACTACCCTAAAACACTAACCCAGCACGACCCCCTACACTACCCATACACCACTGCACTACCCTAAAGCCTAAAACACTACCCCGAGCACGACCCCCTACACTACTGCACTACCCTAAACCCTAAAACACTACCCCCAGCACGACCCCCTACACTACCCAAACACCACTGCACTACCCTAAACCCTAAAACCCTACCCCTAGCACAACCCACTACACCACTGCACTACCCTAAACCCTAAAACACTACCCCCAGCACGACCCCCTACACTACACAAACACCACTGCACTACCCTAAACCCTAAAACACTACCCCCAGCACGACCCCCTACACCACTGCACTACCCTAAACCCTAGAAAAGAAACCCCCACCCCATGCCCAATCCCCCTTGCCTCTCACTCCTCGTGGTACCTCTCTCCTCGTGGTTCCTGCTTCACGTTGTCTCTGAGGGGCGGTGCACGTTGTTGTGAGGAAACGTAACAGCCTCTGTTTCCTTACGACATGGATCGTCTACATGTTTTTAGAACGCATGGTCATTTACCATACATACCTTTACAACAAAATTCGTTGAAAAGGCATGCGTGGTAAATGACCAAGCGTTCTAAAAAAATGCGTAGTAATGACTTCGTGATGTACAACGCAAGCGTGGTAATGCATGCGTTGTAATGGTATCGCAAAGTAAAAAAGTCGTTGTAACGGCTGTTTACCGATCGAAGCTGGCCCCTGTTCTTCAGTGAGACGTTTATTTGATTAATTAGGAGGAAGGAATGTTTTTTTTACCAAAAAGTGCATTCCCGGCTGTTGTATTGTGAAAGTGTCCGCGTGGCCTGGTTTCACTTCCGGTGAGAGAGTGGAAGAGTCTGTTTGGATCTAAAGGAGTTCTGTTGTTGGACGGGGCCGGCGCGACATGTCATCAGAAAACATAGCTAATGGAAAGCGTCCTCCCTGAAGTGTGGAGGAGTGCCATGAGAGGTCAACGAGTGTGCGTCCCACCGCAGTATGACCGCACCGCGTGACCCATGTGCCACCTCCAGGGTACGGGAGGCAGAAGCGGCATCGCAGGTCCTCTTGAAGACCGTTGTAGCACTAATTCTACATTTTGGTACTAGGGCATTTTAACTTCGTTGTTCCTGCCAGATACAAAGAGAAGATCCTGTGTTATTCAGTGCCCTCGTTACCTTTTTTGTGGGTTGTGGTGCTTGTCACTTCGCTGCCCCGCCGGTGCACACGACTGGGCACCCCACCTCGTGTGCCATCTGCAGGGCCTCTGCCCTCGGATCACTGGTTTCGGTTTCTAGAGTGGCAACATAAACAGTTGCTCCCAAAGGACTAGCCTGAACACTTAGGTGAATATCCCCTGCACCAGCATTCCACAGAAATTCTTTCCTAGCTCTCCCACGTCAACGAGGACGTCCTAATAGCACGGCTCCGCCGCGACACCGTATGACGCCATCGGAGCCATAAGAGAACCTCGTCGGCGTGCTGACGTCAGTTCCACCCATTTTTTCCGTGTCACCGAGGCAAACAGGGGACCGAGACATTTTCACATGTATACATAGTATAATAAATATATATTCACTGAAAAAACCATAGGTTTCAGGCACGTTATAGTTAGAAATTAGCATTTAAAAAACCTTAGAAATTCACTGAAAAAACCATAGGTTTCAGGCACGTTATAGTTAGAAATTAGCATTTAAAAACCTTAGAAATTCACTGAAAAAACCATAGGTTTCAGGCACGTTATAGTTAGAAATGAGCATTTAAAAACCTTAGAAATTCACTGAAAAAACCATAGGTTTCAGGGGCGTTATAGTTAGTTGGACATTTCACTCGTACAAAACCATAGAAATTCCCCCATTATAGTTAGTTCAGCTAACTATAACTCACATGCACCGCAATGCACTGCTGATGACGTCACATATTACATCACTCATGACATGGTCAGTGACATCACTCATGACATCACTGATGACCTCTCAAATGACATCACTGATGACATCATCCAGTGAATGAGTGTTTTTCTGAAAATTAAATATGTTTTATATATGTATATCTCAAGGTCGATGGAAGAATAAATGGGTATATAAGTGTCTAAATGGATGATTTTGTTTTTGTAAAATTGATTGTATAACTGACTAAGTGTATCTTAGTGTATACATGGGTTAGTGAGTAATGTTTAAATATGAAAATATCTGTATCAGTCTCTCACTTTGTGTATAAGTGGCTGCATGGGTTGGTGAGTAGCTACATGAGTGTCTATATGGGTTATTAGTTGGTTTTTTGAGTATCAGTATGAGTGTCTGAGTGTCTGTATGGTTCGGTGGGGGTATTACTTAGTGCATAGATGCATGAATGAGTGACTCACTGTTTGTATGTGTTGAAGACAGCATGTGTGCAGGACTGTATAGGTGGATGAGTATGTGTATGGGTGTGTTAGTGAGTGAATGACTGTCTCAATAGTGTCTTTGAGTAACTACATATGTTTTAAACTAGTATAACGTGAGTATTGGTGTATATAAGTGAGTATATGTGAGAGTGAGAGATTGGAAGAGTTCCTGTACAAATAAGTAGGTGTTTCTATAAGTGATTGTTTAAGAGAGTAAGTATGTGTAAGTTTCTGTAGAAGTAAGTGTGGTAGTGTGTGTATAACTGTATATGCAAGTAAATGGATGTTTGATACTTTGTTTGCATGTGTGACTGTGTGTGAGTAACTCTATGGATGAGTGGCGGTGTGTAACAGGATGTATAGGTGTATGAGTACATATGAGTGAGTACATGTATGAGAGACTGTATAGGGACTGTTGGTGAATGAGTGGCTGTGTGTGTAGATCTTGGAATTACTGAATAGGTGTGTTGTAACTGGTATTGGTATGTCCATTGTTTTGAAAATGTTAGTTTGTATTTTTGAGTGTGTGTATCAAAGGTTATTTTAGGGTGAGAGGAGGTCTGCCACTCTATCACAAGGATGATGTCATCAATGATGTCATTTAAGATATCATCAGTGATGTCATGAGTGATGTCACTGACCATGTCATGAGTGATGTAATATGTGACGTCATCAGCAGTGCATTGCGGATGCTGCGAGTTATAGTTAGCTGAACTAACTATAACGGGGGAATTTCTATGGTTTTGTACGAGTGAAATGTCCAACTAACTAGAACGCCCCTGAAACCTATGGTTTTTTCAGTGAATTTCTAAGGTTTTTTAAATGCTCATTTCTAACTATAACGTGCCTGAAACCTATGGTTTTTTCAGTGAATATATATATATATATATATATATCTATCTATATATATCAATCTTTCTTCATTAAAGTTTACATTTTGTAGCATCGGGAAACACTGAAACAAAACATCCTCCCCCCTCCTTTGGACGGCTGCATTTATCTGGCATTCCTTCTCACCCGCGCACTCTGCTCATATTGCTACCGTAGAAGCACTGCAAGGTGGTTGGTAGGTGAGACCCTCATGTTACACAAATGGGCCTCACTCTCTACCTTCTGTTTTAAAGTCCCCTGTGGCTATATTTGTGAGTGCAGGGGAGGGTTGTGTGAATAAAGCAAGTGAGGGAGGAAGCTGTTTAATTGCACTGTGTATACAGGGAGGTGGTGAGGATAGAAAAGGGCAGGGGTAAACAGTATAATGCTTGCAATGCATGGGCTCCCCAATATTAGGGCTGCCACTGCTGGGCCAATGGCCTTTGCCATTGGGCCTCCCTGAGTGTTCAGATCTGGCATTTAATGAATTTTGTAGAAGGTGGTGGTATTCTCCAAGACCCGTTCCTAAGGTCCTAAGTGAGGGGGGGGGGGAAAGGAAGGCCCGACGGGCACCCGCAAAGGGGCTCCTTGGTGGAGATCTTTTGGGATGAAGCTGTTGGGTGAGTGCGGGTGTGTGGGCTAGGTAGTGCAGTTAATGTGTGAATTAAAATAGGTCTAGGGCAGTCCAAACTAATGTGTTTATTATCAGGGAGCACTTGCCTAATTAAAAGTAATGGGCCCCAACTGGATATGATGATCCTATAGGGCTAGTGTGGTGCCCGTCAAGCATTGCAGCGCCGGCCCGACGAGGAGCAGGCCCAATGATGAAGCATGACATCCCTCAAGTTGTGTGAGGGCACTTTTTAGAAAAGACCTTCCTTTCCCGCCCACCCCCCCCCCCCTCCCTTAGGAACTGCTCACTCATTGTTTCTCACTATTTACTTGGAGCATGTGTGCAGGACCTGCTTAAATATAGCTCCTGGTTCCTCTTGTTTAAGACATTCTCCAAGACCCCCCTCATCACACTTTGCAGGGGCTCACGTCCTTTTGTGTTATGTTTTCGAAGCGGGCTGCACAGTAAGAGAATGGAGGTTGTAAGTTGCAGCATAAACTCTGATTCTCATGTCTGGACAGTTTAAACAGTTTTCACTATGTAAAGGTGGATGAAAGGAGGGCTGAATGTGACTGAGCAATTGTGTGGAAAGCATCTATGTACAGCATGTGAATGTGGCTTGTGTTGATAACCTATATTCTTCTCATCTTGAAGTGAACTGGACAAAGTCTCAAATAGCGACTCATTGAAAAGGACCTGGACCTTCTGTGTAGCCCATGATTCCAATTCCATCATTAATCTCTGACGTTTCAGTGCTACGTATGTCCTTCGTGTTTGTTTGCCAAAGGGAAACTGCTTCTTCAGTGCGAAGGTGATTGTGACATAGACCTAAAGGCAGCAACCTTTCTGGAATGCACCCTGGATACCTGCCACACGTGCTTCGCTCCGCGCACTCAACTTTGGCTGTGAGCCATGTTGTTGCAAAGGACTAGTGTGTAGGACGTTGCGGGTGAAATGTGCTGTGTAGAGTCTAGGGTGCGCTGTTCTATGCAGTCCTTTCTACAGCTCAGCAGCTATGCACCATAGGTAGCAGTGTAGAGTACCGCCTCATAAATATTAATGAGGTAGTCTATGAACATCTCATTGCAACAACAGTCCCACTCTCTACATCGAATAAGTCTGTTGGCAGCACAGTGCAGAGACTGCCTTGTGCGTTACCTGTCTTCATTCATACACATTACCTGAGGTATGGTTTTAGGCAGGGCTGCAGTTAAAAGAACCATGGGGAATAGTGACTCGAAATATCCTAGTTATGTACAGTTGGTAGTTCTACGCCCACATAAATTTGGACATCCTGACATACTATGTTACATATGACCATTTCTTTCGTGTGTTCCGCCTTTATAATGCATTGAACAGAAGAAAAGGAATGCACGTTTCCAAACCAGATTCTGTGATTTGTAAAATGTTCCCACTGACGAATGTTCACATTCACATGTGCAAGAACAGATTCCAATCAAAATGTCAATTTGGTGACCTCAGACCTCTGTAATTAGCATGAAGTACCAAAGCTCAGTCACAGGCACTTACCTTTACTTTGCTCAAGTAACTTCTCCATAGTTGGTTTTGGCTCTATACAGAGCACCGTCTCCTCTCACCTCGTGCGATTGGTAGTTTGATGTATCGTTTTGCCTGCAGTGGAGGGTTTGCATTGAAATGCATGAGGGACTATTTTAACTCTAAAATAAACACAGAATCGCGTCACATTGATGTCTTTAGCATAGATGCATTGTATACCGCAAGCAATTTGTTTCTGTTCACTGTCTCAGGCTTTCTGAAAAATATTTTAGCCAGGAATGTAAGCCAGACCAATTGTGTGTGTTTTAATATTATGTATGTAGGAGTTTTCTGTAGCCTTCATCCAACCTGATCCTATCTGAGTGATGCACAGCAAGCACAGAAGGATTTGTCTTTTAAAATTGGTGATCGTTATTATTTAATTTGCCTAGTGCATATCAAGGTAGGCACTGTTTTGGTGCTCAGAACGAGATGGTATCAAAGAGGAAGAGATGACAATGTGACTATTTAATGGCGTATACCACTAAAGCCGAGCCTGGAGGCTTAGTGGGCTAATGCAGCTACAAGTGGGATCTGTATTTTTAGTCTTTTCTTCTTCGAGGTCGATCAAATGAGTTCCATTGAGTGAGTAACGATATATTTGTATTATTCAGTGCTTGATCGTGTGCTTTAGATATACACGCTAAGTTTGTTGTGTTAAATCTCTGAAAACGCGATCCGAAAGCACCTTCCTGTTATGCATTCCAAAAATGACCCTGTAATCGTGGCTCTAAAGTTGTTTTAAACTATCCATCACCATTTCCAATGCCTAGAACATCTTTTGGAGAGCAGGAAAAGAGAGATACATAATACTTTAACCCGTTCTAGAAATCGAATTTGTGTACTAAATTAATTAAAAGCTTTTATGTAGCCACAGCGGTGTTTGTGTAGTTTGGTCGCAATTCCAGCATTTCAGTATAGATTAGCCTCTCAGCTTTCGAAGTTAGTTTATAAATTTGTTCCATTCGGCAATTAAAACTTTCGAAAGCAAACTGGCCAAAGGTGCGAGTAAATATATACATTTAAACAGTTGTCCAAACAGGTAAACCAAAATTCTATGATTTTTTTTTATTTTTTATTTGAAAGCATACAAAGGATGTAGGTTTTGCACAGCGTTCCATGTGGCCCACAGTCTGTTCTAACTGAATGAGTAGCTCATTAACTCAGTGGAAAGGCTTACAGACTCAGGAGTGCAAAGTAGCAATGGGGAGCTAAAAGCTCATCCTAAAAAGATCGCCTAGTGCCTAGGTTAAAGCCCCTAGACGCAAGTGGTCTGTCCCCTGTACCTCAGAGCAGGACCCTTCCCCAGAGCACATCTGTATTCAAAGGTGTTCGTGGCAGCAGCGAGGTTGTTGACTGCGAGGCCGTGGGTTCACAACCTCTTCCCCGTTGCTCCTCGCTTCTCCTTCAGCAATTAGCTCTTTGGAACGGGGTCTTAGTACTCGTTTTGCCATTCGAACCGTGTGGGGCGCACGTTATACGCCAGTTGACATATGCATGGCCCATCAGCCCAAAAGAGATGTTTGGGGTTGACGTCAGACTACTCTGCCCCTGCATGGAGCCACGATGAACCCTATTCCTGCTCCAAAAATTGATGATGCCTGTACACCAAAAACTATCACATGTAAAATGAGGTTCACTCTTTTAGGACCTTTGGGAATGGGGCTCAATGTATACAGAAATGGGGGTCACCAAATCGACCATAACTTATACAAAAACGTACAGACAATTTTCTAATGTGATTGTGCACTAATTTTAAATATTTCATAAGGCCTTTTAAATGATAACCCTTAGGCAAACCTCCTACTACAAAGCCATCATATTTTTCTTCTATTTTTTCCAGAAAGAAAATATTTCGTTTAGAATCTAAATTACTGTCCCCAAGATGTAAGCAAAACCTAACCTGACGCCATATCTTCTGCTGTACAAATGCACTATCAATTAAACAAAACGACAATATATTTTAGCTATATAATGACCATTAAATGTTGTTCACAATTTTGTCTTTAATATTAAGTGCTTGCAGAAAGATAAATCAAGACTATTTAGCAAGTATATGTATATACCAATAAATGCAGTGGACCATCCCAATCAGGGATTATTCCCAAATATCCACTCCTAGAAGAAGAATGCCTTTACTGAGTAAATGATGTATACTGTGTTTTCCATTTTATGGAAAATATCTACGGTTCTGTCCTCTGTATAGGGCAATTTCATCAAGATTTGTGTTCCACAGCACTCCTCTAAAGTTGTGGCTAAAGTGCTTGTTTGCAACGGTTTGTTTTTGAGCCAAAATTGACCTAGGTGTGTAAACTTCTCTCCTTGACCTTGAATGAAAGAAATCCACACAGTTGACAAGAGTGGGCTGATGTCAAGAACAAAACCCTTTGAGTAAGAGATGGAAGAGCCTTTAATGCTGCACTAGGAGTAACCAAATATATTTATATGGACCAAATATGGATTTTTGAGTCCCCATTGTCTCTGCCTGCTCATTTGGCTATGGTGCTAAGGAATATTCAGTCTAGCCACAACCAGTTTCCTAACAATTGCTGGCTTCCACTTCCAAAAGAATAGAAATAGTACCCACAGCAGAATACATACATTTATAATACACATATCTAGAGGAGATAGTGTATAAGAGTAGTGAATGTTGCATTTTTTTTACTTTATTGCATTCCGACAATTGTGGGCCACATCATGCAAGCAATCCCCAACATTATCTGGTCTAAACGCCTTCACTGCAGTAGGCTCCCCAAAGTTCAGGGTTCTTAGCATCTTTTTGCCCAACTCTTGCATAGAGAGGTAGTTATGCAGACAACGAGGCAGTTCTTTGCTTGTTAATCTCCATCTTCAAAGTAGGATTAAAGCCTTAAAATTCTAGAATTGAACGGAGGCCATAAGACACTACCTTAACTGAATGGAAGCCATCAACATCAGTTTCAGATTATTTCTGGTCATTTCATTGTGAGGATCCAACAAAATTAAAATAGTGTTTTTCTCCCTTTAACCTGAGGTAGAGTTTGCACCAGTCTGGCTTCTTAGCAGCATTGTCAGGTTATCAGTTTCTCAGTGTGCACATACATTTGGAACAATATGATATGGGGCTCCATGATAGCAATTAGAACCTATCTGCTCTTTTGTTAAACATGTGTTTGAGAAACGTCTTCATATATTCCGGCATACTATCATACAGTGCGGGTAGTATGCATTTTCAATGCTCAAGTGGTACCTGTGTGATACTAATTGCACACTAAGGTGTCTGTATTAAGGTTTGACGCTTTTTGGAAAGGCTTGTTTGTTCTTTACCGCCCAGTTCACTCTCCATCCATTTGTCTCATTCAATTCATCCTCAGGATTTGGCTCTGCCCACGTGTAGCTGGCTTAACTTGATGAGCACTGTGATGGTTTAGGACCCACTATGGCTAAAGGCAGATTTGATGGCAATGAAAGGCAAACAGACACTATTTCAAAAGCAAACTCCCTTTGGGTTTCGTTTAAAGCATACACAACCACACTCCTTTCATGCCTGTTCAGTCTAATCACCAAAAGTTGAATAGAAACCAAAGATTAACCATATAATATGCTTTTATTTGACCAAATCCTTTTAAAAATTCAGAAAATATACAAAAGATTTAAAAACATATGTCATCATGTATTAAAAACAACTCATTCAAAGAACATGGGAGAGTATCACAAGCAATAAAATATCCTAGGCCAATTGGGTCAAAGTCGCACACCAAGTGTAAATGACAGATATTAATGTCCCTGGTTCAACACTCTAGAGATTCCTTTACTCCTGGTGGAACCGGTGTAGCTTGGGCGGCTTCTAAACAAGGAGCGACTCGTTTCGGTGGTACAATCTGATCAACCACCTTCTTCAGGCTTACAAATCTAATATGGTGTCTCCCAACACAGTCATCCACTGTAATAAATGGAATGTCGGGGGAATATATGTTCTCCCCAATGGAGTCTTCTCTCACATTAGCCTCCAAGTATCGATATGTTAGCGATACGGATTTTCTCAAACTCCCTTTAACAAGTGTTCTTCTGTTCACTTCAAACCGGGTTAAAAACGTCTATCTGTAGGAATAGGGACCAATCTTCCCTTTAATCCTTTTATTAAAAGCTCGTTTTCATATAGCCACTGGAGCTTTGGCTCAAAATCCGATAACTTCTTGTTTCAAATAAACTCCCAAATCACTGGTCCCTCATTGGTGGGTAGGAATTAAGAACTGATGAAAACCGCCAATATCGGGACTGAAGAGTCTCCTGGCGTGCTCCAAACTCACTCGAAATGTACAATCGTGAAATGAAAGGCAAACTGCAGTATGTTTGCACCAATACCCAGTCCTCGCGTTACTGTGGGAAACGCTCCGTTCTTAACAATGATGTGAGCTGTCTGTTAGCCAGATATATCTCTCACTTTTCAGTATAGCCTTTACTTTGACAACAATGGTGGGGCACCTTTTTGTCAGAGACTTGTAATTTACCTTTACGTTGAATCTGATGTATTACAGAGAGGCATTTTTCAAGTTGGTTCGGGCTACAGTGAATAAATGCACTAACACATAACCACATACACATATGGTCCTAATAGTTAGGTCCCTTAGCAAGATCAAGGGGACAGGTTTGACAAAAGCTGTCTGTGGAATTTTATTTGGTTATATGCCAATAGTTTTTGGTAGTATCCACTTGACTTTTTTCAGAAATCGGCCTGCGCAACAGGCACCAAGGAACAGGGTAATCATTTAATTCTTCTGTTATTGACTTTAGAAGAGAACATGAAGAAAAAGTAAAACAAGACGTCTTCTATATGGAACTCATTTAATTGCAGATTTCTACTGTTAAATTAACTTAAAAAAAAAAAGCCAAAAGTAAAAACAGCACTTTGAAATCTGCAGATATGTTCTGTTTAATAAACTTTTCTATAAAAAATTCTTTTGTGAGCTCAGTTTCTGATTCAATTGCACTTGAAAGCTCAATGCAGGTCCACAGTGCCTTCTTGCAAGTGCTCTTGCCTGTGAAACCAGCTGCAGCTTTGCAGCCACACTTGACAAATACACCACATGCCTTAGATGCTACTGGCAGTGCTGTCCACAATGGGGTCCAGCACTGACTGTCTCTGTCCATTTTCCACCCCCATCCCTCCGCAGTGGGTAGCTCCTGCTGAGGTACGTCACATGTCGACCAGATCACTGCTTGGTAAGCAGCACACTTTGTATGTTCAAGAAGAGCAGACTGTGTTGGTAGGATGGCTTCCATTGTCTTGTTTTGCTTACAAAACCTTTCTCTGTCGGCTTCATTCACTGACTCCAGTTGGTTACAAGATTACAGTGAAGCGTTCAATAATTCAGAAGCTGTCTCTCTCAATGTCCACTGCTATGAATGGATTCCTTGCAATGTTGGAAAAGGCTGCCGTACCTTCCAGATAAGATTTCCAGGCCATCCATCCTGATGTCTTGCCTTTTCCAAGGAATGCCGAGACAGTGTCACAGCCAGTGAAGCTGTGAAACACCGACAAGGCTGAGGGATTCTCCTTTCCCAAGGTCTGAGCAATGACATTAATGTGGATGTAGAAATAGTTCCTCCCTATACCAAATGCTACTCAGATATTGGCCTTGGGACACAAGTCTTGCAGCTGGTGAAGCTTTCCTGTCTGAATCACAACAACATCGTTGCCCGTAGTGTGGCCCAAACAAGAGACAGAGCCTTGTTGCAGGTCATTTTGTACATGTAAGACTAGCCTTGTATCTGCCTCTTCGTGGTTACAGGCTGGCATGGATAGGTTACTGCCTCTGACTAGAATGCCGTCTCCATATGTTGTCACTACTTCTTTGCCAGGGGGACAGTCACATATCAATCTTCTCGGCCAGGAATGTGGACAACTCCTGTTTGTTGTCTGCATCACACAAGACGTTTTGCCACTGTCCTGGAATCTTATTTTGACCTGCAACCTTTCTTCGCTTTCCTTTTCCTCTCTGACGGAGCACTTGATGCTGCCTTTGACATACCTATCCCAGACAATGTACACCCTTCTTGGGCTATCAAGCTACTGCCCTATGTACGGTATGAAAACATCAATGGCATAGACTTCAAAAGTCGTGACACCTGCACCACAGCAGCACCATCGAACACCTTCACATCAAAGGAAGTTGTCACATCTGCCTTAGATGTTTCTTCCAAAGACACCAGCTCAGGAGCAAGATCCCGAACGTTCATCTCTGTTGATGGCTCTTCTTCATCCAGTTATTCCAAGTTGGCCAACAACGCAGTTTCATCATCAGTGTCATTGAATTCAAGTTGGTTTGGCGCTTCTTTCTCTGATGTCTTTACCAAACATGACATTAGGTCAGACTTAGTCCCAAAACGAAGCTTTCCTTTATCAGACAGGGACGATGGAAATGGGTGGTTTTCATGGCTGAAGAAAGTATTTATATCACACCCCCGGTGTTGTGTGACGATGTACAGTCTCAAGAAAAGGTTGACACCTGTCTTCAGACTTGCAGGCTTGTATGCTTGTTTGCCACTGATTTTCGGAGCTGGAGACTTGAACAGTTGGAGGGCGTTTTTTTCAGTTGGATCATGAATAGACCTTTCACAGTCAATGAGGACTGACTTGCAGTAGTCCTTGCACTTTGGTTTGCCAACCTCTTCGATTTATATGCACTGTATTCACTATAGATGGTTGAGGACATAATGAGAATCCAAAGTCGGCAGTTCTTCAGTTACATTTAGAAAGGAATTGCCCATTTTCCTGATATTCTCTGTTAGACTCTGCACCTGTTGCTTGAAGCTCTCTGGTCTTGTGAGGCCTTCTTCATGGCGACAATGCCTTACATTTTCCACGCTGAGACAGTTTTCAAACTCTGTGAGCAACCATGCTTGCTCAGGACCTGCTAGCATCCACTTTCTGAACGCAGATGGATTTTCAGCAAGTCCAGCTGCCCCACCTGAACCCTTGACCAGCTAATTGTTCTGTTCATTAGCTTGATCAATAGGCATGGCTGAGAACTTGTTTGTTGACTTACGAACAATCCAGTGGCTACGTTTCACAAATTCTTCCAAGATGGACGGTGGCAGGTTCTCCGTGTCACGATGAATGGATAGGGATCCAGCGGGCATAATTCTGATGGTCCAAGGCGAAGAACCATGGGACCAGGACTTTCAGTGACTCTACATACAAAACAAAGTCCGCTTCTCGATGAGCTCTGACAAGGAAGGGACTAAGAAGTTTAAGCCTGAAGATGGTATTCCAGTACTGGAATGTAGGTAGGGCTCTTTCTGACCATTTCCTGTCTCCATGCTTCTTCTGATTCCTCAGTGTCGGGGGACTGTGATGTAAGAAATGTATCTCTCTGATGTTTCTTCAGAAGAACAGCACATATCTGGTGTGCATGTCTCGTTCTGTTGATTATGTGAGCAACTGAGAAAAAATAGGCTGTTCCTGATGAGGCAAGTCCTGCTTGTGTCAGAACGTTCGTCTACCCAGAGCCTTCTAGGTAGTCAGTCGCCAATTTTTCTCCATATGGTTAACTCTATGTGGAGGCCACCGAACATCGCCACAAACTTGTCTTCTCAGTGCGTCTTGAGCCATTTCCACTGTATGTACTTTGCCATCGCAAACAGAAGAGCATCCACTGCAACTACTGGGTTCTTCATGTGATTGAGGAACTCTGTTGACTGACGAGCAACATCCATGCCATGCTTGATCTTGGTTGCCGAAGCTGCCTTCTCATAGAAGAGAGGCAGAAGCTGTGAAAGAGCAGGCTCTTCATTCAAAGATGGCTCTGTCTGATGGGAAGCATGGTAGGCTGACCATGCCAGACTGTCTCTCTCTTCTAGCTTCTCCTTTTTAATCAGTTGGAGAGATGATTCGATCCACAGTTCTGCTTCATTGCTTCCACCATAACTCCCACAACTACCTTTGTCAAGTTGATTTTTGGCACTTCAACTGTAGATTCTTTCAGAGTTACTTCTGGTACAGTGGGGAAGCTGTCAGGCAAAGATAAGTTCCTTGTCTCCGCTTCTGCAGGAAGAGTGTTTCTAGTCTGCCCTGGGTTTGAGATTGGTGTCTGAAAGATGCTGATCCCTGTGCCATGGAAAGAACCATTGACAGTGGTGCTTGAAGGTTTGTAATCAAGATTGCTTATTGCACCAACTGTGAAAAGCCCAGTTTGAAGCTTAGATGGTCAAGCAACTCCTTCTCTGTGTGCTTTCTGGGAAACAGCAGTTGCTAGTTGATTCTTCACCTGAAAAATGTGATGGCAACTGACGCTAATTCCCAAACGATGCAGTTGAGGTATAAACTTTCTTGATCGTGTCAAGGTGTGTACATTCAGCCCTATGTACAACGGAAGTGCCTGTTCAAATGACAAAGAATGACGAGATTGTACCACAGATTTTATTGTCTTCTTGTAGTTGAACATGATTGTTTGGGAGATAGTAAGAGTCTCCTGGGATTCGTGCGATTTTTGACTGTTGCTGGTAGACCAATTCAACAACATTGAAAAAAGCATTTGCAATGTCGTTGGTATGGAGTTATTTTGACAAGTTGGTGGGAAGGTGGCATCAAAGTGAAATCCATCAGATCCCAATATGTCTTCTCGAATGATATTGGCAGCTTTTGTCAATACGGCTGCATCTCCTTCATAGTCTGTAAAAGCATGTTTCAGCATTTGCTTCATGCCTTGATCGAAAATGAGCGCAGCATGCTTTCCATCATTCTGCACTTTGCCCTGTGGGAAATAGCCAAGAACCTTTCCCTTGAAGCAAACTTTGTTGATCTCCTTCTGAGCTCCAAGTTTAGAAGACTCAAGATGATCCGGGTACTTGTGACGCAGAAAACATCTTCTACAGAGTTTTCTATGAAATTGATAAGTTCAATGAAAGCCCACGCCTCTTTCTTCTTTTCTTCCATCTGACCTCCATCAGCGTTTTTTTCTTTTTCTCATGAGTGATCGATCACAATTCCGGAATTCAATGAGGCAATTCAGGTGGTACATGCCATCTATTGCTACAACCTCTCCAGCAGCTATTCTCGCAATAACAGCAGTATCCTGTAGGTCAGTGGCCATGTATCCGATATTCCTTTCAGCATCAAGTGTCGTGAGCTCATGAAGGTCACCCTCACTTGCTGTGCAGAAGATACAGATCTTCTTTGTCTGTGACAGGCGATCCCTTTGTCACTTTTATTCTGCACCTTCGTTGAATGGTCCTGCTTCTTCCAAGTCTCTTTTTTCTGAACTCTTACCAACTTGCGTTTGTTGAATTTTCTGTGACTGGATTTATGCCAACTAGCTTGATGCTTGATTAAATCTTCAGTAGTTGTGGTTTCTTCAAAATGGAGAATCACAGGGAGTCTGTTCAATTTGCGAAATTTACTGACTAGGTTTTGAAAGTTCTTATATGGCTGAGATTTATCTCCAAGTCCTACTGCGTTCAAGGGATACTTCAGCCCTTCAATGGTTCTTTGCTGGCAAATAATGCAAGCTTGCCAATCCAGGTCTTCATTTATAGAAGGTCAAACCTGAAACATACAGAATGTAAAGGTAACGTTAGTTTTCTAGACAACTGAAATTAAATATGAAGCAGAAGCAACAGTGACACACGCACACATATACATTTATACATTTATATATTGATATATATATATATATATATCCAATTGACCCGCCTATTATACACTTTACTTAAATAACACGTAACACTTAAATAACATTCTATGCAAAATTACTGGCATGGAAGAGTGCAGGCCTAATAAACATGGAAGAATATAAATTCCTGAAAAAGAAAATCCATCAGTGCCGGTGATCTATTTTATACCTAAAGTCCACAAGGATCCAACAAAACCACCGGGAAGGCCGATCATATCTGCACAAAACAGTCTGCTTGAGAATACATCGCAATATGTAGACTATTTTTTACAAGAACACGTGCAAAAGTTACCATCATACATTAAAAATACCAGTAACTTACTTAGGAAATTGCATGATTTTGTTTGGCAGAAGGACCACCTCCTTATGACACTTGACGTAACATCGTTATATACTAGTATTGATCATAAGGACGGTTTAAGAGCACTGGAATTTTACCTTGACAATAGGCCAATTTGGTTATTGCAGCACAGCAAAATGCTTATCAATATGGTGAATTTCTGTTTGAATAACAATTTGTTTATGTTTCAGAACTTATTTTATCAGCAAATGCGCGGGGTGGCCATGGGAGCCAGCTTCTACACAGCTATGCCTGTTTACACATGGGCTGGTGGGAGGAGCTGTTCCTTCGGGGCACGCACGGTACAGCATTGAAAGAAAATGTAATGATCTGGTTGCGTTTCATAGACAACTAATTTGTGATCTGGAGAGGCACCTGGGCACGTGCAATAGATTTTGTCTGCAATTAACAATAATGAAATCAATTTGAATTTTACAGCCACAATCAGTGAAACAATGGTAAACTTTTTAGATGTACAGATCTACATTGATAATGGAAGAATAGAAACGAAAGTCCACCGCAAAGAAACAGCAGGCACTCTGTGTTGCATGCTACAAGCTTTCATCCCAGGCATTTGATAGAGCATACCCTACGGGGAAATGCTCAGGCTAAAAAGAATTTGTAGCAACAGCCGGGACTTGGAGATGGCTCGACAGGCAAGCAAATCGATATTTCTAAAACGCAGGTACTCAGTTAGAACTGTAGATTTCGCCATTGCAAAAACAAACAATATACATAGATCGGCTTTGCTAACTAACAGCCAATTGGGGAAAAATAAGAAAGGTCAACCTCTGCCCTCAGCCCCTAACAAAACCACTAAATCAAAGAGAACTGATAATCAGCTAAGAATGATACTAGCATTTAATAAACAGGACAAAACGCTGAGAAGCATCATGAGACTCAACTGGCCCATTGTCCTAAATGACCCTGTGATAGCTCATCTTCTCCCTAGAAATTTATTAATTACATACAGGAGGGCACCCTCCATGAACAATTCCCTTGTAAAAAGTAGCCCAGAGATAAGGGATGGTAATACCTGGTTATCACAACGAAAAGGTTTATTTAAAATGCAAAACCTGTAAGGCCTGCCAATACGGTATAAACAAAGTGACATATACTACACCGTTTGGCAACAGAGAATGTAAGATC
Organism: Calotriton arnoldi; assembly: GCA_963921515.1. Lineage (NCBI taxonomy): Eukaryota > Metazoa > Chordata > Amphibia > Caudata > Salamandridae > Calotriton > Calotriton arnoldi. Next base: position 1,806,970 of record CAWUFW010001883.1, read on the forward strand.
TAGAAATTATTGACATGTAAAACAGACCATGTGATATATGTGCTGGAGTGTTCTTGTGGACTACGTTATGTGGGTAGCACTAAGCTACAAGCCCACAAACGGATACTCCAGCACATATGGGCAATCACCAACCAAGACCCAACATACCCCGTGGCCCGGCATTTCAAGGAGAAACACAACAAAAACCTTGAACATCTCAAATATTTTTTGATTGATGCTGTGCAGCACAACAGGAGAGGGGGCAACAGAGAGGGGGTTTTGAGAAAATTAGAAACCTGTTATATTCTGGAACTAGACTCCAAACATCCGGGGGGTCTAAACACACCGGAGGATCTGTTCACGTGTTTTTAAAACAAAAATAGAAATCAAAATATCCACTGGGCTCGAGAAACTGCATTGACAAAACCCGTAACAAAAGAGACCAAATAAGGGGGACCATTATTTAAAGGTCACAAGATACAAGTTAACTACTGAGGGAAATATATGATAGTGTTATAATACATAAATAATGTATAATATATGTATTTACACATGTACACACAAGGAGATGATGGACGGAGTGCTGAAACTTTTCAGACTCTCACCCCCAGTCACAGATCTGGGTTGAATCCATCATCATTCTTTAGCTCACTTCGCCACCTCAGTTCAGACCCAGCTATATGCAAATCAGTCTTGACCCTGTGCCTCATGGGAACAGTCCAGCCCGAACTGCCAAGCCAGGTCTTCCCTGAAAAAGAAACAAGCATCCTGGGACCGGTTTCTGGGTAACACCCTTCATCAGCCAGGTTAGCTTGAATCCAGTGGCAAAGTGAGCAAGGGACCCACGTCTGGGTATATATGTATATATATATATATATATATATATATATATATATATATATATATATATATATATATATATATATATATATATATATATATATATTCACTGAAAAAACCACAGGTTTCAGGGGCGTTATAGTTAGTTGGACTTTTCACTCGTACAAAACTAGAGAAATTCGGCCGTTATAGTTAGTTCAGCTAACTATAACTCGTGCCCCCGCAATGTACTGCTGATGACGTCACATATTACATCATTCATGATATGGTCAGTGACATCACTGATGACATCTCAAATGACATCACTGGTGACATCATCCACGTGATAATCTGATGCACCTCCTCATACCCTAATATAACCTTTGATACACCCACTCTAAAATACAGACTACCATTTTCGAAACCATAGACGCACCAATAACAGTTAGTGCATACCCACTCACTAATTCCTAGGTCTACACACACATCCAATCATTCACCCATACAGTCACTCATACATGCAGTCAACCATCAATACGGCACTTTCATATGCACTCACATATCTATACAGACACTCACACACTGCCACTCATCGATAGTTACTCACACACCTAGTCAGTCATGCAAAGAATCAATCACACTCCCATTTACTCACCTATACAGTTATACACACACAACCTCACTTATTCAAACATATACTAACACACTTACACTCTTATACAATAACTAATACAAGCACACACTCATCCATACAGCCACTCTCACAATCTCTCACTCTCACATATAGTCATTTATATACTCCAACACTCACATATACTGCCTTTCACATATACAGTTACTCACACATGTACCACTGAGGCATCCATTCACTCACCAACACACCCATACACATACTCACCCACCCATACAGCCCTTCACAGATGCACTCTTGAACCCATACACCCAGTGAATCACCCACTCACACATCTATGCACAGAATCACAGCACACAGACACTCAGGCACCCTTACAGATACTCAGACAACCAATCAATAACCCATATGGACCCTCATTTAGCTACTTACCAACCCATGCAACCGCTTATACACAACTGACAAACTAAACTGTGTGAATGTCTGTATCAGTCACTAACCCATGCATTCAGTAAGACACATTTAATCACTCACTCATACAGTCAGTCACGCACCTACTAAATCATCCATTCAGACACTTATACACCCACTCATTCTTCAATACACCTTGGCCTATATATATATATATTCACTGAAAAAACCATAGGTTTTAGGGACAGTTATAGTTAGTTGGACATTTCACTCGTACAAAACCATAGAAATTCCCCCGTTATCGTTAGTTCAGCTAACTATAACTCGCGCCCCGCAATGCACTGCTGATGACGTCACATATTACATCACTCATGACATGGTCAGTGACCTCACTGATGACATCACTGATGACATCTCAAATGACATCACTGATGACATCACTGATGACATCATCCAGTGACTGTGTGTTTCTGTAAAGTTTAAATATGTTTAATATATATAGGGAAAGGTGTATTGAAGAATGAGTGGGTGTATAAGTGTCTGAATGGATGATTTAGTACGTGAGTGACTGACTCTACAAGTGAGTGATTAAATGTATCTTATTGAATGCATGGGTTAGTGACTAAACTGTGTGAATGTCTGTATCCGTCTGTCTGTTGGTTTGTAAGCGGCTGCATGGCTTTCTGAATAGCTACATGAGTGTCTACATGGGTTATTGATTGATTGTCTGAGTATCTGTATGGGTGCCTGAGTGTTTGTGTGGGTGGGGTGTGTGTGACTCTGTGCATAGATGTGTGAGTTGGTGATTCACTGGGTGCATGGTTTCAAGAGTGCATCTGTGATGGACTGTATGGGTGGGTGAGTGTGTGTATGGGTGTGTTAGTGATTGAATGTATATCTCAGTGGTACATGTGTGAGTAACTACATATGTGAAAGGCAGTATATATGTGTGTTGGAGTATATAAATGGCTATAAGTGAGAGTGTGTGATTGTGAGAGTGGCTGTATGGATGAGTATGTACTTGTATCAGTGATTGTATAAGAGCGTAAGAATGTGCTAGTATTTGTATGAGTAAGTGAGCTGGTGTGTGTATAACTGTATAGGTGAGTAAATGGGTGTGTGATTACGTTTTTGCATGACTGACTAGGTGTGTGAGTACCTCTATGGATGAGTGGCGGTGTGTGAGTGTTTATATAGGTGTATGAGTGCATATGATAGTCCTGTACTGAGTGACTAAGTATAAGTGACTGTACGGGTGAGTGAGTGAGTGGATGTGTGTGTAGACCTAAGAATCAGTGAGTGGGTATGTAGTTTTTGGTGTTGGAGTGTCTATGGTTTTGAGAATGGCAGTCTGTAATTTAGAGTGGGTGTATCAAAAGTTATATTAGGGTGTGAGAAGATGCATGAAATTATCACATAGATGATGTCATCAGTGTTGTCATTTGAGATGTCATCAGTGATGTCATCAGTGATGTCACTGACCATGTCATGAGTGATGTAATATGTGACGTCATCAGCAGTGCATTGCGGGGCGCGAGTTATAGTTAGCTGAACTAACTATAACGGGGGAATTTCTATGGTTTTGTACGAGTGAAATGTCCAACTAACTATAACTGTCCCTAAAACCTATGGTTTTTTCAGTGAATTTCAAAGGTTTTTTAAATGCTAATTTCTAACTATAACGTGTCTGAAACCTATGGTTTTTTCAGTGAATTTCAAAGGTTTTTTTAAATGCTAGTTTCTAACTATGCCTACAGAGGTAGGACATGTGAAGAAAGAAGAAAAAACGCACAGAAAGAAGCAAAAGATGTGCAGAAAGAACCAACAGAGGAGCAGAAAGAGGCCTTGTTGCAAAATCATCCTGTGCCCACAACTTTTTCAGACGGGTACTGGTGGTAACTGACTCTGACTAACCAGAGCCAGTGCTATGCTAAAAGACACTTAGAATACAGTGAAAACACCTACATACACTAGGGAACACTATGCGTTGGGGTACCCCTGTGATTAGCATGACCTCCTCTGCAAGTCCCTAGTACATAATAGGGCAGGGGGATTAAAACTACCTCTTAAAACGCGCTACAGGGCGCGTTTGCACAGTGGTGAAGGGAGGGGGGCCTGAGGTGACGTGTGCAAACGCACCCCGTGGCGCGTTTTAAGTTGCGGGATTAAGTCCCCTTGAATTCTGAGGGTCCCTGGGGCCCAACTAGCCCCCAGGTACCTACAGTTAGGACCACAGAGCTGAGTTGCAGAGAGGCGTTCCGAGGCCACGCACCTTTTTTCACCTCTCTGCAACGCAACTCTGTTGTGCTTACTGAAGGTACCTGGTGGGCTAGTTGGCCCCCAGGGTCCCTCAGGATTCAAAGGGAATTAATTCCCCAACTTAAAACGCACCACAGGGCGTGTTTGCGCACATGTCACCTGAGGCCCCGCCCCTCCCTTCACCACTGTGCAAACGCGCCCCGTGGTGCGTTTTAAGTTGGGGGATTAGGTCACCTTGAATTCTGAGGGTCCCTGGGGCCCAACTAGCCCACTAGGTACTTCCAGTAAGCACCACAGGCCTGCGTTGCAACGCCTGTAACAAATTGTGCAGTTGTGTTTAGGTAGTGAAGAGGGTCGTGCTGGGGGTAGTGTTTTAGGGTTTAGGGTAGTGCAGTGGTGTTTGTGTAGTGTAGGGGGTCATGCTGGGGGTAGATTTAGGGTTTAGGGTAGTGCAGAGGTGTTTGGGTAGTGTAGGGAGTCGTGCTGGGGGAGTGTTTTAGGGTTTAGGGTAGTGCAGTGGTGTTTGGGTAGTGTAGGGGTCGTGCTGGGGGTAGTGTTTTAGGGTTTAGGGTAGTGCAGTGGTGTTTGGGTAGTGTAGGGGTCGTGCTGGGGGTAGTGATTTAGGGTAGTGCAGTGGTGTTTGGGTAGTGTAGGGGGTACTGCTGGGGGTAGTGTTTTAGGGTTTAGGTTAGTGCAGTGGTGTTTGGGTAGTGTAGGGGTACTGCTGGGGGTAGTGTTTTAGGGTTTAGGGTAGTGCAGTGGTGTTTGTGTAGTGTAGGGGGTAGTGTTTTAGGGTTTAGGGTAGTGCAGTGGTGTTTGTGTAGTGTAGGAGGTCATGTTTTAGGGTTTAGGGTAGTGCAGTGGTCTTTGGGTAGTGTAGGGAGTCATGCGGGGGTAGTGTTTTAGGGTTTAGGGTAGTGTAGGGGGTCATGCGGGGGTAGTGTTTTAGGGATTAGGGTAGTGCATTGGTGTTTGGGTAGTGTAAGGGGTCATGCGGGGGTAGTGTTTTAGGGTTTAGGGCAGTGCAGTGGTGTTTGGGTAGTGTAGGGGGTCGTGCTGGGGGAGTGTTTTAGGGTTTAGGGCAGTGCAGTGGTGTTCGGGTAGTGTAGGGGGTCGTGCTGGGGGGAGTGTTTTAGGGCAGTGCAGTGGTGTTCGGGTAGTGTAGGGGGTCGTGCTGGGGGTAGTGTTTGAGGGTTTAGGGCAGTGCAGTCGTGTTCGGGTAGTGTAGGGGGTGGTGTTTCAGGGTTTAGGGCAGTGCAGTGGTGTTTGGGCAGTGTAGGGGGTAATGCTGGGGGTGGTGTTTTAGGGTTTAGGGCAGTGCAGTGGTGTTCGGGCAGTGTAGGGGGTCGTGCTGGGGGTGGTGTTTCAGGGTTTAGGGCAGTGCAGTGGTGTTCGGGCAGTGTAGGGGGTGGTGTTTCAGGGTTTAGGGCAGTGCAGTGGTGTTCGGGCAGTGTAGGGGATCGTGCAGGGGGTGGTGTTTCAGGGTTTAGGGCAGTGGTGTTCGGGCAGTGTAGGGGGTCGTGCTGGGGGTGGTGTTTCAGGGTTTGGGGCAGTGCAGTGGTGTTCGAGCAGTAAAGGGGGTCGTGCTGGGGGTGGTGTTTCAGGGTTTAGGGCAGTGCAGTGGTGTTCGGGCAGTGTAGGGGCGGTGCAGGGGTGGTAATTCAGGGTTTTGGGCAGTGCAGTGGTGTTCGGGCAGTGTAGGGGGTGTTGCAGGGGGTGGTGTTTCAGGGTTTAGGGCAGTGCAGTGGTGTTTGGGCAGTGTAGGGGGTGGTGTTTCAGGGTTTAGGGCAGTGCAGTGGTGTTCGGGCAGTGTAGGGGGTCGTGCAGGGGTGGTGTTTCAGGGTTTAGGGCAGTGGTGTTCGGGCAGTGTAGGGGGTCGTGCTGGGGCTGGTGTTTCAGGGTTTAGGGCAGTATAGTGGTGTTCGGGCAGTGTAGGGGGTTGTGCTGGGGCTGGTGTTTCAGGGTTTAGGGCAGTGCAGTGGTGTTCGGGCAGTGTAGGGGGTCATGCTGGGGCTGCTGTTTCAGGGTTTAGGGCAGTGCAGTGGTGTTCGGGCAGTGTAGGTGGTCGTGCTGGGGCTGGTGTTTCAGGGTTTAGGGCAGTGCAGTGGTGTTTGGGCAGTGTAGGGGGTCATGCTGGGGCTGGTGTTTCAGGGTTTAGGGCAGTGCAGTGGTGTTCGGGCAGTGTAGGGGGTCTTGCTGGGGCTGGTGTTTCAGGGTTTAGGGCAGTGCAGTGGTGTTCGGGCAGTGTAGGGGGTCATGCTGGGGCTGGTGTTTCAGGGTTTAGGGCAGTGCAGTGGTGTTTGGGCAGTGTAGGGGGTCGTGCTGGGGGTGGTGTTTCAGGGTTTAGGGCAGTGCAGTGGTGTTTGGGCAGTGTAGGGGGTCATGCTGGGGCTAGTGTTTCAGGATTTAGGGCAGAGCAATGGTGTTCAGGCAGTGTAGGGGGTTTTGCTGGAGGTGGTGTTTCAGGGTTTAGGGCAGTGCAGTGGTGTTCGTGCAGTGTAGGGGGTGGTGTTTTAGGGTTTAGGGTAGTGGTGTTCAGGCAGTGTAGGGGGTCTTGCTGGGGTTGATGTTTCAGGGTTTAGGGCAGTGCAGTGGTGTTCGGGCAGTGTAGGGGGTCGTGCTGGGGGTGGTGTTTCAGGGTTTAGGGAAGTGCAGTGGTGTTCCGGCAGTGTACGAGGTCGTGCAGGGGGTGGTGTTTCAGGGTTTAGGGCAGTGCAGTGGTGTTCGGGCAGTGTAGGGGGTCATGCTGGGGGTGGTGTTTCAGGGTTTAGGGCAGTGCAGTGGTGTTTGGGCAGTGTAGGGTGTCGTGCTGAGGGGTGGTGTTTCAGGGTTTAGGGCAGTGCAGTGGTGTTCGGGCAGTGTAGGGCGTCGTGCAGGGGGTGGTGTTTCAGGGTTTAGGGCAGTGCAGTGGTGTTTGGGCAGTGTAGGGGGTCGTGCAGGGGGTGGTGTTTCAGGGTTTAGGGCAGTGCAATGGGTGTTCGGCCAGTGTAGGTGGTCTTGCTGGGGGTGGTGTTTCAGGCTTTAGTGCAGTGGTGTTCGGGCAGTGTAGGGCGTCTTGCTGGGGGTGGTGTTTCAGGGTTTAGGGCAGTGCAGTGGTGTTCGGGCAGTGTAGGGGTCTTGCTGGGGCTGGTGTTTCAGGGTTTAGGGCAGTGCAGTGGTGTTCGGGCAGTGTAGGGGGTCGTGCTGGGGCTGGTGTTTGAGGGTTTAGGGTAGTGCAGTGGTGTTCGGGCAGTGTAGGGGGTCGTGCTGGGGCTGGTGTTTCAGGGTTTAGGGCAGTGCAGTGGTTTTCGGGCAGTGTAGGCAGTCGTGCTGGGGCTGGTGTTTCAGGGTTTAGGGCAGTGGTGTTCGGGCAGTGTACGGGGTCGTGCTGGGGGTAGTGTTTCGGGGTTTAGGGCAGTGCAGTGGTGTTCGTGCAGTGTAGGGGGTCGTGCTGGGGGTGGTGTTTCAGGGTTTAGGGCAGTGCAGTGGTGTTCGGGCAGTGTAGGGGGTCGTGCTGGGGGTGGTGTTTCAGGGTTTAGGGCAGTGCAGTGGTGTTCGGGCAGTGTAGGGGGTCGTGCAGGGGTGGTGTTTCAGGGTTTAGGGCAGTGCAGTGGTGTTAGGGGCAGTGTAGGGGGTCTTGCTGGGGGTGGTGTTTTAGGGTTTAGGGCAGTGGTGTTCGGGCAGTGTAGGGGTCTTGCTGGGGGTGGTGTTTCAGGGTTTAGGGCAGTGCAGTGGTGTTCGGGCAGTGTAGGGGGTCTTGCTGGGGTAGTGTTTCAGGGTTTAGGGCAGTGCAGTGGTGTTCGTGCAGTGTAGGGGGTTGTGCTGGGGATGGTGTTTCAGGGTTTAGGGCAGTGCAGTAGTGTTTGAGCAGTGTAGGGGGCCGTGCAGGGGGTGGTGTTTCAGGGTTTAGGGCAGTGCAGTGGTGTTCGGGCAGTGTAGGGGGTCGTGAAGGGGTGGTGTTTCAGGGTTTAGGGCAGTGCAGTGGTGTTCGGGCAGTGTAGGGGGTCGTGCTGGGGGTAGTGTTTTAGGGTTTAGGGTAGTGCAGTGGTGTTTGTGTAGTGTAGGGGGTCATGTTTTAGGGTAGTGCAGTGGTGTTTGGGTAGTGTAGGGGGTCGTGCTGGGGGTAGTGTTTTAGGATTTAGGTTAGTGCAGTGGTGTTTGGGTAGTGTAGGGGTCGTGCTGGGGGTAGTGTTTTTGGGTTTAAGGTAGTGCAGTGGTGTTTGTGTAGTGTAGGGGGTCGTGCTGGGGGTAGTGTTTTAGGGTTTAGGGTAGTGCAGTGGTGCTTGTGTAGTGTATGGGGTCGTGCTGGGGGTAGTGTTTTAGGGTTTAGGGTAGTGCAGTGGTGTTTGTGTAGTGTAGGGGGTCATGTTTTAGGGTAGTGCAGTGGTGTTTGGGTAGTGTAGGGGTCGTGCTGGGGGTAGTGTTTTAGGATTTAGGTTAGTGCAGTGGTGTTGGGGTAGTGTTTTAGGGTTTAGGGTAGTGCAGTGGTGTTTTTGTAGTGTAGGGGTCATGTTTTAAGATGCAACGCTCCAATACCTGACCAGTCTGCACTACATAAAACTGCAAAAAACTAAAAATAAAAAGTGTTTTGCACACTTTTGTCATTGGGCTATATGTGGGCTACATCTCGGTAATATTTGTGCTACATTTGGGCTCTTTTTTCACTGGTGGCCATCTTGGAAGACTTCTTTGTTAGGAAGTTTCCTAATTTCCTCATTTACTGCAGTCTCCTCAGTAGGAAATGCTTTCAGTTTTTTACTTTGATTCCATCAAGAAGGCATTCAGATGTGTCACACATTTGCCATAAATTCAGAATGTTATTACTCTAGTTGTTCATTAGATCACTGTAGTAAAGCTACTGCTCACCAAGGAGTTAACTGGAAGTCTACTGCTGGTATTGAAAGTGATTGTTTCAGTCTGCATGTCAGAATTTTCTAATGAAATAGAAGAGGATTTGAGATCTCACTTAAAACATGCACTAAATTTTCTTTTGCAGCACTAACCATAATTTCTATGGCAAAATGAACCCCCTCATTTTGTTCCTTTTTAAATTAAATGTTTTAAGTGTTACCAGTTTATTCCAATCAAGATGGCTTCAGGTGTGCCATACTTTTGTCATAAGTAAGGCTGTTAGCACTCTAGTTGTTCTTTAGAACACTCTGGGAAGCTGCAGTAGAACACAAAGGCATCAACTGACAGGCTGCTCCTGTTGAAATATAACAGAAAGATATTTGAGATCTCACTTAAAACATGTCCTAATTTTTCTTTCTACAGCACTAACCATAATTTCTATGGCAAAATGAACCCTCATTTTGTTCCTTTTTAAATTAAATGTTTTAAGTGTTACCAGTTTATTCCAATCAAGATGGCTTCAGGTGTGCCATACTTTTGTCATAAGTAAGACTGTTAGCGCTCTAGTTGTTCTTTAGAACACTCTGGGAAGCTGCAGTAGAACACAAAGGAATCAACTGACAGTCTCTGCCCTTGTTGGATGTACATGTTTTACTGAGAATGTCAGACTTCATTCTCACATGACTGAGAAAGATGATGTGAATTTACAGAAAATATGCTCTCATTTTAGCTTCTGGGGCACCTTCCAAAACTGTATGGGACAAGCATGTGAAAATATTTTTCTCTCAAACATGATTCATGATATCCCAGCAGAAGGTTTTTCACAGGGTAAAATCACCTTAGAACACACCACAATTCCTGAAATTAGTATGGTACCATCAACAAATGAATTCTAATGTAACTAAAGTCTGTTATCACCCTTTATAGTTCTCCTTTTGGTAACCCTCAAAATCTTCGATTCACTACAATGCATTTCAAAGGGGTACTATCATTTATATTGGTCCCAAGATGGCTGCCAGCAATTCCAGGATGAAGTGCTGACAGCCAATCAGATCTCACAATGACATGTGTGGTTAGGCTCCGCCCAGATATATATGTGTTTTTACTTTTGATTTTCTCAGCAACTACTGAACAGATTTACACCATTTAACAAAAAGGGTTCTTTTTGAACCAAGAACTACCTCTTTGCCAAATTTGGTGTAATTCCGTTCAGCAGTTCGGGCTGTAGCAGTGTCTAAAGTTTCCTATGGGAAAATGAATGGGGAAAACATGTTTTGGGACCCCCTTTTTCTCGGCCCCCGCTTGACGAATCACCCTGAGACTTTCAGGGTAGGAGCGGACCGGAGCGGGCCATAAAGTTTGAAAATTTCGCGAAGATTCGTCAACCGACGCAAGAGTTATTTCAAATAGAATGTCGCGGATTTCCTATGGAAAATAGGTCCTAACTATAACTATCTACTGGCGACCGCCAGTAGATAATATATATATATATATATATATCTATATATATCTATATATATCATATATATATATATATATATATATATATATATATATATATATCCAATTGACCCACCTATTATACACTTTACTTAAATAACACAACCCTTAAATAACATAAGAGCAGTCTGTTTTGATCCAGGTATTGTTTTTTTGTAATCCGACAGTTGTACGCTCTGTCGGACGACATGTTCACGTGGAATATAACTCCTAACTCGTGCTCTATTGTCTTGATCATGTGGATCCTACCAAAAATCTAAAGTGTTAGCAATACAGACCACAAAAAAAATTATGGTGCTTTTGTCAGACCTGTCCCCATCCTATTGAATTATCGGTCTACTATAATACAAATCACCGTGTATGTACAAGAATTTTATATTTGATGATTCATTGGGACAATTCATATTGTTGTAACCAAGCTTAATAAAAAGAACAAATACTTATTGGAATGCCTATTGTTAAGTCACAACACAATGCTACATTGTGGTATGAGTGTGCTCACAGTTTGCCTAAACAGGGTGTGCAATAGGTATCAGACATTAGTCAGGTCAACCACTGCTCAAGGGGATGTTCGGTTATGAGCCTCTGCCTAATGCCTCTGTACCATCTCTTCTTTCTTCTTTCTCCATCTTAACTGTTAAATGTCAGAGTTGCTCTGATTATTTTTATGTAGAAATCAATGCAATTACCCAAAGTTTCTGAATTCTGTAACTTTATTTTCAATTCCAATATGCATTGATTTTTATCTTATCTATCTTATGATGTGTGTGTGTGTGTGTGTGTGTGTGTGTGTATATTCATATCGAGTAGTTCAAAAGTAAAGTTTATTTGGACTAAGTGGTCCTTATACATTTAAAATCTTCATAAATACCACTCGTAAAATCACAATTCTTTAAAAAAAAAAAAAATCATAAAAATTCATATAAATAAAATCATTAATCTTTCCCTCAGTCCGTGACGTGCACCGTATCATATGGTAAAACGGGTATTTCAGTTCTATTCACATTTAAAGGTTTCTTTAACTTTTTGCATGAACTTCCCCATTGCGCACGCTATATCTAAATTTCTCATTTCAATTAAAAGATCTACGGCTTGTATCCTATTGTTAATACCATACTTTTTAAAAATAGGTCGTAAGTTCTCTTTCCAAGTTTCTAAAAACTTCTGACAATCCAATAAAATATGTAAAATATCACACGTTGTTCCCATGGTACAGACACATTTCCCCTTGCTATCAATCATTGCCCTTTTTACCCCGTTGTTAGCATAGCAAGGGTTAACGCCTATTCTCAGCCTTAGTACTTCTCTTCTTAGCCAGCGACAGGGTAATCTATCTATATAAGGGAAGTGTTGTTCATTTTGCCATGAGGTAGCCATACAGCGTACAGATATTTTCCCCAATCTTGGTCCTGGGCTTGAGAGATTTCTTTCCCCAAGGTCCTAAATTCCCTCTTGTCAAACTCTATGTGCAAAGTCAAGGGGCACAGCTTGTGCCTCATCATACTACAAGCCTTGATAATAGTTTCTCTTATCCCTTTTGCCCACAATAGCTCGCTCTTCACTACCTCATTTCTGCACCATTGCGAAATTTTATATTCTTCACCCATTCCCAGGCGCTGCCAGAATCTTAATAGGGCCATGCAGGCCATTATACCCCAAGAGGTGGTTCCAGTTTCTAGTCTCACTGCCTGGACCATTGAGGATTTAGGCAATGATAATAAGTTTTTCAGGGTTTTTCCCTCCTCGGTGTCCCCTCTATTTTTACCACTCAGGTATAGCAGTTCCGCTCCATATAGGAATTGTGGCGGTACCATGGCAGTGTAAGCTTTTAAAACCAGTCTATCCGATTTTTCGCCATAGACTCCATTGAATTTTTTTAGTCCGCTTACTGAAGCTGATGTCCTCAGTTTTAGTGCATCGAGATGGGTATGCCAGTTCAAACTTTTCTGGAACCAAATCCCCAGGTACCTATACTCGCCTACCTTTTCCAACTTCGTGGGGCCCAGAAACCAGTTAAACGCCATTTTCCTTCTTCCAAAGCTTAAAATCTTTGTTTTATCCATGTTAACAGCAAGTTTTTTTAAAACCGCAATATTCGTTCAACCTATTCAGCTTTCTTTGCAGACCGATCTCTGTTTGATCTATTATTACCAGATCGTCCGCATATAATAGACATGAGATATGTTTCACATCTAACTTTGGGCTAGCCCCCCTTTCATTGCCTAAGACTGAAGGAAGATGTGCAATAAATAAGGAAAAGAGTAAGGGGGCCAATACACACCCCTGTCTCAGCCCGTTTCCAATTTGGATTTTCTGAGATCAGCTCCCCTCTAAATCCAAAATTATCCGCGCCCAATTATGAGTGTAGTGCTTGTATTAGCCTTAGCAAATCCTTTGGGATATTATATCCAATCAGCGTCTCCCACAGCCCACATATCGAGTAGAAAAGCTGTTACTGGAATTGTGCTGATTTCATTCACAAATAATTTAAATTACCTTTGTTTTAAAGTGTTTTTGTGCTTGTATTACACTTTAAAAAAATATAAAGTACAGGCTATAGTTTGTTTCAATCACCCCGTGGTCTGCCTTTCAGGTACATACCCAGGACGCAATCTTTTAGGAGGTTCACAAGGATTTTCCTCCACGGGTACAGGGCCGGACTGGCCCTAGCGGGCACCAGGCGTTTCCCTGGTGGGCCGCCAGGGGTGGGGGCGGTTTTGGGCCCCTGGGGGCCGTTTTTGTTACCAGGGCCCGGCAAGATCAGTCCGCTATAACAATCAGTCGAAACCTGTCTCGGGGCAGGCTGAGCAGTTTGCCAGGGCCGGTTTCAGTTCCCAGTCAGGCCCTGCACGGGTACCTCCTACTGCAGCTGCTGACACAGAATATGAGCAGGTTTTGTTGGTGAAAAAGGAAAAGCAATCTGTTTTAACATTGTTGATACCGACTGTTAAAGGCTCTGTGTTTATGCACAGTGACGTTCTGGCAAGTTAAAGAGTTATGGAACTGTAGAGTTGAAAGAGACCCATTCATTCACATCATTGTGCCTTGAAGATGGGCGCAACCAGTAATGCAGTCCAGTTTGGAGTTTGGTGATATTAGACACCATAACACACACTGCCAAGAGTGCACACATCAGGGTACCTCTCTGAGGTCACAGTTCTCTGTAACTGTTTGATTCATTTGCGTGTATCACTCTCGTTTGTGTGCAGTCTGTCTGATCTGCATTAAGCAAGCATGCTTTGCTGCTGTAAAGTCACCTGCATGTTCCTCCCGTTGTGAATTGCACGTCTCTGTACAAGTGTGCAATAGCATGCAGTTTCATTCTTAGGATATTATTTGTAAAAAGAAGCATATTTGGGTTTGGTCCTAAAAGTGGTGAGCTGGATGGAAGCAGGTCCTTCACTCTTGCTCAGTTTGTTTCAAAACATCGATCCGAATCCAAAAACTGAACAAGTAGTGTTTTTTGTGTGTTTGTTTTTGTTTGAAGAAAGTGTGCGCGCGCCAGGCCGAGTTTTAATTTTTCTTCTTGTAAATGATAATTGTTTGTGTCAGTTTAGAGCCCTTGCAGGCTTCTTAGATGGACTGAAGCATGTAGAAGCTGTTAATAGGCCTGTTGCAAGGCGAGGGCTTGCAGGCGTCTTGGTGTGGAGTAGAGAGCATCTGTTTCAGGAGCTGTTGTGTCTGACACGCAGCTCTGGAGTCCCAGGAAAGCAGCCAGGAGTCTGCGGAGAACTCCTCTTCTGCTGGCACTGGTGGTGGAGTGTGATGCCTGGGGTGCAGTTTTCTGAAATGTCGCGGAATCTCAGGTTCTCTTAGAATTCTGAACTCCTTGGAGGCCTTTCAATACCGGAAAGCCTGGATTGTGGAGTTAAAGCCAGTGCCTTCACACAACCATTAGAGAGAGATAGCTACTATTCATGACAGTCATTCCGAGTGGGACCTTTGTGCAATAGCTATAGGAGTGCAGGAGCTCTTGGATGTTCCAAATGTAGTTGCAGTCTCCTTGATGTGCCGCATGAGAAGCAGTGCTGGTTGCACCACAGGTGATTGAGTGGCGCAGTGGTTTCTTTCTTTCTAGCATGTGCAGTAATGTCTTGTTACTTACCGGTAATCTTCATTACCCCGATTAAGGTCTTCCTTGTCCCAGTCCTTACCATGTGAGGCAATCCTGCCTCCTGACAGCCAATCAAAACGCTAGTATTTTTAAATATAAGCCCCTCCCACCCACCGCTATGCCTGTTATCAACAAGTCCAGACACAAACACAGCGGGAGGGAGGGAGGGAACAGGACTGGGACAAGGAGGACCTTAATCGGGGTAATGAAGATTACCGGTAAGTAACAAGACATTACCCCCTCATATGTCCTCCTCGTCCCAGTTCTTACCATGTGAGGAACTCACAAGCAGAAAACCAAGAAGAAAAACGCAGGACACCAGGGATCCATGCAAAGTACAAGAATGAAATCAAACAAATGATTAAGGCACAGCAGCGGACAAAACGCCAACAGCAAAATTGCCCACAGAGGTCACAGCACCGTAGTCCCAGCCCGTCCAACATCAAGAACAAGCAACAGGAAACACGGAGCACACCAGCGTTCCGACCGACGTCGGACAGCAAAGAAAACAGGCATGGCGGTGGGTGTGAGGGGCTTATATTTAAAAATACTCGCGTTTTGATTGGCTGTCATGAGGCAGTATTGCCTCACATGGTAAGGACTGGGACGAGGTGGACATATGTGGGGGTAATGTTTCTTACTCCCTATGAAAGGCACACGACTGGTTGCTCTTGAAAATGACCCATTTAGTTGCAGAACCAGCGCACTATAGCAAGCAGTGCTTCAAGCTTTTCTGGCAGTGCGCCGCTGGTGCATGTGCTATTAGCGGTGTGTTCTGAGTGATGCGTTTCCTGCTAGGAATTAGTTTTACATCACCAGTACTCCAACCCGCAAGTCCACAGCAGATACAAACCATTCTCAGGATTTTGTACCCTGAACCAAACCAGTATGTTACCGCATTAGTTTATGTGCAGTTATTTTTTGTTGCTTATTTCAGTTTAGATCGGCCATGTGCATAGTGCCCCTTGGAGTTTCAACCGTCTAGTTCAGCCGAGTGTGCCGCTTTTGAAATTGAGGGGGCTATTTTGTTTACAAAGGAAGACCGTCTTAAACTGTACCCACTTGAATATTCAGCCCCTACCTGATTTTTGCTGTCCGACTTTAATGTTCTATCAAAACTATTTTCTTCACCTAGCTGTTGTCTGCTTCATGTACATCCAGAGGTAGTCAACTCAACCTGAAATATAATCAAAGTGTAGTTTAGTTTTATTTTTTGACGGAATTTGTATTCATTTATGCATTTATTTTTGGTTAGTTACTAAATGTACAGCTCAGGAATATTCATATTTCAGTTTATTCAAAATGAAAGGGAAAAGTCAGGGAATGGTTGTGCATACGACCCTGTAGTGGAAAGCACCACTGTGTCCGGTTTTTAGTTTTAAAGAAACATTTGAAAGGGAAGTTTTCTTTTAGTTTTTGGCATTGATGTAAAGTTGTATTCTCCCAAAGCGCTCGCCTGTTGGTAGTTGTTGCTGCCCATTCCATCATTGATTATTCATCTACAGTGTTATCTTTGTAGCTTATTGGCACAAATTAAGTTTTCATGGCTCTCGGATCCTCAAAAGCTCCCAGTGAACTGCCAGAAAAATGTACAAACCGCCAGTGAACATGTCGTTTGTCCACTAATTTTGACCTTTATATGTCTCGTCTGTCACACAGTGCAAGCTGTTGGTTGCAAAAGACCTTTTGTGAACGTACAGTGGTCTTATAGCATGCCCATTGATTGCCATTGGTTAACTTTTTTTGTGTCCCTCCCTTTTGCTTGCTTCTTATTCAGTGGCTTGCCTTTCTCTTCTTGCGCTTGTCTCCACTGCTCACTTTTAGGGAACTATTTAATTTATTTTTATCTAACGGGAGGGTTTTTAGTAGATGGGAAGTAGTGGCGCTCTGCTATATTTGCGTATGTAATAGGAAAAATCAAGTGGATACAGTGCCAACCAGGTAGGGGAGACCCCTGTAACCCCTATATGTGTGTAGGAGAACTCCTACAACAAAAATGTAAACCTGAATCCTGGGCACACGTATATAAGTGTACAAATGAGATTTCATAAATGTAAGTCCTTTTGAGAATTATCGTATTAAAGTTCACAGAAGAGTTGTTTCTTGATTCTTTTATTCTTAACGCGTTGAAAAGCAACCAGCCAAAACAACCAGCCAACACGTGTTTCGTCTAGGAGGATACTCCCACGACTTCTTCAGGGCTGGGAATGATACAAGTGATGATATGAACAATAACAAAGTGTAGTAACTGAAAAATGGAGAGTGAACTCTCGCAGAGTGACATAGGTGAAACACACCCATTAGCTGTGGAAACCCTATACAAAAAAACGTTTCTGGTTGGAAAACACAATGGTGTAGTGATGAAATTTGTTTATAAGGTGCACTGAGCAAAGTGAAGGATGGGCAATGTGCAAGTGACTTTTTAAACGATAATTCACATCGCATGTGTTACAACATCCAACGGCAGTAAGTGACATTTAGACAAATTCAAGAAGTACATGTAGGGAACTAAAGTGCGCAAACGGAAAGGTTTCTCGGCAGAGTGGTTATGAGAGAAGGGTAAGTCACAATGTTGACTTCATATGACACAAGTGTGAATCCTCGGTCCAAGAAGTTTAGGAAAAAAGGGGGGGGCACACCAACCAATCGTATAGATTTGAGGGTGAAAGTGTACCAAACTTAAAATTACATAAATAAAAGGCAAAGCTACCTGTGTGGAATGGTGCAGAGACTCGTAAATAAAGAGAACATAATGAGGGACATGTATAATGAAAAAAGAAGTCAGTCTATATTTGGACTGAACCACTTCTCTGTCTTCTAAACACCTGCTTCCAAATACCTTCTTTTTTCATTATACATGTCCCTGATTATGTTCTCTTTATTTACGAGTCTCTGCACCATTCCACACAGGTAGCTTTGCCTTTTATTTATGTAATTTTTAAGTTTGGTACACTTCCACCCTCAAATCTATACGATTGGTTGGTGTGCCCCCCCTTTTTTCCTAAACTTCTTGGACCGAGGATTCACACTTGTGTCATATGAAGTCAACATTGTGACTTACCCTTCTCTCATAACCACTCTGCCGAGAAACCTTTCCGTTTGCGCACTTTAGTTCCCTACATGTACTTCTTGAATTTGTCTAAATGTCACTTACTGCCGTTGGATGTTGTAACACATGCGATGTGAATTATCGTTTAAAAAGTCACTTGCACATTGCCCATCCTTCACTTTGCTCACTGAACCTTATAAACAAATTTCATCACTACACCATTGTGTTTTCCAACCAGAAACGTTTTTTTGTATAGGGTTTCCACAGCAAATGGGTGTGTTTCACCTATGTCACTCTGGGAGAGTTCACTCTCCATTTTTCAGTTACTACAATTTGTTATTGTTCATATCGTCACTTGTATCATTCCCAGCCCTGAAGAAGTCGTGGGAGTATCCTCCTAGACGAAACAAGTGTTGGCTGGTTGTTTTGGCTGGTTGCTTTTCAACGCGTTAAGAATAAAAGAATCAAGAAACAACTCTTCTGTGAACTTTAATACGATAATTCTCTAAAGGACTTACATTTATGAAATCTCATTTGTACACTTATATACGTGTGCCCAGGATTCAGGTTTACATTTAATTTATTTTTGTTTAAGCACTCTACAAGATTCCAGCTCTCTCTTGTGTGTTTCTTCCCTACCACATACCAGTTCCCCCCTACTCTGTGTTGCTCTCTGCTTTGTGTGCTGTTCCTTCTCTCTTGTGTTCTTTTCCGTGCTATGTGTTTTTCCATTGTGTGCTTCTCCCCAGCCGGTGTTGCTATCTACCTTATATGATTATTTTCTCCTCATCTCTCCACCCACTTCTCTGTTGCCTCTTCAACTCTGTGGTCCTTTTTCATTTTTATTTTGTTCTTTTTTTCCTTAATATATATTTACCAATCCAAGTGGCATCAGCCATCTTAGATCTGTGATAAAAAAAACTTTTAAATATTTTTTTTAAAAAAACTAAAATGGCACCCATGTCATTGTGTAGGTGCACACATGCGTGGTGAGACATGCATGTGCCTACAGAATGATTTGCTCGGTTCGGCGACAGCATTCGCATTGTGGTGCTTTTTTTGCATTTGCATTTGCCATGCAGGATCGGCAAAGGCAATAGGCCTAAAAGGCAAAAACTGTTGACTTTTCTAATGCTTGTTGTCTTTCTCTGTTTTGTCATCCATCAAACATAATCTCTTTTCAGTTTTGTTTCGTTTTGTTTTCTAAGTTGGCTTTATTATACAGTTGTTTACCTATATTCATGTGTATTGATGAGTTTGTATGTATAATTGAGGAAGGCATACTGAAGTTTGCTTTTGATGATGTGTTTAGTATGGTGAGTGAAGTGTCCCATTCCTCAGTGGCCTTTAACCCCAAATTTGCAATCCTCGTGGCTGCCTATAAGAACTTTAAGTCTTCAGAACCTAATGAAGAAAGCAGATTTGTTGAATATGATTGTCTACAAGAGTTGTACAGAGGATTCTATCTAATCTCTAAAAGTGGCTCGGTTTATCACTTAGATTTGTTTTGATTCGTTGTACGGGGATCCAACCGGCAACTAGAGACATGAGAGAGAGAGAGAGAAAATGCAAAGAAACCATTAAACACCGAAAGCAAAGCTCCCTTTCCAAACAAAATATCATGAACTGCCAAGATTAACACAAAACGAGAACGTACCACAAAAATATTTCCAAACACTGTATTGTTAGTCACAAACCTGATGTTTTTTCTGTTGTTAATTCCCAGCCCAAGAAATGGGGAGCTGCTAGTGCGAGGGAGTTGGAAGATTAGGATGTCTGTACCACAGTATCCTTTTTGTACTGAAAAGAAATGGATTTTATTGAAGCAACAAAGAGAATTAATCGTACATTCCTGTAAGGGATTTTTGTTTTTGTGCCCAATTTAGTTGTTTGGCAGACGTATGCAGGAGCATTCTTGCACAGCATTATCTATTTCTTGATTGAAGTACCGCGCTCACCATTCTAAACGTGGGCGAGCCCGCACTGTGGTTGTTTAGACTTCCAGTTTGTTGAGAATTGGGGCACTTCTGCACTCTAACGGGAGAGTGCACACAAAACATTCACAACGCGATTTCATCCAACAAGAAGGTAGCAAGTTGGTTTGAAGTTGTTCCTGCACATCACGTGGCGCTCTTATGTACATGAATTTGTTAGGATATTAAAAAGTCTAAACAAATTTTCCCTATGGCGAGTCAATTTTTAAACTTTACTTAAATTCTCTCCTATGATGTTTGCCAGAGGTTCACTACCCTCCACTTTTGTTTGACCCAGATGCCTTTGCCCAAATGACCTAAACAAGGATGAGTACTACAAGTGACCCTGCTCGGATTTCTGTATCATGTTGCATGACACCATCACTACAGCTTCTCATCTGAAGATGAATTGATGCCTCCCATTACTACTTTATTCCATTACCTTTCTCAAATGGTGGTAGATGTCCTGATATTCAAGATGCAAGAGTGTTAATCCATGTACATAGTTTATAAATGTGTATTTCTTAGCAATTTTACCCAAAGGGTTTAAAACTGACATCAGGTAAATTGTTCATATAAAGTGCAATCAAAACAGCTAGAAAAACACTGAAACTTTACAATGTAGGTGATCAGGTTCACTCAAATACGGAAGTTCATTTCTCAGATTTGGCCCCATTGGAGCAAAAACACCAAACTTAAACAATGCACAATGTGTTTTGGGAGTGACTAGAAAACAGAGGGAAGCTGATCTAAAGTTCATCTGGTGAGGCCAGAGAAGACCAGTGATGAGTTGCAAAAAAACAAATGGGTCTGAAAACAATACAGAAAAAAAAAAACTGGAACATTATTCGTAGCCAGTGTAATTGCTGCAAGGTTATTAATTTAGGAAAGGTAGACGGGAACTAAGAATAAATCTCGGAAAATTAGTTGAGAATAGACTAAAAGGAAACCTAGCTTAGTTTGGTGTATGAACATAAAGAAAATAAGTGGAATTTGGACAGGAAAGAACCAGTGTGAAGAAGAAGCTAAAATGATGAGACAGGGGAACAGTATGAGCTTTCCTAATGTTTGACAACAGCAGGTGATGTGTGCAATATATTGAAGAAATGTGCTCAAAAAGATAAAAAGCAGTTTAAAACAAGCATTGGTAAAGCCAAATAGATCTCCCCTTTTGGACCTATTGGCTTTGCAATGGCTTTTAACCTTGCTGTACAGCATACATTTTTAAATTTAAAAAAAAGTATTTTTCAATTACATAATACAAAATAAAACAAGAACAATACATTAAAAGACAATACAGACGTCGTAATCGGAACCAGGGCTGAGTATCAACATTGCAGAATCATGGTATGCAGCATGAAATAAAGCAGACCCAAGAGTGAATGGAAGATGTCTTTAGGATAATTACACCAACATGAACAAAAAAAACAAATCCAAATTATGCATACATACTTATTACTCAAAAAGAAATTAAAAATACAGATCATGTCGTATTAAGTGGGGTGGACTCCGCACAATATCTTACATAAAGTAGTAATCCAATACCAGTGATGGTGCCATTGATGTGCAAGTTGTAGTCATTCCAGAGCCACGGGGGACACACCCAAGGGAGAGAACAATCAGTGGGATGAATCTGGGGGTCCTGCCCTTGCCCGCTCAGCCCATGGGGGGGCCTGGCGAACCAGACACGGCCTGTGTAACGTGGAGTGACCGTTGTAGAAATGTGCGGTATATGCACCAGATGTCACGAGGCCTGGAGGATGTAGGCTGGAGCGAGGCGTAAATCTCAGATTGGACATTACAATACGCCATGCTCCTAAGCCAAGCCGCCTTAGTTGGACGGGCCCTGGCTCCCCAGAGAGAGGCTATCTTGCGCTTTGCAAGCAGTAGGGCAATCGCTGTAAAGCGTCTATACCACAGCTTGAGATGATGAACCATCCCCAGCAGCCCCAATTCAGGAGAGGGAACCAAGGGCGTTTCTATTATTTGAGATAGCGTACCAAATATCTCCTGCCAGTAGGGGAGAACGTGGGGGCAGGACCAGGACATGTGGGCGAAGTCAGCGGCCAAGACGTTGCACTTGGGGCAATTCGATGGTTTAGAAGGGTCAAATTTGGCCAGTTGAGCAGGAGTCACATAAATTCTATGGATGAATTTAAAATTGAGTAACTTGTGTCTATGGTTAGGGGATACCTTGTGTGTCTGCCCCAAACAGTAAGCCCATTCTTTGTCCGTCGGGGGACGTCCGATATCAGAGTCCCATCTTTGATGTACCCCGCTGTCCCGCCCCGGCCGGAGTGCCATACATGTTTTGTATAGTTTCGTGACCAAATGTGTTCCAGCAGTGTCGGCTATAAGGAGGGTGAGCGGGGCAAAGTCGTCATGAGGGGCAGGGTAAGTAGAGAATGTAGCGCGAAGCGTCCCGTGGAGCCGAGCCACGTTAAGAGTATCCACACCGGTGAGCCCAGGGAGCTGTGTCAAATCGGACAGCTTACGTGCCCGACCGTCTGGGAACAAGGATCCAAAAGTGTCGAGCCCCAGTTTGGCAAAGGTTACAAGCACCCCTCTATCAGTTGTTAACGGCAAAAAGGGATTATTGGCAAGCGGAAGTGCAGGCGAGTAGAGGGGACCAGACCCGTATAGTCGATTCAGCTTGCGCCAAGCCCAACATGTGGTGGCCAGAGGCTGAATGTCATGGGCATCAAGTGGGATTCCCTTGGGGAGTAGGGACGCTAAGGGCGTTGGGGCAGCAAGCTCCCTGTCCGTTTTTGTGTAAGGTATTCTGGCGTCCGGGTGAAACCAGTGGTGGGCAAATTGCGCCTGTGCCACCAGGAAATACAGGTGGGGATCTGGAACTGCGAATCCTCCCCGGGCATACGGGAGGGTAAGAGTGTCCCAAGCTACCCGGGGTGTGCGGCCCGCCCATACCAGCCGGATAAGAACACCACGTAGGTGGACGAAAAACTTATTGGTGAGTGGGATGGGTATAGTGCGAAAAAAGTAAAGAAAACGCGGTAGCACTTTCATTTTAATAAGGGCGATCCGGCCAGCTATAGAGAGAGGCAGTTGTATCCACCTATCTATTTGCGAGGAAAGCTGCTCAATAGCTGGTCCATAGTTCAACTGTATAACCTGTCCCTTATCCTGGTGTAAGTGTACCCCCAGATATTTGGTAGTCTCCCGGTCCACTCGCAGAGGGTATTCAGTGCCGTCAGTCGCGGCCGAGTCAGTTATGGGAAACAGTACCGACTTTCCCCAATTTATTTTAAGACCCGAAACGCTCTATTTCGTCAATCAGAGGCTGGAGGTTGCTTTGCGGGTGTCGCACAAAAAGCAAGACGTCATCCGCGTACAGAGCCATCAACAGCGGACCGGCGGGGAATTGTAGGCTGCGGAACAAATGTTTTTCTTGGAGGTGTCGGACCAGAGGGTCCATCGCAATAATGAACAGGAGCGGGGACAAGGGGCAACCCTGCCGGGTACCATGAGTGATGGGAATGGTAGGAGAGAGGGACCCATTCATTAACCCTCAGGCGGGCTGTAGGAGAAGAGTACAGCAGGGCGATGATAGCTATGAAATTGGAAGGAAGGCCGAGTTTACGAAGCGATGCCAGGAGGAAAGGCCACTCGAGGGAGTCGAAGGCCTTTTCCGCGTCTAGCAGCGCGACTGCAGCGGACGTGGTGGGCTCAATACGGTTAATGACAGAGAACACCGTGCGAAGATTGAGGGCAGTAGATCGATGTGGTATAAACCCCGATTGCACCGGGGAGAGAATTTGGTCCATCAATAATGATAGCCTTGAGGAGAGCGGTTTGGCCAGAACTTTGTTATCAAAATTTATGAGGGATAACGGGCGATAGGACGAGCAATGTGCGGGATCCTTGCCCGGTTTAAGTATCCAGGAGATGGCCGCCTCGCGCATGGTAAGAGGGAGTGTGCCCGATTCCAACGCCTCTTCAAACACCTCCAGGAGCTGGGGCGCTAAACTTTCCTTATACGCTTTATAGAATACTCCAGTGAGGCCATCAAGGCCCGGGGCCTTGGAGCCCGGGAGTTCATCTATAGCCAACGAACTTTCATCAACCATGAAGGGGTGCGCCAAAAATTCAGCTTGGCCCTTGGTCAGCCAGACCATTGCCACCTCCTCCAGATATGAAAGGTGCTGCGAGAAACCCTCAGGCAGTGTGGTGGAGTAGAGAGAACGGTAATAGGCCACTAGTTCCGCTACGATGTCCGAGTCAGACGTGGCAACAGTCCCGTCCTCACGGACAATAGATGTAATATGTCCAGCACCTTTAGGGGGGTTCAGCAGTCAGGCCAAGGTCCTGCCTGGGCGCTCACCCTCGCCGTAGCGCCTTGCCAAGTAATATTTGCCAAGTAGATTCGCCTCCCTGTTCGCATGTTCATTAAAGTCTAGTAACGGCGCATTACGCTTGGCCTGCACCGCCGGATCGGGGGAAGCGCTCACCCTCGCCGTAGCGCCTTGCCAAGTAATATTTGCCAAGTAGATTCGCCTCCCTGTTCGCATGTTCATTAAAGTCTAGTAACGGCGCATTACGCTTGGCCTGCACCGCCGGATCGGGGGAAGACACATCCAGGAGGGCGAGTTCAGCCTCCACCCCCGCGAGACTGCCACGTATCGATTGCAACACCCCGGCCTGCTTGGAGATAATGACACCCCGTATAAACGCCTTAAAGGCGTCCCAGAGGGTGGAGTAGTGCGGCACCGATCCAGTGTTTAGGGCAAAATACTCAGTAATGGCCTCTTGGACCTCAGCACGAAACACCTCGTCAAGGAGAGCCGAGGCGGGAAATGACCAATGACGCTCCCACCCCGCCGAATGGGGGATCAACAGATGCAAAATTAGGGGGGAGTGATCGGATAGAGTGCGAGGGAGCACGTCTACCCCTGTAATCCAGCGACAACCCGCCGCCGTAGCAAAAACGTAGTCAATGCGTGTGTGAGTTGAATGGGGGCGCAGAATAAAAAATATAGCCAGGGGCCGATGGGTGATGCTGTCGCCAAATATCCCGGAGGGTCCAATGTATCAATCGGGTCGGTAAGTGCCACAAGGGATTGACCCTTCGGTATGGCATGAGGGTTGGAGGAGTCCAGTGTGTGATTCAGCCAAATGTTGAGATCCCCACCCAGGAATAGGACAGCATAGTTGTGCCGGTTTAGAAGGGCATGTAGATTAATAAAAAAGTCTGGGTCGTCGGTGTTTGGGGCATAGACGTTTAAAAGAAGTACCGTTTGGCCCAACAATGTACCCTTTACCAGCGGGTAACGCCCATGAGGGTCCTCTTCCTTAAGCAGTAAAGTGAAGGGAAGGGAGTTGTGTATCAATGTGCAGACCCCCCGCGAATAAGTACTGAAGCTGGAAAAAAATCTATGGTGACCCCAGGAGGAGGCAAAGGGAGGGGAACCTTGGGGTGGAAGATGGGTCTCCTGTAAGAAGGCTATTTTTACTTCATGGCGTTTTAGGTATGCGAGCACTACTTTGCATTTCCTTGGGTTATTGAGCCCCCTAACGTTCCATGTAAGCAAGCGCACATTTACGGATGGAACTACAGCCATGGCTTAAAAAGGAAGAAGCGGAGCTTGAAGAACAGCAACCATACTAAGGCAAGAGCAGTGCGGAGTCCATGACCAACAATATCAATTGGAAAACACAGTGAACCAATATTCAAACACACACATAAACCCACAGACCCCACCACCCCCTGGGTCCCGCCCACACCTGAGCCCTAAGGCCCTGAGAAACGGATCCCACCCCCCCAAATACCCACATCACCCCAACAACAACAAACCCCAAAATAAAGTAATGCGGAATCATCCGTGGGGGGAGGCAACGCCTCGGACAGCCCGTGCCCACATCACTGAAAGAATAGACGTGAAGTAGAAAGTACGGGAAGGACCGCAGTAACTGCCCCCATAGTGGAATCTTGAACAATCAACTATACTGTGAGTTCACCAATAGTCAAGCAAGTATACGGAGAACAACCAGGGCAGCATTCCATTCCAGGTCAAAGCAGTCTTGGCAGGGCCAGACGAAAAAGAACGAAAGTCAAGTACAGTGAGAACATGAAACAACCCTGCAAAATGGACAAAAGAGTATCTATAACTGGAGCAACGTTACCAAAGTTCGCCAAAAACGGGCTGGGAGCCTAAATTAGTATCACCAACAGCAGAGTCTCAATCCGATGTGAAGAGTTCAGCACTGGGAGCCAGGTTATTGTCCAGAGAGGAGTGCCTGGAGGACCGGGAAGGACTGCGGCGGGTCTCGGCCACACGTCGTTTGCAGAAGGCCAGCACGTCCGGGGCATTCTCAAAGAAACGAGGCTTACCGTCCACCAACACCCTGAGTCGTGCAGGGTAGAGCATTGCGTACTCAAGTCCAGGGCGCGGAGTCGTTGTTTTGCCTTGGTGAACTTGTGGCGAGCCTCCTGGACAACCAGAGTATGGTCGGGATAAAAGGAGAGGACCGAACCCTGATTGGTTACTGGGGCAGCCTCTCTCGCCAGGCGGAGGATGGTATCCCTGTAATTCAGGAGACGCGCCACAATGGGTTGTGGGGGGCGTCATGGCGGCGGGCGTGGGCCCAGGGACCGATGAGCTCTCTCCACGACGAACATGGCGGAGAAGTGTTCGGCACCAAAAAGTTCTTTGAGGAGTCCTTCCAGAAAGGTTTCCGGCCGGCCCATGTTGGTGGTCTCTGCAAGTCCCACTATGCGGACGTTGTTTCGCCGGGACCGGGCCTCCAAATCCTCATTCTTTATGGCAACAGCTTTCAAGAGGTGCTCCGCGCGCTCCAGTCTACGCGCCATATCTTTGGTGCGGTCTCCCTGGTCAGAAATTCGCTGCTCGGCTTCTCCAAGCCGGGTGTGGTGGCCGTCGATACGCTCCCCCATTCTGTCCAGCCTGGAGGTCAGGGTATCTAGTCGGTCATCTAGGCCGCGGAACCCCGCGCTGAGCTCCGCCAATATGGCCGACATCCCCTCCTCTGTCGACTGGTGGCCCGTCGCGCCCAACGTGCCCCCACGATTCAGTGATTGGGACGCACGGCCCGAGTTGGCCGGTTTGTCAAAGGCCAGTTTGCGTTGTTTAGGGTCCCCACGCCCCATTGCCTCCTCCGACAGGGGCCCCTGTGGTGAATATGGTGGCACGCCCGCCAGCGCGTTGCACCCGGTGCACCGGTGTATGGCGAGTGGCAGCCCGGGGGGAGTGTGGTGCCGTGAGTCTGGGACCGGAGAGCCGGTCAAAGGTGGCCGCAGTGTCCCCAATCCGGAATCCCAATCCGGCAATAAGAAGGTCCGAGCAGCGGGCAGGTCTCCAGGGTAGGCTCAATCCGTTGAAACCCCGCTTCCACTCACCGGGTGTGCACTGGTGTGTCGCAGTACTCCCTCGCCGGACCCCGACGTTGGTGGAGCGGGCCGGTCCTGGGCGCCCCCGTGCAGCGAAGGCCGTAGGGCCCAGGGAGCAGCAAAGGCCCCGGGCTCAAGTTTCAATGCTGCAAATCGAGTGTACGGCACGGGGTAGGCTGGGCTGCACCCACCTCCGGTGGGCACAGGAAAATGCTGAATCTCACGGCGTCCCTGCCCGTTTCAGCGCCAGTCGCTTGCTCCGCAGGGTTACGGAGTACCCGGAGTCATTTAGGCGGCTGATGGCGGACTCAACACGCTGTTAAACGCCGCTCGTGGGTATCGGCGACCGGAGCTTCAGCACCGGTCGGTCGGCGGCTTGGCCACGCCCCCTGCTGTACAGCATACATGATGCTGTGCAGCATAGCTAAAGAAAACAAAATAAAAAAAGGCTCTGACGAGGCAGTCAAATTATTTTCTAGGTGTGTGCACCACACGTTTGAGCCTATATGACGAGCATTTTTTTTTTTTTTTATTTGCCAAGTTGGATCAGTAAATTAAATAAAATATGTAGTGTGAAGTATTTTTTTTTTTTGTAGCGCTTGTGTGAGGGGAAGCAACATTGAAGGGGCGGGTGGTGGGAACAACACGAAAGGATAGAAGCATAATGGAGGACAGAGGTGAACAACGGGTGAAAGAGAAGGAGGGCTCGAGTGGGGGATAGCACAGATGGCAAGGGTGGGGAGGGGAAGCAGGCAAGTGTGGTATGTGGAGGGGCACATGGGCAAAAAAGCAACGGGGAAGTACACGAGGGCAGTTGCAAAGTGGAGAAGGGCGGTTAGAAGCACGCTGGTGACAGAGAGCAAAAGAGTTGTAGTAAGAGAGAAGTAGATGAGGAGACAGCTGCAAAATGCATGTATTCCTGTCGAATGGTTAACCCTAAAGAAACAAGCTGGGGCATGAATAAGAAGCAGGCAAACGAGTGACAAGGAAAGCCAGTCAATGGTAAGCAAATGGAGGGCTCCAAGACCTGTTTTTGGTAAGCCACGATATGCCTCGCAACAGACAGAGCGTGTCTGTTCACAGAAGCCTACCAATCGAAAGGAATGGTAAAGTGGCTATGCTCCATGAGAGGGGCAAACACCAGATTGGCAAGCTGGGATGCGAAAAAGAAGCAGCCAATTAAGTGACAGGAAATCCAGCCAGTGAAATGCATGGGACAGCCTCCAGTCCCCTGTATTTTCTTGGTAAGCTCACAATATATTTTGTAACAGACCCTCACGTGCTGTCTAGTAGGGCCCACCTTAAGAAGAGCAGATTGTGAGCAGAGGAGGAACGGGTAATGGCAGCTTGTAAATGAGGTCGGTTCTAGCTGGGTTTAAACAAGAAGGTCGCCTCACATTCAAGCTTCAATTAAGTACCTTGTTCTTGCAATTAAAGCAAGCTTTTACAGTTCTTAAAATCTGTAGATCCATGTTGTGGTCCTAATCTGAGACCTTCATGAAACAATGGTCGGCTATCCACGCGCTGCCACGTTTCTCTCCATACCTGCTGTTGGTAATTTGCTTTTTCGGTCTTCTGCACTGTAATCTGTACAGTATGGCCTTCAGACTGTCAGTGTTCGGCTGATCTCTATAACATGCGCTGACCTTTAATATATTGAATTTCCTGTCATTCTCTCTCTATCAACGCCACACTAATTACTTGCGCAACACAAGGATCCATATGTTTTGTGGGCGTATAATGATGAGCGCTAGAAACAGCAGCGTGAACCTACCGTAACTTACCTTTTTCCGTATCTGAGAAGGCTGTGTGTGCTCCGTGGCTTTCCGTTGGCTCTTGTAACTGTAAGTAAAATGCCACTAGAGGTTATTCCGCTCCGCACTGTGGAATTTGCATGCGGGCCTTGTAATTTGTGTCAAGCAGCCATTCATTTCGGTCATGATGCGCTGTGGAAAAAAGGCCTCATGGTCTCCGAATATGTGGAATTCCTGGCACGGGGTTCAGAGCCTCCTTCCTCGGTACGAAGGCAGAGAGAGGTCCCCGAGCCGCGGCAACTGCGGAGCTGAAGTAGCAGTTTATTTTTTTCATACAGATGAGCGTATTTATTTTCAGGGTAAACCGAAGGACTTCTGGGTGCGCCCAACTTCGCTCCATACATTATTTTGTTCGAAGCGTGGTGTAGTCGTTATTGAATGTTTTCTTTCTAGTATTGTGCGGTTATAGATCTTGTGCCAGTGGTTCTTATCTGTAAATGTTCATGCCATGATGTTCAGCTACAGAAGATCGGGCCCAGATGAGCCATGGTGCCAGCGTGTGCAGTCAGTGCCCGTGTGTTACCATTTCTGAGTAAAAGAGAAACAACACAGCTACCTGGGTACAGTTTTAGTAGCCAAAAAAACACCCAGCTCGCTAGTCCCACGAGAAAAGGTTTTCTGCTGTGACTAGTCATCGCGGACTGCATGCAAGGGAGTTTGAAATAAGAACGTGAATGTAGGCAGATCAGATTAATACCTGAAAGGAAGGATTTGGAGTGCACAGGTCACCACGGTCTATCAAACAGGAAACCGAGTACCTGGGGCGATATGGTAGACCTTAAACTGAAGTTACTTGTGCCTACGACGTGAAAAATACGCAGTCAATAGCGCTGGGTCGCGGAGTTTGCTCTTTTGCCGTACAGCAATATGCAGGTCTACTTGAATTGCTCGATTCTGTCACCTTTTTTGCATAATTATGGATTTGCCGCAGTTGCACATAATTCATTATCTGCTGCATAGTTTGCAGATTTTAACACAAAAAATAGTTTTTAGCTCAAACGGATCAAAAGTTACTAAAAATACGGTGACGGGTGTTGCTGTGCAGTGGAAGGCACTTTACAATAGGGCTTTGGGGGGGGGCGGCCGACCATCGGGAGGCCTGCCCCTCGGGGGGTTTGGGCCAGGGGGCAGGTTTGGGCCAGGGGCAGCCAGAGCCCAATTGGGCTTGTTGGGCTGCTTTGGGCTAGGGTGGGCTCCCTTGGGCTAGTGTGGGCTCCCTTGGGCTAGTGTTAGGCTGGTTTTGGGCTGGGGGGTATTTAGCCGGCCATCTTAGGTCACTGGCCACCATTTCGGTGGCAGGGACACGACGGCTGGCTGGGGACTTAGAGTGGGAGCGTTTTTGTGACCTGTGCGTGGTAGTGGTCTACCGGCGTTTTCGTGGTGCGGAGTGTGACAGCGGGTAGTGATGGCGGCGGAGCAGAGCCAGGATCCCCGGGTGATTGAGGCGCTATGCCTCTTAGGGGAAGCGAGACGCACCGATATGTTGCGGCCTGAAGTTAAGGTGAGGCCCCCCAGGCGGGCGGGGTCGCGGCGGCAGTCCTGGCTTGCGAGCCGCCGCAAGCATAGCAATAAGGAGGCAGGGGGGCGCGGCCGCGCTGGTTAAGAAGACGCGGGGAGCGGCTCCGCGGCCCGCGCTGCAGTTTCGGGCGGGGGCTGGCGCCAGTAAAGGCAATGGCAGCAGGGAAGGTCCCGGGCAGCCGGGGGGCCGTCCGCGGGACTGGGGGGGCCACAAGGATTTTGGAAGTCGCGGAGGAGGGAAAGGTCAGCGGGGGGGGCGTCCCCGCGACAAGGGGCAGCGGCCGGTCCTCCCCGTTGTTGTTTGCAAGTGAGGAGGAAGTGGAGTACGTGGGGGGGGGGCTGTAGGTGGACGGGGGAGCGTGCGGGGAGGAGGGAGGAGCCCGGGGAACAACAGGGGGGCTAATAAGTCCGGGGATGAGCATGGGGGGAGGGTGGTGGGTCAGGCAGCGAGGCGCGGGCAGTGGGGGCGTGGGTGCCAAACAACAGGTACAGGGGCGGCGAGGGCGTGGGGGGGTCAAGGAGATAACTGGAAGGGAGGGGCCGTGCTGGGGGCCGATGCCGTCCCTGGAGTTAGGGGGCTGGTTGGACAGGGCACCCGAGGGTTTGCGTGGCAGGTGGTCGGAGTTGGGAGGGGGGGTGGGGGAGGCCCTTGGAGACAGCGAGAGGCAGGGGGGAGCAGGGGGGAAGGGAGGGGCGTCGGGGGCAGGGGGGGGGGCCTGGGAAGGCGGCGTGGAGTAGAGGGTGGTCGATGAATTGGAATGGAGCGATGGGGAGGGGGGATGGGGGGTTCTCAGGGGAGGGGGTGTGGGACGCCCTGGTCGGGAGAGGTGGGTTGGGGGCAGGGGGGTTTACCCCATCGCGGCGGGGGGGGGGCATTCCTCTAGTGCGTTTGGCCTAGGATGGGTAAGGGATGGTTACCGGGTTTCAGAGGGCAGGATTAACCCCGGCATGTCGGCCTCCACTTCTTTTGGGCAGGAACGGCGGATGAGATACTCGGGAGAGTTCCTTGCGGCTCCAACCCACCGAGAGGATGGGCCGGTTCTGCCTCATGCGGGCGGCCGTGCTCCCACGAGGGACCTACCAGCGGAGATGTACGGGAGGGGGGGGCGAGCACTCCCCCGTGGCCCAATCCCGATGGGTCGATGTGGCCTCAGGGGGACGGGCTCAGGAGCCTTCTAGCACAGAGCGGGACCCAGAGAAACAGCGCGCGGGGTGGCAGAGAGGGAGCGTTGACTTGGGGGAGCTACTGCGCGCTTGCAGGGAGCGAGCGGGCTTGAGCAGGCTGGAGCCCACGGAGGGCGGCCCTTTGCCAAGCCGTGCGGTTAGGGAACGGACATGGGTGTCCGGGCTGGAGTCCGAGGTGGACGGCCCATTACTGTTGGATTATGACGAGGAGAGCATTGAAGAAGGGGAAATTATAGAGACAAGGGGATGTCAAGTTGACGGGAGAGGGTATGTAATTAACGATATGCCTAGTCTTTTGCAGAGTGGTACGGTCAGGCGGAACAAAGCGGATGGAGTGGCTGCCCCACATTCACGACTGGTTAGGCGTCGGGATCCAGTGCGGACGCCGACCTTGACGCCAGGTAAGGCACTGAACGGGGTGGGAAAGGGTCCGGCGGGCTTGGAACCGCAGGCCAAGGTGTCTGTGGGCACGGAGGCGTGGGGGGGGGGGGAGGAGGGGGAGGTGCGCTTGAGGAAAGGGACATATGTGAAAGACGCGGGTGTGGGGCCGGAGTCAGTGAGCCAGGGGGGGGCAAGAGCGAGGGGGCGGCAGGGGGAAGCGCAGGGGGAGGTGGGGACGACGGGGGGACGCCCAACGAAGAAGGAAAAGAGAGCCACGACATTCCGGTAAAAAAGTTGCCATATTTGTGGATTACGAAGCCCTTAGGGGCTCACCTTACGTTGGGCACCAAGGAAAAAATTTGGAAGGGCGACTACGTGGACATGTTGAAGCTCTTACATAGAGAGCTTACGGCGAAGGAGGGGTCCAAGGAAGAAGAGTTGGAGCTGGCCAAGAGGCCGAGGGTGCCCATGACCTTTGCGAATTGGTCGGCGGCGTTCCTGATTTTCGCTAGCGTGTAAGCGAGAAGTTCCCCGACCGGTCTGTCGCATTGTTTAAATACATGGACGTGATCAGTCGAGCGCAGGTCACGTACGGGGGGTACGCATGGTCTCACTATGATGAGGAATTTAGGGCGCGGCTGGCCTGGGATCCGGAGGCTAAGTGGGGGGAAATAGACTCAGACCTATACCAGCAAACCATGGGAGGGGCCAAGTTCGGGAAAACGATATACA
The DNA here is from genome assembly GCA_963921515.1 of Calotriton arnoldi. Classification (NCBI taxonomy): domain Eukaryota; kingdom Metazoa; phylum Chordata; class Amphibia; order Caudata; family Salamandridae; genus Calotriton; species Calotriton arnoldi. Next base: position 1,839,531 of record CAWUFW010001883.1, read on the forward strand.
CGGCGAGCGGGCTACCGCTCGCGCCTCGCCCCTTTCTGAATCGCCCCACTCGCGGGGGGTGGGGTATGCAGGGAACAACACCGGAAGCACAGTGGGAGCGTGCTGGGACTTTAACAAGGGCACGTGCACGAGGCAATACTGCAGGTTTCGGCACGAATGCTCCAAGTGTGCAGGTCGACATCCAGTGGTGCAATGTTGGGGGACGGGAGGCAGCGGACAGGGTCAGCAGTCTACTCAGGCGGGGCAGCAAACAGGGGGTAGGGGAGGCAGGGGAGGACAGGGGAATTTGGGCAAAGGCTCATACTCCCATTAAACAGGAACGTCTGGAGGAGTTTTTGGCATCCTATCCACGGACCGAGGACGCGGTACTGTTGCAACAGGGTTTTCAGGAGGGTTTCTGGCTGGGTTACGAGGGTCCGAGGGGCCCCTAGGTGGGCGGAAAATTTGAAATCCGCCAAGGCGCACGGATCGGTGGTACGGGAAAAATTGTTTAAGGAAGTCCGGGAAGGGCGTATGGCGGGGCCCTTTCAGGATACCCCTTTTCGGGACCTGATCATTTCCCCCATCAGAGTGGTTCCGAAGAAGGAACCCTGACAATACCGGCTGATTCAGCACTTGTCATGGCCAGAGGGGGCGTCGGTTAATGATTTCATAGCGGCCGAGCTATCGTCCGTGTCCTACTCATCAGTGGATGTGGCACGGCAGTTGGTCGCGACAGTAGGGGCGGGCGCCCTCATGGCAAAATGCGACAGTCTTCATTCCGACTGCTCCCGGTACACCCAGAGGACTATCCGCTGTTGGGTATACAGTTTGAGGGGTCCATTTTCGTGGACAAAGCATTGCCAATGGGTTGTTCCATATCCTGTGCCTTGTTCGAGCGATTCAGTACATTCCTGCAGTGGGTTTTTTCGTGGCACACAGGTAAAGAGACGGTGACACACTACCTGGATGACTTTTTCCTGGTGGGACTGCCCGGTTCTGCTGACTGTCAGCAACAGCTGGCTAGTTTTAAAGAGCTCATGGGCTACCTGGGTGTGCCCCTGGCGCCAGAGAAAACACTGGGTCCCAGCACGGTGTTGTCCTTTCTTGGTATTGAGCTTGATTCAGTGGCAATAGAAGCACGTTTGCCTGGAGATAAGGTGCATATGCTGCTCTTGATTGACAGCCTGCTGGCAAAAAAAGAAGGTGACGGTGTGGGAAGTGCAGGTACTCCTAGGACACCTACATTTTGCGTGCCTGGTGGTACGGGCGGGGCGTACCTTTTGCAGGAGATTAGGGTTCTCCTTGTCAGGTTTGACACTGCCGCACCATCATATGCGCTTGTCGGCGGGCACGAAGGAGGACCTGCGCATGTGGCGGACATTTTTGGAGCCCTTTAATGGTATTCCAATGGCAACCTCAGAAGACTGGGTATGGGACGTACCATCTCCTCGGATGCAGCAGGTTTTGGACTCTACTGGCAAGGGAGGTGGTGTGCCGAAGACTGGCCATCGCACTGGAAGAACGGGGGGAGGAGCATTGCCTTTCTGGAATTGTTTCCACTAGTGGTGGCTGTGACTGTGTGGGCCCGGGAGTTGGCGCACAGGAAAGTGATTTTCAAGGTGGACAATATGTCGGTAGTGCAGGTTGTGAACAGGTAGTCAGCCAGGGACACTCAGGTTCTCAAGTTGTTGAGGGTGTTTGTGCTGCGATGTTTGGAGCATGATATCTTGTTTCAAGCTAGACATGTGCCGGGGGTGGACAATGACAATGCGGATGCTTTGTCTCGTTCACAGTGGCAGAGGTTCCATGGGCTAGCCACGGAAGCGGACGAACGCAGGACGCCGGTTCCGGCAGGGATGTGGTCTGTGGGAGAGAAAGGGTCGTTCAGTTGGTAAGAGGGTCAGTGGCCACATAAACCTGGAGGGCATACGAGCAGGGTTGGAGGGATTTCCTTGACAGTCGCGCAATGCGCCTTGAGAGGCACTGGGTAAGGGAAGAACAGGTAGTACAATTTATTCTGTCCATGATTGACAAAGGTTGGTCCAAAGTGACGATTGCAGGGAAATTGTCGGCCATAGCTTTCATGGGGAAATTGTGGTGGGGGTACGCGCCGTCAGCGGGGGAATTGGGCACGCGGCTAATGGAAGGCTGGGCACGGGAAAGAGGTAGCAGATCTCAGCAGAGGAGGCCCATAACGGCAAGTATACTTCTCGGCTTGACGCGGCTGATGCCGCAGGTATGCCGCAATGCCGAAGAAGCGGTTTTGTTCTCCACGTTAATGTCGTGGATGTATTTCGGGGCCTTCCGGGTGTCAGAGCTCCTGGGTGCCAGGGGGGCGCGGGGGGTACAGTGGGGGGAAGTTGACCTGCGGGTAGACGAAGTGGCAGTATTCCTCAGGCGCTCGAAGACGGACCAACGGGGAGCGGGGAAGTGGGTGGTCATGGGGCCGGCAGGGGACAAGAAAGTGTGCCCCGCGGCCTGGGGTAGGATTTTAGCAAGGGGGGTGGGTATGGAAGCAGGGGAGGTTTTCCGGCGGAAAGAAGGGGGCAGGGTGACGGCGTCTCAACTCCTTGGGGTTTTGAGGCGAGCACTTCAAGGCCTGGGGGAAAATCCGGGACAGTTTGGGACTCATTCATTTCGCATAGGCGCGGCAACAGATGCAGCAAAGAGGGGGTGGGGGAAGGAAGAACTTATGCGTTTGGGGCACTGGAAATCAGATTGATTTAAAACATACATCTGGCTGCGGGGCTCCGGGGAGGGAGAGGCATGATTTTCCTTCTCCTTTCTCATATACGTGTCTTTTCAGGTGCAGTGGCGGGGCCTGCGGCAGCGGAATTATCCATCCTCCTCATAGGACATTCTTTTGTGAAAAGGGCGGAGCGTTACGAGTGGGAAAAACAGAACAGTTTAAATTTGGGGCTGGATCCTAGGTTGTTTCGGTGTCATTGGCAGGGAAAAGGGGGCATGAGATGGCACGAGTTGTTAACAGCATTGAACAGGTCGATCAGAGGTGGAATTTGCCCAGACGTTTTGATTATTCATTTGGGTGACAATGATCTTGTGCAGTGTAAGGGTTTGGCTTTGTTAAAACAAATGAAGAGGGACCTTTTGGAGATTCAACAGCAGTGGTCGGGTTGTCATGTGATATGGTCGGAGTTTATTCCTAGGAGACATTGGAGAGGGGCAGAGCGGCCAGCTGCGATAGATAAGGCACGAAGGAAGATTAACAGGGACATGCGAGTTTTCTGCGACAGAGAAAGTTTTGGGAGAATGGAGCATCCTGAACTGCGTTATGCGGCTGTCTATTTCTTTAGGGAAGATGGGGTACGCTTGTCCCGCTATGGGATGGAGTTGTACATAGTTCAGCTTAAGGAGGTTCTGGACAGGGCTGTCGGCGTATGCAGATACCCGAAACGACAAGAACCCTAGTTGGGGGGTCAGAAAAGTCTGGGGGTCAGAATTTTCTGAGTGGCGTTTTCCTGGGTACTAGTTGGTACAGCGGTTTACAGTTACAGTTTATTGGTTGGGAAGGTCACTCCGGGAGCACGCAGGAAGGGGAAATAGCATAGGAAGGGTACATAGATAGCTAGGTGAAGAAAGGTTAAGAAGTTGCAAGTTTGGGGGCTTATAAATGTTTGCAGGGGGGGAAACTTTAGGGGAGGGGGAAGGGGGTAAGGTAGGAGGAAAATATTTAGTGAGGTTTAGTTTTGTACGGCACAGGCCAAGGATTTTGTTGTAAGGTGCACCTGTTTTCAATAAAGCGGCCTTTTTCACACCAACAAGCTAGTCTGTGGTCTGTGCTGCACCCCTCTTTGGCCCAAAGGTTGACTTTTAACCTTTCAGTTGAATATTGCTCTATTTGGGTGTTAAAGTTGTAGTAATAAGGTGAAACCTTTGTCCAGACAGCTTAATATGTAAAAATAATAAAGTAATGAACTAATACTAATGCAAAATGTTCTGCATTATGCCACATAATATTGGTGAAAGTGGCGCAGAGAGCGTTCACGGCCCCAGATACTCCGTTTCCTGGGGCCATTTTATTTAAGGGGAGAGAGGCGTGTAACCCCCCTTCCCACACTTCTACGGGCCTCTGGGACCTCATCTGCTGGGACGTTTTTTTTTTTTTTGATTGAAGGCGAGGGGGGCATGCGTCCTCACCCTGAGCCAATTAGGGCCCCCCCAGAGAACCCATTCTGCGGGGCATAAACCTATTACAAGGGGAGTTGGGCGCTTGGGGCCCCCTCCCCTATCCAATATTGACCCCTGGGACCTCTTACCTAGAGGCCGCCTTTTTTAATAAAGGGGAGAGGGCTATGCGCCCCCCCTTCCCATAGCTACTATTAGCCCCGGGAACTCCAGCCCCCGGTGCTTTTTATTTTTTTAGTTTTTAGGTAAAGGGAAGGGGTGCGTGACCCTCCTCCCCAAGCCACTATTGGCCCTGGGCCTTTAAAAAAAATTTTTTTTAAGGAAAAGCCATTGGTACACACGCTCCTATGGGCAGGGAAAACTGAGTCCCAGGGCTGAACTCCCTGGGACACAGTGAAAGAACCAGCTCTGAGGAATGGAGTCCCCAGGGCCTCTTAGGGCTGGGGTGGCAGGGGCCACACACCCCTCCCCTATAATTACTCTGTGGTCCTGGGGATGGGGGTCTCCAGGGCCAATTTTGCTTCATGGTTTGTGGGCGTTTGCCCCCTCCCCTAATATGAATGTTTTTGGCCTCTAGGAATGGGGGTACCGTGTGCCACCATTCCCTAATAATATATAGTTCAGCCTGAGTGATTGGGCCCCATATGTGGTTTGTGAAGGGGTGGGGCTGCATGCCCCTCTCCCCTTAAAAACGCCTACAGGTGGTTTTTTTTTTTTTCCCCTCCATTTCTTTTCTTCTTGAAAATCGCAATCCGCGGGAGTCCTGCAGTATCGTGACTAAAAAAAAAAATATATATATGTATGTGTGTGTATATATGTATATATGTATTCCATCTTTCTGATGCCCTGTGTTACAGAAAGTCTTCAAAACAGGAAATACGGCAGGTCCAAGATAAAGTACATAAATGCCGCTTACAATGGAAAAGGATGGGGCTTCTTACCAAAGACGAATTGAACTTTTTGAAAGTAGAGTATCCTGTCACTCCCATTCTTTATTTCCTTCCAAAGGTTCATAAGAAGAAAGTCCCGATTCCTGGACGACCTATTATTTCAGCCCAAAAAAGCATGTTGGAAAATGTGCCCAAATATGTGGACTATTTTTTACAGCCCCATGTCATCTCCTTGCCATCCTATGTAAAGGATACCACGGACTTCCTGAGAAAGATTAATGAGGTGGTATGGCAACCCAGCTACTTGCTTGTAGTTATGGACATTGAATCTCTGTACACAAGTATTAACCATTCTGACGGTCTAGCTGCAACTAAGTACTTCTTGGACAACAGAGATATCAGCATGAAGGAACACAACTGTATGCTAATTGAGATGATAGAACTGTGCCTATTCAATAACTACTTTGCACTCAATCAGGATATATACCAACAGCTTAGAGGTGTGGCTATGGGGGCATGCTTCTCCCCCAGCTATTCATGTCTCCATGTTGGCTGGTGGGAGAGGTGTGTCCTCATGACCAAGCATGAGGATTGGTATAGGCATGTGAAGCATTACTGGCGCTATATAGATGATATCTGTTTAATTTGGGATGGAACTAAAGAAGCAGCCAACGAGTTTGTTACAGCTATCCACTCTAATGAGCAAAATCTTAAATTTACTGCTACTATAGACAATCGGAGTGTGGAATTTTTAGATGTTCTCTTGTATATCAGTGAGGGCAAAATCCACACAAAGCTCCATCGGAAACGAACTGCAGGTAATTCGATTTTACATGCGGACAGTTCGCATCCCCGCCATTTGATCAGAAGTATACCTTATGGCGAATTTGCAGTCTGGATACTGATTCCCAGGTATGTCAACAGGAGGCATTTTGTCGGTTCCTGGACCGAGGCTATAAGATGTCCCAGCTGGTTCAAGCATTGAAAAAAGCTAATGACTTACCTAGAGAGGAATTGCTTGCACCCAAACACAACTGTGCTTCTGCTCAGGCTCTTCATTCTGGTGACACCGATATTGATAAGCGTAATGTTAGACTAATCACTACCTTTAGTCAACAGGAGCACAGAGTCCGCAAAATTATCTATTCTCAATGGCCGATAATACTGACAGATGTAACATTAGGACCCATTTTACCTACGTTGCCAGCCATCACATTCAGGAGGGCACCCTCCATGAGGGATGCCTTAGTTAAATCAAGCCCTGAGATTAAATCCAAAGGCACATGGCTTACCAAAAGGGGTTTCTACAAGTGTAATTCATGTCGCGCGTGTACTTTTGCGACTAATGCAACGCACTATGTGACTGCATTTAGTGATAAAAGAATAGAAATCACGGAACATCTTACCTTTCGCACTGAATATGCAATATACAAACTACGCTGTACCTGCGGCCTTGAGTACATAGGAAGCACTAAGCTCCCAGTGCATAAACGGATTCTACAGCATGTTAGGGCAATTGTGAACTCCGACCCTAACTATCCTGTTGCCAGGCACTTTAAAATGGTTCATCAGAATAAACTGAAAGACTTAAAGTATTCTGTATTAGGTGCCGTTCCCATTCCCGGACGGGGAGGGAACCGAGAAAAAAGTTTGCGTCAACGGGAAACTCATTTCATTCTGGCCCTCGATATAAAAATGCCCAATGGTCTGAACACAAGTGAAGACATGCATAACTTCCTTTAGTCTTTTAGTCATTTGCACCATACACTTGTATCATGATTATGACCTCTTAATGCACTGTTCAAGTGGTTGTTCTGAGTCTCTCCCACATCAGTGAACTTATTTGTATACAATGTCTATACTTTTTGCTCTCAGTTTACAAATAAGGTTTTATAATTTTTCTGTGAACTCTTAAAATTTCTTTAAATAGCACTTGCACTTTAATATTATTCAGGCTTGAATAATGAGTATATGCTGTTATTGATTTTGTCAGTTGCACAGCACTATTTTTGCACAGGTATTGGTTTTTTGCACATAGTCACAGTATTTCGATTTTACAGACTGGTTTTAATCAATGCATGAGTGTGACCCTCATATTGATTTGACTGAGCAATATATTGGATTTTTCTATATGTGTACATATATGAATTTTGTGTGCATTATTACGTTTATTCCAGGCACATTACGACTGCTGATTAATTTGCTCGATGAATAAACAAGTCACGATATTTGGTACCTGTGTTCTGAGGTTAGGAAAACATGGATGCAATAACAATAATTAGTTTTGTACATTATTTTTTGGATTGTTTGTATTACAGTAGTATTGACTACGTATTATAAGACATACTCCAAAAAGGTTCCTGCACTAGCACTTTAATTTTGAACCTACTTTTAATGTACCATTTTTATATAGTGAATTATCGCCTGGTATTCTATGACCTCTGTCCTTTTGTACTAATGATTTATAAGACTGTTAATAGTCAGCATTTTAGGAGCCATTTAGTTCATTATTGTTTGTGTTTTTGCGTATTTGCACAGTTAGCGTGTTTTTACATCATAGTATTTATGCCTCATGTAGTTGTAGATCTACAGCATATTTGCACTTCACCTATTTACACATGTTTTTCAGAATCTCATAGTCCTATAATCTCTGCTCATCATTTATGCCTGTTGGTGTCCTAATATCTTCGATTCATGCATTTGCACTTTTTATTGCATATTTTGCACTTTATTCTCACATGATTTTTAGAACTGCGTGTGAACATATATATGTGTAGTTCTTCAATGTGATGTTTAATTTGTTGGCTCACTAGGATCGGATCTTGAGTCATTTTCCAGTCTGTTTTTTAGTTTCACAAACGTGGCGATTTGTTTTTAGAGCCATTAGTGCACATTTTTGCTATTCTGTTATTTAATTAGCTTCCTGGTCATGTGGCGCGTCATGTGATCAAGCTCGCGTGAGGCGAGCGAAACTAGTCATGGCAGGCACTATGCCCGTTTAAATCTGTGGATTATAATGGAATAAATCGACACTGCATTCGCACAACATTTGAGTTGTTTGGAGCTTTTTTGGAGTTTGCTGAGGTCCGTGCCTGGGTGTTCTGCAAGGGATCGGCAGGCCAGGAGTTGGAGTTTGATATATATATATATATATATATATATATATATATATATATATATATATATATATATATATATATATATATATATATATATATATATATATATATATATATATATATATATATATATATATATATATAATTATAATAATAATTATTATAATAATTATAATAATAATTATTATAATAATTATTATAATAATTATTATAATAATTATTATAATAATTATTATTAATAATTATTATAATAATTATTATTAATAATAATAATAATAATAATATATATATATATATATATATATATATATATATATATATATATATATATATATATATATATATATATATATATATATATATATATATATATATATATATATATATATATATATATATATATACTTTTGCTCCCTTAGGAGCAAGGCTCTGATTGGCTGTCTGAAAAATGTTGCAGGTAACCATTACAGGACTTTGACACTTAGTACCCTGTCCTGAGCTTAATTGAAGATAAGATACAGGAAAAAATATCCTGCCCTACACACCCGGGGGGGTGTGTGTGTATGTATATATACACACCCCAGGGTGTGTAGGGCCGGGGGGGGATATTTGTTTCCTGTATTTTATCTTCAATTAAGCTCAGGACAGGGTACGAAGTGTCAAAGTCCTGTAATGGTTACCTGCAACATTTTTCCTCATGTTTCAGACAGCCAATCAGAGCCTTGCTCCCAAGGGAGCAAAATGGCCCAGTGGTAGATAAGCCCCCCTGGGCCCATCAGACGATTCCATTGTTTCAAAATTGGGTTTGAGGGACTCTCGAGAGAGTGAGCGTATCACCAATTGCATTTCTTTCAAGGATACTGTATACGTCCTGTTGTTCTGTACAGGTGTGGCACTAAATGTGGCTACAAATGTATCACATTTCATGCAATAACTGGTTGCTTTGGTTTATTTCGTTGTGACTTCAAAAATCAACGGGGCATTTTCAAGCATTGCTGCCCACAGAAATTTTATCGCAACGACATTTTCTACTGAGTTTCTGTAGTGTGACAACTTTTCTTTCATAAGAAATACCTTTGTGGTGAGTGCTACCTTGCCTTTTATGGCACTAGTTTATGATGAGAGAAGTTTGAATGAAGTTGAGCAACAGAGCACAAAAAGGAGGCTTCATTAGCTTTGTTTTTACACAGATAGAGGGTTGGCACATCTGGTGTTAAACTTCCTCCAGATATTAAAAAACATAGTTTGCATGCCGTAAGACCTGCGAATTTGCTGGTGTGTCTAATCCAGTTTCTGATCTACAATTTTTTTTGCCAAGATATGTCTTGGTGACTGATTAATGTTACTTGTCTGTTCTGCTGAAACTTTTGGCAGAGGGGTTGCATTTTCGCACTCTGTTAGACACGTGCAACTTCTATGATCGCCTTGTCAATTTTTGGTTCAACTGTTTTTATCACGTTTTGTTTGAGGAGACCTGTATCAAGCAGAACAGCCCGTCAGATGTGCTATTGGTTACTGATTTTTTTTTTAAGAGCTGAACCTGTGTTGGTGACCTGGTCATCTGCAATAAAAGTGGTGCAATGGAACAAAGACATATTGGGGATAAGAGATGGTGATGAAAAAGTTTGCTCAGTAACATTGAGAGGACCTGAAACCATTTCTTCATCTTGCATTCCACATTTCATGGGCTCTGCACTCAGAATTGTGCCAGCTAGCATTGTTCATTAATATGGGGTTTCTTTCAAATATCTGGAATGGTCAGTGTAATTATGATCCGTATCAATTTGAACCATTCTGCATTAAGGTACTGTGGCAAAAACCTTACTGGGGAGTAGCACAGTAACACATCAGTCGTTTAATGTTATTCAATATTTGCTCCTAAAATGTGACAACCGTGCACTGTTGTGTTCAAGTAAACACGTTACAGAGTCAACTCAGATCCTTTGCAGCAATAGCAGCCTAACAACATTTACTTACTGCTGCAGTACCTTATATGATCTCAGTGATAGACTTCCAAGGTCCCTCTCAGTCTTTCAGCAAAATCCGATTCAAGATCCCTTTCCCATTTCCTAACTACTGCACTGCACCTGAACCTGGAATCTAACAAACCACAGTGTCTTTTAGAGGTTAGTTGAGCACTTTCAGGGTCCGACGCCGGTAAGACAATGGTTTAAGAAGGACTACTGTGGGCTACAATTTTTGGAGCCTGAACTTTTTTTGTAGTATCGTAGTGACTGATGGCTAGCTCTGGAAGCAGAAACTTTTCACGAACCGTCAGAGGTGCAATGCCTAGGACACAATCTTCTATTTTTCCTCTGAAACTCGTTATTTACGTGTGACAATTAACTTGGACCATATTAAAAACTGAATCGGATGTGGTTGGAGAAGAATGTGCCTTGTTTAAAGTCTCGCTAGCCCATTTACATTGTCTCCTGATTGCTAGATGGTGATCATCTAAAAGGAAGACATTGACATTCCATTGGTATCATCAGCGGTTCTAGATAGTGAGCCGTTTCTCTGCTTACTCTACTGTTAAAGGTAATTTTCCACAAAGATTTGTGGGATATTGTTTTGGTCCTTGTGACTTCAGGTCAGATCATTGATCCCTGCATATGTGCTGCTCTTGCTTTTTTTAATATAGGCATCAAATCAAACTACTACTTGCACTGTGGCCTGCCACTTGACAACCCTTGCTTTTTAGGTCTCATCTACTAGGCAGGGAAATCTGTCTGGTTGCAAAAAAATAGATGGTCAGCTTACTGTGGGCTTTGAGCCCTCCTATTGCTTACCATTGTTTGGGTTTGTCACTCTCATTTGCTTGCTTTTCATTCACTAGATTATGTGGGCTTTCCTTCCTCTTCTTGTGTTTGCCCCTCCCATGAAGCACGGCATCATTACTTGTGTCCTATCACTGCTTAATTTTAAGCCACTATTTTTTGTTCAGCATCCCATGAGAGTGCATGTGTTTTTCAGCTGTCTCCCTCATGAACCCCCCCCCCCATCTGCTGGGTTCAGTGTTGCTCTCTCTTGTCCTTGTGCTTCTCCCTGCCCCCTTCTGTGTTGCGTTCTTACTCCTGTGTTTCTCCCCCTGCATTGATTTCTCACCGATGGGCTACCGCCCAACTCCATGTTGCTCGCTCTCTCTCCTGTGTGCTTCTCTTTCACCTGCACTCCACATGGCTCTTCCCTCTGCCCTCCACATTGCTTCCTCCCCCTGCACACCATATTGCTTCACCCACTCACGACTGCAGTGTTAATCCCCCACCTGCTCCCTCCATGATGCTTCTCCCCCCGCCCTCTGTCCCTCGTGTTGCTTGTCCCTCCCGCCCTGTAGTGCTCTCCCCCAACCTGCTAAAAGGCACGGCCGGCTACGCCATAGGCTTTTTCCCCACCTCTTTACCCATGCTAAACAGCATCCCACATGCTACACTGCATTAGGGATGCTGTACAGCATCACTCAATGCCATTTACAAAGCCAATGTGTCCCAAAGGCAAGACCTATAGGCTTTTCCAATACTTGTTTTAAGATGGTGTTTAGTTATCCATTAGGAGTAATGTGAATTGAGACAAACTTATGTTCCTTCTTAATGTGAGGGTGAAATACTCTTCTTCCTTGGACTGTAAGGGGTTGACTTTTTTTGCACTTGTCATCTGGTGCGAGTGCTGATGGTGAGATTTGCTCTTTGTTAGCTAAGCGTTGGAAGTTTGTTTCTTGGAAAGACTGATTTTGAGATTTTTGGTAGCAGGACTGCCTGTGTTTTGGGGTAAATTATGTTAAGCACTGTATGTGAAAGGCTCAATAAAAGATGGGTGGCTCACATGCACATAATTGGAGAGGCCGTGTGGGCATGTTCTGATTCTGTAGATGCCAAAATGCATTAATATGCCCCCTTGGACGATTTTTAGATTATTAGACTTGCTGTACTGTTGGTGCTGTGACCTACCAGGCATCAGTTCTTTCCCTCTCCTGCAAGGAAGACTATCCTTGAAGTACTCTACATTTTTTCCTCCTATTGCCTCTCATGAGATCGGATTCAGAACATTTGTGTTTGGATAAAAGTAGAAACTACTGCCCTTTTTGCAAAAATGTTCTTCTCAATCACCCCGATTATAAGGCTACAGATGAGTTACATCTCAAAACTCTCATGCGGTGGTCCTTTTCACCGGTACATTTTCTTAACCCTCCATGGCTGTGTTCTTCCGTGCTTGCTCCTAGATATAGTCTGTTTTATGCAACAGGAAAGTGTCCCTGGTGCTTGTGTTAGCCTGCACCAGAGGGCCCCCAAGAACAGCCCACGCCTGTGATTCGCATTCTCCATGGCATTTAATCTCTCCGCTCCAAAATGGCATTGGTTCATTGTGGCTTTGGAGGAGTTCTAAATGCTGAGACAGTCTTTTCTCATGATCAGCACAATTCCCATTTTTTGTTCAAATGCTAAAAGATGTGTGCACCTAGATGTGTATGGAAAACGTAACGGATGCTGTCTGTACAGCAAACTTCCACATTGTACAGTTGTTTATGGGGTCTTCTTGCCCCTCTAGATCTTTAATGGTGTAGCTGGCTCCTCTTGCTCAAACCAGATAGTTTGAGGATGATGTAATCACCTGTTACATGTTAAGATGAACTACATCCGGTGTGCAAACACCTGCCTCGCAAGACCTGTTTTTCCTTCCCATATGCAGTGTCTTCTAAAATGTGCTACTTTTTAGGTCTCGCCTAGGCAGTGCTTGCGCTTTCTCTTAGAGACATTCTTTATTCAGGTATGGACTTGAAGCTCCGCCCATTTTCCAACCATCTTTTCAATTGGCCCGTGTTACTGTCTTTTCTAAATGGTTGCTTTTTATTCGTGAATAGGCTTAGTAGTCCCTCCTTAGTACCTCCTTCTCTCCTTTTGGAACCTCCCATAAGGACTGACTCTTTTACTTATGTTGTTACTCTGTGTGTTTAATTTATGGTCTGTACGCACTATTTTGTTTTAAATGACTTTCTCCTATTGCAGTAGTACATGCTTTCCTGCAGGGGACTGCTTTTCAACTGTCTGCTTTTCATTGCCCGGGGATGCTCATCAGCTCTCTGCTGTCTGCTCCTCATGGCCAGGGCGCAGTGCTTAATGTTTGAGCACAGCACCCGCTTTCATGTGAACACGGGCGCCATACAAACAATGGTTGCCGCAGCTTTCTTTCACAGCAGGCGCCCGCTCGCCCAAACCGTTTTATTTTTTGTAACATTCAATCATGGCGGCCACGCGTCTTGTTGCGTGCGGGTCGCCCAACTCGTTGTTTTTTATTTTTTACAATATATTATGGTGGCCACGTGTCTTGTTGCACGCGGGTCACCCAACTTGTTTTGTTAGCAATAAACTATGGCGTGATGACCCGTGTGAGAAGTTGGCCTGGCATATGCTGTCCACTAATTATAGTGGGCACCTTGCACCAGTCCAAACAACCCCTTATTGGAGATAGGTTAAAGACAACCTTATTGAAAGCTATCCTAGTGGTAGCTATGGAGAGCAGCCTTCAGGCTAAGTCTTGAAGGAATGTAAAGCAGCTTGTTTTACCAGTCTATAATCTCTTGAGTGACCAAATGAAAGAGCACCACACCAGGTATATATTCAAAATATATGTATTTATTGCTAAACACACCCCTCTAGTCTCTTTATGAGGCTAGAGTTCGAAGTACATAAGTTAGAAGTTATTAAATCACAGTAATAGCACAAATACACGTTTGGGCCCTAGGGGCGTACCAAACCATATACCAATAAAGTGGTATGCGAACCACGACTGAACTAGACACTAGGCCTAGAGCCTCTAGAAGTGCTTGGACCACAAGGAACCACCCAAGGTAGTGACACAGGGGACCCACGGGATACGCGTGCAGTGTAAATACACAACCGCGATACGCCGTTGACTTCTATGGAGAAAGTCGGGATCGGGAAATTAGAGAAAGGGACACTTAAAAGAGGACTAGGACAAAACCCTTTGAGATCTAGGACTTTGAAGAGTCTCTACCCACGGGAGCACCGGAGTACTCGTGTTACCTCACCCAGGGAAGCCGGGTGCATAGGTGCCTTTCGGGGTCGGGTTTCGTCAGTCGATTCGAATGGCGATCTGCTGCAAAGTGCTGCTGGCGGCCAAGAGAAAAGTGTCCGGGTGGATCCAAGAGTGGATCGGAGTTCTGAAGAACCTGAAAGCAGAGGGGACAGAGTCTGGGTCACTAGCCAGTGACCAGGAAGGCGATGGACAGATGCCCACCGATGTCGAGTGCTTCAGGTGCGTTGACGGTCGTCTTGACTCTTCAGCCACGAGGTCCAGGAGGCGTTGTCGGCGACCAGGAGCAGGATTCGGGCTGGTACACGATGTCTGTCGAGTGCTGAGGTGTCGGCGACCGGATTGGACCCAACAAGCCTTGGCAACAGCAAGTCTCGGTGAAGATGTAGATCGTCGATGGTGCAGACCAGCAAGTCTGTGGAACTCACCCAGCGAGGGTAAGTGAGGGCAGGCCTGGAGCAACCAGGATGCCAAGTAAGAAAAGGATTGGCCTTCGTTAAGGGCTACTAGCCAACGGGCTAGCGACCGCGAAGGAGCCTCGTGACGCCGCACGTGGATCTGGCTTACAGGACACTCGTGGAGTGGGGGCCAGTGATCTTCGGTGCAGGTGGTGCTGGAGGCTAGGGCTACTCGGAGCCCAAAGCACGACTTCTTGGGAGACCCAGAAGATGATGCACTTGCAAATGTGCGCGGTGTCCAGGGGTCACGGTCTCAAGTCACCCACGATAGCCACGGACCTCAGCTTTGCTGGGGACTCAGGGTAGCCTCGGGGAAGTCTGAGAATCCACCTCTGGTGATGCGATGACTTCGGCGTCCGACGGGAGCTTCAGAAATGCGAACCGGACAGATGCTTCTTTGGTGCCTGCCAAGCAGGGGAGTCACTCCTTGACCCCAAGGGAGATTCTTCTGTCCTCTAATCGTGAGTAGAGCGTCGAAGGTCCAGGATTCTGTTTCAGAGTTTCGTCCAGGGATAATCTAAAGTCCTAAGGACTGGGTTCCTATCTTTATACTGAAGATAGGGGTTGGACTACTCTGTGGCCCCGCCTATGGGTGGGTCAGGGCAGAGGGGTGGCTACACCCCTTTCCCTTTGTCCAGTTCGCGCCAAAACAGGGGCTGCAAGCCCCTGATCCGGTTTGAACTGGGGTATGCACAGGGACACCAAATGTGCCCCCAGTGCAGGACTTCAAAGCATACAGATGGTGCTCCCACCCAGCCCCAATACACATTATCCTGTCTGGGGAGGTGGTCACACCTCCCTGGGACAGGAAACCTATTGTCCAGGCCTCCCCTGCCGGAGTTTCGTCCAGCAGCAGGAGGCCAGACTCGTGTCTGTGGCAGCAGCATCCATTTTGTGATGCCAGGGCTTTGGAGAGAAGTTACCGGGTTAGTCAGAGTTAACATGTCTTTCCCTCTAGAAGGGTGGAATGCTACCCCCGCCGCCAGAATTGGCGGGGGGGGGGGTAGTATTCCAAGATGTTTGACACTCAAACACGACATGTTTAGGTGCAGCCATTCCAAAGTTAGCATTTTACCGCGAGGTTATAATGCGCTTAAGAGTATATGGTCAGGCTGCACTACAAACAGCATCAGAGATGGTCTCCGAACGCTGCAGAGGGGCCCTGCTCATGCAGGGGCACCCTCTCACATAGGAACCACGCACTCTGCCTTTAGGATTGATAAGGCCTGCCTTAGGAGTGACTTATAGGTTTATATGTGTGTATGTATTTAGTGATATAGGTAACCTATATCACAGTAAGGGGTGCATGCACCACCTTACCCAGGCTGCAGTAGCAGACCTGTGGTGTCAGTTTGGATGGCCTTCCAGGGGTGGCATAATACATGCTGTAGCCCCTGGTAGGCCTCTGAGGTACCTATGCCCTTGGTACATAGTATACCATATACTAGGGACTTATAAGGACACTCCAGATTCCAATCAGAGATGTGCCTAAGGCACATGGAAACCTTTTTACAGAGAAAGCAGATAGACTGGGGCCCTGAATAGCAGGATCCCAGTCCAACTAAGTCATAAACCAGCAAAACACCATAAAAAAAGTGGGGGCAACCATATAGTCAGATTCCACCTTCCTACAACCCGGTGTGTGGTTTCTAGCTTCTTCCGCCCAGAGCTCACATGACTGTCCTTTCTTCACAAGTTCCTCGTCCCTATCCCCACCCCTTGACTTTCAGTGAGTGTGGATGTTGATGGCCTAGCAGTTAAACATGGTGATTTTTCTCAAGTCACTGCCACGTTGCAGAAGCCAGGTGAGTCAGTGGCTGATTACATCTTAAGGTACAATTAAACATGGGATAACAGTGCAGGGGTAATGCGCACAACAGAGGCCTATAAGGTATTAGCTAATCAAACACTTCTGAATGGATTGCTAGCTTCTGTGGCCCATAGTTGTAAACTGCGCCACCCTGATTGGTCCACTAAAAGATATCAAGAGTTGTGCACGCTTCTCATAACCATGGAAAGAGATGGTATTTTTAGGGTAAGAAAGGACACCGCTAAAAATGACAAAGGAATGATGTTGCAGCAAGTACAAACAGAGGAGGAGCCAGAGGGAATGTACTATCAGGGGGCACAGCATAGACAGGATAATGGACAAGGATACCAGAGAAGACAAGAGTAGGGATCAGTGTTGTACACAGTGGAAAGGGGCTCCTCAAAGGAGATAAATCTGTGCTTTCCCTTTCGTGCAAAGCACAATCTCCCAGTTTAGGGAGCACTCGGAAATCACAACAAGGAAGTGGAATGCAAGAAAATAAGGTGAACTTTCTAGACCTCGAGAAAACCTCTGGGTAACCGGTTCTCACACTCAAACCTAAAGTGGAGAAACAACAGATTAAGGTGCCTTTAGGAAGTCCTTGGGCTATGTTTAGCAGTACTGTGTGCTATTTATGGAGAGGCAAACATGCGAGAGCAGATCCTGAGCAAAGCCTTGCATTTTACAGTGAGCCTAACCATAGCCAAGGCACCTAGATTAAAACCACAGAAGTTCCTTCTGTCTAATAGGATTTTATTTCATGAGGATAACTCTGCCTGGGAATTAAAGGTGCGCATCTTTTATTCTTCACACAGTCCCCATATTGCACACATTAGTAGTGCACTGACCTTCGAGAGAAGTTAATGTATGACCGGTGTTTAACGACTGAAAGCTAACACAAGGCTAGTGTGTCTTTCTGGAGACAGACAACGGTGGATGCGAGGGGGTGAAGGCTCTGCGCTGCCTGAGGACAGGAGACCCTTTTTGAACACGCTGCTTATACAACAGGCTGCCTTACAAAAAGCAACTGCAATGCTGGCTACAGATAGCAAAATCTCTCTGCGCTGCACCGCTTTCCGCCTTGTAACCACCCCACTTTTACTTGTGTTGCTGAAAAAGGCAAGTTCTTTCACTCTGGCATTCCCGAGGCCTTTTCCAAGCATTTAAACTTGCGTGCATTTTCACAATGAATGCTTACTTGTCTCAATGGCACTCTTATTTAATTTATGGTGGCCGCGCATCGTCTTGTACGCGGGTCGCCCTACTCGGTGTTTTTTGTTACGTCTGAGATTAGTTTCTTGATTGGATGCCTCGTGAGCTGCAAAGCATGGATGTAACTGTTGGTCCATCAGAGCAGCTGTACATCGAGAAAATACCAGTGCAGTAAGTCTCACATTTACAGGAGTTTGAGCTATTGGCATTGTAAATGACAATAGCTTAAACTCTCACAAATGCGAGACCTATTGCATTGCAAATACGTTTTTTTTTTTTTTTTAAAGTGCCCCATGCCGCACTTTCACGTTAATGGAGGCCGCACCCCTTTCTTTAGACGAGTCACATCTAAAGAAAGGGGCGTGGCCGCCATTAAAATGAAAGCGCGGCACGGGGCACTCTTTCATGCATTTACAATGCAATAGGTCTCGCATTTGCGAGTGTTTAAGCTATTGGCATTGTAGATGACTGCTTTTTATTTGTGTTGTTTTTTAAAACATAAATAAAAGGCATTGCCATTTACAATGCCAATAGCTTAAACTCTCGCAAATGCAAGACCTATTGCATTGCAAATGCTTGTTGTCGAAACACATGCATGCTTAGTTGTTGGAAGTTGAGCATGTCATTTCAGAATGTTGTTTCTTCTCGTGTAAAGGTAAGAGGATTGATTGGTCATTGAGTTTAACATCTATATCTTTCCCCAGTTACCAAAGGGCAGTGCTCCAAGTGAAGTTAAGGCTGTATGCAGCGATTCAAAAGATCTCTGTTCATGGTTGTTTTGTTTACTCCTGTCAAAGTGAACAGTAGAGGGGGTCGAAGAATTGGTTTTGGAGCTGGAGACCTTGGGATTTGTCCCTTTTCCCAAACCTGAGACTGTGTGCTGGTTTGAGTAATTATTTATCTCTGTGCTGCTGTTACTTGAAAATTTAGAATGCATGTGGGACTAACTCTGCATTAAAGACATGAAATGTAGGTGTCGTCTCTCGTTACTGATCTACTGGAGTGTTTTCTTTAACTTGCTGGATCCCTTTGAAGTCTCTGTATCGTCTTTCCTCACCAGCACAAACTGAAATATTATTCTAGTCTCAACTGTTTTGTTCTCCAGCTTGCCAGCCAAGCGTTGTATGTGTTTCATGCCTCTGAGATACTTGCACTTCCATAGAGTTCACGAAGCCAAGGCCAGATTCTCCTAAATTTACTGAAGTTGGGCTCACCGGATTAAATTAAAGGGAAGAAACTTGTTGAAAGCGGTGCAGTGCAGAGGTTAATTATGGCTTTTTGTGCAAAACTCGATATGAAACTAATGCTTTTGACATCTGTTTCACCACAGGACAGAGGCTGCTCCAGAGCTGACCGAAAGTAATTATGAACCAAGTCAGCAAATTAACCGGTACTTTCGAGAAGCATTTTTGGTTTAGGATGGAGGGATGAGTCCTTTCACTGCCCTCCTGGTGCTCCACACTGCTAAGCCACACCGCATGCTACATTTAAATGTTGAAAGACATTGCAGGAACTTGCTTTTGCAGATTTGCACATATAGCTAACAATTGAGACGTTATTATTGAAAAATGTGCCTTAAGCAGTGCGCAGCTTTGCAATGGGATGTGATATGCCCCAAAACTTCAAAATGCATTTTGGAAAATATTGGAGACTTATCCTCTTCATTCACCTCCTGACTTCCGGCAACTTTTACCATCTTTCATTAGTCATTGCCTCTCAAGCATCCGGCAACAATGTGACATTAGTAGAGAGAGATTGTAGTGGTAGCAGAGTGGGTCCTGGTGCTGTGCAACAACATTACAAGACAAAAGAGCCAGCCCTGTGCATGCTGATGCCGGTCCACTTAGATTTTAGGGAACCCATAATTCTTCATGGCAAAGGTACTATAGAATGCTTGTACATAAGGTGGGACTCTTGAATCCTGCCACTTGTCAAAAGGCTTGACATTCCTTTTTAAGAAATGGCTGAAACTGTGAAGCCATATCTTGTATAGTCAAACCATCATCTGGCCCAGCCCTAACCTGTCGCAGGCTGAAATGTGCCTGAGCCAGTGTTCCTCAATGTACCTCTTCCTACATGACTTGAGGAGTAAATCTTGTTTGCCATGTTTTTTCATCACTGATACTTTTCTGAAAGCTGAAACTCCTCAACTTCGTCTCAGGGGCCGACAGCAGTTCTACCGGGCGGGCTTCACTTGGGTCTCTAGGTTACTTTTTGTCTGTGCTGCCCCCATTACTTCTGTCATCATTTAATCATGTAATCCTCCTTCTTCCTTCTGCTTAATTGAAGCACTGGAGATCTAAGTTAAGGCCAACAGAACGTTAATGTGATGCTTTATAGCTGAACAGAAGGCCCCAGAAGTTCTTATAAATCTCTCTCCTCGGCCATTCGATCACTACTCGTGCTTCCAAGAAGCAGCCTGCTTTATGCAGCAAGGTGTGCACCACCATTCCGTCACTGGCGTACCCTTACACTAGTGGGTGCCTTAGTGCCTAAGCTGTACGTTCTGTTCTCTGAGTACCTGCCCCAGTTGCTAAGTGATGTACATTCAAAGCTTTTAGTTGGTTTGCTTATCCAGGCGTGTACTGCAGGATGTTCTACCCACTTGCATCTGCCAAGTGGCATAAATATTCAACCTACTGATGGTACAGGACCCACTCATTTACTATTGTGGCATCAACAAACGGCAAGCAATCTTTTCACAAGAACAAAATGCAGGCAGAGTGAAGGAAGGAATTGGTCTTAATCTTTAGGCAGATGCGGGATACAGTGTCCGTTAATGGTAGGAAGATAAAAAGCTGGGCAAACATTGAATATAGTTTGATATTCGTTGTCTAATATAAACTGGGCCTACGTTTTGGGTTTTGCTGGTGTCCGGTACAAATATTAGAAGTGGGGGCGCTCCTTTGCAACAATAATCTAACTATCTCAGCTGAATGCATTTTTGGTGCACACAAAGTAATATACAACTGCAGGTATTGATGTATTTTTTTTTAATCTTATCTGTATTTTTCTACAGCGAAAACATAATCCAAGAAGGTTGTTGGAGTGCTTTATAAAAATAAGCATTGGCAAGGCTGAAAAGTCCGCCTGTGTCAGTGCTATTGGTTTTGCCATTGTGTTTTAGCCATGTTGTACTCCAGTGTGGCTACCATTCAGCATGGCTAAAACTTAGTAGTGTGGTGTTGAGTTGAGTGACGTGGCGTGTCGTAGACTCTAATGGAGTAAACTGTCATAGAGTGGAGTGGCATAGAGTGGAGTGACGTAGAATTGAGTGTGATGAAGTAGTGTGGAGTACGTATGGTGTGGTAGTGCACTGCCATTGAAGACAACACATTTTCAATTGATATTATTACATTTGCACAGACATACAGTTTTACTGATAAAACTATACAGCGCACAAACAATATTGTCTGGAAATCTGCATCACCTCGTGTTGATTTGTTTTGATCGTATTAAAATATTTGTTTCCAGCACTTCAAAATTACAAAAATTTTGCTTCATATGTGCTTTAATAATTCTGAGATATTCTGAAATATTTGTACAGTTCATTTACTGGCATTTAAATTTTGTTGTGTGCTAGAAAAAAATGACATCCCGCAGCCACCCAGCAAGATTGTCGCATAAATCCTCTCACTTTGCAGTTAGAAAAGTAAACACCAACCTCCCTCAGAAGGCCGAGCCTAACATTTGACCTCTGTATTTGAATGCACAGCAAATGTGACAAGATAAAATGTAAAGGCCTGTTTATTGTTCATTCACTCAAGAACTCCAGCATGATTCTTTTGGGGTGCTTCAGCCCCCCTCCACTCCCTTACTTCCAGTGCCTTTGGCATGGCTGTGAAATTGAGAATGAGAATTGTTTAAGTTATGCTATTAGGAGCCAGGATCCATCATGGCCGCTCGGAGCTTCTGCTCCGCCAAAAGCCCCGCGTTCAACAACCAGCGCGGCACTTATACCCCACCTCAACAGCAAATTGAGCCTTCGCCAGACGTCTGAAGGTCGGGAGTGTCTGCCGCTGTGGCCGCAGCTCAAACCAGACGCTGCAACGCCGGGATATCGGCAAATGACCTGGCCGGCGATACTGCCTCAAGATGGCGCCCGGGATGGAACAGACCCGCGTCTGAAATACCGGAGCTGTGTGGCCCGTCCGCTGCGCGTGGATAACATCCCTTGGCCGCAGCGGACATGCCTGTTTGGTGGCCCTGAGCCGAGAGGCATCTGTGTGCAGAAGATCGAGGTGAGCGGTACCCCCTCCCCCCCTACGTGAGGCAAAATGGCGGCTCCCACCGTGCTGCCCACCGGAATGGGAGATGTGCCCCAGCGCCCTTTCTGGGTCTTCGCTACGCCTCGAGAGCCTAGGGACACCGGGGGTGATCTCATGTCCTCTGAAATATCTAATGGGAGTCCGTCCCTTCCCACAAAGCTCTGTCGTACTCGGTACTCTCTCGGTCTGGAAAAGGGTTCCAGGATGCCTGACCCCAAAATGGCCGACATTTGAGACTTCTTCCCCATTGCTGTACTTTTACCTACTCATTCCTTCCTGAACTGTGCCTGACCTCAAGAGGTCATCAAGATCAAGGGGCATACCTTAGCCACTTCCTACGGAAAGCATGAAAATACACAGGATCAAATAACTTGTTTTCAGCTACTATTTGTTTCCAGCCTATTGACTCCACCCCCATATCCCCAATACCTTCTATGCTCTATTGGGACTTGTTTCCTTTTGTCTGTGTTATGCTCTTGTAACTAATGTAACTTTGCAATTACTGTTTTTATGTAAAGTGCTCTGATACCTCCGGGTCTAGCCTGCGCTTTATAAAACTGTTCAATTGTAACTGTTGTAACGCAACATTCCTCTGATAGGGCGCTCTGATACCTCCGGGTCTAGCCAGCGCTCTTTAAAATCTTTTCAAATTATATCAAATCAATTCTTTCCTTCCTGAACGCTGAGACCTGTGCAACTTGGCTGATGCCCGGTGGAGCTGCTAGACAGCTAAAGAGGAGATTGGCCCTGGTTTTCCCCCTTGACCGTCACCTACCCAGCCGGACTTCGGTTACAGTTCCTTCCTCGTCTCCCTCCTTCGATTTCATGCAACATTGTTTTGTTTCCTGTACCTACCTTACTCCTGTAAATGATGTAACCTGTATTGCAACGATCCGAATTGTAAAGCGCTCTGATACCCTCTGGGGTCTAGTTCGCGCTATATAAAACTTTATAAATAAATAAAGAGCAGAGACCAAAATAATCTCGTTGACAGAACATTATTCCTCACAGGCATGCAAGATTGGTGAACTGGTAGTGGCAGAGATAAGTAGAATAAGTCAAGCAGAAAGATAGGAGGCAGGAACTCTATTCAAAGAAATACAGCACATTTATTTCTGTGAACTAGCATACAAGGGAGACAACTGAAAACACGTGCTCTTGTGGAGTGCCTCACGAAAAAGAAAAAAAGTTCCCAGAAAGCGATCACTTGCGGAAGAATACAAGAAAATCAGAGAGGTGGTAAACAGGCTATCCTCCACAAGAGGGACACAGACATACTGTATAGCCTCAAACAAAGTCAGCAAGCAAAAATGATTTGCAAAATACAGAGCCAACGGTAAGCAATGGGCGGAATGCGTTCCTAGGGAAGCTTTCAGCATGTCCCTGATATGCTTTTGCAACCTGACAGCTGTTCAACCTAATAAGAGTTTAAAATGGAAAGGTGGTGTTTCCTAACTGCACATGTTATTTTTTCCTGTTTTTATTATAGTGATTACCTTTTTGTCATCTCAGTTGTTCATCTGAAGAATTTTCAATGAAATGCTACAGCAGGCTTAGCACAAGTACCTGGTGTATGTACCACTGGTCATAATGTTCAGGCAAACTTCAGCCTGCAGTGGAAATTGTCTGTCTACTGTGACAGAATCCAGATAATCCTACATAATTTCCCCCACAATTACAAAAGAATTTGAGAGGCCCTGCGCGGACCCTATACTGTCCACTGATGCATCACTTCAGCGCCTACCACACTTGCAGAAAGGGGTGCGTTAAACACATGCCAAATGTCAGGGAAATGCAGTACAGGAATGGTTATAAACACCACTGTCCACATTTACAAATAGCGCCCTTTATTTTATATAAAAAAAATGTAGTTGATACTTCTTATTTTTATATTAGGATTGCTTCAGCTGTCTCCTCTTTCTCTTCATACAATCCTTCTGTCAGCGACAACTTATGTTTATGAAATACTAATGTAGATCTGTAGTCCTCGCTGAAATAGACATCAGCGAGTCTCTCTTCCTAAGGTACAGTAGGATTTGGAACTGTCAGCAAGCACTGAAGAAAGCATGTCATCGTGGCCCAGCTGCTTTTCTAGTTTCAGAATTTATCATTCTAATTTAAAGGTAAAAGTGGGGTGCAGACAGCTTTTTTTGACAGTCCTGTGCGCTGCTTCTAGGATTAAGGCGGGTAGAGGGCCGCTGCATTGCAGCGCGCGCAAGAGTGCGTTCCCAGATCCACTGGAGGATCATGTTTTCCGCTGGGCCGGGGCCAATGTGTCTTTAATGGCTGCTTGCTGTATCAGCTGCATGGACTGAGATGATGGATTGCAGAGTCGCATGAATGTTCTGGATGTGCTGTAAAAAGTTGCTAAAGTTTCACTAATGGCCAGACTGAAACGGATCTGGATAACCCGAGCTTCCCAGTGCTCCCATGTGAAGGCTTTGGTAGTTGAGGCACTGGGAGATGGCAATTTCTAGTCGAAGTAGGAAGGTGTGAAGCCGTAAACCACCTCCCAGTCAAGGCGTATGAGAACCTGACACTAGGACTGCCACTGGACGGCTCAGTTGAATTGTGCGTGAGTGTTGTAGGTGCCCCATACTGGCCTTCCCTCCTTTGCATCCAGTAAGATTCGGTCTGCCGAGTTAGTGGTTATGTTGGTGTTCAAATGGTTATTGTCTGTGTGAAGGTAGCAGAATGTGATTTGTGTGGTGTTTTTTGCCTATTCTAGTCTAGCATTATTTAGCCCGTTGTACTTCTTGCTTGGACTGCAAGTTGCTCATGCTTCTAATTGACAGGTGTCAATCATGCTTTCTCCGGGAAAGTGTTCGAGATATTGGTGTCAAAAGAAGCAGCGTTTTCTGACCATTTGGTAAGGGCAACCAGAAACCTAACTTGAATAGTAGCGGGGAAGTATTTTCTCCTTCTGTTTGTGCAATGCGGTGTTGACATTTCATTTTCTGTACACCAAACACGTGATTTTAGAATGCATGCAGTGCCTGGCCAGGAGTAAACGCTGGTCTCATTGTTCATAAACAGATTGTAATTAGACTCACTCCCTGAAGTTAGAATGAAAACCCTTCACCAGGAGGAATGATTGGCTTCTAATAGTTTAATAAGCCTTTTCAAAATCATCATCCATCCGAGTCTAGCATCATGAAGGAGGGTGGTCTGGCTGAATTGTGTTCAGACAATGAGAACAACAAGTTCCGGTGGCAATACTTCAGAATGAAAGATAGTTTTTCAAAGGAAAAGGTATTAACATGGATCCATTGTGAAATCTCCCCCACTAAATTACAGAAACTTTATAATAGTCTATTAAAGACAAAGAGGCGACAATTACCATAATTGAGCCTCTGATCTTGATCAATTATTCTAAACTCAAAGTACTAATGGCAAAGCTACTTTATAAGCAACTTTGAATTCACAGGATATACGTACAACCTATTTCCTACTCTATTCCTGTGCATGGAGTGAATCAACTATTTAAACATAGTTTGAAACTGCCATAGATTATTTGCATGATTACGGTATAAACCGTCAATGCCTCCTTAGGGGGGGTCATAAGCACTATACAAATATACAATACGATGCAATACAGTAAACCTAATTAAATAGACCAGGCTTTTTCAAAGATTTGCTTGACAGGGCCTCATTGTCCTGTAGCAATCCAAGTTCTGTATTTTATGACCACTTGCCTCCATTTCAACACAACTTGTTGGTTATGGCTCGTTATTCATCTGGCCTTCCCGGTCAACCACACTACTCCAGCCATCCAAACATGCTGGTGTCCTGGCCCAGGGTTGGGAAACATTGATTGAGCAATTTAAAACAGAGAATTAAGACTGCAACATATAAGAAGTTTCCAATGCAGAAAGTGTTCCTTAAAGTGTGGATTATCAGGTTTATTAAATGAACAATCATTTTTTGGATTACTTCAGCCTCGTACATCTGACAAGGGCATATTAATACAGGCAGGCCAGATCTATGCTATGTTTTCAAGTTAACCACTTACAATGGAAATGATTCTCCTTCGTTGGATTGTTTGGAGCTATATTTCTTATGGATGTCTTGAAAATGTAGCATGGATCTGCCTCTCCTGGATGAAGGTTGGGTACTCCTGGCCTATAGTTGTTTGTGAAGTCACTGAAAGTCTACAGCTTTTATATTTCCCCTCACACGGTAATCCCGAGAGAGCTTTGAGCGCCAGCCTAGCGGTGCTTTCAGCACTCTAATCTCTCTATTCTCTTGACGTTTGCCTGCATTAACACTGGCACTTCAACAGGAGTTTGTTTGGCAGCATTTTACATGTCTGATTCCCCCATCTGCCTTGCACAGCCGGGTAGAGCGACATAACCGAAGATGAAGCTATTGCTCGCGTCAGGCTGTTGTTTCTGCCCTGTGCAATATCGCCATGGTTGTTTGCTAGAGAAAGTGCCTTATTACCGCGTATGCATCTGGGAATGAGGAGGCGGCAGGGACAGCTCCTCCATTGGAGAAGAGGAGCATCGCCCGACTAAATGCCCCAGGAAAGCCCGAGAGATGGAAAAAATAAAATATCAAAGTTAATTACCGTTTTATTTTTCGTCAGGACGGGGCGGGGCCTGCTGAGTGGCAACATTGGTGGGCTGCCTGGCGCTAGTTTATAGTGCCCATGTCACTTTGGCCGGCCGTTATGCGACGGCCAGCCTGGCGTGCGCACTATAAGCCTCTAAACCCAGCGATGAGAGCCTGCGCAGGCCTCTAGTGTCCTCGGTAGCTCTGAGAGTGACCACTCCCTCCAATCCTGGCACTTCTCTCATGCTGGTTAACAGCATGAGAGCAGCGCCAGGATTAGTTAAGGGAGTTAGCTGGCGCCCTGGACATGACGTGACAAGAGGAGGACCCGAGCGGGGAAGACTTGTCTGCAGCAAGCACGGTAAGTGACTTTTTATTTATTTCATTTATGTATTTAGTTTATTTCTGTTATGTGTTTATTTTATGCACCCACCCATTTGCCCGCCCCTCCATTTGCCCGCCCCTCCAATCGCCTTACTTGCTGGCCGCCATTGGGCAGGGAGCTTAAGATACCATCCATCAGCTCCTGGCAAGGCAGAATTGGGGCGTGCAGAGCACTTCGTGCTTCATACGAGGGCTTTCACAGATAAACTAACCCTTGTTCGGAGGAGGAATTACCGCCTCCTCGCGCGCATTGTTGTCTTTGTGAGGAGCGCACTGCACTCTGTCAGCTGATTGCTCTCGAGCATTCATTGCAGCGGCCTGCTTACACCAAGGAGTCCCACAGCAGACACAATCCGCTCGTTTGGGAGTGTTCAAGTAAAACAAAATGCCTTTCTTTATTCCTTTTCCATGGGCTTTTTGTCAACCTTCTTTCGCGTGGTTCAGCCAGTACCCCTTCAGAAACATTGACAAAACACCTTAGCATACTTTTGGCGGCCAGAGTGGATAGTATTGAATGTTTTGCCTTAAATGCATAACTCGTAGCCTGGGAGCATAGGAAGTTGGTGAAGGACCAGATACTTTTTAAGGAGTTTACGAAATTTGGTGAGATTATTCTCAGAGTGGAGGTTCAAAGGAAAAGCATTCCTTTTGTAAAGAGGGCTTTGGCAGGATCGCTCGGTCGTTACACTACACAACGCGCCGAGGCACAGCGAAACAGACATATACGTACAAAACTCATCAGGTACAAGCCAATACAATATACTAGACCGGAGGAGGGTTGGCAAACCTCAGTTAATTTACTTTGCAAAAGGCTGCCTTCCTGGTGGCATGATGCAATAGATCGACCGTGGGATTTTGGCTTCTAGTGAGGCACCGGGAGAAGGCCCAGAGAAGCTCCGGGTCTCGAATGCTGCCCCAGACTGCGCACAGTGAAGGTATTGTAGCGAATCCTAAGGTCCCCACTTGCCTTGGCCCTGTTGCGCCGCATTGCTATGTTCTGTCAATCAGAATGGAATTTGTGAATGATTTCGTGATTAATAATCAACCCCTGGCTCTTATCAGCTAATTTACGAGAAAAGTTAATCTTCAGCCTAGGCCAAGGCAAGAGTTCAAATGTCTCCTCTGAGTGAGCAATCGCTTTGAATGTTAAACTGGCTCAGGCAGGGTGCCTTAATGCATATGTTTAAATTCACCCTTGAATGACCACAGATTTGTCAGTCACCTTCTAGGTTATTTTCCCGCTCTGCCCGAAGTGCACAAAGCTTTTTCTGTGCGTTACCCATCCGATACTTGCAGAAGGGCTATGAGCCATTGCGAGAGAAAGTGAGACCTTGCATGGCACACAAATCAACATGTTGGTCTTTCGGTGGCAAAGCAATTAATGGGTGGATGGGACCTAATGTTGAAAGCAGCTACTGTCCATGCAATGATAGGGCAGCTCTTTCTGCGAACTCAAAAGAAAACGTTTTTTGGCAAAGTGCTAAAATTATTGTAAAAGCCGACTCTTTGCGGCTGTTGTGTAGGAGAAGTATTAGACTTTACATGTAAGATTCTTGGTACTAATTAACCAAGTTGTGTTCAGCTGTTGCAATCAGTGTCTTATAAGGTCGTAAGCTATGAAGCGCGATTTATGTGGCAGTAGTCCGGTAGCCATCTTTGACATGTAGATTAAAAGTAGTTGCATTCCTTCTGCGGCAGTAGTATGGTAGCCATCTTTGACATGTAGATTAAAAGTAGTTACAATCTTGTATGTAGACATTCTTTCAGGCATTCGTGGTTTCAATATTAGCCACTGTTACCGACTAATGCAGAACGGCTGTTGCTAAACGTGTATGAATTCTTACGATCATCTAACTGATAAAGAATAATAAACTATAGAGTGACATGGTGGGAAGGCGTGTGCACCCTACAAATAAGGCAAGCCATGTTGTGTGACAATTCGTATCAGAAGAACAGCAAACTTTGTGTTAACACCCCAGCCAATAGACAGTCCCTCTGTCTTCATTACTCACTGAGCAGGGTGCATGGTTACTTAGTCAGTAAGCACCACGCCTCTCTTGTTGTCCTCTGCTCTTCTGGATGCAGGGCTGATCAAAGCATTGAAAAAAGACTTAAGATGGTAACCGGTGTGTTTAATACAGCACTCCAGTTAGTGTCCAGGATTATTATCTGGTGAGGATTTACCTGGAGTTGCATCCTCCTCCCTGCCATAGAGGGAGGAGAACTTCCACCACAAAGGCCCCTGAGGCACACCAGTTAATCGTTGGTTCATTTTACTCCTGTATACATGATGCACAATAAGCCTGGCATGCTTTGATGATTTCTGCCGCTTTTAAAAATGGTTAGAGCGGTGAAAGCAGTACAGATAGTGAATGTGGGCGTGATCAGTAATTTTTGTATCTGAGTAAAACCCCTCTCCCTTATTAACTGCTTGCTCAATTGTCCAAATCACTCCCATAATAATGGCAATAGGTGTCCCATTTCGTCAGTTTTCTATGAAAAGGCAGGAAGGGAGGTGGCACAGTGGCTCATCAGCCATTCTTCCCATCTGCATACCTTTTCTCACTCACATTATCGCTTTATTTAAGCAGAAGGTCTGTCTGATCTCTGTACTTGCATCAACCTCTTATGTTCTTCTATTTGAAGTCTTCTGCTTGAGGTTGTACATTATGCCCAGGAGGGCTAAGTAGACCTTTTCACCGGGGTCACCTGTAGCACATGCAGTTTATCATCCCCCTTCCACAGTCTTTTAGTTCTGAAAAGGATGGGTTCCCAGTGGATCTCCAGTGGCTGCATCCGATTGAGTTCCAAATACTGGCAAATATTTCCTTTCAGGTCCTGTTGGGTAGGCAAGAGTCACCTGTTCGAATGACCATTCCCCTGGTAGTTGGATCATAAGAAAGACTGCAGCTCTAATGTTTAAAAGTGAAATGGTAATGAATCCTGACACAGTCCATGCCAAATTCAAGTCTCTGGGTGTGTTAATTACATTTTCATGATGATGTTTCAAACTGTTATCATTCGTTCGAATGTTGGATTCGATGAGTTGTTGGATAATTATTCGTATTTGTCTTTGTTGTGTCACATTTCAACCAAACAGTCCTGTCCTACGTAGTTTTCACTTTTTTTGTATCTAATAACCCTACTCCACAGGTTATTGTTTCATGGTGATGTGACTTTGTTTAAATGTGCTTGCCAGACTACTGTTCAGTCCTCCACATTGAAGTACTCTAACCAGATAGACCCCTGTCTGCTAAGGATAAAGAACTGTCGCCGTTGAACTCTGATGGATGCCTTCAAATTCTCTTATGTTGAGCGTGACTGTCTTTATTTGTAATTAATCACATTATATATTTGTAAGAAGGCAATGTTGTAGACATATGTCCTACTTATTATGATCGGCCAGAAAACGTGCATGGAGAAGTTGGGAATGAAACCACACAGGGTGATTGGTTGTAAGAAGGTGAGGTAGAAAGGGAGCAAGCAGATGTGTGGAGTGAATTTGAGTCTATGGATGAAGTGGAGGAGACTCAAGGAAGTGAAGAGGTTAGTACGATGAGAATGGGCCGGTTGGGAAGGATCATTCACACTCCTACCAGGCTCAGGAACTTTGTATTAAACTAAGTAATGTCTTATCGGCCTATTTGCTGTAACCTGATATGTTGTTCACTGGACTCGTTGGGTGGGAAAACGCAATTGTATATATGTTGGGGAAAAACGTTATTTTGTGTAAATTGAATTCTTAGATCAATCATTAGTTGTGTTATTTAGCATATGCAGAGGGGGGATGTGTGGTGTTACGCTGGAGTTTGAAATGTGCAGTACACCTCTGTGAGGCAAGATGGAATGGGAGTAGAAGGTTCTGGGGTGGCAGTTGAAGTATCGTCAGGGACGTGGCGAGTGCTGTCCAGCCATGACGCAGAGTTGTTAATAGAGGAAGTTGAACACTTTAATGGATGTGTTTACTTTCACTACAGGAGCGCAGATACTCACAAAATTATTTGTTTCGCCTCTTCAGTTTCACAGCTGCCAGGTAACCTTCAGGACTTCACAGCACTTGAATTTCCTCACAACAGGTAACCAAAGCAAAGCTGCAGGCAGGACCAAGCCACAGGGTTAATTGGCAAACTCTTCGGTCAATTCTCGATAGCTCAGTCCAGTTAGACCCCTGGCAGCTGCTACTTGGTCTTCAGGAGTTTTCACATTTCAAAATGGCTACACTGCTTGTAGTGCCCCAGAAAATCGATATTAAAATAAATACTGGATTTTGATTGGTGGCTGGAATTCTGTGGTGAGGGAGGATAGAAAGAGGGAGCCAGGAAGCCTAGGATGCTCTCGACAAGCAGGCAGAAAATGGTCCCCACTTAATGGATGCGAATGGTTCTCCTTTGGCCATACCCAAACGTGTAGTGCTCTGATCATTCCCAGGCATCATTCTCAGCACATGCTTACCTTTAGTAAGGTCACTTAAGAGTGGGCAGGGCAGCCCAGCCTGTATATTCTCTTCACTCTTATGGTTTTAGTTAGTATTTATAGCCTCATGGAAAATTCTGCTTTAAAAACATATTAAAGCGTGATTTAGGAGCTACAAAGCAAATTGCATATATCTTCAAATCTGTATCAGACAATCAGTCAATCAGGATTTGTAACAGCACGGCTAATCTTCCATGAGAGTATCCAGGCGCTAGGATCCTGCTGCGATCAGTCGAAGAGCCAGATCTTGAGTCCCTTTTCTGAATTCTATGAGAGGATGCTATTCGAAGGTAGAGGAGAAGGTCGTTCCAGGCCTTGGCGGCGACTAATTTTCAGCATTTAGAAGTTACTAATAGTAATTTAAATTAAAACGTTGATTTTAGGTCCAGTAGACAGCTGACCCGTTGTGCATCGATGGACCAGAAATAACCAACTACACTCTTAGAAACATGACTGTCAAGGAACAAGGTGTTTCTTTCCCGTGTGCTTTCAAAAGAGAAGTGTTGTACAGGAGAAAGCAGCTCTAATGTACGCTGATATGTTTGGTGTGTGTACTCTGTATCAGACTCCAAGTCCTCGTTCACAGCAGCATGCCTAAATCATTCTTCCAGTACGATGGGCACATTTAGAATGGATTCCCTGCTGTACACAGACCCTCTTGGAGTGATGCTGTGTACAGATCTCCGATTATAGAGGAGTCCAAAATCAGGGTACAGAAAGTGTGAAAATCACATTAAGGTTAGCGGGGACTGCTGGAATTTTCTACACTTCTGTGGTACTGATTTGATAGACGATTGCATTTTTTAGGGACCAGTGTGAGCCAGTGTCCAAGTGAATGGTTTTTTAACCGACTTTTCATGGATATAAAAAAACAGACGGGTAGAAATTTCCTTCATGGTAACTTGGGGTAAAATTGCTTTTCTCTTAAATAGTTACATTTCAGCCAATACTGCCAGTGTGGTGGTTACCTAATGCAGTTTTCCTTACCTGGAAGAATAGACTAGCAACTACAAGAGTCTCAGAGTTGTGCCAGTCTTAACATTGTCTGCTCAGTTCCGACAAGTTCACGGCTGCTTGTGGTAGAACCCATTCCTAGCTGCTGGAAAAGAATCCCAAACTTTTAAATGTTGATGGAAGGGGTTGGGAAAAATTGTATAATGGTCAGAGGAGTAGGTTTTAGCCTGGATGATATGTATCCTATTTAGACCACTGCCAAGACATCTTCTGGTCATAAACGGCTCCTATCCTTGGATTGATACAAGACAAAGGCAAGAAAATACACGTGCTGCGATTCCAGTTGTCGAACCTCATTTATGCAGCAAGCTCATCTTAAGACCACTTTCATCCAAACTAGACAGATCAACTACGTTTTCTCAGAAAAGACCAACCTAACTCAGGGTCCCAACATTTTACCTGATCCAAAATGGCTAAAAATCCACACGTTTTCATTGTTTTATCAAACTGCTGATAAGTAGCTGACTCACAACCTCGAGACCTCTTTCTGTCCAGTAGACAGCTGTGCACGTCCTTCCACTTCCTTCTGGCATCCAGTTAGGGGAAAACGACCAAACGAAACAAAATGCTAAAGTGCTTTTGGAACAGAAGGAGAGGTAAAGGGCTAACGTTCCAGGTCTCATTCAAGCCTTTAAGATTAGCATTGATAGGCTACCTTGTTGCTGATGCGACAATTTATGTGTAAGCTACACATTACCTGGACACTGCCCACAAACGATAGTGCATCGTAGAGTCCCAAGAGTGGTAAGATAAAGGATTTATTTGTTCCTTACTAGTCTTCCTCCTTTTGACCTCCCACAATGGAATTCTCAACACCGGAGCACCTTTGCCTCCTACACTTAGAGGGCGAGTCTGCTTGCTCTTCGGGTGTCAGTCCTCTCGAGTCTACTCGGGTTATTTGATGTTAGGCAGAGACTGGTTTCAGAGAGATCCACTTTGAAGGAAAACAATGACAAATGAATTGGATATGCTCTGTGGACCTTATAATGTTGGTATTACTTTCTGCGCTGTTTTTTATGCTGTACTTGTTTGAGAGACCCCAGTTGTAAAACTTGAGCTCCTTGAACAGCAGTACAGATGCGCAGGTCTTCTGGCCATCAAGCCACCTTATCTTCAGCAAGTATCTACCGTGGAATTATTACATTTCGGTTCATTCATTAATTTTGTTGGTTTTCCAGTATAGATTTAACTAACCATCACCAAAGGTACGAACTGTTGTGTAGATGATTTTTAAGGGAATCTAATGTTAATTCATCATTCTGAAAAATGCTAAAACGTTTATTTTATTTATTTGAAGTGGTTACAGGAGAGAACCAAGCCAGGGATGCAGTAGAACACCTTGTATTCCCTGCCAAAATGAGAGAATGGTAAACGAGTATCAGAACTTAATGCAAATAGTGGATTAAGCTCAAGGGAACAGAAGGAGACTAAACTATTTTAGGTGCCTACTGCCATTTTGAAACAGGGCAACAAGAGATGGATAGAGTAATTGCCGGGTACCCTTAGGTGCACCATGCTAGGATAGTCTGTGTGTTGTGCAAAGAAGCAAATCCTTGTTTTCTAACTTAATTAGATTTCATGTGGACCAGCTTCTTTTATCACATAATTTCCTATCAATTTCCAAATTCATTGTAGTTAATTTTCACATGGAGTTCACATATGCAAAGTTGTTTAGTAGAAAGGGCACGTTTATCTACTCTTAGTAGGCATGTCTTTGTGCTTGTGTATGGTTGTCTGCCAGCAGCTGTGTGGATTCTAGTATTTGTAAGTCCTTAGATTGCCTTAGTGTTGCTCTAAAGACGTTGTGTGCAGCTTTACTGTCTTCCAAATAATATAGAAAGACCATTAAATGAATGATAGAGGTAGGTCCTATTAGAAGGCCGGTAGGTAGTTTATAAAAGGCCCTAGCAAAGTTATTTCCCCAGGTAAGTATGAAAGGGAACAAGCTACTTTTTTATATTGTTTAATTTTCTGGTTCTGCTGGTAGTCCCATTCATGGAGGTATTGAGGCTCGATCTCTTCGGAACAAGTTTGGTTCATTAGAATTTCAAGCCACACGCCCAGTGACAGTTTGGATTCCTTCATTCTTGTGTCCTCCCAGAATGAAGAATGACACTAGGGCATTTCACAAAACCTCTCCCCATGTACTGGTCTAAAATCTGCTCCTGTCCATAAAACTGCTTCACTTTCTGCTATTTAAGCTACAGCCTATTTGGGTGAAATCTAGGGGTGGGCGATAAATTTAGCTCCGCCGGCGGAGATCGCAGAGTTTTGCCCACTCCGCTTTATGCCTGTAACGCAGAGTTCCGGCAGAACTCTGCAAACCACTGTATTTCAGAGTTTTTCTCACGCATGGCTCGCCAACGTGGCGAGTGCGAGCAAGAATTGGCGCCCCCTAGAATAATTTTTGGGCGCTAGGACTGCACCCGGAGAGATTTTCTCAACATGGGCGGTTGCGACCGTTCGTAGTGAGAAAGCTGCCCCTCATATAGAAAATCTACTCTAGCGGTAGCAACGAAGCAGCGGCCTCTCGCGTGCCGCGTGGTGCTGTTCATGCTGATTTTATAGTGCGAAACAAGCTCCTGGTGCTAAAAAGCAGCACGACGCACCGACTTTGCCTGCTCACGGACCTCCGGAATCTCGCGTAATTTTCATGTAATTCCGTGGAGTGAGTCTCTGCAAGTTCCTCCCACCTCTAATGAAATCTCTCTGCATTTTTAAAGCTCTGTGTCCCAGTACTCCTGTTTGATACACATTAGTTTAGAACCAGACCATCTGAAGTTCAGTGGAGTCCTAACAATTCACATTTTGTTCCACTCGCGATTCTTATGCATTTAAACTGTTTATAAGCACCTGCTGTCTCTTTCACCCGTCTGAACTGGTCTTTGTTGTCTCTTCAGTCCTCATACGGCAATAAACTCCATACAAAAAGCATGCAAAATTGTAAAATTTACAAAAGATGCACATTATTGTTTTCCAATCTTTTAACTGCTGGGCCTAGTTTAAACAAGTTCCATTATAGTCTTGAGACAAGTATAAAATCGTGGAGAAAAGTGACCAAGTAGCAGTGTGTCTCTATACATAATCCAAGAATCCACATGGTTACTAGGCCCAAGGCATCTAGTCCAGACGAAGTCATTCTCTTACAGCAGAAACATCTGAACCAGGGTGATTGTCGTATGGTATTTCTGAGTCATATTACCAGAAGTGAATTGACAAGCTCAGCACCCCTTTTATGAACTTTTTAGGATACAATGGTGGTTGTTAATTTTATTTTTTTTATTTTTGTCTTTTAGAGCAGTTTGATGATTATTACATCACAGGTTTGCAGTTCTAAGTGATGCACCAAAGGCTGATAACTATTGTTCAACTTAATACTACTTAACTTGTCAACCTTGGAATAATAAATGGCTCAGTTGGCCTTGCTAAGGTTTGAGCTTGTAATTGAAAGGTCACTCACAGATGTGTGCTGCAAACGCTTATTCATTGGGTTATCCTGTCGGTTATTTACAGCCTCAACCGAACAAAAATACCTTAAATATACTAATTTCTCTTGCCATAACAGTTGCTTTGGCGTTTAATGCAGCTTCAATGCTCCAGCATTTTGCTCAGTAATGCATCAAGCATTAGTAATATTAGAGCCCTTTGAATCACGGAATATGCACACGTCTACAAAATTGCACTGCAATATTGAATTAAGGAACTTGGGAATACAGAATAACCTGCCAATCCGTTTATTCGTTGCAATTAGAGCCTGATGGGAAAATAAAAGGTGTTGAAAGGGCACTGTCGGCTGAAAGTGTTCGGCACAGTAGTGTGTTAATCTCGTTTGTGGTTTTGCCCTGTTCTCCCACTGTGTCCTAGAATATCCTGGTTGCATCATGAGCCTTTAAATGATGCGCCGTGTGTTGCCCAGACTTGAGCTGTGCAGCTCTGATGTGAAAACCTAAAACCTGCCCCTGCACGTTTGAAGGCCTGTAAGCCTTTGCGTTTATAGGTAGTCGGGCACAGTATTGTTAAATCTTTGACAGTTCCTTCCCGCTGTCACTTATCTGTTAAGTGCCTTCTCTCTGATGTGCTCACCTCGTCCCATCCCACCGACCCTCAGTCTTCAGAGTTTCTCTCCTGTGAGAATGCCCGGGGGATACCATCTACACTCACACTTAATAAGTCGACACTCACTTCTGACCTGCACATATTTTTCACGAGCACTCTGGGAAAGAAATGCTTTTTTGATAAACGTTTCAGCAAACCCAGTGTGTGTCGGTTGTACAACGCTGGAGAGAGAGAGAATGGTTGTACGACGCTGAATAGAGCAGATGTTATTAAGGGGGGTTGTGTTTTTGGCGTTCATTGGATTGTCCCTTAAAGGATGGGCCGAGGGCTGTCCAAGCTACACTCCGGCGGCAGCTTCCTTTAGAAGATGCTCTGAGTGGGAGATTTTCTGGCAGGTGGTTGTCCTTTAATGCTCGTGTCAACACAGACTCCTGTAGTTTTAGTCTGCGTGGCCATGAAAGCCACGTGATGATGTGTTTACGAAGACTCCATTTCATCCAGTGTGTGCAGCTGCCAATTACACACAGAGACAGCATCTTAATGTTCAGTGAAATGAATTACTTCTTCAAGTGTAAAGGCACCTTTGGTAATTAATCAAAAGGAGATGCTTACTCACACCCAGAGGCAATCCACAACTGTGATTTTTGGCAGACATTTGTTGTACTGCAAAAGTGGTTCCACTTGTACATTTCCCGCTTGTGTTACCATATTTTAGTTAGGGCACAGACCATCCTATTGTAGGAATATTCCAGTTATTTTGTTTTTTAATTGTAGGTCCTCGTCCTAAATAAACTATTTTGTTTAGTTGTTCGGCAACGAAATCTGCCTAGTGATTTTTCTCCTGTTTTAATTATTTTGCGTATTCTGTGTTTTTTTTGCATATCTCTGTATGGCGCACTAGTAGCCATGCTATTAAGGCTCACACCCATTCAATATTATAATGAAATAAAAAATGTCAAACTGAAAGATGCCGACTGGGACCGTTTGACCATTATCAGTTTGGCAGCTTTGAAAGATGACACAGCTATGAACCGCACAGCCAATATGGTGTATATGCTATACTGTTAAGCTGATCAGGGAGTTTTCAAAAACTATTAATCAAATTGAAGTGCTTTTTGCAATACTTCTGATAGTTTGAGTAGCCACCAAAAAATCTCCCTGCTAGAATGCAGACACTCTGGTAGTTATCGGATACTCCTGTTATTTTCAGGACAAAAGCCCCATACCAACTCAATGGGTGGCATGCTTTATCATTGGGCCCAAACTGGCACTGGTCTTGACGATCAAGTTGCCAGCTCCTACCCTAATGTAGGAGGGGGGGGGGGCCTCATGAGGTGTTTCTGAGGTAGGTAGCAGGTTGGGTGATATTTGAGCACATCTGGGTATTGGATAAAGGGAGATACAGAGGGGAATCTTTTTAGATTGCATGCAGTCTGAGGATGCAAAACTGTAGAAAAACTAAATTTTTTGGGTTGTAAAATAGTGCTATAGTAAGTAATTTTGAAAAGCACTAGAACAGCGGTTCTTAACCTTTTGACTTCTGTGAATCCACTGAATGATTACTGGAATCTTGGGGGGCCCCACTGAGTCATTATTGGAAGCCGAGCACCCCTTAAGCAATTTTTATGATTTTTAACTTCAAAACAATACAAAAAATACAAAAACAAGTATACACAGTGCAAATGCTGAAACATTAAAAAATGATGTTCAATTCATGATCAAATGCAGAAAAACGTGATAACATTTTAAATTTTGCCTCTATATTTGTCTATACTTTATTAATTTTTAATATTTAATTTTGTAAAACGATTGCTGACCCCTGAGTAGGCCTTGCTGACCCCCAGGGGTCCTCGGACCACAAGTTAAGAACCACTGCACTTGACCAGGTGAACAGACTACCTCCTTACAAGCTACTGCTAGACCACTACTTTAGGTAGATCATCTAATCTGCTCAGGATCAGAAAGCGTAAAGAAAAGGCTCGACATGTATATAAGGAAGTAAATAATCAGAGATTTAGGGCTGCGCTCACATGCAGCTGTAACTTGATGATCAAAGCAATTTCAGAAAGTAAACATGGTAAATATTGCAACGATCAACAAGCATTGGCATAGCCAATAGGTCTCGCCTTTGGGACCGTATAAGTGTTTAGCCATGCAACACTTGATGTTGTTGCACCAAGGATATTGTGCTGCATAACTAAATACTTATAAGGTCCCAAAGGCGAGACCTATTGGCTATGCCAATGCTTGTTTTACATGGATTTCACTGAACTATGTGTTAAAACCACATGTTGCACTGAGGGAAGTGCGTTTACTTCACTTGCTGACTTCAAAGCCTAGTGAAGCAGGTAACAAAACGTCAAGACAAATAACCCAATAAAGTCCTTTTTTTGGCTAAAAACAGGCAAGAGTGACGCTAAAACAAGTCGAAGGTGAGAAAAACAGTATTCCGACGTGCAACATAATAAGGGGATTTTAATTTCTTTTATTTCCAAACAAAGTATTTGTTTGCTAAACGGCAACGTTGCGTTTGTTTCTAATTTTTTTTTTTTTAAACATTAATAGATTTAGTCTGTAAATGTGTTAATCTAGGAGACAGCTATTTTCGAACAAAAAGATAATTTATATAGTCCTACAGAATGGTATCTTTGTTGTGACCAGTATCTGTGAATGTTCTTTTGTCAGAGAGTGAGTGAAGTGGTCTAAATGTAGGGATGCTAAGCTTCACACAGAAACACAACGCTACTTCCCAAGCATTCAAGTTTTGTTTGCTTGTATTACGTCATATTTGCAGGGCTTTTTGCACGTTTTGCAATGATAAGTTTAAAACCGGAGAAAACGTATGCAAATATTTGCATTCTTTAAATAGCTGGTATAGCGGACGTAAAACTATATATTATTGAAACGCCTAAGCGCGACCTTACCATAAACAAATATTACACTTTGTAGGATTGCACTGCAGAGTAGTCGGTTGGCTGGCTGGAAAAATTGATGAAAATGGTAACTGGTGGCTACATAAATAAACCTATGGATGTAAGGATGGATGAAATGATGAATGGATGGATAAACAGACGCATAATAGATGGCTGAATTGACTGTTTAATGGGTGGGTGGGTGAGAGGGTGGACAGGTGGCTGAACGGGTTAATAGATAGGTGGGCGGATTTTTTTTTCACCCTGTTGTGATAGGCTCATTAACAATTGTTACGGTACCTGCGAGATGGACATGCACTTTACGCGCATCTCACGTTGTGTAATATGGTGCACACGGGGCTTTAAGTGGGCTGAAAAAAGTGGGAAGTCTCTGAAAGGAGCTTGGCTTAAACATATACACTAAAATCGAGCACCACTCTGCCCACGTATTTGCACAGAATCCCAACTGCATCTGGCACATGTGGTCACTGCTCTGTGCTATTTGCTGAGAGGCCAAGGATTAAAAGGCTATGTATTCTGAACACCTTTTTGACCTACAGGCACTGACTTCCACAGCTCATTTGTGCCAGTTATGAACACCTGGCTATGACTGAATTCAAATTATGCACTAGGCAAGAGTAATGTACTGCCTGAAAAAAAAAAAAAGTAATACAACATCCGGGAAAAATCAAACACTCGTAGGGAATGCAAGATTAAGCAAAGCTTGTGAAATATAAGCAGCAACAACATAGATCACCTTAACGTTTTTACACCCATCGTTCACAATTAGATGAGTGTTTTTGAATGAAAAGTTAAGGACATGAATACAGGGCCTGAAAGTCACCCGTTTAAGTGTCCGATTTATATTACTAAAGCCCTGGGTGTACGCGTCACTGAATTGATGTTTGTGGATTGAAGCACAAGTTTAATGAGACAGGCAAGGGTGAAGCGAAAAACAAGTTGCGGGCGATTAAAAAAAGTATTGCGACGCTTTACATAATAAAGGTATTAAAAACTCCTTTTATTTCCAAAGAAAACATTTGCTTTTTAAACGGCGATATTGCGTTTGTGTGTTTTGAATTGTTTTCTGTTTTAAAACATTGAATGATTTATCTCCTTTGTAGCAGGATGATAGATTAACTTTAGTTTGAGGTTTTTTATACTGTTCAGGTTGAAGTTCTGAAGGCTGCATTTCCAGAAGAGGAGAGAGAGGAACTGAATGACGACGATGTAGTTAAGAGGTGCGCGATTACCCTCTCCCTGGTAATTGTGTCCAGAGTCCATGTCTGGCAGGGCTTTCTCTGCTCTGAAGCGGTGGGCTGGAGTTAGGCGCACAGAGAGGGGTGAACAGCAGTCTGGAGTGAGATCATTTAAGTCATTATAAAATTGCATGTAAAAGGAAACACGCAGAGGGCAGATTTCACAGCTGCTGAAAAAGCGGTTCGTGAAAGTTGGACTGTATTAGCCGAGAGTGAGGACCCGAAGAATGAAGAGTCTGCAGAAAGGAAATGTGGACGCCAGGTGGTGGGAACAGCGGAGCGGCGCAGAACAGTCTCCATGTTCAGTGGGGATACTTTGAGGGGACTGTGCGCTCTCTTTCTGGCAGAAGAGACGGCGGGCTGAGTCACTGATCCCGGAATTCGGATATGCTGATGGAAGGCGAGATTCATGTAAAACAAGCAGGATTAACCTTCGAAAGACGCCCAAACATGCGCGAATCCTACCAAAGAAGCCCAACAATAAGAAGCGCGAGCAAGACGGAGAGGCGGAGCGAGGCGCGCGCGCGCTTGGGAGAGCAGTCTGCTCTTTTTCGAAGCACACACTCGTGCTTGTGGCGCGCCCCTGCGCGCTCCCGCAAGGTGTATGCTGCCACAAGCACGAGTATGTGCTTCGAAAAAGAGCTGAACGACGGCTAAAGGTCTCCTATGCAGCGCATGCGCGCTGCGTAGGCGAGACCTAAAAAGGAGATTCTGCAAATACTGGATGTTTTCTGATGTTCACCCTTAAAGTTTGTCTCCCAGTATTAATTATTCTAGCGATGTGTGATCATTTTTGGATGCCCCTACCTTTGGCATGTCATAAGATAGGGTTGAGTATACCTTCCTCTGACAGCTGAAGTGCATTGCCTGCATTCCTGTGGCTAGATCCCCAGACAATGAAGTAAAGAGGGCAGAGTTACTTTTAGCAATTCCATGAACTCGTTAGCAAAGGGCTGCTGATTAGTTCTTCCTAAGCACCGCTATTTGGTAGATGGTAGTGGTAAAGGCTAAGACTTTTGTGTTGACCAAGCTGAACTTATGCATCAATAAGTCTACGTCCCAAAGGAATTCATTTTTAATTTTAACTTGTTTTCTTGATCAGTGGCCGTTTTCTAAACGAAATGCAACATTGTGATCTAGGCATTTTACGTTATTACACGGTGGCCGAATATATGAAAAGAAACCTTGCTGTTATGTGGGTCTGTTGATGGAGTGTTTCTCTGGAT
Source organism: Calotriton arnoldi (assembly GCA_963921515.1). Classification (NCBI taxonomy): domain Eukaryota; kingdom Metazoa; phylum Chordata; class Amphibia; order Caudata; family Salamandridae; genus Calotriton; species Calotriton arnoldi. The sequence goes on from CAWUFW010001883.1 coordinate 1,881,342, forward strand.
GGTGCACAGTATAATATAGATCCAGCTAGCATGTTAATCTGGACAAGGAAATAGTCCTAACAAATTATTGGTCCTAACAAAATATTGTCCTTTTTCACCCAATCCTAGGTTATAATAGCCGACGACTATTCTGATCCGTTTGATGCGAAGAGCGAGCTGAAGAACAAAGAGGGGAAAGGGGAAAACAACGGATACATGGAACCATATGAAGCCCAGAAACTAATGACAGGTAACAGTCGATGTAGTGGGCCACTATTTCAATGTATTGTTGATTTAGAAACTGTATTGACCTTGGGCTGTAGTTTGTACAAGGTGCCTTATGCCCTCTTTTTGCAAGTGTGTTCTTACCAGTGCACACGTAGGCTATTTACTTCTGCTCTACTTTGATTATCCCCATTACAAGACGTCCAACAGTTAGAAAGTCTGAGTCTAGTCCACATTGCAAGCAGCCTAAGAATCCAAAACTGTCCAGTTGCCTGCATTTTGAATGTTTTCTCCTTTTATCAGTGCTCAAAGTGGGTGGGATCTGAGGGGCGAGACGTGCCCTTACTTTTTTTCAGTTATCAAAAACAGTTTCCCCAACTTTTTGTGAAAGACAGTCGTCCTGGGACAGTTAATTCTGACAGTTTAAATGATTCATCTGAAGTGTAAGACCGAGAATCTGCTGTGAAACCGAGGGAGGGGCAGACAGCTAAACAAGCCTTCTTGCCAGGGTGCCTCCTTGCCTGAAAGAAATGTAAATGTGCACAAATAGTCAATCTGCAAATGTAAAGAGTGCTTGGATGCAGGTATTGGCTTTAATTAACAGAATCACGTGAAGCTTCCTGATGCATTTATTTTTTTGAGTGGTATTCCAAGGGAGTTACCATCTGAGCTGTGAACGGTGTCCTTTTAATAGACCGTTGTAAAAAAAAATGTGTACTACATACAGTCTGAGTATTGCTAAAATCTATATTTTGGAAGCTCTTTTTATCTTAAACCCACGCTGGGGAGGTTTAATTTAAAAAAAGTTAACTTACCTTCACCGGCCAGGTCCCGCGCTGTCTCTGCTTCTCTGCTCCGCTCCTGAACAGGAAGCAGGCAGCCTCCCTCCCCTCCCCTAAGCCAATCACAACGCTGCAATGGCAGCGTTGTGATTGGTCGGGACGCCGACCAGCCAGGCGTCTATGGGGAGGCCATTTTCTCCATGTAGGCTGCATGCAGCCAACATGGAGAGGCTGCATGCAGCCTACATGGAGAAAAGGCAGAGTGCAGATGACTGGTTTGTTCGGCCCCAGAGGGCCGACCAAACAGTCAGCCCCCCCAGCAGTGTGCAAGCCACTCCTCCCCTACCCTAGAGCAGACCCGCCAGCCCCCCAACCAAACCCTTCTGCTTTCTCGCAGTGCAAGAAGCAGAAATATAAAATGGTATTTATAATACCATTTTATGTTTCTGCTTCTCACACTGCAAGAAAGCAATGGGGCGACGCTCCTCTGCCCACATGAGGAGCCGCCCCTGAAGGCGCTGGACACTGAGCTGGGTAATGGTGACGTTTCAGCGTTCGTTCGGTGAGGTTAAATAACAATATCTTTATGCCGAGTTAGTATTCATGAAGTAGCCGAAATGAACATCTGATTAACCAAAGGGCCCCATATCTTGATTTTCTTTGCTTTTTTCTTCCTGGTGCTCTTATTTTCTTTGCTGGTTGATTTGTCATGAAGCCTTGCTGCATCTATTGAAGTTTGTCCTCGTGTTGCAAAAGTGACAAGAACGTTCTTTTTGAAATGGAGCCAAATTGATATAATTTTGGAGCTTTATTCTTTTTAGTTGTTATGCGAATTTTTTGTCTCGTAAACTATTTCTGCGGGGCTTAACAAAATGGACGTTTGTGACATTCCTTTTGGCCTGGCGTAGACAGCTGACGTCCATACAAGTACCGGCACTAGGAAGGCTTAGTGACTCAGCCCATAATGTAAATAACGATCGGCTGACACCATTCTAAACCGGTGTATTGTACTTTTAACAACTGTTGAGAAGCTGCACTGGTGCGTGCGCGGCCTCTGCAACAGGAAACTATCTGTAACTTGCTGTTTACACAGGCAAGCTGTCATCGGTCACAGCAGGACAGCTGCCCTATCAATCACCAGAGATGTGCGTTTGCACTTCCTGCAGGCTTTCACGTGTGTAATGTTGTACACAAATTTGTTATTGGAAATCTTTCCCCTTCTTTCATGTGTGACGCCTTCAGCCAGTCTTGACTTTTTTGGCACTCCGCCTTCTGGTGCTTGTTTTTAAATGTTTACACTTTATCGAATCCTATATGAACCTAAAATAGGCTGACCAGATTTTGTACTGTACAATTTGCAAACACAGAAGTAGGGCTACAATTCTGCTTCACATTAAAAATTGCCTCCCTCTGAAATACTAAGGATGTTCGGCAACTTGCAGTTGAACTTAGTAAAAACAAGGGGGTAAACCTCAAATGGGAGAAAACCCATAAGGATGCCTTTTTTGCAGATTTCTTTACCAATAATCAGCTCTAAATTGCTACGGTCTTATGGGCTGATGCAAATCCAGCAGCTGTTATTTAAGCCCACTCCATCTTAAATACCTATAAGGCAGCTAGGTAACCAAAAGTGCCACTAAGCTGAGCTCCAGTCCTAGATGGTTCAATAATGCTTGCTCCAAAGCCCATAAGGTACTAAAACTAGCACTTGCTAAACGTCCTGAGATAAGGCAGGAGTAGCCTTGGCCAGAAAATCATATAAAGAAGTAGTTGCCACAAGGAAGGGCGAAATAAGGGAGAAGGCCGGGGAAGCTCTTTGGGTAGCAAGTACACTGAAAGACTCTAGAGCCTTTTGGCAGGTTAACTCGCCAAGTTTGTTGGGAAATGAACTACCCAAAGTAGAGATGCTAATACCAGCTAAAAACTGGGTGGCTCATTTTTCCAAAATGTTTGGTTTGGGAGTTCAGCTTACTAGTGTGCCGATGGATTCTGTAGCACCCTGTGATTTGAATGCGGCTATTGCCCTTAGTAGAACAATCGATGTGTCAGATGTTTCTTTAGCTATTGAGAGCAGTCCCTCGAACAAAGCACCAGGGTTAGATAGAATCCTTGTAGACGCTTATAAATCACTACCGCAATTCTGGACGGCACTCATTACAAATGTCATTAGAATTGTTACTGTGGGACTCTTAGTTAAAACCTAGCAGGAGGCCATTATTGTCCCCTTCCTTAAAAAGGGGGTCATGATACAGCCCCACTGTTAACGCCCGATTTCCCTGCTTGTTAGTACAGTAAAGATTTTGGGCAGGGTAATATTAGCCAAGATGGAATGCTGGGTAGCGGAGTCCTGGGGACTTTCGGTTGTCCAGTTCGGGTTCCGTCCTGTCTTAGAAACCTCAGAGCAACTCTAAATATATCCCCTATTGTCCAAAAATATACAAAGGTAAAAAAACGCTGTGTCCATCTTGCTTCTATGGACTTAACATGTGCTTTGACGCTATAGATCGATCTGAGCTGTGGTCAATTATGACTGATTTGGGAATTGATAGTGCAGTAATCATTTTTTCTGTAGGCTGCATGCGAATACAACAGCAAAGGTCCAGTATAGCAGGGCCGGGCCTTTAACTGATGAGTTCCCCTCTCCAGCTGGGGTAAGGCAAGGTTGTGTCCTGGCCCCTTTTCTTTTCCTAATTTACATAAATGTCCTCGAGCTACACCTGTGCATTGTGGGGAAAGAGATGCCGAAGCTCCCTTCAAGTCCTTCTTTTACTTTAAGCAGATGATGCGGTTCTTATAGCTTGAAGAGTCATTGGCCTCCATATTTTACTTAATGCTTTGAATAGTTTCATGGCTAATTTGGGACTCGGGACAAACTGTACTAAATCCTTTATAATGAAATGCGGCCCAAATATAGCCAAAACTAGGAAATTTTTTCTTGGGGGTACACAAATTTTAAATACTCCTCATTTTGCATACTTACGAGTTCCCTTTGATGTCAATTGGAAGTTCTTGTTGAATATCAGAGCCCTTCAATTTCAAAGGTCAATCAATGCTGTTTTTAGATTCTCCAGAAGACTTGGGCACAAGCCAACAGAAGAATTGCTTTGTGTTTTTAAAAGCAAGTGCTTATCAATTGCCTCCTATGGTGCAGGTGCCTGGGCTTATGTCAACAGTAATTCTCTCCAAATAATAGAAATTTAGATTTTTAAGAAGGCTGTTGGCTGTGCCACAATCTACTCTCTCGTTCTGTCATAAAGAAGTTGGCCTGTGTAACCTGGAAGACTATCTATTTAAAACTACAGCCACTGTTACTCTGGCACAAAATCTGGAAGAATCCTGAGGATCATTGTGTAGATTTCTGAGTGATGGCCTGGCCCTAGATGATTTCTTGAATATCTCTTATTAAACCTAGTTTTACTATGTTGGGTGTCCCAGAATATTTTTCTAGTCCTAGATGTCTTGAGGGCGTTTCATTCGATCGAGTTAAAGAAATCTTCTAATAATATGTTAAATTTGCACGCTTGGAGAATAGAATCACCAAGTTGAGAGAGTTTTCTCTACCCTCCCCTGCTCGGCTGGCACTCTACTTGCAGATTATTCCAAAAGAAAGGCATACATTTTTGTAGACTAGGTTTCGCCTTCATGCTTTACATTTTTGGCAGCCTTTCCAGAGCAGGGTACCTGTTTTTTAAAAAATCACTTTCCCCTTGTCCCTGCGATGGTTTTGCACAACAAATCACTAAGCACTTTATTTTATTTTGCACTCTTTACACTACATGGGGAAGGCAGTTGTTTCTTTCTTTGTTACAAGCATTTGGGACTAGTTCTCATGATCAGGCTTTGGGTTACCTATATGATCTGGGAAGTCCAGAAGTCCTATATGCTGTGTAGAACTACATTTTAAGTGCCCTAAAGATTCGTAGCAAGTATTGATTTTAATGCTGAACTTTTTTTGTTTTTTTAACATGGTTTCCTTTTTAACTGTAGTATTAGAATTATGATTGCGTATTGTATATACCTCTGATGCAAACTTTTTATGGCTCGACAGAGCCCGAATAAAGTATTTAAACGTGAACGCCTCCCTCTGTGTTCAGGCCCTCTGAAAACTGAAGCATAGCTAAATTTACAGAAATTTGCCAGGAGAGCCGGTGGAAAGAAACTGTGTTCTCCTGGGCAAACCAGGGACGCCTAGTCACCCTAACATGAAAATTCCAGAATGCAAAATAGATGAAAGTCACAGGCCAGGGCTTCTTTGCGACTCGAGGAGTCTTCCAGAAATGTGGAACCTCACTGCCAAGAAGACGCCCTATAGTTAGCACTATAAATGCACAATATATGAAATATGGACACAATTCTACACACAACTAAAAGAAGTGGGTCATCATGCACAAGTAATATTTATATTTATGTTCCGTCATTGAAAATATGGGCAAATATCATGTTATTGGTACTCGTTATTAATAACCACACTTTGCACTCTAGTAATAAACAAGTTAAAGTTCAAATTCCTTTTTATTAGCACAGTAAACTAACTTGAGAAAACAATGCTTGTTTATCTTACATATTCTATTTTAGAATCAGTTTACTGAAAAAAATGACTGGGGCTGTAAACACAAGGCCTAGCTACTGTGGTTCTGTCTCGCTGCCGATTTAACTCCTTATGCGCTGGATGTGGTTATATACCTATGTGTATGACCGCTGCCCATAAAAAAGACCGCATGGCATATACAATACATGTGGATCTGCTGAGGGTACATTTATATGCGCATGTATGTGTCTGTATAAATAGACTTGTAACCAAGCTTTTCATGTACATACAGGAGCGGAGCCGAGTGCATTGAAAATGGGATCGGTGTTCATTTTGATTTCTTATTTTTAAAGACAGTAGCGAGTGCCCTATTTTTGTAATATGGGAGTTCTTTACTTAATGAGGAAAATGATTTCCTGTAATTTGTTCAGTTGTGATGGAGACTAACAATAATATTTTGAAAATGAGTTTGCAAAATAGTTTTACCTATATGCGGTTCACGGATCATATAAAAGCAAGAAAATCTGCAAATTGTACCAATAAAATCTAAATCACTTTAGCTGCTTCATAAGTTAATGTATAGTGTGCTGTTCTTGCTTGTTGAAAATATTTTATTTGCAGTCTGCTGCGCTTTGTGTATGGCATGCATAATTATCTAAGCAAACAAAAAAAGGAGAGGGTGAGTGTCTGAAAAGTTTCAGCGCTCCGTCCATCATCTCCTTGTGTTTGCTTTGTTTGCCCTAAGTTGGCAGGGTATGCCCAGACGTGGGTCCCTTGCTCACTTTGCCACTAGATTCAAGCTAGCCTGGCTGATGAGGGGTGTTACCACAAAACTGGTCCCAGGATGCTTGTTTCCGGTCCAGGGAAGACCTGGCTTGGCTGTTCGGGCTGGACTGTTCCCATGAGGAATAGGGTCAAGACTGATTTGCATATGGCTGGGTCTGAACTGGGGTGGCGAAGTGAGCTAAAGAACGATGATGTATTCATCCCAGATCTGTGACTGGGGTGAGTGTCTGAAAAGTTTCAGCGCTCCGTCCATCATTCCCTTGTGTTTGCTACGCATAAATATCTCCCACAACCCAACCAGTCTGGACAAAACTCTTTGAATCTAGTCTCCAGAAAGCATATAGAACTTGTTAAAATAAGGCAATCCAATAACACCTTTTAAGTAAGGGGCATTTATATGAGTTAAAATTGTTAGTTTCCTCCTGCAGCATGTTTTAGAACACTAGATGTAGCTCTAAAATGAGGAAGCTTTCTTTGGGTCTGGCTAATAGTGAGCTTTGGCATTGTTGGTAGACGTTGCTCACATATGTGCGTGTATTTGCAATTTAAACAGCAGAGTTTATCTGGAAAGCAACTCTGCGCAATGTATCCTAGAGCCTTTGTGAAATAGTTTAAGAATGGGTATATCAAGTGAGGTTTTATATATTTGCATTACATTTTTTCAGTTTGAGGCCCATGGAGTTTAGTGTATTGTCTAGAATCACACAACCTTTGGTTAGGTGCCAGAATTAGATTGATGCTGTATCTCGAAAGGGTACCCCCCACACCATCAGTCTAATGGCATCTGGTTTAGATAAACCTTTACACTGTTTCTCTAGTCGTCAATTAAATGACACCAGACGATTTAAACAATCTCCACCAAAGTACACTGAAATCATCACATCCACAACATTAACCATAATCCCAAGGAAACAAACAAGGAATTGTATTTGTCAATAGATATTTTTTCAATAAAATATCTTGCACATGAAAAAAAAAAAAGTATACATATAACATTGTTGGCCACACATATATATGTTACAATATAAACAAATCAATTAAAGATAAACATGTATAGACTGAAATATTACATCACATTAATATTTAGACGTGGTAAAACCAATCAAGGTAACATATGTAGTGTCCTGCATTTTAGAATTTATGGGGTTGTAACCTATTTTAACCTTTCTCCTATACAGTCCAAGGTGTACTGTTAGGCCCTTTCTAGAGGTGGTCGGGGCACTTCGTCTTTATGGGAGTGATGTCGTGATTTACGTCACCAATATTGTGCAAATCAATACATAATCTTTGCAATTGATGGTAGCTCCTGGCCACACCCGTAGGTGCGCCAGCCCGTTTCGACCTTTGTGTTGGGCCTGGAGTGTATTTCAATGAAGGTCTTCTTCAGGGCTAAGGGACATATTCAGTGGACTCAAGTGTGCAGCGACTTCCTGCTGCTTTGCTCAAGACTAACAATATATTTCTTTTATGGGTTAATTTGAACTGCATTTCGGCAGAGAAAGACTTCGACAGAGAATGACTTTGGAACACACGATTGAGGTCATTAACCTCATATTGAAAGAAACCGGTACAAAAAATATAGTTTATTCTGGACAACCCCATGATCACTCATTCCATCAGGGTCATGCGTCGAAGCAATGTATGACTTGAACCCATAAAAGAAATATATATTTTGTCTTGAGCAAAGCAGCAGGAAGTCGCTGCACACTTGTGTCCACTCAATAAGTCCCTCAGCCCTGAAGAAGACCTTCACTGAAATACACTCCGGGCCCAACACGAAGGTCGAAACGCAACGATTCACCTACGGGTGTGGCCAGGAGCTACCATCAATTGCAAAGATTATGTATTGATGTATTTGATCCCAGGCCCCCCTGCCTTGTCATGTTGGCTTCAATGTGACTGGCAGTTTATGTTCCAGGAGAGGGTGCCATATGACAGTCCACCAGTGGGAGGGTGTCCCTTGCCATTTCTGGGTCATTCATGTGTCATAACATTAATTAACTGGGTTCTAGAAAGGATTCCTACTGTTCCTTCAAGCTCAATGGAGTTTGTCCTGGTGCCTGCAGTCACCTGTCACTACCTGAGAAATTCATGATTTCCATTTAAGGGCAGTAAAACGTCTGTTCCCCAGGCCTTGGAAGTGTCCACCCAATACATTCTCACAGAAGACCAGAGCAGAGGCCTTCTTCCAATATTAAGATAACTTGCAAGAAAAAAATGTTTTAAGATGACTACGTACCTAGGTTTCACGTTTATGTATGAGGCAGAATAAATACACTACATGAAGATGAACAACCCATAGGCTTATACGTCCTTGCTTCAATAAAAATGCCAGACGATTTTAGTCTACGTTTTGTTACTGGTTCCATCCCTTTCAGTACTGCCCCATTGTGCTAAATCTATGAGCCCAGTAAATTCATATGTGTGCTTACCTGGAAAATGGGTTGGACAACTCAAGAGACATGGCAATGGACAGTATCTCCCATTACATAATATGAAGGTGCTCATATAATTTTGTCTTCTCTGCCAAAAGAAAATGTGTTTTTATCCACTTTAATGCTTGATATATTGGGCCTTCCTGGAAACCGACTGAATCCAAGCTTTCTGTCTTCATGGGAGGGTGTCTGCTTGCACTACAACGATGCTTGCTTCCAGGAGCAGACCTCAATTGTTACTGAGTGACTGCAGAAGGATACTAAGCTCATATGGATCAGAAGGGTATGCTGGCTGTGCTTGTCATGTGGTGAAATAAATCCTTTGGTTCCAGGACCCTGTTGGTATTTTGGAATATTTGCCTGATCAACTCCTACATGCTCCAAATAGACATTCTTCTACAGATTGCGTCCATTGGCACTCTTTATAAAGCTAGAGACCAGGTATGGCCTTCCTTATTATAGTAGAAAAAGAAATTACCATACATAAGGACTTTGATCCTTATGGAAGGTCAGGCTTTGTACTTGTCCACATTTTGGTGATGACCAATCCTCTAGATCAGAGGTCTTCAAACTGGGGTGTGCGCAGCAGTTAAAGCCCATAAAACGAGGACGACACTATTCAGTGAATGGGAAAAGGGTCAGTGAGTGAGTGTGAAGTCTGGTCAAAGACCTGGCTAAAAAGAAAAAAATCAGCATTTCATTGTTTTTTGTTCACCTTCGTATAACTACATATAAAAACGTGCACACACTTCAAATGAAAAATAAATGCACGCTAAACTGATCAAAGGGAAATATAATCTTTTACCTTATGAAACCTCAGTTGGTTAATGTGATCACTGCAGATGTCTTCATGTGTGAATAGAGAGTCACATAATTAAATCCTGATTGGTACAGTGAGCAATATTGACTGGTTTATAGTGCTATGATGTCCCAGCCTGTGACAGAAAGCACTGTAAATGTCATTATTTTAAAATTGTATTACACTGTATAAAACAGGCTGCTGCAAAATACTGGTTAAGAAAAAACACGTGCTTTAATAATGCACATTTTAGTGATAAGCATTCAGGATATATCTAATGTAAATATTTTATGCGCGTCCTTTAAAAAGGTGCACTCCTTTTAACGGACACATGTATTACCTCTCAAAAAGATTGACACCATGAAGTGGAGTGACTCCGTTAATTAAAAGCTACACTGGCTCCAAAGCAGTCTTTATATTTGGTGATTAACCATTGCACACATTTACATTTCTGTCAGGTAGCAGGCACCTTGGTGAGAAGGCATGTTTCTTCATAAGTTCTCTACTATCTGTTTCACAGCACAGGAACTACCCCACCCTCTGAGTGGGTACTAGACCCCAGCAGGGCATGACTGGCCATAGCGGGCACCAGGCGTTTCCCCGGCGGGCGGCCAGGGTGGGGGCCGGTTTTGTGCCCCTGGGGGGCCGTTTTTGTTACCAGGGGCTGGCAATATCAGCCCCCTGTAACAAAACCAGCCCTAGCAAACAGCTCGGCCGCACGCAACCCCTCCCTGGGGCCGGCCGAGCTGTTTGCCAGGGCCGATTTCGGTTCCCAGTCCTGCCCTAGACCCCAGTCATGGCAGTCTTACTATGAAAAAGAGCATGGGATGCATTTTCTTTGCTAGCATTATGGCATAGGTCACAATTGTTGCGCATCGAACAGGGGCCAAGCAACTGGGGAGGAGGGGGCTAAATGTGTTTTTTGTTGCTGTTTTACACAAAACGACAAAGCCTGCTTTGGGCATCTGACCTAGAAGTAATGGCCCTGTTGAGTGCGCAGAGTAAACTGCCTGCTTCACAGAGCTGTAGGTGTCATTGGTGCTGCAGTTCCAGGGAATACTTGCTGTGCCAGTGTTTCTTTGAGCCTTGGAGCAATGGCCCAAGGGAGGGGAAAAAATGAAGTAGAGGAGACACATTGATTTGGGTATCAGTGAGATGAGAGGGATGCTGAGAGATGGGAGGGAGTGGGATGATGAGAGATGGGAGGGAGAGGGATGGTGTGAGATGGGAGCCCATGTTAACAAACGTCAGAGGCGGCAGCAAGGCAGTACCTATCATTAGTGAAACGGTTGCAGTGACACTTTTTCCCTGGGGCCCACTGCTTCAAAATTCTGAATGGTTTACAATAAAAAGTGTGCATGGGGGCTCATTTTCCTTGCTAGCATTAGGGCAGATGGAACCCTTGGCGTAAAAAAGAGGGGCTGCATTCAGTAACTCATTTTCTTTCAGAAAGAGACTGGACTTGTTTCGAGATTGAAGTGATGGTCAGCCATGGTGGGGAAGGAGTGAAAGAAGAGGAGATAGCCTGCTACTCAGGACTACATCCATCATTAGTGCAGCAAGTGGAGTGCATTGGGGCCCACAGCACCCCAATTATGGGCAATAGTGTTTTTGGTAAATACTGTTCTTATTTGATGCTGTTGCTTTTTTTATGTCTCACATTTAGTGTGGATTACAGCTACAGAAAAGCATCCCTGAAATGTTCTCATGATCCCCGACCCCTGTGATTATCCCTCCCCTCCTGCTCCTCAAATCCTTGCCATACAGTTTTGAGGGGGGGGGCAACTTCAAAACATTCTGTGGTAGAGGGGCTCAGAGCAATAAAGTTTGAAGACCTCTGCTGTAGATGTTAGGGTGGCAACTTCATCACCGTTTTTAAGAGTGGTTGTAAGCCATCTTTGGAAAGAAAATAGTGTAACATCATGCTTCATTAGAGGACTGTCTTTCTGTCCTGAAATGAGTTCTGCCCTTTCTTTCAGCACAAGAGGGTTTGGATTAAGAAGGGGCCTCATCACAGGACAGGTTTACACAAACGAGCAACTGCGCAGCACCTCTTTCCTGCTCTGTGGGAAGACAGCTGAGCTTTGAAAACAGGTGATGCCTCCTGGGAACTTACCAGACTAGCTATATAATTAAGCCAAATACTTCCACCTTCACAAACCCAATCCAAAACCAGCATTCCTGGCGCCTTTTTTCTTCACATGATTTATCCCGACCTTGGTCGAATTTACAACCATGAAAAACAATGACTTGCACACATCACTAGAAGAGAGAATTAGATTCTTATTGAAGCGATCAGGTCCATCATTGTGTGAATGTGACTCCTCTTAATCAATCAAGTCATATTTATAGAGCGTGGCTTGTCACCTGAGAGGGTATCCACACGCTTGCTGCAGGTATCAGTCAAAGAGCCAGGTCCTGAGTCCCTTCCTGAAGTGGGTCAGCGAGGGTGCGGTGCGGTGTTGAGGTGGAGGGGGAGGTTGTTCCAGGCTTTTGCAGTGGAATGGGGGAAGGAGTGTCCTCCGGAGCAGCAGCGGCGTATGTGATGTGTCTGTTTGAGGGTGAGGTGAGTGAAGATTCCTGGGAGGTCGGTGGAAATGCGGGCAGTGGTTCATGTAGGTGGGTCCTTGGTTGTGGAGGGCTTTGTAGACGTGGGTTTGGTGCTTGAAAAGGCATCTCTTCTAGACCGGGAGCCAGTCGAGGTCCTTCAGGTGCTGGGTGATGTGGGTTTTCTTGAGCAGGTTGATGATCAGTCTGGCGACTGCGTTCTGGATCATCTGGAGTCTTTTCATGAGTTCAGTGGTGGTGCCTGCATAGAGTTTGTTGCCGTAGTCCAGTCGGCTGGTGATGAGGGCCTGCCCAGTCTTCCTGGTGTCGATGGGGAGCTGCTTGAAAACTTTGCAGAGCGTGTGGAAGCAGGCTGAAGAGATGGCAGTGACCGGACGTTTCATGGAGAGTTTGCTGTCGAGAATGATGCCGAAGTTGCGGGCTTGGTCTTTCGGTGTGGGGGTGGGTCTGAGCCCCGATGGCCACCAGCAGTCGTTCCAGAGGGCGGTGTGCCTGCCGAAGATCAGAACTTCCGTTTTGTCCATGTTGAGCTACAGGCAGTTGTCTTTCTTCCAGGCTGAGACGCTCTTCATACTGTTGTGGAAGTTGGTCTTCATCGAGGTAGGGTCCGCTAAAAGCGAGAGGACGAGCTGTGTCGTCGGCACAGGAGATGATGTTGATGTCATGTGATCTGACACCCTTGCTCATGGGAGATTGTATGTTAACACATTGCCTGCTATTACATCGTGTCTGGGGATAGGGGAGACATGCTGATCTCCTTTCGTCACCCTTTTTAGGTCTCGCGCCTAGCGTTGCAGTGCGCAGCACGAGACCTCTAGAAAAGGCTTCTGAAAACGACCTACACGCTCGTGCGTGTGGTTTTGTTTTCAGAAGCCCACATTGGCTGGAGCGTCCGTTTTTTTTATGGGGGGGGCACGCTATTGGTCAAAGGCGGGCGCATGTCCCGCCTTTGCCGCGCCCATTCCCGACGGTGGCCAGAACACGCAGCAGCGCGCGTTCGTCTGCTGCCGTGCTCCCTCCCCCCGCTCCTCTGTGGTGCGCGCGCACCACTGTTTAATTTAAAATTTCAATCGCTCTTTTAGTGCACGATTTTATATCGCCTACGGATGCTTCAGAATGAAATCAAAGTGTAATAAAGTGGACATATACTATTTTGAAGAACTACACCTAGATACATACTTCCAGGTTATGACGTGATTTATCTGCTCTTGTCTCGTCGTTGACCGAAAAGAAAAACTGTTGAGGAGCATTCGGGGGAATGAAAAGAAAGATATTAGTTTAAACGCTCGTTTGTTATGACTCTTTATCGTGTGGCAAAATGTGTTTTAAACGGGTGTCTCTGTCACACGAGAGAATACGTGACCATGGAAATAAAAGAAAGAATGCATTTATTGCATTGGGCCGTGGCCGGAACGCGAGAGAGCTTTTGAGAAACGTGCACGCCAAACAGACTTTACTTGTTATAACAGTGCGCCATACGGCCATACTGCGCTTTCACTTTCATATAGCTGAGTCCTGTATGTCTTTCCAGCTTTGCTCCGTCCCAGACTCACATGACACCCATCTCTCCCCGCCCCCACTACTCCGCTTCAGAAGCCAGGAGCAGCAGTGCAGGAAAAAGAGTGGGATCATCTTTTAATAATTATTTTTTAACCTCGCGCCATACATGCCTTTCACTTTTCTACTGGCTTCCAGCATTGCTGCGTCCTGTACTCGCGTCACCCCTCCCCCATCTTCCCACCCAACTACTCAGCAGCAGAAGCTAGGAGCAGCGGTGCAGGAAGAAGGGCAGTCTGCAACGGCAAGCAAGGTAAATCACAGGCATCCTCTCTAAATGTTTAAATACCTTTCGACTAAAAAATAATTGCCGTAATGAGCGAAGGCGGTCTTATGCAGACACCCCAGGGCTCCAGAGAGGCTGTAGCTGTGGACAAGGCAGAACGTTGTATTTTCGCTCCCCCTCTGCGATGTCAGTCCGTGTATTCAATCTTCACTGTTAGAAATTATTCAGAGTGCAGTCTGTACGCATGCATTTAAATAATAAATGCCCTTTAAATGCAGCGTGTTCGCGTACAACATAACAGCCCTCATGTTGCTCTGCAGAGCTTTGCCATTGTTAGGGCCACGAGGCTTATGTGACACAATTAACTACATCATACTTTTAACAAGTATTTTGTCTGTCTTATTCTCTCACTTCCAACCTGAATGAAAGCTTTGGTTGTGTACGTGCGCACACGCCTGCTAGGTTTGCAGTGGCTTGTGTGGTCGAGCTGCGCTTCTGTGTGTTAAAGTTTAACACCACCAACCCACAGGGCAGGGAGCTGGCTTGTATTGCAGCCTGTGCACTTCTTTTTGACATTGCCCGGTGGAAGAGTATCAAAGTGACGTCATACTCATACTGAACCGACAGGGCAGTCTGGTTTTTATTATTCAATTTCGAAAGTCGGTCCTGCGGGGAATCAGAAAGCAGATGCTGTACTTGGTCTACGGCAAGCAGGCAAGTGGATGTTGCCATAAAGACCAGATGCCTGTTTTTAAGGTTTTTAAGTCGTTCAATTGTGAAAATGCAAACCTAAGAAAATTGCTGAGTTCTAATGTCGTAACCTGACATTCCTCGAGGTGACGTCCCACTGCTCGGCCTGACAAACTGCCTTCTCGTCTTCTCTGTGACTGCATAAGTTCTGCATTTGCTGTCAGCTAGGTAGGTGTGTATGTTTAGTGGGAGAGGTCGTGCCTTCATACGCGTGCAGTTGTAATATTAATATTACATTTCAAAAGCACCACTCTCCCGTCACACGTGCAGCGGAAGAGCAAGTCACCACTCTGCTCTGCCAGCACTCTTCAATGAGGACCGACTGGGGGTGTGAATTTTCATGCCTAAAATATCAGGGACTGGTTCTATCCCATTGCTCTTATTGACCGTGCTGGTGAAGAGAGACTGTACATTTTTTTAATCTCATTATCAGTCTGCTGGCTCATCCATCTCCCTCCACCCCCTTTCACCCACCTCATCTGTACATGTCTGACTCTTGACAGGTAACCACAAAATGCCTACAATGGATCAGTATAATGTGACGGTGAACAAAAGTTCAATATTTTTTTATATATATCTGTATTCATTTTCGAAGAAGAGCGACAGTTTGAAAGTACATTGTACAGCAATACACTTATAACAAATCACACTGACCCACAGCATGACGTTCACTCAGGTGAAGAAGGGCGGCCAGTATACAGCAGCTTAGAAAGCAGTGTGGTCTACCATATGCCCCTGTTCTTCCTCCATGCGGGGACTCTGTTACATTTAGAAGTTGCACACTGGTAAGGAGATACAGGAAGTGTGCAAGTAGAACTATTTTATTTAGGAACAAGTTACCGATATAAGATATCCACCAGCTGCTATAGATAAAACCAGCATTTGCAATGCAAAAGGTCTCGCAATTGTGAGATTTTGAGCTATTGGCATTGTAAATGACAATGCCTTTTATTTGTGTTAAAAAAAAAAAAAAAACCCGCAATAATAAAAGACATTGTCATTTACAATACCAATAGGTCAAAGTTTCTAAAATGCGAGACCTATTGCATTGCAAATGCTTGTTGTTAAGTTATGTTTACTCTATTTTTAATTAAAACTTACCCATAACCTACTGTATGTCATTTATCTTGGATGATATAATGGAAGGCGATGTGAAGAGGATATGCCCTCAATGGGTAAATCAGTTCTGCATATCCTTGTACGGTCCCGATCCGGAGCTCACTTGAGCCTTTGCTGACACTTGGCACCAGTCTCTTAAGCGTCAAGAGATGGGACTTCTGCTGCAGGTAATTGGCCTAGTTCCTTAGGAGGCTCTGCCATTATTCAGTTTGACAGCTCGGTTTCTGCAGAAGTCTTACATGGATATCTCATCATGCAGCGGGCATGTATTTATTAAAAGCTACGTGAATTCTATATCTGTTTGCACATTATGTGGGATGATGTGAAGGAGATTCTTCCCCTAGCGCAATTTGTTGCGTCCCAAATCTGTCTGGCTAATGATATTCTTAATTGGCTAGGTTACTGCTAATCAATTAACCTAATAAAATAAACTGGTGACATTTTGCCTCACTTCTCTTCGTTCCTGGGATGCCCTATCTAGTCCTCTCCTTGAACACTTAAAGATGTCAAACAGTACATTATTGGCTCTGAGAAATTAAACTTGGTGTGAATTAAAGATTTCCATTTTTAAGAATGAATCCGTGTTTCTGTCCACCAGTATTCCTTCTGCCCAGGAGAGGTTTGCAGACAGTGTACAAAAAGCAGTGTTGACGTCTACACCAGTGGGAATCCTCCTTAGACTTCCAGCCGTACACCTCTTCCTCTAGAAGTCCTCCAGGGGACTGTGTGCAGTGCAGATAGTTCCCCAGTGTAAGGAAAACTGCAAAACATATTAATTCACCCAGTTTACACTTTCTCCTTTTTTTTTTTTTGTAGCACTAAGGGTGTGTCAACCAACTGGGATTAGGGGATGTACCTACGCCTCTCACCCCCAAGCAACAGATCCTGATTCTGTGAATCAGGGTCTCCTTGCGCACTTTTTTGCACACCTACATGAAGTTTACGTGCACCAAATTTCTGTGACTCAAATCCTAATCATATTATTCAATGGGACTGTTCTCATTTAATTCCCCTTTGCAAGGAAAATCAATGGGTAACTTGTGCAGTAGAGGTTCACTGAATGCATCACTGTTTTGTTTAGGTGTTGTTGACCTGTAATTTTACCCAGAAAATCTCTGTCCTAATTTTTATTTTGCATAATGTTCCTCAACTTCTGTAAAAAGGTGCCAACATAAAACCTGGTATCAGGAGCACATTTTAATGATTTATGTCGACGAACAACGTCTGTTCTTCATTTTTAGGTCCAGCCTGGGCAGCGCATGCGCTGCTCTGCGAGCCATGCTGTATTGGAGTATGTACTTGAAGCCCCGCCCACTCTCTGCCCATATTTATCATTTGCTTGTGTGCTTGTCCTTCATAAATGCTGGCTTCTGATTTGTTATTAGGCTTGTTAGTCCCTCCTTAGTACTGCCTTGTCTTCATTTGTAACCTCCCATGAGGACTGCCCCTTTTACTTCGGTTGTCACGCGTTACGTCTTCTTTAGTCTGTAAGCACTATTTTCTTTAATGAGTTTCTCTTACTGCCGAAGGGTCTCTCATGCGCAGTTGTGACCACCAGCTTGTTTATTTAACTTGTAGAAAATGGGGAGCTCTTCAGGGGCCATGGGAGACAGAAGGGGGCAACTCAGCGATGCTTTCAAGCATTTGGAATGCAATAGGTCTTGCATTTGCGAGAGTTTAAGCTATTGGCATTGTAAATGACAATGCCTTTTGTTTATCTTTTAAAAACCAAAACATAAATAAAAGACAGTGTCATTTACAATTCCAACAGCACAAACTTCGCGTAAATGTGAGACCAATTGCGTTGCAGATGCTTCTTTTGTTACAGTAGTCAACTTTGCCGCTTTGTTTCATTTTGTGATTTGGACAGAAATGTCCCCTTTATTGAGCTCTATAGAACCACAGGTACTTCGTTTCTTGAACTTCCCATTTTCTGTAAACTTCAGATCCGGGCCATAGGACAGATTTAGGCAGGCCGTCTTGTAGAGACTCTTAGCTCAGAAAGTAATGATGCATCGTAAGCATGGTAACAATTTTTTTTTTTTGCTTTGGCTAACTCTCATTTACTCCTCTAACCGTACTGGCCTCTTTACAATTAAACAACTAAATCGAATTCATTTACCACAGAGGAATGATCCTCTGATGAATCTTTCTCTGCCGATGGGAGAGGTGGAAATTAGGATGTCCAAACTCCACATTAGCTGTTCAATGAGGACCATTAATTGACAGCCAACTCACAGGTTAGAAATCAGATTTAGATACACCACTCTCAAGACCATACTATAGAAATAAAGAATATTAACAGGAAGTCCCAACCTACCAAATAAGTTAAAACGAGTAAGGATTATATAAACCAATAGCTCTGTGATTGCCCCACACAACAGGAAAAGTACCTCCTGGTGTTCTGTCAGAGCTCGCTGATTCTCCCTACAGCGCATCTTGAATCTGCCAAATGGAAGAATCAACAAGACTCAATAATAGACTTATACAGAAGTTGAATAATTTGGTTATTGTATTAGAGATGCAAAATTCATCATAACCAACATTTGCTTAAGAAGTTCAGTCAAAAATATAACCGCTTTCATAACAGTGCCAGGCATTTAAGCAGGCATTCAAATCCGCAATAGCCACGTAGGTACAGGGTCCTACCACCAAATAGCCGGGAGGATAGTTGTCTAACAGCTCCGATTCTAAGAGGATGAGAAGGGTTCAGTTAGAGTCCATTAAGGGCGAGTTCATTAGCATAACCAGAAATAAAGAAATGGGAAAGGGTTCGGCAAAGAATGCTCAGTCCGTGTGCTACCGTCTGTAGCATACATCAGGCAGTCCAAAGTTAGTACTAAGAGCTAAAAAATCAAACAGCATAGCATCTGGGTCTCAAATAGGGAAAACCAGAATAGCAATCATCAAATGGCAAAAATCAATGGTGTCTGCGTTGCCCCTCCTTTGGGGTTTCTTCTTTTATAAGTTCTTTGGTAAAGTTCTGTGGCGTGGCATCACACCACCATTGTTAGATCATCACATGGCTATGGTCACATCATGTCACCTAAGGTGGTTGAAACAATGAGTTTGCTACCCATTCTAATCATGGGAAACAAAACGTTGCGAGTCCACACAGCCCTAACATTGGTAGAGAACAAATACAAAGTTGCAACTAGTCATAGCTAAAATTCTATTCCCACAGGAATATTTTGCTGTGAACGTTGGAAAAAGTATTGAAAATATGTCAGGGGATAGAAGTGTACAGGACAAACAAGTTACATTGCACTTGCAAGGAATGATCCATTGTATTAAATCAAGGAAAAAGGTCAAAACTAGAGAAAAGGCTTCTCGAAAAAGTCCTTTAAGTTAGCATTGCATGTGTAAATTAAATAAGTTTTAACTGTACTTCAAATATAATGAAGTTAAATCAACTCAAATTAAGAATGTATAAACTTTCACAAAATATTATTACATGGAAATAACTAACGTTAGAAATATCCTACCACCACAAATGTTCACGTTACTCATACAAATGCACTTTTTTCAAAAAAGATATTTCTATTATCGTTTGAAGGTTTTCATAAACTAATGTCTCTAATACCATTCTATAAAGTATCAAGGTTGTACTTCATTGCTCACATATTTTTGCACCAACTTATTTAACTGGTGCACATTCAGTAAAAAGCATCAAAACACTAGGCCACTTTACTTAGCATAAAACTTCATTAATATAGCTTAATAAGCTACATGTGCATAAGTAAAACATTAGTACAACTTTGTGTATTATTATTACCATATGTGTTTTCTTCATTTCACATTTTATACCACGCTTTTATGGTGCTTCCACTACAATTGTCTCTGTTTCATGTATCACTGTATCTATCGTGTGCAGCATGTACTTTCAGCCTTTCGTTTTCTGCATCTATAAATGTGTTGTGTATTATGATTTTTAAATCTCACTGGATCAGTAATTTGCCAGGGATCTGCACAATCGGGTTCTCTGCAAGTGTGGAAATAAAGAGAGCCTCCTGAGAGAAAAGAAATTGTTATTTCCAGAAGCCGCTGCTGTACTCGGAAATCCTGATTTCTGTGTAAACCTACATCTATCAAAAATTAAATTATAGAAAATAGATTTTGCCCCTGTGGGTGCAGTGCTTCCTTTCCACCCGAGGATGGGCATATGTTCCAGGATTCCTTCTGAAAAGGATGTTATGTCCGCAGGTAGAGCTTGAGCTCTTTTGTGATACTCATTGCCAGTGGGCGGTTGTTGGGGATGGCATGGCTTGTTTTGGACAATCATCCTACTGCAATGTATTATTCAGTTTGCCAAACAATGTCACTTCAAATTTTGATATTGATCAACATTAGAGAATTGAAAAAGCAACCTTTGTTAAATGTTGGCTCTGAATCTTAAGGAGTCAATTGTGTTTTCTTTCTACATCCGGGAAGATGGCAGTACTTTGAGGGGTGAATTCTTTTGATTTGAAAATTGATGCAATTCACAGATCTTACTTTGTCTCCACAGAATCTGATTACTCCCTTTTCTGAAAGGAACCCAGTTAGTACCTCTTAAAATGAGGGAACATACTGTAGACTTTACGGTAATTGAATGTTGCAGACTATTTACAAACCTCCTCCCCAACTCCACAAACTGGTAATTTCTGTTTGAGTGAAATTATTCTGCTTCTTTTATGGCATATTTGATTGTAGCTTTCATTCACAGCTACAGCAAGAAATATGAAATCTCCCAAAGGAGATGTATTCATGTGCTGAATTTGGGAATGTGGTGTTCTTTACAATTCATTTAGAAAGAATGTCTCTAGATTTAACTATGGATTATTGTATTTGAATTTATATCTGTAGAATACAAGAAGCCTTCGTTCAAGATCATGTTGAAGCTTGAATGCTGTGCATTAAAATATCGGTTATTCCACAGGTAATGGTGAATGGTGCATATACAAACGAACCTCCTTTTTTTTTTTTTTTTAAACAGATGAGTTGTTTGTTGCATTTAGCCACAGGCTTTGCAGGGCTTAAGAGTGAACCCTTACTTTGAAATGGAGGAACTACAAACTACCGTAGGGCACTCGCTTTGCAACTCCGTGGCAGAAGAAGAAAAAATAATATATATATATATATATATATATCACCGTATCGGAAGTTCCTCGTGCCTCTGCGTACTTATTTCTTAGCGCGCAGCAAAGCACCAAAGAGCCACGAACCACTGCAATGTAGGCAATTCAAAATTTCTTTATTCCTCAATAATAATGACGCGTTTCGGGCACCACCTGCCCTTGATCACATACATATATATATATATATATATATATATATATATATATATATATATATATATATATATATATATATATATATATATATATACAGAAAAGTGCTGGCCTGGAAAAGTGCAGGCCTCCTGAATGTGCAGGAATACAAGTTTCTGAAGAATGAGACACCAACAGTACCCACAATATACTTCATCCCGAAAGTACACAAAAATCCCCTAAAACCACCTGGAAGACCCATCATATCTGCCAGAGATAGCCTGCTTGAACATGCTTCACAATATGTGGACCATTTCTTACAGGAGCATGTGCAGGCCCTGCCATCCTATATAAGAGACGCAGGGGATTTTTTGCGCAAATTGAACAATTTCCAATGGGATGATGCATACATTTTAATGGCACTCGATGTGAGTTCCCTGTATACAAGCATAAATCACAGGGATGGGGTAAAAGCACTTGAACATTACCTAAATAGAAAACCAGTGCAGTATGCACAACACAACAAAATGTTGATTGAAATGGTTAAGCTGTGTCTAAACAACAATATGTTTATGTTCAACAACACCCTGTACCAGCAAACACGCGGAGTTGCCATGGGTGCCAGCTTCTCCCCCAGCTATGCTTGTCTCCACATGGGCTGGTGGGAGTAGCTGGTACTAGGTACTGTACACAAGAATTATGTCTGCACTAACGTCAAACTATGGGTCAGATTTATTGACGATTTATTTGTAGTCTGGCAAGGCACTAAGGAAACTGCAATAGAATTCGTCAATACAATCAACATCAATGTCATTAACCTGCCCTTTACAGCTAATATAAGTCATGAGTCTGTAAATTTTCTGGATACCCAGGTGTATGTGTTCAACAGCAGATTAGAGACAAGACTGTATCGCAAAGAGACTTCTGGCAATTCTATTCTGCACGCCAGCAGCTCCCATCCCAGGCACCTAGTAGAAAGTATACCTTATGGTGAGATGCTGAGGCTCAGGAGAATTAACAGTAGGAAGGAGGACTTGGAGGAGGCGCAACAAGCTAGCAAGCAAAGATTCCGGGAGCGGGGATATACTATGAAAACCATCAAAGCCATTGAGAAATCCATGAAGGTAGATAGAGCTGAGCTACTCAGGGATAACTGTATCAGCCAAGCAACAGATCCTAACCAGGTCGACGATACTTTAATCCCTAAAGCAGACAGTAAATTCTGAATTATCATCGGATACAGCAAACAGTAACAGAGCATAAGGTCCATTATTAAACAAAATTGGCCATTAGTACTCAATGATCCGGTGATAGGACATCTGCTACCAAACAGGGTTTCTTTCACTCATAGCAGGGGACCCTCTATATGAGAGAGTCTGGTGAAAACAAGCCCTAAGATATTAGAAAGCACCAATTGGCTTAGTACCCACAAAGGGTTTTATAAATGCAAAACATGCAAAGCCTGCCAACATGGGGTAAACGAGCACTTGCAGAACCCATTTTGGAGACCAGGAGCACAAGATCAGTAAGGCTATGACATGTAAAACTGATCATGTCATCTATGTCCTCCGATGCCCCTGCAATCTGCAGTATATTGGGAGCACAAAGCTGCAGGCACACAAACGTGTGCTCCAACATCTAAGAGCCATTCAGAACCAAGATAATACTTACCCTGTTGCTAGACATTTTAAAGACAAACATGGATCTAAGGCAGAGGTGTTGAAGTATTTTCTGATTGATGCTGTGCCACCGAGCAAGAGAGGTGGGAACAGGGAGGCAAAATTAAGAAAATTAGAAACTCGCTACATTTTGGAATTAGATTCCAGATGGCCAGCAGGTTTGAATATATCAGAAGATCTCTATACATGCCTACATTGAAATTTAATACAAGAAAATCTAGTTTCGCTATCACACCATGAGAGAACCAGCAATCCCTCCAGTGCTGTACACGGATTTATCTATTTACTTTAAGATGAGAATCACTGATTAAGTATTAATTTGCAAGGGTATGTATACCTTGAACTGAAAAACTAGCCGCCAAACACATATTAATCTAATTAGCACGTGAATATTGGTCATGGTGAAGACAAAACATTTTATCAAGTGAATTTTAAACCATGAAATATTTTATAAATTGGTTTTAAAGCAAAATTTGAGTTCATCACTATAGCACACAGCACTTTAGGTTATTTGAGGCAATACATGAGGGTGCAATAATTCATAAGGGGTTACAATTAAAACCAGGAACAACAAAAGGAAAGAAAAGTAAAGAGAAAAATCAGACACAAAAAAATACAGCAAAAAACATATACAACAATTTACAAAGTATGCACCGGTATTGAAATGATCACAGATAACCACAGTATTTCACACCTGCACTTTAGTAAAACGCAACACAAGACGAAGACTCCAAACGGCTTGGGTTTTAGACAATGATGCAATTTTAGCAAGATTGTGATTGTATTGTACATGAGATTTTAAAATGTATTTATACAGATATTTATATATTTATGTTGATTTTAACATTGATGTTCATATTCACATTGATATTTATAGTGGTCTTATTGATTTTATACATGATATTTAAATGTATAGGTCATATATATGACCAATGTCTTGCTAGCTTCACAATATCTATGCATTTCCCGAACCGTCTGACTCATCAGAATCTAACAGTTAAAACTCCTGTTGAGTAGAAATATGTGATGACACATTCATGTGGATTATAAACTCAAAATAGGATAAATATCCAAGTTTATAGCATACTCAAAATACCAACATAGAGTGCAATAATGGACCGATTATTAAAACGTGTAGTCACGAAGGTTGCCGTAGAAAAAGACTATACAGGGGTATGTATACACTATATGTTGTCTATGTCTATGCTTGCGTATTTTGCACGTTTTTCACCCTGCACCAGTCACTTTAAAAGTATTACTAACTGACGTAGCAGATGTCATGTGAACAAGGCTCGCAAGAGCCGAAACGCGTAATGGCTGTCCGAGAATAAACTAATTTGTGCGCGCATACCGTGGTCTGCACCCGTTTTGTTGGCGGAAGAAAAACTGCAGCAGGAACGGAATCCAAGTTATATATATATATATATATATATATATATATATATATATATATATATATATATATATATATATATATAATCTAATCTACTGGCGGTCGCCAGTAGATAGTTATAGTTGGGACCTATTTTCCATAGGAAATTCGCAACATTCTATTTCCAATAACTTTGGCGCCGGTTGATGAATCTTCGCTAAATTTTCAAAACTCGTGGGCGCTCCGGTCTGCACCTATCCTGAAAGTTTCGGGGTGATTCGGCAAGCAGGGGCCGAGAAAAAAGGGGGTCCCAAAACGTGTTTTCTCCATGTTAATTCCCATAGGAAATTTTAGACACGGCTACAGCCCGAACTGCTGAACGGAATTACACCAAATTTGGCAAAGAGGTAGTTCTTGGTTCAGAAAGAACCCTTTTGTTAAATGGTGTAAATCCGTTCAGTAGTTCCTGAGAAAATCAAAAGTAAAAACACATATATATCTGGGCGGAGCCTAACCACACGTCATCGTGAGATCTGATTGGCTGTCAGCACTTCATCCTGGAATTGCTGGCAGCCATCTTGGGACCAATATAAATGATAGTACCCCATTGAAATGCATTGTAGTGAATCGAAGATTTTGAGGGTTACCAAAAGGAGAACTATAAAGGGTGATAACAGACTTTAGTTACATTAGAATTCATTTGTTGATGGTACCATACTAATTTCAGGAATTGTGGTGTGTTCTAAGGTGATTTTACCCTGTGAAAAACCTTCTGCTGGGATATCATGAATCATGTTTGAGAGAGAACTATTTTCACATGCTTGTCCCATACAGTTTTTTCGAAGGTGCTCCAGAAGCTAAAATGAGAGCATATTTTCTGTAAATTCACATTATCTTTCTCAGTCATGTGAGAATAAAGTCTGACATTCTCAGTAAAACATGTACATCCAACAAGGGCAGAGACTGTCAGTTGATTCCTTTGTGTTCTACTGCAGCTTCCCAGAGTGTTCTAAAGAACAACTAGAGCGCTAACAGTCTTACTTATGACAAAAGTATGGCACACCTGAAGCCATCTTGATTGGAATAAACTGGTAACACTTAAAACATTTAATTTAAAAAGGAACAAAATGAGGGAGTTCATTTTGCCATAGAAATTATGGTTAGTGCTGCAGAAAGAAAATGTAGGGCATGTTTTAAGTGAGATCTCAAATCCTCTTCTATTTCATTAGAAAATTCTGACATGCAGACTGAAACAATCACTTTCAATACCAGCAGTAGACTTCCAGTTAACTCCCTGGTGAGCAGTAGCTTTACTACAGTGATCTAATGAACAACTAGAGTGCTAACATTCTGAATTTATGGCAAATGTGTGACACATCTGAATGCCTTCTTGATGGAATCAAAGTAAAAAACTGAAAGCATTTCCTACTGAGGAGACTGCAGTAAATGACGAAATTAGGAAACTTCATAACAAATAAGTCTCCCAAGATGGCCACCAGAGAAAAAAGAGCCCAAATGTAGCACAAATATCACCCAGATGTAGCCCACATATAGCCCAATGACAGAAGTGTGCAAAACACTTTTTATTTTTAGTTTTTCTGCAGTTTTATATAGTGCAAACTGGTCAGGTATTGGAGCGTTACATCTTACTTGGACCCCTTATTGCGTATTTTGCAAGAAGTACATGAGATTGATCTTGCGAAACATTGACCATTACGATTCTGTTAACCTGAAGTTGCTCTGAACCGGGCTTTGTAACACCCGTTTTTACCTACTGGTTTTAATTAATTCTCACTGTATTGTATTAGGAAAGAGGATTTACTGTTTTTATGTACACTTTTATGATCTATGTTTCTAAATCAGATCAAATAAAGTTTAATGAATTCTATGGCAGGACGGAGGCGAGGATTATGCATATCTTTCCTCACTTTATTTGCATAGCAGTTCAAAGAAAACGTAACGCAACAATCATTAAACAAAAGACTACACAACCCATGAACCATTAGGGGGTAGTCTCCAAGGCAACTATAGTCCAATCATATCACAGTCCATCGTATATAATATCGTGACGTCCCTTCCGCTTCCTCTTTCTTCATTGCTCGTCAGTTAAGTGCATTCCTTACATTCTTGGCTTAATCTGACGTTGTTGCTGTTTGTATAGCGGTTTCTTGTGCACGTTATTAGCATTATTGCCTTGGTATTGTTTCATATTCCCTGCGCAGCAGGCTCTTGCCCAAGCGCGTTCTCCCCCTCGCAGTTTCTCCCGCTGTGTGCTCTGCGCGCGGTGAGATCCTGTCATGCGCGTCTGGTCCGTCGAGCGCTCCCGCTGGTCTTTACGCACGTTTGGGAATCCGGTCACTTCTTTAGTGTCCGCTTGATTCCCGACCAACCCTCGCCTAATTTTGACACCGCTACGCGGTGATTTCCCCACACGGCCACGTTAGTGACCAGCGCCACCTGGTGGTGGTAATTGGTATTGCGCCTCAGTCTATTCTCATAACAGCTTCGGGGAAAGCCCAGCTGTTGGAGCACCGGCGAGGGGGCTGCCTTAAGGATTTTAAGGGCATTTGTTCTGTGCTCACACCCTCTGCTATCATGTCTTCTCCAGAAGACCATTTTTACTCCTCCTACCAGGAAGTGGAGGAGGAATGGCCCCCAACTTCTCCCTCCAGCAGTGGACCAAGCCCTCTCTCTGGCTATTTCTAGGGCGCTGGCTCCTCTTAGGGATCAGGTTGATAAGCTGGCGAAAAGCATCCCTGGGGTGTTCAGTGACCCAGATCTGGTGGTGGCGGGTCCCAGTAGCTCCCAGATGGGGAATAAAAGGGCCGTTAAGCATAACGCGGGGCACTTGGAAGGATTTGATAAACTTACGGAGTCCTTCCTCAAGAGTGCGCGAACGCTAAAACATGCACCCTGCCGGGAGGAGGAGGGGCCCGGAGAAAATTGCGACACTGTCACCACTATTGTAGACCCTGACGGCGGGTTTCCCTTAGAGGGAGAGGGTGTATCGGAGGACGATTTCTCCTCCGATGAGGATAAGGACTCGGGGCGTCCCTGGCGTCCAGAGTCCCACTCCTCTCAGTCCCTTGTTGGGGACGTGGTCCACTCGGACATGTTCGAGCCTACCCAAATTTACCATCCTAGGTCAGCGGAGTGGACACCTGACGCCAAAGTGGCAGAGTATGTGGTGGGGAAAATCCATCAACCCCTTGAAAGGGAGGTCACGAATAGGATGAGGGGAGAATGCCCCAGGCCCTCACTGAAGGGGAAGGTGGCACACACACGCCTGAAATTGATGAGAAACTATGTACCTTTTTCTCCAAGTATATGAGGGATCCCAAGAAAGGAATTGATAGGTCTTGGACGTGGTAGGGCCCTTGACCCAAATTATTCAATTGACGGAGCGTTCCAAAGAGTCAGGATCCCCTTTGTCCACGGATATTGTGGCTGGTTGGGCGCACTACCCTAAACCCTAAAACACTACCCCCTCCACTACCCAAACACCACTGCACTACCCTAAACCCTAAAACACTACCACCAGCACGACTCCCTACACTACCCAAACACCACTGCACTACCATAAACCCTAAATCTACCCACAGCACAACCCCCTACACTACACAAACACCACTGCACTACCCTAAACCCTAAAACACTATCCCCAGCACGACCTTCACTACACAAACACCACTGCACTGCCTTAAACCCTAAAACACTACCCCCAGCACGACCCCCTACACTACACAAATACCACTGCACTACCCTAAACCCTAAATCTACCCCCAGCATGACCCCCTACACTACACAAACACCACTACACTACCCTAAACCACTACCCCCAGCACGACCCCCTTCACTACCCAAACACAACTGCACTACCCTAAACTCAAAAACACTACTCCCAGCACGACCCCCTGCACTACCCAAACACCACTGCATGACCTTAAACCCTAAAATACGACCCCCTACACTACACAAACACCACTGCACTACCCTAAAACACTACCCCCAGCATGACCCCCTACACTACACAAACAGCACTGCACTACCCTAAACCCTAAAACACCACCCCCAGCACGACTCCCTACACTACCCAAACACCACTGCACTACCCTAAACCCTAAAACACTACCCCCAGCACGACCCCCTACACTACCCAACACCACTGCACCTCCCTAAACCCTAAAACACTAACCCCAGCATGACCCCCTACACTACCCAAACACCACTGCACTACCCTATACCCTAAAACACTACCCACAGCATGACCCCCTACAATACACAAACACCACTGCACTACCCTAAACCCTAAAACACTACCCCCTACACTACACAAACACCACTGCACTACCCTAAACCCTAAAACACTACCCCCAGCATGACCCCCTACACTACACAAACACCACTGCACTACCCTAAACCCCCTACACTATACAAACACCACTGCATTACTCTAAACCCTAAAACACTACCCCCAGCACGACCCCCTCACAACACAAACCACTGCACTACCCTAAACCCTAAACCGACCCCCAGCACGACCCCCTACACTACCCAAACACCACTGCACTACCCTAAACCATAAACCACTACCCCCAGCATGACCCCCTACACTACACAAACACCACTGCACTACCCTAAACCACTACCCCAGCACTACCCCCTACACTACCCAAACACCACTGCACTACCCTAAACCCTAAATCTACCCCCAGCACGACCCCCTACACTACCCATACACCACTGCACTACCCTAAACCCTAAATCGACCCCCAGCACGACCCCCTACACTACCCAAACACCACTGCACTACCCTAAACCATAAACCACTACCCCCAGCATGACCCCTACACTACACAAACACCACTGCACTACCCTAAACCCTAAAACACTACCCCCAGCACGACCCCCTACACTACCCAAACACCACTGCACTACCCTAAACCCTAAAACACTACCCCCAGCACGACCCCCTACACCACCCAAACACCACTGCAATACCCTAAACCCTAGAAAAGAAACCCCCACCCCATGCCCAATCCCCCTTACCTCTCACTCCTCGTGGTTCCTCTCTCCTCGTGGTTCCTGCTTCACGTCGTCTCGGAGGGGCGGTGCACGTCGTTGTGAGGAAACGGAACAGCCTCTGTTTCCTTACAACGACATGGATCGTCTACATGTTTTTTAGAACGCATGGTCATTTACCGTACATACCTTTACAACAAAATTCGTTGTAAAGGCATGCGTGGTAAATGACCATGCGTTCTAAAAAAATGCGTAGTAATGACTTTGTGATGTACAACGCATGCGTAGTAATGCATGCGTTGTAATGGTATCGCAAAGTAAAAAAGTCGTTGTAACGGCTGTTTACCGATCGAAGCTGGCCCCTGTTCTTCAGTGAGACGTTTATTTGATTAATTAGGAGGAAGGAATGTGGTTTTTTACCGAAAAGTGCATTCCCGGCTGTTGTATTGTGAAAGTGTCCGCGTGGCCTGGTTTCACTTCCGGTGAGAGAGTGGAAGAGTCTGTATGGATCTAAAGGAGTTCTGTTGTTGGACGGGGCCGGCGCGACATGTCATCAGAAAACATAGCTAATGGAAAGCGGCCTCCCTGAAGTGTGGAGGAGTGCCATGAGAGGTCAACGAGTGTGCGTCCCACCGCAGTATGACCGTACCGCGTGACCCCATGTGCCACCTCCAGGGTACGTGAGGCAGAAGCGGCATCGCAGGTCCTCTTGAAGACCGTTGTAGCACTAATTCTACATTTTGGTACTAGGGCATTTTAACTTCGTTGTTCCTGCCAGATACAAAGAGAAGATCCTGTGTTATTCAGTGCCCTCGTTACCTTTTTTGTGGGTTGTGGTGCTTGTCACTTCGCTGCCCCGCCAGTGCACACGACTGAGCACCCCACCTCGTGTGCCATCTGCAGGGCCTCTGCCCTCGGATCACTGGTTTCGGTTTCTGGAGTGGCAACATAAACAGTTGCTCCCAAAGGACTAGCCTGAACACTTAGGTGAATATCACCTGCACCAGCATTCCACGGAAATTCTTTCCTAGCTCTCCCACGTCAACGAGGACGTCATAATAGCACGGCTCTGCTCGCGACACCGTATGACGACATCGGAGTCATAAGAGGACCTCCTCGGCGTGCTGACGTCAGTTCCACCCATTTTTTCCGTGCCACCGAGGCAAACAGGGGACCGAGACATTTTCACATGTATACATAGTATAATAAATATATATATATTCACTGAAAAAACCATAGGTTTCAGGCACGTTATAGTTAGAAATTAGCATTTAAAAAAACCTTAGAAATTCACTGAAAAAACCATAGGTTTCAGGGGCGTTCTAGTTAGTTAGACATTTCACTCGTACAAAACCATAGAAATTCCCCCGTTATAGTTAGTTCAGCTAAGTATAACTTGTGCGCCCGCAATGCACTGCTGATGACGTCACATATTACATCACTCATGACATGGTCAGTGACATCACTCATGACATCTCAAATGACATCTCAAATGACATCACTGATGACATCACTGATGACATCATCCAGTGAATGTGTGTTTTTCTGAAAATTAAATATGTTTTATATATGTATATCTCAAGGTCGATGGAAGAATAAATGGGTATATAAGTGTCTAAATGGATGATTTTGTTTTGTAAAATTGATTGTATAACTGACTAAGTGTATCTTAGTGAATACATGGGTTAGTGAGTAATGTTTAAATATGAAAATATCTGTATCAGTCTCTCACTTTGTGTATAAGTGGCTGCATGGGTTGGTGAGTAGCTACATGAGTGTCTATATGGGTTATTAGTTGGTTTTTTGAGTATCAGTATGAGTGTCTATGGTTCGGTGGGGGGTATTACTTAGTGCATAGATGCATGAATGAGTGACTCACTGTTTGTATGTGTTGAAGACAGCATGTGTGCAGGACTGAATAGGTGGATGAGTATGTGTGTGTTTGGGAGTGAATGACTGTCTCAATAGTGTCTTTATGAGTAACTACATATGTTTTAAACTAGTATATGTGAGTATTGGTGTATATAAGTGAGTATATGTGAGAGAGAGATTGGAAGAGTTCCTGTACAAATAAGTAGGTGTTTCTATAAGTGATTGTTTAAGAGAGTAAGTATGTGTAAGTTTCTGTAGAAGTAAGTTTGGTAGTGTGTGTATAACTGTATATGCAAGTAAATGGATGTTTGATACTTTGCATGTGTGACTATGTGTGTGAGTAGCTCTATGGATGAGTGGCGGAGTGTAACAGGATGTATAGGTGTATGAGTACATATGATGAGTGAGTACATGTATGAGTGACTGTATAGGGACTGTTGGTGAATGAGTGGATGTGTGTGTAGATCTTGGAATTACTGAATAGGTGTGTTGTAACTGGTATTGGTATGTCCATTGTTTTGAAAATGTTAGTTTGTATTTTTGAGTGTGTGTATCAAAGGTTATATTAGGGTGAGAGTAGGTCTGCAACTCTATCACAAGGATGATGTCATCGGTGATGTCATCAGTGATGTCATTTGAGATGTCATCAGTGATGTCATCAGTGATGTCATCAGAGATGTCATGAGTGATGTCACTGACCATGTCATGAGTGATGTAATATGTGACGTCATCAGCAGTGCATTGCGGGCGCGCGAGTTATAGTTAGCTGAACTAACTATAACGGGGGAAATTCTATGGTTTTGTACGAGTAAAATGTCCTACTAACTATAACGCCCCTGAAACCTATGGTTTTTTCAGTGAATATATATATATATATATATATATATATATATATATATATATATATATTTTTTTTTTTATTTTTTTTAACATGAAGCACAAGGGAGCTTTTCCTTTCATTTCATGCAGTATAAGCGATGTACAATGGAAGGAAAATAATAATAATTTAATGTATAAATGCATCCCAGAGCTTGCCACCAAAATGTTTGACTTGGCATTGCTCAGTGCAATGGACGGAAAAAAAATCATTTGAGTGTGATGAACAGTGGGGTTGAACAATTTAGTAGATTTTGCACTCCTCTTGTGAGAGTTGAATGGTCTTTAGTTAAATGAGAGTTAAAGTCCTCTGATTTCCCCCTCCCTCTAGAATTTATTATAAAGCTATGTTTCTGAGTTCTGATGCTCCTCTAGTGATTGAAGAAGGTAGGATCTTTTGTTGCTCATTAAGCTTTGACTTTACCAGTTCCAGCAGGTCAGTCCATGGCTTGATGAGAGCAACACCTAATCAATGAAGTAGTCCAAGTCATGGCAAAGGCGGGCACACCTTACATAAAGGAAACTGATCTGTGTGGCCTGGTACCATGGAATTGTGGCATGTCTGAAAATAGAATGCACTTTTCCGTGATTGGTCCACTCTTAAAGCTGAAGTAGAGAGCAGAGAGAATAGCTGGAGTGTTGAGACCCGGTCTCAATTCAGCCTTGAGTCCCAAGTACAATTCACACTGTGTTGAAATAAGGACCCTCGATGAGTAAAGCTCGCCTCCAACAAAGCCAAACATTGATTGTCTATAATAAATCAAAGTGTTTGCTCAACACAGAGATGTGAAATCCAAGAGCACATCGTTTTGGAATGCAGATGGTGCTGTTGGAGTTGCATGCCCTTGATTTTTCTTCTCTCACCATCATTGAGCAGTAGATTCTAAAGAACGACCTTAAAATGTCACCGCACATGGAGAAGTCAAATTCTCCGTGCCCAAGAACTTGCCATTTGTGAACATGTGTGATGCAATGGGAAGTGATGAGGGACCCATACTTTCCTAACCTCCCCACCCCCCACTCTGCATCGCTAACCAGACAACCAGCATTTTTGAAACTCAGTGGTGCCTGGCATGCATTGACCTCCTTTTTGCCATGTACCCGCAGGTAGTATTTTATGATGGGGCCTATGCAAAGCAGAGGCCTTGACAGAGACTTGGAGAGATCCCCCTCTTTCCCATCCTATCACCCAAGCCTTCAGAAAACTTTGGGTCACCAGCCTTGCATCGACTGTGTCTGGGGCAGGACAAATGTTACTTTGAGAAGTCTAATGCGAAAGGCTATCACTGGAATTCTCAAGTCATTCAAACTACTACTCCAAATGAGAGATTGAAGTAATTACTTACTCCTCCAGGCAACCCTTTCTCTGCAACTCCATTTCCAGTTCTTTCACTGCCGACTCCACTCTTCTGGTTTGGCAACCTTTGGACTCCCTTGAATCATCCATATGTCTTGACTGAGAGAATATCTTGGTTTCTAACCTTTGTAGGGCTGTCATCTTTACAATCAACAGAGCATCTGCTTAGGAGAGATTTTGGTCATCACAATCTTTCTGCCTTGTGAGTTGAATCTCTAGCTGAAGCAAGAGTTGGCGTTCTCCGGCTAAAACATTCACTCTTGTCACATGTTGCTTTTTGTTTATTCTCTTTTAGCGCCATGTAATAAAATGGGGGTTGATTTGGGGGTGGGGATAAAACTGCAGCTGGAAGAGGGTGTTCATGCTCTGAAGTCCTGGCTCACCTCTGAGCCTGCACATAGTTAGGTCTTCGATCTCTGGCCTGCTTTCATATTGCAAGGAAGGGATAAACCAGTTTCAGCTCAATGGAGTTTACCTGTTCTGTCTCAGTTTGAGTGCTTTTCCCCTCACACCCTCTGGTATCACACCAGCATATCGCACCGGAAATCACGCTTACAATCTTGGTCAAGCCAGCGACATCCAATTTCATCTCAACCTTCACAACTCTTAATGTATAAAACTGGGAAGACACCTGAGAATTTGAGGTTCAGTGCCTCCCATTTTACCATCGCCCACCTGTGATCTTGAACTGACTCAATGAGGGGGCGACTGGTCTCACCAGTAACATCTTGATCCACAAAGGGTTCCCACATTCAAAGACTAGTCCCCTGATAAGCCATAAACTCGCAGGATTTACTGCTGTCTGGATCAGATATGCACTCGGAGGTGGAGAAAACTGAGCTCTCAGCAATGATCACTACTTCAGTGTGCACCTATCTACAACCTATATAACAGGTTTGAGAGTCGCAGAAGATGGTAGCTGAACTAAGCATTCTCTCACACCACCACTGCAAGAGCTAGCTCTTAATGTTCAACCTCACTAACCTCAAAGTCAAAGTCGAAATAAAGGATATTTGCAATTCGGTGAGCTCAGTGCTACCGTGTGCCTGTTTGCAAGGACATTGGCAATATTTGTCATGGGGATTGCTTAACTCCCTTGAGTCTCACATGCCTGGAGAATTGGCCCGATAATAGTTATGGCATTACTACTGCGTATCACATGTATTGTGGTTAGTTGAGAAGTAACAGTTCCCCTAGCACTTTCCATGTGAGTGCGGACGTGAAGAACACCAAGAAGTATCCTCTGATAATTTGTTTATAAAAGCTTGACACATGCTGAACACTAGCTAATTTCAGGGCTGCGGAGAGATTAAGAATAGAGAATATGTCCCATAAATTGCCTCAGTCATACACGTGTAATACTGCTGTTATTCTGTTAGTTTTCTGGGGATTTCCTAAAACGGAGAAAGCTTTCTTGTCTCCAAATGCCCTCTAAATGACCTCTACAGATTTTCTAAGTTGTTTCATCTAGGCTATTTTTATTACAGCAGTTTCTATCATGAAGAAATGCTTCTAGAAAGATGGCCTGCCTTATCATCGAAAAACTAAATTATATTTAAGAACATTCCAAAAAAAGGTGGTCTTTTGAAGCTGGATTATTAACTGCCTGTCCATGGGTTTCTTTTTCAAGCAATTGTGTCCTTGGTTTGCATTTATGCTACTTTGTGAACTCTAAATATCTGGTGATGTGTGCTTCACAAACCACCAAGATACTGCGATGTAAATTGATGGGTCTTGTGGAGTAAACACAGATCATAATCTTTCGTTTTTGTTGAATGTTTCCCAGTTCTTACAGTTTCAAAGTAAAACTTTAGCTCTGTTTACCCTAGCATATAAAAGAGTTGATCGTGCTGTGTCTATGGCAGAAACCTTTGATGCACGAGGCCCTGTGTTCACGTGTGTGATCACCCCTGCGCATGCGCCGCGTTGGAGGCACGGTGGCGGCAGGCTGCATTCGGTGCAGATTTCCTGCGGGAAACGATTAGTTTGAAAAGTGTGCTCTTTATTTACAGTGGTGGGTATCCTTAAATTTAACTGAAAAACACCTCATCCAAGCTTGCTAGCCATTAATTAAGCGTGTATGAGGTAAAAAGTACAGTTACATTATTGATGTCCGAGTCATTAAGCATTTTGAGCAGCTAAGTTTATTATGTGCGCACTAATAAATCATTGCAAACAGAAAATTTCCAATCCGGATTCACTAAGCAAGGACTGATGGGATTTTAAGTTTGGAAAGTGTTCCTAGAAATGCAGCAGATCTTCCAGTATAGCACAATTGGAGCATTGACAAGTTGAAGCTTAGAAGTGTTTATTGAACATTTCTATGTGGACCACCCTGTAAAAGTAGGTGAATACACACAGCTTCGGAGATTTTTGGGCATATTTCACATATCTTCAGCAGGTACTTTTACACCAATAGAAATGCTAACAAATTGCCTGTTGCCAAAAGCACGAAGAAGTGAGGTTACAGCACGGGAGCGGAGGACGAAATATCTACACATTAATAGGGCACCGAGGGAAGAGGTTTCTCCATTTGAAAAAAATATTTCGCACCTGGAGACAATAAGTTATCAGCATCTTTGCATCGATTTAAACGTGTGGGCTTTTATTCCTGGTTGAAATTGCATGCATAGCTAATGGGAGGTAGAGGAGTCGTCGGTGAGGGGGGTAACAGACCAATAGCCCTGTGATCCAGCTGTGTGACAGCCTGAAAGACCTACGAAGTTTGAGTGGCATTGGAGTGATACTTTTACAGCAGATAATCTCTTCAACCTCCCGTCATCCACCACTTTTATAATTGATTGAATTGAGCTATTGACAGGACCACTGGAATTATGTGACGGGGGAGGACCAAATTAGGCAGCAGGGTTGAGTAAAATATTCAACAATAAAAGGCAAATTATGTGGTGTAATGCTGCCTATTTTGTTACATAGCGGTAGGAGGGGGTTTGGGATGAGTAAAGGAGAGGCGGAGGGGGAAAGAGTCAGAGGGAGGGGTTTAGAAAGGCTTGATTTGGGAGATCTGAATAGTAAAAGGGATATGAGATGATGCAAGGAGGGGTAGAGGAGGGAAGAGTCTAGAAAGGGTTATTTTGAGGATCATAGTAGTGGTATGGGGTTTGGGATGAATGGGAGAGTGAAGGTAGAGGATATATTGAGAGAGGTGTATGGTGAGAAATAGGGTAGTGCATTGGAGAGAATAGTGGAATGAGGTTTGAGATGAGTCAGAGTTGAGGTAGAGGATATATTGCGAGAGATATAGTGCGAGGTATAGGGTAGTGCATTGGATATGCTGAATTAGAAGCAAAGTAATAAATATAAAGATACATAAGTACATGGAAGGTATATAATATCTATAAGGAAGGTAATATATGTAGATTAAAGTTGCATTTAATAAGTCAGACTTTCAAGTAACTAATTCACCACTATTCCTTTTGGGTTCCGGAGTAGCGTGCTACTCGTCGAAAAAGCGCTTGGCGCCTCGACGGGGGTAGTAAGCGCTATATAAATGCAATTGCAATAGCAATATAAATACTGCCTGGACAAATGTTCCACTTCATTAGTAGCAGTTTAACCCTCAAATACAGTAATAGGGAATTGAAAGATGACAGTTCACTTTTGTCAAGTGCCTTCGACTGTGAGAGAAAACACATGGTGCAGCGTTTTTAGTAACTTTTAATCCGTTTGAACTAGAAAACAAATGCGGCAAATCCATAATTGTAATTGTAATAATACGGAAAATGCAGAATTCTTGTGACCCTGCCTATAGAAGCTCCAGACAAGAGAATTTGAAAGTGGCAGACATACATCAGAGCAACCCTTGACATTAATACTCAGAAAAGTAGCTGTACA
Organism: Calotriton arnoldi; assembly: GCA_963921515.1. NCBI lineage: Eukaryota > Metazoa > Chordata > Amphibia > Caudata > Salamandridae > Calotriton > Calotriton arnoldi. The sequence continues at coordinate 1,918,375 of CAWUFW010001883.1, forward strand.
ATTGATTTAGGATGTAGCATCCATACAACCATCCACTCGATGAATCACCAATGTTGTTTCATTTGCATAATTGCAAAATTATAGTAAAAACATGGTGCAGATGAAACGGTACTGAACAAGAAAGTTAAGGTTGTGGGTTCTGACAGCACAACTGTCAAGCAGACCTATTGCTAACAATGTACTTCGAAAGGGCTTTAGTTTACCCCTTTCAACCATTGGCTTTCTTGAACCTGTTTATTGCTGCCATTGGCTTTAGACTTTGTCATCACTCTGTAGCCCAGCGGATTATTCATCTCTCACCTGATGCCACTGGCAGTTTGGGTGCATCCTCCTCTTGAGGACTTGCTTTGGACTATATGACAGCCTACTTTACAACTATAGCCCTCTGTCCTCTTTGCTGGCTCGCTCCTGTGTGTCTACCCTAATGTGCTAATGCATCACGTGTTGGCACATTTAACCCAGACCTACAGAATTTGCTAATGCTTGTTCTGAATCTGTTGTGCTGAAACATTGTAGACATTCAGTTTTTCCTTTTTTTTTTGTACTTTATATTTTCCTTTGCAAGACTGATATGCATATGTATTAAAACATTTTAGTGGGTTTTATTTATATATGTCAAAAGACGTATTTGGCATGTTCATGTTAGATGTATGTGTTTATATATGATCATCTTTTTTGTAACTTGAGAAACAAATTTGAAAATTGTCACAAAGACGGACATTCTATACTTTAATTTTACTAAGATGCGAAACATGTAATTAAATGTATTCTAATTGTAACTGAGGTTGATAAACACTGTTTTATAATTTTGCATGTATGCATTAAAAGCCTACAAAGTATAATTGTATTTTTATGTAAAGAGATCGTATGCAAAATGGTTTGTAAAAGCCAGGGTACAAAATGAAAGCAACGTGAACTGGCCAGGACATATCATGTATAAACCAAAACTTTGGGTCACTGTTTCTGAAAGCAGAATGAAGATGTTGGTCTAGAGCAGAGGTCTTCAAACTATTTCGGTCTGAGCCCCCCTTAAGCAAAATGTTTTGAAGTTGGGCCCCCCTCCAAAACTATATGGCAAGGATTTGGGGAGTGGGAGGGATGATCACAGGGGCAGGGATCATGAGACCATTTCAGGTGTGCTTTTCTGTAGCTCGTAATCCACACTAAATGTGCAGCACCAAGCAAGAACAGAATTGACCACAAACACTACTGCCCATAATTGGGGTGCTGTTGGCCCCAATGCGCTCCACCTGCTGCACTAATGATGGCTGTAGCCCTGAGAAACAAGCTATTTCCTCTTCTTTCATTCCTTCTCCACCATGTCTGACCATCACTTCAATCTCAAAACAAGTCCAGGCTCTGTCTGAAAGAAAATTAGCTACTGCATGCTTCCCCAGTTGTTTTTCGCCAATGGCATCATCTGTCCTAATGCTAGCAAGGAAAATGAGCCCCCATGCCCAAATTCTATTGTAAAACATTCATAATTGTGATGCAGTGGGCCCCTTGCCTTGGCAAAAGTGTCACTGTACTTGCTTCACTAATATTAGCTGCTGCCTTGCTTTCGCCTCTGACCGTTCCCAACATGGGATCCCATCTCACACCAACCCTCTCCCTCCCATCCCTCCTCAACCTCACATCTCTCTGATGCCCAAATCAAGGTGTCGCCTCTGTTTAATTTTCCCCCTCCCTTGGGTCATTGCTCCAAGGCTCAAAGAAGCACTGGCACAGGAAGTGTGCCCTAGAGCTCTTATGCAGCTGCAGCATCAAAGATGCCTACAGCTCTGCAAAGCAGACTGTCTACTCAGCCCACTCAGCTGGGCTAATACTTATAGGTCAGATGCCCAAAGCAGGCTTTCTCTAAAAATAACCACACAAATAGCACATTTAGCCCCCCTCCTTCCGCTGCTTGGGCTCTGTTCCGTGCGGAACAATGGTGTCCTGGGCCCTAATGCTAGCAAGGAAAATGCACCCCATGTTCTTTTTCATAGCAAGACTGCCATAACTGAGATCTAGTGCCCACTTAGAGTGTGTGTGGAGGGGGAAGGCTCCTGTGCTGCAAAACAGATTGAGAACTAAAGAAGGAACATGCCTTCTCATCAAGGTGCCCGCTACCTGAAAGAAATGCAAATGTGTGCAATGATTGGAGCCAGTGTAGGCTTTAATTAATAGTCACTCAGTTTCATGGTGACAAATATTTATTCTTTCTGAGAGGTAATATATGTGTCCATTAAAAGGAGTGCACCCTTTTAATGGGCATATATAAAAATATTTACGTTAGGTATAGTCTGGATTCTTGTCACTAAAATGTATATTTTTAAAGCACTTGTTTTTATCTTAAACCGTATTTTGCTGCAGTCTGTTTTATACATTGGAATACAATTTTAAAACAATGACATTCACAGTGCTTTCTGTCACAGACTGGGACATTGTAGCACTATTCCTCACTACACCAATCAGGATCTAATTCTGTGACTCAGTCGTCACACACGAAGACATCTGCAGTGATCACATTAGCTAACTGAGGTTCCATAAGGTAAAAGAGTATATTTCCTTTTGGTTAGTTTAACTTGCATTTATTTTTCAACTAAGGTGTGTGCGTCTTTATTACAAATATAATTACATCTTCAAAAATAGAACATAAATTAGATATTGCATTTTACAAAATGTAATGTAGTCTCGCAGATACTAAGATGTAGTTTCTATGACAAACCAGATGTCTCTAACTGCAAAACCTCAAAGTCCTTTTACAATCGTCACTGTGGTGCAGTAATTGAGTGCAGGACAAGTCACCATCATGTCTGTCAATGCCCCAACGAGAATGTTAGGTGATAAATGCCATCCATTTATCACTCTCCTGCCTGCAATCTCCACACTTGAAAACAAAATCGGAAACATTGTGAGCACTTTATTCTCACCAGCTCCAAAATACAAAAATGCAGCAGTATGCCCTGTGAGGTTGTACTTGTGCAAAGTTTATTTTTCACAAAAAAGAAAAATCCCTTGTTTGCTGTGCCTCCCAACAAGTAGTTCTTAAGTACTTTTCTCTTTGATACCTTTCAATGACCACCGGTAGTTTGGATGGAAACTCTGTTTATATCACCCACTGCACCTTTCCGAGTTGCTAAACACTTTCACAGTTTAAACGGGATTGGGTTTTAGTTCCTCTGCAGACATTCCATTCCCCCACAGATTTACGCTGTTGCCTGATGACCCGGCACTACACCACGCCCTATACGCCTAATTGACCGTTAATTGATAATTGGTCCTCGAGTTGTGTGCGTGTTTCTATATGTAGTTATTCCAAGGTGAACAGAAAACAATGGAATGCAATTTTTTTCCTTCTTTTTAGCCTGGTCTTTGACCCTAACTTCACACTCGCTGGCCTCCCCAGTGCCACTTACTTATACGTCCTTTCACTTTTTTGGTGGCGTTTAACTGCTGCATGTAAATGAAGATAGCCTAGAACGGCGCCTTTCGCGCTTCCAGGCTATCTTCATTTACATGTAATTGCAGACCTATTTGCGCCCCCCTGGCAGCACATCCTCGCCCCCCCAGGGGGGCGAACCCCACAGTTTGAAGACCTCTGGTCTAGAAAATAGAAAGGGAAGTCAATGTGAATTGCTGCTTGTCGGGCCGGCGCTGCAATGCCCTTTGGGTCCCCCGAAGGGTCCCTTTAACGGAGATCTTTTGATTATTCGGCATATGATGAGTGAGAGGTAGTGCTCATGAAGTGGTGAGTGAGTCTAAAAATGACTAGAGGATATCTATGCTACGTAAATTTAACGAATGGATTCCTCTGTCATGAGTAAAAAAAAAAACAGTTGTGGTTTCTGAATGGTTGTAATGGCCCTAAGTAGCTATGACATAAATGTGTGTGAATAAAGTTTTATATTTATTAGGTAGACATGTTTCGCGCCCTTGATGGTCTCAGAAGGAGATCCCTGGCGCTTCAAGACCAAAGAGAGAGAGAAAACGGTAGAAAGTAATGTTTGTGATGACCTTCTAAAGATGAAGTAGTGCCACCAGTTAGATCCTTGTAGTGATCCAATCTAGAACGACAAGAGGGTAAAGAAGGAAACACAGAACATAAAAACAGTGTCATGTATCTGATGTATGAACTCTAATACAACCAGAATGTCCCTTTCATGTAGACCATATTTATATTTCTGACCTCCGTAAGGTTGCCAGACAGATTTTCTGTATTGGTTAAACAAGGGAAGCACATTGTGGCTGTGCGTTACATTAAAAAGCAATAGTGAGTTAGTGAAAATAGGCATATGGGTTTTATTTACCCCAACACGATATCCGAATTGATCACGAAGTAAGTATATCGTGGTGATTAGTATGCGTATTGGCTCGATCGAGACTTATGCACAATCCTGTTCTGTAATCAAGGGTGATGCATTAAATGTGACATGAATGCTCAACATTTCGCAATATAGGCAATGAAAACACAAAAATTGATGATCAATAGAGCATAATGATAAAACTTGTCATTTAAACCATTCGTCTCTTTTGTTTTTTTCGCTGTGGACTCCCCTCAATCTGTCTGCATCCTTCTAAAGAGCTTGTGTCAATAAGTAGACGTGGTGCCCTCAACGAGCCATTGCTGGTGGTCACAGGTCCACCTAAAACCACCTCTGCCGCTGTCTGTAGCCAACTGTCCCTCTGGCACATGCCTGGACCGTGTCACTTTGCTTAGCCGTTGACACAGTTCGGGCCCGCTGCCAAGACAACGTATGGTGGAATTAAGCGCAGCCATAACGTATTGTCACAGCTGGCAGATTCAAGCTCTTCTCAAAATGAATGGCGTTAATCCTGTGAGAGGGGTCAAACGTGTTTTTGCCTTTCCTGCTTGAGCCACTATCTTCGCCTCTTATTCACCTAGAATTCTGCGCCCTTGACAGCTGCGCATCGTTAAAGTCTAGAAGTACACGTCAGCTGTTCACGCTGTGCTCAGAAGCACGCTTTACGTCGCCTTGTGATCCCCACCTCCATCCTCCCTTCTTACTTAGTGGGTCGGATCCAGTCCCTTGCGTTAGCTCCAGCAGCTGTGAAGCCAGGTTAAGCTCCTGGATATGAAAAGATGTGGTCCTTCTGTGACTGGGCCGTGTCACAGACTGCACTGAATACATACGTAGTTCCTGAAACGGTGCATTGTTCAAGCGCACATTTTATTTCTGCCCCCTCAAGCACAGTGTTCCCCGGTCTTGTATGAGGCAGGCTGGCCAGTGTTGAGGGGGTCAAAATTGTATGTGCATTATCCAGTCAGTTCGGTTTCAGTCGTGAATAAAGTGATCCTTTCATTGGCTCGCAGTTGACGTGGATGTCATTCCAGAGGTTTTATTTTCCACAGAAAATAGAATTACACACTTGAGTGTGAAAAATCGTGTTTGTGATTCAGCTTCTGCCTTCCTTTGCCTAATGCTTTTTTCCGCAGCTATTTCCGAACTATCGTCTTTGAAGGTTGAACAACGCCTTATAAAATGTGCAAACTGGATTGCCAGGTGGCACTTCTCACTTTCGAAACCTTTTAAACCGATTGCTCCCTGAAAACGCAGAATATGGGGGAAAAATTAGCAGATTGAGAATGGGCCTATGCTGGCCTTATTCAGTGATTTCAGAAACATTTAGATTTGGTTCAGGAACTTTCTTATGTGAAAACAAAGGACTCGGACGGCCATCTCAGTACTGGGCTTTGGTATTATTGCTGTTTTTCGGCAGGACCATTGAAAAAGGTAATTTTGCTGTTGCTGGTTTTTCAGCAGAAATATGGATTTACCATTCATACCATATGAGTCTGCTGCAGCATTTTCAGATTTCAGCGGAAATGTTTTTGAGATTGGGTTTAAATTGCGCCAGGTGGCCTGCAGCACTTTGTCTGACTGTACAAAACCACGCTTCTACTGTCGATTTTGTCCTCATGCATTTAAAGATGGGGTAAGTTTATAGATGGTCTAAAAAATCCCCAGTTTGTTCTTTGGTCGGATGCTTTTGTCTTTCGTAGAGAACAAAAGTGAAAGCACTTGAATGTAATTCAGACAGGGTGCAAAGAATAATTCCATCTTTATCAAGAAAATATTTTGTTACAGTATTCAAGCTAGTTCATGTTTACATCAGACAATGTTCTCAAAGTTGGATTTATTTCAGGAAGGTTCTCAATCTTTAAATCCATCCCAAACATATATTTTTTTTTAAAGGTTCAGTGTCTTAAATTCTAAAGCACCGCCTAGCGATAAATCTATTAAAAATGTACACCACTGTTTGGCAGGACTGTTTCTTAATGGAAAGAGTTTGTTCCAGAGGCACGTTACTATGAAAACAGGATAAACCACAATTGAATACAAGTTTTTGAACATACTGGTATGTTCTTATAATAAAGCTATATATCATTAATTCAGAAGTGCCTATATATAGACTAATTTTCTACAGATAGCAACATTGTATATGGTCTGCACAATCTATTTTCCAATGGGATTTAGAAATGGTGGTGCTATAAAATAGAGTTCTGTGCTTTAAAGCACGACAACAATCATTACATGTTGGCAAATAAGAGTTTAAATACGATCTGTTGAAAATGTATAGTTTTCTTTAAACATTTTATTATTTTGATAATCAACACCAACTCATTTACAGTATTACAGCATAACATCAAACCTGAGGCCCCACATCCGGGTGTGTTGGTTCCACAGAGTCAGTTTACGGTTTCTGACCCCCCCCAACCATTTGTTTGCTGGTTTCATCCCATGTCTCTGAATTATTTGCATGGGCCCCAGACTTGTTGAGCTTCCATGTGCACCCCCGTGTTTTATATGACATGACTTCGGCCGCATGCACCTGTCCAGGCTCCTCCTCCATACTGCTATTGTTGGGGCTTCTCTGCTGCTCCATAAACGGGCAATGTCTCTTCTAACCTCTGCAAGTGCCAGATTGCAAAACAATCTAGTGTACTTAGGCCCCACTTGAGCCCCCCAGATTCCGAATGTAACCACCCTCACACCAACCTCAATTTTTTTGTGTCCCCCGTTGCCTTCAGCCCCTTAAACATGTCAGTGTCTCTCCTCCCCATTCAATAAAATCTAGTCCTAGTGTAGTGCACTCAATGTAATATTTTGAGTTGTATTTATCTAAAGCCTGCTTTAATGGCTAGCTACCTCTCTCAGGGATCGACAGGCCTCCCCCTAGCCCTCATCCTCCATCCTTCCCAAATCTAATTTCCATTTCAAGCATAGTTTTTCGAGTGGTGACTTGCTGTGGTTTTGTAGATCAGGGAGATTGTATGTTTATGAAGGGAGGGCCAAAAGCACCCGGTACTCGAGTGGGGTTTCCTTTGCCACTTCCAGCAGATCCTCCCCATAGCCGGGCTAAGGCATGTTTCATCTGCACACATCGAAAGCGTTGACTTTCTACTAAGTCATATTCTGCCTGTAGCTCGTCAAAGGAGCAAAGGCCTTCCACGCTCCACACGTCCACCAGTGTGGTGATCCCTAATAAATCCCATTGCCTCCCTCCATCCAGAGTCTTTCGGTCTGCCGGGGCGCCGATTACCACTAGGGGGTTTCGAGCATCTGCTGCCCCCCATCCCAATCGCCTGCTGCCAGTGGTATACCACCTACTTGGTTGGTGACTGCCAGCGTGGGGCACGGGACCTGCTGCATAACCTACGGCGATATACCCCTGGCTCCATATCACATCTGTCTGCCATCAAAAAGGGCTCTAGTAACAATGAAAAGATCTTGGTCATGCACCACCTGAAGCTGTGCCGCCCAATAGTAGAGTCGAAGGTTGCTAAGAGCCAGCCCACCCTCGGATGGATTTCTCTGCAGTGTGATGCACTGTGTCCCACCGTCCCACAGCAATGTCTGCGTAACCTTAGCGACCTCCCTGAAGAACCCCGCCAGGACTTGGTATAGTGGTTTCTGGCGCATATTTAAGAATTTGGGCAGCGTTCTCATTTTATATAGGGCCGATCTACCCATCAGGGACAACAGGAATTTTCCTCCAGTGCTCCACGTCTCATTTATAGTCATTGAGGATTCGTCTGAAATTGCATCTATGGAAGTTTTCAGGGACCATAGTAATATAGACCCCTAGATATTTAAAGCCATGTCCATCGGAGCGGTTAAGGCCACTGATCTTGTTTGGGCCTCCAGCCTAGTGGAAACACTACCAATTTGTGCCAGTTAACGCCTATCCTGGAGTATTTCCTAAATATGTTGAGTATCTCCAGTGCAGTCGATATGAAGGTGTATAATTCTACCAGGTATAACAAAATGTTGTCTGCGTAAAGGGAGATGGTGTCCTCCCATTTGTCATCCCAGCAAAGAGTATCGTCGTGTTTCTAAAAAGTTGTGTTGTAATAACATTCGGTACCTTTTGTTTCATTGTGTATTAAAATGTCAAACTCACTAGCTGATAATGACACAGAATGTGACTTTTACTTTCTTTTAATTGAAAAAATACTGCATACCTGGCCTTTTATGCTGCATCTTCTAGTCAACCCTGTTGCATAATTTGGTCTTTCACTCCTCAGAATTAAAGTGACCTGTGTGCCAACACAGTAGCGGAGGGAAATCGTCTGTTGAAGTAGCAAACATTGTTCCTGTGTGTTTAGGCATACGGTGAGATGGAAAAAGGCTAACCTGAAGGACACGTGGTCAAAACCTAGCAGGTCCTCCATGCCTCTCATCCTTCAGAAGTTGGCAAAATAACTGAATTGGGTAACAGTGTATAGTATCTGCTGTTTTTGTTGATTCTAAGGTTACACTGGGAACTGCTATGAGCATATGCTTTGAAAGCCCACTTACATAGAAATGTATTCCTTGTTCTGTGTACAGTGCTCTGCCGCTCCTCACTGCTGAGCAGACACTATACAAACACCATCCCTCTTCAGTAAAAAGATTTGTAGCGTTCGAAGCCACATTCTGCAAAAAGTACTATGCGAAAAATCTTGATTATTAGGCCTAGGACAGGAGTTTGATTCTGTATGCTGGCACTCTTTTGGGAGTGGAACAGTGAGCCAGGTCTGTACGCTGCATTTTGTGGCCCTGAAACCATGTGTCAGGCCTGCGCTTACCTCCTCATGCGAAGCCCGCCCCTGCGATATGTTGACAGCTACTCTGACCACGAGGGGCGACATTTCTGAGCAGTTCCGTGGGTAGCCTCCTCCTTCACCCCCAAAGGAGTCTTTCAACAGGTTCCTTACGCTATTTTGCGTTTTCCTCTCTTTGGGTAGCTGGCCATGGCTTGATGCTTCCCAACCTTTGGCAGCACAGCCAGCATCCTTTATTTTCTTTCCTGGTTTCCATTGAACAACCTTGCGCCATGCTAGATTTATGCACTTTGACTTTTTTATCCATGTATTTTAGGGCATTGGCTGAGAATGTGTGAAATTAACTTTTAGATGGCACACACGCCACAAACTGAATAGATTTTTAACACTTGGTATAGGGTGGCAGCGGTCAACTTAATTGCATTTATTTACCTCTGAAGGATTAGACACTTGAATTGGCCCTGTTTACATTTTAGCCTCTAACCTACCGGGAACGGTCAGATCTCCGCAGCAGGTACCCGCACCCAGTGAGCTTCACACGGGCTTCTTGAGGAACACGTCCCTCGCGCGGCCTCGGTGGCATTGTGCTGATTCTTCGAGTCCGAGGCGAGTTTCCGCTTCATGTGTTTCGTCAAGTGCATGTACTTGAGCGATGAGGAGGAACCAGTGAGGCACGATAGACTGGATCTGCGCCTTGTAGTTGGTGTCATTTCGCCGTCTCCATCGACTGACCTGTGCTCCTTGAATGCTGCCTGCCTGCCCGGCTCGCCCCTGGCCCGCTCCGGTTTCCTCCCTTTGAGTCTAGTGCCATGTTTACTGTTCAATCGCTTCCTGCTCAGCCCTTCCTGTATTGGCTGCATTCCTTTTCACTTGCACTGCTTCGAATTGTTCGAGGTTCTGGGACATCAAGAGACAGATTTGCCAGGGTGTGGAGCTCTTGTTAAACTCGACAATGTTTCTTTACCTTCTCCGCGCAGCCTAGCTTTCCCACATGTTTCCAAGATGGCAAAGCGTGGCATGCGAGTATTGGTTTGATATTAGAGTGAGGGGCAGGTTCCAAACACTGCTGCCCAGTGGCCGTAATATTTTAATAGCCAGTGGTGCTTTGCTTTCTGGGGCTTGTAGTTTTGCTTTTGTGTGTAGGGATATTCCAGTCTGACTGTATGCTCAAAATGGGCAAGGCCTTTAACTGTTGGATGAAAATCTGATAGGCAATGGTGCCCCATAAGATATAGCTGCTGTGCATTACTATTGGGTTCTGTCCAGCTGTGAACATAACAGGACTGAAGTTACTTTTCAAAATACTTTTAACTCCAGCTCTGAATGCAGAATTTGATTGACTTGTTTCCTTGCTGTAAACAGCTTCTCTGAGCTTGTGGTGCCTTTTGCACATAGAGCATGAGAACGAGTTGTCTCCAGAGTCGGTGAGAATGCCAAGCTGTCTTACGACAATCCCCACTGTATCGGTCCCATCCAGACTTTCCCAGTAGGGTGTTAAATCTGTGTTACAGGATCAGAGATCACTCGCTCTCTGGTGCCTCTGGTGCCTGCTGTAAATCTGCAACACGAACCATAGACCAGTAGGGATGTCATAGCTCGTGACTGCCTGTCCAAGCATCTGGCCTTAGTACCTCGATTACTTGCCAATCCACCAAAATCTAATGTTTAGCGTCATTTATCCAAATATAGTCATACAGACATAAAATTCCGATAGCCTGAGCTGAGTCACAGTTGTCCTTAAAATGCAAAGATCTTGCATGTGAATCGCGCAACCGGTGACGTAGTAGACACGGCTCTTAAAAGTAGTTCATTATTGTTTTATATTTGTAAGTATTCCAGCTTAATACAATAAGGGGCTCATTACGATGTCGGGCGGAACGCCTCTGCCTGACACAGACTCGGATTCTAGACCGACCGACTTGCGGTTGGCGGTTACGACCACCAGATTACGATGTGACCGAACCCTGTTCGTCGGATTCCCATTGTTTCCTATGGGAGCTCGTGTTCCGCCCGACAACCAGCCATAACACAGGCTCCTAGGGGGTAATGGGGTGTTTGCGGAAAACCCTGCACCATGTCGCAGGCACCCCACGGTGCCTGCCACACAGTCCAGGGTTTTACAGGGGGGTACCTTGGATACCCCCTCGGCTGCAAACTGTAGAACGTGGTGCCTAAGGGGCCCTGCCAGGGGCCCCCAAAGCCACGTTCTGACAGTCTTTTTGTGTCGACAGGCCGACGCGGAAAGGCTGTTGGAAAGCGTCATCGTAATCCCGAGGGCAGAAACGCTGTCCATATGGGTGTACGATGCGGTTCCAACCGACACGAATACTCTGGGAGTTGCTTGGAACCGATTCGGAATGACCGCGCGGTTTACATTCTGACTGCGAACATCGTAATTGGGCGGTCGAAATGTAAACCGACCGAGTCGGTCGGAAGGGCTCCGACACGATCGAGGAGATTCCGCCTGTTGGGAGGAGGCTTTCTGCCCGACATCGTAATGAGCCCATTGGAGGGAATTACTGCTCACAGCTGTAGCTTTCAAACTTTCTTCCTGGGGGGGCTTTATTCTGCATTTATTAGAAACTTTGATTTCAGTGGAAGAAGAAAAAGCCACATTTTGGATGTGGTTAATTGCCTAACCGTATTACAGCACCTCTTTTCCCTTCGGTGGATGCTGCTTCTGTTTTTTTTTTCTTGCCGAGCTGCTGTAACAGGTGGAGAAAGGTAATGGCGCCTTGGCTCAGCTGTGACCCGCCTTTCAAATAGGACCATGAGCAAAGCCAGAGCTGGTCTCGGGCATTCTTTGGCTCGCTAATCTACATCTAACTAAAATAAATTGGTTAAAATAGTAATAAAAACAATCTAATTGGTTTTGAACACCAAGAAAACAAATATTTGAATGCATAAAATGCTGTGTTTGGAAACATTTGCACATAAAGTCTAATTACTCTATGTAGGAACTTGAGGACAAGGTAATGTTTAAAGCCAGCATTGTAAATAACCTGACAGCCTACTTATTGAAATCTCAAACATGAACAATATTTTTACTACTATAAACCAGTCATTCCTAAACAAATGCATTGCTGGGTGGCCATCTCTCTTAATTAAGTATCCATTGGTCGCATAAAAAGGAACTACGTATACAACATTTCCAACCCTGAGAGCATTAAACATTATGCCCTTTTGGAGTGTAAGCTAATAGAATCTTGTTTGAATTTGCAGATATAATCATGCATATGTGCTAACAGAGCTAGGCACGTGTATAAAGTACAAGGGAACCCAATTTGATCAGTCGGGGACCTTGGGAACTAACTTATTTTGAGAGGCAGCGGTCCCTGAGAAGACAATGATTGGAAATCAAATAAATATAGCCCCAATCGGTACTATATTGTAGCCATTATTCCATCCGGAAAAAGGCAATTTTAATATGCAGTTATATTAAATGTACAGAACATAAGATTTAATAACAGTGGGACACAAGCCTGTATCCATAAACTCACATCACAAGAGAAGGCTCAGGCAGCGTGTAGTTGTCTGTGTCTAATCATTACAATGGAACAAACAACAATTGAAGGAGGTCACCTTTACACATAGTGTAGCAAATAAATCACAGTGTATAAGGTTGACAGTTTTGTCGACAGCGTTTCTATCCTTAACATAATTATCGGATCATCATCAGGACTTTCAAAATAGTGCCTGAAAACATTTTGCCTGTAATTAACTAAATCGAAAACAACACGAAAATAGAAATATGGAGAGGAAAGGGGAAACAAGATAGAAGACAAGGGTTAGTAAGGGCTAAATTAGAAGAAGACGCATGAATGCGACAGCTGGCAATGGGCCAATTAAGAATTACGCATGATTCCAAGTTCGAGAGGCAGAGAGCGAGCTGTGGTCAGCGCAGATATCGAGCAATTAACGGCGATGTGCTACTAAACGATGTGTAGCATTCGAGCACAATCAAGTAAGTGCGACATGATTTCTATCAAGGTGGGTGCGAATGAAGTGTGCTGACCAAGAAAAAAGTGGCTTAAAGGCTGTGAAAGTGCCTTAGGTGAATGCTAAGTGAAGGGCGGGACAGGGAATGAACAGGGGTTACCTTGTGGCAGGAGCAGGGAGCAGAGCGGTGCGAAATGAACGATAAGCTTCCCAATTGTGACCATGAGCGATGTCCAGACCTAGCAATAGAAGGGGAGGAGGATGAGAACCAGGGATGGATGGTAGAGAACCGGTCAAGAGGAAAGCAGGTCCGGAGGCTTACCTCGTATTAGGTGGGGTCAATGACGCGTTAATTGGATCATTAATTTGGAGGTCCGTAGGAATAGGAGCCGCAGGCATCTGAATGAGCGGCAAATAAAGGTCCTAGAATCAGGGATAAGGGGGAGATGGGCAGTTAAGAAAGGGTGTGGCGCTAGTGCTAATGAGGTATGGAAGTGTGGGAGAGGTCCCGTAGAGCTTACCGATTACTTGGGAGAAGGCGGCATAATGGCGTCTGCTGTCCAGGAAGTGGGGAAAGACGACCTGGGAAGGTGCTTATGGGCTGTGCAACGCGGTCATGTGACCGCAGTGGCATGGCGGCCATCTTGGAATGGGGAAGCCTCCCAGGGGTAGTGAAAGAGGGCTAGGAGCCAAGGTCATGTGAACAAGGTGACGCGGCGGCCATAAGAGAGAAGGGGGGAAGGGGGAAGAAGGTAGATAGATAAGGGAAATAACCCTTAAGGTTAAACATTTGACCGTAAGTAAAATTAAAGCATACAGAATAAATAAATTACAGAGATACATTAGAGTTATAGCGGGACATTTCAGAAGGAGTTGCAGTCTAAGGTAAGCCATGTATGGCTTGGTGTGTCTTAGAACCTGAAAGCAGATGTTAACAGTATTTCATGTTTTTACAGTAAAGTTGTCCAGTCCTCCAGGACACCTCCTAAAATAATTCTATATTTATTATTAGTAATCACACATGGTCAGACTTTTAAATGGCAGGTACTGTCCGGAACTATGTACCTGCACTTCTTTAATTTAAAAGGGGAAGAACCTCCACTGCTCATCTCCGCTGCAATACATTTAATGGGAGAGTACCAGCACTTAACCGGAGCAAACGGGTACTGTGGCGAGTGAGTACAAGCACTTCTATTTTCACCTTTAAAGCACTGTACATGATAGGATAAATCATATGTGCATGAGGTGCAAATAGGGAACTTGTTGGCTACACCATTAACCAAATGTACTTTTAATATTTCGGTACCAACTTTACACACTTTCACCTAAAATGGTCATTCCGATTGACCGATACACAGCTATTGCTCTGGGCTCTCAGAGAGGCCAAGAATTTGATGAGTGGTACACCTTTATGACCCACTGACCGGCACTGCGAAAAACACGCACTGCCTTCAGACTCCTCTCCAGAGCTGTGAACCGTACCGTCTTGAACACGCACCAACATGAACTCACTCAAACATGAGGACTCGGTGGAAAGAATACACTATGAAGAGTCATAGGCAGGGCCACTAGAATTATGTGCCAGGGATCACTAAATTATGTGGCAATAGAAAACTATTTATGTAGCATAATGCTGTTCTTACACATGTAAACACTATATGATCCAAGATCAAAATCTAAATACAGCTATTAGCAACTGAAAGATGACCTTCCTCTGTGTGACAAAATGACTGCCACTGAGCTGGAACGTGTTAGTGTTTTTAGGAACTTTTGATCTGTTTGAGCTCAAAACAATTTATTTGATTAAAATCTGTAAATTATGCAGGAGATAAAGTACGTGAAAAGTGCAGCAAATTAATAATTATACGGAAAACGCAGCAGCCACAGAATCGCATACCTCCAGGGGCTATTCTAAAAGACAGCTGTCTGAAAGTGACATTCAGAGAACAGACATTTAAGAAAAGAGCAGAGCTAGCTTAGGCGAAATTGTGGCAAAGTTGGATTTAATTAATGTACAAAAACCAAGAAAAAGAAAAAAGAAACTACAGAATTGTACCTGGAAAAAGAAAATAGGTTATTGTACAAATAAAACCTGTGAAATGTTATAGGGTCTGCGTCAGTGACCTCGACTACTAAGGAGGCTCGCATGTCGAGCAAGAGATCAGTATTTTGCAATGTAAAGTGATTGACATAAATATGGCCTTGTAGAGACCCGTTTCACTGTCTGTTTTTACTGCTTAGCACTGCCACTACCAGGACACTCCTTCCATTCACGGAAAACCTCAAGTATTGAATCAGCATTTGTGCCTTTAAACATAGAGTGCAGATAAAACAAAGGTAAAATAACACCGATCTCTCTTCCATGTTGGCTCGTGTATGGCCTGTTCCAGTTGTCAGCCCAGGAAAAAGAAGGAAGTAATGACCAAGTCTGGCCGTACAAGGAGGAGAGGTGACAAAGACACGCCTGATCTCTGCTTTTGGTGTCTGTCAAGGCCGCTCAGCCACCTGCGCTCTGTGTGTCCCTCTGGTTGGTAGGGGAAGGACACAGACCACAAGCAGTACATTTTCCCCCCAGGAGGACCCATGAACCCCTGGCCCCAATCGATAACCAGCCCCGGTCCCTTTCCTTCAGAGCAAGCGTCTAGACCAGCCCTATATTCCATTGGGCCTAAGGCCGCCCAATGGACCTTTTGGTGAAGACTCAAAGTGCACCACAAAGCCAGTGGCGCCTGGTGACTTTTCAAAGGGGTGGGGCGTAAAAGTGGAGGTGAATTAAACTTAATACTGTTAACCTTAGAAATGCCAACGAACAAATGTTATTTTCAGCACTTTCAAAAATGCGGTATTGGGCACTACTCAGATAACATATAATTGTTGTTAATAGTAACAATTTTCAGACAATACCTCACAAAATGTACCTGCTCCGAGTCAAGGTATACAGACAGGCAAGTGGCGGGAGAAGGTGCAATTTAGGCTTAATGTATCTACTGACACTTTTCCTCTCCTGAAATACAAGGTTTTAAATCCCCTAGTGAATCCAGATGTATGCTTTAGACATAAACCTCTTATGAGATCGAAGGTTCAGCACCGAAACACCCCACACTTAACCCGTCAGCCCGCCTCAAGGGGCCCAGATTGACAAGGTGTCTGCAAATTTTCCCACTGCTGTCCCTGGACAAAGCTAAATATTGTTTGATTGCCTATCAATGGCCTGTTAAGCTGAAGCGATTTGGCAAATCCAGCGTGCTGCCAAGCTGATTAGAAACATCACTTTCTAAGCCTCGGCGCTAGGCCTGGTTTACAAGATGCTAACACAACAAGATGATGGACGGAGTGCTGAAACTTTTCAACCACTCACTCCCAGTCAAGAGATCTGGGTTTAGCCCATCATTCTTTTGCTCACAACGCCACCCCAGTTTGGACCCAGCCATATGCAATTTAGTCTTGACCCTGCTCCTCATGGGATCTGTCCAGCCTGAACTGCCCAGGCCAGGTCCTCCCTGGACCGGGAGCAAGCATCCTGGGACTGGTTTCAGGGTATCACCCCTCATCAGCCAGGCTAGGTTTAATCCAGTGGCACAGCGAGCAAGGGACCCATGTCTGGGCATGCCCTTGGCCACTTATGGTGAACATAGCAAACGCAACAAGATGATGGACTGAGCGCTGAAACTTTTCAACCACTCAGGTCCAGGGATGACCTGGCTTGGCAGTTCAGGCTGGACTGTTCCATGAGGAGCAGGGTCAAGACTGATTTGCATATGGCTGGGTCCAAACTGGGTGACGTGGTGAGCAAAAAAACGATGGATTAAACCCAGATCTTTGTAACTGGGGGTGAATATTTGCATTGTTCAGCATTCCATCCATCATTTGTTCTTTTTGCTTTTGTCACCCTAAGTGGGAAGGGTATGCCTAGACATGGGTCCCGTGCTCACTGCGTCACTGGATTCAAGCTAGCCTGGCAGATGAGGGGTGATACCCCGAAACCGTTCTCAGGATGCTTGTTTGCGGTCCAGGGAGGACCTGGCTTGGCAGTTCGAGCTGGGCTGTTCCCATGAGGAGCAGGGTTAAGACTGATTTACATATGGCTGGGTCCAAACTGGGTTGGCATGGTGAGAAAAAAAACTATGGATTAAACCCAGATCTTTGTGACTGGGGGTGAATGTTTGCATAGTTCAGCATCCCGTCCATCATTGTTCTTTTAGCTTCTAGTTTCCAGGGTGCAGCAAGTATGGAAAGTCATGAGGCCTTCAGCCTTTTTTTAATTATTTAATTTGAAAAAGTTTTATATAGCGCGAACAAGACCACATATGGGTATCAGAGCGCTTTACTTCTTGGCAGTTAAGACGGTATAAGCAGTGGAAACCAAATCACAAATGGGAACGAGAAACGCACATAACGGATCATAACAGACATAACAGAACTATAAAAAACTAATTTAAACTAGCGCGTCCTAAGGTGAATGGGAACTAGCCCAGAAATTTCTTCATCAGTAACTCTGACTTCCCTTTTGAAGGAAGCCTTTAACTAGAAAACCTCTGCCTCTTGAATGTAAATGCTGCACAGTATATCCGAGGTGCAACTGTGTGAATCCAAGGTTAAATACCTTCAAAAGTATCCCCCAAAACCATGTTCAGATGCACTGAAAGTCTGAGTGTAAAAACGGTGACCTTATTTAAATGTTTAAGAATGAGAGAGAAGTCGGCCTCCTCTTTAGGAGTTGGAGAGTATCTGCTAAATAACATTAAAGACAAAAGAAAAATGGCTGTTCAATAAAGCTATTGTAATTCAGGCATCGGAGGAGGGAACATATAAATTCAGCAAGGAGCAACTAACAGGCGTTCTATTGCTGCTCTGTAGAAACTTGAGCTGGTGTTTGCATGCTACTTAGTGGGTGGATGAATACAAAATGTACTGCATTCTGGGTGCCTTGCTGCTGCTCCGCGTTACTTCTTCCTCTGGGTAAAGACTGCAGACCACAATCGGACGACTCCCTGCTTCTGCTGCTCCCTTGACTGTCCTGTAGGAGTTAGTAAAGAAATGCGACATAAGGAGTACGTCTTACTAAATGCTGAATTACTTTTTTTGTGAAATTTAGCGTGCTTTTGTTTTTGTCCCAGTATTTCCAGACAACGTCAGTCTCCGTGGAGAGGAAGGTCTCATAATTGAAATTGCATTTGTATACCTCTTTGTACCCCAGGCGAGGTGCCGAAGCCAATTATAGAGCACATAGTGCTTGGTTGGAAGGGCTGTATAGTTCTAGTATTCACTACGGTATTAAACTAAAACACAGATGCTCTATAATTTAAATCAACTCAATAAGAAATAAACCTAATTTCCTGCTGGCCGTCGCCTCGGTGCCCTTCTGCTCCTGTCCCGGCAGTTCATGGGCTGGATTACAGGCTCTCAGACTCCCCTACGCCAATTCAGACGCTGCTCTCATGCTGGTAATACTATTACCCAGCATGAGAGTAACCCCAGGATTGGTCAAAATGGGCTGGTTTGGCGCTCACCAAGGGATTAGGAGCCTGTACCTGTTCTCCACCCAGCTATGCAACACAGCTCGTATTGGAGAGATCAAAGTTGGAGAGATCAAAGTGCGCATGTCTGTTTGGCCATCCTAAGACAGCCCGCCAAACCGACAGGCGCACTTGCAGTACCCACCACTTCTCCTTCTGCAGCCGCTGCTGGCCTTCAGGATGGCCCCGCCCTACTCGCCTCAGTCGGCTCTGCTGGCAGCCTGCAGATGAAAAATAAAATGATAATAAAATGGTTTTATCATAGTTTTATTTTTCAGGTCTGAATCTGCTGACTCTCTGCATTGGGGGACGCTCCTCCGCTCTAACGGAGGAGCTGCTGCTGCACAACACGCAAGTAAAGGCCCACAATTGACCCTCATGCACCGGCCCGTCGCTCTGTGCCAGTGCTTAATTTGAGCTGGTGGTTTCCGGTGCTCGGCATTGGCACTTAATTGCCAACACTGGCACTTATGACAGTCTGCCACATTTTGGCGCTGTTTGTCTAATTCAGAAATTAGTACAACAGTTGTTTTATTTATTCAATATACATAAGAAATTACTGATACCTGCCGCCCAAGCATTTTTTTTTTTATAGCTTTGACGGCCTGTAATAGTCTCAGTTGTCACACTTGTAGGTGTGGGATGACAGTAGTTGTAGTGCTGTCATTGGCAGCGCAGGCACGGGCAGTAGGTGATGCAAATTGCAATGACCTCTTGACGAGGGCCCCGCACTTATTGTTTTACAAATGAAGTACTGCTCCGTGCCCGTCAGCCGGCCTTCCCAGTCCGAGGCTGCCCGCGTAAGTAGGGTGGGAAGAGACGAGCTAAGCCCTTGTCAAGGTCAGGAATGCAGGCACGCTTGGGTCTGTGATCTGACTAGAGCAGTGTAAACGGTGGGTTTACGCCATGGTCGTTTATCTCTCTCGCTTGGTACGTGCCCGTGTTTTGAGGACATTCTGCCCCAGCCGCCGCGCTCCCGGTCTATTTATTGAGAAAGGATGCCTGCTGCACAAAATCAATGAACGTGCAGGCTTTTCCGGCCTGCTTCTGGATGGCTGCCACGGCTTCCCGCACACCACCCTGTTAAAGTATGCGCCGCGAGTAAGCATGCGAGGAATTCGCGGCAGTCCTGTGAAGGCTTGCAGGACCGGCCGCGGTGTCACTGCTGGTCCGGGAGCGGGGGCTGCGCACCTGCCACGTACTTTTATTGGCCTTGGAAAAAGCAGGGCCTGTTCCGGCTCCGCATGCTGCTTCCAGCAGGTGAAGGCAGCCCCTGGGAGAGGGTGGGCGGAGGAGAATGCTCCCAGCACAGGTTCCCACGCGCGAGATCAGAACAGCCCGGCTTTCACCGCTCGAGGGGCTTGACGTGTTTACCCTCTTTTGAGAGGACGCCCATGACGCAATATGCTCTGTCACGAGTGTTCATTTATCTAGCGTCCTCTCCAGCACACAGCTGCATCTTAATCAGGTACAGCAAAATAAGAACTTTGCTTTCTTTAAATGATCATTCTTTTCATTTAAAAAACATATTCGCAATTCGGACCGATTCTTAAAAACCTCAACATAACAAAAGTGCGCCAGTATTAACTTTCAAGATGCAGGAAGGTGTCCTCGGTAGCGGCTAAATAAAAATATTCGTGATGTGGATGAATTAGCTCTTCTCTAGTGTCCACCCTGAAAGAAACGATCTCGACAACACGTGTATTTATTATCCTGCTGCTTTTGCCGAACTTTTCCCGATGCGTTGTTTTAGAGAATAAAACCCTTTTTCTGTTTAATCGTTTAACCGTACTTTTGTTTTCCTTACATCCTAGTTCAGCTCTTTTTCACCCTGACTATTCCCACCATAGCACCGCCTCCTCCTGTTATGAGGCTAGAATTTTTTTTGTGTAAAAATCACTCAAAGCTCTTAATCATTTCTAGAAAATTCCCCATCACTGTCCCTCACCATGTAGTTTGACCACTGCTCCACATTTCTTTTGACGTTTAAAATGGAACCACACTGTTCCTCTAAACCGTGGCATCTTCATTGCTCTGGCCAGGGCTGGAATTTGATACAATTTACTCCAGGAACTCACATATTAGGGGTCAAGGTATTGCAGAGGAAAAGGGGTGGAGTCGAGCAGAGTCTGACAGTCAATTTATACAAATATTTTTTAAGTCTGCTACAAAGAAATTGGTAACCAGGATATACCTAACACTAAATCTGTTCTAGATTAATTCATTGGTCATAAAGAGGCTGCATTTTAAAATATCTTACAGGGTTAAGACACCTGATACAGAGGTCATAGTGTACCCAGCTATTTTTAGGGGATTATAATAGCGGTCACATAACTTTAGTGATTAGCACAGCTCTGGGAGAGTTCTGTGTTTTGTCCAGTCACAATTTTGACTTAAAGTAGCATAGAGGGTTAATGGGCATGCTGCAAAGCACATTGTGTAACATGCAGATTGCAGATTTGTTTTTTATTTAGATAGGTAAGTGGGTTACTGCTTTTGATCCCAAGGTCACTTTGCTACTTCCAGTTCATAAGTTGCACGCCTTGTAATATAGTACAGTAATGTATTGGTACCAAGGAGCTGCATGCAAACAAAGTCATAGGTTTAGATCCTTTTTTTTTTTGGGGAGTTTTCTATAGCGCGAACTAGACCCGAAACATTGGGTATCAGAGCGCTTTACATGAGCACCAGTTTCGTTACAAATGGACACATTCATTTTTGTTAGCCACGGGGAGATTAAGTGATTTGCCCAGAATCACAGGATGTTGAGCGTCATTGTCGAGACTCGAACCCGGTTCCCCAGCTTCGAGGTCGACCGCTCTAGCCGTAAGGCTACATCCTCTCGCTTATTGTATTTTCTCAGCCTGTTATTCTAAGATTGCAAAGAAGGGTTCCTTTGAGAAGTAATAAAGTCTTATTAATACAGACAAACACAATCACTGCATTATGTTTTATGTCCTGACTGTTTCTCCCGACCATTCACTCTTAACATATAATTTCTACAAGTATGGGAGATATGTGGTTCTTACATCTTATAAGTCATTACCCTCATTGTCTTATGTAACATTTCCTGTACATTGGTTTACACATGTATGATTTATTGTGCCTCTGTGTGTGATGTAAAGCGCTCCGACACCCTACTCTGGGAAGAATAGCGCTATAAAAGAATTAAATAAAACAAAAATAGGTGTCATTTACGTTGGTATTTCTGTAATTACACATACAAACGGATAGATCTTGCAATCTTACAGTGCTATCATATCTCTTACACAGGAATGGAACAAAGTGAAAACCTGCCTCCAAATCATAGTTTCACTTAAATACTTGTGAAGTGATAACATCCTCTGTGCCTTTCTTTCCTTCCATTGGTTTGGTATGTAGGTGTTAGGCTCCAGATAGCTCCCATCCAGTATTATACTCCAACAAAAGAGGGCCGATGGTCAGGCCTTTGTTTGGGCTCAGCTGGAAGTCTAAATAATCCCCCCACCTCTCGCTGGCCTGCACGTTGCTGTTCTGAATGGAATGTAGACAATGTGGGGGCTACTGAAATGTGTCCTGGTGTAGGAAAACGACACCAGAACAAATTCAGCATGTATCCCTAGGTCGGCTGTATCTCCGATCCGGCCAGATAAAGCTGCCAGAACTGGGGTCCAGCTTGTTCCCCACAGTTTCCAGCACTGGCCCTGGCCGAGCATTTCCCGACTTTACCTTTTTTCCTCTTCTTTTACCTTCTGTTTTAACATATATCCTATACCTGCCTTCTCATCCAGTCATGGTATGTATAATTTTAAGTGCGTTCTGAAAGTGCCTTGTCACCTTATGCATCATCCAGTAGGGATTTCGCTATATAGTTCGGTTTATGGTTCTTTGATTCTCATTGACTGGAGACAGTGTAATAATCTGCGATGATTGTATCTGGGCGTGTGTTTTGTTTCATGGTAAAAAACAGAAAAACGACTAGTGCAACAAAGTTATCCTTTTATGCTGTTTCTATTTTTAAAGTTTTTAGTTTGTTTTGGTTTTGTAGGTTAACATCCTTTCTTTTCAGGGAATGTACAATGTTTCAAGATTTTTTTTTAAATAAAACGTTTACGTTTTTAGTCTTAACCTGGAATTTTATAAAAGGACTGTGATATGTTATAGTCCTCATTTAATCACGTTTTTGGTGAATTAATATTTCATGGATGTCCAAATACCAACGTGCCAGCATTTTCAGTCAATGGAAACCATTTTTAACTAGCCGGTGGAAATTTTCACCATGGTTGAGCGCATATTGCAGAAATATGCGTAACGTGCGTGTCACAAGGTAGAGTCTCAGCTAGGCAGACTGAACATTTTGTCCTTTATGGTGAATAAGAGTAGGACCATGGACTTAGTTGAATTTAAGTACTAATGGGCTTCTCACCTTGTGGCGCAGTCTGCACAGGTTGTTGTTACTAAGTAAACATATGCATTAATTAACAATCTTATTGGAGTGTGCTGTAGTCAGGAGAAGCTAAAGAAGCATTGAAAGGGCCAAGAAAAGTGTACTCCATAGGATCCTCCTCATCTGTCTCCCCTCTTTCCCATACATCACACTCTACATATTGCTAGCATCCTTTCTGCTTCTTCCAAAATATCAAATCGTGTTATGTTACTTTGGCAGCATACCAGACATTGAGAAGTATGACGGCCATTCCTAATGTAGCAATGTTTGCAAGAACGTTTGGAAAAGTTTACAACTCAACAAAATGAAAATCCTCTTGCATGTAATTTTTTTTCTTCCACATAATTCTAATGATCTGAGCTGATTTCCTTTCTACTGCTTTACAGTATAGCGCCTCAAGTCTTTTTGTCCCGTTCACAACCCGTCCTTACCCAACTTCTGCCCTTTCCCAGGAAAGGAGGTGGAATTTTGCTTGTGAAGGAAAAAGTCCTATTAAAAATGCACATATGGATATTTCTGCTAGACCTATTCCAGTGGATTGTCCATCATGCGGACAATCCCTAAGAGCTCTCAGCGAGAAATAACAGGATGCAGGAAAATCAACAGCTTCGATTTCCATGCATGCTTGAGGTGGACATTGTTAATCCCCCAAAAATGGGGAAATTCGTGAAATGCATAGAATTAAATTTACAATGTGCTTTTCCACAAAACCTTTGCAAATCTGGCTCTATGTCTATCACTATACACAATATGGTCAGAGGATGCATAATCCTGTAGTAGCCAATAGACCCCCAAGGTGGGAAGGACGCCTTGATTCATTCCTGGTTTATGACTAACAGCACTATCCCTCGTTGGGGTTATTAGCCCATACTTGGCATGGAAATAGCCAAACGGCAAGTCATCTGCACAGTGCTTTTGTCTAAAAACCAGGATTAGCTCAAGATTATTTCTGTGGCCTGTGCGTTTTGCAGCTCTTTTAGAGAGTTTACGAATGCCGTTTGAGCTATGTATCTGGAATAGCCTTACTGCTCGTGACGATGTATGAGTGTTTATATAGTGCAAACCGAATGAGGCTGCAAAGGAGCTCTGAAAATGTGTTTGCATGCACAGGTACCCCTGTCCATCATGTGATTTGTACCTAGAGCACCCAGTTATTCCTAACACTCTCTGAAACCATGAAAGCGCTTTGTGGCACATTGTGATTGA
The DNA here is from genome assembly GCA_963921515.1 of Calotriton arnoldi. NCBI lineage: Eukaryota > Metazoa > Chordata > Amphibia > Caudata > Salamandridae > Calotriton > Calotriton arnoldi. The sequence goes on from CAWUFW010001883.1 coordinate 1,942,514, forward strand.
GTCATGAAAATAAATAAGACGCCTATGATCTTTAGTGACAACACACGTTGAAATGCCTAATTTGAAAACATGTCATGTTATCAAGCATTAGAACAATGTTACACTGTTTGCTTTTTTGCAGGCCGGGCAGCTGGTGTTTATATAATCCCACTATTTATTCCAAATGATTTAATCAAATGCACGTTTAACATATGATGGTTTGCACATCCAGGCATTCCAAACGTATGTAGAAAGGCGGGGCCGGGGGGCAGTTACAGCCGGTTGGCTGGATGGGTGCGTGGGAGTGGGAGTTACGCTTTCCAGTAGGCTGCTTGGCCACCCCGCACGTGCACAATGGCGCAAGTAAACGGCGCATAACTGCAAGGGCCCCATTATGGAGATAATCTACAGGGCGTACGGGGGTGACCTGGGGGGGGGGGAAGTACCCTCACGGGGAACGGGCCCTCTGCGCATGCGCACTCCGGTTGGAGGGCAGGCATAAGGGCGTACGGGGGTGTCCTGGGGGGGAAGTACCCTCACGGTGAACGGGCCCCCGGCGCATGCGCACTCCGGTTGGAGGGCGTGCATAATTTGCTAAGTATCTGGCGCCAGTTATTGACCTTGCCGTAGGCTCAAAATAGGGATACGCAGAAAATGAAATATGAAATGTTATTAGTATGCTTATTGATTATTTTTAGATTCAGATAGGAATACCTTTGTATTAGAGATATGTTAAGGTTAGCCATCTGACATCAGTACTTATCAATGATCAATGTAATGTAATGGTTTTCTGCGTATTGTGTAAATATTGTATATTAATTTTGTTTTAAAAAATTTATGTAAATAAATACGGCCGGGGGTTTACGACCCCCTAATCCAAAATCTTCTCATGTTATTATCTTGATATTGATAAGGGAGGAGGGGGTCTAGGTAGTACCTGGCCATATTCTTTTTCACCAAAAGAAGTTAAAAAGATGCGTGTTATGGGTGTCTGAGATGTATGCCCCCGTTTGCACACTATGGTTGGGCATAAGGGCAGGGAAGTACCACAGCAAGATTTCACAGTCCGTGCTACTGATTGGCCCATGTCAGTCAGGATGAACTAGTGCAGGGGCGCAAATCTAGATGACATGAATGATTCGGTCACTTGCTATTGACCACACGTTGGCTGTCCCATCTAAAATGCATCTGAATAACCGCAGACATTGTGTGGCGTTGCAGGAGTTCTCTGGCTGATCTCAAACCAGATAGTGCTGACATCTTCCTGTCTGAAAAACACATTTTCAGGCTCCGCACTCAACTAGGTGGAGGCAATTTAACCGGATGCCACATTTGGCACTTGCCTACTTTATTGGTTTGCACCAATATCACATAAACAAGAGTGATCTGCAGGGTGGACTTTTGTGTCAATACGGAGATGGTCCAGAGGAGTCAGAAAGGACAGCTCCGGCCTATGCTTTATCCTGAAATATCTACCAGTTGCAACATAAATGGGAGGATGTTTATGGGGTGATGTCATTTTGCCAGCAGTGTAACTCATCCTGGCATCCCAGGTAGACGGGAGGCAGGGTGTGTCCACCAGGTCCCTCCTCTCACTGCCTTCCCTTCCGAACACAATTCTCTGCCTCCCCTTAGCCTGCCTGGGACAGAGGGGGGGTCAGGCAATCTGCTGCTTTACCTCGACTTCTCCAAATCGGCCGTGCACAGGAGCAGACTCCGCCTTTCCATTCTTCTGAGGTCAGTCAAATGAATATCATTGTGCTAATCACACTCCTTATTTTACTTCGTGTTGAAAATCCTGTTTATAATACATGCTGTGTAAATGTTATGTTCTCAGTATTTGTAGAACACTCATCTTCTATTCGTGTGGTCTCGCATACTCTTCGGGTTGTGTGGCTCAAAGTGGTACAAGGGTTTCTTCAAAGACCATATTCTACGTTAATATGGTATTCAGTTCAGTGTTCTTTGTCTGGTCCATTGGCCCTTTTAACATGAATTCAGTATTAATTATTTATAGGGCTGGCACATTTACGAGTTGGAAAAGTTTAGAAGGCAGTTGATCACTTGAAGTTAGCTTCTGAGGGCATTGGGGGAATTGATAACTTCATATCCTTCATAGAACACATGATAATTGTACTCATAAGCTTCTTTCCCATCCTTGATCATCTTCAGAGCTTTAATGCCCTTTGATGAATCTTTATCAGTCTGGTAAAGTTTGTACATATTCAATTGCACTTGTACTGCCTTATAATTAGGTGTTCGGTGTGTGCTCTACAAAGTGAGGACCGGGGAATAAGATAAGGGTGCAATTACAGTTTGCTTACAGATAGTGGATACGTTTTTCTTTTTAGCGCCTATGAGATTGGTGCAGTAGCTGTATTTTGTTGTAGCTAAATATTCTTTAATAAGTGTCTGCAGTTCTTTCAGAACTGGAGGAGAAATGGAACTTGGGAATTTGTTTAAGGGTGGAAATCTGGATCTGGTAGACCACTTGGACATCTATCAATCAATCAGGGAATTGTAAGCGTGCTACTCACCCGTGAGGGTCTCAAGGTGCTGGGAATGGGGTCGGGGGGGGGGGTCAGCAGTGCTGTTCAGTCAAAGAGTCAGGTCTTGAGTCTTCTTGAAGGTGTTCAGGGAGGGGGCGCGTCTGATGTCTGCCGTGAGCTCGTTCCAGGTCTTGGCCGCGATGTAGGAGAAGGATCTTCCTCTTGCTTTGGCTCTGTGGATGCGAGGGGTTTCGGCGAGGGTGGCCGATCGGAGGTTTCTTTTGTGTACGTGGAGGGTGACTGTCGTTGAGGTATTTGGGTCCGGTGTTGTGTAGGCACTTGTGGGTGAGGATCTTGAAAGTGACTCTTTTCTCCACGGGGAGCCATTGGAGCTTCCGTAGGTGTTGGCTGATGTGCTCGCGTCGAGGGATGCCGAGGACGAGTCTGGCGGCGATGTTCAGTATCATCTGGAGTTTGCGGAGTAAGCACTTGTTTATGCCGGCGTAGAGTGCATTGCCATAGTCCAGCCTGCTGGTGATGAGTGCATGGGTGACTGTCTTCCTTGACTCGGAGGGGGGGGGGTGGTCCATTTGAACGTCGGGGGGGTGGGGGTGGTCCATTTGAACGTCTTACGGAGGATGCGGAGGGTGTTGAAGCAGCTGGAGGCGACGGTGTTGACCTGCCGGTTAATGGAGAGGGAGGAGTCGAGTACGATGCCGAGATTTTTGGCATGGTCCGTGGGGGTCGGCGGGCTGCCAAGGGTGGTGGGCCACCAGGTGTTGTCCCATGCTGAGGGGGTGGTGACGAGGACTTCTGTTTTCTCGGAGTTGAGCTTTAGGCAGCTGTTGGTCATCCAGGCTGCAACGTCCTGCATTCCTTTCTGGAAATTGAGTCTGGCGGTGGTGGGGTCCTTGGTGAGGGAGAGGATGAGCTGGGTGTCGTCGGCGTAGGCTACAATGCAGATGCCGTGTTGTCGGACGATGGTGGCGAGGGGGGCCATGTAGATGTTGAAGAGGGTCGGGCTGAGAGATGACCCCTGAGGGACTCCGCAGGTGATTTCCGTGGGATCGGAGAGGAAGGGCGGCAGTCTGATCCTTTGGTTTCTGCCGGTGAGGAATGATCGGATCCAGTCGAGGGCGGTTCCTTGTATGCCGGCGTCGTGTAGTCTGGCTGTGAGTGTGCGATGGGAGACGGTGTCCAAGGCTGCTGATAGGTCGAGTAGAATCAGGGCTGCGGTGTGGCCTTGGTCGAGGAGGGTGCGGATGTCATCCTGGGCGGCGATTAGGGCGGTCTCTGTGCTGTGGTTGCTTCGGAATCTGGATTGAGGGCGGCGTTGAGTTGTTCGTCGGTGACTTTGCTCCAGTTACTTCGCGGTGGGCGTGGGGCTGGTTTGGGCGCCTTGGGTTTGTCGACGGTGAAGTGTACGCAGTGGTGGTCGGTCCATGGGGATTGCGTTGTGTGGCTGAAGTGGACGCTGTTTCCTCCTGCGAATATGGGGTCGAGGGTGTGTCCTGCCTTGTGTGTCGGCGTGGTGACGAGTTGTTTAAGTCCGATGTTGGCGAGGTTGTCTTGATCTTGTTTGTCCGGTGGTGAAATGGCATGGTGAAATCCATTGCGTGCAATATGACCAAGCAAACCATGAATGTGGTGCAGCTGAGAAATTTAAAGCCTGGGATTGAGTCAGTTGTACTTATCAGTCCCTGATGAGTTATAGGGCCAAATGGCCATGAAGTGGTCGACTGAGATGTAGACAAGGGGGTGCTGCCTCCATCTCTGTTGAATAGAACTAGTACTTAAACTTCCTTTCAGAAGTTGGTTCTAGCAAAGTACAGATTTCGCTCTATGAAGGGGAGGGAGCTGGTGCTAAGGTGTCAGCCTTCTTAGCAATGAGTGCCATGGAGCGCATCCATTGTCGATGTGGAATCTGAGAAACATCAAGTTGTTGGAAAGTTGAGGGGTATAACTCTGGAGTTCAATGCTGTCTGACCCCGTTCGGGAGAGCCTTGGCAGACTGGCTAATGGGCCACAACCCTGGTGTTTGAGGGTTGTTTACTTCTAGTCTTCTGCGGTCTGTTCTATTGTTGTGCTGCAAAATGGTCAGCACTTGATTGTTAAGGTAGTTAAGGCGAGCAGTCAAAGGCTTTGCTGGAGGTAATGTGAAGGCCAAGATGTAAAAACTTTAACCATCATAAGGGAGGTAGGACTAGCCTCTATATTTACTCAATCTGTACAATGAGCTTTCTAGGGCATGGAAAGTAAAATAGGACTACTCATGTTATCTTTCAATCATAGTAAAGAAAAAGGTAGGACTCACGTTTAAAAAAAAATGTTTTAATATAATTAAATCGGACATCTTGTAATGGGTTTTCTCAGCTCCCTCAATACGTCTACATGTTTATCCAGTCCACCTTAGACCTCTGAAGTTTTCTAGTAGCTCAGGCACACAGTCATCTTTCGTGCACGCTTACATCAAATCAATCCTTCATTCTCACGTTCCTCTTCACACGGCCCTGCTAGGTCACTAGATCCAGTGCTAATTTTACCTGTTCTCAAAAGTCACGTACACCTTTCCTGAATTTGTAATTAGGACCCCCCCCCCGCTTTATTACCCGACATGGCCTCTCCCAGAATGGTGATAAGCCTTGAGCACACAGGATCCAATGCCTCTACGATCAATTATCCTCCTAACCTCTCCAAAAATGCGACCAAAAAGCACAAACATCGCCTACTCCAATCCAGACCTGAAACACTAATCTTAGACATCTACCTTTGTGCAAACAAGGGTACTATATCTAATGACCTCATCTTCTATTCCAGAAAACAGGCATGTTGGTGGAATGTTTTCGACTCCATGCTTCGTATAACGGGCACGAGGAAAAACCCACATGGTTTCAAATTAACAGCCTCGCCCTCGCCTTTCTTCAAAGCAAATGCCACCATCACCATTTATAATACTGGTATCATTCTAATCCAAGCCTCTAATGTCGATCTAGCTAAGATGGACAACATTTCCCCTACACTCAAGAAAATGGTGACCACTAAATCCACTGTTAACTATCCACACCCTCCTAGTTCACAGGGTTTAACTAGCTCACCCTCCAACACTTCCTGGAACACCTCAACTTCTCATAACTCCTCTCACTCCATAGCAGATTTAGGAGACATTCAGTCCCCTGTTTCAGTCTCTCACTCATATTGACCCTCGACTCAGATTGCTGGCAGGCGTACTGTTGCACCCACCTCGCTGATCTCAAGTCAGCTACACGGCTATTCCCCTTCCTTGATCCCATTGTCCTCGCCATAATCTCTGTCTGGGTACAGGCGGGGTACTCATCCCAAACCACTCAATCTCCACTTGACCACCTCCTACACACAATACAATTGTCCTTCCATCTTCTCACCTTCGCCAGCCACCCCATCCAATCGAACAGGGACTCCGCAAGACATTAACGACTCTCTCTCTCCCCGGAACACTGCATCACTGCCCTAAACCAACCAAGCATCCCTTGAGCCCCATCTCCCCCGCTGGATCTCACCACTCAACCTACACCCTTTAACCAACACTCAGACCTGGTTGCGTGTTTTGATGAGATATCGCTCCAATTTCACCGTCTCTCATATGAACTTTATGAACTGAAAGCCCTCTCAGTTGAGCGCCTACCCATGCACAGTTCTCTCACTTCCCTAGGAAAGCTGCCCATAGTCCCCACTAGCGCAGTCCCTTGCCTCGTCCAACACTCTTCGCACCATATCTCTAAAACCCTACCCCTCCCTAATGCACCATCCCGCCCTAGAAGAATGCAGGCCGATCTTGCAGCCAGGGATATAGAGGAGCTACTCCTCTCTTACTCTATCAAGCTAGACACCGCCAAGACCCCTCTGAAGCAAATTCAAGCCATTCACGCAAACCTGCACAGGGAATCCTCGCACAACCTCAGAGTAGTACATAGTGACAACCTCAAGAGAGTAAACATCACGCAGACTCAAACCGCACACACGACTGTACGGCTGAAATGTGTACTTCTCAACTGCAGATCAGCCAGTAAACATGCCTCTGATATCTTTGACCTCATCCAAAACAATGACCTAGATATCATCATCCTCCCGGATTCCTGGCTTAATCCCTCTTCCACCCCTATCCTAGACATCTCAGTTCCTCCGAGTCATGATATCCGTCTTGACAGATCTAAGAAGCTGGGAGGTGGCCTAGCTTGTATACACCGTAACACACTATTGGTTTCCCACACTGAGACTACCCCTCCACCCTCCAGTGAATACCTTTGCCTAAACATTGAAAGTAATCACCTACCAGTTTGCAAACTTCATACGTTCTACCACCCCCCGGGAGACAATCTCTCCTTCATTGAACAAATAATGGAAATCATCTCCTTGAATGTCGACTCCTCAGTGTCACAAATCTTCCTCGGTGATTTCAACCTTCACTGGTCTAACCCTAATGACCAGGCGGTAACCTGCCTAAAATCATTCTTATTGGATCACGAGATGACCCAATTCTGTGACCGGCTAACTCATAATAAAGGAGAAAATCTTGACCTCATCATATCTAAAGGAAACACCATCACACTGGATGACATTACCCCTTGTGATTGGTCCGACCATTACATCATCTCCTTCCGTATTAACAGGGATGTGGTACTGAGGAAGGATCAGCTGAAGAAAACTAAGCAATGGAAAAGGGACCTCAGAAATATCAACTCGGAAGATCTAACAACCCAGTGTAAATTCGCCTTGTCTTCACAAACTGACATGACCGATGTTCTTGATCTCACTGAATTCTGTAACTCGACTATCTATAATATCATGGATTCCATAGCACCATTACAACAACAAAAATGCCTCTTCCAAAATCTCCAAACCTTGGTTCAACAACAATCTAAACTCGGAACGGCGCAACTTAAGGGCAGCCGAACGATCCTGGAGATCCAAACCCTCCTCGGAGCATTTAAAAGTCCTTAGATCGGTAAGGAGTTCTTATAATAAAAAAATCAAGAATGCTAAGGCTGATTACTTCAGATCCCAACTTAATCAAGCCTCAAACCGATCCAAGAAACTGTTTGAAATTGTTAAACAACAATCGGTGAAAGCACCCAACCACCTTGACCCAGGAGACTCCTCTCCTTCATGCGACGACCTGGCTGCTTTCTTTAAAGAGAAAACAAAGCTCATCAGTACTGACCTTGAATCCAAGAAGGCTCTTCTGTCAGCATCCGAGACTGTGTCTCCTCCAGCTTACTATGAGAGGCTCGATCCACTTAGTCTTAGCACCAAGAACAATGCATCATGGGGTACTTTGACTCCCCTCAGCGAAAGAGACATCTACAAAACCCTTCTTAGTATCTACCCTTCTAATCACTTCAGCGATCCGCTGCCACTGAACTTATTCAAAGAAATCAAGGATGCCTTCATCCCCCTGTGGACAAAGATCGTCAACGCTTCATTGTCACAAGGCACGAGCCCCGAATGCCTAAAAGCAGCTCAGGTTACACCCATTGAAAAAAAACCTAATGCAGATAGAACTGATCTCAACAACTTCCGCCCGATCTCCAACATCCCCACTCTGGCTAAGCTCCTTGAAGAATGCGTGCAATCGCAACTCTGCGCTCACTTAGAGAACTTCCAACTCCTGGATCAACATCAATCCGGTTTTCGGAGTGGTCACAGCACGGAATTGGCGCTCACTCACATTATGGATGACATGTTAAAAATGCTAGACCAAAACGATTCCTGCCTCCTAATCCTCCTTGACCTTTCTTCTGCGTTTGACACTGTTAATCACGACATCCTGTTATCCATTCTTGAGCACAGGATGGGCATTTCTGGTCTGGTATTGCAATGGTTATCGTCATTCCTGCACAACAGATCCCAAAGAGTCAAGGTGAATCAATCCTTATCCCAGCCCTCCACAGTTTCCATGGGGGTCCCACAAGGGTCTGCCTTATCTCCCATACCCTTTAACATATTCATGGAACCTTTAGCAAATGCACTAAATTCCACAAACACTCTTTTTCACTTGTATGCGGATGACACGCAACTTTACCTTAAAATCACCTCCTCTGAAGATTTCATTTCACTCAACTCTACCCTGACGAATACTCAAAACTGGCTAACTGAGAATCAACTCTTACTCAACACCTCCAAAACTGAATTCCTACTCATATCTCCGCCTAATCATACCCCAAGATAGACCGCTGGATGAAACTCCTTACAGCCTTCGACTGCTCTCCTCGTATTATTGACTCGGCCAAATCTCTCGGAATCACCCTAGACACGCACCTGAACATGAAGAATCATATTAGTAAGGTATGCAAGGGTGCTAACCACCAGTTGAAGTTACTTAGGAATCTCAAACCATTCCTTCCACAAGATGACCTCAAGCAGGTGGTTCAAGCGCTGGTTTTGCCGAGGCTAGACTATGGCAGTGCTACGCTCTGTGGCCTCCCCAAATATACCTTGGCACCTCTAAGGGCTTCCTTGAATGCCGCAGCCAGACTGATTATGGGTACAAAGAGAAATGATCACATCTCCCCATCCCTAAAATCCCTAAATTGTTTGCCATTGGAAGCTAGAACACAACTAAAGATTGCATGCATGACTCACAAATCCCTCCATCTCAATACCCCCCGTTACCTGGCGCAAAAGCTAGAACTATAAGGAGGGGGCAGACCATCAAGAAGTGCAAACTCCTTCCTCTTGAAACCACAGATTTTCCGCAAAAAGAGAATGAAGCACAGAGCTTTCTCCGGTTCCGCCCCGAAGATTTGGAACTCTCTCCCACCGGAAGTCTGCAGAATGTCATCAACAGCTTCTTTCAAAAAGGAAATGAAAACAATCCTTATGAACAAGTTCTTGCCTTAAATGACCATGGCTCGTCTGTCTCACTCACCGCCCTTGGATTAACTACGTTAGGAGTCTATCACTGGTGAAGCCCAGAGTTGTTCGGTTATACTATCATAAGTTATGTTTGTTCTTCTCCAAGCATGCTTTTATATTATCTAAATGTGTTGTTATTTTGATACCCCCTCTTCATTGATCCTTGCATTCATTCTCAAATGGCGTTTCTTTTTCTTTTTTTTTTTTTTTCCCCTTTCGTACCTCCGACAATCCAAATTGTGAAGCGCTCTGATACCCATCTGGGTCTTGTTCGCGTTATACAAAACTCAAAATAGTCAACCAAGAGACACAATAATATGCTGTCTAGCCCTGTGCTTTTCTTGTAAATAGACAAGTACTGTAATAACATGACAACACGTAATGCTACATATAGGAATAGGGTTCTGTTAAAGGTTTATTCCAACTCTAAAGATTACAATCATAAAGCCTGGGGTTCTAGACTAAAGGGGCACTAATTCTCGCTCTACTACAGTGGTCCAGTACTATGGCTGTAGCTCCCACAGCATCTAAGGAGATATGCTGTTGTGGGGACACTCAGTCAAGAATCGGCTCAAGTGTATGTAATTTTCTTATATGGGTATAGGTTATTTTCGGCTCAGGTGTATGTTATTTTCCTATGTAGGTGATCACCCAAAGCGGGGGACTCGTAGATCTGTCAGACTGTACCTTGCTGAAGAGTTTGCGGTAGCATTTGTTCCGGATTTCAGTACGCATTTGTAGGACAAGACAGTCTCTCAATATTTCAAGCAAAGTCTGATGTTACCTGTCCATGCAAAGTGCTCTATTGCATTGCTGCGGTTAGGCTGCGCCCTTTACAGTCGCATAGCTAAAAGACTTCTGCCAGCAAGAGCCGGGTCGCAGTGGTGGCCTTACCTCTCCAGTCAAGTCGTAGGTGTGGCACAACAGGCTGGGAGTCGGCTGTTTTCTTCTCAATGGCACTGGCAGCTTCCTGGTCATCAGGGAAGGCCTCGGTTGCACTGGTGATCACTTCTGGAATGCACAGCTCATCGGCAGTGGCAGTTGGGCCCCTTGTGGTCCCGGTGGTGATGATGGATGACGCAAGAATACTCAAAGTTGATGCTACTTCATATAGTCCTGTACATTTATTAATTGAAGCAGCACAAAGGTGGCTTATTTGGTTCTGCCACAGATGGGTTCATCAGAGTGCTGTTCTCAGATGCATGTTTAAGAGAACATGGGAAATTGAATTGACCGCGCTCAGTTTCTATCCTTTTTTCGGTGGCAGAGTCCATTGACGTATGCAACTTAAGATTTTTTAAATACTTGTCTCTGACCTGATCAGTGCACATGACTGTATATCTTTTTTAATTGCTCTGAAATGAGTTGACTTGATAAGGTACACAATGGACAGATAGTCTGTCTGAATGACCATATGGAGATTTTAATTATGCCATCACATATACCCTAAGAAAGTGGTATTTGTCCTGAACAGGATGAGGTTTTTTATTGTTGCTTTGTTTCAGTACTCAGGCCGTTAACATTTTTGAGTATGTATGTGTACGTATGTATGTACATCTATATATATTTTCTAACTAGACACATATAACCTAAACCTCATTCTGTTTGGACACGATATAGAAGCGGGATCACCCAAATCGTTAGTGTGGCACAACAGCATCTACCCCACGCCCCCTGAGTCACCAAAAAGTTCGTAGGCGCTGCATAAATGGAAGATTGCGGGTGAAGTCCTTCATGGTACTAGTGAACGGCTGGTTCTTTGAGGCGTGCCCCTCAGATAACCATGGGTGAAGTCATAGGGAGCCCCCCTTATTTGACCATTAAAGAGGCTTTGAGGGGGCCTCCATGCCTGTTTTTGGACCTAACACGTATTATGGTCCTATAAGAGTGCATTTACTTTGTAGGTTTCACACATATTTGAAATTTTTTATTTTCAATTCAAAAGGCCTGGAAACAAATGTTACTATTGTAAATGTGGTGTTGGTGTGTGCATGGTTTCCACTTTTTCGTTGTTGCAATTACATATATGTTTGGGGGTGAAACAGTGCGTCTCTAATCCCTTACAGGTTTGTAGCTTCACATGGTTCTTCAATGTGTACCACTTATGCAGGCGAGTGACCCCTTTCAGCTTGGGTCAGCACTGGGTACATTCCCAAAGGTAAGGCAGCTTCTTCTAGGTATGCCATGCACCAGGAACATGACTGGTCTTCTACCGGAGTGTTCTCTTCTTGCAAGGCAAGGCTCTCTCCTTCCCTTTCTGAGCCGGTAGACTTCTGTGCTCCAGGCAGTCCGACAGCTTCTCCAGGAATTTGCACAGACTTCACCCTCCAGCAGCAGGAAAGCAAGAAATACACTTCCACTGCTGAGGAAGCTGTACCTCCCCCCCCCCCCCCCCATCTTGTGCCATGCTAAACCAGGGGTAATCCAAAATGGACCCCACTGTTCCAAGCAATCCTTCTCTCATCACAGTCTTGCTACTGTACATGTGCCACACATACACCATGCATACACACAGTTGATTTGCTCATGCAATGGCAGCACAAGGCTCCTAGTATATCACACCTCACCTAAAACATAAAAAGGGTCTGTTCAGCATTGGGAATCTAAACAAATCGCCATAGTACCACCACCGCTGTATGTCTGCAACCTAGAACATTGGTTGGAGTCCGCCGTCATAACAGAACGATACTCTTGGTGTGCCTCTCCAGGCCACAGAACAGTTTCTGGACCTTGGCTTTGCTGTGGACAGGTCCAGGCCAGAGCACACACAATGGTTCAGCATACTAGCCAGGCCAAAAATAAGTCTGAATACCAATCTCACCTAGATTGGAGTTATGTGGTGCAGGGTTTCAGGCCTTTGTACCCTGCAGGGGGCATTTCCAAAACTTGTGTGTGCTATCCTTGTACATGAACTTGTTGCTGTTAGCATTCAGAGCCAATTCCATTTTCATGGGGTTTAGCTTCAAATAGGCCTTTGGCAGTTAAGTTTAAATGGTGGGTAGTCCTTCAGGCGGTCAATGTTGCTACCAGATGAGATCTTCCAGTAGAGCTGCATGGTATCCTGTGTACTGATGCATCTTGATGTTCTATCAGACCACATATACTCCAAGTGGTTCCATGGATAGGGGATGGTGAGAAGGTAGAGCTTTGGGAATGCAGCAAGTCTTGTGAATACACTATGATCTTGAGATGGTCATTTGGATGAACTGGTGTCTCTCAGTCAGGTAGGATATTCTACTTAATAACATGTTAACTTGAAGTGTGACAGTTTTCAGTGCTGTGGAGACCTGAGGAGAAGGGTGACTGCGACGGCAGTATGGAGGGCTTGGAGGGCATAGTCATCCTCCTGCATAGATTCTATATCTTTACTGCAAGTTGTCTTGAATCCTGCATCCTTACGCTTTGGACTTTGGGATTCTTAGCTGCTGTTGCCAGTAGCTCCCTTGTGGAAATTCCATTTGAGCAGTTACAGATGGTTTATATAGGATCCATTTACTGCTTTGGGGCCTTTTTAAATCTGAACTTCTGTGAAGAAAATTCTACTGGATTTCTTTCATGTCTTAGTACTGGTCGTTATATTCTTGAGTCTAATGGTTGCACCTACCACATGTTTCTTTTTTTTTTTTTTTTTTTATAGCTTATAGAGTCGCTTGTATATTTTTGCACGATGTTTGAAGTCCTTTGTCTAAAAACCCACCTCCCTATACGGGGGGGGGGGTAAATGTTAGGACGGTTAGGGGAGAAAGTTACCAACAGTTTGGTGAGGCAGCCAGACAGGAAGATATGTTCTTGGTTTGGTTGGTTTAAACAATGGAATGGAATGATATGGAGGAGGATGGTGGGACAGCAGGTTCAGGCATATCCATGTGTGGCTCCCCTCTAAGAGGAGTTGGGGCCGGGGGAGCATATACAACAGACAACTGTTCATGGGTTGCTATTATTAACATGTGTTATGCACTGCAGGGTTCCAAGTGACATTGCAGACAACGCAAGCTTCACTTTTGTTGTCTGATTGATGTTACTCGGAACCCCCAGTGGAAACCATACTTGTAATTGGCATTTGGCCATCTTAATTACTCTGTTACAAGGAATGTAGCAAGAGGCAAGGGAATGCATTATATTCGCCTGTTTGGGTGAAGCTGAAGCCAGGACAAACTCTGCAGGACTTGCAAAATGTGTATACTTCGCTGCTCATTTGCTGCAACCAGCGCCATCCATGGGTAGGCTGCACTCTTGTGTGGCTGGCTGTGTTCAGGCATGTTTTATGGATCTAAAGTGCCATTAAAATTCAAGTTGTATTATTTATGTTTCTGTGAAATGTTTTCCGCAGTACTGAAATCAAGCAGCAGAAAGTAGATGTTATTCGTGAACAGCTTATGCTTACCTAAAAAAAAAGCAAAATAAATATTTTTCACACTTGGAGAGTAATTTGGAATAATTGATCTATAAACCAGCCGTGCCCTGTGTTAGAAGGGTGTGCTGCAGCTCAGCCGCCAGTTGATTGGTTGGCAAGGCACCCACTAATGAGCATCCAGCCTGTAGTAAACCTTCAGAGCTGTTATTCCAGTGTGACTAGAAATATGACATAAAAATTCCTCAGGAATGCTACAAAGTCTTTCATCTGGCAGGCGAGTAGGTTTTCCGTCTATATTCCACAGTGGTTTGGAGCTGACGTCAGTGAGCTGCAGCACCTCCTCGGAAAAATCTGGATCCTGACACCTAAAATGCCATAAACATCGAAGAACACCTTTTTTAAAATTGAAATCAGTGGGGGCATGCTCACATCCGATTGAGGGGCAGGGTAGTCTTCAGTCCTTGTATCCTCTTCTGCAGATCCCGACAAGCAGCTTGAGTCCGATAGCCTGAACAGGGTCCCAATACATCGAAAGAGCCACCCAGGAAATGTTCTTTTTTTGCCCTTGTAAGGATCCTACGAAAATGTTGATGAATGCGGTTTGTTTTAGGGTTGGATGAACTTTAATTTTTTTAATGTAAATAAGGTGAGATCAGCCACCCCTTGTTGCATTTTCTTGAAGCACATACAACCATTGATGTGAACACTCGGCTGAAAATAGGTTTTTTTTGCAATTTTTTAATGGCGTACTTAGTAGATCTGCTAATTCTGCACTGGGTAATGATGAAAATAAATGTTATTGATCACTGTCACAAACATTAAATACAGTTTAAATGTGCAATAAATTGCCATGTACAGATGTGTGAATGTGCTCAGTAGGTTACTGAACAGTCGGTGAACGGGCCAGAATATATATTAGCCGAGACTCGGGCATAATCCTGCAGGTAACATCTTTGATTAAATGTGCAACGGGATCAAAATCCTATAAAGAATTTTTTGAAGGGTTTCACTTACTCTGCGCCCGAACTTGATATCCCTGCCTCTTCTCCCAGATGTTACTTGTTCAAAAATGTCTTGCGGTCTTTTCTCAAAAGAATCAGTAGATGATTAATATTGTTCTAACATCTTTCATATGAAGGCGACTCTGAGATTGACTTGCACCTTAAAGGGTGGGTTAGTTGGTGCAGAGCTCCTCAAAATACACAAGTTTGCCAAAAGACCGCTTCAAACACCCCCGCAATTAATCAGTGCTTAGTTAACTAAATTTGAGTTATGGTTTGCTTAAAAACCAGTAAGTCTGTTAATGAATCCTTTCTGATGATGACACAAATATTGCCTACTCTATTTCGGAGGCCCCTTACTTAGCAGGTTTTTGATTCCTGGGCATCTAGAAGGTCAAAGGTAAGAAGTACAGCATTGAAAGAGCTGTGGGAGGTGGGTCTGTCTCCCCTTTAAGCATTGTGGTGGAGTACCGCCTGAAGTCTGTCTAATCTAACACTGGTCATTCATTGCTTGTGTCTGTCTTGCCTCTACGTGGCCTTTACATGCAGCTGGGATGCGGAACATCGCCTGAAAGAAGAACGAGTTGTGAGGTGTCAGTTCTCTTTAATCTGCATATAAGTCAGCCAGTACAAACTTCCTTCAGCTTTGTAAGGAATAATGAATATACAAAGTACTTGAAGTAGAAAGGCACCGCCTCTTTATTCAACATATTTTTCTTTGTACTTTTTTTGCGGTCAGTTGACTTTCTCTGGAGTGATGTATGTAGCTCTCTTTCTCTTTAAAGCAGGGTACAAGCACTCCACAATGTCGGGGTTCGGTGGATCCTGATTATGCGAGCCCCCCTCCCTGGCCTCCAGTGCATGTCTTGTGAATGTAATCATGCTGCTCCATGTCCCACCACCTGTCAGCCGTGCTTGGCTCAAAGCTGCTTCTGTGCCATCCATCTGACCCGACAGCATGATTCATTCTCCAAATCCAGACAGGCATTTGTGGTTGGAAGTGCTGCTCTCCAGACATTTACCTAAGTAGTTTGGTTTCTTTCCAAAATTAGAGTTTAGTATTCTTCTGGACACCATCGTCTCATCAGGGTATCAACCCATCGGAGTCAATTTAAGAGCAGAGTGAATGTAAAAGAGTTGAATGAGGTCTTCTCGCTCACCCCTTCAACGTTTCCTGTATCTATCAAATGCCAGAGCCAGGCCATGAGTCCATTTAGGTTTGGTCTGTTTGTGGGCATAGTAGGAGGATAACCCTGGGACTGCTTATAGTAATGCATCCTTGCTGTCTCTTGGCAGTGGCTCAGTTGTTCAGAGTAATCCGTACATCCTAGGGCACCTTTGATGCTGGAAGAAACGCACCTGTGGGTAGTATCTCTGCCTAGTGTAAGAGGTCACATTCCTCTCCTGTTGAAAGACCCAAGGTAAAGTTTTGGAGATGCGCAACCAATAGCCTTTCTGTGAGCCACCTTTGCAAGAGGTGTGGTGGGCAGTACATGTTGTCTCTCCTTCACCTTCATCTCTGGCAACTTAATTAAGTCAAGATCCGGTGCTGGCCTTGAACCTTGGCTTCTGGGTCAATCGGGAACCAGCACAAAGATTTTAACAGCACAGTGTGAAGGGAGATTTAGCCCTCACTCACATCAGCAAAGGCGACATTTCTCTCAAGCTCGGGGCAGCCCGGATTCTTGTGTGTGCTATCCAGACCCCGCCGTGCCACCATAGGCAGCCGCCTCGTCTTGAGATTCGCTGGAGAAATAATCTCTTGTTCTCACCCTAGGTGCACAGTGAGATCAGCCCTCTGACATCCTCTACCACGAAGGCTGTTGTTTTGTGAATGGGGAGATACGTCTGTGTCCTCCGTTTTAAAAACAACTGCTAAAAATATATCTTGTTACAAGTACAGCCATGGCTGGACAGAATCCTGAAACTACTTTGTTAGTAGTGGCCTTGCTGTTTGTGGATCGGTGCGAGGCTGCCCTGCCGTTTGTTGAGAGCTCTAGCCGCAGCTGTTTTGGTTCATTTGCCTTGGGTCTGGACGCTGCAACCACCAGCCATCACGGCGCGGCAGGAGTGACGTGTCCCGACGGCCTTCTAGTTCCCGGCATCCTCTGCGATTTGACTGGCGCTGCCTCCCTGCTAACCCTTCCGCTGTCAGGCAGCATCAGCACAACCCATGCTCTGCACATATTATAGAAAATATAATGACTGCACTTACTTGTCACTTTGTCATGGTTATAAAGCAATGTGCGCTCTCCTGGGAGGCTCGCGCTAACCTATCCGCGCCCCACTGCGCCGCGCGCCCTCCTCCCAGTATTCCGGTCTTCTCGTAAATGTTAATGATATAATTCACTGGCAGAAGAGTTCTTTTTCAGGGACACATCTTTTACATCTGCGAGCTGCCAAGCACTTGTTTTACATGTTTTACAAATTGTATCAAAGGCAAAGAGGTTACCGAAAGGATGCAAATGCACCTGAATGAAAGGGAGCAACGTTAGATGCGTGACTGTCTTAAGTACCGCTTTTAATTCCCCAATTTTGTAAATCAGTATAATTCTAAATCTCGTTCTATGAACTTCCTCCGCCACTGATGCTGAAGAGTCTGCACTATCTGTTTTACAGAGAAGTGCAGACAAGGGCGCTCAGTTGCATGTAGCAGTCTTCACAGCGCATGGGATGGGACGGTGTTCTGGCGCAACTGTTATCGGCCCTTGAGTCATGATGCCCGAGGACTCCCCCAGCACGTTCAAGCAGCCACAATGGCAGCAGGGTAACAAAAGAAGGGACAGTGGGCTTTTAGACAGGTCCAGCATAAAGGCCCAAGGAATTGCAAAAAAGGAGAATTATGCTGTTCCTCAAAAATGAGAGATAGAAACACAGGGAATCATGAACCAACCTGACCACTAGGGTTCAAAGTTGGGAATCCATTGTATTGGATAGTAATGCCCTCACACACCCTGTCGGGTGTCATGCTTCATCATAGGGCTGCTCCTCGTCGGGTCGGCGGTGCAATACCCGACGGGCTCCCTATAATAGCGGAGATCTTTTTTCCAACAGCCGGTAGGTGAAGTGCGAGTTAGAGGGCCTCGAGTGTAGATGTGTGTAAATATTGAAAGTGAATGTAAAATAGGGTTGGGAGTACCTAAAAAAACAACTTTAATCAAAGGGTCTCCTACCCTAAGTAAAAACAAAACTATAAGGCGCGAGGCTGAGATAATATCTTAGATTATGGCGCTCTTATGAATCGTTGGTCAACATGTTTCTCGCCAAAATGCATGATCAGCAGGCGATTCGTCAGGACCGGAAGGGGGGAAAAAACTATCTACAACTAAAAAATGGTGTTGTGGCTACACACTCACATCAACCATAGGACTAGAGTAGTCGAATACCTGGTAGTACTGGAACTACCTGTAGAGAGAGAATACATCACATGGGTCAACGTAATACAATTGTGAACAGTGTATTCTCTTTAATTCTCTGTGTATAACTATCTCTCAGCCAATATATCGTGAGCATCAAACGGTTAAAAGTCATTAAAAACCAGGGTGCCACACGGTGAATGCATCAGGTGAGCAAGCATTGAATTTCACCTGACGTGGCACACATGGACGCAGCAGAGAGAGGAACTTACCCAGAGGGAATAAACTAACCAGGCATCACAGTACCCGGTAGGTTATACACACGAGGGGTTCCTCATGTACTAGGAGACACAAATAGGAGAGGGAGGGTAGGGAAAAATTGGACACATCACATGCAGAAGATTGCACAGTCACACAATCACTGATGACCTCCTGTCCCCTGTTGTAAATGGTCAGGAGAACCTCCACTGTCTCAATGTCCCAAGACTTAATGGTGCATAAGAATTCTACCACAGCCTAGTGAGCAGGGATTTTAGGAGTACAAAAGTATTGTAAGTCTCAAAATTAAGCATGTAGTGATAGATTAGCACAGATAGTCGGAACAACGTATCAGATGTCTGTTTGCCTGATTATGAACTTGCATAATGATCAGCGTGGCAGTGTAGTTATCTCGATGGAAGTACGATACTAAAGTCAGTAAAGGAGTAGTGGCGCCTTGAAATTGATGATTATCATAACAGTATGCCAGCAGTTCCTACGGGATTAGAAAGGATCCTAACCGTTACCCAAAATAGTATATTCAGGCAGTTCCCGGTTCAATGCTCTTGGTCCCCTGAGAGCGGGCATTGTATGCAATTGCAAATTAGGGCGGTGTTTATAATAGAGAGCAAGGAATAAATAACAGACCCATCGCAACTCGGCTGCAACTAAGGCTGTATATGCCCCTAGAGGAATGCAACCCATAACAAATTTCAAATGGCAAAGTTCAACAATGGTAACCTAGTGTAAACGGTAATGCCGTCATGGCCTCCCCTCCTCTATGAGGTACTCACGTTTGTGCCGATCGCACGAAGCTGTAGACCTACCCACTCCTACCGGGCCCGGGTGGTAGAGTGGTGTGGGTCTATCGTGTATTTAGACCTTCCGCGCACTTCCGGGAGGCGGGGAGTGTGTGTATAGAGAGGGTGGGGGCATAAAATGCTAACCATACTAGCGGCCATCTTGGAGGGGGTTATTTGTATTGTAAAATGAAAGTAAACATAGCAGACATCTTGGAAAAGTGTCATTTCATAAGTTATCTTCGATTAAAGAAGCTCATATGTTGGGCTGCTTAAAACAGTATTCCACGGTCTTATTTGGTGGATGGTGATTTCGATCTCCTTGGTGTGTCTTAAATGTTACCCATACGGTACATGGCAAGAAGTATAGTTTACAGGGCTTAAAGCAGCTCAAGTGAATTGCCGTTATAACTAGTATTCTAAGATCTTGTTAGAATATTTTAATCTGATTACTCGGTGTGTTTTTAAAAATACACCCATTAACTGCATGGTTTGGAAAGATAGATATGTGGGGTTTAAAACAAGTGATCTAGGATCATGGAGTAGTCATAATGGTCAAACTGCAGGGTGTTGCTAGGACAATCATGTGGGAAACAATACCAGCACATGAGGCTCATGTAGGTTGACAAGTCCCCAAGTCTCGTCTGTAAGAAAACAGTCGGTCTTTATTGATGCCACATCCGTGGGCCAGGTAGGGAATGATGTCAGGTGATGTCATATCTTCAGTGTACCCCATGGTATATCATCATTCAAACCTTGAGTATGTAGGGATAATCGATGTATCCATCTCTGTTCTTTGAGAAAGAGGGCATGCTTGGTGATTTTATTGAAAGTTTCTAACACCACCCATTTAAGTGAGTCAGGTGAGTGGTGTTTTTCCAGAAAATGTGAACACATTTTCGTGTTTGTCCTCTGACACCGGATGTTGCTCCGGTGTTCCGCAATGCCTGTCTTAATGGTGCGGGTGGTCATCCCTACGTATTGTAAATTACAGGGGCAGGTAAGCAGGTATATGCAATTGGTTGTGTTGCAATTGGTGTGAGCCCGTATCTCCCACGTGAAACCATTGGAAAAAGTGATCGATTTACATATGGGGGTAAAAGTACAGGCAATGCAAGACCCACAGGGATAATGTCCCTTAACCGGCGGTAAATCCCATAAGGTTCTTTGGACGGCCGGTATCGCTGTCTTCGGTCTGGTGTGAATAAGCATATCTTTCAAGTTGCGTGAGCGCTTGAAAGCAAAGCGCGGTAGATCTAATGTCCATGGCACCAGTGTTAAGTATCCCCAATGTTTCCTGATTACTTTGCTAAGTTTATTAGACCAGGTGTAAAGGTGGTCACACAGGTGAGTGTGTCACTGGGGGTCTTGGCTCTCTGTTCTAGGAGCGCTTCCCGGTTGTTATTTCTGGCTCTCTTTCTGCTGCGGGCAATACTACGTGGGGGGTAGTGTCGTGCTGCCAATTTTCTGGCTAGTATTTCAGATTCCGTTTTGTAGTCTGCAATTTCGCTGCAATTTCTTCTCACCCTCAGAAACTGTCCAAAGGGGAGGTTTTCTTTTAAGGCATGTGGATGATGACTGCTATAAAGCAGCAGGCTATTACGGTCTGTTGCTTTTCTGTACATTGTAGTGGTCAGGCTCCCCTGTTCAAGTCTAACCATGAGATCCAAGAATGGTATCTGATTCTGAGAGATGGTGCTAGTGAATCTCAGATAGGGGTTCAATGTGTTAATCTAACCACAGAATTCTTCACAAGATGTCAAGTCACCTGCCCAGAAGATCAAGATGTCGTCTATGAATCTCTTCCATAGACGTATATTTTGTTGATATGGGTTTGAGTCATGGAGGATCTGCTCACCCTCAAAGGATGCCATATATAGGCAGGCTAAACTTGGAGCGAAGGTACTCCCCATGGAAGTACCTTGCGTCTGGTGGTATAGCTGGCCTTTGAACTCAAAAAATGTTTCCGTCAAGGCCAAAGATGCACACTCAAGGATAAAGCTCGGTGGTGTGTTGGACTCCCATAGTGTCGAATTAAGTGCCTCCTCTATCACATCTAGGGTAGCTCTCTGAGGGATGTTAGTATAGAGAGCCTCAACATCTAGAGTGATGAGGAAATCGATGTCGCTTGTTGGCTGAAATTCAGAGACCAAGCGTAATACATCAGTGGTGTCCTGTATATAGGACGGTATTTGCCTCACTAATGGTTGCAAAAGTGATCACAGAACTGGGACAGGGGTTCAAGTATAGAATCTATACCGGATACGATGGGGCGTCCAGGTACTGGTGTGACCCCCTTGTGTATTTTAGGTAATATATAAAAATAGGGGGTCTTGGGGTCTTTTTTTCATAAGAAAGTCAGCCTCCTTCTTGCTGATCCAGCCCTGGGTTTCTGCCTCAAAGATCAGTGTTATGGTAGTGTTGAGACGTGTCACTGGACTGCTGGTAATGGGGGTATAATACCGCCGGTCACTCAGTTGTCTCAAACATTCGGTATCGTAATCGATGGTAGCCATGATTACTGTGGCCCCGCCTTTGTCGGCTTGTTTAATTGTGATGGTGGTGTCGTTAGACAGGGCGGAGACTGCCAATAGCTCTCCATTGGTGATGTTGCAGGCTTGTCTAGAGTTAGATTCCCTCTGTAAGTCCTTGAGGACTGCTTGTTCAAAGGTGATAACCTCATTCGGTACCATACTGGTGTTGGGAGTGAAAGTCGCAGGATTACGTAGGCCAGAGTCACTGCATTCCTGTGGCTGTGTGCCGTCAAAGAAGGATCTCAGGCGTACTTTACGAAAGAATCGCTGAAGTTCACATAGTTGTTTGAATTCATCTTCCCTGGGGGTGGGGACAAACCCCAACCCTTTTTGTAGGACCCTGTGTTCAGTCTCCGTGAGAGATTTGGGAGACAAGTTCACAATCAGGTTCTCTTCTTGGTAATGCTCCGAGTTTCCACTATCCGTTGTTGTGGTTCCTCCCATTGTACCCTCTTGTCTTGCTGATTGCCTCTTCTTCGCCCGCGCCCTTTGCCCCAACCTCTGCCTAAAAAAGGCTGGCTCATGCCTGCAGGGCCAAAGGGTTGTGGGCCTGGAGGACCAAAGGGTTGTGGGCCCTGGTAATGGGGCACAGGGAATCCATGAAAACCCTGGCGGCCCCTTCTCCTGGGGTAGTTATTATTCCAGTTCTCTGTGCTGGAATCGCTATTACTAGACGAGCCCCTCCTGGAGGAATTGGAACTCAAATCCGTACCACTGTTGGTATCTGGGGGGACAAAGTCCTGTTTCAGGTATGGATAGACTTTCTCCTTGTCAAATCTGCGGATGTCTTTCTGCAGTTTGACTACTTTCTGCTTCATAAGGTATTCCTTATGTTCCGCTATTCATTATTTATTTCCGTGAGCTTTGATTTAAAAGCTTGTCTGTGGGGTAGCACTTTTCAAAGTGCTTTCTGCTATCTGGATCCTTGCTAGACGTTCGTCAGCTAGTCTTTTGGCTTATTGATTATCAATATCAGTAGATCACGTGTACACTTCCATGAGATTTGAGACCATTCAATCTTGAATGTAGTCAGTCCTCGAGAAAATCCGTGGGAAATTTCTAATAAGTAAGCCATTTGGCGCTATATTCGCCCTCAGATATTCAGTCATAAGGGCCCCATGTAGGGTAATCCTGACCCATTCTCTTTTCATGGATGTAAGGGACAGCCAGTCGTCCGACTGGCTCCCTGTCGCTGCACCTCCTTCTGCTCCCAAGATGGATGGTGCCCTTAGTATCTCTGCTGCTATATCATCTCCATAGCTCAAGCCTTGTCCTTCCATAATATAAGGAACAAGTGTGCTGGAGGATAGTTGAGAATATGGACACTCAAAGAGAACAATGGCTCAAATGTAGCCGTGAAAAATATTATATGGGGAACAACGTGAGTCTAACCCACCAAAAAGTCCCACGGGGGTCGCCCGTGCAGAAATCAGTAACAAAAGAAGGGACAGTGGGCTTTTAGACAGGTCCAGCTTAAAGGCCCAAGGAATTGCAAAAAAGGAGAATTATGCTGCTTTATAGTAGTCATCATCCACATGCCTTAAAAGAAAACCTCCCCTTTGGACAGTTTCTGAGGGTGAGAAGAAATTGCAGCGAAATTGCAGACTACAAAACGGAATCTGAAATACTAGCCAGAAAATTGGCAGCACGACACTACCCCCCACGTAGTATTGCCCGCAGCAGAAAGAGAGCCAGAAATAACCGAGAAGCGCTCCTAGAACAGAGAGCCAAGACCCCCAGTGACACACTCACCTGTGTGACCACCTTTACACCTGGGTCTAATAAACTTAGCAAAGTAATCAGGAAACATTGGGGGATACTTAACACTGGGGCCATGACATTAGATCTACCGCGCTTTGCTTTCAAGCGCTCACGCAACTTGAAAGATATGCTTATTCACACCAGACCGAAGACAGCGATACCGGCCGTCCAAAGAACCTTATGGGATTTACCGCCGGTTAAGGGACATTATCCCTGTGGGTCTTGCATTGCCTGTACTTTTACCACCATATGTAAATCGATCACTTTTTCCAATGGTTTCACGTGGGAGATACGGGCTCACACCAGTTGCAACACAACCAATTGCATATACCTGCTTACCTGCCCCTGTAATTTACAATACGTAGGGATGACCACCCGCACCATTAAGACAGGCATTGCGGAACACCGGAGCAACATCCGGTGTCAGAGGACAAACACGAAAATGTGTTCACATTTTCTGGAAAAACACCACTCACCTGACTCACTTAAATGGGTGGTGTTAGAAACTTTCAATAAAATCACCAAGCATGCCCTCTTTCTCAAAGAACAGAGATGGATACATCGATTATCCCTACATACTCAAGGTTTGAATGATGATATACCATGGGGTACACTGAAGATATGACATCACCTGACATCATTCCCTACCTGGCCCACGGATGTGGCATCAATAAAGACCGACTGTTTTCTTACAGACGAGACTTGGGGACTTGTCAACCTACATGAGCCTCATGTGCTGGTATTGTTTCCCACATGATTGTCCTAGCAACACCCTGCAGTTTGACCATTATGACTACTCCATGATCCTAGATCACTTGTTTTAAACCCCACATAACTATCTTTCCAAACCATGCAGTTAATGGGTGTATTTTTAAAAACGCACCGAGTAATCAGATTAAAATATTCTAACAAGATCTTAGAATACTAGTTATAACGGCAATTCACTTGAGCTGCTTTAAGCCCTGTAAACTATACTTCTTGCTATGTACCGTATGGGTAACATTTAAGACACACCAAGGAGATCGAAATCACCATCCACCAAATAAGACCGTGGAATACTGTTTTAAGCAGCCCAACATATGAGCTTCTTTAATCGAAGATAACTTATGAAAAGACACTTTTCCAAGATGTCTGCTATGTTTACTTTCATTTTACAACATAAATAACCCCCTCCAAGATGGCCGCTAGTATGGTTAGCATTTTATGCCCCCACCCTCTCTATACACACTCCCCGCCTCCCGGAAGTGCGCGGAAGGTCTAAATACACGATAGACCCACACCACTCTACCACCCGGGCCCGGTAGGAGTGGGAAGGTCTACAGCTTCGTGCGATCGGCACAAACGTGAGTACCTCATAGAGGAGGGGAGGCCATGACGGCATTACCGTTTACACTAGGTTACCATTGTTGAACTTTGCCATTTGAAATTTGTTATGGGTTGCATTCCTCTAGGGGCATATACAGCCTTAGTTGCAGCCGAGTTGCGATGGGTCTGTTATTTATTCCTTGCTCTCTATTATAAACACCGCCTAATTTGCAATTGCATACAATGCCCGCTCTCAGGGACCAAGAGCATTGAACCGGGAACTGCCTGAATATACTATTTTGGGTAACGGTTAGGATCCTTTTTAATCCCATAGGAACTGCTGGCATACTGTTATGATAATCATCAATTTCAAGGCACCACTACTCCTTTACTGACTTTAGTATCGTACTTCCATCGAGATAACTACACTGCCACGCTGATCATTATGCAAGTTCATAATCAGGCAAACAGACATCTGATACGTAGTTCCGACTATCTGTGCTAGTCTATCACTACATGCTTAATTTTGAGACTTACAATACTTTTGTACTCCTAAAATCCCTGCTCACTAGGCTGTGGTAGAATTCTTATGCACCATTAAGTCTTGGGACATTGAGATAGTGGAGGTTCTCCTGACCATTTACAACAGGGGACAGGAGGTCATCAGTGATTGTGTGACTGTGCAATCTTCTGCATGTGATGTGTCCAATTTTTCCCTACCCTCCCTCTCCTATTTGTGTCTCCTAGTACATGAGGAACCCCTCGTGTGTATAACCTACCGGGTACTGTGATGCCTGGTTAGTTTATTCCTCTGGGTAAGTTCCCTCTCTCTGCTGCGTCCATGTGTGCCACGTCAGGTGAAATTCAATGCTTGCTCACCTGATGCATTCACCGTGTGGCACCCTGGTTTTTAATGACTTTTAACTGTTTGATGCTCACGATATATTGGCTGAGAGATAGTTATACACAGAGAATTAAAGAGAATACACTGTTCACAATTGTATTACGTTGACCCATGTGATGTATTCTCTCTCTACAGGTAGTTCCAGTACTACCAGGTATTCGACTACTCTAGTCCTATGGTTGATGTGAGTGTGTAGCCACAGCACCATTTTTTAGTTGTAGATAGTTTTTCCCCCTTCCGGTCCTGACGAATCGCCTGCTGATCATGCATTTTGGCGAGAAACATGTTGACCAACGATTCATAAGAGCGCCATAATCTAAGATATTATCTCAGCTTTGCGCCTTATAGTTTTGTTTTTACTTAGGGTAGGAGACCCTTTGATTAAAGTTGTTTTTTTAGGTACTCCCAACCCTATTTTACATTCACTTTCAATATTTACACACATCTACACTCGAGGCCCTCTAACTCGCACTTCACCTACCGGCTGTTGGAAAAAAGATCTCCGCTAAAGTGCCCTATTATAGGGAGCCCGTCGGGTATTGCACCGCCGACCCGACGAGGAGCAGCCCTATGATGAAGCATGACACCCGACAGGGTGTGTGAGGGCATTACTATCCAATACAATGGATTCCCAACTTTGAACCCTAGTGGTCAGGTTGGTTCATGATTCCCTGTATTTCTATCTCTCATTTTTGAGGAACAGCATAATTCTCCTTTTTTACAATGGCAACTGGGCCAGAAATGTAGAAGTGACTTTTTACTCCATGTGTACTAAGATCTAAACTTTGAATAGACGGGAAACGTGCGTGTGTAATTATCAGACTACTCCGATCTGGTTAAAAATGCCCTGGGGAGGGCTCGTGATGTCTAGCGTCTCTTCAGTGTACGTCCCTAGATGAGGCGCGCGGCCTCTGTTGTCTGCTGCTTGAGCACACAGGTAACTTATGTCTCAGTCCTTTTAATAACAAGAAGTGGAAAGGTGGGGAATCTAGGGCTGGTCATCTTCGAAACCTAAAGATTCTCTGCCATCCATCCTGTATCATAGTGGTTGTGCAGATGGAAGGTGGCAACGGAGAGTTGCCCCTAGCAAAGTATGGCACCAGAGAATGGGCCGCAAGACAGTCGGACAGCAGTGCTGAGTCTACTTCCAGACATTAAAATACTGATCAAATAAATACTTGTCTGCATGCTCGTTCTCGAATAGTACAGATTCAGTCTGACCAGGTTTACATCAAGCCTTGGTACCTTGTGAATAGATCCACGTCTTGTCTCCCCACAGTGTTTCACATATTCGGGTAGTGCTGATGTACCACAAGAAGTTTGGTCCAAATCCTCTAAATGCCTCTGGAAACACTTGCAAGTCCTCGTGGTGTCGCTAAGCTCCAAGTAGTGGACTGCACTTACGTTTCAAGTTAACCAGGAAAGCTGTTATTTGCTCTGGAAACTAAAATAATTAGATATGCCACATTCCTTCATCTAGGTGCCAGCACAAAGCTTCGACAGATGGCATAATGCTGCAGAGTGGGCACTCTGCCCTTGCCCTGTATGTTTGATTCTCAAGCCGTACGTGCCCTCTTGGATCGAGTTAGGCCCATCTGCTTCGGTTGTACGCTGCATTGCGCACAAGTTGATTATATTGGCCAGCAAATCCTGCTTGTTGGCCAGACTGTTGAGCTTTGCACATGTTGACAGCCATCCCTAGCATGCCCAGCACAGGGTAATGCACGAAGCACTTGCCCTTTACCTCACCACATCTTTTAATGTTTTTGGTCCCAGGGAGGATATATTTCTAAATATTTTTTCTGAGGGATGAAATGTGTGCTGAGAGAGTCTTCAGTTCTAAGCCGCTAGCCATCACGTTCATCAGATGCTACAACTGTTCAGGTATGTGCTGAATGACGTAGTCCGTCAGAGCTTTTCTTCACTCCTCTAGAAACAATACTAGACCTGAGGTGGTAGGTGGTTCCTCTTGGTATGAGGTAGAGCAAATCCCAGCTTTCTATGGCCAGGATTCTCAAATCCCTGTGATTATAATGTACAGATGTTTGCAATATAGTGTTATATATTTTTCGTTGAACAAGCTGATAAATCAAGAGTTAACATTCTTTCATGCTTCCGCTGAATGAATTTATAAGTTCATAAATGTCCTTTGTTGCGCCACAGACGAAAGGTGAATTCTGGCACTCTGATGACTAGGTTCTGGGAAAGCACAACCTTACACCAACAGTGAAAAAAACCGGAAACCATACGTGCCCGAGATATTGCAGATTAGCTATTACATTGAAGTAAACTGTGATTCTCAGTGAATCCATTTATATCCAGCATCTGAATTCCCTAATTAGGCACAAAAACTGAGGTTCTTCGGAAAAGGTTAAACAGCTGCATTGATCCCTTTTCTAGAAAAATAGAGAATATCGTTTGCAACCACTCTGTCTGCATAAAACAAGGGGTTTGTTAACGTATATTGCAAAAGCTCCTGAATTTAACACACAGAACAAACTTATACAGAGAGCCTTTTATTCGTTTGCCTGCTGTGTATATTTCTGGCCTTCACAAAAAGGAGCAATGCTATCATTTTTGATAGACGGTCTGAATGTGAATTGCTGTTTTAGCTTGTGTAACATTTATCAGGGCATGAGCTTTTAGAAAGCACTGACTATCAATTACCATGTCAAACTTGGTATTTTGCTGCAGCTATTAACCAAGTCACTTGACAAAATTGCCTCGACAATTTAAGTGCTGTGGCTGCCTCTGCGCGCTGCAGATATTTCCATCCTCTGTTATGGCGGCAGCTTGCGAAGTATCCAAAAATGGGGATTACTTTTGAGTCCTCCAACTAGAGCAGCCAGTGTTAAGTGAAGGGTGCCTGCTCGCTGTTGGTGTTAAGTGGTGGGTGCTTGCTTGCAGCAAGTGTTGCGTGCCTGTTTGCAGTTGGTGTTAAGTGGAGGGTGCTTGCTTGCAGTTGGTGGTAGGTGCTTGCTTGCCACATTTAACTGTAACTGGCAACGAAAAAAGTATCCATTTGCAGTCACCCTGGCAAAAAACACCGCCTACCTTCTGCACTTCCTGTGCTGGGAAGACCACAGACGTGAGGGAATTCTGCAAGGGAAGGTGTAAGGAAGGCCTCTGAAAAGCAAGGGTCAGTGGGACATTTGCATGTTCTTAACACCGTTGGACTGATGTCGTTGTTCCTGTCCTTCGCTTGGAGTGGATTGGCCAAAGTTTTTATCATGAAGACAGGTGACTATTCTTTTGAAGAGGATAACCAGCCTACAGTAGTGCATCTACTGGAATATGGTGCAGACGTTATGTTGTCTGAGTTTCCTAAGTTTTCTAGTCCAAGGTTCCCAGGATAACTGCTACGATGAGAGTCCGAGTGGACTGGAACTATGTAACTTGATGTAGGCTCGAATTTTTTATTTTTTATTTTTTAATCCACAAATCATCTCTATCAAAAATACATGACCAAGAATCCATAAAGTCTGCGATGATAGTGGACGGAAGATACGATATTTTTGTGGACTGTACTGTTCTAAATAGTTTATGCTGTCAGCAAGTAGGAGATAATTGAAAATGAAAGCTAATCTATCGGGATCTTTATTCATCGTCTTGGTTAACGTCAGGGTTATTTATTTTTTACTCCTTGGCATAAGTGCTGCCTTCATAATGAACAAGCACAGCAACCTGCTGCAACCCAACATCCCTTTAGTTACGCCTGTCCGTTTGGATTCTCCTCGTGTTTGCTCATTTATGTCTGTGGTCTCAGACGGTGCGCTTGTTTTTTTATGCATGCGGGCGGCCTTTCAAAATTATTAATAAAGATGTTGTAGGGCTGTCGGCTTAAAAGCCTTTCGTACCCAAATGGAGGCTTCTGTTTCCTCTTGGCACCAAGCTTGCCGGCTGTGCATGCCACGGGAGTGTATGGGCACTCTGAACACACATGGGAAAAGCTTTTTGCCGTCATATGGTTTCTTAGAAATGTGAACATAATTTCTGCCTCAGTGAGTGCAACAGACTTAGCAGACGTTTATTCTTTGGGTGTCTGTCCTGACCAGCTACCCATTTTTTTTCCAGTGTCCTGGTGACAATGCAATTCACAGACGAGAAGTAGCAATGCTACCTGAACCTATTGTTTAACTTATGAAATGAAATACGTTTTTAAAAATCAGTGCAGAGGCCTAAAGTTAGTCTTAAGAGCTCACCACTGCTTTTGACAAAGGCCACGGTTGTCGAAAACTAAGGCTGACTAGTCCTGATTTATTATTATTTTTTTTTTGCAGTTTTTTGTTATATATAGCGCAAACTTAGCCTAAGGGCATTAAAGCACTTTGCATGATCACTAGATTATATTGCACTTTTTTTTTTTTTTTTGGTTTAGGCATGTAAAGTGCCCGCAATCACAAGATGTAGAGCCAAGGCTGAAACTCGAACTTGCCCAGTTCCAAAGTCGGCAGCTCTGCCCTTAGGCCACATCGCATATCCCCCTTTTATCTTTATCCCACCACACTACATTTTCTATGTCTTTGTCCCACTCTTTCGTGTTCTTTATCAGCCTTTCTCTATCTACCGCTGTTTTCATAACTTTCTTTGCCTCTTTTCTCTCTCTTGCTCTGGACCAAAAATCTGATGATGAAAAAGAAATCACAGTCCCAAAATAGCTGTGGTGGTACCCACCTCTTGTGACCACTGGTACAAATTTGGCACTGACTGAGCCCTAAGGGAATGCTTGTCCGCTGCAGTTATCGTTCTTACTGAGTAGTTTGGATAAAACTACTGATATAAAACCAGAGGCAGAAATGAATATCAGCTGTTCAATTGTTAAGTGAGTGGAAAAGGGCTCGGACTTGAAGAAAAAAAAAAAAAGACGCAAAAAGAACCCTGGCCAGGTTTGAGAGAGTGTGCATTCGTTTTTGTTTTTTTTTATAACCAGTGTAACTTGCAACTCTTTAGAAGTTGATGTTTCGACCATTTGGGAAAGTTTCAATGAGTGTGCATCTGTGAATCGAAAGAGAAACCGAGAATTATGTACTAAATCCGGAAGGTGAAGATTGTGCTGAGAAAACGAGAATGTATAAAAAGATGCTGGGAGTTACCTCGCTTTATTACAAGGATGCCTGCAGTCATCTGCTTAGCATGGCTGTGTAGTGGCAACACCCTGGACTTCACCCATAACTTCATATTTTATGAATAGTTAGTATGTAAACTTGAACTATAAAAGAAAAACGAGGAAAGGCATGTTTGCCTTGATTCCTAGCCCTATAACGGGACCTGTGTCCAGTGCATGTTTTGCAAAGGCGTCCTACCACACACCATTCACAGCTTTATTTTTTGTTTAGAAGACCAAAAGGGAACTGCCTAGAATGGATGAAACCAGATGAGCCAGCCTCACCTTGAGAAGACTTGGTAACAACTTATAGGTGTTCATGGAATGCTTGGGGGTTCTTTTCTTCATCTTGAGCAAAGAATTCAGGGATTTCTGGTGCAGAGCCTCAATCCAGAACATAAAGTACATAATGCATTTTTAATTTGCTTTGCTGTTAAGTACCAATGCAGAAGTCATCAGCACATCACCAACAGTAGTGGGGGTAAAATTTTGACCTTTGCCGTTGTTGATTTTCAGTAGTGTTAGTAGGATGTCTTAGAGTGGACCAACGGATCTTCATCGCCACCAATTTCCATACAGTCCCACATGGGTATCGACTTTAATATATTTTGTTTTTATGAAAGACCAATAGTGTCAAAAAGTACAAACACAAAAGAAGGATTTTAGGAACATAACAACTTGATAGGACAGCAGCCTCGTTTGATGATGTTGTTGGAGTACATCTGCATGTTCATCTTGGTCTGGGTACCTAAGGAATTGGAAGGTTGTTTAGAAATGTCCGGCCGGCATGGATTCAGTGAACGGGTTATGGGAGTGAGTTGTAAACGAGAGGGGCATTGACTCTGAAGAATCTGCTCCTAGACTCTGTTCTTTTCTGTGATTTTTCCTGTGGGTTGCTTTTTGCTTGGACAATATGCTTGCTAGCCAGATAAACAGGCGTTTTCAATATAAAGGTATCAAAACGTAGTACATTATTAAGGGCCTCTTTGTGAGTGGCTCGGGGGGGGGGGGTAAAAGCCAGCATTTCCCTACTCCTGGAGTTACTGATACCTGGGGAACCTGCAACTCACTGAGTGGGGAAAATCCAGCCCATCTCAATTTGGACTCTGAGGGATCTCTTAGAAATGAGGAGTTACTGGGGCAATGAGTAATTCTGGGTCCAGTGCCCCTTGTAATTCTAAATATTGCCCCAGATTTTGCCCCGAGATTTCACCAGTTTTCAGCAAGCAAAATGGCCAGGTGAAAGTGAACATATTTGTGGTGTTTCCATGGATCTCATAATTCCGATGGAGCAGCTCTTACACGCCCCATCGCAGTTTTAGTGATCACAAATGCCGTACTGATAGCTGCTAATTTCCATTTTCTGTTTTGCTATTTCTCACTTTCTCAGCATCATGCTCCACTGCCACACTCCAAATCTAATTTTTTTTAATATATTTGTTATTGTAATTTTATATTGACAATTTACACCATTGCATATGGGGATTCTTAAACAATAACATTTCTTAATTTGATTTGTGGGATATATTGCTTTCGAATCAGGTTTGTGTTTTGAACACTCTGCAGCATTTACCAAAATCTTAATTTGCTTTTAGATGCGGGGTTGCCAAACTATGCATCTGTGGGTCCTTCTATAAACAGATCGTCTTCTGTGTTCCTTTCACGGCCTTAGCTGCACAGTCAGTTTTCAGTGCGAAGCAGCTCAGTTGCAAACGTGTGTTGTGAAGCA
This sequence comes from Calotriton arnoldi, assembly GCA_963921515.1. Lineage (NCBI taxonomy): Eukaryota > Metazoa > Chordata > Amphibia > Caudata > Salamandridae > Calotriton > Calotriton arnoldi. Next base: position 1,974,979 of record CAWUFW010001883.1, read on the forward strand.
GCAGAATGCACGCACAGTGGAAAGTCCTAACTGGGATTTAAACTGGAAGTGGAGATTGCGGTCTCTGCTGCCAGGGCCGGTTTGTTCTGGGTCACTGCACTCTGGAATGTGCCACACTGTCTGATCAGGGCTTACCTGCCATTTCGAGGACTGCTACGTGATGCCATGTTCCAGTCCTGTTGATCCACTTGACAACGTGGTGTATTCTGGGATGTGTAGTTTTGTTTAACTCCTGTTTAATTTGGGCTAAAGTACCCGATGAAAATTATTTTTAAAAGGAACGCCCAGTGACATTCTGTGATCTGTTAACCCTAGTCCGGGACAGTTGTCTAGGACAGTCGTTCTTAAGCTGTGTTCCACAGTCCCTCCTACTTACGGGACCTGCAATTGTTTGTAAAATTACATAACATTAGCAGTTTAATAAAGTACATGTACATAAAGCAAAATTTAATGTCTTAAAACGGTCTGTATGTGTGAAGGAATTTGAAATTGGAAGCTAAAAATTAAGATGTTGCCCTTATGTTTATTTGTGTGAGCAGCGCAAAACAGCAAATGGATTCTATTATGAACTTGAGGAGGATTGAATTTTACAATCCTTTCTCCATTATTTTTGCCAGTCGCAGGGCAGTTTTACCATGCACAGCCAGAGCTCCCTTGTTAGCAAAAGAAAAACTCAGAAATTTCTCTATACTGAGAATTGTACAATTTTGTCAAAACACCCACCCTCCCCCCACTTCGCCCATAAGGCCTGATGCATACAAATCGGGTCTGCAGAGACAGCGATTTACACTTGTGCGTGCACACTAATGATTTGATTTGCTTGGAGTTGTCTCCTTTTTAGGTCTCGCCTAGCGATGCAGCGCATGCGCTGATCGCTTGGCGAGATCTATTGTCGTCGATTTTCTGCCGAAGGGGGACAGGAGATGTGCACACGTTCGACAGGAGATGTGCACGCATAGGAGTCGCGGCGTTTTTTTCAGCACAACATGCTTTCGCTTATACGGACAGGAGATGTGCACGCGTACGGGTCGCGGCGTTTTTTTCAGCACAACGTGCTTTCGCTTTTGCTTGTTTATGTGGGTCCCAAGATGGCGGCAGAGGCAAGTAGTACTTGAAAAAAAGGTCTCTAACTTTACTAGCTGTTTACAGTCTGGAAGCTGCAGACAGAGATGGCTGAGCCGGGTGCCCTTCGTAAGTATTCCTGCCACCCAGGTGGTTATTGTGGACGATAAGGTGAAGGGAGAGGCCGGACAAGTGCTAGAAAAGCAGCGTGAGCCCTCCGTGACGTGCTGCACCTTCGCCGGGACACAAAGTGGACGAAAGGCGTCCGGGCCCACTGCAGCAGCTCGAGGGACCCCAGCGCCAGCTCGACATAGGCTTGACGACACTGCCAGCAAAGGAGGCACCGCAAGAAGCGTCACAACAGCAGCGTGGACTAGAAGCACGTCATGGCCAAGTGCAACTAGAGCCCTGTGTGACGTTAACCCCGCAGCGAGAGGCAATGCCCCTTCCATGATTTGCAAGCATGAGCCTCTGCTTTTACTGGGCGCCTAGGTGAGTTTTTGCTTTTTTGTGATGTTCTTGGCACACAAGGGAATCATGTGTGTGTGCTGAGAGCTGCGGTTTGTAGGCACTGTAAAGTGCAGTAACTCAGTGTGGATCTGTGGTATAGATTGACGCAATAATGTGACTTCTGTAGAGAGAGGGACCAATGTCCTCTCACTGGATTGTAAGGTATTGCCAGAGGTGGCAGCCTGATTTATTTCTAGAAGGGAGCGGAGTCCCTTTACTGATACCGGAGGTGAGTGGCCTATTGGCTTCGCCCTTGTAAAGTGATAAGTACAGCTGTACTCTACATTAATTTTCTGTGTACGCACGTGTAGCGCTTGTATGTTGGCATACCGTCAGTGTATGTCAGAAATGTTCAAGGAGTTTGTGTGCTATTTTAAACCAATAGGTGATACAGAATATATTTTGATAAAGCTGCGTAGGTACCGTATACAAAATGGAGAGCCCAGATGGGCTAAGTGAATTGCAGATCCCTGATACAGACTTAGCTTTTTGGTAACTAATGAAAGCAGTGTGTTAGGATAGGTAACAGGGGTATCTTGGAAGGACAGTGGTGTTTCCTGTCCTGACTTATGTTCCGCTAAAGGCGCTACATACAAAAGCTAGCCGTTTTGGCAAGTGTGAAGGTTGTTGTGCCAGTGTTTTGGTTAGCCCTGAGAGAAGCATCACATAAAGTCTTTTTGGGACAGTCGCCCAGCATCAACAAAACATGTCTGAAAGAGCTGTATGAAGTATGGCTCTAGATTCCATTCAGTGTTTGCGAGGTTTTCCATGACTAAAGGAGTGCAGCCAACAGGGTGTAGGAGGACTTCTGTGATCCAGGGCTAGAGCCTCTGACTACCAGTTTCCCCAAGGGTGTGAGGGACTATTTACCCTAGAATGTATCCTGCTGTTGAGTCTGCCTAGAAAAGTGGACTGCTGAGCGAGACACACTGGAGTTGTTACTGCAAGCGTCTGCCCAGCTGAGCAGGATAGGATATCTGAGGTCAGCTGTCCCAGAGTCATGGAGGGGCTCACTACTGGTACCACTACACAACAAGCATTTGCAATGCAATAGGTCTCGCATTTGCGAGAGTTTAAGCTATTGGCATTGTAATGATAATGCCTTTTATTTATGTTTTAAAACCAAAACGTAAATAAAGGCATTGCCATTTACAATGCCAATAGCTCAAACTCTCACAACTGCGAGACCTATTGCATTGCAAATGCTTGTTGGAATTCTCAGAGAATTCCAGGAGTGTTCCTGGGCAGCTAGTAGTGTCGAAGCTTCCCAGGCAGGGTTGGATTGGTAACGCGGGCACTCGGGAAATGGCCGGTAGCCGAGTTCCAGCTGTCGGCTGCTTTTTTGGGCAGCCTGGGGGCTGTCTGTGCTGTTAGGATGCCGCCAGCTGCCCAGTGAGTGTCTGAGTGGCCTTTCTAGAGGCAGATGGGCGGAGGTATCACTCCCTTTCTCTCGCTGGGCCGGCCCATTAATGTATGCTGATTGAGCGGGGGCAGGGGGCCTGAGCAGAAGTGGTCACACTTGCATTCATGTGTGGCTCAGCAGTGTGAACTAATATGTGCATTTTATTTTATCGAAGTGAAGTTAATAAAACATGCCCCCACCCCCTTTCTTTTCATAAAACTTCGCGGAAGCAGTGTTTTGTGGAAAGGCAATACGTAAATATGGGCCACTATTTTTTGGGGTGCCCGGGCCGATTTTGGATCCCAATCCAACCCTCCGATATCCAACTGGTGTGAATGTCCCGCGGGCCAAGCTTCTCTTTAGCAACTTGGGTTTGGTGGTTCCGTAGAGAGACTGTGCCAGTCCCTGCGGTTGCCGGAGGTCTCATCACTGCGAGAATGGAGGAACGGGGTGGATATGTATATGGCCACAGAGATGGTTACACATGCGAGCAGAGGGTGTCCCGAAAGTTCTGTAAAGCGTGGGGCGTCTGGAGGGAGTAGGGCTGGACCTTGTTGGAAATGGGGCTGGGCCTTGACTGCTTATTGCCAGCAATGATTTCAGTAGCGCTTCTTTCCGTGACGTTCAATATGTGACTTACACTGGGCTGCTACATTGTGCATTCCCCTCCAGTACGGGTTATTACTGTCGGATTGCGAGGATGCATCCGGTTAAGTTGTATGTGGGATCAACAAAACCAAAAAAAACAATATGAAGCATAATTTACCTGTCTGCCAGGCTGCTGCTCACTCAAGCCAGAGTTTTGGTAAAAATCCCATCCCTTAAGAGGTGATAACTGAGGCAAATGTAGTCCAGAAGTGCGGTGCATTGGAGCGGCAACTTACTGCACCATGCACTTGTTTCCACAGGTTGCAGCTCTCACAGGTTCAGTCCTCGGTGATTGAATTATACATGAGATTACAGTAAAGACTGCCATTTGTAAAACTCCACTGCCATGTTCCACATGTGGACACCGGCATGGCAGCAGTCCTTTTACATGCTTGGGGTGCATGTGGCATTTACTCCGTGTATGTAAGGCGTCCGTGACAAACCATTATCCACATTTTAATTTAGTATGATGGCATTGCAGCTGTGTTTACATACTGTTGAAAAGGTGACATTTTTATCCCCAGTATGTTTAGCACCATTGCCAATCAAATGTCTACATTTACCTTCGGTACAGTATGTAAACGACCAGTGTCATGTCACCATCTACATATTTTGTTTAAATACTGATGTGGCTCGTGTGCTTTGCATGTCTGAGGTAAATGTGATGCGTCCTCCAGTGACGGAAGCACATTAGCCGTGCAGTACCCACATGTAGCTACAGTTTACAAAGTCCCCCCCCTTCCCTTTGCATCACACCCGCCCTAACCCTGAGCTCACAGTGGAGCCCGCGTCCCTTCTCACGGGGCCGGAGCTGCCAGGCCGCACAGGGCCGTCTTCAGAATTTGAATGGCGGTCACTTCTCCCTCGTGCTTCTGTGCGGACTGACAACACTACATGCAAACGCAGATGTCCGGTACTACACACTTTCTCCTATCTTCCTACCAGTGAACCTTCTGGTGCCCACCCCCCAACATGCCCTTCCTTGTGCTCACGGCAGTAAGCACCTGCTGGCCTTCTCTCGCACACTACTCGTGAAAAAATAAAATCTTACGGCTCAAATGTCCCAGTGCCCCGAAGCCATATAACGCGCCTCCTGCTCAACAGGTGCCTTCTCGGTGCCGGATTAAGAACCGCGCAGGTGAACCCCCGGACCGGGCCAGTGACGGGAATGGTCACGGGCGGGCAGCGAGCCCTACCGGTGGAAGTGTCTGCTGCCTGGCAAGCCAATGCGTCCCAGGATAGAGCATGGCAGCCCAGATGGAGGCAGCCGATCTCATGCCAGTGGCAATCACTGTGCATTATGGCTACTCAGGATGGTTAGAAATTCTCATTCTATGCCTTTCCTGTCACTGTCCTGTAATGTAACTGGTGCTCATGTAAAGCGCTCCAATACCTTCGGGTCGAGTTCGCGCTATATAAATCTGCAAAAAACAACAACAGTGCTCTGCGGATACTGTCACCTAATGCCAGTGCCGCCTTTGTCTGCACAAAATTACAAAACTATGCACACACATAACACATCATGGTGCTGAAAAAAGTCTCACTTTGGACTGCCTAGATTTGTCCATGTTCGCTGGAATGTCCATACTGAAATCATATATTATTTGACGAATATGTTAATTTCCTCAAAATAATTGTATATTGGCCAGCCAGCTGAAACTGCTTGTGATTTTCAGCAGACATTGATGAATTGCGGAGTGACGCAATGCTGTCCTTATATGTGATCCCCTAGGTGACTGGTTTCTGTGTTGTATGCTCTCTAAATATCCACTATTGTGGCGCTTCCAAAACAAAGGAAGGCCCATCTGTCCTAACTGACCAAAAATACATACAGAGGCGTTGCAGCATGTGCCTGCTCTCATCCGGTTTCCTTAAAATGGTGTTGGGACCCCTCCCCCCAACAGCCCCGCACCTGTCTCCCCACAGGGATGGCTTCCACTTGCTCTTTATCGACGATTCACTTTCTGTAAATGTACCATATATCTCAGTTCTTAAAGAGGAAAGACTTGAGCAGTTGGCATTCTGTACCCCACGCCTGCTGCAAAAGTGTAGTCCTACTTCTCTTTTCTGCATTTCCATTTTTTGGTTTGTGAAATCTGATATCTATAGACCCCTTCGACCACTTATCTCTAGGCTGTAGCATTGAGAACTTTATTTCAAAATCATGTTACACAAATGAAAGGGAAAACCAGCAATCGTATCAAACTAGCAGTTCCTAGCACTGAACTTCTGAAGTCCATATTTTTCAAAGGAATGGCCTTTGCAGTACTTTAAGGGACACACCTTTGACGGCAGTGGTCCCCCTGCAGCTCCCACATTGAAATTCATGCTGAAGGATTTGGCGCCTGGTTGTCGTGTGTGGTTGGCTAGCTGGAAGGAGTTAATCATTGGTCAAGGGAGATGGGACATGGGTGACGCATGAGGGAAAGGATAGTGCTGTGTGCCAGCAAGGCGAGGCACGCGGTGAGCTAGCACTTGTTCTTTGTATTAGTAGATCCCACGGTTACCTAAAATATTATGGCATGCTGACAAATGTACTTCATCTTTCAGAGCCAGACTCACTCTTTCTGAATCTAGTGAACATTCAGCACATTTTAAAAATGAAAATAAAAATATTGTAGTTTTAGATTTAACAAAAAAAAAGTTTAAAAGTTTTTACATGAAATTCACCTGATTCAGAGGGCATGCTGAATGAGATCTATGTTTTCTTGACACTTGAAATAAGGACATCCGATAAATCCAATCTTCATTGGTGATAAGTAGAAAAAAAGGCCTTCTGTATTGTATGAATCACCAGGTTTCTTCAACTGGGTGTGCTAAATAACCAGTGGCGGGTGAGGAAAGCTACTGGCTCTGCAAAGCTTTCCACTTACATAAACATTGTGGGCTGCACTACGACTACATAAGTCACAATTAAAAGTAGATACAGAAAACTTACAACTGTTTGTGTGTGTGTGTATATATTTTTTTGTTTCCATACATGCTGTCATAGTCAGTAGAGGTGTAGCATGGACAGTGGCAGTGCATGAATCCCACCGCACTTTCTCCCTTCACATACACCACTAGTACACCAGAGACTTAAGCCCTCACTGCATGCACATCTAGTCCTGTGGTGGGATTTACACCGGTGCCACTTTGTGCTGCATGCAACAGCAAACTGTACTGAAAGCTGGCACTTGCCCCCCCCCCCCATTGGACTGCATTAGAATAGCTCCTTGTAAATAGGCCGCTGAACTGCCTCCTCCAGATGAAGATAATCTTATATTGTTGCTAAAATTGCTGTATACTTAAGTGGAAGTGAAAGGCTAAGATTCGGTGACCTGCCGTTCCCTCCTCAAGCAGAAGTAATCTTTTGAAAACCCATAAATGGACTATGTGAATTCTTCACTGTCTGTTCTTTCATTTATTTGATGGGAGGACGCACGCCCAGCTTCTTAATCCCTAAATCCTTTCCCCAGTAATTCGACATTAAAATTCTTTGCACATGAAGGTTTTTTGAAGGTTGGCGGTATAGTGATTATAGCCTTGCTGAAGATTTCAGGGCATTGGGACTCCTACGTTTTGCTATTAGCTGACGACAGAGCTTCCTTTTGCGGCACGTGCTCTTAGGGCTCCACAGACGCTACTAGGGCCTACATTTATTGTAGCGCCAGTCGTGCAAATGAGAACAATTGCTCTTTTTGTTCTAATTGTTTTTAGTTGGAGGGGGCGGGTCTTATTTTTTAAATGTTAGCTAGTTTTCAGACAATTAAGGAGGATCTTTTCCAATATCAGCAGGTGTTAACTCCCACGCACTAATGTTGAAAAATAACACCTTAACCACCCGACAGAAAGACTAGTAAGACTTGGGGAAGGAAGTCCACTTAATGCACAGACCTAGTTGGAGGCAACAAACTAGTCCGATTGTATAGACCTGGTGGTCTTTTTCTTATAACACTATCGCTTAATCTAATTTGAATGAGTAGACATGTTATTGCTGCTTATTTTCTTTTGTATTCAGTGCGTTGCGAAGTTAAAGAGCACTATCTATAACTTGGCAGGAAATGGGAAGTCTTGGGTCATCCTGGGTTTCAATATTTGCAGTTTATAAGCTATTGGATGTGTGCATTACGTACCGTTTGAAACTGTGAAATGAGGTGTGTGTTTTCCACGCCCATATTTAAGCCTTGTGCGTGTTGCCTCTTATCTTTCGCTTTGTATAAAAGTACGAACAGTTCAACAGGCTCTCTGCTATTGTTGAGAGGGGAGATTATACTCAACTTGTGAGTTGATCCCTCAGGAAACATGTGTAATCCCCTGAACATTAGTAATGCAGAATAAGTCACTTTTCAAACCCCCCCACCCTTTCCCACAAATGTGGAGTGGGCGCTAATGATTGTCAGAGCCTTTTGTCAGGGCTGGGATTGTTTCACCCTGAATGTCAACATTGAATCAGGGTTTCGCAATGTCCATCAAATGCACAACCTCCTCTAAACTTCATTATATGTGAATTTGTCTTTTTTAAACTAATTGTGCTACGCCTGGAAAACCTTTTACTATTAGGTTGGTTGACCATCCCAGTCCAACTTAGTATTAACAGCCCTACTTAGTATTTATTGTAACCTGTCAAAGTTGTAACCTGTCCATTTGGACATTGTAGGAGGCTGGCTTAGTATATGGTGCACACTTATTTAAGTGAAGCACCCTGCACTAATCCAGACAACCTATATGGTGATTTTAGTGGTCTTAGACAACCATCGAAAGCTCTCTAAGTGGTAACTGTGAAGAGCAGCCTTCAGGCTTAGTCCAGAAGTGTTAAACAGCTTGTTTTACCAGATCTAATCATGTAGCGTATGTTAAACTAAAAAGAACCACAGAGTGTATATATAAAAATAGGTCACTAACACATTGGTATATCTCCTACCTGGAAATATCAACACAAATACACAATAATGCTTCAATTGCAAAGGTAAGTAGGCACAATACACAATGGTCTCCAGGGAAGACCAAACCATATACTAAGAAAGTGGAATGGAAACTGCAACCGAAGTCGGGACTTGGACCAGGAGAGACTCAGAAGAGCTGGGGACACAGGGAACCACGCAAGGTAAGCACCCAGGAACCCCACGGAGGCTGTGTGCAGAGTGGAAACACAGCCACACACTCAATAGAAGTCAATGGGAAAGTCGCGGTTGCAGTTTTGAAGAAGGAGGAACCTTCCCAGTGGACCCTGAAGAAACCCTGTAGAAGACAGAAGGTTGATGAGTCACCCCACCCGTGGATACCCAAGGAATCAGGATACCTACACCAGGGAAGCTGGGTGCATAGGTGCAAAGTGACGTCGGAAACAGCTGTAGACCACAATGGAGGACTTCAGTAAAGATGCCGCTGGCGAAGACTGTGCAAGAGTTTGGTGGAATCCAAGGGTGGATTCTTGTAGAGGGGACAGAGTCTATGCAACCATACTATACCAAGTAGCCACCTTGAAGCAAAAAAGAGTCAGGAACAACCCATCGAGAGCCTGGTTCAATACAGACCTATACTCTGAAAGAAGACATCTCAGAGCTGCAGAAAAACTCTGGCGGAATAACCCGTCCTCAACCCACCTTGACCAACTCAAATCAGAACGCAGGAAATATAAAAAACATATTAAGAACGAAAAATCTACCTTCTTCCGTAGTGCACTAGACCATGCCAAAAATCGTCCCAAAGAACTCTTCAATCTCATCAAACAAACAGCCAAGCCTCCCGCATCAACCATGCAGGCTTCCAAAGAACTATGAGACACCTTTGCCAATTTCTTTCACGATAAAATCACCAAGATTGAACGTTCCCTTGATGACCACCTCCTGTCAGCCAACGATAACCCCCCTCCCAGCAACGAAGGAAACAACCCCCCACGGCACCCTCCGAGCAGCTGGAAGACTTTCAACCCCATCTCCGAAGCAGACATCACGGAAATGATTATCAGGTCCAAACCTTCCTCACACATAGCTGACCCTATTCCCTCCCAACTGGCTAAAAAGCTTAACCTCACCCTAGCCCCTCTCTGGGCCAAGATTATAAATAGCTCCCTGAGTACTGGAATCATGCCAGACTGTCTAAAAATCGGCCAAGTCACGCCATTATTAAAAAAAAAAAAAAACAGGCTCTGACCCAAACAACCCCAACAACTTCAGGCCGGTCTCCAATCTCCCTCTCCTATCCAAAATCCTGGAAGGATGTGTTCTCCTCCAACTTAACCAACACATTGACAGGAACAACCTTCTAGATACTCACCAATCAGGCTTCAGATAAGGTTGCAGCACAGAGACATCGATCCTGAACGTCATAGATGATGTCTACAAATCACTCGATGCAGACCGTGGCTGCCTACTCACACTCCTTGACCTATCGGCAGCCTTTGATACTGTTGACCACAATCTGCTCATAAATGTACTCCGAGAGAGAATTGGTGCAGACGAAGTGGTCTTTCAATGGTTTACCTCCTTCCTTCAGAACCGCTCCCAAAGAATAAAAATGAACAACTTCATGTCTGACCTTCTCCCCATAACCAGGGGAGTCCCACAAGGATCAGTTCTCTCCCCATCACTGTTTAACATCTACATGGAGCCCCTCATCTCCATACTCAAAAAAGACAACATCCCCTTTCACCTCTATGCAGATACCCAGATCTACCTAGAAACATCCTCAATTGGAGACATACAGAAATTAAATAATACTCTACAAGAAGTCCAACACTGGCTATCGCACAACCACCTAAAGCTCAACCAAGACAAAACGGAAATCCTTTTCATATCCAACAAGGAGCAGACCCCCCTAGTCACAGAATGGCTAAAAGCCATTGATGCTCTTAATTGCAATCTTACCCTGGCAGACTCTGTAAAATCCCTAGGAATCACTCTGGACCCAAGCCTAAACATGGACAAACATATCAAGAGCTCAGCGAAGAGCACATTCTTGAACCTAAAATTACTCCACAAAATAAAACCCTTCATTCCCCCAACGACCTTAAACTGGCCACACAATCCTTGCTTCTGTCCAGATTGGACTACGGTAACGAAACACTCACGGGCACGGCAAAATCTCACTTAGCTCCGCTCCGAGCAACTCTAAATGCAGCTTCCAGGATGATCACTGGAGTAAAGAAATACGACCACATTTCTCCCTAAGAGAACTAAAATGGCTCCCAATCGAAATGCGTGCCAACTTCAGAACTGCTTGTCTCACACATAAAGCTCTTCACACCGGTAAACCGGCCTACCTGGCTTCCAAACTCAAGAAGGCAGGACAAACGAGGAACCTCAGGAGCACCAACACTCTTCTTCTCATTCCACCGAAAACTCGCAAACAAAAAACCCTGTCTCGCTCCTTCTCTGGAAATGTGCCCAAAATTTGGAACTCCATACCAGTCCACATCAGGACTAATCCCTCCTTCGTAAACTTCAAAAGCCAGCTCAAAGACCTCTTCCTCAACCGATCTCATCTGAATGGAGAGATGCCTCACAATGTGTCAGAGCTCTACCACCAAAGTAATCCTGCCCAGCTCAGAACATAGACACCTCGACAAGAAAGTTCTCCATCGCCTGTTTTTTTTTTACTTGCTCTCAAGACCGCCTGAACAAGAATCGACACAAGACAATGCTGTTTATTGTAATACTGTATAACTGATTGCATCACGATATATGTTGTAAAGCGCTCTGATACCTTCGGGTCCGGCTAGCGCTATATAAAACTCTTAAATAAATAAATATGCCACTCGACGGTAACCAGGAGGCACGGAAGAGCAATGCCCACCGATGACGAAAGATGCAGGAGTGATGACGGTGACCTTGTCCCGGCAGCTGTGAGGACCAGGCGATGCTGAGGAAGACCAGGAGCCATGCACGAGCTGTCCCACGTCGGAAGTTGAGAACCAGGGGGTCGGTGTCCGGTGGGAGCACCAACAAGCCTTGGCAGCAGCAACAGACGTGGTAAACAATGAAGGAACAACGTTGGGACCAGCAAGGTCAAAAGGGACTCACCAAGTGCAGGAGAGTCAGAGCAGGCCCCGAGCAAGCAGGGGAGCCCACTGAAGCAAGAGAAGACCCTCAACAGGACCCACAGGCCAAAGGCACAGGAGTCGCAGGAGGACCTCTAGCAACTCGCCAAAGATGAAAGCCCACGGTGCAGAGGATGTGGTGAGGACAAAGATCTTGGCAGGAAGAGATGCTGGAGCTTTTTGTAGCCCAAATGTCTCTGGAGTGCAGAACCTACAAGCCTTGGCAGGGCAAGTCGACGCAGTGCACAGGGGTTCGGTCCCAGCAGTTCCGACGAGGGATACTTGCCTCAAACTTATTGAGAGGACAGGTCAGGCCTCGAGGGAGTTGCAGAACCGCCACCTGTGATGCTGAGCCTTTCGAAGTCCATGGGACATCAGGAGCAGCAGACTAGTCAGCTTTGTTGCAGTGCCTGCAGATGCAGGGGAGTGACTCCTTCACTCCAAGGGAGATTACTTTGGGTGTCCTTGATGCCCACAAGCCTGGTGAAGATCCTGGAAGAAGCACAGACGACGAACAAGGCTTGCAGAACAGTGAGACCAGGAGCAGCAGGAGTCTTCCTTGATGCAGTCTCTGTTCCAGGCGAAGTCCAGGTGTCTAGACGGTCGAATAGTGGTGTGGTTTTAGGCTTGAGTCCTGTCCCACGATGAATCTGAGAACCCACCTACAGGTAAGCCCTTTTATACCCTACGAAAGGGGTTAGGACGACTCGGGGGGGGGGGGGGGCCCTCCCAGAGTAGTCTGGACAGAGGGGAGGATACTCCCATGTCCTTTGTCCAGTTGCGCACCAGAGCGGGAACCAAGGGCTCACTGAACTGGCTCAAACCAGAGTATGCGAGGAGGGCACCAAATGTGCCCTCTAAAGCAATCTGGTGGCGCTGGCAAGCACCCCCACCCAATACACTAAGTCCTGTCTGGTAGGTGGTCACACCTCCCTGTGACAGGAAACCTATTGTTCTACCTTCCCCTACTCGAGCTCAGCTCAGCAGCTGGAGGGCAGAAACTTGTCTGTGGTTGGCAGCAGCACTAGCCTGCTAGCAGACCCTGGAAGGCTATTACCGGGAGTACTAAGGGCTTCCCGGAGGAGCCCCCCAGTGCATGGAATCATCCCTCCAACACCGGTAACTGTGTTGGGGTATGATTCCAACATGTTTGATACCAAACATGCCCAGGTTTGGCACAGCCACTATATAGTTAGCCTTCGCGCAATGACGCATGGCCACTATATTGATCAAAATAGCTGACCGCACTTAAAGCCTGGAGAATCTACTCCGGGGTTTGTAGAGGTGTCCTGCTTATGCAGGGGCACCCTCACACTTATAACCCAGCACCCCGCCTTAAGGATTGAAAGGCCTGCCTTAGGGGTGACTTATAGGTTTTAAGGGTAGGGACCTCAGATATAAGGAAACGTATATCTGTCGCAAGTGGTGCTAGCACTAGCTTACCCAGGCTGCAATGGCAAGCCAGTAGTCACAGTTTGATTTGTCTCTCATGGGTGGCACAATACATGCTGCAGCCCATGGGAGATCCCTGGTGTACCTATGCCCTGGGTACCTTGGTACCATATACTAGGGACTTACAGGGGTACACCATTTGCCATTTGTGGAGGTACAGAAGTACTTACCATGACAAATTAAGGGAGGAAGCACAGTGACTGGGGCCCTGGTTAGCAAGACCCCAGTCAGACTAGTAAAAAAAAACATACTGACACCAGCAAATAGTGGGGGTGACCATGAAAGCAGATCCTACTTTCCTACAGACATAAAAGTAGTTTTCGTGGCCTACACTTGTCCTTTGTAGGTATTTTTTCTTTGTGGCCCCTCATAGGCACCCTCTCAGCTGAGTGCATTTTATTTGGAGGTAGGAAGTATGTATGTGATATTTGCATAACACAAACTGATATGAAAGGCAGTGGAGCACTTTATTGGGTCTTGGCAAGCCATATAGTCAGTAAGTGACCGGCTTGCTGATTTGTGGACTGTTAAAGAGGTGCATTTTCAAATCTTGCCTAAATGGTAGCAGTGTTGGGGCAGTACTGATGGGTACGCAGATGTTGTTCCAGTTCCTGGATGCTTAGATGGAAAAGGTGTGTAGCCTTGTTTTTTTCTTTTTTAGGCTTCTTAGTCTCAGGCTGATGCATCCTGGCTGTGGGTGCGTTTAAAGGCAGCGGAGATGGTGAGCTTGTCTGCAAGTTAAGTGGGTGTGCTGGTTGGAATGTTTTTGTAAATAGCGCAGCTGGTTTTAAAGATGGTGTAGGCCAGACAAGAGGAGGCATTGACGTTCCACCAAGATAGGGGTGATCTGATCAGATTTCCTCAGGCCCTGGATGAGACATGCTGCAGCATGTAGGATGCCCGTAAGGCAAGCCAGTGTGGTGTCTGTAAGGCCATCGAGCAAGGAATTGCCCACAGAGGTGTAAGAGTACAAGGGCTTGAACAATAGTGCTCAACTTGCCTTCTGAAAGTAATGTTTTTTTACCTTCTTTAGAAGAGAGAGCTGGTAACAGGCTGTCTGTCTTTTTTGGCAATGTATTCTTTGAGGGTGAGGTTGGTGTCCAAGATGAATCCAAGTGACTTGGCTTTTTGGTGAAAGTTGGGGTTCAAAGCTGTCAATGTTCATGTCATTGTATCAGGTTTTTACTGTTTCTTTCTTGTTGTTTTTGCTTTGTAGAGCTTCAGGTAGGAGGTGGATTCCTACTTTGGATGAGGTGCAGGTAGTGTTAGAGGTATTGGTTGTCTGAACCAAAGGAATCTTTCAAGTAGAGTTGGACATCATCAGGATATTGGTGAATTGAGATGCTGTTATTGATTAGTAGAGCCCCAAGGGGCTCCATTTAGAGGTTGAAGATGATGGGCAGTATGGAACCCTGGGGGATTTCGCAGGTGATGGGGATCTTTTGGGACCTGAAAGAGCCCATCTGAACAAACCGGTGTCAGCTGGACAGCTGGAAAGGTCGGAGGAGAGCTAGTGAAGGGCACTGCCAGTGGCTTCTCCAAATTGGAACTTTTTTCAGAGCATTTTGGGACAAACTTATATTTTCGGGGTTGTGCTTTAGAGGGAATTGGATTGAAATGTTTGACTTGATGGGTTTTAACTGTAAAAAGACGAACCTTCCCAGTGTGGGTCCAGTGAGAGGCGTGCTTTATGTACAAACATGTAGGCTAGATCTTCATCCCCTGCTCTGTTTTGTGCGATGATTTCTAAAACCTTCTGTTACAGCTCACTTGAATATGTATCCTCCGTATGAACCCATTTTTTAATCAAACCTATTTCTTAAGACTTTACACCAAAAAGCCCTCACTGAAGGAGAACCATTGCACCCAACATTCTTTGATCACAGAGCTTTGGAGCGTTTGTACTTGTTTCACAAATGAAGAATGTTGGGTGTGATCTCTTCGTGTAACTGGACTCCACCAGATATTAAACTCTAGTGTGCTTCTTATGCATATTTTCCCATATCTGTCTGGAAACTGAAATGTAACCGTGCTGTTAAGGAGATGTGGCTTAGTTATTGACTTACCAGGAGACCCGAGTTGTAATTTTGAGGTCCTCCTCTGAGCCACACTGTTTATTCCTGGAAAATGAATTTGTTCCCAGTGCCTCACCTGTTTTGTCTGCATTGACTGTGAGAACGTAGTCAAAACAGGGCATTTACATTTATAAGTGTATGCTCTCCATAAGAATTCTAGTCCTCTTTCTGTGCGGATCAGAGCTGCATTCAATGAAGTAACAGTGTAACCCCTCTTTTTGTTGTTTCGTGCAGATATTAAAGAAGACAGTCTCAAGTCCCAGAAGAAAGCCATCCAGCTGTATGACACGCCCTACGAGCCGGAGAGCAACGGGGTGGACTCGGACTCGGAGAGCGCGCTCAGCCAGCGCCTGCGGGAGAGCAGGCTGCCCCAGGACGACGAGAGGCCTGCGGACGAGTACGACCAGCCGTGGGAGTGGAACAAAGCGCTGCCCGCGCTGGCAGGTACAGACTAATGTCAAATCCTTTACATAGCGCAGGAAAGGTGCGCCTTAAAGTGCTGCCTAACCATCGTCCTCAAAGGAAGGTTGTGCTCTGGGACGCGGCCGCCTAAAGGATAACTGACTGAATAACCAGAAAGCAGTCATGCGGGCTATGCGTTTTTAACTTGCTAACAGTCACACTTGTCAGTGCTTGCACACTTCTGATGTTCATTACTGAAAGAGCGTGAGTAGAGGGAGCGGAGTCCGGTTACCAGACCTCTTCGCGGGTATGTGAATGGCAGGGACGGATTTGTTTTCTTCCTTTTAGTTCCTCCTGCTAGCGACCCACGTCACTCGATGTTTATAGTATGTCATAGGATGCTACTAATTATTCATACATTTCAGTAGAAGTTTGATTTTTAAGAAAGAGTTAACCGAGAAGGAAACAATTACAATACATTCTCCCTGGGCGGTTGTCACAGTGGCGAGTGACTATCAGATGTTTTTCTTTCCAAGACGGAGTTTATCTGTAAAGAACTCGGCCTCGTGGTCTTCTGTGCAGCATGCTTTTGAGTTAGAGAATTATCCCCAAATATGCCATGTAGTTGCTGACTGCAGACATGCAGTATTTGAAGACACTGGGGTCGAGGCTAGATTTTCACTTCTGGACATTTTCTCGAGAAGACATTACTTATTTTACTTCAAGTAAAGTGAGACGCAAACCATGCTAATAGAACACCCCGATACCTGTTGCTTTAAACCGAAACTTTCACTCAAAATCTTTCCAATGGATTCTGTTTCTGTATGTCCACACTATCTGTTGCTGTGAAGTAGCTATTAAAATCAAGGGAGACCGCGATATTTTGTAGTTCTCCATGAGCCGTTACTTATTCTCTTCTTGCTCCTTCCTTACAGCATTCCCATAAGTTTGGTAAGTGGTTGTTCTACTGCTTTGTACATGTATCGCGTCACTCAGTTGATCAATGCAATGCAGGATCCTTCTGTGCTAATCTAATGTTGTATTTGATTTGACTTTTGTAGTTGTTAAAACTCTTTAACAATTAATAAATGGTAAAAGGCACGTCACTGTGTTAACTGATGAACAAAATAAACACATGCAATTATTTAAATTATTCCTTTTGATTAAACGGGACTATACACGCAGGCTTTGCACTCTGAGCATGTATTTAAGAATGCATGAGCCTTTCTGCCACCTCCCAGTGCATCTTGTGGGCTGACATTTTCAAGACCTAGGACCCGTGGCCCAAAAGAAGTCTCTGTTGGAGACCTCGAGGAGCCATTCTAATGCTTCAAGTGAACTGAGTCAAAACATGCTTAAAATAAAAAAATCAATGCCCCCAGCCCAGAACACGCGAGGGGTCCTAATAGCACTCTGTGAAGATTGCGCATTAGCAGCCTGTGGGGGCATGTCCTAGCTGAGTAACACAAGAAGATACACTACATGACAAACGCCCTTCGTGATACATCCATTATTTGTCCTGGGCCATGCAGATTCTTTAGCAGTGTGATAGAAAAATGACTGCTTGGGTGTTGTTGGTTGGTGAACTTGAAATGATTGCACAGGAGGCTGTGCTTCCAAACACCTGTTTGAATTCCCACTGTGGCCAGAAGGATGATGTACATTTGTTTTCTGACAAGTACGCGCGTGCCCGGGGGATGCATATTACCGTCGCCCACTCTGCCTAGCTGGTAAATTGAACCCAGGTCTCATCTGAATGTGAACAGGTGACTGCTGTGTCTTCAATCACCGCACAGGCCATTGTCCTTCCGGTCAGCTGGGATTGGCGGTTGATGCAGTTTAATATGGCAACATCTGTTTGGGTCGGTTGGCAAAGTCTTCCAGGAAAACCAGCAGGGTCTGCTCACTCAGTCATGAATGATGAAGCGGGAAGCCCTGGGAATTGTTCATGTCCATAGGCAAAGAAGCAGCTATGGACGCTTCGCTGCAGACTGATCAGTTGTTACAGTTGCACATAAGCTTATTATGATGAAGAGCAGGCGTTATTTTCTACCGGGATGGTAATTAGTTGGAGATTCTTTGCTTGCCAAAGACAGGGTTGACTGTATGTATCCATTTGCATCAGCAGCCAGCATACATTGCTGACTGTCCACTACCGACACCATGAACGCTTTTGGCACTGCGCAATCACTTGTTCCTTGCAGCTTAGATCCCCAGCAAATAGAAGTAAGCTTTTGTTTCGATTTCTGAAATAAGCTGGGAAAGTAGAATAAAATGTCACTCTGCCAACTGGGTCATCCATATCAAATCAGTTGTATAGAAGCTAGCCGATGCTTGCATGCAGCACATCCAAATGTTCAAAGAGCTCTTGAGCATCAGTGCTTTTCAGTCAGGGCCTTTATAAACAAGATGATGCACAGAAGTTGGAGTGAGGGAGGCATTTTCCAACCATGTTCTTCAGTCCTTTAACAGTGCTCTCAAAGCTATAACTCTTGCATCATGATCTGTGTTCGAATATGGACTGCAAAAACAAAGTGAAATACATTTACTGTAAATACATATATTTATTTTTTTAATGTAAGTGAAATACATTTTATCTACCACATATATTATTCATCTACAAAAATATTTGATCTCCTTTAAATTCTTATATCCAGCCAAACTCTTTTCCCATCTTTTTTCTGTTATAGGTTAATTAATTTTTCTAACTTTGCCCTAGTGTATTTGGGGACAGTGCTTGATAACTGGTTTTCGTGGAAATTGACATTTTTGTAGGGAGATGTTTATGTTTAGTAGATAACTTAGAAGTGGATATATTTTCTGTTAATTTTGCTATCTTTGTCAGTGTAGGTTTTTACATGCAACCCTTTACGTCCACTTCCTTCTGAATGTGATAAATAGACACAGGATTGTTTTAAGTGGGGTTGTGGGTTTCTTGGCCTATGCTTATTGGCGAAGACTGCAATTAATATTTCACTGCAGACATTCGCCAATGTGTTTTCAAATTACTTACTGCACGTCTACCTCTGCAAGTTAAATGGGAGGCATTACCAGTACATCATGCATTTTTTTCTATACACTGCCAATAATGTTCAGTGTATTAACTTACACAAAGGTAAAACCTTTTCTCATTCTCACGAACCCCAGCTTTCACCGAATGTCAAGTCGCTTGGATTTACGTTGGTCACCAAACTTGCCCTCAAGGAACACGTTGACAAAAAAAGACTGTCTGGTACCAGCTCACTTCTAAGGAAGGTGAAACCATTTCTTCTAGAAGACTGCTTCAGAATTGCCGTTCAAGCCCTCATACTCACGTCTGTATGGTGGTACCACCCTCCTCCATGGCTTCCCAGGCTCAACACTGGCATCCCCTAAGGTCATTCTACATGCCACAGCATGTCTCATCTAGGGTTTGAAGATATATGATCACATCACTCACATCCTGATGAACCTCCATTGGCTTCATCAGACTGCAAACTAAGAAGTGTAATAAGGAAAAAACAAGACAGCAGGCCTTTTCCATCGAGGCAGCCAGTAGCTGGAACAACATCTCCGCGTGCATCAGGCCCGCCCCAATACACCTTCAATTTATGCAAGGGTTGACAACTCACCTTTTTAATGAATACTACATCATGATGCATTCCCTGCCCACAAACCAGCTACCTCTCCTATCACTCGTTGACTTTATGCTAGGCTTTGACCTGTAGAGCACTCTGCTGCCTTTTGGCTATATTTGTGCTATAGAAAAACCTCATATATACATACCTACATGGCTTGTGACATTTCCCATTCCATTGACATGTTGTGCAAAAAAGTATGTGGTTCTCAGTCTGTTTATGGTGAACCACAAGAACGGATTGCACGAGCGAGATAGGAGGTTTGGCCAACTATAGGTGAACCTGAAGTGGATCATTGTAAGATAGATCTATCAATGGTAGCTACTCTTGTATAACTTTAAAAACTGACAGTTCAAAAAAAATAAAAAAAATAAGCCTAATTTCTGGAGACTGAGGAGCTCTACGTTTACGTAAAATGCATGTTTGAAATGGAACCGGATGTGTTCCTTTTCCAAATCTGAGTTTTTCTATTTTTCCTGCATGTATTAATGTGTTTTGAGTATTTAGGAGCTTACCATGTTTGAGGGGCACCTTTAAATTCTCAGTTTGTCTGGTACAGAACCAAAGGCTCACAATGCACATTCACAAACAAATGTCCATATAGGCCAAATGTGGATTTGGTTAATGTTATAATTTCTCGCCATGAGCAGATTAAACATGTAAAAACGAGAAACCTTCACACCACCCTCGCCATATGTTGCCCACATTTGTTTCAAGTAAATACATCTGACATCTGTTCAATTTATAGTCCTACATGTTTAATGTGTGACTGTGAACTCTGATATTAAACTGAACAAAACCCCTAATACTTGTTAATTCAACAGACATTTCTTGGGATAGCAAGTAAGGTTTGGGTGGGCATGGCTATGTCCATTTTCTATTTTTACATTTGGCATATGAAAATGAGCTACAAAGTCTCTGACAGAAAACCTTGAGTTAATCCTCAAGTGTCTGCGGTCTGCAAAAGTGCTCTATTCATTTCTCCTACACATAAAGCAGGAGTTTTCACATAAAGCCTCCTACCCAAAGTTCGCGTTGTTGAGTGATATAACTTATTTTGTGTTTCAAACTCCGCCTTGGAAAGATACGTACAATTTTTCTTAATATATCAATGGATTGCCGTCTAATACTAGAAACACTACTACAATTCCATTTGTATACAGTACCCTAACTGTGCCTTCCTTGTACCTCCTCTGCAATAACTTCTTCTACAGTTCTAGGTACCATCACCTCTTTTGCTATAGGACTACCATTGTTCATTTCGTAACATCGTCCTCTTTAATCAATTTCATGAACTAATTTGTTATCCTGGAGATAGCTTTCTTCATTAAAGAAAGCCTCTGTACAAGAAGTATGTATCCATTGTCTACTAAAAACTGTACAACAGTTACTTCTATTCACTACTCTTTTCTTCTGGTTTTGTCTTCTCATGCAAAACACAATTTTGTCAAGAGTCTTCATTCTATTTGGAATCAAAACGAAAAGCTTCCTCTTCAAAGCAAAAGCCTTATCAACTACTCTCCCAACTCGTTCTTTCAGTTTCACTGGATCTCCCTTCTTCTACACTTTTTAAATTTAACACTAAATTTACAAGGTTGTAACTATACAATCATTATAACATTTGCGTAGAACCTATGCAGCCATCTAAACACTTACTTACAACCCATGCGGTCATTGAAATACTGAGGCACACACATGCACGAACAAAACACTCAGGCTCTACTCATGCAATTACGTAGAGAGTACCATTGTTGTAAACCTATCACCCATCCAGTACCTATGCAGTCATTTAATTACTGAGCCAATAGTCTGGCACTAATACAATCACCCCAGCAGTATACTTACTTTTCATCCAATCTCTCAAGCTTTAACAATGGAATCATGCAGTCACTCACACTAGTCATGCACTCATCTAATTAGGTAGGCACTACTGACGCACCATCGCAAAACCGCCGCGAAATATTCGCTGCCAGTGACATCACTACATTGACAGGTTTTAATTTCTCAAACTACTGAATGGATTTGCACCAAATAACAAAAAGAACAATCTGCGTAACATCTGTCTGCCAAATTTGGTGTAATTCCGTTCATCAGTTCGGGCTGTAGGTTCGACAACGTGTTCCTATGGGAATTAACATTACGAACTCACCCTTATTTCGCGCCCCTATTTCTCGGTCCCCACTGCACGTATCACCCCCAAACTTTCCATGACACGCAGAACCTACTTTGCTTTGACAAATTTGGGGAAATTTCATGAAGATTGGTCAAACGATGCCAAAGTTATAGGCAAGTCAAAAAATGCTTCTCCTATGGAAACTAGGTTCTAACTATAGCCACCTACTGGCAAACGCCAGTAGGAGATAATATAAATATATATATATAACACCCCTGGTGTACCTATGCCCTGGGTACCATATACTAGGGACTTACAAGGGTACATCAGTAGCCAATTTGGGGTGTACCCAAGTACTCACCATGTCCAATTTAGGGAAGAAGCACAGAGACTTGGGTCCTGATTAGCAGGATCCCAGTCAGACTAGTCAGTAAAACATAGCAACACCGGGCAAAAAGTGGGGGTAACCATGAAGATGGATCCTGCCTTCCTATACTCTCACACTCGTGTATGTATTCACAGACCCACTGTGACGCTCCCCCATCCACTCACAGACCCACCAGGACACTCCCTCACAGACCCACCAGGACACTCTCACTCACAGACCCATGGAGACACTCATACACCCACTCACAGATCCACACAGGCGCTCATACACCCACTCACAGACTCACTCGGATACTCACACACCCATACAGTTTCTCACACACTCACAGACCCACTCAGAGACCCATGCACCCACTCACAGAACCACTCAGACGCTCACGCTCCCAGTCATTGACCCACTGAAGGACTCATGCACTCACTCACAGACCCACTCATAGTCATGCACCTACTCACTCAGACACCCACTTACACTCATATATCCACTCACAGATCCAGTCAGACAGTCATATACTTACTTTCAAATGCACAAAGGCACTCCTGCACCTACTCACAGATCGAATGAGACTCATGCAACCAATCACAGACCCATAGTGATACATTTGCACAACCCATATAGAAACGTACAGCCTATAATTGTGTTTGCCTGCGCTTGGGTTTGTTAACTTGCATTCAGTTTTTCTATAAATGCAGTCCAGCATTTTTCTTTGATGTCCGACCTTTCCTCGATCACTCCATTTCTCACTCATCTGCTGGAAGTTTGAGCTCCACTGATGAGGCTGAGTCTGTTCGCTTCCTGTCCTCAGTGTGGTGTTAGAAAAATAGAAAAATGTCAGTAACATGTGGGGCTCAGACCGAGCAAGAGGGGGGGGGGGTGCCAGTCCCACTTGTTGCTATCTTGTCATGTGATTCCGACCGCAGAGAGTGCATGGGCACCAAGACAATTTTGCAGTAGACAGCATTGGAATACCCATGCCAAATGGCTGCAGCGGTCACAATCTGCATCACAACTTAGCGGAAGTGCATTTTTTTTTTTAATTGATGAGGCTAACGGGGCACCTAATGTCACTTCCACCTTGACATCCAAGCAGGCAGGGATGACCACAATCTTGCATCGGACACGACGCAGTCACATATGTGGACTGTTAGAAATGGGATCTCTAGTTGGCAAGGGCTTGCACCTTTGTCCAAGTAGGGACCCGTCTTCCTAGTCAGGGTAAGGGAGTTACACTCCTAAAATAACCCCTGCTCACCCCCTTGGTAGCTTGGCACGAGCAGTCAGGCTTATTCTAGAGTCAGTGTGTGAAGCATTTGCACATAACCAACAGTAATACAGTGTAAGCACTACAAAAGGACACCACACCAGTTTAGAAAAATAACCAATATTTTTATATACTCAAGACAAGACCATTTACGACAAAAATCCACAATACTATACTTTAAAAATGAATGCTTGATAAGGTAACTTCTTCTTTGCAGGAATAACACAAAAGCAAAGTTCAGATGCGAGTCGGTAGCCCCGTCCGGGTCTACCGCGATGCTGAATTACACAGAGTCAAACAGTTCCAGCCGACCGCGTCGCTACGGGCCAGCAGAGTCGTGAACAGACTCGGTCACAGTACCTTTCTCGTTGTGGCTAGTACGGAGTGTACAAGCCGGTCGGCGTTCGTCGCGGTTGCGGTGCAAGACGGAGCGATGCAAGGTGCGGTGTCCCTCGATGCAGTGCAGGCAGCGGCTCGATGAGCGTCGTGCAGACTGAGTCGGTGAGTCCAAGGCGTGCGGTGCAGATCGAGACGGTGTACGATGCGGTGCTGACAGGTTGCGATGCAGGCGACCAAGCCGGAGTGCGGGAGCTGGCGTCCGACAGCGGTGCGAGTCGGAGCGGTGCGTCGCAAACGTGCGAGCGGTGTCCCAAATGCGATGCGGTCCCGACTGTTGAGCCAGTTGCAGCGTCCGCGTCGGTGGGGTCCGGCTGGTTCAGTGAAGCGATGCGATGCGAACTGCGGTGCCCACAGGTCACGGTGCAAGCAGCGGCTCGGTGTTGACGGCGTCGGACGTCGCCTACGGTGAGACCAGGGTTGCGATGCGAAGCGGGGCGATGCGGTCTGCGGTGCAAACAGGTCACCGGTCAGGGATGGATTCGGTTGACGGAGTCGGTTGCAGTTCCCTTCCTCTGTGGCAACTGAAACAGCGTTCCAGAAGCGGTACCCAGAGGCTTGTGAAGTCTTTGTAGTCCCTGAGACTTCTTAACAGGAGGCCAGCTCGGTTCCAGATCTGCGACTGGGGGTGAATGTTTGCCAATGTGCAGCATTCCGTCCATCATCTTGTGTGTTTTGCATTTCGCCCTATGTGGGAAGGGTATGCCCAGACGTGGGTCCCGTGCTCACTACGCCACTGGAGTCAAGCTATCCTGGCTGATGAAGGCTGATAGCCTGAAACCGGTCCTAGGATGCTTGATTCCGGTCCAGGGAAGACATGGCTTGGCAGTTCGGTCTGGACTGTTCCCATGAGGCACAGGGTCAAGACTGATTTGCATATGGCTATGTCTGAACTGGGGTGGCGTGGTGAAGCAAAATAACGATGGATTAAACCCAGATCTGTGACTGGGGGTGAATGTTTGCCAATGTGCAGCATTCCGTCCATCATCTTGTGTGTTTTCCTTGGAGATACTCAGCACAAGTTTGTAGAAAGTTCAGTCCTTTCACTGCCCAAGGCAGAAGCAGCAGCTGCAGGCCAACCCAACTAAGCAACAACACAGCAAAGGGGGAGTACTCCTCCTGGCAGCTCTTCCAGCTCTTCGTCTTGGCAGGTTCCTTGATTCCAGCGAGATCTAAATTCATGGGGTCAGGGCCCCAATATTTATATCCCAAATTCCTTTGTTCTCTGAAGGCAGAGAGGCCTTTGCCTAGTCCAAACCAGTTCTGGAGCACTTTGTTGACAAGTCTCCGTCCTTCTTTCAGAGAGTAGGCCAGGGACATCAGACGCACCACAGGAGGTGGAGCCAGCATTGTGGAGGGAAGGCACTGTCCTATTCAGGGCCCAGGTGCAACTCCTCCCACCCATCTACATGTAGATCTTGCTATTCAGCCCTGTGCTGACTCACCCTGTCTCCTGGCATCCCCCAGCCCCTGTCACTCACACTCCAGACAAGGAATACACAACCTCGCAGAGGCAGGCTTGGATGGTTAGACAAGAAAATACCCACTTTCTAAAAGTGGTATTTTCAAACACAGAATGTTAAAACCAACTTCACTAAAAGATGCATTTTATCATTCTGAGTCCAGGCATACTAAACTCGAATTTCTACCATGTTCCGGGGGTCAGTTAGGATTATAAGCTGTAATAATCAAAACTGCCCGTTCTGGCCTATGGGGAACAGGTAGCCTTGCAATAGTGAAAAACGAACTAGGCTGTAATTCACTATCAGGACATGCCACACACACCAGGGCATGTCCTACCTTTCGCATACAACGCACCCTGCCCACAGGGGTACCTTGGGCCTACCTTAGGGGTGACTAACATGTAGAAAAGGGAAGGTTTAGGGACTTGCAAGTGTGCGCACTTGCCGAGTCGACATGGCAGCCCCAGGCTGCGCACAGGCTCTGCAATGGCAGGCCCGAGTTACACTTTACGGGCTGTTTGCGTGGGTGGCACAATCCAGTGCTGCAGCCCACCAACAGCATTTGGTCTATAGGCCCTGGCACTCGCAGTGCACTTTACAAGGGACTGACACATAAACCAAATAGGCCAATCATGGAAACGCCAATCCATAACACATTTTATACAGGAGCACTTGCACTTTCCCACTGGACAGCAGTGAGGAAAGTGCGCAGAATCATTACACCAGCAAAAACAGAGTAAAAACCGGGAGGTCAGAAAGCAAAAAGTCAGGGGAAACACGCCAAAAGATGCCAAGTCTAACATGGACGTACCGATTCGCTGTACCCGCATGGTGGGTGAAGCCTCAAGATACCATGTGCTTGGCAGTACAGAGTTTGAGAGGAGCATTGTCGATATTCTCGCCAGCTGTCATTCGTCTGTGTTTCTTTGAACCAGCAACAGCCAGTGACATGCACTGGGCCATGTTTACATGCCATGTGTCTGAGGAGGTGTGGGATGGGCTTGACAGCCAGGGAGACAGTAGGCTGGGCTTCAGATCTGTACGCAGTGTGTAGCGCTGTCAAGGTTGCCGTGGAGAGTTTCCATCTCTGGTGTGAAGTGCCTCCGAGACGCAGTACAGCTCGTTGTTGAGGGCGAACAAGGGCTAAATGCTAGCTGCAAGGTAATATCATGCCATTTCTTACTTAGACTATTTCCTGTACTTGCACTTTTCTCCTCAGTAGTACAAGAAACAACCCGGATAAACATTGGATAACTTCATTTTCACCAATGGGACACCGTAAAATATTATTTATTTGAACATTGATAGGCCCTGACACTGCAACAGTGAATTTTGTTCAGTTATTTGAGCTAAGTTAAAGCTGTCAACTGCGTGAAGCTGTGAGAAAGCAAATGTCGCCCAGTTTAACATTTGATATGAAATGTATCAGCCAGGTTGGATGGTGTGTAGACTATAGACCGTGGACTATAGACAATGTGCCGAATGATTCCGTCCGCTCGTGGAACTCTGCGGGATCTCACAGAATTTTCACCTAACTCCGCAGTATTCCATTGAGTGAAACTCCGTGAGTTCCACCCACCCCTATTTTATTGTAACTTGTATATGGATGCATCTTGCTGCAGAATAGCAGAGATAGAGACACGTTGTCCTCCAAGGCGTCTGCTGAACCAGGTGTACTTGTTATTCTACACAAGGTATTCGAGGCTTTGAAAGCACTCCCAACTGGCAAAGGTACAGGGGAAGATTCTGTAACTATTGAGTTCTGTAAAACATTTGCATCATTCGTTGCTCTTATAGTTTGGAAAATTATCCTTGCTATATCTGGTGACACAAAGTGCCACCATCATTGGACCGCATCAATATTGTGGTATTTGTTCAAAACTTGGAAGTCCCGAGTGGTTAGAAGGTCGTAGCCTTATCACCCTATTTCTCTGATAAATTTTGACGCTAAGATATATTTTTAAATCTTGATTATGTGCCATGGCAAGGTCATTGTGAGTACTGGATCTCCACAGCTGCACATGTTTGTGCCTGGAAGAGACAATGGTGCATCTTAACAGCGCATTACATTATTTAATGCACTAATGTATTGGGCAGGGAGGTTGGCGTGATGCTGTTAGGTGTAGAAAAGGTGTATGTTGGAGTTTCCAGGCAATACCACTGGGTTGTCATGCAACATATGGGTTTTAGCCAAACCTTCAATAAGTGCGAACAGATGCTACATTGGCTGATCTTTGTGCAAGGATTGTGATAGCAGGTTTGGTTTCCGAACCAGTACAAATATCGATGAGCACACTCCAGTGATGCCCTCGATCTCCTTTATTATTTGCTATTTATTTCAAGCCTTTTAAAGCGACTTTTGTCTCATGAGATTATAACGTGTTTAGATCAATTTGTAAGTGTAAAAATTGTCTGCCTAAGCAGATGTTGCTATTTTCACTGCATCTGTCAATGAGGCTTAAGCTGCATTGAGCTTGAGGCTGAAATGTATAGACCAGTATCAGGGTATCATTTGAACACCACCTAAACCCAGAGTGAATTATGACATATAAAGACACATAGAAGATATAGGTATAGTTAAGGGATCTACCTTTGCAGGCAGTAAGAATCCCTAGTGAGGATGGCTTCATGGCGAAGCACTACGAAATAGTCTTCAACGCTTATGTTATATGTATAGGTAATTGTTACCATCTCCCTATCATTATGATTTGATATTGTAACATTGTAAAAATGAATATTCTCCTGAAGTTGCTCTTTTTTTGTTCTGTTCCACTATTAGTGCCAAACTCTTTTTTTCTAAGATTTCGAGTCTATCTGTAATTTATCACGGAATGTAAAAGTTCTAGACAGGCCACTAACTTCACAAACTAAGGATATTTAGGGTTGGGTGGTCCTTGCCAAACTTTCAGTTCTATTTTGGACCACCATGGGGAAAAGATGATGACCCCTTCCACCACCCTCTCTGGCAGCAACACACCTGCCATTTTCATATATGCTTAGAAGATTCTTTCTCTGAAACACTGACCTGCATTACTACAAAAGAGTTACATTCAAAAGAATCCATTTTATTTAATATGAAAAGTGTGGTGTCGCTCATTGCTTAACATTGGTTGTTTTCATTGTCACTCCCATTTGCTTGCTTATTATTAATTGGCTTGCATTTCTCGTATTGTGTTTATCTCTCCCTAGAACATAGCCTTGTTACCACCCTTTCGATAGGCTGACTTGTATCCTTCCACAGTTCATTTTTTCTATTTGGTTAAGCAGTCCATGAGAGTACCTCTGCTTTCCATCTTCCTCCCTCGTGTTCTTCTGCTCCCACCATTTATGTTGCTCTGTCTCATCTGCTGTTCTCTTTTGTGATTCTCCCCCACAAAAACTCCCCAACACACGCTCTGTATTGTTCTCTCCTGCGTGTGCTTATCCCTCCACCGCATGTTGCTCTCTCCCTGGTGTGCTGCTTTTCCCCTACTCCTTCCACCACCCAGCTGTATTTTTATATTATTCCCTCAGTCTGCTCCCCTTCGCTTCCCCCCAACTTGCTCCTCTGTTGCCCCACCCACTACTGTGGTCTTTCTTAGGTCGAGCCTAAAGGTAGCAAGTCATGCTGTAATCTCTCTGTGGGCTTAGACCACGCCCACCGCGTTCCATTTGTTGTTTCATGTGCCTTTCTAAATTGCTTTCTTTTTATTGGTGAAATGCTGCTCCTTGTCCCGCCTTTGGAAGTGTTTTCACTTTCCTGGCGACTGCCCCTTTTATATGTGCCCTTACTTTTGGATTTATCTATCATTTGTTCGGCGCACTCTCTTTTTTGTATTGAGTGGTTCCATGACGTTTCTTGCTTGCCCGCGGCCGCTCTCGCTCCCTTTATGCATATCTATGATCTACTCCTATCTCCTAACGTAAGCACTACCCGTTGACCATGTTGCCTTTTCTCCCATCCCCTCCTGTTGTCCATGTTTACCACCTCCCTCGTGTTATTTTGTTTCAGCCGGCGTGTTTGAAATGTCGGCTTTTCTTCCTGTAGGCATTCGGTGCTAATAAACTTTCTGCCATGCTTCTATTTACATTTCAGATGGGCATGTCTCTGCATTTCTGTAGGCACGGGAGAGCTGATGCCTAGACTCGAACCCGCTTCCCCAGTTCCAAAGTCGGCAGCTCTTGATGTTATGCCACATCCTCTCACTAAAACAATTGCCATCTTTTGGTGTTTTAGATGTCTTTTGTTTCCCTTAGCATAGCCAGTGTGTACTCATATCTTGGGGGTCTGCTTAGGTACGATTACAATCGGCACCAGTTTACAATGATTCCTCTCTTTATCACTTTCCTAATTTGAAGCGAATATTTTGAAATTGGAGTTATTTTTTTCCCTAGTTTATTTAGTTGGCAGGTATGTATACTGGACCAGCAGCATTTGCATTCCACTAAACCTCACCCGCACAGGCATGAAACTCTAGTTGAGGGGAGACTCGTGCAGTGCCATGCTGCAGAGCACACATAGGGGCAAGAGAACAGCAGCAACAAGGTTCAGTAAGGTCAAGACTGCTGCAGTCATTTGCACTGAACAAAAGGTCACGTGTTGAAAACCAGACCTGGCAAGCTCAGGCCTTTCCGTATTCTGAGGTCGATAAAATGGCTACCATTAAATTGCGTAACAGTAACGCCTATGTGTGGTCTCCGATTCTGAACGAATTCCAGAGGCTGGTGAATGACGCCGAACATTCACAGTGCTTCATTGTCGTATCTGATGTGCTTGATATGAGCTTATACCCGCATGCAGCATTGTAAGGCTCTGGTGTCCTTGCAATGTCGTTTTATGAGAGCAGTATAATGCACTGTATGCAAAATGAGAATTCACATAATTTTGTCAAGATGCTGTAGTTTCCCCAACTATGAGTAATACAAACCCCTTGGTGGGAAGGTGGTAACACCGCTTGTAGTCACACGTTTGTCAATTGTCATGTTTAGTCTGTTTGTACCTAAGAACTCCTCCAGTTCACTGTAAGTGCTGTTCATCACATAAAAGCCTGTCCTATTGGGTTTGCCAATGCTGTAAAAATTAGGAGCAATGTGCTTAAGAATTAAATGTGACAAACGGTGCTATGCCCTAGTGTACGTTCACATGTAAGAGTACCTCGTGCATTCTGATGAAAGCACTTTTTTTGTTGTAGTTTTATATAGCACAAACTTGACCCGAAGGTATCGGAGTGCTTTACATGAGCACCAGTTGCATTACAGACGGACACATTAATTTTTAGGCATGGGGAGATTAAGTGATTTGCCCAGAATCACAGAATGTTTGAGCGTCCCGCCAGATTCAACCTTGATCCCCCAGCTTCAAAGTCGGCCGCTCTAACCGTTAAGCCACATCCTCATGGAAGGAAGAAAGTTACTCAAAACTGCTGATAGCATAAGGCGAAGAATACTTTTTCTGTAAATTTTAAAGAATTGCTGACAATGCATTTTGCAGACCGCTGTGGTGCCAACCAGACCTAAAAAGAGATTGGCAGTTAACTGTGGCTCATGTCGCTCTTAAGGAAGGGTTTGATTGTGAAGATTTCACAAATGTAATGAAAATTGCGTTTTTGTTCGGTGCTGAAAATAGAAAAATATGTACCTCAGAAACCCATAATTTGAGGACGATGGCATAAGGGAGCGGAGGGAGGAGTCCAGAAGAGCAGCATGATGCGAGCCAGAGTGAATTGCGGTCCCCCTATGCTTTCTTTTTTTTTCTTCTTCAGATTATGCCCCCAAGTGGCAACGGAAAAATGTGATGGCCAAGCTTCTCTGGCTTCCTTACTCTGTATTTAACAGACTGCATTTGAAGCTTGCTTTGGAGGAAAAGGCACTTGATGCGTAGGTCTATGCGCATCCAGCAGGTTTCAGGCTGTGATGCTGGTGAGATAACTCTGGTAATTAATGCATTTGTTGGAGAGATCGGTGTGCACTCGCTGGTGACCGGTCTAAATCATCAAATAGCTCAGAGGGTTAATGCACCTTCTGCAGAGCTCTACGTTTAAGCTACTTATTTTAATATTTTGTTAAGTAGTTTGGTGGGCTAATGTTTTTCTTTCAGAGGTCCTTGTGTAAACTGCAAGTTTACACTCTTAATAAAATTACCCAGTCATGTTCTCACTTTAAAGGACTCCGTGTAGCCTGTGAAGTCATAAGTTTTAACTCAATATTTTGCTATCGTAAGATTGTTAATATGGGTTTTAATGGGTAGTGATAAATACTTGTGCCAAAAAATTCAGTTTGTATCACCTGTTCTATAAACAATTATAAATAATGTACTTGCACACATACTGATATATATATATA
This sequence comes from Calotriton arnoldi, assembly GCA_963921515.1. Lineage (NCBI taxonomy): Eukaryota > Metazoa > Chordata > Amphibia > Caudata > Salamandridae > Calotriton > Calotriton arnoldi. The sequence goes on from CAWUFW010001883.1 coordinate 2,006,106, forward strand.
TATATATATATATATATATATATATATATATATATATATATATATGGTATTTTTGCAGAGCGTGCATAGATGTTATGTCTTACACAGATACAAAAGCTGAGAAAATAAACAAATCAATTTCTGTAAATCTCAGCAACTTGTGGATTTACACTGCAAGGGATTCCTATGCTTCTCTTGCTAGGCTGCTTGGTGCGGTGGCCAGGTACGATCTTCCAGCTGTTCTGTGATTGACCTCTAGCTATTCCCAGCCAGGAAGCCGCTTGACCTCTAAACTAATCAGATTGTCTGTGAAGTGAGGTTTCATGCAGTGCGTGCGTGCAGCTGATGGTGTCTGGACCCCACTTTAGCCCCAGCGCAGCACCACCTCAACATCTGCACAGCACCACCTCTGCATCAGTGCACCACTACCAGCACAGCCCCACCTCGGCACCAGCGCAGCCCCACCTCAGCAGCAACTCAGCACCAACACAGCACCACTTCAGCATCAGCTCAGCGCAGAACCACCTGAGCATCAGTGCAGCATCACTTCAGCACAGCACCAACTCAGTATCGCTCAGCACCACCTGAGCACCAGCGCAGCACCACCACCTCAGCATGACTCGGCACCACCTCAGCATGACTCGGCACCACCTCAGCATGACTCAGCACCACCTCAGCATGACTCGGCACCACCTCAGCATGACTCGGCACCACCTCAGCATGACTCGGCACCACCTCAGCATGACTCGGCACCACCTCAGCATGACTCGGCACCACCTCAGCATGACTCGGCACCACCTCAGCATGACTCGGCACCACCTCAGCATGACTCGGCACCACCTCAGCATGACTCGGCACCACCTCAGCATGACTCGGCACCACCTCAGCATGACTCGGCACCACCTCAGCATGACTCGGCACCACCTCAGCATGACTCGGCACCACCTCAGCATGACTCGGCACCACCTCAGCATGACTCGGCAACACCTCAGCATTACTCAGCAACACCTCAGCATCACTCAGTACTAGCACAGCACCACTTTAGGACCACCGCAGCATCAGCACAGCACCACCTCGGCACCAGTGCATCAGTGCAACACGACCTCAGCACTACCGCAGCACCACTTCAGCACCAGTCAGTGTCACTCAGTACCACTTCAGCAGCATCACGGCAGCACTACCACCACAGCATCACTAAACCCCAGTGCAGCACCACCTCACTACCAGCGCACCACTACCTATTCATCAGTGCAGCAGCACCATTTCAGCACAGCACCCACACAGAATCAGCGCAGCACCACCACAGCATCAGTGCAGCAGCACCATTTCAGCATCGGCATCAGCGCAGCACCCGCACAGCACCATCGCAGCACCACCACAGCATCGTTCCGCGCCACCACAGCATCACTCAGCACCACCTCAGCACCAGCGCAGCACCACCTCAACACCAGCGCAGCACCACCTCAACACCAGCGCAGCACTACTTCACTATCATGCAGCACCACCACCTCAGCATCATTGCAGCACCAGCACAGCATCGCTCAGCACCACCACAGCATCAGCAAACCACCACCTCCGCACCAGTGCATGAGTGCAACACCACCTCCGCATCAGCGCAGCACCACTTCACCACTAGTCAGCGTCACTCAGCACCACTTCAGCAGCACCATTGTAACACCACCTGAGCATCACGCAGCAACACCTGAGCACCACCACAACACCAGCACAGCACCACCTCAGCATCACTCAGGCCCAACGTAGCACCACCTCACTGCCAGTGCAGCATCACCTCACTGCCAGCGCAGCACTACCTCAGCATCAGTGCACAGCGCAGCACCAGCACATCATCGCTCAGCGCCACCACAGCATCGCTCAACACCAGCGCAGCACCCCCTCTGTGCACCACCACCAGGCAGCACCAAATCAGCACCAGCACAGCTCCACTTCAGCACCAGTCAGCGTCATACAGCACCACTTCAGTATCACTCCGTACCACCTCTGTCTGCCCCTCAGAATGTGACATCCGTTGATTCTCCCCTATTGTACGTCCACTGCTCGTGTTGTAATTCTGGTACTATTTCCCAACCGCCACACTCCCGTTGTTTATGTCCACCCTCCCTCCCCAAGATTAAAAAAAAGCTATAACAAACCAGCATTCGAGCAGGCAGGAGGAAGTTGCCAGCATTGCAAGGACAAAAAAGCTAGCAGACGTTATTTATGTCCATTCTTTTTTTAATGGGGTCGGTCAGTTGTACATAATGTCTTCTTTGTTATATATAAGGTAACAAAAATACTTACAACACTTTTTATTATAACTTTTCAACATGCTGCACAGCAACCACGCTGCTCTATAACCTAGCTTAAAAACATTGGCAAAGCTAGTAGCTCTGGCTAAACATTTATAAGGTCCCAAAGGCGAGACCTATTGGCTATGCGAATTGTATTTTTAATTTAGTTCTTCTGGAGGGATAGACCTCAAATTGCTGCTAGCCTTACAAAAAACTTTCATGCTAGTGACATTTCAATTTTTTTTCTATTTACCAATCCAGTTCGAATGAGTAAATAAAAAAAATGGCTAACACATCATTTTGTAGGCACTAATTCTTGGTGATGCATGTGTGTGCATTGGTCATCACACATGCGCACTCCTATGAAATGACATGCCCAGCAAATGGTGTTTCATTGTACATTTTTTGCTGCACAGAATCAGCAAACCGTATTGGGAAAGCCAAAAAGCAAGACCTATTGGTTTTGCCAATGCTTGTTTTAATTTGATTTTCTGCTATTGGGCCTGTTTATTATTACAAAATGTAATTAAATAATGTCTCAGTAAAAAAAGAAATTGTCAGCGGTTGTAACAAAAAAGGTCACAACTTTTTCAGAACCCCATATGCAGAGAGCAGGGTACTGATAATCCATCGTGTGTACGTTTGCTGTGTCCTTCACAGAGCATACCATGATCACGCGGAACCTCAGGCTTTTTGTGCCATGTTTCCATTGTTCCTGGGGAGATTTCTGAACGATCCGTCTGCTGTTTCTTGCTAAAGGATCTTGGACCTGCTATTGGAAAGGGGACTTCCACCATGATCCTTTCTCCTTTAACGATTACTGCAGGGAAGTCCCGAACCGGTCTGTTTTTGTCTGCCCATTGAAGCATGGTCCCTCTTCATGTTGCAGCTCATGCCTGCCTGCTCTTTGCTAGTGCGCCTATGAAGACCGGCCGCTGTCTCCTTCATTTTTCTGGTGTTTTGCTTTTATGACAATGCTGATATTAATAAGTCTTTATGCATTCCAAACTTATCAAGCATCATGTACTGTGAGGAAAAAAAGGGCGCAACATTCGTATGTGCTTGTGTTTAATTGCTTGAAACAAGAATATACCAAAAAATACACCATGTTAGTTATCGGGCAATACTTGTAAATGGAAACAAAACATCGAACATTTAAAACAGCTTTTGATTTAAAGCGGTTTTATCTCAACTCATTTTGTCGCCTCCCAGAAACCCTTGAATGTTTGTGCCCAGGGAGGCACCAAGGGGCAGCTAGTTTGTGAGTCACGGTAGCTGAATCTCTGGCAACCACACGCTTTCCAGGTATTCCCCCACTGCCTTTCTCTTCGTGTTGGACTCCTTTAGGCATATTCGCGCTGTAAAATCCGCAACAACTGATACTGATTTCTATTTTTCTTCACAAAACCGACCAAATCGAATCTTTTGTTAAAGCACTCTTGATGATATAAATCCCTTTTTTAAATTGAAAACATTTATGCCAGCATTTGGAAGCTGAAAAGACAGAGTATTTGAACGAAATGAGGAAACATTAATTTCCCCACTGACTTGCATTGAAATGGAGGATTTTCTTTAGTGTGAAAAAGCTGAAATAAAGCCATTTTTGGCTTTGAAAGTCAGTAGTCTCCCGTGTAAATCTGGAATGCTAGCACATATGGAGTTGACTTTAAATAAAAAGGTTTAGACTCCGAGGAGGGACAGCAATGCTTAAAAAAATAAAAAAATAAAAAAAGCACAGACTGTCCATTATGCCTCCCTAAACTGCAGTTTCACTACGTGTTGCAATGTGATAATGTGAGATTTAGTGGCAACTACAACCTGAAGAACGGTGTTCAGGAAAGTGGTTTTCCAGTTAAATAGTTGTACTAGCTGAATTTATAGTAGATAGCATGAGAAAGGCAGCAGTATTGCGTGTGTGCACCTGCGCATGCCAGGACCGATTCTGACAGAATTGTTTCTGCTTTGCAATATCCTCATGTCTGGAGCCCGTGTTACTGAATCCCGAGATGCATTTCAGAACTAGGGTCTTATAATGCTAATAAAATGGTACTTTTAAGATAGCAAGCTCTCTTCAGAACCAGTTGACATGATAAACACGGTTAACAACCCTGACAACGAAACCGCGACCACGCATGTTGTTACAACGCGGTCGTTACAACGACCGCGTTGTAACAACGCATACCATTACCCCGCAAGTCGTAACAACGACTTGCGGAGGGGGGAGAATGTGTTGGATTTAAAATCCAACACCTTCCCTACTGTCCGCACAGACTGGAGTTGGAATAGTAAATTATACTATTCCAACATCCAGCGCCCCCCTCCGCAAGTCGTTGTTTTTACGACTTGCGGGGTAATGGTATGTGTTGTTACAACGCGGTCGTTGTAACAACATGCGGGGTGACGGGCAGCGGGGAAAAGTGTCATATTCGATAAACACCTGCCGTGTTATGGGAAGTCCTTGGGGGCAACGCCACATTGCTCTCCTCACTCATCTTGATCCTACCCTATAGTCCACTTTCCCCACTCCCCTCTCAGTCTGACGAAAGTACAGCCGTTTGCTTACTAGGTTGTGTTGCACAGACCACTCACCTGAAGGTGGCCGTTGAACTGACCGGAGACTCTGTAGGTGTTACATGACTTTAAAAGGCGATACATCTGTGGGCGCAGACCCTTGCTGATGGCAGGCACTGCCTGAAGGGCAATGACATTTGACCACCTACCTGATTGAGGCAGTCAAAGAGCCATAAACAAACTGCTATTTAAAAAAAAAAAGTTAACATTTGTTTATTATAAATTGCTTTCATTGTGTTTTACTAGTTCATGCTGGTTTGTTGGCTATCAATCCATTGGTTATCGTATTTTATCAAATATGAGGTTTGGTGTTTTTCATTCGGTATGATGAATCCACATTGTTACTTCCTTCACACTGTGGGTGGTTTACAGTCTATACCTTTTTGGGCACCGATTTGCCCGTCTGTGATGAGTCACTATAGGTTCCAAAGCTGCCAGGTAGTTGGCATCATCACTCTGCCAGGTCAGTCTGAAACCTACCTTCTTACATGGGTAAGTTAGTGATCAGAGAACTCCATTGTCTTCCAGTGTTAAAGCTCATTCTCAAGACATTCAAATACTAATAAAAAAGATAAAATTAAAAAAAAATGTTTCTGGTTGTTTGATTTCTCCCATATGATTCCTTTTGGAATTTCCGCACACCTGGCCCGATGAACTCATCAGTAGACATAGCTGTATAAGGTCTTGGGTGATTCCTTCCAAGGTGCCTCTGGAATAGACCGGTTCCATTTTGCACTGTCTGTATGGTTCAGGCAATCTTAATCTCCCAATTTTCTTCTTGTATTCTGCAACTCTCCAATGGGCGTTCTCTGGCTACACCCGTTGTTTTTTTGTATATTAATGTATGCATTTGACTTCTGTACGACTTGATCTGTTAAGGCGCTGTATATGCAAACCAGCATTGGCCTTCATTCTAGCTGTGACTGGGACAGTCATGAACATGGGTAAGGCAGAACATCCGTACTCAATGAGGCTTGGCCATGAGGTGTAGGGCTGTAAAGGCATTCTTGTTGGAGGAGTTGCTGTTGGTGCAATAACTGCATAAAACCACGGCCTACTGCCCTAACACAACTGTAGCAAACAATGGTATAGCCTTGTGCCTGGGCAGCTGATAAGAGTTGGTTTAGTCTTACACCATGAGTGAAGACGCAAGTAAGGCAGCCATTACAAATCTGCTTTGTGCATGATCTTCTTAGTTAAGGAAATTGTATTCAATTCCAAATAAATACTACCAGGCCCATCCAGTCTGCCCATTTCCGTATTTGTCACCAGGCTCAAACCTGCTTTGCTCTTGCTTTGTGAAAACCACTGCTCCCCTACACCTGTCCCTGTTAAGTTGTTGGTGCTGTTCCTGCCTGCCGTCTCTTGGTATACCATCACTGTGAAGTGATTGCTTTTCTCTTTGTGTAATGATTAGATCTAATATTGCTCTGTCGTGAGCAGATAGCGTTCCCTTCCTTTTGAAATAGCAGCCTGTCCTCCTTAGTTTGAAATGTTTGTTGTGTTTGTGTCCCAGCAAATCTGCGGCCAGCTCAAGTACTCTGCAATTACTGGATCCGGCCTTTCGCCATTGCCCTCCTCGCCTAACGGTCTATTCCACAGCCCTACCGTTCACTTCTTGTGGAACTCTTAATAAAAACTCTGAACTCAAAGGGCCTGGACTTTACTCTCCGTTGGTGCTGGGCTGTGTTCGCTTTTTTAATTTGCAGATTGCAGCCCCCAGATCACTTTTTCATCCCCGCACACTTTAACGCTGCTTTACGTTTTCATCAGTTTTTGTAAAATATGCTACGAAATTATTCTGCCTTGTCGTAAAACGCCCACTTCTTGGATTCAGCGACAAGTGTGCTGAGGTGTCACTGAGCCATAATTACTTTTTGCTTGTATTCATTATCTGCACGGATCCAAGTGGCGCGGTAGCGCCTCTGTTTAATAATTTACAGCGCTGCTTCTCAGCCTGGATTAACCTTGGTTTTGATGTGTGGATTGGTTGCTACGGCACACTTTCAAACCCGTCTCCCGTGGCATGTAATGAAGGTATCTCCAACCACACTGGAAAGGTAGTGTGGAGCAGTGTGCGACCAACTGGTGGGCCTTGAGCCGGTTTTTGGTGGGTTGTGGAAGTCCAAGCAATACAGTCTGTTTGTATCTTGTGGCATTTGCTGTGCTTCAAAGGCAGAGATCAAATGTTAAGCTACATCTTCTGACAAATTGCTGCTTATGTTTAACAAGAAGATTGGTGTTTACAAACTCCTCTCACTTTGCAGTTCGAAAAAGAAAAGTAGAGCGAATTATGGCACAATCTTGCTGGGACACATTTAGTGTGAAAGGAAAGACTTAGTAGCTCGTTTTTTGTGTAACAAACAACAAGAAGTAATAATACCTGTAAATGAACTGCAAACTTTCGGCAGTTAGGAAACCAAAAAGGAAACACATTGATTTTGTAATTCTTAAGAGTCATGGAAACAAATATTTTAATAGAATCAAAACAATTCAAGGAACTTTATTTGGTGATGCACAAATAATAATATAAACTGAAAAGCGATTTCCAAACTTTCTTATTTGTGTGGCATATAATTTTATTAGTAAAAAATTTAGCAGCCATTTCAATGTGAAATGTGCTGCCTCTAAATGACAGTGCATTACCACACGAAGCTTTAGTTACATTAAACAAATCGCCTGCCGCATTTCCATCAAAACTAGGTGGGTCATGAATGTTATCGTTGTAAAATTTGGGTCGTGGTTGTAAAACGTTTGGAAAGCACCCTTGTAGAGTATGAGGCCAAGCATGAAGTTGCATACATTCTCTTGAGTGCCTGACCTCATAATCTCATGAGCAGGCAGGGCAGAGGGTCTGCTCTCAACCCCCATTGTCACCGATTCCAAGGTATAGCCCATCTACCCTACCTCTCTTGCAAGGGTGCCCATATGGGAGAGCATAAACTCTGTTGCAGCAAGTACACCTGCACTCACCCTGTATCTTCATCCCGGCCGTGTTGTGTAGCGGCATAGGTTTTTCACAGGGTTCACGAACGGACTTTTCTCACCTGTCCAATTATGTCATATAATTACCAATACCTCTAATAAACAAGATTTTCAAAATTGTGTTGCAGGTCGATGAGGGTCAGCAGGCAAATGCCCAGGAAAGCGGAGTGCCACCTGGTATTGGCATAAAAACTGGCTCAGTGATCTTCCCTCGAAGTGAATCTTGTCTGTGAAATACAGTTGGGGTCAATCCATATTTTGACTTGCCTTGTGGTTTTGCTGTTCAATCTGTGTGACGCATGTATCCTGGTCATGTGTACTCATAGATGCCATCATAACTATAAGGGTTGCAGATACCAGTGTCTTGGACTTCCATTTCGTCGTTCAGGCAATCTGAAAATTGAAGACTTATTGCGAAAACCAAAACAAGCCACCTTGTTTGTTTTTCACAGATACATTTAGTTATTTCTTGTTCGTGCTTTAATCATTTCATAAAACACTGGCTGTATTTCTGCCAAACCGCCAAAGATGCAGGCGCGTCTTAAGTTTGTGCGCAACTTCCTTGGCCCGATCTCAGGTTTCTAGCATTAGAAAGTTTAACTGGAAGTCGCTGGCATTAAACGCTTAACCCAAGTGTGCCAGGTCCTTCCTTGCACGTTCTGCGCACAATAAAAGGCCTGAACCCTTCATTCATTCCCTTCTTCGATGCTGACTGTGACAAGAGTGAAAAGTGATACCCTCCGCCAAGTGCAACACAAATACTTTCCCTCTAACAGGAGTAAAGTTACCATGCAAAACTATGCATCCGTGCTGCCCAAATATGCATATAGAAAAGTAGTTACATTATTAAAAATCTGTCATGTTACATACGATCAATCATTAGACACAGTTCTAATCATATTTTCCAAAACAACGCGCACATTGCCTGAGCGGTCATATGCCAGCAAAGCTATGAACAAGGGAGGAGCTGTACAGCGGAATAACAGCAGCTTTAATGGGTCACCTCAACAGCTCTATGAAGAGTGGTACTAATGCGCTACAGGGCTTTGCCTCAGAGTCCTACTGCTCCACCGCCCTGTGGAGAAACTGCCAATGTTGACTCGTGGGTATTCTTTGAGAGAAGTGTCCCAGAGAAGAGAGGGCAGCACATGGCAACCAGCTCACTCTAGGCAACTGCATTAGGAGGACAAGTAATGTCAATCTTCTACTGACCCAAGAACTCCAGTGTACTCCTGACACTCCATTTGGCACATTGCATTAATACTTTTTCCTCTGGCGTAGCAGTTTGTGGACAGAAAGGTTATTTTTACCGTGGTGACAGGTACCTGTAGCATTGTAATTACTGAGCACATGCTTTGGTGGGTTTTCCCTTTTTCGCAGCTAATTGTTTTTGAAAAATTTCAGAGGCATTGTGCCCTTAGATTGTTGTGAAGGTGCCAATCTCCCAGTGAATTGTAGTGACATTGACACATCAGCGATACTTGTGTTGGCTTGCCAGGCCTATCTTCATTGCTATCGGGGCCTCTAGTGTAAAGACACTGGCTGAGTATATCACATGAAAGTCCCTTCTTTGTTAAGCACCACTCATCCATCTGTAACAGACACTGTGACTGACGTTCAAGTGCTTTCATAAGCTACGTCAAGTGCCACAGAAGACAGGATTAACGACTGTTCATTATTAGTCATTCATTCTTTGGTGCTGCTATTGCAGTTTGGGCACACGGTCCACCAATACGCAGATCCATTGGTCCTCGATGAGTGATTGATTTCATAGTCGTAATGATCTCCGTCCGCTGCTGGGTGAATATTTACAAAGCTCTGTTCTATGCCTAAAAAGATTTTATCAAGAAAGTCTCAAGTTTTATAACCCAGGTTGTTGGGATGGAAAAGTCCCTTCATGGTGATGGATGTGCACCGCTGTCCGGAGTGCCCCTGCTGCAGTGATATCTGTATCTGTATCCTTGGTACGATTTTTCATCATGAGCGAACACGGATCATGCGTGTGCCGTTAGGCCTAGGCCTGTCTCGCAGATTGCCTTCTTCTCAGACCAGAAGGGACGTTCAAAGCATTATCCAGGTAGTGCTAAAGGGCTACTGCCCTTACCAAAAGTGATGTAGCATGACTGTGGTGATTGCAGCATACCGTTTTGTAATAATGATCAGAAGAAGTGAACTGGCCTTTTTGTGCTAAGCTTAAGTTGGAAGTTGCCTCGCTCCTGCCGGTTGCGGAGACCTCTCAGGTGACCTAGCACCTCCCTGAATGCCCTGGAGGTGGGGCAAGCTTCGACCAAATGAAAGAATATTTTCTTTTGCCTCAACAGGTCTGTGTCCCCCCCCCCCTCCCCCAACTCCCTCTGGTGCGCTTTCCAGCCCCAAAGAGGTAGGGAGTGTCCCAGCAGAAACTTTGCCTTCGTTCACAGTGGGGGCCCCTGAATCAGTTAGCAGATTTGACACTGCACCGGTGCACAGCCCTCCGGGGTTCACACCTTCGGCGTTGGTGGCGCCACTTGATGCGGATCCCATTGCCATTTCCAATGTTGAGTCCCGCAACGACGACGCTGGATGGCGTCGAGTGCGGTGTAGGCGGCGCCGCTCATTGTGGATCCCTCTAATTCGGATCAGATTCAGCCTCTACCTGGTTTCCCTGTGGGAAATCCTCATTTTGCAGGCAGAGAGGAGGAGGTGGGGCAGACTTCTTTGGGTGCTCTTGCCCCGCCATCCTTGGAGGATCCTTGGCTAACTGACCTTGGGGGGTGCTAGTGGTCTGCACTCCTCCCCAGCTTCAGACTTGCTCTCTCCTCCAGGCCTTTCAACGGAGGATAGTCCCTCTTTGTTAGAGGTTTTACGAAGAGCAGCTGCAATTCTGAATTGCCAATTCCCTTCTGTGCAGTTTTCCACAGATCACTTGATACAGGTTCTCTGTCAAGGTGAGACAGGAGTTGTCCCGTTACTCCCCTACAACGAGTCCCTCCCTGACATATTATTGGGAACTTGGGCGCAACCTGTCACGGGACCACCTGTTGACAGGTCAGTGAGCCTTCGGCATCATCCTGCACCAGGAGATCCTCCCTGCCTCTTACGACACCCCACCACTAAAGGACTGGTAGTACAAGCTGGTACTGCGTCGGCGGACCCTAATGCCCTTCCAGTGGTTTCCCCTAGCAAAGACCCCAGGTTGCTGGATAATTGTGGTCGGAGTCTCTTTTCTTCTGCCAGTGCGGCCTTGAGATCTTTAAACACTACCTGTGTTTTAGCTAGAATGTCTCATGCCCTATGGGACTCTGTTGCACAACGCCTGCCTTCTTTGTCGGATGAAGCCAGACAGAAGCTCCTTCAAGTAGTACAGGACGGTCGGGAAGCCACCATATTTACTATTAAATGCAGTAAGGACAGTACCGATTCTGTCGGTAGGAGTATGGCTCAGACTGTTGAGCTGCACAGGCATGCGTGGCTGCGCCTATCGGGGTTTTCGGAGCCTGTCAAAGACGCTCTTTAGAATATGCCATTTGATAGTATCCGTCTCTTTGGAGAGCAGGCTGATTCAGCTTTACGTCGGTTCAAAGCTAACCGACCTGATAAATCTACCCAATAGATATTCGTAGTTGTTTGTTCCCAGTCTCAGGGCCGTTTTCTGCAGGTCTGAGTTCAACCTGTGTTTTGTTGGTGCTACAGCACCTTTTCTTTCCTGAGGTGAAGCACGGATTCTGTTCATATTACCTTGTGCCCCTTCAGTGGTTGCCCTTGCATTCCACTTGCGAGCTTCAAATGGATAGCACACGATTAGTGCTGTTTTTCCTTTTTCTGCTAGGTGCACAAGTGCTTCTTAAGTTATCTACGGCAGATACAGCTGCTTTATTTGGATGGTGTTAGACCTGGCATCCTTGGCGTGGGTTTCCCCCTGTATTTTTGCCTGTGCCTCCTGTGTTTTTACTGTGTGTTAAACTCCGTTTTTGCTGGTCTAGATGCTTTGGGCACTTTCCCACTGCTGTTCAGGGCCAAAGTGCAAGTGCTCCCTCTGTAAATTGTTGGAGCAGGGGTTATTTTAGAAGTTTATCCCCCTTACCCTGACTAGGAAGAAGGGTCCCTACTTGGACAAAGGTGCAAACCATTACCAACTAGAGACCCCCATTTCTAACAGATGGTATTTCCTTATGCCATGTGAGTTGCACCTTTGCGGTGTAGCCTATGCCCTATGTGGGGTATCTCTAATACGCTTTCATTCAACGTTCCTATTCATGCCCTATACATTTTTGTATATGCACATCTAATTTTCTGCATCCATCCATAGACAGGTTATTCTGCTTGCTTGTGTTACACCCCCCCCCCACACCACCACCACCACCCATGTGGATTTGAGAGAGAGAGCATCAGCAGCAGACACCCGTAGCTATCTGAGGAGGCAATCTGAACACAGCATATCCTTCATAGTTCTTATAACCTTAAACCCCCCCCTTCCCTCTGCGCACGAGCTGACAAAGAAGACAAAGTCAGGAGAGGTGTACGTGAAAAAACATATCAGCAGTTGTTCCATGTGACGGTTGAATGATCGCCACAGGCATACGGAGAAGAACGTAGCTTCTCCAGTATTGGGGTATCTTTCATAGATTCACATGTCTGAATCATTCCCCGTCGTCGGAGTGGGAGTCCCACGGTACATAAAAAAGCAATAATTATGCACATAATAACCATAATATAGGTAATACATAGAACCAGGAAGTGAAGTAGATCGAAACTACAGGGGAAGAAACTTCCACTTTTATGACTTGTCCAAGTCATTATAAACAGTCCAAACTGCAGCCAATCAGGCGACAGCACCCTCCAGAATGCTCTCCCCAGAGGATGAGGCTCTCAGATTTTCTACCGCACGTCGTGTGAAGGGAGTCTCCCTGAGCTCTGCTCAGTACTTTTCTATTTCTTCACAAATTACTTCATTCAGGATGTCTTCATCTAAAAGATCTCTCTTTCGACCTTGTGAGTCTTGTGGGAAGCTCGGCTGTTTTCAGAAGACCCCCACAAGAAATGCATTTATTGCCTGTATCCGGATCACCAGGTGAGGGACTGCAAGATCTGTAGGACCTTCCCTCAAAAAACTCTCAGAGACAGAGAGGGACGTCTACTTCTGTGGCTACAGAAGATCAAGGATCCACACAACCCCTTATCTGATGTGGGGAGTATTGCCTCAGGCTCTACTGCGTCCTCTAGGAAGAGGATTGCTGAGGAGGTCTTGTCTTCTCCTGGGGCTAAGGTGTCGAGAAAACAGCAGTCCTCTAAGGGTGCTGAATTGCCTTCCTCCTTAAAAAAGGCTCCTCCACCTTCTACAAGTAAGCCTCTGCATACTACCCCCCCGAGAAAAACTGCGAAGTCTCTGGCTTCAAAACGCTTGCCTGAGAAGATTTTACCTCAGAAAAAGATACCGTCGTGGACGGCATCGACGACGACTTCGTCGACGATACTTACCGTCGACGCTACAACGACGTCGACTGCCACCTTCTCGTCGCCGAGACCACAGATGATCATGTCGTCGGCGTCATCACCGTCGACGCTGGTTTCTGTCTCCGTGAAGCCAATCTCGTCGACGACGGAAATTAGATCTACCGTCTACGTCCCGTCGACGACGAAGAGTAGAAAACTCCCATCGACGATCGCCTCGTCGACGACCGCCTCGTCGAAGGCTACCTCGTCGACGAAGACTGCCTCGTCGACGAAGACTGCCTCGTCGACGAAGACTGCCTCGTCGTCGGTTACTTCATTTACACCGGCTTCGACGACGACCGCTCCGTCGACGGATTCCTCGTCGACGCTACAATTATCTGCTTGTACAGAATTGCAGGTTTGGTCAGCGACTGCAGCAACGGCGCCTTCTGCACCGTCTACGACACAGGTGCAATTACCACCACTGACAACAGCATCTTCCTTGCTGCATAGACGTGGTTCTTCATTGAAGAACCTCTCTCCACTGCATATTTCCCCTACTAAGGTACCTCTAGAATTGCCTGAACAACTACTAGATTATGGTGAGGATGATGAGGAATCTGAGGATGATGACCGATTTTGCACTGCCAGGAGCCCAATAGAATTATTCTTCAAATATCAGGAGGACGATCAGGATGACGATCCTCACCAAGAGACTGTTGGTCCAGCTCCAGATGCGATTCCAACGGCGCAAATGCCTTTGGCTCTATTAAATAATCTACAATTCATGTTGGATGATTATTATCGCCGTTTCCCTCCATCTGAATCGGCTTCATCTATTCCACCGACACCTGTACCTCAAACTTCCTTTTCTGCGTTGAGGTCACCCAGACCACCGTCTCCGGTGCCTTCTCATCATTCCAATGATGCTCACACCTCTGACAATGATAGGGAGGAAGGAGAATTAGACGACAGATCGCTTCTTACGGAGTGGGATGATTGCCAACTGCAAACTCCGTCTCCTTCAACTCCAGCTCCCATCGATTCTCCTCCTGTTGACATCGGAGGGTTTCATCTTCTGATGGAAAGGGCAACTCAAAGGTTCCTCATGCCTATGGAAACCAAAAAGGATGAGTGTTTCCTATACGACTTTAAAGATCAGACGAGGAAGCAGGTACGGACCATCCCAATAATCGACTTCATTTGGCAAGAAGGATTGAAGGTAATGAAGGCTCCTGCTTCTGTTCCTGCGGTCCTACCTCGCCTCGACAAAAAATATAAGGCGCCAGATAACACACCGGCATGTCTCATAAGTCAACCAAAAGCCGATTCTGTCATTGCCCAAGCGGCACAACGGCGAGCTAGAAACCCATCTTCTCCAATCACAGCTCCTCCAGATCGGGATGGCAGACGATTGGACACTATTGGGGAAAAAAGTTTCCACCATGGCAGCAACAACAGTCCGTGCTGCTAATTCACTGGCCATACTAGGCCGATACGACAGGCAGATGTGGTCAGATATCTCTCCTTACATCGACATGTTGCCAGAACCATCCAAATCGGAAGCTTTAAAAATACTGCAAGAAGGAGAACGTATCTCTGCGAAGATCATAGATTCGGCCGTAGATGTCGCATCTACAGGTCTTAGACAACTGGCAGGGGCCGCAGTACTACGACGGCAAGGCTGGCTCAAATCGACATCTTTTCGCCAGGAGGTTCAGGCAAAGATAATTGACATGCCGTTTGATGGTGAATCACTGTTTGGCCAACATGTGGATGAGGCCCTTCAAGCCATCAAGAAGGATACCGAGACAGCAAGATCTCTGGGTACTCTCCAATTTAGGAAGCCGCCCTTTCGTGGAGCTAGGGGCCGTGGCTCCTTTTCTAGTCGAGGAGGATATAACCAACAAAGGTCATACCAGTCCTTCCAAAATAGTCAACGATACCAATCTCAACGCCAACAGTCTTACGGACAACGAAATACCTCCTATTCACAGAATAAGAGAAAGCCTTCCTATCGGGGACGTGACACGTCTAAAAAACAGTGACAACCGCCGCCTGCCACCTATTCTACCGCCTAACCTTTTAAAAGTTGGAGGGAGAATCTCCCAGTTCTACTCGAACTGGTCCGCTATAACATCAGACAAGTGGGTCCTGGACATTGTGGCCAGAGGCCATGTTCTAGAGTTCATAAAGATCCCTCCAAACTCTCCTCCCAAAGGCCCACCACCAGCTCATCTCAAGGAGCTTTTTTACCAAATAAATTTGATGCTAAGAAAGGGAGCGATCGAGAATGTCCCTCAATTGCAAAGAGGAACCAGGTTTTATTCAAGATTCTTCCTGATAAAGAAAAAATCGGGAGAATGGCGCCCCATTCTGGATCTCCGCTTCCTCAACAAATATTTAAAGAAGTTATCCTTCCGGATGTTAACGCTTCAAGAAATACTTCACCTACTTTCTGCGGGAGATCACATGGCCACCCTCGACCTCCAGGACGCATATTTCCATGTATCGATTCTTCCCAGACACAGGAAATTCTTGCGGTTCAGAGTGGCTGGCAGGGACTTCCAGTTCAAGGTCCTTCCCTTTGGACTACGTTCCGCACCCCGTGTATTTACCAAGGTTCTAGCACCGGTGACTGCACACCTTTGTCTGGAGGGGATCCAAATCTTTCCGTATCTAGACGACTGCCTTATCAAGGCGAATTCTTTTACGGTCGCAGACGCCCACATTCAGAGATGTTTGTCCCTCTTCCAATCTCTAGGTCTCTCCATCAATCTCGACAAGTCTCATCTAGCTCCATCACAAAGACAAACGTTCTTGGGAGCCACGTTAGACACTCAACTGACACAAGCATTCATCTCAAAAGAAAGGCAACAAAAGATTTGCAGCCTTGCCCACCTGTTGCGCTCAAAAACGTACGCTTCAGTCCGACAGTCATTTCTGGGGATGATTTCTTCATGCATTCCTTTACTTCCCAACTGCCGTCTCAAAATGAGACCCCTACAAGAGGAGCTCGACCACCAATGGTTGCAGGTTTCAGGCTCCTTCAACGATCTCATTCGCATCACTGCCCGGATGCGACAAGCCTTACTCTGGTGGACTCGCAAGAAGAATGTGAAAAAAGGGTGCGCATTCCTAGTGGAAGCTCCAAGTTTCACCATCACTACAGATGCATCCCTCGAGGGGTGGGGAGCACACCTTCAAGGGCTCACAGTCAGCGGCAAGTGGAACATCCAGCAACGAACGTGGCATATCAACCTTCTAGAATTGCTGGCCATCTTCCTCGCCCTAAAATCCTTTCGCACCATCATTCTGGGGGCATCAGTATTAATCCGGACAGACAACACAACAAGTATGCACTACTTGAACAAACAAGGAGGAACAAGGTCTGCCCGGCTCTCGCAACAAGCCCAACAAATTTGGGACTGGGCGATACGACACAGGATCAGCTTGTCAGCGATACATGTTCCCGGAGTTTCCAATGTCCTGGCAGATTCCCTCAGCAGATCAATAGTATCCAATCACGAGTGGGAGTTACATCAACCAACGTTGGATCAAATTTTCCAGGCGTGGGGTCGTCCCAATCTAGACCTGTTTGCGACCAGTCAGAACCGCAAATGCCCATTCTTTGCAAGTTGGCTTCCCCACAAGGGGTCACGCGGGAATGCCTTTTCGATGAATTGGTCACAGATCTATGCCTACGCTTTTCCTCCGATACCGTTGGTTCCCAGAGTTCTCAGGAAAATGAAGAGAGAACCTGGTCGCCTAATCCTCATTGCTCCCAGGTGGCCTCGCCAGTTCTGGTTTACCGAACTCCTCCTATCAGAATGCGATCCCATTCAGTTTCAACCAATACCGAACCTTCTGTCCATCCAGAACGGACAGATCTGTCATCAGGACCCTGCATCTCTGAGATTAGCGGCCTGGCGCCTGAACACTTTGAATTCGCTCATTTAGATATTCCTGCAGACTGTAATGAAGTCTTAGCCAATGCTCGAGCGCCTTCCACTATTAAGACGTACAGGCTTAAATGGAGGAGGTTTTGCTTGTGGTGTCAGACTGCCGCTATTCATCCGATCCATGCAAAACCGGAGCAGATCCTACCATTCTTTTTACACTTGGCAAAATCAGGCCTTTCCCATTCTACTCTGAAAGTATTTTTAGCGGCTATTTCAAGATATCGACAAGATGGTTCCAACTCTCTTTATTCAGCTAGGATCATTCAGCAGTTCTTCAAAGGATTGTTCCGGATGTTTCCTCCTATCCGCCGCCCATCTCCATCCTGGCATCTCAACGTGGTGCTTGCACAACTTATGCGACACCCCTTTGAACCTATTCATAGAGTGGATTGGAAGTTTCTCTCCTGGAAGGTGTCTCTGCTGTTAGCCTTAACATCAGCTAGGAGGGTTAGTGACATTCAAGCCTTCACTATTAATCCGCCTTTTCTTCAATTCACTTCAAACTCGGTAGTGCTACGCACTAACCCCAGTTTTATGCCTAAAGTACCTTCAGACTTTCATCTCAACGAACCAATAATTTTGAAAACTTTCTTCCCTAATCCTCAATCACCTGCGGAGAGAACTTTGCATACACTTGACATCAAAAGATGTCTCATTCTATCTACAAAGGACTTCTTCCATCCGTAAATCTGATCAGTTATTTGTGGCCTATGGGAAAATACGCCAAGGTCAACCAATATCCAAACAGACCATAGCTCGTTGGATTTCTGCTGCAATTTGTTTCTGTCATCAACAAGCAGGAAGACCATTACAAACGATTCCAAGAGCGCACTCTACTAGAGCAATGTCCTCGTCTACTGCTTTGTTTGCTGGTGTGCCTCTTAATCAAATCTGCAGAGCTGCAACATGGTCCAGCACGCACACTTTTACCAAGCACTACTGTTTGGAAGCTGCCAGTAATGCAGATACGTCTGTGGGACAAGCGGTTCTCCGTAATCTTTTTAAATAAGGTGAGCCTCTGTTCTTCCCTCCTCCTCTTTACTGTTTCTCAGACTGATATCAGCTATGTTTATTTTATTTATATATATATATATATATATATATATATATAGATATAGATATAACATTGCAATATATATTTATTTATTCACAAATATATACTTATATGCATACTTTGGAACCTCTATGTATGTTATTGCATAAGGTCTCTTGTACATAGGATTATGTTACAAGTGCAATCTTACGAGCATTATTATGGATGTACTGCTTTGTACTCTGATTCAGGCATGTGAATCTATGAAAGATACCCCAATACTGGAGAAGAACAATAGTTACCTGTAATCTGTGGTTCTCCAGTATTGGTATCTTTCATAGATTCACATGCAACCCACCCACCTCCCCTCAGAGGCTCGTTTTGCTCTTTTCACTTGGTACACTCTTGTGCGAGAAAATCTGAGAGCCTCAGCCTCTGGGGAGAGCATTCTGGAGGGTGCTGTCGCCTGATTGGCTGCAGTTTGGACTGTTTATAATGACTTGGACAAGTCATAAAAGTGGAAGTTTCTTCCCCTGTAGTTTCTATCTACTTCACTTCCTGGTTCTATGTATTACCTATATTATGGTTATTATGTGCATAATTATTGCTTTTTTATGTACCGTGGGACTCCCACTCCGACGACGGGGAATGATTCAGGCATGTGAATCTATGAAAGATACCAATACTGGAGAACCACAGATTACAGGTAAGTAACTATTGTTCTTTCTGCAAAATCTAAGAAACTTCTCGTTTCAGGAAGTCACATAGGAGTCAGATGACTCGTGAGGCACAGAAAGGGCAAACGGGGGTGAACATTCCTAAACACAAGCTGTTGTATGCAGAGACAAGATGGGGGAAAGAGTACAAAATGGCTGAGCGAGTGTCAAGGTAAAGAATACATTTTCCACAGTCCCTCCTGTTGACAGGAGCGAAGCAATTTAGTCAACAATAATGTCCATCAATTCTTGTATCTGTTGGGCCATCATAATTTTGTCATTTTCGGAGTGGCCATGGATAGGGGGAGGTTTGAGAGCTTGAGCACACAAACTGCACAAGGGAGGCCCACAGTGCAGGCAAAGGCAGCAACAAAAGAGAAGCGCAACAGGAATAAGGAGAAACATGAGTATCTTCCAGCCCCATGTAAACAGGAGACCCCAGAACCATCCGCTCAATGTCCATGTTCCCGGCTCCTGATGCAATTCGGAGGCCAGTAGGTGCAACTTCTTTATGGCCAGAAGTACAGACGGGGCGTTGTCAGGTATATATATGCAGCAGCTTGCCCCTATGATGCGGCATGCTCCTCCGCGGTCAGCCAATACCACATCAAGAACAAGCCTGTTCTGCCAAGTCATGGTCCTGATAGCTGTTTGTTCTTGCGTCAAAATACCCAGTGCCGCGGACGTCTGGTTTATCACAGCCTCCAATGTCCTAGTGAGGCGGCGAATCAGTTTGCTGTTTTGTACTGGACCGATAAAGAAGCAGCAGCCTTGGTTAAAGCCTTTGTTGAAGTCAGTAAATTGCTCCCACGTCGTTTCTGTCTGATCCACCAATGACGTGTCGAGGGATCTCTCTTGACGAAATGGGGCACGCCTTTTCATGAAGTTGTTATGGTAATCAGGAGGAGCAATGAACACCGGTGGCAGGAGGAAGGCCAGGTAGCAGCTGCCGGACCAGTTTTCAGGGAGGTGGTAATACGCAGTTGTGCCACAGATGAAGTAGGCACTCATAGCCGATATCGCGCCGATTCCCCCCTCCGGTGGCATTGGTAGTGTTGGTGGTGATAGTGCATTTGCTAGAGCCAACTGGTATAGACCCTTGTTGATAGATGCAGTGATGTCCAGGGACGGGAATAACGTAGAGCACAGTGTCCTTTTTTTTTTTCTTTTCATTCTGATCGGATCTTTCACCAGCAACATCCCTTGATGTCCCACTATTTCTTCTTCTTCTCTGGTGCCGTTTGTGCCATTAGTTCGGGCCACCCCCCCCCCCCCCAAGCTGCTGCACATGATGAGAAATTGTATGCCGTTTTGTTCCGTCTGGCCCATAGTCTTTCTCGCCAGGCATGACAGGACCCATTGGGGGAGAATGGCAATGGGAGCAAGGGCGTACCTGCACCTTCTGCTGGATGTGAGGGCAACATTCCGCAGACCCAACAGTTCGTGGGATTGATAGCCTGATGCATTTGGTGTAAGCTTTGAACAAAGGCATTGTGCTTGAACGCGTCCCGGTGCACTGCTTGATGTGGGTGAAGCGTGAAATGGTGATGCTCTGGTATTGTTGGAGACCCCGTCGGCAGTGGTAATACTGTGTCTTTTGCTGGTGCTGCTTCCTCAATGATCCAGAAGAGGATGGTGAAGATGATAACTAGGGAAAGGACTATAGTCAAAAAAATGGTTTTGCAGCTGTACAATTTGCTCAGTAACTGTGTCTTTCTCTGCTTCGGACTTTGTCCTCCTTTTTTCTGACCCATTCTTCTTGGAGCTCTACGGCTGTCGGCCAAGAAGGTACTGCCCTAAGTGTCGCCGGTAGCTGGTGGTTGCTTCACTGGCTAGGCTTCTCAGTGAACCACTAGAAGGAACACCGATCCACCCTTCCAGACTATACTACCGCCCTGCGACTATGGCTGAACCAACCTGTCCTGTCGCCGGAGCACCCGGGGTGGTGCGGGGTCGGAGATGGTACCTGTGCTTACCAGGAGCTGTTTGATCTTCAAAGAGTTCCAGTTCAGTAATGTTAAACACAGGAGGGTTGTTTTCCAGGATGTCTTTGTAGGTGGTCAAGGTTGGTCCAGTCTGCATAAAGCTGGGCACCTTCCGGCAATGTGTGGCATGAACCCAGGACTTTCTACCTTCCACCCGCAACGCTGTTCGGGTCGCCAAGAGGACCAGGAGGGGACCTTTCCACCGGGGTTCCAACGTCTTCTTCCGAGCAAAGTTTCGTACCATCACGTGGTCGCCCGGTTGGATGGCATGCCCAGGTCCTTTGGATCGGTCAGGCAGAGCTTCCCGGACCTGTTGGTGTATGGAGGACAATGTTTTGGTAAGTATGGACAAATAGTCACTCAACAATTCGCAAGGGGAATCAGACAATGAAGTAGCAGAAGGGGCACCCCATACATTCATGGGGCGTCCGAAAACAACCTCATAGGGTGTCAATGATGTGCGGGAATGTGGTACAGATCTTGTAGACAAAAGGGCCAGAGGCAAGGCGTCAGGCCATTTTAAGCCTGTTGTCTCCACTATTTTGGATAATTTGGACTTGATGGTGGCATTATAACGTTCAACCAGACCTGCTGATTGAGGATGGAATACAGCATGAAATTTCTGTCGGACCCCCAACCCTGCCAACAAGTGTTTGATGACTTCCCCAATGAAATGGCTCCCGCTATCGCTCCAGAGGACCCGGCAGAGACCATATCGGGGAAAGAATTCTTTCAACAGCACTTTTGCGGTGGTAAGGGTGGTGTTATCTTTTACTGGGTAGGCCTCCACCCATTTGCTAAATGCGCAGATGACCACCAAGACATACTTGAGGTTGTTGCACCTGTCCATTTAGGTGTAGTCCATCTGAAGGACTTCAAAGGGAGAGGTGGGTATAGCGGAACCTGCACGGGGTACTTTTGTTCCTTTTCCTATGTTGTGGCGAAGGCAAACTAGGCACTGTTGGACCAATCTAGTGGCCGCCGGGCGTAGTTGGGCATTGTCCCAGACTCCCTGTAGTATTTTAGTCATTGAGGTGGCGTCTATATGGGCTGGTAAATGGGTCATGTTCAATAATGGGAGGAGGTAGGCATTTGGTAACTTCCATAATTTCGTGTCTTTGGAGCGCCAACAGTTTTCCTCATCCAACATGCCCTCCTGTTTCCAGGTTTGAAGTTCTTCTTTGGTTGCTGTGCTTTGAATGTCTCTAATATGTTGTCTGGCATCGTGCCATTTTTCTGCTTGGGATTTTACTACGTACATAGGGGTGTATTGTCTATCTTGCGCTGTTTGTCGTGCTGTTTGATCAGCAAAAGCATTCCCTCTGCCCACATTATCCGTTATCTTTTTGTGTGCGGTGCATTTAACAATGGCTAGCTTGCGTGGCAGTGTTAAGGCTTGGAGTAGTGCTGTAACTAAGTCACCGTGCAGAATAGGGGTACCATGGGATGTTAAGAATCCTCTCTCCCTCCACAGTATGCCAAAGTTGTGTGCCACCCCGAAGGCGTACTGGCTATCTGTGTAGATGGTAACAGCAAGGTCCGTACCAATGATACAGGCACAGGTGAGGGCTATCAGTTCTGCTGCCTGAGCAGATTTCTGGGGTATGCGGGCCGTTTCTACAACAGTATGAGTGGTGGTAACAGCATAGGCCGCAGAGGTGGCACCATCTGGTAATTTCATGCAGGACCCGTCTACCCACAGCTGTCCATCGCTTTCTGGTAAAGGGGTGTCTTTGAGATCTATCCGCCCTTTTGTCTGTTCCTCTGTGTGAAATAAGCAATCATGCGGTGGGGAGTCTGCGGTGTCAGGGTCCGGGGTGGGCAACAATGTAGCAGGGTTCAGTGTGGTACATCGTTTCAGCGTGATATGTGGTGCCAACAACGTTAGTTCATACCCAGTCAGACGTGCACTGGTGAGGTGCTGAGTCTTAGTCTGGTTGAGCAAGATGTCTACTGAGTGGGGGACTAAAACCATCATTTTGTTGTCTAGAACAATGCCTTCACTTTGACGTATAGAAACAGCTGCAGCCGCAACCGCTCTAAGGCAAGAGGGCAATCCCCGGGCCACAGGGTCCAGGGTAGCAGAAAAATAAGCACAAGGTCGCTGTTTGGTACCATGAGTCTGGGCCAGGACCGAAAGAGCGCAACCTGATCGTTCATGAGTATAGAGGCTGAAAGGTTTGTCATAGTCAGGAGTTCCTAACACTGGTGCAGAGCAGAGGGCCTGGCGAAGGACATGGAAGGCCTGTTGATGTTCTTGTGTCCATGGAAAAGGGGTGGGGGTATACTTGGTAAGCAGTGCAAGGAGGGGCTTGACTATAAGGGAAAAATTTGGAATCCACTGCCTACAAAAAGAGGTGAGGCCAATAAGTGCCCGAACGTCTTTCTGTGTGGTAGGGACAGGTAGTTGTAATATGGTATGAATACGGTCAGGTGTGAGTGTACGTCCCTCCTTAGACAGTAGGTGGCCGAGATAGGTCACCTGCTGTTTACAATACTGAAGTTTGTTTTTCGACACTTTATGACCATTGCATGCAAGAAAATGCAAAGTGGCAAGGGAGGCAGTGCGAGCAAGTGCTGGCGTGTCTGCTGCTAACAACATGTCATCAACATACTGGACCAAGACAGTGCCTTTAGGAAGGTGTATTTGGTCCAGATGAGCTTTTAGGGCTTGGCTATAAATGCTAGGGCTTTCTGTGTACCCCTGAGGGGCGCGACAGAAGCGGTAGGATCTATTTCAAAGGGTGAATCCAAAAAGGTAGCGGGAGTCAGGGTGGATGGGAATGGAGAAGAAGGCATTTTTAAGATCAATAACTGTAAAGGTGGTAGCTGTTGAGGGAATCCTGGTCAAAATGGTGGTGATGTCAGATACCACTGGGAACTGAGGTATTACTACTTTGTTAATGGCCCGGAGGTCAATAACAAAACGGTATACTCTCTCAGTCAGAAGAGCGTTTCAAAACAGGTAAAATAGGACTGTTGCACACATTAGAGCGAACCTCCTCAACCACTCCAGCTTTTATCATGTCCTGTATAATGAGGTACAGTGCTTGTTCACCCTCTGCAGATATTTTGTACTGGGGAAGTCGGGGTAAAGGTGCATTGGCCCTGACCGTGATGCACACAGGGTCCATAACTATGTGTCCTACATCGGTGTCAGAAGTGGCCCACAAAGTGTTTGGTAACTCTTCCAGGCTTTGTAACTGGGAGTCGGGAGAGTCAAGAAGGGGATACAAGCGGGACTCATAACCAGAGTCGCAATCGTTGTCAAACAATATGACTCGAACTGAGTCAGGAGAACATCTAATGGTGGCTCTATAATGTTTCAGGAGGTCAAGACCCAGTAAGTTATCTGGACAGTTAGGTGATAATAGAAAGGAGGCCATAACAGTGTTAGCATGAATGTCAAGGGGTATTTCCGAGGACAGTGGGTTAATAGAGGGCGTGCCGTTAAATCCTACAGAAGTGACAGATAAGCCAGACAGGGGTGCCCTCGGAATCAGTTTCTTGGACAGGGCACTCCTAGAGGCCCCAGTGTCAACCAAAAATTTACCCTCGGTGCCAACCACTGCAGCTGTGATATAGGGGCCTGTTTGGTCAACAAGTAGTTCCACTGGTTCCTTCCCCTGCCCTTGGCTGTCTCATGCATAGTCAAGATCGGGGAAGCGATCAACAGTAAAATCTTGGGCATTAGCCTGTCGGGTAGTGTCAAAGACATTTGAGCGGTGTCCATGGGAGGGTGGCGGTGCTCCTCTGCCCCTGCCTCTAGGCGCACCCCGCCCCCTACCTGCCATCTGGTGTTGTAAGAGTGGACACTCAGCACGCCAGTGGCCCGCCTCTTTACAATAAGCGCATTGATCATTGGACAGTTGCCGTGGGGGTCCCTGAGACCGTGAAGTGGGAGCGGGAGTGTATGTGCCTCTGTAATCTCCCCTCCCCTGTGTGTGATGATAGACTTGGGAAAGCATGACCTTTTCTTTTAAGTCTTTTCTTTTTCTTTCTTTTTCTTCTTCAATTTTACTCTGCAAATCTTCATAGTACTGTGCCATTGTCAAAATTTGAACTGGGGTAGACGAGGGCCATGTACTTTCACTATTCTGCAATTTCATGGAAATGGGGGTCAGTAAGCTTTTAACAAATGTTTGGACCAATAAGTGACGTCCGGTGTCAGTAGCGGTGTCTTGTCCGCTGTAGTCAGTAAAGACTTGGCCAAGTCTAGAAAAATAATCGGATACTGTCTCGTCAGTATTTTGTTTGCATGCATTAATAATAGTCCAATCCACCTTTCGAGCCGGGACTAACTGTTTGAGTTTTGTCACTATAAGGGCTGGGAGAGTTAAGATGGCAGCTGCTGGTCGTTCGCCAGGTTTCCTGTCTCTATCCATTCTGTCCAAGTCTACCCAAGTATGGTGAAACATGGTTACGTCATCCACCTTCCTAATGGGTCTCCAAAGGTCGGGGAAGAATTAGTCCGAAAAACTGGTCTATGTCCACTAGCGTCATAGTATAGGTGGAGACAACAGTGTCTAGTTCCTCATAGAATGCGGCAGGGTTTTTCTGGGGTCTGGTAAATCCTTCTTAAAAGCCAGAATGTCCGCTCGGAGCCAAGGAGTGTATACCCAATTGTACAATGTCCTGCTCTTTGCATTTGGGTTATCTATACCATCCTGTGGGTCGTCCCCCCTGGCCGGGACGAAAACCGGGGCCGCCTCTCTCATTGGCGCCATTGTTTCAATCACTCCACCCACTGCACCACTATCACTTTCTTTCCCTTCCTCTTGATCCCTCCTTAGTTCTTCCATCATTTGTAAGATAAATGCAAACAAGGCATCTCGTTCCTCCTCATTTGCTCCACCTTCTGTCACTTTACGGTATAGCCTTCTAACATAGTCCTCTGGTGTAACCTTATGGCGTCCCTCATATAAGGTCATCACTTCATATGCGAGTCTATGAGCAAAATAATTCTTCAAGTGGTTTGGGTAGGCTGAATAGACCTTACGTATTTGATCAGGGGTAAAATTGTCTTTCAAATAGGTATGGGTCAATTGATCTAAAGCGTGTTTCTCATCTGTAGTAGGGCGGGGGGTGCGTAACCTAGCATCTACTGGGTGTTCGGGGCCAGAGTGAGATGGGGGTGGAGCTGTAGGGTCGGGACGCAAGTCTGGACCGGGAAGTTGTTGTCCATCAGCGGGGGTAGAGGGGGAGGGACGTGATATGGTGGTGGCGGGGGGTGTAGGAGTAATTCGTCCTCATGGGGGTCTGACTGTGCCAAGGGGGTATATCGCATAGGATACTGGCCAGAGGCATTTAGCCGGTGTTCTCTATCTAAACAGGCAATATTCGAAGCCCCTTTTCTTGTTGTAATTCCGCCAATTTTTGTTTCTCTGATTTCCATACTGCCTTCTGGGATCGAGCCTGAGCTCTCCTCTCCCTTTCTATAATTTCCTTCTTCCATAACCCCAAGGAATCAAACATGGATTGTCTAGATCTGCGCCTATGCAATTGGGCTTCTACTGCCTCTATTTTCTGAGGGTCAAAAGAGCCATATTTTGGCCAGGTACTATCCCTATCCTTTGACGTGTATTTGTTCCATAATGTGCTGTACATTATGGGAGAAATACCGTACTTTATGTACATTTCTTTATTCGGGGTACCCTCCGGGGAGCTGGTTGACTTTCTTCCAAAACATCTGACTGGGATATACAACAGCATATCCGTACAAATTTACTACACACAGGCATGTTTACAATTGTTTCTACCAAACCTTTTTCTTATTATCAAAAATCCTGTATTGGACAAAAAGTCCACATTACCCGCTTGCCTTCAATCTTTGCAAAGAGTGAATCTAAAAAAAAAAATGAAACAATAACGAATCAGAACTATAACCAGAACATAAGGGTGTCGCAATTCAGCGACCCTACCAGAATCCTTTGTCTCGTCCTCCAGGTGGTCTCTTACTGCAGAAATCGTCCAAATCTATCAAGGGCCCCAGTCAGGACCGACACCACTTGCGGGGGTCTTCGCGGATGGAGAGAAAGTTGGGTAGTGGCTACGAAGACGAGGGTCTCTCTGCGTAGGTGCACCCCACTATCGTCCGTTCAATCTTCTTCGTTGAGACCCCTCGACTGGGCAGCCGCGTCTCTGATGGGTCCCTGTTCTTGGGCGCCAATTGTGGATTTGGGGGCCCCCACCCTTAGGGACCACCCAAAGGTGCAGAGCCACCCTTCGTCCTCAGGTCCAGAAACAAAGTGAGACCAACACTGGAGCACCGAGAGAAAGAATATTTATTATAGTCTCATGAGAGAGAGAGCATCAGCAGCAGACACCCGTAGCTATCTGAGGAGGCAATCTGAACATAGCAGATCCTTCATAGTTCTTATAACCTTAACCCCCCCCCCCCTTCCCTCTGCGCACGAGCTGACAAAGAAGACAGTCAGGAGAGATGTACGTGAAAAAACATAGCAGTAGTTCCATGTGACGGTTGAATGATCGCCACAGGCATACGGAGAAGAACGTAGCTTTCTGCAAAATCTAAGAAACTTCTCGTTTCACGAAGTCACATAGGAGTCAGATGACTCCTGAGGCACAGAAAGGGCAAACAGGGGTGAACATTCCTAAACACAATGGCTGAGCGAGTGTCAAGGTAAAGAATACATTTTCCACACCCACACCACCACCCACACCGCCACCACCTCCGCCGACATTTCGTTATGTCTTCCTGTGGTTGGCCTAATGGCCTTCACTTGTGTGCTGTTTTTCGCCAATCTCGGGTGAACTTTCCTTTTCTATAAGGTTCCTTTGTCACACTTCCCTTACAATTGCTGTTGCACCTCTTGTGGGTACTGGCTTTTCTATAAGGCCTGCTGATGTAATATAAATATATATATATATATATATATATATATATATATATATATATATATATATATATATATATATCTCTTTAACGATGCCTTAGCGTGTTCTGGCATGCACCTCGTCTTTGGGCATAAATGTATTTATATATATTCTTGTATGTATATTTGTGTCTATTCCTTAATGCGTTATATCACGCACCTTTGTCTTCTGTATTTCAGTTCTTTTCTTTACACAGTGATACTGTCTTTTCCGTCACTACTGCCAGTATCTCTCTCCAGGAGACGGCGCGTAAGACTGCTGTCTATCAGGGTCCTGGTAACCTTCCTGCTTCTGGAAGTTTCAACGTTATGGGCCAAGAACCTCGTTCATTGTATTCTTGGTTCCTTTTCTATTGTTACCACATGGTCTGCTATACCTTTACACTACATTTTATGCTCTTACGCCTTTGCGGTGGTATAACGCTATGCGTTACTATTCTTGCTTCCCTATCGGGAGTGTTATTACCTCTATTAGGTGTTTTTTCTGGCTGTTCTGGTTTTGTAGCCATTGTCCTGTCAGGAGTAGAGGCGTTTCCCTCCCGGCTTTGCCGCTGGCTTTTTCTTCTTCTTCTCTCATTAGGTTCTGTCCCTCACAATTCCTTTCTTTTCATGCCTTTATGAGCAAATACTTGAGACTTGCATTTCTTGATTGTTCCCTATATGTCTATATGTGGGTGTGTTTATATTTCTCTATATCTATATGCACCTGTGGAGGATTCTAGAGTAAGGAATCTGCGGCTAGATCCTGTCTCTACCAGATACATTGTTACTGAAGGTAAGTAACTCATTCGTTCGTCATCCTGTGTCGTTCACAACCCCTGTATGTGGGGTAAGAGGGCCACAGTGAAAAGTAAGGGCTGTTGACCTGGTGCATCGCTGTGGATGAAGAGAGCCACTGCCCTATGCATTGTTGTGACCTGGAGGGGCCGTCTCCGTGTGTGCCACTGTTCGCGACCACTGTATGCCAGGTGTGAGCCATGGTGAAAAGAGAACCGTTGCCTTGGAGCTGCGTGCATCAGTGAAGCATAGCAAATTGCAACCCGTGGAAGCAAAGCATCGACTCAACCACCAGAACCCAGAAGCATCCAAGAGTAGCCGGCGGACTCAGAAAGACTTACCACATGACTGGCGAAGTCCTATGGGTGCCTTCCTGGTTCCCAGTCCTCATCACAATAGGCAGAAATTGTGCTGAGCTTCTCCAGGCTGATGTACAGCTACAGGTTGACAATTTTGGGAGGCTCAAGCTCACCCTTTTTACAGTCTGTTTCCAGATTTGCCTCAACCACAGCATCTAGACTTCTGCTCACTGCCGGTCGGCTGACACTCGCCCAGGCTCCGTATCACGACTGCAGCGAGAACGGGTAAGACTGATTACCAGGATGTTGACCTTCTGGGGGACCTTGCTCTGACTGAAGCGCTACGGTGCATAGATACTTTGACTTTTAAAAAGTCATTGTGGAACTTCTAAGACTGGTACTCACTAACCAGGCCGAGCATTATTGTTGCTTCACATAATTGGGGAATAACCACAGTCCTTAAGCATGGAAGTGGGACCCAGGAACTTACCTGGACAACACTAGGATGCCGGCCTTACAAAGACTGTGTATATTATTTGTGGTGTGCCATATTTCACTTTGTGTTTGTGTATAAATACTACATTTTTCATTTAAAACAAGTTTCTGGCTGGACATTCATTTACAGGGGTTGCTGAGCCTGTTTTGAGTCTGATGCTGATGTAAACCATACACCTATCTTCCCCCGAGAAGCCTTGGACTGCTTGACCCGCGCTTCCACTAAGTCAGGTGCTGAAGGGGTAGTTCTTGGCCCAGTTGATCAGATCCCTTAGTTCGTCCGATTTCGGGACATCAGGAGTAAAAGGCTTCAACTTTCAAAGTTGGGCCCAGAAGCTTCTACTTGCCCTGTAGCACTCCAAAAAGGAATCTGACAAAAGTAGATATATATGTATATGCCTTATGATAAAAAATTCAGCCCGTATGTTCACTGACAAACGTCCAGGCATGTTTTTCTGTGGTGACGCACACCTGCCGGTGCCAACAATGGAATCATTTCCACCATGTGATGGTACCAGGAAGGAGTGAATGGGGCCTTCAATGAAAGGGGGCTTGTAAAGGGTTGGGGCCTTAACTCCCCCATCATCCTGGGCACTGACTGACTAAGCAGCTGCCCCTGTCCTGCCCCATAGCAAAACAAAAGGCATCCGGAGCCCTTGGTAAGTCCCAGGGGGAGGTTCAGAACCTTAAGTATTCCTGCGGTGTACAGCATTCACACACTCACTCTCTGTGCAGGGGTTTCCAGCTCACCTTACTGATCACCATGTGACAGTTTTTTCTTCACTGTTTCAACGTGTGACCAGTGTTGAAAACATGTCTCGCGTGGGCGACACCCTATCAGCTAAACGGTCGGGTGTTATTGTGTTCCCTGACACAGCTGTTCGGTTCGCACAACTTGAACGCAGAAAGCGTGACGTTTTCCCCCTGTCCATTGTGGTTTTGCTGGCTCTCGTTGCATCTCTGAATCCGTATCCTTTCAGTTTCCGGTTATTAACATTGTTGCATCCAGTCTGGATGATCCAGATATACAGTTGGCACTGCTGCTCAGCTTCTTTCTAATTTACCAAAGACCGCGTGTTGTGAGGACCAAGCTTCCAGCACTTACCTTGAACGTCATCTAAGAGCTCGAGCCACCTTGCTCGCAGCGGAGGCTCCACAGTCTCAGATCTCCCAATTGAAGAAGAAATTCAGAATTCCAAACCACGCTCCGTGTCGCAGACTTAAACCCCATCATTTGAATTATAAAGGCACCGTTTAGTCGTTCATAAAAAAAGAAAAGGCAGCACTCCTCTCTTTTTCTGCTTTCTCCGACTGCCTAATTAGGAATATTGTTCTGAGGCACCAGGCCGATTTCCGTCCGTGCGCTTTCCCAACAGAGCAGATATTTCGGCATTACAGCGCCTGACAACCTTTTATCTTCCAGTTTCAGTGGAGGAAGCTGTAAGAATTGCAAAATCGTATTCATGAGGTGCAGCAGTGCCTGCTTGTGTCGTTTCGACTTGTGTATGCCTGCAAACGTTTTGCAAAGAGGATGAGTATTGAGATTTGGGTTTGATATTTATCCAGTCCGCCTTTGTTCTCCAAAATAAATGAAAATAAGAACG
The DNA here is from genome assembly GCA_963921515.1 of Calotriton arnoldi. NCBI lineage: Eukaryota > Metazoa > Chordata > Amphibia > Caudata > Salamandridae > Calotriton > Calotriton arnoldi. The sequence goes on from CAWUFW010001883.1 coordinate 2,037,108, forward strand.
GAATCCCCATTGTATGAAGACATTTTGCTGAATTTAGAAGAAGTAAATCCAGTAATGGAGTTTTAGTCTTTAAATTAAAAGAAGCTTAACATTTGGGAAGAACAATTCCTCTAAGATTAAATGTGATCTGTCAGTACAAAAAATAAAATCCAAGGAGCAGAGGGTAAATCTTGAAAAGGATTGAAAAATCGAATTCTCTTTGATTTGATGAATAACAGTCCATGTTAGCCAAAGATGTTTTTGTGCTAATTGTGTTGGCTATTTTAATTATTTTTATATCGGAAGCACAGTAGGTTGTCTTCATCAGTGAAGCAATACTTCTAGTTTGCCTATAATCAGTGCTTGAAATGGAAAAATAAAAGTGCAGGTACTCTGTAACAGAGTACCTGCTTGTTTCTGAGAAGTGCCGGTACTCTCCAATTAAAGGTATTGCATTTCTCTTGAAGTGCCGGTACTCTCCTCCTCAAAATAAAAAAGTGCTGATACTCCGTACTGGACAGTACCGGCCCATTTAAAGCACTGCCTATAATGTTATAATGAGTTGTGGTCTACCATTTAACTATATTCATGCTGAAATGAAATTAAATGAAATTTGTACTTGTAAAGCGCACTTATACCCCCAAAGGGGTGTCCTGGCGCTGTACGCATACCGCTGTGGAACCCTTCCTGGCTCTTCCCTGTGAAATGTCCACTCCTGGGCACCCCCAGGGTGAAGCCAGGCATCCCAGCGCTGTTGGGGCCGTTGTGGAGATTAAGCAAGCTATTGCCCAGAGTTGCAGAGTGGGACCCATGATTAGAATAGGCACCGAGGCAAGAATTATCAGGTCCGAGGAAATTGAGCCCAAGACCCGCCGAGGCGGGAATTGAACCCTGGTCCCGGGCCAGATCTCTGCATCAGGGTCTGCCGCTCTAACCATTGAGCCACACTTCTCCACAGGTGAGGTGTTTTTAAAATCTAGAAAGGCAAATAAGGTAAGGCCCACTTTGTGTGTCAAGTGCATCATCTGGTGACTATGCTTGTAAAGCTTTCACAGGCATCAACGTGTTAATCCCATGACATTATTTTTTTAGTTTGTGTGAGAAATAGTTGCAAGTGTGTTTTTGTAGGCATAGGGGCAGCAATAGAAATGTGACATATGAATAAAGAATTGGTTCAAGATCTGTGGCCTCTGATTGGACAAGTAACATGAGCCAGCTCAAATTTAAAGAGCAGGAATGATAGGCCTTCCCTAGAACCCTTCGCATGACAGCAGAGATTGTTTTTTTCTTTCACTAGACGGTAGAACCAAACACACCAAGCCTAGGGAAAAAACACTGAACCAGAGAAGGAGGTGGCAGCCTCCATGACTTTCAACCACAATAACACACTCACCTACATGTGCTTAAGAAGGTAATGCCAGTTTACTGAAGAGGTGTAGTCCTAACCAATTATTTTACAAAAAATGTTGGGAGTGAGAGTAGTGTGTAAGATAAGCTGAACTGCCTGTTAAAACTAGATATCGACATGTTTAGCACCATACAAGCTCCCACATGTTCCCTTCTCTCTGTTACTAGAAGCACAATACTCCCGCAGCACCCTGTCAGCACTGCAGTCAACATATGCAGAAAAGCACCATAAGCACTTGACCGGATTTCCACCCGCAGCACCATCAACAAAGGGCCCTTACATTATTTTTAGCTTGTGTGTGACATTATTTTGCCTCACCTGATCGAACCTCAATGCTGCTTTGCATCCATAGAGGGTCAGGCTCTTAAGGTGAAATTCCAGTTTTAGTTATACAGAACTTGGCATTTCTGTTCCACTTATGTTGATAGCCTCCTATGTGAGTAAACTGAATTTTCTTGCGCATCCAGCAATCCTTGAAGCCCCAAACGTACTCCATGCAGAAATCCACAGTTTTAGAGCCAGTTAACTTTTGAACCTAACCTAAATCCACTGTCGATCTGTAACTGGTTTAATAGGGTGGCAGGATCACACGAAGGACGCGTTGAATATTAATGCCCCAGCTACTTCTAGTCTAGTCTAGCAAGCATTCTTTAAGCAAATGATTCCCCGCGTCCTGATGTATCCCATTCTGTCAGCAGCAACATCCAAACTCTCCACCGTGGAACATCTGTTTTCTCAAAAACTTCCTGTTACCCACTTCAATTACCAGGCCACTTTCGAGATTACAGGGGCCCTTGTTCAACTTGGCTTACTTCTTCATATGCCATGTCGCTAACTTCCTTAATTTTCACATTGTTCCACCAAATCTGCTTACGTCAAGATGCCATTCTTTTTCACGCTACTATTATATTGTCATGTGTTGTGTGTAAATCATGCGAGTGTTCTCACAAGTGTACTATATAAAAAATGTAAATACAGATAAAGAATTTTCTCATTGACTACTGTAGCAGCAACCACCAAAGTATGTTTTATAGTAAAGCAATAGGTTGTAGTGGGTGTTTCAGTTGCTGTTGGTGGCTGGCTGTTGGGTGTAATGATAAGATCATATTTGTATATGTGGCGTTAAGTAAAGTACACCTATACTCACTCATCTATACTTATCTTGTTGATGTTTTGGGGCTTGATATTTTGGCCATGATAATATAGTACTACAGCATTCTGGTTGAATGCCCTCTTCCCTCATGCATAGATCCCTTGCATCCGACACATTGCTTGTTTTCTTTCCCAGGCTCCTTCTAGATAGTCTTCTTGTACAAAACAGTGGTGGCCTGTTTAAAAAAAAAAAAAAAAAAAAAAGATAGAATCATTTTCTTCTTTTTGCCGGAATTATTTCTGATTTCAATAAATTTAAAGTTAATATACATGTCTTAATTTTACTCTATTGACGCATATTATTTTCTTACTTATGAGAACTATGTCCTCTAGCCACACTTCAAACACTACACGGTCACTTGATCCAGTCTCATACATTTGCTTGCAAATTGATTAAAAAATAAAAATAAAAAAAAATACCCACGCCCCAATCTTCCTTTTTGGTCGTCCTTCTATATAGAATCAAACATGATTTTCCTTTTTTCTTCCTAGAATTCCAGCTTCCTTTTGTCAACCGCTCTTCCCTCGTCTTATTCTTGCTGACTTTTCAACTGCTAATACCGATGTAAGAAGAACTTGCATACCAATGTCTCTCGCAATGTTATCAATAAACGGGAAAAATCAAGACCTGGTGACTTATTACATTCTTCACTACCTACGTATTGTAGCAACACGTCAGACTAAACCAAATTCTCTTGCGTGCCCCTCGCCCCGTCACGATCATCTAACTTAGAATTCCTTGATATACGCGAATCATTTCATTCTGCCAAAATCACTTTCATCCGATAGTCCTCCTTTCTCATCTAAACAATGGCGGGTCTCTTATGTAAATCTCTTATGCACGCAATTATGTGTAGCATTCCAAGTTATCACCCCATGTGTTGATATCTAGCCAGAAGGGGAATGGAAATCCTAGCATTTATTTGGGTTTGGGTACATTATTTTAAGCAAATTCAACAGCGTCCTAGGAAAATGGGAAGATCTATTTCAACTCTGTATGACTCAAACTACATGGTTGTATAACAGCGTAGTGCTGATTCCACGTTTTTCCTCAACGGGGGTTTTCCACCAAGTAGAAACTCAGCATTTTTTGTGCTCCTCTCTAGAGTAGTTATAGAAGAGCCATCATTCTTTTTGTGGCAGAGGTTTCTTAGACTTCAAGCCTGTTAGTCTGTCTCTTCTCCTGATCTCACTTAAGCTCTAAAAGGGTGGTTGATAAAGGATGATGTTAGTCAGGCATTTAATGAATTGGAGGTGCAGTGTGCACGCCGCTCTGAAGCAGCATGGAAAGTAGATAGACCTTCTGTAGCGAAAGGAACTTGTCTTTTAGAGAAAGGTGCTTCACACACTTGAAAAAATCCCACTTTGATGCTCGTCTATAGAAATGTGGCTCACACCTATGTGGTAATGCCTTTTTTACATGCAAAGGCAAACCCTGAGACCCGAATTTCAATGGTAGTATGTTCCCAGTTGCTGCAAGCTGTAGGAGTACTAATCCTTAATATTAACTTGCCTGCTATGTAAATTGACAGAAGGCGTTTCATGGGCTTTCCTATTGTCTTTCATTATGAAGATCTACATTTGCTTTCTTTCTACTTTCTCTGATTTGTTGAGTCTGCTGCATCAGTATTCATAGAAGCCCCTTTGTCTGGCCATGAGGTCTTGCCTGATTTGGTATTGCTAGGCATTTTTTTAGAATGGGTATTGTATAAAATAATATTCATCATCAAGCTTTTCTGAGGGGCCCAGTCGTCAAAGGCGAGTTTAGCTGCTTATGCTGACCATCAAGCCAAAGGATCTGCAAGAGTGAACAACTCCATCTTCATTTATATATACTTATTTTATTTATAGAGAAGTGGCAAGGCATTTTGGCAGACTTGTACATAGCAACAGGTTTTGTGACACTGTGAAAAAATAAGAGCCCTGATTACGATGTCGGTCGGAGTTGCCTCCGACAGCTGCGGATGGGGAACCGACTGACCTCAGGTTGACAGTTCCGACACCGCAATTAGGATGCGACCGCAACTTCAACTTTTTTATGGGAGTTTGTGTGATGGGACAAAACTGCCCGCAGCACAAGCTCCCATTGAAACATTAAAGTTTTTAAACATCCCTGCCACACGGGGCAGGGATGTGAAGGGGGCACCATAGGTGCCCCCCAGGGTCACATACGGAGGGGAAGGGGGTCCTGCATGGGGCCCCCAAAGACACTTTCCGACAGCAGTTCAATGTCGGAAAGGCCGACATGGAACTGCTGTTGGAAAGTGCATCATAATTGCGACGGCGGAAACGTCATCCTTAAGGAATTATGAGGCCTTTTGGCCAACTGGCTCCTTGAGCCATCGGAACCGAGTCGGATTCCCCGGCCGGTTTAAACTCCGACAGCCATCATTGTAATACTGCGGTCAGAGTTTAAACCTACAATGTCGGTCGGAAAGCCTCCGACCGACATTGTAATTAGGCCCAAAGTTTGTTTTATAACAAACTGGATGACGTTACTAGGATTGATAAGTGAATGATGATGCAAAACAGTGCATACAGTACAAGACAGATGGATCAATATATCTCACAGCATGTTTTTTTCCATTGGGACAGGATTAGCATAGGGAAATGTTTGCAGGGACAAACAGTAAAAAAATCAGGAATTGTGATGAAAGTAAAGTCACTGCTTGCCTTCAAGTCGCTATGGACATTGTTTGTAGACCTTAATTTTTGTATGATAGCTTAGTGCTTACATTGAACTAATTAGGCTAACACAACTGAAATCCATGATTTGTAAGTGAAACTTTATGGACTGAAGACTATCTTCATAATGACCTTGAAGTGAGGTGGTCACCCTAGATGAAGAATTAATCAAACTTACATTCTTGTGGAAGAATTTGAATTTGAGCACAGGTCAAGGGGAGGCGGGGAGTGAATTCCATTAAAGAATTCCATGCAGGATAAAAGATCCCAACCTTGAGGTTGCAAAGGGTGGTCTGGGTATGATTAAATTATCATTAGTTGAGCCAAAGTTGCAGGAGAGGGAGTATCTAACCACAATGACAGCTAAATAGTTAGGGTCTAGTCTGTTCGTAGTTTGAAAACCTAGGACGAGTAGTTTGTGCATGGCCCTGTTTTTGGCAGACAACCATCCGATATAGTAATTACAGTATGAAGTATGGGCATGTCTGAGAATGTTACAGAGGGCCCTAGTGGAAGTATGTAAGCTTATCCAGTGGGAAAAAATTATGTTGGGAGAGGTCACACTAATAAGCTGTTTTAGTAGTCCAGCTTGGGGGTGACTAGTGTGGAAATTAATGTTTAAGCAGTATGGATGGGGCTAAGTTGGATTTTGCAGATGTTCAGCATTTGACATCTTGCAGCAGTAGCTGTGTTTTTTGGTCTTGTCTAAAGCAGCGTGTGCGCTTTCCATTGCGAGACATATTGTTAGCTTACACTGGACTTGGAACCCACCCATTGCTTACCATTGGTTGACTTTGTCACTGTCATTTGCTTAATTCATATTTGTCATCTTCTGTGAGCTTTCCTTCCTTTTCTGGAGAATGGACCCATTACTTGTGTTCTTCCACTGCTCCCTTTTCAGGCACTAATTTTTTCTTTTTGGCTAAGCAATTTACTCTACCATCCTTTTGTCCATGTGCCCCCCAACGCCCTCCTTCCTTTTGTCCGTGTGCCACCGCACCTGACCCGCCCTCCTTCCTTTTGTCCATGTGCCATCCCACCCGCCCTCCTTCCTTTTGTCTGTGTGCCCCCAACTGCCCCCTTCCTTTTGTTCATGTGCCCCCAACTGGCCCCTTTCATTTGTGCATGTGCCCCCCAGCCGCCCCTCTTCCTTTTGTCCTAGTGCCCCCCAATCCCTCTTCCTTTTGTCCTTATGCCACCCCACCTGCCACCTTCCTTTTGTCCTTGTGCCCCCCCCTTCAGATTAGCATATGTTCTGCATTGATGATATTCGAAACCAAAAGTGATAATAATACTAATGAGAGATAATGAAAGAGGTAATCACAGAGCTGAGGATCGAACACTACGGGACACCAACTGGTAATCGAGTTGGTAGTGAGAGCGATGAGCCCCGTGAGACATTGAACGTTTTATCAGAAAGATGGGAAGAAAACTAGCTGTGTGGTTTGTCAATGACAGCAAGAGAGAGAAGGGTAGAAATCAGGGTGGATAGATCCATGTCATCGAATGCTACTTAGAGTTTAGAAGTAGAAGAATAAACCATTGATTGTTGTTGCAGGCCGATATAATAGCATTAAAGACATGAGATAGTGCAGTTTCAGTGGAGGACTTGGAATCCTCATTGTAGTGGATTCAATGGGGTTAGGGGTTAAGAAAGGAGGCCAATCCATTGAAGACCAGATGTTTCAAGACATTGGAGAACAAGCAGAACAAGAATGGGTCGCGGCAGTAGCCGATCATTTGGCGTTGTTAATGTGAATGTTTTTAGCTGTAGGTTTGTGAGGTTGCAGGTGTTGTGTGCTTGTTTTCAAATGTGCTATTACTTTCGAGGGGGTACCTGTGTTTTGTGATACCAAATGTATTTGCAAACTGGGTCTTTCAAAGTGCAAAATAGCCGACAACCTTGTCCCTCCGCACACGAATCACTATTGTAAGGGCTTGTTGTTTGTATTATTATCTCACTATTATTGCCATTGTTATGAAAACTATAGTCCAGATTATTGATTTTTCGGCAGAATACGTGCCGATGCATGTAGCTTGGAAAAGGGAGCGCAGGCTTCATCCACATACCAACTTAAGACCGGGAAAACAAAAGCGCCTAAATTGCAGGCTCGAACAAGGGGATTTAAAACACTACAGACGCAACAGAAGTCACGAAGAACATGCGCAATACACCCTGCAGAGCTACAGTGCCACGACAGCTCGATTGGTTTAACGATCGCTGCGGATTCCAGTATAACCTGCGCTTTTCATCCCTGTGAGGTTTATAAAAATGGCTGGCATACAGTTATATAGTGGTAAGATAAGTGGAAGTAGTAAAGGAAATTCCGTGTTCGCCTGCCATACAAAATGTCAATTTCATATCAAAATGTGACATTAAGATTTGTCTGTTTGACCTCTGACCTCTTAGTGTCAAGAGGTATCCCACCCACTTGCCGTGGTTGTTGCCCTGCCGTAGTAAAGCCTATGGCCTGAGCATTTGTAAATGTGAAAAGAAAAAACAGCATAGCTAGCTAGGTTCCTTCAACCCACTGATGGCGAAAGGTCCTCTTTACCTTACAAACGCTACCCCCCCGCCCTCCATCCTCAAACCTCTAAAAATAAAAAGAATCCAAGTTGCGTACTATATATACCCTAAGGCGCGGGGTGAAAGCAGGTAACGTATAGTACCAAAATGTCTGGACTCGCCCTGGTCCTCGCAGATATGCAGAGGACATCTCGGCGGCTCAGCCTTGTGTCCAGCTAACCAAATCATGTCATACCTTCGGTCTAAACAGTAAGGGTCTGACCTCAGGTTGTTACTGTACGAATCACAACGAAGAAGTACACAGAAAAGACGCGACGCGAAGGTTAGCTGTTCACTGGCATTTCGCTCCCGGTCAATGCCCGTAAGTGGAGTAGTGCAGCGAAAGAAATGCAACAGCAGCCCACGGCTCGGAAAACTACATGCTGATGATGTCAGACGTGTGCAAGAAGTAGAAAGGTTCTTTTCGGTTAGTACAGTTGGGAAAGCGCCAGGGGGCACAGAGGGGTGATGAAAACACTGGGCAAGAAAAAGGATGACTAGGGCGGCAGATGAGCACTCCTGGTGGAACGCAGGGGACAGGAAGTTGTGATGAAAAAACAGGGCAAGGAGAGGGATGGGAACAGAGGGGTGCAGGGGTAATGAGTGGCAGAGGAGCACACAGAGTGGAACATGGGGTCCTGTGAGGGTGGTGATGAAAAGAAGGGGCGCTGAGAGGGATACCAAGGGATAGAGTAGTAGTGTTGTGTGTGTGTGTGTGTGTGTGTGTGTGTGTGTCCCTCTCCCCTTTCTGTCCCCTGTATTCCACCCCTCTGAGCTTATGTGCTGCCTTGTATCCCTCTCATTACCCTGTGTTTTCAACTAAGCCACGTAGGCACAGCGGGGAAAGGCAAGAGTAGACACAGTGGGTAAAGGCAGGAACAGATACAATGTGTAGGGACAGCAGAAACCCCAGAAGGTAAGGTCCACAGAAAGCACAGAGGGTAAGAGCAGCCGCATCAGAAAGCACAGACGGAAATAAAGATGAGACGGATCCTTCAAGGCATGGATAGGATACAACATAGCGGTAAGAAACAGCTCAGTACATACGGGCACCAGCAGGCCCAGCAGCTGAAGGCAGAAATGGGCACAACAACTAAAGCATTATATCCTTCTGCTGACATCCCTTTGTATCTCAGTAAACTGCAGCCCCCTCATGGGTCCTCCCCGTCCTTACAAAGTGAGGCAGTCCTGTCTCCACCCAGCCAATCAAAACGCTAGAAAACCCAAAGGCTAAAGGTTACATAAACCCCTCTCACCCACCGCCATGCCTGTTTTTTTTCTGCTCCGACGGCGGTCGGAACGCTGGTGCTCCGTGTTCCTGTTTCCGGGTTTCCTGCGGGATGGTTGCGGTACCGTGAGTCTTTCTAAACCATTTTTAAAAAAGGTTGTTTTTACAGTTTGTTGTTCATGCTGTTGTTTTGTCTCTGCGTGGCCGTACCGGTGCTCCGGTCGGCCGCGCTCCTGCTCTGGGGTCAGGACGCTCCCCGCGCATGTGCTGGGCTGGGGCGGGGAGCTCTCCTGGTGTCCTGGCCCCGAGTCGTTCCGGCGCTGGTGTTTGCAAGCAGCGTCCGGCCCCCACGGCCATGGTTGATGGCTGTGGGTGGAGACTGCAGGGCTGCCCTTTTGTTGGATTTCAGGTCTCACGTTACGAGACTTGGTGTTTGGGGGCAGTATTTAATGGAGGTTGCTGGGCACTTCCTTTTTTGTGTATGGGGAGTTTCCTGTGTGGTTTACTCCTTTTTGCTCGCCATGAGTGAGGGGGCCTCTTCACCGGTGCCTGCTAAGGCAGTTTCCAAGCAGCATAATGTCCAGGACCTGCAAGAAGATGACGTTTTGCAGATTTCTAGGGCTGACTTGCAAGAATTGATCAATTCTGCTCTCCAGCCTGTGCTGCTGGAGCCTGCGGCGAAGAGGTCCAAGGATGATGAGGAGTACATGGACAATTCCCCTAAGGAAAAGTACGTTTAGGGCAAGGTTTTTTCGGACATGCTGGTCCATATTCGGGAGGTGCTTGGTTTTGACCCTAAATCATTGTCTGGTGAGGGGTTTTACGCCCAGTATTGTTCCTCTGTGGTGGATGACCTTCCCGTCCATGATGTCCTGAAGGATATACTGACTAAGGAATGGCTTGAGGTTGATAAACAGGGTATCCCTTGCTTTCTGGGGAAGCGGTATCGCCTGGTGGACTTTGACCCCCAGTTTCCAGCGGTTCCCAAAGTCAATTCTCTTTTGTCCTCTATGGCTTCCGCTTCATCTTCCTCTGTCTTCGGAGGAGGCTTCCCTGACTGACCCGGTGGAGCAGAAGGTGGAGTCTGCTCTCAAGCGTTCTTACGCGGCTTCTCATATTGGGGTCCGTGCTAGCACCTATGCCTCGCAGGTCCTTTTGAAGGATTTTGAGAAGTTGCTTGACTGATTGCAGGATCATGGGGATCCTACTCCTGTCTTGGCTCAGATGGAGGTCTTGGCGCAATTCCTCTCGGATGTGACTTTTGATTCGTTGTGGGCTTTCTCCTCGGCTGCCGAGGCGGCGGTGGCTGGTAGGAGGTCTCTCTGGACCAAGCCTTGGCGTCTTGAGGCTGCTCAAAAGGCCTTGGTCCATTCACTGCCTTTTGAGGGTCCCCGTCTCTTTGGGGACGCTTTGAATGCAATGGTGCAGCGCTCTGCGGAGGAGGAGAAAATGTTGAAGCCTTTTCAGCCTGTGCCTAAGAAGAAGTCCTTTTTTCATAAGCAGGGTTTTCAGGGGGCTTTGTCTTCTCAGTCCTTTCGTGGTCGGGCTCGTGGTCGGGGGGCTGCGTTCCATTATAAATCCCGGCCTCCGCAGCAGCTGCAGCAGCATCCCTCTGGTGCGGGCCAGAAGTGACTATGCCGTTGTGGGGGCTCGGCTCCGTTTGTTTCTGGACCGTTGGTCTGCTCTAATTTCCGACCAGTGGGTCTTGTCTGTCATCAGGTTGGGTTACCAGATTCCCTTCCGGGGCCCTCCTCCTCTGGATTACTTTCAAGTTACCCCGTTGTCAAGAGATCCCGTGAGGCAGTCTGCCATGTTGTCCGGTGTCGCCATGTTGTTGCAAAAGGGGGCTGTTGTACCGGTTCCAGTGGAAGAAGTGGGCCTGGGGTTCTATACCCATCTGTTTCTGGTCCCAAAACCAGATGGTTCCTTCCGCCCGATTCTGAATCTCCGGACTTTGAACAAGTTGGTGCGGTTGGATCATTTTTGGATGGTCACCTTACAGTCAGTCATTCCCCTCATCCAGGAGGGCAATTTTTTTGGCTTCTCTGGACTTGGAAGACGCCTATTTTCACGTTCCAGTCCATCCTGCCAGTCAGCGGTTCCTGCGGTTTGCTGTCCAGGGAATGCATTTCCAGTTTCAGGTTTTGCCGTTCAGCCTCTCCACTGCTCCCAGGACTTTTACCAAGGTATTGGCTCCTGCTGTGGGGGTTTTGCAGCATCTGGGTTTCTCCATGTTTCCCTATATTGATGATTGTTTGATCTCTGCTTCCTCCTTTCCTGAGGCTCTTCTGGCGGTGGAGGCTACGTTGACCTTGTTCCAGGATCTGGGATTCAAGTTGAATCTGGGCAAGTCTCATCTGGATCCTGTTCAGAGACTTCAGTTCATCGGGGGTCTGTTCGACAACTCTCCGGGGGCGGTGTTTCTCCCTCCTGTTCGGATCCTTTCCCTGCAGACTCTGTTGCGGGATCTGTTGTCTCGTCCCCCTGCCCGGCTCATGTTTGGTTGCGGGTCCAGGGGTTGATGGCTGCCACCACTTCTGTGGTTCCTTTGGCTCGCCTACATCTCAAGCCCTTGGTGACTCATCTGTTGGCTCGGTGGGACTCCTCCCGGGCGGATTACGAGACTCTGGTTCCTCTCTCTCCTGCTCTCGTTCAGGACTTGGACTGGTGGCTTTGCACTCCCAATCTGGAGAAGGGGGTGCGGTTTTGTCTTCCACCTCCCCTTTTGTTGACCACGGATGCCAGTCTTTGGGGTTGGGCGGCCACGTTGGGGTCCTTGGAGGCCAAGGGTCAGTGGTCTCAGAGGGACAGCGCCCGTTCCTCGAACTGGCGGGAGTTGGCGGCCATCTGGGAGGCGGTGCAGTTCTTTCAGGTTCATCTCCACGGGACGACTCTGTTGGTTCGTACCGACAATCAGGTGGCTCGTTGTTACTTGAACCGTCAGGGGGGGACCAAGTGCGTGTCTCTGAATCTGCTGGCCTCCATGATTTGTGCTTGGGCGGAATCTCACCTGTTGGCCTTGAGGGCGGTGTACATTCTGGGACAGTTGAATTTTCATGCGGACGCTTTGAGCCGCAACCTTCCATCCTCTGTTCTGTACCATCTCTCTCTTCCTCTGTTCCAGTCCCTTTGTCTTCGGTTCGGGACTCCCTGGATCGATCTCTTTGCCTCTCCTCACAACGCTCTTCTCCCCCGGTTTTGTTCGGAGGTGATGTGTCCTCAGGCTTGGGCGGTGGATGCTCTTTCGATTCCCTGGCCTTCGGGCCTTCTGTATGCCTTCCCTCCTATTTCCCTCCTCCCGAGGGTGCTGCAGAAGATTCGGGGGGAGAGGGTGTCGGTCCTGTTGATTGCTCCCTTCTGGCCTCGCCGCCTTTGGTTTCCTCTCCTGTTGCGGCTGGCGGGGAGGTCGGTTTGTCCGGCTTCCTTTGGTTCCGGCTCCTCTTCAGTTTCCGCTCCTGTCTCTTCCTTGTCTTCGTCGTTTGCAGCTGACGGCCTGGCTCTTGAGCGGTTGACGGAGTCTTTGCGCTGTTCTTCTGTGGTGGCTCGTGACATCCAGTTGTCGCGTCGACCTTTAAATGCTATGGTCGTCATTGGGGCTCTTTTGTCTCTTGGTGTTCTTCCCATGGGGTGGATCTTGTGCTGGGGGATCCTACGTCTGTGTTGGATTTTCTCCGGGATGGTTTTTTGAAGGGCTTTTCCCCTTTCACTTTGTCTGCTCAGTGGGCGGCAGTTCGTGCTTGTCGGGGTCCTGGGGCCTGCTTGGAGGTTGTTGCCCCTTTGGTGAGTCTGCTTCTTCGGAGCTTTAGGCTTCGTCGGCCGGTTTCTCCTGTGATCGTGCCTTCTTGGGATTTGCCTACTGTTTTGCAAGGTCTGCAGTTGCCCCCTTTTGAGCCCTTGTTGGATGCGGACTTGTTGTGGTTGTCCGCTAAGGTGGCTTTTTTGCTGGCCATCACCTCCACTCGTCGGTTGGGTGAGTTGGGGGCCTTGCTCATTTCTTTTCCTTATTTACAGTTCCTGCAGGATCGGGTTGTTTTGAGGCTTGATCCGGCTTTTCTGCCTAAGGTTTCTTCCTGGTTCCATTTGCAACAGGAGGTGATCCTTCCTGATTTGCCTACAGAGGGGGATTCCTTTGTTCCCTCTTCTTTGGATGTTCGCAGGGCTCTTCAGATTTGCCTACAGCGTTCGCTGGGGTTTCGGCTTTCTCCTGCCCTGTTTGTCTCCTGTGGGGGTGTGGCTAAGGGGAAGAAGGTGTCCACTTCCACGATCAGTCGATGGGTGCGTTTGGCGGTCTGCCAGTCCTATAAATCTGTGGATCTGCCTCCTCCGTCTCCGGTGCAGGGTCGTTCGACACGTTCTGTGTCCGCTTCCTGGGCTGAGGCGGCAGGGGTCTCTGTCCAGGAGATTTGTAGGGCGGCCACTTGGCAGTCCTATCACACGTTTGTTCGGCATTATCGTCTTGATGTTTTGCATGCATCTGTTGACAGTTTTGCTGTTGGCATTCTGAACGCTGCTGTTCGTTGATCATTTCTTTGATTAAACAATTTGTATTTTTTGCATGGATCCCCGGTGTCCTGCGTTTTTTCTTCTTGGTTCTCTGCTTGTGAGTTCCTCACTTTGTAAGGACTGGGACGGGGAGGACCCATGAGGGGGTAATGTCTTGTTACTTACCGGTAATCTTCATTACCCCGATTAGGGTCCTCCCCGTCCCAGTCCTCTTCCCTCCCTCCCGCTGTGGTTGTGTCTGGGTCTTGTTGATAACAGGCATGGCGGTGGGTGGGAGGGGTTTATGTAACCTTTAGCCTTTTGGTTTTCTAGCGTTTTGATTGGCTGGGTGGAGGCAAGACTGCCTCACTTTGTAAGGACTGGGACGGGGAGGACCCTAATCCGGGTAATGAATATTACCGGTAAGTAACAAGACATTGAGTATTCCGTCTTCTAGCAGAAGGCCTGCAGTCTGTACAGCCGGCTCTTGGTATCTTAATGTACCGGGGCAGGATAGTTACCCACGGGTCCCCGCAAGCTAGCTATCCACGTACTGTCCACCTTCAGAAGAATCTGAATTTTTATTTGTGGAAAGAAAATAAACCACTAGGGAATAGGCACAAAGAAGACCGCTAAACAGCATAATGCACCTGCCACAAGGAGGCGCATATGTCTGTATATCTGGCAAGCCTTATGTTCATGTTTAGGCAGGATAACTGTGCATGCAGGTCGTTTGGGTAACGCGATCATTATGAGCTCCAAGAGACAATTCAGTTTGTTAATGTAAAGTTTTATCTAGTGCCTCCTGGGGGCTAACCAATGCCTAACCCCTCAGTGTTCTGGCAGAGAAGGGAAGGGAGGCGCAGACAACAGCAAAGGGCCACAGGAGTTGGCCAAGCAGTGAAGCCGGGCTAGAGAGCGCGTCTTTTGATTAACAAAGACCTCCTGCACATTGAAAGCACCTCTAGTACGCACTCTGCGTTCAGACTGGTTTCTAAGGGGGTCTTCTATCTTTATTTGCGCCATGTGTGCACGAATTCTGAGCATAGGGGTGGTGCTTCAGTAAACCATGGAGTTACAACTTAGTTTCTAGGTGAAGAGCATCAGTCCGAGCGGGATTCTGGAAATGAAACCCACTAAATACGCGGATCTCTATCCCCAGACCTCTGGATGGGGCTGGGCCTCGATAACTCACCTCACTTTGCCGAACAGTTCTGTCTCCCTGGTGGCAGGGGCGACTCTCATGAGGTTATTCAGCATGCTGCCACCTACCATACGGGGATATGCATTTCATATAGAAAGAAGAGGACTTCCTATTCGGAACACTTTCAAAGTCTGAGCAGTCGGTGCAATTCCTTCCAACGCCTAATGGGCTGTCCATATCCAACCGACTGAAGAAGCTGGGTGATCCTCTGTCCTCTGGGAAGGGACTCTTACCAGTTGAAGCTAGAAACTGAGCAGGCCGAATGTGGAAACCTGAAGGCCTGGGTGAGTCGGGACCCGCACCTCCATCGGATCTGACAAGCAGGCGGGCCTGATGGTGACTGAGATGCTTTCGTATTTCCCTCTGGGGTGGACGACACTGGTGGCGCGCGCGCGCATTCTGTATAATCTCCCACCCCGCGTCCATGTTGCTTATTCCCTCCCCCCCCCCAGTCTGTGTTAATCCCCCCTACCCCCCTTGGTCTGTGTTGCTTAGTTCCCTTCCACCAAAACGGTCTGTGTTGCTTATCCCCCTCCCACCCATCCCCCAATCCGTGTTGCTTATCCCCCTCCCACCCATCCCCCAATCCGTGTTGCTTATCCCCCTCCCACCCATCCCCCAATCCGTGTTGCTTATCCCCCTCCCACCCACCCCCGGTCCGTGTTGCTTATTCCCCTCCCACCCACCCCCGGTCAGTGTTGCTTATTCCCCTCCCTCCCACCCACCCCCTGGTCCGTGTTGCTTATTCCCTCCCACCCACCCCCTGGTCCGTGTTGCTTATTCCCCTCCCACCCACCCCCTGGTCCGTGTTGCTTATTCCCCTCCCACCCACCCCTGGTCCGTGTTGCTTATTCCCCTCCCACCCACCCCCTGGTCCGTGTTGCTTATTCCCCTCCCACCCACCCCCTGGTCCGTGTTGCTTATTCCCCTCCCACCCACCCCGGTCCGTGTTGCTTATTCCCCTCCCACCCACCCCCGATCCGTGTTGCTTATTCCCCTCCCACCCACCCCCGATCCGTGTTGCTTATTCCCCTCCCACCCACCCCCGATCCGTGTTGCTTATTCCCCTCCCTCCCACCCACCCCCGATCCGTGTTGCTTATTCCCCTCCCTCCCACCCACCCCCGATCCGTGTTGCTTATTCCCCTCCCTCCCACCCACCCCCTGGTCTGTGTTGCTTATTCCCCTCCCTCCCACCCACTGGTCTGTGTTGCTTATTCCCCTCCCACCCACCCCCCGGTCCGTGTTGCTTATTCCCCTCCCACCCACCCCCCGGTCCGTGTTGCTTATTCCCCTCCCACCCACCCCCCGGTCCGTGTTGCTTATTCCCCTCCCACCCACCCCCGGTCCGTGTTGCTTATTCCCCTCCCACCCACCCCCGGTCCGTGTTGCTTATTCCCCACCCTCCCACCCCCGGGCCGTGTTGCTTATTCCCCACCCTCCCACCCCCCGGGCCGTGTTGCTTATTCCCCACCCTCCCACCCCCCGGGCCGTGTTGCTTATTCCCCACCCCCCGGGCCGTGTTGCTTATTCCCCACCCCCCGGGCCGTGTTGCTTATTCCCCACCCCCCCGGGCCGTGTTGCTTATTCCCCACCCCCGGTCCGTGTTGCTTATTCCCCACCCCCCGGTCCGTGTTGCTTATTCCCCACCCCCCGGTCCGTGTTGCTTATTCCCCACCCCCCAGTCCGTGTTGCTTATTCCCCACCCCCGGTCCGTGTTGCTTCCCCCCTGGTCTGTGTTGCTCCCCCCTGGTCTGTGTTGCTCCCCCCCCTGGTCTGTGTTGCCCCCCCTGGTCTGTGTTGCCCCCCCTGGTCTGTGTTGCCCCCCCTGGTCTGTGTTGCCCCCCCTGGTCTGTGTTGCCCCCCCTGGTCTGTGTTGCCCCCCCTGGTCTGTGTTGCCCCCCCTGGTCTGTGTTGCCCCCCCTGGTCTGTGTTGCCCCCCCTGGTCTGTGTTGCTTCCCCCCCCTGGTCTGTGTTGCTTCCCCCCCCTGGTCTGTTGCTTCCCCCCTGGTCTGTTGCTTCCCCCCTGGTCTGTTGCTTCCCCCCCCTGGTCTGTTGCTTCCCCCCTGGTCTGTGTTGCTTCCCCCCCCTGGTCTGTGTTGCTTCCCCCCTGGTCTGTGTTGCTTCCCCCCCTGGTCTGTGTTGCTTCCCCCCCTGGTCTGTGTTGCTTCCCCCCTGGTCTGTGTTGCTTCCCCCCCCTGGTCTGTGTTGCTTCCCCCCCCCGGTCTGTGTTGCTTCCCCCCCCGGTCTGTGTTGCTTCCCCCCCCGGTCTGTGTTGCTTCCCCCCCGGTCTGTGTTGCTTCCCCCCCCCGGTCTGTGTTGCTTCCCCCCCCCCCGGTCTGTGTTGCTTCCCCCCCTGGTCTGTGTTGCTTCCCCCCCTGGTCTGTGTTGCTTCCCCCCTGGTCTGTGTTGCTTCCCCCTGGTCTGTGTTGCTTCCCCCCTGGTCTGTGTTGCTTCCCCCCTGGTCTGTGTTGCTTCCCCCCTGGTCTGTGTTGCTTCCCCCCCGCTCTGTGTTGCTCCCCCCCCCCGGTCTGTGTTGCTTCCCCCCCCCGGTCTGTGTTGCTTATTCCCCTCCCACCCACCCCCCCCCCCGGTCCGTGTTGCTTATTCCCCTCAGGTCCGTGTTGTTTATTCTCCTCTCACCCCCCTAGTCTGTGTTGCTTATTCCCTTTCCACCCTGCGGCCCTGTTGTTGTACCAACCCCTTGTTGTTCCTCTTGCTTATTCCCCACCCCAACCCCCACAGCCATAAAGGGGGAAAAAAGGGTTATGAATATGATGCAGCCAGCGTAGTAGTCTCTTTTCTAAAGCCGACCTGTTCCCCTTACAACCATCCTCGACCCCCACCCCCTCGTTCTCCACCCCTACCCGTTTGGCAAAGCCAGTAGCTCGCACATAGGAGAGACCTATTGGCTTTGGCAATGCTTGTTGCTTTGGTCGTTTTGTATGTTGTACTCCTCTAAACTTACATTTCTAGATCGAAGAAGATAATCTCTTCATTGTCATTAATGTTGGCCCAGATAGATGAGAAATCATACAAAAAATGTGCAGTGTTTTTCCAGCTGTCGCCACTTCCAATTGTATTTTTGCTTGAGGGTTTTTTGAGTAAGACATCCCTGTGCCTTTTATCGTGGGCTCTCTGCTTCTGAAACCATTCATTGTCAGCACTGAGCCCAACATGGCTGCCATGTGCACGGTTGTCCACCTTAAGTATGTATGTAATGATATTTGACGAGCATGATGGACGCTGCTAGGATGGTACCGAGCAATGATTTCTTATGAAAAAACTGTGTCTTGTGGCAGGGTCAGACACATCCGCTGTACTGTAGAGACGTGCCTGTCCTCGTGAGTCGGAGATGACAAGCCTCTTTTTCCAATCTCCATCTGAGGTGCTAGCTAGAGGTATAGACCCATGAACAGGCAGGCGTCTAATTTCCAGGGAAAAAAACTGTTTGGAGTATTAAATGTTACATAAATCTTATGTGTTTACGGTATTTTTTGGTCTTCGTTTTTCAAGTTCTTGAGCTCGTTCTGATCGGTTTTCTAATCTTACAGCCCAGTTTAATGGAAATGAGAAAAGGCAAACGTCTTCGCCTTCGCCCTCCAGTGACCGGCGACGGCAGCTGCGCGCCCCGGGTGGCGGCTTCAAACCCATCAAGCACGGGAGCCCAGAACTGTGCGGGATCTTCGGAGAGCGAGTGGACCCCAACGTGGCCCTAGAAAAACAAATGTAAGTGGCGTCTCTTCTCTTGCGGGGTCCCATGGGCCCGAGTGCGTCCACACCTTGCTGGATGAACAGGAGTGCACGCTGATTTTCCAGGCTTTGACACGAGGCTTCACGCATTCTGTTTCTAAAACCTTACTTCAGAACAATGTGTAGTGCTGGCCCCATGTGACCGTGCCTGTGAGTGTGTGCTGCCACACAAGAGGCCACACTATTGCCTGTTATGTGCCCAGACAGACGGTAAGGACAACTAGCAACCCTTTCATGAATGAGCTCGGCATTACACCGGTACTTCCCGCTGAAACTGTTTCCCAGCATCCATCGCGTCCTCACTGTAGATGGCTTTTGGGGCCGTTGTGGATCATCTCCCTCAAATAAAACCAGTGTGTGTTATTTGGCCTCCAACACTTCTCGCTTACCATTGCTGTTCGCTTGGGAACACGTAGGCTCTCCTGATTGCAGGGTGAAGGGCACCTGCTGACAGATGGTCTGAAAGTATCTGCACTGTGTTGCTCCTTATTTAAGGGAGTATTATAATTACCTTGGGTAACCTTTTGAGTGCCCCTGTTTAGTACACTTGTGCAGGCTTGTGTTCAGGAGCTGGGTGCTCACCTAGTGAAAATCTGGGGTTTGAGCCACACTGAACCGGTCAGTAGACCAGGCTGCGGGACTGATCCGAGACTTGAGTGCAGGAGTGTGTAGGTGCAGAAACCTTGGCAGAGGCCTAATACAGGTGGTATGCAGAACATTGAAAGCCTCTTGTCTGCGGTATGAAAGCTCAGAGCCTGAGCGTAGAGAGAGGCTGATTGGTCAGTGTTGCAGCATTAAACCTAGGGCTTCTTCTAAAATGGCGCTGGAAGGACAAGGCAACAGCCCTTCCTCCTCTTTTGGTATCATCTGTCTATAAACGGGTCGACACTAGACCACTGGTGAGCCACGCTAGCTGCTGATAGCCTTGCACTATTAGTGAATCCTCGGTTTTTCAGGCTGTTAGTCCCATAGGTCTCAGTCTCATGAAACTGCATTGAGTGCGCCTCTCGCTCTCTGTTCCATAAGTGCTCATTTGGGAAGGAAGCAGGTTTTACATATGTTTGACGCTGAAATCACAGAACCTTGCAACACTGCCCTCGCCTGTTCTGTCCACGCCCCTTCGACAATTAGAGTTGCAAAGGAGGCTCATTGATTTTAGTAAGCAGAGCTTGCCTTTCAAGAGGATTAAGCAGTGGCGGCAGGCATGGCTCGCGGGTGATTGGTCTGAGCGTCCTGCTGTGGAGAACAGGGAAAGTGCGCATGACTGTTTTGGGCGGCCCGAGAGGGCCGTCCAAACAGTCATGTGCACTTAGGAGTGGGCAAACCACTCCTCCCCTGCCCTGCTCCGAGAGCAGAGCAGCCCCGCCCGCAAAGCAGCACGGAAGCATAAAATGGTAACTCGAAGTTATCATTTTATGTTTCCTTTACGTTGCCCTGCTTAAAAGCAGTGGGGTGGCGCGCCACTTGTATTAAGAGTATTGTTTACATGACTAAAACGTGAGCGTACAAGCCCTAGAATGCAAGGTTACATTACTTACAAATCCAGGAGTGGCTGAAGATGCTACAAAGGACATGGTCCACTCTGGCATTATAAGTAATGCTGCTTAGCCCTGAAGTCAGTCACCCATGCACCCATCAGCCAGGGGAGGCAGCTGTTTTTGTCAAAGGATGGAACTTTTCCTTCTCGGCCTTCTGCGTTATCGCTTGAGTTAGGGAACCTTCTCCAGTGTTTGTGCATGCGTAGAAAAGCCCGTATTAGGGAAAGCCTCATGCCTTATGTTCTGCTTGGTTGCTTGATTCCCCCCTATATTTCCATCCCTCTGCCAGACTTGGCTTTTAGTGTTGGTTTATTTCTGCATGATGGCTGCATTTAGCCCAGTCTGTGGGCGTAGTGGCCCCAGGGGGATGTGTAGGAAGCATGTCGTGTTTAGGCTGCATGCACAGCTGCCAGATATCTTTGGATCTCCAAGCTTAAGACGTCTGGATTCTTGTCCTATATATGGTCGCGCTGTGCTCTGCCCCATCCTTTTGTTAATCTCCTGAAAGCACGGGAAGTTAGAGAGCTGCAGTCACAGCAAACTTGTAACTTTTAATGTCTGACAGATATTAAGGCTCATTCTCCAGCTTGTGTAAGGCAGTTTGTTTTTCTAGCATTATTCGAATCAGTGTTCCATTTGAGGTGAACCACAGACTTGGCTGACAGACTGAACCTAAAAATAAAAGCTATAGTTTTAATGTTTACATTGAACAGCTTTTCAGCAATGCCTCGTGAGTTCTCTCCTTTCACGAGCTGTGCTTGCCAAAAACATCAGATTTGCCGATTTCAAATGGTTCAAAGCAACACAGCCAGACTTCTAGCATGAAAATGTTGATACACAATTTGCTGGTGATCCATCAATGTCCAAATCCCCTTAAAGCCCTCTTCTCCAGTCACAAGCATCTACCAGAAAGGCCCCCAAACCTCTGCATTACAATAGAACTCCACATCCCTGCATGCATCTTCAAATCAAAGAGTCAATAAATTGTATTGTAATTACATTTATATAGCGCTTACTACCCCTGACGAGGCGTCAAAGTGCTTTTTCGGCGAGTAGCATGCTACTCCGGAACCAATAAAGGATTAGTGTTGAATTAGTATAGTGAAATATGAAAGTAATTTGAGTGGTGGATAGGTTAGTCAGTTAAAAAATAAATATACTTCATGAACATCTCCATACGAAAGAGGCCCGTCCTGCTTTTGCCACGACTTGACAGAAATTAGGTTGTCTGCATTTGGATGGGCACCAGCAGGGTGTGCAATGGTCATTTCATTCTTGGTGCTTCCCCACGTTGAGGATATTGGGAGAGTCTCCGTATTGAGGCACTATTGGTTCCTAGAAGTTGGGTTTCAACTTGGACTCTATTGTCTGCCAGTCTCCTCTTTGGTGCAATCTTTTAATCCATACCTTTGCTTTGATAATTTCCATGTTGCTGCTCGCTCTGTTATTTTAAACATTAGAGGGCGTTGTCATCGGGAAACGGCCTGAACAACGCGGTCAGAGCCACGCGTGCCGTCCCAAGGCAAGGGCAACCACGATTGCCTTGACCACGCATATGCCTTAACCAGGCATATGCTTTGTTAAGGCAGTGCGCTGTCTAGATGCTGAGATGGGCGGGCCCAGGAACAGGAAGGATCGGGAGAGGACGTGGTGAGGTAAGTGGAGCTGGGTTTTTGGGGGGTGGGGTACTTTTTAAGGGTTGGGGTAGTTTTTAGGGCTCAGGTTTAGGAGACCGGGTTGCTTTTAGGGCTCATGGGTGGGGGGGTTGGGGTCGTTTTTAGGGCTTGGGGGGTCAGGGTAGTTTTTAGGGCTCAAGGGGGGGCAGGGTAGTTTATAGGGCTCAAGGGGGGGCAGGGTAGTTTATAGGGCTCAAGGGGGGGCAGGGTAGTTTTTAGGGCTGGGTGAGGTCAGGGTAGTTTTTAGGGCTCAAGGGGGGGTCAGGGTAGTTTTTAGGGCTCAAGGGGAGGGTCAGGGTAGTTTTAGGGCTCAGGGTAGTTTTTAGGGGTCAAGGGGGTCAGGGTAGTTTTTAGGGCTTGAAGGGGCGGGGTCAGGGTCGGTTTTAGGGCTCATAGTGGGATTGGGGTAGTTTTTAGGGCTCAGGGGAGGGTCAGAGAAGTTTTTAGGGTCCAAGAGGGAGTCGGGGTAGTTTTAAGGGCTCAGGGTGGTGGTCTGGGTACTTTTTAGCGCTCGGGGAGGGGGGGTCCAGGTAGTTGTTAGGGCTAAGGGCAGGTGGTATAGAGTGATCTTTACTACACATCCCTATACCAGTCATGCTTTTACCACGAAATTGTGTGGTAAAGCAATGTGTGGTAAAGCAATGTGTGGTAAAGCAATGTGTGGTAAAGCAATGTGTGGTAAAGCAATGTGTGGTAAAGCAATGTGTGGTAAAGCAATGTGTGGTAAAGCAATGTGTGGTAAAGCAATGTGTGGTAAAGCAATGTGTGGTAAAGCAATGTGTGGTAAAGCAATGTGTGGTAAAGCAATGTGTGGTAAAGCAATGTGTGGTAAAGCAATGTGTGGTAAAGGAATGTGTGGTAAAGGAATGTGTGGTAAAGGAATGTGTGGTAAAGGAATGTGTGGTAAAGGAATGTGTGGTAAAGGAATGTGTGGTAGAGGAATGTGTGGTAGAGGAATGTGTGGTAGAGGAATGTGTGGTAGAGGAATGTGTGGTAGAGGAATGTGTGGTAGAGGAATGTGTGGTAGAGGAATGTGTTGTAGAGGAATGTGTTGTAGAGGAATGTGTTGTAGAGGAATGTGTTGTAGAGGAATGTGTTGTAGAGGAATGTGTTGTAGAGGAATGTGTTGTAGAGGAATGTGTTGTAAAAGAATGCGTTGTTCAGATGCGTTCGTGGCAGCGTAGTAGAGGCACACGTGGTTTAGCCATGCCTGCCTCTGTCATACAACTGTTGTCATTACATTACGGTGGTCCAATCCTTCTATTATTATTTTTTATTTCATTGTGATCTTCTCAAGGTTTTGGAAGGTCACAGTTGAAATGATTATTATGGTGGAGAAGATCTGAGGCTTCCGTTGACGTACATGCCACTGGATTCCTCAGGAAGACAATGGCAGCACAGCTTTTCCAAATTCATCTGTATTTATACCAGTTTCAATGACTGTGTATAAGAGGTAGAAAAGAGAAAGAAGTGGTTTTTACTTTCTCCTGTAAAGAAATATCTAAAAGGGTCTGGAGTGGCTGGAACAATGGTTTGCCAAACTCTATCCTTCCTTAGCCCGCCTGCAACCATGGGATTTCGCTCCTCTATGCTGATCTTTTTGTATGGAAATCACTTGAGAAGCAGCTCTTTGCAGCAGTCCCTGATGCAAGGGAGCTAGTTAACAGCAGACTTTTTCCAAAGTCTTGAAGATTATGGCAGTATTCACTCGCCCCTCCCACTTTGTTTGTGGATAAACAGGGTGCATTCAACTTTTTCAGTGCATTTTGCTTCGTGATTGGTATGCTTGACACAAAGGAAGTATTACAGTGAAATGTCTACTCCGGTAGCATATTTAAAATGTGATATTTGTGCTCTAGTCACTTTAGCGATCAGGTCTCCTCCCACCCATCCACTGAAATAAAATCAGTTTGTGTCACGTTTAACAGCTGGACAACCCCGAGTTGAATGCTGGTTTGGGATTAGTGTTCACTTAGCCCTGGCCTCACCCCTGTCTTCTTGTTTTCCAGATGGTATCACGGAGCCATCAGTCGGACGGATGCCGAGAACCTGCTGCGGCTGTGTAAAGAATGCAGCTACCTTGTTCGGAATAGTCAGACCAGCAAGCATGACTATTCTCTGTCACTAAAGTAAGTTAATATATTACAAAACGTTGTGCAACTCTACAATTAGGTGTTATGCGATGACAACCCATATTTTCTCAGGCCAAAAGAAGGCTAATGATGCCCCAAGACTGTCTTTTCACGTCTGTCATGCTCTTTTAGCTCTACTGAGGGGCACCGAATTGGGTCGTGAAGTACTTCAGAGGTTCTGATGGATTGTTTCATCTACCATTCCAGGATTCTTTTCAATTTCTTCTTTACACAATGGGACCTATGAGAAAATATTTTATATCCGCTTTTCCAGGATGAGTTTTACACCCTGAGCATCTACTTATCCTCTATCATGTTCATTCTGTATGCAAATATAGGATTTTCCAGCTGTAAACATGCATTAGCAAAGCAAATTAGCCTTGGCTTTCAGTATTGATACCCGAAGTTTTGGCTTTGCCAATGCATTTTGCTGATACTGTTCCCCATCAGCAAAAAGAAGAAAATGCGTATTTGCTGATGTAAAACTGAATCGGCAAAAAAAAACATTAAGACCAGCACAATGAGGCTCAGCCGGTCACACTCCACTATGTATGTGCACATATACATCATGACACAAACACCGCCATAGTGAGACCACGAATGTGCATGCCTCCATTTTGACAGGGCACCTATTTAGTTTTTCGTTTAGTTTACAGTTCCAAGATTGCAGGTGCCCATCTTGAACCAGTACATTTTACAAAAAATAGTGTGCTGAAGTTCATTTCAAAACAGCAAGTACCAAGCGACCATTCAAAAAATGGGTAAAAAAAAAAAAAAAAGTACAAGGGGTGGAACTGATGGAACTGACAGGTTAGGCGTGGAGACGAGCTGAATTTGGAAGGGGGGCAGCACATAGAGCGTAGGTGTTACGGTGGAGAAGCAGCACCCAAGGGTGAGTGCTAGAAAACTCATGCATTTGCATGGAGTCTTGAAGGAAAAGACAAAAGTAGTTCCCAGAATGAGAGAATAGAAGGATAGTCCAATGAAAAGGATTGTTAAGAAGCTATGCCCCAAGGGAGGGACAACACAAGAATAGAAAGGAAAGCCATTGAATAAGATGTAAGCAGATTAGATTGACGAGAAAGACAACTAATGAGTAATGAATGGGCTGACCGCAGCCCCACTGGGAATATTGGCATTGTCCACAATAAGTCTTCAACAAGACGGCTAGTGATACTCAAAAAATGTATATGTGCGTCAGCAAAAGTCCACATACCTTTTACCTGAGTCAGACAGCATACTTGATTGATGCAGTCAGTGTGTGGGCCGGCCTGTGTGGAACTACAGCTGAGGGCCTATCTGTGGGTTTTTACCAATGGCTTCAGGCAACCAGAGGCAATTGGCAAGTAATGGTTTCTTTTCTCTTTAAAACGTGAAGTACCGACATAACTCAGTTTTATGGAGGCGTTTAACTGTTAGATGCCGGTTTTCTTTTATGGTGCTAGCTGGTTGTAGTTTCTGTTTTATTGAAAGCGATTTGAGACTTGTTAGGAAACAATCCAAAGTATTAGCAAGGTGTCTGAAGTGTGAGACTTTCTGGGAAAGTAGAAAATGTCCAAGAGAGAAAAGGACTGTCTGCATGTCAGAGTTATAATGAATAGAGATGTCAGGGTTAATTGTGTTTCTTATTTTAACGTATGATAAAGCACCCTACAGCCACTTCAGAGCACATTCTTAGGAATAAGTAGGTATATTCCGAGAATAAGCTCAGATGGTGGAGGTAGAAAGACTGAGTCTGAGATGCAGTTAGTACTAGAGGTGGGCGGATCCACAAATTAACAGGGAGAGCAGAGCCAAGCCAAGGGTCTGGCTTGGATCTTAGAGCCGGTGCACGATCCGAGCCCCTGAAAATATTTGCTGTGTAAATCATACAACAAACCTCACATAAAATATGATAAAGTCTCTTCAAAATTCAAAAAACTGTATTTCTTTAACGTGGAAGCTTTGACATTATTAGGGCTCATTGTCGCACTGCACTGAGAAGTATTTATTAAATAGATAGTTTTCTACCACTGGGAGTCTAAAAAAAAGAGTTTTAGTGAAATAAAATATTTGCCTAAAATCACACAATTCAAGCGGGAAGCTATGATTTATCAAGGTTTTCTATTTTCACTTTGTACAAATTAGGAAGTAAATGGATATATATTTGTCTTTCCTTATGTTAAGACTTTGTTTTACCTGTTAGTTTATTATCTGCAGATTTTAAATACAGCGCAAGCTCGACCCGAAGGCAGAGCACTTTACATGAGAACCCATTACAGTGCACAAGGTCACATGCATTGTTTATAGGCACGGAGACATTGAGTGATTTGCCCAGATGTACAGAATGTTGAGCCGACGCAGAGACTCAAACCTGGCTCCTCCGTTCCACAACCGGCAGCTCTGACCATAACACCACCAGGGCTGGACTGGCCGTGGCGGGCACCGGGCGTTTCCCCGGTGGGCCGCCAGGTTGGGGGCCGGTTTTGGGCCCCTGGGGGCTGTTTTTGTTACCGGGGGCCCGCAATTTCGGCCCCCTGTAACAAAATCGGCCGAAACCGGCCCTAACAAACAGCTCGACCCTCCCCCCCCCCCAGGGGGGCCGGCCGAGCTGTTTGCCAGGGCCGGTTTCGGTTCCCAGTCCGGCCCTGAACACCACATACTGGGTGGAGTGGGGATGGCAGGCAGGAACCACATGAAAGCTCTGCTTGTTATGGGCTCGAGGTTTCAAGAGGACCTTGAGCTGAGCCAGAGCCAGACTTCAGGCTCGAGCTTTTCAGTGGCTCGCCCACCTCTAGGTAGTACCTAATGTGATGTGGGCGATAACTGATGAAAGTCAGTCTCTGAATGCCCATTGTTGAGCAATATCATAATCAATAAATATAAACAGATGCTCATGTCAGTATCAAATCTTTCATTTTCCACTTTTCAACAGTGTAGTCTTTCTGCCCATAATATAAAAGCTTTGTTTCTTCTTTGCTTGTTCTTCTGAGTTTTCAGAGTGGGTTGTGGTCTATTAGTAGCGCGCGCGCCCTCTAGTGACCTCATCAGACCCTCCCCACCCAGTGTCTTGTGATCTGCTATATATCTGTGGTGCCTAGCACCATTGACCAATGGTCGTAACTCTGCCTCCTGGTGGGTTGAGGAGCAGTGAATTCAAGCAAACAGGAGTACCTAAAGACACCCGGGTCCTAGGAGGCCCATGGAATAACAGCTGGTCAGAGCAGTCCCTGTGAAGGCGGACCCTTTTTTTTTTTTTTTTTACATTTAGAAGGATTAGGGATGTGTAATTCGTATTGCCAAACTGTTATAGACAGCGCTTGAAATGGAAGTATAGAATTGCAGGTACTCCTTGTCCCAGAGTACCTGTTTGCTGCTTGGAAGTGCCATTACTCTCCCATTAAAAGGATTGGAGAAGTGCTGATACTATCTCTTCCAAATCAAAGAAATGCAGGTACTTTGTACCTGATAGTACCTGCCCATTTAAAGCAGTGGTCTTGGAGCAGGGCAACTGGAATATGCGGTGGGGGATTCCAAATTACGCGACAGGGTTGATTAAATTATCTGGCACGAAAAGGCAAATTATGCGGCCTAATGCAGCACATTTCAAGATAGTATTGCTTCATTATTTTGCCATTTTTATACTTGTTAGCACTGTCTGGTCTCAGTTTGCACCTCATTAGAATCAGTTTATCACTCAAATTCCGCAATAAGCAACACAAAAGTGACCAGTTAAACAGGGGCATAGATTGAGGGGGGGGGGGTGGGAGGGGGAGGCTGATGCTCTGCTCCCATAGAAAACCCTATCTTCTGTGTGTGGATGTGAGTGTTCACAAGTGAGTGCTTGCACATGAGTGTGGGCATGTCTGTATGAACATGTGGGCACATGAGTATGTGTGCACATGAGTATGTGTGCACGATTGTTTGTGCATGTGTGCCTTTGCACATGAGCCTGTGGGTGCATACTTGAGAGTGCACATATGAAAGCGTGTGTGCAATTGAGTGTGCACTCGAGTTTGAGTGAGTGCGTGTGTGCGTTAAAATGTGAGCAAGGGACCCACGTCTGGGCATACCCTGCCAACTTAGGGCGAACAAAGCAAACACAAGGAGATGATGGACGGAGCGCGGAAACTTTTCAGACACTCACCCCCAGTCACAGATCTCCGTCCATCATGACATGGGTCCCTTGCTCACTTTGCCACTGGATTCAAGCTAGCCTGGCTGATATGGGGTATTACCCCGAAACCGGTCCCAGGATGCTTGTTTCCGGTTCAGGGAAGACCTGGCTTGGCAGTTCGGGCTGGACTGTTCCCATGAGGCACATGGTCAAGACTGATTTGCATATTGCTGGGTCTCAACTGAGGTTGCGAAGTGAGCTAAAGAACGATAATGGATTCAACCCAGATCTGTGACTGGGGGTGAGTGTCTGGAAAGTTTCAGCGCTCCGTCCATCATCTCCTTGTGTTTGCTTTCTTCTAAGACCAGGCCCATTGGAATTATGCAATTGTGTGGTCGCTGTATCTTTCTCATAATTCTGGATTTGCCACATAATCCACTCCGTCCATCATCTCCTTGTGTTTGCCCTGGTCGTAGAAGAAACAGCCTTCCTCCTGCCATTGAGCAGTTTGTTTCCAGAAACAGCTAATTCATTTGTGGGGTATTTATTAAAATAAAATGTTAGTCTTGTATCGCTGTTGACTGCATCCATGAGTACGTGATAACATAAATGTGACGGTTTACAACACTGCCAGGCATACCTGCCGCTGTTATGAGGAAGACTTTCCAGATTACTGTGGCTGGAGTCTACAACTACCTTACCCCTATTGTGGGGCTTTCTATTTTATATGCATTCGGATCCTTTAAACTTGATGCTTCGGATCTTTTCACCTTTAATATTTAGCCCTGATGAAGTTCCTTTGAAAGGAACGAAACGCGTTGGCTGATGTCCTATCATTTGTGTCACTAAGAAGAATAAAAGAAATTGAAAAGACTTACCTAACAGAGTGTGACTTCATTCTTGGTGCTCCCTCCATGATCTTAAACATAAATGTGACAGTGGTTCAGGTGGACCTGTTGCGGCCATGTCCACTCACACCTTTCTTCGGATTTCTCCCAGGGACCGCGCGCTCAAAAGCGCACGCCTCCGAGTACAACCTGCAAATCATCAAATCTATTATTTCAAAGAACCTGCCTCATTTTCGCTGACAGACAGCAGCAGGCCACTGAAAGCAAGCCCTGTCAGCGTGTCGGACACCACTTTCATGGCAGTGAGGGACAGGCGTGATCAGGTTACCCCGGCCTTCCCTTGTTCTCTCCAGCCACTTAACTTTACCACGCGCCTTCTGGGCCTCAGGGCTGGGGTTACCCGCGGCCCCCCTCCCTGCTGCTCGTTTGTTTTCCACCTCACAGGATCGACAGAGCAGGGATGCGTTAAAATCTAAGAGATCCGGGGGGCAGATTGAGTGCCGTTCCACTGCGGCCTACTCGTTGACAAGCTGGGTTTAGCAGGTAAGTGGGCGTTTGCACTCATGTTAATGCCAGGAAAAGTCACACCGAAAACACTGGGCAAGAAAAGGGCAGTGCAGTTGACAGCCACTATATTTCCGGTATCTATGAAAAAGAAAAATCTCATTATTCTGCAGTAGCTTCGCCTTTTAATAGCTCCGCGGTATGATAATATAGAAATTGATAGCAATTGTTCATGCTGGCAAGGGAAATAAAGACTTGCAAAGAGCTGATGTTCTGCATAATTTTAGTCCCCGAAGGCATACATAACGTGTTATCGCCATAATTACCTCAAATGGCTGACCCAGAAAATCCTGCACGTTAACCGTAAAGATGCATACATATACCTACGCACATGCCTGCATACATTAATACAATGTGACAGCAGAGAGGACCCGCCTAACCTGCTCGTTTCCTCATTTATTCCAGGCCCTGGGGACGCTTAGTCTCGTCCGATCTCTTCTTACTCCTTGTTGTGTAAGAAGAGGTTTTTAATTGTGCTTCTTTGTTGCTCCCAACATTTAATTCTTCAGCCTTTTCACACATAATTTTCATATTTGGTCTTGATCCCATAGCCAAGACATTGCACGCCAATTTCGTGGAGCTCTAAATTCCACCTCCTCTTGTCACTTTACAATGGCTTCTAAATGTGAGTGCATTTCCTTGTTATGGTCTACCAGTACATGTGCATTACCTTTACAGACTGAGCAGCCCGCATTTGAAGATAGCTTTAGGGATTAAGGCACCAGCTTCAGTGAGTCTATGTGTATCCAAAACTTTTTAGGGTGGCTTAAGGGAAAGACCGTTCAGAGGGTTAATGTCCTTGCTGTAGAGATCTGTGTGTAATCTCTGGTCGCAGTCTTAAACAATCATAACATAGCTTCAAAGTTTAGTGTGCCTGTAACAGTGTTGTATCATCTGAACGTCAGAATTGCCAATCCTGGTAAAATTGCTTGGCGGGTTAAGAGTCCCCTGCAAACACTTGTATGCAACCTACAAAGCATGAATGAATTCCTGCCGGTTAAAGTTCAGTGTTTCTTTCTTCTAACGCTGATAAATGGTCATCATTTACGGCCAGGAGGGTGCAGTTGAAGCCATAGAAGGTGGAAGATGAGGAGATGGTTGTATATGGATGAGACACGATCTTGAAGCAGATGCCTGAATGCAGAGCTAACATCCTGCATCACCCGCATGTTTCACCTGCTTACTCGTCTGTTGTAAAGAGCAGCCTTTGTGGGCAGTGTTGTCTTCAGGATTGTTGGGGCCTTAGGCAAGGCATACTTTTGGGACTCCTCTTTCTAACCGCTTTGAATGTTTTCCGATAATTGAAGTCCGCACGATGCCAAAGAAACTTTCAGAATTGGGGTTCACTCAAAACAGGAGACCTGTCTTTCCAGGGACTCCAAAAATCCTTAAGGTGACACTGGGCAGAGTCAAAAGAAGACAGAAGGACAAAGGTTGAAATATAGAAATAGACAATGGTGAGCTAGAGAGAAAGAATCAACTTTCTGAGGGGGGCCCTTGGAATGTGGGGGCCTTGGGCAGTTGCCCACTTTGCCCATGCTTTAAAACATCTCTGCCTGTGTGTGCTGCTGGACTCTTTCCCTTTCAGTTTTTGTGTCGATGCTTGTTGCCTGCTCCCTTCCTATCTTTGCCCTGGATCAGTGACTGTGATGTGTTGACTTTTGTGCTGGCCCTGGTTTGGGTCACAAATAAGCCCCCGTGGCAGCCCGCAGACCTGCCCTTCCACATTCCACCTGTCCTGCAGCGTTGATTGGAGCGGGAAAGGGCCGCTTTCTGAAGGCGAAGGCGTGACCGCTCTTTATAAATCTTCATTTGTGGCTTCTGACACTTTGTTTGAATGGCAGAAAACGGCGAGTTGAGGGGGTTATGAGAATGAGTTAATCAGATAGTTGTGGCTGGGCACAGCTTAGTCAAGTGGGGCAGGTGAACAAACACACCGACTTAGAGGAGCAGTCCAGGGGACGCACTACATGAACTTTGGACCAGTACAGTATAATGTTCTCACTGACCGACTGGAGCAAAAACAGCAATTGTACTGAGCGAATGGTGCAGAAACCTTTTCACCTGCATATTTGACATTGTGCTGACCAGGCATTGCCCCCCAAAAAATGATGAGACGGCAGAGAAGGGTATTTTTGGACGGACTCCTTGGTACAAATGTCACTTTTTGCACTGGCTCCTTGGTGTAAAATAGTAGCGCAACGGTGCTTTGTTGTGCAGTCTGGCCCAAACACTCATGCTTGCAGAAATTAGGGGCAGGTAAATTATTTCAATTGCTTTTTGTGAAGTAAAATGATACTTCGAAAGTGAAGTCAACGGTGACCAATCTGGGTAGAAAACTAGAGCACCACAGGGGGGTGGCGTAAGGCAAAGCAACAATTACAAACGTTTCCAATTCAGGATAAGCTCTCACCAAGACAGGCTACTGGTCACATTGCTCCTTGTTGCAACATATTTACCAATGCAGGGGTTTAGTTTAGAATTAAGGCGTACCCAGCAGGTATGCTGTGCATATACAAATAAAGAATAAAAAAACTACCCTTATTTGACAGCCTGAGACTTGTTTTCCGAAGGACAGCAAATTTTTGGGTTTGTCAGATGAAGGATTCTGTCAATAATCCATTGTTTCACTATGTGTTGCTTGGCTGCCAGTAATGTCCACCCGTTCTTTGAAATGACTCCAGGCGACACTAATATATGGCTGTTTAGTTCATCCCCACGGACAGTAATATTAGGGCATGTCTCACTTGTTTTTGGCCAAAGGATCCGCTGACGGAATATATGTACCAATGCTTAGGGGGCTTTGAAAAGCTTTGTGACCCTCACAAACCTATATCTCCGAGTACAGGCAAAGTATATTAGCATTTTCTACTCTCAAAATGGGTATTGGTCTGGTGAACAATCCGAGCGTACAGCACTGGGGAAGAGACAAACTGCCATTTCTGTTTCAAATTTAGAGCAGACACTCAATTATTGACATGATTTCTTCTCAAATCACTAAGGCGTATTTTGGAAATATTTCATGTAGAAAATGAAAGTGCCACAGAGCATGAATGTTTAATAACTGTGTAGATGGCTGTAAATTTAAAAGGTGTGTACCATAGTTTATTGCTGTGATTTGTTCAGAATAATAGCCAGAGCTAAAGAAGGCAAATTAAAAAATCAAGACTGTCCCAGGTATTAAGCAATGCAGCCATACCGATCTCAGCCAACCAGCAAATTACTTTGTGCTTATTTGTACTGTGTAAGGTTCGCCAAATACTTAACAACTTAACGCTGCTTCACATGGGCACACTTAGGTCTGTGATTTGTGGGCTTTTCCTAGGGAGGGCCTCTTTGTTGAGGGTGGTTATTAGATAGCTAGGGGCCGAGGGAGTGTGCATGATGTAGTTTACAGACTGGGGGTTTTTCCCCTAGTTGGTGCTAAGATAGCCAGTTTGCAGTTTCCTTAGCGCCTACACCCCGAGCACCCACTGAAGACTCCTTCGTAGGCAGTCTAGTGCCCTGCTCATAGAGGCACTGAATCTCTCGCTCCCAATTATTGCCTTTGTTTTTTTGGTTCTTTTTCCATTTATTGTGTCTCGTCAGTCTACAATATAATACTCCGTACAAAAGGAAATGAAGTGGAGGCGCGTGGAGGGCGCATCTGGGCTTGAGGACCCTAGATCACTCAAGGGCTTTCAGGATGGCCTGGGTCGCCTCCAGAGTAATCAGGGCCTCTGCTTTGGCCACCTCGTCCGATGCACTCAACAGCTCTGACTGCGCCTTCTCCAAGTTTGCCTTTGCAGTATTGATGTCAACCATGTCTAAAGTATAAGCTTTCTCTGCTAGCTACTGTACCGGGGAGTCTGGGTTGACTGTAACCCAGCCGCTGTTCACAAAGTACTTGGAAGCAACCTCTTTATCACTGAACACGGTAACGACGCCGGGGGCCAGGACACGGAGGGTTGGGACATGAGCAGGGAGGATACCAAAGTCTCCGGTCATGGTGGGGACATCCGGGGTCGGATTGGTAAGGTGGGCACTCGGGCAATGGGCAGGTGTCTGAGTTGCACATGTGGGCCCTTTTTTGGGCAGTGTGGTGGCCAATTTGGGCTGAGTCTGTGCTGTTACAGATGCTGCCAGCAGCCCAGTGGGGTCCTGAGTGGCCTTTCCAGAGGCACATTGACCTCTGTTACCTCCCTTTTACTAATAGGGTAGAGGTGTTATTCCCAGTCTCTTGCTGGGCCGGCCCATTAATGTATGCAGATTGAGCAGGGGCAGGGGGTGCCTGAGCAGAAGTGGCCTCACTTGCATTCAGGTGTGATTCACCATTGTGAACTAATCCGTGCAAAAAAAGTCCTGGCAACATTTACATTTTTTTTAAAAATGTCAGTGAAGTTAAGAAAACATGCCTCTTTTAGAGAACCCCCCCAAATCTTTTCATAATACTTAAAACGCAAAAGCAGTGTTTTACGAAAAGTTGCAATCCACAAATGTGGGCCTCTTTTTTAGGGTGACCAGGCCTATTCTTGATCCCAAGCCAACCCTGGGGACATCCACTTGCTTTACACTTGTACCATTAAAGACCTCCGCCAGGGAGCAGAAGATGAAGTTCATGGGCTGCGGGCCCCCCGGGCCGCCTCTGCTGCCTGCGCTCACCAAGCCTGGCAGAGCGGGGCCACGGAGCAAGCGGCGTACGACAGACAGCTGCATGGCAGACATGAGAACACCGGAACCGGAAGCAGCATCAAGGATTGCCTTTTCTTTTAAACAATCTTACTGGCTCAAGGTGTGCTGCCCCAATACCTCTAGAACCGCGTGCTGAGACCATTCTTAAATCATGGGTTGTGAACATGGGCCTCATTTCTTTTTAATGCCCTTGACAGTTTTTCATCCCAGTCCAACCCTTGATAATACGAACATCTGTTATTTTTAGTGCTTGTGCCCAGTAAAACAGTTGGCCTGAAGCGTAGTGTCATTAGCAGTGCTTTAAATGGGAAATTAGAAGTGCCGGTACTCACCAATTAGACTGGGTAGGTATTTAGGGGCGTGTCTAGGGGCGTGTCTGGGGGCCTGTCTGTGAGCCAGGAATGTAATAATAGCCACATTAGTAAGCTTTAACGCAAATGCTCTGATTGTCATGTAAAGCGCTTAAATGCCCATGGGCCAAATTCGCGCAAAATCAAACTGCCTCCTTACATAAGAGACATGGCAAGCATCAGCTTCTATGTCATACGTACAGAGCCTAATTTTTGGCAGTTTGATATTGCGCGAATTTGGGCCATGGGCATTTAAGCGATTTACATACAATCAGAACATCTGCATTAAAGCTTACTTTTTAAGACCCCTGGTTAAGGGAGTTGTCCAGAACCACAGGATGATGAGCGGACGTCGGGATTCGACCCTGGTTCTTCAGTTCCACTCTCAGCACCTCTGACCATATCCTCATTCTTGTTGCGATGCCAATGAGAACAGAGCCGCAACTAGAGTCAAATTTCGGGGGGGCGGGGAGGGGGGGAGCTCATTCTTTCAGCAATAGGCAGCAGAGATGCAGGGGCTCTAAGAAGGGGTGAGAAACAACAAAGCCTCGTTAAAAAGCAATTGGTCTTTTAAAGACCTGTGAAGTACTCGGGTGCGGCTGTGTGCGCGCCCGGTAAGCTGTCTCATCCCGGGCTGCCACACGATGGGGGAGAGGGGGTGGGGTGTCTGAAGCCCTTTGATCCCAATGGGCTTGCTCGCCTGATGAGAACCTAACACTGCAGGAGCACCCCAGCACAGAAATACACAGGCTGTTGCCAGCCAGAGCGGCACCTCAACACGCATCATCTGTTGCACGTACCGGTACTTCAGGGCCTGAGCCCTGCTGCTTCATGGAGTACCGGTACTCTCCTTGCCCGAAAATAAGTTCCGGTACTCAGGGGGAAAAAACTGAGAAGTGCCGGAACTCAGTACCGGTGAGTACCGGCCCATTTAAAGCACTGGTGTCATTAGTAGTATATTCTATCCCATGGACCAGTGCCTGTCACCCTGGATATCTGTCAGTAGCGGCTGCTACCGACCAGGGGTGGTGAGGTGAGGGGAAACGAGGGAGGGGGGATGGGTATAATAAAAATAAAAAAATGCACTAACCTCTTTACCGCTGGCCCCCGCCTCTTCTTTGTCCCTCCTCCTCTCGGCAGGAAGCATACAGCCTCCCAGAATCCCCTGACCAATCACAACGTTGCCTTATCAGTGTTGTGATTGGTCTGAGTGCCGTGGTTTAGCTCTCAGACAGGGGCTGGCAGGCTGTGCATGTTCTCCACCCAGGCTGTAATACAGCCTGCGTGGCGAACATGCAGAGCGCGCATGACGCTTTGGCCGGGCCGAGATGACTGGCCAAAGCTTCATGCGCACTTTTTGCCACCACTCCTCCCCCTGTGATGCGGCGAACCCAGCCCCACACGCCTGGCTTCAGCTGCAAGCTGAATACAAAAAACCAAATGATAATAACGAACGTTATTATAATTTTCTTTTTTGTATTCAGCTTGCAGCTGAAGCAGTGGGGCGACACTCCTTTCGTAGCCCGTGGCAGAGGCATGCGTAGAAGAGAGGGTGGTAGTAACCTGCCGCTGCAGGGCCCCTCCCCTCCCCCCTGTGTTTGACTCGATCTCTCATCAGATGCCTCTCAGTAGGAACAGGTGAAGTGGCTGCTAAAAATACCAAGGGGCCGTGTTTGTTCGGAAATTCCTGCTCTGTTCGGGTCAGCTGAAGTGCAGCTGAGCAGGGCGGCTGTTAAGTGTGGTTTGGCATTTCTGTCTTTACGGCCTTCTGTTCACCCTCAGCCTAGGGGTGTAAAGGTGTAGGGGGCATTTACTTCAGCAATAAAAAGTGTGCATTCCATCGCTGGGCGCCTAAATAAATACTTCGCATTTTGTAGATAAAACGAGCCTCTTAAAGCTGGTGTGAAGTGGCTTAAGGAAAGCTATTAATGTGGAACCTGAAAGAGGAAATACCTGTTGGCAAACCCGCCAGAAGCCTCACGGAAGCTTTCTGCGCTGTAATTGCCCCCACATGCAGACAGGTCGGGAAAGACTGTGCTTGCTGCAAACCCAGTGTGTGCTGCCGAGTCATCCGTGGTATCGCCACCTATCGCGGTTCGAAGGTCAGGTTTGCAGGCCTCGTCACCGGTCGAGTTCACTTTATTTCATGTATATATTCTCTTATGGAACCCTTTACCCTGGGTTACCAGTACGCTGTACACGGAACAAGAGAACAAAAACTTCAACTTAAACCAAACTGGATGAAAAAATCAAACTGGATGAAAAACAGCTCAACAAGCGCAAAAGTGTAAGAGCGTCAAGCTGGCTTAAGTTGGTGCCAGAATGGGGGTGCTCGTGAGTCAAGAAGCTGAGAAAGTGAGGGCTTGGAAGATGAACGCAGGTGGGCGAGTAAAAGGACAAATCACGATTGAAGCAGGGCCAAGAATGAGAAAGATGATTTGGGGAGGTCCGGATAAAGCACAAATAAAGAAGCAGGCAAAGGCTATGTGCTTGGAGGCAAAATAACAACGGAAATAGGAAGACATTTTAAAGCGAAGGCGACTTGGAGTGGCAAAGTCAACAGGAAATTTTGCCCTGTTTTACTAAATGAGGATCATTGGATTAGGTGCCTTTCAAAGAGGAACATTTGTAACTTTTACACAAATGAGCAGTGATTCAGACTGTTGAAGTTTCACCAGTAGCGAGTTCCAAATAGATGTGGCATCTCCTGAGAGGAATTGTGGGGTGGTCTTACGGTGATAGATGTGGCATCTCCTGAGAGGAATTGTGGGGTGGTCTTACGGTGATAGATGTAGCATCTCCTGAGAGGAATTGTGGGGTGGTCTTACAGTGTTAGTTGTGGCATCTCCTGAGAGGAATTGTGGGGTGCTCTTACGGTGTTGAATTTCCGGGCGTGAAGTGTAAGATTCTGTAGGCTTCTTAATTTGAGGTGGTTTCCAGTTCTTTTTAAATCTAATGGTTATCTAATGGTTCAAGGCAAATATCTACTTTCATTACAAACAGATTCCTAGTGCAGAACTGAAAAAAAGAGGATGTTCTTCACAAGCGCTACAATCTGCAGACAAGTTTTATTTAGGCCTTTATAGGTCTTTTCATCATATTTTTGTGTTTGACGTTTTAGCCTGCTTTCTGAAATTGTTAGTTTTACACAGCATTGCTAACACTATCCCTAACCATATGCATTACACAAATGCATCTGTTGACGGTAACTGAGACCACACCAATTTTGATGTGGAGGAAAATGTTGTTGCAAGTTTATTGAAACACGAGTTGAGGTAATTTATGGACGATCTGAGTGTTCAGAGGTTTGTTAAAATTAGAGCGGACTCCCATCCAAAGAAAGCCAAAATACAACCGGAACTCATTACATCCAGTTTGCTGTTCATTCATTTAACCTTTTAAAAGGACCATCAGGAGAATGATGTCACAGTATGTCTCAAACCCTAAGCTGACATAGTCAAATAAAGACATATTCTATAATGCTTATTGTTTGTGGTGCATGACTGGGTAAAGAGAACTGAAATTTTCTCTTGCTGTATGTCCCATTAAATTGATCTTTAAGGTTCTCCTGTAGAACAGTGCTGTTTCCACCCCTAGCTTCACTTTACCATCTGATAACAATTAATTACAGTGTCTGCGAATGCCACACCAGCAAGCACAACTAAGATGATGATCGCTCCTAAGACACCCTACCCGTGACATGGCCAAAACTGCATTTCCATTCTAAGAATGGGCCTGCAAGACCAGTCTTAAAAAGGGTCATTAACTAAAAAGCTCTGACTTGCAGAGGTCTTGCACATGCCATGAGTCCGCCTTGAACATATGTATACAGTCAAAGCACATTACTACGCTGCTTTCCTTTACTGAGTTAAGTGTTGTTACTTTATCAGTCAGAAGAGAAGTCTTTTCACATTATTCACACTAAGGACTTTTGAGTCTTGGTATATATCCAATGAGTTCGCATATACTTGCCTCTCGTAGTTGCATAGAGCCACAAGTGTCTAATGGCAAAATACTTGGGTAAAATTGTGTTTCATGAACTTTGCTGCAGAAGCTGATCATGTTTGGGATGCGTCTCACTTTCTAGCCATCTAGACCTCATTGCGTTTCTGTTAATGGTGTTCAGGCGTGGAAGTCCAGATATCACTCCCATATTGCTGCCCGGAGACGGAAGGAGAATGTTCCAGTTATTCATGACCTGGCAGTAGCAAGAAATGTCAGTGTATGTAGCAGTGTCAGTGGTTAGGATTTGTCTGCAGTGCTCTGTCTAGTTCTGGATACCACTGCTCTAGAACGATAATAGATCTATCAGACTATCTGGAGGAGAGATGCCAAAACAGAGACGCACATCCTTCAATCGGAGCAGAAGACCTAACAAAATGATGGCAATCAGTGAAGTGAGTTCTTGCCAAGCTGTGGACCC
This sequence comes from Calotriton arnoldi, assembly GCA_963921515.1. NCBI lineage: Eukaryota > Metazoa > Chordata > Amphibia > Caudata > Salamandridae > Calotriton > Calotriton arnoldi. The sequence continues at coordinate 2,075,862 of CAWUFW010001883.1, forward strand.
GGCACATTCATGAAAGCTGGCATTTTGTTGAATACTGTGAGTTTGCATTCTGGTTACATTAATCCAGTCTCTTTGTAACATACCCAGTGTTATCTTGTTCTCATAAGTGAAGACAAAATATAGCCTTAAGAGTTTCAACAATGTTTGTCTTGGAAGTATGTTTTGAAGGTGTCTGCACTCTAGGTCACTTGATAATTTAGGGGAGATGAGGTGTTGTAACAGCCAGAGCTGCCGACTTTGGAGCTGGGGAACTAGGTTTGAGTTTAGACAGATGCTCAACATCGTGTGATTCTGGACTAATCACTTAATCTCCCCATGGCTACAAAAAGATGAATTTGTCCTTGTGTAATGTAACTGGTTCTCATGTAAATTGTTCCAATACCTTTGGGTGGAGTATATAAAGCTGCAAAAAAAAAAAGAAATTAGTCTGTTCGTGATCTCCAGATAACCGCTAGAGGACCTGTCACTAATTTCCCTAAACAGTTGAATGTTGGACACAGGCTACATTTAAAATTGAGCAGGAACTAAGCATATGTGACAACAATACCACCTGATATCATCTTCACGCAGTGCCATAACTCAGGTCTCCAAGCTCCCAGCGGACCCCTTAGCACAGTACTGTGGCTGGAGAGCTCCTGATTGAGTCTGGAGGGGTCCCCTCTACGTACCTTGCAGGGGGGCCCCCTCAAGTTTCGTTACACCAGTGTCTTCACCTATGGTAGCATAACATGGCAACATTCTAATCTATTGTCTTTGGTAATCTGTATCCTCTATTGTAAGGATAAGTGTTTCCAGTCACCCTGGAGGTGATCCAGGTGTTAAATAAAAGCATAGGTAGAGTTTTTGTAAACTAGCATTTAAAAGATTATTTTGATGAGCCTAAAGATTAGGACTGCCTAAACCTCTTAACTATACTTCAGAATGAGGATGTATTCGTAATTTATGAGAATACTTTTGAAATGGTCACCTACCTTCCGATCAGGGCACATCAACAACAGTAAGTGCCATGAATTTGTAGTCTAAGGAAAGAAATTACAATGGTTATCATATTACTATCATAATTGTGTCATAGGTGCAATCAGACCAATAAAGCAATGTGGGTTGCTGCTGCAAGAAGATGTATCAAACAAGAAAATTGAAAATACACGTGGTGCCTGGCTGAACAGAAAATACATTTTTAAAGAGAATTTCAGATTTGATTTGCATCGTTTCGCAAAGATGTAAATGTTAATCAGCAGCCAAAATGGCGTAGACTCCATGCAAATAAGTATTAAGAAAGTAAATCATTGTAAAGAGAGAAGAGCGGTGGAAGCAGGTGAGGAATAAGCACTCTTCCTTTTGCCCACTTGCATGGGATTAGGCTGGTCTTTGAATGTGTTACCGCATTTAACTCATGGAATGTGTGTGCCCGCATACTGTAGTCCACCACAGAATTTGGATGTCATCGGACCCTAAGCACTTCTAACTAAACAGGTGCTCTCTAATCTGTATCCGCTTCCATGAGGTGAGGTAAGGCCTAGCATTGGTGCCATACACCTGAGGACAGGACTAACATCGCCTTTTTCAGTGCACAGTGTGCAGAGACACTAAAGTAGTCCTTGTCCAGAGTGCTTAAAATCCTCTCACCGGTCACCAGTCCCATTAAATCTTCTCACATTATGTACAAGGGTTCTGTGAGGATCCCCTACGAGTGGGCTTCCGCATTGCTCATCTTGATCAACTTTCTCCATTCCATTCATTATCTGCACACTCTATCCTTGCAGCCTTCAGTCCCATTTTAGAGATATGATTCATCTAACTCAGGGCTCTGAGATCACAAGGATTGCTGCTGTCCGCGATACCAATGACATTGACAACTGTGGCAGAAATGTGAGGGAGTTATCAGTGGGCTAACTAAGCATATTTTAGAGGAGTGCACTTGGAGTTTCCAGGGTTGAGCACAATCTTTTATTGCTGTTAATTTGTTTTTATCTGAGAGGGTATCATTAGAAGTACATTTTCAATCTCTTTATATGTGGCATTGATCATGCATACATCTATATAAAACCAGCTCTACTCCATTCTACCAATGTTACCCTGTATGTACAGCTACAGCAGTAAAGGCAAACTGCTGGCATATTGGCACCTGTCCTCCCAGGTGCATTGTGTTTGATGCATGTTAGAAATGGGGTCTCTAGTTGGCAGAGGTATGGAACATGTCCAAGTAGGGACCCAGAGTCCTAGTCAGGGTAAGTAAGTTACACCCTCAGAATAACTCGCGCTCACCCCCCTTGGCAGCTTGGCAAGAGCAGTCACGCTTATCCCCAGAGACAATGTGTAAAGTATTTGTACACACACATACACAGTAACACAGTGAAAACACCACAAAAATACTCCACACCAGTTTAGAAAAATAGCCAATATTTGTCTGAATAAAACAAGACCGAAACGACAAAAATCCTACATACACAATTCAAGAGCTGAATTTTCAAAGGTAAATAAAGTTATAGTTCTTTAGAAATCAATGTTTTTGCTTGACCAGCACAAAGTATTTTAGATAAGTTAAAAAATCAAAGATGATGTGTAATGGAGGGGAGGTGAGGTGTCAAAGGCAGGTAATGCGTCGGTTCATTTACTGCTATGCAGGTCGTTGGCACATTGGTGCTCAGGGACAGTGCGTTGCACAGAGGAGGTGATGCATCACTGTAGGCATTGATGCGTCAGTTCCTTAAGGCGGTGCAAAGTAGTTGAGCCACTAACACCCTGTGACGATGCGTGGCGAAGGGGAGGTGATGCATCTTTTGTGTGCACAGTACCTTGGTTCCTTACTGCGGTGCTGTGTCATTGATGAAGTTGGTGCCCAGAGGCGATGCGTGGGTGATGCTCCGAAAGTCAAGTCGCGCTGCATAGTTTACACAGCGGTGAAGCGGGCCATACATCGGAGTGGTGTGTCAGGTACTTCGGTGATGCAGGGCTCGAGACTCGCACCGCAGCGATTCTTCGGAGGCGCTGAGGCGAAAAGTTGGGGCCTGCGTTGAAAGCTGCTGCTGTTGCATCGAACAGGGACCACGCTTCTGTGCCGGCAGTGGCAATGTGTCGACTTTTGTGATGTGCCGATTCCGAATGACGCTGGGAGTTGATGCATTGATTTTTGTTGCACCAGAACTCACTTCCAGGGGCCCAGGAACTGGATTTGGCACCGTTTGGCAAGACTGGGCTCCCAGCAGTGCTGGTAGAACGAGTCTTTGATGGCCCTGAGACTTCTTAACAGGAGGCAAGCTCAGATCAAGCCCTTGGAGAACCTCAGAAAGCAGGATGTAGAAAGCAAAGTCCAGTCCTTTCACTCCCAGGACAGAAGCAGCAAGCAGCAGGCCACTGCAGCAAAGCAAAGCAAACAGCAAAGTGGCAGTCCATCCTGAAAAAGCACAGCTCTTCTTCCTGGCAGAATGTCCTCAGTCCAGAAGTGTTCTGAGTATATGGTGTCATAGGTCCAGTACTTATACCCAATTCAGCCTTCGAAGTAGTCAAACTTCAAAGAAAAGTCTTTGTGGTGTTCACAATCCTGCCTTTCCTGTCCTTGGCTCTAGAGACACTATGGGTGGGGGGGAGGGGGACTGATTTCTGAGGAGACAGGCACAGCCCTATTCAGGTGCAAGTGTCAACTCCTCCCACCACTCTAGCTCAGAAAGACTCATCAGCTGGTTGATGGGCCATCAGGATATGCAGGGCACACCTTAGCTCCCTTTATGTGACTGTCTAGGGTGAATTCACAAAATCCAGCTGTTATTCAACCCAGATTTGATTCTAGGGACAGGCAGAGGCACAGAATGGTTAAAGTAAATAAATGCCAACTTTCTAAAGTGACATTTCAGACCTGCAATTCAAAAACCAACTAAACTAAAAGATGTGTTTTTAAATTGTGAGTCCAAAAACATTAAACTCCAATTCTCTATCGGCTCCCAATTGGAAGATACACTTGTAAGATGTTACAAGGCAGCTCTAATGCTAACCTATAGGAGAGATAGGCCTTGCTGTAGTGAAAACGAAATTAGCAGTATTTCACTACCTTTTAAATACACTGATCCCTGCCCATTGGGCTACCTTGAGCCTACCTTAGGGGTGTCTTACATGAAATAAGAGGGAAGGTTTGGGCCTGGCAAGTGGATGCACTTGCCAGGTCGAAATGACAGTTTAAACTACATACACAGACACTGCAGTGACATGTCTGAGACGTTTGCAGGGCTACTCAGGTGGGTGTCACAATTGTATTGTAATTGTATTGTAATTGCATTTATATAGCGCTTACTACCCCTGACGAGGTGTCCAAGCGCTTTTTCAACGAGTAGCACGCTACTCCGGAACCCATAAGTATTAGTGGTGAATTAGTATAGTGAAATATGAAAGTAATTTGAGTGGTGGATATTAGTCAGTTATTTGTATTGAGAAGGATAGCGGAGGGATAGAAGAGGGAACAAAGGTTAGCATTTATGTAGCGCTTGTTACCCCTAATGGGGTGTAGAAGCACTTTCTTGGCGAGTAACACACTACTCCGGAACCTATAAGGATTAGTGGTGAATTAGTTTAGTCGAATATGAAAGTAATTTGAGTGGTGGATATTAATCAGTTATTTGGATTGAGAAGTATAGTGGAGGGATAGAAGAGGGAAAAGTTTTGCATTTATATAGTGCTTGCTTCCCCTAATGAGGTGTTGAAGTGCTTTTTCGGCGAGTAGCACGCTACTCTGGAACCCATAAAGGATTAGTGGTGAATTAGTATAGTGAAATATGAAATTTGTTTTGGGGGATCAGTATAGTAAAAGAGGTGTCAGGTGGTGCAAGGAGGGGTAGAGTAGGGGAGAGTCTAGAAAGGGCTATTTTGGGGATCATAGTAGTGGTATGGGGTTTGGGTTGAATGAGAGAGTGGAGGTAGTGGATATATTGACAGAGGTATAGGGTGAGAAATAGGCTAGTGCATTGGAAAGAGTAGTTGAAAGAGGTTTGGGATGAGTCAGAGTTGAGGTAGAAGATATATTGAGAGAGGTATATGGTGAAAATAGGGTAGTGCATTGGATATGCTGAATTAGAAGAAAGTAATAAATATCTAGATCCATAAGTACATGGAAAGTTTATAGATGCATAAAGGAACTAAGTATATGTAGTAGCAGAAACGCCAGCATTTGAATCTGACATCGTTTTTAAACTTCTAGCATTTTAAACTTTTAAACTCAACTTAGTTGTTATTGGTACCTTGTCTCTGCACCTCTCACTTTGCACACGCCGGTGCCCGGTCCGCCGCAGCTTACAGCTGATTGTCGCGGAGGGACGTGGCTCCTCCTCCCAGCTCCCTCACTTCCGGGGTTCAGAATCTTTTTAGGCAGACTGCCTGACGGGACGCGCAGCGGTAAGCAGCAGCGCGTAGTAGCAGAAACACCAGCATTTGAATCTGCCATCGTTTTTAAACTTCTAGCATTTTAAACTTTTAAACTCAACTTAGTTGTTATTGGTACCTTGTCTCTGCACCTCGCACTTTGCACACGCCGGTCCCCGGTCCGCCGCAGCTTACAGCTGATTGTTGCGGAGGGACGTGGCTCCTTCTCCCAGCTCCCTCACTTCCGGGGCAGAATCTTTTTAGGCAGAATACCAGACCGAACGCGCCAAAGGCAAGCCCGTCCGCGTCTGGTCGGGGCCAGGGGCCACAACCCCTGCTTCTCATATTCCACCACGGGTGCATTATGAGGCAGAGGAGCTGCTAAGCTTAATAGGCCCCATAATGAGCAACTGCACACATTCCATTCTTCCATATAGTGATTCGACAGAATGTGCCCACTGTTGCTTTAAACTTTCAACAGCCCCACACACTAATTGGAAGGGGGTAGGGGGAGAAGGGGGGAGGGGAGGGGGGTGGGGTGGGCAAAGGGGGGAGGGGGGGGTGGGGCACTGAGTTACATTGTTGTAAAGAATCCCCTTGAAAAGGCCCGCTGAGATGCAGAGCCGGGTATTTGTGCCAGAGGAAACCCCCCAGCACCCCAGGAGGCTGCTAGCGCCCGTTGGAGGGATGGACTGGGCAGCCGGTGTATAACTTGGTCCCCTGACTCGGATCTCATCTCTCCCTCCACTACAAAAAAAAGAGCACCAGCTGAATGAAAGGCGAGTGAAAGCTGCAGCAGCGTCCGTCCCCAACACCCTGTTAAAAAGTTTAAAGCACCAGTGCCCCCCTTTGAGGTCCAAATAATAACCCACAATTGTATGTTTTACTCAATGAAAGATACCCAGATGGCAATAAGTGTCTCTGCCTTTCATCTGCCCACTCTACAACAGGCCAGTAATGGCTTTCTACCTTCTGTCCCCCCCCACCAGCCCCCCCCAAAAAAACAGGACATAAACTGTGAAGCAAAATAGAAAAGTGAGTGGCAAAAAGTTAATCTCCTTGTGTAAGATGAACCCCCATCAGAGAGAAGCTACCTGTCCCACCCATAGACACCCGCGCTATATAGACCTAAGATTGGATGACCTCAGCAATGTTAAAAAATTTTCTTTTCAGTGACTTAACTAATTCATTAAGCGTCTTACCTGAACCCCACCCGCCACACTAGTCTAGGAACCATATGGGAACTTGCTACCATTGAGTTGAGCAGGACCATCCAGCCACCAACATATTCAAATTGCTGCAAACATACTGTGCGAGATAGTTACCACAAATGTGCAAAATAATTACGACAGACACTTGGAGACCCCTTATCTGTATTCTCTTGACAACTAGTCTCATACTGTTCATTCATAGACCCCTGGTGCCGAACCATCTCCTCTTGAACCCAGCATCTCTGGTGTGCGCAGCAAAACCACCATCAATATATGTTTGATGTGCTCGCCCCACATAAGAGTGTCCAATTACCCACGCTTGTCCTTGAGACATGCCACCTAATGAACATAGTACGGGAGGTAAAATTACACCATCAGTAGTAAGACAGTAAAACTTTTCACCAAAAAGTAGTTGTCATCACAGGTGTGCATCAAAGAGCATTTAAATGCACATACCTGCTTTAGCAGTCTTAATTCTGTCTACCCATCCTCTGCACCAACTGGGGATCTAGGTCCGAACCGCTGCTGAACCGGCAGCCCCAGTGTGTAAGGAGTGTCAGCTACAATTGGTCAGATCAATTGCAGGCCTCATCAGTACCCTTTTTAGAATGGAGGAGAATTGAATCCTCGGTAGTGGAACCACGTCCGCATGCAAGAACAAAGCCTGTGCAACCCCTGAAGGACATGCACTCCCACATTGAGACAGTACCTCCACTGGGCAACATGGGTTCCATGGGGCCCTGTGTAGAACTATATGATTCCCACTATATGTTTGGTCAGTTTTTGAAAGAGGGAGTGATCAGATGGGAGCCCGCTGGGCCACCCAATGCTTCCCAGCAGCAACCCACCATGCAGGCAAATTTTGATTTTGCCACCAGTTTCCCCCACCTTGAATGCACCATAAAATGCCAAACAGAAGACTGCCTTAACAATTATAACATCAGACCTGCCAACTCATACGGTGCAACTGCGTGACCTACAATATCAGCCCACTTCACATGGTCACCCGGTGAGGAACAGATATCACATGATGGCAGGGAAAACAAGCTGGAAATCACTGTAAGCAGTGGATTTTCAGCCCTTTTTACGGAGGCTTTGAAGTGCGGACGTCCATTAAGGGGTGTGAAAACACCCCAGGACCTTGGCACCTCCCTCAGCAAGCTTCTTTTCTTCTTTTTGGGGGAGGGGGCTTGAGGTCGAGTACTTCTTGGCACAAGGCCCGCCCCTCCAAGGCCCGCCCCCTCCTCACACTGTGAAACCTTTGTTTTAGTTGGCAGGTACATAACATAAAATTATAAAGAGTATACCCAGGAGGTTGGCTATGACCATTCTGAGTTTTTCATCATCAATGTGTCTTCAAGAGGTCTGATTTACCCCCTTTAATGCTCTCCTATGTGGAAAAAACAGGAGCAGTCACACACCCCCCACTCCCTTGGCAAGGAAAGCCAATGCTGCCAAATGTGTCATTGCATAAGTTGAAGACCTACCCTCTTTTCTCAGGAAAGAAATTCCATCCAAGCCTCCAGAGAAGAAAACCTCCATGCTTTTCCACCCCCTAATTGGATATATATAGCACTGAAATGCCCCCTCATAAGCTTGTCTTGACTTTGGAGCCAGGCTGACTTAAACAAGGTGTTGTAGGATAGTTTACCAAGACTCCAGAGATGCTCAGTGAATATCTGTTCCTCAGCGGCTTCTGAATGGAAGTTTTTGAATTCCTGAAACTAAAACAAGACGGAGTATCATCAGCGTTTTTCATCACCCGTGGGACATGTTTTGCTTTGAAAATCACATAAGCCTTGAAATTGTTTCTTTTATAAGCCTCAATCTAAATTTCCACTTTGCACATTGCTGATTGACTCTACCATTGCAATGTTATCAGACCAGAAGACCACCGACTGGCCACAGAAATGGCCTGTCAAAATAGACTGAGTAACAAATTCAAGAAGGCCACATTCCTCACCAAACCTGACTCAAACAACTGTGAAGGCCATCTCTGCACACTCCATTCTGGTCCCAAGGTTGCCTCAAAACAAACAAAATCCACAGCATCATTAAAGAGGCCCAACTCTCCCGGCTTGACTTAGGAAGGGCGGGCCAAACCACAGCCCTATTAAAACCATCCAAAAATAGAGATTGTAACCTGAGATCTTGGTTTATCTCTACTGACAATCTGGTCCTATGAAGTTTGGCTTTAAGGCCAGGTATGGCCTGAGATATGGTCCTGGAGAGTGATTGGCAATTGAGATGAGGCACAGTGCAAAATGTAGCTGACCAACTAATACCTACAGTTGATTCAATTAACTTTGTGTGCCCCTAGACAAACTTGAATGGACCTTTTTAAAGGCAGAGACCTTTTCCTCAGGTAGCCTACAAACTCCCATTAGTGTATGTATCTCAATTTCAAGAACAAACAGGGTTGTCTACGGGCCACTGATCTTTCCCCCAGCTAACAGTATACCCAGCATTCTTAGTAGTCTGGTCAATGCCATTGAAGGCCTAAAAATCCAAAATTCATCCAAGTAATGTAGTACTAAGGAGGAACCGCTTTCTGTTTTTTAAACACTTATTCAGGGAAGGTACTTTACGTCTCAAAATAGGAACAAGAAACAGTGCAGCCCCTAAGCATGCACTTGTCAAGACAGCATGCTCAAAGTGAAATCCCAACCAGTGAAAATCATCAGGGTAGACTGGTAAAAGCCTGAACGCAGATCCCACGTCTCCTTTGGCAGCAGGGCCAGGCATACCAATGACTGATGCATATCTGACAGAACATAAGGCAGGGTCAATTGCGTCATTATCAGCCTGTCCTTTAGGTACAGAGAGATTATGAGCAAGGCAGAATTCCCCTGGCTTCTTCTTAGGTATCACACCAAGCAGGGCGCAGGCAGTTATCCAAGAGGACTGAACCAAAAAAGTCAGTCACCAACCCCAAAATCCTCTCCTATTTAATGTTGTGCTTTGCGACATCCATGTTTGTAAAGGCTGACTGCTGATTCCTGTATGTTGACTCACCAGTCACACCCTGTGCCAGGAGGTGGAAACCAAAACGAAAACGGTATTACAACTCTTGAACTGCTGGAAAATCAGGGTGAATATTCAACCAGGGGATCGTGGCCTGTAAATCTACTGGTGAAGCTGCCTTCGCTAAAGCTTGGTCCCCCTACCTACTACTGGGCGCCTTTGTCTATTTCGTAAAGCACTTGAACTCTGTGTGAATGCCATAATAGAAGCAGTTATGATGAAACTTAAAGGATCCTCAGGGATGGGTGTAGGCCTTCTTATTAGAAGCCTGTCACACCCCTTTCTTTTCACCTGCCCCTTGCTGAGACTGAAAGGTCTGATGGGGGAAACCTTCAGTTTTGTTGATCATCATATGTCTCAACTAGGCGTTCACATCTGTCCACCATCCTTCCAACTGTTCCCCCTGCGCACATACTGTCTTGTTCTGATAATAAGTTAACTAAAGACCCAATTCAGTTGATATTTCAACTAACAGAACCTGGGAAAGTGAAACCTTTTTTGAGTACTTACAGCGCTTGGTTACATCAACAACCAGGGTCTCAATATTTAGGTCAAACATTTCAAGAAACAGACCTTTAGGAATCCTCGCCTTAATTTCTTCTGACAAATACACACCCAGCTGGTCCCTGGCAGATCTTTTGAGCCCGGGCCACTTCCTAACAAGAGTGGTTCTCCACTTTTTATATCGCATTTTGTATCCCATGCGACTGCTGCATGAATGACACCTCTGGCACCTGTGTGGGCGGCACTGCAACCACATTAACTGATCCGCTCTGACCCACAGGCTGGTTACATGATGGGGCAGCCTGCTGGCAAGCTCCATCCCCCCCAGCATTCATTGAGGGCGATGAAGTACCACCCTGAGCTCCCACTGGCAGAATCACAGCAGCCCCTGGAGTTGAACTTTGACCTGGAGTCTGCTGTGGTGTACACTGGGCTTACTCACCAACAGCAAGCATGCTTACCAAACTTCTAGCGAACTCTCCTCCTCTTGGCTGTTACTGAGAAACTGTTAGTAAGAAAAGCAGACAGTGCTGCAACTTTGGATAACTATGTTAAAACAACAGCTATGCTTGCTACATAGTCGGGCTGGCTCGCCTGGGACCCACCCGCTTCGTGCCCTCTCGTTTGAAGGGACTAGGCCACCTCGGGCCACCACCGCCTGCTCCCGCGATACCGATCGCTGAATGATCCATACTTCTGGCTAGCCAGGTGTGGTGATCAAAGGATCCACCACTAATCGACCTGCCATCTTTACCTTCAGTCATTCTCAGCGCCACCGGGACCCTCCATCAAACAGCCCCTCTCCCAGTCTGTGGACGCCTCGAAGCATTAGAACTAGAAGAGTGCATCTGCTACTGGAAAGGGAACGGGTAATCGTTTCTTGGCGACAGATCTGTTGATAGCACATTGTCCTTGCTGACTGCTGTGGCAGTGCTGAAAGTGGACGTTTGCAGTGGGCAGATGTGTACAAACTGCTGGGCATTGATTTCCCTCACACGGGCCTGCCAGTCTTCTCATTTTTGCAAACCCCAGGAAATTACACACGATTTGGAAGTACAGGAGATGTAAAATAGCAGGTATTTCCCCCACTGTATCCAGGTATTGGGTAGAATCTCATTTCTAAATCATAGATTATTTTGGAAAAAGTCCTTATCGTGGCTTTAATGCAAATTTGGTAGGTTAGCTGTCCACATGCACATCCAAGCGCACAACTAACCAAGTGCACAACTCTCGTACACTGAAAGTGACGGCTGATTTACGTACCGATGCTACATTGCTTCTTGAGATGTTCAGTTCTTTGGCACCATGTTCGGTACTAGCTAGCTTCTACCTGTACAGGCGCGTAGCTGACCATCTCTCCTAGACTGCAGCATTATGGAACTGGCTAGCTAATTCTTATTTTCTTAGGATTTGCTTCTAAAACTACAATGCCCTATGATTTATGAATTTGAATTTCTATTTTTCCTGCATCTCTTAATGTATGCATTTGGAGAAGCTTATTATTTTTTTTAATTAAAATTGTTTCTATGTTGAAAACGATATGCCTGGGGTGATTTTGTTTTCCTCCAAGACCAAGGGAGCTCAATGCAAAGTTGTCAATAAAATAAACAAATTGGATGTTCAAGAAGAGCAATTTTCATCTTTCTCTGACAAATTATTTGCCACTGTCTCCGTGAAAGTATTCTCACGTTCAGCATAATGGGTTGTTGAATAAAATGCATGTTTTTAAAGAAATTAGGAACTGAAAAACGATGTATCAGGGCTATATCATTAAAGGAAATTGTTAAGACGCTGCAATTTCTTACTGCCGGGAAATTGCGGAATGCAGGGCCATTCCATTTCAATGTATCAACTAGGACATTTGAGCATTTTGTTGAATTAACGTATGTAACCCTCGGTAAATTATTATTATGATTGTTGTGGTGGGCTAATGAGAGGGACAAATTACAGAGTGAATAGTGTGGTTTACATGCTTTCAAACTACGGTAGAGATCTCCAGACTCAAAACATACAGCTTTTCATTAACCTATTGTCTCATCCCCTACAAAAAAAGTGCCAGCCCATCCCCTGTTCAACTTGGGTCTCTACTTTGGCTGTGTAGCACTTCCACTCCTTATTTTGTACTTTAAGGAGACCTGTGAAATTCGGTCTGAAAATTGGGGATGCATTTTTTCCCGTGGTTTGGCTTTCCATACCCTCTTCAGAGATAGCCGCCTGCCTGGCAGATAACTCTGCTGTAAAGGGCGCTGCTGCTCGGGTGACTCTCTTCGCAGCACTTAAGGATTGCAGAGTGGGAGCCATGTTTAAAGCACTCACTTGTCAGACTATTTTAGCTTAAGAAAAAAAACTCCCAAAGCTGGAGTCTTTTTGTCTCCATACAAAAAACAGATGGCGTGACATGCAAAACATTTTCTCCCTATGCGTGGGGGCCATTCTGCATTTTCCCTGTCCATGTTTGCCATGCCTGGCAGGGTGGGCATGGACAGTGAAAAAGACTGTCACCGTACCCTCGATAGGGCACTGTCATTATCATCATCAATTAACTTTATTTCGGTTAAAAATCATAAAAGTTTACATAAAATCATAAAAAACACAGTGAAACATTCCGACACATAATAAATGGAGGATTCAATATTGCTGTTACTCTTCGAGTTGGCATTATAACATATTAAAATGCCAGATTGCACGCAGAGTATTGGTTTTTAGAGATCATAGAAACATTAGTAGACAGCCAGGAAAGGTCATAAAGTGCTAAAGGTAAAGTGCAACTTGCCCAAAATGAATTACGGTTCTGAGGGCATTTGTAGACAGCCAAGGATGGTCCTAAAGAGCAGAGTGTAGAGTGCAAATAACATAATTTTACAAAAGAACAGTTATTTTAAATAAGAGGCCATTACAACTTTTACCTGTGCCTTCCAGTAATAAAAAAAATCACGAGAAGCAGGGGTTTGAACCGTAAGACAGCATGTCCCTTTGTTATATGCTAAAAGTACATCAGAAAACACTCCATTAAATTCTGTTAAAATTGGCTCATAATGTTTGCTCCTATACACCAGCTCCATTGTAGAAATTTAGCTGCATCACAAACGTATAACTCATTGGTCACCGAGCGCCGCAATCTAAGTGCCACGTCACATCGCCTAGGTCCCAGTAGCCTACAAATCGGGACTATCCACTGCTTCCTTGGGCGCTCATAGCCCGGACAAAAGAAGAAATAATGTACGTATGTTTTATCTGCCTCTAGACAAACTGGGCATACATTACTCTAGTCAGTGGTGTCCTTCCACTTGTTACAAAAGCACTTAATCGGAAGGGTGCCATATTGGAACTTAATGTACAGTTTCCTGGCTAGTGGGACTGAGATGAAATCAAGAAAATCTTCAAACCTGTAGTGATTTTTAAGATCCATAATATCTGACGTAAGGGTGCCTAAGTTCTTTCTGCTTACTTTCGAGCCCCAAAAATGGGTACAATATAATTCCTTCAGACAGGCTTAAGTTAAGGGTTTCTACTGGGTCTCGGTTCCCCAAGGCTCCTCTAGGCCCAGTAGTGTTGAGGATGCCTTTTAATTAGTTTCTGATGTTATTTTCCTACCCTTATCCATGTCTACAATTTCATTAAAAACGCTTAAATAATTTTCTAAAGCTGGTGTAGTCCTCAATCTTCACCAGTATAAAATGGGTTGTAGTTTGTTAAACCATGAGTTACTTGATTTAACAATTGGATGAGCCATCCTACGATCTTGGTGGAAGCATTCGACAACTTTTCTATAAAGATCCCTATGGATATCAAGGATAATGAGATTTCTGGTCTATTTGTTGTATGAAATATCTATGTCCTCTAAGGCAATGGTAAGAGCCTTTTTTTTTTTTTTATAGAACCAGGGTCTCGGGCTTGGCCGAAACTCTAACCCATTTCAATGTGCATCTATTATTTGCTTTCCTTATGGCCCTAGAGAAAGACAGTGGGACATCCTCTAAGTGAGTTATTAGGTCCACCAATGTGCAGTGTATAGCATTATGATCGCTGTCTTTACTTGCCACCACCTTCATATCATTGACAAACCTCCATAAGGGCAAGGAGACAAGGACCTAGTCAATCCTACTAGTGTGATCTGGATGGTCGTCGGTATGCTGGACTTGTGCGACCACTGCAAGCCCGGAGGCCACAGAACAGGGATACGTGTTGAGGGCGCAAGTGATATAGCATGAAAGAGTGTCTGTGGGTCAGTGGTGTCGAACCATGGCCCTGGGGGGCCCGTTGGGCATTGCAGCGCCGGCCCAACGAGGAGCTGCCCTATGATGAAGCATGACACCCCTCGGGGTGTGTGAGGGCCCTTGCTCCTCATTGGAGCTATCCCTGGACGAGCACTAACTACCCTGTCCTGCCTAGCACCTACTAAGAACTGCCATTACCGACGTGGTCCGACACCACCTTCCTCCCCCCCAACTCCCTAGGAACAGCAAACCTTTTGTCTTTACCTGCACCCTTTCACACAGCCCCTACTTCAAGGACAGAGTTGTGTAATTAAGAGAGGGCTCCTTGAAGGATCATCAATCCAGCTCAGTGCCCGGTGTCACCCTGTATCTGTTGTCACCGTTTAACAGTAGGATCCTCTATTATTCGTGAGAACATTGGAAACCACGGAGCTCCTTTGAATCCATTCATTTCCACCGCTTTCCTAACCCTCCTCAGTCCTGCGGTGTGACAATGCACAGGAAGGGTCACGCGGAGGCTCCTCCTGCAGCTCCTGCTGATAGTTATGCCATATACCAGTGTTTATAGCCCGCTGTCGTCCGTTGTTTTCCATTGCTCTAATAATTACAAATATCTACTCGCACAGCGCCATCTCTTTCTGATGGCAGAGTTCCCTGCAAAAGGGCTACTAGGTGAACATAAAGGGAATGGTGAGACTAGTGGACATCTTTCAAGCAGGTCAGTTGATTTAACGCTAGGAAGAACATTCTAGAATTCATGGCTATAACACTGCTGCAAAAAGCTACTCTGGATTTATGACACAAATTTCACATGATGTCAAAATGAAATACTCATTTGCTTTGGAGCGTCGTGGGTATTTTATTTTGTGACCGACCTGTTCAATTGCTTCACTGATTCATGCTCACATGAACATTCAT
Organism: Calotriton arnoldi; assembly: GCA_963921515.1. Taxonomy (NCBI): domain Eukaryota; kingdom Metazoa; phylum Chordata; class Amphibia; order Caudata; family Salamandridae; genus Calotriton; species Calotriton arnoldi. The sequence goes on from CAWUFW010001883.1 coordinate 2,091,082, forward strand.
CCGCATGCCGATTTGGAAGCCCCCTGCAGAATTGTGTCCTTGCTAATGTTCTTGTAAATTGTGTTTGCTGAAAGCTCTGCGCGCCATTGTTTGCCAACCAAGTATCCGATTTTCTCCACGGTGTGCCCTCTCTTTGCCTATAGATTTGTAGTCCGCGGAAGAGGAGATTCATAACTCTAATGGAAATATTAAAGCAGCTAGCAGGGCTGGCTTTGAAGTTAATTAGAATTCCCTCCCAAGTGAGCTGAGTTATGGAATTTGTTCACAGTTGAGTGTAATGAAGTGCCAAGCTGTGGCATTATTGCTTTCAATAGTCATTTTTTAAAAAGACTGTACCTTTTTTTGGTACATTGATGAGCAATGCCGCAGAAGATAAAACCTGTAGGGTTAAGACCTAGCACAGGTAACTCTTTCCCGCAAGAGTTTTGTACCATTTTAGTCGGACATTTTGTGTGGGCCACCTGCATCCAAGCATCATTCGAATCTGATAATCAATGTTATTGTTTTTGTGCTGACACACTTTTTAAGTGTTAGGGAAATGTGCTTGATATGTTACGTTGCATTTTTCTTTACAGCGCATGTTTACAAATATGTTCTGATTTTTTTATATCACCCTCGACATTATTATGTAATGTTCTGTAAGTCTGGCAGACCTCATATCTAACCACATGATACTGACCCTTTTTTCAGAAACTGTTATTTCATAAATAGAAGGAGCATTTCACCTGTCCCAAAAAGACGGCGACATGGCTCACTGGTTAAACACTTGCTTAAGACATGTGATGTGAGCTTCAAGTCAAGTGTTAAAATCTCAGCTTCCTTTCTTGATTGATTACCGTTAGATTTGGTAATAGTAACATATGTTATTTACAGAATTTAGGAACTGTCAGAAGTGCAGTACGAAATGCTATACAAAACACGTAATCCTAAAAACAACAGATTTTGAAAGTAGTCCTCAAAGGAGGTAGGCGCGGTTCCTTGTTGGCATAGGGCCTGTATTGCTCAGTCCATTGTCATTAGATGAGCCTGCTATTCCCTGCATGACTAAACGCATTCTTGAAGTCAAAAGGTACTACTTGAGATGTCTGTTGACATCACTTAATAGTTTTTTCTCCAAACTTTAACAAGTTTAGAATTTATACGCAAAAATATTGCAGGACAGTCGGGAAATTGTAGTCATATCAATAAATCAAAACATAGTTTGCCGCATAGATCAAAGTTATTGCACAGGCAGTTAATCACTGAAATTGTGCATTTGGGGGCAGGACACCTAGAAATAACAGTCCTGAGGGTAACTGTGTGGCAAGGTGTCTCTCACTCTGTGGCACAGGCGGGCTCTTGAATTACTAGAGCTATATTGGGAGGGCCTGACACTTCTTAGATATACCAGTCACATTGGGCATGTAAAGGTGACGCTACACCAGGCTCTTGGTGACCTATATAGGATGTGAAAGGAGACTAGAAACGTTCTAACTTTGCCATCCTGTTGTACATGATATGACCCTGCATTGTCCAGAGTTTTGACTTCAATAAACTCAGTGTGGGGAGGGGGATAGGTGGCTTCCAGAAGTGAACTATGAATAACCAGGAAGCGTGGGGGTGTTGTCCTTCTTCCTCACAGCTCCCTAGTATCATGACCATCAGTTTTAAATCCAACAGCAGTTTTGTGATTCTCAATACCATTTGTACCAGACGCTCCCAATAGCCTTGTATTTTAGGACAGCGTCACCAGATGAGGAAACATTGTACCACTTTCTCCGCAGTGTTTCCGGGAATTATCAAGTAAGCCAAGCATTGCCTGTAATCTCACTAGGATGAACTAGCACCTCATGATAATCTTTTAGGAATTGTCCTTGAATTGAGAGCAGGTAGAAGATCTGGGTGCTCTCTTCCAAATGATATTCCATTCTTCTAGGGAGATCACTTTTCCTAATTGTGCTTCCCACCTACATGTTTGAAGGGCTGAGGGACCAAGTTGGAGCATAAGTTAGCGATAGCTTTGAATACCCTTGCCTCTTTAAAGAGTGCTTCAACTGGTATCAAGTCTCTACTCCCACTTTTTTTGCAGGCATCGGTCTGCATCCGGGTGAAGAAGTTGTATTAACACTGGGTGAGAACAAAAACGTTAATGCAAACCTCATACCCAAGTACTTTCCTATTCCCTACTAATAGTGGGGTGGCCTGGCTTCATGTTCAGACAAAAGGATCCAAGAAACCTGGGGAAATTTGTCTCATTGGGAAGGGGTTGGCTCTACCTTTTTTGCACTGTTTTGTCTGAATGTTTTAATAATACTGAGATAGAATGTTGGGTCATATCGTTCACCGCTTTGGTGGCAGCCATAGTGCATATAGCAAAAGGATAGCCATTTGTTCTCGCTCTCACACCACCTAAACTTTGTCCACAGTTTCTTCGAACATTACAGAGCTGGGCATATTTGAGCCGCCATCAAATAGGTCTCAACACCTGTGTAGCCTACTATACCACCCTCTGTTCTTTGGCTCAGCAAAATGCTCGTGGCTATTCGTAGGACTTCATTAAGCCATTTTAATGCTATTAATCTTGTTTCTTAAATTATACCTTCTCACCAGTTACCTGATGATAACTTTGTGTTCCGCTTTTTGTGATAATTTGCTTCACGGTGTTGTGCAGTAATATCACTTTCAGGCTTCTGGAGCGCTCAAAAGGGAGTGTCGGTCAAACTGTGTTGTACTGGGTAGTCCTTTACATTAATGTGATTTAGGCAAATATAGGTCTGGTCAGTCATTATTTTGAGCCGATGGTTGCCCCAGTTTCTCATTTTTGAGAACGGGCACATATGTTTTTCTGCATGAGACACTTACTGAGAGGAAGACAGAAATTCAAACAAAACAGAAAGGCTGAGGAAGAGAGACTAAAAAACCATCACAAAGGGAGAATACAGGGACCGGTAAAAGTGACAAAAAGGGGCAGGGGGTGTCTGTTAGTGGATTAATGAGGCATAAGGTGGATTAAAACATACGCAACATTGTTATTCAGCGTGTCAACATTTAATTGCACTGGCCGCAGGCTTCTAATCGGAGCTTCCGGCACCTGCCCTCATTCTTTTACAAATTAAGCACTGGACCTGTTCAACTGTTGCCTGTTCAGTCTTGGAATGTTTTTCACGAAATACTGCACCAGTGTAGTGGAAATTGCAAACTGTTGTACCGATATTACAAGAGTTGTACAGGAAGGTATTTGAATCTCTTGTGTTTTCTGCCTCCACAAAGCTCATGGTTCCATTGCTGTGCAGTCTGGCATAGCACACAGCAGTTCTAGGTTCACAAGCTGCCACTGTTTTATGCAAATCAATGCTTATGCAACAAGCATTGGCAAAGTCAATAGGCCTTGCTTATGCAAGAGCTATTGGCTTTTTCAATGTCTTTTAGCCTTGTTGTATAGCTGCTGTGTAGCATGGCTGAAAGTTAGAGGGGAAAAAAGCACTAATACTTCGCCATGGCTGGCTGCATCATAGCATTTTGTTTTCTGGTGAGACGAGCGGGGCAAGCAACACTGCTGGACACGGACATTGCAAGCAGCAACGTAGTAGCGGATGGTGACAGTTTAGAGGGCAATCAACAATGTGGAGGGATTGGGCAAACAAACCTGATCTAGAACAGGGCACTGACTTTGGATACGGCAAGTGGAACAGAGGAACACTAAAGTAACACATCAAAGAGAAATTGCCTACCCCACCACTTTACTAGGTGTTTATCAGTCTAATTAATAGCAACAACATTTAATGCAGAGCCCATGGAATATCAAAAATATTTTATTTCATTAGTTCATAAATGATTTGATTCTTTACACCTCTCTATTTATTTTATCTTCACTTAACACAATTAAGGAATACCTTATCCAAATATATGTACCCATCACCCCTCCCCAACCGATCACTTATTCCTCCACAAAAAACTAAAATGCCTTCCAATGATCACTCACTCATACCATAATCAGCTCATAAAATAATACATCCAAAATAGACCCTAGACCTAGCAAATCAAAAGGTTAATACATTCATTAAGATATATCATTCATAGATTTCATTTTGATGCTATCTTCATAAATAAATTTCATTACATGAACATATTTACATCATACAAATTCTTTAAAATTATTTCTCTGATTGTTATTCATGTAACTTCTTTACAATTATGTCTGCTAGGTCTCCAGTAATATGCTGAAACTTATTTCGGTATGAGACTGTTTCCCAGCTGTACACCTTCCTCAGGATACAACCCACATATTCACCATATAAAATATATACACAAGGGGAACTGGGAGAGGGCGAGAAACCAACTTGGCTCTTCCAACAGTGGGGCCTTGTACGTATCTAGTGAATCCCGGGAGCACAAATGGCCGATAATGGCACTATCTAGATCTCCTCTTCACAAACAAATTGCTCCTTCTTATGGCCTGTTCATCCTAAAGCAGTATATTCTAGTGTGCTGAAAAAATCCACATGAGTAGAGGTCACGAAATACGTCTCATACTCTGATACAAATTCTGGAGAGCAACTCTTCCTACTCCCCAGAACGACCTTCATCTGGTGGCGTTCACTAAATGTAATAGCTGAAAAATGGGGCAAACAACAATGCGGGAGGGACGGGGTAAGAAACACCGCAGGAGGGACTTGAAAAGCAACAACAAGGGAGAGGCAGCAGGAGGGACAAGGCAAGCAACAAGGCGGGAGGGGGACGGGAAGGATGGGGCAAGCAATGACGGGGCAAACAACAATGCAGGAGGGATGGCAAGTTTCAACATTGGAGGAGGATAGCAAAGACAGGGAAAGCAACAATGTGGGAGTGGCTGGAGGGACGGGGCAAGCAGCAACCTGGACAGGGCAAACAACATGTGAGGAATGGGGCAAGCAACAATGTAGGAGGGGGTGGGAGGGACAGGGCAAACAATGCAGTTGAGGCCTGAAGGATGGGGCAAGCCACAACGCTGGATGGGGTGGGAGTATGGGGCAAGCAACGATGATGGAGCAAGCAACAACATGGCAAGCAACAATATGGAACAGGGTGTGAGGGACTGGGCAAGCAACCACATGGGAGGAGGGCAGTAGTGACGGGGGAAGCAACAATGCAGGATAGGGCAAGCAGCAACATGGGAGGAGACAAGCACAAGTGGGCTGGGCCAGGTGGAGACGTCCTGCCGACATATACACTCTTAACGAGTAGCTTCAAAAGTGCGAGCAGTGGAAGGACACTGTGCAAGGAAGCAGTACTTGGGCCGTGCTTCAGCGGAGGCACAAAAAGAAAGTGAAATTGGCATATGCCAACCAATGCAAAGTAAGGAAATGAGAGTGATGATAAAGCCAATCAATGGTAAGCAGTGTGTGGGCTCTAAGCCCCCTGTTAGTAAACAGAATGTCTCGCAAGCGACAGCATATGCTCGGTCAGGCGAGACCTAGAACATTTTTTAAACTCCTCCGGCTTTCCTGTAACATAAAAACTTTTCAGGAAAGAGAGAGACTATGTTCAAGCAAAACTTTATTTGTCAATTTAAAAATTATAAAACATACTAACAAAAGCAGAAAGGCAGAGCTGTCTGTGTTTTACCTGTTAGGTCAGCGAGAGGAATGAAGCAAGTGAAAACCGGAGGAAGCGGGAGATCTTTATTGCCGTGACAGAGAGAGGCAGGTGCTGACTTTTCAACAGTTTTAAATTAGGTCACTCGAAAATATTGCTACTTTAGCTCACAACCACTTACATTGTTCATCTTTTTTTACTACAGCTGGAAAATGCATTACATTATTTCTCTCATAGGGGGTTTAGTAGTACATTTTAGAATGTGTAGTATTGTGTTTGGAGGAGATTTTGTAGTTCCCTCAATCCGGGAGCTCTACTCTTCAATTTAGTTTGTTTCTTTTCACCTCTGTTGATGTAGAAGAGTTAACTACAGATAAACTTGTAATTATCAATTTTTTTATGGTGCTTGCTACCAATGTGTTTAATATGTGTAATTTAGTGTAGGCATGCAACATTTTGGTAACATTGGACACTGATGTAGAAGGGGGGGGGGCTAATGTAATTTGTTGAGGATCACACAGTTTGCAAACATCACAAGATTAGAGCCGAGGTCAGACCACAATCATGATCTTTGATAATAGATCATAATTCTCAAGCTCACTAACCTACGGAGAATACAGGAGAACTTTCAACTTTTTTTATTAGTGTTATATTTTGTCTTTTATATTTCGATAAGAATTTATTCTTGGAAATGAAGAATTTTACTACTAATGTTCAACTTGCAAGTTCCCCTTGAAAGCCTGAGGACAGGGAAACTGTCATTCACACTTGCTTGCCTAATATGGGCTTGTCTCCCAGTCCAAAGTTACTTTTCATGTTGTTCAGTCAGCCTCTGCCTAAAAACTGTCATGGAATGGCTCTGTGCACATATTCTTCTTGAGATTTTACATGAATTTCTAGGATTTTGTGGAATGCTAGCTTGGAACTCCCTGTTGTGTCACATTGCTATATCACTAAGAAGTGAGCTATCCCTTTGTAGCAAATCTTCACTTGAATGTATCCTGTTACCATGATTGTGCTTGGGTACTATAAATAGATATAGATATTTTCATTGAAAAAACAACTGTTAAACTGACATTATAGTTAAGTGTTGAAATGAAACACAAGTTAACATTAAAAGCCCCCAAACCACTGGAATACGGCAGCTATAGTTTACTGAAGAAACTATAACTTGCACCCCCATAATGCACTGCTAATGCCCCCCCCCACATATATTTCAGGGAATATATATATATAATATGATCTATTTTTCCCCTCCGGTGGCACTCCCCATTGTGTACTTATAGTTAGGTCACATGTTTCAAAGAAAGCGTGTTTTTTATTTTGTTAATATCTTTGGCATAGTTTGATGAATCTTCATGAAATGTTCCAAAAAGAAAGGTTAACCCACCTCAGCCCCTTCCTGGAAAAAAAAAATGTTTGTGTGTGTGTGTGTGTGTGTGTGTGTGTGTGTGTGTGTCTGTGTGTGTGTGTCTGTGTCTGTGTGTGTGTGTGTCTGTGTGTGTGTCTGTGTGTGTGTCTGTGTGTGTGTCTGTGTGTGTGTCTGTGTGTGTGTCTGTGTGTGTGTGTGTGTCTGTGTGTGTGTGTCTGTCTGTGTGTGTGTGTCTGTCTGTGTGTGTGTGTCTGTCTGTCTGTGTGTCTGTCTGTCTGTGTGTGTGTGTCTGTCTGTGTGTCTGTCTGTGTGTCTGTCTACGTCATTTCCCTATGCAATATCCATAGGAAATTTGAGACCGTGCTGCAGCCAAAACGGCTGAACTGAATCACACCAAGTTTGGCAGAAAGCTAGATCTTTATCCACAAAGCATGCCTTTTCTCATTTGCTAAAACTCAGTTCTGTAGTTTTTGAGAAAATAATGTTGAAAATGTATAGAAAAATTGACATTTGGGCTTGAACTCAAAACTTGAAGAGTTCTGATTGACTGACGGGCTTTTTTGGAAGAAGCGCTCCGATTGGCGGAACACAACATGAACAGAAATGTTGTGCCCACCCTTACAGAGCTCGGGGACTTTGCCCCTGTGTTAAGAAAGGAACATAAGGTTGCAGGGTAGGCATACCCTATCTAGTCTCCCAGGGCCCAAAATTAACAAAATATATATTTTAGGGTCACTAGCATCCCGTGGGACTCCAGAGGGACTCCTGTGAGACCGGAATAATACACTTCTAAAAATGCACATATTGTCTGCCAGAATGTAATTATTTTAAAATTAGGGAATGTTAAGCAATAGAAAATGAGTATTTAAAGCCTTTCCTCCCCAGGAAAGGCTTTAAATCCAACAGCTTCTATTCCAACAAAATGGCATTCAGGAGTGCCTCACTTTTGTCTTGAATTCAAAATGGTAGAGCTCTAGTTGTTCATTAGAGCTCCATTAGAACTCTAAGGTGACACTGCAGTTGAGTTCTAGGAAGTTAACTGACAGACTGATGCTGGTGTTGGAAGCAGATGTTTCAGTCTGAATGTCAGAATGTTTTAGTGAGATGGATGAGAAAGATATTTCAGAACTCACAGAAAATGTGTCTTCATTTTAGATTTCTAGAGCACTATCCATAATTTCTATGACTAAAGGAATCCCCTCATTTTGTTCATTTCTAAAGGAAATGCTTAAGATTTTATAGGATTGAATCTATCGAGGTGGCTTCAAGTGTGCCACACTTTTGTCATAAATACAGCATGTAAGTGCTCTAGTTGCTCATTAGACTACTGTTGGGAGCTGCAGTAGAACGCTGGGGATTCAACTGCCAGGCTGCTGCTGGTTTTGGAAGTGCATGTTTTACTCTGAATATAATTCTTCGGTATCGTATGACTGATGATGATAGTGTGAACCTAAAGAAAATGTGTGCTTGTTTTTGCTTCTGAGGTTCCTTCCATAACGTCTGTGCGAAAAACATAAAAGAAGTGTTTTCTCTCAATCATGGTTCATCAAATCCCTGCAGGGGTCCATATTGTTCAGATGCTAATCTCACATGAAAACTAAGCAGAATTCATAAAATGAGTAAAACACCTCCAACAAATAATTTATATTGTAACTGCAATCTGTTATCACCCTTTATATGTGCTCCGTTTTGTGATCCTCAAAACCTGGCATTCACTACAATGCATTTCAGTGAGGATCATGACCCAGAGTCTTGTAATGGTTGCCACAACATGTTGTGGCCAACCAATCAAGAGAGGTCCCTTTGGAACCCCACCCCCTGCCCTTCCTTCTTCCCCCAACATGCCTTTGGATAGGGGTCAGGGTTCTGCTCCCTTAAGTGTTTTTTCACATTCATATACAGGACGCAGAGACCATGTCCCAGAGTCCTGCAATGGCTGCCACAACATATTATTTATGTTGTGGCCAATCAGAGCACATCTGAACACCAGCAGTTCAGATATACCTGTTTTTTTTTAACCCCTCCATGTCTATCCGAGCACCTCTTTAAATGGAAATTTCTCACACAGTTGTACAGATTTACACCAAATCACAAAAAGCATGTTTTTTTTAGTAACATTCTAACTTTTTGCCAAAAGGTATTTTTGTTAAATCAATTGCCATTTTTCTGCATCTGTGATAAAACTTTCATATGGAAAGTAACATGGAAATTAACATTTTGGACCCCACCCCCTGATTCTTGGCCCCAACTTGACAGATCACCCCAAGACGTTCCAGAACGGAGCTGAGGTGGATGATTTTTTTGTGGAAAGTGTTGTGCAGATTTCTCAAACACAGCCAAAGGTATTAGCAAAACAAAAAAACTAGTGTCCTAACTAGAACTACACAGAATGTATGTGTGTGAGTGCACATATATAGGTATATATATATATATATATATATATATATATATATATATGTATGTGTGTATATGTATGTGTGTATATATATGTATATAGATGTGTATGTAGTGTGCATAATGTTATGCTTTTACTCTGTTCCTAAGCATTCAGAATTATGTCATAAAAGGGACCTGAGGCAAACTGATTTGCCTGGATGATCTATGTGATACACAATGTAAGCGGAAGTAGCCTGGCTTATAACCCAGGTCACCTGTGACCAGTCTCCATATTTGCCACTTGACTGACCACACATCTAAAAATCGTGCCTTTCTGACCTCTGTAGCAAATAAGAATTTACCAACCCGCCGGCTCCGCCATGTAGGGCTAAAAGGGCTGGTGTGGAACCTGATGGGTGCTTGCCCGAGGTGATAGAAAGTGCCCAAAGCCATGCTGATCTTTTTACAGCCTGGACTACTGGTGCTATAAAAATGAGTCACTTAATTACTGCTGTGCTCTTTCATTGAGTATGCATATAGGCCAATACTGCTGAGCTCTCTCGTTGGGATTTTATGTCTCTATATCTGAGTTGTCGCATTGGGTTTTTATATGGTGCAATACTGCTGACTTCCTGTGCGGTTTTATATAGGGATATTCCAATGAGCTTTCTCATTAGGTTTTATGTAGCGTGTGCTGTTGAGCTCTTTAATTGGGTTTTTAGAAAGTCCAATATCGCTGAGCTCTTTCATTATACATATATGTTATTTAGGCCTAAGCTAGTGCCAGCAGTCATCACTTGGGTGTCTCATGAACCTTGGATGGCTCATAAAATAGATAAAAGGAATACCAGGATTAAGGTTGTGCTGCTGAAATGTATATGTTTTTGTCTGAATGTATGTAAACTGCATGTTATAGATTTAGGTTTTAGCAGGGCCAACTTAGCCTCTCATCCTTCGGAGGTTAATAAAATGAGAGCCATTAGGCTTGGTAATAGTAACGCATGTTGTTTGCAGCTGTAACACACAAGTGCAAAACTGCATTGACTAGTGATAAATAACATAAAGTTATCATACCAGGGGTCTCGGAGCTGCCACTACTTCCGAATTGCTGTTTTGTATGTTTAGGTGCTTATGTTAAATGCTCTGATCGCTTCTGCCTTGCGTGCGCTGTGTAAAAACTCACGACCAATATTAAATACATTTACTATATTAATGCACTGAACATGCGTCTCAGTGGAACTGCAGTTCTAAGCTCTGTACTTCTAATAACTGGCTATATTTATAGAGTGCGTTTGCAAATTATAAAGTTGCGCTATTTGTGTGATCCAGTGGTCCCTGCTGTACTTTCTACGAATATTACAAGCATTGGAGGAGCTCTGTGTTTATTTAGAAGAACTTGGTCAAAAGTCGAGCTCCTTTACCTTGTGGCTGAACTGTACAGCGACTTGAAATAATCCTTTTTAAGTGGTCGGAGTAATAAATTATGTTCTCATCACCTCCCCTTTCCAGCTCGCTATTAATGCCTTGATCTCTTTTGATGCAAGCGGTCGCTGGGTTCTGGATACCTGTGCGTCCAAATAGACACATATGCAGCTAATAAGTTGTTGCACACCATGAAACCTGAATTAGTATATTCTGGGAGGAATTCCTGGACCCAAGAAGCATAAAGTGGGTGCCGAGATTTGAGACCTAGCACGAGCGTTAGCCAAAGGTAGAACAGCAATAACTAGGAAATCGGAGATGGGCAGTGAGGGATGTCATGACTTAGACCGCGGGTGGAAAGGGCTCTTTATAGGGTGGATGCCAAGGAAATTCGAAGGCGCCCTCCGGCCGAGCTCTGGACAGAGATCTCGGGGAACTGGACACAGACCCAGACCAGTGAGCCCCTGACGGCCCCAAGGTCGGGTCCCAGGGAGACGGATCGGACGCAGAGAAGAAAAGGGAGGCGACTGACCGAGAACCAGAGAACAGATCACACAGGGGTGCTGCAATATGAACCGGGACAATTGTCCTATGCACGATGCGCCACACGGTCCAAGACTCGCCACCCTCTCCCACTCTTGAGTATTCCTAACTCGGATACCATAAAATGCATGCATAAAGCCAGCACCTACTGGACAACCCCACCCCCCCTACAAGTTCCTAAACTTAGCTGTTGGACAGTACCTTCCCCTGAGTAGGTCTTACACTACTCTGCCTGCTACCCTCTGACAGTCAAATGCTGTGACGAGGTACTTGGTTCGCAGTAGACAGAAGTTTGTGAACCTATCACTTGTGAAGGCCAGGCATCCTTCCCAACTTATAACCAACTTTCTTAAACGAGCCAATTCATTTTTCAACAGGAATCTCCTTTTAGTGGGTTATCATTCAGGCATTCTCATCCACTGCAGGCCAGAAGTAGACACTCTAAGGATTCTAGGTGACATTCAAGGCTTCCTGGGTGAAGGAGACCCCCTGCCTCCCCCACCTCCTCGGAGACTGATAACAATATTGGGGCACTGAAGGTGCTTCAAGGCCAGGCTCTGCGGTGGTTTACACACATCCTATCAAATCGTCACGAATTGGTAAAGGTTTGAAGCTCTTGGCGGCCACTTTTTGAATGCATTGTGATGTGCCTCTGTGTTCAATCCTAGCTCCCACACTTTTGAATTTATTTCTGGAGCTATTGAATTCGCTGCTCTAGTGGGAGGCTACTTGTCTTCATTAACATGCGAATCACAGACAACTAAACTTAAAAATGTAGTCTGTCAGCAACTTTCTTATTTTTTTCGTGTTTAGCGAAACTACAAATTTGGATGGCAAAGAACTTCTGAAAGATTAGTTCACATAAAACTTAGTTCGAGCTCATGACGACAGTCACAAAAGTCCGATTTTATTCATATGTCATTGCTGATACAATATAGATGGCTTGTGACATTCTATCTGCTCCCGAGTAAAAGAAGTCGGTTTGACTCTAGACACCACCTTCCCCCTTTGTCCACATAGCAGCGACTTGGCCTGTGATCTCAACTGTTGCTTACTTATCTCAGCCATTTGAGAACTGCTCCGGGGCACTTCATAGCGCTATACGTTAATGGAACAGGCCTCATTGATAGTTGCTTGCTGACTTGCCTGGACCCAAATCGGAATTAAGTGCATGGAGGGTAAAGGGCTGATCAGAGGCTGGATGTAGGACCGGGTTCCTCCTTTGGAGTGGGTGGCGGATATTTGGCGGAAGGAGAAGGAAGGTCTGGCTCCCATCTGTTACTAACACAGAAATGAGTACCAATAACCCAAAGTAGCCTCTTCCAGAACCACTTTGTGTGTCTTACACTTAGTTGTTTCCCCCTCCACCCCATGTCTAATGTGAACGGGTTGTACCATGCGAGCCTCTATTTTGTTTTTCAGATTTCTCTTTATTTAAACATTGTGGACAAAGGTGGCTGGCAATAAAGTGAATTTAGATATTTTTTATAACACCCTTCTTCCACTACCCTCGCAGTCTTTGTCCGCGTCTGAGGGGTTTGTTTAAAAACGCATGGCATTATTTCATATTCTCTCCTCAGAGAGTGATATTGCTGCACTGGGGCGCTAATCTGCCTGCTGACCTACATATTCACTATACATCTGTTCTATATTTGGTCAGCAGAATTAGAAGGCTGCAGGTCGAGTCTGACAGAAGATGTCTGTCGCGGAATTCGGCTCATGTATATGAACATATATGAACAGCTGCCTGTATTCAGTCAGTGGGCTTGGCTAGAATATTTTGTGCAATAGGGTTTCATATAAACTGCTGATTTGTCGCCTTCTAGAAAAACATCGACAATATTGTTGCATTTTTTGCTATTAGTTTTATTTATTTGGCACCCATCTGTTGAGTGCCTTTACACCTTTCCTTTATAATTGTGGGTCCAGACTGGTGGATGCATGCACCAATTCTTATTTTTTATGGACTGCGTCTGTGCTGCTGATACACTGCTTTTTAGTTCGGGCTTGGCAAGGCAACCATCTGCAAAGCCATTGTTACCCATTCTTTAAAATATGAATATAGAGTGAGCTTTTGTTTCGTCCAGAGGAGTATTTGTCTCCTCTCATTCTGCCTCATGTAGAACGCTTGGTTTGCAATGTATGAGGAACTGTTTAACATCTCAAAAGTACTTTGAATCATCACACAGTGACCGCTCAGCCCTCCACAGGGCTTGGTCGCCCCACTCACTGCTGCCGCTCCTGCCTGCCTTGCCGCCTCCTGCCTGGAGATTCCTTCGCTCGCTGCCCGCTGCTCCTGGGACTTTCCCGCTGCTCCTGGGACTTTCCCGCTGCCCGCTGCTCCTGGGACTTTCCCACTGCTCCTGGGACTTTCCCGCTGCCCGCTGCTCCTGGGACTTCCCGCCACTGCCTCCCTGCGGCCCCGCCCCCGTGATTCCATTCGCCGCCCCGCTCCCGCCACCCAGCTGCTCCTCCCTCCAGGCTCCTTACTTATGACGCCCCCTGAGCGACCGCGCAGCGGCCGCGCGCAGCGGGAGCACCGACGGAGCGCCGAAGGTAAGCCCGTCTGCGCCCGTCCGCGCCTGGCCCGCGCCCAGCGCCAGGACCCCTGGATCCCACCGATGCAACACTACTCGACGGACCTACGACGCCGCCACCCTCACCGCACTCAATGCCGGCCGGAACCCTGCCTGCTACCGAGCCTCACGAGACGCACCCACGGACCCTTCACCTGCCAAGCCTGCCGATTCACCTGCCCCCGGACGTGCACCACCTCCGCCAAGTCGAGCACCAGCAGCAACCACCTGAAATGCATCCTGTTGAACACCCGCTCCGTCCACAGGCACGCCGTGGAACTCTGGGACCTGCTCGACGCAACAGCACCGGACGTCGCCTTCCTCACCGAAACCTGGATGAACGCCTCCTCAGCGCCCGACATCGCCATAGCCATCCCGGACGGATACAAGATCACCCGGAAGGACCGCGTCAACCAGACGGGAGGAGGCATCGCCATCGTACACAAGAACACCATCCGCATCTCGACTAACTCCGACGAGACCTTCACCGCCGCCGAACACCTACACTTCCAGATACACACTGACCCCAAGACCACCCTCCGAGGCACCCTCATCTACAGACCCCCGGGACCACGCACACTATTCAGCGAAGACATCGCAGACTTCATCAGCCCGCACGCCATGCCCTCCGCCGACTACATCCTCCTAGGGACCTCAACTTCCACCTGGAGAACAACAACGACAGAAACACCACCGCCCTGCTGGACAACCTCGCCAACCTCGGACTCAAGCAACTGGTGAACACGCCCACCCACTACGCCGGCCACACGCTTGACCCCGTCTTCTCTTCCAGCAAGCACATCTCCTTCAGCCACGCCACCGGACTCCACTGGACCGACCACAGCTGCGTCCACTTCAGCTTCAGAAAGACTGCGACCCACCACCACCCGCAACAGGCTCCCCGCCGGAGCTGGAGCAAGATCACCGCCGAGCAGCTCACCGCCTCCCTCAGCCAGAACACACCCACCAACACAACGGACCCAAACGAAGCAGCCAGCAACCTCGCCAAGTGGCTGACCGCCTGCGCCGACGACCTCGCACCACTAAAAACCCTCCCAGCAGACCCGGAAGCAAGAAAACCCCTTGGTTCACCAACGAACTCAAGGAATCCAAGAAGAACTGCCGCACTCTCGAGAAAGCCTGGCGACTCGACCAGACCACAGACAACAGGACCGCCCTCAAGCACGCCACCCGCAAACACCACCAGCTGATCCGTGCCACCAAGAAGTCGGCACTCAAAGAACGACTGGACAACAACGCCCACGACAGAAAGGAACTTTTCAGCATCGTCAAAGAGTTCTCCAACCCCAGCGCCGGAAACAACGACATCACCCCCTCGCAAGACCTCTGCAACTCACTCGCCGCGTTCTTCCACCGCAAGATCACCGACATACATAACAGCTTCGACGCACAGACCACGCACCCTACCGCCGAACCAACGCCCGCCACCACCACCCTCTGCAACTGGACCCCGATCAGCACCGAAGACACCACCCGCACGATGAACTCCATCCACTCCGGATCACCAACCGACCCCTGCCCACACCACGTCTTCAACAAAGCCGACGCCACCATCGCACCCCATCTCCGGGACATCATCAACTCCTCCTTCCACACCGCCACCTTCCCGGAGAGCTGGAAGCACGCCGAGCTTACCGCCCTCCTGAAAAAACCAACGGCGGACCCCACCGACCTCAAGAACTACCGTCCCATCTCGCTCCTTCCGTTTCCGGCCAAAGTCATCGAGAAGACCGTCAACAGACAGCTTGCCGCCTTCCTCGAGACGAATGGATCCCTCGACCCCTCGCAGTCCGGGTTTCGGGCCAACCACAGCACCGAGACCGCCCTTATCGCAGCCACCGACGACATCAGAACCCTAACCGACAACGGGGAAACAGCAGCCCTCATCCTCTTGGACCTCTCCGCGGCGTTCGACACCGTCTGCCACCGCACCCTAGTGAAGCGCCTCAGCAACATCGGAATCCGAGAGAAAGCACTGGAATGGATCATCTCGTTCCTCGCCGGAAGAACCCAGAGAGTCCGCCTCCCCCGTTCAGATCCGAGGCCACCGAAGTCATCTGCGGCGTTCCACAAGGATCTTCACTCAGTCCAACCCTCTTCAACGTCTACATGAGCCCCTCGCAGCCATCGCACGCCAACACAACCTCAACATCATCTCCTACGCCGACGACACCCAGCTGATCCTCTCCCTCACCAACGACCCCTCCACCGCCAGAGCCAACCTACACGACGGGATGAGAGACGTCGCCGACTGGATGAGGAACAGCCACCTTAAACTGAACTCAGACAAGACGGAAGTCCTCATCCTGGGCTCATCACCCTCCGCCTGGGACGACTCTTGGTGGCCCCCGGCCCTGGGCACCGCGCCCAAACCAACGGACCACGCACGCAACCTGGGCTTCATCCTGGACTCCTCCCTGTCGATGACCAGACAAGTCAACGCCGTCTCATCTTCGTGCTTCAACACCCTGCGCATGCTCCGCAAGATCTTCAGATGGATCCCCACTGAAACCAGGAAGACCGTCACCCAGGCACTCGTCACCAGCCGACTGGACTATGGGAACACCCTCTACGCCGGAACCACAGCCAAACTTCAAAAAAGACTCCAGCGCATCCAGAACGCCTCCGCACGACTCATCCTGGACATCCCCCGACACAGCCACATCACCGGACACCTGAAAGACCTGCACTGGCTCCCCGTCAGCAAGAGAATCACGTTCAGACTCCTCACCCACGCACACAAGGCCCTCCACGACCTGGGCCCCAAGTACCTCAACGACCGCATGACCTTCTACACGCCCACCCGCCAGCTACGATCAACCAGCCACGCCCTCGCCACCGTACCACGCATCCGCAGAGCCACCGCCGGAGGAAGATCCTTCTCCTACCTGGCAGCCAAGACCTGGAACTCCCTCCCCACTCACCTTCGGCGAACCCAGGACCATCTCTCCTTCAGGAAGCAGCTCAAGACCTGGCTGTTCGAGCAGTAACTTACCCCCTCCCCCAGCGCCTTGAGACCCTCCCGGGTGAGTAGCGCGCTCTATAAATGCCGTGATTGATTGATTGATTGACACATTAAATTATTTAGCTCTTGGATGCATTGTTTACAGAAAGCATATTTTACTGTTGGGCGTTAAAAAAAAAAAAAAAAAAAACATTTTATAGCACTGAAAATGCACGCAAGTCCTATTGCCTTGGCCAATGCTCGTTAGTTGTGAGGTTAAGCTAGACTTGGTATCACTGTTGCACTAAAGGCCAGGCATGCAGAGTATAATCTATATTCTATCTCCGGATTCAGAGTGGGTATCACACTGCCGTGCATACCAGTACAAGCGTCATCCACTGGTGCGTGTTAACGTAGATTGTCTCCCTGTGATTGGCTGAAATGATGGGGAAGGCTTAGAGGCTAGGCAGGAAGCGTGCTTGCGAGTCAGGTAGCCAGACCATGGAGAAAGTTGGCCCCTTGAAGTCACATCCTATGAGCACGTCCATTTGCTCCACTCTCTATCGTCCCAGCGGTGAGGTAGTGAATTATCTACCAGGGAATAGACCCACCCTCAACCCTTACCATTGCCTACCAGACAGACACTGCAGCCTCTCTGACTTGGGCACTGTTGTCCACCGGTGAGGCTGCATGAGTGCTCTGATGCTGGCCATGAATGCCTGCCAACTCTTGCGCTAGCTGATGGATGGAGAGTGGGCCGTTCGCTGATACTAATCACCCCTCTCCCTACAGCTTCTCAGGACATTTCCTGTCCATGGGATACACCCAGGAGCAAAAGTGCTGCCTATAAAGCCAACGCTATATTTAAGTGTTCCCCTTGAGGACACGAAGGGACCCCTTGGACGCAGCTGGGCACCACGCCGCCTTGAATGGGGTGAGGGGAGTTGCTTAGGCCTGCAGGTCCAGGTCAAATGGCTGGAATCGGTCTTGCTTGTAGAATGGTGGAAAAGGGGCGCACCCCGCAAATGCAACACACTGAGTGAATTTAAAGACTGATCGCTAGAGCATGGCATGAAACAGGTTAGTTTAATTTCGTAGCTGATTGGATTATGGTTGGGATGCTAACTCTCCAGTTATCTTACTGCACTGTTCCGCAAAGGGTTACGTGCTACTTTACTGACTCCCTCAGCGCACGTTTCCCCTCCATATAGATCCACTGCTGCTTACCCAGACCCTTTCCCCACACAGCACACACCTTTTCCTTATAAAGGAGACTAAGTTGTTGCGTTTGTGAAAGTTGGTTTTAAACAATTATGCACTCGTACAGGGTTTTTCAAGCACGTAACTCTTCTGTGTTCATGGTGCGGCACTCTGAGCAGCTGCCATTTTAGGAGTTTGGCCAATGGATGTGTGCCACCAGTTTACATTAGTGATGAGACCAAATGTATGCACACTAGGAGTTCCACTCATAGTCACTTGAAAACAGCCCCTTCTCACCATCTAAAAAATACTGCAGTTAACAGCCACAGTTTTCTGATTCACTGGTCCTCTGATCTGCTGGTCCCACCACTAGAGAAAACGGTGAGAGAGTAAGAGACAGAAGTGGTGGCCCCTCCCCTTCTTCCCAAGAACAATATTCTTAAGCTCGCCTTTCAGCATTAGTCGGATTCCTTCACCACCATCAGGACTGGAGCTGGTGAGACAGGCCCAGAAACTGCACCTCTGCTGCACATTAACACTCAGTGCTTCATTGTTGCGGGTGGTGGACACCGGCCAGTACTTAATTTGTAAAATATTAAGTGCCAGGGCTCTGACCAGGAGGCCGCTGCAGCTTGCACCACCCATCGCCCTCGTCATCGCTGCCAAAACAACTACTAACCATCTCTCTCGCATGTAAATGCGACAGTTCAGATTATTCCAGGTCCCCAAAGCTAAAGGAATGGCTGGGGAGGCAGGCATTCGCAATTTTAATGTATATTGTAGTCATAAACTACTGTTGTTCTGCTTATCTCTAAATTTGATGAGCAGCGCCACCATGTGGTGGACTGTTCTAAGTATGGTGTTGACATTTAGGTGCCGGTGCCGAGCACCGGAAACCAATTAAGTGCCGGTGCTGAGCACCGGAAAGCACCGGCTCAAATTAAGCACTGACACCGGCACTCACTTTTGGGAACCAGGAAATTATTTTCATTATGAGATTTTGAACCATGACCAAGAGAGATACTCATAAAAGGGAAAAAGCTGGTAAAACTCAGAAAGGGAGAAAGCAGGGATGAAAAACAACCTGCAGGTGTGAAATAAAGAAGCATGAAGTGAGTGGTGGCAGAAGAAAGAGGCAAGAGGTTGAATCAAGAATAAGCGGCCTTGGTATTCAACAACCCTGGCCTTCCGCAGAGCCAGCAGGAGACACCTAACAAAAAACGTTTGGTCCCCTGCACTTGTGTGTGTTTTTTAACATAATCGACAATGTGAACACTCACTTGACACAATCCATTATCTGACGAACCCTCCCAATCCAACTTTTGTTTACATTCCCCTCTCCATTTGCCTCTAAAGGCAGTTGCAAATAATTGCAGTTTTGCCTTGTCTTGATTTCGTCTTGTCTACCACTGTTCTAGGAGGTTTTTTGTATCTGCATTTTAGGTAAAAGTAGTAAATCCTATGCAAATCCGTTAGTGGTTTGATCAGTGCTTAATTTGAGCCTGTGGTTTCCGGTGCTCGGCACTGGCACTTAAATGGCAACATGGGCGCTTGTGACAGTCAGCCACACGGTGGCGCTGTCTGGATAATGTAGAGATGACCACAACATTAGTTAACTATTAATTCAATATACGTTAAAAATTACTATTATCTGCCGCCCAAGCCATTCTTAAAGCTTTGGGGGCCTGGAATAGTCTCAATTGTCACACTTGTAGGAATGTGATGGTTAGTGGTTGTATTGTTACTATCATTGGCAGCATGATGGGGCAATGTGTGGTGCAAGCTGCAGTGGCCTCCTGATGAGAGACCTGGCACTTAATTTTTTTTACATACAAATTAAGCACTGGCTTTGATACTCCCAAAGAGTATTGTGCGCATTGTATACAGTCATTCAGTAATAATTGTGAAACAGAGGGGTGAACTGTGGAGACATAAGGGAGACACTCGGGGCTCAGCGTATTTCATTCCATTTTTCTTATTGCTTTGTTTTATTATAGCTGTGAGGTTCTTCAGAGACTGTTTTAACTTATATGTCCTTCCACAGCGCACATTTGCACAGAAAATAATTATCGCACTATACTACCACAAAAGTTGTACTTTGTGTTGTACACATTTTATTGTCATGTAGATTTTGTTTGCGTCAGTAATCTGTATTCTCACATTGGTAGTGCTTAGTTTTGTGACAGCGCACAGTGTGAACACTGCATTATTCGCTTCCAGTCTGATCCCCTTCGCTCCTATCAGAAATTTAGGAATGTAGCAGGGGAGGGTAGTCGAAAACATTCAGGCAATGACTATGGGGACCATGTTCATGCTCACAGCCTCTGTGGATGCCAGCTCTGCACTCTACCACACATCTGTGCCCTGAGCTTTAAAGATGTGGTCAGCCAGCAAGGTAAAAAATCTTATACCCACTGCAGAGCCTGTTTTTGCATGACAAGGTGAGGTTGAAGTCTTAAGGCGCCACCTAGTGATGGCTCAAATTTACTACAGTAGGCCCAAAATCCCCTTTTTTCCCCATTGTCTACAGATGGCTCCAGCCAACCAATATTTATTTTGCCTGCAACGCTGAAATCTTACTCCATTTCTGTCCCAGAGAAGTGTAATGGTATGGTAACAGTAAGGGACCCTTTCTCTAAGGGTCCCAGCGTAAATGCAGTGAGCAACATTTCAATTTTCAAATGCTGTAGCAGACACAGTAAGGTCAAAGGTGAATATACCCTGATTACTTACAGGTAATCGTCACTACTCCTTGTAGTGGCCTTCCTCATCACAATCCATACAGCTCTTAGGGCAGTGAGAAGGAAGACAAATGAGGTGGCAACGCCTGTATCATATGCAGGCCTCTGTGCAAACCCCAAGATTTAACTGGTAGACCACCTAGGACTGTATTACACTAAATGCCCTCTGAGCGCAACAGGCATGTGCGCCTGCTTTGTGTGCCCCCAGGGCACTTTGGTATTACAGAAGGGTCAGCAGATGCTTGTGTGGGCCCTTCTGTAATATTGATAGCACTGGCGCACATGTAGCGCCAGCACGATCTTGAGAGGGCTTTCCCTCATTTGCATGGGCACTTGGCCTCATTCAAATGAGGGACTCTCTTTGCCTCTGCACTTGCACTGCATTAAGGATGTGGGCGCAAAGGAAAGCTGTCAGCAGGCGCACTGATAGTGTGCCATGAAAAGGTGGCACACGCTCAATGTGCCCCCTGAGATCATCCCTCTGGAGGTAGCAAATGGGGTCCCATTGACCCCCCCCCCACCGACATCCCCTTACAGACTGGTGTAGTCACTAACTGCACCCACCTACAGGGGGGTATATGTTCCCTCTCTAAACTGCAACACTGAGCGGCTGATTAAAGCCGCCTCTGTATTTCTCTGAATGCGTTGCCCGCAGGGCAGCCTCGAGTTCGCAACTTCACTAAGGGCAGCACACTCATTGTAATTGGGCACACTGTTCATGTTTGTGCCCGGCGCACCTGTTTAAAGGTGGTCCCTGGTGCAAACATGAGCAGTGCACCCGATCCATAATACGAGCCCTGATAAGATATGGTGATGTTAGGATGCTTCCCTCCCCCTTTTGATCTGAATAACATTTTACAAATGAAATTGATGGCCTTATCTCTCTAACTGCTCATAAAGCATCACTGAAATAGATAAAAGCACGGATTCAGGTGTCCTGCCTATAAGCCGTTGCATTGAACAGC
Source organism: Calotriton arnoldi (assembly GCA_963921515.1). Lineage (NCBI taxonomy): Eukaryota > Metazoa > Chordata > Amphibia > Caudata > Salamandridae > Calotriton > Calotriton arnoldi. Next base: position 2,112,795 of record CAWUFW010001883.1, read on the forward strand.
CCGCCAGGCACTGTGCCATTTTGCAATCCTGCTGCAGCGCTTTTGATTTAATGTGCTCTGTCCGTGGCACAATAATCAGGCTAAATCTTTGTTGTGTATCCTAGCATAGATCAATTTCCATCTCATTAACGAGCAAGCATGAAGATGTAATCTATGGGAAATGCTTCACCCTGTGGAAGTCGGCTGCCACGGCGCTGATGGTTGGGCTACCCTCTCCGAGAGGCTGTGCCTTCCAGAGAACCAATTACTCAGAGATAAACCTGACCTCTCTAAATTGCATTTTCGTACCTTCATAATGCGAGTGTTGTGGAAGCCAATGGTGCTTTGCATATAAATATGCATTTATAACTGCTCCCTTCTCATTTGTCGCCGATTTTCCACCAAAGACGCGCATTCGTATCTGAAATGCGGCAGTCTAATGAGAACCCTGGATCTTGTTGAGAGCGAGTGTTATATATTTGCATTGCATTATGCAAAACAGAATCATATTCATATGTATTGCTGGAGGTGTGATGTTACTTTTCGGAAGGTAATTGGGAGAATTCAGTGATGAACTCGTGTGGACTCAGGACAGTACATGTTTGGGACTTGCGCGAGATCTCGTTGCCCGTTGTTCTTTCATGCACCTCAGTCTGCTGCCTGTGTCCTTTTCCCCTGGGCCCAGGTTGGTTCAACAAAGTGTGGGCGCCCAAACTTAACTTGAAATCCAACTCATGGGGCGCGCCAACGGCTAGGACAGGGAGCGGTGTAGTCACTTTATGGACTTTGGTGCTCCCCAATTGGATCTGTCACTATTACTAATAAATCAAGCTCGGTAACAGACGCTGCAGCATTCTTGTAATAATGAAATGGCAGACGAGGGTTGTCCTTTGAAATTTTATATAAAGGATTAATAGGCAATTACATGAAATATATCATCAGCAAATTAGCAGCAAAAGCGTACAGATCACAAGTACAGGGAACCCAGTATAGTTCTATATGGAATCTGACTTGGAGTCACCTTCTAAAGTGTGGAATAAGAGTCTCCTGGGTATACAAATCTACATGTCCTTTTATAGGACTTCAGGCATTCTGCACGGGTACATGGTTCTCAGGGTATGCACCTATAGGGAACGAGGAAGAAGAAACAATGGACTACAGAATACTTTTGAAGACTCTTATGGTACAAAAATACATTGGATTTCCAAACATTCTCACAGTTTATTTGAGCATTTCAATTGATAAATTGTATAGCGATAGCCTGGGACAGTTGAAATGTACTTGGTTAGGTACAGTGAGATAAAGTCTCTGGGAACACTCTGTTTATTAGTGTGAGTCTCGCAAATTCTTTATTTAGAATAAGAACAGCAGTAATGTCATCACGTGATATATTGCGACATAGTGCAAGACGGAGGACATTGTAAACACAACCTAGGTTAGCGTAAGATTATTTCATTTGAGTTCAATGTGAGAAAGAAAAGGACAATTCCCACAAAAGAAATAAAAGGCCCAGCAGGCAAAGTGCCTTAATTCTCCTTATGCAGCTGCTTCCCTTTTATTTGTTGCATTTATGCATTTTTCACACGTACCAACCCAATAGTTTGGACAAAACATTCTTAATTGACAGAGTACAATGCCAGCCTACCTCCTATCTCTGTTTTTTAAATGCTAGTCTGCCAAGGGGCAATGGACATGTTTGTTGCTCCCTTAGTAGGGTGGTACACGGGTGTTACCCCTAGTTGTGAGTAGGGTACCTTCTTCAATCTACAGTAATACTGGTTGGTGGTGGCAACTGATTAGAAGAACTTTGGCATGAGCAGTGCTTAATTTGTGTGCAAAAAAAGTGTCTGGGCCCAAAGTATTTCTCAGGAGGTCACTGCAGCTTGCACCCCTCCTTGCCCCTGCCAGCACTGCCAAATGGTTGTACCAGTGATACTTACTAATCATCACACTCCTACAAATGTAGCAGTTTACTCTGTTCCAGGTCGCCCAACGCTGGGCGAATGGACTGGAGGTACTGATAGTATTATTTTGTACTAGGTAATTAAAAATGTTAAACTCTCTGCTGATGTGCTCTGCTAACAAATAGACAGTGCCACCTTGTGGTAGATTGTCATTAAAAAGTGCTGGTGTCGAGCATCAAAATACACCGGTACAAATGAAGCATTTGGCGCATGCTTTTTTCCCTGCTCTTTAGTGTGTTATGTGATTGTGTATTTTGTGGGCTTTCATTCAGATCATATGCTGTATTGTTCTAGTTTTTTGTCCCTTAGAACTTTCCCTTGTTCCACCGCTACAAAGTCGCATAGAATTTGCACCTTAGTGGTTTCTAGAATGCATCCTCATTGAGCCCAAAGACCTGTCCTGGAATAATGCACTGACAAAATGAATTTGCTGCTTTGATAAACCCTTCTTCAATATTGCCAGCAACAGCGCAGTCCCACTTGAGGTTTGTGGCCTGTGCCTTTTCCAATACACATCTCTTTTTGACTGTTGCCAGCTTTTCCACTGTGTTGTACTGTGATGTCACTGGAGAAATCCTGTTCAGGAAGTCGAGTATGTGTCTCCCCAAACATCCCCTCTGACTAATCTGTGCTTTCTCAGTGTGGAAAAGGCCAAGTAAGTATTGTCTCTGCTGCTTGGCTGGAGAGATGACTTTTAAAGGCTGAATACAATTTGTTTGGTCAAGTCTTCCGGACAGTGTCCACCAGTACTGCATAAGAACAAGCAGCTGAATAGCCAATTCCTTTTTAAGTTCGAGCCATGCGCTGCGAGGCATGCTGTATTCAGTTAGGGACTTGAACCTCTGCCCATGTCCCGCCCATTTTTTTTAATTGGCTCCTGTTACCATCGATGGGAAATGGTTGCTTTTCATTCCAGAATGGGCTTGTTTGTCCCTCCTTGGTACTGCCTTGTCTGCATTTGTAACCTCCCATAAGGACTAGACCTTTTACTTGTCTTGTTACAGGGTCTGCTTTATCTTGGCTGTGAGCACTATTTTGTTCAATGATTTGCTCCTATTCCACCCACTACGTCTCAGCATGCCACCCGCTTTTATTTTAATTACTGATGGCGGTCCCGGCCGCGTTATTTAATTTATTTATTTTAGCAGCGCGGTTCGCTTAAGTATAGCGGCTGCACTTATTTATTTATTTACATTTGTTTTGGTTTACTAGGGCCCATGCGGCGCTTTTACATTAATGGAGGCGGCGCCCCTTTCTTTAGACAAGCTGCGTCTAAAGAAAGGTGCGCGGCCGCTATTAAAGTGAAAGCGCAGCATGGACAAACAGATGCTTTTTTTTGTCAAAGCGCCCCATGCCGTGCTTTCACTTTATTTGCCACGCCACTTTCTAAAGAAGGGAGCACGGCCTCCATTGACGTAAAAGCGCAGCATGGGTCGCTTTGACACAAAAAATATTTGCAGTGCAATAGGTCTTGCATTTGCATTTGTGAGAGTTTAAGCTATTGGCATTGTAAATGCCAATAGCTCAAACTCTTGTAAATGTGAGACCTATTGCATTGCAAATGCTTGTTGTGGTTTGATATCACTAGCGCTCTAGTACCACAGGAGTACTGATAGGGGACCGACATGGGACGGTCAGTGCACCATTTGTTCCTTGTGTCCTCCCTAATCAGCCTTCCACGTCTTGGAGGGGGGGGGGGACGAAAGTATTCAGCCTACTGCTTGTGCTGACCTCGGAGCCATTGGAATCTTCCAGGTTTAATAACCGGCTCCCAAGTTGCGATGTCTAAAAGTGCTGTAATGCCCCAGCCCTAATGCAGGGTATTTATTCTCCTACTGAAAATTCTAGTGGGTTTCCCCATGGCTCTCGCTACCAAAATTGAAACAGTCACTACTTGTTCGCATGATGCAAATCCTTAGATTTTTGTGACACCCACTAGGTGCAAAGTTGAGATCTAATCCTAAATCCTATAACTACTAAGCACCGAATACAGTGACCTATCATCCAGCTGCTGAGCTGGCCTTTGATCTATATTTGGGAAATTTGTTATGTTGCAGCATCTTCGAGGACATGATTATGTGGAACACACGCAAACTAGAGATATATTCCTGTTGCCAGAGCAGCATGGTATCCATTTTTCAATTTGTTTGAGACCGAGGTCACTAAGTGTTTTGTAGAATTGGGCACAGTTTCCTCTGTATTGGCACCTAATATGCAGTGCTCCTTTTTTCTGTGCTGTTACCCATGGGCTTAATGGAGGCCCCCTCAGCCCTCATGGTGTGAGGGGTGGAGGGGGCACCCGTTCACATCAAAGGGGGCCCCCTGCACCGTTCGCCTCAAAGGGTGCCCCCTTGGGCTGGTCAACTACAAACAAACAAAACACTCAGAAGCAGCAAGGCAGTTAGGGAAGGGGGTCCCCCTCTGCTTACCTTGCAGGTGGGCCTGAGGTTTTGTTACGCCACTGCAGTTTCCCCGGTAATTGATTCCACTTCCTTCGTTTGGCAAACTCATCTTTTATTAATGAAAGAGAAGCACAGGCACTTCACAGGATTATATTGGAGGCAATCACCCACCCTCTCAGAATTACCTCCCTTTTTTTCGAGCCTGTCGTCACTCTGCAACAGAGCGGCAGGAGTTTGCCTGCTCCACCAAGGCAGACTCCGGCCACCCGTTCTTCCTACCATCAGTGCGGTGGGGTGTTTTGAGGCTTCTCTCTAAATAAGACCATCGAGGTCACCATGCTGTCCTCCTCAGGGTGTCCTGTAGGAATTACCCCACCTCACAAGATCATCTTCCTGAGTGTGTTGCTTAATATTGGAAAGTCTTCCCTTTACTTGACGGAATCCAGAGAGCAATACTTAAAGACTCTGATCATCACAGTTCTATCTTAAAAAATGTCAAGAAATTCAGTTGAGAAGAATATGCAAACTGTTGAGACCGTCATTCATGTGCTAGTTTCCTTATCTTCAAGCATATTTCATAGTAAGGCATTTTGAAAGATGTCTGAATGCTTTATTCGTAATCCTTGGGTATATTAACTGAGTGGTTGTTTTGCAGAAAAAAATTACTAAATGGCTTTCCTTTAATGGAATCGTTATTCAACCCTTAAGCGTCAACAGTGATCATGTCTCGTTGAAATAGTAAGTCTCTTCTTTTCAAATTGTCCTAAGCCCCAAGAAAAAAGCTTTTCAGTATGTCAGCTGGTAGAACTCAGGACAGGCAGATGTGTCATACTATCCTGAAGGTGCTTCAAGAAACAGGCACTAACAACTGTGGACAACACTGCTTTGGCGCACTAAAGGATTACATGAGAACATGAGTTCGTCCTATTCCCTAGTGTTCTAGGTGCTGATGAATGATGATGACTAAATGTCGGGAGGACCTGGCTTAGCAGTTCGGACTGGACTGTTCCCACGTGGAACAGGGTCGAGACTTATTTGCATATGGCTGGGTCCAAACTGGGGTGGCATGGTGAGCAAAAGAACGATATATTAAACCCAGATCATTGTGACTGGGAAGGAATGTTTGCATTGTTCAGCATTCCGTCCATCAGTTGTTCTTTTGACTAAATGTCGGTGGCAGCTCTTCTCTCCATCAAGAGCATCATTTGAGGAGATGTTCGAGTATCAAACATTCTGTCATGGGGACCACAGACATTCATATAAATGCAATTTGCCAGTGTTATCCATTCTTGTTCTTCAACTGAAATGTTCTGCAAAGATATTCTCCAGCTCTCTCCTTCCTAGCTCTGAACTGTGCAAGAGGAATTAGAATTGGAGTATGTTGAAAGGAGACCCGGTCTTCATAGATATGGTGTGGGCTAGGGAGGGCAGATAAAAGTTCCTGCATTACCTCTTCCAGACCCTTCTCATCAACAGTAGCAGCTCTTGTCCTGGCAGAGTGGCGAGGCTGGGGAGGGGGGCGGGGATAGACAGACGACCAATAAAGGAGTAGCAAAAAAAAAAAGAAACTTACCTGCTGCATCTCCTTCTGCTCTGTCCTCACCAGCAAAGGTTCCTAGAATCCCCTGCCGCCAATTCCTGACGCTGCTTTCATGCTGCTGAAAGCAGCGTCCGGATTGGCCTGAGCACCGAGGATTTGCGCCCCCAGTGAAACTGGGAGCCTATGCTTGCTCACTCCAACCCGGCAATGCAGCCCAGGTTGGAAAGAGCTTCCGTGCGCATGGCGGTTTGGCCAGCTTGAGACAGTTGGCCAAGCCATCATGCGCACTGACAACAGTGCCCTGCCCACCACTCCCCCTCCATGACGGCCCCGCCCCCAAGCCGTGGCTAATGTAAGAAAAATAAAATGATAATAAACACTTTTATTATCGTTTTATTTTTTAAGTTTTGAGGCTGATGGGGGAGGGGTGAGGCGACGCTCCTCCCCCATAGTGGAGGAGCTGCCGCTGCTCATCAAGCTATCCATTGGAAAATCTGTTATTCCAAAAGAATGGGAAAATCCTCGCTTCAACTCCAGTATTGCACTGCTTGGCTGCTTCACTCCTGAAGTGTTGCAATATCAGCATCCTAGGAATCGTTTGGGAAATAGGGGTCGCCTCTATTGTTCATTGAATTATTCACCTTGCCAGTGATAGTTTCTCTAGTCTTCTGTGATGGTTTACATATCAGCAGGGACACTGTTTCATCTGTTTCATCTGTCTTCAATTAACTGGTACCCTTTATTTTCTTGAGTGTGTTAGACTTGGCATCTTTTGGCGTGTTTCCCCCGAGTTTTTGCTTTCTGCCCTCCCGGTTTTGACTCTGTTTTTGCTGGTGTAACGTTTCTGCGCTCTTTTCGCACTGCTGATCAGTGGTAAAGTGCTGGTGCTCCTGTGGTAAATTGTGTTATGATTGGATATTTAACTTACTTGTCAGTCCCCAGTAAAGGACACTGCGGGTGCCGGGGCTTGTGAGTCAACTGCTACTCGTGGGCCTGCAGCACGGATTGTGCCACCCACGTACGTAGCCCGAAAAAGGTATAAGTGAGTGAAGTTTGGTATGCCTGAACTTAGCGTCTAAAGACGCAGCCTCTAGCGAGGGTGCCCTTTTCATTCTGAGTTCATAAAGGCCACTTTTAGAAAGTGGGTATTAATTTGCTCGGTCATCCCGTGTGCCTCTGCTGGAATGTGGATTGCCTGTCTGGGTTTTGGACGACAGATGGCTAGGAAGCAGGGTGGCTCCCGATAGTCTAGGTAAATCAGGAAAGGGCTAAATAGACCTGGGCTGCGATGGGGGGGAAGAGGGAGGAGATTTCCTCGCACCTCAAAGAGCCTGGTCTGCCTCTGGCAAAGCCGTCTCCACCTCCTGCCAGGAATTCACACCAGAGAAGGCCGAACTGGTTCTGGCCGGGCACGGACACCCTCTGCCTCGGAGATCAAAGGATTTTTGGGTACAAATACTGGGACCCAGACCCCTGAACTTTAGAACTCATCTGGATCAAGAAGACTGCCAAGAAGAAGAGCCGGAGAAGCTGCAAGAAGGAACGACTGCTTTGCTGCGTGCTTTACTGGGCCGACCTGCAGTGGCTGCTTCTGTCTTGGGCAGTGAAAGGCCTGGACTGGACTTTCTGCAACCGCATTGGTGAGACTCTCCAAGGGCTTGAAGTAGAGCTTGCCCCCTGTTCACGGAGTCTCAGGAACATCAAAGACTCCAGGTTCTTCGACCCGCAGCACTGGGGACTGTGTGTTTCGTACTGCAACCCGAAGAACACCACCTCGATGACGCCTACGACGACCCTGCCGACCCAGTGTCCTGAAGACACCGCAGAGGGCACCGCCGCACCGCGACCCTGGTCTCGACGATGCTGACGCCATCACCGAGCCGCTGCTCGCACCGCGACCTGTGGGCACCGCACTCCGCACCGCCTTGCTTCACGCCGAAGCTTTGGCACCGCCGCAACGCCGCACCGCGACCCTGGTCTCACTGACGACGCCTGCTGACGCCATCACCAAGCCGCTGCTCGCACCGCGACCTGTGGGCACCGCCCTCTGCACCGCCTCGCTACACGGCGACGCCGTGGCCTTCCTGACGCCGCCACTTCCCGCCGAGATCGATGCCGCTGCTTGCACCGTGGTTTGTGGGCACCGCTCGTAAGTTACACGACGCACCGCCCTCATCCCACACCGCAGCCTTGGCCCACCGACGCCGGTGCCATTAACTCCCGCTCGTCAACCATCGACAGCGCTTCAGCAGCGACGACGCCGCTGCTTGCACCGTGACCTGCTAGCACCGTGACGAGCACCGCCTCCATCTCGCACCGCGACCCTAGTCTCACCGACGACGCCATCTGACGCCGCCACCGAGCCGCTGCTCGCACCGCGACCTGGGGGCACCGCACCGCTGCCCTTCGCCTCGCAGTACCCAACGCCCGTCGGCGCCAGCGCTCCTGATCCCATCAGAAAGGAGCTCGACCTGCAACGCGAGTGACTTCAAGGGCCCCATCGCCCTGCCTCTCTGAAAGGTACTGTTTGCGGGTCTTCCCGACACCGTAGCTGGCCTGCGACCCCGTGGTCAGCCAGAACTGTTTTTGGATTTGTGTGTTCATGACGCCGTGGTAGCCCGGACGGAGCTATCCACACAAGGAACTCTTTTTAATCAGCGTATTTTTGAACTGTGAACTTTTAAGTATAGTATTGTGGCTTTTTATCGTTTTTTTTGTCTTGTTTTAATTATATAAAAATATTGGATATTTTTCTAAACTGGTGTGGTGTCCTTTTGTAGTGCGTACACTGTATTACTGTTGGTTATGTGCAAATGCTTTACACACTGCCTCTAAGATAAGCCTGGCTGCTCGTGCCAAGCTACCAAGGGGGTGAGCAGGGGTTATTTTAGACGTGTAACTCCCTTATCCTGACTAGAGTGGTGGTTTTTGCCTGACTTTGGCCCACGCCCTAGCCTACAAAAATCCCATTTCTAACATTGGTTGTCAGCGGTGAGGATAGGACTTGCGTTTGCACTCGACTTACAGTGATTGGTGTGCACTACTACCATATCGCAGACCATTACGTGCCACATACTAACCCGGTTTCATTTTGGCCGATTTTTGTGATCTTGCCAGGTGAACTTTCTGCTTCATCATGCCGGAATCAATAGCATCATCCGTTGCATCCATGGGCATTGCCTTTGAGGATGATAGGTTGGAGCTCTACACTGTTTGGGAATTGAAATCCGTGTGCAAAAACCTAAAAGTCCAAATCAGAGGCCTCACTAGAAAGGACGAGCTACAAAAGGCACTGAGGGCCTGGGTAGCAGCCAGAGACGCAAGTGGGCAATCTGGTGACCTTAGTGGAGAGGCGGGGGAGCCTAGTCCTAGGATGGATGTGCTTTTGGGAGGGGGGGAACCCTTCCGACCAGGCAGCAGTGGCCTGTCCCCAGAGGAGCTGGAGGACAGGTGGGAAGCAAGGAGAGCCACCACAGAGCTAGAAAAGATTAGATTGGCCATGGAGGAGAATAGAATGCTATTGGAGCATGAACGAGGTCTTAAAGAGCTGGAGCTGAGGAGTAGGCCCGGCTCGGATGGTGGCAGCAACTCGTCAAGGCAGACCGACCGAATCGTACACATCCCTAAGAATGTGGGCAGAGAGTTCAAGAAGGGGGATGACATACAGAGGTGGTTTCAGGGTTATGAGGCAGCGATACACATGAATGGGGTCCCTGAGGAGAAATGGGGAGCAGGATTGTGGTCTCTGTTTCCAGAGGAAGCCAGGGATACTTTGACAGCTTTGGGTAAGGGGCCTAACCTCACCTATGCTGATATGAAGGAAGCCCTCCTCACTAGGTATGGTCTCACTCCTGAAAAGTACAGGGATCAGTTTAGGACCTGGAAGAAATCTGATGCCAACACGTGGCTGGAATGTGTGGATGGGTTTTGTCGATCGTTGGATGGCTGGGTGAAGGGCAGTAATGTGACAGATTTTAAGGGGCTCTACAATTTGATTGCGTGGGAGCACCTGTCCAGTCTGTTTTGCAGATCTGCGCCAGCACCTAGTAGATAGTAAGCTGACTGTCCCCAGGAAGCTTGCTATGGAGGCGGACCGCTGGGTGAGTACCAGGGTCCACCAGAAAGCGTTTGGGGGAGACTCAGCCAAAGGTGGGCAGGGTCCCCAGCCGAAAAGTGGGGGGGACAAGGGTAAAACACAGGCGTTCTCGAAAGGGCCCCAAAATAACACCCAGGGTAAAGGTTCCCATTCCCCCGGAGATAAGAAGCCAGGGGTCTCGACAGGAAAGCCTGCCGAGACCGGCCCCCACAAGTGTTTTGCATGTGACCAGGTGGGGCACATGAAGGGAGACCCCAGGTGCCCAAAGGGGACACAGCCACCCACCGGTGGACCGTCCAAAGTATTGGCTAGCGTAGCGCTTGGGGAGGAGAAGGAGTCCTCCCCACAGGAGGGTGGGGACCCTGCAGAAATGACCCTTGTCTCACTAGGGGACAGTGAGATGGTCCCAGGAGCCCCCTAACACAAAGAAATACAGCACCTGGGTGATCATCAACAGGAAAAGGGTAGAGGCTCTCAGGGATACGGGAGCTAGTGTGACCTCAGTTCGGTTTCACCTGGTCCCTGAGACGCAGGTAGTCCCGGGGCATTCCACCAGGTGATTGCAGTCGACAATTCAGAGCGCCAGTGTCTGGTGTCGCAGGTTCCCTTCGAGTGGGGGGGGGGTCTTAGGTCCTTTAAGGGTAGTTGTGAGCCCTTCCATGCCTGTCGATTGTCTGCTCGGTAACGACCTGGAGCAGTCCTTATGGAAGGATGTTGAGCTCGGGTCCCACTTGGAAATGCTGGGGTTGCCAGAGTGGGCATGCGTGTCCACTCGGTCGATGGCGGCCAAAGAGGGTGATCAGAGGGACCCGGAGCCTGAAACAGTGGCCCAGGTCCCTGCCAAGAGAAAGGGCAAGGGGCGCGGGAAACCAGCCCCTGAAGTTCCCACGGCCCGGGAGGAGGCGGACCTCGAGAGGGACGCCCCGGTGCCTACAGGGGAGCAGGTAGCCGAACTGGGGGACATCTATGAGCTGACCCATTGGCAGCAAGAAGGGGGTCCCACCAGGGAGGAGTTCTGCCGGGAGCAGAAAGAGTGCCCTTCTCTGGAGGGTCTACGGCAGCAGGCCGCAGCCCAGGCGACTGGTGATCAGTCCGGATCACATTGGATATATTGGGAGAATGATCTCCTGTACAGCGAGCCTAAGGTCGCGGAACCTGGGTCAGCCCGTGTGCTGGTGGTACCCCAGCGCTTCCGGACCTTCCTACTGGGTCTGGCTCACGACGTGCCTTTGGCAGGACATTTGGGGCAGGACAAGACCTTTGATCGGCTTGTCACCCACTTCTTCTGGCCTCAAATGCAAAGGCAGTCGGATGTGCATTGTCGGTCTTGCCAAACTTGCCAGGCCAGTGGCAAGAGTGGGAGGAAGGTCAAAGCTCCTCTCCAACCGTTCCCTGTGGTGGGGACACCCTTTGAAAGGATAGGGATGGACATCGTGGGGCCACTGGACCCCAAGACAGCCATGGGCAACAGGTACATCCTGGTCTTGGTGGACCATGCCACCAGGGAACCCGGAGGCAATCCCTCTCAGGACAACGACAGCGCCAGTGGTGGGCCGGGCGTTAATGGGGATCTTTTCCCACGTGGGGTTCCCCAGAGAGGTGGTTTCCGACAGGGGGACTAATTTCATATCGAAGTATATGACATCCCTGTGGAAGGAGTGTGGTGTTACGTACAAGTTCACCACTCCTTACCACCCCCAAGGTAACGGTCTGGTGGAAAGGTTCAACCAGACCTTGAAAGGCATGATCAAGGGTCTCACTGAACCCATGAGGCGTAAGTGGGACGTCCTCTTACCGTGCCTTCTCTTTGCGTATAGGGAGGTACCCCAGAAGTCTCTCGGGTTCAGTCCCTTCGAGCTTTGTACGGTCACCCGTGCGGGGACCTCTAAGCTTGGTGAAGGAAGGCTGGGAGGCCGCTCCCAGGAAGACACCCCAGGATGTGTTCAGCTACATGCTGGCCTTCCGCAACCACACTGCCCGCTTCAGGAAACTCGCTCAGGCGAACCTAGAGGCCAGCCAGGAAGAAATGAAGAAGTGGTATGACCAGAATGCCACTCTGGTCGAATTTCAACCTGGACAGAAAGTGTGGGTCATGGCCCCTGTGGAACCTTGTGCCTTGCAGGACAAGTGGACGGGGCCCTTTGAGGTGGTGGAGCGCAAAAGTGAGGTCACCTACCTGGTGGATTTGCAGGCTCCTCGGAACCCGTTACGGGTCCTCCACGTGAACCGCCTCAAACCCCACTTCGAGAGGTCCGAAGTGAGCATGCTCTTGGCGACGGACGACGGGGAGGAAGCGGAGAGTGAGCCTCTCCCGGACCTCCTGTCTGCCCAAGAGGGGGATGGGTCGGTAGATGGTGTGACCCTCTCCCCGGCCCTGACCGCTGAGCAACAGAGCGAGTGTCGCCAGTTGTTGGGGCAGTTTGCCCCACTGTTCTCCTTGACCCCAGGTGTTACTCACTGGTGTACCCACGACGTGGATACCGGTGACAGCCCCCGGTGAAACACAAGATTTACCGGCTGGCTGACCGGGTCAAGGCCAGCATCAAAGAGGAGGTCTCGAAGATGTTGGCGTTGGGGGTGGTTGAGCCGTCCAGCAGCCCATGGGCCAGCCCCGTGGTCTTGGTCCCGAGGGCAACGGCACCCGGTGCCGCCCCAGAACTGCGGTTCTGTGTGGACTATCAGGGGCTCCATGCCATCACGCGGACGGACGCACACCCCATCCCCCGAGCTGAAGAGCTCATCGACCGGTTGCGAGCGGCCAGATTCCTGAGTACGTTCGATTTGACGTCAGGGTACTGGCAGATCACTCTAACCGAGGGAGCCAAAGAGAGATCAGCATTCTCAACCCCGGACGGGCATTACCAGTTCCGGGTGATGCCCTTCGGATTGAAGAATGCCCCTGCCACCTTTCAGAGGTTGGTCAACCAGGTGTTGGCCGGGCTATAGGAATTCAGCGCCGCATACCTGGACGACATTGCGGTGTTCAGCTCCAGTTGGGACGAACACCTACAACACCTCAGGGAAGTGTTGAGGGCGCCGCAGACGGCAGGCCTCACGGTTAAGGCCAGTAAGTGCCAGATCGGGCAGGGTTCGGTGGTGTACTTGGGACACCAGGTAGGGAGCGGCCAGGTGGCGCCCCTACAGCCCAAGATTGACACCATTCTGGCTTGGGAGCCCCCCAAGACCCAGACAGAGGTGAGGGCCTTCTTAGGACTCACTGGATACTACAGGAGGTTTGTTAAGGGGTATGGCAACATCGTGGCCCCCTTAACTGAGCTGACTTCCAAGAAGCAGCCGAAAAAGGTGATCTGGACTGAGTCCTGCCAGAAGGCGTTTGATACCCTGAAGGCCGCCATGTGCACGGCCCCCGTGCTCAAGGCCCCCGACTTCTCTAAAGAATTTGTCGTGCAGACCGACGCGTCAGAGCATGGAGTGGGAGCGGTGCTCTCACAACTGAACGAAGAGGGCCTAGATCAGCCAGTAGTCTTCCTTAGCAGGAGACTACTCCCCAGGGAGCAAAGGTGGAGTGCCATAGAAAGGGAAGCTTTTGCTGTGGTCTAGGCACTGAAGAAGCTGAGACCATACCTGTTGGGGACTCACTTCCGGGTTCAGACCGACCACAGGCCCCTCAGGTGGTTAATGCAGATGAGAGAGGAGAATCCAAAACTGTTGAGGTGGTCCATCTCCCTACAGGGAATGGACTTCACGGTGGAACACCGTCCTGGGACAGAACACGCCAACGCAGATGGCCTGTCCCTGTTCTTCCGCCTTAGTGAGGAGAACTCCCAGGCGTGTGGGTAGTTCCCCCTACTTTCAGCTGGAGGGGACGTGTGTTAGACTTGGCAACTTTTGGCGTGTTTCCCCCGAGTTTTTGCTTTCTGCCCTCCCGGTTTTGACTCTGTTTTTGCTGGTGTAACGTTTCTGCGCGCTTTTCGCACTGCTGATCAGTGGTAAAGTGCTGGTGCTCCTGTGGTAAATTGTGTTATGATTGGATGTTTAACTTACTTGTCAGTCCCCAGTAAAGGGCACTGCGGGTGCCGGAGCTTGTGAGTCAACCGCTACTCGTGGGCCTGCAGCACGGATTGTGCCACCCACGTACGTAGCCCGAAAAAGGTATAAGTGAGTGAAGTTTGGTATGCCTGAACTCGGCGTCTAAAGACGCAGCCTCTAGCGAGGGTGCCCTTTTCATTCTGAGTTCATAAAGGCCACTTTTAGAAAGTGGGTATTAATTTGCTCGGTCATCCCGTGTGCCTCTGCTGGAATGTGGATTGCCTGTCTGGGTTTTGGACGACAGATGGCTAGGAAGCAGGGTGGCTCCCGATAGTCTAGGTAGGTCAGCAAAGGGCTAAATAGACCTGGGCTGCGATGTGGGGAAGAGGGAGGAGATTTCCTCGCACCTCAAAGGGCCTGGTCTGCCTCTGGCAAAGCCGTCTCCACCTCCTGCCAGGAATTCACACCAGAGAAGGCCGAACTGGTTCTGGCCGGGCACGGACACCCTCTGCCTCGGAGATCAAAGGATTTTTGGGTACAAATACTGGGACCCAGACCCCTGAACTTTAGAACTCATCTGGATCAAGAAGACTGCCAAGAAGAAGAGCCGGAGAAGCTGCAAGAAGGAACGACTGCTTTGCTGCGTGCTTTACTGGGCCGACCTGCAGTGGCTGCTTCTGTCTTGGGCAGTGAAAGGCCTGGACTGGACTTTCTGCAACCGCATTGGTGAGACTCTCCAAGGGCTTGAAGTAGAGCTTGCCCCTGTTCACGGAGTCTCAGGAACATCAAAGACTCCAGGTTCTTCGACCCGCAGCACTGGGGACTGTGTGTTTCGTACTGCAACCCGAAGAACACCACCTCGACGACGCCTACGACGACTCTGCCGAACCCGTGTCCTGAAGGCACTGCAGAGGGCACCGCCGCACCGCGCCCCTGGTCTCACCGACGACGCAGCTGACGCCATCACCGAGCCACTGCTCGCACCGTGACCTGTGGGCACCGCACTCTGCACCGCCTTGCTTCACGCCGAAGCTTTGGCACTGCAGAGGGCACCGCCGCACCGCGACCCTGGTCTCACCGACGACGCCTGCTAACGCCATCACCGAGCCCCTGCTCGCACCGCGACCTGTGGGCACCGCACTCTGCACCACCTCACTACACGGCGACTCCGTGGCCTTCCTGACGCCGCCACTTCCCGCCGAGATCGACGCCGCTGCTTGCACCGTGGTTCGGGGGCACCGCTCGTAAGTTACACGACGCACCGCCCTCATTCCACACCGCAGCACGCCGGTGCCATCGACTCCCGTTCGTCAACCGACGACAGCGCTTCAGCAACGACGACGCCGCTGCTTGCACCGTGACCTGCTAGCACCGTGACGAGCACCGCCTCCATCTCGCACCGCGACCCTGGTCTCACCGACGACGCCATCTGACGCCGCCGCTGCTCGCACCGCGACCTGGGGGCACCGCACCGCTGCCCTTCGCCCCGCAGCACCCGACGCCTGTCGGCGCCAGCGCTCCTGATCCCATCAGAAAGGAGCTCGACCTGCAACGCGAGTGACTTCAAGGGCCCCATCGCCCTGTCTCTCTGAAAGGTACTGTTTGCGGGTCTTCCCAACACCGTAGCTGGCCTGCGACCCCGCGGTCAGCCAGAACTGTTTTTGGATTTGTGTGTTCACGACGCCGTGGTAGCCCGGACGGAGCTATCCACACAAGGAACTCTTTTTAATCAGCGTATTTTTGAACTGTGAACTTTTAAGTATACTATTGTGGCTTTTTATCGTTTTTTTGTCTTGTTTTAATTATATAAAAATATTGGATATTTTTCTAAACTGGTGTGGTGTCCTTTTGTAGTGCGTACACTGTATTACTGTTGGTTATGTGCAAATGCTTTACACACTGCCTCTAAGATAAGCCTGGCTGCTCGTGCCAAGCTACCAAGGGGGTGAGCAGGGGTTATTTTAGACGTGTAACTCCCTTATCCTGACTAGAGTGGTGGTTTTTGCCTGACTTTGGCCCACGCCCTAGCCTACCAAAAATCCCATTTCTAACAGAGTGTTTAAAAAGAAAGTTACTACCTGTATGTACAGTGACTATTTTTCCAGCCCACAATACTTAATATATTGAATAATTTTAAATGTCCTCAGAAATGATGTACGAAGCCCTGAACGAAACATTTCTTTATAAGCAATATCAAAAGATGCACTTTTGAGCATGATGAAAATTGCTGTCCATCTAAGTTCACTTTGTCCATAATGGGAGAGAGCACACAAAGAAATCTACTCCAGCAATATCTACACAAATAGCTACTCTGGCGACCCACAGGACCCTTTTAACAAGCACATTAAGCCTAATGTTGATATCCTATATAGAAGGACGGGGTACAACACTTTTAAAGATAGACGCTGTCCACTGTTCTCATGCTGTCGAAAATGTATCCACACGGTTTTTTAGTGCCCAACTCTGTGTAAGACATCTCTAAAAATCAATGTTGGTAATAACTGGGGTGGCGACTAAAACAATGTTATATTTTTTGGATACCTTTGTAGGAGCAGCAACATCTGTTTGAATATGAAACTAACTTAAAGCAGTGAGCTAATGTAGACAATGTGTTGCAAGAAAATTTGCTTCTGAATCATATGCGTTTTCTATACAGTCACATCCAAACATCTTTGATTGACACGGTCCTTTAGTGCTACTCCACTCCTACCTGAAGGAAATAAGATGTAGATGGTCGTCTGCACCTAATTCATCGGATAAGGCAATGGCATGCAATTTGTATTGTTCCCTTGAGAAGTAAATTAACTTAAAAAAGGGTTCATACTTGATCCTCTTTAGAAAGAGACTTTATTCGGTGGGAGTGATAAAATGGAGGTTCCCCTCACCACCCAGTTAATCCTCTGCACGTCTTGCATTTGCCAAACATTGCAAATGGTCTCTTCTTTCGATATCTTGGTTCATCATTCCTGTGTAGAGCTTTCAGCATTGGACAGTTAGCTCATTTCACCTGGCTTGCATCCCTGCCTTCTAAGACTTAGTCTAAAGGTTTGTTGCTAGAATGTTTATCCGTCTTTTCGAAAGGGTTTGTATCTGAAATAGTGCTAAACACCTGGTATGTCCAGATGGTGAAAAATGGCCAACAGTGGTAATACAGCCTCCTACCTTGTGATGCATATTTTGAGGAAGGATATTCTAAGTAGATAGATGGTGACAGAACGAAAGAATTTAGAATATCATGCTAAGTATGTTTGCGTACGAAAATATTGAACATCCAAAAATAACATACATTAGATTGACGTGTAGCAGAATTGTAGGTTCGCTTAACTACTGAAGCTTTCAATCTGTCACAAAGTTGTTTTTAGAATGCTGTAGCGCTACACCATTGGGGCGGGGGAAATAGCAGCGCCAACTTTTTTTATTACCTCATCCTGAAGTATGTATGCCCTCTTTGAGTTAGGCTGTTCCTTATTTTTTGGCAGTCTGCATACATTTTCATTTTTTTATGTTTTTCTGCCAGCTTTATATTTTGCTCACACGATTATCCATATCAATTAAAGGAGTTTGACTGGTGAAGTCCGAAACCTATAGATGCCTGGCAGTTAACTTTCAAATAAGGCCTAATACAAAAAGAAACAAGCATTGGCATAGCCAATAGGTCTCGCATTTGGGGCCTTATAAGTGTTTAACCATGCAACAGTTAATGTTGTTGCACCAAAGATATTGTGCAGCATAACTAAATACTTATAAGGTCCCAAAAGCGAGACCTATTGGCTATGCCAATGCTTGTCATTATCTATTCCTAAGGTTGCTGAAAGGGGTTTGTTTGGGTACATATACATTGTTATTAGTAAAGCCATCCTTTACCAGTGCTTTGCAACAAATTAAATGTATGTGAGAGAGGGGCTATGGGGAGACGAGTGGCACTTTTACCTGGTGATCATGAGGGAATCCGAGGAGGAGGTCATGTGGGAGGGGTGCAAAAAATGATTGTCGCAGCGGGCGCCACCAGCGCTAAAGCCGGCCCTGAAAGTGCATTGGGGCAGATTTACAAGCCCCCTGCTCCACCAGTACGTCACTTTTCGTGACGTACTGGTGGCGCAGGGGGCTCCTCCATATTTACAAGGAGAGGAAAAGCCACCCTGCGTGACTTTTCCTCTCCTTGTAAATACGGCCCCTTCACACTCGGCACTTTGCGGTGAAGGGGCGTTCCATGGGTGTTGCTGTGGGTGTTCCCACGCAACACTCATGGAACAGGACTCAACTCCAGAATTACGTGAAATCGTAACTCTGGAGATGCGTCAGTATGCTACGCCACCCTAGAGGTGGCGTAGCGAGACGCAACGAGGAGAAATGTTTTCATTTCTCCTCGTTTTTCCTCTTTCAATGCGTGCTGCATTCTACAGCACGCATTGGAAGAGGAAAATGCCTGTAGTGATTGTTTTTGTGCAGGAAGGTGCCCCTTCCTGCACAAAAACAATCTCCCACGACGCAGAGCATCCTTGCACCATGGTGCAAGGGTGCCTGCGCATGGCAGCAGTTTGTGAGCCAGCGCAGGGGGAAGCACAGAGATGCGACATATTCTTGTAAATATGTCGCATCCCTGTGCTCTCCAGACTAACGCAGCACGGCGCAGCAAAATGACTTGCTGCACCGTGCTGCGTTAGTTTAACGTAAATCTGCCCCGTAGTGCCTACCACCTGAAGCAAGTCTGCGCTATCCCCACAGAGCTGTAGGGCGATGGGATTCGCTGTGCGACACTATTAAACGAATAACAACGCACAGTGTTTTACACACATACACACTCTCATGTCACGCAATTCTCATATAAACGGAAGCACGCGCACATTGTTACATACCTAAACGGGTACACACACACTAGCATGTACATACACTTCCAGCATACATGCAATGCTCTCTACCGACGTGGCTTTTCTCTAACGCTCATTAGTACTGACGCTCATGCTCAATTCCCTATGTACGGACAGACACACATCCCCGTGGAGTTGCAGTACCCTGGTTCCCCCTACTCGGTGTGCCCACCCGCGGCTGGCAGAGTGTGTCCTTTTAGGGCACGTGTGCTGTGACTGACACCTCTGATCAGTGACAGACTCTGAGGTGTGGAGAGGCCGCCGTCCCTCTTAGCAAGTGTGGCTGACACTAACCGGCCTGCACTTCACGCGCCTCACCCTATCCCACGAGAAATATGAGCGGGAGGGAGGGGGGGGGGCGCAGCCCACTCACCCCCAAGGAAAAACACCAAACTTCTCGAACTGCCAGCTTAAAAGCAAGCTTCCATGAAGTGCCATAGCTCGGCGGGTATCTGCGCCTGCACAAACATCACCAGTAGACCGCAGGTTCGAATCGCACCCGGCATTATAGTGTGATGGAATATTGACATACACACATGCTGACCTGGAACAGTCCACACACAGCAAGACAGTATTGTACAGTATTGTAAAAGCGCGGCGAACCTCGTCAGACTGCCTCTGTTTGCGCCGTAGGGCTAGCACAGGGTCAGTCTCGTGTCAGAAGGAGCCGTTAGTGCTGGAGGTAAGTCAGTCGCGTGTCTGAGGGTCTACCTGAGAAGCGAAGTCGTTAGGGATGAAACAGTCGATAGCATGTTGGTTGGAATTGTTCCTTTTTAGGCCACCGGGATTTAGGAAGAGGCAGTCCAGTCAGCCCAGTGTTTCTAGACAGCTGAGGTAGTCAGTCAAATTCTGGGGGCGTCTCTCAGAGACCGCCCCACAGGCAGGAGTCAGTGAATTGGCACGGGCCTGCCCTGTGACTGACTGCCTGCCCCGTCCCCGGCACATGTGCAGACGCGAGGTGTGGGGTCGCTCACCTAGCAGCAACAGTAGGGCCCCCCTGCAGGCCGGTCCAGGGTCCGAGGTGCTGCCCCCTGCAGGTGATGCCATCTTCATGCAGTCCAGCGCCCAGAAGAGGTGAGACAAGAGCCTGAACGCCGAGTCAGAATGCAGGAGACGGTCAAGGCGAAGGATAACAAGAGAGGAGCGGGGCGAGCGAGCGCGGCAGCCTGCAGAGCTGACCAGACGCTCGTGCGTCATGGCCTTTGCCTGCGATTACGCGCAGGGCAGATATCTGTTTCCAATTACGATAATTGGAAACAGATGTCGGCCCTGCGCGCGTAACCGCCCGAAAAAGGCCACGACGCACGAGCGTGTGGTCAGCTTTCGAAACCCCTTACTTAAAGTCTCGCCAGAGCAACGCTTGCGCGCTACTCGAGGCTCGACCTAAAAATGATGTGCTAGAAAAAGTTACTTTTATATATATATTGCTTCATTTCAATTTGCAGAAGCAGACTATAGCGAAAACATATACTGTAGAGACTCTATGCTTTAACGGTCTGGTGGGCATCCGAGAATCGTGAGAACGCTAGAAAAGAAAAATTCAAACCACACCTTACCGTGACTAAATGTAAAACCAAAAGCAGGTGTCTGTGCTTTTCGTTTTTTACGGGTCGACTAAAATATGCAAACATTGTGCAATTCCAATTCTCCTGGATGCTATCTTTTGGCATTCTCACAATATCTTGACTATCCATCAGCCCTCACAAGGAGGACCTTGGAATGCTTTAAGCAGCTTAAACCCCCTGCCACCCTGCCTCGCACGCTCTCAAAGTGCTGAAGGCAGCAGTTCGTGCATCTGCTCTTTTCTTCCACAAACGCATTTTAATTGGAGTCTTCATTAATCTTAAAAGATTCACCTTTGTGACCAGAGATTCTGTTTCTTCCTTCATTTAGAATGACGTAGCATTCTGGATTCCGTGCCATGCCCCCAAATAGTGAGGATTTGCCCAAGATCACTCTTGAAAACTGGTTGCCTTTGGCGACAGCTGATGGCAAATCCAGAGACCTCGTCAAACCCCAATGCCTCCTTCGGAAATTGCTGCCAATTCGAGTGGTTTGTTTTGCTTTCCTTTCAAATATTTATCATGGTTGGTGAGTGTCACTCAACACATTTTTTCCTTGCAAACCCAATGGAATGTTAACTTCATTCGGGGTTGCCAGCCGCCATTAGTTTGTGTACACTGGTAAGGTAAACAGCATCTTCACAGCTTTCAAAGTGACTAAACCTGTTTTTAGTACATTTGTTTATTTCTGTATGTGAGCACTTGCGTAATATCCATGAATATGGCCTTTCGCTGGGTGTCTGTTAGCTTGATGGTCACGTGTGGGGCTTTCACCTCAAGTGATCAGCTAACCGCAGCAGCACCGATGTATACAATGCGATGACTGGCCTCATTGCTTCAGAAATGTATATTATCTGTCGTGCAAATATCTCTTTGTAGAACTCAGTTTTGCATATCTGCTTTACAAAGCATGTACTTTCGCTGGGCGGATTTTCTGTTTGAGCGCAGCAGAGGCGTCTCCAAAAGGGAATTGTGGGGGGTGGCACACATTGGGCCACAGATAAAATTGGTGGATACGAACATACATACCAAGTCAGGTTTAAAGATTCTAAGCAAACATTGCTTTGCAATGAAAGGTGGTTGGTCAAGTTGGTGTATTTGATAAGGTGCAGCATCTGTGTGTGTTTTTCTGTGGCTCCTCCTGCTACATTTTGCAGCTGTGGTGGTTGGGCACAATGGGGAGCCAGGACAATCAGAGCTGGGGCACAGCCCCCCACTGGCCCCTCCCTCTCGAGAGATGCCACTGGTGTCTGATGAGAACATCATACTCTAGCGTCTGCCATCTCTGTCAATTAATTTGTTTGGAGAGTGCAGGTATTTTAAGAAAACCAACAAAGCACCTTAAGGACTGTCATTTCATTTAATCTTTATTTCGGTAAAAATAACCATAAAAGGTTTTCAGCAAAAACAATACAAACATTTCCACAATACATCGTATTGAACATAAAATACAATACTACTAATTCATCTGTATTCTACATGGATTTGGCTGACCAGTTTAGTGATGTTCTAAAGATATTTCAAATTTCTCAGTATTACATCATAATTAAAAAATAAAAAAAATTTAAAAAGCAGATTTGAGGAATAGCATATCAGGCCATTTAAAAATACACCAATACGGTCAAATAAATACCTCTAAAATAGTCTTTAAAACTTATTCCAATAAAATAAGAGAATTTTGTACATGATATATAAATCAATGTATACTTCATGTTATACTCATAAAGTGCACGTGCCAAGCTCATTATAATTTCCCATTCGTTTTCTCAGCCTAGAGTTTCAGAACTTCCCTTTTCCTTATCAAGCTTACACCAAACAAATAACGACTAACACTAAAAACCACTGTCTGCGTGGTATCAGATCGTAACAATCTTTCTGCTTCAAGGCAGGATCTAGTGCCAAGCAAGCGGCAAATAGGTTTTATCCATTTATTCCTACATCGCACATAGGCTGAACAGAAGAACAGCAGATGTGTTTCATTCTCTATTGCACCTAAATCACATAAAGCACATCTGCCCTCCTCCACTTCGCCTGGCGCCCATTTCACAGTATTTGACTTTATTTGTAGGATACCATAGCGATATTTAAGGTATAGAGATTTAGCTAGTTGTGGCTGTATTTCATCTAGGAAGGGCTCAAAGTTCCAAACTATTTTCATTTGGAGGAACCGTGTTGTCAATGATCCCACCCTTGGAGAATGGGACATAAAATCATATATAAAAGACCAATAGGTTTCCTTTAAAAGCTTTTTTGAGGCCATTGTCAAGCCAAACAGCTCATCCCAATAATGCCTTAATCCCAATTTAAAAAACCAGTTGTGAATGTGCTTTAACCAGGTCAAACCCACACCTTTATTTAATCCTAGGATTTCTTCAAGACCCTCTCTATAGTGGATAAGCTCATCTGTGCACCACAGGCGAACCCAAAACAACAATGGTCTTAGGTTAGCCTGATCATCCACACGATGAAAGTATAAATCCATCAATACAGGAGTCAGTGGTGTTCGTGTGGGTAGACTTAATATTTTCCTAAGAAACTTATTTTCACCCACCTTGAATGTTTCATTCGTCACGGGGCCCCACAGCTCTGCCCCGTACAATGAAGCCGATTGAGCCTTATATTTATAAACTTCAAGAGCGGGTGAAACTGCTTTGGATATACTACTTTCAATTTTCCTTATTAATGGAAAGGTATTCTGGAGTAATATAGTTTTGCTTTTTTCTAGCTGGGGTCTCCAGGTCAATTTTGAATCCAAAGTAATACCTAAAAATTAAAATCATGCACATACTCGATCTTCTGGTTGTCCACAGTTAACTTTTTCTTAAAGGTTTTATGTGGGTTAACTGCCATGTATTTAGTTTTACTGGGGTTTATTTCTAGCCCCTTAACTTTGCAGTATATCCCAAATGAATTTATTAAGTTTTGCAAACCTTTCGGTGTTTGGGAAATTAAAATCGTATCATCAGCAAAGAGGAGTGCCGGTACAGGCACCCCCCTAGCCTAGGGGAGTCATGATCACAACCCAAAAGGTGATCAGGGATGTCGTTAACATAAAAAGAAAATAAAGTCGGAGCTAAAACGCACCCCTGTCTTACACCCCTATTAACCCTAATTGGTTCAGTTAATTCACCTTGTGGGCCCCATCTGACCTTTGCCCAGTTATCTTCATGTAATCTTATTATCTGTAGAAGAATTTCCCCCGGGACCCCTTGGTCTTTTAGGGACTTCCACAGGAGATTTCTGGGGACAAGATCGAACGCTGCTTTTTGGTCCACAAAGGCGATATACAAATGTCCCTTTCTAAATGTTATATATTTCCAGGCTATACAAAGAAATCTAAAAACTTGGTCAATTGTGCCAGTCTTCACTCTAAAACCTGCCTGATATTGCGATAAAATGTTATATTCCTCAATCCAATCAATCAATCTATTTAAAATTTGCCTAGCGTATACCTTCTGTAGAACATCACCTTAAGGACTGTGCCAGTGCACCCTGCACACACCGGTGCGGAGGGCGCACAGGTCCAGGCTCAGAGTCTTTGACCTCTTTAATGCGTTGTCCAAAAAACTGAAGTGCAGATCCCGTCTGCAGTTGTGTAATCACTCGGTCTATCATCCTTGATTGTTATTCTACCCTTCGGTAATGTTTTTATGAACATTAAGACCTGGGTGTGAACTACATATAGCACCACAGTTGTAATGTCGCCCTGTGAAATATTCTTACAGTACTCGCTCAGCAAGCCCCATGTGAAGCCTTTCTCCTTTGAACACCTTCCAAGCGTTAGACGTGCCCCTGCCCACTTTGAGGTACAGCCTACTGCTAGCTCTGACCTGTGGAGGGAGAGGGCCTGCCTCACAAAGGCACCTAGGGGTCGCTCCATAGCATTTGTGTTGGAAGCAGTGCTTAATCTGAGCCGGTGGTTTCCAGGGCTCAATACCGGTGCTTAATCATCAACACCGGCGCTTTTCGTGAGCACCAGTTAAAGACGCATACATTTACAGGGGGATTAAGTGGTTTGCCCAGAATCACAGCATGTTGAGCCAACGCAGAGACTCGAACCTGGTTCCCCAGTTCTGAAATCTGCAGCTCTGGCCCTTGCGCCACTTCTTCCCCCCCCCCCCCTTTCATGGTTAGCAGCTGGTTCCGTTTTAGGCGGCACTAACAGGATAAATGGGCTGGTGTAAGCTGCCTCCAGACGAGAGCCCCAGCCCTTATTTTTTTTTTTTTACAAATTAACCCCTGGTTGGAAGGTCCTCTTGCTCATGATCATTGTACAAAATCTGGTGCTTCTGTAAACAAGTAGGTGTCCTTTATAGGAATGGTGAAGCTTGCTCAAGTTTGCCATTCCAGAATCAGTGATTTGCCATGCCAGAATGAATGTTTTGTAGGTCTCTATGGGCTAAATGGTGGCATGCAGTTAAGCCTTCTAGTGCCTCGCTAGTGATATGGTGTAATAGGCAGTCTTATCAGGTGAGCAGAAAGTGTTAAAGATAACTCGGGTAACTGACTACTCCTCTTAACCCAGCTGTACCTAAATACGCTGACCTAGCACGTACATATGATTATGCGGCGACTCATTGTAACTTGGGAGTTCTCGCAGGTAAAGAACAAATGCTCAATTCGAGCAATTTAGAGCTGTATCTTTGCACAATAATTCTGCCATTTATTCTATATCTTTTGACTAGTCCTTTTTAGGTATTTTCTACTGTATCCGTCTTCCCTTCATCTCCTCCTCACGCTGTTTCCTGTTTTTCCTGTACAGAGTATGCATTTTTCCGGCATGCTCACCACTCAGCAATGTTGACTGCCACAGTATGTTTGCAAAGTTTGCACTTGCGGCTGTGTCTTTGACAACCCTGTCAATAAGAGCCAGATGTGGCAGCGGGCACAAAGCCACCAGTTGTTAAACCTTTTAAGCAGGGCACAACTCCTTAAAAAATAAAAAAGTGGGAGTAAACAAATTAGGTAGTATACAAGTGACATCATTGTGCTTGACATCACAGGAATTGGCATCACATCACCTCCCAAATGTATAGCAGTTCTAATAGGAGTACACTTGAGCGCATTACAATATTTAACAAATTTGATTTTGCTTTGGGGCTGTGCCAAAAAATGTACACAACCCCAACACAAAATCTGGACCTCAATTTATACATTTTTTTTTTTTTAATCCTGCCACAAAGAAATTGGCAACAAGGAGAAACGTAGCAGTAAATCTGTTCTGCTTAATTGGTTGCAGAGTCTCTATTTTAAAATATCTTATGGGGTTAAGGCACAGCGAAGATCTTTGTGTGCCAGCTAAATCTCAGAGATTAATAATAATAATAATGGTAAGATAACTCTGGAGGATAACTTATTTGCTGGAGAGATTGTTTTGTCTAGTCCCAATTTTGAATCAAAGTATCATAGAGGGTTAATATGTCTCATGCAAAGCACATTATGTAATATGCAGATGGCAGATTTTTATTTTGTGTAAATGAGTAAGTGGGTTACTGCTTTTAAGACAGATCATTTTGTTACTTGCAGTTCATAAATTGTAATCCTTCTAATATAGCACTGTGAGGTGTGGAGGACATGTGGCTCCTACACATTGTAACTCTCACTGTCTTATGTAGCACATCCTGTACATTGATTTTCATATATATGATATATTATCAATATATAATGTGTACATTTGATGTAAAGCACTCTGACACCCACCTAAAGAGCCCTATAAAAGAAATAGAATAAAATAGGGGTATTTACTTTTTTATTTGCCTAAATACTGGGAAAGACTAACACCTCTGACATTCTTACAGTGCATGCATATCTCTTATAATCAGGGACTGAACAAAGTCAAAAGCATGCCTCTCGTAAGTACCTGTCAAGTGATAAGCTGTGTGCCTTTGTTTCCCCTCCATTGCATCTAGGTGTGAGGCTCCCGATAGCCCCCAGCCGGGATACTCCAACAAAAGGAGGCCTGATGACTCCTTGACTTTGGCTTTTGTTATGAGTGCAGCAGGAATCTGATATGCCCCTTCCCGCCTGTACGTTGTTGTTCGGAACAAAAGCAGACAATGTGCACGTGCTGCCGGTACAAGTTTAGCATATTTCTTCCTCTTGGAAGGGTAGACGGCGTACACCCTGTGAAAATAGTGGGTAGTCGCAGTCTTCCTGCGTGTACCCTCCACTTGTGCCCTGCTTTTCAGTGGTTGCACTCAGGTACGTGTTGAAGAGGGTCTCTTGTAATATCTCTTAAGTGACATTCCTCATCCAGATTTAACATATTTAAAAACGTAAGTTTTCATTGACTTAAAAACTTCGCCTTTTTTTAGTGAGTAACATGGACTTAGCAGGTCAACAATCCACGCTTCCAAGTCATGTACGTGCAAATAATTTCTTGCATCGATCATTCTTGTCCCACTTAAAAAGTGCAAGGTTTAAGATGTACAGTACATAACATAATATACGACCTGCCACGCTGTTTTTTAAACACATTTGAGCCTTTTAAAAATGTTGAGTTTTTTCCATTTCTCACAGATTGGTAGACTTTTCAATTCATTGGGACTTATCAGAGACACCTGAGGTTCCAAAACTAGGTGGTCAGCATAGAAACTATTGTGTGCTCACCGGTGTGAATAGGTAACAAGTTCCATCCTCACATGCCGCGGTCCCTCACAGCTCTGACATCTGCGAATTAAAAAAAAAAAAGTAAATTTGTTCCAGAAATGTATGCTAGATGAATATACTACTCCTTACATTAGACAGAGGTCTTCAAACTGGGGGACGCCCCCCCTCCCGGGGGTGCCTTAAGTGATCTCGGGAGAGGGGGCGGCAGTCTCTGGCCACGAGAAGCATCACGCTTTAGGTGATAAGAACATAAGCGGCATTAAGCCACTTTGTAATGCGCTATCACTTACAACTTTTGTCATTTATTTCCTGACTGGGAGTATATGTAAAAAGGGGTATCAGAGCTGAACTGCAATGTTTAAATATGTTTAGACATATTTAAACATTAGCAACTTAGCAGCATAAGTGTGAAAAAATTGAAGGGGGGCGAGAATTAATTTTTTTACGGGGGGCACAGCATTAAGAAGTTTGAAGACCACTGCATTAAGCTAAGGCTGCCTTTGAATTAGGCGGGATTGCGATTGTTCTGTTGGAGAGCTTCATCAACATATGCCAGGACATAACCCTCAGCTGCACATTCATATAGTCCTGGCAGCCCTTTTCCACTCTGTCTTGAACACAGGATACATGGGCCCAGATTTCCTGCCTGGAGTTTGACTTTTGAAGTGGCTGATAATGATAATGAAGGCTGATGAAAGAGGTGAACATCAACTTCACTTCTTGGGTAATACCAGATTGAAACACCAATCAGGCGCGAAAATGGTTCACCTAATTCCGCGGCTTACTATACACGTCACTATATCTCGGAAGAGGAGCAAGCACTCCAGCTCTCCGTCAACCACACTCGATGGATTACGCTCACCAAGGGTCCCCTTGGTCTGTCAGCACTTTTGTGCACAAAACATGAATCCAGCCTCTGTCCCTCTGGTTTTTTCCCAGCGCTGCGCGTGGCAATAGGATTCAGAAACAAACCACTGATAAGTTACTATGACCGATACCACCAGTGCCAACGCCCCATCTGTGGTATTCATCAGGGTAATCGGCTGATTCAGAATCCAAGCTGTTCTGTGTAATGTCAGTAAACGCTGCGCTCTTCCAGCCTTGCACATTTTCATATGCTTGGGAGCATGTGCTCAAGGGGTTACACTCTGCGAGAGAGAGCCTTTTCAATGTGACCTAAATTCAGTTTGCAATGGCCTACCGCCATCCCTGCGCAGACCTAGAAAGCTTTTTAATGCAGCTTGGAACATAGAACTAGAGCTGAGGCATTTGCATTAGGACTTTGAATAGAAAATTGAAATATGGGCTTTTCTCTGCATGTACGAAATTTGCGAATTTGTTTTGATCTTCATTTCGATATAGTAACCTTGTAGAACCTGCATAAATTGACAACCTAAAGAGAGCGGTGTTAGCTGAACTCTGCTTGTGGCTGCAGGCGTGTTACCCTACTACTGCGTTGCGTATCCCAACATCTAGTAATGCGCTACGGAAGCTGAAAAGGGTGTCTCACTCGACACTACATGCTGTTGCATCACGTCTGCCTTATGTTGGTTTATATGTGTACAGAAGTCAAACGCCATCAGAGCCATTTCATACTTGGAGCGGACTTGAAGTGTTTGCTTTGAATTAATAAAATGTGTGAAATCACAACGCCAGCACAAAGAATGGGTTTTATTGTGAACCTCCTGCACGATTCTTTGGTTTGGAGCTAGTTGGGCTGCCAGGGCCGTATTTCATTCACAAAGACAATCTGTGTGTATGTTCCCCGCTGTGGAGAGCGAAGGCAGCGCTGGATTCCCCACGGCTCTTCAAACAAACACTCTTGGGCCCGAGAGATGGAACCGCGGCCCATGTGTTCCCTGTCCGCCCGTCTTAACAGACGCAACGGAAGCCATGCTGCGTGCAGACGGCGTCTCTGCAGTGTGCTGTCATCTGACAAGTTCCGTCAGGCTGGCTGGCTGTCTCTTATCTTCCCTCAGAGCCCCCTGTGTTTCTTTCTCAGCAAGGGATGAAAAGCCTTTTCTCCAGGCCCCTTCCAAGCCCCTCCCACCCCTCGTCTGGGTATCCTGGGACATGGTTTAAGCCCCTACAGTGGGAGATGCAGAGTTGCCACACACAGGCCCTGCTCGGCGGATGCACCTGATGCATTGCTCTTCCCCCAGCACCTCCAAAGGTCACTGTTCCAAATTTCGACTACAAGGTTTCTGTCAGGAATTTTGCACGCAGAACAGCAGTTTTGAGGAGTGTTATACGTTTGATTTAATGTTCATTTGATGAAAGGTGGAAAAAGTGGCACGTGTGGCCAGGGCATTACCTTTTCCTTGTCTGACATTTTCCTGATGCCTGTGTACGAGCTACGTGTGTTGTTTCTGCACTCTCAGGCGTATGTTTCATCGGTCCCCCACTGCCTAAACTAGATGCTTATTGGGTTGTTTCTTCCAGCAGGGATGATGACACTCCAATGCCGCTTGACCTCTCAGCATGGTGTGTTGGTGGTTATCTATGTTACTCTCACAGGTGTTCACAAAGTGTTTTGTAAGGTATCCCTCAAGGAGAGAATTGGAAAAAGATCAATTGTGCATATTATGATGGTGCATAACCCAAGCCATGCGTCCTTAGCTAATGTTATTAGATAGTACATATGCCATCATGGATGTCCTATGTAGCCGCATTAGAAATGCGGGCGGTGTATTTAGTGGGTAAGAAAGTATTGATGTTAAGTGAGATACTGCCATCCGCCCCTTTGAGTGCAGTGCAGAGCAGCAACGCCAACAGGTCAAATCTTTTCTGTATATAAGCTGACCAAAATGAGCTATTGGTGATAAGGCCACAGTATCGCCTGTCCAGGAATGAGATATTAGAAGATATATTATTAGTTTATTTATTAGGTACTTTTCACTATAAATCTGCTTTTCACACAGGGTTTAAATCACGCAGTTGATAAATAGAAAGAAAAATGGAGATCTCGCAAGCCAGACTACGTCGGACGCGGTCCCTTTTTCTTTTCAGTCCAGTTGGTCAGGAAGCAAAGAAGCAACAGCCTAGCATTCCTTGGAGGGACACAATTTGTCTTGTACTTATTTCTTTGCGTTTCCAATTGTATTCCATTATCTACAGTTTAGCTATCGACTAAGGAGAATTCCTTCTATTTTGTTCTATTGTGGCAGCGCATACTTTTTTACTCTGACATCCTTTCAGGGGTAACTGCGTGCAGATCTGGTTGTAACTCCTTTTTCATGTGCTTTTCTCTTTTGACTCCGCTTTGGACCAGAAACTAATCGGGCTTAGAGTCACTTCCTCCACATGTCTCTGAACAGAGATTGTCTTCATCATTGTCGAAATGTTCGTTGTCCAATCTGTTTAATGGTTTGATATCTGATCCATTTGTAAAGTGGGAGGTTTAACACACGAGTCAGGGCTTCTGTTTGTCTACATTGGCAAATGTCAGAGTTTACTTAGTTTCTCTTCTACAGTAGTGTTTTCAGTAGCAATACTCCATTCCTGGCCAATGCAAACGGCCTTCTTGCCCAAAGGTTCGTTAGGTTAATCGGGTAAGACTGCACTTGCTGTGCAGGATCAAACAGCTCAGATTGTCCAATCTTTCTGAGAACATTGTTTTTTTACTTCTAGGTGATTATTTTCAGCCAATTTCTTTGCCGGTATTTCTCTGTTCTAGTCCTCACGGCATTAGAGGTTCTTGCTATTACAATGGATTAATCAGTGTATAGAATAGCCAGGATTTTACAGCCTTTGATATAAGTTCCACCTTGGATAGCCTTCAGTATCTCACTGTGAAGGTCATTTACATATGGGGAGAACAGTATCAGAGCTAGCAGGCAGCCTTGTTTGACCTCACCTGTGAAGGAAAATCTTTCACAGAGAAGGCCTTTTTAGTTTCATCTGACCTGAGCTGCAGTGTCTGAGTAAAGCATAATCACCACAGATAGTAAAGCAAAATACAACCCCTTGTCCTTCAGTTTTCTCCATAACTGATGTCTGGGGGACAAGATCGAAAGCAGACATGACGATATCTGAAAGTGGATCAGCAGCCTCATCTGCCCTCTGCCCCAAATCATGGTCTATCCCCATGTTATGTAGCACTAAAGACACCCCTCTTGAGAGAACAGTAGATCACAACACACTAACAGTTCTCTTTCACTCTCAGAACCCATTTCCCCCTCCAATCACTAACTCTGTATCTTTGTGTTTGACCCTGAACAGCACTCCACTGGGTTTCAGCTAGCTTTCTCTATACAAATATATACATACCCAACTCCTTTCTTTGAGTGGTCAAGAGTGAAAGTGACTTTACTGTTTTTTCACCTGCTGGGTGGGTTGTGGAGTTTTTCACCCATTGGGTGGAGGATGCTGCAGAAAGACTACTTGGCACCCAGCAAGTTCTACTATTCTACTGTTTTCTAAACAACATAACCGAGCCTAAGATGACTTCTGGACATGTGCACAGACTAAGAAAGGATAGGTTTGTAAGTTTAATCCATATGTAGGTGGAAATGGTGTGCGATGGAGACAAAACGGAGATGCTAGTTTATTTTGCAATTTGTTTTGTGTCCCAAACCAAAGACACTTTACTCTCCTAATTATCACCTCCGACTGTGCAGCGGAATGCTTGGTAGTGAATGGAATTCATGACACCTTGTTTTTCCCTTTTTTGGGTTCAGAAGTCGAACAGCTGAGTGTGGGAGTTGCCACATTAAATGACCATCTTTGAGGGCATTTTCATCCAGAAGGAATCGCAGTAAGACAAGATGCCATTTTTGTACCTCTTGGGTTCAAATGAACAAGTAGTTCAGTGGGTATTGATCGGACCACCAACAAAGAAAGTTTCTTGAAGGCCTGGCTGTAGATTGCAGACATTAGAGACCAACACACCAAAGGATGCTGTCGAGTTTGTATACTGTAAATACACAGAACCGATTGGACCTTGTGGCTGCCGTGCAAAACCCACCCAAAATCCTATTTGGTTGAGGCCAAAAGGCCAACAATGTTGTAAAGCAGCACCTTAACTACAGCTTCAAGTACTTAACATTAATATGTGATATTAAAGGAAATCATAGGTTCTGTAATAAGACAAGACCGCAATCAGGATTCAATGCAGCAGCGTGCAAAGCCCTGACAGTAACTGCCTTTTAAAACACTGCGACTAGAGCTACCACGAACCGTGTGATCTTGTAATGAAAGTGTTCTTCGCTCGTCCTTTGACAGGAAAACCGCTCTCTCTACATGAACGTCGTGTCAGGACAGGAAAACTTGTCAGTGCCAGATTGTGATGGGCTCTTTTCTAAAGGCAGCCTGTATAATTAGCACCACCCCTTTCCCCGAGTGCCCTTTCTGCCACATTCGCCACAGAGACAGTCCCTCACATACCCGCTGCGACCACTCAGTCACTCCCATTGACGGGTGCTGCAGGTTTCTATCCGCCTCTGAGCAGCCATGCTTCCCCGTGCTCCCCTCTGGCAGCCCCAAACTTCTGCACCACTGTGCTTACTTTGAGCCTAGCGCAGGCCGACGCCCCGGCGGATGTGCATGCAACGTCATGCATATGCGTCGTCCAGAGGATCAGAATCCAAGGAAGGTGTGAGGTTTTTATTGTCATTTGTAGAACAAAAATAACTGTTCTCAATATTTTAATTGGAACTGCGGGAAAAATGCGTCTGCTCAGTTTTCGAATGCTTTGCAATTGGGCCATAAGGTAACTAAAGATGCAGGATCACATGGCTGCCATTTTATTACACACGTGTTGTAAAACTAGATTAGGCCTCTTTCATTATAAATGATTATTGGATTTCTAAATACACACAATAGGATGAGCTCAACAATCAAAGGGGGGGGGGCGGAGTTAAAGATTGAGTGTACTGTAGTAGATGAAAACCACGTTTTAGGCACCCAATTTCATGTCACAGAAACACTATCCCAAATAACTAATCTAATAGCAGTAGATTAATGGAAGTTAACAGTAGTCCACTAAGGACAAATATAAAAAGCATGGGGGAGACAATAGACTGAATGAACTGCCTAGATGCAGGACCAGACTGGGAAGCCAAAGCAACCCCCCATGGGGTGCAGAGCGAGCCTGACCACTACAAGAGAGGTTGGGGCAGGGGGGGGGGGGGAAGAGTTATTCTCCACCCAGGAAAACAATGGCAAAAATATTGCATGCTACAACACATTTTTCATTATATATTCAATTGCGTTAGCTTTTAAAGCATAGTAAATGATGACTTTACAGTGAACCAGGATACAGCAATCTTTTTTGGGGCCCTTCAATGATTCCCTCACTATTACCCTCCGACAGTGCCTTTCATCTTTCAATCGCCCCTCTCTAAAATGTATTTTATTTGTTTTGTAGCGCCTCTCATACCAGTGTAGGGTGCTGGGGCACTTTACATCACACATCCATACAGAGACAATGAATCATACGTATGTAAATCAGTATATAGAAAATGTTACATAAGACAAAGACTCCCTGCACTAGACTGAAAGGGATCTCCGTCCCTCTTGAAAGTGCAGTACAGGTGCTGTCTGTACCGTGAAAGGTGGGTTGGCTGCTTCAATCAGCCAGTCCATCTTTCACTAGTGTACTGTCCCTACAGCAGCACAAGTTTGCACCTGCCCTTTGGGGCAGCACATTATCAGTAATCACTGACTTTGTGCCCATATCACCTAATTAATGGCGTACCCAGTACGAACAGGGATAGTACACCCTTACTGTAATACTGACTCAGTTCTCAAAAAATTGGCACTGACTTTATTTTTCATTAATAGACGTTGAACTAGATGAATGGAAAAAAATGGGTGAAAGGATGAGGAAGATAGGAAAAACATTCACAAAGGGAGAAATTGAGGATGGACAAGCAATGAGTTGATGCAGAACCTGGCATTGACCATCCCAGTCGATCATGAGGGAAAAAAAGGTGCCCCAAGCCAGTATAAATAAGCAAGGGGGCTTCAAGGCTTCTAATGTCTCAAGTGACCAGGAGCACAAGCAAGATCCAGAGCCTCCTGAGTGCATACAATCTAACGATCCAGTATCTTACCGCATGTCGACACTGGAACAAAATCATGCAAGGAAAGGCAGAAACCGGGCACATCCGATAAGAATCCCCATAGAGCAAGCCTAGGAAAATACTGATTACGAGGGTACTGATGCTAAACAAGCCGACATCAAAGCTGAACATCACGAGTCCAATGAGCCCCAGGACAAGGGGTTGATTCTGCAGCCGGTCAAGGAAGCAGAGGATAAAGAGGGTCAGCACGGGAGTAGGAATGAGGCTAACGGTAACCCTGAAGCAGGCACCAATATCAAGGAGCAAGAAACTCATCTCATCCCGGCGAATAGCAAACTCTGAGAGGTAAAGTCCTTATCGATGACCTGCCCAAACCTTAGGAGGGCAAGGGGCCAGAGTGAGATTCTGGACAAGAAGACAGTCAATTTCACAACGTTACCCTGCGTCCAAGGGGATAATAGTGTTGGGACACAAGGAATGGAGAGCACAGGATCCCGTCCAAGCGGAGGAGAGGCTGGCACAGCATACAATGCCACCACTCCCAGGGGGGCGATATCAATACAAGGGCCACGACATTTAAAGAAGAGATTAATGTTCCCTAGAAAAGACTGCGAAGACTGTTAATGCTTCTGCCGAATACTTCGGTTCAAAGGCAAATTTATTGTGGATTCCAGAATTTAGATCTAGAGGATCCCATGATATTCTAAATCGAACAAATATTTTAAAGGTAATTATGGGGCTCCCGGATCTTATGGAAGTGGTGTCTCAGGAATTTTCTCTATTAAATATTTGGCGCCTAGAAGTAAGCAAGCATCAGAACCTACACTGGTCACTTTTAATTCATCACAGATTCAAGCTAAAGTTATGGCTTGTCAGGAGATGCTGAAGAGTTGGAGCATAAAAATAGTGCACTTCCAGGAGGATTGTTACGCCCCCCCCCCCCACCTGTTTATAGCACCAGATCAATCTGCATGGGAGACTGGAAGCTGTCACCCAACCCTAGCAAGGCGAAAAGTGGGTCAGGCGCAACAGGTATCCTCAGTCCTGAAAGGTACAGAGGGATACCCTACTTCCACAAGTCTTTGACCTGAAGATACAAGCAAAAAAGGAGGATGGCACAGGGTCAAGACTAGTAATCAAAGTAGGTGAACTGGATATTTGGAATTGGTTGCCATCTTTTCTATCGGAGGATTGCCGTGAAGACTGAAACGAGAAACCCCATGGGCAGTATACTACTGAGAATGGCATGTTAAGTATCTGCGCTTGGAATTTGGGAGGCCTTGCCCAGAAAATTGAAGATGCTTTGATGTCTGAGTATTTTAATGAATTTGACATCATTGCTGTACAGGAGACATAGGCACAATCCAGCATTCCAGTAATTGGGTTCATTGAATATAACAACTTGCCATGCAAGAGTAGCTCTCATGGGAGAGCCAAAGGTGGGCTAACGACCTATATGAACTTACTTTTAAAGTCACAATGCTAGACATAAATGAGCTATGGTTACTGGCGCTGCGACTGGATGAGTGGGGTAAGCAGTTGACAGTCCCACTGGTTCTGGCCAATATTTATATTATCCTGGAGAAAAAACAGGCATAGTGGATACATTGATCAGTCTGCTCCTGGAGTGGAAAGGAGACCCACTGATGGCATATCTCGTAGTTATTGGTGACTTTTTAATTTGATTTTTTTTCAAAATACACACGATGACAGCGAGGAAGTACAATACGTCTAGCCAGCTCAAAATTATCCCTCCTGTAGAAGACGAGATAATCTAGGAAAAAAGCTTTTGAGGGCTTGTGAATCAGCCAGACTGCTAACGTTAAGTGGCCGTCTACCTGGAGATATCCGCCAGCTTAGACAAGGTCCTCCGATAAGACAACCTCTTACCTTGATTATACGATGGTGAGTGTCAATTTTGTATAGCAGGATAATGGATTTCAAAATTGATCAGAGACAGAGGGTGATCATCAGCCACAAAACTTCTGGCTCAGTGCCACTTCAACCACTCTGGGTTGTGCCCGGATAGTGCAGCTAGAGGCTCATGCTCAAAACCTGAAATGCCTTAAATGGAATCCAGACAATATTCAAGACCTGACAAATGAAGCAGTGGGAATCCTGCAAGAAGTATCAGTTAATGAGCAGAATCCAATAAAGGTATGGGAATGCTTCTCAGAGAGCTTAGCACGCATAACAGCACACGATTCGTGAGAAATAAGACCATCAACTGGCCAAAGTCAATTCGCCTAATTAGATCTCAAATGAACAAAATTCTGACACAGTTGTGGTGTTCACCGCAGGGTTCAGCATTGCTAAAGTGCCCATGATCTGATCGCAAGAGGTTTAAAAATGAGGCACAAGAATGGTCGATCTGGAGCATTGTTGGCCAAACTTCACTCTTCCAAACAAAAAGATTACAGGTCTTTTTGTAAGCAAATTAATGAACTTGACCAGGGCCCCAGGGCAGCAAATAATGCTAACTTAAGCGAGGAAGAATGGGTGAACTTTGTACGAGCCCACTATAAGGGATGCACAGATGCCCCCTCCGTCATGGGTCTTAACAGGTGGAGACGAAATAGGACATAGTATGGGCCCAGCCGATCTGCAATGCGAACTTATATAGCGCAGCTTTTCACCCATTAAGGTATCCAGGCACTGTCCATAGGCACGGGAGATTAAATGATATGCCCAGAATCACAGGATGTTGGCCAACCCTGAGACTCAAACCTGGATCCCCAGCTCCGAAGTTGGCAGCTCTGGTCGTTAGGCACCTATTAATAACAATAGCAATGATGACTCGGACGTTTTAGAATATACAACTACGTCATTGGAGAAAGTTATCAAAACCTAATGTACCAACAGTGCACCTGGCCCTAATGGAATTCCGCCAGTCCTTTTGAAACAAAATGTTGCGATTTGGACACACTTTTTGACCTCGATGTTCAGTCGTATATTGCTGACTGAAAGTATTCCGGAAAGCTGGAGAGGGTCAGTTATACATCCCATTTTCAAGGATGGGACAGCTGCATCCCGAGCAATTATCAGGTAATTTCCTTGCTTGATAAAGACCTTAAATAACTTTTCAACCTTACTCCTGCTAGATCTTTTGGAATGGCAACGAAGGCTACCAATGAATCACAGGGTTTACCTAAAAGAAAAGGACCACCACTAACCTGATGGCAGTGGGCCTCATAATGAAGAGGACGAGCGATAACTCGCACACCATTATTTGTGTTTTTTGTGGATTTTAAAGTGGCCTTCGATCGTTTCCCTCTAGATATGATTTGGGAGCAATTACAATGTTGGGGAATCCCACCAAATCTCTTAAGGGTGATTCGGCTGCTCTACATGAAAACGTGGGTGAAGATGAGGGTGGGGGATGGGCATCTTCTGTCTAGAGAAGTTAGCACCTCCCTAAGATTGAAGCAGGGTTGTGTATTAGCACCTCTTCTGCTTAACTTGTTCATCTCAGATCTCTCGCCATCCCTTGCTGAAGTGGTGTATCGCGCACCGACTCTTGGCGGCCAACAGTTGTGCAATATTCTATATGCAGACAATCTGCTCTCGTTAAGCAACACCCGAATAGGCCTGCAAAGACTGATTAACAGACTTGCCAAGTACTTGTGAGCAATTTATTGGAAATCAATCTTAAAAAGACCAAAGTTACACCCTTACATCGTCGAATAGCTAAACAGTGGAAATGGTACCTCAATGGGTCCAATATTGATGAAACAGCAGCCTATTTGTATCTAGGGTTCAAATTGGACTTGGAGTTCCTAGCCAGCACAAAAAAAGCCCTTACCGTAAAAACAGATGCACTAAACACTGCCTTTTCTAACTTAAGGAAAAACCTGTGGGGATACAACTTAAAGGCTTTGATAAAGGTGATAAAATCCAAATTGATTCCTACCATATCATATGGAGGTGAGATAATGCTGGATGAGAATGCTGATATCCTGGAGAAGCTTTTAATACGAACGTATAAACGAATGTTTCAGCTACCGAAGTCCTCTTCCCCAGGCCAAGTAAGACTTAATATTCCTTGGTAAAACCAGCATTAGCTATACAAGGGGCTTTTCTTAAATGTCATCGTTACGGAGTGCCCCTGAAGATTCATTGCAAAAACAATTGATGGACAGAATGCAGAACAATGTCATACATTCACCCCAGTACAAAGATCTGGGCCTAAATCCATCGTTTTTTTGCTCACCATGCCATTCCAGTTTGGACCCAGCCATATGCAAATCAGTCTTGACCCTGCGCCCAATGGGAACAGTCCAGCCCGAACTGCCAGGCCAGGTCCTCCCTGGACTGGAAACCAGCATCCTAGGACCGGTTTCAGGCTTTCAGCCCTCATCAGCCAGGATAGCTTGACTCCCATGTCTGGGCATACCCGTCCCACTCGGGGTGACAAATACAAAAACAACAATTGATTCATTGGCACATCTTGCTTGAGCCGAAATCAACTTGCAAAGGGGGGAAAGTCAATTTGCCAAGTATCTACAAAGCAGTATAGAGAATCTTGGTATTTCAGATTTATGGCAACTAAACACAAGTGATTATACTTTCAAGAAAGGTTTGAATAAGTACATCCAGCAGAAAAGCCGCCTGGAGGATTAGACAAAATTGGCAAAACGAGCGCATGGGTGGCTAGTAATAAAATCCTACAATATCAGCAGGGAACAACCCTACTTTTGAGGCCGTATTCTCATTGTTCAAGAGGGAATTTTTAAAAATGCGATTTGGTCTCCTTCCATCTCTTGACTTCATACCCAAGTGGCATAAGGAGGCCCAACCGGAGGTCACATCGTGTTGCATGTGCCATCAGGCAAATGAAATGTTTATGCACACACTTCGTATATGCCCCAGCTTATTAGCACTTTGGAGGACTTTGTTGCGCAAAGAGTTTTTGGCTCTGGGAGTAAGAACGTGTAGGTCGACGGCCGTAGAGGCTTTAAACCCACAGAATGTTATGCTGAACTTTCGATTGGTGCAATTTTTTGCAATTTTTAATAAACAGATGAAAGCCCTGTAAATAAATATATTTTATGATTTTGATAAGGTATAAGCTTATGTGATTCGAGAAGGACCCTATTTTATGATGGACTGCTAGGGGTTGGTAAAAAAGGGAGCCATCAACCCCTACCCCAGTGTTATTGTGAATTAGGTTCAATGAAGAGGTTGCTAGGGAAGGGTACTAAAAACCTTGCCACATGCTGTCTATTTTATGGTGTTCACCAATCGTCAGTTTGAATCAAGCACTATGGAGTGTTTTAAAGCCTCATGGACACTGGTGGCCTTTGCTTAGAAATATAGTATTTTTTTCCCCTTGTTTGAATGTTTAAGATTTTCTTATTCGCCTCGAGCCTTTGTCGTCCCGGGAGGACCAGAGTATTAATTTCAAGTTACCTTGTACTCAGATCTTTGGGTAATGATTGATTGCTCGGTCTTTTGAGCAGTATGTTTGCTGATGTTGCATACTGCATTTTTGCACAATTATCCTGTGTTTAGCAAAATTGATACAGGAAGGTTTGTGACTTTAAACTGTCAATCTTCTTGCACAGCATCTCGTTATGCTCGTACGATGCACCTTAGTACGATTATTTTAGTCAGGTTTATATTGGAAGGTCCATGTCCTAACACTGTTTATGCTTTTTTGCACAGAATGTCTTTTGCTGCTTGCACAATGCATCTACGGCACGATTTTACTGCGTTTGCCAGAAGGATACAAGGATTTGTTGTTTATTTTGTTAAGTTACTTGTAGATATGATGTTATAATTGTCTGAATTGAGTAGGTTTATGGTTTTTATTAACTAATAAACTAATAATAAACAAAAAAAAACAGGAAAGCCCCTAGTTCGGCTTTTTGTTTGTGGACGTGGTTGGGAATCGTTCTGTGACTTTGTGAGTTTCCCATAATTAAGCAACATCTTGGGCTACACATTAGCTGAGAGCAGGTCCACTCTGCAAAACAGACTGCATTAGCATAGTTAAGCTGCACCCTCAAAGAGGAGTGTTATAATTGGGAGTCTGAAGATGAAGTTTGCAATATAAGTGGTAAACGTAAAAGGCATGCACAGCTAAGTATTCACTAGGAGAAACTTTTGTCATGGGGCCAGTATCTTTGAGAAAGCGTACATGGATGTCTTTATTTTAGGAATAAAAAAAAGCATAACTCCAAAAAGCATGTTATCATGACTGCATAGTAAAACAGGTCCATGCGCTAGGGTTATTAATTAATTGTACTATGTCTTTATGATAGGCTGAAGCATCAATAGAGCACACACATTCAAAGTAAGATGGCCTTAAAATAGTCACGTATCTGTAGCCCAACAGAATGACTGCTCTTTACGCATTAACACCTAATGGGAATTCAAATGGCACAATGTACCCATCCATGAAGTGCTGTGGTCATCATTAACAACCCATCCAACTACAGGCAAACCAAGAAAAACACATAGCCAGTGGTTGAAGGGGCCTGACCCTAAGTCCACCGTCTCAGTCCTTATTATCTTTTTTGAAGAAATCATGACATGCGGTTTTTCAGACACCCTAAAGTGAGATAACGAAACAGGAAGTGTAGGGTAATGGAAGAAAGAGGCATGAAAAGAAATTAAGTTTAAGGAACCTTGGGATCGAGGAAGGCACACAAGGCAGCAAATAAAGCAAGCTAATGAGAGTAACAAAGCTTGCGCTGCCTGGTAGGCTCGACCTCAGTCGTGTATGGTGCAGGTAAGAGCGGTGGGACGGGGGCGGGGGGGGGGGGGGAAGTCGACAGGCAGTATAGGGAAAATAAAATTCAAAAAAAGAAAAACACTTGCGGCGAGCGCAAGGTAAGTGGTTTTATTTATTTTATTTTTTCTATTCCGTAGTCTGTTGACTTCCCCCTCCCCGCTCCGCCTCACCGCTCTTACCTGC
The DNA here is from genome assembly GCA_963921515.1 of Calotriton arnoldi. NCBI lineage: Eukaryota > Metazoa > Chordata > Amphibia > Caudata > Salamandridae > Calotriton > Calotriton arnoldi. Next base: position 2,153,749 of record CAWUFW010001883.1, read on the forward strand.
ACCGGCCGCGTTTGCTCGACCTATAAAGGGCAACTTCAATGCCCTGCATCAGTCTCCATCAACATACTGCTTTTAATGCAGGCTGAAGAGCCTCGGAATCAAGGAGACGCTCCCTCTTCATATCTGTTTACTGTCATCAAATATAATCGAAGAGGGTTTGCTTGCAGCACATGGGCATGACGCCAGCGTCAGAAAACCCGAAAACTCCCACGTCATGGTTCTATTTACCTTGGAGCTCACGTGAATGCTGTGTGCTTTGTTTTTTGGCTTCCACTTGGAATGGGGCAAAGGTGTAGAATTAACGCACGTTTAACTGTTAGCATCACAATTTAAAGGACTGCCTGCCAAATCTTTGAATAAAATCTTTGTTTGCACGTGGCATTCAGCCTAGAAGGACGTTACTGCAAACATTACCAGCCGTATAGTACACAGTGACGAGACTTTGTACAGCAACACAAACGGCCTTTGATAATTTGGGAGGTGAATGCGACCTCATAAAATAAAAGATTTACAGTGTTAAGCACATCTTTTCCGAGTACGTTTTGGCTTCTTTTATTTGAGTTAATTTTATGTGGGTAACTAGAGATGTAGCTCTAACGAGGTGCTCCATCTCATAAAGGTCACATCAGTGTTTAGTTTGTAAAAGTTTTGCTCTGAAGCCCCCGGCTGACTATATTGAATGTCGGCGCACCAAATACCAGGCCTGGGTGTAGTTCGCAGAGTTTTGCTACGCGGAACTCCGCGAAGTTACAAAAACCCTCTGCGAAGTTCCGCGAGTAGCGGAGTGCAGTGCAAACTTCAGTTTGTGCTGATATTCCTGCATCTCGGGTAGAAATTCTACCCGAGCGGCAGCTCACGCTCGCAAACTTACCGTTCGCGATCGCGAGCGGGGTAAAAACTCCGCTGCACATCGCAAAGTGGAGTTTTCTGCACTCCGCGAGCTCTGCGGAGTGCAGAAAACTCTGCGAACGGAGCGAAGTTCACCGCCCAGGCCTACCAAATACCAGGGCTTCTTAGTATTGATTCCGCCACATATCTCTTTAATCCACCACCAGGCACTACCTGCCCCTTCATCTCACTGTTGCAGATCTGCTTTCTCCCTTTGTCATGCTTGTTTCTGTCTTTCTCTTCCTCCTTTTCCTCCTGTATGTTTTTCCCTCACTTCATTTGGGTCAAAGTCTGATGAGGAAAATGCACTTGCTGGTCTCCAGAAATAAGAGCTGGTGGGCTCCAGCTGCAACCTTCGGCTAAAATTAAACACTGACTTACATGTATGTGTTTTTTAGTCGTTTAATTAAACAGAAAGAGCTTACTTTAGCATACTTGACTAGAATGAAACATTTATCATTGCTTTGTTTTTTTCCTTTATAATCTGGTTGTTTTTAGTGTTTTGAATGTTATCAAATTTTGTCCTGGCCTGGCGAGGCATGGTATTCCACCAGTGCTTAATTTGAGGCAGCAGTTGCCGGTGGGGGCCACTGGGGCTTATTTTTGGGGGCCAGGACTTATTTTTCCTCAACAGACATTTCCCGAAGGCATGAGAGGGAAAAACACACTAAGGACGGAGAAGGAGGAAGAGAAAGTCGGAAAAGTCGTCACAAAGGGAGAAAGCAGGGACCTGCATGAGGGATCTGGCTTGGGATTAAAGAGGCCGGAGGTGAATTCACGACTTTGCATCCTTGGTATTCGGCGTGCTGACATTTCATAGCGTCGGCGATTTGTGCACTGGCACTCGTTATTTTACAAATTAAGCACTATATTCTACTGAGGCTTTCCTCTTCCACTGTGTTCTGCTACTTTTCTGGCAGACTGCTCGTCAATTACTGAGCTTTGAAAATGATACTGTTACTAACTCCCAGCATGGCCAAGTCCCTCTGCAGAATGTCAGAATGCTCCACTCCATCACTCAAAAGTGGACTCAGGAGCATATGCATCAATAGTGCACGGAGGTGCAATGACACCGGGGCCTACATGTGAGAGGGGCCTCCTGCACCCCATTCATGGCTGTGTTTTGATACTACACCAGTGGTCAGGGAGACATTTGCTTTGCTTATATTAAGGGCCATTGCATCCTGCTATACCACTTAGTGGCATGAAAAGCCTCCTATGTTGAATTGAAAGAACAAACAACACTTTTACGGGCAAAGATTTGTCTTGATTTTAGGAAATCATGGAGTCTTGGTGGTGGAATACGAGGAGCAGTTGCGGGTGATCTGCAGCGGATAGGCTCCAGGCATTACGGTACGCGGTGTGAATCTGTTGGAACAATTTATAAAACCCATCTTGAGAATAACTTGGGCTTTTGGTTGTGAGTGATACGTGTTAAAAATGCCAGATACATTTCCTATTATAGAGGACGTTTTTTGTGAGCACCATTCAACATTAATCGTCACCAAGCATACTCTTGATGGTTTTGTTCGTCTTTCCAGACTCAATTTATACTTAAAAGACAGAATGCCACTTAGGTTTTACTAATTTTCTATAGGGGAACTGTGGGTAAGATTTGGCTAGCTTTTTTTGTTAACCGTATGTAGAACAGCGTAGACTCTGGAAAAAATTTATGATTAGAATGTAGCTGAAATGAGAAAACCAGTAACCGATTAAGGTAGCATATACTTGCAGGGGTGTGGAATTTCTATAGTCCGACTCCCAAGACATATTGAGTAGGGTCAAGCACAAGTTTTCATGTTTATTTTGTCCTTAAGGACACGTAGGCCTAACCCCCTGCAGCACAAACACTTTGGCTGCTAGGTCACAGTACCACACCATGGAGCTGTAAAAAAGCATTGTCTGCAGTGTAAGAAATATTTATATCTGTTCCTGCTGTTCGAACTTGTATGTATCATTAATGCAAAGCCATTCTTATTAGTGTGAACGCTCTCAGGAAATGTTGTAAGCTCGAACTGCACCACTGACAGTAGTTCCATTTTAAAAATGTGGCCCACATTTGCAAAGTTTAACAATTTGAGGCAATGTGTGATGCTCCTAGAATGCTCACTGATTAGCTGCAAATATTTGCGGAAGCTTGAAAGCAAGATTGGTGATTCTTTGCTTTCAAAATAAAATGTTCGTAAAAAAATGTAGAGGGAAAAAAAATGTTTAGCTAAACTACTGTGAAATTTTAGGTACCATTCCTTTAAAGCATCATTTAATAAAATGTGTTGATGCCTGCTGTTTGCAAAAATATTCATAATAGAAAATCAGTGTAACCAATTTCAACAGGAATCTGAGAAACTTAAAAATAAACAAGCACTGGCAAAGCCAATTAGTTTTACATTGATGGTCAGCCTTTTGGTTTTGTCAATGTGTTTTGTTTTGACATAGTTTTAGTAAAACTTCATTGTTGTTGGAACTGCCTTCACCGTTATAGCAAACATTCGCAAACAGCAATTCTGTGTTTTGGTGTCAAAAAGCACACATTGCCACAGTAGTTCCTGGCAATGAACACAACGATGTTGTGTGCCGATATGTTCCTGTGAAAGAGCAGAATGCTGTCACTCATATTTGAAGCCTGTCAATAGATAGAATTTTAATTAAAATAAATGCTCTTGGTTAACGCCAGACCAAATTAGGGGACCAATTCTTAAAGAAATCGCAAAAGTGCACCCATGGTATATGTCCTTGCATTAGTGCAGATTTATGGCTTATTTGAATTCACAAGAGTTGAAAGAAGTATACTAGGAAATCCTACTCCTAGAAAATATTTGTCAACTGCATTTTAGCAATCGCAAATATGCATGTCTAGATTTGCTTATGCAAATATCTGTTGGCTGTTTACAAGTTTGCTTTCCCTCCAATCACTCTTTTCCCAACCCTGGAAGATGTTTTACTTCTGCCTTTGTCAGAAGTAAATTTCCAACCTTCCTTAGTATGGGAAAAAATAAGAGAAGAGCTGATAAACTTCTAAAACATGCAAGTTAGTAGGTTTGCACAAACTCAAAATGGCATTCCAACCCTGGAACTATTGCTTACCACTACCTCCAGCCCCAGTATGCGAATCCGTGGAAAGGTGGCATAATAAGGGAATATTTAAACTCTACTATAGTATGAGCCCTGGCATAATCAGAGAGGCTACTATCCGATCACTTATTAGCCTTCTTTGGGCACCTATCTCTGCCCTAATTCTGGCAAGATGTGCATTTTCCTAGGCTGCACTTGTCCAGGCATCGTGTTTCTCGATCCCGTACTGACCACACACACACACACACACACACACACACACACATTTGGGTACAAGCCAGTATGCCCATGAATATTATATGTAAGTATTTTTAGGCCACTTATCTCGAGGAGGCATGATTTAACTTCTATTGCTATGTAGTCTTTATGAAATATGCAGTAAGCAATTACTGTGTAAAAGTGAGCGCGATGAGGGATGCCAGAGGCTTCATTCCAGAGACTCTCGCGGATGTATCATTATGTTCTTTAATTATTATCAAGATGCAGCCGGTGTTATTAGGGTCTATGTCGCTATCAGACTTGAAGCAGTTGACGATTGGTGTGATCGGAAATTACCTTTTTGTTATGTTAATGAGGCAGTTTGAAGCTGGTAGGTGTGACAGTTCATGTATTTTAATGCTTCACTGCTTTAATTGGGTAAGTCACTCGCTAGAAAGGGTACTGTAATTGCTGCATTTTCCTTTAACATCTTTATCGCAGAGTTTAGCAGTGTAATTGTGCTGTGGCTGTCCTTAGCTGGTGGGTCTTGGTGTTCTCTCTGCTGCTTTCAGGCTTTTGAGAAATACTGTGTTTGTAGTGGTGGCTTTGAATTTTAACCTCTGCTGAGACTCGTCGGGCATGAGCATCGCAGTTGACATTGGTGTGGACGTTCTACTTGCTTGCGCAAGGGGTAAGCAATATATCAGTCAAGCACTGAGTTCTGAGGTGCCTTGTTATTGGTTGTCAGTTACATACAGTGTAATCATCCTAAATGATTTGTTTGATGGTTGTATCGCAATTTAAGGGCAAGGGAGGCAGACCTCAAAAGTGGTTGTTTAACTTTGGATAGTTCATGATTGCACCTGGTCCAAAAATAATCTCCAAGGGTGACTGTCAAATTCAGGGATCAGAGACCACTGGATTTTCCAAGCGGATTTCAGTAGCAGTGGACAGTACTGGTAGTGGTATTGGTCCAGGCTTGACTAACCCACTACTTCTGCTGTTAACAGAATGAAGATAGCAGTAATTGTGGAAACATCTAAAAGCTGTGCGTTTATTAAATAAAGTTGTGCTAATTAGTAAGTGATCCGTAAAATAATCAGGAATGAAAATCTTTATCACTGCTAAATATTGCAATAGGACATTGTAAATTATTTGGAGATAAAAATATAACTTCTGCCAACAAGTCCTTCCAGTTCAAAGATTAACTCTGGAATTGAAGTGAATATCATGCTCCATTAAACATTTTTTTTTTCAATATATATTGGGTGAGGATCTCGAAAATGAGGTGAATCCTTCTTTTGCGGTTACTTTGGAGTTTTCAGCAGTGTTTATTAGTCCTACTTGGCTTTTCAGTGTCTGATTCAATGGTTATAGCAAGGGGCAAAAGTGTGCTTCAGGTCAAAGTTCAGTTATATAAAATTGTGACACAGCCATACCTCTAGATTGAACCCTGCCTTCATATGTGAAGGTTGTTCAAAGTCTGTGTTTGGCATTCGTTATCTGTGAGCCAGGCTTATCTGGTATGTACACACCGAGAACACAATATGTTTTTTTTTATTTCACCGCTGCAGAGTTTCAGATACAGTAAGGTATTCATCAGAGATAAGAGTGCGAGGTCTAAGGTGGCTCGTGTGATTGATGGCTGCTGTTCTTACCGCACTTGTGCTTTGAATCCTCACTGATTGTGTCACAACTGAGACTAACTTCCGGGAGATTGTCCTCGTCTTCTGCTCAGTAGGGATTGTGTGGAAGGGCCTTTCATCCTTCTAAACAGCTATAAGCAAGACATGGATCACCCCTTTGCGCCCCACTCTCCCAAAAAAGATGCACACAACCGAGATAACCAGTTTGGAAACTGTGGGTCCTATTTATTTGCAAAAAACGATGATTCACTTTCACAGTCTATTAAAATGTTATTTCAACAAGAGAATCTAAAATTGACATAAAACGTAAACAGATCAGCTTACATTCATTTCTTAACAAATGCGTTTACCTCTGGCATAGCAATTCGAAGTCAGCATTGCTCCAGCTTGGAATCTACCTCAGTTATTTGATGGCCAAGCCTAAACGCTTAACAGGTCGAACCCATTTGCATGAGTGTTAAATAATGGTAGGCTAAGTTGACCACCATGTCATGCTTGAGTGTCTATGCCCCCCTGAACATTCATAATCTGGGGTCGACCTCAGGCAACCATCGCTAGACACCCCATCCTTGACCTGATATCCTCCCTTTGTACATGGGCCTTAAAGACAGGGGACACAGGTAAGAAGCACCGGCCTCCCATCCTGTGTACCAAAAACTGCCAACACCCTAAGTTTCCCCCACTTCATGCAAGTCCTTCATGTGTCAAATTGTGCGATGTAAAGTTCCCCAAGAACATTTTTTCATTTTTTTTTATTTATTTTTTTTAAAGTGGAGCAATACTAACCCAGCAGTGTCCCGGTAATGGCCTGTATTACCCCGATCCAGCAAATGAACCCCATCCCTGTAGAACATTTCACCTCATACCATTTGTGGGGGAACAAATATCACTATTGAAAGTCTCTATTTATTATTGCATCAAAGCGAGAATTAAGCCTCCTAACCAATGTGTTAATGATGCTGTGATGCACCCTACTACCCAACCCTTGCTTGGGATCATGACTGACCATGACAGCACAGCAGACGGAGGCAGGTTTTGTAAAACCTTGCATTCTCTTAAGACAGTATTCCTTTCTGAAGGAACCCACCATGTTGCCATCTGGTGAAAAATTGCCACCTGAAACATGTGCCCTGCACAGTGCAAAGCTCTCAATGTCTATCACAGCTGACTCAGTCGGCACATTCTAATGACAAACCACTAGACTTGTAAGCCTGGTGTGTGCCTTCTCACTATATTCATCCCCTCGCCGGACCTCTGCACAGATGAATGCGCATACACCTAAAATGTCCACATCAGAAAAAAAATAGGCATAAGAGATAACGGAACATGGTTAACAGCTGAACCCAAGTAAATTGCAGCAAATCGGTGTTGGTGCATCCCTTTTAGTAAACACTCTTACCTAACAGCTCGCATAATGTCTGTAGCTCTGCTCCCGCCCCTGTGGTTGCTTTCCCTGTCCTTCAGGGATATTGAGTAAACTGGAGTTGATTCCTTCCTCAGGCCCCTGGGAGTCATAGCCGCGCATGCCCCAGGACCACAAGTGGTGGCTTGCTTCAGACTAACCCGCGCCAAACCCATGTGCAGAGAGTCTAGGCTTCCCAAAGCTCCGAGCAAAGCACACAGTGTGTTGCACCTCTCAGGTGTTGTGCCTCCCAGACTGCTCATGTTTATGGGATTTTAGGAGAAGGAGCTTTGCTGCCAACTGTCGAGCACAGTCTCTTCACAATGCCTTTTGTTGCTGGTTGGGGGAGACCGAGCTAGGGATCAGGGCTTTCAAGAATGGTTCTCTGGGGGTTTGTGTCTCTGTGGGGGCTCTTTGCAGGAGCAGAGAGAAGCGCAGCCAGAATACCCAGGGAGCAGGACTGGCATTGTTTTAGCTCCTTTGATCCAGCAAGGGTCCTTCAAGGAGATGAGACACGGTGCAGATCTCTGGGAGTACACGGCCCAAGGCTGTGGAAAGCCCTCAGGCTCCCCCTGAGCAGCCAATCACACGCGCTCCATGAAGCGCCTAAATTGGAACTATTCAGACTCTTCATTTAATGGACTGTAGCTCGGTCTTTTAGGAGCTGCGATTGGCTGTGCGCACCATCTACCCGCGAGGACATACATGAATGATCACTCACTCTCCCATTCAAATTGTGCAATGTTTCTAACCCCTTCTCGCACACTGAAATAACAAAGGTTACACATAATTCATTATAAAAATCCAAAATGATTACATTCAGAAACTGTAGTTTGTTCCAGGGCCGCCGTTCGACACTGAATATAATCACCCGAACACAAGCTTCCTGATCGCTTCGACGCAAGATATCGGTCCTTATTTAACGCACGAGGCCGTTATGTGACGTATTGAGCGTGTCTGCGCGCGAGCCGCGAGGCTGGGTCTCTTGAACATGCACAGAGGCAGCAGGCCTTTACCCCACAGTCTCAGACTTCTGCCACCAGGGCAGCACTCAAGGAATCGAGCCAGCCGAACAGTAGTTCTCTCTTAATGATGTTTTTTAAAGACGTCGCCCTTGGCTTAACGAATGTCATTTAGAGAGCAATTATCTTTCAAAAGAGAATCATTTGCTCGCGCAGAACTCAACTTTAAATTAAGATCGGGGCCTGAAAAAGCTGCAATTACGCTGCCTGCTGTCATTTTCATTCGCGGGCTGAGGGTCATTTCTTGAGAGAATTGCCTGCACAAAGCAGGAGGACATTCCGTCTGCACTCACTTAACCTGCCCCGCAGACGCCGTTCTGCGCATAAAACAGAAAATATGATTGCGAAGGAAAGTATTCTTTCAGCTGGAGGGGCAATTTGCATCTAGATGTAGAAAGCTACCACGCTGATTATAATTGCTGGCGCCGCGTGCGCCTTGTCACCTGCAAAAAAACACCCAATTTTGCATTCTCATTGGGAGTCTGGCAAGTGTCGGGCTGACGGATCAATACCTCGCCGTCCCTTCTCCACCTCCCGGAGTCTCGTTATTATGAACAGGTGGCTATAAAAGCGCCAATGTCTGTGGCCACAGAGGACCACTTTAAGGAAGGGCTACCTCCTGACATTGAGTTGTACCTCAAGCCGTTGGAGGCGAGTGTACTGACAGGGAACCGGCCTATTTGTGTTGGTTTACGTGTGTTTTTAATCAGACAGCTGAACCAAACGTCTCTCCTGGTGATGTTGCAAGTGTGCTGTTGACTGTTAAGCCACCACCCGAAGCAATTTATTGAAAACGTCAATCAATATTCCTAAGAATGTAATTTGTAAGAGACGAGCAGAGAATGAGTCTTTAAAAGAATGAAAGTTAGGATTAAAGGAACCAGAGAGAGAAATTTAGAGACAAAATTAAGAGCACTCGGATAAAACCATGAGAAAACTAAAGGTTGCAAATGTGAGACTGCAAATGAAATGAGAAACGACTGTCAGAATGAGAGAGATGTTTATGGGATTAAGCGCATGGCTACCAGAGGGCTTCCCAGCGCTACCGAGAGGGGCAGTAGGTAGAGGTAGGGAATCATGGGAACAGCCAAGTTTTAAGTTTTTTCCTGAAACACCGTTCATTTTTAACCAGTCTCAGTTCAGAGGTCATTGAGTTTCAAAGCTTTGGGATGTGGTGTGAGAAGGATCTCACACCCCATCTTGATCTCTCTATCTTTGGTATGTTCATCAAGAAATCGGATGACGACCTGAGGGACCTATTCGGGACACATGGGATTTTACCCTGCATGGCTTTGTGGGCTAGGCAGAGGGCTTTAAACCTGACCCTAGATTGAATAGGTAGCCAGTGCAATTTTTTCAGAGAGGATCTCACTGATTCCTGTCTGGTGATCTTCAGGAGCATCCTGGCTGCAGCATTTTTGACCACCTGTAGCCTGTTGATCACATACTTAGGAGAACCCAGACACAGGGAATTGCCGTAGTCCAGTCGCGAGACCACTAGGGCCTGGACCACCGTCTTCCGGGCTTGTTCTGGGATTAGTTCCATGATCTTACGGATCATTCGTAGTATACCGAAACAGGTTGCGATAATTTTTTGGCTTGTGTTTCCATGGAGAGATTCTGGTCTAGCCACATCCCCAGATTTTTTATGGATGGCTTAGGAGCGGGGGAAGGACCCCAACCCCTTGGCCGACTGATCCCGGCCCATGGACCTGGGCCATTGCCCAGGAACATCAGCTCCGTTTTGTCGCCATTCAGTTTTAGGCTACAGTTAGCCATCCAATTTGCTATTTTTTCCAAGCATGGTACCAGCTGGTGATGGTTCGAATTCATCTCTTCTGACACTGAGACCACTAGCTGAGTGTCATCAGCATAGGAAACAATTGACAAGCCAAACTCCTGTACGATGTGTGCTAGAGGACTCAGATAAATGTTGAACAGGGTCCGGCTGAGCGCCGAGCCCTGAGGTACTCCTTAAGGAGCCGGGAGAATGTCTGAGAGGATGGTCGATTCCATACACTGGAACGATCTGTCACTGAGGAAAGAGGCAAGCCATTGATTGGCTTTATCCTTAATCCCTATCTCTCTGAGTCTATGTATTAAGATCTTGTGATCCACGGTATCAAAAGCCGCACTAAGATCTAAAAGTAGAATCGCGGCGTCTCTCCCCTGGTCGAGTATCATTTTCAATTTCTCAGTAATTACTAGGAGGGCCGACTCTGTGCTATGTTGTAGGCGAAACTCCATCAGAGCCTCGTGCAGGATGTTATTCTCCTCCAGGAACTGAGAGATGATGCTATTGACATGTTTCTCAGCGACTTTACCCAGAATGGATAATAGTGAGATGGGACGGAAATTTCCCAGTACCGTAGGAGCAAGTTGAGGCTTCTTGAGCAGAGGCTTCACTGTAGCATGCTTCCACTCTTTGGGCACAATCCCCGTGCTTAGGGATAGCGAAATAAGGTCAGCCATTTTGGTGAATGAGACGGGGAGAAAAAGAGAGCTGGCCTGAAAGAGAATGAGAGGCAAAAGGCTGAAGGGAGAAGGGAAAACGTAGAGTGTAATCACAGTGAAAGCTGAGAATTCTTTAAACAGCAACTGCTGTGAATTTCGATGGTGAACACACACCCAGGGCAGGAGGTGGAGTATGGTGTAGGCTCACCTCTCAGCTAGTGTCATTGTACACTCCGCAGCTGGCCACGTCACACGCAGGGCGACATAGAGGGGATAGCATCCTTGTGTTGCTCCCCTGCTAGGATGGTAGCTGAGCACATGGGGCCACCGTAGGTGGAGCGGACCGGTCACCCTTCTGGTTTATTGCCCCAGGTGTCAGGAGGGGAGGAGAAAGGCCATGCGATCTTATTAAGGGGTCATCTTCCAGGGCCGGGCCTCTTTGGCGATTGGCATTATATTGCATTCATTGTATTGTTGTAATTATCAAGTGTCCTCACAGGGCAAGAGATAGCAATGCTATGCACCTGGCCACGTCGCGCGCAGGACGACATAGAGGGAGCTACTTCCTAGTGTTGCTCCCCTGCTAGGATGGTAGCTGAGCACGTGGGGCCACAGTAGGGGGAGACAGCCGGTCACCCATCTGTTTTATTGCCCTAGGCATCAGGAGTAAGGCCAAGGGGTCTTATTAAGTGGTTATCTTCCAGGGCTGGGGCTCTTTGGCAATCAGCGTTTGCCACCTATCCTCCCAGCTACTTCCAAGCAAAAATAAAAAAAGAAATAAAACACACGCAGGCACACACACACACCTCGATTCATTTGTTAAAGCGTTACTGACGTAACGAAAACAAAGAATAGACTGCAACATTGTAATCATGCTAACTTTTCCTTTCAAATAAAGAAACGATTCCACAATACATAAACGTGTTCAATTATGGTGAGCACTTTTTAATGAATCTTTGTTCATTTTCTTTACAATGTAACCAAATTATTTTAACATTGTTACCACTCGTTCCGATTTGCATAGAACATCAACAGTAATGACTGATGTGCATAATGCACCAATAAGTCTGATTTGCAATAAAGACCAGCAATGTGCCGTTTTCCTTAAATACAAGAGAAAACAAGCAGAAACAAGACAAAACATGTCACACTTGTATCTTTTTGGCAAAACAAGACCACTCTAGTGGCTGCTCCCATCACCCGAATTAATGATCACTATTCTGCCAAGAGTGGGCAATCCCACCTTTACACTGTAACGAAAATGTTTTAACATTTGCATATAAGATCAGCTGTCATGGCCTCGTACGTATAGTGTGCCAGCAGCTTTGATTTGCAATGAAGACCGGCAATATGCCGTTTTCATAAATAAACAAAAAACAATATCACAGTTGTATATTCATGGCAAATACAAGACCGCTCTAGTGGCTGCTCCCATCATCCACATTAATGAACACTATTCTGCTAAGAGTGGGGGGGTCTCGTCAGTAAATTAGACAAAATCAACATTGCATCACTCGAGAATTGTCATTTTTACTCTATTTCATCATAGCAGGCTACAGTAGCCTTTACGTGATCTCGTCCCTGTTGCTTCTTGTCCTCCCTTACTACTTGTGTCACCATTACATGCAATTTGTCCTTGATATTCCCTCACCTAAAAAATAATAAAAATCAGGAAATAAGTCAAAAAAGCCCTCAATCGACCTTCAACACATTAAATAAAACATTACAAAAACATCAAAATATAAACCTCAACAGTTTTTCCTAAGATAGAGAGCTGCAGGGCAATATTAAAAGTGTCCGTGTGGGTGCCTCATTTCGTGTTTTACTGTCTGTTCACAGATGCACAAAAAGTTCCTAGTCCACGTTCATCCCAGCTGGTGTGTACAAAAAGTTCCTCATCCACATTCATCCCAGCTGGTGCAACGCAACCAGTCTGTAGTATGAATCTGGATTCCAAACGCCGGAGGGTCAGTGTCCTATTCCCAACTCTAGGATTCCTCAGCACTGAATGTATGCCAATAAATGGCATCTTCTACCAATGTCTGTGACCATTTGCCCGTGTGGGGAATGGAATATTGGTTCCGCCATTTTCCCAGTAAAAAAACACATTTTAGAGCACCTGCAGGCAGAACGAACACCACCACCAGTTACAGTACTACTCGCCATTTCAATGAAAAACATATGGGAAATTGGAAGAAGATGTGATTTTTTTTTTTTTGGCATAGATTTAGTGCCAAGGCATTCTAGGGTGGGAATTTGGGCATGATGGTTTTGAAACTTTTGAAACTAGTGAAATGGGTCTGCAGCAGAACATCCTTTTCAAGGCAAGGTTTGTTCCTCCTATGATGCATGATGCTACCAATGATTTGTATCATTACAAAGAGTTTCACTTGGTGGTAAGAGAAGACAAAACAAGAAGGGCTGATAAGAGGCCACTGGGATATGTTCTAGTTTTCTTTGGGCAGACACTAAAATTAATGTCTTTTCTTTGGAAATGTGGGTAGCTTACATACCGTGGATGCAAGCAATAAGTCAGCCAGGGCATTTGCCTGGGCAAACTGCCCACCAGGTCCTTCTATGTCAAATTCGCAAATGAATCGAACAACTCTTCCCATTTCATAATTTTGAAGGCAATGGTGGGATGGAAGCCTTGGCAGGATTCCTCCTTGACCTCTGAAGAATGTGACATTTGGAGTACTTTGGACATTGTAATTGCTGGATTACCAGCATCTTCACACCTCACTTTGAAGCACTGTTATTGAAAATGACCTTTACACAAGATATTTATGGGGCTTTTTTGCATTCCAGAGTTAACTGGGAAGTCAAAGAGTGATTCCTAGGATGAACTGATGATGGACCATGTTTGTTTGGAAAATGTCAGTCACATGCTCCAAAACAAACTGGAGGGAATGGGTGTTAATGTTTAGATGCCGTTCTGGGCTTAGTATGCCCCATGGTGCTAGGTTTGAGGGAATTTCTGGTTCGCCACAGTGTCCCCCCCGTCCCCCCACCCCAATGATGGGGCATCGTTATCAAATTCTAGTTAGAAAGTGGGTTCAGCCTTAAGATGTAAGGGGAGATTAGATCCAAATTGCTCCTTGTGCATTCCGGATTGGAGGATCTACTTCAGCAGCTAGGGAATCTTAATATGGTTCAATTTAAGCATTTGTCTCGGAGCTTTAGGTTGCTGCAAGCTCCTTGTGTGCTTGGATATAAGACTGTACTGGCCTTTGTGGAAATCCAACCATTTGGATCTCCTGTTTCCTCGATCAAATGAGCTGTTTTCAGCATCATGCCTGCTAAGTACCACGCATCAGGCGTTAGACTAAAGCATTTCAGTGTGGTTGTCCGCCTCACCGCACTGAAATGCAAAGTCACGCATATGTAGTGCCTCCTGGCCTGTCAAGCGCCTGGAGCACTGGCTGCTAAGCCACCATTTTTACTGTGAAAGCGTAGAGCGGCAGCGCGCGCTCTGCGCTGTTCCCAACAGGCTTGTGGGGGGGCTGCCTGAGCTAGAGGGCAACTGCTACTGTTACAATGTAACAGACCTCATTATGATTGGATTCACCGTGCGGCTGCGGCATTACCATTTCACTGACGTGGGAGGAGTCAGTAAGTGCCCAATAGCTATGAGACACTGACAGTCAGCCAGTGAGGTCAGGTGTGAGTCTCTGAGACTCACAATGATAGGCGGGCGGGTGCTGCACCCCGCTGCAGTTGAATTAGAAAGTTTGCCTACTCACAGCTGGCGGCAAACATGTAGGCTAGCGCAGCCTCTAAGAACCATGACCCCCACCGGGGGCTGATTGAACCACGAACTGGTGCCCGGAGTGGTTTGTATCAAGACTGGACTATGGCAACGTTCTCTATCTCGGTGCTAACAAAGAGGTGACACGCAAGCTGCAGATGGTACAAAACTCCGCAGCCCGACTTCTCCTCCAATTACCTAGGACCACCTCTGTTTCTAACCATTTGCGAGACTTGCACTGGCTCAGGGTGGAAAATCGAATTCGATTCAAAGCTCTGACCTATATGTTCAAGATCAAAACTGGCACTGCACCTCACTACTTATGTTCCCTAGCTAAACTGTATGTCCCATCCCGCTGCCTACGTTCATCCTCTCAGGGTAGGTTCTCCGTTCCCAGATTCAGGCTTTCTCGAATGGGTGGGCGCTCTTTCTCCTTCCTTGGTCCTTCACTCTGGAATGCCCTTCCCACTGCCATCCGGAACGAAACAGTCTACGTTCAATTTCGTAAAGCATTAAAGACCTGGCTCTTTAACAAATGATTTTGCTACTAAGTCTCAATATCTGGTCTTTGTTTCTGCTTGGCGCCGGGAAACCCTTTTGGGTAGCTGCTGCGCCTTACAAATTAAATAAATAAATAAATAAATTTGTAGATGCCCAGAAAACTTTCCTGACTGCATCTGCCAGCTATGTAGCTGAGCCACGACCCTCAATCATTCCCGGCGGCCAGCGTTGCCGCGGACGGGGTCCGAGTTGGGTTGACTGAGGCCGGCTAGCACTGCCTCTCGCTGGCCCTCGACACAGGAAGTGCCCAGCGTAGCCGCAAAGCTATCATGATTTTAAAGTTTTACGGTCTGATGTGCTAGCGCGCACAGCCCGTGGGGTACGTACATTCCTCTTTTATAATGGGCATGTTTCACAGCTGATCGTTATATAGGCACACATCGCGCACCTGCTTGTTTGCAGAGAATTCAAATAATTATAGGAGCAGATTGCGGTTTCTTGTGGCCATGTTGAACTGCTGCGTTTTGCTGCTGCGTTTTTTTTTTTTAAACGTGACGATTTGGAGCAAGCGGAGGGAAGAGGCAGCCTCACTGTAGACAGAAAGCGGAAACTCCGGGAACCCCGCATCTGCAGCCTGGCTCCAAAAAGTAAGGGGTGGTGCAGAGAGCGGTTAGGGCCAAGCAGGAGCTCGCAGCAGCTCGCCTGCCCAACTGGGACGCATCCGCCTGCATTGCCCAGTTTACAGAGGGCTGGCTGTTGGCCTCTCAGGGCAACTTTGGGGCAGTCTGGATTGCAAACAAACACAGGTGGCAGAAGCCATCACTCACCCACTTTCCTGCGGACAGGGTGCCAGCTTCCGCCTAATGGGCCACTCTCTGCTCACCCCGCCTGAGAGGAGTCTGGGTCTGAAGGCCTCATTCAAGTGCTCTCAGATGGAAAAGCATTGTATATTAGGCGAAACTTGGATTTTCAAAGGGCCCGGACACATTTCTTTGACAGAGAGGAATGTAAAACTACAGCCTTTTACAGCAGCTGTCAACTGACATGAACCAGGCATGTTCGCAAAACTATATTTACTTCACGAGGATTAGCTATGCGTAACTACTTTTTACTAGGCTAGTGCCATTCAATTTCTGTTGCTCTACAACAGTTTCAAGATCTTAGTTTCTCGTTCCTCAAATGCATGTAATTTCTGATATTTAAATGTTCTCCCCATCCTTATTGCTTGATTTTTTTTTTTGTTCGCGAGAAAATGTCACTCATAGTTGTTGTTGAAATGTCACTCATAATTACACTGAAATTATGAAAATGTCACACATGGCAATCTGAAACCTTGGCAGCTATGCAGCATTTGTTGCGTGAGTGGTTGGGGGTGGATGTTAGATTGACTGGTACAGGAGGAAATGTTAAGATATTTCAATTCGAAAGGCTTTTATGAGGAGTGGATTGGCACTGGACCGCCCGTTAACATTGCTCTGCCAGATGGTGTTGAACGCCTTGCACTGTGAGTGACTAACTCCTGCATTTCTTTGTTTTCTGTTTTGATTTGGATGAAAGTACCTTGTTGATGGGAAGGAAAGCTGCTCAGGGTGCAAGTATTGGGAGCTTTTTTGTGGCTAGCAAAACCTTTTCCAGTAGAATTCATTGCATTGAACCACAAATGTCTTAGGCAAAATTGGTGCTTACAGGAATAGGCATGTGTGGTGGATGTGTCTGTGATGCATCTCAATTCAGAGGAAACTAAACGGAGAAATGGCAAAAGATGTTTGAGAAATATTTCTCATTAGTTGTTGAGAAGTTTTGAACAAGGACTCATTGGTGTCATGCTATTTTTCTTCCTTGTTTGGTATAGTACAGAGAAGCAAACGACTCGTGGGCCCTCGAGGTCCGGTGTCATACATAGCTTGATAAATTTAATGTGCGATCTTTGCAATTTGTGAATGTGGCAATTAATTGGTGACATTATTTTCTCATGCTGTGGTCCATCAGGTTCTTGTTGTCTCTATGCCATTGGGTCTGGCCAGACAGTTTTTAGAGCTGCCTTGCGCTGGTGCTTGAAGGTGGACCATGTTGCCATCCAAGTCGATTCAGCCATTTAGGCCACAGAGTGAGAATGACTGCCAGGCCTCTTACTCAGAGCGGTGGCTCTGGCAGCTGGCAGCCAGAGGTAATGGATGACCCATTTTTGAGCCCACTTCAGCATGGGGATATAAAAAATATGCTCACAGGAGTTTACGCTCCTTTCTCCATGGTGGGTTCCCTAGAAAACCAATGCTAGCACCTTGTGCTCTTAAACGTCTCCATCCCTTCCAGCATTCACTCTGTATGGTTTCCATGTGCTTCCCTTTTGATGCACTTGAATGTTACCAAATTAGTGTATTTTTTGGGATTCCGGAATGCTCTGCCGGGTGCTCTTGTTATCTTGACTAATTTATTTTTGATCATTTGCAGTTTGTGAACATGAAGATCAAGCTGTGAACTTATTTTTCCCAGCTTTGGGCCAAGGAAGGGGCTGGTGTTCAGGATTTTTTCACAGGGTAGGTGACTTTGCCACCAACTCCTCTAGTGGGTGATTCTTATGGTAAATGGGAGTAGGGGCCTTAACCAGGGCCTGTGTCTGGTTGGTGTCTGTGGATACTTTTAGGCACGGCGCACTGTTCATAGCTGATGATTTTGAAGTTCAAAAAAGGTAAAATTCATCCTCGAGTGATTTTGCTAAAGTAATGTTCTATGAAGGCTGTTCTAATGTAAATTTAATTTCTTGTTTGTTCTGTCGTTTATTTTCCGTTTTGAAAGATTTTTCCCCAACAAAAAATAGTGTTTGTCTTGCTTCAGCTCGATTGAGGTGTCGTAACTAGACGTATCCTCAGCCTATGAATTTTGAATGAGGTTTAGGTCATAACTCTTTGGGTGTGGCTTCACACTTTTTCCTAAATCGATTTGTCCTCTTCGCATCACTATTGACCCTGAGGCAAGTTTGTCATTAGCCGAATTGTTGCAACACACCCTTCATCAACAGTATCTGGCTCGATATCCCAAAACAAGAATTATCAGCTGTTTTTCTCCACATGTTTTTGGAAAAAGTGTCAGCATTGCACAATTGCTGTGGGTTTTGGTGGGTTGCTTATGCAGCGTGCATGTTTTAAAGGCAAAGAAACATTTTCATGTGGTTCAGTCTAGCTAAGAAACAGCTTTACCTGTGTACCACAACTCAGTAACAGGAAAAAAAGGAGAATTCAGAGAGGCTTTGACTGTTGATTTGTGCAAATATACATTTTGTATCGTGCGTAGGCAAAAGAGCTATAGAAGTAGTTCCTCTGCGTCATTACATTACGTACTTTCCTTGACACAAATGCTGACCGTTTCACTCCCAGTGACCTCTGTGAGCACCCTCAGCCCACACTTTGTTCCTGAAGCCTACACCATGAGTGCTGTTACTCGATGCCTGTGGTTGCAGTCTGGCAAATGTTATGAGCCATACCTGCTAACTCACACTGTAACATCATGTGTAACACAATAGTGGTGCTTTCCACAGGGCAAATTTGTGAAGAGACATTATTACATGGTGATCACTAACTTGAACTGGAAACCCTTCTGCAGAATAAGACACCAGCTCCTGTGTAGAGGCTCCGCACTGTTGTAGTCCATTTTGAGTCTTCGGACCAGTCCTTTACGTGGGAGGCCTTTATTTGTCCAATTGAGGGGGGGTTAGGCATAGCTGTTCAGCCACATAGGTAGCACTCCAAAAGCCCTGCCCCACCGCATCCTCCAAGCTATGCTCAATCCATCCCAATACGGTAGAAATGATTCCAGGATTAGGAGTCTGCTATGACTGAGCCCCATGCATGCAAAATGTAGACTCCAGAATACAAATGGACTTTTGTTTCACTGAGCTGGATTAAGATTCGCTCTCTAGCTAGCATTAATGCGATAGCTTCAGGAAGTGTTGTTACTTCACTTTCAGAAATGGTGATTTGTTCATAGTCAGCAATGGTCCCTGGCCTAAAGGAGTTGAAGCTCTCCGCCACCAAATTGTAAGTTTGTAAGTTGAACCTACTGATGTCTGAGATGACCATTGGTGATCAGCTTTCGGGTGGGCCATGGTCTTTCCCGGAATAAGCAATTTCTCTTCCTGTATGTCTGCAGGGTCTCTCCTGTGCCTCTTGTTTACGTGTACACAATGCTGCAGTGAGGTTTCCCTTGCTTGTAGCAGAGTGCATTGTATCGAGCACAAAAGCGCCTTCAATCTAGGTCAAGCTGTTTCAGGTAGGAAGTTAATGCACAGATAAAAGTTGCTCTGTAAGAATCCATCTTAGTGTCTTTGCTGCCTGAAGCATTTGTACGTTCTCATGTTTTGTTTTAGGGAGTTGGGTGTTATTTGTATCAGTATAGAATTGTGTTGTGTGAAGGGGGTTGATGCGCAATCCAATACAATAAGCTTCGCGTTTTTTACAAACTTTTAAGGAAAACCAATTGGCTTCCAGTGTCGGTTGAATGAAGAAAAGGCGTCTGAGCAATTATGCCATATTGATATATGCTGGGAAACAAGTTCCTGATAGAAACATTAAATGATAAGCTTAAATCAAAATTTGTGTTTTTAGTAATAACTTCAGTAACCTTTTTACAGATGTTATGCCAGCCTATGCCTCCTGAGAAAATAGGCCCTTTGCATGTTAACATGGCTCAGGCATCAGTAAACATGTCACTGTGAACCAATCTTGTCGCACCAGCAACACCGATTCATATTTTATTTATTACTTCTGCTTTTCATTGCAAGACTTCGAACAATATACCATCAAGTGTATAAAGCAATGCAGATTGCTTCCTACACAATTATTAATAGTTTATTTCTTTGTATTTTTGTATCCATCTGATACGCAGACACGTTTTGTGAGATTTATGTGCATGTTTTTGATGGATTCATATTCCCACAAATGTATTACCTCATGAATGCCCTCCAGATGATCGACAGGATCCAGAAACTTTCCCCCAGCAATAGATCACCAGCATAACCAAGTTTCTCCATGCTGATTCAGCTGCTACTCTGCCTGTGAATTTTGATGCCACCGGAGTATATAGGTCACCAACTGGCGCACGGCCATTAGTTCCTTTTTTTGCATACCTCATCTATGCGGATCCGGAGCGCTTCTCTGTGCTTTACCTACAAAATTCCTCAACTCTTCAACAGCGTCTGTCAAATGTCTCCTCCTAAGATTTCAGGTTTAAACCCTGTTGTAGATGACACAGGAAGATATCCTTCTCAGACCTACAAGACATCTGCATGTCCATCAGGGATTGGGTGGCCAAGCTATTTTTAGCCAAGACCGACAGGAACATAACTGAAGCATTCCCCTTCTGCTTCAGCTAAGTCCTCAAACAAGAAAAGTTGTCCCAAGAGATCTTCCCACAAAATGCAGGAAAACCATCATAGTAGGGAAATATCCTCTTCTTTCTTTAGGAAACAGTCCTTCTCCCAGGACCATTCAGAGAAACGAATCCAAGCTCTTTGTCATTTGCACCAGATCTGACATAAACAAAGTGGTGGGAGTTTCTGAAGCGATCTGACCATGCAAGTGATGTTAAATTTTTTTCAGTACAGCTCAGCTATTCTCTGCCCGAAGAGTGGACCCGATCTTACGGGTTTGGCAGTGAAGGAACTCTGGTCTTGAAGACACACAAGTCCTCGTCTCTACAGGATCTGCCCTCAGCACCTCAAAGTCAGTGCCAGCCAAGGTGCTGTTCCCCATGCATTTGTCAACATGTACAGTACCAACACTAGCACTGCCCTTGAAGCCAGTTTCAATACCGCACATAAAGTCCATTGAAATTAGGGGAGTAGCAAAAGGAGAAAGTTAAAGCCGGTTTGATAACAAGCCTGTGGTGCAGCCTCTTTCCTTGCCTAGAAATTTGCCAATTTGATTATGGCCGTACAGAAGATAAAAATTCAGAGGGTAATAACTGCATCCCCTCTTTTAACATCGTCGCTGGCCTGTATCTTGATTTACATAATGCATGTGGTTTAAGTATCTCTCCAGAACCCGAGATATTCCTGACCCATCTGGCCCTCCATCAGAGGAAGACTTTTCATTCACTAGGGGGATAGGAAAAGCACCAGAAGCACTGGAGTTGACGTTTCCCTCTACTCGCAATCTAACATTTTGATAGATATTGCAGCCCCTTCTATAGTTTCAGAGCCTCTGTTACCTTTGAACAAAGCATTATTAGAGCCTGTCTTGGTTGCTTGGGAAAACCCCTCCTTGACCCTAGCAGTCCAGATGCAAATTACTTGAAAGTACATGCCTGCTCTGTGTGATCCGTAGTTCCTGACATCACACCCTCCACCAGAAAGTCTGCTGGTCCAAGCCTCTGATCCAAAATTGAGCCCATAGACACCTCTCCGATGGCTCCTCTAGACTGAGAGTTCAAGAGACTGGGCTCTATGGGATAAAAAGTTGTTGCTTCTGGCAGCCTCTTCTCCTCATGGCAAACATTGCATGCTTTCTATCTTGCTCTATCCATGCTCTGAGACGTGGAGATAATCCAGCAGTTTTGAGTAAGTGACACTACCCGCCACAGTCAAACTTGCATCTGATTATTCCATGTTGACAACCCATCTAACCAATTCCCTTGACCAGAAAAATATATGTTTGGGGTCTCACAAGACAAAGGACTATAATGCATTCATTGAGACTATTCAATTTAGCTAGTGTCCAAAGATCACCACTTGCCAGGATTTAAATGGAAGAGTTCCAGAGGTTATTTACCAAGGGTCCCAGAGTTTGCAAAACTGAGTCTTCGACTTCACTTCCCTGAGGTCTCCAATTCCCAAAGCAAGGGGTCCTGTCAGTCCCTTTTTGTGGGACTGACGAGTATGGAGTATGGCTTCATCTACACTAGGAAAGGACCCCTCCATCACGAAAAGCAACAAGCATTGAGTTTCCGGGTTTGATGAGGCCTGGCTCTGGTCTTTTCTGTGGTGCTACTTTTTGTGGTATTTCTGCCATGCAATTACTGTTGCAGCCCTTGCTTTCACATACAAAGAAGCCTGCTGCGTTTTTTTGTTCTTGGCCTATGGCCTGAGTGACTGATGTGGAAAATGCTGCCAGCTTAGGGAGATTCCAGGGCAGAGGCTGCTACTGCATTCCCTGTGTTCCTGAAGTGAAAATGAAACCAAAGGCAATAATTGTACTCTGTGTCTGAGTCCACAACCACCTGAGCAGTCGCGGCCGGCATGGCTCGCTGGGGGGAGGGGGGGGCGGCGCTTGTCGAGGGCCTTAATTTAAATATAACTTTTTTAAAAATTAAGCTTACCTTTCTGCTGGCCGGGTCCTGCGTCTTCCCTGCTTCTGCTCTCCTGCCTCCGGCAGGAACAGGAGGCAGGCAGCCAGGCTCCCTCCCCTAGGCCAATCACAACGCTGCAAGCAGCGTTGTGATTGGTTGGGATGCCGCCCAGCCAGCGGCTTATGGGGAGGCCGTGTTCTCCATGCAGGCTGCATTGCAGCCTGCATGGGGAAGGGCACAGTGCGCATGACTGGTTTGGGCGGCCCTAGAGGGCCGATTAAACAGTCTTTGCGCACTCAGGAGTGGGCACACCACTCCTCCCCTGCCCTGGTTGCAGAGCAGCCCCGCCCACCCTCCTGCCCGCAACCAAACATAAAATGGTAATAACTGGAATTTATTACCATTTTGTTTCTGCTTCTCGCACTGCGAGAAAGCAGTGGGGCGACGCTCCGCCCTAGTGGAGGAGCCGCCTCTGCACCTGAGCTCAGCCAAGATCTAATGACCTTCGAAAAGAAGAACCTGATTCCATCCCGATGTGCTAATAAATAGTATATTGAAGAACATGGCAATATTCACTAAGACACAGCCTTGCTGACTAGCAGTTATTATGGGATTTAATGCAGCATTGCCTCAGGCACACCCATTCAAGCAAACACAAACCAGTGGTTATGGAGAGCATTCAAAGGAGAAATATTTATTGAAATAAAGTTGTGCTACTGCACAAGGTTGCATTTTTCTACACATTTGCAGCATATCACTTCCAAGAGCTGGAACCAGCATCTACCATAAGGTGGTTACATACTTGTCATTACAGATTTCTGAGTCTTATGGTGGGTACAAGTTACTACTCTGCTTTTAGTACATACCCAAGTACCATTTTCTTGTCCTACAGCTGACTTGATTCAAAAGTTTGATATGGGTGAGGCTGACGATTGGAGGATGAACTTTATTGCCAAGGACAGAATAGTAGTATTTTGACACAGCAGAGACTGTTTTGCATGCCTGCTGCTCTGATAGTACTTACCTGCCAAAGCAGGTATACAAATGTGGCACTAAAACGTTTTATTTACCATGTGATGGGAGGTCACACCTTTGCAGATGGGAGGTTCGAGGATTGGTAAATTGCATACCCAATCAAATTATGTTTAAACAAAAAAGTTACTGGTATATAATTGGCTGCTGTTGGAATAGGAATGTCCCCGGAATAAAGAACTGGCATTTACCATGAAACTGGCTTCCTGACTTTTATTTTGTCCATGGCGTCCCGCTAATACTTGATGTGTACAGAGGCGTAGATCTATCCCTGATAATGCAAGGTCCAAGACCTGGTCTGTGACCTCGACGAGCACCAAGTGTGCTCTCCTAGTGGACAGGGGACTACTGTCCCTGTTCTAGGCTTAGCACATAAAGCGGCGGTGGAAGCATATTTTGTACCTTTATATTTTACTAGACCTTTTTATTTGTGAAATTGAGAGTATGACCTACTTACTCTTCTAGTGTAAAGTTCAGCTGATATGTGGAACTCAAAACCTTTTGTTGACATCTTGTATGTATGTAGTGTGCCTGTAAAGGTATAGTATGTGTTAAAGTTAATCCATGTGTATAAGAGTCTGAGTACTGAAGCCACTGGGATCCATTTAGGATGTCCCTGGTTTGGCATAGCACACGATGGATGAAGAGGACCGTTTCTCCAGAGAGTGACAATGTATTGCCTGCATTCCTGTGGTTGGAGGGAGGAGATTCAAACAGTGAAGAGAGCAGGATGGGTACAGAGTTATCTATAGAAATTGCATGAAGACTTTGTTTGCACGGGGCTGCAGTTTAGTTCTTCCTGAGGATTACCATTTGCATGATGGTAGATGTAAGAAACTGGGTTATTAGTTAAGGGGGTGACGAAGCACCTAGAATAATATTCTCTGTACTCATCAGGATAAACCCTCAAAGTCACTTAATTACACTGAGGTCAATCCCCTGGTAGCTATGGCACAGAGCTGACAGGCCTAAACTAGTACACACTGTAAAGTGTTTATGAAATACAAAGCCAGTGCTAAAGTCCAAACACAGCCAATAAAAGTCTCAAACCAAATTAGAAAAATAGAGTACATTTTAATAAAGAAAATGACACAAAAACAACAAAAATCGAAAAAGTGGAACTGGAGACTTGGATTTTTTTACGTTTAAATACAAAATAGCACCAAAAAGCATTAAGCACCAACCAGGGCCAACTGGTTGAGGGAGACCAGGACCTAGATGCGATTTGAGAGTCAGCACAATGGAGTGCTGGTCGAATACAGAAACCAGGTTCAACTGGTCGGAGGTTGTACCTTGGGACTTAGTTTAAAAAATGGAAGTCAAAAATCCTCAGTGGAGCAAGGCAGCAGGCTATGTTCGAAGAGGCCTCCTCAGGGTCATGTAGCCTTTGAATGTGGTCCTGGTGAAGCCATTGGTTTTGGCGGGAAAAGCTCTGAGAGGGAAAAATTTGAATTTCACACCCAGGGAAGTCCTGTTGCCAACCAGATACTTCTGGCGACTTCGCCCATTCAACATTTCTACATTTGCACCTAGTCATTTTTTCAAAAGAGCTCAGAAACCTTCAGCGGGCTCAACAGAGCTGTCAAGCAGGATTTGGCACTGAAGTGAAAATGAGGCCCACAACGCCCTCCTGCATATTATGTGGGGTTCAGAGGAGTCCTTCTCTCTTCACTCAGGCCAGCCTATTATTTGCTCCTGAGAGGCATTTAATGCCTTTTTCACACCTAATCGAGGCTACTCACCGGCCGGGAGAAGCTGGAAAGCTAATGCAAAATAGTCTCCAGGATGGGAAAATTTACATTTCCTTAATATTTATTAAACCTATGCATTCACCATTGAATTGGATGTTTAATAATTTTTTTAAATAGTTGTTTAATTATTTAACTAGCTGGTCCATTCCCAAGATACAGTATTAGTATTTTAATATGCACTTTGGTTTTCTACATAGGACAGTAAGACCTGCCACAGTGAAAATTGTTTTTTGGGCTTTGTGTACTGATTCTATCGGTCCAACTTTTAAATATCAATCACCTTAGCTTGTGGGCTACAAGGCTTTCATAGGAGGTCACTTAATATTTAAAAGGGCCATTTTCTTCTGTCAAAAAGGGTCATTTTGACAGTTCAGGCTTCAGGTTTAAAGCTGCAGCAGTCTGGCTACAATATAGGCCTGTGGCCATGTTTGCACTGCTGCTGTAGTGGGTGGCCAATAGGTGCTGCAGGTTCCTAATGACATTTAACCTGGCTGCTCCTTGTACCATATACTAAGAACTTATAGGTAAGTTAAATATACCAATTAGGAATATGCCAATCCAACCATGTTTAAAGGGGGAGCACAGGCACTTTGCAATTGGTTAGTAGGGGTAAAATGCACAGAGGTCTTAAGCCAGTGAAAATATACGGCCCAGCAAAAGCCAAAAAATCTAGGGTGACCAAGCAGAAAAGGTGGATTTCTTGCAGTAGAAGTGAGGGTGGGACTGCAATTTCTGTTGTTCAAGGTGAGGATGTTTCTAGGTCAGGCCTGCCCTTTTGTCTGTCCCTGGTAGCTCATGAAGGCTGATGACTGCCAGGTGTAGAACATTCACACTCTATTGTAGCCATGTTCTGAGTGCTTCTGCTTGAAACAGACCCAATGCCTACCTGCTGTAAAACAAAGTCTGTGTCTTGAGAGCAGCCTGAGACGGCCACTTGAAAAGAGTACCAACCCAAACCGATTTCTGAAAGTCGAGATAGTGTATCAACATCCACTGTCTAGAAATGTGTATAAAAGCAGGATCCAAACCAGCGCTTATCATTCAAGTTCCAAGTTCCTCCTAGCCAAGAAAGGAAGTGCTAAGCAGAGTACTTGAAGGACTGCTGTTTGCCTGACAGCCAGTCTCCCAGAGGTGAGGGGGACATCCTGTGAACCGTCCACTTTCTGCTGGAGGAGCTGAGGGTCTGCCTAGAGCCTAGACGCCTGCCTACCTGTTGAGGGAGTAATAGTCTGCATGGCCCTGTAGGAGGAGAGTTTGTCCAGGAGGAGAAGCCCAGCATGTTTACGGTTCGAGGAATGCTCAGAGAAGGACTGCTTATGCAAGCGAAGCAAACTAATTGCGCACCTGAACCTGCGGGAAGTGGAATTTGCACCTTTGCTTAATTCATGCCTCTGCTTCAGACTACTGGGGTTTAAAATAGACTAGCACAGGCAGGAGAGATCATTGGAGGGGGAGTCATGGGGAAATCATAATCAGGGGTCTCATCCTGTATTCACTAATTAGATTCAGAGATATTTAGTTTTGCTGTGTGATTAAGAGTACTTTCTTTTGTAAAAAAACAAAAAAGATATGCACTGTGTTGGACTCAAAATTATTGGTGTTGAGTTCTAAGCTCTGCCCCCTACCACAACCCCACACAAATACACACTAACTCTGAGATGCCTGTGCATGCTCGCCCTCACTACCCTGAGAGTCAAGTGCAGAAAGGGTTGTATTTTGCTTCCTTTGCAGAGCCGTGGTAGGACCGACCCCAGGACACCAATGCTATATGACCTCAACCATCACCATTGGTGCCCACTCGCAACCACTGCCAGTCCTGTGAGCCCCCACTGCTCAAACTTGATCTGACGGCTCCTTTAGTGATATTTTAGTTTTTTGTTTTTTTTTACAGTTTGTAGTATTTGGAAATTCTGCATTCACATTAAAAACTATATACGTAAACTAGTAACAATATTTCTTTTAAGTCTGAAAAAAGATATTTATGACTGGGGAAAAAGTGGTTGCATTTGTGTTTGCTACATGTTATATTTATTCCTGTACCTTTTTTTTTTACCTCCATAGGAGCAGTCAAGGATTCATGCACATGAAATTGGCAAAAACCAAAGACAAGTATATTTTGGGTCAGAACAGCCTTCCATTTGAGAGTGTCCCCGAAGTTATCCACTACTACACCACGAAAAAACTTCCTATAAAGGGAGCAGAACACTTGTCGCTGCTGTACCCTGTTGCTGTGCGAACCCTGTAGAAAAATGACTGACCTCAATCCTTCCTGTGGAAAGGAGCCAATGAGCAAGGATGCGGCATCACAAAGTATGGTGGAACAGAGAATTTCCAGCACCAACTTTTGAAATGAGGGCATGCTGTCTTAGACCTTTGACTTGTTGAACACGTCTTTTCATATTTATCGTACTATTGCACTGCTGCATGTCTTTCTCATGAGTCTGTTAAAGCGCTACACGAGAAAGGCTGACGGGGAAGGCCATTAATTTGCTTATTTGTAATTTAAACAATTGTTATATATCCAAAGATCTGTCCACAAAGATGCAAAAGGCAAGGAGCAGCGCTCCACGGACATTAATCTTTCCTTTCCCACATGACCATGAGTGACTCTATTTAATGATGCAATGCTTGAATTGTATTTTTGGTGCCAATTGATGGGCGACACCTCAACGGACTAAATATAATAAAATGCTTTGGCATGGCAGCCCCTGCGCTTATTTGACTTATGCCTCCAAACTGTTATCTGCCCGCCCATTATGTGTTTGGTACAACACAGGAACTGAATTCCTTCGTGGTGGGATTTCCAGATCTTAACAAGTAATTCTGCAATAGTATTTTTGTTTTTGTTGATTTATTTATGGCTAGGGTATGTACATAAAATAGCAGTTTAATATATACATCTATTTTTATTCTTGTTGGTACACTGCTTCATCTGTAAAAGGTTAATTGAACATGTTGCTGACCAGATTTTGGACCTCAATGTTCGGATACGCCATCAGCTGTCTGTTTATATTTTTGTTTGTGTAGTGTGTTTTGGAACTTGGAACGGAGTTAGTGAAATGTCGTTGTTTATGTTTTTGTGACTAGGATTTATATTTTTTTAGTTGGTGGGAGAGTAGGGGAGCCGTTCCTTAAGTTATGGCGTAATTTTTGGGCTGATAATGCTCACGCCTATCTTTTTATGCCATTGTGAGGGTATTGGATTGCCAATGTGATGATTGAATATCCCAGTTAAATTTCACACAGTTTTTCACCTCAGAAAAGTTTACGAATATTCCACAAATACACGCTCTACTTTATTCAGAGTGGAGGTTATACTATTTTGCAAAATGAAAAGCAAATGTGTCTTAGGCTCAAAGTGCAATTTCTCATTCTCGCAGTAGGAAGACTCTTCGTCCAACTACACGGTGCAAACAGCAAAAGTGTTTTATTACCATACGGTGAGAGGGTGATTTTCAAAACTCTCAGATTAATTGAAAATCCTGTTACTGTAATTTTTTTCATCCTCTTGCCACTAATAATGAATCCTGCGAGAGTTTTTGTCTATTTTGCATTCACAGTCTATCATGCCTTGCCTACTGTACTATGTAGCCAAGTGTGTGCATGCCACAGTGTTTCTATGTAAATCAAACTCCAATTTAAAGAAAATTGACCCCAAGGGATCAACTTGAAAGAGCAGGCGAGTATCCTGATGGGGAGGAAAGAAAATGTAAAATCTTCTAGCACAGAAATCTCTGCTTGACATCAGACTTTAATTACCAGGCTGTCTGGTAGCACGCTACCATTATTCCAATTCAGCGAGAGCCACATAATGGCTGACCGGGACCCCAAGATGCTAGACGTTAGCAAGGGAGTGAGTGACATTTAACAAGCAGTATGTAAAATGAATGAATTGGCCAATTTCAGAATTGTTATACTGCTCTCGATAAATATAATTAAACAATTTTTTTGTTTGTTAGTAACAAAAAAACATATGATCAAGAAATACTGTTTACTAAAATTCTCTTTTTCAGCATTATAGTTACAGAGACTAATACCTTCAACTTAAATCACAGACTGATACCACATATTTTGGTTATGTCATTCAAAATCAGCCAATCCCTACAGCGTGCCTCCATGCAGTTTCTAATAGTTCCTCATAAACAATTGAGCAATAGAAAGAAGTGTGCAGACATCAACAGAAATTTAACTTGCGCCAAGAGACATGCCTAGATTATCATTGGAAGATTAAAGATGTACCCCGTTCGAACTATGCCTAAAACATCCTCTTGCACATGATTGTTCCCAATGATGCTTTCATCTTTAAGTTTAAGCTTTCCTTAGTCTTCGGGTTATATCCACTTGGTTAAGGAAACGTTCAGATTCTATTGGAAATGTTCCTAATGTGTAGGTGCTTATGGGAAGGAATGTTCACTATTTTTTTCAAAGCGTTTATAAAATGCAGTCCCTCTCCTCTGTTAGTATATTTTGTGCATTAGTATGCCTTCAGCTAGATGGAGTTTCGCAACCTCTTTCGCTCTCATGTACCCTGTAAACCCTTGTGCTTTGGATTGAGTAGATATCAATGAGTACTTTTTTTAAGGTCACAAGGCCTTCTTTTACACATTCAATCATGCGCAGATTCCCTTTTGATCTCAGTGCCTGTTGTTCAGCCAACCATTCAGTAGACAATCTCAGTGCTACCTCTTCAATATAAGTTACATTATTTTGGTGTGTAAAATTGTTCCAGGCCTGGATAAGCCCTGGAGTGTTCTTAATGTGTATCACATTAAATCTCACAGCTCCTGAAAAGGTGTAACAAGTAAAGATTATAAAAGCATCAGTTGAAGGTAGACTGGCTGATCACAAACTTGAATCTAACTGAACCTGCAATGTGGCATGATAGGAATTTCAATTAACGCGCCATGTTTAATTATAATTTTCAGTGGATTCAAATTTTCTCTTAGTAAAAGACGGAGTCAATTACCGGAGTGGGTTTATAGCGGTGTACATGAAACCTCCCTGTCTGAGCACTGAAATTCAGTGCTAAGCTGGTGCATTCTCAGTGATAGTCCAGTTTGTGCATAAGGCGAGATCGATGGGAAATCCTTGTGTTTATGTACATTGGCATTCATGTAAGCACTAATTATACTTTAATATTACTTCCTAGTTGCGAAGTCTGAGATTTCTGCTTTTGGGATCATTGAATACATCATTTAATTTTTAATGTTATACCAATAACCATTTTTGGGGGGAAAATACATTGAGTAAAACTGCACAAATTAAGATCCACCAGAAGACTGATTGCTTATGTAGGCAGAGGTGTCCCCTGGTGTAATACTGAGTGAGGTGAGCAGAGGTCATAAATACTTCATGGTAGAGAAAAGAAAAGCTTGCTTTAGTTCTTCTTTCTCGACAGATTGTTTCAGAGCAGTTTTGAGTTATAAGCAATAATACATGTAGGCGTTTAGCATCTGCTACCTGAGGGCTTGCATGAGACAATTCTAGGACCTGTTGCATCATGGGGAAAGCACCTTTAATGGCTGCTGTGTCAGGATTCCAACAGCAGGTACAACGAGAGGGCCCTGCCAAGACTACCAGTGGTATAACAACAAATTAGTTTTCAGCTTAAAAACAGATCTTTCTAAAGAAAATAATGAGCTCTGTGGCAGGCTGTCGTTTTGATGTGATTCACTTCCCAGACTAAATCTAAAATGCACGACGTCTTCAATTTTAATCCTTTGCTTTATGGGTATTTATTGTACTCAATGTTGTCATTGAGCAGCCGCCTTTGGGGTTTCTTGGGCATTTGATAGCTGTGCAGATACTAACAGTAGTGGCTGCTACCTGGAAGCAACAGTGGGGCAGGTGGGGGGGATTGGTTTGATATAAAAAACACTTGCCGGCCAGCCGGCTGGCTTACTGGCCCCGCTGCCTCTCCTGCATCCTCTTCCTGGCTTCTTGGGAGAAAACGGAAGCAAAAAGCACCAGGGCTCCCACGCTCCCCGCATCCAATCACAACGCTGCAATGCAGCGATGTGGTTGGTCTGACCGCCGTGACATGGCACTCAGCCAGGGGCTGGAGGGGTGGGCATGTTCTCCACGCAGGCTGTAATGCAGCCTGCATGGAGAACAGGGAAAGTGTGCATGACTGTTTTGGCCCGAGAGAGACGGCCAAACAGTCATTGCGCACTTCGGAGTGTTCTACCACTCCTCCCCTGCTCTGCAGCCCCCGCCCCCTCACGTAAGCTGCCGTAGCAGGAGGACAAAATAAAATGATAATAACATAACGTTATCATTTAATTTTTTCCTTTCTTTTGCTGCTTCATGCCAGTGGGGTGACGCTCCTCCGCTTTAGCGGAGGAGCCGCCACTGGGTACTAACACACTTATCCTGCCCTCTCCCAATGCCCTGCTGGACAGGAAAGTTTAGTTCCTCTGCCCCTGTATTTTCTTTCAGTTTTAATAAATATTGCACCTCTGCTCCGTGCATACTGGTGGGTAGTACATCTACAGTGCTCCAATCCTTAAGTGCTCTGAAAGCCCTGCTGTTTGACTTCACTCTGAGATGCTAATCACATGAAAATTACCTGCCCTAACGTCTGAAGCGCTGCCAGATGCAATCAGCGCCTGATTGCTAGCACAACAAAACCGAAAATGTCTGTGGCACAAAATAATTTCAAACGTGGAAATGGAATCGTAGTCAACAAGCGCCATTCGCTGTGGTGTGTGATAAGTTTAGAAGGAAATGGACTCTGGACATCTGCTTGCACATAGAGTCCCGGTCTCCATTTAAGAAAGCCATTTTCCCAAAAATTAAAATGTGAACACGTAAAGTGGATTCTTTAAGAGGCGTCAGTCGCCTTCTTTTTGGGACATATTTGGTCTCTTAGTTTAATAACTGCACCCGGAGACCAGTGGGAATTGGCCCTGTTGCGGCTTATGAGGTGACTGCATTTTTCGGATGTCTCCTGTCCTGGCTGTCCTCCAGGACCTTTTCAACACTGGGTGGCTCTCGGTTTATCGCTTCGCAGGGAGACGTGAAAGGAAGCTTTAATCATGGTTGCCTTCGCAGTTTGAAAGGGCGCATTCTTTTTATTGGCCGCACCCTCTTCCTCTCATTGTGCTCGCTTCCTCTTTGTCAGCAGGCGGCCATGTTTTCTTGAACGATTAACACGCGCAGTCATTGCGCTCTTGAAGAACTGTTCACATTCAGATGACTGGGGCGCTCGGCTCCTCTGTCAGTGGTATACAATGAAACGAATAATTATGTTGTGAATTATGTAAAAAGGAACACAGCGTTTTTTAATGGCATGGACAACTCGCTCCTTGTTGAGTATTCTAGGAAGCACTTTGCTTTGTGAAATTGCCTGTCTTCCATCTTGTCTGGCAAAGAGCCTTGCAGATGATCGATGTGTGCACCTGAAAACACAACACTGGCCTCCAAAACCTTAGTAGCCAAATTAGGAAATGAACTGCAACACACGCCAATTTATAAGGCCATAATTTCACGCGAGAATTGAGTTTAATAAAATCTGCAGTTTTGGTACATTCACTCACCTTAAACAGAAAAAAGGCACCCTGGCCTTCACAAACTCGAGGGTTTTTGCAACCATTGCATCCTTCACAGCCTGTATTTTCTGTTCGTGTTTTGTACAAAGGTCGGATATTGTTTGGTGTTTCTGTTAAGATTATGAAAGTGTATTTTTATCACTGTAGAATTCACTCTGTTTTCTATCAAATAAATTAAGGTTCACTTTGGTCGGAATCCTTATTCATGTGGCAGTTGCGACCACTGGTTGTGTGTGTCCTGGTTTTACAATGTAATTGTAAAGACTGTAGTTTCGCCTCTTGCTGAAATATTTTTTCAAAACTTTCTGCAACATTGTGTTGGTTTTGCACTTTATTGACTTGTAAATAAATGATTACAAAACAAATGCGAAACTTGTGGTTGCGTTTTTACCTCGCTGTGTCAGCTTCCACGCCTGTCTCCCAGGGCACCAGTAAGTGATGGCTTTCAGGAGCCAAATAATTGCCCCACTTTCTTTATACTATTAATTTCCGGTGAAAATGTCAATTGTCAGGAAACCACCAAAAATATTTTTTCCAAAAGATGGTGATTTGTTTTTGCCATTAAACAGATTTTATGTTAGAATCCGGGAATAGCCATTTGTTAATTTCTGTGTTTATAGCCAGTCTTTGGAACTCCGAATGGTTCAGCTCTCCTTTAGATAATGATATTGCAGGTCTTTATTAGTACAATATCTGACTTTATTTGCCCACACTTTCAATCATTCACCGTGGAGGCCTTTTCTAATGTAATCTATGCATGTGAGATTGTGTGTTATATGTATGTGTGTAGGCTTCAAACCAAGTCACGAAAGGATCACTTTGGGGATCTGGGAAATGGATATTTTGCCGCCCCCAATAAATTCTCTGCGCTTTCCCTCCCACCAGAGTATTTTGTGCAAAATTGAATGGGATGGCCTGGAGGTGAATTCCCTAGGTCGCTGCCTAGATCTTTGCAAATCCATCAAAGGATGGAAACGTTATTGTCAAGTAATCAGTTTCGTAAAGACTAAGGAACTTTTTCATAACTACAGAGCTGCTATTACTGACTCAAAATACATACATACATACATACACACACACAGACACACGTCGGTAGCGGTCGCCACTGTGTAGTTATAGTGGGACCTAGTTGCCATAGTAAGAGCGTTTTTGGTTTGCTTGTCACTTTGGCGACATTTGCCGAATCTTCACGAAACATTCCCAAAGAACGTTCATCTGTCTCAGCTCCTTCCTTCAAAGTTTGGGGGTGTCCAATCAAGCGGGGGCTGAAAAGAGGGGTACCAAAACACAATTTCACATGCCATTTCCATAGGGATATTTTAACAGCACTCCAGTCCAAATGGTTGAATGGCATTACTCCAAATTTGGCAGAAAGCTAAATCTTTACGCAGAAAGTATGCTTTTTGTGATTTGGTGTAAATCTGTTCAGTAGTTTTTCAAAAATTAAGGTTCAAATTTAATGTACATCTGCGTAGTTGGGTTTGTGGGACTCTCGCTGGAGTTCCATAAGCACGCAACTTAAAATAATACATCAATCTCGCAGAGAGGGCCTTTTTCTCATCAGCCTTCTCACTCCCCCAGGAGCGAGAGGCTCCCGCAAGTCCTGTGCGAACTCACACTCTGACTGGCTACAACGTGAGGAGAAATGTTGTGGCTGCCAATTCAGGAGATGGAGACTTGGTCCTGTGTCCTGAAAATAAAAAAATAAAAAACAGTATAAGGGGGAGGGTAGGGGTAGCCTGACCCCCTGGACTTGTGGGCGGTCCCAGAAGGACCCCATCCGTAGTTTGTTTATTTATTTAAATATTGGGAATGTTGCAATCCTGTGGGGCTCTCATGGGATCCAGTAGGACTCCCCTGTTCCAGTGCGAGTCCTGCAGTATTGGAAAACCATTTAAAAAAGGGGGTTGCGTGAGTGCCTGTGGTTGGTTGGCAGCATATGGGTAGTTAGCTCTGCAGGTAACCCATGGGGCGCACCACCAAAGGCGGGGGTGGCTGTCTGTGGGGATTGGATCCATGTCCTGGCTGCTGCTGACTGAAAAAGGTGAGTGAAAAGATTGCTTGGCTACATAGGGTGGCCAGCTAATTAGGAAGGTCCCATGGTGTATGTAGTGCCAAGATTGTTGTGGGTTCTGTAGAGACCGTGGTAGCCAGAAGTATATTTTTTCCCCTTGCTAAGTGCTTTTAATTTCCCCCCTCCACCCATTAGTCTTTTCAAGCTAGTCTTTGGGTGCCT
Organism: Calotriton arnoldi; assembly: GCA_963921515.1. Classification (NCBI taxonomy): domain Eukaryota; kingdom Metazoa; phylum Chordata; class Amphibia; order Caudata; family Salamandridae; genus Calotriton; species Calotriton arnoldi. The sequence continues at coordinate 2,188,530 of CAWUFW010001883.1, forward strand.
GGTTCGGAATTCAAGTCTGTCTCAATGGAGCATGAAAACCTCTTTGTGCTCACTTTCTCTGGATCATGCTAATTCCAGCAGTCTAGCGTGTAGCCTTAGAAAAGCAACACCTGCTCAACGACCATGACCAAGGGCATGGCCACTGCAAACACCTTTACAAAAGAGATAAACTGCTTGCACATTCCCCATCCTGGAAAGGAGAGATCAGTCAGGCAGCAGTCACTGATTGGCTTAAGGGGTATTTGAGTCCGATACATAAACACGCTGAATATTATGGGATGCTTACCAACACCAGAGTACCTATGCACAGTTTGGATTACTGGTTTCCATGGTGCTGAACTGTACCCACTGTAAGAAACTGCGTTATTAGTTGAGGGTATTAAAGTATTCACCTCAAGTAATAATCACAATCCTTGTCAAGGTGAACCACTAAAGTCACCAATTAAACCTGATCTCCACCCCTGGTAGCTATTGCACAAAGCAGATAGGCTTAATTTAGAGGCAATGTTTAAAGTATTTGTGGTACTAAAACATTAATAAAGCGAAATGCAACACAATAAAACTCCCAAATTGAATTAGAAAAATAATGTAAAATGTAATAAATAAATTGGTACCAAAATGACAAAAATCCAATAAGGAGAACTGGAAGTATGATTTAAAAAAAAAGATTTAAGTAGAAATCGTGCCTAGAAGCCAATTATAGTAAATGGTCGTGGTAGAACATGACTTGGGCACAATTTGATGCTGACAACGATGAAGCGTGTGTTGGTTGTACTAACCCGCTTTTTCCTGGTCAAAGATTTTTCCTTATATCTTTAGTCCTTTAAGTCCCAATCCACCACTGAAGTACACTTCTAAAGCCCCTCAGGACCTCAGTGGGAGGCACTTGGTCTCGCAGGGTCCAGTCCAGGTCCAGTTGCCTCTGATCAGCTGGGCAGTTTCAGGAAAGGCGTCTTGGAGCTTGTTGTATCCCTATTGCTTTAGCAGGAGGTCAGCCTCATGACCCTTGATGTCTACTTCTTTGTCCTGGGTACAAAAGGGAGAGCAGGGCCACTCTTCTATGCTGTTCTCAGGCCCCAGACAGCAGAGTCAGTCCTCTTCTGATATTCCACAAATCGAGGAGCGTTCTGAAGTGGATGTCTGGAGATCCCACATTTATGCCTGGCATGAGCTAGTGGGTGACAATGACCCCTGGGGACGCCCTAACTAATGGGGTAAATGTTCCTGGGGCTAACCCTACCCACTTTGGGCATTTTCAAAATGGCCAAAGTCTTCAGCCACGCTAAACTTGGGCTGAAACGGCTGTGTGTGTGTGTGTGGGGAGGAGTGCACTATTGTAATCCTAGTGTTCTCCCACATCCAACACTAAAATCGTGTTTTCGGTAGTCCTTGTACCCCTATCAAACTTGGAGACAGAAACCTGGTAAAATCAAAGCTGAGCTTTTAGCAGCCAGACAATAGATACATACAAAGTGTTTTAGCATTCTGTTTCCCTCCTTTGAAGTGCAACCCACATTTTATATGTAAAATGCCAGCAGACCTTCCAAGCATGTGACATTTACGCAGGATTTGACAGTCTTCTGTCAAAGAGGATGCTCACAGCCCCACTCCGGTGATTACTCTAAACAAGTTCTTGGGTAGCTCTCCCTTCCCCTGGAGTTAGTGCCTGGCTGACTTGCAGGACAAAATGATAGGCAGGCCCAGGTGTTAGCTACATTTGCCTGTGACAAGGGAGGCCCCTTTGAAATGCACCAACTTTCTGCTCACAGGCCATGCTGTCAAGGTGAAGACAACTCATCCCCATACCCAAGGCCCATTGTCCCTGTCCTGGGAGCCGTTCACACCTCACCACAGGTGAGCCATCAAGCTGCCAGGTAACAGATGAATACTTGCAGAAAGGCCTCCATAGTCTATAGGTATGCAAAAGGTGAATTTTTTAAAGTACCTTTTCTGTAATAGACAAAATTTAACTTTACCTTTAATTTTTTTGTTTAACAGTTAAAAATATTCCTTGAAATATTTCTTTGGCTGTTACCATTCTAAAATTAGCATTGTAAGTTGTTATAATGTAATCCAGTGTTTCCCTATGTAAGCAGCCAGCCTTGCTACAGTGAAAATAGCTTTTACGCTTTTTCACTGTAAAGGCGTGAAATATTAAACTTCTGCATGTCTTCTCTTTATATACCATGCACCTTACTTCATGGGCCATAGGCCTACCTTAGGAGAGAACTATTAATATTCAAAAAGAAGGCTTGGGCCTATCAAAAGGTTTTATTTTGACAGGTCGAATTGGAAACTTAAAACTGCACAGACAGGCTATTGTGGTAGCCCTGAAAATACGTTTTAGTCTGTCACTGTAGTGGTTGATACAAGGGGTGCTGTAGCGCACTAGTGATATTTAACTTGCAGGCCCTCTGAATACTTTGGGTACCATATACTAAGTACCTATAGGTATGTTAAATATGCCAATTAGGAGTATAACAATGTTACCATGTTGAAAGAAGGAGCAAAATCACTTTACCACTGGTTAGCACGGGTAAAGTGCACAGAGTTCTGTAGCCAGCAAAAATAGGGTTAATCAAAAGGCTTGCAAATATCCAGGGTGGACTGCAAAAAGTTAACATTTCCAACACTTACACAAGGATGCACTTGATATTGATTGTACCTTGTTAGACGTTTAAGTCTAACTGCAAACCTGAGCATGTTTTCGCCATATGACACCGGCCGATCTGCCTGCTCCCTGCAGTTTCCTGCGAAGACTGGCACTCCCCACCAGAACACTGTATAGACCAGCATGAGGCAACACCTGTGGACATGCTGAACTTTCAGAAGAGCGAACCAGACGAGCAGTTCTTAGACTGCACCCACAGTTGCCCCTTCAAAGTAATAACTCACTTATTAGGAAAGTTAATACAATGAAGAAGCCCAGTACCCCTGAGATAATACAAAAAGGCTATTTGACTGCATAGTTATTGCTTTCACCATGTTATTTGACTGAAAGCAGTCTTTTGGTATATGGCAATACTTGTTACAAGAATTTCTCCATTGCACCCGATTCCCAAATTGCCTGAAGGACTTTCATAACAGAAATAATGAGGTAGAATTGTTTGACTGCATCGTTCTACCACCAACAACCACTGTATCAAGGACCTCCATAAGACAAGCACTTAAATACACATCCAGACCCTAAAGGTCTAAATACCTCTAGATTTATTGAATGTTTTAAAATGCTTACTACAGGATTTCGATGCCAAATCTCCTCCCTCACAAGGACATGCTTTGCTGCTTGTACCCCCCACCCCCTGCTTTGCCCACATGGAGCTGTAACCTTCCCTCTGAATCATTGGCCAACTACTAAACCTTTAATTTCTGTGTCCCAAATGCTAGCATGCCAATGCCTGCCACTATGGTTGAGATGTAGGAAGAAGAGGAGCAAGAAGACAATTCACATGCACGTGAATACTCTCTGGCTGTTTATTATGCAGCCCAGCCTGAATGAATGGGGTGAGGATGAGTTGAGAATATGTGACCCAGAACCGGACCTGTGAGTCTGCAGTCTGCACCGGGAAGGGAGATGGAGGTTGATTATGCCAATGTTTGTGTGATAACTTTAATATGCGATGACAGTATGATTTGTGAAGCCAATTGTTTTATCAATAAAAAGAATTATAAAGAAAGATAATATGTGACTTAGGATGAGGGATCTGCTGACCCATGCAATGAGACTTTCTCAGATGACTTTAGGAACTTCCACAGCTTCATGGAACAATCATTCACATAGTTTAACTTACCCATTTCTGCGATGCAGAAAGGAAACATTTGGTCTCACAGATAAATTGTGCAGCTCCGTCAAAATGATCCCCACCATAGAACATATTGGAAGGGAGGCCTTCAGTACATGAATAACCTGGCCAGTGTTGGCTCCAACATACCAAAATTGGAGAAGAAGTATAAAGCCCTACACATGACACCAATAAGCCTGCTGAACCAGACCAATGCAGACTGTGTCATGTGGCTCAGTACCTCAATACAATATCCTCAAATCATTTTGCACAGCTCCTTTGGACATGGAAGGCAGGAAAATTGATATGATGGGGAAAAATGCAAAAACCTGTGCAGCCGCATCAATAATCGCTGGAAATATAACCAAGATCTTAGGCTGGTATGACTGACCTTTTGGGATAACAGCACTTTATATTGAACTTGACGGACCCTCTATATAGCCCTGTGCCCGAAGGCCGTCCTGAAAGAAGATGGGAGAAGACATCAACAGCCGTCATTTATGTTTCTGTGGATAGAAACAACTTCCTAATGTGGCGGCCTTTCAACTCCATGAGTCGCTGTTAAGTACTTTATTTCAAGGTAACGTGGAGACCAGTATTAGTTTGGTAAAAATGTCAGTGATGTGAAACAGACCATACAGGCAGAAACACAGATTGCGAGATCACTAATTTCGCTACAAAGAAGAAAACCTTAGTATATTTCCAAGCAAGGGCAGCTATACATTGGCAGAGGATAGGCCCAGTACAACGATTTTAGTCTATACCTGCTGTCCAATTCCCCCAAAGGGTTTACTAACCCTATGATTAGATATTTCAATAGCATTCATAGGCCTACAGATGCACTACAAGGCGTCTGATTACACCATATTCCGAATCACAAGACCAATCCATAAGGACCTGACTCAAAAGCGTGCTCATCTCCCACCTTTCCCATGCAGTGAAAAGAAAAATAGCCATTAATCTAGATGCGAGGTACGGTGTAAACATTCTCAAGATTTCAGTTTACCACATTCACCCTATTTGACCGATACAATAGGGAAGGCTTCCCCCATGCTTTTCAGTCTTTTGCAACCATTTCAGTAAACGGAAGGAACCCAACTCCGAGTCCACTATTTCTTCTCATGAATTCTTCAAAGGTTATGCATTGTTTCTCTTAATATAATTGCCCTACTGTTTCTAGTTCATTGTCTAGTCTCCCTCCTTTCGGTAGTCTGCAATTTTCTTCCTCAAACAGAATTATTATTCGGCAAGCCACTATGTACATTATCTTGTCTTCTCTAAATAGATCTGCATTCCTCCACATCTTCTGAATATCAAGTATACGTCTCTGCATGTCTTTGGAGTTTTTTCCAGGTAATACTGTATGGCCATTAGGTCCCAGCTGTTTAGAGTTAGCCTTATCGTTGTATCCGATTCCTGGGGTTATTGCCTCAGCCATTCTGCCACATAATGTATCACAGGGGCAGTGCTTAATTTTGAGGCTGTGGTTTCCGGTGCTCGGCACTTAATTGTCAATATCTGCACTAGTAGCAGTCTGCCACATGGTGGCGCTGTCTGGATAATTTAGAGATGACCACAACAACAGCTAATTATTATGATTGGAAGTAGCTCCCTTGATTTAAACAGCCTACTCAGACCATATTGAAGATCACTAAAAAGAAAAAAGATTTTGAGTGTGTTAACTCAAAATGAAAAGTGCATATTTGATTAAAAAAAACATGTATTCTGAGAAGCTGAAATGCTGTTTGTTAGAAATGTGTTTTCTGGTTGGCTAGGGTATGCACCACTCTAGTCAGGATAAGGGGATTAAACGTCTAAAATAACCCCTGCTCACCCCCTTGGTAGCTTGGCAGGAGCAGTCGGGCTTATCTCAGAGGCAATGTGTAAAGCACTACAAAATGACACTGCACCAGTTTTAGAAAAATATCCAATATTTATCTGTGTAAAACAAGACCATAACTATAAAAATCGAACATACAGTGATCAAACTACGAATAATGCAAAAATAGGCTTTATATACAGTCCTTGAAGTATATTGCTCTGTCCGGAGTTATCACAGTGTCGTGAACAAACAAATCCAACAGTTCTGGCGGTCGTTGCGTCGCGGGCCAGCTACGGTGTCGGGGAGACTCGTAAAACAATACCTTCAAAAATGCAGCGCAGTGAGCTCTGGAGGAGCAGCGTCGGCAGGCGTCGGTTCCGTAAGTCGGTGCAGAAGTCATTGGGCCCTCGAAGTCACACGCGTTGCAGATCGAACTCTCTAAGTTTGAAGTCAGGAGTGCCAGCATCGGCAGGTGTCGGGGCTGCGATGTGAGGCGGAGCGGTACGACGTGCGGTGCCCTCAGGTTGCGGTGGAGGCAGCGGCTTGGTGTCGGTTGTTCAGCAGCTTCGGTGAGACCAGGGCTGCAGTGCTCGTTGCGGTGCTGATAGGCCACGGTGCAGGCAGCAGCATCGTTGTTGAAGCGCTGTCGTCGGTAGACCCAAGGCTGCGGTGCGAGATGGGGCAATGCGGTGTGCGAGGCCAATAGGACGCGGTGCAGGCAGCAGTGCTGCCTGACGAACTGTAGTTGATTGCGCTGGCGTCTTTGGGCCAAGGCTAGGGTGTGGGATGGGGCGGTGCGTCGTGTAACTTATGAGCAGTGCCCCCCAACCACGGTGCAGGCAGCGGCATCATGTCAGCTTGAAGCAGCATCGTCAGTGAGACCAGGGCTGCAGTGCGAAGTGAGACGGTGCTCCGTGTTCTCCACAAGCAGTGTCCATCGGTCACGGTGCAGGCAGCGGCACCTGGGACAGCGTCGTCAGGGATACCAGGGCGGTGGTGTGAAGTGCGGCGGGTTGGGGTGTGATGCTCACAGGTCACGGTGCAAGGAGCAGTTCGGCGGTGTCAAACGGCGTCATCGGTGAGACCAGGGTTGTGGTGCGAAGTGTAGCAGTGCCCTATGCGGGCCTTCAGGTCACGTAGCTGGCAGCGGTGTCGTTGACGGCATCAGGTTACATTTTCCCCTCTGTGGTAGCTGAAACATCCAGAAGACTTTGATTTCCCTGAGACTTCCAACCAAAGGCAAGCTCTACAGCAAGCCCTTGGAGATACTTAGTATGCAGAAAGAACAGTCCATTGCTTTCCCTGCTCAAAATAGAGCAGCAACTGCAGGCCAACCCACCAAAGCACAACAGCAAAGGGGCAGTATTCCTCCTGTAACCACAATTCTGAAGAAGGAGGGACAAGGAGCTAGTTGAAAATAGGTCCTGTACCAGTGCTCCTAAAGGTAATGCAAAATTCTAAGAATGGTACCAGTTCCTAGGAGAAAGAAAGAAAGAGACCAGCAGCCTGTTATGGTTGCGATTCAGGGTAGGATGTCTCCAAAGACAAGGAATGAGTGTGTCAGAGTGGGGAGTGGTACTCCTGTGTATGTTGTGCCCTCACACACCCTTGCGAGTGTAAAGCATCATCATTGGGCACTGCTCCTCGTGGGGGTGGCGCTGCAGTCCCTCACGGGCCCTCCAAGAGGGCACTCTGATGGAGATCTTTTAGGAGTTGCCGCAGTTGTGTGTGTGGGCCAAGTGGTGAGTGTAAGTGAAAATAAAATAACCCGTTGGTGCCCTAATGAATTTATTCAAGGGTCCTCAGGGTTAGGCTAAAATTTGGACGGGAATGGAGATGCACTTAATGCAGATAGAGAGGGAAAAAATAGGATCCCACTTCTCTCAACCCGTGTGACAGTGTAGTAGTGTTAAAAGTGAAAGGTCGACATGTTTCACGCTGCTATTTGGTCCCTAGTGGATCCCGGAGCGCTTCATCAGGACCGTGAATAATGGTAGTGAAAGGGAGTAATCAGGGAAAAAAACACCCATATATTCCTACCGTACCTTCGTTGAGGACGAATGAAGTACATGAATGAAGGTCTTATCCGTGTACTCTAGTTCAAACCCTTCCCGGAGTGGAATAGGGCTTCTTCGGCGGGTAGCGGTCTAGAGAAGGAGGAAGAGTAATCGCCCTCCAACCGAATCCTGGAGACCTAACAGCCTGCCCAGTCCGCCGGCGGATAGGGTGTTTTTTTCCCTGATTCCTCCCTTTCACTACCATTATTCACGGTCCTGTGAAGCGCTCCGGGATCCACTAGGGACCAAATAGCAGCGTGAAACATGTCGACCTTTCACTTTTAACACTACTACACTGACACACGGGTTAAGAGAAGTGGGATCCTATTTTTTCCCTCTCTATCTGCATTAAGTGCATCTCCATTCCCGTCCAGATTTTAGCCTAACCCTGAGGACCCTTGAATAAATTCATTAGGGCACCAACGGGTTATTTTATTTTCACTTACACTCACCACTTGGCCCACACACCCACACACACAACTGCGGCAACTCCTAAAAGATCTCCATCAGAGTGCCCTCTTGGAGGGCCCGTGAGGGACTGCAGCGCCACCCCCACGAGGAGCAGTGCCCAATGATGATGCTTTACACTCGCAAGGGTGTGTGAGGGCACAACATACACAGGAGTACCACTCCCCACTCTGACACACTCATTCCTTGTCTTTGGAGACATCCTACCCTGAATCGCAACCATAACAGGCTGCTGGTCTCTTTCTTTCTTTCTCCTAGGAACTGGTACCATTCTTAGAATTTTGCAGTATTCCTCCTGGCAGCTCTTCCAGCTCTTTTTCCTGGCAGGTTCCTTAGTCCATCAGTAATCTAAAGTTCTGGGGTCAGTGCACCCCTATTTATACCACATTTTCCTTTGAAGTTGGTACAAACAAAGTTCCTCTGGCACACATAAACCAGTTCAGCCTGGCTCAGGCCATGTTTACTGCAGGAGGTGGAGACAGCTTTGTGAGAGGCAGCCACAGTCCATTCAAGTGCAAGCAACAACTCCTCCCACTACTCTAAATGCAGCCATGTCTATTCAGCCTGGCTATGAGTCCCCCAGGAAAGGCAGGGCCCACCTTAACCCCCCTTGTGTCTGCCTAGTGTGAATGCACATCCCCTGCTCCTGTCACTCTAAACCCAGACAGAGAATACACAAAAGGCAGAGAGACACAAAATATTTACGCAAGAAATGCCCACTTTCTAAAAGTGTTACAGCAAACAAATGATGGACGGAATGCTGACCATGCAAACATTCTCCCCAGTCAAAAGATCTGGGTTAAATCCATCGTTCTTTTGCCCACTACGCCACCCCAGTTTGGACCCAGCCATATGCAAATCAGTCTTGACCCTGTGCCCCATGGGAACAGTCCAGACCGAACTGCCAGGCCAGGTCCTCCCTGGACCGGAAACAAGCATCCTGGGACCGGTTTCAGGGTATGTCACCCTTCTTCAGCCAGGCTAGCTTGAATCCAGTGGCACAGTGAGCAAGGGACCCACGTCTGGGCATACCCATCCCACTTAGGGCGAAAAGTGTTACAGCAAACAAATGATGGACGGAATGCTGACAATGCAAACATTCTCCCCCAGTCAAAAGATCTGGGTTAAATCCATCGTTCTTTTGCCCACTACACCACCCCAGTTTGGACCCAGCCATATGCAAATCAGTCTTGAACCTGTGCCCCATGGGAACAGTCCAGACCGAACTGCCAGGCCAGGTCCCCCTGGACCGAAACAAGCATCCTGGGACCGGTTTCAGGGTATGTCACCCTTCTTCAGCCAGGCTAGCTTGAATCCCACTGTGAGCAAGGGACCCACGTCTGGGCATACCCATCCCACTTAGGGCGAAAAGTGTTACAGCAAACAAATGATGGACGGAATGCTGACAATGCAAACATTCTCCCCCAGCAAAAGAACAATGGTTTTAACCCAGATCTTGGACTGGGGGTGAATGTATGATTCATTCAGCATTCTGTCCATTTGTTTGCGTAGCACTTTTCGCCCTATGTGGGATGGGTATGCCCAGACGTGGGTCCCTTGCTCACTGTGCCACTGGATTCAAGCTAGCCTGGCTGATGAAGGGTAACATACCCTGAAACAGGTCCCAGGATGCTTGTTTCCGGTCCAGGGAGGACCTGGCTTGGCAGTTCGGTCTGGACTGTTCCCATGAGGCACAGGGTCAAGACTGATTTGCATATGGCTGGATCTAAACTGGGGTGGCATGGTGAGCAAAAGAACGATGGATTTAACCCAGATCTCTTGACTGGGGGTGAATGTATGATTCATTCAGCATTCCGTCCATCATTTGTTTGTGTAGCACTTTCTAAAAGTAGCATTTCCAAACACCCAATATAAAAATCATCTTTACTAAAAAGATGTATCTTTAAATTCTGAGTTCAGGAAGCCTAAACTCAATTTCTCAATCTTGTCCCCATGGAAAGTTAAGCTCGTAAGTTGTTACAAAGCAACTCCCATGTTAACCTATGGAACAGATAGCCTTGCAATAGTAAAAAAAGAATTGCCCAGTATTTCACTATTTGGGCATGTAACCCACACCAGTGCTTGTCCTACCTTTCACATACCAGGCACCCTGCCCATAGGGCATCTTGGGCCTACCTGATGGGTGTTTTACATGTAAGAAAGGTGAAGGTTAGGGCTTGCCAAGTGGGTGCACTTGCCAAGTTGACATGGCAGTTAAAAACTGTGTGCAGACACTGCAGTGGCAGGTCTGAGAACCCCTTTGAAAGGCTACTGCTGTGGGTGGCACAATCAGTGCTGTTGGCCCACCAGTAGCATTTGATTTACAGGTCCTGGGCACACATGTGCACATTACCAGGGTCTTAGTAGTAAATCAAATGAGCCAATCATGGAAACACCAATCCATACACAATTTACCTGGAAAGCATATGCACGTTAGCATTGATTAGCAGTAGTAAAGTGCCCAGAGTCCTAAAACCAATGAAAAATAGGTTAAAAACAGGAGGGCAAAAAGTCTGGGGGTAAACCCGCTGCAAAAGACAAGTCTAACACTGATGTTTGGAAGCAAAATAGTTGCAAATCCAAAATGCATTTAAGCTACTCTTTTAATGAACGTTCATTTCGAGTTGTGGAACTTTATAGCTTTTAGTATTTCCTTTGTGCCAATGGGCACTTACTGCTGTGACTGTTGGGTCATTAGTGTTGTGGAGGCACTTTAATGTGATAAAAGTTCCTGGCATTGGTGTTGGTAACCCCTTCTAATGCGTTGGGGTGATTGGTGTTCTAGTGTAATATTGAATTTTAAATATCGTGCAGCCAACATTTTGCATCCAGGATATGGACTACAACAATATAATGAAGTTAAGTATATAAAGATAAGTATAGTTTTATTTGCGTTCATAACTCAACATCTATTTATCTTTAGTATGCATATCCTCAAGGTATGTAGAAATGGAGTTTAGAATAGTAAATATATATTTACTTATTCCTGCAAGGTGTGGCCACTATCATGATTATCTCTGATGTGGTGACTACTGCTATAATCATCAGTCATTCGTAGTTCGGGACAATTATGAGCGATCAGAAGTACCTCTTGCTATAGAGAAGGTTGGAGACCCCTGCTGGAGCTCCAAATCTGATAGCAGGTTTTAACATTCAGTGCTTGCACCGTCCCCCTGTATATGAGGGAACTAACGTCTCATCACACTGTCTTTTTTGCACTCGAAGAACTTGATAATTTTATTTATCTGTGTTAAATAATCTTTTGGTGTGGGAATGACCTGGAAAATGTGCAATACTCTACTAAAGGGAAATTATTTAGCCTAGTAACAACCTGCCCATTAGAGCATGCAAAATCCACCCCAAAGCTCCATTGAGCAAGTCATTTCCCACTTCACCTCAGTGACATTCCAGCCCTCTGTTTTTTCTCCATCCGCGCTAATCCAGATACCAAGATATCTGAATAGATATCTGAACACCATATTCTAACAATCTTTTTTCACCCCCACTTAATTCCCAGGCCAGATACCATTTCAAATTCCTCTATCGATTCTAAGATTTTGTAGAATGTAATTTCTTTGATTTTTAATATACAGCAGAACATAATTTGCATACTGTGAGATATGTGAAATTTCCTGATAATCTACTTGTGTGTACCCAGACTCTCTCATTATGCAAGCTAATAGTTCGGCTCCTGGGACAAATATCAATGGGGTGTGGGACAAGCCTGGTCAGGTGCCTCTGGTTTCACCCCTATAATCATTTTATTGATCCAAACTCTGTTGGTTAGAAGAGTGAATTACAATCTCTTAAAAGTCCTAAATATGGAGCAAAATATACAGAAAGTGTTATTTTTATATACAGCTAAAAGAATGTATCAAAAGCCCTTTTTATGTACAGACTGGCCGTTGTCGTAGGGCTATTGTGCTGTGATTTTCCTTGTGTCATCTAGTAGTAGTTCCTGATATAAAGCCCAGTTGGTCTGGATGTAGCATTGCCGGCATCATTGAGGTTTATTGTGTTGCTAATACATTTTGCCAGGAGCTTAGCATCATCTGTGTTTAACAGGTCCCTGGCCAGCTCCCCTCGCCACCACCGAGCAGTTAACCTCCCCTGGTGCCTTGTTTCTGCTTTTCTTTGATCCTTTCTGGGCCTTGACTCTGCCTCGCCTGCTTTATCCTTTCTGTGCCTTTATTTCTGCCTTGCATTCTTTATCCTTTCTGTACCTTAATTTCTGCATCGCTTTCTTTATCCTTTCTGTGCCTTAAATTCTTTCTTTATCCTTTCTGTGCCTTTATTTCTACTTTACTTTTGTTTTTCCGCATTGCTTTATCCACTCTCTGCTGCTTTTGCCACCTTTTTCACTCACTTCACGCAAGCCCCGCCCCTCCCCACCCAGCGCCTCTCCCTCCTCCCAGGAATTACTTAATGAAGGCCGCAGCATGACCCCACTGAGCAAGTCCCTGGCCAGCTCCCTTCACCACCGCCGAGCAGTTGCACTCCCTTGGTGTCTTGATTCTGCTTAGTTTCTTTGATGCTTTCTGGGCCTTGACTCTGCTTCGCCTTCTTTATCCTTTCTGTGCCTTTATTTATGTCTCACATTCTTTATCCTTTCTGTGCCTTAATTAATTTTTGTATCCTTTCTGTGCCTTTATTTCTGCTTCACTTTTCCGCATTGCCTTGTCCACGTCTCTCCGGCTTGTGCCTCACTTTTCACCCACTTCCCACCAACCCCACCCACAGCACCCCTCCCTCTTTCCAGGGCCTACTTAAATGGGGCCGCAGTGCGGCTGCACACAGCGGGTGCACCACTGTCGTGCCAAAGGCAAGCCTGTCTGCGCCTGGCCACGCCCAGCACCTGGAACCCTGCAACTCCTGTGCCCCGCAGCTACACCGCTGCTGAACTTCGAGCCCTGAATACCGGACACTGCAATAACAACTGCTGCTGCACAGCACCCTGTTCCATGACAGGACCTTTATCCTGCCTACACTGCCTCTTCTCCTGCAGCGCTGGAGCTCCGACCACTGCGACTACCATTCCCCTCAACCAAACATCAGAGCACACCGGGACAACTCAACTGCCTCCTCCTCAACACACGAACACTCTGCAAGCATGCTACAGAAATATGGGACATCATCACCATCCCCACCCCCCACGTCATCTTCCACACCAACACCTGGCTCACCCCTGCATCCGCTCTCGACATCGCCTCAGCTACACCCGATGGCTACAAGATAGTACACTGGGACACGGTCAGCACACATGGAGGTGGAATCGCCATCATTCACAGAGAAACCATCCACTGCACTACCACAGGCGAAGCCACCTCAATCATGGAACACCTCAATTTCAAACTCCAAACCAATGGAAAATCCACCATCAGAGGCACCCTTGCTTACAGACCTCCAGGCCGGCGCCCCAGCTTTTTGCAACGCCATCCCAGACTTCATAGCCCCACTCGCCATAGACTCCATCTTCCTCAGAGACCTTAACCCCCACTGCGACGACTTCAACCATGCCAACACCACCAACCTCCTTGAAAGCATGAACATCAGACTCACCCAACTGGTCACCAGCCCTACTCACATCGCAGGACACATGCTTGACCCTATCTTCACTTCAAGCAACAGAGCCCAGTTCAGCCACGTCTCTAAGCTCATTTGGACAGACTACACAATCATCCACTTCAGCACCTCCAGCCCCCCTGCCACCGCCCCCAATCTTCCCAGCGCCCCCCATCATAACAGGAGCAAAGTATCGGAGAGCCAGTGGTTCGACGCCCTCAACATTTCCCACCCAGAAAATGCACCCAACCTGGACCAGGCTGTCAGAAACATCCCTCGATGGATCACTGACTGCACCAACAACGTGGCCCCCCATCATACCCAACAGACACAAGTGATCCAACAAACAGGCCGGCTGATACAACAAAGATCTGAGAGCTGCGGAACGAGACTGTAAGCAACTAGAAAGGAAATGGCGCATCAGCAAGGACACCACAGACATGACCACCGTCAAGACGGCCCTCAACCACTACCACCAGCTACTGAGAGAAACTAAATAGAACGCCTTTGCAGACCACGTCGAGGCCAGCTCCAACCACAGCAAAGAACTCATTCAACATCATCAGAGAGTTATCTAAACCCACCGAAAACAGCATCACAAGAACTTTGCGACACACTTGCAGACTTCTTCCTCAACAAGATCTCCACCATCTACAAAACTTTCGAACCCCAGCCCACCCCCTCTTCCACCAAGCACCCACAGAAGCCACCCCTAACCAACTGGGACCACCTCACCCCACAGGACACCACAGTCATCATGAACTTGGTCCACTCCAGAGTCCCCATGGACCCCTGTACGCACCACATCTTCAGCGTCGGAAGAAACATGATCAGCAGCAAGCTTAGCACCCTCTTCAACACCTCTCTCATCTGGGCAACTTTGTCAGAAGGAAGGAAACACACAGAAGTAAAACCCCTTCTCAAGAAACCTACCGCCGACCCTAGCGACCTCAAAAACTACAGCCCCATCTCCCCTTCCCTGCCATAGTCCTGGAAAATGCCATCAATCGTCAACTCATGCAACACCTGGAGAACAACCGTCTTCTGGACCCCTCCCAATCTGGATTCCGCTCCAACCACAGCACCGAAGCCACCTTGATTGCAGCCACCGACCACATCAGAACCCTCCTCAACAGAGGAGAAATGGCAGCTCTGATTCTCCTCGACCTCTCAGCAGCGTTGGACACTGATCCCACCTCACCCTGATCAAGAGGATACATCACATTGGAATTCAATAAATGCCCTCAAGTGGATCGCCTCCTTCCTTACCGGAAGTACCCAGAGAGTCCGTCTACCACCGTTCACCTCCTAGCCCAAAGACATCCTCTGCGAGGTACCTCAGCCCCACTCTCTTCAACACCTACATGACTTGCCTGGCCATCATCGTCAGAACCCACGGATTAAACAGCATATCCTTCGCTGACGACACCTAGCTCATCCTCTCGCTCTCAGAAGACCTCATCAGGACCAACTTCTGCATATCTATGACAAGCGCGTTGCCGACTGGATGAAAAACAACTGACTGAAACAACACAGGAAGAACGGAAGTGCTGAACTTCGGCAATAACCTCTCCCTATGGAACGACTCGTGGTGGCCAGTGGAACTAGGACCCTCACCCACACTGAACAACCATGTAAGAAACTTTAGCATAATACTGGACAGCAAGCTAGCCATGAAAACCCACATTGACGCAGTCTCCTCCTGCTTCCTCACACTTCGCATTCAACGGAAATTCTTCAAGTGGCTCCCTATCAACACCAGACCCACCGTCACCCAGGCCCTAATCACCAGTTGTCTGGACTACAGCAACACACACTACGTAGGAATCACCACCCATTTCCTGAAGAGACTTCAGACCATTCAGAACTGCTCCACAAGACTCATCCTCGACCTCCCCAAATGGACCGACATCACCTGCACTGGCTCCACGTACAGAAGAGATGCCAATTCAAGGTGTTGATCCACACCTACAAGGCCCTGCACAACCAAGGTCCAGCTACATCAACCACTGCTTGAACTTCCACCAGCCCTCCAGGCACCTGCGATCTGTATCCCTGTCCCTCGATCACACCCCTCGCATTCGCCGTAGCAACAGTAGAGAACGTTCCTTCTCCTACCTCGTGGTGAAATCCTGGAACAAACTCCCTCTGCACCTCGAACCTCTACCTCTCTCCTAGAATTCAAGAAGACACTCAAGACATGGCTGTTCAGCTGATCTCTCCGACAGCTGCCACTTCCTCAGCGCCTGGATACCCTCCTGGGTGATTAGTTGCGCTTCATAAATCCACTGGTTGATTGATTCAGTGACACTGGCCTGTGCGATCTGCACTCTTTGGGATTCTGAACTGTTCGGGTAGTAGTACCAATAGTATCTCCTGCATGTTGTTTAGCAATGTATGCATGGATAATACTTGATCTATACCCTGTGGTATTATGAGGCCTACAATTCTGCATGTTCAGCATAGATCTTGACCAGTAATTCTTTGGTACCAGGAAATGTTCATCACCCTCTGAAGCAGAAGCCATGGGTGATAGCCTCTCGGATGATGGACAGGTTTAATGTCTCCTTATCAGTGTGCGCGTGTGATGGTTGGTCAAGTTATCTTTTATCTCTTCCTGGATCCAGTAGTTATCTTGTCAGGTTTGTTGTTCATAAAGCACTGAAGTGTTCTGTGAACACTTTCTATACCTTTCTGTTCTGTTATTAAATACTTTATAGGATCTGAGATTACCATTGAGCCCTTTTCTATAGTGAACAGCTAGCCCTGTGTGCTACCTGCCTTCTGTGTGATGCTTAGCTAAAAATGTACACAATTAAATTTCCACAATTTAGTGGATCTACCAATTTAACAGTCATGTAAACTATTTTGGGTTGTGTTAGTGGGTTTTATGTGGATTCTCTATCCATATCATGCTCCAATTTCTCTACCATTGTTTTTGCTACCGCTATAGTGGCAGTCTTGCAGAAGCCCCGTACAGTCACCTTAAATGCCTCCCACTCTTTCCCCTGGTTGAGGTTTTGGCCCTATTTTTTTTTTTAATAAAGAAGACTTTAATCACCTCCCCTCATCTCTAAATGCCGCATTCCTTAACCAACTCAGTTGAAATTTTAATATGTGTATGGAGACATTGTGCATGCCAGTATTTATTATAGCTGTAAGTGGCCCATGGTTATGTCGAGAAAGCTTGCAAATGTTTCACCCAAGTATCAAATAATCTATCCTTAAGTGCATTTTATGTACCTTGAAACACAAGAGATATCCTTTCCTATCCTCATTTTCTAACCACGAGGTCTCCTCCAACTGACCATCTTCCATTAGTTCCAATAACACCAACACATTAGTTTACCCACCACTCCGACATAATGTTCTGAGTCATCACTTAGTGGTTTACAAAGCAAAACAGCTCAATCTTTCTAGAGACAAATGAAAACACCCTTGAAGAGTATGTTAGTGACAAGAAATGTTTTCACCCTCCCTACTTCCTCCTCAGTTTCTCTCAACCTTGTTTACGGACGTTTCCTGAAGCATGACAATAACTACATTCCTCCTTGCCCAATGTGGCTTGACATGGCCACATGTAATTACCATCCAAGAAAAAGGGGGACTATGGGCTATTTAAAGAGGTCCAGCGTACAAGCCCTATCAATATATTGAACAAAAAGAGGTACGCTGTTCCTCAACATATACAAGTAAGACTTATTGAGTCTAGGTCGAAGTGCAGGTAATGTCCCAGGCACCCAAAAAAATGGGGGAAAACCATGTATATGTATATGTTGAGGAACAGCGTACCTCTTTTTGTTCAACACATGTAATTACCCCACTCAAGCCCTTAACATTCCATCCCAAAACTCCTGTTTTCATTGACCTTTGAATTTAGTTTTACACATGTCACCAGTAAGATGTGACAATCCAATTCGAATGCCACAATATATTTTCCTCGTCATGACAATAAACACGGCGCTTGCACCACTGTCCAATCATCATAAAAAAATATTCAAAATCAAACCCAGCCTACCTTTGAAACCCACCTGATGCATCCCCGGTTCAGGGAAGGGATGCATCACTTCAACCATCATCCTGTAGTCACTCTTCACCCTCCCTCAGTCAAATAATTAAATTCACCTAGATGGATAATTCAAGAGAACCTGCTCAACCAAAAAGGAGTTTGTCACAGACAGACCTTGCTAGATGTATATCTGTTAATAACAGGCTACCAGTTTTAAAAGAAATATACATCCAAAGTGTATGGATTATTCCTACTTCTGGTCAGCATCTGGGAGACAACCTTTCAGGAAACTCATGCACGTGATTGTACTGGATAGTCGTGACTGTAAGGGAAAGATCTTCTGCTTCATTCCCTTTGGTGATTTCTCAGCTTAAGTGACCATCTCAGTCATCTTTCTGATATCACAGAATAGAAACTGACGTTATCTCTACTGTGGCTACTTGGTTCTCCTCTGATATCTGCGAGTCTTTTAGTGCTGTAAGCATTATTACTGTGTCAGTTACAGTAGAGTGGGTGTGCGCGAAGGTGGTGGTTGTTCACCGTGTGTTGATGGCAATGGGAATCCCAGAATGGGCATGGGTTCTACCATATTGCTACATCATGTCAATCAGTGCCTCTAGTCTCTTTACCATGATGCCTCAGATTGAACGTATAATTAGCAGTAAGTGTGTCTTCCAAGACCATGGCTAGGAAGCAGATAATGTGGCTGCATCAAATAGAAGGTCACCACTGTAAAGTGTGATTCACACTGACCCGTCAGGGCTCGGGTATATAATGCGTCCACCGAGCAATGTTAGGTCTTCTACTCACCACTTAAGTATTGAGAGATGCAACCATAAGCTTTATACCATTGCAGAAGGGAGTAACACCCCTATTCACTGTAATAGATTTGTATGAGGTGACCTGCAACGTCTTCAGGTCTGCCACGGTCTACGTATGTCGCACTTTACATCAGTTGTCCTTTAATTCTGACATCTTGCTCTATGCTGGAAGGCTATCCGTCCAAGCTAATTTTGTATGCTATAGCTAATCACCTCAATACTGAAATATCACGCCCCTATTATACGCACGTCATATACACCAATCCCCTGCATTTCAGAGCCATTCATGGCATGTAAGGCTTTAATAATGTACTCGTGAGTAGCAACAGACCATGTGGCATGCACAGCACGCTATTGCAGACAGCCTATGCCAAGCCCAAGCCCGTGATGTTCAATACAACATCCAGTTTATGGAGTGTGTGTAATTGCTTCTTCCCGGCATGTTACAACATGCTCCACTAGACCATCTTGGTACATCTACAGTGATGGTCACAGTTCTCTGCACTGCATCCTAAGCCAGGTGTACAAGTGTCGCACATGAACTTTGAGAAACCGGCACATTGACTCGGTCCCAGCCCACAAACTCCCATAACAGATATCGAAGTTCCAGGTAATGCACTGTAGTGTGCCTTCAGTCCTGAAGAAAGTGGACCTCTGTGAACACAGTTCTGCAGAGCGAGCACTTGCTTAATGTGGCTGGAAAAATATTTGCTGCTGGATATTCTTTGGGCCCAAACTCAAGCCCACCTCCCAAGCAAGTGAAAAGCCCACCACAGGTTGCAGAAGAGGTGTTTTTGGTCAAGAGTCTGCAATGGCCGCCCGCTGCCTACGGTTGAAAGTTTATCGTAGTGCCAAGCTGTCGCAGGTGCTTTTGCTTATTTGGATGAAACCGCCGATCTGGGTTGAAAATTTCTTCAGCGCTGAACTATCACAGGCCCTTCTGCTTCTTTGGATTAACCACCTGGTACTGGTTGCTGCGAAATCCTGGCACAAAGACTGGCACCTTCTACCCCATACATCTACCAAGGTTGCGGACAAAGTTTGTGTATTACAGAAGTCCAGCTCCTTTGAATATTCCTCGCTGAGTGTCATGCCACAGTCTTTGTCCTCTTGTGTGGGGTGGAGCTGAGAGCACAACAGAGGGAGAGGAGGCCTCATTCAGCTCCCTTCTGCCTGCTGAAGGTAGCACCTCTGGGGAAGGATGGTTCAGGAAGTGGCAACGGCTGTTTTACACTATAAAGGGATCCTTCACACCCTAGAGTCTGGTCCACTAGCAAGGACCTGTGGAATGCTTTGGGGAAGTGCTGTAATTTACATTGTTGGCTCTCTACAACTCCACCTTAGATTCCACTTATGTGTAGGATATCAAAATGGATTCCTGGGCTGTAGCAATTATGCACAGCACTCCACAAACATCCTACTTCACATACAGATGATATTCATACCTGCGCCACCACGTCCCATGTGGATAGAGTAAGGGACCAGTTGCGGGGTACTGACAATTTAAAACATTGAGTCTAGGCAACTCTTCTAGTAGGAAACGGGTAGGGCAGGATTCACAAAGAACCTCCGCAGTCTTGGCGGAGGCGCCACACTCGTGGCGGGATCTCTACACTGCAGTTTCTCATTGTGGAGATCCTGCCATGACAGCGGAGCCTCTTTCACGAGTGCGGAGTCTCTGGCACGAGTGCAGAGCCTCTTGCATGAGTGCGGAGCCTCTTTGTGAATCGGGCCTGATGAAAGGACTGTCCTGCCGCTATATGTTGCTGGCACTCTTGTCCGTCCTCCACAGACCAGTTTAGTAGTCCTACTCAGTAGAGAAGGGTGCACATGGTTTCCCCTCAAGACCACAGAGTTTTCATTGAAAAAGGGGGGCCAAAAGGTGACCTATTCCAGCCAAGAACAGAATGTACTATTCAAAATCGGACTTCAGTGGCTGCGCTGAGGAGATGATCAGGATAAACAGGCAAATGAAGGGGAGATATAATAATAAAGTAACTGATGTTGATGGAAGTGTGCAATTTTTTTTTAACGTGGAAAGAGTGCGACAGCGATACTATCAATAACTGTATATTGTCAATAGACGCTTTGAAAATAGTGGTATTTGATGTCATAGTTAACAATGATGTTGAATAATGTATTTAAAAAAAACAAATTTGAGCCTTTAAAAAAATTTGATGAATGCAGCATGGTGCTATGGTTGCAGTGATTATGCTCAGCAGTGGAGTTTATCCTCACCAACACAATGTCACGGTAGTAGAAATCTGTCCTTAAATAAACACCCTTATCCATTCTAGCTTATGAGTCGCAGTAGCAGCGAGCTGCAGTTAACCTACAACAGACCTCCTTTAAAAATCCCAGATGCGCCGCCTCTCTACCACCTGACACTTCTTGTGACATTTTTTACTTGCTCTACGCACACGTTTTTAGGTCTCGCCTACGCAGCGCGCATGCGCTGCATAGGTGGGGACCTCTTGTAATCGATCAGCTTTTCTCCCCAAAAACGTGCACGCTTTGCATTGCTTTCTATTGCAACGCGTGCACGTTTGGCGATTCCCTTGCGGGAGCGAGCGGCGCCATCTGTTAGCAATTATCGCGCTCGCTCCCCCAAGGTAAACGCTGCTGCGTCCCTGACCGCACTCCCCCTCCCCCCCTCCCACTTGTTTTTTTTTTTACCTTGAGCTGCAGGAAGTGATGACAATGGACATCTCTCACAATCGCCGTGACTTTTATTGATGCCCCGGTGACGAGCGTGGCTCCCGCATACAATGACGAGGAACACTGATTGTTAACATGTAAAGTGGAGCCCAGGCCCTGGACTGAAGGGGAGGGCCGTTGCAGCCACTCATTTCCTGTTCCTACACTGCTCGTGGTGACGCCAGTTGAATCAACAAGTTAAAGGCGCGAGGAAAGCGGTTGCAGAACTTTGGCCGTCGTGGCGTGATTCCAAAAGGAAACGCATGCCTGACTTTTTCAACCCATACTAAATAAAACCAGAGAGGCGTGGAATAGGGCATTTTTCACTCATTCCTGATGTTCTGACACTCTGGAGAAGTGGTTCCTTGGCTCAGGGCCCATGCAAGTCGACAAAATGGCCTGACGTTTAAAAACGAAAAAAAAATTAAACAATTTATTTATTTAAGGATTACTTTCTTATGAATCATGTCATGCTGACCGCAGAGCGACGTAGAAAAACAAAAGCTATGAGCAAGTGTAATTGGAATACACACACGTACACATTTTACATAGTAAAATTGGAAAAATTTTAAGGATCGGTCCCCGCGCACGTAACATTTTTCATGGGGTACACAACAGTCTCTTAGTTGCGTTGTACTTGTTTTTATATAGCGCTGCATAAACACAGCACAGTGCTCGCAATACAGCTCCGCAAAAGCATTTTTCAACGTTAGAAGCTAAAATGTGTATTTTTTTTTTTTTTACAAATTAAACCCTGAAAAACGTTCTTAGCTCCGCCTATCCTTAAAATAACGCTTTCTTTCTCATATGCCCCTGCGCCGGCACTATTCATTGCTCTACACTTACACTGCGTTAACCACTGTACCTGCGCCGCCTCTTAAACTGCTGGCACAGTCTCCAGATCTACTCTGCGACTGGTTCTAGCGGTACACAAGTCCTGTCCCTAAATCTAGGCCCTAAGCGGGCAGTCTCTCTGCATCCATGCTTCACTAACTCCGCCTTTTTGCTGACGCAGCATTTCATCTACACTGTCGTACTCTTTCTAGCGCTGCACCGACACTGTCTATGGCTTTGTACTGGCACCATAACATGGGCGGGGTCTCCATCTCTACCCTGGCCTTGGCCCTGGACTGTCACAGTGTCCGTCTCTACACTGGCACGAACAGATGTTCTGCAGCGCTACCTGGGCGCTGCCGCCTCTCTGCCCCCTCTTGTTGGTCGGGTGGGTGAAGGGGGCAGAGACTAATGCTCAGCAGCTGACCCGGCCCGTGCCCATTCTGCGCATCCTACAATTAGCGGCTCTTAGGATGTGGGCGCTGCTGGCAGCAGGCCGTGTCCCGCCCTCAGCCCCCCGCACCCCCACCTTTGGACGGGGCCCAGTGGCGCTCGACGCTCTCCAAGCACAATCCGATTAAGAGAGCGTCACGGTCTCTCGTTTCACTGTCTCGCCAGCCAGCCCCAACATCATTAAGTGGCACAGGGGGAAGCTGGCAGTAGCCAGTGGCCCTGCCTGTGGGCACCGAGGAGAGTGTCTGCCAGGGCCTGCCTGAATCCCAGCGCCAGGCTCCATCGTGCCAAACCGTGTGCTGGGCAGCAAAGCTGCACACCCTACCATCATGTTGTAAAAGGGGTTATTGCAGTCTATTTTTGTATTTTTGGTGGGTAAGGAATATTTGTGTGTGGAGAAAACTACTTCTCAAATAGGAAGCTAAATAGTTATGTTACACTATGAGCTTTGGTCTAGCGCCTTATGCGCTTGGTATGGCCAGGACTTTAAGAGGGCCGGGTCCTGCCGGTGCTCAGCACCGACAGTTCTAAAAAGCAGATGCTGATACGGGTCCCTATCGGGCTCTCCGTTTTTGCCCTCACCATCAGGGTGAAAAATAAATCTTAACTCTATAGCAGCACCACCCTTCACTGCCTTTGATGTAGCTTCAAAGAGACTTGTTATAGTTCTTTCACAGTCTCATCATTTCAGAACTGAAGCATTTTCAATATTATATACAACGAAGCCGTAGTTGTTACTTATTTATCTTATGCAACTAACCGCCATTGACAAAGCCAATAGTGCTGGCTTGCTGTAGGTGTAATATAAGTTGTTGTATTATATATCTGAGTACAATGAGAGAAGCAGCAAAATACCAGTCGGGTGGTGCTCTATGCTAAGCACAGATTTTTAGTTGACGTGTTTTTAAGCCACGCCCTTAATTACATCGACCCCGCCCCTTTGAGAGAGCCCCCCAGTTTTTCATCCCACTTAAAGCCCTGGGTATGGCACCAGAGCATAATGATTAGAACAAGATCATTTGTGTGTCTTATTATTAGAGCTTAGCCTGGTGCCATATCCTGAGACTCTTTACAACCCTTCTTTCACAACTGGAGAGCAGACAGACCTTCATTCGTTGCCGTGGCTGCAGACAGTGTTAGCTGTCTAGGAGACCCCACGTCATCAGTTCTTCAAGAAAGTACAAATAACAAGCATTGGCATAGCCAATAGGTCTCGCCTTGGGACCTTATAAGTGTTTAGCCATGCAACAATTGATGTTGTTGCACCAAGGCTATTGTGCTGCATAACTAAATACTTATAAGGTCCCAAAAGCGAGACCTATTGGCTATGCCAATGCTTGTTTATTCTTGCAGCTGTCTTGTACTCGGACGTCGCTTTTGGTTTAGGCCATGCCATAGAAACGTAAGAATAGTGTTAGTCAGTCAGTCAAATAATCTTTATTTGGCTTACTTGCAGCCATAAAAGAATACATCCAAGGATTAAAAACATTTAAAATATAAAACCAGCAATGTATAATAGACTTCTTGTCAACAGCAATTCATAACCAGCAAAGTAACAGTGATAAGTTGAATTAATATTCCAGCAAATAGCAGCATGGCACTAGTTAACAAATAAAAAACAAAGATAAAAATTATCGAACAACAGCCATAGATCAATATAAAAACAACATATATTAATCTTTAAAACAACACTGTATTCCTAAAAACCATGATGTACAAAAACAGTTCGTTAAAATCAGATAAAAAATTTAAGGGTCATTTCCCAGCCTGATTCCGTTAGCGATCAGCTGTGAAAATATACCTGTAAACCATTAGACATGTATATTCATCATTTCCTGATATTTAAGAGTTTTAATAGGGGGATAATAAAATCCTGCCTCGGTTTGGTATACAGGCAACAAAAAAACAGGAAGTGCAGTGTGTTCTTTATTGATTTAGAGTCACACGGGCATAGATCCAGTTTAGCATCACAATAAGCTTTGCTTGGGTAGGAAACCAAGAAGTGTGCGATGCAAAACCTGAATCTAATAAGATGAAACATTTTCTCGTGACAAAAATAAAACAAGCATTGGCATAGCCAATAGGTCTCGCCTTTGGGACCTTATGTGTTTAGCCAGAACTTTTGGCTATGTTAGTAGAGCATTGTGGCTGCTGTGCATTATGTTGAAAAGTTATAATAAAAAGTGTTAAGCATTTTGTTACCTTTATACAAACGAAGACGACATTATATACAACTGAAAACCTGATTAAAAAAAAAGATTTTAACATAAAAAATGTCTTCTAGTTTTTTTGTACTTGCACTGCTGGCAACTTCTTCCTGCCTGTTCTCATGCTGGTTTGTTATAATTGTTTTTGTTATGGGGAGCGGGACATAAATAACAGGGAGTGGAGGTTGAAAACAGTAATTTAATTAGAACACGAGCAGCGGACGGACACTAGGGAGAATCAACAGATGCCAGATTCCAAGGGCAGACTGACATGATGCTTAGGTGGTGCGCTGATGCAAAATGGTGGTGGTGAATAATGTTTGGTGCTCAGGTGGTGACACTATATGGTGTGGATTGGAGGTACGTTGTGGATTGTGGAGTTCTGGAGTTGAAATATGTTGTTTGGTGTGTAATTATGCGGTGTGTATTGGAAATGTGTGGAGTTGAATTGTGTGGCCTGGAACTGTGGTGTTCAGTGAAATTATGCTTAGTGAAATTGTGTCATGGTGTGGAGTGCATTTATGTTGATTGGTGGTATGTGGTATAGAGTGCATTTATGTTGCATTGAGTAGAGTGCAATTATGTGGCGTGTAATTATGTGGTACTGAGTGGTATTATGTGGAGTGTATTTATGTTGCATTGAGTAGAGTAATTATGTGGCGTGTAATTATGTGGTACTGAGTAGTATGTGGAGTGTATTTATGTTGCATTGAGTAGAGTGTAATTATATGGCGTGTAACTATGTCGCACTGAGTGGTATTTTGTGGAGTGTATTTATGTTGCATTGAGTAGAGTGTAATTATGTGGCGTCTAATTATGTGCCACAGTGGTATTATGTGGAGTGTATTTATGTTGCATTGAATAGAGTGTAATTATGTGACGTGTAATTATGTGGTACTGAGTGGTATTATATGGAGTGTATTTATGTTGCATTGAGTAGAGTGTTATTATGTGGCGTGTAATTATGTGGCACTGAGTGGTAATATGTGGAGTGTATTTATGTTGCATTGAGTAGAGTGTAATTATGTGGCTTGTAATTATGTGGTACTGAGTGGTATGTGGGGTGTATTGGTTGCATTGAGTAGAGTGTAATTATGTGGCGTGTAACTATGTCACACTGGTATTATGTGGAGTATATTTATGTTGCATTGAGTAGAGTGTAATTATGTGGTGTGTAATTATGTGGCACTGAGTGGTATTATGTGGAGTGTATTTATGTTGCATTGAATAGTGTAATTGTGACGTGTGATTATGTGGTACTGTGTAATTATGTGGCGTGTAATTATGTAGCACTGATTGGTATTATGGTGAGTGTATGTTGTATTCAGTAGAGTGTAATTATGTGGCGTGTAATTATGTGGCACTGAGTGGTATTATTTGGAGTGTATGTTGCATTGAGTGCAGTGTAATTATGTAGCATATAGTTATGTGGCACTGAGTGGTATTGTGTGGAGTGTATGTTGCATTCAGTAGAGTGTAATTATGTGGTGTGTAATTATGTGGCACTGAGTGGTATTATTTGGAGTGTATGTTGCATTGAGTGCAGTGTAATTATGTAGCATATAATTATGTGGCACTGAGTGGTATTGTGTGGAGTGTATGTTGCATTCAGTAGAGTGTAATTATGTGGTGTGTAATTATGTGGCACTGAGTGGTATTATTTTGAGTGTATGTTGCATTGAGTGCAGTGTAATTATGTAGCATATAATTATGTGGCACTGAGTGGTATTATTTTGAGTGTATGTTGCATTCAGTAGAGTGTAATTATGTGGTGTGTAATTATGTGGCACTGAGTGGTATTTGGAGTGTATGTTGCATTGAGTGCAGTGTAATTATGTAGCATATAATTATGTGGCACTGGGTGGTTGGTGGTTGGGAGAGGCAGGCTGGGGCAAGTATGCAGACAACAGAGGGTGGTCGGTAGGGGGTGGAGCAAGCAGACGGACAACAGACTGTGGCCATGAGGGGCTGGTGGCAAGCACACACACGTTTTATTTGTTATTTAACGCAAACCCTAACATTGAGTAAGAGAGAACCGCACAACATACAAATAAATCGGTATAAGAGTAATGAAGTCAGTACAGATATTAATCAACATGCAGTCCCAACTGCACAGTGTCGAAAACCCCACAATGATTTACGTTTTATTTGTGTTATTTTTATTTAACGCAAACCCTAACATTGAGTAAGAGAGAACCGCACAACATACAAATAAATCGGTATAAGAGTAATGAAGTCAGTACAGATATTAATCAACATGCAGACAGTTCTGTTCATTAATGATTCGCGCACGCACATCCAAACCCACCGAAAATGGTGACGAAAGAGCGACTTAGAAACCTTCAAACAATGCCCCACACGAGACAAACAAGCGCAGCCGCGCGTGCCAGGTCGGCGGCGAAAGTGAAAGCGCTGCGTTTGTATCACCATTTGTTTCCAATTAACGTGACCGCGAGACGCAGGCGCGATAATTGGAAACAGATGGCGCTGCTGCTCGCTCCCGAGCACCCTAGGCCAGGGAAGAGAGAAGGCGGGACATGCACCCGCCTTGGGCCAATTGCGTGCTGTCTTTCTTAGAAAGACGCATGCAAAAGCCAATAGCGGGAGATAAAAAGTTTTAAAGCCCTTACTAAAAGCCTCGCAGGGCAGCGCATGCGCGCTGGCTCGGGCGAGACCTAAAGAGGTAGGGCTCAGCACTTGGGGAGCGTACTAGAGGCAAATATTCCATAACTCTCTTTTTCCCTAACTCCAGGTGCTCACTGGTCGGCTTTAAAAAAGATAAAAGGTCCTTTTTCAGCTGAATTTTTGGGATTTTAACAATACATTCTGGGTTGTAAAAGCAATCCCCAACCCCACTGTCTCCAACTGACTTTTATATATTTGAGCCATGGTATCTTCTGCATATGATCGAGTCTGAAACAATCCAATATAATTGCGCGATTAAGGGCCGGCTCAACTTTTGCCCATACTGAATGCCATAATAAGATTAGCGCAATTTGTATACGATGGGTTAAGGGAGTCAAGTCAAGTTCTTTATGGCAGAAGATAATGGGGAGACTGCTTGGAACTGTTAATAGGCGTCTAAGAAAATTATTCTCAGCTGTCTGGAGACGTGCCGGGTTACAAACGCCCCACACTCCAGCCCCATACAAAATTACAGAACACGAGCGAGCCTTGTACATTTTAATTATCGAATCGATGGGTCTTGAACCTAATTTCTTTGTAAACCTAAACACTGCCTCCAAATTTTGGTTAAAACTTCTGACGCTTGTTTCAACTAAATGATGCCAAGTACTTTTCTGGTCAAAAGGGATTCCCAGATACGGGAAAGTTGGGACATAGAACAACCTTTCATTATTAATAAAAGCATGATTATAAATGGGGGGGGGGGGGATTTGCCAGCCACCATAGTGTATGACTTGGCTGTGTTAGTCTTCGGCATAGAGTAATGCCGGAAGATTTCTAGTGCCTATCTTGGGAACATCAACATGCCCTTGAATAATATATCTTTCTAAATCATAAATAGTGTTAATAATAAAGTTCACTGCTCATTCTTCGCAAGGAGCACAGTTTACATATCTCTGATGGAGTCTATATCCCAGCAATGTCCTGCATTGTATCAGGCAGATAGTCACACCCTAGAATACCTTTTCTTCTTCTGAAAACATCTGGCATCTTCTCTAAATACAAAAAAAAATTTAAAAATTGCAGAGCGGAGGCACTTTAAACACGGTGCAGCAGCTTCCTTTAAAGCAGAGAGATCCCCAACATGCAGAGGAGGAGGTCATGATCATACACCCCCCACCACCTCACCTTCCCCCGGCAGGACACTGATCTGCACATCAAATCCTAAATAAGACCCATTGTCTGGATAGGTAAGTGGAAAGGTGCAAAAAGCCACCAAGTTGAGGAAGAACCTTTGTACAATGGGCCTCATGCCCTCTTCTTGATACAATCGATCTTGTGTCATTTTAGACCAGGGGCCTCACCGCAGGCTCGTAAGCACCAGAGACGGGTGCGGGCCAGTTCTGGCCGGTGGGCCAACTATGACCAATGTTACTTTTTCACGGACTCCTGTGATGGGCATCCATTGGTTGCTGGGGGGCTGACATGTAGCCTGGGCAGCCAGCAGGGGCGGCTGAGTAGGTCAAATAAGGCACTCTCTCGCCTGATCTCCACCCTCCTGCCTGGCTGCCCCTGGCGACAGACGAAATGTTCCGCTTCCCTGCCTCCGGGCCAGTGCTCTCCTTTTGGCATCAGGAATATAAGTGCAGTCAAACTCAAGATGGAATTAGTTTTAAGCCATTGGCTCAAACCGGAGCAGGGGTACTACAGTATCTAGTGAAGGGCTGATGACATCTGCTACAGCGATTGTCCATAGCCTAACACAGTACTCCATTACTTCCCGGGAAATGCTCGGATGGTGGCTGGGGCACGGGACCAAGATACTGCCCAGTTGCCCATGTCCATCTCTCTTTTGGGTGCTTGGGGGGGGATTCCCACGAATGGGTGGCTTTGGCATGGTTGTTTTTTGGGGGACTAGATCTTAGGCTGGCCCATGCTGCATCTAGCTTGAGAAAGCAGGTGGGTTTGCCTTGTAAAGGACTATGAATGGCGGACTCCGTGAGGGGACTTTTCTTCCCAGGTCCAAGTCAATTGAATTAGGTGATGCCACAGGGGACCTGGCCGGTGGTCAACCATGATTCAGGACTCTGACAGCTTTTAAAGAAATGTGAGAAAGTTTAGAGATTTTCCATGTATTAGTGGTATTAAAGCAACAACCACAATACTGTCTATATTTGTAAATGAATACAAAAATATTTTTTCTTAAAGGTTTTGCTTGATATATTGTGTTTGATGTCTAATAAATATGACCTGAAAATGGAATATTTTCTCTAACGCAAGAATGGTAGTGAGACTTGGGTTGTTTTTGTGGGGCTAATAATTAAGGTAAGCGGGGGGTGTCTGAAGGAGGGCTGGGCTCTACTGGCCTTAAGGTGGTTCCCCACCTGTGTGCCTGATCACATCACACACTGGACAAAGAGTAAGTCTAGTTATTGTTACCCCAAGGTGAGACCTC
This sequence comes from Calotriton arnoldi, assembly GCA_963921515.1. Lineage (NCBI taxonomy): Eukaryota > Metazoa > Chordata > Amphibia > Caudata > Salamandridae > Calotriton > Calotriton arnoldi. Next base: position 2,218,322 of record CAWUFW010001883.1, read on the forward strand.
TTTGTGGACTTAGTTTTACAGAAAATGGAGCAGTTCACAAAATAGAACTGCTTGTCTGATAGGTCATTAATTTTAGGCAGATTGTATTGTAATTGCATTTGTATAGTACTTACTACTCCTGACGAGGCACTGAAGTGCTTTATAGCAGGTATCATGCTACTTTGAAATCTAAGGTTAATGTTTAATCAAGTGGTCATTGCCTATTGTGATTAGTCGTGTGCTCTGAAGGACACCACTCCACGCATTTTCTCTATTTTCTTTGTGGTAGATTAAATTAATAGACGTTAGCTGTGATAGTGAGTTTATGCATTTGGTTGGTTGAATGAATAGAAAGGTTAGGGGAGATTAGGTATTGTTAGGTTGCAGGGATATGTTTTCAAACAAGGAGACGTTGTTATCTAAGAGGTGAGGTGTGGGCAATTTGCATAAATTCAATAATGGAGAGTAAGGCATACAAATATGCGACTTAGAGTAAGTAGGCTACTCTCAGAGACAGTAAGGCATGCAGAGGATGGAGGGTGAGGGTCATTCAACAAAAAGTAACAGCACAGCACTAGAACAATCACTAATTTTGAGTCAAGGTCAATCTTTCATGCAGGGTTTTAGGAATATAGTAGGAGGAGGCTTTTTGAGGCAACATGCAACTCCAGGAGGTAAAAACTGTAGAAGGAAATCACTTTTTTTTTTAAACATCTGTTTATTGGTGGGTTTTCTTTTTTTTGCAAAGTAAATGCAGCAGCATACACAATACATGATACAGAAGAAGTAGCATATGCTAAATTTTCCTGGTTACAATTCTGGTCAGGCAAAAGTCACACGTTCACTATAGTCATGACTACATAGCTTTACAACTAACCATATAGTGCTTTATGCCAGGACTATCTATTGCATTGTCCTATGTAGCACGATCCCTGCCACGACTGTAGCTGGCTTACAAGTAATTATAAAACAGATTAACACATGTAGAACTAGAACTTCTGAGCCTGGTAATTTAGATGTAAACCTCTACCTTATGCAGGATCACTCTTATATGCTGTCCCCTGTAAGCTTGCCGCGTTTTGCGGCACACATACAAGCGACATGGGCGGTGCCATATATGGCATGTGACGTTTTCAGGCTTTACCCATATGTTTCATACGTTCTGTAAGAGATAGTATGCAATACTTGCGCATAGATGGGCGAGTTATGTGCTGCGATTGTCTAATGTAGGTTAATAGTCGTGAGCGCGCTCGTACGGCTGAAGTTACTGTGCTCGGGCCTATCTTACCAGTATCCCCTTGTGTCTCCCCCTCCAAGTTTCCAGTTCCCGTAGGAAAACTCCAGCTCCCCTGCCGGATAGGCTGGGGGCAGACCCCCAGTTCTATTGCATCTCAGAAGACTATTCTGGTTGTGTGTTTCCTCCCGATATGAGATCCCCGCTAGGGGGAGCGAATGTGTCCTCTGTGCCCCCTTCCACCAACCCGCGTAGTTCCTGCAGCATAGTTTCCCACTGAGATGCTAGCGGGACTTTACGAAGCTCCCGAATATCTTCTATACTGAGCGCTGAGGCCTCTGCCCTTGTCCAAACCAATAGAGACTGATTCCATGCCATTGCTGATGGCGGCTCCGGTCTTTTCCACCTCTTTGTTATCAAGCGTTTTGCGGTCAGCATGCCCAGATCTAGGAAGCGAGATGCCGCCCTCAGCTTCTTGCTCCTAGCATATAGATGTAATATGTACTCTTCCCAAGTGCGGTCCAGCTGGCGATCTGTTATCGCCATCAGAGTGTCACAAATGCGGTGCCAGTACGAATTTAGTGAAGGGCAGGTCCAAAGCATATGTAATCAGTCGGCGCCAACGTGATTGCATCTGGGGCATGCCCCGTCTGCACGTCCATAGATCCTGTTAATCCTCCCCGGGGGGAGATCGGCCCTTTGAATGATGTAATGTTGTATGAGTCGAAAGCGTGAGTTGCGCCGGATGTGTGCGGGGCTGAGCAGTACCTCCGACCATTCCTTATCAGTGAATGACCTCCCTCTGTCTGTCTCCCAATGCTGCCTGACAGGAATCATTGGTAGAAGGAAATCACATTATTTGCAAGTGATATAGCATATTGTATTGTAGCATTTGTATAGCTCTTACTATCCAATGTCAAGTGCTCAACCACCTTTCTAAATGGAAAGTGCCCTACACTGAGTTATGTAAACAAACGCCTGCCCTGTAATGAAAACTTAAATGTAAACCTGCACAAACCACTTTGTCATGTCCTTTAGGATAGTCCCATCATGTACATACCAAATTACATACGTTTTGTCCCATCCACACGACATAACGGTTCTACACAGGTGACCTTTTACCCAGTAGCTTACTTCTGTCTTTTTGACGACAGGCTCTTGGTACCCTACCTTAATCCCTGTACCTGACGTACATAAACATGTCCTCAGGCACAGCAGATTTATTCTGTATAAGGGTCACCTCTCTTTTTTTCATCCATGGCCAACAGCCAGCTATGCAGGAGTGTTTTTGTTTAGAAAAGGATTAGCAAGGGATTAGTGAATGTTTTCAAAACATATCGATTCTAGAAGAAACCCTGGAGTGACCACTTTAGTATAAAAGACCCTCACTCCCCCTTACAGACAGAGAAGAGAATTCCTTCCGTGCTGGACCGAGACTCTGCAGGCTGAGCCTTCGACAGGCAGAAACCTGACATCCCTTGTGGGGTGCCATCCTCGACGCAGAGACGGGGTCCTTCATTCAGAACCATCAGGTGAGGGGTTAGCACTTCCCCGGGGGTTTCTTGGCTCCATTAGGATATATCCTGACATTTACATGCCCATGATTCACCTACATATCTAGGTTAGGTACATTTAGGTAGGCTACGCATCGTAGGAGTACGCCAATGCTATTGTTTTATATAATCTGTTTGTATTCATCTTATTAGCACTATGGTAGAAATGTATCTACTTTTTACGATATTGGTGCTAGCGATCACATTTGTCTGCTCCTGTCTTTTGATTGTCGCAGCTAATATGTTTCACACTAGACTGACGCTTGACCAATAAATAATTATTGAAACCATTCCAATTGTCATTCTATGTGTATTCTGAGAAAAGTAAGCACGAGTGACTGAGCGAAAGATACCGTATTGTTTCCACGATACCAGAGGAATCAGGGTTGTCATGTTCAGTGGTTGCCAGAAAATACATACACCACTGTAAGAATACAGGGAGGTGGTAGTGGCACCTAAGAGCTAGCTGGTTTAACGGCTGACTCATCCTGTGGGGGTGTCCAGAGTCTGTCTGCACACCAAGCCCTCCGTTTAGGTCATCCAAAACGCGCAGGACCTGGGGGGTCCTAGGAACTACACGACATTGCGCCGCCAACGTTGGTTTGGTTCTTATATTAACAGTAAAATCTGAGTAGTTCAGTCGTGCTTTCTCAGACAACCCTACTCACATTTTTCAGAGACGTCTGAAGTGGGAAGGAGTATCCGCCTCAGCTGAGCAGGTGCACCCTGTGTATTGGCTAAAGGTTTAGACAAGCTTGTAAGGATTAAAGGTTCCCATATTGTGCTAAACCCTACCTCTTAAACATTTCCTTTCTCCTCCTTTCAAAATGACTGAACTTGCGAGCATCAGTGGAAGTGCGGAAGGAGACGAATTTGCTAACGCTCTAAACATCACAGAGAACTGCAGACAGGCAGTAACTCTGAGATTGGTAGAACATGGCGTACCTGTAACAGGTGGCCATGTTACTTTCATGATTGAGGCACACGAGGTGTTTGGATCAGAGGTATTCTATTGCTGGGTGAAATTCCCACCTGCAGATCCACAGACACATTTATTCCACGAATACATTGAAGTGGATCCACCGGAAGAATACATCCCATACGAGGACATTGAAGTTCCGTTAACTTACCAGCAACATTAAAACTGGTTTAAAGGCGCCCTCAAACACACAACTTCAGTCGTAAGACTCAGTCCGCTCAGCATAGGAGGAGCGACATGGCCGGTCTTATCGACTTACACTCCACATCCTGAGATGGACAGGCTCTAAGTAGGGGAAGTGCGTACACTTTACAAAGAAGTAGTCAGGCTATACAGACATATTGTTCAGTTCGTCATGCGAACACTCACATTACAACCTGCGAGATCTGCTCCACCGGGTACAGTCCAGTCCTAACGCACACCAATAATTAGTCCACAGACACTAAAAGCAATAATGTGTGCGTTCCCATCAAAAAGGGATATGGTACCATTCTGGATTGCTCAAAAATAGCACAGCTGGAAGCAGTAATTCCCCATATGGCTCCGCAGGAAAAACACAGAATGTTAACAATTTGCTTGCCAATGGGAATGATTGCCCCAATTGAGGATTGTACCACATGGGGAACAACCTTTGCTGCAGTATACATTAGAATACACGGTACCCCGACCATATCAGTTATTCCTGAAGTATTGAAACAAATAAAAAATGAGTACGGGGCAGGACCTGCCCTGGACTTGGGGATGAAACTGATGGGTAATTTTGACCAAGTCTTAGCAATTATGCTGAGCAACATTAAGGGGAAAGCAGCAGTGGTGGCTATACGCCAACGCTTAAGGGAAACCACTCCTGCAAATCAGGAGTGTGCATTACCAAAATGATCGAAGATACCTATGCTTCACTAGGTAGAGATAGTTTGGGAGCCAAACCAGGAAGCCACAAGTGGTGAGTAGTTCTGATAAGGATAACTCAAAGCAAGCACCCACTTCTTCTAAAAAGAAATGGGATAATAATAATCAATCCAAAAATAATAATAATAAAGGAAACACTTCGCGATCAAGGGGTGGGTCTCCACAACGGGAGTCCTCTGAAAAGAGGTACACCCTTAGGAATCGTGATAACATTAGGAAACCTGACAGGTATCAGGATACTGATACACGTTCCTTTCGTTCCTTTCAGGGTTCATCAAAAAGCTCGGAGAGGCAAGGACGGTCAGAACAAAAAATTGAAGATCGACCAAAGGGAAAAAGGGAAACACATCACACTTCAGATTTCATTATCAAACAGGAAGAGCAACATAAAGCAAAACCTCAATTCAAAAAGAAGAAAGTAGCTGGCTTAAAAATTAGAAATGCCCAGGTTACTGAGGACTCCGCTTCTGAACGGGGAATGGGCTCTGACGATGCTAGACAGCGCGGCAGAAGTAACAATAGCTCGCCAGAACCTGAAGGAATTTCTGGTGACAGCAGTATTGAATGAATACATCACAGTGGAAACACCTGATACAAAAGTGAGTGTCCCACACTGTCTAAACGAAATTAATCTCCAAATAGAGGGGGACATCTCAAGAAAAATTAACGGTCTCTTTTGGGAGAATTTGACATTTGGATACGACAACCTGTTAGCAGAAAAAGATTGGCCGCCTGAATTTATAATAGATTGCCCAAAAGGTGAAAGCGTCATTTTGCCTGCTTTTTCCGACCTCGTTCCTGTTTCCTTAAAAGACTCATACGTGCAGGAGTGGGCGCAAGCGCTAGCTCCGGCATTATACCGCAACCATGTAGGGTGGGACTTGGAGTCTAAACACCACGAAATCCCCTTAAAAACTACTCCAACTCCACAGAGACAGTACCCTATTAAAAATGAGGCGAATAAACAGGTTAAAGAAATGTTAGACCAACTAGAATACCAAGGTATAATTTAAACTTGCACCTCACCAATGAACAACCCTTTGTTTCCCGTAATGAAACCTGACAACACATATCGTTTGGTTTTAGATTACAGACACTTGAACACATGCACAAAAACATTTGCAGTTCAGAACGCACATAGTGCCGCATTAATGAATAACAATGTGCGGAAGAAATACAAAACAACACTAGATATCTCGAATGGATTCTTCTGCCAAAATATAGCTCCTGAAAGCAGATATTTGACAGGATTTTCTGCCCTCGGCACTCAGCGTCAATTTTGTCCCCTGCCCCAAGGCTATAAGAACAGCCCCGGGTAACTCTCGGCAAAAGTGTCAGAGCTATTACAAACTTGCGATGAAGAGGCAGTGTCCTACGTAGATGATATTTATCTGACGGTCAATAAATTACTTGAACACTTGTGCAGGGTGAACAACATAATTGTAGGTTTTGCCAATTTGGGCTACAAATTTTACTTCAAAAAATCAAAAAATGCCCATCTCAGCGTCCTGTTTTTGGGATATGAGCTGTCAAGTGAAGGCAAAAGCCTGGCCGCTAACTTTTTAGAAAAGTGTGCGCTAATCCAGCCTCCAAAGACTGAAGGGTTTACAATCCATTTTAGTATTTCTAAATTTCGGCAGAACATACATTCAAGACTACGCAGAAAGAGTCAAACCTTTCTACGACCTAATCAGACCAGATTTCACAGCAAACAAGTGGACTCAAAAACATACAGACACTCTACGTTCAGTTCAAGCTGACATGATAGCTTCAAAATGCTTGCAGACACGAGTAAAAGTCCGCAACCTGGTAATACGGGTCGTCCCTGGGTTATCTGGGTATACTTACATCACGTTCAATGAAGGTGAGACAGTCCCAATTGCATACAAATCTCATTTGTACACAGAAAAAATACTGACAGCAGTACAGACTGCTGTAGGGAGAGAAAGAGCACTAGCACAGGGAAAACGCATTCATTGTTGTTACCCCGATACCGACTTTAGAAGCGGTAACCAAAGCCAGCATCCCAAATGCGAAGGCACTGCATCCATGATGGATACAATGGGCTAATTCTCTCACTGCAACAGATGTAGAATACAGATATGATCCTACACTGAGAACACAAGCATTCCTGCAGTACGAACAAGAATACCCTCTCCCGAATGAAATCTTGCCTCTAGATCAGTATGAATACATCGTTTACACTGATGGTTCTGCCCAACCGGTTATTGGGAGTAAACAGCAATATAGTGCTGCGTGTGCTATAGTGAAAGGTCGGATGCAGGATGGTAAGTTCCATCCCAGCAATACGACTACACAATCTCTAGGAGATTGTACAGCGCAGCTGGCAGAACCGAAAGCCCTGATACTAGCACTACAGTATACGGATCGGGAATTCCCCACACTGATTGTGTGCGATTCATTTTACTGTGTGCAATCTTATAATGAATATCTTCGCTACTGGGGCCAGAATGGGTTTAAAGACGACAAGAGTGGCACGATAAAACAGAAGTTGTTATGGGAACAAGTGGCAAAGCTGAAAGCATGCCTGCCAAGGGCTCAAGTTATTCACACCTTGAGTCATCAGCGTGTTGGCATACACGTTGAAGGGAATTCACTGGCTGATGAAGCCGCCAAGGTGACAGTACGAACTGCTGCCGTTGCTGCAATCACTCGTTCACACACGAGAATAGACAGAGATATACTAGTAGAGTAGCTATCACTGCCACAAAGAAAGGCTCTGCCGTCCTGCCAAAAGGCTTTCCACTCAAGTACTCCTACAAGTTAGATGCGCATAACACACCGTATGCTCAAATTCCAGGAATGGGGGATAGAGTAATACAGAACAAAGATCGCAGATTAGGTTTAATACTAGCTGCACACGAGGGTCTGGGCTCAGCACACGCAGGAGTCACTGCAAAAATGTCATTATTGAAGCAGCATTACTGGTGGTCGGGGCTGACAAAACAAACAAAGGACTATGTCCTGAAGTGCGATATTTGCCAGCAGTTGAAGTGTTCCACCGTTCACAGGCCACCACAAACACCACTACTGATTTCAGACAGACCTCTCACATGTGTCTATTTGGTCCACTGCGGCCCCTTAAATTCAGACGGGGCTTACAAGTATATCTTGGTGGCAGTGGATTCATGCTCTAGATTCCTATGGGTTCGGCCCCAGCCCTTGGCTGACGCTCGAACTGTTATAAAGGATTTGCGAGTCTTCATCGGGACATACACAATTGGCACGTTACATTCCGACCGTGGCCCTGCGTTTAGCTCTAGGACTTACAAGGAAGCCATGGAAAGTATGGGCGTGGCCTTGTGGTACTCCTCCCCCTACCATTCCGAGAGAAATTCGGTGGTGGAGAGGAAAAACTGGGACCTAAAGCAATCCTTAACAGCTAGAGAATTAGGTGCGGTTGATAGTTGGGTCAACCACCTATATGGGGTCCAGAGGGCAATAAATAATATGCCAAGAAAATCCTTGGGAGGCCACACCCCTTATGAAATCCTGTTTGGGACAAGAATGTGGGTACCTGATCTCAATTGTGCCAGCACAGTGGCAGATGCAAAACCATTTGAACTGAATGACCGTTTGGCTGTTTTACAGAAACTCAATGAATTCCGGGCATTACAAAGCAACGTGCAAGTCAAACGCACTGCCACCGGGTAAGTGAAGCCAGTTCCGGCAAGACCTGCCTGGGTCCCAAAGATTGGGGACCTGGTCAGGGAAAAGATCGTGGACAGAGTTTGGGCCATCTTACACCTGTTCCTGTCCTGGCGGTAGTGGGAACAAGAACAGTACTTCTTCCGCCTCTTGCCGGCAAAAAAGAAAAAAGATTTGTCTCCATTGATCTGATCAAACCGCATCATGTGGCCGATTCTCAACAGTGGGCCGCTTGGGGTCCCGAGTAGCCGCAGACCTCCTCTTGTTAGTATACAGGAAGTTCACATGGAAAGACTGATAACCTTTCAAGACTCCGCCACACAGAGAGAAGGAGTAACGAATAATGGAGTACAAATCACACCAGTTGAAAATGGAAAACATCAAGAAGAAACAACAATGCAAGTTGCAATTCGGCCCAACAACGATGTCTACATTAATGTTTCTTCAAACGACACAACTGTCAGTTCTACAAAACCTGCAGAGCTACCAAAGATAGATCACACTGCATCTGCTTACTTCATCAACTTCGATGATTTCTCTTCAGATCCAAGTGAACCTGATCAAACGCCACCCATTTCAAATAGAGAGAAATTCCAACAATTCTATCTTTTGCTCAAAAAGACTTACTTAGTGTCACCTTGGTTGCATATTTGGTTTGCAATAGGGGTAGTATACCTGTTAATTTGGATTGGCACAGTGACTGTCTTTTTTTTCTGCTTCTGAATGGACATTACCTCGCAGAACGCTCTGCAGTAAATCAGTGAACTTGGTCCTGAAACCACATACGTCATCACATCGTGAACAAAGAAACTTGTCCCTAGTGAACATTACAGCAATTCCAATACCTGATGGTATAGTTTGGGATAAAGTTTCATATGATGTATTTGGTCCTACTGAACATTTAAAAATTCCACATTTGTTTAAAATTTCTTTAAATGATTTCATTACCCCCAGTACACTCGCTGATGATTGTATGAAGATACAACCGATTACGATACCATGTTTTGTTACCAGCATTATGGTCATCATTTTTTGCATAGAGCAAGTGTATCACGCACTGTTAACACTTACCATCAATGGGAACATTGCCCAACACCACCAAAAGGTAGTTCTGCCACATTCGCACAGAAATTTGCATACTTTTCAGGGTTCAATACATCAGATCCAAAATCGTTTTACTACAAACTTGCACAGACTAATGCAACTGCGAAGAAAATTATGCTAACAAACACAAAGCTGATATATTCAGCACCTTTTATCTCCCAACTGTCTATAGAGGGTTTTGACTACGGGAAAGACACCATAGACACAAAATCTATCTGGAGGACAAGAGAGTGGCAGGTTCAGGGAACTGAGGCTTTATTTAGAGCTTGCCTCATACCATTACAGATGATTTTCCTGAACAGAACAGTGCAACAGACTACCTGTTACGGGTTTGCAAAAATCAAAGACCTGAAAACATTGAGCATCCCTTCACCCACACCTATTAAGGGTATTTCCAATAATACACTAACAAGTGAAGGGACACATGGTACATACAATTCATCATCTCCTGATTGGGAGGGGTGGTTGGTTTGGCCTGTAGATACGAATATGTGTAATGCAAGATTCAAGGGTACCACCGAAGGGTTTAGTATCCATAAGCCCGACCCATGTTATGTACACACAGACGACCCAGGGGTAGTGACTTCCTATAGTGTCGGGAAGTTGCGCCTAGATTGGCTAAAGACCTCGACACGTTCACAGGTGAAACAACACTTGTCCCTTCTGTCAGACAACATGGATCTTAGGGATTTCTTGTTAGGTCCCAAGAAACCACGAAGGAAACGCTTCTTATGCGCCATCTATAATGAGGTTTGGAAAGTCTCCCAACAGGAAGCTGCAGAGGGACTACGTAAAATCGATAGAATTAACCTAGAAAAGGCCTTAGCTGTGGTAGACAACGGCATGACCACGCTCTTGTCTCGTATTTATTCACTGGGCAACATTGTGTCTTCGACTATAGATATAATGGGACAAGATTTGTCTATTCTACAACATGGGCAATCTCAGCTACTTGCTATTATGCTTCTAAGCTGGAGGCTTCATTCATTGCGTTCTTGCCATGTTCCATGGCGATACATTAAAGACGCAAATCTGTTTTTGGCTTACAATCTGACTGAAAGGCAATTGACCATGGCATGCAGTGATGCGAAGTACACCATGCTGCTCATTGAAAAACTAGAGAAGTTACCTTTTACTGTAGCAGAGTCACCATCTATGGAATGGTTAATCCATGGCTATATTGCACTGCCAATCATTACATTCCAATTCCAGTACTGCCTGAAATATTACCCAGTAGGCAGGTATGGAGCTTTGGGTGAAGGGTACATACGAGAAACCTGGGAGTTGCCATAACCATATAGGTGCAGGAATAAGGACAAGGTAGTTTTCTTGAGTGGTTCAAACTGCAAAAAAGCCTTAAGTGGGTCTTTAGTGTAAAGAAGTGTCGCTGCACGGAGCGTGTAATGCTTCAATAGCAAACTTGTCCTGCTTCCTGAAGGGGTCCCCAGCTGCGGTAATTCATCCAGTTTTTGAGTTACTTTACACTGGGAGTTACTTGATGCTGAATGACCAAGGCTGCTGTGGTATGACGCCCGGCATTGCTTATCTAGTGACCATCAACTCCAGGGTTATTTGTTGTAAGCAAGTATTGTTTCCTCCAGCTCGCACAGTTAGGGAGGCACCACTGTGGCCTTCACTGAATGTTTCTAACATAGGGTTTGATTCTCTGAGCAGACTGAAAGCCATGCTGTTTCAGCAAAATGTGGCCTTAACTTCAGCCCGAGAGATCTTTGATCTCCACGTTGCAAGCTCCTCAGCATAGATACAGGCTCCAGTCCGTAGAAACGTCCACCTCCATTTCGGAGAAATGGTCCATCGTATCTTTAACATGTCTGATACGAAGGGGATAGTACACTTATTTAAGAGCATTGGATCAGGTCTGTTAACCACCTTTCAAACCATTTTCGGAGTGATTCCATCATTCATACACATCATACTTGGAAGCGTTTTTGGAGGGCTTCCTTTGGTCCTGCTTTCAGTAGCGGGCATCCTGATTTTACTCCTATTGCTTCGCAATGGATGTCAACATCACTCGAGACAGAGAGAACACTACTGGAGAGACGTTGTCGTGACCGATTGGTGTTCTTCCTGGGAATACCTCGGCTTCGAGAGCTGAGTGAGCATTGGTTCCTGTCTTTCAGACCGGGCTGGCTTGACTGCATTCTGCCAGTATTCCGCTACCTCTTTTGCAGATTCGGACGCATGTTGCACCTCTGTCTGACACTTCCATCGGTTGCGCCGCCGGATGTAGACATGCTCCTGGTGCCCTTACGGGCCCATGTGCACAGTTGTCCACAGCGTATTCCCATGTTGATGATGGTGTTCCTAGAGCCTCCACGGTATGCTTCAGCTCCTGTTGGAATGGAGATCGGCTCTACCATGGATGTGCAGGCATCAGCCTCAGGCACCCAGGCATCTAATTCTTCCCCGACGGCTGCTGTGGGAACCAGTGATGACCAACTCTGCTCACTTGATATCATACTGGAGGTGCTAGAAGGACTGCCTCCTGCGGATGACATGTTCAGTGATGTTGAGTCTTCAGCACAGGATTCTTAAACAATCTGGCCTTTCCTGTGCTGGGAACCGTTTGGACAATTTTTAAACATGTATCAAATTGAAGGTCGAACTGACTTTGTTTTTTCTTCTCTGCTCTATCTGAATATAATGGCTTTCAATGTGCTCAGAAAAACAATGACATTATATTCAAAATATAGAGGACCCTTTATGAACGCTTTTCTAGGGAAGAATGCTTTCGATATAGACTTTACTTTTATGGACATTTTTTAAGGGGCGTTTAGTATGCTTTTATTATGAATTATTTTTTATGCCCTCTTTTAGCTTTTACTCTGTCATTACCAAGCTGACCTTGTTGACCTTTTGATGAGGAGTGGGTGTCATGTCCTTTAGGATAGTCCCATCATGTACATACCAAATTACATACATTTTGTCCAATCCACACGACATAACGGTTCTACACAGGTGACCTTTTACCCAGTAGCTTACTTCTGTCTTTTCGACGACAGGCTCTTGGTACCCTATCTTAATCCCTGTACCTGACGTACATAAACATGTCCTCAGGCACAGTAGATTTATTCTGTATAAGGGTCACCTCTCTTTTTTTCATCCATGGCCAACAGCCGGCTATGCAGGAGTGTTTTTGTTTAGAAAAGGATTAGCAAGGGATTAGTGAATGTTTTCAAAACATATCGATTCTAGAAGAAACCCTGGAGTGACCACTTTAGTATAAAAGACCCTCACTCCCCCTTACAGACAGAGAGGAGAATTCCTTCCAGGCTGGACCGAGACTCTGCAAGTTGATCCTTCGACAGGCAGAGACCTGACATCCCTTGCGGGATGCCATCCTCGACGCAGAGACAGGGTCCTTCATTCAGAACCATCAGGTGAGGGGTTAGCACTTCCCCGGGGGTTTCTTGGCTCCATTAGGATATATCCTTACATTTACATCCACATGATTCACCACATATCTAGGTTAGGTACATTTAGGTAGGCTACGCATCGTAGGAGTACGCCAATGCTATTGTTTTATATAACCTGTTTGTATTCATCTTATTAGCACTATGGTAGAAATGTATCTACTTTTTACGATATTGGTGCTAGCGATCACATTTGTCTGCTCCTGTCTTTTGATTGTCGCAGCTAATATGTTTCATACTCGACTGACGCTTGACCAATAAATAATTATTGAAACCATTCCAATCGTCATTCTATGTGTATTCTGAGAAAAGTAGGCACAAGTGACTGAGCGAAAGATACCGTATTGTTTCCACGATACCCGAGGAATCAGGGTTGTCATGTTCAGTGGTTGCCAGAAACTACATACACCACTGTAAGAATACAGGGGGTGGTAGTGGCACCTAAGAGCTAGCTGGTTTAACGGCTGACTCATCCTGTGGGGGTGTCCAGAGTCTGTCTGCACACCAAGCCCTCAGTTTAGGCCATCCAAACTGCGCAGGTCCCGGCGGGGGGGGTCCTAGGAACTACACGACAATTTACTTAGACAAATAGGGGAAAGGATGAAAACACCATGTTTAACTGAATAAATAATACGTGGGGTAAGGTATTGTCTGCTAGGAATGTATAACGGTATTCCACAAGCCAGAATCATGCTGTACCTTCACAGCGCCGTCATTAGAACGAACGCGTCTTTAGTACGCATTCGTTCAGCACCAAGTTGTTATAATGACTTGCCTTAGGGGGGCGCTGGATTTTGCAATAGGTTAATTTACTATTCCAACTCCAGTCTGCGCAACAGTAGGGAAGGTGTTGGACTTTAAATCCAACACCATTCCACCAATGCACCCCCCTAAAGCAAGTTGCTATAACGACTTTGCTTGCTGAACGAATGCGTACTAAAGACGCGTTCGTTCTATTGCCGGCGCAGTGAAGGCACAGTGGGATTCCGGCTTCTTTCTAATGGACCTTTCCCGTCTGCTAGATGTCATTAAGAAGCACCGGGATACAAATCTATTATGTTTTCTATCTCTAAATCCATGGTGTACATGTGCATTTTGTGGGGCTGTGCTTAAATTTGTGGTTAAATAACATGCTTTATATACATACATACAAGTTGGAACTTTTTAACTCCCAAGTCATTGCCCTTTTTTTGTTGGTAAAACATACACCATTGTTAATCACATAAATATGCAAGTCAGTAAAAGACTGTTCATTCACTTCACAATATTGAACAAGGTGTTTTACCCATCGGAGTTATTTTCTTTGGAGAGCTGATTGACTTCAAGAGTGTCTCACAAATAGCAGACTCTTTCTAGCTAGACCTTACACTACACATGCTGTGTCCTATATATGTGGAAAGGTAGGTTGCGCCACTGTGGACTCACAAGCAAAAAGTCATTGGATCATCATCATCATTCCTTTTCAGTAGCGGCTGCTACGGGGCAGTAGTGGTGCGTGTGGAAGGGGAGGTTAAAAAAATAAAGAAAAAAAATAAAAGGGGGAAAAAAAGAATTACACTTATTTGCCGGCCGCCGCTTCTCCTCCGTCCTCTTCCATCGATGCAGGAATAGGAAGCACCCAGGCTTCCAGACTCCCCTGGCATCCAATCGCGACGCTGCTGATAGCAGCGTTGTGATTTGTCTGAGTGCCGGGGTTCAGGCCTCAGATGGGGACTGGGAGCCTGGGCATGTTCTCCACCCAGGCTGTGCAACACAGCCCGGTGGAGAACATGCCAAGTACGCATGACGGTTTGGCCGGCCAAACCGTCATGCGCACTTGGAGAGTGCCTACCACTCCTGTTCCTTCTCTGTGGGCAGTCCAGCCCGCCCCGCCCCTACATAGGAGTACTGAAAAATAAAATGATAATAACACACTGTTATTATCATTTTATTTTTTCTGTGGTGCGACGCTCCTCCGCTTAGCGGAGGAGCCGCCCCTGATCCTTTTCTTATGTATATATTGTGTCTCCCCCGCCTCGTCAGTGCAGTTCTGTGTACAGCACCCCTCTAAAAACAAAAGGAGCAGAAATGTGCTCCACTGCTGTTTGTAAATAAAACATGATCAAACAAATAAAGGTTGAGTGCCATTTATAAAAAAAAGGCCAAATGAGAGTCTTGTACTAAAATAACACCCTCTCATTAATGAACGTTAGCACAGTACAAGTCAGGAGCGTGCTGGCAATGCACCCCATTAATATCACCCTCACTCAGCTGAATCACAGAACCATATTGAGATGAAGGTGTAAATGTCTGACCACCTGACAGGCACTGTAAGAAACTCGCACTGCCTTTAGCCTCAACTCGGAAGCTGTCAATCACCAGCCGCCATACACACCCACCCACAGCCTGAACTCTCACAGACACCTAGAAGTGACTCCCTTCACAAAATGCAACATAAAAGAGTCCTATGGTGCATGAAAAAAGCTATAGAAAACAACATTTGGAAAAAGTAATTACTCTTAGGGAATGGACGGTGAAGTTAAACATGAAATGAAAACAGACTGCATCGCTGACATGGATAACCTTAAAGGTTTTTACACTCTCTATTGAGAAATCGACCAATCTTTTGCCTGTAAAGATAAAGACCTGAATATAAGACCCAGTAGAGACCCCTTTCAAAGTCAGTTTTTAATTACTGCTGAGACTGAGACCTGCCAGGACCTACCCCACTTAAAGAAAGCCCTTGGGGCAACCTCAATGCATCATGAAAGGACATCCAGAAAAAGCAATGCCAACAAGCGGCAAACCTAAGGAGGATGAAGTGGGGAGACCCATGCTGTAAATAAGTAGCAACAACAACCCAACATGAACATCATACAAGTGATTGCCGAAGACCTCTGTCCTGCTTCCCACTGATTTTTTGTAAACACTCAGTGTTGTTTTTTTTTGTAACTTTCTTTCCCACCGGCTACTTAAGCGTCCCTTCATGCATCTAGTTACTTCGCATCCAGAATATGTCTTCCTGTTGCTATGTGAAGTGCTGTGCAGTCTACAGGGCTTGTCTGTAATTAAATTAAAATAAAATGGTGGCCTTCAGTGTTGAAACAACAATAACAAGATACAGAGTGATCTTGTGGTTCCTGATGCAATCAAGCACAAAGAGCACTGCCAGGGAGTACAGCTAGGCCCAGTGCGCTACATATGCAGCCGCCTAAAGTTCCCACCAGTGATACATCCCTACCTCTTGGCGGATGGCATGCATCAGGAGGAAGCGGGATGCGCAACCATGCCGTGCTAAGACAAGGGGTGAGGGAACCAGGCTGGCATGAAGAGCGATTGGATGGGAGTATGATCACGATGAAAGAGCCTCGCCTGATTGAGGAAGGTTGGAAGCCACTGAGTAGAGCACTATGGAGGCCGATCATTTATGTTTCGCCGTCAATGGGGTCTTGGTCTCTAAAAGCCCTTGATTGCGCCCATTCTTCGCGAGCACTGCTCGAAAGGTGGTAGGCCTGCCATTAGCAGCCATTTCATGTGCCTCCTTGGGGGGGAATTATTATTCCACTCACGTTTCGAGGGCGGCCGCAGTATAAAGAATTCATTGTGGACCAGAATTTCTGCATGCTCAAGCGCTCTGTATTTTTTCTGAAAAACATGTGTTTTTTTAGCCTGTTCCACAATACCACAACCCGCTGTCAATGACTTCTATGGTTAAAAGGGCAAGCACATGCTTTTTTGACTCCCTTTCACCTTCTCTAAGATTTATAATGTTTTTTTACATCTGTTTGAGACTTCAAACATGTATAGGCCGACATAACCAAGAAGAAACAGTGTGTTATCTATACAAATGTGTTTTCTTTTTTTTTTTAAATGTCCATGCTTCAGCAGTGTGTGTGTTTCTTAAAATGAGAAAAACTGTGCTTTATTTTACCGGCATGCCTGCTTTAGCGATCTGGAAAGTTGTATCTTTTTATTGATTTTGTGGTACTAAGTATTCATCGTAAACAAACTTTTGTCACATGAAGAGAAAAAAGGTACATTGGCTTTCACTTCTCATTGGTAAATGAAAGCCTTGAATGCAATGTAACTATCTTTGAGCATATGAGAAATAAGCAACCTCTTTATGGTAGGCGCCTGCTGTTGTGCGGATTGGGGGGAAGTGAGAGGGTGTGGTGAACTAAGACCTGTATTAATGGTGCCATTTCAATTCCATATGTTTGCTTCACAAATCTTTCTGAGATCCACGATCCGGTGCTTTCTCTGTTAGGTGTAACTATGCAGTGGCGTCACTAGGGGATGCGGGGGGTGCGGACCGCACCGGGTGACACCATCACATGGGGTGACACCGTGAGCCTCTGCTTTAAATTGCTTAAAACAGAGGCTCACGGTGTCACCCCATGTGATGGTGTCACCCGCCCCGGTGCGGTCCGCACCCCCGGACCCGCACTGGGTGACACCAACCCTAGTGACGCCACTGTAACTATGACAAGCCTCACTTAGATCTGCCTCTCTGTCACTGCTGTGTCTAAGCTTAGACTTTCAGCCATGGGCGGCCGAGCTTGTACAGTCACAGCAGAGGCTCAGTGAACCGCCATTATAGGTTAGATCTGAGTCTTCCCTTCTGAAGTTTAGGAAAGCAGTGAACACCTGGCTCTTTTCATCTGCGTAACGACTACCCCATGTTCATTATTTTATGAGTCTGTAAACCTTTTAGGCTTTCAACCGGCACCAAGGTACCCCCACTCGTTCGTTGTTGTGCTTTAGAAATATGAAATGGAAATTAAATTATTATTAATTTTTTTATGTTTTTTAAAATGTCATTGTGTAGACTTTAGGCCGTTCAGGTCACCTTTGGACACTCTAAAAAATATACAAACGCAAAAACAGTAACAGCACTCAAAGTGCAGCCAATGTTTCATATGTAAGGGAAGGGATGTATGCAAGTGTGTGAGGTAAGACGCCTGCACCACCAAAACCCTCAAGCGCATCCTCCTCAAAGTGTGCTCCCTACACAGGCATGCAGTAGAGATCTGGGACCTCCTCGACACCCTCTCGCCAGACGTTGCCTTCTTCACGGAAACTTGGACAAACGCCGCCTCCGCCCCCGACATCGTCATTCCCGACGGATACAAGATCCAGAGGAAGGACCGCCCCCACCGCCAAGGAGGGTGACTCGCCATCGCACACAAGAGCTCCCTCCGACTCTCTAGCTGCAGCTCGAGCGACTCCCTCTCCAACACCAAACACCTCCACTTCCAGATCCAGACCAGCCCCAGAACTACACTTTGCTGCACCCTCACTTACAGACCCCCTGGGCCTCGCGCCTCTTTCGCCACCACCATTGCTGACCTCATCCCACCCCACGCCATCTCCTCCACGGACTAGATACTCATCGGAGACCTGAACTTCCACCTCGACAACAGCAGCGACCCGACTCCACAGCCCTGCTGGACAACCTCGCCAACCTCGGATTGAAGCAGCTCATTACCACCCCCAACCACAAAGCCAGACACATCCTCGACCCCATCTTCGCAGGAGGGACCAAAGTCCACTTCAGCCACACCTCGCAGCCCCTCTGGACAGATCACCACTGCGTACACTTCTCCTTCAACACCACCACCGCACACAAGCCTGCCCCGCGTCCGCCACGAAGGAACTGGAGCAAGGTCACAGAGGGGCACCTCAACTCCACCCTCATTCACGACCCCCCTCCGCCACGACCGAAGCCAACTCCGCTGCCAAGGAACTACACCGCTGGATCTCCAGCTGCGCAGACAAGCTTGCACCCCTCCGCCACACCGACAGACAACGCACACGGAAGGCCGCCTGGTTCACCAACGGCCTCCAAGAAGCCAGACGCTCCTGCAGACGTCTCGAAAAAAGCTGGAGAAACAGCAAAACCACTGAGGACCAGAACACCTACAAGAACGCCACAACAGAATACCATCAACTCATGAGAGCCATCAAGAGAACCTTCATCCAAAACAAAATCCTCACCAACGCCAGCAACTCAAAAGAACTCTTCAACGTCATCCAGCAGTTCACCAAACCCCCCAGCGAAGCCACGGACGTCACGCTGTCCCAGGACCTCTGCAACAAGCTTGGCTCCTACTTCTACCTGAAAATCAAGGCCCTCTACGACAACTTCAGCGAACAGACTCCAGAAACCACCCTCCCCCCTGCAATGACAGCCAGCCCACCATCTCCACCTGGACACCGGTCACCACCAAAGATACCACCACGACCATGAAGAGCACACACTCAGGAGTCCCAACGGACCCCTGCCCACCGCACATCTTCCACAGAGCCGCCGCCACCATAGCACCCGAACTACGCCGCACCATCAACGCCTCCTTCGAATCCGGCACCTTCCCCGACGATTGGAAGCGGGCAGAGGTAAAGCCCCTCCTCAAGAAACCCTCGGCTGACCCGACGGACCTGAAAAACTACCCGACCCATCCCTCTCCTTCCCTTCGCAGCTAAAGTCACCGAAAAATTCGTCAACGCCCAGCTGACCACCTTCATCGAAGAGAACGCCATCCTCGACTCCTCCCAGTCCGGGTTCCGCAGTAACCACAGCACCGAAACCACCCTCCTCGCCGCCACAGACGACATTCGCGTGCTTCTCGGCTAGGGCCACACCGCGGCCCTCATCCTGCTAGACCTCTCTGCAGCCTTCGATACCGTCTCCCACTGCACTCTTGCAGCCAGACTCCATGACGCCGGCATACAGTGAACCGCCCTTGACTGGCTTCGCTCCTTCCTCACCGGTAGAACCCAAAGGATCAGGCGCCCACCCTTCCTCTCTGAACCCACAGAGATCACCTGCGGAGTACCCCAAGGATCTTCACTCAGCCCCACACTCTTCAACATCTATATGGCCCCCCTCGCCGCCATCATCAGACAGCATGGGCTCAGTATAGTATCTTACGCCGACGACACCCAGCTCATCCTCTCCCTCACGAAGAACCCCGAAGATACCAGACTCAGCTTCCAGGAAGGAATGAAAGACGTCGCAGCCTGGATGAGCAACAGTTGCCTAATGCTCAACTCGGAGAGTACAGAGGTCCTCGTCCTTTGACCCTCCGCCTGGGACACCGGGTGGCCCTCGGCCCTCGGAAACCCACCCACCCACCCCAACAGACCACGCCCGGAACCTCTGCATCATTCTAGACTCCTCCCTCACCATGACCCGCCGTCACCTCCACCTGTTTCAACTCCCTTCGCATCCTCTGCAAGACCTTCAAGTGGATCCCACCCGAAGCCAGAAAGACTGTCACCCACGCCCTCATCACCAGCAGACTGGCCTACGGAAACGCCCTCTACGCGAGAATCAACAAATCCCTGGTATAGAAACTCAAGACCATCCAAAACACCGCAGCCAGACTCGTCCTCGGAACCCCACGACATGAGCACATGACCCAGCACCTGCGAGACCTCCACTGGCTCCCCGTCGAGAAGAGTGACTTTCAAGCTACTCACTCACGCATACAAATCCCTCCACAACATTGGACCCAAATACCTCAACGAAAGAGTCTCATTCCACTTACCCAAAAGAAACCTACGCTCCGCCGACCTCGCCCTAGCAGAGACCCCGCGCATCCGCAGAACCAGAGCAGGCGGAAGAGCCTTCTCCTACGTTGCGGCCAAGGCCTGGAACGAGCTCCCAATCAACATCAGACGCTCCCCTACCCTGCACACCTTCAGGAAGAGCCTCAAGACCTGGCTTTTCGGCTGAGCCGGAGCTGCACCCTCCCCTCCCCCCCAGCACCTTGAGACCCTCACGGGTGAGTAGTGCACTCTAAAAACCCCTGATTGATTGATTGATTGATTGAAGAGTGCTCATCCGGTATGCTGTGTTCCGCAGCTGTTTAGAACTACATCATTATCCATATTTTTGCATCTCCCGCAGTACTGGTGGCTGTGGGACGCTGAGGTCAGGGGCCGCTTGCAGGGTTTCGCACGTCGTGGACGCCCAGCGCGGTGGCATACAGTGATGAGACACACAAGTTACTTCAGCATTGGTGTGGGGACTGCCGTTCTGCGGCCCCGTCTCTGTATTTATACACTTGTGGGCAAGTGACCATGGGAGGAACCATGCCTGCAAACAAAATAGGGGCGTCTGGTGAAACACACCTCTGCTCGCGATGTTACACAGACCGAACCAAGCTCCATCACCATGTTCATCCTTCTAGAATCTAGTTCTATCAGCCATGTTCAGCAAAACCTACCATCCCACAACTACAGGAAGGCCTGCAGTGGGACAATGCTGCATGCGGAAGAACATTAAAATTGTTCAGGCTGTTCCCTAGTAGCTAGAAACAAGGTAGCCCTTTCCTCTGGGAATTCATCCTCATCATCTGTGCTGTCATACACATCTTTTTTCCCCCCCAAAATGTTTTGTTTTTAATAATGTAAAAGGAAGAACAGTAAATACACGGGGTGAATAACTTTATTAAAAAACACTAATTAGCATTAAGATGTTGTATGTTCCATTAGTAGAGGGTAGAAGTGACTTAATCTGTGAGTTGTAAGCAGAAGAAAATGCGGACGTGAGTCGAGAGCTTATTCAAGATGTTTATGCCCCAGCAGACTCGCTTCTAATAAGCAAGGACAGACTAGGTTTGGAGATTAGGCAGTCACGCACGAAAGAATGTTTCATTTAGACCTTTTATTCTTATTACAGACAACAAGCAGCAGACATCAAACCTAGCCTGTCCTTGCTTTATAGTTTTGCGGCGGTGAAGGGGGAGGCCCCGCATACTCTTGAGGTCTTTTGGTCTTTTTGTCTGGTCCTAAGAGCCTCCGTGTTCTCCTTCTGGGTCTTGGTCATTAGTTCACCTCTTCTAATAGTTTAGTGTATAAGATGGAGGAGCGCTTTAAGCATGGTCAAGCATGGTCAAGCAAGACCGTGCAATTGAAAGTTCACCAAAAACAAAAGAAAACGTGGAACATAAAACTTATAGATAGAATCTCGTCGCAAGTCACCTGTTTCATATAAAAGACATTTCAACCATAAGGTGCAATACAAGTTTAGACCGGCAGAATGCCTTCCATCATAGCATCGATATGGTAAAGCCAATTCCCCCATTTAGAGTCTCATCTGGATTTAGCATTTCCTCCAGGAATCGCAGGGTTTTCTGATGCCACTCCTCTCTAACTCAGGCCCTAAACTGAAATCCCTGAACGTCCAAGGCCTCCCTCACCGCACTGGGCTCTAAGAAGCACGCGTGAAATCTCTTGATTCTCTTGCTCTTTTCCCCACCTAAACCTTCTCATTGCCATGTCATACCCCTGGTGTTCATCTGTTTCACTTAGAGGTTCTCCTTCCTTCAGTCCCCTTACTATGCAGTGACTTGTTTTTTGCTATTTCGAATAATGAGTGCACTTTTCCCTCTTTTCTCTCCATCTTCCCCACGGTTGATCTTCAGATTCTGGGGTGTTCAGTGCAAGTCTTGTAAGATTTTAGACTGTACAAGCTTTGGGTTCCCCTCTGTAATCCCTTCATTGTGATAGTGCATCGTGACTGACTGTCCAATTCTCTGTCAGTCCGCCGGATCTGAAGACTAAATCATAAAATTCTACGACGGTTCAATAACAGATCACCATAAATAGGTCTGCTTTGTATGACTTCCATTAGAAGCTATTATCTTCAATGATGTTTTAAACCCGGCTGTTGATTGGGCTGTCATCAGAGCAGTGAAAAATAGTGTTTTATGTTTGCGTGCTCTGACGTCAGAACGGTGAAAAAGCGGCTCTAAAGCCTGTGCTATGGCAGGTGCTGAGCCACCGCCTCTCCCAGGTCTTCACATGCCTGAGGGAAGTGATGGACAAGTGGGCGATCGTTTGCCATCTCTTCCGCCTCTCAGGTGTCCACAGACCTGGCCGAGGTGGGAGAATGTCGGTAAGCCTTTCGCCCATCAGCAAGGGTCTGTGCAGAGCCTCGGTGGCAGGGTATTCATGGCTGCGAGGATGAGAGACTTTCACAGAGCCTCTATCAGTGTGGCAGCATCTCTCTAATGGGAAGTAGAAAGCACGGTGGGTGTTGTGTGGGGGGTGAATGCACAGAGGCTGGTGGCGCGGAGGGTGGGGGTTCAGTGGCGTTCGGGGGGGGGGGGGGGCGGGGGACGCCAGATATTATTTTTTCCAAATATTGGTACAGAAGGGGGAGGGAACAAGTCAGGGTGATGTAGAAGGAGGGCATGGTGGCAGGTTTTTCTTTAATTCATAAATCTAGGGAAGGGGTGGGATATAGTGTTTTCGAGGGTGGTGTGGGAGAGTCGCAGGGTGCCTGGCATACTTTGTGTATTTGCAAGAAGTGAGGGTACAAGCAACAATGGAGTGAGTGATGGGGTGACAGGATGCCAGGAATGAAAAGTGTATTTGGCAGAGGTTAATTACGACAGTGGGGCCAGGACAATGGTTAAATGTTATTTTAAAGTACTTTTAGGGTCAGGGGGCTGAAGAAGTTGAGGGAAAGAGGGCTTTGGGGGAGCATACAGATCTTAAATCTGTAAACAGTTGTAAATAACGTGGAGTTTTCCATCTCAGGGTTCCAAGCTACATCATAGACAACCTGGGCTCCACTTTCACCTATTTGATGTCACTTGGAACCCCTCAGTGGAAAACTATTGTTGACAACTACCCATCAATAATTCTATATCCCCTATCTGGAGTAATATTTGGTTGCTGGCCATTTGGAGGGATACCAGGTTTCTCGGTCCCTGACTAATGGCCAGCTTACAGGCATGTTTCATCTTCTGGGGTCTGGAGACATTAAACAGTTATTAAGCTACAAATATCCCCATAATTCTGGGTTATTCTGTCAATGTTAGTCTTGAGGATCCTTACCTTCATCCCACTTGTCATCCACCGGGACACCTTACTGCCAACACACTCCATGCTGTTCCATTCTCTATAGGGCACCATCAGTCGGGTCATCACCTGTTTTCCAGTTTTCTTCCTTCAAGAACCATTTCGGTTTTAGCAGAAAATGTGGGGCATCCGGAAACCAACTGAATGAAGTGTTCCACATTCGATAAATACCCCCATACAAGTTTTTTTACTTCTGCTTCAATCTTTTATAGCATCTAGGATGTATTTCCAGAAGTAGCAGGCAAAATACATATTTAAATTTCGCCGAGTCCTTTAACTTGATGACCTGCTTTATGCCCTATAGCAACCTGCTCAGTCCATCACATTTTTGGCGCTCCTATAAAGTTGCAAGCTTCATCTTACACTAAGCAATAAAGGCCTGGGTTCTGTTATATTTTTATACTTCAACTGAGATGTCACCCACTTAAATTTATCAGGTCCACAGGAACAACTTGTGGGTTGTCTGGTAACAGCATTGCCTCCCATTTGTCCCAATTTACTTTGAAGTTGTGAGATTTTTCTTTCTTCATTGATTTAGCAGCTTAAACCATGATGTCATCTGCATAAGCAGTGTTTTAACTCATCCTACTAGGGTTCTCGTGCCTTTAATATGTTCATGTCACCAAGGACAAAGTCGCCTATGATTGTGTAAATAACAGTGGTGACAAAGGGCTACCTTGTCTCGTTCCTCTCTTATTATGAAAAGTCTTTGCTGTGTTACCTCTGCAACTGAGCCTCATAGTGGGATTTGAATAAAGCAGTTTAACCTTCTTCATAAAGCAGTGACTTCATCGGAACTCTGATAACCTTGGATCCCTGTTGTTTTAGCCAATACATCAGTAGTCTTCCAGTGTCTGCCCTGACTCTATTTGGAAATGCTGAATCTAAATAATAAGAACTCTTCTTTCTCATTGTTAAAAGTGTTAAGGTCATATTTAGCTGCCACTAGTTACCTCCATAAATAGCTTTTGGATCCTCTATACACCTGACCACAAGGGATGTAATTTATCTTCCCCGCTATTTCTTCTCCGGGCTGTCTTTCCCCGATGTAGTGGAATATCTATAAATTTACTTCATTCTCAAATATATCTTTTATTATGCCAATATACTATTCACCAAGCCATCGGATCCTTTACTCTTTCAAAATACTCTGCATGATCCCTATTTAAGGTCACTTTTTCTGCCTGCCACTGTCTACTGCTCACTCAGTGTCTACAGTGACTCTGTCTTTGTCTATCCCTCCACATTTACACCTTAATCTGAATCAGGGCATGGTCCGATACACCGCTTGCTTGAATAGTGAAGCCAGTGAGTTATTCAAAACAGTTCCTGGGCAATAACATAGTTTATTCTCGACACAAACCCTTGGACACCCAAGATGAAACAAAAGTCTGTACCGTTAGGATAGGCAAGTCCCCATGAGTTAACCAAAACGAGGTTTCACATAAATTGTGTATGTTTCTTCCTCCCTGTTAGACTGTGGGCCAATTTACCCTATTTTATCCCGCAGCAGACTGAGTGCCCTTCTTCAGTCTCCCTCAATGATCACAGAGGTTACTTTGGATCTCTGACGGAACCGTATTGAGATAAATGTTGCAATCCAGATGTGGCCAATTTAGTTACCATTGGGACCGGAGACCACGTATAATATTGAAGTACTTTAAACCACCCCTTCTCAAACCGTATGTATTAAAAACACACACATTGCCCTGTAAATGATGCTTCAGCTAAGAACAAACAAAAGAAACTTTAAAAATATGTTTTTTTGCATTCAAAATAATATATTTTCTTCATGTTCTATTTCAATAATACTAATCTACCACACATAGGGTATACTCTTATTATGCACACACAAACGTAGAAGACAGATCAGGCCATACCAATGCCAGGTTTTAGCATACAACTCCGCCTAATCTGATTGTCATAAACATTTGATATAACATTAATGTATTTGTTTTGTATGGCTCTTATTGACAGCCAGTGACATGAATACCCAATTGAAAATCTGGTTATTCACTGCTACCACAGCAGTTTAAAAACAAAAGCTGTTTTCCATTGTTGTGATGTCATCTGGAAAGAACTTGCTGTTCATATGGTTTTGAGAGAGATGTTTTTAATCGAAATGGCTACACCCAAGTTATTCCCCTTATTTTTGCAACTGTGGTATTCCTTACCTACCAAGCCATAGTCAATTGGTCAACATCAATGGCTGCCAGTTATTTCTCCTCCAATAGTGTCAGATGTGTAGATTCCAGATATCTGTAAACTTCCCCACAATGATTTCCATGCTGTCATCTGGTAACTAGCAAGACCCTGCTAGTTTCAACAATGAAGAAAAAGTAGCCAGAACATCCTCTGCCATTTACTTCACCTTTTCCATTACAACTATCTTGTTGCATTAGATCAGCCTGTTGTGTCCCGAAATGTATTATAATGCTTTTCACTTTCAATCTCCATTTCTTGGGTATTCTACTGTAATCTAAGGAGAGAGTGTGCCTATGCCATTCCCTCCTTCTCTCTGTATCCCATTCCCTCTTTCAACACCTTGTAGTGTGGTATTCTAAGTGGTCAGCACCGAAACTTCGGAATCCATTAGCTTTCAGAATTTCTTTAGGAAATCTACATCTCAGGTTTGAATACTTATAAATACGTGCATTATTCTCCTTGTTCTTAACCCTAGAACTCATGGTCTGTTGGGACGGTGTGCTTCTTGAAATCAGGCCCCTGAGTGGAGTCATCCATGCCCCAATGCCTCAAATCACTACCAGACTACGCCAACCATCAAGAGTTCTGTGTTGTGCACAGATTAACCCACCAACCTAGTAGTGTATTACAACGTTCTCTAGTTTCATTACTCATGTTCTCTGCATCCAGCCTTTCTGGACATTTTTAAGTCCAACTTGGTGAGGTGCATGAGATTGAGAATTCACTACTTCCCAAACAATGTGCTAAAACATTGAACGTGTTTTCGCCTAAGTTAAGTTTGACCTTCAACTACCTGCTTCTTACAAGGGTCCTAAGACCTGTTTCTTTCACTATGCTTAATGGAGGATGAGTTGTTTCTTTGCTGCAGTTTTTGTGCTAAGCACCATGCAAATAATACTTTGAGATATAAGTTCTATTAATCAATTAATTCATTCGTTCACCCATTCATTATATACTAACAAGGCCTGCCTCTTCACAGCAAGTAGCACGAACGACCATTTGAACAAGAAAGGTCAGGTGTCTGGTGTGGGGATTCACATAAGCTGAGGTTTAGAAGTAGTGTAAGGATCTGCATGCCAATATACAAGAGCTCGAGCTGCGGAAATTGAAACAAGACAATGGCCTGATTCACAAAGGGCCTCTGCACTCGTGGTGGAGGGCCCGCAGCTGTGGCGCTAGACCCGAACTCGTGGTCGGACCTCCTCATTGCAGTTTCTCATTGAGAAGGTCCCGTCACGAGTGCGGGCCCCCCGCCACAACTGCGGGATCTCCGCCAAGAGTGCGTAGGCCCTTTGTGAATCGGGCCCAATGTATTTATTCTATTTATTTAGGCAACCAATATAATAATAACAAGAAATGCTATTCATAGCAACAGGAACACTGTGCATAACATCTAGAACAAAGTTGATCTGAATCACGTAAATAAAATTTGTGAGGCAATACATGCAATAACAATAAATATTAGATCATATACATGTTTAGATTAAATAGCGGTGTGTGGGAGCTGAGGATTTGAGCAGATGAGATAGAGGTATGTTGCATAAGGCCTTGTGGCTTGCATAGGTGTGGTTTGAGAGAGGGTTCACAGGCAGATAGAGATTAGATTGAGAATAACTCTACTGGGAGCTGGGCCCAGTGCTCGGGTCGGAGTAGATTAAATAAACAGAAACGTACGGTAACACATGGAGGATTGGAACCGTGAGGTAGCACATGGAGGCTTGTGGGCAACTGTAAAGTCAATGTTTATAGATCTAAGTTTACATGATTGTGTGTATCTGTTAACCAATTGAGCTAGGTAGCTAGTGTACAATATTTTTTTTTTCGGATCTGAAGACAAAGGAGATTAGTTTGCATAGTGTTCTTTTTTCTAATAACCAACCAATTTGATGTTGCAAGATTGAGAACTGCCTAGACAGATTAGAGAGAATCTTTTTGCCAAAGTTTATTAGTGACAGACATTAATAGATTTTTGTATTAAATTGATGACCTTTATATTGTATCATAACGACTTTAGATTTCAAGATACTTGTAATTTATAAGCAATTGATACTACCTTGAGCAGCGTCATGGAGCCATCACACACCAATATACTTATTCACTGTTATGAACAGAAATGCATAATAAAAAATCAGCAGTGGTAATAGAATACATATGCCTAGTGGAAATTCATAGATGATATTTTTGGACTATGGATGGGTACTGGTAATGAACTGAGAATATTTAGTGAATTTCTCGTAGAATCAATGTACTCAGTTCATCTGATATTAGAAAAGGGAGAATGCCTTATACATTTTTAAGACATGGAAATAGATGGCAAATTTCAGACAGATTGATGTATGGAAAGTATAGACTGGCGTAATTTCTTGGTAACCTCAATATGTCACCAAAAGATAATGTTTAATTGACTACCATACAGTGTTATGTTTCGTATAGAGGCCCTAATATAGACACGTTCATATATGCCGTATATGGTCATAATCGTTATGCCCTATTATGGTCATAATCGTATATGCCCTATTTTGGTCATAATCGTCTATGCCCTATTATAGTCATGATCTCCTATGCCCTAATATAGGCATGATCTTTCACCTACATTAGTTCCCTACAGTACACAACGAACTCTGAGGGTTGAACGTTATCTAGTCTGTGGTTTGAACACTGCAGGGTTTTTCCCGAACACAGGCCTACAATGTACTCATAAATTATGCATGAGCATTCACCAGCTACATCTCCCGCATAATATGTATGTACAAAGTTCACCCCTGACGTCTTCCTCATGTCCAACAAAGACCAATACAAACCATACTAAGGGACGGGACACTTTAGGGTATAAATGCACCACATCTTGCCACGGTAAGAAAGAGGGAACCGAGACTTCCATGCTGACACACTGACCAGAGACGCTGAGGCTTCTGCATGCAGTCGCTCCAGCTGACAGCGGTCTGACACAGCCCTTATGGGGTGTCCAACTCGAGACCAGGACGGGGTCCCACACTCTCTCTATTCAGGTATGGGGGTTCGACTAAATCCTAGAAGGATTCTTGGCTCTTAGGCTTTTAGACCTACACACATGCTAGGTACACTTAGGTACATCTAGTTAGGCATCGTAGGAGTATGCGCACTTTTGGGTGACATTCTATTACGCATTTTATATTCATGTATGTATTCATGATTGTTGCAATATGGTAGAACTGTACTACCCTTTCACTTTTATCGTACTGCTGATAATATATCTCTGCTATTGTCTGCTGGTTGCTGCAGCACATATATTTTACACTAGAATAACACCTGTTCTATAAATACTTATTGAAACGCCCAGACTGTTTATTCTGTGTAACTCTCTGAGACAAACCGAATAAGTAAGCACGAGTGACTGAGCGAAAAGTAGTACATTGTTTCCATGATTCTGAGGGATCAGGGTTGTCATGATCTAAGGTTGTCAGAAACTAATCTCTCCCCGATAAGAGGAAATTCTAGTGGCACTGTGAGCTAGCTAATGCAAATCCGGCTAACATACGCGGTGGGGGTGCACAGAGCCAGTCAGTCACCAAGCCCACAGTTTATATTATCCAAACGCGCAGGTCCTGCAGGGGTACTATTAGAACTACACAACATGGCGCCGCCAACGTTGGTTGGGTACTTATTTAACAGTAGAATCTGAGTAGTTCAGTCGTGCTATTCTCAGAGAACCTACTCACAAAACCCCAGAGACGTCTGGAGTGGGTGGGCAAAAAAATCCACCGCAGCTGAGTAGTACAAAAATACTATTTATTGGCTTTTGGTTATTCAAGCTTGAAAGGACATAGTGTTCCTAGAAATTGCGCATAACACCTTATCTTAGTTCCCTTGGAACACTTCTTCCTCTAAACATGACTGATGCCGAGGTAAGGACAGAGAGAGTTGAACTGAATTTTTCAGAAGAAGGAGAAGATCCTGCGGATGCAATACAGATTGCACCAAAATTCAGAAGGACAGTCACTCTAAGACTATTAGAAAATGGTTTACAAGCTAAGGGTGGCATTGTAGTTTTCGTGATTGAGGCACACGAATCAAACAAAACAGAGGTATTCTATTCATGGGTTACATTCCCAGCAGCAAATGCAATAACAAAGACATTTCACTACTATATAGAAGGAGATGCACCAACGGAATATTGTCCGTTTGAGGACATATAGATTCCACTCACTTACCAGGAACATTATTACTGGTTTAATGGCGCCCTACCCCACGTACGAAGAAGAGTAAGATTAGGCCCGCTCGGAGGAGACGGGGCCACATGGCCAATACTAGCGGCTTACACACCGCACCCTAACATTGACACAATGCTACAGCCAGACTTACTCATACAACACAGAGATTTAATTAAAATCTACAGAAACCTGACACAATTTGTCATGAGGACTTTAACAATCCAACCTGCACCAGGTGCAGCAAATAGTACTCCAGCTCAGGGTACAGGAAATAAAATTACGCCTCAAACATTACACGCGGTAATGGGCAAAATGCCCGCAAAACGCGAACAAATACCATTCTGGATAGCTCTGAAAATAACTCAGCTTGAGGCAGTATTCCCGAATACTACCACCTGTGATAAACACAGAATACTAACAATCTGCTTGCCCATGGGGATCACACCACAAATAGAGGACTGCACCTCTTGGGGTACAGTCTTTGCTGCCATATATACCAGAACTCATGGTATCCCGTCATTAGCAGTAGTACCTGACGTATTGAGACAGATACAAAATGAGTATGGAGCAGAGCCTGCCCTTAACTCAGGGATGAAGTTACTAGGTAACTACGAACAGGTATCAGCCATAATACTAGCTAATATTAAGGGGATAGCAGCTTCAGTGGCAATCCGCCAACGCCTAAGGGAGTTCAGTCCAGTAGATCAACAACTCGAACTACCCAAAATAATTGCGTATGCAGAACTAGGCAGAGACAGTTTAGGTGGAAAAGCATTAAAACCACAACTGGTGGGCAGTCCTGAAAAGGACACTACAAAGCAGACACCTACTTCTTCTAAAAAGAAGTGGGAGAATAAAAAGCAACAAAAGTCTAAAGACAGCAGATCTCAATCTCGAGGCAGGTCTCTCAACAGGAGCCCTCTGAAAGGAGGTATAACCTCAGGAATAGGGATAATATTAAGAAACCTGACAGGTATCAGGATACTGATACACGTTCCTCTCGTTCCTTTCAGGGTTCATCAAAAAACTCAGAGAGGGAAGGACGGTCAGAACACAGACAAGAGGAGCGTACAAAGTCCAGAGACAAGCAACGCGGTGCGGACTACGCACCTCAAAAAGAAGATAAACAAAAATCAAAACCTCAGTTCAAAAAGAAGAAGGTAGCAGGTCTCAAGATCAGACATGCCCAGAATTCTGAGGACACAGCTTCTGAACGGGGAATGGGCTCTGACGATGCTAGACAGCGCGGCAGAAGTAACAATAGCTCACCAGAACCTGAAGGAATTTCTGGTGACAGCGGAGTTGAGTGAGTATATCACGGTGGAAACACCTGATACTCGGGTAAGTGTCCCACATAAGTTACATGAGATAACACTCCGGATGGAGGGGGACAAGCCCAGGAAAGTTAAAGGTCTATTTTGGAAAAATCTGTCATCTGGATATGACATCCTATTAGCAGAGCAAGGCTGGACGCCAGCATTCGTCATGGAGTGCCCTAAGGGAGAAACAGTAATTTTTCCAGCATTTTCCGACCTCGTTCCCATACATTTAAAACATGCATATGCGCAGGAGTGGGCGGTTGCCCTAGCTCCGGCATTGTACAAAAATCATGCTGGTTGGGATGAGGATTCAACCCACCACGTGATCCCGTTAAAAGTTTCACCAAATGCTCAAAGGCAATATCCTATAAAGCAGGAAGCTAAAACACAAGTCAGGGAGATCCTAGATCAACTAGAATTCCAGGGAGTGATTGAAAATTGCACTTCATCTATGAACAATCCTTTGTTTCCCGTAATGAAACCTGACAACACATATCGTTTAGTTTTGGATTACAGACATTTAAACACTTGCACAAAGACATTTGCAGTTCAAAATGCACACAGTGCCGCATTAATGAATAATATTGTGCGGAGAAAATACAAAACAACACTTGATATCTCAAATGGATTTTTCTGCCAAAATATAGCACCTGAAAGCAGGTATTTGACCGCATTCTCAGCGCTAGGGTCCCAACGGCAATTTTGCCGACTCCCCCAAGGGTATAAGAATAGCCCGGGGTTGTTTTCAGCAAGGGTAACAGAGTTATTCCAAAATTTGGATGAAGAAGCATTGTCCTATGTGGATGATATTTATCTGACGGACGATGACTTACCGAGCCACTTGACCAGGGTGAGCACCATTATTATGGGATTCGCCTCTGAGGGCTATAAATTTAATTTAAAAAAATCAAAAATTGCCCATCTCAATGTCCTGTTCTTAGGTATGAGCTGTCATGTGAAGGAAAAAGCCTAGCAGCTAACTTTTTAGAAAAGTGTGCGCTGCTCCAACCTCCAAAATCATTAAAGAATTTACAATCAATTCTGGGATTCCTAAATTTTGGTCGAACATACATTTTGGATTACGCAGAAAGAGTAAAACCTTTCTACGACTTAATAAAACCTGATTTTTCAGTCAGACAATAGACACAGGAACATACAAACATCCTACGTTCACTACAGGAAGACATGATAGCTTCAAAACACTTACAGACACGCGTAAACGTACGCAACTTAGTGATCCGAGTAATAGCGGGTCAATGTGGGTACACTTACTTAACCTTCAATGAAGGCGAGACGGTACCAATCGCATACAAATCACACCTGTACACAAATGCAGAGATGGGTTTCACTTCAACAGAAAAAATCCTGACAGCAGTGCAGACCGCTGTAGCAAGAGAAAGTGCTCTGGCTCAGGGAAAGCGCATAATAGTCGTGACCCCAGTACCAGCCTTAGAGGCTGTTACAAAGGCTAGCATTCCAAATGCGAAATCCTTACATCCCAGATGGATACAATGGGCTAATTCTCTTACTGCAACGGATGTTGAATACAGATTTGATCCAAGTTTAAAAACACAAACATTTCTGCAATACGAACAAGAATATCCTCTACCAAATGAGATTTTGCCTCTAGATCAGTATGAATATATTATTTACACTGACGGATCTGCTCAACTGGCCATAGGGAGTAAGCAAGCTTACAGCGCAGCGTGTGCAATCGTTAAAGGTCGCATGCGCGATGGAAAGTTCCATCCAAGTTCCACTAAAACGCAATCTCTAGGAGACTGCACAGCTCAGTTGGCAGAATTAAAAGCACTAATACTGGCACTGGTAAATACAGAACACGAATTCCCCACACTAATTGTGTGTGATTCCTTTTACTTTGTACAGTCATACAATGAATATTTACATCATTGGGAACAAAACGGGTTCAAAGATGCGAAAGGTGGCACAATTAAGCAGAAAATGCTATGGGAACAGGTAGTGGAGTTGAGAAACGAACTACCAAGGGCTCACGTGATACATACTGTTAGAAATGGGGATCCCTGGTTGGCAATGGCTGGCGCCAATGTCCAAGAAGGGACCCTTCTTCCTAAGTCAGAGTAAGGGGGCTACACCCTTTGATAACCCTTGCTCAACCCTGTGGTAACGTAGCACGAGCAGACAGGCCTATCTCAGAGGTAGTGTGTGAAGCATTTGTGACCATACACAATAACGCAGTGAAGACACCACAAAGGGACACCACACAAGTAGTTATAGAAAAATAAGCGTCTTTATATCAGCTTAACACAAGGCTCAAATACGATCAAAGAGCCACAATGCACGTAAATATAAGTTCACTAAAAAGGCAATCAAAGCACTCAAAAGCGTGTGAAACGAACTTAGTTCGGAGCCGGGGGCTACGCGACCCGGTGATGCACAATGTACCTGAGATTTAAAGGGGGCACGGCACGCAGCTTCAGGAGGAAGCCGCGGTGATGACAGGCGGGCTCGCAGCGGCCACAGCTCCCAGGTGCAGCGGTCCACGGCGTGCACTCACGATGATCCTGAGATGGTGATTGAATGCGGGCTCTCAGCGGCAGCAGCTCCTCAGCTGCAGCGGCCCACAATAGCGATAGCGATGATCCTCTTAGCACAGACAGATGTGGGCTCTCAGCGGCAACAGCTCCTCAGCTGCAGCGGCCCACAATAGCGATAACGATGATTCTCGTAGCACAGACAAATGCGGGCTCTCGGCGGCAACAGCTCCTCAGCTGCAGCGGCCCACAATAGCGATAGCGATGATTCTCGTAGGACGGACAAAAGCGGGCTCTCAGCGGCAACAGCTCCTCAGCTGCAGCGGCCCACAATAGCGATAGCGATGATTCCCGTAGGACAGACAAATGCAGGCTCTCAGCGGCAACAGCTCCTCAGCTGCAGCGGCCCACAATAGCGATAGCGATGATTCTCAGCCCGCGTTCCCGCAGTAGATCCAGAGGCTCTGGAATTCTTGACAGAGGCCTCACCTGCGAGTAGAACCCCTCTCAATAGGAATTCAGAAGGCTGATGGGTGAAGTCTAATGTCACTGAGACTTCGGCAGGAGGCAATCTCAAATCAGGCCCTTGGGTAGTTGCTTCAGCAAGATGGATGAAAGTTTCAAAGTCCTTTCCCTCTAGTTACACGGACAGAGGTTCGTCTTGACATCCAGAAGTAACACACCGTGTAGGGGTTTTGGCGCAGATCTTTATACCCCCCAGGTCTTTGTTCTCAAAAGTCACAAGTCACTGAACCCAGCCAGAACCAGTTCGGAGTGGTCCTGGAGCACTTTATTTACGAGGCTGCATCCTGCCTTTGAGGGAGAGGGGGTCTACCATCAGACGCACAGTGGGGGCTGGAGCCATCATTCACCTTGCCAGGCCCATCCCTGCTCAGATCAAAGGGTCCCCCCTCCCCATACTCCAGCTGCAGATCTCGCTATTCGACCCAGGTCGGGCTCAGCCTGCCCTGACCCTCCAAGACCAGACATCCAATACACATGACAGCAGAGCACACTGGACGACTTAGGCAAGAAAATACCTACCTCCTAGAAGTGGTATTTTCAAACACAGAATATAAAAATAATCCTCACTGAAAGATGTATTTTAATATTCTGAGCTCAGGCATACTAAATTCGACTTTCCAAACATGTTCCTTGGGTCAGCTAGGATTATAGGATGTAATAATCAAAGCTGCCCATTCTGGCCTAAGGGAACAGATAGCCTTACAATAGTGAAAAATGAAATGGAGTGTAATTCACTATCAGGACATGCCACACAGACCAAGGCAGGTCCTACCTTTCACATACAACGCACTCTGCCATAGGGATGACTTACATGATGCCAAGGGAAGGTTGAGGGACTGGGAAGTGGGTTCACTTCACAGTCAATAAATGGCAGTTCTGGACTGCGCACAGACGCTGCGATGGCAGGTCTGAGACACACTTTACGCGCTGCTTATGTGGGTGGCGCAATCAGCGCTGCAGGCTCACCAGCAGCATTCGGTCTACCAGCCCTGGGCACGCACGGTGCACTATACTAGGGACTAACAGGTAAATCAAATGAGCCAATTATGGGAATACCAATTCATCCAGTCAATTTACAATAGGGAGCATTCGCGTGGAGCACTGAATGGCAGTGGCACAGCGCCCAGAGCATCTAACACCAGCAAACACAGAGGAGACAAAAAGCGAACGATGGAAGGGAGACCCACGCCAATGGTGCCAGGTCTAACACGTGTCCCCTCCAGCTGAAATGTGGGGAGAACTACCCACCCACTTGGGGGTTCTCATCACTAAGGCGGAAAAATCTGGACAGACCATCAGCATTGGCGTGTTCAGTACCCGGGCGGTGTTCCACCGTAAAGTCCATCCCCTGTAGGGAAATAGACCACCTCAACAACTTTGGATTCTCACCCCTCATCTGCATCAACCAACTGAGGGGCCTGTGGTCCGTCTGAATCCGGAAGTGAGTCCCAAACAGGTATGGCCTCAGCTTCTTCAGTGCCCAGACCACAGCAAATGCCTCACGTTCAAT
Source organism: Calotriton arnoldi (assembly GCA_963921515.1). NCBI lineage: Eukaryota > Metazoa > Chordata > Amphibia > Caudata > Salamandridae > Calotriton > Calotriton arnoldi. Next base: position 2,254,299 of record CAWUFW010001883.1, read on the forward strand.
TGCACTCCACCTCTGTTCCCGTGGAAGTAACCTCCTACTAATGAAGGCTACCGGTTGGTCTAGGCCCTCCTCATTGATCTGTGACAGAACAGCCCCCACACCATGCTCTGAAACGTCTGTCTGGACAACAAATTCTTTTGAAAATGTGGGCGCCTGAAGTACAGGTGCGGGGCACATGGCAGTCTTCAGGGCGTCAAAAGCTTCCTGACAGGTGCCAGTCCAGTTCACCATCTTTGGCTGCTTCTTAGAAGTCAGCTCAGTCAAGGGTGCAACAATTTATTTATTTATAAAGTTTTATATAGCGCGAACGTGACCCACGAGGGTATCAGAGCGCTTTACAGTATACTGTATAAAAACATAAATGGATGAGGTGGTGTACAACCATTCGAATGTGTCATTACGTACAAAAGAGATATATAATATATGGATAACAAACATAGGGGACCGGGAATCTGCAGGACATTGCACAATATACAGTTATTGAGCATTAGGTGATTGTGCTAACAAACAAACATATAATATACTCCTTCGATTCACAATGGGTATAAAGTATATAGATAGTAAAGGGGTCCCGAGGCCAACTAAGCTTTACAATACATACAGTTATTGAGCATTCAGGGCTATGGTATTAATCTTGCATATAATAGTCTTGTACATTCCACCGGAGATAGGCAATGATATGCGGATCTTATAGGTGACTCGGTGTCAACCTAGTATTAAGACTTAGGACGTGAATTTGTTCATTAGTAGTATTTTTACTTCTTTTTTGAATGCGGTAAAGGAAGAGATTCCACGCACCACTGGAGGTAAGGAGTTCCAAATCTTTGGTGCAATCCCTGAGAAAGCTCTGCAGCCAGTTCTCTTCTTATGAAAGTATTGAGGTTTCAGAAGGAAAGTACTCGCACTTCGAAGTTGTCTGCAACCTCCCGACCTTTCTAGCTTAAGAGCCAAGTAACTGGGTGTATTGTTATGTATTGCTTTGTGGGTCATGCAGGCCACTTTTAGGTGTATTCTTGCCTCGTAAGGCAGCCAGTTCAGGGCTTTCAGGGTCGGAGAGATGTGACTATTTCTTTGGGTTCCTGTTAACAGTCTAGCCGCAGCATTAAGTGATGCCCTCAGCGGAGCCAGCTTGTATTTGGGGAGACCACAGAGAGTGGTGCTTCCGTAGTCTAATCTTGGCAGCACTAGGGCTTGCACTGCCATTTTTAGATCGGCTTGAGGGAGGAAGGGTTTGAGTTTCCTTAGTATACTCAACTTGTGATTAGCTCCCTTGGTGGCATTAGAGATGTGCGACTGCATATTCAGATGTTTGTCTATGGTGATTCCTAGGGATGTTGCCATACCCCTTGACAAACCTCCTGTAATAACCCGTGAGTCCTAAAAAGGCTCTCACCTGTGTCTGGGTCTTTGGGGGTTCCCAAGCCAGGATGGTTTCAATTTTGGGCTGTAGGGGCGCCACCTGGCCACTCCCAACCTGTTGTCCCAAGTACACCACAGAACCCTGCCCAATCTGGCACTTACTTGCCTTGATTGTGAGGCCTGCCCTTCGCAGTGCCATCAACACTTCCCAGAGGTGGCGCAGGTGGTCCTCCCATGAGGAACTAAACACTGCAATGTTATCCAGATAGGCGGCACTGAAATCCTCCAGCCCAACCAACACCCTGTTGACCAACCTCTGAAAGGTGGCAGGGGCATTCTTCATCCCAAAGGGCATCACCCGGAACTGGTAGTGCCCATCCGGTGTGGAGAATTCTGACCTCTCCTTTGCCCCATCAGTCAAGGCGATCTGCCAATACCCAGACGTCAAATCAAACGTGCTGAGGTACTGTGCAGCCCCTAGCCGATCTATGAGCTCATCAGCTCTGGGGATGGGGTGCGCGTCAGTCTTTGTGACTGAATTGAGACCTCGGTAGTCCACGCAGAACCGAAGTTCTGGGGTGGCACCAGGCGCGGCAGCTTTTGGTACCAGGACCACTGGGCTGGACCAAGGGCTGCTAGAGGACTCAATCACCCCTAAAGCAAACATTTTGGAAACCTCCTCCTTAATGTATGCCCTAACCCGGTCAGTCACTCTGTAAGCCTTGTGCTTAACAGGAGGACTGTCCCCAGTGTCCACCTCATGGACACACCAATCAGTGACACTAGGCACCAGGGAGAACAGATCACTGAATTGTCCCAGCAGTTGGCGACAATCACTCTGCTGCTCAGGGGTCAGTGTGGTGGAGAGGACCACACCCTCCACTGACCCATCTTGCTCCTTTGCACACAGGAGGTCAGGAAGAGGCTCACTCTCCTCCTCCATCCCAGCATCTGTGGCCAGGAGCATGCCCACTTCGGACCTCTCAAAGTGGGGCTTCAGGCGGCTGACATGCAGGACCCGCAAGGGGTTCCGGGGAGACCGCAAGTCCACCAAGTAGGTAACAGGACTCTTGCGCTCCACCACCTCAAATGGTCCGGTCCACTTATCTTGGAGCTCACAGGGCTCCACTGGGGCTATGACCCAAACCTTTTGACCAGGCTGAAACTCAATCAGAGTGGCCCTACCCCTTCTCTTTAAGGCAAGGGCCTGGGCCAAACTTTCAGGCTCCAGGTCCTTCTGAACGTCCTTACTGGCTGCCATGGACCGAGTGGTCGCGCACGCCCACTCAGGCAGACCCAACATTTCCAAGTGAGATTTCCTCTCCACCGTAACCCACGGGGAGTTCTCTAAATCGTTGCCCAACGGACAGTCTACCGGCATGGCTGGCCTCACAGCTACTTGAAGAGTTCCTGAGACCCCCCCCCCACTCAAAGGGAACTTGAGCCACCTCACACTGGCTCTCAGAGTTGTCTGCTGACACTACTGGGCAGAATGCATGGGGGACAACCTGCTCTGGGGACACCAACCGGGAGCTGACAGCAGTCACACTTGCTCCGGTGTCCCTCAGAGCCTCCACCCTATGGCCATTAATGGTCACCCACTGCCTGTACTTCTTAGTGTTATCAGGCAGCGTAGGGTTAGGGACCTTCTCAAAGTCTCCTAGCGAGACAAGGGTCAATTCTACGGGATCCCACCCACCTTGGGCACCCATCTCCTCCCCTCCCAGGGCTACACTAGCAAGCTGGCGGGTTGGTGCACGGGGTGGTGCATTGAGGTCCCTCTGGGGACACTGGGGATCATAATACCGGTGGCCCACTTGACCACATTTAAAACAAGTAAGGGGCCCCCTATGAACAGGCCTACCTGTCGGGGGCACTGGCTTCTTCTCAGGGGGAGACTGGGACACCACTCCTGGGTTCCCTTGGGAATTACTTTGGGGCCCTCTCTGGAACTCCCTCTGTTTACCCCTGTCCCCCCCACTTCTCTGCTGGGGACCCTGCCCACCTTTGGCGAAGTCTCCCACATGACCCTTGCGAACCCGGGTGCTCACCCAGCGATCCGCCTCCTCAGCAAGCTTCCTAGGGTTAGTTAGCTTGCTATCAACAAGGTGCTGGCGTAGCTCTGGAAAACAGTTACTAGCTAAATGCTCCCACGCAAACAAATCATACAGTTGTTCAAAAGTTTCCACCTTGCTATCTTTTACCCAGCGATCCATTGCTCTGCAAAAAAAAGACACATATTCAACCCAAGTGGTACCCTCTAACTTCTTACAGGTTCTAAATCTCTGCCTGTACATTTCTGGGGGGGGGGGGGAGTACAAAAGGGGATGATGGATGGAACGTTTGAGCCAATCAAACACTCACCCCCAGTCAACTGATCTGGGTTTAATCCATCATCATTCTTTAGCTCACTCCACCACCCCAGTTCAGACATGGCCATTTGCAAATCAGTCTGACCCTGTGCCTCATGGGAACAGTCCAGCCCGAACTGCCAAGCCATGTCTTCCCTGGACCGGAAACAAGCATCCTAGGACCGTTTTCTGGCATTCCAGCCGTCATCAGCCAGGCTTGCTTGAATCCAGTGGCAAAGTGAGCAAGGGACCCACGTCTGGGCATACCCCGCCAACTTAGGGCGAACAAAGCGATACAAAAGGGGATGATGGATGGAACGTTTGAGCCAATAAAACACTCACCCCCAGTCAACTGATCTGGGTTTAATCCATCATCATTCTTTAGCTCACTCCACCACCCCAGTTCAGACATGGCCATATGCAAATCAGTCTGACCCTGTGCCTCATGGGAACAGTCCAGCCCGAACTGCCAAGCCACGTCTTCCCTGGACCGGAAACAAGCATCCTAGGACCGGTTTCTGGCATTCCAGCCGTCATCAGCCAGGCTTGCTTGAATCCAGTGGCAAAGTGAGCAAGGGACCCACGTCTGGGCATACCCCGCCAACTTAGGGCGAACAAAGCGATACAAAAGGGGATGATGGATGGAACGTTTGAGCCAATCAAACACTCACCCCGAGTCAACTGATCTGGGTTTAATCCATCATCATTCTTTAGCTCACTCCACCACCCCAGTTCAGACATGGCCATATGCAAATCAGTCTGACCCTGTGCCTCATGGGAACAGTCCAGCCCGAACTGCCAAGCCATGTCTTCCCTGGACCGGAAACAAGCATCCTAGGACCGGTTTCTGGCATTCCAGCCGTCATCAGCCAGGCTTGCTTGAATCCAGTGGCAAAGTGAGCAAGGGACCCACGTCTGGGCATACCCCGCCAACTTAGGGCGAACAAAGCGATACAAAAGGGGATGATGGATGGAACGTTTGAGCCAATCAAACACTCACCCCCAGTCAACTGATCTGGGTTTAATCCATCATCATTCTTTAGCTCACTCCACCACCCCAGTTCAGACATGGCCATATGCAAATCAGTCTGACCCTGTGCCTCATGGGAACAGTCCAGCCCGAACTGCCAAGCCATGTCTTCCCTGGACCGGAAACAAGCATCCTAGGACCGGTTTCTGGCATTCCAGCCGTCATCAGCCAGGCTTGCTTGAATCCAGTGGCAAAGTGAGCAAGGGACCCACGTCTGGGCATACCCCGCCAACTTAGGGCGAACAAAGCGATACAAAAGGGGATGATGGATGGAACGTTTGAGACAATCAAACACTCACCCCCAGTCAACTGATCTGGGTTTAATCCATCATCATTCTTTAGCTCACTCCACCACCCCAGTTCAGACATGGCCATATGCAAATCAGTCTGACCCTGTGCCTCATGGGAACAGTCCAGCCCGAACTGCCAAGCCATGTCTTCCCTGGACCGGAAACAAGCATCCTAGGACCGGTTTCTGGCATTCCAGCCGTCATCAGCCAGGCTTGCTTGAATCCAGTGGCATCATACAGAACAGCTGTACCGGTCCTAGCAACCCAAGGCACAAGAACTGTACTCCTGCCGCCTCTTGCCGGGAAAAAGGAGAAAAGATTTGTCTCAATCGACTTAATCAAACCACACTATGTGGCCGATACTAAACAGTAGGCCACGTGGACTCCACAGTAGCAGACGCCCTCCTCTCACTACAATCCAAGAAGTTCAAACAGAAAGACTCATCACGTTTGAAGAGCCACCTGTACGGAATGAAGGACTAAGCAACAATGCTATGGAACTCGTTCCACTTCAACAAGAAGTTCGACTTCAAAATGAAAATCAACTTAACAACGAAGTTGCAATAAGACCGACTACAGACGTCTACGTCAACATTCCTCGTCAAGAGCAAAATCCGATTTCAACAAATCCCGATGCAATTCCAACAATTGATCGAACTGCTTCTGGCTACTTCATTAACTTTGATACGTTTTCACTGGATCCAAGCGAGCCAGAAACGACGCCAGCCCAAAAATCACACAAAAAGAAACTCATTGACTTTTTGCACTTTTTTTTTAGAAAGACTTACCTGGTGTCACCTTGGATAGAACTATGGTATATCACTGGGATTCTATTTTTTCTATTCTGGCTAGGTTTAACTATAACTTTTAGTATGCTTATTAATGGACGATATCTCCAGCAGAGCTCTACAGCCCAAAGAGTCAATTTGATTTTAAAGCCACACCAGTCTTCACATCGTGAACCAAGAGACTTGTCTTCAGTGAACATCACAGCAGTTCCTATACCGGACGGTATAGTATGGGACAAGATTGATGTCGATATATTCGGTCCGACTGAACTTTTAAAGCTTAAACATGTATTTAAAATTTCTTTAAGTGATATCATTACCTCCAGTACATTGTCTGATGATTGGGACACTGAAAATGTAAATAATATGATGTCTGATTTGGAAAAAACTGCAGCATTTCCGAACAATGAAATGTTAGAAGGTACTTCAGACTATGATACATTGTACTGTTACCAACATTATGGTCATCATTTCTTGCGCAAATCTATAACACCTAGAAATGTATTTGAATACCACCAGTGGGAACACTGCCCAACACCTCCAAAAGGTAGTTCGCAAACTTTTGCACAGAAATTCACATACTTTTCAGGGTTTAATACATCTGATCCGAAGTCATTTTATTACAAAGTGGCAACAACATCAGCACAGAAAATTATGTTGACTAACACCAAACAGATTTACTCTGCTTCCTTTATGGCCCAGTTGTCTACACAGGGTTTTGACCTATGGAAGGACACTATAGATTTAAAATCAATCTGGGGGTCTAGGGACTGGCAGGTCTAGGGAACAGAAGCGCTTTTTAGAGCATGCCTCATTCCGCAGCAGATTATATTTCTGAATGAAACTGTGCAACAGACATCCTGTCTTGGACTAGCCAAGAACAAGGAACTGAACTCACCCGGATTTCCAACACCATCACAGATGGGCGGGCGGCAGAATTCAACTACACAAGGGGTAGGATTAGATGACATTCTCCAGTACAACAGGTCAGATCCCAATTAGACAGAATGGCTGATTTGGCCCATTGACACAAACACATCTCAACAGAGATTCCTAGGTATAACCGAGAGGTTTAGTATCAGTAGGCCAGATACACGCTATGTACAGAGACAACAACCAGGGGTAGTGACATCCTATAGTGTTGGGAAGTTGTGCCTTGATTGGCTAGAGACCTCAACACTCACAGAAGTGAAACATCACTTGACCTTACTCACACCTGATGTAGACCTTAGGGATTTTTTACTAGGCCCAAGGAAAACACATCAGAAACGTTTCATATATGCTGGCATTTATGCCTATTATAATGAAAACTAGAAAATATCCCAACAGGAGGCCGCAGAAAGAATACGGGAAATAGACCGTATTAACTTAGAGAAGGCATTAGCTGTAGTGGATAATGGGTTAACAACTTTTACCTCCAGGATTTACTCCTTAGGCAACATTGTATCTTCGGCAATTGACGTATTAGAACAAGACTTGGCCTTGTTACAACACTGGCAATCTCAGTTACGTTCTATTATAATGTTAAGCTGGACGCTGCAATCTTTGCATGCAGGCTACGTGCCCTGGCGTTTCATAAACACCACGTCTCTGTTTTCGGGATACAATCTAACCGATAAACAGACAGAAATGGCACAAAGGGGGGCCAAATATACAATGCTGTGTATTGAGAAACTGGAAAGGTTACCATTCACTGTAGCCAAATCACCATCAACTGAATGGCTAATTCATGGCCAAATCACTCTGCCAGTCACTACGTTTCAGTTTCAATATTGCCTTGAGCAAAGGCAGGCAGGCAAATATGAAAAAATGGGTAGGGGTTACATTAAGGAATCTTGGGAGTTACCATATAGATATCGATGCCGGAGTGGGGATCGAGAAGTGTTTCTGAGTGGTACAAACTGCAAAAACGCTTTAAGCGGTTCTCTCATGTGTCAGGATATTTCTCTGCACGGAGCATGTAGTGGTTCGGTAGCGAATCTATCTTGTCACATGTCAGGGACCCCAGCGGCCATGATCACGCCGGTTTTCCAGCTGCTCTCGAATGGGAGTTACTTGATGCTAAACGATCAAGGTTGCTGTGGGATGCTTCCGGGCGTCGCCTATCTGGTCACTGTTAACTCCAGGGTTACTTGCTGTATGCAAGTATTGTTTCTGCCACTGAACACAGTCAGGGAGGCACCGTTATGGCCTTCGTTGAATGTTTCCTTTATACAATTTGATACTTTGAGCAGACTGAAAGCCATGCTTTTACAGCAACCTGTGCCCTTAACCTCCGCTCGAGAAATCTTTGAACTTCAAGTTGCAAGGACCTCGACTGAGAATCAAGCGCTTATACGTACGAACTGCCCCTTTCATTTCGTAGAAATGGTGGGTCGTATCTTTAACATGTCTGATACGAGCGGTATTGTACACCTATTTAAGACCATAGGGTCAGGACTATTAAGCACCTTTCAGACAGTCCTCGGAGTAATCCCACATTTTATACACTCCGTATTGGGAAGCGTCTTTGGAGGTCTCCCGCTTATCCTGTTCCTACTTGCAGGAGTCCTGATTGTAATCTTACTGCTACGCAATGGACGGCCCAATTTCCGAGGAAATGGTGAACATACTCATGGAGCGGAAATACTGTGAACGCATGGTGCAGCTTCTGGGTATACCTTGCGTAAGAGAACTGAACACCTCTTGGTTTCTATCGTTTAGACCAGTCTGGGTGGACTGCATCTTACCTGTTCTTCGATGCCTGTTTTGCGGTGAAGAATGCGCGTTGGATCTCTGTTTAACGTTTCCATCAGATACGCCTCCGGACATGGATGCTATGCTGGACCCCCTAAAGGCCCATGCTCTGCGTTGTCCCCAGCGTCTTCCAATTCTGATGAACGCATTCCTAGAGAATTCACAGGTGCTGTTTGCTCCTGCTGGGTTAGGTGGCTCCTCCACAGGCACTCAGGTAACAACTGCCGCACAAGCTGCTGCAGCACCGACTGTTGGCAGTACTGAATTCCATCTATGTGTGATTGACGTTCTCTGTGAGGCGTTGGATTTGTCGTCTGCAGTAGCTAACACCGATAATGCTGTATCTCCCAGCCAGGACACTTAATCTTGAATTGGCTCATCGCGTCCTGGGAAAGAATTCAGCTTCTCCACTTTGTTTCATAAATAAACAAACTAAATTTGGAACATTTCCTAAATTGACATTTTCACTTGAGAAAGAATGGCCTTCTTCTGCTTGTAGTATTGCAACTTTTATAAGTGAGACAGAATTGACTTTTTCAAGTGGCAACTAAAGAATAGCTGATTTGTAACATTTTTAAACATTTTTAAATATCTTTTTAAAACCATGTTTTTAGCTGTTTTTAAGACAACATTTTTTAAATTGTCCAGATTTTAAGTATGGTCATTGTCATCCAATTCGAAAGTGGAGTGGGTGTTACGTTTCGTATAGAGGCCCTAATATAGACACGTTCATATATGCCGTATATAGTCATAATCGTATATGCCCTATTTTGGTCATAATCGTCTATGTCCTATTATAGTCATGATCTCCTATGCCCTAATATAGGCATGATCTTTCACCTACATTAGTTCCCTACAGTACACAACGAACTCTGAGGGTTGAACGTTATCTAGTCTGTGGTTTGAACACTGCAGGGTTTTTCCCGAACACAGGCCTACAATGTACTCATAAAAAAATGAATAAAATGGCCGACGGCTGAGGAGCTCCGGCCGGGAGCTACCGGACCAGGGATCGCCTTTTTGACAAAATATCCCGGAGAGAGCCCCCTCTGGACTCCACCACCCCTGGGGATCGACAGGCTGCGATTCTCCGGTTCTGCCAAGCTACCGTCTCCGTCGAGCTGTGGACGGCGAACAGCTCCATTACAGAGCTGATGGCTATTTGTTCTCGTCTCTCCATCGAGCGGACTCTGAGAGCATCACCGGAGCCATAGAAAAACCCTCCCTCGTGTCGTGAGGCTGCCAAATTATGACGGAGGCATAAACAAGAGATCACCTGGTTGTTATTAGACGGCGTAACTGGGAATCAGCCGTTTAAACTCCGACCTCCAAAAATCACCGGCGCCATCACAAGTTCTCCCTTGTGGTGCATGGCGGACATCGGAACTGCAGCCGCCTCTCCGGTCACTCAAGGGAGAGCACACACGCCATCGGAGACCACCGGAGACTAACCGGTCCTCGGAAACAGTAAGCCAACAAAGATTCTCCTTTTCTACTAACTTATGCTCTTCTAATCCCGACCGGGTGCTCAACCGACAATCCCAAGTGCCTGACCCTAAGATGGAGGTGCAATGCAACCTCACGAGTTGCAAATTGAAACTAAAGTACGGGTTTCAAGAACATGTATTACGCGACTAACGTGCTATTGTAGCTGATGCGCCCAACATGCTAAAATCTACCTGAGCGCTTAAAACCTCAACTGTTTATTAACAAAATGGAAAACAGTGCCTGACCCTAAAATGGCTGCTGCTTGCTAATTAAACAGTGGCTTTTCTTGATGCTTCCCGAGCAGCAGATTTTACAGATCAGAAGGATGGAATACACATCAACTACAACCAACCAACCCCTATTTCTGCCAGCAACAACCTAATACGCAACCTGCCAGCAGCCGCATCGTTTTCTCCAATGACCCAACTCGCATCTCCCCTTCTACAGTGAGGGTCCTCTCTTCCAGCTCGACTGTCCCTTAAACGGCCTCCTTAAGTGTGCCCTTGTCCAAAGCACTCCTACTCCCCTTGTTGGGGATGGAGCCAGCATTTATGTCCTGGAGTCTCAGAGACCCCGCTGAGAGAGTCCACAGCGCCAAGGGAGTCACACACTGCGGAGGACTGGGAAAGATCCCCTTACCGCTGGGAGCCATCTCCTACCCAGCCGGACGTTGGACACTGTATTTCCGCTGGGTTCCCTACCCCCTCCCCCACCTCTTCCCTCCTTCATCCTTCAGAGTGTGCCCGTGGCCAAAGCACTCCTCTCCCCTTGTTGGGGAGGGATCCAGCATTTTTGCCTTGGAGGCTCAGTGACCCCGCTGAGAGAGTCCACCGCGACAAGAGAATCTCACATAACGGAGGACTGGGACTGATCCATTTTCCAATTACTTCCTCGTCTCCACGCTGTGTCTCCTACCCCCTCCCACACCTCTTCCCTCCTCCATTCTTTGTCTACCTCCCCTATTCCTTTCCTCTCTCCCCTGAATCTCTCTCCCTCTGCCTGCTTTGTTGATCCTTATGCCTATGCTCCGACTAATCTCCCTCCCCATTACCCTTTTACATTACCCCCTTACTCTTCTACACGACATGAACCAACGGATGTAACTTGTAACTGATATACCATCTGTAACAATGTGTAACTTGTAACCTATGTAACTCTCCTCATGTAAAGCGCTCTGATACCTCCGGGTCTAGCCAGCGCTATATAAAACTCAAGTAAATAAATAAATAAATAAATAAAATAAAATAAAAATTATGCATGAGCATTCACCAGCTACATCTCCCGCATAATATGTATGTACAAAGTTCACCCCTGACGTCTTCCTCATATCCAACAAAGACCAATACAAACCATATTAAGGGACGAGACACTTTAGGGTATAAATACACCACATCTTGCCACGGTAAGAAAGAGGGAACCGAGACTTCCATGCTGAGACACTGACCAGAGACGCTGAGGCTTCTGCATGCAGTCGCTCCAGCTGACAGCGGTCTGACACAGCCCTTACGGGATGTCCAACTCGAGACCAGGATGGGGTCCCACACTCTCTCTATTCAGGTATGGGGGTTCGACTAAATCCTAGAAGGATTCTAGGCTCTTAGGCTTTTAGACCTACACACATGCTAGGTACACTTAGGTACATCTAGTTAGGCATCGTAGGAGTATGCGCACTTTTGGGTGACATTCTATTACACATTTTATATTTATGTATGTATTCATGATTATTGCAATATGGTAGAACTGTACTACCCTTTCACTTTTATCGTACTGCTGATAATATATCTCTGCTATTGTCTGCTGGTTTCTGCAGCACATATATTTTACACTAGAATAACAACTGTTATGAATAACTGTGGTGTACGACTAATATCGTACGCGGATGACACACAACTGGTGTTCTCTTTTTCAGCTACTACGCGAGCTGCATTCGACAATTTCAGGCTTTGCCTTACTAAGATCTCCTCTTGGATGACAGACAATTGTCTTAAACTGAATACGGAAAAAACCGAGGTGATGTTTTTTAACCAGCCTTCACCCCCTTTAGCTGACCTTCGGTGGCCGTCGCAACTGAATCCTCCTCCCACTCCTGTATCCTCGGTCAGAAACCTGGGCTTTAGATTCGATTCTGAATTGTCTGTTAAAGCCCAGATTGGCCAAGTATCCAGAGCATGCTTCTGGAAACTTAAATCTTTGCGCAGATTTCTTCATCTCCTGCCTATGGACTGTCGGGCCACCATTGTCCATGCCTTGATTACGTCTCAGCTGGACTACGCTAACAGCTTGTATTTGGGCCTTCCGGCCTATCTTATTCAAAGGCTGCAGACAGTCCAGAATGCAACAGCTAGGTTTATTAGAAAGGTACCCCTCCGGCACCATATCTCCCCTCATTTGCGCAGCCTACATTGGCTGCCGGTAAAAGGAGAATTCAATTTAAGGCCTTATCTTTGGCCTTTAGAGCGACTAGAGACTGTGGGCCTGGTTATCTTAGGCAGAGACTCCAGATATACCATCAGAATAGAACTCTGCGTTCAAACTCTCAGTCGTTGCTCCGTGCTCCCCGCTTTCGGAGAGCAAGGATGGGAGGGCGTGCCTTTGCTGTTAGAACAGCCGCCCTCTGGAACGAGATGCCTATTCATTTGCGCAAGGCTGAGTCCGAATCCCTTTTTAGGAGCTCTTTGAAGACTTGGCTGTTTGATCTGTCCTAGTCTCTTCCCCTCCCTCAACTGCTTTAACCTCATAGCGCCGGGACACCGCCGTAGGTGGTAGCTGTGCGCTTTATAAATGCTATTGACTTGACTTGACTAGAATAACAACTGTTCAATAAATACTTATTGAAACGCCCAGACTGTTTATTCTGTGTAACTCTCTGAGACAAACCGAATAAGTAAGCACGAGTGACTGAGCGAAAAGTAGTACACTGTTTCCACGATTCTGAGGGATCAGGGTTGTCATGATCTAAGGTTGCCAGAAACTAATCTCTCCCCGATAAGAGGAGATTCTAGTGGCACTGTGAGCTAGCTAATGCAAATCCGGCTAACATACGCGGTGGGGTGCACAGAGCCAGTCAGTCACCAAGCCCACAGTTTATGTTATCCAAACGCGCAGGTCCTGCAGGGGTACTATAGGAACTACACGACAACAGTGAATTTGATCAGATAAAAATAATTAGATCAGAAAATGATATCAAAATAAAGATAGCAATACATTTTGGATACATTTGTTGCACAGGATATTCAGAATCATGCTTGAAATCAGCACAAGATTGAATAAAATATAGCTCCTGCTATCCATCTTGGACTACACAGAAAAATAGGCAGACACATAATGAAATTCATAATACTTTTCTGTCGACAATCTACAAAAAATTGCAAACTTTTGTTGCAACATTGTGATATTTTAGAAAATGATCAAGGGCTATGAAAACTTTTATTGATTAAACAACAAAGACCCTTATTACAAGTTAGGCTTATTTGGGTTCACTTTTTATTGTCTCTGACAACAACATTCAAACTAATACCACCTTCTATCCCTCTGTTAAGCATTTTTGAAAAATCCATAGCTAATTCCATGCTGTACCCTATGATGTGTTGTAACCTCTGATTCCTACATCCAAATAACTTTCCCTGAACTTTTTGCTACATTAACATACAGTGATTTATTTGATCTATTATTAGTTGCTTACTGAATTTGCAGGATGTTCCAAGTCTTTTGATGCACCCCCAAATGCTTCTAAAGGCTTGTGCAGATGCTGGTATGAAATGTAAAACCTATGACGCTCTAAAACCAAATCATTTTCTGAAATCGAACTCGTGAATAATGACTTGCAGCCGTTATTCAAAGTTAATGCAGATCAATGACCGGTTAGAGCATTGTACAGGTTGCATTTCTGCATATCTGATACATCGACTTCAGGTTTAAATGTGGTATTCCTGGAGTCGCCAGGCAAAATGGGATGGGCCCACCTTCTGTATCTGGAGTTCAGCGATGTTCCCCAGGTGACCGACCACACATTCCATACATATTACAGCAAATGCCCTTGTACGTTTTTAGTTCATCTGAAGTAATCTTAGTAGAGTTCATGCTGATTCTCTATTTATTTTGTTAATCTGTTTGCCTTTCAATAATGTAAAAAAAATTCACCTCTTTCAGTCAAACACGAATACTGCGGATTGCATTCCTGTCATGCACAAGCTTGACTATATGCTCCAACTTTTGTCTTATATTTTCTAGATATGCATTTGGAATGAAAGTATGTCCAAATACATGCCAACACAATTTGGTGTTAAGCTCAGCATAGGAGGAATGCCATGGTTTGTTTCTCCACCCCTCAGCATGTTCAATGAATAGAATGTAGACCTTCGGTTTTCATTCGAATAAATTGTCATTAACAGCAAATGACTCAACAATTCATCCACAGCCTCCACTTTGTCATTCATGCACCCCTCGGCGCTTCCGGGATGTCTGCTGCTTAATTTCTCAATCTGAGGTTTGAAATGCATCAGCAATAAGTTCAGTGCGCACTGGAGGGCCATTACACTGACTCCAAAATGGCCGCAGCTCAAAGAAATGTGTGGCATGCCAAGCACTGCATGTTTAGAGAGTCTGGAACTGGAAAAATGTTATTCTGGAACCATAAATTTGGGACCAAGGTGGGCTAGAAAACGAGGGTGGAGTCACAGGGGGTGGAGGTATGAAAATCAGCCTGACAGTCAATTTATGCATTTAAAAAAAAAAAAGTCTGTCACAAAGAAGTTGGCACCAAGAAGAAACGCGAAAGACAATGTGTGCTAGCTTAATTGGTCTCAAAGTCTGCATTTTAAAATATCTTATGGGGTTTAAACACCTGCTGCAGTGAACTTTGTGTGCCCAGTAAATCTCAGGGAATAATAATAATGGTAAGATAACTCTGGTGGCTAAAGCACTTGCTAGAGAGATTTGTGTTTTGCTTAGTCACAGTTTTGACTCATAAAGTAGCAGAGGGTTAATATGTCTCCTGCAAAGCGCATTGGGCAACATGCACATGACAGATTATTATGTCATGTAGACAGGTAAATGGGTCACTGTTTTTGACAGAGGGGTCCTTTTATAACTTGCAATTCATAAAATTCAATACTTCTAATATAGCAGAGTGAGCTATGAGCCAGCATCAAGGACCTGCATGCAAACTACAAGACATGAGTTTAGAGCATTATTGTTTTTTCTCAATCTGTTATTGCAAGGCTGCTAAAAAGGGTTTTTGGGTAGTGAGGAAGGAAAACCCCAAGCACTGTGTTACATTTTAAAACCTGACTTTGTTTCTCCCCGCTAAACAATTTTAGCATATATTCCCTATTAGTATGGACGATGTGTGACTCCTATATCTCGAAACCCTCTTTTTCATATGTAACATCTTGATTTACACTGCACACTTGTATGATTTAGTCTCGAAACACAACTAACACCCAACACAGATCTAGACACAATAAATTCTGTTAAAAAACGATATAAGTGGTTACAGGAAGCTTTTGATATCCTAATACCACTTAGAACAGCAAAATAGAACAAAAGAACACAGGCACCTTGGGGAAATACAGAACTAAAAGAGATAAAACAGCAAATTAGAAAGCTGCAATGCACCTGGATCAAAACAAAGAGCAAATTTCACCTACAGAAACTTAACAGATTAGACCAGCTATCAAAAAAGCTACTATTCAGACAGAATTCAAAATGCTAAATGTGCAAATAAAGAATTTTACAAAGTTCTCACAGAATTTCATAAGCTTAAATGCATAAAAAGAACTCATCTCATTACTCAAGAATTCACGGACAAACTGGCAAATCATTACACAAACAAAGCAGACATGTTGGACTCCCATTTCCAAAATACCCTACAAGAGTAGGCTAACCCAGCCCCTCCGTTCCTTCAAACAAATATCGCAAAGTTAATTTATGGATCTGGTCAAAGAAAGCAGGGCTGCCGGCAGCCCTTCTGACCCTTGTCCACCACAAATATTCAAGAACATTCTTCTACTACGTCTGTTGCCATACCAGTAAGAAGAATCATCAATAATTCGTTAATTACGGAAATCTTTCCAGAAGACCTAAAAAAGGCATACAGACGCCCATTATTAAAGAAAACAAACCTGGATCCGCTTGACCCTTGACAGCTACAGATCGATTACAAATGGGCCTTTCCTGGGCAAACTGATAGAAAGTAGCATTTGGCCAGATGTCGCAATTCATTAAAAATAACTCCATACTTTCCGGCTTCCAAACAGGATTTCATCCAGGAAGAGGCACAGAATCTGCCCTCATCACCATCTGGGATGTCCTTAAAAACACAGTAGACCGCAACAGGGTTGCTGCACTACTTATTTTGGACCTCTCAGCTGCCTTCGACACAGTTGACGATGACACTCTAATCCAAAGACTCTATGAAGCCGGCATAGAGGGAACTGTCCTCGACTGGATCACATCCTACCTTCAAAACAGAATAAATGTCATCCATTCTCCACCTTTCTCATCCAAACCGTACTTTACAAAAGCAGGGGTCCCTCAAGGCTCTATGATCTCACCCACGCTTTTCAACATCTACATGAAGTCATTATCAGCAATCATCAATGAATTTCAGCTCACATGCTATAACTATGCAGATGACACACAAATACTTCTTAAACTGGAAATCCCCAAAGACATTGGAATCTCACAAATCTTCAGTTGCCTCAGAGCCCTTGATCAGTGGATAACAAAGAGCCATCTCAAAATGAATGCTTCCAAAACGGAAATACTCACGTGGCGATTGGAAAAAGTATGACCCACTTTGCGCCTTGCCTGACGATCTGGGACTACCTACTAAAATATCTAATGTAGTAAGAAACCTTGGAATTACCATGGACACAAAGTTATCAATGAATACCCAAGTGGACAAGTTAGCAAGATCAAGCTACATTACTATGAAAACTCTGCGATGCATCTTCCTCCACCTGGGATTTCAAAACAAGGTACAAGCCACTATTTCTGTTGTACTGTCTAAACTCGATTACGCCAATGACCTCTACCACGGCTCATCTTTATGAACTATGAAAAGACTACAATGGATTCCGAACTCTGCTGCCAGATTACTCCTGCATGTAAAGCCACTAGCCCACATCACCTGTGCCTTGAGGGCCCTACATTGGTTACCAGTTGCCAGAAGATCCACATTCAAGCTGCTTTGTATCACCCACAAAGCAATACATGGAACAGGACCTCTTTTCATCAGGAATAAAATCACCAAATGTATTCAACAAAGGAACCTCTGCTCCAGATTGGCACCTTGCCTAAAAATCCAACTGTATAAGAACAAAGCCATAGGTGGCACATCTTTCTCTGTTCAAGCAGCCAAACTATGGGAATTCATTACCTCAAAACATGAGATCCGCAGATAGCTATTCTATCTTCAGAAGACTGCTTAAGAGTTGGCTCTTTCCTACATACCTATCACACTCAAACACAAATGTACAGCATATCCCCGTGTATATAAACGTTTAATTTGATTATATGTATGGATCTCAGTATGTGTGTTTCTTGAAATAAATATGTATAATAATAAGTAATTATGTATCCATATATTTATTACTTTACTCCTACTGTAAAAAAACTTTGACTCTCTCCAATGCACTACCCTATATTGCACACTATACCTCTCTCAATATATCCTCTACCTCCCCTCTTTGACTCATTCCAAACCTCATTCTACTACTATGATCTCCAAAATAACCTTTTCTAGACTCTTCCCTCCTCTATCCCTCCTTCGATCACCCCAAACCTCATTTTAATACTACGATCTGCAAACAACCCTTCCTAATTTTTCATTCACCTATCCCTCCTTTGACTCATCCCAAAACTCATTTTACTCCTATGATCTCCCTAATCCATTTCTAGTGATTCTTCCCTCCTCAATCTCCCTTATACTCATCCCAAACCTCATCTCACTACTATGATCTCCCAATGAACACTTTCTAGACTCTTCCTCTTCTATCCCCTCATTATCCTTTTCAATCCAACTAACAGACTCACATGTCCAAAGCTCAAATTAACTCAAATTTGACTATGCTAATCCACCAGTAATCCTTTTTGAGTTCCAGAGCAGTGTGAAACTCACAGAAAAGCGCTAGGATGCCTCGTCAGGGGTAGTAAGCTCTATATAAATACTATTGCAATAAAATGCAATGTATAATGTGTGCATGTGATGTAAAGCGCTCTGACACCCTACAGTGGGTTAGGTAGTGTTACAAAAGTATTTTTTTTTTAATGAGAAAATGCTATTTCAATTGTTTTTCTTGTAAATATGCCTGCATACTGATAGATCTGACATTCTTACAGTGCATGACGTGGTCCGTCCCTATGGGCAAAGGGGCCACGCCCATCCCCTTTTTCCAGAGAGGAAGAGTGTCAGTCAGGCTGAGCAAATGTCAGCCTGACAGACACTCTTCTTGTTTAGGCCAGGCAGCCAGGAGCTAGACACGCGCTAAATGTGCATGCTCCTGGCTACCTGAGCTGAACTTTGCCAGGCTCAGGATTTCACAGCCCTGTGGGTGTAACCTCCTGAGCCTGGTAGTAGCGCCTTAATTCCTTCCCCCTTGTGATGAGGGGGAGCGTCACCGATTGCCTCTGACCTGTTTTAAGCTCTGAAGTGCCCAGGGTTGAGTGTCAATCAGTGACACCTCATCACTGAGTGGGGTGGGGTCAGCAACTCTCACTGGCCCTATCCCACTCTATGACGAGTGAGGGACTGCTGCCTTCCCTCATTGGCTGACCTAAGGTCCTCCTTCACTACTGACTACTCCCCCAGTTACCAGTTCAATCCCTTACTACCACTTGTACAAATTATTTATCACAAGAAGGAGGAGAGGTGACCTACTGGCTAGAGCTGTCGACTTTGGAACATGGGAAACCAGGTTTGAATCCCAGCCTCTATTCAACATCCAGTGACTCTGGGCAAATGGCTTAATCTCTGTGCGCTAAAAAGGAACAAAAAATATGTAATGTAGTATATATATATATATATATATGGCGCCATGTGCCACTGAAGTGTGTGCACCATGTGACCATTAATCCGTGCCATCCATCTTGGATTGCCACTGCAAACATACTGCACAAGATATTTAGAGGATGAATGCCAGACAAGCATTGTGTATACCTAGAATTCCTGTGGTTAGAGGGGCCAACTTTAGAACGTGGGGAACCAGGATCGAATCTCAGCCTTGGCTCAACTTCTTGAGCACCTGTGCAAACCACTTAATCTCCCTGTGTCTAAAAAATGAAAAAAGAATGTGGGACATAGATTAGCTCTTTTGGCTCAATGTCCTGCTGTACAGGTCGCTCTCTAAAAAACTGCAAAATAAAAAAGTGTTTTTTGTAGATGGTACTTTGTGCCAGTGAAATGCATGCACTTTATGACTGTTAGTCAATAGAATCCCTCATAAATTGCTAAAAGGGAACATGCTGTACAGGATATATAGTGATAGCCTGCCAGAGAAGCATTCTGTTTATCTAGATTCCTGAGGCTTTTGTTTGGCAACAGACTGAATTGTAGAGCATGATGACAAGGCCCCCTTTAGATATGAAAACATGAGCTTTTGCTGTGCCCTGGCTATTGTTCTTTCCTGAAGCACTATCATTAAACTTGATGAGGGTGTTGGATGTCGGAGTTCATCAGTCTCCTCTGAAGTGCAGACTTAGCCTTTGTCAGGGCCTTTCCCCTTAGTTCCCCAGAGGTGCCGCTTTCATAAGGTTGATGGGTGTAAGCTGTTGTGGGATTCTCCCAACTGAGACTCCCATCCTCAAGGCCTGCTGCCTGCCTTACATGGAGACAAAGAGTGTGTCTGTTCTTGAAGAAATGAAAATTGAATCAACTGCCTCGAACTGGAATGTGTGGAATATACAAAACATGTGTGGGAAATGAGTATAAGGGAAGGACTAAATCTTCCTGTCAATGTTCCAGGACTTGGCACTTAGTGGGGTAGGTGGCATGCATCCTGCAGGGTGTTGGGGAAACATCTGAGATTGAGGATTGGCGTCCTTGACAGCCATTCCTATTTATCAAAAAGAGAGGGGGGGACGGTAGGAGCTAATTGTTAGGTCCAGTGACCCTTGCTCCCGATTGGTAACTGGTATATAAAGGGGGGGGGGGGTCACTGTTCCTTAAGAGGAGAGTTCAAAGTGGAGAAGGAAAAAGGAAAAAGTGTTCTGTGCTACTCTATGTGTGGGGACATGTCCTCATCATGATGCCCTCACACCCCGAAGGATGTCATGCTTCATCATTGGGCTTTTTGCTCCTCGTCGGGCCGGCGCTGCAATGCCCTACGGGTCCCACGAAGGGTCTCTTTTTCGGAGATCTTTTGATGAAACAAGCCGTTAGGTGCGTGCGTGTGAGTGGAAGTGAGGTCTCAACTAGTGTGTTAAAAAATGACTGGAGGGAGAGTGGCTATTATTTATTAACGTGGTCCCTCTGTCATTAGTAAAAGGTGTGTGGTGCTGCTAGTGGGATATTATGTCCCTCAGTAGCTAGATATGAGTCCTTAGTGGGCGGAGACAGAGAGAGGCATGCAGGTGGAGCAGCACAGCTGAATGGGAGATCCTTCCCATCGGCCCTCAATGATCTCATGAGGCCATAATTATAGAAACAAGGGAGACGCTACTCCTTTCCATCAACCTGGCGGCACTGAAAACTTTAGGCCGCTAGTGATACTTTATTTAAACTCACCCTGGTCCTGAAGAAGCGCTTTGGATCTCCTCCAGAGGCCACAGATAGCGCAAAACATGTCGACCACTAGAGACACCCACTAAGGACTCATATCTAGCTACTGAGGGACATAATATCCCACTAGCAGCACCACACACCTTTTACTAATGACAGAGGGACCACTTTAATAAATAATAGCCACTCTCCCTACAGTCATTTTTTAACACACTAGTTGAGACCTCACTTCCACTCACACGCACGCACCTAACGGCTTGTTTCATCAAAAGATCTCCGAAAAAGAGACCCTTCGGGGGACCCGTAGGGCATTGCAGCGCCGGCCCGACGAGGATCAAAAAGCCCAATGATGAAGCATGACATCCTTCGGGGTGTGAGGGCATCATGATGAGGACACACTGTCCCCACACATAGAGTAGCACAGGACACTTTTTCCTTTTTCCTTTTTCTTTCTCCACTTTGAACTCTCCTCTTAAGGAACAGTGACCCCCCTTTATATACCAGTCCTTGACAGCCAGCCTGCAGGAAGTGAGAGTAAATCACCTAAAGGCATCTGCAACAATCTCTGTAAAGAAGCTGTGATTCTGTGTTGGTAAAGGAGGAGTGCTGGAGGTGTCTCTACAGGAGGGGTCTGCCCAGAGGCAGAAGCCCAGCTGCTGATGCCTAGCAAAGGAGCTGCCCAGAAGAGTGAACTGGCTACTGAGGAAATTGTGGTGAGCTCCCAGCTGCTATGGTGCATGTCCCTGGTTACCCTCATGAGGCTTTAAGACATTTCTCAGCCCGTCCGTGGTTCGGATCGGAGTTGTGGCCAATGTGGATGACCGGAGAGACATAGCAGGATCACTAACCTTAGAATGACTGAAGGAGGCCTCCCTCTGTCCTCTGCTTGAGGCACAGTGCACCAAGAAGCTCAACCTCTGGTCACTGCCAAGACTTGAAGTGTCTTCAAGGAGCATGTGGAGCCAAAAGGGCGCAACGAACCTCCATTGGTGCTTGTCAATGCACCCTGCTGTCCTTGTGCTGGTCCATGCACCCTCTGAACTCGGGGCCCCTCTTCCATTGTGTGCCAGGAATCTCTGAGCGGGGCTCCAAGGATCAACTCGAATTCCCCATATGAACTCCTGTGAACCCGAGTCAAGATCCGCGGTTTTGGTAACTCAGGTATGTTAAATGTATGGTGACCTGGAAATGTCACTGTTTTCCTTTTTAATGACTTAATTTAATTAATTTATTATGAATGTAGGTAGAAATGTTTTTATGCTTTCATGGCTTATTGCTGAATAAAGAAGGTTTGACTGACTGACTCAAGATCCGTTGGTGGGCTGTGCACTCTTACTTGGGTGGGGGGGGTTTGCTTTGGGTCTGTACTGCAGCATGAAACTCCAACCACTCATGTGCGCGTCCGTGGAGTCTCTACTACAGCTTCCTGCACTTTGGGAAGGGGGGGATAGAGGTGGACTTGAACTCTACAGCAGAGGCCTCTTGGTTGGGGGCCCCATTGCAGTGCTCTAGGTAAAACAGTGAGTCTCGTCTTTCTCAAACCGATTTTAGGTTGTGCAACATTATCCCTTGTCTTAGAAAGTCACTAAGCACCTGCCTTAGAGTTTGGTGTTAGGCTACAGCGTGGCAAATGCATTGGAGTACCCTGACAGCCAAACCCTCATTCCATCCGCCTCATATAGAGAGGGGAACACATTATGCATTCCGTCAACAGAGCCCCCATTGGCTCTGTCAACTGAATACTTCCTCCACGACCCAGTAGTGTAGGGGCAGTTGGAGGAAGGACATTACAGCACCCGCCCTATTTAGGACAGACAGTGAAATGCATTTTTTCCTGTCCATAGCCACCAGGAAAACCCAGGGGGTGAGAGACAAGAAAAAACAATAATGGCCCTATTGAAGCGGGGATTGGATTTGCATAGTGCAAATTATTGGTGCAAACTCAAGTACAAGTTGCACTTGAGCAGATGGACCTTTAGTCCCAGCTGAGGTTTAGCATCAACAAATCAACACAACATCAATAACAGTGAAGTGCATTGGGCCCCACAAGGACCATAGAGAGTAGTAGATTTGCAAACCATGAAGGTTTCCTAACAGATTAGTTAACACCTTGGCTGCGGCGCGAATTCCGCCGCTGTGCTGGACATTCCATTCTTGGGCGTGTTTCGGACGGCCCCCGGCAGTCGTGCGCACACGCCCACCGTAACTCATGACGGCCGGGGGTCGTCATGAGCATCGAAGGGGTTAAGTTACAACTCAAATCACTCAAAGTAGATCATCGTATAAATGTGTCAGTCAGTATATTTCAGAATGATTCAAAAAAGCAAATACAAAGACAGACTATTTAAAGTTGTCATAAGCAAATGAAGCAAATTCAGTTTGCCACGAAGCAAGTTCCCTAGCATGCTAAACTAAAGGAATTCGGGATAATTGTGAGAGCACTCAAGCAGAAGGTGTCAGCAGGTGAAGCCTCTATGAGGCAGAATCAAATGAAGATTCGGTCAAGTGAGTAGGAAGAGATTTCCTCAGAAGTCTAACACTTTGAGCAGGAGCGAAGTAAGGCATCTGATCTCAAGAGATCAATGCACAATTAAAACATACAATTTCTCAACAAGATACAACACTCCCTGCGGTTCTCAGGGAGAGGAGACCAATCAGGGCTGAGCATTTCACGATACGATGGCATAACCCTTCTTCCCAGCCATAGCACAATGGAAAGTTTCAGCTCCATGACTTTCAATAGATATCTCAAGTAAGAATGATATATTGCGGTCAGTTTGTCCTCGGCACAAGAGCAGAGATTCATTACTCAGCTCTCAGTGAAACACATGCAGATAATCTATTCTAACAGAAACCAGATCATTTTGTAATATTTAATTAACATTTAATTAACTCAAACTACTGTAGCTTGGCTGCTGACCCGCGTGCCAAACCCCAACATCCTGGGAGTAGATTCCCAGAATGTAGGGGTCATCAGTTTTGTGTTTTACCAAAACACACTCTCGCTTTGGGAGTTTGGTTTTGACAAACATAAAAAGTTACAAGTTTGGTGCACGGCCATCAAAACCGAGGATAGCTGTCCACCAAACATTTAGTACACTGAAATGAACAACCGTGATGGTGGTTCCCTTCAATGTACGGAGATGACTGCTGGGCCGGCAGTCAACTCTGAATTTGGAGGGTGGTAGTCCATCAGCGTGGCAGAGGTAATGTCCTCATCACCCTGATGAATTGTACTCCAAACTCTCTAAATCAGGCCCCAAACTAGGATGCATGCTCCAAAGACTGACCAATGGGTCACAGAAGAAAGAAGATATTCTCTCCTTACACTGTGGGACTGCACATGTCAAGTTCTCCCAGATTACTACTTTAGCATTGTCTTACTGGTAGAATCGCAGTAGAAAATCCTGTCCCCTTGACCGTCTTGACACTCTTTATTGAGTGATATTATGCTGATTTTTGAGGGGTGAGTCTCTAACACCACACCATCTCTCTGCCTAAGCCTTGGGCTGCTTGCCTCACTACTGTGAGAGTCAAGCTCTAAAGGGGTGTACTTTGTGCTCAGTTATCAGTGTCCATACTAGGATGGATCCCAGGACATCAGTGTAAATGGATTTCACTTCTTCGCTTGAGGCCTAGTAACTCCTGCTTGTCCCGGCACTGCCAAACAGGTTCTGACACTAGGCCTTCCTCTGTTTGGTAGCAAATAGGGATGTAGGTACAAAAGCAACCCGAGCACAAAACTAAGAGCTTCAGTCTCCAAGTATAAGGAACATAAGGGAATCATAATAAACATAAAATTAAAATGACAGTGATCCACTTACATGCTGTAACAAGGCAGTCATCGTAAAATAGATTCACCAGGCATTAATGGGAACTGTGTCCTATAGAAAAAAGTAAGAAATCACAAACATTTTAGAAAATACTCAGGGAAAATAAAAATGTTCATATGAACGGTTGTGTGGATTATGTTTCTTTGGCTGTTTGTTACATTGGTAGAGTCTTATTTCTGCAAGTTTGTGGATTGTATATCTTTGTACCTCAGTCTTCGTTTCATTGCAGGTGGCAGTGGTCCATGAAGTGGTGACTAATGTGAACCACTAGGTTGCATAATAACAGTGTAAGTTCACCAAATTTACACCAACATGCATTGCGTCCTGATGCAAGGCAATGGAAGCAAAATGGGAAACTGTTTATCATTTCTTAAACCAGGCTCCACTCTTGCTTTCACACACTGATGTGTGAAAGCTCTACTAATAAAAAGAAAATATACATTATCAGGTATTATTTTTCATTATATCATACAGTCCTTTTATGACTTCAGCGTTGTAAATATTGGGGCACATGTACTAAGACTTTGCACCAGGTTTGTGCACAAAGTGGAGAACTGGGATTTACTTTCCAGTGCAAAACTTGTTTTGAGCTGAAAGTAGCCGTAAAGTAATGCAAAGTAGCGATATGCTCTACTTTGCGATACTTTTAATCAAGGGGCTTACCATTGGTGCTGCATAGGCACGGCTATGCATGCAATAATGTGTTTTTTATGTTAAAGTCTACTACAAATGGCAAACAGGGCTTTGCACAAAAAATTAATGCCTATTCGAGGCAAGTGTTAAAAAGGAGAAATATTTTTATTTTGTCTAAAGTTTCCAGCATTGCATGTGTGCTGTACAGTACAGCACACATCCAAAGTGGGAAACGTTTCAAAGTAAAGTAGTCTAGTAAGCATAGTATTTGGTCTTGGAGGGGAACCCTTCTAGTACAAGCCCTATACATCACACAGACACCCTTGCACCTGCAGGGTATGTGCGTGACGCAAGGTAGGCTCGGAGAGTGCTGGCACAGAGGAAGAGAGAAACAGCGCCATATCTTAATAGATGTGGTGCTGTGCTGTTCCCTCCCTTTCCTGATGTACTCTGTGTGCTGTGTGAAATGTTAGTAAATCTGCCCCAATGTATTCCCAGGACTTTCCATCTCTTTATCACTGCTGTATCGATGACATGCAGCAGTACAGATGAGAATTGTAAGGAGGAAGTACTATTTTGAAGCTGGAATGGCAGACTTAAGATGGCCGCCATCTATTCTGGTTTGAGATGGCTTGGAGCACAGTACCCCAAGAAGCAGCCCACAAATATTGCATCTGCACATTGACAGAAACCGCAGCCCCTGTAACCGGCCCTGGGCCTACTATTTAAGACTGAGCTGCTTCCTTACTGGGCAGGGAGGGGTTAAACAGCCCATCTCTTCTGATTGTGAAAACAGCTGTCAGGCGTCCATGTGATGGGCGAACGCTGTTAAGATCATTTAATACAAATGGAATGAGTCACCCCCCTTCACAACCCAGCAGACAGCCGTAAACGGCTCTGCTGAGGGGACATTTGTTTAACTTAGTTTAAAGGCTTTCATGTTAATGATTTTCCATACTTTCATTATCATGTGATTGACTAATAACGGGCAATCCCGGCCCTGCGCTCCTGACAGCTTTCTAATAATGTGCATCCATGCATGAGGAAGACGGCAGGCTCAATTTGGGACTTTGTCAATGCTTCAAAAAATCGAAACCACCTTAATGCAAGCGATTCCGTACATTCACCAGCATTTCTTTCAAGATGCAACTACCCTTTTGATTGCCTTTGTTTACACCTACCGTGCTCACACAAGTGCATTCACACCACATGCATAAAAAATGCCCCAACACAACTTTTGATAAGGGTGGTCTGTTGGTAGGGATGTTTTTTTTTACTTGCTTTCTTGACGGGTTTTTTCCCAGTAAGTTCGCGATTGTATTACTGATCCCTAGAAAGTGACACGTGGCTCCAGCTCAGAAAAGGAGCACTCCTAAGTGGCCCCCAATCAAAAGCGAGGCAGAGTATTAATGCTTCGGATATTGGGAAAGTACCAGCCCGGTTGGCTAGAATGAATTTGTGGTGGAAAAAGAATATGAAATTGCTGGACTTCACTGCGTTTGGATTACAGAGATTTTATTTTGCCATTTATTTACATAATCCAAGCTCTACAACTAGGGTAACAATTTAGGAGCCCCTAAAACCTAGATTAGGAAATTAAGGGAAAATATGCAAGTTATTGACACATAAATCTGTCAGCAGACAGAAATGGCTGGAATACAGAAAATCAGATATCTGGAAACAGGACAAGTTGTTAGAAAAACTGTAGAAATTCGGACTATTTTTGTTAATCATCCTTAGTGTGTACATTTACATTCAGGCACATGAAACCAGCAAGACATTAAAAGTTATTAGCTGAGATGAAACTCGATTTGTCCAGATATGTGGCACAAGCAGGTTTGATAAAAAAAACATACACATGAAGAAGTCACTGTTACTTGTACAAATCTGACCACCGGAAAAGCTGGCGGGCCAACAGCTTTTAGAACGGCATATCTAAAAAGGTATCAATGTTTTATTTTTAATCTGAATTTTTTGTAATGCTCTTCTGTCATGGGATCATGCAAACATCATAATTTCTTAAAGAAATACAATGATGAGATGTAATATAGCTTGTTTTCCTCTATCAATCTTGTTACTGGTTAGTGACTTCAAAATATACGTCTTTATCGTCCAAACAAGCAAACTATGAAACTCTATCCCATCCACTTACAAAAACAAGCATTTGCAATGCAATAGGTCTCACATTTACGAGAGTTTGAGCTATTGGCAGTGTAAATGACAATGCCTTTTATTTATGTGTTGTTTTTAAAACAGATAAATAAAAGGCATTGTCATTTACAATGCCAATAGCTTAAACTCTCACATATGCGAGCCCTATTGCATTGCAAATGCGGTCGGCGCCCGTGCTTTAAAAATAATAAAAAAGCGTTAGGCGAGAGCGTGTCCTGCCGGCAACAGCAGGCAGGACAAAGCTATTTGAGAAAATAGTGCTCGGAGGCTGTAATTAAAGCCTACCGCGTAACAACACACGTAACAGGGGATGTCACCATGGGAGGTTACAAAATGAGACAAGGCGGTACTAAGGAGGGACTACTATGCCTATTGACCAATGAACAGCCACAGTTTACAGTAGACAATGACACAAGCCAATGAAAAATATGGGCGGAGAGTGGGCGAAGCTTCAGGTCCCTACCTGAATACAAAATGCCTTGCAGAGCAGCGCATGCACTGCCCAGGCTCTACCTAAAAACGAAACCTCTCTGTTTGCCGGAAGTCAATAAAATTTGCCTCTTCAAGTTTTAGATCTCTGCATGAGCTTTAACTCTCTTTAACGCCTAAATAACAAGCAGCTACTACACAATAAGCCACGCCAAACAACCAGAGCTTGAGCCATACACAAACAAGAATTCCCAGCATATTTCCTCCAGGGATTCCCAAGCCATACCGATGATCCACTACCTACTGAATTGCACTCTGTGAAGAGTCGATGACTTGGTTACCGGAATATCTGTGTCAGAATATAGTCAGACAGAAATATCATGTCCCAAATATCATCCACCAAACTATCACCCAATTGGAGTGAATAATAGGAAATGTGTACCCCGCAGAACAATACTTTTGTAAACAATATTTACACCACAATATTTATGTCAGACAATATTTCTATATATAATATTCTGAACATATAACCATAATTGATCAGGTACAATGAACAATTACCTACCTCTACTCATATCACATGTACAACTACCACACACTCCCCCAGCCCCAAATACAGCCCCCTTGTAATTGTTGAGGGCAGTTTGAGGATTACTATGCTATACCAGTAGCAGCTGCAAGCAATACAATTACTTTATAACATAGCATGATTGGCAAAGGTCTTCTCTGTTACAGTAGCAAAAGCCAAGAAGGACTTCTGCCAGGGAGAAATGCCCATGTTTATGTGACAGATCTATTTATTACAATTCAAATACAAGGTGCCAAGAATACTCTTTGGCTGTAATAATGGTAGATGCAGAGGTCCTCAATGGGAACAGCTCTTGGAAATCAGGGATTAATTATAAGCACAATTACATTTTTGTTGTAGGTTCGCATTTATCAAAAGTATGCTCTAATCGATCCATAGAAAATCTGCAAATAAACTATAGTAAAAGGAAATAAAGTTTGTGATCATAAAATGTGTTTCTTGAAGTAGCCTGTGACACCAGCCGTGCATAAAAATTACAGGGGAGATGCAGCGTACTATAGGATGAGATGATAAGCATTTTATATTGAAAAAGGCCTGGTGCAGGCAATCTGCAGGAAAAAAAGACAGGATAGCACATAGAGCAAAGGGAATGTTGCGGTGCAGAAGGAGAGTTAAACAAGCATTTGCAATACAATAGGTCTCGCATTAGTGAAAGTTTGAGCTATTGGCGTTGCAAATGGTAATGTTTGTTTGATATTTGTTGTTGTTAAAAAATATCACAGCAGTAGCATAAGTAATAAAATTAATTACACAAAGCAAGGAAAGGTGCAGTACCACAGGCTGTTACTAGGTGTCCCTGTGGAGTTGTAAAGGGACCTCTATTAGCCACATAAGGTACTGCACCCTTAATGCAATTATAAAGAGAAAGATTGCAGCTGAGCATATGTTTCCATTTGTTTGGATTGGAAGTGAGATTTTTGTTACCTTGCGATTTAAAAATGCACCATTGTTGTTTATTTAGCTTTCACTTCCAATAAAAATAAATGGAAATGTATGCT
The DNA here is from genome assembly GCA_963921515.1 of Calotriton arnoldi. Lineage (NCBI taxonomy): Eukaryota > Metazoa > Chordata > Amphibia > Caudata > Salamandridae > Calotriton > Calotriton arnoldi. The sequence continues at coordinate 2,283,715 of CAWUFW010001883.1, forward strand.
CAGTTGCAATCTTCACACCTTTTAATGTCCTTGGCATACGATAAGCATTTACTTAGCACTACTTGTGGCACAGCACATCCAAAATGCCGTGTCATCTTCGTGATTCTAACATTGATGTTTGACTCACATTTAAAGCATTTTGGCAGCTCGCTCGGTGACCCGGAAATAGACAGCAGTGTATACTAATGTTGATGTAGAGCAAGACCAGTCGTTGGTCAGCCCTGGTGACACAAAGACCCAGCATGAGTGGGCATTGGTATGGTATGCGTAGAGGCAAATAAACAGTGACGTGGTGAGAGGCTAACAGTGGGCACTGGTGTAATGTTCAACGAACAAGGGTGGCGCCGATGCGATGAGACCAGAGAGTGCCACTGATGAGATGAGATGAAGAAGAGTGTGCGCTGATGCGATGGTAGAGTTTTAAGAGGAGTTTTAAGAGAGTGGTACTGATGAGACGAACAAGAGTGTGTGCCGATACGATGAGAGACCAGCAAGAGTGGCACTAAGAGATGAGCAAGAGCGGCACCGATGAGATAAAACATGTATCGTGTTGTTGTTTTTCTTTTTTGCAGGGCAAATCACTTTTGTGATGTTTTTGTGGCAGCATTAGTGGCCTTCACTGAGAAGTCAAAGTTGAAACTTATGTAGTCATCTTCTGCCAGTGTCATTTTCTGAAAAACTGGTTTGTTCCAAAGCAATGAGCACAGAAACCATGAGATGTTGGTGGGCACACCTCTGGAAATGAGAACGCCTGATTTGTAGGATTGTCATTTAAAAGTTGGTTGCTTGCATGTGACAACCCAACTTCAGCTTTCATAGCGCTGCTGTGGAAGCGTTTTAAAATATGAAAGCACTTTTCCTTTTAGAAAAAGGCAGGCACAATGTTAGAACAAGAAAATATGGATTACCTTCGATGCACGTGCCGTTCTGTGCATTAATGCCCTGTGTAAATCTACATTCTGGGCTACTATTCAACAAATACTGTTTAATGTGTCACTAAGATACCAGCAAAGCTTCTCTGCGCCCGGGCCGTGCAAATTCAAAAGAACGTCAGACTCCAGCGGAAACTGCTTAACCTCTTACACCCTTTAGTTAGGTAAACAATCCCATGTGTTATCTTTCGTGTTATAATAGCGATGAGAGACTAGCAAGGGTGACACAGAGATGAGCAACAGCAGCACCGATGAGATGAAAACAAACAAGATTGTGCACTGGTTTGAGACGTGCAAGAGAGGAAGGACGGCAGCAATGATGGGAAGGAGGGGGTGCGAGCGAGGAGGCAACAGATGGCCAGAGATGGCCAACTAAAAGAATAATTTGGTGATGTCCCGTGGGAGGGAACCAAGCACCCAAAGGCGGGACAGATGGACACTATTGACCAACCAGAGCAAAGTTATTTTGAAAGGCAGGTCAACCAACATTACTTTGCAGAGCAGTGCAAGCGCTGCCCAGGCTCGACCTAAAAAAGCTATCAAAAGCAGCAAAGGGAGGTGCACAAATCGTTGGTGCTGCCTCATCTGAAGGATATTGTAGTATCCTGTTCATGTTAATGTTATGCCATTTTCACTACCTTCTCAGCCAGTGTGAATGTGCTTTGTGATGCATGGAATGTTGGAGTGATGATGCGTTTTGGAATGTTGGGTGCCTGTGAGGGGAAGTTGACAGTTGAGAATGGGCTGAGCAGGAGGCAGGCTGCTCCTGGTGGGGCTGCTTCACAAGAACTTATCTACATGTAACTTAGTTCAATAAATCTACTTAATCTACATCTTACCAGTGTGGACCTTCATTACTACATTATTTTGGCGACGAGTTGGTGACTACCTACTTGCTACAACCGGATTTCAGGGACCTGGCGAACAAAAGAGGACCTCAAGATGAAACAATCTACAGAGCCTACAGATGCTGGCAACACAATGTACAAGAGGAGGTATCCACTGAAAAGAAAAACCGCAAACAAGAAACAAGGGAGTTCTACACAGAACAACAAAGATGTCTACAATAAAAAAAAGAAGTTCTTCACAGAAAACCAAAGATGTCAACAAGAAACATGAAAAGATGAAGCACTACGCCTCTCAGCCCCACCAGTGTCATCACCATCTGACAGCCCTAGCCCAGGCGTGCTGTGCTCATCTGGATTACTTACTTGGGACGTTGAATTTTACAAGCAGTGATTATGTAACGCAAGGAAATCCTATTGAGGCTACAACCAGAAGGAAAATGGGATGATGGTTATCGCATTGAAAATGGGATGATGGTTATCGCATTTCGTGTAACAGTGAGCGCAAAAAAGTTTTATGGAGGCTACATGCTGGAGGAAAATTTGGGATGATTGGTATCACGTCATCTTCTACACACGTTCTGCTCCTCAGTCAACCATGGCTTGTGCTTTTGTTTGGAAATCTCACCACGTTGTGTCATCAGCATTGTATCTTAAGTATCTGTCAGCGCATGGTTTGTGTACATTGCTGCTGACGCAGTGGACTACGCTCATGACCCATTTATGGCATCTTGTTTAATCCAATCTACATGACGTGTCACTCAACTACTGGGTTTTCTCTCATGTCAGTTTGAAAATTTGACATCGTCACCAGCAAACGTAGGAGGCTAATTGATATGTTATGCCTCAATCTGTGGTGAGTTGTTCTGCATAAGTTTGGACCTTATGTCAACGTATTCTCTATTGTGAGGCCGGTTAAACTGTTTTGCAGCGTTTCAAATTTCGTAAAGTGCGCTTGCATTTTACCTCACGCTTGAAGCCGCGCTTGTCACCTCGAGGATCCTCTGTGACGACGCGTTCTTCCTCCGCGTCAGAATTGGCTGTGTGACACTATTTGGCGCTCGAATGCGCCGAGAGCCATCCGGCACTGCGCATCGTGCGTGCCGCCATTTTTGGATCGTTCATTTACGAGGTCTGGTGAGGATGGTGTTGCTGTGTGGTGAAGGGGAGTGTACAACACTACTGAGGCATGTGGTAGGCGTATCGCCGTTGGCTAACTTCTTGTCTCTGACTCCTGTCTCTTTTTGTTTCTGTAACACGGACCCCTCAACCAGCAGGATGGAAGTCATTTTGTGTTCTATGGCGTGTGACACTTTTCTGCGCTGGCGGTGCACATGTGTGCACAGCTTCTTCGGACTTGGTCTCAACCGCACTCAGCAGTATACGATGGGCTGCAGAGCAACAGACTTCCTGTTTCATTTATAGTAATGACTTTCATGCGTTTTGCATGTGTATTTCAGCCTCATTCCTTGTGCTATTGTGTCCTATTGTGGGAAGGATGACCACATCCTCATGCTCAATGTTCTATTACTTTTTGTGTTCCTGTAAAGTCACATTACTTGACATTGTAGGCATTGCATTTATGTTATTTGCCTCATGTTTACAAGGGTCATTACACCTTGGGGAAATTACTCCGTATCTTGGCTCAACATACTTGGAGTGTAGTTTATATAGGAGTACTTGGCTGAGGGGTCCTTCAACGTTACTTATCCCTCACTGTTGCTTCTAGTTTTAGCTACTACTTTGTTTTTACGTCTCTCTCACACAGTACTTTTGACCTAATGCTTTTAATTCCATTTTTTGGGGGTTTCATGTGGTATAACCCTCACACAGGGTACCTGCTTATGGGTCTTAGTCCCATTTACATGGATTAACATTGTTAACCCTTCCACAGGGTATCTGTTCATGGGCCTTAGTCCCATTTACTTTGGCTTACCTCCCTTACGTCTCGGGGTAGGTTCTGGGTGTCAGTCCCATTCACATTAGCTTTACTCCCCTGTGCCCGGGGGTAGGTTAAGGGTTTTAAGTCCCATTAATAGTTTCTTCCCTTCCTCTGTTCCCGGGGTAGGTCATGGGTCTCAGTCCCATTTACATTAGCTATCGCCCTTATGTTGGGGGTAGGTCATGGGTTCAGTCCCATTTACTGTAGCTAACCTCCCTTTTGTCTGGGGCAGGTCATGGGTGTCAGTCCCATCTACACGTACTTGTGGTACATTATTACCCTTTCACAGGGTGTGTCTTATTGGGTGTCAATCCCATCTCTGCCAGTGGCTATCCTCACATGAGGGTTGCCCTGTGGGTGTCATTCCCATCTTACACTTTTCTCGTCACTAGCTTTACATTATTAATCCCCTGTTGGGGTACAGTTTAATTAAGTCTATACTTAGACTTTGCTGTTATTTACTCGCAATGTTATGCTTATATTTTATTACATTGTCAATTTGAAAATGAGGGAGGATGAGTGATACTTCCTGTATTTTCTTCTCATCTTCTCTGTTTTCTCGCTTGTTCAGTTCTCCTCGTGATGTCTTATATTCTTTTCATCCTTGGAATCTGGACCTTATTTGGTTGTTAGTCTTCCTTTGTCCCCAGTCTCTCCCTCATTGTAGTATTATGCTTTTTCTTCTTTGTTTTGTCGGAGATTTTTCCCTCTCCACTCTGTGTGTCTGGGTGTATAGCATGTGTTTAGTTTGTATCGTGCTATGTCTTTCTTCCTTTCATGCCTGTCTGGCCAGTGGGTGTGTTTGGGGGTAGCCATTGGTGCGTTTATGTCCATCTGCAAACTTGTTGTTTCTTATGCCTTATTACCTTTTTCCTCTCTTTTGTAATTTATATAAAGAGAGGATAGATCTTATTTATTTGTGTATTTTTACCCATCTCTTCCTCTTCATTTTCTTCCACCTATCTCTTTGCTCTTTCCTATTTGTTCATTTCTATTACATTTATTCTGTTGCATTAGTGTTCCTCTCATTTATCCCTTTCCTGGGTTCTTATTGTTATATCTTATTTAAGGTACAGAACTTATGCTTCTGTTGTTCATGTTAATGTTCTGCCATTTTCACTACCTGCTCAGCCAGTGTGAATGTGCTTTGTGCTGCATGGAATGTTGGAGTGATGATGCGTTTTGGAATGTTGGGTGCCTGTGAGGTGAAGTTGGCAGTTGAGAATGGGCTGAGCAGGAGCCAGGCTGCTCCTGGTGGGGCTGCTTCACAAGAACTTATCTACATGTAACTTACTTCAATAAACCTACTTAATCTACATCTTACCAGCGTGGACCTTCATTACTACAGATATGTGTACAGCTGAAAGGCTTCTCTGGGAAATTACATGTACATCTCAAACCCTTTTTTGTTTTTTTTCTACCTCTAGAGGCTATCTCTTGCATAGTGTGTCCCAACCTGGCAGCTACATCTGTAGTTTGGGGCCGGTTTTCGAGGTCTAATATAGGGTTCTATGTCATGTGCTTGAGTTCATATCAGGAGTTTTGTGTCCAGTTTTCGATTCCTCACCAGGAACATTGTTCCCACCTTTAGAAGCCATGTCCTGATCCAGGGGTCACCTCTTTATATCTTGTTTGGATTTGAATGTCTCAGCTGGAGTGCTGTGTCCATTTCTAAAGTCTACCTCTCAACTAAAGTATCCTATTCTGGAGCCTACGTGTAGAATTTTGTGTTCAGCTCTGGAGGCAGTTCTGTTATACTGTATACTGTTCTGAAGAGGACAGAATGCATTGTGAAAGGATGGCAGACGAGTAATGCATTGTAAATGGTGAATCAATGTGGGAAAATGCTAAATTAACAGTGAACTTTTTTTTAATGGTGAGCACAAGGTGATGGTGAATGGATGATGCATATTGAAAAAATGATGGAACGTGAGTGGACAAACTAGAATGGCAACAGAACAGAGGAATAAGGAGCAGGAAGCATTGTTCTTTTATCTTCCGGTGTGGATTTAATAGATGCGTTTTTAGAATGTGCTTGGAGGTTAGTAGTTTTGGATTGCATCAGAGTTGTTCAAGGTGGTGATTCCAGATTCCGGGCTCTTCACATGAGAAGGTCTGGTTGAGAGTTTTTGATTTTTTGTTCTTAGAGGTTAACAACAGGAAGGTGGATTTCCATTTAATGTCATTTTTTCTCCTGTGATGTGGAGTTTATTTCTCCAGTAGGTAACATTCTTACATGAAGGAGTTTTTTTGTGATGCAGGCCATTTTGAAGTTCATTCTGACTTTGAAGGGGAGCCAATGGAGGTCTCTAAGAGTAGGAGTGGGAGAGCTGGAACCCATACTCCTAAATTCTCTAGACCGATGGTTCTTTTTAAGCAGCATGAGAGGTAAAGAGAAAACTCTTTTCGAAATACCTAGAACTTAAATTTCCACGCTTCTAGATAAAATCCAGGTCAACAGCCAAATTCAAGTTAGTTTGCTTAATTCAAATTTTGAAACATATTAATATACACCAATCTAAGCATTATGGTGTAAAATACAAAGTAAACAGAATGAAGCTGGATCTCCAAAACCAATTAAGGCGGTACAGCAAAAAGAAAACAACTAACTCGGTCACTGCAACATATGTTATCAAAAGACAAAAAAACACTTTGGATTGCATCAAGTTTCAAGTAAAGGCCCTACAAATCCCTAACTATCCCCACACTACCTTAAAATGGGAATCCTAATCTAGAGTAAGTTCAGCAAAGGTGGGGAAGAAAGGTGTCAGCCGTTAGAGCTTTCCTAAGAAGTAACTCCAACCAGGGTCAAGTAGCATGAAGCCACCAAGCTTAAGAAGAAGTCTATACCTTGAGGAGCCCTAAAGTACAGTGTCAGCTGTCACTAACTACATCACAACATAAGCAGTCTCCGAATTAAGGCACCTCCCATCGTGCCCCTAGTAAATTTCCATTTCCAGCACCTTCCGGCTTCCATTCTCTGCCTCCATGTTCACACGCAGTGATATTTCGGATGCCCTTGGTGCCATCTCCTTCTCCCACAAGAACACGTCCTCCATCCATCATCGCTTTTCTCCTTCTCAGGCCTCTCTATCTACTAGGAAAATTAATTATTTCTCTCAACTAATGAAGACTTGTCCACCTGCAGTGGGAACACAAGATACATGCAACATTCCACAATACAAGCAAAATACGAATTCAGACGTTAGCTGGAAATTATATTAGAAATGCATTTCATGCCCACAGTTAGGCCAAATTAACAACGCACAGGTTACATTATGTGCACACTTTCTATAAACGACTAAGAAATACTTTTGGCACGTTTAAACAGTTATGAGTGGCAAGTCTTAATACACTAAAGGTTAGGAGTGTAATATTGAAATAATCAATAAACACATGTAGTTTGTTATCCCTTCACACAATACTAATTCCCCCCTTGTCAGTACATTTGTAAAGTACACACAAAAGTCTGGTAAATCATGAGGATATGTAATTATTTTGTAGTCCTTTCTTCTTTTCATATATTAGTCACACAGAGTATATATGAGTGTAAACTAACCGTGATTATAACACACTACTAATGTTACTTTAAAAAGGGCCCCAAAATACTCTCCTCCAGGAGTATTATGGTACAAATTTTGCCACATTTGACAATGAGGGTTTCTGTTTGGAGAATGGCCCTTAGAGTTGTCATGGTGGCTATGGCACTCTGTCTAATAGAGCATTGTCACTGTTGAGGTGCAGTAACACTAGGGCTTGGACTGCTGCACTTAAGTCAGAGAGAGCAAAAGTAGGTTATAGTTTCCTTAATAGGAAAAGTCGAAAGACTGCAGTTTTAGCCGCTTTGGATATGTAGGATAACATAGGTATTTCTTGGTCAGTAATGAAGTCAAGCAACATGGCGGATGGGACAAATGTGGGGAATATGCTTATGGAAGTTACTGTAGCTGCCTTTGTGTAGGTGGTGTATGTTGTTTAGAGAAGAATAGGAAGAACTTGTCTTTTAGAAAAAAATTGTTCATCCGGTTTATAAGCTTGGCCAGAAATGCTTGTAGGGTTGTTATCTTTGATGGTGGTTGGAGATTTTAAGGTAAAGGTGGGTATCATCACCATATCATCAGCATCAGAAATGGATGGTGAATGGCTAACGATGAGATGATAAATGGCTAGTGGATGAGTGGTGAATGAATGGTGGATTGGAAGGTGGATGGTCAGTTAATCGATGGTAACTAGTGGTTGGAAGGTGAATTGTCAGTGGTGGTTGGTTAATGGTGAATGGTCGATAAATTGTGAACGGTAGATAGGGAAAGATGATTGGATGGGTAGCTGGAGCGATTCTTTGTATGTGAATGAATGGGGAGTATATGTATAGGTGAAGAATGTGAGCGAATGGTTGAGTGACTGAACATTAGGCTGGAGTACAGGCATCATCGTGCAGGAAGTGAAGGGCGAGTGTGGTCAATACTCCAGTGCAGATCACTCAAATCGGTCAATCAGGGGCACAAGTGGTTAGAGGCTCAGGGGTGGAAAATGATAGGAACAGTTCTGTGAGGGGGCAAGCTCTGTGACAGAAATGAATGAGAGTGATGGGGAAAAGATTACCAGAATGAGACACAGTGGGGTGTCACATCAACGAAATAACAGGAAGGAAGAGCAGGGAAGTTACAGAACAGTTCTAGATGGGTTTGGGAGGACAGCCCTATAACAGGAAGGGCAGGTAGAAGAGGGGTTGAGTTTAAAGATCCATGGAGGCGCTCAGGCAAAGCAATGCCTCTCTGTCCCATGTGAAATGGAATGTGCTTGCAGCTCCTGCAAGCTTGGCAGAAGGCTTCCCATGCAAACACTGCATTGCTCTTGAATAGTCAATGCAACACCTTTACACCTAGCGGCTGCACTGCTTGATGATGTAACAAAAACGGTGAGATGATGAGCCAAATAAAACAAAATCTCTACTTTTCAAATTCAAACTGCTTGTGTGAGCTACAGAAGCATGAATTGATGTATCATTGATCTGCATAGAGGAGGATATAGCAGTATCTGTTGTTCTAAATATAAGTGAAGAATACAAACAGGTAAGTTGAAGAAAAAAACTTTATTGCTGAAAAATGCTGTCAATGGTCTTCTTAAAGGACTATCTCTTTCTTTTACTAACTGCCTAACACCAACATTCCAACAGTCACCATAAGGTACAAACCAACAATGAAAAGGATGGGGTAGGGAGAGGGACAATGGAATGGGTGCAGAGGTGGATGAGCCCTAACTGATAACACATTTTGCTTTCATCTGGACAAAATAGGAATGCCAGGAGAGGGGAAAATTACAAACCAGGGTGGAACCAATTAATACACTGGTAGAATGTAAAGAGAAGTTTGTTGGTAGAATCTGAAGAATAGAAGGAGTTTGTAGTACATTTCATAGTTTTTGTGCCAACTTGCTTTGTGTCGGTTCCTCTCATTTTTGGCATTTTGGTCAAATAGTTCACATGGTGCTCCTGCGTTGCGCAGGGTGGTACTCAGTGCTAACCGGCAGTTTGGGACACAGACACTTGCCTAATCTGTCCATTCTCCAAGTGTACCCATCTTACAGGACAATCATGGTGCATTTAATTTGCGTGATTCTGATGGGTTTGGTGAGGACGCTACACTTGTACCCTAATGATTCTTGTTTCTTTACCACTACCCACTTCCCCACATGCCACCTCAGATCCTTCACCTCAAACTTAGTATTGTATCACTTTTTATGATCAATTTGGTACTGTACCACTTTCTAGCTCAATACGTCCCTGTTGACCCACACAGGGTCTCCCCCATTCAACCGATTCATGGTTACTTTGGTACCTGGTTACCTACGTTTGAGAAACATAATGTCATGGTTCTTGCATTTTTGTTACCAGTCTGCAGGAGTGCCATAAAGCTAATCCTATTCACCTCCACAGAGAGAGAGACTATGACTTCTAATTGTAACAGAAATCACAGCAGCCCATACAGAGGGGAAAAGGATAAGCGAAGAGAGAGAAAACATTGATGCGAGGTTCATCATACTTTCTTCGGAACTGATTTTGAAGTCTGCAATGAAGCAATACCAGATTAGAAAAGAACTTTGTAGTATTCATATCATGTAGAATCCTTTTACCTAACCACCTCACGTATCAAGTCCTCTAGCTCAGTCCTTTCTTCACTAAATCTTAACACCTGTCTCTCCCTGGAAATATAAGAAAACAATGGTTATTATTTGTACTCTTGAAAATCCTTGCAGTTTAGTTTTTTGTATGACTCTTGTGAGCTTAGTAGATATTTCAATGCACATGAGTTCAAAGCAAGCTCCAGCCTTGTAAATCCAGGAATAAAATGATGATGTGTACAATGCTGATGATGAGAATAGGAGAGACACAAAATGCAAAATGTGCTAAAAAGCCAAATGTGATAGAAAATAGTGCATGAATAAAATAGGCACAAATATGCTAGGCCTTGAAAATGGGAATGATATTGAGAACAATCTGAGTAGACAAGTTAGTGCAAAAGTAGCAAGTCAAAGTTTCATACATGCAAGACACTGGCTCCTCAATGATCCTCCGATGACTGCCAAACACAAACTGCTTTGGATAGCAACAAGATTCAGAATTCACTCTCCTTTTATACAATCACAATCCAAGATGGCCGCTGTATCTTAAATCCTGCCTCCTGAGAGATACAGGTAAGTATGGATTTTGTTGCGGCTTCACAGCCACACACACCAATTTTCCTCGAATCCTGAACATCCTCATATGTAGTTCTCCAATTGGGTAACAGACAACATTTGAATTTGTTATTTCCTATTACTTGACAATTATAAACACTGCTATATCATGCAATCAAGGCAGTACCCCCTCTGTAGTGTCTTACTTAGTGCTTTCAGGGTAATCTTTATAAAATGCATTTGAAGCCTGAAGGGATGATGACATCCTTAGAGAATATATTGACATTCTGGTCATTGTTTACATTGATGATATTCTTATATTATCAAAAGACAGACAGGAACCCGTTCAGCATGTATGGAGAGTATAGCAAAAATTGTGACAAAAACATTTATATGCAAAGGCTGAAAAGTGAGAGTTTATGTTTCTCGGATAAAAATTTTAAGCTTTGTGATTTCTCCAGAAGTGTTAAAGATGGATAAGAAGAAGATTCAGGCAATCATTGTCTGCCCATTCCAAAGACAGTGAAAGTCGTTCAGAGTTTTTTAGGCTTTGTACACTTTTACAGACCTTTTATAAAGATTTTTTCTCAGCTCATATTACCCATTACTAAGCTATTAAACTAAGGGGTTCCTTTTTAGACCGAATCAGGAGGCCAAAGAAGCATTTCAGGAATTTAAAACCAGGTTTACTTTAGGGCTGATTCTTAGACATTCTGACACTATTCTACCTTTCTCTGTTGAAGCTGATGCATCAGATATACTTATGGGACAGTATCCTCACAGAGACATTCAGATACTGGTCAAATACATCCAGTAGCTTATTTATCCCCAAAACCGACTGATCTAATTGTATGTTGGAAGTTCTTCAGTGATCCTAAGTCAAGGCCTATTGGCTTTGCTGGTGCTTCGTATATATCAGGTGGCCAATTGCATAGCAACTAAAAATATATAGCAACTCAAATCCAAACCTAACAATGTATGTCATATAGCCTTACATACTCATTTTTGCATTGCGAGTCTTCCAAAAAGAATTGCACTATTTCTGGGAAAGAGCTATTGGCTGTTAAAGTAGCATTCACAGAATGGAGACATTATGTGTTTGGAACACACGTTCCAGTCATGGTTTACAGACCACTGTATTTGTTGTTCTTATGATCAGCAAGGCATTAAAACTAAACAGATGAGTTGGCTGTTATTCTTCTGATACTATCATTTTGTCACATCTTTCAGACCGGGGAAACTAAATCAAAAGGTTGAGACATTGTCTCATAGAAATCATGACAGTTATGAAAAGGAACAAACAGTCTAGCCAATAATTCCCAAATAGAAAATCATTATGTTATCCATTTCAGAAAGTACTAAGAGAGATGATGGATTGGGCTGATAAGGATGAACAAAGGAGAATTGAAAACCAGTTACCATGGTTTAACCAATGTCTACTTTTACCTACAGTGGAGATTATAAATCAGGCATTAAAGGAATATCCCTAATCTCCACTAGCAGACCATCCAGGGATAGTTAAAACAAATAAATTAATGAAAAGACAATTTTGGATTGAAAACATGAGTACAGCTATAAAGGGAGTATGTTTCCACTTGTGACATTTGCTCCAGAAACAAGCATGAACATAATAAGCGACTAAGACTGTTACAACCTTTGGAAGTTCCCAAATAACCTTGGCAAATGATTTCTATTGATTTGATTGTAGATCTTCAATCCGATAAATGGTTCACAGCCATTCTTATAATTGTTGAACCCTTTTCAAAGATGTGCCATTTTACACCCACTAAAAGGTTGCCATCATCATCAAAGACTAGTTTTCTTTTTTTTAACATGTAGTAAAACTTCATGGGTTACCCATAGTAGCGGTTTCTGGTCCTGGGACTCAGTTCATCTCCAGATGTTACAAAGATTTTTGTAAACATTCAAAATTGGAAATCTGGCTGTCATCTGCATATCATCTTCACACTGATAGTCAAACTGAAAGGCACAGGAAGTGACATAACTGGCTTTCCCATCATCCATCGGCACAGGCAGTGACATCACTGTTTTCCCGCCAAAACCATCTTTAAAACAAGAAGCCAGGCAAGAGGACTTCATTTCCTATTGCCCATCTGCCCAGGAAGTGACATCACTGGTTTTCTCACCATTCATCTACACAAGAAGTGACATCACTGGATTTCCCATCATCCATATGCACAGGAAGTGACATCACTGATTTCCTGCCCATGCTACCCTGCACTCCTCCTGGGACCTATTTAATGGTGGCTGCAGCGTGAATGTGCAGTGGGTGTGCTGCCAGCACCCCAAAGGCAAGCCCGTCGGCGCCCATTCATGCCCGGACCGCGCCCAGTGCCAGGAACCCTGGTTGTCCCCGTACCCACCTATACCCTGCTGTGCTCCTCCATGCTCTTAACACTGGCCGCCACTCGCTGCACTGCAGCCACACTGCACCACACAACACGGAAGGAACATTCACACCCTCCTCCTGCAAATTCTCATGCACTGTCCCACACCCTGCAACCACCACTCCTGCACCAACAGCACCCAGCATCCCACTCGCTCACACTCACACAACCCCCCGCTCACACAGACCAAATACCACTGAAACAACACACCAAACTTGCATGCATGCTTCTCAGCACCCGCTCGCTCTCTAAACACGCCATGGAGAAATGGGATCTACTACATGGCCATGCTCCGGACCTGCTGTTTCTCATGAAAACATGGCTAAACCCAATCTTGCCACTGGATGTCGCTACAGCCATCTCCGCTGGCTATAAGATCATTAGGCACGACCATCAGCACATGCCCAGAGGTAGAGGCACTATCATATTCAAAGATAACATCAGCTGCACCACCTACACGGACAATCCCAACAGCTATATGGAACTCCTCATGTTCAAGATATGCATCACAGTCAACTTCTCCATGGGCAGAACCCTCGGATACTGCAGGACCCGCACCAATTTTGCCAGGACATCACAGACTTTGTCCCACCCCTCATCATCAAATCCAGTACATTCATCCTCCTTGGAGATCTGAACTTTCACGTAGAAGACCACATTGACCCAAACTCTACAGCCCTTCTAGACAACTTTGGAAATCTTGGGCTCACTCAGCACATTACCAAGCCCACCCACTATGCCGCACACCTATTGGAACAGATTTTCTCCTCAATCAGCCACATCACAGTCAATAAGCCAGCAACTATGACCTTGACAGACCGTGCCCTTGTCAGTTTCAGCATACCCATCCCACAGTATCACAGACATACCACCACAAGAACTTCCCGCCATGGTTGGAAAAGCATCTCAGAAGAGCAGTGGGCTTCTGCCCTCTCTGAGCACCGACCTGAGCGCACCAGCGACTTGCTGAAAGCCATCAAAAACCTCAACTTCTGGATCACCGCACGCGCCGACATCCTGGCTCACCTTCAGTGCGTCCCAACGGCAAGAGCACAACCACAGGCCAGCTGGTACAAAGAGGAACTCAGTCTGACGAAATGCCACTGCAAGCATCTGGAGCAGAAATGGAGAACAAGTGAAGACACCACAAATAAAGACATCTTCAAATCAGTCCTTAGATGCAATCACCAACAGTTACAGAACACTAAGTGCACAGCTCTTCCAGATCGCATCAGCGCCAGCACGAACAACAGCGAGAAAATCTTCACCATCATCAAAGATTTCACGGTGCCTCCTGCTGCCTTCAGCAACATCACAAGACCTTTGAAACAAGCTCTTGGAATTCTTCTGTAACAAAATCACCTCCATATATAGAAATTTTGCTAAACGTGTAGTTTTAAAAAAATAACCAAATGTTATCAGTTTTAGCATCACAAGGCATCATTCACCAATGAGAAAGTAGTATCATAACATGTGTCAGAGCAAGTAATTACATAAACACAGTAATAAATATCAACATCATCATCCCAGTGGTAGTCCATGTTACGCCCACCACCCACCCCATAACTTTTCGTGCTTTTGAAGGCAGCCTCTTGCCTCATATATTGGTTTTTCCTCTCATGCACACTAGTCAACCCCTTTCCTCCAGATTGCAAGAGAGAGGGGTTCTGACCATTTCCAGGTGCGAGCGATGCCTCTTTTAGCCACTAAGAAAGCCACTCCTATAAAGATTCGTTCGGCCCATGACCCCCCAACTTCCTCCAGGAGACCCAGCAGTGCCACCCGGGGACACAAGTCTATGTGGTGACCCAGCACCTCGGAGATCTTGCTCCCTACCCAATCCCAGAAGGGCAACAAGGCCAGGTAGGACCAGGCCATGTAAAAAAAATAGTGCGAGGTAGGGAGCGATCTTCTCTGGCCTGTGTCTCGTGTTCCATCTGCTGCAACCACTGGGGAGGGGTCAGGTATGTTACATGGAGGTAGTTAATTTTTATCATCAGAAGACGCAAGGAAATCATCAGTTCTCTTGGGGCCAAGCATGCCTCCCTCCAGTCATCATCATCAAGCTCTCCCACCCAGCTCTCCCACCTCTGCCGGAGAAGGAGAAAATGATCTGGGGCATTGATCAACAGGGAACGATCCTGTCAATATCTTAGCTTCAAGGGGACTGTATTCGGGGATCTGAGTATCCACCCAGAGGTGGACCAATAGATTGTGATGCAACTGCAAATATCAAATGAATTTTGTATGGGAAAGACTGTGCTTCTCTTGCATTTCCTGAAAGGACATCAGTGTCCCACCGCAGCGAATAACACCTAGGTATGTGATCCCAATACGGTCCCATCGGGCAAACCGCAGAAGACCCGACACCTGCCCAAGCCAGGTTCCCTGTCACAGCGGTGTCATGTACGTAAAGCGACGATTCTAACCAGTAAGGTGCAAGGCCACTCTCCAACAGAGCTGTGTCACTCAGGTAAAAAAGGGAGTTGTTAGAGGTATTGGGTTGCCATAGAGGTGGCCAAGGATATACTTGAGACCAACGAGGTGCAATCTGAGACGGTATGCCAGATCCATCCCATCCTCCGGTGAACCATTTGTTGATCGGGACCAGGTGCGCTGCGAGGTAGTATCCGTAGATGTCTGGCATGCCAAGGCCACCATCGAAAGGGGATTTTCGTGCAGACGCAAAGGTCACATGGTGTCGCACCCCGCCCGAAAGAAGTCCGGCATTTTCAAAGTCAATGATCTAAACCATGCCGGAGGGATCGGATGGGTGAAGTTCATCAGGAGATAGAGGTATCGGGGGAGACCCATAATTCTGAAGACAGTGATGCATCCCATTGAAATGAATAGCAGTCGACTCCACCTACGCAAGTCTCTATCCAAAGCCGATGCAAACGGAAGAAAGTTAAGGGACTAGGCCAAATCCGGGAGAAAGGAAATATGGGTGACAAGATACTTAAAAGAGTTGTGTCACACCAGTATCTCAGGGCACCAGTGCCACGCAGCGGCATCCCCACCACCACCACCAAAAGTGATTTGCATACGTTAATATGCAAACTAGATGCCTCTCAACAAAGACGGAGGGTTTCAAGGAATCTAGGGCCTGAGAGCTGTGGTCGCCTAGAAAGTGCAGCACATCGTCTACATTAAGAGCAATGGGGTCCTCCACTCCAACCTCCCACTGCCATTCCCAAACCCGAGCATCACACCGCATCAGGCGTGCCAAAGGCTCAATCACGAGAGCAAACACTAGGGGCCTTGACGAGTGCCTCTGCGTATCGGGAAGGGCTAAGAGAGGGCTCAGTTGACGCGGACCTGAGCAGTAGGGGTGTTGTAGAGAAGACCTACAAGTCTGTGGAAGGTGGGTCCAAAGGTGGCCCGTTCGAGCACGGCTGTTAAGAACGGCCACAAAACTGTGTTGGAGTGGGGGAAATCAACAAGAAGGAGAGCAAGAGGGTAGTTTAGGTTGCTGGATTGTGATAGGGCCATTTTCCACCACCGGATGCAGTGCCGGGTGCTCCTGCTCGGCATAAATCCACTTTGGTCTGGGTGGATCAGGTAGGTCAGCGTGTGGCTCAGTCTAGTTGCCAGGACTTTCACGAAGATCTTAATGTCAGTGTTAATGAGGGAGATCGGCCGGTAAGAAGAACACCATTTAGTGGGTTGGTCCGCTTTCGGGAGGACCACTATAATGGCATTATCAATATATGAGTGGGAAGGAGCCACGTTTCGATGCCTCTGTATAGAGAGCTACGAGTTGTGGAAATAGATGGGTGCGGTACCGTTTAAAAAAACTCAACAGAGAAGCAGTTGGGCCTGAGGTCCTCCCGGATTGTAAGTCCAATATAGCCATGCCCACTTCCCCAGCCGTTAGCAGCTGATCCAATGCTTGGGCCAGGGAGTCCGGGATCAAGCGCAGGGGCATATCTCCAAGGAGGGGGGCATTGACCTCCCATGTGGGGGCCGGTAGTGCTGTGTAACGGTGCTGATAGAATGATGTGAAGGCCTGTGTAATTGCAGGTAGCTCCTCACAGAGAATCCCAGCGGGGTCTCTAATGACAGGCATTAGCCTGTGGGACACGTCGCGAGGCGCCAGCCAGTACAGCAGTTTACCAGATTTATCTCCGGACTCATATACCCTCCGGGTCTATGTTCTCCAGCACTGCCTCCCCTCTTCCAGAGATATCTGGCACAACTTAGAGAGCACCAGCACTAACTGCCATTCGGTGTCCTCCACACTGGACCTCCAGTTCGACGCTCGAGGGTGAAGATATGGTCTTCCAGTTCCGCCACCTGTGCCAGCTGGCGCCATTCCTTTATCCTCACATATTCTGTGAGCAGGCCCAGCTGGGTAGGTTTGCTGGCCGCCCAAAGAGTTCCTGCCAAGGACACTGAGCCGTCACTAGTTCAGAAGAAGTCCTGCAGTTCTTCATCCACAAAGTCTGCACAATCCTGATCCATCAGGTGCTACACGCTGAATCACCACATCGAATGGAGGGAGGAGGGGCACATGACCAGATATGCCCCGTTGCCGGATCCAAACGGACTGCAGTGGTAGCAAGTCACATGCCGGGAGCCAAAGGAGGTCGATTCTGGATTCTATTTTGTGTGCCACGGACATGAGTGTATAAGAGCGCTGTGCAGGGTTCCATGAACGTCACGCATCGCAGAGACCCATGGAATCTGCCCACGAGTTTAAGCGCGTGGAGTGTCCGACGTGCCTCATGCGGGGTCCGGGGCTGCATTGAAGTCCCTGCCCACCAAGGTCATCCCTGGGGAAACTGCTACTACTAGGGTTTGGAGCACCTGCAGAGTTGGGGGTAGGAGTTGCTGGGGGACTTAGCATGAGATAAAGTTGTAATGCCTGGTCTCCAGGCATCCCTCGATCCCCACATATCTCCCCTGGAAGTCCACATGGGAGGCCGTCACCATCAGTGGAAAGGACCTGTTCAGGAGAATCGCAACCCCCCTTTGAACACCTGAATAAGCCTGCATGGAAGATGTGGCCATAGCCTAACCGGCCAAGGAAAGGGAGTTAGTTCCCAGGAGGTGCGTCTCGTGGAGGAGGACCACATCAGGTCTGTATCTTTTGATGTAGCGCAGCACCACCAACCTCTTGATAGTGTCCAAGAGACCTTTCACATTCCAAGAGATGACTCTTAGTGGAGGGGGAACAAAGAAATGGCAATTTGACCCCTGGTGCCATGGTGCTGGATGTAGATAAGTGCGGAGCACCATGGAACCCAACTCAAACGGGAGAATATGAATGGTGGAGAACCTATGTGATATGTACCTGTAAGAGAAACATTGAAAATCAACAAACCCACACAAAATAACATACCCTCCAACTCCCCCCACCCCATACTTCTAATCCGAAAGCATATGTCACCCATAAGAAAAACATAAGAAAGCAAAATTAGGAGAAAACTCAGTTGAGGGCTCTAGTTGCCTATGGAAAGGATAACAGTGCCAGACAGCCGCAATTGACATTTAGAGTACAACATCTGATAATAGCTACCTGCATGAAGACCATCTCAGTCCCCCTTCACCCCTCCCCACAGTCAGACCATGGGGGACAAGTCTCCCCACCCAATAGATATTCCCAGGTAAAGGCTAAGCGGTGCAAGGGTCTCGCATCATGTTGTATAGAGGCCAAGGGGGTCAGGTTTTGTGAATCTGGAACACCCTAGAGGGTCTTAAACAGTATCGGAGTGTCCGAGAGAGTCACCCCAAGGTCCGCTGAACCTGAAGCCTCCTCAGCGAGGGGTAGGCTCGCTGATTCTCATCTTCCACAGTGGCCCTATTGGCCTCTTCGACAAAAGGTGCATTTTCTCTGATGTGCCCGGGCAGGGAGGTGCCCATTCCCAAGCCTGTTCGGGGGTGTCAAAGAAGTAGGTTGATAAGTCAAAGATCACTTTTAGACGGGCCGGGAACAAGAGCATGTATTGGACCTTGAGTGCCCAGAGCTTCTGTTTAACGTCTTCAAAGGAGCGGCGATGCTGCTGGACCACTCTGGTATTGTCCAGGAAGATGAAGATTTTAATGTTAAGGTATCGCAGATCTGGTTGATTCTGGGCCTCCCGGAGGATTGCATCCTGGTCTTGGGGGTTGAGGATGCGCATTATCACAGGGCGTGGGGTGTCCCCGGCAGGGGTGTTTTAGCAAGATCACGGTGTGCCCATTCCACTACAAAGTAGTGAGATAGTTTAGCCGGTGGAACCTAGGACCAGAACCACTCCTCCAGGAGGGTGTCCATTCAGGAGACCTCCACCCATTCTGCATCTTGGCCTAACGGCTAGGGCGGTCGACCTCGAATCTGTAGAACTGGGTTTGAGTCTCGGCACTGACGCTGAACATCCTGTGATTCTGGGCAAATCACTTAATCTCCCCGTGCCTAACAGAAAAGAATGTGTCCTCATGTAACCCAACTGGTGCTATGTAAAGCGCTCTGATACCCGATACCTTCGGGTCAAGTTCGCGCTATATAAAACTCTGTAAAAAAAATCAATAATAAAGGACAGCTGTTGTGGACATCAGTTTGAAAACCTGGCACTTGAGAGTCACTATCTCATCTTCAGTAGTCAAAATCCGAGTCTCGGTTTCAGTTACTCTCTCTGCCACTTTAGGTAGATCCTGATGTAGGAGGGAGAGGTCAATACGGATGCCATCTACTTCGGATTCCACTGCTTCACTGTCGCTCTGAATTGCAGAAAGAATGGCTGGCAAGTCTGTAGGGGTACGACCCGGCACGACAGGTGGGGGACCCCAGTGGCCACCTTAGTGTCTGGCACCGATGTGGTGTACTGGTCCATTTTGGTCTGGGCTGGTTTTGTTAAGAGTGGCCTATGTTACCCCATTTCCAACTGGGAGGTGGCAGGCGATGTCCAGAGCCAGGGAGGACCTGGCTTGGCAGTTCGGGCTGGACTGTTCCCATCAGGCACAGGGTCAAGACTGATTTGCATATAGCTGGGTCCAAACTGGGGTGGCGTAGTGAGCAGAAGAACAATGGATTTAACCCAGATCTTTTGACTGGGGGTGAATGTATGATTTAGTCAGGATTCCGTCCATCATTTCTTTGCGTATCACAGAGCAAAAACGTGGCATAGCCAGCCCGCTTGCCTCGGTAGGCATCTCCAGGGCGCAATCCGATGCAGCAGAAGGGAGGCACAAGATCAGCAAAGCACAGGCAGTGGCCCTCTAGGCCGCACTCCAGGTCCCGCCAGTACACCCAGGCGACCGCTGCACCCAAGGATGACCATCCAGCTCCCAGCACTGTCAGTGCACTTCCAGCAGAGTAGATGCAACAGTGAAGGGATTCACAAGAGTGGCAGTGCCCCCAGGGCCATCTCCAGCAACGCAGCCCTAGGTCACGTGGCCCCCATGTAGTTGTGCATTTGGCTCGACCTCTACCCCTCGGCAGGGCCAATGAAGTTGAGGGCCAAATTCTGTTGTTAGCTCAATTTGATACAGTTAGAAGAATAAAGAGTCTCCCCGTGAAGGGCCAGTAAACAATTAGGGTGGCCAGCTCCAATGCTCTGTTGTATCCTGGAGCGGCAGAGCATGTCTCCACAATCCTTTCAGGCCCCCCAGCACAGGCCAGGTCACCAACAGGGCTCCTCTAGTCCTGTTGACCCGCTCAGGACTCCTTCAGTGTCACCACTCAACTTCCCATCACAGCCAGTAGATGAACTCTGACATTGTGGCCTGCTGTCACCACCATAAAAATCGCTGCTACCATGCAGATCATTCACTTGGGGGTCCATCTGACACTTGCACCCACCACGCCTTCACCAAAGGACTCCTACTAAAAGTGAAGCACTACATCCAACCTCATTGGCTCCATCGACTCTGCCACATTCCCGGACACCTGGAAAATGCCGCCGTCATGCTCCTGCTCAAGAAATCATCCACTGATCCAGCCACGCTTTCCAAATACAGACCCATCTACCTCCTACCATACCTGGCAAACTAATCAACCGACTCCTCACCGACCACCTAGGCAACCACCAGCTCCTCAACAACATGAAGCCCGATTCAGGCCCAACCACAGGAAAGAGACAGCATTCAGTGCTGCCACAGCAGCCCTCATTCTCCTAAACTTCTCGACAACATTTGACATGATCTCACACCCCATCCTGATCAGGCACCCACAGGAGATTGGCATCCAAGTACCCACTCTCCACTGAATCTGCTCCTTCTTAACATATAGAACACAAGATGTCAGCCTTGCACCTTACTCCTCTGAAGCCTGCAAACTCATCTGCAGAGTGCCTCAAGGTTTATCGCTCAGCCCCGTCCTCTTCAAAGCATACATTATCTCTCTGGCCAACATCATCCATGCACACAACATCAACATCCTCTCCTATGTAGACAACATGCAACTCATACTCTCCATCTCAAACAAGATCCCCAACACAAGAAGCAAGTTCTCTGCCTGCATGACCAAAGTTGCTAACTGGATGAATGCCAACTGTCTCAAGCTGAACACCTACAAGACGGAAGTAGTGATCTTCAGCAAGAATGGGCCTCTAACTGGTGGCCGACTGAACTCAGACCTACACCATTAACGCACACCAGGAATCTCGGAATAATCATCAACAGCAAACTGGACATGACTGCACAAGTCAATGCCATCACTGCATCCTGCTTCCACACCCTGAAGATGCTGAGGAAGATCCGCGAATGGCTCCCAAGCAACACTAGAAACACTGTCACTCATGCCCACCTCACCAGCAAGTTGGATTATGGGAACGCCCTCTATGCCGGGATCACCAAGCAACTCACTAGAAGGCTACAAACAATCAAGAGCTCGGCAGCCAGACTCATCCACAACCTCCCACATAGAGTTCACACCTCAGGGAACTACACTGGCTTCTGATAAACAAATGCACTCATTTCAAACTTCTCACACACACATTAAGGCATTACACAACTCAGGCCCCACCTAGCTGAACAGTCTCATCTCCTTCCACTAACCACCCTGATGCATACACCCCACAGGATTGCTACTTGCCACATCCCAAGTATACACAGAGCCAGATCAGGAGGACGAGCATTCTCTTACATCCCTCCTATGGCATGGATCGATCTCCCACTCCATACCAGAACCTCCTCCTTTCTTCTTGAATTTCGCAAGAACCTCAAGACCTGGCTTTTCAATTAACCAACCTCTCATAGGCAGGGCCTTGGTGCACACACCTGCTCAGCACCAATATACCAAAGGAAACATTTAAATGGTTTATAGCCCAAAACCAAGACAGTGCCTCCCTCTCTACTGTGGAATAGTTACACTCAGGTCCCTTAAGTCAACTAGAGGCAAATGCAACTATCCTTTCCTTCACATAAAACGTCTTAAAATGGGTAGCTCCTAGTCCCTTAGTACTGGCATTTGTGGTTAACATGGTTTTGGGATTAACTTTGACATTTCCTAAGGTAGGTGCAGCAATGATGGAATTTTCGATATAGTGAAAGCATCCTGGAAATTTTGGCTCCACTTGAACTGGGCACCCACCCACTCATAACTCTCAATTGGTTCAAAAAAACCTTGCCCTTTAAGTATGGCCAGTTCATTATTCAATGATTCTTTCATCAAGTGGGGAGCCAAGTTTGTTTTAGGTACCACGTGCACAGCATGAGATGTCAATTTACTTGTATGTTGGAAGTTTCTCAATGAT
The DNA here is from genome assembly GCA_963921515.1 of Calotriton arnoldi. Classification (NCBI taxonomy): domain Eukaryota; kingdom Metazoa; phylum Chordata; class Amphibia; order Caudata; family Salamandridae; genus Calotriton; species Calotriton arnoldi. The sequence goes on from CAWUFW010001883.1 coordinate 2,306,194, forward strand.
CCTAAATCAAGGCCTATTGGCTTTTCCAGTGCTTGTTATATATGATGACCAATTGAATAGCAACTAAACATATGGCAACTAAAATCCAAATCTAACAATGTTTGTCATATAGCATAATGTACCCATTTTTGCATTGTGAGTCTTACAGAGCATTCCAATTGAACACACAAGACCATCAGTTCATTCCTTGAATCAATGAACTGTGCCCTTGAGGGAGACAAATGTCTTTTAAGTAGAGCAGATGCTGCCTTGTGTGGAGCCCAGAGCTGCTAAGGTAACTGTATTTTGTGCAATGAGGGTCAGAGCAAGACAGCATGTATTAGTGATTAAACCAAGACTTACAAGAAGGAGGGAGCTGGCCTGATTAATCAGCCAGTGAATGGGATGGGTGGATGGATGGATGGATGAATGGAAGGATTTGCATTTATATAGTACTTTAGCCTCCTCAGTAGGTGCCGAAATGTATTTACGGACAGGTAGTGAACTATTACATGGGATTGCATAGGATGGGAGAGTGTGTGTCTGGCATGTTACATCTGTGGGTAGTGTTTTGATTTGGTGCATCAATTGAACATACAGTTCAAGCCATGTTGTAAACAGGAGTATAGCTGCAACTTTGCATGGGTGTAAGAGAACAATGTGAGGATTGCCATAGTTGTGAATGCACATACATATACAATTTAAACCACATTGAGTATGGGTCCCAAGAAGGTGCAGAGGGATTAAGAGTTGCATCTTTGGAAGGTGCAATCCTGCATTGTCTACAGAATTTGCTTTGAAATCCACACCAGAGTGGCAGAAGAGGACCCCATTGGGATGGCAAGGCAGGCAAGCCTTCTCATATTCCAAGAGAAGTCACCAAGGAGCAATAGGGAGCTACCCATAGTAACTGCCATTATAAAACCTATCATAGTATCTGCTCTAATGGCTCAACTGAGGAGCAACTATTAAATAACCAGCCATATTATAAGCTTTAGGTGTGGACCAAGGAATGCCAGGGTGTAATCCTTAGGAATAGTCATTAAACAACCACCACAGTACCCGGTCTGCAACATCAACCCAGGCTCTGCAAGGAGGTTACATTATGCAACCAGTTGTAGCACATCCTCTGAGAAGTCCACCCATGAGTAGCAGGGAGCAACCCAAAACAATGAGCATTATGCAACTCTGAAGTGTCCATTGTTTGGCAATCAGAGGAGCAGCCTTAGCATTTCCTCTGAGTAGTCCTAACCGAGCAGCAGATGATGAGCCATTACACAACCAGACATGTTGGATGGATGGGTGGGTGGGTGGGTGGATGGATGGATGGATGGACGGATTGTTTCTGGGCAAATAACTTTACTTCTCTGTGACTCAGATTGCAAATATGCATAATAGCAGTATTTGAAGTTCATGTTCACATCCTAGTTTCCTGAAATCCGTTCCCTACCTAACCATGTTCTTCATAAAGCATTTGATTTTCATGGTGCTCCTTACATTTCAGATAAATAGGTATCACTGCAGGATTTTTTATTTAATCTTAAAGAAGCACAGTGGGAAATGAAGCCATTGCAAACCAAAATAAAGAATGCTTGAAAAATTTGGGTATGACAATATAACATGAAAGACGTCAAAAAACAGACAAAGCACAAAGTTATCCTTGGTGACCACAAAAAGCAAAGACAATTTCTTCTGGAATTTATGAGGAGGAAAATGTTAATCTAAAATGGCTAAGATGAAGCAAATGTACCTGTCTCTTGAGTTTCAAAAGAGTTTCAAGCTTGCATGGGCATGTGGGTTTAAAACTAGCAAAATGATATCTAAGTCACCCAAACTGCAGAACAAGTGGACTCTACAGATATCGACTTTGCAGTGTGGGAGCCTAGTTTATGGTGGTTCTCTCCATTGTACTCTGATGGATGAAAAGACAAAGTGTTTCAAATGAAGGTCAGCCATCTGCTCTTGAATGTCTTTGACCAGGTCGAATAAACTAATCCTTCTGTCGGACAAAAGCCACACAGAAGAGTCCAAGGCATGTGCCCTTTCATCGGTCGGGTCCATGACTAATCAGGGTTATTCCAAGGCAGTGTGTCTTTGTTCAGAGGTGGAGAATGCCTTCTTAATCTAGTATTTCTTCTGATATGGTACCAGAATATTCTAGCCTAAATGTTGTCTAACAAAAATACCATGCCTAAAATATCATTTACAAATACAAATCACCCAGTTGGAGTTGTGTTGGGTCTTGGTAGTGGAATGTTGGGGAACAATGGGGATGGTCAGTTACCTACCAGCTTCCAGCCCTTCTGGTTGTACCTTCTACTTAAGGAATTAAAATACTTTTTCGAAGATATCTGAAGTTGCATAGTCCTTGGTCGTTGTGGTGACATCAATGTTGAGCGCTATCTTAGTTCTGGCGCTGTCATCGGGCATCAGCGTGTGCAATCGTCTTGGCAACACTATGTTTGGGTGCCATTTTCAATTGGGCTTGAATATTTCAGGATGCCATCAGAAATCGGACGCCAGTCTCAGGCATCGGCGCATGTCTATTCCGTGAGGACATCATCGACGCTAACATCACTTAGTGGCGCCATCTTTCTTGGGCTCCAATGCCGAGAGTGCTCATTGGCGTATACTGCGTGCTGTTACTGTCACATAGACCTAGTTTCCACGTGGACCCAGTGTGTTGCAGGGAGTAATTGCTCATGGATGAGTTGTGCACCAACAAATTTCTTTAGTTGGCACTTCATGTGATCCCGGTGATGCGCACACCGGTAAACAAGGTACTGTTCTAGGTAACCTTATTTCACTGGGAATTACGAACATTGCCACTGCAGTGATTTGCACACCAGTGGATTGTTTGTAATGTGTGTGCACAAGTTTGTGTGACACGGACGTCTGTGAACGAGGTACTGTTCTAGCTAACCTTATTTTACCGGGAATTGAAAACACTGCTACTGCGGTGATTCGCACACATGAGGATTGTTGATTTGTATGCATGGGTTGGTGTAAATTGGGTTCCAATAATTGAATCTCTGGGTATTTTTAGCATTAATTATTTCTCTAGGTATTTTTAGTCAAAATGCAGCAAAGCGTGGATCCTCCTCCTGCTTTCTTGTCTTTACCAGGGAATACTCCAGTAGAATGGGAACTGTGGTTTGTGGGATTTGAAGCGTCTTTAGAGGCTATTGAAGGGGAGGTGTTCACACTGAAAAAAACTTGCTTTATTGCGCCATTCTTTGGGTACAGAATGGAGGAAAGTATTACAGCATATACCTGTGGCAACAGTATTGGGTGATGGAGATACTGTGGATGACTCTGCCTCTGCTGTTAAGATGATTGACATACGGCTTTAAAAAAAGTGGAATGTTATTATGGAGAGGCATAAGTTTTACATGAGAAGTCAGTTACCTAGTGAGTCTGTGGAGAATTTTATAAGTGATTTCAGGGTGTTAGCTGCAACATGAGATTGCAAGACTTTTGAGGATGAAATGATAACGGATCATCTGGTAGCAAAAACTAGTAGTATAGAAGTCCAGGAAAGCTATTAACAACTGAAAACTTGACATTGGAGAAGGCTGTCGATATAGCTAGGGGTGTGGAGGCCACAGCATCATACATGGAACAGATAGCCTTACGTATGCAAGTGCATGCCTTATTGACAAAAGATATATGAAAGAAAACGGGTAGGAAGGGTGAAGGATAATAAACACCTATAGAGTACTACAGGTGCGGTAGCAGAATCACTTGGGCAATTCTTCCTGTTGCCTGGCTGTGGACAATTGTTGTGCAAAGTGCAAGAAAAAGGGACATTTTGCTAGAGTTTGTAAGACCAAAGCACCCAGTACCAAACCGCAGTCAAAGAAGATTCTTATGGTTGAAGCCAAATCTGATGTGGATGGGTAGTCAGATACTGATGATAGTAATGTTGTGATGGTGATTGATGAATTGGTGTTGGGGCGTGTAAATGACGGAAACATGAGTGCTGATGGAGTGTTGAAAGTGGATGTGGGCTCTGTCAAAAGACCGTACTGTCAAATCGAAATCTCTAAGTCCCCGTTTCAATAATGGCAGACTCCTATTAATTCTTTACTCTCATTGGAACGGAGAAATGGAAGAAATTTCAGAATGTCACTTGAGACATTCTCATGTGAGACCACTTGCTTATGGGGGCAAACCTGTGGAAGTTTCGGGAGAATTTGATGGCACTCTAAGTTTCAAGGGAAACAGCACATAGAAATTTAGGAATAATTTTGGATCCCAACAGCCTTGAACAAGTCATGTTGAAGAACGAGTTCATGTCTGTGCAGAGCCTGGACAAGGGTGTGTGGGAAATGGTGTACCCTGAAGGTTTTAGTGAGAAGCTTGGCAAGATTAAGGGTTTCTCCCATCAAATTGTGCTGAAATCGGATGCGTATCCGGTGATGCATAAACCAAAATGTATACCCCTTGCTATAAGAAAAGAATTGGAACTGAAATTGCAATTATTGTGTCAACAAGGTATTATCAAGCCCATCAAGAGTTCAGAATGGTTGCCACCAGTAGTGTTGACCAGGAACAGTAACGGGTCTTTGTGAATGTGTATTGACCTGAGGGATTTGAATGAGAGAATCTGGATTTACAGGAATTGACTGCCCAATGTTACAGAGATATTGGGTTCTCTGAAGGAAGCTAAAGTTTTCATAACTTTAGATATGTCATCGGTGTATCACCACATTTGACGCCATTTGTTACTCATGGAGAAGCCTGCGGATTGAAACGGATGCCTTTTGATTTAGCTTCAGCCTCATCTGTCTTTCAGAGGGTGGTAGAGACTATGTTCAAGGATGTTCCGAATGTAAGGTGTTTCCAGGATGATATTCTTGTGTTTGGGAGAGATGTAGGTACACATGATAAAACCATGGGATTGGTTCTGACTATTTTGAAGGACAGAGGTGTCACATTGAAGGCGAATAATTGTAGGTTTGCCGTGGACTCTGTGGGTTACTTGGGGTACAAGATGTCAGCCCATGGAGTAGAACTGAAAGAGAGTCTGGTTAAGGCTTTCGAGGAATTTTTTTATACCAAAAAATAAACATCAGTTGTGTTCATTCTTGTTGGTGGGGCCTTGACTAGTTTAGGAAATACTTGTGGGGAACAGAATTACTATCTGAATGGATCATAAGCTGTTGGTTAATTTGTTTACATTAAAGGGAGCAAGTAAGGCATAACCTTGAATCTCCAAGTGGCATTATAGGCTGCAAGAGTTTCAGTTCCATTTGGAATATATACCTGGTGCAAAGAATGTATTTGCAGATTATTTATCCAGGTTACCCCTTAAGGTGGGGGAGGCAGTGAAGGATAGAGATGAAGAGGTTTTTTACATTGTTGCTTCGTTGTCAGAGTGTGAGCGAATGTGCATATTGGAGGAGGAGTGGAAAGCAGCTGTCATGGGAGATGAAGTTTTGCAAGAGGTTGCAAGGTGTTTGACTAAAGGTTGGGTTGATACAGGAGCAGGTAAATCTGTTTCTGCATTCAAGCATGTGTTCCTGGAATTGAGTGTCAAGGATGGTATTTTGAGGAGAATGGATTTGCTGGTTGTTCCCTATGGCTTGCAGAGCAAGGTGTTGAGTCTAGCACACAAAGGTCATGCGGCATGAGAGCCATGAAAAGATGGATTAGAGAGTTATTCTGGTGGCCTGGTGTGGAAGATGCATAGAACATTTTGTGAGGGCATGTGTGGCATGTGCAATCCATGACAAAACCAAGGTCACTTTTCCGAGTCCAGTGAAATCTATACTTGTTCCAGAAAAACCTTAGTATGAACTCGGTTTGGACATCATTGAACCGATGCATGTGCTGGATGAACATTGTAGATATGGTCAGGTGTTGGTGGACTATGGGTCATGGTGGCCTGAGGTGGAATTTGTTACATAATCTAACACAGAGGAGGTGGTTGAGGTTTTGCAGTCCCAATATTAGAGGGAAGGTGCTCCTGTTGAGCTGGTGGCTGACAATGGGGTACAGGTTGTGTCGAAAGAGTTTTTGAGATTCTTGTCTCATTGGGGAATTAAACATGGGACAACATACTTGTATCATCCCAGAAGTAATGGGTTGGTTGAGTGATGCAACAGAGTTATTAAGGATAACTTTCAATTGTCTGTGGCAAAGGGGTTGGATTGGAAAAAAAGAACTCAAGGACTTGCAATTCGCACTACTCCTAGTGCCACCACAAATGTATCCCCTTCTGCGTTGCTGAAGGGTCGCTTGGCAGCCACCAAGTTGGTTCAACCCTGAATGTGTGACATGTCAATCTCTGAAGAGAAATGAGTGCAGATAAAGGACAGGTGTGAAAAAGCTCAGAAGAAGTATGTGAGTGTTAATGTGGACAAAGGAAGACAGCAAGTTGCTTTTGAGGTGGAAGATTGGGTCAGGGTTAAACTTTCTGGCATAATATCCAATGGCCTTTCCAAATTTTCCAATCCCAAGGAAAAAGTGTGTGTCAAGGATCAGGTGGTTATGCTTGATGATGGTAAATTGCGGAACAAAGAGAAACTATCGATTCAGAGAAGGAAGGTGTTTCCGGAGAGTTATGTTCCTGTGCCTACCACTGGCAGGTTCCTAAGGACGGCAGAGGAGAGAAGACCGCCGGCTAAACTGAATGACTATGTGTAATTTGAAACGTTGTTTCTTTAAGGAGAATCCAGTATATTGCCATCTGATTTGATCAATACGTAAGCTTCTGTCTGGTGTTTCTTTTCTTTATTTTGTTTCTGCTTTTCTGTTGTTGTTGGGTTTGTAAGGCAAAAGATGTGTTGAGTCTTGGTAGTGGAATATAGGGGAACAATGGAGATGGAATGTTGGGGAAAGTTATTTGAATGTTGGCCAGTTACCTGCAAGCTTCCAACCCTGCTGGTTGTACCTTCTACTGAAGGAATGAAAATACTTTTTCGAAGATATCAAAAGTTGCATAGTCCTTCCCGGACTTTTCAAGTTAATAATAGAAATTCGACATCAAATACAGCAATATTTTTGTAACAAAATTTAGGCCACAATATTTATATCAGGCAATATTTTTATTATTGATATTCTGACACACAGCCTCTTGTGGTGCATTGACATATAGCCAACATTGCCTTTATCTTGACCCACGTGAGAATGGAGTAGCCGAGCCGAACAATATGCCTCTGGAATATACCTGGCTCAGTAAGTGCCGTCCCAGGCTTTCCCGATGGCAGATTAGCACTCTTATCTGCTTTCCAGGCCTTTACCAGATCACTAGTTTACTGATATTGGAACTTGGGGAAGTAGTTTCTAATTCGAGCTTCAGAATGTAATTAGATATTCATGTGATTCTGACTTCATCTCTTATGATGTGCTTTAAATTGTAAATATGTGTTACTTAGAATGTCCAGATGTGTGTAATGTAAAGCAAGTCAAACCGAGCAATGCTCAGTCAAGTATTTCTTCCATTATAAATTCTCACATAGGGTGAGCATAATTTTCAGGCGAATTTTATTTGAGCCGAAATTTGCTGGGTTTTTTCCACCCAAGGAGTGGAATTAGGGTTGATCCACGGGTAAAAAAAACAGACCAAAGACGTACACAGTTGGGTTACAGAGCACTGTGAAGGGCCATGAAATGTAATTACCTTAATGATAACTGCATTAAGGTAAATATATTGACAGGATGTCTCACGGTGCTCAGGAAAGCACTTCCTGAGCAGGGAAGCCTGTATACAGCGACCGCCTGGAGGGTCCTCAAACTGCTTTAGCAGGCAGGTGTTACACACAGGCACCCTTGCAGGGGGATTTGCTTTTGTGCACTGTCAGAGTCAGGCAGTGTAATTAACGTAATGCAATTACCATTAAGGTAATTACATTGTCTGGCTCCTGGCAGTGCTGGATGGCACAGTATTTTTTATTTCATGCATTTATTACTACACAGAATGAACACTTCTTGTTCTGGGAGGCTATTCTGCCTCTTTTTTGAACTGGGGCAGGTGGATGTGAAACCAGCAGCAAAAGATGCAATCACCCCAAGTGTGTTATGCCTGATTAAAACTGTTTTTAAATTATGCCTAAACCCTACTTCCACACCTCTGTACATCTCATCCTGATTTCTCTAACCTGTTTTCAACTGAACACCCACACACCACACTGTCCTATTGTTCTACCACTCAGATACCTATGGCTTCAAGAGCAGTGAAAATGAAGATGCACTCCTCTACATGTGTCAGATGCCTATGTACAAATAAAAGAAAATGATTTGTGACGCCTGTGGTTGGCCTGTCTGTGTCCCTGGGGTAGTGAGATGAATATCAAAGCTGAAACCATATCTCTTGCCCTGGTTTCAGCACTTTGTCCTCTAGGATAAATGAAGACAGTCTACCACTTGTTTCTACGACAGGAATCTAGTTGTGCTGCTGTTGGACGTCAGAGAGTATTACAATTTCACATAATAAAGAGATGCATTGTTGGATTTGCTTCTTCTTTTTTCATATTGTTTTCTTGTGCTTGACTCATTCAAAAAAAATAATGCATCGTCATGTTGGAAAGGGAGCTTTGCCCCCTCTCCTGCAGGGCCCCGGAACACACCTGTGTCTGAGAAGATACGCTGAGGAGATACAGCTTTAATGACCATCTGCAGGCAGAAACAACTGGAGTGCTAACCTCTCTTATACGTTGTCCCATTGTGAGTGCCAGCTTTGCAGGTAGATGACTTTGTATTACCCTCCTTGTGAATAAGTATGACACTGGATACCCTCTGTGTATACTATCCACACCACTGTGGATACTGTTTATTCACTCCACTAAGCATGCTTTTTGTGCAAATCTACACCAATGCTGATAAGCTCTGCATTAATTTAAACCACTGTAGATAACCACTCTGTGTGAATCCACACTAATGTGGATGCACTGTGGGGAATCCCCAGTATTGTGGATACCGTAAATATCTTAGTCCATACCAGCGTGGAAGTCCTCAGTGTAAATCGCCACTGCTGTAGATTCCTTGTATGAAGTCCAACCACTGTGCATCCCCTCTTTGAAAATCCGCACCATTGTAGATACCCTCTGAGTCAATGTCCTTGTAATTTTAGGGGAAAGGGAGATTCTAACCACAAGAAGTTATTTGTGCTAAATAATTTATTTTACAGCACTGTTTTCCAGATAGATTGGCCGAAAAATATATAGATTTTGGAGGTAGATCTAAAAATAAACACATTAAAGGGAAGCCGCTTCTATCGATCCTGAACCTTTGCCCTTGATCCCTGCCAGTAACGCACGCAGCACTTTAATCACAGCCCCTGGAGGGGCTACACCGGCTCAAAAGGGCGTCCGCGGCTCCCGCGGGGCGGGAAGCCGCTTCTATCGATCCTGAACCTTTGCCCTTGATCCCTGCCAGTAACGCACGCAGCACTTTAATCACAGCCCCTGGAGGGGCTGCACCAGCTCAAAAGGGCGTCCGCGGCTCCCGCGGGCGCGGAAGCCGCTTCTATCGATCCTGAACCTTTGCCCTTGATCCCTGCCAGTAACGCACGCAGCACTTTAATCACAGCCCCTGGAGGGGCTGCACCAGCTCAAAGGGCGTCCGCGGTTCCCGCGAGGCGGGAAGCCGCTTCTTTCAATCTTGAACCTTTGCCCTTGATCCCTGCCAGTAACGCACGCAGCACTTTAATCACAGCCCCTGGAGGGGCTGCACCGGCTCAAAAGGGCGTCCGTGGCTCCCGCGGGGCGGGAAGCCGCTTCTATCGATCCTGAACCTTTGCCCTTGATCCCTGCCAGTAACGCACGCAGCACTTTAATCACAGCCCCTGGAGGGGCTGCACCGGCTCAAAAGGGCATCTGCGGCTCCCGCAGTGCGGGACACTCGCGGGCCGCAAGACCGGGCCAAGACGGGCCCGTCTTAGTCCGTCATAGACCGTTAAAGGCTGGGCCGGGCCGGGCCACCCCCCTAAGGTTGGATTTAACCTGTATTTGTTTATTTGACTTTCTGATGTATTGATACACCCAGTGGAGGCCTCTGATTGCAGTGAGCAATTAAGACTATATTCTATTTATTTGTGAAATTTTATTGTAGTGAGATATCGTCTGCAATATTTTTTCTTATCACAAAATTTTGATTTTAGGAAATTATGGGAAAGAGGAAGACTGGTCATACAAGTATTAGCAAACATGGACATGGAAGTCAACAAACATTAATGAATTATCTCACTGGAGCAATGGGGGCAATTGAAGATCAAATAAATACAGTAGAGGAGACACTTTCACAAGGTGGGTTGGGTGCGCAAAATTTGAGTAATACCATTCCAAAGGTTGATAATCATATTATAGATCATACCCCGGCTGACCAAACTAAACTAAGGTCATATAATGGCTGTATACAGGAGGTTACTGAGATTATCAGCGGTAGTGAATTGGACGATGATACCCAGCCCCCACTAAAAAGACACAAAAATCCTGAAGTTTCTGGGATTCGGAATATAATCATGAGATTACCTTGGCTGCTGTTAATGGCTACACCTTAAAATGGGCGAAGGTAGACCCTAAATTTATTAATAAATTAGTAAAAGGCTCAAGGGAAAGCTTAGAAATTTGTCTCTCTGAAGAAGGAGAAGACATAGTTGTCCTGAATGCCTTTTTAAAACTAACAGGAGACATACAGAAACTATTGACAAGGGAGTATAAACAGAGGGAGAATGAAACACATGGTTGGTTTAACAAGGAATGTACCAAGGCCAATATACACCTTAAGAAAGTTCTACAAAAAGAGAATAGAGACAGGGAGGAGATCGGACGGGCTAGAAAGACATACCGACAAGCAATTAAAAATCGGAAGTCGCAGATGAGAAAAGAGGCCTGGGATAGTTTACATGAGGCAGCTATAAGTAAAAACAATACTGCCTTTTGGAAAGTGGTCAATTCACCTTTCCTCTGTACAAGAGATATAGATATCATTGATATTGCAATCAGGGAAGATGTTTGGTTACTTCATTTCACTGAACTTTACACAGATCATTTAAACGTAGATGAAAATATAAATGAAGAGCAGGAGCAGACCTCACTAGTTAGTACAGCTACAACTAACTTTGAATTGCCTTCAGTCTTTCCGTTGGATATATGTCTCACCCTGGAGGATATAAAATTGGCTATTAAAGAGAGTGCATCTGGTACAGCTTCGGGCCCGGACGGAGTCCCGGTAGATATATACAAACATGATATTGAATTATGGGCCCCGCTTCTAACTAATATTTTGGCCAGATGTACACGACAAGGTTTTCCCTCAACATGGTCAGATGCAATAGTCATTCCAATCTTTAAAAAAGGAGATCGTTGTGATCCAAAGTGTTATCGCCCAATTTCATTATTGGATTCACTTTTAAAGGTAGTTGGTAGGGTGCTGTTGAAAAAGCTACAAACGTGGGCACATGAAAAAGATCTTTTATCGAATTTACAATATGGGTTTCATGCTGGGTTAGGGACCATAGAGCAAGGGCTTAATTTAATGTTAATTTTAAATAAATATACGATAGTAAAAAAAGAAAGATTGTTTTTAACATTTGTTGATTTGAGTGCAGCTTTCGATTGCGTGAACCATGAGAAGTTATGGAAGACTCTTGAAGAGATGGAAGTGGATCTCCCATTGCTTAACTTCCTGAAAGAATTATATAGAGATGCAGGGGCAAGGGTGCGCTTTGGGAAACAGGGAGAGTGTACAAATAAATTTAGGATAAAAAAGGGAGTACGACAGGGGTGTGTACTCGCCCCTTTTCTTTTTATGTTATAGATTAACAATATTGGTCAATATTTAAATACTTTTAAGAACGATTATCCAACTGTCAATAATATATTGATTCCAATACTTTTATACGCGGATGACGCGGTTATAATGGCACGGACGCAAGTAGGGTTGCAGAGAGCAGTTGATAAGTTTGTGATTTTTATGTCCGATAGGGGTTTAAATGTGAATATAGGGAAAACCTTTACAATGCAATGTGGTAAAAAGGCGAAAAAGAAATGTAATATTTTCATCAACAATAAAAAGATTGAATGTATAAATAGCTTTTCCTACTTAGGAATAAACTTCAAACAATCGGGCAAATGGAAAGTGGCTATTCAAGCAAGGAAATTATTATTTTCCAGAGCCATAGGTGCTCTGACTAGTTTTTCAAGAAAATTGGGTTGTAGACCTGTTCCTGAGCTACTCTCCATATATAAGTCAAAATGTCTTTCCACTGCTGTTTACGGGGCCGGTATTTGGGGGTATGCAAATGCCCAACTGATACAAATCTGCGAGAACCATTTTATACGATATTTACTGGCCGTACCTAGCTCCACTGCGAATTTCATATGTCACACTGAGCTGGGATTACATTTTATAACTGATATAATAAAAGTTAACCCCCTTCTATTATGGCATAAGGTTTGGGTGTCGGAAGAAACCAGTTTCAACGGTGAGATCATTAGGGACTGCCTAAAACTTGAGCAAGGTGGACGCATACCATGGCTTGGGTATATAAAAAGATTGACAAAGGAAATTGGCCGACCTGAATTATATGAGGATCCAGAAACTCTGGGCGATATTTCAAGAAAGATATTAAAAACAGAATGTATGACATTTTTAGAAAATAATAGATGGATGGAAGAAAGAATTAAAAAACAGTTATGGAAAACCACTTAATGTTAATTACTCCAGGAATCCAATCTTATCTTAAAGTAGTTGAAAAAAGTTATGATCGCATGCTGTTAACACGTTTTCGCTTTGGAAATCTTTTTAGACTGTTTACGTTCCCTACAGTTAATGATTGGTCTATAAATTTACCCCTGTGTCCATGTGACGATAGATCATCTCAATCGACTATGCATATTATATTATTTTGCAAATTTTATACTATACCGAGGAAAACTTTTTTATTGCCAATTTTAAAAAGTATGAATCTGAGGCAATGTAGAATAGCCTATTTAAAGTTACAGAGATTGGATAATCAGACAGACATACTAAGCATTGTTGCTTTCTTAAAAAGAGTTATGAAGTATAGATATACCATGTAAAATAGCAATACTCGTTTTTTCACTTAAATATTTTATTACCTGCTGATATATCTTTTTATGAGTATAATTAATTGTGATTATGATATGTGCTTTTATGATTTTTTAATAATGTGAAAATCGAATAAAGCTAATTTGATTTGATTTGAAACACATTAAATAATACAATAATTCAGGATCTGTCACAGCCACATGAGCATTAAGACTCCGCAGCAGCAAATCTTTCCTGTCTCAATGGTGATAAGACAATTGTTTAAATGTTCTTTTAATTTTTCATTGCGTGCTTTTTGTTGTCATTGAACCTTCCAGGGCTGCTGTTTATATATTTCACATAAAGAGCAGCTGCAGAGATGTCGGAAGGGGCCCTTTCATTAAGTATGCTTGCCCTAGCACAGTTCAGATATTATAGTTGTTTTACGAGATTGACACATGGGGAACAAGGGTACAAGATGCTTCACGTGGTTCCCCAACATTCATAAACTGTATGTTAATGCAATCAGAGCAAACTGATGATTCATTGTGCCAATTGATGCTGCTTACCAGTGATTGGTTGACTTACATCTGTGTAAAAGTAGCTATCTTAAAATGGCGCTTTTCCATAACTTCATCAGTAACCATTCATACATATGGAAAATTGAACATTCTTACAAAGTGCCTGAAAAAAAAGGTTTTTATTGTTTCGTAGACAGTAATTGTAATAATGATTCTTACAATACCATTTGCTGTAAATGTGTATTAATTCAGCATTTATTTCGTTGGGGAGTTGTAGAATTATTAGCAAACTTGCAAAACTTTTGGAAGACGTTGAATTACATGTTAAGAGGATGATAATAAAGCCGTTTCCATCTGACTATTACTCTAGTAACAAACATATTTTTTGGATCATAATCATGGAGATTAGGGACAGAGCCTGTGACACTTAAGTGTGCACAACCAATCAGGAAGTTAGAAGCACATTCTATTAGAGGTGGGAAAGTGTGGTTTCCTTCGAATGGTTGGGAAAACTCTAGTCATATGGCCAGGTTTTGCCGAGTCCCCCTCCATCAGGCTGACACCCCACCTCCCGACAAGGGACTACTGGGTATCTTACCTGTCTCCCCCCTTCCCCCGAGGCATAGATATAAATTGATGCACACCCATGTCTTGGAAAGGGGTCGGAAAACCCTGGCCCTATTTTATTAACAAATAAAATATCATATTTAAAAATTCAATCATTTTCAATATGCAGAAAACCCACACATAGTCATACATTTAAACAATTTTCATATACAACGTATTTACACTTCTTTATGGCTAACCTTAACACGTATCTAATACATAGCCATACCTAACCTAAAACTGAAATATGTACAATCTTGTTTTCTGCGTATCCCGGATGAGCCTACGTGCAAGGTCATGACTGGTCCCAACTACTTGCTAGGTCCCCCTTCTTACCGGAGTGACCTTGCGCAGGAGGCCCGGTTGCCCATCAGTTTACTTCTCTCGCGCACCCCCTATGCCCTCCAATACTACTTCCAAGGGACTGATGTTATGCCAACTTGGCGCCCATGTGCCTGTGCGGGGATTGGCCCAAAAGGCCTGCCGGAAGCGGAACTTCCTACCCCCCGCACCCTTCAGCCTATCGGCCGTGAACGCCCCCTGGAGTGTGATGAGAGACCACTGTCCCACTAGGCGTCCCCATTAATAATGGGAAGCCTACTAAAAGATGGAAAAAATGACCGACCAATCATGACCTTACCGCCACAGGCCAGGATAGTTGACTGACTATCTGGCCCCCCCCTTCTGCCCCTGAAAAAAGGTCATGCCCTGTCCCTTGCCCCTATCATCCAGGCTAGCAAGTTCTCTATGAAACACTCATTGCCTAGCTTAGAGAGGTGAACACCGTCCTGCAGAAAAAAACGCTCCCCCCGGATGCACCCATGTGCAATCATTTGCAGTCTTGGGGACCGAAACAATTTATCAATCCTGTTGTTGATTCTCTTCAGGGAGTAATTTAAAGCCCACACCGACTCACCCCCCCCCGCCATTGAAACCTAGGGATCATGTGGGACCACACTAGCACTGCCTGTAGGCACTTCTTGGCCAACCAGCCCATTTCTGTGATCAGCGCCTCAACCACTCCCTTCCTGCCCAGGTTGTACCAGGTCATTACCTCCCAGATGCACTATTACTACAGCGGGTGTCGCTGGAGTCCTTGTTAACAAGGCACCAAAAACATTCCGCAACTGCCCCAGTCGCAAACCTCCTTGTCCATGCAGTGACACCTTGAAACCCGCCTGGCGGGCCCTTTCTGCTAAATTGCCTGTGAAATAATATTGTTTCAATCTGCTCACATATGATTGAGCTATAATCCAGACTTCTGTTTGACCCGGCCCCAGGCGGGGACCTGAATTGGGTGAGGCTCCGTTGACTGGCGGACGACGGCTAGCTCCCCTCCTGGCGCACAGGATGTGTAAACTGCGAAAAATTTAAATAAATAACCAATCATTAGCCATTAATACCTCACAGCAGGTGTAAACGCACATATCGTTTGTAACAGTATGAGGACCAACGCCTGATCCTCTGAACCTCATGTCCCTGTAGGCACCTAGCCATGGCCTCAGTGGCTGCCCCAATCCTGAAAGAATGGGTACCAAATTTTGATGAATCCAAGCCTGCTGCCCCAAGCGCAAATGTCAATAATCCTACCAAACTGAAATTTCGTGAGTTGGGTCCCATCCTGATGAATGAAGAGTGGACCTCCCGCGCCTTGTGGTCTGTAAGCCAGAAAAACCTTTAGATTGCTTATTGGACAGCATGGGCTCCCTTGGGCTTTGTGAAGAATAACATGGTCACCCCTCCCGTTCTGGTCTGTCTTGGATCTAGGAATAGATAAGGATAACGGGCCCCCCTGTAATTGAACATGTGCAAATTGGAGCCCACCATACCAATCTTGCTTGTTACGCGCCACCAATTCTCCAACCCTGAAGGCGCCATAGAAAGTGAGGGAAAAAGCAGCCCTGAAAAGGTGAACCTCCCCCGTGGACCTACATACCTTCCCCAATGCCTCCAGGAGGGTGACAGTACCTCAACGCTAATCGGGTGCCGGACGTCCGGCTGGGAACCTTGCAGACGCTGCCACCCTTTCAATGCCCTTTGGACTATGAAAGAATCCGTGGGGTCCCTATGTCCTTGCATCTTTGCAAAAAAGGCGTTGCCGCCATGTGGCATCTGGCGCACGCTACAGAACGCCCCCCTTCTCTTAATTCCCTCACAAACGATATGACAGCAGACGACCCATGCCAAGCCTCCTCCCAGCCGTCCCCAAGAAAATTGCAGTAGGTGGTAAAAGCCCCTTCATAAGCCCGCCTGGTCCTGGGTGCTAGGCTAGCTGCCACGAGGTCCAATAGATTGGGGCACCAAGTTTCCATAGCTGCTCTGGAAAAGGTGTTGGACTTTCCGCTGCTCCTGGGTGTTAGGACCTGAAAACCTGCATCTTAAAATGAGACAGTGCATCAGCAGCGTGATTGAGTACTCCTGGGACATGCTTGGCCCTAAACAGTACGTTCAATTTCATGCATTACAATGTTATTTCTTTTAACAAGCGAAGCATCATCCTACAATTAGCTGACTGCTGATTAATGCACTCCACTACTGCCATGTTATCAGACCAAAAAACCACAGATTGATTGCGGAACTGGTTAGGCCATATGGTTAAGGCCACCAAAATGGGAAATAATTCCAAAAATCCAATGTTAACCGTCAGGCCAGCGTCCACCCACCAAGCTGGCTACCATTGTGCTGCCCACTGAGGTCCCAGAATGGCACCAAAACCCTCACTTCCGGCAGCGTCTGTCATTAGGCCAAGGTCTGGGCTGGACCTAGTGGGGCTGGGCCACACTACAGCGCCATTGAAATCACGCAGGAATGCCATCCAAATCCGCATATCCTGCTTAACCTCACTGGACAACTGAGTGTGGTGATGTTTCTCTTTTAAACCAGACATTGCCTGTGCAATGGAGCGCGAAAATGGACGGGCCTTTGGTATGATTTTCAGTGCAAAATTAAGCATTCCTTCTGCCTTCTGTAGTTGGTCACCCAATAGGTGACCTTTTCTTTGCCCAGGCATTCCTCCAACGCTAATGTGAAACCCCTCACTTTCCCCAGTGGCAGACGCGATACCCCATTCACTGAATCCAGCTCTATGCCCAGAAACTCTATTTGTGTGGCCGGTCCCACTGTCTGCCCTGGCGCCAGAGGGACCCCGAATTCCCGCATGAGTGCGCAAAATGCTTCCAAAGCTCTGTCACACTCCTGAGACCCTGGTGCCCCCAACAACAAGAAATCATCCAAGTAGTGCAACACCCACTGGTGTCCAGTCACCTCCCTGAAAACCCATTCAAGAAAAGTGCTAAATTTCTCAAAAAAGGAGCAAGAGACAGAGAACCCCATAGGCATGCATTTGTCCATGTAATACTTCCCCTCTAACTTGAATCCTAACAGATGGAAGTCTTGTGGATGAACTGGCAGTAAACAGAAGGCTGATTCTATGTCAGATTTTTCCAGCAATGTGCCTGGTCCAAGCTTCTGCAGCATCGCAATCGCCTAATCCAATGATGCTTATCTCACGGTGCACAGGGCCCCATCAATAGCATCATTCAGTGATTGGCCCCTGGGAGCGGACAAGTTATGGACAAGCGGAATTCTCCCGGATCTTTTTGGGTCCACCCCCAGCGGTGAGCAAACAAAATCATCAACCGGTACCGTGTCAAATGGGCCAGCTTGTCTCCCCAAATGCAGTTCCTTCAGTACTTTAGCTAGCGCCACAGCCTTGTTGTCCCTCACCGATTGTTGATTGCGGCAGTAAGAGACCCCAAGGTAGCCAGGCGCAGGAATCCTAAAGCCATCCCTGAAGCCTTCTAAAGGATTCTGGGCTGTGTTTGGGCAACAGTATTTATTCAGCCAGGGTGTCAATGCCATTGTTTTTATCAGTGAGTAAGCCTTGCTGAGCCATAAATCCTCATTCCTGTTTTTTACCTCCCTTTTCCTTTGACTTTTTGAAACATTTGGATTCAGGATGGGAGGAGAGGCCACAGAAAGAACATACGTGCCTGAACCTGCATGAGCCCGTGGGCCTGGTGCAAGTCCGCCTGTTGAAATCCCAACATGCCCCTTCTTGCCTCCACCTCCTGCGCTATGCGGTGTGCCTGATCGAAAGGACTGCACTCGTGGAGTGTCCTGGCTGGCAGTTTTCATGTGAGGCACCGGCCACGTCATCGGCTGTCACCTAGCCCCACCCCCCCACGAAACGCGTCTGGGGACCGGCACAAACCGCCATATTCGCGGCGTGCCCGAGTTCCTGGTTGGCGCCTAGGGATGTAAATCACTGGTGACGTTCTTGCCGTTGATTTGCTTTCTGGCCTTGAGGAGTGCATTATGGCTTTGGGTTGTCTCAGATAACCAGGATGTGTGTACAGGTATGTTTTTACTGGGTGACTGCCTGCCTGCCTGCAGCTTCCATTTTAGAAACTGATACCTTGGCAGTCGGCCAACCTTGTTGACCCACGTAAACTGAATGCACTGGTGAGCAGACCCTTCCCCAAAGCGGCTCAGTCTGACTTCACTCCATCTGCGACAGCTTCTCTAGCTCACACCTGTGCCACAAGTTAGTCATCTCCTGTGCACGGACGTCATTTAGGGGTCGCCAGGAGTGGCAAACCTAGTGCCAGGAACACATAGACAGCTTGTCCTTCGTCCTTATGGACGTCGGTTGGGCCCCACTCTGTTTTGTCTCATTTCTTTTTTAATAAACAAATAGCAAATAATGTCTGTGTAAGCATGTGAGTGAACCTGAAGGTCAAAGGGCGTGTGATGTCACTTCCGTTACCCCAGGCATTTTGGTGAATTGATGTTCATGCCCCCATGCCCAGTATTGTTGCTTACTGCGGCTCTTCTGCATCAAAGATCCTCCATCCACTTTTAGGCCCCCATGTTGTGCTTCCAGCATTATACTTGCCCATCCTCCAGAGCTTAGGACAGTCTCTTATCTTCTCCTGTGCCCCCACTATAGGTCTGCGTCGCCTCTTGGAGCTGTTGCAGAAGCAATTTGAGACTCACAGGCCATGTAGGGCTGGCCACCACTGCACTCTGCTGTCTTTGGTGCAACTGGTGTGTGTGTGTGTGTGTGTGTGCGTGGGTGTGTGTGTGTGTGTCTTGCATTTCTGCTCAATGCATTATACCCGGTGGGGAGGGGTGGGGTGGGGTGTGCGTGCATGCGTGGCCGTGTCATGCATGCCAACATTTAAGAACAGCAAAGATTTTGAAGAAAAAATAGGGAGATCGTATTTTCTACATTGACTTCTTTTGAAGCAGAGGCAATTTTACGCCGGAGGCAGCAAAAAGAAAACCATTTTTGGCTTAAAAATCGGGACTCTCCCGCATTTAGCGTGGCTGTTGGCATGTGAATGAAAGTGAATTTATTGAGCGCAAGGGTTGCTCAGGAAAGAGCATCAATGCGCTAGAAACCCATAGCTCCACTACATAAACCAGAAAGGAAAAACTAAGGATCGTGGGTTAATACCAAAGTTTTCATATTTTTTAGGGTAAAAAAGAACAAACAGTATTGTGTGTGTGTGTTGCATTTCTGCTAATAATGCTATACCTGTTCTGTGTGTGTAAGCTGGCACTGCTGACCGCGTGGCACCTGTTCTAGGTGTCTTCATGTAGCTTCTGAAAACGTTTATATACACATCAAAATGATTGGCACTGCCAATGCTTAATAAGGACGAAGGGGAATTAGGAAGACAAATAGCTGCACCTAGTGACCGACTGATGCTGTTGCCGGGTGGGGTTAATTTGCCTCCCCTTTCCTCGTCTGATGCTTTGCTGCTGCCAGGCCTATGTCAGCCTCACAGACGTGGTAGAGCAGCTCAAAATCTTCAAACGTCGCTGTCGTTTATAGCAAACACACAATTAAAGAAAGTGCTGATGGATGCATTTAAATGGTCATTCGGGCAAACTCATCTTTCCTACTGAATAATCAGTGCTTTAGGCTCAATTCATGTATTACCATTAACCCCTTACATAATTACTGTATACCAAGCAAAATATCAGCCTGGTGTTGTTTGAAAGCTTTTTTTAATTGCCAGTATTTTTTGTGTGTTTAGTTTTAGCTTTCTCAATTGAAAACGTTCTATCGTTGAATCTGCTGGGCTAAGCATTAATAAAGATAAAGGTGCATTTTAAAACAACACCCTTTGAAAGAGATGCAAAAAATTGAAATAAAAAATCACACTCAGACATACAGCTTTTGAAGATGGTTGAAATCGAAATTGGAGGTCGAACACAAAAAACACAATTCCTTCCGCTACAAATCATTTATCTGGAATTCCGTACGGGATTTCCATGAGTTTTAATGAGGCATTCCTGCCATCTAGTGGATAAATTGTAGTACACTTGGTAGTTTGTGTGAGATGAAGCCCATGGGCACTTATTTTTGGGGATCGGCACTTCCCCATCAGACTTTTTCCCTGAGCAAGAGAGAAGAAAACACGGAAGAGGAAAAAAAGAGGAAGGGAAACGCCAAAACACAGTTAAAAAGAAAGAAATCAAGGATGAAATACAACATGAAAGAGGGAAATAAGGAGGCAACCAGTATCTGGTGGTTGTAGACTAAAAAGCATCAGGTGAAATCAAGAATATGTAGCCTTGGTATTCGGCATCCCTGACTTTCTATAACGCCGGCCACGGGCTTCCGAGCAAAACTTTGGTACGGCACTTTTTATTTTACAAATTAAGCATTGGGGACAACGAATGAGTGGATGAGTGCTGAGAAGGCTTCTTTTATATTCATCATCACAGTAGTACCCAGATGCACTGTATAGTTCAGGCCCTCGCTTGCGGTGGAAAGAGGCTCAGACAGAATGTCAATGAACTTTCTGGTGCATAAGTATTTTAGTGTCAAAAGTTAATACAACAACATTTTGCCTTCGCGTTGTGGGGGATATTTACAAGGAAATGGCGCTGCATGAAATTTATCAGCGCTACACTGAGTCATTTGAAAAAGGAAGGGATGCGCCATATTTACAAGAATACGGTGCACCCCTATGTTTTCGCTTGTGCTAGTGCTAAAAAAGCTGTTTAGTGCCAACACAGACACTCTTGCATTGCAGGGATGATTCCCTGCAACGATGGCACCCTTGCACCACGATGAAGGGTGTCTGTGTTGCAGGGATGATTGTTTATGTGCAGTAAGGGACACCATCTTGCACATAAGCAATCTTTAACCCCTTCGCTGCTAGGCCTCCCCCCCCCCCGTGCTAAGCCTTTTTTTGGCTATTTGGGGTAGTTCGCGCTTAGGCCCCTGAAACTTTTTGACCACATAAGGTATCCACGCCAAATTTGCGTCCTTTTCTTCCAACATCATGGGGATTCTAAAGGTTTCCAGGGTTTGTGGATTCCCCTGGAGGGGACCCAGAAATTAGCCAAAATACAGCTAAATTCTTTTTTTTTTTTTAAATGGGAAAAAAGTGCTGCAAATGAAAGCGTCTGGTTTTTTCCCTGCAAATGGTATCAACAAAGGGTTTGTGGGGCTGAAATCACCATTTTCCCAGCTTTTAGGGTCAAGCAGACTTTTGTCAGAAAACCAACATTTTTTACACAGTTTTGGCATTTTACTGGGACATAGCCTATTTTTGCAATTTTTTGTGCTTTCAACCTTTTTCCAGTTAATGGTAGAAATGGGTATGAAAGCAATAATGGATCCTGGAAAGCTATACATTTTAGAAAAGTAGACAAAATTCTGAATTCAGCAAGGGGTCATTTGTGTAGATCCTTCAAGGTTTCTTTATAGAAACTAACAGTTGAATAGAGGAAAAATTGAAAATTTGTGCCAACGTTTTCACCTGTAACTTCTTCTAATTATGACAGCTGTTTGAAAGCAATATACCGTTACATCCGCTGGACCTTTCTGGTTGTGGGGATATATAGGACTTGTAGGTTCACCAAGAACCCGACGAACCCAGAGCCAATAACTGAGCAGCGTCTTGCAATGGTTTTTTATTATGTACCTGGTATATAGCAATTAATTTGGGAAAATATATACATGGAAAAATCGGTATGAAAGACACCTATGTATTTCTGAAAATTGGAACAAAATATAGAGTTTAGAAACAGTAGATATTTGCACATTTCCGAAATTGTGAGTACCCATACTAGCATGAGAATTATAGGACATTTTTCAAAGTGACTTCTTTTTTACACATTGTCTTTCATTTGGAAGGCAAAAATGCATCGAAAGTCAATAGATAATAACAGTTGCTGTACAATTCTGTGTTACCTTAAGTCTCCCGATAAAAATGGTACCTCACTTGTGTGGGTAGGCCTAGTGCCCGCGACAGGAAACGGCTCAAAATGCAACGTGGGCACACTTTATTTTTACAGTGAAAAATGACCCTTTGTTTCAAAGTGCAGGCTGTAAATTTTGAACCCTAGCTCTGCCGGCACCTAGGGAAACCTAGCAAACCTATACATTTTTGGAAACTAGACACCCAGGGGAATCTAGGATGGGGTGACTTGTCTGGCTCTCACCAGGTTCTGTTACCCAGAATCCCTTGCAAACCTCAAACTTTGTCCAAAAAAACCACATTTTCCTCACATTTCTGTGGTGGAAAGTTCTGGAATCTGCGTGGATCCACAAAATTCCACCCACCCCGCATTCCCCAAAGTCTTCAGAGAAAAATGGTTCCTCACTTGTGTGGGTAGGCCTAGTGCCCGCAACAGGAAACGGCCCAAAACACAACGTGGACACACCACATTTTCACAGTGAAAACGGACCCTTTTTTTGCAAACTGCCTAGCTGTAGATTTTGAACCCTAGCTCTGCCGGTACCTAGGGAAACCTAGCAAACCTATACATTTTTGAAAACTAGACACCCAGGGGAATCCAGGATGGGGTGACATGTCTGGCTCTCACCAGGTTCTGTTACCCAAAATCCCTTGCAAACCTCAAAAATTGTCAAAAAAACACATTTTCCTCACATTTCTGTGGTGGAAAGTTCTGGAATCTGCGTGGATCCACAAAATTCCACTCACCCCGCAATCCCCAAAGTCTTCCGAGAAAAATGGTACCTCACTTGTGTGGGTAGGCCTAGTCCCCGCGACAGGAAAAGGCCCAAAACGCATCGTGGACACACCACATTTTCACAGTGAAAACGGACCCTTTTTTTGCAAAGTGCCTAGCTGTAGATTTTGAACCCTAGCTCTGCCGGCACCTAGGGAAACCTAGCAAACCAATACATTTTTGAAAACTAGACACCGAGGGGAATCCAGGATGGGGTGACTTGTCTGGCTCTCACCAGGTTCTGATACCCAGAATCCCTTGCAAACCTCAGAAATTGTAAAAAAAAACACATTTTCCTCACATTTCTGTGGTGGAAAGTTCTGGAATCTGCGTGGATCCACAAAATTCCACCAACCCTGCATTCCCCATAGTCTTCCGAGAAAAATGGTACCTCACTTGTGTGGGTAGGCCTAGTGCCCGCGACAGGAAACGGCCCAAAACACAACGTGGACACACCACATTTTCACAGTGAAAACTGACCCTTTTTTGCAAAGTGCCTAGCTGTAGATTTTGAACCCTAGCTCTGCCGGCACCTAGGGAAACTTAGCAAACCTATACATTTTTGAAAACTAGACACCCAGGGGAATCCAGGATGGGGTGACTTGTCTGGCTCTCACCAGGTTCTGTTACCCAGAATCCCTTGCAAACCTCAGAAATCGTCAAAAAACCCACATTTTCCTCATATTTCTGTGGTGGAAAGTTCTGGAATCTGCGTGGATCCACAAAATTCCACCCACGCCGCATTCCCCAATGTCTTCCGAGAAAAATGGTACCTCAATTGTGTGGGTAGGCCTAGTGCCCGCGACAGCAAACCGCCCAAAACGCAACGTGGACACACCACATTTTCACAGTGAAAACGGACCCTTTTTTTGCAAAGTGCCTACCTGTAGATTTTGAACCCTAGCTCTGCCGGCACATAGGGAAACCTAGCAAACCTATACATTTTTGAAAACTATACACCTAGGGAAATCCAGGATGGGGTGACTTGTCGGGCTCTCACCAGGTTTTGTTAACCAGAACCCCTTGCAAACCTCAAACTTTGTAAAAAAAAAACACATTTTCCTCACATTTCTGTGGTGGAAAGTTCTGGAATCTATTTAAATCCACAAATTTCCTACCACCCAGCGTTTCCCCAGGTCTCCCGATAAAAATGGTACCTCACTCATGTGGGTGCCCCAAGTACCCGCGATGGGCAAGGGCCCAAAACGTATTGAGGAGACATCAAAATGACCTATCTCAAAACAACCTGGTTTTGCAAGGGGAGTCACCTGTGTTTTTGGCCCCAGGCTCGGCGGCCATCTTGGGAAATCTACCAAACCCACACATTTCTGAAAACTAGACACCCGGTGGAGTCCAGCAAGGTATGGCTTGTGTGGGTCACCCAACGTTTTCCTACCCAGTATCCCCTGCAAACCTCAAATTTAGCTGAAAAAAAGTCACTTTTTTCTCAAATCTCAGTGTGGGAAAGTTCTGGAATCTGCGTGGATCCACAAATTTCCTACCACCCAGCGTTCCCCCAGGTCACCCGATAAAAATAGTATCTCACTCGCGTGGGTGGGTCAAGTACCCGCGACAGGCAAGGACCCAAAACCTATTGAGGCGACATCAAAATTATCTATCACAAAACAACCTGGTTTTGCAAGGGGGGTCCCATGAGTTTTTGGCCCCGGGCTCGGCGGCCATCTAGGGAAACCTACCAAACCCACACATTTCTGAAAACTAGACACCCGGGGGAGTCCAGCAAGGTATGGCTTGCGTGCGTCCCCCAACATTTCCCTACCCAGAATCCCCTGCAAACCTCAAATTTTGTTGAAAAAAATCAATTTTTTCTCACATTTCTGTGTGGGAAAGTTGTAGGATCACCGGGCTGACACGAATTTCCTACCACCCAGCGTTCCCCCAGGTCTCCCGATACAAATGGTACCTCACTTGTGTGGGTAGACATAGTGGCTGCAACATGAAATGGCCCAAATCGTACTGTGGAGACTTCAAAATTATCTATAACAAAACTGCCTGGTTTTTGGGGGGCACCTGGTTTTTTGGCCCCGCTCGCCGCCATCTAGGGAAACCTACCAAACCCACACATTTCTGAAAACTAGACACCCTGGGGAGTCCAATGAGGTATGGCTTGCATGGATCCCCCAACGATTCCCTACCCAGAATCCCCTGCAAACCTCAAATTTAGCTGAAAAAAACACATTTTCCACATATTTTTGTGTAGAATCACCGTGCCGGCACAAATGTCCTACCCCACAGCGTTCTCCTTAGTGTCCCGAGTAAAACGATACCTCAGTTGTGTGGGTGTCCAATGCAGAATTGGCTAAAAATGTATTTTGAAAAAAATGTAGCGCTTAGAATGCTCGGTGCCATACCCTTAATCCCTATGTTTTGGGCTCTTCCCAGTCACAGGCCCTTGCCCCACCCACACAAGTGAGGTATCATTTTACTCGGGAGACTGAGGGGAACGATGTGGGGTAGGACACTTGTGTTGGCACGGTGATTCCATACAAACATATGTGGAAAATGTGGTTTTTTCAGCTAAATTTGAGGTTTGCAGGGCATTCTGGGTAGGAAAACATTGGGGGATCCACGCAAGCCATACCTCGCTGGACTCTCCCGGGTGTCTACTTTTCAGAAATGTGTGGGTTTGGTAGTTTCCCAAGATGGCCGCCGAGCCCGGGGCCAAAAACCCAGGTGACCCCCCTTGCAAATCCAGGTTGTTTTGTGATAGGTAATTTTGATGTCTCCTCAATACGTTTTGGGCCCTTGCCTGTCACGGGTACTTGACCCACCCATGCGAGTGAGGTATCATTTTTATCGGGAGACCTGGGGGAACGCTGGGTGGTAGGAAATTTGTGGATCCACGTAGATTCCAGAACTTTCCTACACAGAAATTTGAGAAAAAGGTGATTTGTTTCAGCTAAATTGGAGGTTTGCAGGGGATTCTGGGTAGGAAAACGTTGGGGGACCCATGCAAGCCATACCTCACTGGACTCCCCCGGGTGTCTAGTTTTCAGAAATGTGTGGGTTTGGTAGGTTTCCCAAGATGGCTGCCGACCCCGGGACCAAAAACGCAGATGCCCCCTATGTATCCGAAAATGACCTGGTTTTTGGCCCCGGGCTCGGCGGCCATCTAGGGAAACCTACCAAACCCACACATTTCTGAAAACTAGAGACCCGGGGCAGCCTAGGAAGGTATGGCTTGCGTGGATCCCCCAACGTTTCTCTACCCAGAATCCCCTGCAAACCTCAAATTTTGATGAAAAAAATCACCTTATTCTCAAATTTTTCTGTGGGAAAGTTGTAGGATCACCGGGCTGACACAAATTTCCTACCACCCAGCGTTCCCCCCAGGTCTCCCGATAAAAATGGTACCTCACTCGAGTGGGTGGGTCAAGTACCCGCGACAGGCAAGGACCCAAAACCTATTGAGGAGACATCAAAATGACCTATCACAAAACAACCTGGTTTTGCAAGGGGAGTCACCTGGGTTTTTGGCCCCGGGCTCAGCGGACTTCTTGGGAAACCTACCAAACCCACACATTTCTGAAAACTAGACACCCGGGGGAGTCCAGCGAGGTATGGCTTGCGTGGGTCCCCCAACGTTTTCCTACCCAGAATCCCCTGCAAACCTCAAATTTAGCTGAAACATCACTTTTTTCTCAAATTTCTGTGTGGGAAAGTTCTGGAATCTACGTGGATCCACAAATTTCCTACCACCCAGCGTTGCCCCATGTTTCCCGATAAAAATGGTACCTCACTCGCGTGGGTGGGTCAAGTACCCACGACAGGCAAGGGCACAAAACGTATTGAGGAGACATTAAATTACCTATCACAAAACAACCTGGTTTTTGCAAGGGGGGTCACCTGGGTTTTTGGCCCCGGGCTCGGCGGCCATCTTGGGAAACATACCAAACCCACACATTTCTGAAAACTAGACACCCGGGGGAGTCCAGCGAGGTATGGCTTGCGTGGGTCCCCCAGCGTTTTCCTACCCAGAATCCCCTGCAAACCTCAAATTTAGCTGAAACATCCCTTTTTTCTCAAATTTCTGTGTGGGAAAGTTCTGGAATCTACGTGGATCCACAAATTTCCTACCACCCAGCGTTCCCCCATGTCTTCCGATAAAAATGGTACCTCACTCGCGTGGGTGGGTCAAGTATCCGCGACAGGCAAGGGCACAAAACGTATTGAGGAGACATCAAATTACCTATCACAAAACAACCTGGTTTTTGCAAGGGGGGTCACCTGGGTTTTTGGCCCCGGGCTCGGCGGCCATCTTGGGAAACCTACCAAACCCACACATTTCTGAAAACTAGACACCCAGGGGAGTCCAGCGAGGTATGGCTTGCGTGGGTCCCCCAACGTTTTCCTACCCAGAATCCCCTGCAAACCTCCAATTTAGCTGAAAAAATCACTTTTTTCTCAAATTTCTGTGTGGGAAAGTTCTGGAATCTACATGGATCCACAAATTTCCTACCACCCAGCATTCCCCCAGGTCTCCCGATAAAAATGATACCTCACTCGCGTGGGTGGGTCAAGTACCCGCGACAGGCAAGGGCCCAAAACATATTGAGGAGACATCAAAATGACCTATTAAAAAACAACCTGGTTTTGCAAGGGGGGGTCACCTGGGTTTTTGGCTGTGGGCTCGGTGGCCATCTTGGGAAACTACCAATCCCACACATTTCTGAAAACTAGACACCCGGGGGAGTCCAGCGAGGTATGGCTTGCGTGGATCCCCCAACGTTTTCCTACCCAGAATGCCCTGCAAACCTCAAATTTAGCTGAAAAAAACAAATTTTCCACATCTTTTTGGGTGGAATGACCGTGCCGGCACAAATGTCCTACCCCACAGCGTTCCCCTCAGTCTCCCGAGTAAAATGATACCTCACTTGTGCGGGTGGGGCAAGGGCCTGTGACTGGGAAGAGCCCAAAACATAGGGATTAAGGGTATAGCACTAACCCTGGGTGTAGTTCGCGTAGTCGCGCTACGCGAAGCTACACAAAGTTGTTAAAGCGCTACGCGAGCTACGCGTAGCTACGCAAGCGTGCGTAGTTGCTTGTCGCGCCCGTTCGCGATGCGTTTTTCTTCTTCGGGAACGCGTTGTGCGTGTTCGGGACGCTGTTGTGCGTGCTCGGGGATAGTATCTCGCGAACTTGCCCATGCGGTCACCTATGGGCACGGCCATCTTGTTTTTCACTTGTCCCGCCCGTTCGCGATGCCTTATTTCCTGTTCCGGGTCAGGTATAGCGTGCTCGCGATGCGCATTTCATGCTCGGGAACGCGTCGTACGTGTTCGCGATGCTTTTGCGTGCTCGGGGGAAATTTCGCGCGAACTTACCCACGCGGTCGCGAAGGGCGCGGCCATCTTGTTTTTCACTCTATGCTATGGTTCTGGGCCTGCTTTTCTATCCTCCCTCAATCTTTGCAATCCTTAGTTTTTTACACTGTTTTTCAATTTTTTTAAATTTATTATCTATCTCTCTCTGTCCCTAAGTCTATATTTTGCATTTATTTCTAAGTTTTACTGTGTTTTTTTTACTTTTCTACTGTTTTATATTACTTCCTTCTTTAAGCTCCTACTTCTTCCCCTAACTTTATTTTTTCCTTCTAACTTTTCTTTTCCGCCTCCCACACACCCAGAACCATGGCGAAGGGTAGCAGCACTACCGGCTCCAAGGGAAAGGCGCGTGCGCCCAAGAGCCGCCTGCCTTGCGGCAGACTGCGCCCTGCAGGGGTGCAAGCCCGGCAGCTTTTTTGCGAGGCGGAGGTGGCCGCCCTTGTTTTTTTTGTGCAGCGCTACCTCCCCTTGACCGTGGCAGCAGGCGGCAGGCCAGTCTCCGGGTACCCTACACAGGAGCGTCACTGCCGGTGGGCGAAGGTGCGCCGGGCAGTGTTTCGCTGCTCAGGGGTCCGGCGCACCCATAACCAGCTGGCCCACCGTTGGTCAGACATCCGGGAGCAGGACTTGTTGGACCTGCTAGGTGTCGAGGTCGGGGGGCTTGGTGAGTAGCTAATATATAGTAGTATAAGTATTGTGTATAATTTTTTTGCGAATAACAAGAATACTGCTGCTTACATTGCAGGTAAATTACGTTTCAAAATCTTCTGTGATTGTAGGACACAGGTGCTCGGCGCTACTCTTACTTGTTTGCAACTTTGCCCTCGCTTGGGCTGATTATTATGTAAGAGTTTACTTTAGAGAATTTAAGTTAGGTAATGCTATTGCTAGAGAGACTCTAGTCCTTCCTTTGTCCTCCTGTCAAATAGTGGTGGATGGATTGATACTAGGTTTAGTTAGTATTAGTTGATAATTTTTTAGCGGTCTGCGTGACGCATCCTCTGTCACTGAGTGCTGCTTACCCCAGTCCTCAGTAGAACCTTTTGTAGTTTGTTTAGTGAGTGGTAGGCTTAGCAGTGTCAGTCAGTAGCAGAACATCAGACGCAACCAACCAACAATTTGGTGTATGCACAAATGTATGCATGTGTCCTCCATCTCATCTATGCATTTCTGAGGGCTAAAAAAATGGAAATGCAGACTTAGTGAACAATTGGCCCGTCTGGAATAGGTGGGCTAGGTCAGGTGGTACTTAGGCTTAGTTAGTGTTCTGGATTCGAATCAATCAGAATGGAACACTGGATTTGTGTTCATAAATAAGTAGACGGTCCGTGAATCCCGCAAGCCAGTAGTCGATCTGATTAGATAGGTCAATTTTATTGCAATTATTGTTTCCTAAAATGTTTGAGCGTTTTTTAAAATAATGTATTTGTTTCACAGCAATCATTAATGTTTGTCTCTTTCTTTATTATATCTTACATGATCACTGATCAGCAGCACCCAGGGGCAAGAAGACAGGGTCCGAGTCGGCGGGACAACCAGAGGACCGCTCCTCTACCGAGGGCCCTGCTGCTGGCCCCAGTAAGTCCTCCAGTGGTTAATATTAACAATTATATTTCCCTAACTTTTACTGCACCTTATTTTTTCCGAACTATTAATTCTGGTTCCACTTCCTAATTCTATTTTTTACAAAAGCTTCTTTGATCTTGACTATCTGTTTCTAAATTCTGGTTATCCCTGCCTCTAAGTTCTAACTGCCTCTGCTATGACTCTCTGTACTACTACTATTAGTCTGTCTGTAGCTAAGCTTGCCCAGTTTGCCACTCTTTATTTTACGGTTTTGAATAAAACTCAGATTGACCAATAGCTCTAGCCACTGAGTCCAGTCCTTTGGGTTGTCCTCTTCTAGTCTTCTTAATCTTGAGGCTTTGACAATTACCACCAACAAAATGCCCAACCAGATATTTGACTATTTTTGATAGGATATAGTACATACTACTACTGTTGTGGGGATTCTGCACAGCCACATACAGAACTATGCACAAGAAAATAGGATGTTGGTGATGGGAGGTTGGACCTTCCTCACACCTCAGTCAGAAGTGAACCCACAATCCCCTGACCGACTAGCTATAGTGTCTCATTAGGTCCCCGAACCCCCACCGGAAGATACCCAATGATTACACAACCCAGAACATAACACCCTTTCGCTCACTCACTAGTGTAAGTCCACCACCACACCAAATACCACAGAGTCTATGTGTAAGTTCAAAAGGTTTATTTTCAACTAACAAGCTCTGTATGTTGTTCTATAAAATTCAGTGTACTACAGCCAGCTCCAACAGCAAAATGCATAAGATTAAAACAATAAACATTGTTACAAGTGCATGATAGAAGTCAAAAGATCTGTGCGAATTCTGGGAGACCCCTCACCGTAGAACGTAGAAGTACTGGTTACATGCATCATTCATAAGCTCTGCAAATCTCTGGTTCGTAGAAGGGAATCTTCTGCCTGTTATGAGAAAAATGGTGCGTGTTAGATAGTATAATGCAAGCATTTCTCAGTCATGCCAAAAGTGTAACATGTTACTTATGGCTAAGCAATACGGACTAACCGAACTCCATAACAAAGTGGCTTGTTTTTCGACCTCTTGTACGCAACGCTCAGACAGTAGCTGTATGAGCTCATGTGGGCTCAAAAGGCGTCTTACTGCACAACAAGCTGCGAGGTAACATGCGCAAAAGACATGAAGTGAAAATGGTTGCATGGCTCAGGCTAACTTTGCAAAGAGTAGAGTAGACTATAATAATGACCCTAGGGACCATAACACTACTAGTGTCTACTGACTCTACTCTAGTACCCGATTTGGACTAGTGATGTATGTTGTATATGTATGTATTAACTTTTTTTCAATCTTGCTAGTGAAAATGAATAAATAGGGGAGGTGTACAGGCATCTAAAAATGTGTAATGTTTTTTCTAGGCGTACTACCAACCACCAGTGCCGGCGGGGCCAGCGGCGATGACGATGCGGCCATTCCAGAGCGGGCAGGAGATGCGGCACCTGCAGGAGATACAAGGGGTGAGCCAGCAGCAGTGGCGGGTGGCGGTAAGTTATATTCATTACTTATTGACATTACACTAGCTGGAAGGGTGTTCACTTCACTCACTGTACTGTTGAGACTTATTAAGTATGAAGTTGTAGTGAACATTATACAACGGTTGAAGAAGACACCCTTTACTTAGCATTAGCAATGCATTAGCAATAGCATTAGCAGCGTGAGTTGAGTAACCAATGGCCTCTTCTATCTGACTCCAACTCAGCTGTGAAAGTTTTATGGAGAAGACTAAAAGTCAGATCAGATGACCTTGATGGATGTGTTGAACAAAAAGGGAAAGAAGGGTGGAAGGAGGAAGGACGGGCGAGATGTAATATGACTGGCAGAGAAGGATACGTTGGAAGCATGCATAGGTGGCTGATAGGAATAGGAATCAGATGCATGTGTTGTTGAAGGATGGGTGGAAGGTGAAAGAAGATGCCTGCCTGGGTGGGCGACACAGTATGGGTGGATACTGGGGATAGCAAGAATCATCAAGCGCCTTCCTCCGACTCCGAGGACCACTCCCTACCTATGTTAATTTATTTTCGAATGTGTCAGCCAGCCTGCAAAGGGTGGCCTATCTGTTGGTTACACAATCAATCAAAACAAAGTACCTTATGCAGTAGCGGTCGGTGGTGGGAGTGCTGCGGGCGGTGATGTGGGGAGGAGGAGGGGCAGGGTGGGGGTAGTAAAATATGGATTATGGCCAAATACAGGTAAGTAAACATAAAAATAAATAAAGCGAATTTCATTATGCGCACTGCACCGCCAAATGCGATGCAGTGCTCGCAACGAAATTAGTTTTATTTATTTATATGTTTACTTACCTGTAATTGGCCGTAATCCATAGTTTACTACCCCCCACCCTGCCCCTCCCCTCCCCACGTCACCGCCCGGCAGCACTCCCACCACCGACCGCTACTGACCTTATGTCGTCGTCCCATATAAACAATGATCATTGGATCAGATATATAATCTGCCTTTTGTAGTAGCCAGGGCAGGGTGAAAGTGAAATTGAGCAATTGCCCTTCATGTAACAGAGAGAGTATGGCCAGTGCCACCCGTAATAGAAAAATACGAGCTTCCCCACCTGCATACAGTAGTAAATAAAACTAATGTGAGTCTGCGTCATGACTCGTATGTTTGTCTTGGGTGCAAGCTTAGCTGACTGAGCTGGCATGCCGGCTTCAACCAGGTTATGTAATTTCGCTAAACTAGAGATAAGAAGAAGACTGGTGTACTGTGTACTGGAGTCCATAGTGCTAGTATAATGCCTGAAATTCCCACAAATGTTAGAGGCCGAGGAAGTGGGAGGATAGATTATTACCACAAATGTTATGTACTGTGCTTGCTAGTGCTACTGTGCCACTATGTGTTGAATTAATTTTGTGTTACTGTTTTGCTAAGAGTATTGGTTACAACAATATTCTTTTTCTTTCTTGATATAGATCCTCCTTCCCAAGAAAAACCATCACGGAAGGAGTTGGCAGCCAGGGCCCGGTGCCGGAAACTGGAGGCCATCTGCGAAGAGTACCGGCAGCTGGTGGCTCAGGCGGAGGAGGAGGCGGCAGCAGCTGCAGCCTCCTCCAATGCCCCGGGCCCCAGCCAGGCCCCACCTCCAGTGGTACGGCGCCATTGGTCAGGCAGCCGCCCGCCGCTGCAATTCCTTAACAGCCAGCACTGCTGCCCCCCACCCTGGATGCCACTGCAGGGCATTTCGCCGCCAGATGCTCCTCCGGATTTCACGCCTAGAGGAGCAACTAGAGGAGCGGATCAAGATCCTCGTGGATAAACACCTGAAAGCCCGCCGAATCTAAGAACTATGTAGGACCCCGTTGGATTACCCCTTTCTTATTCCTTGTGTTGGTGGGTGGGAATTGGGCGTTGGGGTTTATGGACATTGTTTGGACTTTTTCGTTTTGGACATTGGTTGGGGTTAGGGAGAGGGGTGGGTCAGGTGTGGGATAGTTTAGTTTTGTTAGGGTAATAAATTATATTTATACTGAAACATACGATGTTAATGTTTTGTGGGGGGGTTACTGTTTTACGAATTTACGTCACATGGTTTCCTTGCTGCTGCAGGGCCGCAGCCAGTGTTTGATTTAAATAATTATGTAACACACAAACAGATAGATGCGCAGCGGTACCCCTCACTGAGTTATTTGTCCTACTAGTACTGTCAGTCTCTCCTCCTAGTCCATTATACCTCCCACCAAACTTATCTTACCTGTGATTGATGATGATTACGTTCGGCACAGCGATGGCTGCATGGTTTCCCAAGAGAATGGAGAAGATGCCATGGTTGCGGTGGTAGTAGTAGACACTGGCAGTAGCATTTGCACCAAAAATAAAAAAGAGACAGTCACTTGCCTGAGAGAGACTGTGGGAGGAGTAGTAGAACGAAGTAAAGTACAGTACAGAAGAAGACTGCCAAACAAACAATATTGCAACTGCTAAAGTAAAATAAAACATAATGGTGGCGGGGACAGCCTAGTACAAGAAGTTACAAACTGTAGTTTTGTCGAGTGAGTCACTTAACACAATCGTAATTCGTAACCTTTACTGCTGTGTGGTAGGATGTTGATGATGAATCCAATCAATGCGGCAATTAATTATGATGTATTAGGTCCCTTTGGAAAAAAAATTGGCTTGCACATAGACTGAGCATGTGTGGGCAAGCAGAAGAAGATCCTCGCCCTGCCTTGAAATTGAATTAGTGTTGCTTTCACTACATCTGCCCCAGCAAGCGTGTGATCAATTGGTGTCAATTTAATGTAGTCACATCACACCTCAATATAAATCACAGCCCGGGGGAAGAGGGTTAGGGTTTGATGAATGGATGGGAAGGGGGGTTTGGGGAAAGGTTTGACAAAGAAAAACAGTACGCATGGTCACAACAAAAGCAAAGCACAATCTTGGCAGACGACCATGATCTTATCCAATAAATCTATAAAGGGAGAAAAAGGAAATGCATGCATGATGATGAAGATAACTTGATGGTTAATGAGTAGTACTTACTAACTACTACTTGACAATTAGACAGTACAGGGCAGCAGTATATTCTATGCAATTTGCCTTGCCTGTATGCCCTCAGAGAGACCCAAATTACATGTTGTAACGGGCTTACTTTTAAAGAGAGCAAAGAAAGTAAAAAATAGTTGTAGGGATCAATTAGCAAACAAACAACAAGACAACACACAGTCGTAATGATTGAAGAGAAAAAAGGAATCAAATTAATTAAAAGACGAATGATGAATGATACTAAAGTTACTGTATTATCCTGGTCAAATTGTGGAGTTGAATCTCGTCATTCCTCTTGGTCCTATCTTTCATGGACGCTCCGCACATCAATCTTGGGTGCCACTGCCTGCCTGATGCGGATTGGTAAGGTAAGTGTGAGTTGTTTCTCCCAGTATAGCACAAGGTAAAGGCCGGCCTGTAAGTGTAGATG
This sequence comes from Calotriton arnoldi, assembly GCA_963921515.1. NCBI lineage: Eukaryota > Metazoa > Chordata > Amphibia > Caudata > Salamandridae > Calotriton > Calotriton arnoldi. The sequence goes on from CAWUFW010001883.1 coordinate 2,341,187, forward strand.
GAAAAACAAAAGGGGTATTGAAAAATCAATGAATAAAAAAAAAGCATCAATTACTGTGGAGTCCAAGAAGAGAAGAGAGAACACTTTCAGACTGAGGCGGCTTGGATACATCGTGTCTATTCTGTTTACAGCATTAAGCTACAACAACAACAGGACAGAACAGGCCCATGGCACCAGGCCGTGACCCAACCTCCATTTCCCTTACATTTTGACAGAGCCAGACAAAAGGCATATACAGAAACCTAGCATTTTCAAAATTAAGTGAATAAATCAATGCGCCGCTGTCAGTCATGTGATTACACTCGACTCCACCACTACATGGACATGTAGGTCTGATGTGTTTACTTTTTTGTTGAATTGTTGTGTTTACCTTTTTTATGCCACTTCATGAAACGCAGTTATTCCATCAATCATCTCCGATCCAACTGACTGACTGCGTGCAAAGGTAGTATGGTCAATCATCATGGTGTGGTACGTGTTGTCCAACTCCAACTCAGTCTGTAGTGACTAGTCTCCGATTAAGTCCATATTCCATATTAAAAAATTGCAACGGATATTGGCCTGCACCTGCAGTAGTAGGAGTACAATTTGGTTATTAAACAACAAGAAGGGAAACATTGACTGTCACTTGAGTCACTTTCACTTTGTAGATTAACTAGTAGAGTTCGACTTCATGCACAACATCAACACAACAAACAACAGCAATCGCTCAGAGTCAGCAAGCATCCAATGCATGCCATCATTACCTGTCTTGCTCTTCTCTTTGGCTGTCAGATCATCAGATGCCTAGTTCTTCTAACTTCTGACAGGTGTGTGTTTTTTTTTAACGAGGCAGTGGCCTCATTATTACTTCACATTCATTTTCAGTGTTGGTAGTCGCTGTTTCGGTTTTCGTCTTATTCATCTGTGGCACTTTGTCGCAGTTTTAGTTGGTTCATATGGTCAGCGCTGTGATGGGCTGCGGCCTGGGTAGCGGTCATTGCTGGTCAATTGAGTGTGCAGAAATGTCAGCAAGTTTCTTCGAAGAGTCTTGTCTTTCTCTGCCAAGTACCTTCTGTCCTGACAGTGATGAGCTTTGGATGCCTGCCGAGGCTGTAGCCTTCTGACAGTGATGAGTTTACTTTTGGATGCCTGCCCAAGTTCTGACAGTGAAGAGTTGTGGATGCCTGCAGAGGCAATAGCCTTCGGACAGTGATGAGTTTCGGCTCGGAAACAAAACGGAGGATAGCTATAGTCACGTTTCACTTCTTATGGAGGGACTGTTAGAGGCAACATTTCTTGTACTCCAATGTCTGGCTTGATGGAAATGTAATTAGGGCGAGTCAGGAAGATGGAGCAGGACTCTGAGGAGTGGACAGTTAAATGCACAGATGTGCAACTCCAATAGGGAAATAAAAAGAGAAGACAGTGGTGATGGATTTGTTGTGATTTGACTTGAACCAGAAAGACAGATGCACAGACAAATAAAGGAAGGAAGAAAGTAACAATTTGAAAGCCTAGTTGTCAGGGAAGAGGAGATCGTCCTCAAACTCTGGTGGTTCGGACAGAAGTAGGTCCTGTAACCCACTACTTACGTCATCGAAGTCGCTCTCCTCTTCCTGCTGTGATTCACGTATTTTGTAATCCGGTGGTATAAAGTGCTGATTCATTTTGATCATGGTTCACCTCTCCACGCTTTTGGGCGAGAGACTGATCCTTTTCAAAGTTACAATGGCACCAGCAGCACTGAAAACACGCTCAGAAGAGACACTTGGGACAGGGGAAGCCAGATACTTTATCGCCAGCCTGCTGAGCACTGTCCATTGGCTTCTTTTCCCATACCATTACACCAATGGGTTTCGATCCATGAAGACCTCTGTTGGGTCATCCAGATAGGCCTGGACCGTCCGCTCAATGCTCAGGGGTGCTCCGATGTGCTCGGCCTGTTTTGCCTTTCCATCAGCACTGGACTTACCATACCCCTGCCGTAGAAACCAATCAGTTGCCGATTGTACTGTGGATGATCCTGTTCTTGCTGTTGTTGATGTTATTGGTAGTGTTGGTGTCGGTGACTGCTGGGAGGCATACGCACTGCCCTCAGGCTCCGAAGTAGAACTTGACTCTGGATGCCCTGTAGTACTTGTTATGGCCTGGGGCGGGGGCCTGTAATTACCAGCCGTTCATTTTCGAACTTAGTGGCTTCCTCAGCTATTAAAGTTTTATACTTGGCAACATCCACTTCCGAAAAAGGAATTACTGCCTTACTGTTCAGAAATACTTTGTACCGTGGATCCAAAATTGTGGCAGTAATGTAATGTGGATCTGACACAATTTTATTTTGAATCCTTGTATTTTCAGATAAGCGAACGGCTAAGGACTCCGCCAAATGATATGCGTCTTGTTTGTCATCCACACCTGCGTATGTTTCAGACACCTCCTTCAGCTGTTGCTCTAGCATGTGCAACAATGGGATAGCTTGGCCCATAGTACAGTCCTTCCTGCTGACTTCACGTGTGAAGATCTCAAAAGGAAATAGCATCTCTGTCAGGCATTTAACGAGGTCCCATTGACCCATCTCAATGGTCATGCCTCTCACAGTAGGATCCCCTAATCTTTGCATGACATAAGCATTGAGTGGTATGTACTGCTCAAACAGACGATCAAGTATGTAATAAGTTGAGTTCCAACGTGTTGGCACCTCCTGGATGAGTGCTTTGACTGGCATTTTATGCTCACGTTGAATGACCCTCAGCTGCTTCCGGGCTTTAAAAGAATGGCTGAAATGTGTGCATATTCTTCTGCAGGTGGCCAGTAAGTTGCTGACTTTGTATTCATTTTTCAGAAAGTCTTGAACAACAATGTTAATGCAGTGTGCCAAACACGGGACCCTGAAATAGCGACCATTTTGCATGGCCCTAACTACATTACTGCCATTGTCCGTGGCAACAAAACCAATGTTAAGCCCTCTTGGGCGCAGCCACTCAAAGACCTTGCTGTTAAACTCTTCCAAAATGTTTGCAGCAGTATGAGATTTCTCCATGGCAAACATGGCTACAGTTGCATGTTTGCGAGTGGCATGCAAAATCTCAGCAGCGTCAACACCAGCAGATATCTGTTCTCTAATTCCTGCAAAAGAGATGCACATGTAATCAGTGGCTTGGCAACTGGTCCACATGTCTGTTGTCAGGTGGATACTATGAACAGCACTCTGCTTCAAGGCTTTTCCAAGCAATTCCAGCATGTCGTGATGTAGTGCTGGAACAGCAACTCTGGCAAAATAGTAGCGGCTGGGAACATGCCATTTTGGGCAGATGGCTGTCACAAATTCCAGAAAACCCACCCCTTCAACAAAAGAAAAAGGGAGAAGGTCCAGTGCTAACATTTTAGCCAGCTTCGCATTGTACAAACGTGCTATTGGGTGGTTGCGTTCGTACTGCCCCTCCCCCCAAACATGCTGATAATGGTAGGCTGCATGGTTTTCCTTTCTCTTAGGCTCAACAACGCACTTTTTTTCATTGCGGTACTCCTTGCTGTCTCAGGCTGACTCTTACTCTTGTGCCACTGAGATGTTGCTGAAGAAGATGTGGGCGACGATAACACTGCACTGCTGGGGACAGGGCTACTTTGTGTAGCACTACCAGAGAGAATGTCTCCCTGTCCTTCCTCTTCAACCGTGATCGGATCTTCTACTCGTTTATCCCCACCAACACCAATGGTTGCAGTTTTTATGCCGCAAAGGTGGTCCTCCCAGCTGATCAAGTGGTGTTTTTTCAGATGGGTTTTTTGGCCTCCGGTACCATAGTTTGTACCAAGCTTACCCCGACTAACAGAGGTATTACAAATGGAGCATATAGCAATGTTCTCCTCCTTTTCGCTAACTGTAAAGAAGTCCCAAACTGGGAGCTTAACTTTTGCCTCCTGCTGGAGGTGCCACTTCCAATGCCGGATGAACTGGAGGGTGTGGGTTGAATTTGACTCTGTGCTGTACCACTACCTACTTCTACTGAGGTGGTGGTTGTGCTGGATGTAGGTCGCTGCCGGGCCTTTGCTAATGCAAATATGGAAGCTGTAGGTCGTGTTGGTGTTACCTGTGGAGGTATGCGTGCTACATCCCTCGCAGCGATTTTGGATAGGGTAATAATGTTGGTCTCCATCTCCTCGGGGCCGGGAGTGATGTTCGTGATGACTGGCTCATCATCATCATCCTGCTGTTCTACATCGACCTCCATAAGTGTAAGGCTTTCTGGAACCTTCCTTTTCCCTAGCCTGGTCTTGGGACGTGTCTCCCTCTCAGACTCAGTTTGTGGCTTCCAAGTGGCATCTAGATCATCAGAAGGGGGCTTGGCGAAGAACTTGATGGACTAACCCTCCTTTTCCTTGCTGGGGATTTGGAAGACAATGGATCTTCTGAATGAGTGGCTTCCTCTTCTTCTACCTCTGCATGAGGCTCAATTTCCTGAACTGCCCCTACTTCGGGAGGAACAACAACTACTATTGCGGGCGGTGGTTGCGGCTGATGTTGTTGACCACTTATCTGCTGTGTTTCCTCCTGCGTTGATTGGGTACTACTTTGAGATAGCGATACGTTTCTCAGGCTCAGCATCACTGCTTTCCACCATTAGGCTGGCTACCTCTTCCACACTCATGTGCTTGGGCCTGGGTTGGTGGGTTGGGCCCACTGATGCGGAGGTGCTGCCCCAGCTTGCCCCCCCGGACACCGCTGCTGAAGGTAATATTTTTTTTCTCCAAAAAAGGTATTGGGCGGCACACCAGACTTAAGTGTCACTTCCTTCTTCTGTTCCTTCTTCTCAATAGGAACTTTCTTGGTACTGGAGGACCTGGTACCTGCTTTCTTTGGGCCCATCTTCTTCAGATGTCAGCAGCACTCAGTTGCACAAGTTGCAGAGATGTCTGGTCAGGTCACACGTCACATCGTGTACAGCAGCAGGACGTCTGTCTGGCAGTACAAAACAACGGGCAATGATGACACACCTCCTCCTCAGTCTTTTGTGCACCTAAAAGCAAAAAAGCCAGAAGAACATCAGTCAAACGATAGCACAAATCAAACTAATATAATATATAACTTAGTGTGTGGTTGTCTCAATTATTAAATTTTAGAAACTCAGTGAACAACAACAGTGTAGCCATTTATGAGACTTTGACAACAAGGCCAGGGCTTTCCTGGTGTACTGTGTACACTCAGGAAGAATAAGAATAGCAAAGAACAAAAACAAAAATGTAGTGGAGCCTGTTTGGCCTAAATTTGTGCATCACGTGGGATGGATGCAGCATCAGGGAGCTGCAGCTGGCAATGGGGATGGATTTGGAAGCAGTAAGACAAGAGGAACAATGGAAAGACACGCAGGCCTATGTGGCAAAAACAGCACACTACTAACTACCACCACAAAATGGCCCCCAGCCACATGGTCACTCACAGGCACAAGGCACGGCAAACAATGAACTCAAGCAGGCCTATATGGCCAGACAAAGGATGCCTGATAAACAACACACACAGCTTTAATGCAAAAACTAAAATCCACATGGCTAAAAAACAGGTTGGAAAGTTACACAACCACAACAACAACACATACATACACACGCAAAAAAGGCATTCATTTAACACACCCAAAAAGTGAAATAGACCCCCCAAAAAAACCCACATTTTGCAATTCAATCCAATGACATCCATGCCCTAAATGATGTTTAAATTCAACAGACAACACAAACAGTTTTTATGCACCCATGATGACTACCTCTGGGCCTACTGGCAGACTAGGCCGCAAGCTTGAGGCCTCAGGCCTATGGCAAAAGCACAGTGGCTAGTCCCACAAAATGGCCGCCACCACATGGCCAGGCCACCCACAACAACAAGAAAAGGAAGACAAGACAGACAATGCAGGCCTATGACAAAAGCACAATGCCTGGCTTCACAAAATGGCCGCCACCCACATGGCCAGGCCACCCACAATAACAAGAAAGTGAAGACAAAGGACAGGACCAGGAAGTTGGAGACTCTGGGGAACTTCCTTCCTCTTTAAATAAATTGTAAAAAAAAGAAAAATGACTCCTTGCTCATAAAACTACATCTAAATGACAACCTGAGGAGTTTTTTGAGCAAAATGAACAAAATCATCATTTTCGAGAAGGTTTTATGCTGCTCGAGAGATATTCTTCGCCAGATTGTAAATTCTGCGTGTTCGGCATCGCGATCGTCACAAAAGTCGTTATCGCGCGCGCGAAAACGCATATTGAGCGCGAAGAAGAAAAAAGTGTAAGTCCGCGTTGTCGCGCAGTGCGGAGTTGCCAAAAGTCCGCGAGCTGAACGCCCAGGGTTACCTACTGGCTGAAAAGGCCTATTTATTTAACACACACCAAAAAACTGAAATACCACCCCAAAAACCACATTTTGCAATTCAATCCAATGCCATCCATGTCCTAAATGATGTTTAAATTCAACAGACAACACAAACAGTTTTTATGCACCCATGATGATGACTACCTCTGGGCCTACTGGCAGACTAGGCCGCCAGCTTAAGCCTATGGCAAAAGCAAGCACACTGCCTTGCTCCACAAAATGGCCGCCACCCACATGGCCAGGCCACCCACAATAACAAGAAAGTGAAGACAGACAATCAATGCAGGCCTACGGCAAAAGCACACTGCCTGGATGGCTCCACAAAATGGCCGCTAGCCACCCACAACAAAAAGAAATGGAAGACAGACAATGCAAGCCTATGGCAAAAGCACACTGCCTGCCTTCACAAAATGGCCGCCACCCACATGGCCAGGCCACAACAACAACAAGCATAAGCCAAGGGGAACAAAGAAAAGACATGCAGGCCTATATGGAAAAAGCAGCACACTACTAAACTACCACCACAAAATGGCCCCAAGCCACATGGTCACTCACAGTCACAACAGGCCATGTAAAACAATGAACTCAAGCAGGCCTATAATATGACCAGACCAAGGAGGCCTGCTAAACAACACAGCTTTAATACAAAAATGCAAAAAGGAAAATCCACAGGGCTATGAAAGGTTGGAAAGTTACACAACAAGCACACACACACATCCAACAAAGGTATTTATTTATTAACACACACCCAAAAAGTGAAATACACCCCAAAAACCACATTTAGCAATTCAATCCAATGCCATCCATGCCCTACATGATGTTTAAATTCAACAGACACCACAGAAACATGCACCCATGTGTACCTCTGGGCCTACTGGCTGAAATTTCAATCAAAGAAAAACAACTAGGCCCCTACTGAAACTACAGGCCACCCAGGCCACAACAATACATTTTAAAAACGATGAAAATCCCCAAAAAATGTAGGTACAAACAAGCCCCAATCAAACAAACAAGTACACCAATTCTCCAATTTACTTGTAAAATCTCAAATCCAAAAGTCCTCAAATCCAATCCAATGATATGATGCAGCAGACAGACACAAAAAGTGATCCTTCCAGCTCCAAATCCAAACGAAAGTGAACAGCACATGGACAAAGCACTGGGAGGAGCCTGCTGGACAGGAACAGGAAGTTGGAGACTCAGGGGCACTTCCTTCCTCTTGAAAAAAAAATTTAAAAAAGAAAAAGGGCTCCTTGCACAAAAAACTACAGCCAAATCACAATCTGAGGAGTTTTTGGAGCAAAATAATCATTTTCGAGAAGGTTTTATGATGCTCGAGAGATTTTCTTCGCCAGATTGTAGTTTCTTCGTGTTCGGGAATGCGATCTTACCAACACTGCCGCCGGAAGTCAGATCGTGCGTCCGAATGACGTGTTCGCGTTCGCAAACTCTCGCGGGATCGTGCGGCCGGATTCCAAATCTCGTGGCGCCCGCGAACGGATAGGAAATCGCGTCGGCGAAGGCAGAATCACGGTAGGTCGTTATCGCGCGCGCGAGAACGCATATTGAGCGCGCGAAGAAGAAAAACAGCTACGCTGCAAATTGCGTAGTGCTCGGTAACTTCGCGTTCTACGTGAATCGCGAAGTTACCAAAACTCCGCAAAATCCGCGAGCGTAGCGTAGTTCACCGCCCAGGGTTATATAGCACCGAGAATTCTAAGCGCTAATTTTTTTTTAAAATACATTTTTAGCCAATTGTGCATTGGACACCCACACAAGTGAGGTATCATTTTACTCGGGACACTAAGGAGAATGCTGTGGGGTAGGACATTTGTGCTGGCATGGTGATTACACACAAACATATGTGGAAAATGTGGGTTTTTTCAGCTAAATTTGAGGTTTGCAGGGGATTCTGGGTAGGGAAATGTTGGGGGATCCACGCAAGCCATACCTCATTGGACTCCCCAGAGTGTCTAGTTTTCAGAGATTTGTGGGTTTGGTAGGTTTCCCTAGATGGCGGTAGCCCGGGGCCAAAAAACCAGGTACCCCCCCCAAAACCAGGTAGCTTTGTTATAGGTAATTTTGAAGTCTCCACAGTACGATTTGGGCCATTTCCTTTTGCAGCCACTATGCCTACCCACACAAGTGAGGTACCATTTTTATCGGGAGACCTGGGGGAACGCTGGGTGATAGGAAATTTGTGTCAGCCCAGTGATCCTACAACTTTCCCACACAGAAATGTGAGAAAAAAATTGATTTTTTCAACAAAATTTGAGGTTTGCAGGGGATTCTGGGTAGGGAAATGTTGGGGGACCCATGCAAACCATACCTTGCTGGACTCCCCCGGGTGTGTAGTTTTCAGAAATGTGTGGGTTTGGTAGGTTTCCCTAGATGGCCGCCGAACCCGGGGCCAAAAACTCATGGGACCCCCCTTGCAAAACCAGGTTGTTTTGTGATAGGTAATTTTGATGTCGCCTCAATAGGTTTTGGGCCCTTGCCTGTCGCGGGTACTTGACCCACCCACACAAGTGAGGTACCATTTTTCTCAGAAGACTTTAGGGAATGCTGGGTGGGTGGAATTTTGTGGATCCACGCAGATTCCAGAACTTTCCACCACAAAAATGTGAGGAAAATGTGTTTGTTTTTTTTACAAATTTTGAGGTTTGCAAGGGATTCTGGGTATCAGAACCTGGTGAGAGCCAGACAAGTCACCCCATCCTGGATTCCCCTGGGTGTCTAGTTTTCAAAAATGTATAGGTTTGCTAGGTTTCCCTAGGTGCCGACAGAGCTAGGGTTCAAAATCTACAGCTAGGCACTTTGCAAGAAAAGGGTCCGTTTTTACTGTGAAAATGTGGTGTGTCCACGTTGCGTTTTGGGCCGTTTCCTGTTGCGGGCAATAGGCCTACCCCACACAAGTGAGGTACCATTTTTCTTGGAAGACTTTGGGGAATGCGGGGTGGGTGGAAATTTGTGGATCCACGCAGATTCCAGAACTTTCCACCACAGAAATGTGAGGAAAATGTGTTTTTTTTAAAATAAATTTTGAGGTTTGCAAGGGATTCTGGGTAACAGAACCTGGTGAGAGCCAGACAAGTCACCCCATCCTGTATTCCCCTGGGTGTCTAGTTTTTAAAAATGTATAGGTTTGCTAGGTTTCCCTAGGTTCCGGCAGAGCTAGGGTTAAAAATCTACAGCAAGGCACTTTGCAAAAAAAGGGTCCGTTTTCACTGTGAAAATGTGGTGTGTCCACGTTGTGTTTTGGGCCGTTTCCTGTCGCGGGCACTAGGTCTACCCACACAAGTGAGGTACCATTTTTCCCGGAAGACTTTAGGGAATGCAGGGTGGGTGGAATTTGGTGGATCCACGCAGATTCCAAAACTTTCCACCACAAAAATGTTAGGAAAATGTGTTTTTTTTTTTTTACAAAGTTTGAGGTTTGCAAGGGATTCTGGGTAACAGAACCTGGTGAGAGCCAGACAAGTCACCCCATCCTGAATTCCCCTGGGTGTCTAGTTTTCAAAATGTATAGGTTTGCTGGGTTTCCCTAGGTGCCGGCAGAGCTAGGGTTCAAAATCTACAGCTAGGCACTTTGCAAAAAAAGGGCCAGTTTTCACTGAGAAAATGTGGTGTGTCCACGTTGCGTTTTGGGCCGTTTCCTGTCGCGGGCACAAGGCCTACCCACACAAGTGAGGTACCATTTTTCTTGGAAGACTTTGGGGAATGCGGGGTGGGTGGAATTTTGTGGATCCACGCTGATCCCAGAACTTTCCATCATAGAAATGTGAGGAAAATGTGTTTTTTTAGCTAAGTTTGAGGTTTGCAAAGAATTCTGGGTAACCGAACCCGGTGAGAGCCAGACAAGTCACCCTATCCTGGATTCCCCTTGGTGTCTAGTTTTCAAAAATGTACAGGTTTGCTAGGTTTCCCTATGTGCCGGCTGCGCTAGGGCCCAAAATCCACAGGTAGGCAAATTGCTAAAAACAAGTCTGTGCCTAGTGGGCTTTCTGCCTCCCTGGGGTGGAATCGGGGGGGGGCGGGGGGGGAGGTTTGCCCCGATATGCCCGCAAGGGGGGCAGAAAGACTGTGGCTATTTTTTAGGAGGGTGGGGGCATTGGTATGCCCAGTCTGGGCAGCCCCCACCCCCACGCATAAAAAAAGCCAGCGTAATCGCTGGCGCCTAGTGGGCTTTCTGCCCCCCGGGGGCAGATCAGGGGCCACTGCCCCCCAACTGCCCCCCCCGGGGAGGCAGAAAGACTGGAATTTCTCTGGGGGGGTGGGGGTATTATCATGCCCATTTTGGGCAGCCTCCACCCCTACATAAGTACAAAACAAAATCCCTGGTTTCTAGTGGGTTTCCTGCCCCCGGGGGGGGGGCAGAAAGACTGTAATTTTTGCGGGGGGCATTGGCATGCCCGTTTTGGGCAGCCCCAACCCCTAATTCAAATTGCCAAAAAAAAATCCCTGGCGTCTAGTGGGCTTTTTGCCCCCCCGGGGGGGCAGATTGGGGGCTGCTGCCCCCATCTGCCTCCCAGGGGAGGCAGAAAGACTGTAATTGTTGCAGGGGGGTGGGGGCATTGGCATGCCCGTTTTGGGCAGCCCCCACCCTAATTCAAATTGCCCAAAGAAAATCCCTGACGTCTAGTGGGCTTTTTGCCCTCCCCGGGGGGGCAGATTGGGGCTACTGCCTATTTTGGGCAGCCCCCACCCTAATTAAAATTGCCAACAAAAAATCCCTGGCATCTAGTGGGCTTTCTGCCCCCCCGGGGGGGGCAGATTGGGGGCTACAGCCACATCTGCCCTCCAGGGGGGGCAGAAAGACTGTAATTGTTGCAGGGGGGTGGGGGCATTGGCATGCCCATTTTGGGCAGCCCCCACCCTAATTCAAATTGCCCCAAAAAAATCCCTGGCGTCAAGTGGGCTTTTTGCCCACCCGGGGGGGCAGATTGGGGGCTACTGCCCCCATCTGCCCCCCATGGGGGCAGAAAAGCTGTAATTTTGGCGGGGGTGGGGGCATTGGCATGCCCATTTTGGGTAGCCCCCACCCTAATTAAAATTGCCAACAAAAAAATCCCTGGCGTCTAGTGGGCTTTCTGCCTCCCAGGGGGGGCGGAAAGACTGAATTTGCTCAATTTGTTTGGGGGAAGCAAAGGCCCTTGCCCAAGGGGCCGCTCCCCCCTCCCTGGTGTCTAGTGGGTGGATCCCTGCTCGGGGATCGCCCTCCTGGGGTGATCCCCAAGCAGGGATCCACTGGGGAGGGGTACCATTGGAAAGGGGAGATTCTCCCCTTTCCAATGATACCTCTCCTGTTTTTCTATGTGCTCAGGGGGCTGAGATAGCCCCCTGAGCACATAGAAAGTGAAACTGAAATGAGCCTAAAGGCTCATTTCAGTTTCGGTTTCTATGAAATGACGTCACCGCGACGTGCGCGCTGATCGTCATTTCCTAGAAACCACGGGGGGCCTCGGTAGCTGGGGAAGCTCTTCCCCAGCTCCCGGAGCTTTGGGGGAGAAAAAGAAATCCCTCTGGTGCCTGCACCAGAGGGATTAGCTGTGCCATGGCGTCGGACGCGCGGGAGCCGTCCGACGCACATTAGCACTTATGCGTCATACGGCTCCCCCGCGTCCGACGCATAGAAGGGGTTAAACAACGATTTGCTCTATGTGTGCTGCAGAATTCAGCACACATAGAAAGAGCAAAAACGAGGAGAAATAAAAGTATTTCTTCTCGTTGCACCAATCTAATGCCTGCTATTCATTGATGTTATTTTTTGGCGCTGCCTCAGATTTACAGATCCTTATTAATCTGGGGCAGCGATGGGTGTTGCAGTGGAACTCCCACAGCAACACCAATTTCACTCCCCTTTAACGCAGATACCTGCGTGAAAGGGGACGATATTTACAAAGTGGAGTTAAGCCACGGAAAGTGGTTTAACGCCGGTTTGTAAATATGGAGCAAGGCATTGCGCCACCGGAGCATCGGAAAAATGAAGTTCCGGTGGTACAATACCCTTGTAAATTGTGTTGCATATTGTCACGAGTTCCAACCCCAGTTAATCTATATAAAGGAAGCCTAATGGAGTGGCAAAAATCACGAAGATTTTATGCATAGAAATAGCTACTAAAGCTAGTAGTGTATTGTATCATTTGTATAGTGCTTACTATCCTGAGTGCTTACTGACACGGAGAGCAAGCTACTGTGTAAAGTGTGTGGTTGTGAGTGTGTTGTTTTTGTAACCATTGTCATGTCATGAGTGATGGCCTCATATGGCGACATGCGCTAGACGGAGTTACTTTTGAATGAGTAAAAGGATAAGAAAAGGGAGAGAATGGGAATTGGCGAAGTAAGCAGTAAACATGCACCATTTTATTTTAGTTTATTTAGTTTCATTTATTGTTTATTTATTAAAGGCAGGGATTCTGCCTGCATCTGAATAAATACACCCAATGAGGCTGGAAGGAAGTAAGGAAGTGAGAGAGCAATCAAGGTTTTCAACCTGAGCAGAAATTGCACAAACTATAAAAGGCACAGGTTCCACCTACTTCTACTAGGCCAAAGGAAACAAAAATTGTCAGGGGTTCGTGTCCCAAGCCCCTCTCAACATCTCAAAGACAGATGACCACCAACTGGGGGAGCACCCATCAGGTCATGGCTCAGACCCAATCCAAACTTCTGTGGAGGTGGCCTTGAGAAGACTGGGCATTCTTCAATCCGATCGTGTTTGACTCATTATGGATTTTTTTCTCATTCTGCTCAGGTGTCAGCTGGTACCTTCCCAGGACAGAATATCCATTGAGGCTCACTTCTACATCAACATGGGCAAGGTTTTGTTTCCTGCAGCCTGAGCATAGATGTTAATATTAACTCTCTTTTCCTTGTTGTCTCACCCCAGCTCTTCGATCCACTTGTGGCAAAAGGCTCACATGGCCTCATGTGTCTTTACTATACTCTGGGCCCACTTGCTTCTTTGAATTGTTCTGACACATTTTCATCTGCACTTGGTTCTGCTGAGCCAGGACATTGAGACATTGACTCTGGTGTCCTTCTCTCTTTGCTTTCAACTTCACTGATGGCGGGGCCCAATCTCCTTGATTAAGGATCTCCAATTCATCCAGATCTATTCTTGTTGGTCACACCAGATGCCAGTTCCTTGAGTTGGGGAACCATTAGTAAGCCTCTTAACACAGGGATTTTGCACTCTGATGGTAGGCCACTGCTCTTCCAAATGGTTGGAAATACTGGGGTGCTGTTCTAAGGGCTTACCACTATTTTCGGGTCAAACCCAGCAGGGATTAAGTGCTGATACAGACTAACAAAGTTGCTACTGTGGACCGTATAAACAGCAGGGAGCGAGATGCTTGGTTCAGGTCCCTCAACTTGGTGACTTTGTATTTGTGGGCTTGGTCAGAACCCCACCTGTTGTGCATCACACATTAGGAGACTGGACAATATCAATATCTGGGCAAAAAGATCCAAGAAAAATCAAGAGCATCTAGTGCCGGTTTGGGAGGCCTGTTCTGGACCTCTTTGGCTCTCTGGAGAATGCCTAGCTGCCTGCTTGCTCTACCCCTTTCCTGTTCCCAGGTCTTCTGGGGAGGAGACCCTGATCCTGCAAGGGATACATCACCTTCTTTAGTGCTTTCCTCCTTTCCCCTGATTCCTTGGCTGATGTTGGGGATTCAGGAGGAAGCAGTCATGGTCCTTGTGACAGTCCCATTTTGGCCTCATCAGTAATGGTTTCCACTTCTTCAGTCCATGGGTCTGAGAACAGCATAGAGGCTCCTCCTGCTTTCCTCCCTCCATGCACCCTGAGGTGTCTTCTGGCTCTCAATGTGGACATTGAAAGGATTGGTTTACAAAATTAGGGGCTCATGAAGCACCTTCCTGATATCATCAAGAACTGCGGGTGCCCCCCACTTTGAAACCATATTAAGGGCAGTGGGGTCGTTTTCAACATTGGTCTACAGCTCATTCTCTTTCCTCTATAGAGTGAGAGTTCCTTTTTGTCTTGCTGTACCTATGGGGTGGGGTGGGGTGTAGTGATGAACTTTTCTTTGTCCACTTTATGTGCTAGTGTGCAACTATTATGGCATTCTGTGCGCCCTGGGAGGTCTACTTGAGGGTGGTAAACTTTTATCTCCTTGCCTACTGAGAACTTTTAACCCTTCCTGTAGTAAGACAGCTCTTCCCCTCTTGGGATTTGCCTTGGTTCTGTGGGTTCCAATGGTAGATACTTTTAAACCTCTTGTTTCAGTAGACCTTAACTTGTTGACCCTTAAGGATGCCTTTTTGATCACAAATACCTTAGATTATCCTATTGGCAACTTCCTTTTCTTAGGATTCTTTATGATCGTGTGGTGCTTAGGCCTGTTACAGAGTTTTTGCCTAAAGTTGCAACCTTGGCCCAAAGAAATCAGGAGATAATTGTTCCTGTTTTTACCTTCTCTTTCTTCCCCAGAGAAGGAATTGCTGTATTCGGTAGAACTCACGAGGAATCTCTTAGTCCATCTGGAGCGTTTTTAGTCTTTTCGTAGTTATGAGTATCTGTTTTTTAAAGTAGGATTTGCTGGGTAGGGTTGCAAGGCCGCTTCCTTATGATGAGACGCTGGATCTGCTTCTTCTATTGCTCTGGTTTATTCCCTGCAGGAATAGGTCTGCCAGGAGTCTAGATATTTCTTGGGTGGAAGTGCAGGTGGCTCCTAAAGGTAAGCTTTGTTGAGTGGTTCCTTGGGCCTCCTCGCATACCTTTGTGCACCACTATAGGCTTGAAGGCGTAGAATCTGAAGGGTACTCTTTAGGTATGAGAGTACTCATTACTCATAGCCCTATGACCTGCCTGCCTTCCCTTGAGAGTTTGTCCCTAAGGATGCTTGGTTATTGCAGGAGGGATGCTGGCCTGGTCACAGTGTGCATTAGGGTGCATTCAGGCACACTTCTACAGAGGATGGGTCACCTCATGAGTAATGGCTGGGATGGGGACGAGTCGGACTGAATATAATGAAGATGACTGGTAGGTAATCAATCAATCAATCAATCATGTCACTTATAAAGCGCACTACATACCCGCGAGGGTCTCAAGGCGCTGGGGGAAGAGGGGGGTGGTGCTGCTACTGATCGAAGAGCCAGGTCTTGAAGAGTCTTCTGAAGGCCAGTAGGTCTTGGGTCTGTCGGAGGTTGGTGGGGAGGGTGTTCCAGGTCTTGGCGGCGAGGTGGGAGAAGGATCTGCCGCCGGCGGTTGTTTTCCGGATGCGGGGGACTGTGGCGAAGCATCCTTGGCCCTCCGCCACTCAGATGTCACCAATGTAGCTCCCAACTTTCCAATCTTCTAATTAGGGTAATGATTTTATGAAGAAGACACGTGGCGTGCCCAGTCCTCTTTGCTAGTGTGAACACACGAACATTAACTATCCCTTTGTCACCAGTCTAAAATGACGGTCTGATTAGAATTGTGTACTGCGTTTCATAGTCGTATTTACCACTGGACACTATTTAAAACTACTTTAACTTCTGCAGCAATTAAATCTGCATTCATGCATGTAGAGTGTTGCCCACGGTTCCCAGCACGATTTAAATTGGAGCTGCTCATTCTCGACTGCATCTTGTGAATCCAGAATTATGTCCGCCTGATGTGGCCTGGTGGCAAGCTGGGCTCATTAAAGAGACATTAAATGGGCCCAGAAAAGGTTCACATAGGACACAGACGTGATTGGCTCATTAGGCGCATTAGAAGGATCAAGCGACTCGTTTATCCATGCCTCCCTGCTAGACGAGGTGTTAAGAGGCACAGTAATTACTGCCCGTGCACCCCCCACAGAGTGGCGTCCTTAGAAGAACCCACCTTCACTTACGAACTAAAAACGCCATTTTGGTGTTTAAAGTAAACACGTTTGGAAGCGGCCGGTCATGGGGTCTTTCATTTGAAGCTCGAAAGTTTGACATATGGAAATTCGGAGCCAAACTAGTACAGGACACTGGTAATCTTTAAGAGGTCTGACGCCCATGTCTGCCAAGCGAAGACTGCAAGGATGTAACTGGTATAGATGGGAAATGTTTCGACTCCAAGGCAAAGATGTGAGGGGAAGTGAAATGGCAAGTTTATGGTTTCCCATTAGACCCGCCTTCTCGTACATACTAAAACGCCACGAGTCAATGTCAAACCTGCAAAAAGATGGTGCCTGCCTTCACACCCTGAATACAACTTTACCACCATCATCATCATCACCATGAAGATCACATCAGGGCCCTTCGGAGAGCTTGACCAGCTTCTGCCCAACTGTCCTTCAAAGGAATCCATATGCAGCCACTCCTGTTGACCCTGTCAGCCAAATCTTTTTAAGGGCCGCTGCCAGCATATACGCATTAAAAAATAAATAAATACATACGTTTCAATAGAGTCTGCATATATCATGGAGACGCTTATTTTTCCTTTCAGATTAGATTCCAGTGCCCACATTTTCGAAGGGTCACTTTGCATAATAACCTTTCCATTTAGCGCGCAGCTCGTTTTTTTCTCGTGAAAAGTCCCTTTGACAAAGGTTTCCAAGAGAAAGGATGTTCGATTCAATGATGGGTGGGTGTTCACGGAAACATTAAACTGATAAACCTTGCTGCTTAATATTTTGAGAAAGAAACTCTGCACTTGTCACCTCTGATGAAGCAGTGTCACCATTATTTGCGCCTAATGATATATGAATCCAGCGATTCCCAAACTTCTTCAACCTGCGCCTCCCTTGACCTATTGGCCGAGGCTCCTCATTATGTTACTTTTTTGGCAGGTGGGGGGGAGGTAAGCCTGGCCTAGGAAGTAATTACCTTTTTCTCCCTGAAAATAATTGGGATGAATCCAATGAAGGTATTATAATCATAGATGTAACAAAATAAAAATATAACAGTTATTTAATAAAAAACGTTAATTGGTTAAGTCAGAAACAATACGGGAAACTCTTCAGCACTGGGGTCTGCATATGGAATTCTTTCAACTATTTTTTGTTTTAAAAAATTGCCTTAACTTATTTCTGAACACTGCATCCCTGATGTCAGCACCAGGTGCGGCTGCACTGCCCTAAAGCCGGCACTGACTGTGTGTAGGCCAGTATGTCAGCAAGTATGGATAGCGCAGCCTAGTGAGTGTGAGGCTGTCACTCCTATGACTGGAAGCTCCCGCGTGTAATTTGGTTGGGTCTGTGTCCTGTAACCTCACTGGGCCGCATCTATGGGTTTTTTGCCATAGGGCAGCGCAGCAGGCCTTGCTGCTGCGCTGCCCTATGGCAAAAGAAAAGGGCAGGAATGCGCCAATAGATACGGCGCATTCCTGTCCTTTTCCCCTGCGCCGATGCACAATGGGCTGCTGTGCGCCAACACAGACACCTTTGCACCATGGTGCAAGGGTGCCTGCGTTACGGGGATGATTGTTTTTGTGCAGGAAGGAAAACCTTCCTAAACAAAACAATCCTCTGAGGCTTTTCCCTCTTTCTATGTGTGCTGCAGAATGCTGCACACATAGAAAGAGGAAAAACGAGGAGAAATAAATATATTTCTCCTCGTTGTGCCTCTCTTTTTTCGTTTTTGTCGCTGCCTCAGACTTACAATTTCTCGTAAATCTGGGGCAGTGTCAAAAAGCTATGGATGTTGCTGCGAACGCCCCCAGCAACACCCATGGAACACCCCTTTCACGCAGTTTTCTGCATGAAAGGGGCCCATATTTATAAGGCCATGGAAATCTCGTAACATGGCTTTACGTGGCCTTATAAATATGCCAGTGGCACATTGCGCCACCAGAACGTAAAACAAGTGAAGTTCCGGCAGCACAAAAGTGCCGGTAGGGCCTCATAAATGAGGCCCGCTGTTTCTTACATGTTTTTGTTAAATTTAAGCCATTATCTCACCTCTCTTCTTTGGGAGGGGTCGATTTGTAATTATCTGCGTTTTATTGTCTGCTTGCATCATGGATTAAACCACAGTGACGTCATGGAAGTTTAAAGTAAAATAAAGTGATGTTATTCTTGCTCCTGCATCCTTGTGGAAATGGGTTGTGTAAAACCAGATGTAGTTAAAATGTTAGTTTCTCAACTGTGATTTTTGACACTGTACAGAAGACGTAGTTGGCCCCTTCCTCCGTGCATGGGGCTCCAGGGAAGCAGTGCTACATGTCACAGGACAGAAGACAAGCAGAGAACTCATTTGAAGTTTGTGCTTCCCCACACCAGTGATGAGTTATTTTAATATCGAACTGTTGCAGCAGTGACTGAAGTGTAACTGCTCTGTTTGTAAAGCCATGGATAGTTGATGCTTTTCAAAGACCATTCTTATCACCCTCCCTAAGTGGAGGAGGACCGTGGGAACTCTGGGCAGGTCAGCTTTTTGTTGTTAATAATACTAATTTGAGCTCCACACTAAAACTAATTCTGGAAGTATATTTTTAGACACAAAATAAGTAAAAAACAGCAATGATATTTATAATAAGTCCCCTGGCTTCCTCTTGCGGCCACAAGCCAAAGCACCCTTGCATATCTGCTGTGCCCATGAAGGGGACGGGTCCAAATGGTAAAACCGAGGAAATCTGGCAACTCTGGCCCTTGCTCCATATCCCGCTGCTCTCCCGGCCCCACTCTCGTGTCTATGGGAAGTCAGAGCCTTTCAAAGCACATTGTCACCCTTTATATGGTCGGAGGTTTACTCCTGACAAATGTATGAGTAAATCTACAGGGTAGGAACAAGGGGGGAACATCCCCAAACTGGTGGGGATTTATCCGCGACGAAAAATACTCTGCCTAACCTAATGTATGATGCAACTCGGGATTAAGGTGCACTGTGTGTTCGCTGCACCCCTGCCTTGTTTTGTTGGCGCACCTGGTCCATCCTAGTGGATATAGCGGAGTTCTAAATTTGCACCAAGTTAGCTCGTTGCAGATACCAACCTTATTTATCCCGCTATCAAAGCTGGTAACAGAGGATGGTTCTCACAGAGGCATAGGTAGTTAGAATTTGCCCCAACATACTGTCTAAATATACTCCAGCCCAATCTACATTCCAGAGATTCCTATGGTCCAGTTTGGAGAACTGATGGTGTTTCGGCGTTCCTGAGCAGTTTCAGAGTCCTAGCAGTGTGAGTATAGTAGGGTCGTGAGTCTTTGAGAGTGTTGTCAAGCGTGACATTGTTTGTGAGCTTTGATGAATTAGTGTGTTGCACAGTGTGGTGTCAAATTTGATACCAAGAGGGCTCGGTGTTGTTGTGTGTTCTGTGATGTTGCCTTAGATATATTGTTTGTGCTTATGAAGAGAAATGTGCTTGCTGCAGAGTTAAAGTTTTGGTTATCGGACTTGTAGAAGTCTAAGATCCCGGGATAGATATTGAATATATTATGTTGTAAGTTGTCTGTTAAGGTTTGTGGTGTCAGACCGTGAAACACTAACGACCACACATTAAGATAGAGACTTTTAACTTCCATTGTGAGTGTACACTAATTGAGATTGGTGTTTAGTTAGTCCTTTTGCTCAGAGGGCAGACTGCACTAGTCATGGTTAATTCCCATGATTGTGATAACATCCTTGTAGTGTTATTCCCCGATTCCTCCAGACAGGCGCGGCCCGTGCAGGTAAGAGCAGGGTGGGCAGGGTGGAGGGGAGTCGACTGACGACAACGAGGTAAACTTCAAGGTAAAAAACCGAAAACCCCTTACCTTGAGCTCGCCGCATCGCCGACTTGGCGATGCGGTGAGTGCAAGGTAAGTGGTTTTCATTTTTTAAAATGTAAGTTTACCTGGTCGTCATCTGTCGACTCCCCCCATCCCACCGCTCTTACCTGCATGGGCTGCGCCTGCCTCTAGAGTGATTGTGCACTTTGAATTTTCCTTTAGTAGAACACACAAGACTTATGTTTTGTTTTCGTTTTTCAAATATTTGTTTTTACGAAGCTGAATCACTGTTGAGTGAGAGCTGCTGAGAGGTGCTGCAAGTTGCCTCATAGGGTGCCTCGCTGGTATTGGCCGGTCGGTGTTTATTGCGAGCTGGTATTGGTCATTACATCAGAGAGTGTTGCACTGTGAGTGGACAGCTTTGTGGTGTTGTGCTGAGATTGGAAGTCAGTATTGTTGTGTGTAGATTTGTGATTTGCTGAGAGCAGCCAGTTTTTTCAATTGACATTTAATTGAACTGTGTTGTGTCAAATATGGAGAAAACATGAATTAAAGAAAAAAACTAACAGCATTATTTAGAGATGATGTGAGAATACCTGTCCGCCAATATCGGTTGGCACACTTGTGTTTGGCTTAAATAATAAGGCCAAGAGGACAGTTAAGAGCTGTATGGAAGTGAAGTGGGATGCAGGACAGCAGGCATGGCAGACAAAGAAGACTGAGGGAGTTGGGCTGTACCCTATCTTAACTAATGGAAAAACTGCAAAAAATAAAGGACGAGAGGAGGTGAGACTGAAGCGAAGAATGATGAAGGGAGTGATACTGACTCTAGCAATTACATTTTGAATGATTTATTTGCTTCCCGACCACACCCATATAATTTAGTTCCCTCAGCTGGCAGAGATCATCCATCTAGAAGACTTCCGTTGCCCACAGATACCAATGCTAGTGTGCCTGTTGATCAGAACCTTTTTGATGGGGGAGTGCTTGGAACCCATTCACCTCCACAATTGACACCCAATCTACTACCAAATCCATGAATAGCAGCTATGCCACATAAAGCTCCTCAGAGAATACTTCTGATTCCTTTATCACCTCCACTGACTATGTCCCAGGATGATGCTACTGTTGTTGTAACACCTGTCACACCTACAATTACCACAACCACTGCTGTGACTGAGATTTATACTTTTGCATAGATGGAAGCAAGACCCCTAACAGAAGCAACTCCTGTGTCAACTATAGAGATTGATAGCCCTGAGTCTTGGTCATCAAAGACTGAAACCCCTCTAAAATGCTAGATATAGTAAGGTTGAAGTTAGAGTTGGAAGAAATCATTAAGGGAACTCTTGATTTGGGATTCATAAATGGGTACAATGATGAGGAACTTTTAAATCTGTGCAAAGAAGCCACTAGATGTGTTAGTGTGACACATGGAGCCCTTGAAGCAATAGTTACTGAATTTGTGGTTGATCTTTCTAAAAATACAACCCTGAGAATTTGTTTTAGAATGTTCATGACCGAAGACGCACTCAAGAACATTTGAACCCCTGAGTTAACACTGCAACTAAGGGAACTAATCAGTAGCATTCAATTGTGGAGCAACACTCAGAATTTTAGAAATAGATGGGCTCAGAAAAAGCAAAAGCAAAAGAAAGATGATGAAGGGGAGACAGAAGGGACTAGCAGTAGGAGTGATTCAGAGTTTAAGGCTTAGCCACTTAGGGAAGTACATTGAGGAGCTTATGTGCCTTGGAGTGGTGGTCATCTTTTCACTTTTACAAACCAAAGCTGAAAGAAAGTCCTGGTCAGTTGTATTCTCAAACCAACAGATTTGTGAAAATCTCAAAGGTGCTCTGGGAAGACCTGAATACTTTATTTGACATTGTTCCTGGTGATTTATGGGTGGAGAGTAACGTGGTTGTACAATGGCCAGCTGCAGAACCACCAAGAGATATTCTATCTAATGCTTCAACTGCTATGGTTATGGAAAAGTATCAGCTGGTGGTTACTTTTTCAAAATTAAGGTTCCCCAGAAGGAGGTTGATTAGTTGGAAATCTTGAGAACTTTTCAAGAATATAAAGAGTCTGTGCACACCTATTATGAGCGGCTTATGCAGGTTTTATGTCAGCATTGTGGTGTTGGAAATCCAGAGCAGGGGGATCCCTGCAATTTTGTGTCCCATTTCATTTATGGTTTGTGCCTACAGATTTGCTTGGACATCCAACACAATGTGATTTGCTGGCAATTCAAGGTTTTAGACAAAATCATGCGGTATTAGATATATTGCAGTAACAATTTGGAAGCCAGACAAAAGTGAATTAAAGAGAAATTAATGTTGGCTCAGACAAAATTGGCCCTGAAAGGATTTCAAAATGGTCCATACCTGGTGAAATCTAGCTATGGTTCTAGTTGTGGAAATGGAATGCAGGGAGCTGAACATCAAGGTGGTGGTCAGATGATGCAGGGTGGAAATGGTGTCCCAATTGATAGACGACAAGGGATGCCGGTTGACTTGAATTCGGTAATTGATATAGCTATGCTGAGAAAAACGACGCTGTGTCACTATTGGAACAAGTTGTCCAATGAAAACGTGAGTGCTATTCACATCCGAATTGAGTGCAGTTTGATGGCCATGGGCCTAATGTGAATGTTATGCCAGCTATGAATATTCAAATACAAAGACCCCCGAATCCTAACATGCCCCAAGCCCTGTTGGTGCAGCATTATCTGAACACCCCAAGGTTTAATGCGAGTGCCCAAGCTCCCTAGAACCCCTTTGGGAGTTCAGATACCTTCCAACAGTTCCTGGTTTGACAAATTTGAAGATTCAGGGTCTGACCAATCACATTGATGGTGTCTGAGAGGGGAGAATGATTGCGTGGTTGGTGCAGTCTTGGAGGTAGACCAGAGTGGCCCATAAGCAGAAGGAGTTGTGCATGGCTATCCACTTCCTTTTTGATAGACAGTGGTGCTATCTATTCTACTGCTAGGACAGTGGCAGTTCCAAACCTACCCCTCTCTGGAAAACAAGTCCAAGTTGTAGGCATTGAAAACAAAAAGACAGTAAATCCTGATCCGTCAAAGTCTGTATGAAAATAAGTCCTTTTGAAGAGGACCATCAGTTTGTAATATGACTCTAACCCAGTAAGTCTGTTAGAAAGAGATCTTTTTGCAAGCTCACCTACATGATCAATTGAATACAAATGCATGATGAAGATGCAGATTTTAAATTGAGAACTCAGAAACCCATTTTTGTGTTATTCCCCGTTCTGACAAAGGAAGTTTCCTGACTCAGCTTAAAGAATTCTGTAATGGAGGAAGTCTGGGACTATTCTGGCTAAGATATTGACCTGATTAACGGTGTTGCACTTATAAAAATAACCATCAGGCAGGATGCTGAATGTCCTTGAAAGCACCCATACAACCTCTCACCAGAGACATTGGCTAGAATTACCCCTTTAATTGAATCCATGATAGAGCAAGGCATTTTAAAAGAGTTCCTAGAAAGTCCCTGTAATTCCACGATCATGGGGATATAGAAATCAAATAAAAAAAGGCTGGTTGTTCACGACCTGCGAAAGATTATTATTATTGTTGTCCCATGTGGTTCTGTGGTACAAAATCCAGCAATAAAACTGTTCTAGATTCCGTGTGATGTTGAGTGGTTCACAGTCATAGACCTGTGCTAAGTGTTCTTTTCCATTCCCTTGCATGAAGACAGCTAATTTGTCTTTGTGATCCCGTTCCAAAATAAAGTTCTGGCATGTTGCCGACTTTCTCAAGGGTACACAGAAAGCCCCTCAATATTTAAGAACGAAATTGGAGAACTTAAAGCTGCTATGTAATTCAGTCCTGATCCAATATATCATCGACTTGTTGGTGGTGTCGACAACCCAAGAGGCATGCAGGCTAGATACCATGGGTCTATTGAATCATCTAGCCGAAAATGGACATTAGGGGTCCCCAACCAAATTAGAGTACAGTCGGAAAGGAGTCCTGTATCTAGGACATCACATTGAAAAAGGAGCAAGAAAGAAAGAATGCCATGCTGCAGATGAACCTTTCCAAAATGCAGAGAGAAGTCAAGATGTTCCTGAGAATGGTGTGCTACTGTTGTCAGTGGATTCCCAACTTTTCCTTAATGGCCAAGCATCTACAGAGGCTTGCACACAAAGATGTGTCAGATTCAGAACCTTGAGACAAAGATTGTGAAAAAACCTTCCTCAAGCTTGGAGAGAATGTCTCTGCCACACCCTGGTTTTAGGAATACTAGACTATGAGAAGCCTTTTATCCTTTACGGTTCTAAGATGGAAGGGTGCTCCCTGTCAGTATGGACTCAGATGCATGAAACCTCAAAATACCCCGTGGCCTATTTTGCAGCCACTCTTGACCCAGTAGCCACAACACTACCGGGTTGCCTAAAGGCTGTGGTTAAAGTTGGTGTAAGTATTCAGCAATGTGAAGGCATTGGAATGGGGTATCCTTTTACAGTGCTGGCGCCCTACTCGGTAAAACTCTATTAACTCACACTCGAACTCAGCACATTACCAAAAGTCGACTTACAAAGTATGAACAAATTATTCTTGTTGCAGAAAAAATCAAACTGAAAAGATGCTCAAGTCTTAATCCTGCTACACTATTACCATTGCCTGTTGTTGATGAAAATGATGATGGGATAGACCATGACTGTCTGTCTAGATGTCACCGAGTTGTGTACCAATCTAAGTCCAGTTATTTGAGATGCCCCTCTCGAAGAGCCTGCTTGTGGACAGCTCCTGCTTGAGAGATGAAAGAGGGATTTTGAAAGCAGCCTATACCATTTGCTCCTTAGAAGATGTCGTGGAAGCCTCCTGTTTGCACAATGTATCCTGCACAGGTGGCTGAACTGATGGCTCTTTCTAAAGCCTGTTGTGTCTCTGATAATTTAACAGTCATCATCTATTCTGATAGCCAGTACATGTTTGATGTGGTCCCCGACTTCGGACAGTTGTGGTCCCAGCGGGGTTTCATGACCTCATGTGGTTCCCCCATCCATAATGGGCATTATGTCATTTAACTTTTTGATGCATTGCAGAAGGCGACCAAAGTGGCCGTTGTGAAGTGCGCAGCACACAAGAGCTGAAATTTTGTTGTGACTGTGGGTAATAGATATGCGGACAAATTTGCTAGATATTGCACTCTTGTGTCTTGTGCCTTCAATAGGTAATTTTTGAATGAATCAAGAATGACACTCCTATGAATCTTTTGCTGACTGTTGCTGATACTTGTGAAGAGATTGCAGGAAGAAGCGCCAGAATGTAAACAGGAAAGGTGGGTCAGAGCTAGGTGTACTAAGAATGTGTCAAGGACTGTCCGGGACTGTCTGGGACACAGTCAGGGTCTTGAGCAAGGATTGGGAACTGGATAGAAAACGTACACAGAAAGAGGAGTACAGCGCTGCCCATGATCACACAGGGTGACAGAGGAGAAAAAGGGATCTAAAGGGGAAGCCTGTACAAGTGAACAAGATGGCCAAGACTCAAAGGTTGGGCACTCAAGAGGCAATTTAGCATTCAGAATAACTACACCCAGGATGGACGTGCAGACATATATACATATATATACACACAAAATAACATTAACAATAAAGGGAATGTGGGGGAAAGCACTCGGGAGCTCCACATGGTAAGACTGAAGCTCAGTAAGTTCCTCACCCACAATTGCTGTTACAGATACTGACTGCAAATACCCACTTATAGGATATACATGCAAAGGCAGGGTCTGTGGAGCAGATACCTATGGTAATGTTATAGATGTAACTCAAAGACAATACTCACAGTGAACAGCAAACACCACCTAGGTTGTCAGCTGTGCCCACGGATCCTGGCGATCAAACAGGAAAACGCAAGGCAGTAACAGCAAGGGGGGAGAACTAAATACAACCACAATAGACAAGGAGCTAGCAAGGAGGAGTGCTTAACAGGAAAGGAAGGACATCACAGGACACACTTGGCAGCAAGCAAGTAGCAAACATACAAGGTAACAGAAGCAAGACAGAAGGAATAGAAAGACAGCAAACTAGGAACTGGAACCAAGGAAATGGGAAGAAAGGCGGGGACTGGAAAAGGGTATACAGAAGGGGAGGCTACAAGGGTATACTAGAATAGTGCTGGATCAGGAGTCAAGAAAACAAAGTGGCCTTGAAGGCTGTGCTGGAGCAAGAACAAGAATTTAGCAAATGCTTAAAAGCCAAGGCAGCACTGCAGGCAGTGCCAGTTCAGGAACCAGGGAAACTGCTAAAGGTCAGGAATAAGGAATGCTATGGCTCAGGAGTCAAGGCAGCACTGCAGGAAGTGCTAGTTCAGGAACAAGGGAAACTGCTGCAGCTCAGGAACAAGGAATGCTATGGCTCAGGAGGCAAGGCAGGACTGCAGGCAGTGTTAGTTCAGGAACAAGGGAAACTACTGCAGCTCAGGAACAAGGAAGGCTAAGGCTCAGGAGTCAAGGTAGCACTGCAGCCAGTGCTAGTTCAGGAACAAGGAAAACAACATCAGCTCAGGAACAAGCATTAACTAAAGCTCAAGAAACACTGGAGACAAGGATATCAAAAGCTCAGGAAACACTGGAAACAAGGATATCAAAAAGCTCAGGAAACACTGGAAACAAGAATATCAAAAGCTCAGGAAACACTGAAAACAAGGGTCGGTCTCACCGGTACACAGCAACAATGACCAACCTTGGCCTGAAGGGAGCTGGGGCTTAAAAGAGCCCACAATAATCACATGCATCAGGTGTGAGCAGGCTAACAGCAGCCAGCCACAGGTGAGCTGAATTTCTCCACCCATCCGTGGCCTGCAGGGGTGGAGACGAAGCAGTGAGCAGGGAATTCCAGGTAACAGAGTGTCAAACATTAGCAGGCTGGCTTCAAGCATGAGCAGGCTGGCTTTCACAAAACCCGGCATGGATTGGAATGGATGTCAATTCCCAAATAGTGACCAAATGGATGGAAGTCAGGATATGCATGCAGGGGAGTATCTGGAAGCTTATTAGAACACAGGAAAGTGACACTATGCACCCCTCTGGTGGTGGGCATGACCATGCAGGGAGCGAATTGTGACAGTACACCTCCTCCAAAGACCAGCTCCCGGAATCTGAAACTGGAGTCAAAGCCTTTGCTCCTAAGAAGTAAGTCCATTCCCATCATAGATGTAGTGCATAGATGTAGTGCAGAGGACTGCAGGAAAACTGTGATGTTCTGGAGGGTAGGACAATAGGCTGAAAATTAACAGCAGCATCCAAAGCAGAACTTTGAGGAGGGAGGCACTCTGATGCAGGAGGCAGAATAGAATGCAGATTTGAAGAGTCCAACTCCAGTAATGGCGACTTAGGAGCCCTAATCAAAGGTGCTTGATGATTAAATGACAGGCTGCAGTAGCTCTCTGAAAATGAAGGCAGATTGATTGTAGGTTCAAAAGCAGATAATGGATTGGCAGGAGGCACAGGGGTCAAAGGCAAACTGGCTGAAGACGAAGGAGATGACAAGAAGCAGACCTGAAGTTCTGGCCCTGGAGGAAAACATACAGAAGACACATATGCAGGAGACTTTGGAAATGGGTATGCAGGAGACCCAGGCCCTGAAGGCTTACATTTTGAGAGTTTTTTCTCTGATGCTGGAGGTTCAGTCTCTGAATGGACACGTACTGAGACCTCTGAAGGCTGACAAACTGGAAGCACAGAGTCAAAAAGCAGGCAAACTGGAAGCACAGAGTCAAAAAGCAGGCAGCCTGGAAGCACAGAGTCAAAAAGCAGGCAGCCTGGAAGCTCTGGTTCGGAAGGCAGTCAGCCTGGAAGCTCAGGTTCGGAGGGCAGGCAGCCTGGAAGCTCTGGTTCGGAAGGCAGGCAGCCTGGACACTCTGGTTCAGAAGGCAGGCAGCCTGGACACTCTGGCTCCGAAGTCAGGCAGCCTGGAAGCTCTGGCTCCGAAGTCAGGCAGGCTGGATGCTCTGGCTCCGAAGTCAGGCAGGCTGGACTCTCTGGCTCCGAAGTCAGGCAGGCTGGACGCTCTGTCTCCAAAGTCAGGCAGGCTGGACTCTCTGGCTCCGAAGTCAGGCAGGCTGGATGCTCTGGCTCCGAAGTCAGGCAGGCTGGAAGTCCTGGCTCTGAAGTCAGACAGGCTGGAAGTTCTGGCTCTGAAGTCAGACCGGCTGGAGACTCTGACTTAGTAGGCAGGTGAGCTGAGGGCTTGGGCTCTGAATGCAGGCAGTCTGGAGGCTCCGGTACTAATGGCAGGCAAGCTGCAGGCTCAGATGGCAGGCAGGCTGCAGGCTCGGGCTCAGATGGCAGGCAGGTTGCAGGCTCGGGCTCAGATGGCAGGCAGGTTGCAGGCTCGGGCTCAGATGGCAGGCAGGCTGCAGGCTGAAGTTCAGAAGGGAGCAGGCCAGCTGAGGACTCTGGAGACTCTGAGAGCAGCAGGCCGGCTGAGGATTCTGGAGACTGCAAGAAGACAAGCTGATGGCAGAGAGGCACAAGGATGATAGACTTTAAATTCTGGGACAGGCGATAGCCCGTGAACAGTAGATTCCCTGTTGTCAATAGTGAAATCTGTTCAGTTCCTTGGGTCATTAAAACATACTGAAGCGCTTTCTTCGGGATGGCTAAGAGTATGGCTTATCTTAGAGTCTCTGATGACCAGACTCCCTTTATCATTTGGCAGTTTGCATGCCTTAGTCAGAGGAAAGAGGTCAGAGATTACTTGGTCTTTGGAGCTTTTTTCAATTTCCTCTATATCACAAGGTGTTACAGATGCAACAGAGCATAGAGTAATATTTCCTGATTTCTCAATATGTGGTGTACTTGAAGGCGAGAGAGCAAACAAAGGGTCAGGATTTTGTTCCTTCTCAATGAGGTGGTTGGCTTCAGTTGCAGCAGTTAAATCAATACTGTGGTCTGAATCACAGGATATTGTCACATCAGGGATTATGTGGGTCACGGGTTCATGTTTTGTCAGTATGTCAATGGCCTGTCTATGGGTTATCTCTGAGATAGAACTGACTTCACTACCAGGAAAAGAAAGCAGAGAGATGTTGTGTTTTGTCTAGCATTTGGGGTTCCTGAAAAGTGAAGGGACACCTCTCAGATGTAGCGCCTAGGTGTAATTTAGCACTAGAAGACAAAACACCAGAGGAGTTAGAAAATTCAGACTTCAAACACATACTTTGATTAACTGCACTGTGAGACAAGGTACTATGGCTTTTCTGAGTGGAATCTGAGTGATCAGCCACAGTATTACTCACACAATCGCTGGACCAGCTCTGAGGGGAACGCAAAAGAGAGCGCAAGGCTTCATTCTCCATTTCTATGGAGGCTAACATAGAGGTGGAAAAGTCTTGTACTTGGCTTTCGATTCCCACTTGAACTCAGGGTTATAGTTTTTTAACAGAGTCTGAAACATTTTATTCTCTCGTTGTAATTCAAGAATCTTAGATGTATTTATATCCTGTGAAGACTGTAGATCTTACTCTACAAGGACAGTGGTAGACTTGGCAACTTCACAACAAGCAACAGAGCTATACCTTGGATTTTGTTCAAACTGGCTATTAGCCGCCTGTGTTCTAGTAGGTCTTTTCTCTCTTTTATTAAACTGATTGTTTACTTTGAATGTGGTATTTAACAAGGTCCCTTTAGTATCCGGGACTGTGATCTTTACTGGACTACAAGACTGGGTAACATTATTTGAATGGAGAACAGAGGTTATGAAATGAATCTGCTCTTTCTTTGGTTGTGTGGTTGAATATTGTATTTTACAACCACTTGTAGCAGACATGCGAGAATCAGAATTCTTGTTCAGCAAACTGAGGGGGATATGCACGAGGAAGTGGAGGAGAGAGGTGTTAGCCTTCCTGGCTAAACGCCTCTCTCCCCCACTTCTGAAACGCAAGGCTGCACCATATTTACAAGAATGTGGTGCAGCCTTGCGTTTCCCCCTGCGATGGCGCTAAGTTTAGCAACTTAGCGCCAATGCAGGCACCCTTGCACCAGAGTGCAAGGGTGTCTGCGTTCAGGGGAGGATTGTTTAAGTTTAGGAAGGTGTCCCTTCCTGCACATAAGCAATCCTAGAAATGCCATTCTGTCATTTACGTGCGTGCTGCTTCATGCAGCACACATGAAAGTGACAAAATGACATTTAAAAAAAGTTTGTTTATGTGCAGGAAGGGACACCTTCCTACACATAAACAAACAATGGCATTTTGCTTTTTCCATGTGTGCTGCCTTAGCACACATGGAAAAAGCAAAAACGAGGAGAAATAATGCATTACTCCTCGTTTCGCCATCTTAAGACCAGTTTTTACCTGGTCTTAATTTTGGCGCTGCCTCCTATGTACGCCACCCTTGTACATAGGGGGCAGCGTCAAAATGAATGGGTATTGCGGTGGAACGCCCATTGCAACACCCACTGCCCACCCCTTTCACACTGAGCATAGCGTGAAAGGGGGCCTTATGTACAAGGCAGCATTAAGCCACGTTAAGTGGCTTAACGCTGCCTTGTACATAAGGCGCAGCCCCTATCGCCACCACAACATCAATATAGGTGACGTTGTGGTGGTGATAGGGGCTTGTACATATGCCCCTGAGTATGGTATCATTCTCCTTTTGCAATGCTGACAAAGACATTGAATCTGGAGCAGAACAGAAGATTAAGTCAGGATCTGGCAAAGAGGTGTTTGAGAGCCAATGAGTAAAATATTCAGAACGTGAATGTCCATTTCTCATAAGAGGATTCATTGTTTCAGGACTAGGGTTAACATTCTCAAATTGTAAAGTAGATACTAAACACCTCTCATTGTTGGGCACTGGTGAACTACCCTGCACAAACTTAAATGATGCACTGGTGTGTTTCTTTTTTAAATCTCTCATTATGACACACCTTCAATATTTTCACACACAAATGTAACAGAACAATGGTAAATGGCAGCTAACTGAACGGAAAGAAACCTCACAAGTGACCCTGGAAATGTGGGTTGGTCATTCTGTCAAGGACTGTCTGGGACACAGTCAGGGACTTAAGCTAGGATTGGGAACTGGATAGAAAACATACACAGAAAGAGGAGTACAGTGAGTAACGAGGTCCACGCAGGAAGTTGTAGTTCAGGATGTTTTATTGTAGTTAGTTACAGGATATGTAGATCAGCCCCACCAGGAGTAGCCAGCATGCTGCTCAGCCCACTCTCAACTGTGACTTCTGCTCACAGGCTCCCAACATTCCTAAGCGCATCATCACTGCAACATTCCACTGGCTGAGTAGATGGTAAAATGGTAAAACATTAACATGGGCAGGATTCGAGGATACTACATATCCCCCTTTCTTATATAACAAAAGCAATAAAGATAGGAAACAGAAAAGGGAGAACCACAAATGAGGAAAGAAAAAGAGGAATACAGAAACAGCATAAACGGTGCAAAGAAGTGAACAACAAGGAGGGAACAGAAAGATAGGTGGAAGTAGAAAAAGAGGAAGCGACAGATGAAAAAAAACAGATAAATATAACCCATACTCCCTTATATAAATAACAACAGACAAGAGGAGGAAGACCCAGCGAAAGAAAACAACGAGGAAAAGACAAAACATGAAGGCACCAATGACTACCCCTCAGACACACCTACTGGCCAGGCAGGCAGGCAAGAAAGCAAGGCATAGCACAACACAACAAAACACTGGACTACAACCAGACACACACACAGTGGAGAAGGAAGAGAAACCTCAAGCGGAAGGAAGAACAAAAAAAACGCACTACGATAAGAGAAAGACAGAAGACAAATAAAGACTGACAACAAGGATAAAGTCCAGAATCCACAGATGACAAGAAGAAAAGACGTCACGAGGAAAACTGAACACGCGAAAGAAACAGGGAAGATGAGAGGAAAATACAATAAGATCCCTCATCCAAACCCCATTACTATATAGACAAAGTAATATAATATAAACATAACATTACGTTGCAAAATTGACAATATGATATATTTAAAAAAAATAAAGTTGAGAAAATAACACAAATGGGACTGAAACCCATGAAACACACCCTATGAAAGGGTAAAGATGTAACCAACGTATGTGAGAATGGGAGGACTAAAACCCATGACCAACCCCTACTACGAGGAAAAGGGGTCAGAAGCTATTATGAACGGGAATAAAACCCAAGAAATGATAGCCCTTGTAAAAACAACACCATGTAGAGATCATATACTGTGCAATGAAGTAATGGGACTAAAACCCATGCAACACAAGTAAGAGAACATGGGACTGAAACCCCTGACCTACCCGAAAAGAGGATAGATATAGATAACTAAAGTATATGGGTCTGAACCCATAACCTGTCCCTAAGATGAAAAAGGGACTGGGACCCATAACAAAAGCTGAGAAAATGGGACGGAAGCCCATACAGACAAGTGCAGCGCATGAATACTACACAACATGAACAAAGTGCAGCACAGGGTGGCTTACGCACAATACGTGATGCGCAGGGCGACTAACACACAAACACACGTGAGGCGCGGGGCGACTTACACACAGGACAGGGAGAAGTGAGGCGCAGGGCAACTTACACACAGGAAAGAAAAACGTGAGGCGCAGGGCGACTTACACACAGGACAGAAAAAACGTGGATGGACCACAGGGTGACCACACATGATATGTCAAACATGAAGCACAGGGTGACTTACACAAATTAATTAGTGACATAAGCATATAAAGTATCAAATGGGACTACAACCCATAAACTGTGAAAGCTCCAGTGAACAAAAGTCCACAAACGTCCCAGGTGAAAGGGAGAGTAAGAGGAGACCAGGAAAAACCTGTGACAACCACCCAAAAAGACTAGGACCTCCCTTACGTAAAGAAACCCTAGCTGTAGCATAACTAAACAAATGTGCTGTAAATGTGAATTTTTGCAGCTTAAACTCTCAATAATGGTAATATTAAGTCTTTTCCTTTTGTAAGAAGACACTTAGACCGACAGAGAGGATACATTTCCATTACCTTAACTGAAAAGGCTCAGTAAACAAGAAATACATCAGAAACAATTATCGTTGTAATTTGTAAAACTTGTAACACACGCCGGTGAGCGACACCTCACCCGAGTGGAACTGCTCCTTGTGCACACTAGAATAGCGCACCACACCTGTAACATGTTCATATGTAACGTCAAGCAAAAGTTCCACATGAGACCAATCCAAAGCGGATGAGTGCTTACAAGCAGAGTCTTGTTAACAAAACAAAAGCTGGTACCAAAACGGCAGGATAGAAACTGCACACGCAGGGTACCTTACAAGGCGCAGCAGGAATTAGTCCAATAACACAGATGATGAAGCCACCGCTAAAGTAGAGATGAAAGTCCAAAATCCTTCCCGCTGCCACAAAAAAACGCTAACTAAGCACACAGCAAGAAATATTAAAACGGGATGCAGAAAAGAGAGCCCTCGACGAGTCAAGTAGTATTGATGCTCCCAATACTTCACACCACACGTGCTTGGCAGGAAAAGGAGCAAAAGCCACCTTTAATATGCGGGAAAAGACGAAGCTGCATCCAACCAAAAAATGGATACACATAGGACACGCAGAGCCGGATGGCTTACGGTGCCGTTGTGCGCGAAATAGTGTCGCTGAGCAAAGCAGGGCGTAGAAGGAGTGTGCCGTAATAGTGAAGCTCGAGGAAACGCGCGGCCAGCAGATGCAGGTGAGGTCGCGCGTGTTAATAAAGACACGCGCTCACTATTTTTAAATCACGGGAGGGCGGTTAAACAGCCAAATGTCCAGGCGGCAGCCAGGGACACTAATTTAATCCAAAAAACAAAAATAGACTTACCCCTAAAAAGTCCGCACCTGCATTTTGAAAACAGTCTGTAAACTTGAGATAAGGTGGAAGCCGGGGGGGACGATCCTTCACCAAACGTCCTCCACAACAGATCGGTTTCATATGAAATTATAAAATGTTCACAGCTGACCCAGTGCTTGAGAATTACATGTATCCATTTTTGTGCAGAACCCAGTGTATAGGGATTTCTGCTCAGCTTGTAGAGACTTGAAAAAAGAGGCAGTAAACGAAACATTTTTTGTAAAGCTCTCCAGGTGCAGGTTGCCAGGAGTATGCAAATAACGTGTGCAGGCACTTCCCTTCTAACGCACACATCGGGAGGTTGAAAGGCTTGATTCATACCAAAAATCCATGAGAATCTCAATGTGGAGCATCCATATAATATGAGTTTTCTTGTCAGCACGCTTGGACTGGGGCTATCCAATGTGATGGACACTGGTGGGGCTGTGAGGCGTGCTTTTCCAGTTTCTTTTTTCCAGAGTTTCTTGTTGCTTCTTTCCAACATCTTGACTTCTTTGACATAAACTTCTTTTGTTGAGCACGTAGAATGAGGGTAAGTTTCCAGATCGTCGCCAATAAATTGTAGTAACGAGGTCCACGCAGGTAGGTGTAGTTCAGGATGTTTTATTGTAGTTAGTTACAGGATATGTAGATCAGCCCCACCAGGAGCAGCCAGCATGCTGCTCAGCCCACTCTGAACTGTGACTTCTGCACACAGGCTCCCAACATTCCTAAGCGCATCATCACTGCAACATTCCACTGGCTGAGTAGATGGTAAAATGGTAAAACATTAACATGGACAGGATACTAGGATACTACATACAGCACTGCCCAGGATCACACAGGGTGTCAGAGGAGAAAAAGGAATCCAAAGGGGAAGCCTGTACAAGTGAACAAGATGGCCAATACTCAAAGGTTGGGCACTCAAGAGGCAATTTAGCATTCAGAATAACTACACCCAGGATGGACGTGCAGACATATATACATATATATATATACACACAAAACAACATTAACAATAAAGGGAATGTGGGGGAAAGCACTCGGGAGCTCCGCACGGTAAGACTGAAGCTCAGTATGTTCCTCACCCACAATTGCTGTTACAGATACTGCCTGCAAATACCCACTTATAGGATATACATGCAAAGGCAGGATCTGTGGAGCTGATACCTATGGTGATGTTATAGATGTAACTCAAAGACAATACTCACAGTGAACAAGAAACACCACCTAGGTTGTCAGCTGTGCCCACGGATCCTGGCGATCAAACAGGAACACGCAAGGCAGTAACAGCAAGGGGGTAGAACTAAATACAAGCACAATAGACAAGGAGCTAGCAAGGAGGAGTGCTTAACAGGAATGGAAGGAAATCACAGGACACACTTGGCAGAAAGCAAGTAGCAAACATACAAGGTAACAGACGCAAGACAGCAGGAATGGAAAGACAGTAAACTAGGAACTGGAACCAAGGAAATGGGAAGAAAGGTGGGGACTGGAAAAGGCTATACAGAAGGGGAGGCTACAAGGGTATACTAGAATAAGGCTGGATCAGGAGTAAAGAAAACAAAGTAGCACTGAAGACTGTGCTGGAGCAAGAACAAGAATTTAGCAAAAGCTCAAAAGCCAAGGCAGCACTGCAGGCAGTGCTAGTTCAGGAACCAGGGAAACTGCTAAAGCTCAGGAATAAGGAATGCTATGGCTCAGGAGTCAAGGCAGCACTGCAGGCAGTGCTAGTTCAGGAACAAGGGAAACTGCTGCAGCTTAGGAACAAGGAATGCTATGGCTCAGGAGGCAAGGTAGCACTGCAGGCACTGCTAGTTCAGGAACAAGGAAAACAGGAGCAGCTCAGGAACAAGCATTAACTAATGCTCAAGAAACACTGGGAACAAGGATATCAAAAGCTCAGTAAACACAGGAAACAAGGATATCAAAAAGCTCAGGAAACGCTGGAAACAAGGATATCAAAAAGCTCAGGAAACACTGGAAACAAGGATATCAAAAGCTCAGGAAACACTGAAGACAAGGGTCGATCTCACCGGTACACAGCTACAATGACCAACCTTGGCCTGAAGGGAGCTGGGGCTTAAAAGAGCTCACAATAATCACATGCATAAGGTGTGAGCAGGCTAGCAGCAGCCAGCCACACGTGAGCTGAATTCCTCCACCCATCCTTGGCCTGCAGGGGTGGAGACAAGGAAGTGAGCAGGGAATTCTAGGTAACAGAGTGTCAAACATTAGCAGGCTGGCTTCAAGGATGAGCAGGCTGGCTTTCACAAAACCCGGCATGAATTGGGAATGAATGTCAATTCCCAAATAGTGACCAAATGGATGGAAGTCAGGATATGCATGCAGGGGAGTATCTGGAAGCTTATTAGAGCACAGGAAAGTGACACTATGCACCCCTCTGGTGGTAGGCACGAGAGTTCATGGAGAGAAGCATGACATAATGAGGATGAGATGAAATGGAGCAGAATGTCTGAGTTTCTGTTGCTCTTTATCACCTCATCAATCTGTGGTGTGAGCTCTGATTTACAGACCTCCCAGCTTGGCTGGTTCGTTTTTGAAATCCCTAAACCATATTCTGGCGCCTTGGTCTCTTAAATATATGCATTTTTTTGTTCTTGGTGACCTGAACCTCCATATGGACAAGCCATTGGAGGCGGAAGTTATTTCTCTTATGGATACTCTGTCCACTCTCAGCCTAACCCCATACGTGTTCAAGTCAACTCATAGGGAAGGCCATATATTAGACCAAAACTACTCTAATGTCACATTTAAAGTACATGACCCACTACCACTAACCTGGTCGGACCACTATCTAGTGAGTTTTAATTGGTCCATACCCTCAAAGAGAAAACAGACTCTTCCTGCAGATAACTGGAACCGTGTCCAGAACTTTCCATAGAACTCTCCCAACTGACTTGTGCGTAGCCCTTGAAACATCTCTCCCCTCACGCTCGGGTGATACTAAGGTGGACGCCACTCAGCAGGATGAATGGATTACTCATAATATAAAGGAGTTAGTTCCAACTGTGGCACGACATTCTCATAAAACGAATCAGTCGGCCCCTTGGTTTAATGAGATCCTAAAGACAAGTAAAAAAGTCTGTAAGTGCCTCGAAAGGAGATGGCGGAGAAACTATGGCCCGAGGATAAACTTAATTGTAAAACAGCACTGAAGGCACACTACACAAAGGTCAGCCTAGTGAAAAGAGCCTTTTATGAGAAAACAATTGAGGAATCAGATAAAAAATCTCAAAAGATTTTTACAATTGTTAAATCTTTTCTGAACCCTGAGGCCAGCACTAAACACCTACAAACGTCTGCAGAATGGACAAACCAATTGGCAGAGTTCTTTCATTCTAAAATAGAGACCATTCAAATCACTCTGTCGAGTGTGTCTCAGGTCGATAATTATGTCAGGAAGATGCCAGCTCCGAGAATGACCTGTGGCGAAGCCCCTCTACTCCTTCACCTACCGCCTATGTCGCCGGAGGAGTCTCTATCTGCCATCAAACATCTGAAGTCGAGCTCTCCTGTAAATCCTTGTCCGGCTCAGTTTCTGGCCAAGGTGGCTCTGACCATTAATTTAGTGGTGAATAAAGTTCTAAACACTTCTCTAGCATCTGGAATAATGCCCTCTTTATTGAAACATGCCAAAATCCTTCCTCTGTTCAAGAAGCCATCAGCCGACACAAAGTTCTGGCCAACTATAGACCTATATCTCTGCTTCTAGCTTTTTCAAAAGTGCTGGAAAAACAAGTTAATTCTATCATCTCAGGTTACCTTGAAAGTAACAATTTGCTGCACTCCAGTCAATCAGGTTTAGAGCCAGCTGCAGCACGGAAACAGCCTTGCTAGAGGTAACTGAGTACATTAGAGATAAATTGGGTTGTAGGGGCAAGGCCGTCCTGTTTATGTTAGATCTCTCAGTGGCTTTTGACACCGTCCCCCACAACAGATTATTGGATAGGCTACAGAATATCGGTATTGGCGGCATGGCTCTAAAGTGGCTGACTTCCTTCTTGGACAATAGAACTCAAGAAGTCTGGATTCCCCCGTTTGCATCCCCTATACAGAATCTGAAGGTGGGCGTTCCACAGGGCTCAACTTTGAGCCCTACACTTTTCAATGCCTATCTGACTCCGCTCGCCGATCTGGCTGAATATATGCGGAGCCAAAGTAAAATCTTATGCGTACAACACACAGTTTCTCTTTACTTGTGAGAAAGGCGCAGATTTTGAGGGTGATAGCAGCAGAATATGCCTCTCAAAGGTGTTTAACTGGCTGGCTATAAACCAACTTAAATGCATTCCAGACAATTCGGAGATCGTTTTCTTCGGAACCCCACCTTCTGAGGTCTGGAGATAATGGTGGCCCCAGGATACTCCACCTCCGGCTACTCTTCACAGTTTGGTAAAAAATTTGGGAATCAAAATTTATAATGCATTGTCCATGAAACCCCGAATTCAAGCTCTGGTGGGCACCTGCTTCGGACTGCTACGTGCCTTGAGAAAATGTCTACCCCTCCTCTCAATTGATACAAGGAAAACCATGGAAATGTTCTATATTTGGGTTTGCAGGAGTATCTCTTGGGCCGCCTGCAAGTGGTTCAGAATGTGGCAGCTAGGTTAATTCTCAATCTTGCTCCTAGAACCCATATGTCCCCACACCTAGATGCCCTGCATTGGCTACCTGTGAAAAAGAGGATCCAATTCAAGGCACTGGTCCTGGCACATAAAGCCCTACATAGAAATGGCGCCATTTACCTCAGGAGGAGGCTATCGTTCTATGCCCTTCCTAGGACATTACAGTCATCTTCTAGTCATCTAGCCACCATTCCCAGGGTCCACCGGGCTAGAACCGGTGGTAGATCTTTCTTTTATCTTGGTCTCCAAGCCTGGAATCAACTCCCGGTGGCACTTCGGGCCACTTTGGAACTGTCCATCTTCAGGAAGCGACTAAAAACCTGGCTATTCAGCAAATGAAGTACTTTCATTCAGTTAGGTGCAGACTTCCTGTCAGCGCCGGGACACTCTCCAGAGTAACTGTGTGCTTTATAAGTGCCGTTTTCATTCATTCATTCATTCATCCATCCATCCATTCATTCATTCATCCGGGTTCCTGTAGATGGTCATCCTGTATTGCCTGATTCAATATTGCCTTCCATGGCACATTGTTTTCATTGTGCTATTCATATAGGTCGAGACGCTATGGTTCATCTCTTTTGTGCATATTTGTTCAACCCCAGATTCTGTGTAATTGCAGCTGAGTTATATCACAGGTGTGTGGCGTGCCAACAGTTGAATACATGTTGAGTATCAATGGGGTTACCCGAAATGCTACCAGACCCGGGTAGAAATTGCGGTACAATAGACTAATGGTCACAGTAGCAACAATTTAAACAATACAAAAGAAATTACGGCATACACAACTCCAGTTTTGCATGATCTGCAGTGAATACGATTTATTTTCAAAGCATTATTCATCTATTTAGGCAACACAGTTGCTCTTGCATCTATACTCATAAATATATTCGTAACAAGGTGCTCTCGTGTTGGGGAAGGAGGGTGGGGGTGCCTTGGATCAAAGTGAGAAAGTGAGGGTAATGGACAAGGGAGAGGTAATGTAACATATATACATCAAATTCACATAGTGAGACCTTTCCGGCCTATCACAGGTCAACTGTTCCAATAAATACACATAGCATGGGGCGTGGCCTAGCGAGCTAAGATGGCGGTCGCACCTTGAGTGTGCTCCCGGACCCCTCCGCTATCCGCCCGCAATCTGCCCGTCCTACTACGCATCCAGTGCTGAAACCCGGCGATTTCCACTGCCGCCGCACGCCCTGATGAGACCCCTGGCTGAGAGGACCCGAGACATCAGGGCCACGCCATAATCCGGTCTGTCCTGCCGGAGCCCGCCTCTAACATGGTGGCCTCCCCCTCGAGCCACCCGATACCTGCGGCCTGGAGTCGAGCTGCCCAGGCCCCTGATGAGCTGTCGGCCTGAGAGGCCCTGCAGACCGAGAGGCCTTGTGGGGGTGAGAGCGGTATAAGCACCGCTTGCCTCCTCCTTCCTTGTCCGGGCTGAAGTGGTCCGTTGAATCCGGCCCACCGTGACACTGACTGGCACCGCTGGCGCGAAAATTGCTTCCCGCCCCCTGCCCTTGACAGGGACACCCGCACCTGTACCTGGCTCCCCCGCGGCGCTGCCGCTGTCTCGGCCGTGCCATCGGGCGGCGGGATTCCGAAGCGGAGGTCTGGAGACCGGCGGCGCCCAAGGCCTAGACACGGAGCCCCCGCCTACGAGGTGACCGGGAGCCCTCCCCCTCTTCCTCCCGTACCTGCTGAGGCTGGCCCTGAGAGAGGCGCTGTCCCTGCCGCCTCCCGGTGTGGGGATCTTGTGGCTGCATCCGGCCCCCAGGCGGTGTTGAGGTGGGGGCGGCCGCCGCATCGGGCGGTGGACAACCGAGGCTGACAACGTGAGACCCTGGACGATATGCTGCAGCCGTAGGAGGTGGAGACCCGGTGACTGGCTGACTAGAGAGAGGTGAGTCCGGGCGACGGGGAGAGGTCCAGAGTTCGATGAAGGAGATCCCGTGCGTCCGGCCTGCGCCCGGCCTGCTTGGGTGACTTGGGTGGTGCTACATGTGGTTCAGCCTGCTGCTCTGGCCTGCCGCTTCTCCCCGCCCCATCTGCAGCGCGTCAGACCGCTGGCGGCTCCGGCGTTCATCCCACTGTCTGGCTCCAGCTGCTCCCTGCTCCCGAGGATTGTCTCTCTCCTCCTTGCCTGGGGGGCTGCAGCTGCCGCAGAGACTGACCCACTGGCGACGAGGCACTATACCTGCGTCCCCCTGTGACGGTAGCAACTGCGGCGGCACTCCGGCCCTCTGCGGCGCTGCCGTGGTGTCGGCCGCCATATCGGGCGGCAGGGGGGCGGCTTACTGGTTGTGGTGGCGGATCCTGGGCCCAGCGCTGCTGCGCTGAGAGGTGGGGAGCCGAGGAGTGGCGGCCTCCGGGGCGGTGAGCCTGAGCGATGGTCCGAGATCTGCTAAGAGGGACCTCCCGTGCGCCTGACCCGCTTGTGCAACCTGGGCCCTGAGCGGTGCTGGACCGGCTGGCCTACTGCTCC
Source organism: Calotriton arnoldi (assembly GCA_963921515.1). Classification (NCBI taxonomy): domain Eukaryota; kingdom Metazoa; phylum Chordata; class Amphibia; order Caudata; family Salamandridae; genus Calotriton; species Calotriton arnoldi. The sequence continues at coordinate 2,382,138 of CAWUFW010001883.1, forward strand.
CCTTACCTCACTGCGGTGGGCCCTATCTCCTAGGCCCTGGATTTCTTCCTGCCGGCCTGCCGGAGCTGCACCTCTGCCCCTGTCCAGAGGAGCCCGGGTGGGGAGACACGATCTGTTTCAGTTGGGCCTACCGGACCAGAGATTCCCCCTGCTGGCCTACATCCCGCAAGTCATTCCTCCGTCCTCTTGGACCTGTGGCACAGAGAAGGTTGGGGTTCGGCCGCACGCATCGAGCGGCACGGGGCTAGAGAGCCCCCCCCATCCCCCCCTGATCGGTATTGGCGTATTCGCTGGGAACTGTGGTCCCTCTGTGATGGGGGCCTCGCTGCCAGATCTGGGAAGGCCCGTCAGCGTGCTGCCTCCTGCCGAGGTCGTGCCCCAAGAGAGTCCCAATTGGTGGCAACTACCGTAAGGTGCGACGACTGGCGCAACATTCCTCCGGCTCTGATCTGACCTGAAGGAGCCTGGTGCGATAGGAGGTCCCCAGCTGTGGAAGATCTGGTACCTGCCTTAGGGCCTCGCCGAGGGTGGCCGCACCACCTCGCATTCCGACTGGTGTGGGATCCCAAGGCTCTGGGTCCAACCTGCTCCTGTACCTCTTGCCCTGGGTCAGGGGCCCCTGCCACGAAGACTGTCTACAGAACTGGCTGAACTCTGACCCGTGGAGTGACTATCATGGGTCGCGACAAAGTGGCCAAAAACCCGGCCACCCAGACTAAAATGGACCGCTTTACCACCACGGACGCCGGGCGGTTGGAGGAACCATCGACAAAGACGCCCGCCGGCCGCAGACCTGACTACCATACTCCAGGCCATACATGCCTCACAGTCCTCTGTGGAGGGTAAAATTGCAGAGGTCCGAGTGGACATTACCCTCATCCGGCAAGATATGCGGAATGCGGTGTCCCGGATCACGGAGACAGAGTCACGCATCTCCATGGTGGAGGACGACGTCCACCAACTTAAGGAACAGCTCACCCGTCTCCAATCCCACACCCAAGAGCTTCATCGGCGGGTGGAAGACGCTGAAAACAGAGCTCGTCGTAACAATCTCCGCATAGTGGGATTCCCGGAGGGAACGGAGCAGGGTCGCCCAGCAGACTTCATAGAAAAATGGCTTCGCTCCTGGGTCACCGAGGGCTCGCTATCCCCGTGGTTCGCGATTGAACGAGCGCACCGCTCCCTTGCCCCTAGGCCGCCGCCGGGGGCAGCCCCCAGACCCATCATCATGCGAATTCTCAATTATAAAGATCGGGACTCCATCTTGGCTGAGGCCCGCAAACAGCAATGTCTTAAGTATGACAATCACACGATTATGGTCTTCCCCGATTACACCCGTGAGGTCCAGAGTCAACGCCGTTCGTTTGGAGAAGTTAAGCAAAAGCTGCGTGCCCTTAACATTCAGTACAGGCTCCTTTTTCCAGCACGCCTGCGAGTGGTTTCCTCCAACAAGACCCTTTTCTTTGACACCCCTGAAGAGGCATGGACTTGGGCCACGGAGGAACGCCCCCTGAGAGTCGCCGACCGTCCATCCTCACCAGGTGGCATGACTCGTGGGTCCGGCAACCGAGAGGCTCCTGGCCCCCGGCCCCAGCGCAATCGCTCACGAAGACGCCGGGGTCAGAGAAGGGCCCGCTCTGACTCCCCACCGGGCCCCTCCCGACAACTAACTCCGCTACCTGGGGGGCCTTCCGGTATGAGACGGTCCGGCTCCTCGGGACATCTGAATCCTGGAGGCTCCTCGCCCCGGCCTTCATCGCTGGACCTTCCGGACACTGATCTGTCGCGTGGCCCAATGCTCCTCAGGGACCCCACATGAGCGCGTCTCTGCCCGCCGGGCCTGGCTCCGCGGCCGGAGACGGCAGCTCGGCTAATCAGTGCTGCAACCTCAGACGGACTTAACGACGCACATCCTGCAATGAGGAGGGGTCCTCCACGTTTCCCAGTCCCGAACGTTTTAGTTTGGTCTTTGTTGTTTTTCCAGTGTTAGGGCGACAGATGCTTCCGTTCTTGAAGTATAGGGTGGGGATTGGGTTCGGGTGGGGGGACCGTTGTCCCGGGTTCTATGGTGCTTTTGTTTTTTGTTTTTCTCATGCCAGCACTTCTGCCTCATCTTGTAACATGTATACAGTGATGGATCTTGTCCTTCTATGTCCCACACTCCACGCGCGTCCACTGCCACGCTCCCTGCGCATATGGGGCACGCAACCACTTAACCCGCCTCTCCATGTCTAATGATCACACAGGTTTAACTTCACTACACATTGTGTCATGGAACGTGAACGGCCTCCTCGACAAGGTTAAACGCACCGCGGCCCTGCGCTATGCACAGCGACACAAGGTAGACATATTGCTGCTTCAGGAGACCCATCTAGTAGGCAACCACTGCCCCTTCCTTGCGCGCTATGGCTACAGCGGGGTTTGGCACGCTGGTTTTACCCGGGGATCTCGAGGGGTGGCCGTCCTGCTGCGCCGCGCTCTGCCATTTGTTGAGCGTAAAGCAATCCAAGATCCGGGCGGCTGCTTTCTCATTCTGGAAGGGAGCATTGGGACCCAAGCCCTGAATTTGATAACGGTATATGCTCCCCCCTCTCTGCTGTCCTCCACGCTCCGGCGCCTCGCTCCACTGATAGCCGCCCTACCTCCGGGGACCACTGTGGTGGGGGGGGATTTTAATGCAGTCATGGCCCCAGCTCTTGACTCTGCTGCGACCCCTTCTATCTCTCGGGTTTCCCAATCCATAATCTTCTCAAATTGGGCTGCGAACCTGGGACTTAGTGATGCATGGCGATTCTGGCACCCGAACACTGCTATGTTCACTCACACATCGGCTGCCCACCACACGCAGGCCAGACTTGACTATCTGTTTCTCCCGGCCCTGGACTGTCGATCGGTCCAAGCCATCACTATCCTTCCCAGAGGCCTCTCGGATCACTCCCCAGTATCTATGCATCTGGGTAGCCTCCCGGCCTCTTCACGCCCGATTTGGCGGCTCAATGCCTGGTTTCTCCAGGATGAAGACCTCAAGAAACATGTAGGGCTTGAGCTACGTCACTACTTCGCGGATAATCAAGGCTCGGTCTCGTCCCCTGGTACCTTGTGGGAAGCCGCTAAGGCAACCATTCGCGGTTTCGCCAAAGGCCAACTCAAAATTCAACGCTCGAAGCTGGAGGCCCGGCTCACACTCCTAGAGGCCCAAGCGGCCCGGCTGGAGGCCCAACCACCCGGGGAAAGAACGGAGGCGCAAGATCGAAGGCTTACCTTTCTCAGAGACGAGCTCAGACAGGCCTCCATGGAGTCCGCCAAGCTGCTATGGCGGTCCTCCGTGGCGAGAGTGTATGGGTGGGGGGATAAAAGCGGGAAACTTCTCCATCGTCTGGCCACTTATCCAATGGCTAACCGTATTATTCCCGAGTGGTGGACTCCCAGGGCAGACACACCAAACCCCACGGCGGTGGCCCAGTGCTTTGCCTCTTATTACACCTCTCTATACTCTGCCCGGCCTCCAGATCTCGCCCTATCAGAACTTCTCCAGAATGAAGGATTCTCGCTCCCACGGCTCACTGACACGGAGGCGGGTGATCTAGACCTCCCGATCACTCCGGAAGAACTTAATGATGCTATTTCCCGCATGGCAGCGGGCAAGACGCCAGGACCAGATGGCCTCCCGCAGGAATTTTACGCGTCCTACCGGGCCACGTTGATTCCCCATCTTCTGGAAGTATACCGCAAGGCAGCGGACCGTGGTTTCTTCCGTCCTGAGACGGATCTTGCTACCATCGTGGTGATCCCCAAGTCTCAACCCCCCTCAGTCCATTGCTCTGATTACCGTCCCATCTCCCTTATTAATTCAGAACTCAAGATCTTTGCCTCAGTTTTAGCGCACCGTCTTCGCCCTCATCTGGCCAAATTAGTCCATATAGACCAGTGCGGCTTCATGCCCGGCCGGGGCACCAGGCACTGCCTGAGACGGCTCTACCTGGCTCTGGCACACCGCCAACAACTGACTCCCTATCTCTCCTTGCTTCTCGTGGATTTTGAGAAAGCATTTGATTCTGTGGACTGGCGGTACCTGGAGGCAGTGTTGTCGGGGATGTGATTTGGAACCCCCAAGCCGCAGGCCCAGGTGATGGTTAACGGAGGTCTTTCCCGCCCCTTCCCCATTGGGAGGGGCACGAGACAGGGTTGCCCCCTCTCGCCCCTCCTTTTCGCGTTAGCGATGGAGCCCTTTGCCTCGCTCGTCCGCGCCGACTCGTTACTTACGGGATGGCAGTGGCCCGGTCAGGAGGAGGACAAGATCGCCCTTTATGCCGACGACATCCTGCTCTTCCTGTCGGACCCAGCCCGTTCAGGACCTCGATGTCTTCGAGCTCTACGTCTCTTCGAACGTGTCTCTGGTCTCAGATTGAACGCGGCCAAGTCGGTCCTGGTCCCCCTTCATTTGTCAAGAGAATGTTTCGACTGGCAGTCCTCGATCCCTCTCCGGCGCCAGTCATTTAAATACCTGGGGATCTGGGTGACGCTCCTTCCTGATCTCACCTGGGCTCTCAATGTCACTCCACTGGTGAAACGGGTACGCGCGGATCTCCTTCGATGGCAAACATTGCCGTTGAACCTTATGGGCAGGACCGCTCTTTTTAAGATGATGGTCCTACCACGATTTCTCTATATGCTCCAAAACACGCCCCTCACCTTCTCGCGGTCCTGGTTCAGAGAAATGGATGGCTTGGCCACTAAATTCCTCTGGGGAGGGCGGCGGCCGAGATTGGCTCTCGGTCATTGCAGAATTCCACCCTTTGATGGGGGGCTGGGAATGACGAACTTACACCTATATTACCTGGCGACGAGGCTTCTCACTGTGCATGACTGGTTTAATGGTGGCTGGGCAGATCCGGCCTACCGACTGGAACTACATGCCTTGGGTTTTTCCGGTATTCAAGGGATGCTGTGCGGGACCACTATCCCCCACACCATGCCAGGGATTACCCGCGGGGTGTTTTTGGCCTGGCGAGCCGCCCCTGCGCCATACCCGCTGGTCAGGCAGACTAACCCAATGTACTCCTCTGTGGAGTGGAACATGGCTCAGAGATGTTGCTTCTCTCTCCGGATTCAGAGTCTGGGATCTCATCGGCATTTCTCAGCTGGGAGATGTCTGGCACGGAAGCCACATTCGCGAATTCTCAGACATGCAGACCCGGTTCTCCCTCCACGCCTCTCAGTTCTACCGCTATCTTCAATTGCGCCACGCACTTCATGTCCACATCTCGGAAGGGACCTCCCTACCTGCATACAGTCCACCGGAGGCACAGGCCATGATTGGCAACCTGGGAAAAGGGGGGATTTCTCGTATCTACCGCTCCCTCACGAATAACACCCCTAATTCCTCTCTCTCTCCGGGATAAGTGGGAGGGCTGGATAGGCTCCCTAGAAGATGCTGATTGGAGAGACGCGCTGATGGCCCCTAAAACTGTTACTGCTTCAGCGCGACTCCGCTTAGTTCAAATATACTATTTGCACGCGGCCTACATCACACCACTGCGCCTTCATCGCTCTGGGCTCCGGCCTGGTGCGTCTTGTCCCCGCTGCCAATGCTCCCAAGCAGATTTCTATCACATGGTATGGCTCTGTCCACGCAGTTACGCGCTACTGGGAATCAGTGACAGCTGAACTTACGGAGGTCTTGGGCTGGGAGGTCCCACTGAATCCACTAAACATCCTTTTAGGGGTTACTGATGGTTTAAATGGGAACAGGGCCGAGAAGCTCTGCCTCACCACGGCACTGATGGTTGCTAAAAGAGATATTGCAGCCCTTTGGATGGACCCGTGATCCCCACTGTGGCACGGTGGCGAAGGGGGGTGGATTGGTGTGCGGCGCAGGAACGACCAATGTATGTAACCCGCGGCTGCCCCAAAAAGTTTCGAAGGGTGTGGGGTAAAGGATCGGGGTGGTGGAAGACTGAACTTCCTGCGGCTGCTCCATGGACAGGGCTGTGGACAATGTTGCTTGCTATTCCTTGCTGGACTCATGCATGTGAGAGTGTCACTCCCACTTTGTCACTGTTCGATACCGATCAATGTGCGGTAAGCTGTTTTTTTTTTTTTTTTTTTATCTGCTGAAAAGATGTTCACTAAAATCAATAAAAATTGGTTATCAAAAAAATACACATAGCATGAGGAGACACTGATAATAAATCTCAGTCGTCGGGGCTTGTCTAATAGTAGTGGTAGTCAACGTTTCGACCCCTAAGCTGTTCAAGGTGATTCGATCCTTAGGGTGGGGTCTTCATCAGGACTGTGTGATAGGAGCACCTGAAAACAATAGGATACTCCGTGTTAAGGGGAACCGTCATGACAAGTTGTGAATGCACGTACTATAGGGTGGTGATTACCTAGTCTGGTCAACAGCACGTGGATTCTGGCTGTGCAGTCAAAGAAAGTGGGCTCAACGGAGCTCCTAAATGCAGAAAGGACACAAGATCAGATTGCGAACTACTCAGATATACTGGGACATCAAATGTCTAAGTTATCCCTGAGCCATCACTTACTAATTATACGGGAACTACTACGGCCAAAAGTGCACGCACGAAGATCCGTAGTTAAACTGTGGGTCAGGAGATCCCTCGCAGTAATAAGAATAATCTAGTCAACAAAAGAAAAGCAAGGACACTGCTGAAATCTGGGTGATACAGTCTGGTGTATGGTTCTAATATATACAATTAAATGAAAAAACTGAATTTTCTAAGAAAACGGGATGGCTATCTAAGCCTGTAACCCAGCGTTCGTGGGGGGTAAACCTCCTACAGTTGCCTCTACTATAGGGAGTGACTATGGGAGGACATGTACATTAGTGCTCGCCTTCTAAATATAATTGACCATGACATAGCGCAGCATCATCGTGAGAAGGCATTCATCATAAATGGCGCACGCTTGTCCTGTAACAGGAGGCCTGCAACTATTAAAGCTATCTAGTGGGTTGTTGCAATTGCGGGCCCTGACTGCACGAAAGGGTGGTAGGATTGAATAGGGAAAAAGCATCGTCCAGTAGGATCGTGCTCAATATCTCTCTGTTTAATCCCGACCCCTCCATGGTGGAGTGGGGCGTATCATCAATATAATGGCAGCGTACTAGTTCCACAGATGGGATGTTCCTCCATAATATGCCCTACTATAGAGCAGGAATCACCAACATGTGGTAAATTGCTGAAGAGGGCCGTAACGGTGATAAGTATACCGCCGTGTAAGTGACAAAATAGGGCTACCTAAAAACCGACACTCCCACTAAAACATGTAAAACATGTGCCCAACGTATACGGACGATAGTTAATATTCCGCATATCCCCTTCAAAGTACACTGACGGGAAGCCACATACCTCAAAAGTCAGACCTTCCGACTCCTTACTCCACTTCAAAGTGAATCGGGGCTACCGCGCTCTGTTATTCGAAGGCACGCGAGCGGTAACGTGCACGCTAGGTGCAGCCGCTCACTGCCAGCACGTACCGGGACGTGCTTTCTGATATCCTGTTACGGGTTTAATCGAGGCTGCAGAGTCATGGCAGGGGTATCATAAAAGAGGCCCTAAATCTATGTTAACGTTGAATGTATTACAGTGAACAATTCGTATAGACAGCAAATGGAAAATGAGCTCATCTCATGTCACATACTGTGATTGACATATTGTTTTATTTTGGGCTTGGAAAATCACAGAGTACGAGCAAATAATAAACTTGTGAAAGCTGTACATTCTTAGATCTCTAATATATCTATTTAAGTAAAGTCATTTGTTGAAAAAGAGCATTCTAACATTGAGACATACGTTCTAGCTGTACCATACAGTTGAGTGTAGTCAACCAACATAATAGCGCTAAGTACAGATGTGCGCTTACAAAGGGGAACTGTCTGAGAAACTACCCACCTTAAAAAATGAGCATTATATATGCAACGAAATATTAAAAGGCAGCAGCACAGTCTGCTAAATATACAGACCACATCCTGGTTTTCGTAGGGAATTGCGCAGTGGTAAGAGTACATTATTCAATGCTCAGGACGGACAATTGTGCATTGGTGCCATCAAGTTCATTAAGGCCATTATTCACTGTGTCCATAATGTACATCCATTTACATTCTCGCACATTCAGAATGGAATTAATGTTACTACCCCTTACGCCCAGGGACACTTTTTCCAGAACCAACCATCTGATTGACTCTGGTTTGTGTGCTTTTGCAATAAAGTGCTCCACCAGGGGTGCTCCCACTGTGTTGCATCGTATCCTGCTACAGTGTTGTAGAATTCTGGTTTTCACTTTCTGCCTTGTTTGGCCTATATACAACTCATTACAGGGGCAAAGAATGGCATAAATCACATCTGTTGAGTTGCAGTTCGTATGTACCTTAAGGTCCACAGTGTGTTGTTTATAGCAGAATTTCTTAGTTTCAATGGTCAGTTTACACGACGCTGTGGAAACTTCCAGAGATAGTTGGCCATTTCAAATGCGCACAATGTAAAGCGTGTAAACTGACCATTGAAATTAAGAAATTCTGCTATAAACAACAGGCCATACACATGAGAGGGGTAACCCTAAATGATGCGTGAATGTTGTTGCTTCCTCAAGCGAGTGGGCTGGATGCACCCTGTTAAATTAGTGCTCACACCACATTTGCTAGGGTCTATATCATATTTTCAGATATGTGTGGTTCTGTCTGCTGACAAATCCATGTAATATATATATATATATATATATATATATATATATATATATATATATACATACATATATTGTAGGGTCCTCACCCACAGGTGCCACCTGTCGCTTGCTTCATCATCAGACACACACTCATGCACCTAATGTGTATGAGTGGGCTCAGCGCGTTTGAAAGCAGACCTCTTCTAAGTTCAAGTGCAGGGATTGGAAGTGAATTAAAAATACCTCTAGATCCTCTATTTGAGAGTTCTTTTATTTTATAGGGTCTAGGGCAAGGTTAAAAACAGTCAGATGTCACTTGGATGTTATGTTCCATGTCATCTATAAGGTCGACATGTTTCAGCCGTTTCTGTGCCCACGTAGGGTCAATTGGATTTTTTTCAGAACCTACTATAACCCTCATTTATTGGTTAAATAGTCAATATTTAGTGCAAAATAATTAATAAGCATGCATGCAAAATACCGACCATACACATAGGACTTTTTCCTGGTATGGTCTTTTTTTCTGAAAAAGAAAAATTACATGTTATATTCTTCATTCCGCATCTTTTGGGAGTCCAAAATCCCTTAAAAATGCACGTAAAATCATGCTACACACGTGTTGGAACCCCCCCTTCCTGAGAAGGTTTTATCTTTTACAGTGGGACTATCAATGTTCACTTAGTCCATGCGCATGCAGTGTTGAGCGGGATCTGAATACCATATCAAGTAAGGCTACCTGCATGGCTTGTTTAGTTAACAAACACCATAGTGTACTGCAGGGAAGGACCGTCCCTGTAGTCACACACTGAAAGAGAAAGCGGTATGGCAATATGTTTATCAGGCTTCTGAATAACGTTAAGTGATAAGGTCTGTGAGCCACCAAAAGGACAGACACAGTACAGCGTACTTACTTCATCAAGGGAGCGTGTCCACTCGCACCCGTTGTGCTTTCCTGCGTCCCTGCATGTTACTGACTTGCGGCCATTGCCGTAAAGATAAATGTTCCTAGTTTGGTCATGTGATGGTCCGTCACGTGACCAGATGAGGCACTCCTGTTTCGTGCATCCGATTATAGATTTGTGTTTGTCCAGGATTATGGCAAACCAATATCTTGGTGCACTTTAAAAAAAAAAACAATTGGTTGTTATTTATTCGCCATAATGTGTATATCTACTTATATCAGCGTATCTGTGTGGCCTCAGTCAATGATGATGACGTAAAAATGTTGCAACCTGGGCGGAGGACGCTGGGAAATTGAGTCCTTCGCCTGGTTCACGGCCACGTATTTCTGTATCTCCATTGTAAATTTACGTTTATCCTGGCTCCAGGAGAACATAAACTTTTGGCTGGTGTTTAGTTTGCTTCCTGTATGTATCTGCTTTTATCAGTGTGTCTCTGTGTGGCCTCATTCACAGATGGTGACATCAGAGCGTTGCGATCCCGGCGCAGGATAATGGGAAATTGAGTACTTTGCCTGATCCAACGCCATGCTTTTTTGTCACCATTACGAGTGTATTTATTCTAGCGTGTTATGGCCATTGCGTCATTTTATTCTTTGATTCATGCACAGAGGCACATAATGTAGAAGTGATAGCAGGGTTCATTATTGGTGGGACATTACAAGGATCACTAGCTTATATTCTTACTGTCATTTATTATTTTGTAGAGAAATAAGTGATGGTATTGCTTTGAATAAATGGTCATCTGGTCATGTCCATCTCTTTATTTATTCACAATATATCACCCCATGGAATTTCATCGTTCAGCCCCCTCCACCTTTGTTCTTTTTCAAAGAATATCTGCTCTAGGTTTTTTGTGTCTGTCGTGACTTGTTCTAGAACAACCCATCTCATATCGTTAGTTGTGTGTTTCATTGTTAGGAAATGTTCTGCCATTTTGTGTTATTGCGTCCGCATCGTATGTTGCTCCTGTGCTCACCTATCCGTATGTTTACTTTTCTGGTGGTCATACCTATGTATATTAGGTTTCATGGACACTTGATTAGGTAGACAACTTGTTTTGTGTTACAATTTGTATGTTTGTTTAGTTACCATGGAGTGTGTAGAACTATGTCAATCTCTTTTGTTACAGAGGTAAGGTGGCAGACACTGCACTGTCCACAGGGGTAGTGTCCTGTAACCTGTGGCAGGCCTAGTGCCGTGTGTATTGTGTTTTGTTTGTGGTATTGTTTTGGTCTTGTGTGCACTAGGGTATCACGTATGCTTTTGGCTCTTTTATGTGAGAACAAGGGGGGGTCCCATTGGCTGTTTCCCACGTCCAGTGTGCGTCAATTACGCTCAATTATCTTTTTAACATGATTGGATGCCACATTGTACATGGTGACGCATACGAGCAGTGGGTTTGCTTTTGGACGTGTTGGTATTTCTAGGAGTGCCTCCCTATTTTGGTTTCTTGCTCTTTTCTTGGATTTGTGAATAATCCCTTCAAGATAATTTCGTGCTCTCATTTAATCTATTAGTATTCCTGCCTGTTTTTTAAAATCCTGAATTTGGCTAAAGTTCCTTCAAAGACAAAGGAATTGGCCATATGGCAGGTTCTCTCTCAGAGGTCGCGGGTAAAAGCTATCAAATCGTAACAGATTGTTCTTTGCTAATGGTTTGTGGAATATGTCTGTCTGTAACCTGCCTTCATCGTGAAAGATTGTGACATCTAGAAATGTCAGTTTCGTTTTGTCCATGGTGTGTGTGAATTTCAGATTTCTATCTTGATGGTTTAGCCAGTTCACAAAGGCCAATGCTGTGTCTGAATCCCCTTTCCATATTAAAAGGACATTGTCTATATAACACTTCCACTGGGTAATGTGTGAGTAATAGGGGTTTCTTTCATGTAGGATGCATTCCATTTCTAGATTAAATACATATGGCCCTGCTACACTAGGAGCAAAAGTGCACCACACCGAAATAATTAATTTTAGAATGTACGGAACTTGCCCTGACAAAAAACTTCTTCGAATTTGAGGGAACCCTCTGATGGAGCAAGGACTTGTAAATGAGACTTGCTCGGAAGCAATCCTTTTGTTTTAACTCACTAACGAATTACTAGCAACGTGTTTGTAATTAATAATTCGCATTTAGAAAAAGACACGCGGGAGAAAGAAGCTTGCCTATGTGTTTACTAACTACAATAACATGAACGAAGGACTAAAATGCACTTTAACAGGGAATCTTTACTGCGCATGCGTCTACTACATCTACGTAGTATGACGTACTAATGCTTGGAGGGAAAATCTTGCGCCTGCGCAATAGACGATAAAATGGCCGCTTGAAAGCTCACATGCATGCCACCTGATTAGCTGAAATAAAATATAAGTTTTATACTAACGCAACTGCAGAAAGGGAAATAATAAATGGAGTGGGTTAGAGTAGAGGTTGGTGGTGTACAGTGAAACCATTTATTTTTTAAAATAACATTTCTCCTTTTGACTTTATTATTAGTGCGCATTTGGGCCCTCTACACTTGTCTGAATCGAGCTGACTGACTTGACCCTACGCATGCGTACTAGAGAGAAAATATGAAAAGATGAGTAAGGACTTGTCACGCGTCCAAGGCCAGCGAAGATGTGCCCTGGGAACATAAGGGTGAAGAGTTCATATGAAGGAGCTTATTCATAACGTTGCAACATTTTGTATTAATAAAGTTTGGAGATGTATGGGAAAGGAAATGATTTAATAAAGTTTGAGGGGAGGGATCTGAATACAATGGTTTAAAGAAATAAGTGAAATGTAAGCATGGTGTGACGATCATCCCCCCCTTGCCTTGAAGTACTGGGTTTTATTGGACCCAGCGGTGCCAGGGAACACACCCAATGACCTCGAGTTCTTCCTGTCTCAGACTACAGAAACACAGAGTCTTCTTGGTGGCTTCAAAGATCAATTTATTGGCTGCAGCCAGCAACAGGTATCCTAGAAGTACAACAATGTGTATGTTCTCAGGAGACTGCTCTTCTCATGGAAACCAGCTATCTCTTTTATACAGAATATTATGCTTTAGGCAAACATTCCTTATTTTTACAGTGGGTCATTCACATATTTCTTACAACAAAAAAAGACAGATTCATGATGACAAGCCCATTTTCAGTTTGTCCAGCCCACAACCAAATACCCAGTGAGGCCCAACACCTGCAACAGATATAATCTGGACCCCTAATAAAATCGGGCACCTCCTCCTCGTAAAGCAGGTCATAAAGAAAGAGCAGTGACAGGTGTGAATAAGATTTAGATATAGATGTGTGCAATGAAGGGTTTATGGCATGCTGCACCTGGGCCCCTAATCTCGATCGGCCACTGGGAACTAAAACTGGCCGAACAGGTTCTGGCTCTGGACAGTGGAGTCAGCTTGCCCAGGTCACTGAAAGTGTACGTGTCCCCTAAGGCGCGTTTTGGCTTTAGTCATTGCCTTATGTGAGGGCAACCACAAAATGGCTGCCGTACACAAAATGGAACCCGAGGGTTCACAAGGGAATCGTTAATATTAGAGTGATCCCGTCACTCGAATATGACGCAAATACTCAGATATAGCATACCTGTCATTACCGGTCTGCTGATACCAAAATCGTCATGTTACAATGATGTTAATGACACAGGTCCAGAATTTTCAGTACCACAGACCCTCCTTTTGCCCTTACATAGGCAATTTACTTACACTCATGCTAATCTGAGTCTAGGTCTATGTTCATGAATTCATTGAGATGTTGCTGTAGCATCATCCTATTACTTAGCTCGTCCCTTGATACAGGTTTCCTTACACATGATGTAACACATAGGCCGCATATGGCAGGAACACACTGTATGCACAGACAAAACAGGAAAAGGATGGCTAGAAGTATCCCAATGACCATCAGAACTTTCCATCCCCAGGTGGATAACAGTTCCCAGAACCATCCCATCAACGACCAGTCTCCTTCATCTATATGGATGGATTCAGAGATCCTATGTAGTTTGGAGATGGCCTGGTGCAATGCTTGCTGGTTCTCGCTCAGACTCGCTCCATATCCAGTCACGTTCCATCCAATATACGCTAGTGTCTCATCTTCCGGGATAGTTTCGTAGGAACTAGTTCCCCTTATCATGTCGACTATCCCCTTAACTAGAACACTATTCTTTGGGTTGTCTTTGACGGAACGTAGGGGGTGGATTTCGCGAGCATAGATGAACATCGTTCGGTATGCCCACACAGAACCATTGTAGCTGAATGGTAGCACTAGGTAGGGAATACCTTTCTCAGTAGTATGAGGCATAAGGCCACACACCCAACAGTTGGTTCTGTTCACTACTAGCTGGTGTTGGTGTAAGAGCTGAACAAAGGAGTTGTTCATAAACTCTAATCTTCTAACGGACTCGTGTTCAGGTAGAGGGTGAAAAGAATGTGAGGAGATAGTAGAGGAAGGCATGGGCTGTACAGTGGGTGCAGATGTCACTTGAAAAGAGAATATGATATACTCCACTAAAGACATCATTAGACTAAGTAAAATACAAAGACACATAATTAGAAAACATTTTCTGCTCATGGTTGCACATATTTTCCTCTTGAAACTTATTCTTTCAACAGGTCTCTCCATCTGAAAAGGCTCCATCCTCTAACGTGCTGTTCGCGGCGGTTGGTTTTCTTCACTTGAGAGTGTTTCTGAATGTCCCAGGGAACGCCCTAGAACAAACCAGACCCGTAGACCTTGTGTCCGCAGGCTACACACTCAAGTCTTTTCACCACGACCCTACAGCTGAACCCGGATGGTGGTTCAAAAACAGGTTTTCGGATGGGAGGACCAAAATTTCATTTTATTTGTCCATGACTCTCGGTCGCAAGTTATAACGGCTTTTTCCAGGCAATGTCTGGTCGCAAAACAAAAGTTCAGGCTCAGTAGTGTCCAATCGAAGTGGTGATGGTATTGCTCTTTGGAGAAGATCGTCACTTTCTCGCTCAGAATTTGTCCCTGTGACGCGTGCGTCACTAAAAGGCAGAAAACGAGGCACTGTTTCAGTTTCCGAGTCAGCAATTCCCTCCTGGACCCACCGGTCATATGGTAGAGGCAAAGGGACCCTCTTACAGTGTACGCCGTGGATCCAGTTTTTCTTCCCTTGTACTCGCACTGCAGATCTTGTGGACAAAATCACCAAATAGGGGCCAATCCAGCGGGGCTGATCGTTCTTTGTCCGCTGAAAGTTCTTGATTAACACCCACGATCCGGGATTGATTGCATGCCCTGGATCTTTAGAAGCCTGAGGCAGTGTATTATGAACCTGTTGGTGTAAAACACGCAATTTAGCCGTCAAATCATGCAAGTAATCAAGCAGTACAGGGTGTTCAATCTCGCTGAATTTCGTTGGCCTCGGCACTCCCCATATGTTAGCCGGGCGACCAAACACTATCTCATGAGGACTAAGTCCTACTCGGGAATGTACGGTCATCCTAGTTGACAAAAGTGCTAATGGCAACGCATCAGGCCATTTAAGGCCAGAGCTTGCTTCTATCTTGGCCAGTTTTAGTTTAAGAGTGCCATTATAGCACTCAACTAATCCAGCTGATTGGGGATGATTTGCAGCGTGAAATTTCTGCCGGATTCCTAAACCTTCACACACTCGTTTCATCACTTGACCCACAAATTCACCCCCATTATCACTCCACACCATTCTCGGCAAACCAAACCTAGGGAAGAACTCTTTGAGAAGGGCTTTCACTGTGGACAAGGCAGTATTATCTTTCAGAGGATATGCCTCTACCCATCTTGAAAAGGCACAAACAACAATGAGTACGTATTTCAAATTGTTGCACCTCTCCATGTGGATGAAATCTAGCTGCAAAACCTCGAACGGATACGTTGGAGGCGCAAAATGACCAGCTGGAGTTGGGGTTCCCTTACCAGGATTGTATTTCAAACAAACCATACAATTTTTGACCACATTCTCTGCACATTTGGGAATTCCAGCATTTTGCCACACTGGAGCCAATAACTTACAGATTCCTTTCACACTGATGTGGGCCATCCCATGTGCCATTGTAACCACTGCAAGCACATATGTATCGGGTAACAACCATCGCTGATGCTCCGACAATTCAACCCAACATCCATTTGCATCCAATTTACCCGTACTATCTCTCCACGTACTTAATTCCTTCTCCGTAGCTTCAGCTTGGATGGACTTCACACTCTCTATCGTATCTTCACACATTCCAACGTCACCAATCCATCTTGCAGGGCCCGCAACATACATTCGACTCATCACATCTCTTGCTGTTTCTTTCGCAACTTCATCAGCAAACATATTACCGCGACCAACGTCGTCAGTGATCTTCTTATGTGCACTGCATTTCACAATCGCGACTTGCAATGGCAAAGTAAGTGACTCCAGGAGCTCATTCACCAATTGACCATGCTGTATTTTCGTACCGTGAGACGTGAGGAACCCACGTTCCTTCCACAAGCGTCCAAAACTATGGGCCACACCAAACGCATACTGGCTATCGGTATATATGGTCACTTTCATTCCTTTTGATAATACACACGCTCTCATAAGTGCAGTCAACTCTGCTGCTTGAGCTGAATTATGTGGGATATGTGCAGTTTCAACAATCGTATGTAAAGTCGTGACAGCATATGCCGCAGTCGTATCACCATTCGGAAGCTTGAAGCATGACCCATCCACCCATAAGGTACCATCACACTTTACAAGAGGAGTGTCCCTAAGATCTACTCTCCCTTTCGTTTCTTCTTCTGTCCTAAGAAAGCAATCATGCTGTTCCGGAACATCTGTCTTTGTTATAATTGGCAACAATGTAGCTGGGTTCAGCGTGTTGCATTTTCTTATGTGCACATGGCTCGCTAAAAGTGTCAACTCGTAACCTGACAATCGAGCACTAGTTAAGTGCTGTGTCTTGGTCCTGTTTAACAAAATATCCACTGCATGTGGGACCATCACGACCAGCGTATTATTCATCACCAAACCAGCAGACTGTCGAATAGAAACAGCTGCTGCCGCTGTGGCTCTCAAACAACTCGGCAACGCTCTAGCTACCGGGTCCAAAATCGACGAGAAATATGCACATGGACGTTGCTTGTCCCCAAAAGACTGTGTTAACACTGATAATGCACATCCTTCTCTCTCATGGACATACAGCGTAAAGGGCTTGCTGTAGTCGGGGGTACCCAACACAGGAGCCGAACACAATGCATCACGCAATTCGGAAAAACTTTTCTGACAATCTTCGGACCAAGGAAGGGGATTCGGCGTGTCTTTATAGGTCAATGCTACCAAAGGTTTAGCCATCAATGAAAAATTCGGTATCCATTGTCTGCAATAGGATGTAATACCTAAGAAAGCACGCACTTCTCTCTGTGTCATTGGCACACTTAATTTTGCAATTGCCTGAATTCTTTCTGGGGTCAATCTTCTTCCCTCTTTCGATAAGAGGTGACCTAAATAGGTCACTTCTTGTCGACAATACTGTAACTTGGAAAGAGACACTTTGTGGTGTAAATCAGACAAATGACGCAACAATGACAAAGTGGCTTCTTTACAAATCTCCTTAGTATCTGCAGCAACTAACAAATCATCGACGTACTGTAGAAGGGTAGCGCCATCAGGTAACACAAGAGTGTCAAGCTGAGACTTCAGAGCCTGACTATAGATAGAAGGACTTTCACAAAAACCTTGAGGAGCTCTCTGAAATCGGAAGCTTCGGCCTCCTAAACAGAATCCAAAAATATCCCTGCTCTCTACGGCAATAGGGATGCTGAAGAAAGCATTCTTCAAGTCAATCACCGAGAACCAAGTGGCTGAGGCTGGAATCATTGTCAGTAAAGCAGTGATATCGGGAACGACTGGAAACTGTGGCACAACTATCTTGTTTACCTCTCTAAGATCAATCACAAACCTGTAAACAGGTGGCTGAGAAGAGTCAGTATGCTTCAAGACAGGTAAAACAGGACTATTGCAAACATTACCTCTTGTCTCTTCAATTACATTTTTCTCAATCAAATCATAAATGATCGCTAGCAACGCTTTTTCACCTTCATTAGAGATCTTGTATTGGGGAATGCGCGGCATTTTAACATTGGCTTTCAACGTTACAACATATGGCGGTATTTCCAAAAGACCTACATCATTGGGACCAGTAGCCCAAAGAATATCAGGGAGAAACGACAATTCTGTTGGAAGTTTGTCCTTTGACAAATATATTGGTGAAACCACTGTCTTACCCAATGTGAGTTGTACTCCCGAAGGAGAACAATACAATGTCGCATACAATTTTTTTAGCAGATCCAATCCTAACAAGTTCTTACCACAACCTGTCGTTAGAATAAGTGGTGCTTCGATTTCACAAGGTCCAACAGAAAGAGACATAGGGCTAGAAATCGGGTTCCTAACCGGGGCGCCAGAAAAACCTACTGAAACATTAGTTTCGCCAGACAAAGGTGCGCCAGGGAATTTAGAGTGCATAATAGAACTCTTTGTAGCACCAGTATCCAACAGAAAAGGCTCTGACACACCTGATGTAATCACCTCAATATAAGGTCCACTCTGATCTACTGGAACTGAAACAACTCCCTCTCTTTGTCTATGGCTGTCCTAGCAATCATCACCTTCCATACTCTCACCTTCTGCATAGTAGTCATCAGCATAGTACTGAGTCGTCCTACCAGACGCGTTATTCTGCTGATCAAAACTATTCATTGAATTTTGAGGAGGAAATGGGCGCGCGTTCTGGGTGAAATTTCCACGTCCTCTAGCTCTAGGTGCTTGTGGAACACCTCGACCTCTTGCGCCAGAAATACCATTCATACGCTGCAACAAAATAGGGCAATTATATTTAAAATGACCTTCTTCCTTACAATATGAACATTGGTTAGGGCCTATCAGAGCACGTTGTTGAGGATACTCAAACCTTTGCGAATTCCTCTGATACTGTTGAGGTTGCTGATAGTCACGCTGATTACTACGAGGCGGATACGCTTGTTGTAAAAGAACCTTTGTTTTTAACTCTTTAGTTTTCTTGTCTGCTCTATCTTTCTCATCTTTATCTCTATTTTCGTAGTATTGTGCAGTAGCCAATATCTGTGCTGAAGAGGAAACGGCCCAAGAACTCTCTGAATCTTTCAATTTTTTACACAATTCGGGAAGCAAATTATGCACAAACTTGTCAACAAACAACCTTTGACCACCTTCTGTACTCATATCCTGACCACTGTGGTCGATAAATGTCTCTTCAAACCTAGTGAAGAAGTCAGATACACTTTCCTCCTTCTTCTGCTTGCATGCAGACAATTTATCCCAATTTACACGCATTGCAGGCATCAAAGTCTTCATGTAAGTAACGATCCTACCAGGGAGGTCTGCTACTAAAGGCTCTGGTTTAGCACCGCCTACTTGTCTGTCATTTGCCGCATTGATATTAATCCATGTGTCCCCTAACTCCGGCGCATGATCCGTGTGACGGATCACTCTCCATAAAGGCTGTGGGACCACATTTCCAAACAACATGTCTATATCAGCTAAATTCATAACACAGGAGTCTGCAGTCTGTGATAATTCCTTATAATAACCTGCAGGGTTTTTACGGGGGTCGGGTAGAGTCTGCTTAAGAGCCAGGACTTCAGTTCGCTTCCATGGAACATGTACCCACACATGTTGAAAATGAGGCTGAATAGGTGGAACAGCATTTAGGTCTCCTTCTTTCCAAACTGGGGGAACTTCTCTCATGGGATACTGTCTGACCTTCCTTTTAACAGAGGGTTCTGGCTCAAACAACAGTCGAGAAATACCCTCACTCCTAAATGATAATAATGTCGCAACTGCTTTCTCAATATCGGAACCCACAATCGTGCCTTTGGAAAACTCAAACCGTACATGACACAACTCAGGCGGATTGGCCTCCATATCACAATCTTTTAATCTTTCAAGAAGAACTTCGCACATTTTGTCAAAAACATATCTCTGTTTCGGTGCTTGCCATTGGTGGAAGACATCCATAACAGACTCTAACTCATATCTTGTAGGGTCAGTGACCCATTTATGCGCCAAATGATCCAATACTCCCTTCTCTCTAGAATCGGGCAATTGGCTACGCAATTGTTTACGCTCTAAAACGGGGGTCGTAGTCGGTGACCCAAAGAAAGGAGACAAAATACTAGTAACAGTGTTTGTCATTCTCTGTCGGACAGAAGGAGAAGTTGACAAATGAACAGGAGGAAAAACAGGAGGAGACAAAGCAAATGCAGAGGCAGTGTCAGAAGGGATAGTGTGGAGGGAAATAGATGCAGGGGGCAAAGTCATAGGAAGTAAAGATGGAACAGGTAGTAAAGGTGGCAGCCCTTGAGGGGGCTGCGCCATAGTAGTAGGAGCCAACTGAAAAACAGCTGGTGGTTGTGGAAGAACCGGAGGTACAACAACTGGGGGTTGTACAACTAAAGGTTGCGGAGGTGCTGTAGCACTCTGCGCATAAGGAGGTGGTGAATTCAACAAATGAGACATTAAAGGATCCTTCTCAAGTTCCTTCACTGTATCTTGCTGAAGAGGTGGCAAAACTGGATAACATTTATCAATTGCCAATTTACGTTGCCTGTGCAGCTGTTCACTCGCTTGTTCCTCTTCATCATCCTTATACTGCATAGCAGCTTGCATTATTGAAATACCCTTTTCTCTTTTATTCTTCTTTACTAATTTAATTTCTTTCTGTTTGGCTTCTTTTCGCCATAGGCGGAAAGAGTCAAACATCGCCGGCCGGGCTTTCTTCTTAAAAAGTCTAACCTCTAAATTATCCAGAATTTCGGTGTCAAAACTACCATATTGGGGCCACTTTAGGACACCATCTTTCCTTGTGTACCTAACCCATACGTTATTATACGTGATAGGGCCCACTCCATGCTTCACGTAGAGCTCATAGGTTGGAGTTCCAATTGGAGGAACCGGACACGAGTCCTCCAATCGGGAATCCCTATTACAACCAAGACAAAACAAATTTCCAAGTCTGCTAAGACCAGGCATCTTCGCTCACTAGTCTAGCTTCAAACTTCAAAGGATTATCGAATACGACAGTCTCGTGAATACACGAGTCCTTCGGCTTTGGTACTTGCAAGTTCCAAATCAAAAGATCCTAACAAATCAAAGATCCCATGGGATACCCAAAACTAAGAACCAAGACTAAGGACTGGGAGACGCTCCACTTATACTTAACTGAGGTATCGATGACGTCACCAGAAGACTCGTCTATTGTCTCGCTCTACAAATCATAAAAGGGTCCAAGACAGGGCGATAGTCAGGGCAGCAGTCCTTCGTAGCCGTCGGGACGCGGGGAACCTCGCAGCAAAGACTTTCGGACCACGAACGACATACAGGGGTCGATGAAGTGGTTGGCCTTCCTCCAGAATTTTACACGAAGCTCCTCACGACCTCTGGCTTCGACCGGTACCGCTGAAATCGCCCCACGTTGGGCGCCAATTGAAGTACTGGGTTTTATTGGACCCAGCGGTGCCAGGGAACACACCCAATGACCTCGAGTTCTTCCTGTCTCAGACTACAGAAACACAGAGTCTTCTTGGTGGCTTCAAAGATCAATTTATTGGCTGCAGCCAGCAACAGGTATCCTAGAAGTACAACAATGTGTATGTTCTCAGGAGACTGCTCTTCTCATGGAAACCAGCTATCTCTTTTATACAGAATATTATGCTTTAGGCAAACATTCCTTATTTTTACAGTGGGTCATTCACATATTTCTTACAACAAAAAAAGACAGATTCATGATGACAAGCCCATTTTCAGTTTGTCCAGCCCACAACCAAATACCCAGTGAGGCCCAACACCTGCAACAGATATAATCTGGACCCCTAATAAAATCGGGCACCTCCTCCTCGTAAAGCAGGTCATAAAGAAAGAGCAGTGACAGGTGTGAATAAGATTTAGATATAGATGTGTGCAATGAAGGGTTTATGGCATGCTGCACCTGGGCCCCTAATCTCGATCGGCCACTGGGAACTAAAACTGGCCGAACAGGTTCTGGCTCTGGACAGTGGAGTCAGCTTGCCCAGGTCACTGAAAGTGTACGTGTCCCCTAAGGCGCGTTTTGGCTTTAGTCATTGCCTTATGTGAGGGCAACCACAAAATGGCTGCCGTACACAAAATGGAACCCGAGGGTTCACAAGGGAATCGTTAATATTAGAGTGATCCCGTCACTCGAATATGACGCAAATACTCAGATATAGCATACCTGTCATTACCGGTCTGCTGATACCAAAATCGTCATGTTACAATGATGTTAATGACACAGGTCCAGAATTTTCAGTACCACAGCCTGTCCAATCAGAGTTAGTATTTTGTAAAATTGAAACATTAATGGGTGATACATGGTTATGGAAAGGTATAATTGAGGTAGTTTTAGTTAGTTAGTTTAGCTTTTTGGGAGCAGACACGAGAGAGAGCTTTTGGAGCCGATGATGAACTGAGCTGACACGGATGCTTTACGGAAGCACAGAAGCAGAGCTCGGGATGCTGTCGGTGCTGGGGGTGGTGCTGATGCAGTGAGACGCTGATGAAGAAATCGATTGCAGAACCATCTATTTAACTTAACTGGGTTAGAAAGAAGATCGCGGAAGAACCACGAGGAGGAAGAGAGTGTCAGAGAGGGGTGCGACGCAGTCGTCGGTATTTAGAGAGGTGAAGTATCCTGTCCTGATTCCTGTCCTGAAGTCTTTGTCTCCTGATCTATCCTGGGGACCCTTACCAGCCCTTTGGCCAGGGGGTTGGTCTTCACACCATACTTGGTAAATATAAATATATCGTATTGATAGATGTTCTTCTCTCTCTTTCCTCTTCTTTCTGAGCATAATTATTGTGTGGATCTGAATTTCTAAATGTCTATTGAAACTTGATTGAATTGACACTCTGGCGAATGAGGGTTTTTGTACTGAAACGTTTGAGATGGTTCACACGCAATTAATTTAGATAAAGATTTAAAACTAATCAAGAAATGTTTAATAAGTTACGTTAATTATCACCATCAACTAGTTCCAACTAATGGTCCATTGACCAGAGGAAAGAACTAATTGATCAGTGAAAGGTTTAGTTAGGGAAAGAAATAACTAAATCTTGAAGTATGAAAAACATAAACTAAGGTCCCAGCGGTCTACTTGCTGTTGAGTGGAAATAGTTATATGGGCCCAAGTGATTATATGGTAGTGGAGTATCTGCTGTTAGTACACCGCTGGATCAGTTTTCTGGTAGCAGAGTTATGGTTATTATTGACTAGTTTGGTGATAAGTATAGATTATTGATTTTTTTTTATCTATGTTTTAACAAAAGAGTTAGCGTCTTTGTTTTATGTCGTCTGGAAAATTCCCGGGGAATGAATAGCGGGTGGCGATAGAAACCACACTGCAGTGAGGTTACTCGTCTGTTGGAATAACACTGAGAAGCTAGGTAGGGCTGACAGTGTTAAAGTAGGGACTATTTTTCTGTGTAAAAGTGGGAGTGAATGATAGCAAAGAGTTCGCAAGTGAAACTTTAGGCGTTATATCACCTAGAAAGGGTAACCCTGAAGGAGTAGAAGGTCCTTCTGAGCTAGATTGACAGCAAAAGGAGTTCGCTGGTGAAACTTTGGTCTCAAAATTCCCAAACGGGTGACACCGGAGGAGTAGCAGGTTCTCTGGAGCTTATATGTAGAGTAAGCGGAAGGTTTTACTTGCAGTGAAAAGAAATAAAACTATCCTTTGATTTAGCGGAACAGACAGAGTAGCGAATGTTTTTATGTTGTTAATAACAAAGAATTTTAAGGAAAATATTGAGAAATAAAGTTTTCATATTACCTTGTAAAAAGGAGGGTCAGTTACCGGAGTGGTACTGACGTCACAGTGAGCCGCGCTGGGATTGGTAGAAGCAGCGGGCATGTGACAGGAACAGCTTTGTAAAGGGAGGGTCAGTTGCCGGAGTGGTACTGACGTCAAAGTGAGCCGCGCTGGGATTGGTAGAAGCAGTGGGCGTGTGACAGGAACAGCCTTGTAAAGGAGGGGTCAGTAGTAAGGAGCAGAACTGACGTCAGGAAAAGGCCGCGCTGGCATTGGTCAGATCTCGGGCGTGAGCCTGATTTGATTGGATAGCTAGCTAGAAGCCACGCTAGGATTGGTGGAGAGAAGAATTGTATGCAGGATTTTGATTTGACCGTTAGTGCAAGACGTACAGGTAGAAGATTTCAAGGGTTTGCAGAATATAATTTCCTACATCGATTCCCAAGGATGTATGGAGAGAAAAGAAAGATGTCATTTTTAAAGAAAATTAAGAATTTCTTTGTAAAGGATAAGCCTGTTTTGACTAGAGAGGGAATTCCTATTCCGCCACTGAAGACACCAGCATCTTTTATGATGATGGAAAGAGGATATCATACTTGCGTGTGGTTGGAAAATTGGATAGAATATACGAAGGATGATGGTGTGCTAGCTTTTCCTAAAGATGGTACGTTTAATGGGAGGATTCTTCTGAATTTGGGATTGATAATGAATGATTTGGAACCTAGACCTAGGTTAACTCAATATGAGGCTTTGGAAGAATGGGAGACTGAGTCATATGAACAAGAGAAATGCAGAGGTGGAAGGTATAGAGGATTCTTTCCCAGACACTTGCATGAGTCACGCGAAGGGCAGATGAAACAATGGAGGAGAGCTATGGTATTAGAAGGGTTATATCCAGTGTTAATGGCTGAGGAACAGTCTGGAGGGAAGTGTAAGGAGAAAATGAAACACATGAACTCAGCGAGATATGGTGAATCAGATGACGAGTTGTTGGAGGATATTTTAATTAAAAATCCACCACCGTATCAGGAAGCAACTAGTAAGGTTACCCCAAGTGCACCGGTAATGGGAATGCCATTAACCCCACAGATTTTACATGAAACGTCATATAACAGAGTGTTGCAGGATAATGAAAGAGAAGCCTTGAATAAAACTAGAGAAGAATTAGTTCAAAAGATAGGTCAGTTAAATTTGAACACTGAAGCTTTGACAGTACCAGTGACTATTGGTCCGGTAATCCCATTGTATGGAGATAATAAGATTTGCCAGAAACCACAATCTGTGACAATTCTACTAAATAGTCCTAGAAAAGAAATAATAATTACAGATGATCAGGTTAGCGAAAGTGAGTCAATTATTTCACTAATGGATCTCCCTAATGTGGAACCTTTGACGGAGACTCCAAAGAGAGTCACGCCCATGAATTTGAGAGAAAGAAGACCTTTGGTTCATGCTGGAACTGGAGGCGCATCAGTAGTCACCTCTGAAGAAATAGAAAGATGGGCACAGGAAAGGGATAATCAGAACCCAACACCAAGGATTTTAGACATTAGCAGATTGAAAGTGGAATTGGAAGAGATGATGACAGGATGTGTGGGTACAGAGAGATTGAACGCTTATAATGATGAGGAACTATTATTTTTATGTAAGAGTATAACAAGGAGAGGAAGAGTATTTCATGAGAGATTGACTGAAGTTGCTTCAGAGATTGGAATAGACATAGGGAAGTGAAAGTTACTGCAGAAACCATATCGAGTGGACTTTACTGATAAGGATTTAGAAAGCGTAAATGCTTCTGGAAAGAGACTACAGATAAAAGAATTAATGAACATTTTGCGAAAATGGGGAGACATTGATAAATGGAGAATTTGATGGATAAGAAAGAAAGAGGAAGTACAAGCGAGAGAAGCAGCAGCTGCATTTCCAGTAAGAGAAACAAGCAAGGCGGAAAAATTGTGTCCAATGAGAGAGGTTCCTGGAGGTGGATATGTTCATGTTCCTTGGAGTAGACAAGACATTTTGTCATTTACAAATGATTTTCCAAAGCTGAGAGAAAAACCAGTTGAGTGGTACAAACAGGTAGAGAGATTTGTGAAGGTTTCAAAGGTTTTATTGAAAGACTTGGATGGTCTATTTGATATAGACCTGGCTCTTCGACTGACCCGGAGCTGCTCCCCCCACCCCCCAGCGCCTTGAGACCCTCACGGGTGAGTAGCGCGCTCTATAAACCACTGATTGATTGATTGATTGATAGTGGTACCTGCTGATTTATGGACAGAATGTAAGATTACAATTGACTGGCCTAATGAAGAGTATGCTAGAGATGCAAAGACAGGCGCACCCTCGGAGGAGGTGATGAAAAAGTATCACCAAGTGATTACGTATTTGAAAGGGAAAATTCCTCCTAAAGAAACAGATTGGGTAAAAATAGATAGAACAACGCAAGAACCAAATGAATCTGTACATGGTTTATGAGAGGTTGTTGCAGGTGTTTAAGCAGTATAGTGGTTTTGAAAATATTGGTGACAAGGATATGGGACATTTTGTGTACCGGTTTGTATATGGTTTGAAACCAGAAATCAGTCAGATGATACAGCAGCACATGTTGTGTTGGCAAAGCAAGACAGTGGATGAGATTTTAAAGTACGCGAAATATTGTGGAGATGACATTGAGGCCAGGCGTAGGAAGCTAAAAGAGAAAATGATGTGGGCACAAGTTAAATTGGCCGAACAGCAAGAAGAGAAAGCAAATGACCAAAATAATAATCGTGAAAGAACAGAGTCAGAGTAATCAAGGAGCGAATGGTAATAAATATAGGGGACGGATGGACAGAGAAGAAGCGAAAAAGAAGTTTCCTTGTCATGCGTGCAGAAAGCTTGGACATTGGAAGAACGAGTGTAAGAGTACTCAGAATAATAAGAGTAATAATGGGCCAAATCAAAATTTAATCCCGCAGATGCAGAATGAAGTACTTATGAATCAGCAGCAGCAGGTAGTTACACCACAATATCAGGTGCCACCAGCTCCTATGCCAAATTTTGTGAACCATCAAAGTTTCAGTGCGAACACCGGATTTCAAGGAGAAAGTGGTAAGAATAATAGAACAATTACACAATATTTTTTACAGAATGATGAAGAACATTCAAATGCCACACAATGACGGTGCCTGAGGGGGGAGGAAGAGGAGTGCGTGCTTGGCGCATCCTTGCCGGTAGATCAGTCAGGTCCATTTGTTGATGGGAAAGTAGAAGGTAAAGACATTACTTTCCTATTGGATACTGGTGCTACCAGGTCTACTGTGAGAACAGCAGACATCCCAAACCTACCCCTCTCGGGAGAGTCAATCCAAGTTGTAGGCGTATCTAACCAACAGATTAGAACCCCAATCACAAAACCAATGGAGGTGCACATTGGAAACTTCAAAGAAATGCATCGGATTGTAGTTTGCGATTCCAGTCCAGTAAATCTGTTGGGAAGAGATCTTTTGTGCAAGATGAATTGCACGATCTATTGTACACCGGATGGTGTCGCTTTCCAAACCCCTGATGAAGACGTGGTATACAAGATGATGCTGGCCAAATAAGGAACAGAAGTAGATGAAATGTTTTCACTAATAACTGAGAATGAATTACCAGAAGAGTTGAGAACCACAGTTAATCCAGAAGTGTGGGATTTTACAGGAAAAGTCATTGGGCTAATGACAAATATAGACCCAGTAAAAGTGACAGTGAAAGAAGGTGCAGTATACCCTAATACCCGACAGTACAAAATGAGTCCAGAAGTAAAAGCAGGAATTATTCCAGAGATTGAACGAATGGTTAAACAAGGTATTTTAAAAGAAGTGATGGGTAGTCCCTGTAATTCACCAATAATGGGACTGAAAAAGCCTAGCGGAAAATACAGAATAGTGCAGGATTTACGGAAAATAAATAAAATTGTAGTGCCATGTTGCCCAATAGTGCCAAATCCAGCAGTAATTCTTTATCAGATACCCTGGAATGCAGGTTGGTTTACAGTGATTGATTTGTGCCAAGCGTTCTTTTCTATTCCTTTGCACCCAGACAGTCAGTATCTTTTTACGTTTAAGTTTGAAGATCGTATTTACGCATGGTGTCGAGTTCCTCAAGGGTACACAGAGAGTCCTTCAATTTTTAATCAGATTTTGAAAAAGTGGCTAGAGTCATTGATTATGCCTGGAAAATCTGTTTTGGTCCAGTACATTGATGGCCTACTGGTGGCATCAAAAACACGAGAAGATTGTGTCACAGACACAATTGCATTGCTGAATCATTTGGCTGAAGGAGGACACAAAGTGTCTCCAGAGAAGATACAATTCTGTCAATGAGAAGTTAGATATTTAGGGCATAAAATAGAAAGAGGAGTTAGAAAAGTAACACCGGAAAGAATAAAAATAATCAAAGAGATGCAGATGCCACAGACTCAAAAAGAAATGAGAATGTTTCTAGGAGTGGTTGGATACTGTAGGCAATGGATCAATGGTTTTTCGATGTTAGCAAAGCCATTGATACAGATGATCCGGAAAAGAGCAAAAGATCCGATTGATTGGAATGATGACTGCATAGAGGCATTTGTGAAATTGCAAAATTGTTTGTGTGAGGCTCCTGCCTTGGGCATGCCTGATTATTCAAAATACTTTGCTTTGTTCTGTTGTGAGAGAGAAAATTGTGCACTTTCAGTTTTAACACAGAGACATGGATTGAGTCGACGTCCAGTGGCATATTTTTCAGCTACATTGGACCCAGTGGCTTCAGCATTGCCTGGCTGCTTAAAAGCAGTAGCTGCTACTTGTATGAGTCTGGAGCAAAGTGAGTTGATAGTGATGGGACATCTGGTAAAAGTTTTTGTCCCACACTCAGTTGAGATTCTTTTGACAAGAACAAGAACACAGCATCTCACCCCTAGTCGATTGACTAAGTATGGAAGAGTGATTTTGGGAGCTGAGAACGTGACTGTGATAAGGTGTACGATCATGAACCCAGCTACCCTACTGCCAGACCCCTGCGATGAAGTAGTGAGAGATGAGAGTGATCATGATTGTTTGGACATGACTGAGTTATGCACGAAGCCCCGGCCGGACATAAAGGAGACACCTTTGAAAGAGGCTGACCATGAGTTATTTGTAGACGGTTCCTGCCTTAGAACACAAGAAGGAGGACTAAGTGCTGCATATGCTGTTTGTAAAATATCTGGGGTAATTGAAGCATCCTGTTTACCTGGGGTCAAGTCTGCACAAGTAGCTGAATTGGTTGCCTTAACAATGGCATGCAAAAAGGGGAAAAATTGGAGAGTAACCATATTCACGGACAGTCAATATGGGTTCGGGGTTGTGCATGACTTCGGCCAGCTCTGGATGCAGAGGGGATTTCTGACTTCTTCAGGATCCCCTATCAGAAACAGCAAAAATGTGAAGCATTTGTTGGAAGCATTACAGTTGCCAAAAGAAATAGCAGTTGTAAAATGTGCTGCACATCGGTCAGGAAATGACTATGTGACTGCTGGCAATAATTATGCTGACCAAGTGGCCAAATACTGTGCCAAAAATACAGTGGCCATAAACTGAAAAATTGAAACGGGTGAAACCAGATGCCAACTTATGCTTTTCTCAGTACCAGAGACATGGGATGAGATTAGACAATTGCAGGAAGAAGTTGAGGAAAAGGAAAAAGAAATTTGAATAAAGGCAGCTTGTACAAAAAGACCACATGATGAGGTATGGGTGTATCTAGATGGAAGACCAGTCATGCCAGATTGTTTACTTTCAAAAATGGCAAGAGTGTATCATGGAGCAACACACATAGGGAGAGATTCAATGATCAGGCTATTCAGACAGAGTTGGTACAATCCGAAGTTCAGGGTAGTCGCAGAAAGCCTTTGCCAAAGATGCTTAACCTGTCAGCAGCAAAATCCAGTTAGAAAGACAGTGGTAAGCTGGGGAAAGATTGGGAAGGCAGAAGGACCTTTCACCAGACCACAGTTAGATTTTATTGAATTGCCCCCATGCAATGGACTGAAATATATACTTGTCATAGTATGCCTTTTCTCAAGATGGGTGGAAGCCTATCCCACTCGAAGAATTGACAGTCTTACAGTTGCAAAATTGTTGTTGAGGGAGTTAGTTCCGCGATTTGGTTTTCCAGTCACTTTGGAATCAGATAGAGGCCCTCATTTTAATAATGAAATAATTCGATTAATCTGTGCTGCATTTAACATTGAACAAAAACTGCACTGTGCTTATCGTCCAGAGGCTTCTGGAATTGTAGAGCAAATGAATGGCACAATCAAATCAAGATTGGGAAAGGTGTGTGCATCCACAAAACTGAAATGGCCAGATGCATTACCTCTTGTACTGATGGGTCTCAGAAGTATTCCAGACAGAAAAACAGGAATGAGCCCACATGAGGTTCTCATGGGAAGAGCCATGAGACAGGCATTTATTCCTGGGAATAAACTAATGAGTATAACTGATGATCTGGTATTGGACTATTGCAAAGGATTGGCTGAAATGATGCGTTCTGTCTCTCACCAGGTTGGAGAAGACGCAGTCGAAAGACAGCCAGACCAAGCACATAATTTGAATCCTGGAGATTGGGTGCTAGTGAAGAAACACGCAAGAAAGTCGTGCCTAGCACCAAGGTGGGACAAACCGCGGCAAGTCATACTAGTCACTACCACAGCAGTGAAGTGTGCAGGTTTGTCCAATTGGATTCATGCCAGCCATACCAGAAGAGTTCCGAGCCCATCAGAACAACAAGAGCAACCACTGACTGAACAGGCTGAAGTGTCAGGAGTTGTAAACTGTGAAATTGAAGAATCTAGAGTGATAGATTCTGAAAGACAACCATATGATGAACAGCCAAGTACAAGTCAGGAAGACTGGATACCAGAGATTGAAATAATTGATGATGTCATTGAAACCAGAAGAAGAACAGAACTGAGAAGACAGGAAAGTAGTCAGGAAGAGACAGGGGAAGAAGAACACACTCAGGTGGAAAATAAAAAAGACTTTCACGAACCTGAGGAGGGAAAAGTAGAAGAACACGTTCAGGCAGAAGAAGAAAAATTTGAAATAAGACCTGAACAGGATCAGATAGAGTTAGAAGAACAGGTTCAGGCAGAAGAAGAGGAAAGGTTTGAAGTAAGACCTGAACAGGGTCAGATAGAATTAGAAGAACAAGCTCAGGAAGAAGAAGAACAAAATACGGTAGAACCTGAGCAGGTGGAAGCAAAGGCAGGTACAAGCACAGAAAATAAAGAATCAGAACAGATTGTGCCTAGAATAAATGAAATAAAAAGAACTTTACAAGGAGATAAAGAAGGTGAAAAAGCAGTGCAAATCAAAAGAATCAGAAAGGGAGACAATTGGCCAACTGGAGTAAAGAAACTAAAATATCACTTGAGAAAATCTGAAAAGAAATCAGAACAAGTAAACGAAGTCACAAGTCAAACGCAATCTAAACAAACTTTGGCAAAGATAACTCGAAGAAGTCCAAGATTGAGAAACTTAAACAGGAGATACAAGGCTCCTGAGTGGACTTATGTCATACTCGAAGAATTTGAATCCCTAGAACTGACTGATGAAACAGAAGAAATTCATATTGTTCAGATTGATGAAAGCAAATTGAGGCCTCCTTAAGAACAAAAAGGAAAGCCAAACTGACAAAGAAAAGATAAGAGAAAAGAAATTTTCTCAGGAGTAAAATGGCAGAAATTGAAGTTACCGGAAAACCAAAACATGGATTAAAAAGAAAGTGTTTTAGATTTTGTTTTTGTAGTATTTTATTAGCCGCATTAGTATGGTTATTCCTAACAGTAGGAGTACCTTTGTTAATGAAAAGAAGTGACAAGAATAACACAGATACTAATGTTAGGGTGGATAGAATAAAAGAAACTGAAATAGAAATAGGGGTAGAAGATTAAACAAACTATCATAATGAATCAGACTATAATACGTCTTCTAATGTGTTTATTAAATTGTTATTTCAATATGTTAGCACTATGGAGATTAATAATTGTTACATGTGTATGAAGTTACCCTCATCAGTATCAGAAGGGATGACGTATCACCATATATCTTTAACGTATGGTGTGTCATGTAGTATTTTGTCAAGTTTATTTTATGCTACAGGGAGACTTAAATATTTTTATTCAGATATAGATGTGGTATTATCTGAGTTGCTTATTAGAAAGAATATGAATCCAGTAGCTAGTAGTAAAAAAGCACAGTTTATGGGTGAATTTTTCATAACAATGAGTTCGATAGATTTAGTACAGGCACAAAAAGATAATCTAACATGTACATTAAGAAAAGAAGAAAAAGATTTTTGGATTTAGTAGAAGAAAGGAGACAGGATTAAATAAGGAAGGCAACTGAACAGAAAACCCATGTACCTCCATGGGTTGGGAAAGAGGGAATCTATGCAAATGGCAAGGCTCATGCTGCGATGTCCCTGGATTTTGTGAAAAGGGGAAAATTCTGCCTCCATAGGTTAAAGACAGATTATAACAATAATTACATTGATTCCAGTGAATGTGAACATAACTTCTTAATTTTAGGAGGGTGGGGACTAAAAGGGGGAACTGATCCTGTATTTCCAGGAGTGTATTACGTTTGTGGGAGCAATGCCTATTATAGGTTACCTGCAAGATGGTACGGGAGCTGTTATTTTGGAATAGTTTTTCCAAAGATCTATCATGTAGATAAAATCAGTGGAACCAATGGAAATTCTAATGGACTAACACATAGAAGAAGAGCTAGTTTTTCTGAAATTGTAGGAGACATTTTTAGTGCATTGATACCCTCAGTTGGAGTCATTCTGAATTCACAGAAAATTTGCAAGTTATCAACCATAGTTGATCGTCTTTCTACAGACACTGCAGGAGGATTTTTAATGATTAACACGGAAATGGTTGCAATCAGGTCTATGGTTTTACAAAACCGTCTTGCTCTTGATATATTGTTAGCAAAAGAAGGTGGAGTTTGTGACATGTTGAAAATTCAACATTGCTGCACTTATATTCCGGACAAGAGCAGAGAAATTAAAGGATATATTGAAAACATTACAAGAATGCATTAAGACTTGACCCAACTGGAGGTTGACAGTGTGTGGGGAAGACTAACAAAAAGTATAACATCAATAGGGAAATGGTTTGTTGGTTTTGGGAAGGGTTTTCTAGGTCAAATAATAATACCATTAGTTATGATAATAACAGTAGTGATGATAATAATGATTACATATAAGTGTTGTAGAAGAGGTAGAAAAGAGAAAGTACATTTTGAAAGAAAAGGAAAGGGACAGAAATGAAAGAGAAAATATGATGAAATACAGCTGGAAGAAATGAAAGGCAGATTATATAAAAAGATGAGAGATTTAGAAGGAAACGAGTTGATTGATGAAAACCTGAGAGGAGAAATAGAGAAAACTGAGAGGTGTTAAAGTTGGTATCTGGGATGGGATGGGTAATTTTGTGATGGCTTTTAGATGCCATCAGAGAGGGGATTGATGGAGCAAGGACTCGTAAATGAGACTTGCTCGGAAGCAATCCTTTCGTTTTAACTCACTAACGAATTACTAACAACGTGTTTGTAATTAATAATTCGCATTTAGAAAAAGACACGCGGGAGAAAGAAGCTTGCCTATGTGTTTACTAACTACAATAACATGAACGAAGGACTAAAATGCACTTTAACAGGGAATCTTTACTGCGCATGCATCTACTACATCTACGTAGTATGACGTACTAATGCTTGGAGGGAAAATCTTGCGCCTGCGCAATAGACGATAAAATGGCTGCTTGAAAGCTCACATGCATGCCACCTGCTTAGCTGAAATAAAATATAAGCTTTATACTAACGCAAATGCAGAAAGGGAAATAATAAATGGAGTGGGTTAGAGTAGAGGTTGGTGGTGTACAGCATTTGGGCCCTCTACACTTGTCTGAATCGAGCTGACTGACTTGACCCTACGCATGCGTACTAGAAAGAAAATACGAAAAAATGAGTAAGGACTTGTCACGCGTCCAAGGCCAGCGAAGATGTGCCCTGGGAACATAAGGGTGAAGAGTTCATATGAAGGAGCTTATTCATAACATTGCAACATTTTGTATTAATAAAGTTTGGAGATGTATGGGAAAGGAAATGATTTAATAAAGTTTGAGGGGAGGGATTTGAATATAATGGTTTAAAGAAATAAGTGAAATGTAAGCATGGTGTGACGATCATCCCCCCTTGCCTGTCC
Source organism: Calotriton arnoldi (assembly GCA_963921515.1). Classification (NCBI taxonomy): domain Eukaryota; kingdom Metazoa; phylum Chordata; class Amphibia; order Caudata; family Salamandridae; genus Calotriton; species Calotriton arnoldi. Next base: position 2,415,868 of record CAWUFW010001883.1, read on the forward strand.
AATCAGAGTTAGTATTTTGTCAAATTGAAACATTAATGGGTGGTACATGGTTATGGAAAGGTATAATTGAGGTAGTTTTAGTTAGTTAGTTTAGCTTTTTGGGAGCAGACACGAGAGAGAGCTTTTGGAGCCGATGATGAACTGAGCTGACACGGATGCTTTACGGAAGCACAGAAGCAGAGCTCGGGATGCTGTCGGTGCTGGGGGTGGTGCTGATGCAGTGAGACGCTGATGAAGAAATCGATTGCAGAACCATCTATTTAACTTAACTGGGTTAGAAAGAAGATCGCGGAAGAACCACGAGGAGGAAGAGAGTGTCAGAGAGGGGTGCGACGCAGTCGTCGGTATTTAGAGAGGTGAAGTATCCTGTCCTGATTCTTGTCCTGAAGTCTTTGTCTCCTGATCTATCCTGGGGGACCCTTACCAGGCCTTTGGCCAGGGGGTTGGTCTTCACAGCATACTTGGTAAATATAAATATATCGTATTGATAGATGTTCTTCTCTCTCTGTCCTCTTCTTTCTGAGCATAATTATTGTGTGGATCTGAATTTCTAAATGTCTATTGAAACTTGATTGAATTGACACTCTGGCGAATGAGGGTGTTTGTACTGAAACGTTTGAGATGGTTCACACGCAATTAATTTAGATAAAGATTTAAAACTTCCCGAGTCTGTGATTATTTCATTTAATCAAGAAATGTTTAATAAGTTACATTAATTATCACCATCAACTAGTTCCAACTAATGGTCCATTGACCAGAGGAAAGAACTAATTGATCAGTGAAAGGTTTAGTTAGGGAAAGAAATAACTAGATCTTGAAGTATGAAAAACATAAACTAATGTCCCAGCGGTCTACTTGCTGTTGAGTGGAAATAGTTATATGGGCCCAAGTGAGTATATGGTAGTGGAGTATCTGCTGTTAGTACACCGCTGGATCACCTCTACCTACAGACCCACGGGACATCCATGGGAAGCACTTTTGGAAAGGTGATTCAGACACAGCATTGGCCTTTGTGAACTGGCTAAACCATCAAGCTAGAAATCTGAAATTCACACACACCATGGACAAAGAGAAACTGACATTTCTAGATGTCACAATCTTTCACGAGATTGTATGACTAAACAACTACCACTTAAACAACGAATGCCTAAACCACGAAGGCTAAACCACTACCAAAGCCAAACCACTACGTACTGTACAACGAATTACTAAACCACGAAAATGAATAATTTTTCATATTACCGGAATCTACCAGTCCAGGGGTCAATTGAAACAGCCTGTGGAAGATGGTCACTTTTAATTCTTGATTCAATGAAAGAATCAACAGTTCAGTGAAAAGAGAGATACAGACAGGAAGCAATATTCAAGTACTGCTTTTCGTAAAGGTGAGACATGCGTATATGGAATTTGGTTATCACTATTTGATGTCCAATGAAGCGCTGTCAAAGACTGAGATTAAAGTTTGCTCAAAGTTTTCCTCAACTATCCTTTTGGAGAAGAACTGTTGTCTTGGGTGTTCCACAAAATCCCCCTCTCCTTCTATTTCAGAGGTGCTTTGAAATGGGGTCACCCAGACTGAATCAGGCTTTACGGCGTATTCAATTTTCACAGCTGACACTAAGTCATATTCAGCCTCCTATTTTTCAGATGGTATTTTCAACTCTCTTCTAATGGATGTCCCTAGATCTCTGCACAAACTCCTGTATTTGGCTGCAATGTATTTTTTCAACTCAACAACCAGAGAGATCAGTCGCATCGAGCACTGATCTTAAACACATCACTGGAAAAACAAACCAACAGTGCCATCTACTGGCCTAACACGCTAAATTAAAACAAACTAATATTTCTACATCGTAATCAAAGTCAGGAAATGTGCAAATGAATTTTTAAAATAATATTACACATTCCTAAATTATTAAATATATTCAAAAATCAACATCCCGTTCCAAATTATTTTATTATTATTGCACTTGCATTTAAGATTAATTATTAACATTTTAACACTTACCTCTGGTTTAAAAATGAACATAAAAATTATTTTATTAGAATTGCACTTGCATTTAAGATTAATTATTAACATTTTGACACTTACCTCTGGTTTAGTAAGTCGTGGTTCAGGTGGTCGTTGTTCATGTACAGTAGTGGTTAATGAGGTCGTGGTTCTGGTAAAGCTCGTGGCTAAGGATTCGTTGTTTAATACACTCGTTGTTAAGGATTCGTTGTTCAGGCTGTTTCCCCTTTCACGATGAGGGCAGGTTACAGACAGACACATTCCACAAACCAACAGCAAAGAACAATCTGTTACACTTTGAGAGCTTTCAGCCGCGACTTCTGAGAGAGAACCTACCATATGGCCAATTCCTTTGTCTTTGAAGGAACTGTAGCCAAATTCAGGATTTAAAAAAACAGGCAGAAATACTAACAGGTAAACTGAGAACACGAAATTATCCTGAACGGATCATTCAAAAATCCAAGAAGTGTGCAAGAAACCAAAATAGGGAGGCACTCCTGGAAACACCAACACGTCCAAAAGCAAACCCACTGTTCGTATGCGTCACCACGTACAATGTGGCATCCAATCATGTTAAAAAGATAATTGAGTGTAATTGGCGCGCACTGAATGTGGGAAACAGACAATGGGACCCCCCCCTTGTTCTCACATAAAAGGGCCAAAAGCATACGTGATACCCTAGTGCACATAAGACCAAAACTATACCACAAACAAAACACAATACACACGGCACTAGGCCTGCCACAGGTTACAGGACACTTCCCCTGTGGACAGTGCAGTGTCTGCCACCTCACATCTGTAACAAAAGAGATTGACATAGGTCTACGCACTCCATGAGAACTAAGAAAACATACACATTGTAACACAAAACAAGTTGTCTACCTGATCAAGTGTCCATGCAACCTAATATACATAGGTATGACCACCAGAAAAGTAAACATACAGATAGGTGAGCACAGGAGCAGCATACGATGCGGACGCAATAACCCAAAAATGGCAGAACATTTCCTAACAATGAAACACACAACTAACGATATGAGATGGGTTGTTCTAGAACAAGTCACGACAGACACAAAAACCTAGAGCGGATACTCTTTGAAAAAGAACAAAGGTGGATCTGCAAATTGTCCACCCACACGAGGGGGCTGAACGATGAAATCCCATGGGGTAATATATTGTGATTAAATAAAGAGATGGACATGACCAGATGACCATTTATTCAAAGCAATACCATCACTTATTTCTCTACAAAATAATACATCACACTAAGAATATAAGCTAGTGATCCTTGCAATGCCCCACCAATAATGTACCCTGCTATCACTTTTACATTATGTGGCCCTGTGCATGAATCAAAGAATAAAATCACGCAATGGCCATAACATGCTAGAATGAATACACTCGTAATGGTGACAAAAAAGCATGGCGTTGGATCAGGGAAAGTACTCAATTTCCCATTATCTTCCGCCGGGATCGCAACGCTCTGATGTCACCATCTGTGAAGGAAGCCACACAGAGACACACTGATAAAAGCAGATACATACAAGAAGCAAACTAAATACCAGCCAAAAGTTTATGTTCACCTGAAGCCTGGATAAACATAAATTTACAATGGTGATACAGAAATGCGTGGCTGTGAACCAGGCGAAGGACTCAATTTCCCAGCGTCCTCCGACGGGTCGCAACGTTTTTACGTTATCATCAGTGACTGAGGCCATGCAGATATACGCTGATAAAAGTAGATACACACATTACAGCGAACAAATAACAACCAATTTTTTTTTAAAGTGCACCAAGATATTGGGTTTGCCATAATCCTGGACAAACACAAATCTATAATCGGATGCACGAAACAGGAGTGCCTCATCTGGTCACGTGATGGACCATCACGTGACCAAGCTGGGATCTTTTATCTTTACGGCAGTGGCCCCAAGTCAGTAAAATGCAGGCACGCAGAGAAGCACAACGGGTGCGAGTGGACACGCTCCCTTGACGAAGTAAGTACTCCGTACTGTATCTGTACTTTTGGCGGCTCACAGACCTTATCACTTAACGTTATTCAGAAGCCTGATAAAGATATTGCCATACCGCTTTCTTTTTCAGTGTGTGACTACAGGGTCGGTCCTTCCCTGCAGTACCCTATGGTGTTTGTTAACTAAACAAGCCATGTAGGTAGCCTTACTTGATATGGTATTCAGATCACGCTCAACACTGCATGCGCATGGACTGAGTGAACATTGATAGTCCCACTGTAAAAGATAAAACCTTCTCGGGGGGGGGAGTTCCAACACGTGTGTAGCATGATTTTCCGTACACTTTTAAGGGATTTTGGACTCCCAAAAGATGCGGAATGAAGAATATAACATGTAATTTTTCTTTTTCAGAAAAAGACCATACCAGGAAAAATGGTAGGTATTTTGCATGCATGCTTATTAATTATTTTGCACTAAATATTGACTATTTAACCAATAAATTGAGGGTTATAGTAGGCCCTGAAGAAAACCAATTGACCCTATGTGGGCAGAGAAACTGCTGAAACATGTGAACCTTATAGATGTCATGGAGCATAATATCCAAGTGACATCTGACTGTTTTTAATCCTGTCGTAGACCCTATTGAAAAAAATAACTCTCAAATAGAGGATCTAGAGGTATTTTTAAATCACTTCCACTCCCTGCACTTGCACTTAGAAGAGCTCCGCTTACAAACGCGCTGAGCCCACACATACACAGTAGGTGCATGAGTGTGGGTCCAATGATGAAGCAAGCCACAGGTGGCACCTGTGGGAGAGGACCCCACAATATATATATATTTATATTCCAAACGAAGAAGCACCCAACAATTGGAGACCCACACACGTCGTGTCAAGTAATTTATTTTGCCAGGCAGCATCGCAAATCAATTCCGTAGGTACAGCCAATTTTTTGCCATCATTTTCCCCTTACGCGTTTCGGGCGTCATCCCACCCTTGTTCACACGGATGGCTTATGAGGAGAGGCAGCGTAGCAGGTAATTACCCTCAGGATCCAAGGGGACTTAATCCCCCAACTTAAAACACACCACGGGGCGCGTTTGCACAGTGGTGAAGGGAGGGGGCGGGGCCTGATGTGACATGTGTGCAAACACGTCCTGTGGCGTGTTTTAAGTTGGGGGATTAAGTCCCCTTGAGCCTGAGGGTCCCTGGGGTTCAACTAGCCCACCAGGTATCTCCAGTAAGCGCCACAGAGTTGCGTTGCAGAGAGGTGTAAAAAGGGGCGTGACCTCGGACCACCTCTCTGAAATGCAGCCCTGTGGCGCTTACTGGAGGTTCCTGGTGGGCTAGTTGGCCCCCAGGGACCCTCGGATTCAAGGGGACTTAATACCCCAACTTAAAATGCGCCACAGGGCGCGTTTGCACACCTGTCACATCAGGCCCGCCCCCTCCCTGTACCACTGTGCAAACGCGCCCGTGGCGCATTTTAAGTTGGGGGATTAATCCCCCTTCAATCCTGAGGGTCCCTGGGGGCCAACTAGCCCACCAGGTACCTCCAGTAAGCGCCAGAGGGCTGCGTTGCAGAGAGGTGGTCCGAGGCCACGCCCCTTTTTACACCTCTCTGCAACGCAGCTCTGTGGCGCTTACTGGAGATACCTGGTGGGCTAATTGGACCCCAGGGACCCTCAGGATTCAATGGGACCTAGTCCCCCAACTTAAAACGCGCCACGGGGCGTGTTTGCACAGTGGTGAAGGCAGGGGGTGGAGCCTGATGTGACATGTGTGCAAACACGTCCTATGGCGTGTTTTAAGTTGGGGATTAAGTCCCCTTGAATCCCTGAGGGTCCCTGAGGGCAAACTAGCCCACCAGGTACCTCCAGTAAGCGCCACAGAGCTGCGTTGCAGAGAGGTGTAAAAAGGGGCGTGGCCTTGGACCACCTCTCTGCAAAGCAGCTCTGTGCCGCTTACTGGTGGTACCTGGTGGGCTAGTTGGCCCCCAGGGACCCTCAGGATTCAAGGGGACTTAATCCCCCAACTTACAACGTGCTAGGGGGCACGTTTGCACAGTGGTGCAGGGAGGGGGCGGGGCCTGATATAAGAAGTTAGGCCTCTCTTGACCCGACAGAATTAAAAAACTATCGGCCCATTTCCCTGCTGCCCGTTCCGGCTAAGATCCTGGAAAAACATCTTAACCGCCATCTCAGTTCTTACTTGGAGGAATACCAACTGCTCGATGGCTCGCAGCATGGTTTCAGGAGTGAACACAGTACGGAGACGGCATTAACCGTTGTCTTTAACAACATCCGACAACAGGTTGATGCTGGTCATACCACCCTACTGATTCTCCTGGACCTGACGGCAGCCTTCGATACGATTTCTCCTTGTAGGCTGGTTGGCAGGCTCCGGGAAATTGGGATAGAGGATTCCGCACTCAATCTGCTCTCATCGTTCCTTTTGAATCGCTCGCAAAGAGTTAAGATGGGCCAATTTCTTTCTGCCCCTAAACATTTGTTCTGTGGAGTCCCCCAGGGATCCTCATTGAGTCCTACCCTCTTTAATATCTATGTAGCCCCGCTCGCCACTGTGGTAAGATCTTTTGGCTTTGAAGTGCTTTCCTACGCTGATGACACTCAGATTCTGATTTCCATCACTGAGAATGTCTCAGCCTCAGCAGTAAATTTTAAAAACTGCATGCGGGCGGTGGCTGCATGGATGGTTGAGAACTACTTAAGACTCAATGGGGATAAAACGGAGGTCCTAATCTTTGGAGACAAGATGGATATCTGGTCGGAGGCCTGGTGGCCTGACTCTCTTGGATCCTGCCCCCGCCCCTGTCTTAGTGCCAAGAATTTAGGCATCATTGTGGACTCCTCTCTTTCCCTGGGCTCACAAATAAATAGAACTGTCTCTACCTGTTTTGGGATGATACGGACTCTCAGGAAGATCTTCCGTTTTCTTTCCCTTCCTGCACGGAAACAGGCAGTGGTGGCCCTCGTGGTCTCGAGGTTAGACTACTGTAATGCCCTTTATTTAGGGATAAATAAAGGACTTCTTCATCGACTTCAATTGGTGCAGAATGCCGCCGCTAGGCTGGTGATGGGTCTCCCCAAATTCCATTCAGTCTCAGCTACCATTAGAGCCTGCACTGGCTCCCGTTGGGGAGGAGAATTGTGTTCAAGGCTTTATGCCTGGTCCACAAGGCCGTCCACAATAGGGGGTCAGAAGGTATCAACATAATGTTTCAAAGATATCTTCCCGGCAAGGACTTGAGATCTGCAAGTAAGAACCGGGTAACAGTTCCCAGGGTGAGGAAAGCTAGGTGGGGGGAGGGCTTTTCGTTGTTAGGGGCCAATCTGTGGAATTCCCTTCCTTCCCCAATTTCCACTCTGGAAACCCATTCCTTATTTCGTAAGTCCTTGAAGACCTGGCTTTTCACCTGTCCTAACCTTTAAGCTACCTACTCTATAGACACCTTTTACTCTGATCGCTTTCCGCAGCACCTTGATGCCCCTGGGCTAAGTTTGCGCGCTACAAAACTTATATTCATTCATTCATTCATCCTGCTGTGTGGGACTTACTGGTGGTAATAAAAGGGATAGTTGGCCCCCAAGGTTGACGTTGGGGGCTAACTACTCCTCCTGTTACCTCCAGTAAATCCCACACAGTGGGATTGCTAAGAGGTGTTTCGAAGGCCACGCTCACCTTTCTCCACCACTCTGGAAATGCAACTGGTATGTTATAGTTAGAAATTAGCATTTAAAAACCTTTGAAATTCACTGAAAAAACCATAGGTTTCAGGGACGTTATAATTAGAAATTAGCATTTAAAAAACCTTTGAAATTCACTGAAAAAACCATAGGTTTCATGGACGTTATAGTTAGTTGGACATTTCACTCGTACAAAACCAGAGAAATTCAGCCGTTATAGTTAGTTCAGCTAACTATAACTCGCGCCCCCGCAATGCACTGCTGATGACGTCACATATTACATCACTCATGACATGGTCAGTGACATCACTGATGACATCACTGATGACATCTCAAATGACATCACTGATGACATCATCCACGTGATAATCTGATGCACCTCCTCACACTCTAATATAACCTTTGATACACCCACTGTAAAATACAGACTACCATTTTCGAAACCATCGACACACCAATACCAGTTGCTACATACGCACTCACTGATTCCTAGGTCTACACACACATCCACTCATTCACCCATACAATCACTCATACATGCAGTCACTCATCAATACAACACTATCATATGCACTCATACACCTATACAGACACTCACACACCGCCACTCATCCATGGAGTTACTCACACACCTAGTCAGTCATGCAAAGAATCAATCACACTCCCATTTACTCACCTATACAGTTATACACACACCACCTCACTTATTCATACAGATACGAACGCATACTTACTCTCTTATATAATCACTGATACAAGTACACACTCATACATACAGCCACTCTCACAATCACTGACTCTCACGTATAGTCCTTTATATACTCCAACTCTCACATACACTGCCTTTTACATATGTAGTTACTTGGACATGTACCACTGAGTCATCCATTCACTCACCAACACATCCATACACACTCACCCACCCATACAGCTGTTTCCACATGCACTCTTAAACCCATACACCCAGTGAATTAACCACTCACACATCTATGCACAGAGTCACACACCTCCCATCCACCCACACACACATTCTGTCTCCCATACAAATACTCAGGCAACCAATCAATAAACCATATAGACACTCATGTAGCTACTGACCAACCCATGCAGCAGCTTACACAACAACAGACAGACTGATAGAGACATTCACACAATTTAGTCACTAACCCATGCATTGAGTAAGACACATTTAATCACTCACTTATACAGTCAGTCACACACCTACTAAATCCTCCATCCAGACACTTATACACCCACTCATTCTTCAATACACCTTGGCATATATATAAAACATATTTAAACTTTACAGAAACACACAGTCACTGGATGATGTCATAAGTGATGTCATCAGTGATGTCATTTGAGATGTCATCAGTGATGTCATCAGTGATGTCACTGACCATGCCATGAATGATGTAATATGTGACGTCATCAGCAGTGCATTGCGGGGGCACGAGTTATAGTTAGCTGAACTAACTATAACGGCTGAATTTCTCTGGTTTTGTACGAGTGAAAGTCCAACTAACTATAACGTCCCTGAAACCTATGGTTTTTTCAGTGAATATATATATATATAATACATAGATTTGTCAGCAGACAGACCCACACATATCCGAAAATAGGACATAGACCCCAGCAAATGTGGTGCGAGCACTAATTTACCTGGGTGCATTCAGCCCATTCGCTTCGGGAAGCAACAACATTCACGCTTCATTTAGGGTTACCCCTCTCATGTGTATGATTGTAATGTTTTTGGGAAACTGAGGGCCCACCCTTAAACGTTCTCACTCCTTCCAAAGTTAATAGGTCATTCTGTCTCTCACCAGGTTTAATTGGCAACGCCACTCCCAAAGCAGGAGCAGTGCCATGACCTCAGTCTTGGTGACTGGGGTTTGTTGAAGGAGCACCTGAGAAAGTGGTGCCTTGATCCCAGATGAAATGGCCCCTATCAATAGATTCTGGCCACGAACACTGCGGTTAAATGTGGAGGCCTTCTGAACTGAATTGATGCCTCACACACTCAGAGAGTGCAGCAAGCTCGAGAAGAATTGGTCACAGCCACTACAGATGTCCAAAGGCCAAATTCAGTGCAACCTGAGAGTTCAGAGGTAAAAGTAAAGAGCACGCTCAATTGTCTCAGAGTGAGCCTGAGACAATTGTGGCACTTGTGGTGAATGAGATACAAGTAGTCACAGTGGCCCAAACGAAGAAGCTGGAAGCACAGATTCTAAGCTTGGTGAAGGTACAAGCGGTGTGATCAGAGATGGGCCAGGAAATTAAAAGTCAATAAAGAGAGGTGAGAGGCTGAGAGTCTCTGTGTCTGAGGCATTCCAAATGTCATCAACGAAGAGATAGAGAGCAATGAGCAAAGTGACAGTGGACATTGAACAGCTAGTAGACAGGAGATCAAAGAGAACACAGGTGTCTAGTTGGAGGTACTCAGCTCCTGAATGGACATACTTTGCTGAAAGTGAAGCTGACCTGAGAAAACATGAGACCGATTACAGACAGACTGTTTTTGAGAAACCTTCATGATCAAAGCTGCCACAGTTTGCCTTGACTGGATTTTGAGCTTGATTGAAGTGATGTTAATTGGCACATCTGAATGATTGAACCCTTTAATTGAACTTCGTGATGACCTTTAGGGCTTAGGTTCCTGTAGAAGAGTAGGGATATTTTTTAGAAGAAGACTGATGTAGGGCTAGGGATTGACTTTGAAGCAACTGAACTTGATATTGATTGTGAACAACTCAGCAGTTTTGCAGAGTTTTACACAAGATACGAAGGAACTTGTAGACTGTTTGTGTTATTTTTGAATTTGTATTTTTCCCTTCTGATTCAGGAGAAACCATGTCGACTCTCTCACCAAATTGGTGTAGAGCAACTGTGGTCATAGTATCTTCCATTATTATCGTTTTAATGATATGCTTATTTGTAAGCCTGAATTCCCCCGCAGAGCTAGTTGCCCATCCTACCCCTACTCCTGCAGTCGAGCAATCCAGACCAGATCCTAATTTAAATGATGAAAAAGAACAGCACAATTTTAACTTAGAGCTTCTGCACAGCTAAGGATCCAAGAGTAATTTTTCCAATAATGTTTTCTTTAAGCTGTTGCATGGTTATTCACAGTTATTAGACGCTAAAGAATGTTATGTGTGTACTTATTTGCCAATATCGGTTGCTTGTGTTATTAGTTATTCCTATATTCCACTAACATACCCCCTAACTTATAGCATTATCACTAGTTTGTTTTTATAGGCAAGGTAGTTTAGGTTATCATTTTTCAAATGTTGACAAACCCATACACAAGGTACCTATGTTTAGAGCATTGGTTCTGTATGCTGTAGTTGGAGGTGTAAAGGAATGGAGATACTTTTTGGATTGTGGGGGAATCTTACTTGTACGATGAACATGGATGAAAAGGATTTTATGGAAGTGTTGGAGGCAAGATGGGAACAGATTGCCAAGGATTCATAAAATAGCAAGGCTACTAGTTGGGAGAAGTAAGACCAGGATTTTAAAGATGCAGGAGTATATCCAAGATTGAGCCTGGAAATGGTAAAGGAAGGGAAGTTATGTTTTATAAGAGCAAAACGACGGGTTAAGAATCCTTAATAGGTATGATGGAATAAGTGTGTACAGGGAGTAGAAGTTAAAAATGAATATATTTTGGCTGGAAGAGAACATGTGGTTCCTGACTTACAATATATATATGTGGGACTAATGCTTATTTTTCTACTTCCATCTAATTAGGCAGGTAGGTGTTCCATGGGGCTAGTGTTTCCAAAGGTATAGTATGTAGATGAATTAGAATACAAGGGTAGGGGCACACATGGGAGATCTGTTGATATTGCATCACAAGAGAAGTGGGTGACATTTTTTGATGCCATGATTCCTTCTGTATGTCTCATTTTGAATGATGTGAACATTAGAAAGCTGTCCACTTTAGTTGGCAGGCTGGCAGCTGACACCGCATGTGCATTCAATGCCATAAATTCAGAATTAGTAGCCATGAGTGCCCGGGTTCTTCAGAACTGGCTTGTTTTAGATATTTTGCTCACAGAAGAGGGCAGAGTTTGCAACGTTTTGTGTGTGCAGCAGTATGTGAAGAATATTACCAGTCTATCAGAAGACTTGAAGGAGTTAAAAGAGACAGTTGTTTGGGAAACAATTTGGAAAATCATTCCTGGTATAGGTAGTTGGCTTAGTGAGCTTGGTAGTGCACTTTTAGGTACTATATCACGGTGCATATTGATTATTGGTGTTTGTGTGATTTGTTTATTTTTGATAAAAGGATTTAGGTTGATGAAAGGAGAAAGAATACAGGACAGAAAGGGAGAGAGAAATCAACTGAGGGTAGAGAATGAAAAAGAAGGAGAGAACTGTCATGCAGGAAAGCGGTGGATGTTTTGTGTAATGTTTCCCAGAGCCATTAGAGGGGGGAATTGATGATGCAGTGTCACCATTACTTATTTGCGCTAAATTATATGTTCATCTGTAACCCGCTTAATCATTTCTCATATGATTTATGCATGATTTACACCTTATTCATTGTTTCACATAGTATTTCACATATTATTTTTCATGTTGTTTTTTATTTAGTTTTAGTAAACTGAATGAATCATATGTTTTGATTAACTTCAGTTAGCATATGTGTATCTCAATATTGTCGTGATGGGTCTAGGTGTCCAACTCCATGTTTGAACCAAACATTGCATTTCTGATTGCCGTGTATAACACTTTTTGTTTCAGGCATTAGAGTTATTTTGTGCTCATTTTGAAATTGTATTCTTTGTTAGCTTACAGTTTGAAGGTCGTAAAGTAGCAATTAACTAATTTGTACAGTGATTTCAACACCTGCACAGGATTGGAAACTGGGGAGGTGAATACTCCTTAGTAAGATATCATGAAGGTCGCGATGAGGTAAAAAGTTGGCATTGTATTATCTCTGATAAGGCGGCCAACGAATATATGACGTTACAATGCATATCATTACAACGCATACTTTAACATCGCAGTTATTACAACGGAAATACAATTACTATGCATGTTTTTACATCGCAAACCATTACATCGTGATTTCATTGGGTTACATTAAAAGTACCATTACAACGTAAAACAGTACAACGCATACCATTGCAACACATACCATCACAACGCAAATTTACACTACATTAAAAATGTTTTATTTAAAGGTTAAATATTTGTTTTATTTAAAAAAAAAAAAACTATAACGGGATGCCAGGAAAACAGGTGTTTTTGAGGGGGGGGGAATTAATACAAATACCGAAAAAATCATAGAAAAAGGAATCAATTTTTTGTAATTTCGCAAAATATCTTATCTCAATAAAAAAAAAAATTAGAAGCATATATACAAAGCACATTTCAATATAAAAACTCAACAGTCTGTGTCATAAACAGAATGTACATACAATGCACCCAAAGCACAGAAAATGGAAGTCCATCAACTATTTCCATAACAGACCCTGTCCCATCAACTACTCAAAATGGCTGACAATCTGAAACGGAACGTTAAAACCAACATTTCACACAGCACAAAATAAAAATACATTCTGTGAGGTTCTGATTCACGTGAAAAAAACGTTTCTAAAACATATTTTCTTTCAAATTATTGATTAACCCCTAAAAAATGTATAAAAGAAATCGACCACCATTTTGTGTTCAGTGGTGCACTGACTTCCATGGTGACCACACGCAGCAGAAGTTGGAGGAGACTTCACAAGACTTTCAAGTCATACACTGCCATCTACTGACAGTAGTAAGTGTACGTTTAACACAAAACACCTTCAGAATGAAAACAAATATTTCAAGTACTTAAATAATTTTTTTAATTATTTACAGCACCTCAAAATTAGCCCCAAGTCATCTACAGACATTCCGGAATCTATATTTCCGTTTAAAAGTAAGTGAATATCAAACTACATATATTTATAATAACAAACCCCATAAACGAAAATGAAAATATAATACATTTTTAATTGTTTAAATTACTACACAGATTGAACAAACACCAACAACAATTACAAATTGAAGAAATCAATCATTTGGCAAATCAACTGTCAGTAAACATTATAACATTTTTTTGCACAAAAAAAGCTTTGTAAATTTCAAAAATAAATTGGCAAGTAATAGTAAAAGAGGGCAAATTTTTAAAGCAAAATCCACCAGGTGTTTGCCTCAGGGAATGTGCGGGACAGTGGTGGGGGGCTAAATTACTATTATAACTCTGCCAAATGATTGCCTCAGGGAAGGTGCTGGACAGTGGTGGGGGGGCTGATTTATTATTCTAACTCCGCCAAGTGATTGCCTCTGGGAAGGTGCTGGACAGTGGTGGGGCTAAATTACTATTCTAAAACCACCAGGTGATTGACTCAGGGAAGGTGCTAGACAGTGGTGGGGGGCAAAATTACTATTCTAACTCTGCCAAGTGATTGCCTCAGGGAAGGTGCAGGACAGTGGGGGAAGGGGCAAAATTGCTATTCTAACATGTAAAGGTGCTTAGCTCTTGGAAGGTGTTGGAAAGTGATGAGGTACAAAATGCAAGTTAATTGACATTTGCTTCGTCTTACAACATAATAATTTTAAAGTTGAACATATAATCAATAAACTTTTTTTCACAGGTTTAATTATTCTGCAAAAACAACCATCCAAAAATAATCAGCTGAACTTCCACCAAATCTCTCCAGCACTAACTGAAAAAGCAAAAGGCCTTTCACAGGTAAATTATTTGGAAACACTCACGAAACAGCCAAAACTAACTAGCCCAATTTGCATAAGTATCCGAAAAAAGAGTTAAACAAAAAATCACTTTAAAAGCCAAATAAAAAATTGAAAAAGCAACCTAACCAAAGATAATTTTCAAAAAAGTCAGTAAATCTCATCATTATCTTTCAGACAAAACAAACAAAAACCAAAAAAGAGAATCTCAAATTCAACCCAACCACCAGCAAAAAGTCCAACACCATCAAAATGATGAGCAAATAAAGAAGAAAAACCTTTAAAAGGTGAGTAAAATTACAAAAAAGACAATAAAAGCGTAATATTCTTTTTGCAGGACTCAACTACAAAACAAATGCATGAAATCTTAGCATGCATAATTAAAGACAAACAATCTAATAAACAGCATGTTATTTGAAAAATCAATAGTCAATCAAAAAACTATTAACCAAAATTATTAATTCCACAGGTTGCAATCAATAAAAAATGTCAAAATCCTAACTTAAAAAAAACAACTATTCCAGACAAAATCAATATGGCAACTGGAAGACAAGCAACATACATGAAATCCAACAGAGGCAATAGGTTATTAAAGTATAGTAGCTACGTTTATTGTAAGGCGAGATAAACTGAGCCCAGGTGCATTGGAGGTGTGTGCAATATTACTCATCCCATTGCACAGGCAGAGCGGTTACTCTTGGTGACACAGTTGAAAGAACCACAGAGCATAACCACTCTGCCTCTGCAATGGAGATTGAGGTTACAGAAAGCATAAATCAAATGAAAGACCTTGCATCCACCTCTAATGAACCCTGTGGGTCAGTTTTGAGGGAGGTATCCCAAAACATTCCTACGCATGTAGCAAGTTGTATGCCCACAATCCCAAACTTCCGCAGAATTATTCAGCGTAAAAACAGGCAAGTAACCCCCTGCGTGTAACACCCCAAACATACTCTGATATTAACATTCCTCCTGAACTAACTGTCACTGTTACTAATGAAACCTTTCTTTTGCATGATATCAAAAACCCTCAAAAAAGAAGTCTAATATTTAGCACAACCCCTAACCTCATGAAATTAGAGACTAGCGATATTTGGGTGATGGATGGCACTTTTAAATCAACACCCCATCCATTCACGCAAATATACACTTTTCACGCCTACATTAATAACAAAGTAGTACCTTTATTGTACAGTTTACTCCGTGATAAGCAAACCTCAACATACACTGAATTTTTATCAGTGGTAAAAGCTAAAACCTTGAACAAAAGTCCTAGAAAAGTGTTAATTGACTTGAATTACCCATGATTAACACCATCACCAAAATGTATCCAGATACCCAAATTCAAGGATGTTTTTTTCACTTTTCACAGGCATATTGGAGAAAAATTCAAAAAACATCCTTAGTTGAGGATTATGTATCAGACAGTAAACTGCAATTCGAGTTAAAAAACTAACAGCCCTTGCTTCTCCTGACTGTGTAGATGAATACTACACATCTATTACTGAATCTGAATATTTTACTACAAACGATGAAAAATTAGCACCCCTTCTAATTTACTTTGAGGACACATCGATTGGCCATCTAAGCAGGTCAGGTCGCAGGAGGAAGCCACAATTTCATGTGGAGTGGTGGAACTGCTAAACTACCTGCTTAGAGGAGGAGCAAAAAGAAACAATGCCATAGAGGGATGGCACAACTCCTTCAACAAATCAATTGGAAAACCTCACCCAAACTTGTATCATTTTTGGGAAATTTTGAAGAAGAAGCACAGTTTCCAAGAAATGAGAATAGCGCAATCATTGACTGGTAGTCTGAACCCAGGTATTTCAAAAAGAACAAAAGAAATGTCAGCGACTATTGGGTCAAATTCAACAATTTTCGTTGATGGTGGCTTCAGACTACCTAGACAATATTGCACACATCCTACATTTCTAATCTACACTAACCCCTATTCAAACTTACTTTCATGTTTTGAAATTCAATTTTACAAATTCAATTGGCATTTTTCTAAAATAAATTTAAAATGTAAAATAAAAGTCGGGGTTCCTACCTTAAGTTGTCTTCTTTCTTCGGCTCTTGGACTTTGGTAAAATCCCACATTACCCCAAGAGTCTTGTGCAGTCCGTAAATGCAGTGAAAATAATCCATAAACTATATTGAAATCCAAAACCCGAGTCAAACTTAAAAAAAAGTCCACAGTTTGGCATAGCCATATTTTACAGCGAAATTAGTGCTGCAAACAGTACTGTGTCCACTTTAAAAAAAACGCATCCCCCCCCCAAATTTATTTGGGTGCAACATTCGCAACAAGAAATCCATCAATGTAAACCTCTATCCACAGTAATCGACCATACAGCAAAAATCCATTCAGCAAATCTTTTAAAATGCCCAAAAAACTGATTCTGACATCCATGCCATCTGTGTCTTTGAACCTTCCATCTAGACGAACAAATGCGACTATAAGATACTTTTTTAGAAAAACCCAATGCTTTAAAAATATTTAAAAAATATTGCTTTCTTTACAATTTTTTTTTAACTTCTTTTTATTAAGCAGTTGTTAAAGTACACAAGTCATCAATAGCATAGCAAAATAAAATACCACTGTAGTGCCTCTCGCAGGGGACCTTTTACCGTTGTACATACTATCATAACCTCTCCTCCACCTCCTGAATTAGCCCCTGATATATTGTTGCTGGGTACACTTTTGTTTTTAAAGAAAAATAAAGCCTTCTTTAAAAAAAAAATATCTTAAACCTAAAGTGTCAAGAAAGCAATCAACCCGACGTGGGCCTACAACTGCTACCTGCGTAGGAATGAAAATGTGAGTTAAAACATTCAAAACATGCATAAAACTACTATCGTAGTTCTAAGTACCTCCTTCTTCTCTCCTTAAAATAAACTAAGCCACGTACAAATTATATTTAAATATTTTAATTTGCTTTACCTGAGCGCAGCTCTACTTTCCATCCATTCTTGACTGCGACGGTCCAGCGACTGTAGAAAGTTACGTACAACTGGCAACGTCATCTGTATTAGTAAAAATGAAAAAAGGACATTTTCTCCCATTGATTTCAATGGGAAACTGTGAGAAAACCTACAAAAAAAATATGTTAGTGTACAGTACAGTTGCAATGTTGATTCAGAACAAATAATAAAAATTGAATTTTAATTTTATATTATTTTTTAAAGATTTTAATTGACTGTCTTATATTTTTTTAAATGAAATAAACTTTTAAAAAAAGCATTTTGAGTTGTCTTTATTTATTAATCTCTATATTTTACATTTTTAATTTACTTAAATAATTTTGTGCACTTACTCTGCCTTAAGCATGTTTATATATAATTAATTATTTTATTAACAATTTAAATGCTTTTAATTCTTAAAATTTGTAATTAAAAATTATTATTAATTAATACCCAAGTATTAAAATTAATACACTCCCCCACCCATAACCCCCAATTCCCTTACATCCCATCCCAGGGGATGGGTGTCAATCCCTTCTATATATATATATATATATTTTTAATTTAAGTAGAAATCTGTACAAATTAATACTCAAGTATTAAAATTTATACCTGGGTATTAATACTCCACCCCACCCAAAACCCCCTGTTTCCCTTGCAGCCCGTCCCAGGGGTTGGTTGTCAAACCCCCTCAAAAAGAATTAAAATATTTTGAAATTAAATAAATCTTTTTATATGAGTTAATTTTAAAATTACTCAAGTATTAATAAAAATTAATACACAAGTATTAAAATTAATACCTGGGTATTAATACACTACCCCACCCAAAACCCTTGTTTCCCTAGCATCCCGTCACAGGGGATGGGTGTCATTCCCAACTATATTTAATTTTTTATTTTTTTTATTTTAAAAAGAAGAAATATGTTTTAAAATTTCTAATATTAGTAAGAATTAATTCTTAAGTATTAAATTGAATACATGGGTATCAACACACTACCCCACCCAAAATCCCTATTTCCCTTGCATCCCGTCCCGGGGGATGGGTGTCAGTCCCTCTTAAAAATAAATTAAAATATTTAAAATGTATTAAAAAAATTCATTTGAAATATATTTTAAAAAACACAACTTTTTATAAAAATGAATACCCAAGTATTACAATAAATACCTGGGTATTAAAAACTCCACCCCAGCCAAAAATGAAAAACTTGGAAATGTAAATTAAAAAAAAAAAAAAACTTACCTTAAAAATGCATTGTAATGGCATGCGATGTAAAGGCAGATGCGTTGTAATGGCATGCGTTGTAATGGAACGCGTTGTAAAGGCAATTGCGATATAAAGGATGCGTTGTAAAGGCATTACGATGTAATGCCTGGGCTGTAAAGGAGGTTTCCCGCGGCCATCACCAGGTATTCTTACTTTGTGAGAACCTATGAAATGTACCTCTTGGATGAAATGTTATGTTTTAACTGTGTGAAGCTTCCTAGCTAGTCAAATTACTTGCCCCTTTTCACCTTTGCAGGTAGACGTCCTTTTCCTCTTCTTGAGACCAATGCTCCTTATTTTTCTGCTCATACAGTTACTCTGGACAGCAAGCACATTCCTTCTCACTCTAATTGGAATCTTCATTTGGTACTTCTTTCGATGCTATAGTTGCTGACATCTTCTGCATTTCCTTGACCTGCCTACAGCCATAGCTTATTATTGGGGTATTTCCTTTATGGGAACAAGACCTCTCTTTGGTTTACATATGTTGCCTTTAATAACACAATATATGCATTACTAATTGAATTACTGCGATCATATTCATGTATGCCATACTCAGGTGAATTTCGTTTGCTGTCTAATTGATTTGATTGGAGAATGTAATTTTACTAATTGGTTAATATACCTTTATGGTTTGCAAACTTTTCCTCTCTGTCATTACTGTGGGGCAAAATCTGCTTCACTGTCAATGTAATGTTAATGAATTTATGATTTGGGCCTCAGTTTGAGAAAAAGGTCAATCCTAGTGGACATAACAGAGCTCCGAGTTTGCTCCAAGTTAGCATGGTGCAGTCTTCTGCCATGGCGAGGGGAGCATTTAGCAGTTTTCACTGCTCCTTATGGCCAGGGCTTTCCTGGTGGTGAGGGGCGGTGAAAAATGACCTTTAATTCCTTTCATCTAAATTAGTTGGGCCGTCAGAGGGGTTTATTCACGGTGGAGGCGGAGTAGTCTCTGCCGTGATTAAACCTAAGGTCTGCCGGCATCTACATTTGTCAGGCGGACCATTATCTTGGCGGTGTAGATACTCTGTTGCTGTTGCAACACAGCATCTATGCTGCTGAGACATAAATCATCAAGTCTGACAGGTGCTTTCCTAGATCTGGTATGAACATTCCTGCTTGCTGTACTCAAATAAGTTTCAAACCATTTGTGAGTCATAAAAGTTATTGTTGTCCTTTTCCTGCTCCTGAACGTGCTCTTTTTTTAGTTTCAGTGTATCTGAGACATTTTTCATAAGACATCAGCCACTCTGCGTGTTTTCCATTTTTTTCCATTGTCCACATGATTTCTTTTCACAGATGCTACTTTATAAGGACTCTTACATTTTGATAAACCTGCACTCAGACACCCTGACCCTGACTTGACTTTTACCCAGTCATCTTCACTCACCCAATTTCTCTTGTTGACTACATGCAGATCCTGAGAGGTTGATCTCTTGTCCTTCTTGTCCTTCTCACTTACTTCTTTCAACCAGGTAGGAATAAGCTTGGTTTGGGCAAGACAACCTCTCATCATAAAGAAAGGTGTTTGTCCAGTCAACACATTCACACAACAACGATGCACCCAGATCACATCCTTAACTGCTTTCTCTGTATCCAAACTGCCTTTCCCTGCAATCCCAATCACAAACTTGACAATGCAATTAGCTCTCTCAACTATTCCGTTGGACTGGGAGTTATAAAATGATGTTTTGTAATGTTTGACATTGATACATCTTAGAAACTCCCTAATTTAGTCTGACGTTAATTGTGTTCCATTGTCAGTGACCAGGTATGAGGGGACTCCTTCTCATGCAAAAACACCTCTGAGGATTTTATGGTGCTGGTGTCATAATGTTGTTTTCAAACTCCGCCTCCAACCAACATGGGTGTATGTCCACCAGCACAATGGCAAACCTCAAAGCACAAAGTAGTGCATAACACCCCTTTTCCATGCTTGACCCTTTTCTTACTTTCTCGACATTCCTTCACATGTTGGATGATATCTTTGTACACCATAGTCCATCAAAACTGTCCTTTGAGACTCCTGAAAGTCATGGACTGTCCTAATTGGCCTTCGTGAGCAATAGTGCAAATCCTCTTGGAATGCAGCAACACTCCTTCCCCTTCAACAGTTAACTCTTCCAGAATTTTGACAAATGGTCTAATTTCTAATGCTTCTGCTTCTGTCTTGCAAGCACCCATTATTTATAAGACTCTTTACCTCTGTCAAAACTTCATCATTCTCTTTCTCTATTAGCTACTCCTCTTTATAAATGGCTCTGTTGCACTCCCTCAGGACATCCTCTACATCAGCCATACCTCTTATCCATCTTGATCAACACTATTCAGCAAACGATGCAATGATAAACTAGATAAGCAGTTAGCTTGTATGTAGTTCTATTCCGGTATGTACTCCAACATATATCTGTAATCCTGCTAATGAGAAGCTATTCTAGCTAATCTTGCTGAGGCATTGGAATTTCCTCCTTGTTGCAGTACATGGTTAGAATAGTCTTACATTTGATATCAAAAGGCGCTAATATCTTAGCATTGATAATGTGTTTCACTGCTTCAAAAGAATTTACTTGTTCCATCTGCCACTCAAATGTTTTCCCTTCTTTAATAAACTTCTCAATGCTTCAGTTTTCATTGTAATTGTTTGGACAAATTTGGCCCACGAACAATCTCAGCTCATCCTTATCTTTTATTTCAGGTGTGTTCATGATGGCCCTGACAACATCAGCTTTTGGTTTACCACTTTGGAAGTACAAATATATTTGAGGTATTCAACCTCCTCCTTAAAAAATTGACTTTTTGTTCTTTGCAAGTTCGTCCCTGCTTTGTCTAAGTTACCCACTACTGGTTTTAATGCCATATTCAATGTTTCAACCAAAAATCAAAATGTCATCTTGAAAGAAGACAACTTGCTCTGCCACCTCAAAGATATCAGCCATAATTAGCTGGAACATACTTGTGGCTGAAACTAAACCAAAATGTAGCAGATTGAATTGGAATACCCCTTTAATGGTTACAAAGGGCAAAAGACCTTTAGATTCAGGATGTAGTTTTCCCTTGTAGTAAGCATTACAAAGGCCAAGTGTAGAGAAATATCGCACCCTTTCAGCATTAGAACTATTTTGTCTATACTGGGCAGTGGAAAGCTGTCTAACAAAATGTTTTGGTTCAGTGCATGAAGGTTGACACAGACCTTTATTTTCCATTTGACTTCTTGGTTATGACAGCAGGGTATACCAACTGTGCAAATTCAGCTGTTTCTACAACTGCCTCAACCACCACGCCTTCCAACATTTTATTTCAATTTGTTTATTTCAGATTTAAAAGCCTTAAAACATGCATAAATAGAAATAAGATTATAAAATTATCGCATGCTAGTCACAGCAATATTGGACTCAACAAAATATCAAACAGCCAGAGATTTAACTTATAGAAGATTCAGCGAAATAGCCTAGTAAATATGCTAAAGAAACATCATACAAAGCAACCAAGAATTCAGCTTATAGAAGGTTCGGTGAGTCAGTCTAAAAATTATCACAAAAATAGAAAGAGTGCTGCACATACATTTTACAAAACAGGCAGAATAAAATTATAGTCGGCAGAATAGTACTAATATTAGTAATCAAAAATACTTCATAAATAAAAACAACATTAAAAAGCACAAATTCTTACATATAGGCCATAAAAAGGGAAAAAATAAAACACTTCAAAAGTTGTAAGGTGCTAGCGGAGCAATAAAATACAAAATAGAATGAAAAATACAATGCTAGGTGTCAGCAAAATTATACAAGGTAGTCAACGTCAGAATCGAAACATTTCTTGCGTATAACCCATGCAGAGGATGAAAATTTGACAACGCTAATGTAGATAATTTCATCGGTATCTGTTCTCAAGATTCTCAGTGCAATTTCATATTGTCAAATTCCTAAAAGATGGCAACCCGGCTTAATCCACTTCTTGCAGGAGTTGCATAGACATTACAAAAGAAAAGGAAGTGGTTCAAAGTTTCAGTCTCAAGTCTACATGATGAACATAAAGTGCTACCGCAATATTTCAGAAAAGGTTTAAATGATGGGATGACTTTGTCATCTAAGAATCTATCCGTCAAACTATCAGGCTTACACGTAAGTATTCCCTCATCCCATAAAAGAGCCTTTCATTTCTCTTTGATCACTGATCTTGATACTAGAACAGTGTCAGCAGGAGATTCCCAGAGAGTGGCGAAATCAAGGCTGTACAACACTCTTTTAACATATACCAGCCAGGGAACTTTCAGATAACCTGTTGTTCATAGTATTTCCATAAGAGGTAGCCTAAAAGGGGCTAGCTCATCAGTGGACCACAATCTATGCCAATATAATAGGGCTCTAAATTTTGTTACTGAAGAAATTGGATACGCGCCTACATCAAGTAGCTGGGGTAGGCGAGGGGTGCTCTGTGGAAGATTTAGTAAGGATGTGATAAAATTATTTTCAGCCACTATAAGTCTCTTGTCCTTTACATGACCCCAGAGCTCTGAATCATAAAGGCCGACCCCTTAGTTTTAACATTATATATTTCTACTGCTGGGGAAAGAATTCCGGTCTTGGTATTCTTAAAAGGCTTCAAAATGCCCCTGGATTCCTAATGTAGTTTTAATGCACTCTTTTTGATCTGCAGCAACCAAGAAAATGTATTGGTCAATGTGACTCCTAGGTAGTCAAAGTCTTGAACTTGTTCAACCAGTTCAGTATGTGCCTTGATGCAGCTCTTCACAGATTTATAAGGGTTGAAGGACATAAATTCTGTCTTTTTGATGTTCAATTCTAACCCCCTCTCAGAACAAAAAATTAGAAAGTGGTCCATTAGGGCCTGCAGGCCAGCGGCAGTTTTAGAGATAAGAAAACATCTGCAAACAGTAGTGTCAGAATTTCGAAGGCACCTACTTTTGGGGCATCATTGCCAGGGCAGTCTAAGTAATGCACTGAATCATTTATGTATAATGTAAAGAGAATTGGGGCCAATACACAGCCCTGTCGTACTCTCTTCTTTATTCTGAAACAGTTAGACAGCTCACACTTATTGCCACACCTAACACAGGCTTAATTTGTTTCATGTAGTCTTAATAAAATAGATAAAATGTTATCTGGAACCCCCATATTACCTAAAATACCCCATAGCTTGTGGCGAGGATTGAGTCAAAAGCTGATTTTAAGTTAAAAAAAACACATACAGATGGCCCTTCTTCAGTATCACCGTTTTCCAATATATTGCACAGAAACAAAACATTTGATCTATTGTACTTATCTTCTGCTGGAAACCTGCTTGTAGGTCTGATAAGATGTTATTCTCAGTTACCCAATCTGTAAGTTTCCCCAAAGTTTGGCGACAGAAGAGCTTTTTCAACTCGTCAATCAAGCTAATAGGCCTATAGCTGCATGGGTCTTCTCCTCTACCCTTCTTATAGATAGGAACAATCTTGGCGTAGTGCCAAGATTTAGGAAGTGGCACACACTCCAGGATGGATTTTGAGAGCAGACTAAGATTTGGGCCCCAATTAGACAATTCTGCAGCGAAACAGGTCACATAGAATGCGATTGGTCCCAGGGGCCTTCCCTGGGACTATAGCAGACAAGGTTTGAAGAGACTCTTTCAGTGTTATTACAAGGGGGCATAACTGTTCATTGGGTCTAATTAATCCTAGATTTGATACAACACCTGGGGTCTTTCCAGTTTCTGAGTATAGCCCTTCAAAATGCTCAACCCATTTCTGAGGCTGTAGATGTAAATTTACCTGAGATGTTACATGTCGACTTCCATGGGCAAGTATATTCCAAAAAGACTTATTGTCACCTACTCTCACTGTGTTTACCAAGTCACTCCACACTTCTTCTGCCCAATTTAGGGGCCGATTCCGATCTCGGTCGGAGGCGCACCCAATACCATTCGGTCGGGAAAAAAGCCATGCGAAAGCCTGTTTCCCGACCGAACCGTCTGTGAGTCCGGCCGAGCGAGTACGATGCGGAGTCGCCGACCGACTCGTCCGGGCGACCCGACCGCTCCGACCGACTCGTACCCGGATCGTACCGCTCCGACCGACTCGGTCGGACCCGGTTCGCACCGCGCAATGGAGACGTTTTCCGGCCGGGTAAGTACGATGCGCACCTCGACCGCTCCGACCGACTCGCGCCGTCCGACTCGAACTCGCTGTCGGAGCCGTACTTTGGGGGTCCGTGTCGGACCCCCTGTACGCGTACCCGTGCGAGGCGCACACAGGGGGACCCATGGGTCCCCCCTACCTGTGCGTGTACGCCGCGGAGCGCTTCGCGGCGTACTCGCTGTAGGGGCGCCCTTGTCCGCCTCGCACCCATTGAGGCAATGGGAGCCCGCGTACGCGTTGTACGACCGGCTCCCATTGAGTTCAATGGGAGTCCGACCGACTCGTGTCCGATAACATACGGACGCATCGGACTCGTTCGGTCGGACTGCACGGGTCCGATTCGGTCGGAAATCTCTCCGGGTCCGGCTCGGTCGGAGAAATTTCCGGCCCGAATCGGAATCGACCCCTTAGACTAGCTTTATATAGCCCAACCTTGTAATTTTTCCTGGCCAGTATAATGTGCTCGTGGTTATTGGCTTTGATAGATTTAATAAAAGCAGCATTGGCAAGTTTGCACTGCCTGTAGTACCATGGATGTTTCGATCTCTTTTTAAATGAGCTTTTACCCTCCCCAGTTAAAAGTTCACATAGATGGTTAAATAGATCATCATGATGTTTGAGTATAGAATTTGCAGCTTCCTCAGGTGGCCCAATACTAATCATGCTCTCAATGGTTTCTACCACTTTGTTATAAATTTGAGCCATTAGACTAGCTGACCTGAGAGAAGAGACCACTTTAGGGCCGTCTTGTTGTTTGAGAGGTTTATTACTCCCTGATACCTAGAATAATGTACACTGCAATTTGGTGACAAGGAACTCTGGGTAGTTAATTGTTAATTGTAGTGCATTGTGATCACTATCACTTCGTACCAAGATCTTCATATCAAACCATATGCGGCCACAATTGGAGGGCTAGCGTAATGTAATCAATTCTGCTAGATTGATTAAGCCTCTAAAAGGTGTGGGCACCTACTAAGTCTGAAGGGGATCTGCCATTTCATGCTCTGAGGTGAAGGTTAATTGTAAGCCCCAATAGTTGAGTGGATAAGGTGGACTGTCTTTTCAATGGTGTGAGATCTAATTGTGGAACTCCCCATATAATATCCTCCTCTTCTGTAATACCCAGGTCAGAATTATAAAATGGCTGAAAAGTAACTTTAAGGTCACTTGCAACTATAATAGGCCCCTTGGAGATAGACGATTGATAAAATACTCAAGGCTAGTGAGAATGCTAAACGCCTTATTCTGACCATTGGTCCCTTTGTAAACATTAAAAATATAGAGATGCTTGTCATCTACTAAGGAAATCGACAAACCATGCATTTCAGGAGAATTTAAGTGAAACCTTTTAATTCTGCAATTAAGGGGCCGATTCTGATGCGGGTTGGAAAAGCTTCCCGACCGAATCGGTTGGGAAATGGTGTCCGACCCACTCGGATCGGGAAAGTCCGACCGGCGGAGTAGGATGCATCCGGATGCTTCCAGATACGATTTGGTTGAACTCCCATTGACTTCAATGGGAACATTTGTTCCTAACCGCATCAGAATTGGGCCCTCGGTCGGGAAGACACGTTCCCGATCCGATTTGGAAGGAGCAAATGCCGTTAGGAGGCCTTCCTAACCGCATCAGAATCAGGCCCTCGGTCGGGAAGCTTTTCCAACCCGCATCAGAATTGGCCCCTAAGTGTGGTTTTTACCCATACTACTAGGGCACCAGCAGGCCACCCTCTCCCCTCTAAAATTGCTTCTCAACAGAAGTTTGCGAACCCCAACCTATGAACCGGCTCCAGGATTCTTGAAATAAACAAATATCAAAGGAATCAACAAAACTCGGATCTGGAAGTTTGGATTTGAGCCCGGCAATATCCCATTAAAGAACATTCCATTCATTGTTGGATGTCGTAGAGGATGAATGAATAGATTTATTGAGTACATGCGTACAAAGTCAGCCCCCACTTTCCATAGCCTGGTGAAGAGCCTTTGGGGGATTCAAACTGGTGTTTTGGGCAACTGGATGAATAATGGCCCTTGCCAAAGGTGGATTATACTTTTGGCAGATATTAGTAGGCGCCAGGCAGGAAGACGGGACCTCCAAGCAGTTAACTTGTTGGCCATATCCTCGGATGGCCACAGAGTTTTTGACATAGTTGGAATTGTAACCAGGTACTTCACAGTGAGTTGCTCTCACTATCTCTAAGGGGATTATTGAGGAGCGTGTGTGAACAATGCAAATCCACTGGGTCACTTTATTGGCCACTGAATTGCTGCCTTCTCTTGTATCTCGAGTGAGTCTGGACACATTATACATATATATAACCCCACCTGAGCCATTTCCACAGACCCGCGGGGCATTAGGAAAAGCTTTCTTAAATATAGGCAGGGAGCTGAAGCATTGTTTGTGGAGACACTTCTTGGTGAAAATTGGCCTGGGAACAGAGCTGGGCAGTTCAGGATAGGCACGCCTATGCCCCTCACAGAGTGGATAAGATCTTTCACGCAAAGTAGGGGGAAAAGATCTATGCTTGACCAAACCGTCCTTGATGTCAGAAACCCCGCTGTGCACTGAAGCAGTAGTTAGTGCTGAACTCCAAGAGCCTAGATGGCTACTTCCCTTAGGAGGTGGAAGACATTGATTAGCTGTAGAAACTGGATTTTCATAATTCGGGTCAATTTTGAATTGAGAGTTTAGTGGAGGTAATTACTGTAGGAGAGGGATAATTGTTGAAAAATAAGTTGTTAGTAACTTTTCCTGCTCCCTATGTTCCACAAGCTCAGTCTTAAGATCACTCACAACCTGGTGTATATCCCCATTCGTAAAAACTTGCTGTGTAGTACTATTGAGGGTAGGGAGGGGACAATATGGAGCATCAGAACCACAAGGGATAACCGGTTGCTGCAGAGGTAGAGCAGAAAAACGATTTTCACAAGTCACTGTGACTTCATATGGAGCCACCACGGAGGCAGGTTCACAAGTTGTCTAATGGAGGGGCTTCATCGAACCACACCCATTTGTAACAATTGATGAATGGCTGGCCCGAGGGCCAAGAGACTTGCATGGCTTACTGTTTTTTTGGTGAATATTTTTGCAATAAGTTTGCCTTTTGCTTTTAGACTAGAAGGTGAGACGGAAGAAGAGGAAGATGACTTTAAAATAGTCTCAACTTTCTCAATCAGTTTATTTATTTCTCTCAGTGTGTTGGTATTGGAAGGTTGATTGCCCGATTTATTTTGATAAGGACACCCTGTGGGAATCACAGATTTCTTCCTTTTCCCCATTTTCAATACAAAGGTGAGGTAATATCTTAGAGCTCTCGCTTCTTGGCCAAAATAAAGAAGGCGACCAATGGAAGCCGGATGTGAAAAACAGCACAGAGTATTGGAAACTAAGGCACAGGTGGGAAACCTTAATACAGGAGCAGCTTCCTCACAAGCCAGCAGTCACTATTGCAACTAGAACATGCACCTTCCAAGTACAGTTAGCAGCCAACAGCCAAGAGCGGTGGCCAGGCCCAGGCTCTTCTGGGTGACGACTGGCCCAGTCTGCGGGGTATATGAGCACGCTTTAAGCGCTCTGTTAGCACCTCCTACTCCAGGATCAAGGCAAAGCAGGGCAACCTGATGATTGAAGTTCCCCCACCAACCAACAGCGTTCTCGGCCACAAGCGAGTCCCTCGCTGTGGGGATATAAGCTCTATATAAGCGATCCGATGGCCCCTCCTTATCCAGGGACAAGGCATAGCAGGGCAGCCTGGTAACTGAAATTACACCCACCAGTCAACACTGTCCTTCAAAATTTTCTTGACTTCCTCCCTGATGGCATAGGTGCGCTTCTTGGTTTGTGTCTGTTGTGATGGGCATCAGGTTTTAGTGTGATCTAATGTACATGCCCTTTTTGCGGTCCAAACCTTCCTTCAGGTATTTCTCTCACATTAGTTATGGTCTCCTCAGTGGTTCGAGTCCTCAACCACCATAACTAGATCCTTCGGTTAAGGGTTTATGATTATATGTAGGTAATATTGATGGATCCAGCCTAAAATAGGTGGGTGTGCCTCAGCCACATACACTTTGTCCCTGACCTTCCTCTTGCAACAAAAAAAAAAAATGTCAGCCCACCTGTATCCCAATATCTTTATACTCCACCCTTAATAACTGTGTGATTGATGACTTTGGATTCTAGGGATGACCTTTTCCAAGTTTCTAAACTCATTTTCTCCAGTATAAAGGTAAACATCAAATCCAAATCTACAATGAGACTTTCAAATTTACCTTTTATAAAAAATTGGGCTTTAGGTCTACTTTTTCTTTTCAAAGTTTCTTCTCCATTCCCTCTACTCAACACTCTTTTAACAAAGTTTTCAGCTTTATTATCTAAGGCAACCTTACTTTTGCCCAAAAACCTGCACATCCTGGCAAAATGACCTCTCCTACCGTATGTTTTGGACTCTTTATTAATTGAAAAACATGTTTTCGAGTCTGAATTGTGGAATGTGTTGCCACATCTACTGAACATTTTATTGTGTTCATTGGTCTTGTTGTTCTTCCATTTTTCTGTTCATGGGCTTTGTAGTGATGACATTTCTTTTATTGACTACTGTCATCTCTTCCTTTGGTTGTTTAAATTGAGCATTGGTAGTGGTGGTCATACTTTTTGAGTGTTTTGAGTTGAATTTGTCTCCATCTCCTTCATGCACGCTCCTCAATGATCATTGCAATCTCTGTAGCTTACTTAAGTGATGGACTTTTAGCAGCCCAAAGTCTCACCTGCATCATTTTGCTATAGCATTGCACTATAAGTTGGTCTTTTATTAGTTTGTCAGTTATTTCTCCAAATAGACATTTGATTGTTAATTCCCTAAGGCGAGCTACACATTTTTCCATAGACTCATTTTGTCTTTGCGGCTGACAGTGGCGTCCCGTGCAGGTAAGCGCGGTGGAGCGGGGTGGGGTGGGGGGGTGGAAGTGACAAACGTCAGAATAGGTCAAATAAATAAATAAAATCACTTACTTTGTGCTCGTCGCATCGCCGAGTCGGCGATGCGGCGAGCGCAAGGTAAGTGGTTTCATTTATTTATTTAGTTTATTTTATCTATTCCATCATTTGTCACTTGCACCCCCCCACCCCCGCCCCACCGCGCTTACCTGCACGCGCCGCTACTGGTGGCTGAATGTAAAACGTGTGGAGAGTCATGGCTTTGTTAATAGCCTTGGGAAATCTAGTTTCCAGCCTTTGTTTAGTTTCTTTATAAATACCTTGAATTTGAAGTTTTTGGTGGTCCAATGCCACAGGTAAAATATATGATAGTGTGTTGACCCTTTTACCCAAGGCGTTGGGCGTGAGTTATTTCTTAATAGGATTGAAGTTCTGCCCAGCTAGGTCTACTAAATCGTTTTCAAAGTAATCTATTGATTCTTCCCATTGAATAGATGGTGGGCTAGTATTGGGTAAGCATTGTATGGGTTGTGCAATGCTTGGCTCCCACTTATGTCTTTAGTACCTCTGCACACTCAGGGCCTCATTTACAATGATTTGGCGTATGGCAGCACCACAAGTCTTTTTACTGCGTTGGCTTACACCAAGTCAAAAGGGCAGAAATGCACTGTGTTTACGAGATACAGTGCATTCCTGTCCTTTCAGCCAGCGCACAATATGTTGCCTAGGGCCAATGCGGACACCTTCCTGCACAAAAACAATCCGTAGAGGTGTTTTCCTCTTTGTATGTGTGCTGCAGAATGCAGCACACATAGAAAGAGGAAAAAACGAGGAGAAATAAACATATTTCTCCTTGTTACACGTGCCCTGGGGAGGTGTACAGTTTTGACGCAATCCCAGGTTTACAGA
The DNA here is from genome assembly GCA_963921515.1 of Calotriton arnoldi. NCBI lineage: Eukaryota > Metazoa > Chordata > Amphibia > Caudata > Salamandridae > Calotriton > Calotriton arnoldi. The sequence goes on from CAWUFW010001883.1 coordinate 2,446,502, forward strand.
TCCTTGTAAATCTGAGAATGCATCAAAACCCATGGGTGTTGCATGGGAACACCCACCTCAAAGTCCATGGAAGACCCCCCTGAAGAGTGTAAGGCAACGCAGTGACTTGTCCTGAGTTGCCTTACACCATATGTACGAGGCCAAGATATGGGTCTGCACCCTGCGCCACCGGAGCATCATAAAAAGTGATGCACCGGCGGGGCAAGTGGCGTGTAAATAAGCCCCTGAATTTTTAAAGACTGGGTTATTAACTTGCTATTTGTGGCTTGGTGAGAGTTAATGAAGTGCTGTCTGATAAATTTGTGCTTTGTATCAGCAGATGGCAGTGTGGGCTTGTAGAAACACCAGCTTGGTTTATTTGTTTGAATTTGTCAAGTGATGATAGTCTACTTTCTTTGTTTATTGGAGGCAAGGCAGGGCTGTGTGCTTGGATGAGCGGTGCTGTCATCTTTTGATGAAAGAGAGGAGAGGGTCTTTATTGTTTTTGTTGTGCCATTTAAATTTACACAATGCACTGCCAGTGCGCAGGTCATGTGAGGCAGCGTGTGCTGGAGATCAGTGTGTCAATAATGCGAGTAATGGTGAACAGAGTGTGACTTGATGTGACACTTGTGGCAGTGCGCTAGGTCAGAATTTCAGTTGTGCTTGTTCACACACCCAGTAGCACCGGTTGGAGCACAGCTTGCACTCAGCTAATATTGATCAGTTTTACAAAAAAAGCTAATGTCAGTTGTCCCAATAACCACATGCTACAACCAGCAGTACAATCTCCGAGCCCCCACCTGCCAAATACTCTCTCTGCAGTATTACTCTCGATATGAGGGATCACTGGCACAATATCGAAAACAACAATATTGTGAAACTAAAATATTGTGTTCGAAATATTGTTTACAAAAATATTATGCCCCTATACTTAAAATGGTAAGTACAAAAATATTGAAATAAAAAATATCATTAAAAAACATACCCAAAAAATATAAAATATACTTTATTTAAATATACGTAGTTTAAAATTGTACTGCTTAAATATTTTAATATATAACATTAATATAATGTAAATGAAAGCAATTTAAATAATATTTAATACTATATGTAAATATTATAGAAACATACACATAAGTATGTGTGTGTATGTTTACACACACACACATATATATATATATATATATATATATATACATATATATATATATATATATACATATGCTACAGATCGGTGCTCCTTCTGTCTCCCCACGTCACGGCAGAGGATCGCCAAAGCCGGCGGATCACGCCGGACAAAGTATAAAGTAAAAGTTCCAATAAGACGATCACTCGGAGGTTTAACCAACACCAGTAGATGGTTTAATTCAGTAACGCATTTCGCTTGCAAAGCAAGCTTGTTCACACACTGTATTGAGGGAAATGCTGCACTACTTACAGAGTAACAGAAAGTGAAAAAGGACATGTGAGGTACAAATTCTCACCAAAATGGCATCCATTTTGAAATAGTCATGTTGAGGTTATATGTCAAATATTACATTCATATTTTTAACCCCTCTACCAATGCCGCAACCATAAAAACTTGAGATGTGTCATACTAAGGTTACTTGTCAAATATTACATTCATGTTTATGCATTCATATTATTTGTATAACCCTTCTACCAATGCTGAAACAGTAAATTTCTCTAGATTGTAAAGTCACATATGTCCAATTGCGTCATGAGAATCACAAAAATAAAGGTGAGTTATCACAGACACAGTGTCGAAACGTGGTAGAGTACGCGTAAATGCGCAAAAGGGGAACAACCAGGAGCGCCCGTATTTAGACGGGGGCAGGAGGACTGGCACTGATTCATGTCACCAAATAAAAACAACTTGTAGATGCTTCAAGAGTACTCTCGCTCTTTCAGGTACAAAATATATAACCGCAAAGTGCTGCGAACAGGAAACAGAGCAGTTCAAGCGGTAAGTGCTAAAAATAACTTTCTTAGAGGTACTAGTTGTTGTGCTTGGCAGGTGCCTGGAATTTCCGATACGAATTCTGTTACAACACAATGTTGTGAGGAGAACAAATTATGCGGCAAGTGCCAGAATAAATACTCCCAAGGCTGGCATTGAAATCGGCAGGTGCCTAGAAAAACAGTGAGTTGGGTCAGGTAAACCAAAGTTGCACAGTTACCCTAGTACTGCAGAAATCCAAACCATAAAACTGTATTCCACAACTTAAGAAAAAGTGAAAAAGGTGAAGCAATATAAAACATCCAAACTTTTTTCTACACCCCAATGGATAGAGATAAAGTTCAAATTCAATGATAAAAGAAAGAATCTCTTATCTGTAGGACGCTGCCCTCCACCGAGTGATGTTGAAGAAAAGGTTAGGGGGGGTAAACGACGAGTCAACTCCTTAGGTCAGCCCCTTCCTTTTCTCCTGTGATTAAAAGAAAACTATGAGTTACTCTCACAGTAGGGGTTAAGATCAAATCAGAACAAACAGTTACACGAATACAGAGTACAGACAAGAGAAATCTCTCTAGTATATCTCTACATAGATCCCATTAACAGATACTGGAAACTCGTCAAACCTCCCACACCTACTTCTCATGGAGATGGATGCTCATTTCTTCATCCTGATTATGCCCATTCAGGTTTTTTGTTTGTAGGTTTATAATATACCAAGATTCTCCCTTATGCAGGTGGAGTACTCTGCTTCCATCCCTATGGTTCTGCTGGATTTGTTCTATGACAAAGTAGGTGAGAAGCGAGTTATTCGAGAATGGTAATCTGCGAAGTGCCTCGCTATCAGATAGTGGGGGTCTTTATTGCTAAAAGCCCTCATGTGTTCTAATACCCTCTTTTTGGTGGCAAGAGTGGTGCTGCCTACATATCCTTTTTTGCATGGACATTCAAGAATATAGATAGTGAATGTAGTGCCACATGTAAGGAATTGGTTGATTGTTTTTTCCCCAGTAGGAGTGTGGTATGTTTTTCTCATGCATATATATATATACAATGTAACGCTATTATTAAAAATTTCTATTTCACATTGTATTAAATGTTTTGGGTTATTCTTTAAAATTTACCACTATAAAAGTATGTATAACCATATAAATATATATAAATATATATATATCACTGAAAAAACCATTGGTTTCAGGGACGTTATAGTTAGAAATTAGCATTTAAAAAACCTTAGAAATTCACTGAAAAAAACACAGGTTTCAGGGACGTTATAGTTAGTTGGACATTTCACTCGTACATAACCAGAGAAATTCGGCCGTTATAGTTAGTAGACATAACTATAACTCATGCCCCCGCAATGCACTGCTGATGACATAACATATTACATCACTCATGACATGGTCAGTGACATCACTGATGACATCACTCATGACATCTCAAATGACATCACTGATGACATCATTCAGTGAATGTGTGTTTCTTTAAAGTTTAAATATGTTTTATATATATATATGCCAAGGTGTATTGAAGAATGAGTGGGTATATAAGTGTCTGAATGGATGATTTAGTAGGTGCGTGACTGATTGTATAAGTGACTGATTAAGCGTATCTTACTGAATGCATGGGTTAGTGAGTAAACTGTGTAAATGTCTGTATCAGTCTGTCAGTTGGTGTATAAGTGGGTGCATGGGTTGGTGATTAGCTAGATGACTGTCTATCAATGATATATTTAGATTCCAGCTTACACAACATCAGTTCCCAATTGCCACCCCTTACGTTGGCAGTCACTGAATCAATTACCACCATTCTTAGTAATTTCTCATTCTGAAAATGGCAAGTAAAAAAATGTCGCGCCACTGGGTAATGCCTGTCATTGTGCCTGATAGCACGTATATGCTCCAAAACACGTTTCTTAGCACGATGTATAGTGCTCCGTATGTACATTTTGTTACAAGGGCAAATCAGGGCATATACACAGTAAGTAGTATTGCAACTCAGAGGTTTCTTGATCACAAATTCTCTCCTTGAATTTGGTATTCGAAACTTTACACAATCTGTGCTGTTACTGCACGCTTTGCAATTTTTGCAGCAACGAAAACCTGGATGCCCCACTGTTTTTGGCATCTCTTCTCTTGTAACCAGGTTAACACTCAATTCATCACGCAAAGACCTGCTTTTTTAAAAATGAATCTGGGGATTACAGTTCAAATACTTGGACAAGTTCTCATCAGTCATTAAAACATGTCAGTGTTTGGTTAAGACCTTCCGCAATTCCTGTGCTTGGGAAGAAAACATTGTTATAAACCTTATATTTTCAGAACTCTCCTCTCGTGTAACTGGATGTAATAATTCATTTCTTGTCACTGACTCAACTCTTTTGCTAGCCTGCTCAATAATCTTTTGACTATATCCTCGTTCTGCAAAACGTTTGCACATAATCTCTTTTTCAAAAGAAAATGCTGTTTCAGTGCTACAATTACGTTTTGCCCATAATAGTTCCCCATAGGGGATACTATATATCAGGTTGGAGGGATGTGCACTTCTTGCATTTAACAGACTATTACCTGCTGTTAACTTTCTAAATAGCCTAGTCTGAAGCTTCTCTTCCTCTATGGTTACTAGCACATCTAAAAATTCAATTTCTGTTCTACTGATGTGCTCAGTAAAAAACAAATTGCAAGAGTTAGTATTAAGCTTGCGCACAAAACTTCTGGCAGATTCTTCATCACCCTTCCAAATACAAAATATATCATCGATAAAACGCAGCCACAGGACAACACAATTTTCAAAGTCCACCAGCTGAGCGGCCACCTGCTCCTCCCACCAGCCCATGAATAAATTCGCATAGCTGGGGGTGAAGCAGGTGCCCATCGCTGTGCCCTGTGACTGCTTGTAGATGGATTTGTCAAAGATGAAAAAATTGTTAGTTAGACAAAAATATATCATATCTAAAATCATTTCAGAGTGGAAGAATAAAGAGATTGAGCGTGTCTTTAAAAAGTGTCTCACAGCTTGCAAGCCCAAATCATGCTTAATACTTGTGTATAGACTATTGACATCCAAAGTTAGAAGAGTATATTCTTCTTCCCAATGGATGCCATCAATTATTGTTGAAAAGTGAGTAGTGTCACGTAGATATGCTGGCAACCCCATTACAAATGGTCTCAAGTAGTGGTCAATGAATCTTGAGGTATTCTCTAATAGAGAGCATATTGATGAAACAATAGGCCTACCAGGCGGATTCTCTGCATCCTTGTGCAGTTTGGGCAGAAGATATAATACCGGTATTTTAGGATGGGTACATTTCAAATAATTGAACTCTTCCCATTCTAATAGCCCCCTCTCTCTCCAATCTACTAGCATTTCCCCAAATCTTTTGTTGGATCTCAATACCTCACTATTATTTGAGATACAATAGCAGTTGACATCATTCAGTTGTCTCATTCCTTCAGTTAAGTACTTATCTTTATCCAAAACCACCACATTTCCGCCTTTATCCGATTGGCGGATCAAAATGGAGCTATCTGTTCTTAACTTCTCTATTGCTTGAATCTGGGAGATAGTGATATTCTTCCTATTCGTTAGTAAAATTATATATATATATATGATCAGCTCACACTTCAAACCAATGAAGGGACCGCACTCACGGATGGTGAAAAGAACTCAGTGTTTATTTTACCGGGTTCACAAAAACAGGACGCGTTTCGTCTCGCGCCTTTTTCGACTATGGATTTTACCGGCAGCAACGCCATTTTTAACCAAATACGCATGTGCAATTCATTACTAAACATAAAAAGCAGACTATTTACAATAATGATCGATTTGTCACCGCCATCTTAGAATGGTTATACATTCATTCGCCATCTTGGAGTGGTTAGTACCAGTAGTTCATATACCAATTTCATTATCTCATGAGCATTAGGAACATACTATTTACAAATTCCACATCACAATTTATGGAAGGTGACTAATTATCATAGTTAAAGAAAATAAATATTCTTAAGTCAAAACAATCATGCTCTGAATGAGCAATCGTGTAGCTCAGCTGCTTTCATAGTTAATACATCGTACTTTGTGGCAGTAATAGATCAAATTAAAATGTATACCAAATTAATATAGTGACAATTATAATTCATAACGAGTCATCATGCTCTGTATGAGCAATATCTACATCTCTGATTACAGCATTAGTATCAACACAGTAAACAAGTGTCAGCTAGGCAGCCATCCCTTTTATAATAGGGACTCAAGGGATTGTTGAGATGTTAGCAAAAACTCAACCTAGGTGAATCGCTAGTTCCTCTTCTGCATTTAATCCCATTGGAACACGTGTCTGGAGATCAATGATAAATCTAGACTCAAGTCTCCGAAGTTTGAGTTCCCTATTGCCCCCTCTTTCATGGTATGGAACATGATCAAGGCAAAAGAATTGTAGTAACTTTCTATTGCTTGATGAAATGTTGCAAAATGTCTCGCAACCGGATAGGTTGGATCATTCTTTTCGATAGCCCTGGCATACTCCAAAATTCTCTTTTGGTGGGGTGGATGGTGCTACCGATGTACATAAGGTTACATGGGCATACTAGACAGTAGACGCAAAAGGGGGTGTTACATGTCAAAAATGTATTTATCTCTCTGGGTTTCCTACATCCTGGTATGGCATATGTCAAGGTTTTGGGACTATTTTTACATGCCTTGCATTTGTTGCAAGGAAAAAATCCTTCACTGATTCTTGGATTCCTAGGAATGAATTCAAAGTGGCTCTGTACTAGACTGTCTTTAAATGATCGACTTCTTCTATATGTGATTTTCGGATAATCAGGCAAATGATTTCCAATAATCGAATCAGTTTTTAGAATATGCCAGTTACGTTTAAAAATATTTTGGATGGTATGTGCTTCATTAGAGAAGGTTGTAATCAGTCTCAATTCTGTGTTTATCTGAACACCTTTATCCTCATTATTTCTCCTATCTTTGAGCAGACATTTTCTTAGAATTTTGTCAACCCTAGCTAGTGTCTTCTTCAATAAGGCATCAGAGTATCCTCGTGTTTTGAATCTATCTAGGGCCTCAATAGCTGCCTGTTCGAAATCTTGTTGCCTCGTACAATTTCTTTTCAAGCGTAACAATTCCCTGTACGGAATACTCTTTTTTAATGGAGTGGGGTGGCTGCTATGCACCTCTAGAATTGAATTGCCTGCCGTAGACTTACGGAATAGGGAAGTACAGAGCTGACCGTCTGCAATAAAGACTTTTAGGTCTAGATAATTGACCTCAGTGGCACCGATCTCTCCACTAAAGTGCAGATTGAACATGTTATCATTTAAGGCATCAATGTACTCTTCAACCTCATCCTGTGGTCCCTTCCACAATATAAATAAATCATCTATATAGCGGTACCATCCTATAATGCAAGAAACCCATCTGTTGTTGTTGTCAGCCCATGCCACCTGCTTCTCTCACCCACGAATAAATTCGCATACCTGGGGGTGAAGCAGGTGCCCATGGCTGTACCTTTAAGTTGTAAATACAGTTGTTTCTGAAAGAGAAAGATGTTATTACTTAAACAGAATGTCAGGAATTCAATTAGCATCTCATTATGTTCAGCCAGTTTCAATGATCTGCCCTTCAAGAAGTATCTGATTGCCTGTATGCCTTGCGTATGATCTATACACGTGTAAAGACTTGTTATATCTAGCACTACCATCAACATGTCTGGCTCCCAGTTGATGTTGGAAATGATTCTAATGAAGTCTTTCGTGTCCCGGACAAAGGATGGCAAAGTCTTGACAAATTGATTTAGGAAGCAATCAATGAATTGAGACATGTATTCCGGGGGCTTGCCTCTTCCTCCCCGTTGCCACGATTGCCTCAATAGTTGGAATGCCCCTTCTTCACTTGATTGTTGTTTATACGTAGTGATATCTGACTCCGAGGTCTCTCTTTGTTCTATGGTTTTCCGAGTTACATTCTTCCTCAGTGCTCTCCTTGGTGCATCAAACTTGCGAGCGAAAGTAATCTAATCTTCCGAATTGTGCCTTCAACCCTCCATGCTTACTGAGTGATGTGTCTTTAGCTGTTTCATCGTTTGTTTTGCCACATTTAAATATACCAACTGCCGCTTCCTGGCGTGCTGTGTCGGAAAACATGATAGCTTTGTTTAAACAAAAAATTGTGGGTGAATTATACACCATTCACCATCCTCGCTCCAACCGCTATTAAAGAAGTTTGCTTTTAGTCTGTTTGCAGTTAGTCTATATCATGCAATCATAACGGGGATGCAGACATGGATATGTCTGTGGTCTGCATACTGCAGTCTGTCCGGCACATCTCCGCCACACTTGGCATTGTGTACATTCTCATTCATGGGTCACTTGCCTCCTTCGCACATGCCTGGTTCCCACCTCTCCCCACATTCCGCTATTGTGTGGCTGAGGTGCCATGCCGTTGATGGCTCATGTACATGGCTAACCAAGGTTGCCACAGTAAGTTGTGCTGTCGTGTCTGGTGGTTGGGCATGTTGTTTGGCATGTTGTATGTGATTTTGTGACGTGTGCAGTGCCAGAGTTGTGGGTTGCATGATTGTGGAGTTGAGGTGTGTGGTGTGTTCATTTGGTACTTGCCAACAAGCAGTGCATTCCCATAGGTGCCCTCCTGGAAGCGCTGGTTGATGTTGGACTGTCGGAAGATGAAGGAATCATGCACACTGCCTGGGTAGTTGGCTACGACATTGGTGAAGAGTCCCCTGTGGTCCACTATTGCCTGCACATTGATGGAATGCGTGTGCTTCCTGTTGCGGTAATTGTGTGCAGTGTCGGCAGGGGGCACAAGTAGGACATGTGTGCAGTCGATTGCCCCCAACACGTGCAGGAATCCAGCTGTGGCGTATAGTCCTTGCTGGGTCTCCAGCTGTTCCTGCGCATTGTGGGGGACGTATAGGTACTGGGGTACCTAGCTGATGATGGCATCCAGGACAGGTGTGAGGAACTTGGATGGGGCTGGCTGTGAGACTCCTCTGACTCTGGCGGTTGTTGGTTGGGAGGTACCAGAGGCCAACAGGTGCAGCACAGCCAGCAGCTTTGTCTGCGGTGGGATGTTGGTTGTCCGCTGTGTTGGTACCGTCAGCCTGTGGGCAATGATGTTCAGGATGCGGAGGATGGTTGTCCTTTTGAGCCTGTAGTGGGCATTGACATTGTCTGGTGTTAGGTCTGTGAGGCTGGTGCATTTCCTGAAGGTCTGCTGTCTTTGTCTGCGCTGCCTCTGTGGAGGTCCAGGGGGGGGCGTCTGGGGTTTGGTGACGGTCCTGGGGGTGGTGGCGGTGGGTGTTGTTGCCCTCTCGGGGCTCCGGGATGCATGGTGAGTGGCTCCATGGCATCTGTTGTTCTTCATGTGTGGCTCTGGTCTGGGCTCCCTTTGATGGTGCAGCTTGTCGTCCGACTTTACACTAGGTCAGAGCAGGTGTCAATTTCCTGCTACTAACACGCCTTATCGCCTGTTTTGTGGTCTTATCGCAGATGTGGCTGATCGTTGAGAATGTTGGGGTGTGGTGTTGTCGTGGATTTTTGCTCGGGAACGCCTACTCTGCATCTCATTAGCGATAGTTGCCGGGGTCATCTGTGGCGATGTTTTTTGCGGATGCTTTCGCACGTAAACTGGTGGTATCGGCTGTTAGCACCAGCTTGTGAATGGGGCGATACATTTATCGAGACTTTGGCTGCAATAAAGTGCCGATAACTCGGCGATAGCTCCTTGAGAATATGCCCCAATGTATTTAGTAGAAGAAAAAGAATATCGCTAGCCAGGCCATGTTAAGCCTGTGGTAAAGAGAATACCATTTGTAGTATAACCTTTAAGCGGAAAGGCAAATGAAAAAGTATGTATGCCACATAACGAACCTCCTCAAAGATGTCAGTGTCCCACGAAAGTGAACCCGTCGATGTGCCGAAAAGGCGTGCGTGCTCCAAACGCAACTATATGCTGGCCCAGTCATGAACTTGACAACAGGATTAGGTGCCCCGCGTAACAGTGTAAGATAAAAGTAATGTCGCCATCTTATTCTAGGTGCACCGCTAAGAGGCAAGCCTGAAACAAACCGGATGGACAGGCAATGGGTACAAAACCCTTATTCAAAGGTAAAACTATGTAAATTATGTCCTGTCTGTACGAACCAGCAAACTAATACTAAGGCCTAATCAGTGCATAGGGTATAATAAGTAGCAGTGCATTGATGTTTGCAGACAGGGAGCAGAGTACAGAGGGAAGCAAAGTCAAAAGAGAATAAGACCTAAATATTTGTTAAAAATATGACCATAGTAGTCTGGGGTGCAGAAAGATGAAAAAGATAAAAAGCCCACTCACAGACCATTTTGTTGGTGTCACCCTCGAAATGTTCATACTAAATGCACAACCAAAGCAGGAACTACGGGGAACATCAGTTCTTCGGTCATGAAATAAAGGGGAATATTAAAATGCCCCATCATCAATATGCCTACAATAAGAAACAAAGGGAAATATTAAAATGCCCAAGCACCAATATGTTTACACAGTATAGTAAGAATGCAAAATTCATATTCAAAGCACAAAAATGAATGCAACAATATAGATTAATCCTTTAATTGTCTCCATGTGGGTGCACGGTCTGCATGCAAATATTCAGAGCACAAAAGATAATGCACCAGTACATGTTCATCCTTCGAATGGTAAGTACGTTACACTCTAAGAACACAGAAATGTACAATCATAGTGCATTAGCACTAGAGTAGGTCCCTGCTTCGGCCCTGGGGGGACCGGTGAGTGTGCATTGCCCTGGGGGGATTGGTCAGTGCCATTGAGATCGTTGCATGATGCTCCTGGTTTCATGGAGACTTTTAATCTAGTGCAGCCACAGGGAGATTATGAGGGCTGAACAATCAGGAAGTGCTGTGCAGCCGAGGTGCACATTCGAGAGCAACAATACTAGAATGCTGACCTTTGTCGACATCAAGATAGCAGCCTCACAAAGTAGTTCGGCAAGGAGTACCTGGGCTTCGGGACACTGATAAGAGCAAATGCACGAGGAACAGCAGGAAATAGGATACTACAGCCAATAGAAGCGGAGAAAAAGTAAGTGGCAAGCACAGGAACCAATGAAAAGCAAGGGGGCGGATGTAAGCCCCTTTTAAAATTTATATTGAATACAATAGATATCTCAAGCACGGTGCAAGTGTTGCGCAGGCGAAACCTAAAAAGGAAGGTTTGGGCCTGGCAAAAGGTTTATTTTTATACCAAAAGGGAGTCACTGTTCCTTAGTAGAGAAAGAAAGAAATAGAAGTAAGAGGTACTCTCGTCGTGTGCTACTCTAGCTGTGGGGGACAGTGTGTCCTCTTCTTGTTGCCCTCACACACCCCGAAGGATGTCATGCTTCATCATTGGGCTTTGCTCCTCGTCGGGCCGGCGCTGCAATGCCCTACGGGTCCCCCGAAGGGTCTCTTTATCGGAGATCTTTTGATGAAGCCGTATGGGTGCGAGGGTGTAAGTGGCAGTGAAGTCCTAAAGGGTGTATTAAAAAATGGCTGGAGGGAGAGTGATTAATTTTATTAAGGTGATCCCTCTGTCATTATTTAAACAAAGTGTGTGGTGCGGCTCTGAGGGGTATTATGTCCCTTGGTAGCTGGGTTAACCATATGTCCCTAATGGGCATATGTTCTGGTCAACATGTTTCGCGCTTTTATGGTCTCAGGAGGAGATCCAGAGCGCTTCGTCAGGACCAAGTAAGAAAGTTAAATCTACAGTGGCCCGAAGGTTTCAGTGCCGCTGGATAAATGAAGGGAGTAGAACTTCTGAAACGACAAGAGTCAAAGGTACAGTTTGCCATTAGGATAATTATACTAATGGTAGTTTTAGCTCAGGTCTGGGATCTCCATTGGAGGGCCAGGTGCTCATAGACTGTAACGTGATCATTATAGCTAATGGTCGCGGTATGTACACGTGAGCTATGGGTGTTGTGATCATTTAAAAATGCTAAAGGAAGTAGTTACTAGGTGACAGACAGACAGACATACACATATGATCACTGAATAGTGCCCAAAAAGTAGTGCCAGGGTTGTTCTCTGTATTGATATTTTACCTATAAACATGCCCTGGTATTAGACGTGATTGGTAAAAATGAAAATAAAAATAAATATAAAAAGGTTCTGTTGTCTGGTAGATTCGTGAACCTTCAAAAACTAGGTAAATAATACCATCGGGCCCCACCATTGATGGCAAACCTTGAGACGCTGTGTTTAAATGCATAAATACACATACAATATATCTCACCCCTTAGTAAGTAGGGTAAGACCCCATGAGATCAGTGAGGGTCACTTGAGAGCTGTAATGGAAAGAAAAACAGAAAACCACAAATTACATTTTTGGCTGGCTTCCTTGTGCTCTATGGCAGTGCCAGAGAAAGGTTTCTCAGGCATGGAGAGGAGCTCATGCCATGTGCTTGATCTGTCCTGGACCGATCCTACATCTCAGTTACTCACGGTTCTCTCAGTGCATCTGGGCTGAACACTGAGAGAAAAATGTAATTTGTGGTTTTCTGTTTTTCTTTCCATTTATAAATTAATAAATATTAGGGCAAGATGGCGGCCGCTCGTTCGACCGAGTAAGCTGGATATCGACGCTCTCCCGGAGTAACCCTCCCCTCCCCCCCTGCTTCATCCTTTGGTTGCTTGGATGGCGGCTCGGACAATGTGACTTTCACAAATGCTGTGGCAGTATCGGCCTTTGTTTTTGCACTCCCTGATAGCTGTGCCTACTGGGTCTCGGGGTCCGCGTCATATCGGCTCGCTGTGCTGGCGGTGTACCGGCTCTTTGTGTTGGCGGCAGACGGAGTTTTCTCCATATTCGTCAATGGCTACAATGGCTCCGAAGAACATAGCCAAGGGCGCTAAGACCCGGGGTCTCCCGACAATTACACCCTCTTCCGCTGAGAGCCCGATGAAGGTCAATCTGGGTAGAAGTGGAGATGGCGGAACACGCCGCTGTACTAATGGCTCCTCTCCAGGTCCTGCGGTGAAAGGAGGCAGCACCGCTCGGAAACTTCAAACGGTTCCTGGGCTATTTAAAAAACAACTGGGTAAAGGTAAGAGCCCGGTGGAAACCGAGGCGATTGACTCTTCGGTGGATTGTTGCAATAAGGCAATGACTTTCACGGGTAACAATGTTGCTGCTGCTGCGCCGCTGCCTTTGACAATACATAGTAAGGACTCTTTGGTGGATTGTTGCAATAAGGTAATGACTTTCCCGGGTAACAATGTTGCTGCTGCTGCTGCGCCACTGCCTTTGTCAACACATAATAAAGACTCTATTTCTGTGGCAACTTTGGGTGAAGAGAGAGATGGCACGTTGGCCATGCAGGGTAGTCCGGGGGATACGCGTGGTGATATACAGAGTATTGAGACTGTGATTGCGAAAGCAGGCACCACGCAAGTTTCTTCTTTAAGGAGTGAATCAGTTCTGGCAAGTAACATGGTTATTAGAGATGTAACACCCATACAGGAGCCTGTGATATCTGTACCAACAGTAATACCTCTCATTAACTCTTTAGGTGATGGCCAGGTCCTGGAGAATAGAAATCATAACCTGGATGGTAATCACTTGGAAAGGGGGGGAGAGACCTTGGGTTTGCAGAATCTGGATCAACTAGACATAGAGGATGTTAAAGATGCAGATGTCGGCGATAAGTTTTATTCCATGTCGGACCCCTCTTACTCTTCTGAGAACGAGAGCCTTGGGAGAGATTGGGCAGATGATAAAAGTGACATAAGCAGTTTACGGCTGGACGAAGAAGAGATGAGCGATGAGGTTTCTGTAAATAAGGGGACTGTCCGTAAACAAAAAGAAACATATAATCCTTTGGTAAAGGGCTCTCTCGGCCCAGCTGGATCATTAGTGTGGGATTACTCATTCTCTCCTCAGCTTGGTGATGTCGTAAAGCAAGGAACAAACTCTCGAGAAGCTGCGGGCTCAGATATGCCTCTTCAAGGAGAAATTACCCTCTCCACCATTTATCAAAGTATAATGGCCCATCGAGAGGAGACCAGGGTGGAAGGGCTCCGGACTCAGGGTGCTGTACGAAAACTGCAAAACACCGTGCGCCGAGTAGCAAAGACCTGCACTGAGATCTCAACAAGAATTGGGGAAGCTGAGGCGAGGATTTCAGTATTGGAGGATGAAACAGTGCAGCAGAAGGTTACTATTGCATCCCTGCAGTCTTTGAAAGAGGATGTCACCTGGAAATTGACGGAACTGGAAAATCGTTCCAGAAGGAATAACTTACGGATCTTGGGAATACCTGAAGAACTGGAGGGCAAAGATATTCGACAGTTCGTTATTGAACTCTTCTCAGAAGCTTTTCCAGAACTCAAGCAGTGGAACTGGGAAGCTGAGCTTCAGAGAGCGCATAGGTTCCCATTTAATCAGCGGACTAGAGTAGGGGTTCAAATGAAAGGCCAAGAGCTATTCTGATTTGTCTTAACAATTTTTTGTTACGGGAAGCAATTTATGATTTAGCACGTCCAGACAGGAAAAGAAAGGGCAAGGGATGTGATTTTTTTGTTCGCCCTGATTTTTGTCAGGTTACAGTTCAAAAGAGGTGGCATCTCCGCCAAATGATTCCGCTATTTCAGGCGAAGGGGGCACAGGCCTTTTTACTCAATCCAGCTAAACTAAAAATTATACATAGGGGTCAGACACAATTTTTTGTATCCGAAATTCTAGCACAGGAGTTGTTGAGTACAATTTGAAAGGGATTGAGGGATAACAGGATAAATCTATATACGGGCATTAATTAGGCGTTCCTCCTTTATTGTCTGAGATGTGCGTTGTTATCTTTGGGGGTGGGGGGCCGGGAGGGCATTTAGCTATCCGCTTCCCATCACAGAGGACTAAGGGGCATATTTACAAGCCCCTTGCGCCACTTTTGCGCCGCCGTTGCGTCACGCATGTGACGCAGCGGCGACGCAAACCATGCGCCGTGTTGCGCTATATTTACAACGTGACACATCTAGGGAGATGCGTCACGTAGTAAACCCCTGCGCCACATGAAACCTGCGTCAGGTTTCATGTGGGCGTACCGGCACAGAGGGGGGGGCGTTTCGGCGCAGGAACGCCTCGGAAAAGTGACGTAGTGAAATCCAGAAGATTTCACGCAGTCACTTTTCCGACGCTGGGGCGTCAAATCCTTACGCCTTCTTCAAGCAGGCGTAAGGATTGACGCACCATGTTAGGGATAGGGAAGGTTGGAACAGTGCTGGAGTTGCGTTGCGCTTGCGACACAACTTCAGCACTGCGCCAACCTTCCGCCGGCAGATGCGTCACGCATCTGCTTATCCTTGCGCCACGATGCGCCGCATTGTAAATGCGGCGCATCGGACGTGGCGCAAGGGTAAACTTGCGTGACGCATTTTCCCTGGCGCATCCCTGCTGATATGCAGGGATGCGCCAGAGAACGTAAATATGCCCCTAAGTCCTTATGCCTCAATTGGGAGGGGTGGGGGGGAGGTTTGGGTGTGCAAGGGGGGGGAGGGAGGGGTCTTGGGGGAGGCACTGTTGGTCTTTGTTGTTTGTTATGCATCATGGTTATGGTACTTATTCCTATGTAAGAGATATTAATCTTTTTCGGTGCTATGAAACTTAGTCCTGGGTGTGGGCTGGGTAGATCGGATTTGACAATTTTTAGACATAATGATGACCGGTAGAATACGTATATGTTCATGGAATATATGTGGTCTGAACGATAAGAAAAAAAGAGGGGTGATGGCCCAAATCTTGCAGGTCATTCGTATTGATGTGCTTTGTATACAAGAAACCCATATCCCCTGGAATAACCGTGGGTGGTTGAATGATTTAGGTATGGAAGTGCTCGCTTGTACTAGACAGAGCACTACTACCAGGGGGGTGGCGATTCTGACTAAATGACTAAACATTGTTTGGGAGTATGTAAACGGGTGAAAGAGGATATTTTGGGGCGGTGGGCCATCGCTGAAATTCTTGTTAATGGTTCTCCATTGTCGATCTGCTCTATCTATGGTTCTAATTTAGATGACCCTGAAGTGATGCATTATCTGAGTGTTGAATTAGCATTATGGTCACCCCCCCTAATTTTTTGTGGAGACTTTAATTTACATATAGAGAGCGATTTTGATATAACTAGTAATCTCTCATATAGGGGTAAGAAAGCTAAAGTCTTCAAAGCTACTCAAGGCTTAGTTAGAGAACTCGAGTTGTTGGATGTATGGTACACCCTCAAGAGCGACGATCCTGGAGCTACTTTTTACTCAGCTCCACATAAAAAATATGTGCGCCTGGATTATTTTTTTATATCTGCTGAAAAAGTATTGAATGCTAAGATAGAGATCACACCCAGGATCATTTCTGATCACAACCCGGTTATTTTGGAATTAGCCATTAGTCCTAGGATCCAACAGAAGGTATGGACGTTTGAACGCAAATTATTGTTAGATTCTGAATATTGTGCATATATGGGTGATTGGATTAAAGAATTTTTTTAAGTTAATAGGGGCACAGCTTCTGACCCTATTGTATGGGATACCTTTAAGGCTGGGGTACGGGGGGAAACACTCAGCTATTCTATAGCCAAACAGCGGAAAATTCTGGGGGAAATCAAGGGTTGGATTGACCAGTTAAGATTATTAGAAATTGATCTTATGGGGGAAATAATAAGGCAACAAAATAGTGAGGCAACCTTAAAAGCTATTGCAATTGTAAAGATGAAAATTCATCAACATTTTGTCATGAAGGTAGCGGCTAAACTGGCTCTTTATAGGTCTCAAGTATATGAAGTTGGGGAAAATACTGGGAGGATTTTAGCAAAAAGACTGCAGCAAAGGGAAATAGCCAACCGAATCCATAGAATTCAGGACCATCTTGATCGGATCCAGTACTCCCCAGGCGAAGTTTTGGGTGTGTTTTGTAGGTACTATCATCAGCTATACACAGAACAAGAGACAAGCGGTGTAGAAGATATGATACAGGAGTTTAGATCTGAAACTGAAACAAACAAGGTTACACAAGATCAAAACGAGAAATTGGCTGCATGTATAACCTGGGAAGAAGTAGAGGGAGCAATATTGTCTTTAGCCACAGGAAAAGCGGTTGGGCCGGACGGTATCCCCCTCGAATTTTTTAAGACGTTTCGGCAGGTGCTTCGGCCGGAACTTATGGTATTGTTTCTTTCTGCGCAGCGTGGTTCTGTCCCAGACTCTTGGCGTAAAACCACTATAATTGTTTTTTTTTAAAAAGGACAAACCTGAACTGAATCCTTCGTCATACAGGCCCATCTCGCTTATTAATTCCGATAGCAAGATCTTTTCAAAAATCATGGCTTGTCGCTTAGGAACGGTTATTACTCCTTTAGTATCAGACTATCAGCATGGGTTTATCCCTGGCAGGGACACAGCCGATCATGTGAGACATGTAATAGCTCTTTTAGACTGGGCTCAAGCAACCAAATCTTCATTGGGGGTGATCCTGTTGGACGCCGAGAAGGCGTTCGATAGGGTCTCCTGGCGGTTCCTGTGGGATGTTATGCGATGGAAGGGGTTTTGTTGCGAATTTATTCAAGCAGTGAAAACCTTATATATATGCCCAGAGGCAACCATACGTATCTCTGGACAGGAGTCTGGACCTTTTAGTATTAGTAGAGGCAATAGGCAGGGGTGTCCATGCTCCCTTCTGCTTTTTGCACTATACATTGATTTGTTTCTTAATAAATTAAACTCGAGCATAAATATTAAGCCGGTTAGTTTTTATAACATCGAGTACAGAGCATTGGCGTACGCCGACGATATTGTGGTACTTACCAGCGATATATCTTCGGCGTTCCCTGCAATAAAGGCTTTGGCTGGGCAGTTTGGTAGATTTTCCGGTTATAAATTAAATGTAGATAAAACTCAGATGCTTTACTCAGGTACTGAAGCTCCGGCAAATCTACCAATCGTTTCTGAAGCAATATATTTAGGAATTAGAATTACATCGGAAGTGGATCGGATTCCCGATCTGAACATTACTCCAGTGATGGACAAGGTGAATACAACATTGGAAAGATTAGATCACCTTCATCTTTCTCTTCATGGGAGGTGTAATGTTTTAAAAATGTTGGTCCTTCCTAAATTTCTCTATATATTCAGAACAATTCCCCTTGAGTTTTCCACCTCTTGCTTCACTAAGTTAGATAGGATCTGTTCTAGATTTCTCTGGGGGTATCGGAGACCGAGAAGGGCATTCAAAAGGATGGTCTTACCAAGAGATCGTGGGGGTTGGGGTGTTCCATACTTTTTGGTATATTATTGGGCTGCTATGTTGCAATATATGGGTCCCCTTATAGTTGGGGCCAAGGCTGAGATCCCCTCTTTCAATAGACCATCCATTTATGAATTCGGGTTGGGGGAAGAGACCAATAGCTGTTTAGTTAGGATAGTAGAGCCCAGCTACTATAAAAAGACCAAGTTCAAGATACTTAAGGCTGCCTTTGCAGTCTGGAAACAGATCAGGCGTAAACTACATATTTCAAATCTGAATGCCTACACCCCCTTCTCCGCATCTGGTTTGCTCCCTATAATATTTTGTGATCAAATTACATTCAGATGGGGTCTGCAAGATCTATTGTGTGTGGGCGATCTGTTTGATAAAGGTCAACTTTTGTCCTTTTTAGATCTGCAGGAGAAAAACGGCCTAGGTAAACAAGATTTTTTTAAATACCTTCAGATACGTAGCTTTTTGGGCAGGATGGGGTCAGGAATAGAGCTACAATTTGTCAAAATCCCATTGATTGAAAAAGTGAGGAAAAAAACCTCAATAGGACAGCTATACCAACAACTATTGGAATCATTCTCGGATGATGTTGATACATGGAATTCAAAGTGGGCGAATAAACTGGGAGTTGCTGGTATAAATATAGAAAAATCTCTTGACTTGGCGAACCGGATTTTAATGACTGGCAGACTAAGGAGTCAGCACTATATGTCCCTTTTTGACTTGTACTATACTCCTGGCAAAATCGCTAAATGGAGTGCTACGATGGGGGACAAATGTAATAGGTGTGGGCTGCGGGCTGCAGATTCGATTCATATGTTTTTCTCCTGTCCAAAACTGGGGCTTTTTGTACAAGAGATTGAGAATTTTTTGGGTGTAATTCTTGGAGCTCCGATTAGAATTACTGGGGACTTAGTAATTATCGGTGTGGGTTTTGACAGAGAGGGCAATTTAAGATCGAGATCAGTAACCGCTATTTTGTTTATTGCTATGGCGCTGGTCCGCGCATGTATAACTAATGAATGGATCAGTCCTGACCCACCTACCTTCATCAATTGGCGGTCAAGATTATTAGCCACCTATAACCTAGAGTTATCAATCTATAAAACCAAAGGGAGAAGGAAAAGGGCTGTGGGATGTAAAATCTGGGCTCCAATATCGGATTGGACACAGCAAAGTTAGGAGTAGGCAATGTTAGTTTTCTATAAGTAGTATCAGCACTAGCTGTCTCTAAATACATATCTCTGTTGATTTCAATTTAGTCAAGGGCTTTGTTAGAATGCTCGTGAACCCGGGGTTTCGATAATATAAAATGTACCATTTGAATGAATTATTATTATTTTTGTTTAAAAAACCCAGCCCACACTGGGCCTGACACTTTTGTTTACTGTTGTATATGTATAATTGCTCTGAATGTATCATAACCTTGTTTCTTTGTATAGTGCCTCGATCAAAAGGGTAAAAAACTCAACAACAAAAAATAATAATAATAAATTAATAAATATTAAATATATTAAAGAATAAAATTAATTTTAAAAAATAAATTAGATTTGATATACATTTTAACAAATATAACAAATAAACTTAATAAAAAAGTTAAACACATATATAATAATTAATATATATATGTACTTTAAAACAATTATTAAACTAATAATTTTATTGTATTTTATAATTTTACAATTATATACAAATTTAACAAAGAAATATATGTATATGTACACATACCAATAACATAAAATCTATTTTAAAAAACATTGCATTATAAATTAAAACATTAAGGGGTCGATTCCGATTCGGGCCGGAAATCTCTCCGACCGAGCCGGACCCGGAGAGATTTCCGACCGAATCGGACCCGTGCAGTCCGACCGAACGAGTCCGATGCATTCGTATGCCACCGGACACGAAGTCGGTCGGACTCCCATTGAACTCAATGGGAGCCGGTCGTACAACGCGTACGCGGGCTCCCATTGCCTCAATGGGTGCGAGGCGGACAAGGGCGCCCCCTACAGCGAGTACGCCGCGGGCAGCGCCGCGGCGTACACGCACAGGTAGGGGGGACCCATGGGTCCCCCCTGTGTGCGCCTCGCACGGATACGCGTACAGGGGGGTCCGACACGGACCCCCAAAGTACGGCTCCGACAGCGAGTTCGAGTCGGACGGCGCGAGTCGGTCGGAGCGGTCGAGGTGCGCATCGTACTTACCCGGCCGGAAAACGTCTCCATTGCGCGGTGCGGACTCGGGTCCGAGCGAGTCGGTCGGAGCGGTACGATCCGGGTACGAGTCGGTCGGAGCGGTCGGGTCGCCCGGACGAGTCGGTCGGCGAATTCGCATCGTACTCGCTCGGCCGGACCCGCGTACGGTTCGGTCGGGAACAAGGGCTCCGAATCGGATCCGGTAAAGCCGAATCCTATTCGGAGCCCTACCGGCCGAGATCGGAATCGGCCCCTAAACTGTTTAAAAATCTTTAAACTTACATTTCCCACTCCAGTCAGTGCAACAGTAGGGAAAGTGTTGGATAGCGGAGGGGTAAAAATTACTATTCCCATTCCAATGAGTGCAACAGTAGGGAAAGTGTTGGATAGCGGAGGGGTAAAAATTACTATTCCCACTCCAGTGAGTGCAACAGTAGGGAAAGTGTTGGATAGCGGAGGGGTAAAAATTACTACTCCAACTCCAGTGAGTGCAACAATAGGGAAAGTGTTGGATAGCAGAGGGGTAAAAATTACTATTCCCACTCCAGTGAGTGCAACAGTAGGGAAAGAGTTGGATAGCGGAGGGATACAATTTACTATTCCCACTCCAGTCAGTGCAACAGTAGGGAAAGTGTTGGATAGCGGAGGGGTAAAAATTACTATTCCCACTCCAATGAGTGCAACAGTAGGGAAAGTGTTGGATAGCGGAGGGATAACATGTACTATTCCCACTCCAGTCAGTGCATCAATAGGGAAAGTGTTGGATTGTGGAGGCATAACATTTACTATTCTCACTCCAGTCAGTTCAAAATTACAAACAAACAAAATATCAACAGAATAAAAATATTTTTTTTAAAGTAAGTACAAAAAATATATAAATATGTTAAAAATTTAAATATATTTAATATAAAAAATATATAAAAAAACAACATATTATAATGTGAAATACATATCACAAATACCTACAAATATTATATTAAAAAAATAAAAAAATGTTTTTGAAACAAATACATTTTTTTATTTAGAAATTATTTATTAACAAAAACATTAATTATTACATAAATTTAGTCTATTTACTTCCTAGCCTATACCAACACACAACATACATCGAAAATAGAAAAAAAATGTATTTGCATAATTACCATAATTAGTTATCAATTAAACAAATATTATTAATTAAAAAACAAATTAAAACACATAAAATGTAATTAACTTCCCACCCTTTACACCTCTAATCCCCACAACCCACACCTAAAATGTAACTGTAAAAAAATGAATTACACAATTAAAGAAATTTCAATTAAATAACTAATAGTATTCAACAACTAATTATAAAGTAAGTAAAATTAATTTACTCCCCATTCATCACCCATATAAACCCAAAACCCAAACACAAAAAATAATGAAACAATTACCCTAATTAATTATCAATTAATTATCAATATTATCAACGAATTATTAATTAATTAAAAATAAATTACTTCCCACCCTGTACCCCTAAAAACCCCACAACCCACAGCTAAAATTAATTACACAATTTCCATATTTCATTGCCAATTAATTAATTAATATTAATTAACAAGGAATTATTAATTAATTAAAAATAAATTACTTCCCACCCTTTCCCCTCTAAACCCCACAACCCACACCTAAAATGAATTTCACAATTATCATAATTAATTGTCAATGAATTAATATGATTAATTAACAACTAATTATTAATTAATTGCAAATAAATTACTTCCCACCGTTTACCCCTATAAACCCCACAACCCGCACCTAAAATTTACCCAAAAAAATTAAAGCACAATTAACATTATAAAATCTCAATTGAATAAATATTTATAAATAACAAATATTCATTAATTTATTATTATTAAATTACTTCCTACCCTAGTCCCCTATAAATCCACAACCCCCTACAGAAATAAAAAACACAAAATGTAATTAAAATAAAATTAATAACTACTATACATTTAACACATATATTAAAAAACATAAACGATACTTATACAAAAAAATACATCACATACATTTAAAATATATACTAAAATACATAAAACTAATTAAAAAATCGATATCTTAAACAACTATATTTTTGCAAATGATATTAATGATGTCTATATTTTTAAAATCAATATTTCTTACCTTAAAGTCGATATCTTTGACCACAATACTCTTGCTGTCAATATTTCTGTGTCGTAATATTAAAAACTCGATATTAGTGTAAGTCGACATTTCCAACTCGATATTTTGACTAAATACCCTCCATATAGTGATTTACTGGTAATTTTCCAGTGCTTTCGGAAGTTGGGCTCCTATCAGTCATGGGAGGATACAATAAAGTGATCTCCAGGTGGATTAACAGTGCCATGGCTCGTGCCTTTTATTAATCCTGAGTGAACTTCATGCAGTGGTTTAGGGGTAGTTTAACAGCTCCTACAGAGGTTGGAGCATAGCCAATCAGGGGGAGCCTTCTCGTGGCCTGCTGTGCAAACCTTGAAACTTTCCCCATTAAGGATAATGATTGTCAAACCCACTAGCATTCAGATTCCCAACAAAGACTTCGGTGCTCCTGAAATGTAATGCAGTTGACCTCAAATGACGCTGGTTTGTACATGTGCTTGCAAAGCTATCCCTTAGACTCTCTCTTGGATACTTCTTCATACATAGACTCCTGATTCTGCTGCAACAGGTTTAGAGCATGCAGGGCATCGCACACTATATGAAAACTCTACACTTTAATTGAAACCGCAAGCACCACACTTCTCATCCGTGCATTAGAAGATTGGATCCTACCTGATCACCCACACGAAGAGTACTTAGAGGCTTTGACAAGAGGCACAGAAGGCGCTCTAAAAGTGATAAAATACAAATGCCAGTTGATGTAATTCCCCTGCAGCACTATATGGGCCACGAAGAAGCAGATTGCCTGACACCTGACACTCCATCTTGTTCCCAATTGGAGCAATTGTCATCTGATCCGCTCCTCCATGGCTTGCATAATGCTTCTGGCCATGGAGGAGCGGAGGTGATGTAAACAGGGTGTAGGGGTGGGTGGCGCTTCATCCTTTGATTTCTGCTTTTCTTTTCTTTAAGCTCCCCTCACACTTGGGGAAGGCAACAGAGGTATGAAGGCACACACTAACCCTACCTCTAATACCACTCCAGCTGTCTAAATTAAAATGAATTTTTTGTAATCAATGCTTGTGTAGTTATTATAAACACCCCAGGGGAAGACGTTTTCTATATGTTTTGCCCAATAGCGAGGGGGGTGTTCACCATCTTACTTCCACCATTTCCAGCACTATTGTTAGCATCACCAGAATTACTGATACCACCGCCACCACCATTACCAACATCATCACCAACTTTACCAACACCACAACCATTACTACCAACACATTGACTATTACCACTACCATTGTTACAACTGCCTCCATCATCGCCACCATTAACAACACCACTATTACCATAACCACCACTATTACTACCAGTAGCACCACCATTACAGCATGAACATTAGCATCGTCATTACCACCACCCCATTACTATAAACACCACACCTACCCTCAACCCCTCCATTACGACCGTAACCACCATTAGTACCACCGTTGTCACTCCAAGAACGTAGTCACACCATCATACATCCTTTCACACATTTATATACATGATAAATGAGTCTGTCAAACACATCTCAGTTTAAGCTTTCTCAGGTAGTGGCATGGATGGGAGTTAAGCTTGACTTAGTATTGCACGATTGGGGAAAGAAAGGGGAAAACAGCCCCTTAACTCACAATCTGTATGCTGTTTTATGGCGATGCCAATGTTAACATCTTAGTCGACCTTCAATCGCTTTAAGCTTTAGTTTTTTAGGGAATTTGCATATGATTTTGATTCTGTCTGTGCATCCCATCATTACATTACCACAGTAAGGGGCTCACGTTTCTGAATTTGGCCTGCAGGCTGAATGTGGGTGTGTGTCTGTCTGTGTCTCCTCTTTTTCCCCTCTACAACCATAAATCGAAGACTGTTCGATCCTTAAAACAAGGAAGTATTATTTAGAAAATTAGATAATACCGCAAATAATTAATCTGAAATCCACCATTTCCTGCTTTTTAGGTCTCGCATAGGCAGCGCATACGCTGCCTCTACGAGGCATCAAGTAATCTCTATGTGTTGGCAAGCGGCCGGTAGTTTCTCCTGCCGCTTGCCATTTGCTGAATGTTGTCATAGCTCCTGTTACCTGTTTTTTTACTGGCTGTTGATGGCAAACTGACTTCCGTGTAGTCGGAAGCAGCGGCCACTAACTACAGTTTTCGTCCGCTTTTGGCTGGGTGTTCGCACTCTTTCTTTGTCTCGTGCATCTCTGCCTGACGTAAACATGGCAGCGGCATTAACTGTATTGTTTAACTGTAGTCATTTTCTCCGATTCAAGGCGCATGCGCAAGGCTGCGGCAGGAGCCGGTGTGCGAGAGGGGCGGGCAGCATATGCTGCTTGTTCCTGTTTCTGGCGCGCCACGACTTCGGGTGCATCCTCTTTGCTTTCCACCCATCGCTTCTTCACTGTGTACATCCTCCATCTCGCTGCGATGTGAGGCCGCAGGATCACTCGGCTCTCCTTGCTTCAGTCTTTGCTCACTGTCCCTTCCCCCTTCCTGGGCCTGTTTTTCCTGCTCTCTAGACCGACAGCGGCCACTAGCCACCCCCTGGCCTTGGGAAACGACGCATGGTGCCCTCTACTAGCACCCTTCAAGCGACACGTACCTGTCAATCACCACAGCATGAGTGTCCAATACCCTGTCTGGATGGTGCCTCGTGGGCACGTTGTCTTGCATCCATACTGCTGAAATAAATATTCCCTGACGTCCGTGAGTTCCGTGCCTGTCCTGGAGTGTCTTACGCCTCAAATGTCAATTAATTACCTGTCACAAGTAACTGCACATTTATACGATGTTTTTTACAAGTCTCTACACAGCACAGCCGGGCTGAAGCTTTCAATGGCGGCAATTAAATAGATCACGCTGTAATCGAATTACTTTTTAGCGTGTACAATCAGCTGTGCAGATGACTCTCGATGTAGGGCTCTCGTTAGAAGGAGGATGTAATTTATTCGCAGCTAGGGAGTATGTGACGGCAGATGTGATACAGATGTGCGTGACAGGCAAACATGGCTAGGTGCCTCCTACCTCCGCAAATTACATATGCATGTTAATTTTTTAGAAGGCGCCTCTGGCGTCCACGGTGCATAATGTGATGTTGCTGTGGTGTGTGACACCCTCTTCTGTCCAGTCAGCTTTGTTTGAGGAAGACAGCGGGGCGCCCTGCCTCACACAGTAATGTGGGCTGTTGGCGCATTTTTTTGCACTTTCATCACGAACAATACACCAGAAACCAAACTGTGCCTGTGCAGCCGGCTCTAATCAACTTCACTGATGACCTGCTTGGGAGGTGTGGCTTTTACCATGGTGGGAAGTTTTGATCCTTGCTATATACGGAAGATGGCCGCCAAATTCTTGCTGCCGGTGCTTGGCGTTCTGCTGTTGGTGTGCGGCGGCCTGCCACCCTCCAGTGGACAGAAGAAGGTTAGTGATGAGGAGGATATGGCCTCCTAACACTGAGATCTGACAGCTCCAGACGCAGAATTGATGGCCTCAATGGACTGTGTCAATGCAAGGTGCTCCAGGGCACTTGCTTACGTGAGTGTTCTCTGTGGTACGCCCTATAACGAGCTCCACGGTGCTCTCCACATAAGCTTAATTGCTCTGGCTATCAGATGGCCTGTTTGCACTGATTTTATATTGGCTGCAGCGTGGTGCTTGGTATGTTATACATGCCAGCGCTCCCAATTATATTTAGGAAATGATGTGATTTTACCTTTGTCCCTCTTAAACATCATTTCACTCAATTGCAGGTTAATGGAGAAATACATTTCATGTAATACATCCTCTTAATGTCCCTCACAGGTGTCACAAATGTCATTTATTGATACCAGTGCGTGGCTAAGTTGTCCTTGTAAGAGTTAGGTGTGAGCCAGTGATTTATCTAATGCTTGCCTTGATCGTTGTGTTGCAAGATGATCTAGCATGCCATTAAGCCTTGTCTGATTTTGGTACAAACTGGTGCCTATGTGCACATTTGCCTTGGCCAATTTGAGGCATGCTAGAGTTTTAACTACTGAATTGTTTTAAACATTAGGTGGACTCTGAAACTCGAATGCATGGATGGCACATACCGTGATTTTGCTGTGGCCGGTGTGAAATGTATTGCAGTTTACCCGAAGTGTACACTTACTCCTAGTCAAGGGTAGTTACTACTCCACCGCTCGTACCCAATTAAGTTTTACAGACACAGACGGAGTAGCTTTCACAACGTATTTACTTTCCTTTATTTCATACTGGCAAACCAATTAATTTGCTTTTCCGAAACTGCTGGGCCAGCAGCTGGTTGTTCTCCCGTACCCAAATCACCCCCCCAACCCCCGCTGTTCACTTGCTCTCCTGTTCCAGCCTCTCATCTCCCCACCCTGAGCCACTTCCCTTCCCGCTGTCTCCTGAGCGCCGATCACTTGATTTACAGCCTCAATATAGCTTTAACTATAATTTACTTTAAAAAAAGCTCCACTGCAAACAAAAAAACATGTGTAAAAACATTACCACTACTTAATTGCTGTGGAGAAGTGTGGCTCAATGGTTAGAGCGGCAGACCCTGATGCAGAGATCTGGCCCGGGACCAGGGTTCAATTCCCGCCTCGGCGGGTCTTGGGCTCAATTTCCTCGGACCTGATAATTCTCGCCTCGGTGCCTATTCTAATCATGGGTCCCACTCTGCAACTCTGGGCAATAGCTTGCTTAATCTCCACAACGGCCCCAACAGCGCTGGGATGCCTGGCTTCACCCTGGGGGTGCCCAGGAGTGGACATTTCACAGGGAAAAGCCAGGAAGGGTTCCACAGCGGTATGCGTACAGCGCCTGGACACCCCTTTGGGGGTATGGGTGCGCTTTACAAGTACAAATTTCATTTCATTTCTCTCCGCTCTTACTGTCACACTGTCACTTCTTTCACATCGTCACACTGTCCCTCCTCTTTACCAGAGGCTCTTAGTTTCTTAGTGGACTCCTCCTTTCACCTCAGACTTTCACTGTCTTCTAATAGCACTCCCCTCTGGCACTTCACGGGCTATCTCTCCCCTCGTCATCCTGTCCCTCCTTTCACCACAAACTCTCCACAGGCTGTCTCTCCGCTCTCCGTGTCATTTTGTCCCTCCTTTCACCTTCTTACACTGTCCCTCCTTACACCGGAAGCTCTCGGCTTCTTAGTGGACTCCTCCTTTCACCTGAGTCTTTAACTGTCTTCTAATGCCACTACCCTCCGGTACTTCACTAGCTTTCTCTCCCCTCATCATTCTGTCCCTCCTTTCACCAGAGGCTCTCGGTTTCTCAACCAATCCCTCTTTTCATCCCAGCCTTTTAGTCTCTCCATCTCATCCATTCGGTCTCTCTATACGGCTCTCCCACCAGTACTTCATACCAGTCTCTTCGCTCTACTTGTGACACTGTCCCTCCTTTAGGCCCGCTCTTTTTATTGCCTATTACCTCGTTCTCCAGCGTCGCAAGCTCATACCAATACCAATAGCACTATGCAAATATAATTACTCTACTGCAAATAAAAATGCACAAGTAAAAAAATATTGCCATTTTCAATGCCAATAGCTCCAGCTTTAACAAATGCGAGACCTATTGCATTGTAAATGCTTGTTTTCAATGGAATCCACTAGGCAAAGTAACACCTATTGACTAAAAGCAGTTAATATATAACCCCCAGTTTTCCCTTTCCTCGCTCAAACAGAGCATGGAGTTCATTTCCTGTGCCCACTGATGTCAAAGACCTTTCTGTACACTGCCAATAGTGGTGGCATTTTTAAGCTACCCTTGACACTTTGTTAAGACTATAACGTTAATCTTTTGGAACGCGATTTAGTGACGCACCTTTTC
This sequence comes from Calotriton arnoldi, assembly GCA_963921515.1. NCBI lineage: Eukaryota > Metazoa > Chordata > Amphibia > Caudata > Salamandridae > Calotriton > Calotriton arnoldi. The sequence goes on from CAWUFW010001883.1 coordinate 2,474,932, forward strand.
GACCCATTTCTTGCAGAGGTCATGTCAAGGCATCTGATGCTTCATCACAAGAGCGTTAGAAATGTTAAAGCCATCTGAACACTGCAAAAGGGCCACTATCCCGACCTGGAGCACAGGGAAGTGAATCCTTGCCTGGTTTACAGCGGCTGAGGCTTTGTAAAGTACAAAAGACACAAACTTACTTTATTGTCCAAAGTTAAACGGATAAGGCTAAAGCTACGCTACAGAAATGCTTTGATAAGATATGGCAAAATATATTAGGGCTGCCCGTGTCATCCATCTGGAAGAGTTTTGGCTGAAATATTCATAATTGTATGTGCGGTTCTATACATCTTTGCAGCTGTGTGATGCTTCAAACATGCTTCCTTTCTGGGAAATAAAGCTCTTCCCTTAGCACCTAAAAACCTCATCGCTCCAGGATATTCACTCAGCCTTCTTGCCTCGGCAAAGTGCAATTCTGCATGTTTACGAACCTCCTTGTGCTAAAATGAATGTCTGCTCATCAGCACTAAAAAATGGACTCATTTGATCCTTCTCTGCTGAGCAAACTAACTGGCCTATTTATGAGAACCTTGCGTCACGTTTGCACCACACAGAGTGATACATGCGCGACGCAAGGCTCTGAGTCAGATTTATGAAGCCATGCAAAGCCACCCAGCGTGGCTTTGAGTGGCCTCATAAATCTTGACTAAGGCGACACAGTGCAAATCGCTGCGTCAGCTTACTCTGCGCCCAGGAGGGTTCGATTGACGTTGCAGTGGGTTTTCCCATGCAACACCCATGGATGCTGCCCCAAATTTACAAAAACGTAAACCTGGGGAAGCACCAAATCCGTACGCCTCCTGAAGTGAGGCATAACGAGTAGAAATAACTTCATTTCTCCTTGTGTTTTCCTCTTTCCATGTGTGCTTTGCAGCACACATAGAAACAGGAAAACGCCTCTAACAATTGTTTTTGTGCAGGAGGTGCCCCTTCCTGGACAAACACAATCCTGCCTGCAACGGAAGCACCCTTTCACCATGGTGCAAGGGTGCCTACGTTGGCACTAGGCTGCCGAAACGGCACCAGTGCAGGCAGAAATACACGGTTTTGCTTAAATACGGTGCATTCCTGCCCTTTCACTTTGGCATAGGGCAGCAAGCTGCCTTGCTGCGCTGCCCTACGCCAAAATGCCATAAATGAAGCGTTAAATGTGGATGGCTTCCCTCTCTCCCTATAATTGCCACCTATGCAAATGGTGTTCATCCTCAACCATAAGCTCACTCATTCTCCATGATTACCACACGTCTAAATCAGCAAACATTCCCTTACATATTGCCACAAGGATACATCTTCATTTTTCATTGTCGTTACCATTGATACAACCACCTCCATCATCATTACCACCTTTACCAGCACCACCATTACTAGAACTAGATGATTACCATCGGCACCACCACCATGACAACATGACCACCTCCATTACTACCAACACAACTCCATCATCAACCCTCCATTACTACCATTATCACTATGCCCACCATTATCTAGACCATTGTAATTCCAAGAACTTAGGGGCCTATTACGATGGCGGTCGGAAAACCTCCCCGACCGCCATGGTAGCGGGAAAAGACCGCCCGCATGGACCGCGACATCACCGCCGGTCGAATTACGATGACCAGCGCTCGAAATCCGACCGCCGCGGTCGGATCGCGGGCCTTAACATTGCGGCGGTTGCTGCTGCCCGCAGCACCGCCGCAATGCCGAAAGGAGCATGTCCTGCATTTCCCTGCACTGCGTGGCAGGCACTGCACAGTGCCTGCCACCTGGTACAGGGAAATGTAGGAGGACCATGGGTACCCCCAGTGCACCCCCAACACATTGGGGGCCGCAACGGTCCCCCGGAAGACAATCTCCGCATGCCTTTCCATGGCGGTTTGACCGCTGAGCAAAGGCTGGCTACCGCCGGCATCATAATCCTGCCGGCAGAGCCTGCTCTGCACCACCACCATTATCCCGGTCCTGCTCCATCCGCCAGGCAGGAGTGCGGATGGCAACCGGCGGAAAAGCGGCGGTCGGATTTACCCACCGCCACGGTCACCACCGCCATCCTAATTTGACCGGCGGTTTTCTTGGTTGCGATTGCGGGCGGATGTCCACCACCGGTCTGGCGGGCGCCACAGCCGGCATGGCGGTGGACATCCGACCACCATCGTAATAGACCCCTTAGTCAGACCATCATACAACCTTTAGTACATTTATAATCATCATGAATTAGTCTCTCAAACACCTCTCATTTCAAGCTTTCTCAAGTATTAACATGCATGTGAGTTAAGCTTGATTTAGTACGGCTGGGTTGGGAGTGGGACACAAGGTTACAGCGGTACAACCAGCTGTCATTGTCATCCTAAATATGAGTAACACTTTACCCATAGTCATTCCGCAGGCAACGCTTGCTCCTCTCAGTGCAGTGATGTATTCAGCAGCAAGGCTCTTCTTCTCATAAAGCTGTTAATACACTTTATAATTAGGGCTACCGGTTTTATGGTATTTTTTTTTTTGCCATTTCCATCTGTATTTATCCAAATTTATTTTTGGCTAATTTTATCTGTATTTATCCATCTTTATTTTGGTTTTTGTGGAAAAATTAAGCTGAAATTAGTATATTTCCACATTGATTTAACCGATAAATATGCGCTCATGCTCGAATGTCTGCCAGGTTTCAGCGCTGTGAACACCTGCAGAAGATAAATCAGTGCACTTACATGAAAATATGCAAAGTTCAGTATCAACCTTGTGCATATCTACTGCTGTTAAAGCCTCTTTACTAAAATTCCTTTCTTTTTTTTAACTCCCTTATCTATCAATCCACACATCTATTAGTCTGGCAGTCATGGCAGACAGTATTTAGAATTACTTAAAAAGCAACCCAATTTCCGTTTCTATCCACATTTAAAAATAGATACAGACAAGAAAATGAATGGTTTCTGTCTGTATGTATCTGTAAAAATCAGTAAAAATGGAAAACAGGGAGCCTTATTTATAATTGCCCATTGTAGATGCCCATTGTAGGTGCCCCCATCAGTTTTATCAGTTGCCCAATGTCCCACCCACCCCTCTTAAAATTCACTTTTAAAGATGCTGTTGGTTAGGAACATGTTCTGCCGTCTTCCATTCTGCCATCCAAGGTTTAATTTGGTCAGGTGCTTGCCGGTGATGGACACCAGCACCCATTTTTTGGGACCTGGACTTATTGTTAATTTTCAGAATTTTGACCCCGAGTGAGAGTTAGAAAAGCAGAAAAAGGAGAAAGAAGGAGGAAAAAAAGATAGGGAAAGAGTAAGAAGCGCAGAAAGTAGAGATGAATGACAACCTTCAAAAGCAAGGTAATGTAAGTGTACGTGGTAGAAGAAAGAGTTATGAGGTTGAATCAAAAGTCATCAGCCTTGGTATTCAGCAACCCCGGAATTCAGCAGCGCTGGGTCCTCGGAAAAACATTGACAGGAACAAAAGACTGTCTGCTGATATTTACCCATGAAATTGGGTGTCTGGCTGTTTGTTGATCTCATAAGATATTTGTAGCATAGTAGGAAGCTTCAATGTTTGGAGGCAGGAACCTTTTTGAGATGCTTGATGAATGATTGGCCAGGATAGCCATGCCTTTTCTTAGGTTGGTCATACAGGCTAGCAGTCACCCCAGGAAGAGGGCATAAGATAGCGTGTTGTAAGGGATAAGTAACTGGAAACATAGGAGGATCGTGTCCATTACCTTGCTAGTGCTGGTACTGCACCAAAGACATGCCAGACCGTGTAGCAATCCTGATGGAGCAATGGAAGGTCGACACAGGAATACGCTGAATAAGGTGCATAATTTAAGCACTTGCAGGATTGGCTAAGTCTGTGATATAAGGATTGACATTTGTGGGCTCCACAAACTCAAACCTTCACACAGACACTGCAGGGTGGAGAGAGGGTGAGAGTTGAGACCATTGAGGCAGAGAAAAGCAGATTCTGAGAGGCAGCTCCCATACGGTGGCACAGTGTGACATAGCCACTTAGGCACTGGTCTCATCTTTGCCCGGGACATAATATGGAATGTAACAGAAGTACGATACATTTATAAAACCTGCATGTCTCATCTGAGCACTGAGAGAGACGTACCTCAGGCTAATCCAAAATTTTAAACAATACTTCAACCAAGCGATGACTGAGGGGACTGAACCAAACCCCTCCCTATGTATAATTCTTTCATTTTTCTTTATTACAACTGACTTCAAATAGCCAGAGCTGTCTATAGGCTGATTCTAATTAAAATAGCCTCATAACTTATCCAATATTCCATTAAGAAGTGCCATATTTACCTAGAGTCGCATGCTAATGATATCACTGATGGTGTTTGAAAAAAAAAAAAAACTGTGCAATACTAAGGGGCCGATTCCGATTCGGGCCGGAAATCTCTCCGACCGAGCCGAACCCGGAGAGATTTCCGACCGAATCGGACCCTAGCAGCCCGACCGAACGAGTACGATGCGTACGCATGCTATCGGACTCGATTCGGTCGGACTCCCATTGAAGTCAATGGGAGCCGGTCGTACAACGCGTACGCGGGCTCCCATTGACTCAATGGGTGCGAGGCGAACAAGGGCGCCCCCTACAGCGTGTACGCGGCGAAGCGACTCGCGCCGTACACGCACAGGTAGGGGGGACCCATGGGTCCCCCCTGTGTGCGACTCGCGCAGCTACGCATACAGGGGGGTCCGACACGGACCCCCGAAGTACGGCTCCGACTGCTTCTTCGAGCCGGACGGCACGAGTCGGTCGGACTGCTCGCGGCGCGCATCGTACTTGCCCGGCCGGGGAACGTCTCCATTGCGCGGTGCGAGGCGCATCCGTGCGAGTCGGTCGGTGCGGTTGGGACGGGCGTACGAGTCGGTCGGCGAATTCGCACGCGCTCGCATCGTACTCGCTCGCCCGGATGCACGTACGAATCGGTCGGGAAAGAGGGCTCCGAATCGGATCCGGTTAAGCCGAATCCGATTCGGTGCCCTACCGGCCGAGATCGGAATCGGCCCCTAAGTGTTGTGCCATAACGGAACGATGAGCAGGTGGTGTCCAGCATGAGATTTATACTTGATGGACAACTTCCAGTCCAAGGGCTTGATTACGAGTTCGGCGGTAAGGGAACCGCCGTCGAAGCGGCGTCAATTTTGAATAAAAACATTTATGTTGTTTTAATATTCAAATAAGACATGTAGGAATCGAACGGAAACTTCAGGATCTGTCACACAAATATTTTGTGCTTCAGTCAGCGAGTACTTGGCTGTCAGCAAAGAATACGGAGTATGGTTTTAAAGCATGTTACATAATTGTTTTATTCACTCATGAAAATACATTGCCTTTTTAATGTTCACAATGCTCCTTTTGATGATTTTTGAAAGGCTGGGCTATTTTTAGGCTTCTTATGGAAGAGTTTGTTCTAGCTTTAGGCTTCTATTTAAGGGAGGTTGTGCTTGCTTAGTATTTCATATCTGGCAACACAGCAGCAGTCAACAACCAGCAGCATACTAGGAATGCAGACAGATAAGTGGTATTTGAGCTCCAGAGGGAGGAACATATACAGTAGGCAATTGGTGTTTGGGGGCACAGTGCTTTGGGGCACTTGCAGGATGTAAAGGTAGTGAGACACTAATGGAGCTTCTCTGGAATGGGGAATAGAAAGCAGGAGACAGTGTTATATCCCGCATAGAGGCCCTAATGTAGACCCGTTCGTACATGCCCTAAAATGGACGTATTCATATTTACCCTAATATGGTCATATTCGTACTTGCCCTATTATGGTCATAGTCGCATATGCCCAACTATGGTCATAACTGTACATGTCCTATTATAGTCATGATTCCTTATAAAGGCATGATCTTTCACCTACATTGGTCCCAGCTAGTACACAACGAGCTCTGAGGGCTGAACGTTATCTATCCTGTGGTTTTGAATACAGCAGGGTTTTTCCCAAACACAGGCCCTCACTGTACTCATTAATTATGCATGGCTTTCTAGGAATATACCACGTGCATAATATGTATGTACAAAGTTCACCCCTGACGTCTTCCTCATGTCCAATACAAACCATACTGAGGACCAAGACTCTTTAGGGTATAAATACACCACATCTTGCCCCGGTAAGATAGAGGGAACCGAGACTTCCATGCTGACACACTGACCAGAGACGCTGAGGCTCCTGCATGCAGTCGCTCCAGCTGACAGCGGTCTGACACAGCCCTTGTGGGGTGTCCAACTCGAGACCAGGACGGGGTCCCACACTCTCTCTATTCAGGTATGGGGGTTCGACTAAATCCTAGAAGGATTCTTGGCTCTTAGGCTTTTAGACCTACACATATGCTAGGTACACACAGGTACATCTAGTTAGGCATCGTAGGAGTACGCGCACTTGCATAATGCTTTTATATTCATGTATGTACTCATGATTATTGCAATATGGTAGAACTGTTCTATCCCTTTGCTTTTATCGTACTGCTGATAATATATCTCTGCTATTGTCTGCTGGTTACCGCAGCACATATATTTTACACTAGAATAACAACTGTTCAATAAATACTTATTGAAACGCCCGACTGTTTATTCTGTGTAACTCTCTGAGACAAACCAAATAAGTGAGCACGAGTGACTGAGCGAAAGGTAGTACATTGTTTCCACGATTCTGAGGGAATCAGGGTTGTCATGATCTAAGGTTGCCAGAAACTAATCTCTCCCCGATAAGAGGAGACACTAGTGGCACTCCGAGCTAGCTAATGCAAAACTAGGCTAACATATATGGTGGGGGTGCACGGAGTCAGTCTGCCACCAAGCCCGCAGTATATGTTATCCAAACGCGCAGGTCCTGCAGGGGTACTATAGGAGCTACACGACATGGCACCACCAACGTTGGTTTGGTACTTATTTAACAGTAGAATCTGAGTAGTTCAGTCGTGCTATTCTCAGAGAACCTACTCACAAAACCCCAGAGACGTCTGGAGTGGGTGGGCACAAAATCCGCCGCAGCTGAGTAGTACGAGAATACTATTTATTGGCTGTTGGTTATTCAAGCTTGAAGGACATATAGTTCCTACAATTGTGCATTTACACCTTATCTTAAAATTTCCTTAAACACCCTTCTTCCAATTAAAAATGGTGGAAGAAGCAGAAGAAACAAGGAGAGTTACAACAGACCTCTTCGGTTTAGGAGAAGAAGACCAAATTTCAGAAGGGCAGTCACCATAAAACTTCTAGAACATGGCTTAAGAGCCAGAGGTGGTAATGTAATTTTCGTGATTGAGGCACACGAATCCAATAAAACAGAGGTGTTCTATTCATGGGTTATATTCCCAGCAGCGAATGTAATTACAAATGTATTTCACTACTATCTAGAAGGTGAAACACCAGCGGACTATACTCCTTTTGAGGAATTAGAGGTTCCGCTCACTTACCAGGAGCATAATTACTGGTTTAAAGGCACCCTACCCCACGTACATGGAAGAGCAAGATTAGGCCCGCTCGGAGGAGCAGGAGCCACATGGCCCATATTAGCGGCATACACACCGCATCCTGATATTGGCACAATGCCACAGCCAGACTTACTCGTACAACACAGAGATTTAATTAAAATCTACAGAGACCTCACACAATTTGTGATGAGGACTTTAACAGTTCAGCCTGCACCAGCTGCAGCACAAGACACTCCAGTCCAAGGTACAGTTAATAAAATAACTCCACAAACATTACACGCGATAATGGGCAAAATGCCAGCAAAACGCGAACAAATAACTCAGCTTGAAGCAGTATTCCCGAATACTACAACCAGTGATAAACACAGAATTCTAACAATCTGCTTGCCCATGGGTCTGACACCACAAGTAGAGGACTGCACCTCTTGGGGTTCAGTCTTTGCTGCCATATATACCAGAACACATGGTATCCCGTCAATAGCAATACTACCTGAAGTATTAAAACAGATACAAAATGAGTACGGAGCAGAGCCTGCCCTTAATTTAGGGATGAAGTTGCTAAACAACTTTGAACAGGTCTCAGCCATAATACTAGCTAACATTAAGGGGGAAGCAGCTTCAGTGGCGATCTGCCAACGCCTAAGGGAGTTCAGTCCAGTAGATCAACAACACGAACTACCCAAAATAATTGAAACTGCATATGCAGAATTGGGCAGAGACAGTCTAGGTGGGAAAGCATTAAAACCACAACTAGTGGGCAGTCCTGAAAAGGACACTACAAAGCAGACACCTACTTCTTCTAAAAAAAAGTGGGAAAATAAAAAACAACAAAAGTCCAAAGACAGCAGATCTCAGTCCAGAGGTAGGTCTCCTCAACAGGAGCCCTCTGAAAGGAGGTATAACCTCAGGAATAGGGATAATATTAAAAAACCTGACAGGTATCAGGATACTGATACTCGTTCCTCTCGTTCCTTTCAGGGTTCATCGAGAAACTCCGAGAGGGAAGGACGGTCAGAACACAGACAAGAGGAGCGTACAAAGTCCAGAGACATGCAACACGCTGCGGACTACGCACCTAAAAAAGAGGATAAACAAAAATCAAAACCTCAGTTCAAAAAGAAGAAGGTAGCAGGTCTCAAAATCAGACATGCCCAGAATTCTGAGGACACAGCTTCTGAACGGGGAATGGGCTCTGACGATGCTAGACAGCGCGGCAGAAGTAACGATAGCTCGCCAGAACCTGAAGGAATTTCTGGTGACAGCGGAGTTGAGTGAGTATATCACAGTGGAATCACCTGATACTCGGGTAAGTGTCCCACATAAGGTACATGAGATAACACTCCGGATGGAGGGGGACAAGCCCAGAAAAGTTAAAGGTCTCTTTTGGAAAAATCTGTCATCTGGTTATGACATTCTATTAGCAGAACAAGACTGGCCGCCAGCATTTGTCATGGAGTGCCCTAGGGGAGAAACGATAATTTTTCCAGCCTTTTCCGACCTCGTTCCCATTCACCTAAAACATGCATATGCGCAGGAGTTGCTCCAGCATTGTACAAAAATCATGCTGGTTGGGATGAGGAGTCAACCCACCACGTGATCCTGTTAAAAGTTTCCCCAAATGCTCAAAGGCAATACCCTATAAAGCAGGAAGCTAAAAAACAAGTCAGGGAGATTCTAGATCAACTTGAATATCAGAGGGTGATAGAAAATTGCACTTCACCTATGAACAATCCTTTGTTACCCGTAGCCAAACCTGACAATACATATCGTCTAGTTTTAGATTACAGAAATTTAAACACTTGCACAAAGACATTTGCAGTTCAAAATGCACACAGTACCGCATTAATGAATAACATTGTGCGGAAAAAATACAAAACAACACTTGATATCTCAAATGGATTTTTCTGCCAAAATATAGCGCCTGAAAGCAGGTATCTAACCGCATTCAGTGCGTTAGGGTCACAACGGCAATTTTGCCGACTCCCCCAAGGGTATAAGAATAGCCCGGGGCTGTTTTCAGCAAGGGTAACAGAGTTACTCCAAAATTTGGATGAAGAAGCATTGTCCTATGTGGATGATATTTATCTGACGGACGATGACTTAAAGAGGCACTTGACCAGGGTGAGCACCATTATTATGGGATTCGCCTCTGAGGGCTATAAATTTAATTTCAAAAAATCAAAAATTGCCCACCTCAATGTCCTGTTTTTAGGATACGAGCTGTCAAGTGAGGGAAAATCCTGGCAGCTAACTTTTTAGAAAAGTGTGCGCTGCTCCAACCTCCAAAATCATTAAAGAATTTACAATCAATTATGGGATTCCTAAATTTTGGTCGAACATACATTTTGGATTACGCAGAAAGAGTAAAACCTTTCTACGACTTAATAAAACCTGACTTTTCAGTCAGACAATGGACACAGGAACACACAAATATCCTGCGTTCCCTACAGGAAGACATGATAGCTTCTAAACATTTACAGACACGTGTAAACGCACAGAACTTAGTGATCAGAGTCATAGCGGGTCAATGCGGGTACACTTATTTAACTTTTAATGAAGGGGAAACAGTACCAATCGCATACAAATCACACCTGTACACAAACGCAGACATACGTTTCACTTCAACAGAAAAAATCCTGACAGCAGTGCAGACCGCTGTAGCAAGAGAAAGAGCTCTGGCTCAGGGAAAGCGCATAATTGTCGTGACCCCAGTACCAGCTTTAGAAGCTGTTACAAAAGCTAGCATTCCAAATGCTAAAGCCTTACATCCAAGATGGATACAATGGGCTAATTCTCTTACTGCAACGGATGTTGAATACAGATTTGATCCAAGTTTAAAAACACAGGCATTCCTGCAATACGAACAAGAATATCCTCTACCAAATGAAATTTTGCCTCTGGATCAGTATGAATACATTATTTACACTGACAGTTCTGCTCAACCGGCCATAGGGAGTAAGCAAGCTTACAGCGAGGCGTGTGCGATTGTTAAAGGTCGCATGCACGATGGAAAGTTCCATCCGAGTTGCACTAAAACGCAATCTCTAGGAGACTGCACGGCTCAGTTGGCAGAACTCAAAGCACTTATACTGGCACTTATAAATACGGATCACAAATTCCCCACACTTATTGTGTGTGATTCCTTTTACTGTGTACAGTCGTACAATGAATATTTACATCATTGGGAACAAAACGGGTTCAAAGATGCAAAAGGTGGCACAATTAAGCATAAAATGCTATGGGAACAGGTAGTGGAGTTGAGAAACAAACTACCAAAGGCTCACGTGATACATACACTGAGTCATCAGCGTGATGGCGTTCACGTTGAAGGGAATTCATTGGCTGATGAAGCCGCAAAGGGGGCTGTTCGCACAGCCGCCGTAGCTGCAGTTATTCGTTCAAAGACTAGGGTAGACGGCGAGATAATGGTAGCTGTCAATGCTTCACGCAAAGGCAGCACAGCAGTACCTAAAAAATTCCCACTCAAGTACTCCTACAAGTTAGATGCACAAAACATTCCATATGCTCAGATTCCTGGAGTGGGGGATAGAGTAATACCAAATATGGATAGTAGGCTAGGCTTGATTTTGGCGGCACACGAGGGTTTGGGTTCTGCGCATACAGGCGTTACAGCGACTATTTCTTTACTGAAACAGCACTACTGGTGGCCAGGGTTAACGAAGCAGACTGAAGACTATGGGGCCGATTCCGATTCAGGCCGGAAATCTCCCCGACCGAGCCGGACCCGGAGAGATTTCCGACCGAATCGGACCCTAGCAGTCCGACCGAACGAGTACGATGCGCACGTATGCTATCGGACTCGATTCGGTCGGACTCCCATTGAAGTCAATGGGAGCCAGTCGTACGACACGTACACGGGCTCCCATTGACTCAATGGGCACAACGCGAATAAGGGCGCCCCCTACAGCATGTTCGCGTCGATGCGGGTCGCACCGTACATGCACGTGTAGGGGGGACCCATGGGTCCCCCCTGTGTGTGACTCGCACGCCTACGCTTCCAGGGGGGTCCGACACGGACCCCCAAAGTGCGGCTCCGACAGCTCCTTGGAGCCGGGCTGCGCGAGTCGGTCGGAGCGGTCGAGGTGCGCATCGTACTTACCCGGCCGGGGAACGTCTCCATTGCGAGGTGCGCGTCGTCCCCGTGTGAGTCGGTCGGAGCGGTCGGGTCCTGCGAATGAGTCGGTCGGAGATTTCGCGAGCGCACGCATCGTACTCGCTCGCCCGTGCGTACGACTCGGTCGGGAAATAGGGCTCCGAATCGGATCCGGTTAAGCCGAATCCGATTCGGTGCCCTACCGGCCGAGATCGGAATCGGCCCCTATGTATTGAAATGCGACATCTGTCAGCAGATGAAAGGCTCCACCGTAACACGCCCAGCACAGACACCATAGCTGAAATCAGACAAACCTCTCGCATGTGTGTATTTGGACCACTGCGGACCCCTACAATCTGATGGGTCCAAGAAATATATCATGGTTGCAGTGGATTCCTGCTTTAGATTCCTATGGGTTTGGCCTCAGCGCTCGGCTGACGCTCGAACTGTTATAAAAGATTTGCGAGTCTTTATTGGCACATACGCAGTTGGCACTTAACATTCTGACCGTGGTCCGGCGTTTAGCTCTAGGGCTTACAAAGAGGCCATGGAAGGAATGGGCGTAGCATTGCGGTACTCCTCTCCGTACCATCCCGAGGGAAATTCTGTTGTGGAGAGGAAAAACCGAGACTTAAAGCAATCTTTAACAGCTAGGGTATTAGGCAAGGGCGGTAGATGGGTCGATCACCTTTATGGGGTACAGCGCGCGCTCAATAATCAGCCAAGAAGCTCTCTAGGGGGTGTCACTCCTTACGAGGTCCTATTTGGGACAAGAATGTGGGTACCTGATCTTGATTGTGAAGGCACAGTGGCGGATGAAAAACCATTTGATATCCATGATCGTTTGGCTGTTTTACAGGATCTAAATGAATCCAGGACACAACAAAGTAACGTGCTCCAGAAACAGGCCGCCACTGAGAAAGTCAAGGCAGTAACGGCAAGACCTGTCTGGATCCCAAACATCGGGGATCTGGTCAGAGAGAAGATTGCTGACAAGAAAGAATTTGGGCCATCTTACAGAAAGCCTGTACCGGTCCTTGCAATCCACGGCACAAGAACTGTACTTCTGCCACCTTTTGCCGGAAAAAAGGAGAAAAGATTTGTCTCAATTGACTTAATCAAACCACACTATGTGGCCGATACTAAACAGTAGACCTCGTGGACTCCCCAGTAGCAGACGCCCTCCTCTCGCTACAATCCAAGAAGTCCAAACAGAAAGACTCATCACGTTTGAAGAGCCACCTGTACGGAATGAAGGACTAAGCAACAATGCTATGGAACTCGTTCCACTTCAACAAGAAATTCATCTCCAAAATGAAAATCAACTTAACAACCAACTTGCAATCAGACCTAATACAGACATCTACGTCAACATGCCTCGTCAAGAGCAAAATCCGATTTCAACAAATCCCGATGCAATTCCAACAATTGATCGAACTGCTTCTGGCTATTTCATGAACTTTGATACGTTTTCACTGGATCCAAGCGAGCCGGAAACGACGCCAGCCAAAAAATCACTCAAACAGAAACTCACTGACTTTTTGAACTTTTTTAGAAAGACTTACCTGGTGTCACCTTGGATTGAACTATGGTATATCACTGGGATTTTCTTTTTTCTTTTCTGGCTAGGTTTAATAATAACTTTTAGCATGCTTATTAATGGACGATACCTCCAGCCAAGCTCTACAGCCCAAAGAGTCAATTTGATTTTAAAACCACACCAGTCTTCACATCGTGAACCAAGAGACTTGTCTTCAGTGAACATCACAGCAGTTCCTATACCGGACGGTATAGTATGGGACAAGATTGATTATGATGTATTCGGTCCGACTGAACTTTTAAAGCTAAAGCATGTATTTAAAATTTCTTTAAGTGATATCATTACCTCCAGTACATTTTCTGATGATTGGGACACTGAAACTGTAAATGCTATGATGTCTGATTTAGAAAAAACTGCTGCATTTCCGAACAATGAAATGTTAGAAGGTACTTCAGACTATGATACATTGTACTGTTATCAGCAATATGGTTATCAGTTCTTACACAAGTCTATAACACCTAGAAATGTATTTGAGTACCACCAGTGGGAACACTGCCCAACACCACCGAAAGGTAGTTCACAAGCATTTGCACAGAAATTCACATACTTCTCAAGGTTTAACACATCCGACCCGAAGCCATTTAATTATAAAGTGGCGAAAATTTCAGCTCAGAAAATTATGTTAACAAACACCAAACATATTTACTCTGCATCCTTTCTGAACCAGTTGTCTAAACAGGGTTTCGATCTATGGAAAGACACAATAGATTCCAAATCGATCTGGGGTTCTAGGGACTGGCAAGTCCAGGGAATAGAAGCACTTTTTAGAGCATGCATCATTCCGTAGCAGATTTTATTTCTGAATGAAACTGTGCAACAAACAACCTGTCTTGGATTAGCCAAAGGCAAGGAAATGAACACACCGGGGTTTCCAACACCATCACAGATGGGTGGGGGGCAGAATTTAACTACACAAGGGGTAGGATTAGATGACATTTTCCAGTACAACAGATCAGATCCTGATTGGACAGAATGGCTGGTTTGGCCCATTGACACAAACAAATGTCAACAGAGATTTATGAATACAACCAAAAGGTTTAGTATCCATAGGCCAGATCCACGCTATGTACAAAGACAACACCCAGGGGTAGTGACATCGTACAGTGTTGGGAAGTTGTGCCTTGATTGGCTAGAGACCTCGACACTGATAGAAGTAAAGCACCACTTGACCTTACTCACACCTGACATGGATCTTAGAGATTTTCTACTAGGTCCCAGGAAACAACGTCAGAAACGTTTCATATATGCAGGCCTTTATGCCTATTATAATGAAAACTGGAAAATATCCCAACAAGAGGCCGCAGAAAGAATACGGGAAATAGACTGTATTAACTTAGAAAAGGCATTAGCTGTAGTGGATAATGAGTTAACTACTTTGACCTCCAGGATTTACTCCTTAGGCAACATTGTGTCCTCGGCAATCGACATATTAGAACAAGATCTGGCCTTGTTATAACACGGGCAATCTCAACTACGTTCTATTATGATGTTAAGCTGGACGCTGCAATCTTTGCGTGCAGGCTATGTGCCATGGCATTTTATAAACACCTCGTCTCTGTTCTCAGAATACAATCTAACTGATAAACAGACAGAAATGGCACAGAGGGGAGCCAAATATACAATGCTGCGTATTGAGAAACTGGAAAGGTTACCATTCACTGTAGCCGAATCACCATCAACGGAATGGCTAATTCATGGCCAAATCACTCTGCCGGTCACTACCATTCAGTTTCAATATTGCCTTGAGCAAAGGCAGGCAGGCAAATATGTGAAAATGGGTAAGGGATACATCAAGGAAACTTGGGAGTTACCATATAGATACCGATGCCGGAATGGGGATCGAGAAGTGTATCTGAGTGGTACAAACTGCAAGAACGCTTTAAGCGGTTCTCTCATGTGTCAGGATATTTCTCTACACGGAGCCTGTAGCGGTTCAGTGGCGAACTTATCTTGTCACATGTCAGGG
Organism: Calotriton arnoldi; assembly: GCA_963921515.1. Taxonomy (NCBI): domain Eukaryota; kingdom Metazoa; phylum Chordata; class Amphibia; order Caudata; family Salamandridae; genus Calotriton; species Calotriton arnoldi. The sequence continues at coordinate 2,490,090 of CAWUFW010001883.1, forward strand.
ACCCCAGCGGCCATGATCACGCCGGTTTTCCAGCTGCTCTCGAATGGGAGTTACTTAATTCTAAATGATCAAGGTTGCTGTGGGATGCTTCCGGGCGTCGCATATCTAGTTACTGTTAACTCCTGGGTTACTTGCTGTATGCAAGTATTGTTTCCGCCACTGAACACAGTCGGGGAGGCGCCGCTATGGCCTTCTCTGAATGTTTCTTTTATACAATTTGATACTCTGAGCAGATTGAAAGCCATGCTTTTACAGCAACCCGTGCCCTTAAAGATGGATACAATGGGCTAATTCTCTTACTGCAACGGATGTTGAATACAGATTTGATCCAAGTTTAAAAACACAGGCATTCCTGCAATACGAACAAGAATATCCTCTACCAAATGAAATTTTGCCTCTGGATCAGTATGAATACATTATTTACACTGACAGTTCTGCTCAACCGGCCATAGGGAGTAATCAAGCTTACAGCGAGGCGTGTGCGATTGTTAAAGGTCGCATGCACGATGGAAAGTTCCATCCGAGTTGCACTAAAACGCAATCTCTAGGAGACTGCACGGCTCAGTTGGCAGAACTCAAAGCACTTATACTGGCACTTATAAATACGGATCACAAATTCCCCACACTTATTGTGTGTGATTCCTTTTACTGTGTACAGTCGTACAATGAATATTTACATCATTGGGAACAAAACGGGTTCAAAGATGCAAAAGGTGGCACAATTAAGCATAAAATGCTATGGGAACAGGTAGTGGAGTTGAGAAACGAACTACCAAAGGCTCACGTGATACATACACTGAGTCATCAGCGTGATGGCGTTCACGTTGAAGGGAATTCATTGGCTGATGAAGCCGCAAAGGGGGCTGTTCGCACAGCCGCCGTAGCTGCAGTTATTCGTTCAAAGACTAGGGTAGACGGCGAGATAATGGTAGCTGTCAATGCTTCACGCAAAGGCAGCACAGCAGTACCTAAAAATTTCCCACTCAAGTACTCCTACAAGTTAGATGCACAAAACATTCCATATGCTCAGATTCCTGGAGTGGGGGATAGAGTAATACCAAATATGGATAGTAGGCTAGGCTTGATTTTGGCGGCACACGAGGGTTTGGGTTCTGCGCATACAGGCATTACAGCGACTATTTCTTTACTGAAACAGCACTACTGGTGGCCAGGGTTAACGAAGCAGACTGAAGACTATGGGGCCGATTCCGATTCAGGCCGGAAATCTCCCCGACCGAGCCGGACCCGGAGAGATTTCCGACCGAATCGGACCCTAGCAGTCCGACCGAACGAGTACGATGCGCACGTATGCTATCGGACTCGATTCGGTCGGACTCCCATTGAAGTCAATGGGAGCCAGTCGTACGACACGTACACGGGCTCCCATTGACTCAATGGGCACGACGCGAACAAGGGCGCCCCTACAGCGTGTTCGTGTCGATGCGGGTCGCACCGTACATGCACGTGTAGGGGGACCCATGGGCCCCCCTGTGTGCGACTCGCACGCCTACGCTTCCAGGGGGTCCGACACGGACCCCCAAAGTGCGGCTCCGACAGCTCCTTGGAGCCGGGCTGCGCGAGTCGGTCGGAGCGGTCGAGGTGCGCATCGTACTTACCCGGCCGGGGAACGTCTCCATTGCGAGGTGCGCGTCGTCCCCGTGTGAGTCGGTCGGAGCGGTCGGGTCCTGCGAATGAGTCGGTCGGAGATTTCGCGAGCGCACGCATCGTACTCGCTCGCCCGGACGTGCGTACGACTCGGTCGGGAAATAGGGCTCCGAATCGGATCCGGTTAAGCCGAATCCGATTCGGTGCCCTACCGGCCGAGATCGGAATCGGCCCCTATGTATTGAAATGCGACATCTGTCAGCAGATGAAAGGCTCCACCGTAACACGCCCAGCACAGACACCATAGCTGAAATCAGACAAACCTCTCGCATGTGTGTATTTGGACCACTGCGGACCCCTACAATCTGATGGGTCCAAGAAATATATCATGGTTGCAGTGGATTCCTGCTTTAGATTCCTATGGGTTTGGCCTCAGCGCTCGGCTGACGCTCGAACTGTTATAAAAGATTTGCGAGTCTTTATTGGCACATACGCAGTTGGCACTTAACATTCTGACCGTGGTCCGGCGTTTAGCTCTAGGGCTTACAAAGAGGCCATGGAAGGAATGGGCGTAGCATTGCGGTACTCCTCTCCGTACCATCCCGAGGGAAATTCTGTTGTGGAGAGGAAAAACCGAGACTTAAAGCAATCTTTAACAGCTAGGGTATTAGGCAAGGGCGGTAGATGGGTCGATCACCTTTATGGGGTACAGCGCGCGCTCAATAATCAGCCAAGAAGCTCTCTAGGGGTGTCACTCCTTACGAGGTCCTATTTGGGACAAGAATGTGGGTACCTGATCTTGATTGTGAAGGCACAGTGGCGGATGAAAAACCATTTGATATCCATGATCGTTTGGCTGTTTTACAGGATCTAAATGAATCCAGGACACAACAAAGTAACGTGCTCCAGAAACAGGCCGCCACTGAGAAAGTCAAGGCAGTAACGGCAAGACCTGTCTGGATCCCAAACATCGGGGATCTGGTCAGAGAGAAGATTGCTGACAAGAAAGAATTTGGGCCATCTTACAGAAAGCCTGTACCGGTCCTTGCAATCCACGGCACAAGAACTGTACTTCTGCCACCTTTTGCCGGAAAAAAGGAGAAAAGATTTGTCTCAATTGACTTAATCAAACCACACTATGTGGCCGATACTAAACAGTAGACCTCGTGGACTCCCCAGTAGCAGACGCCCTCCTCTCGCTACAATCCAAGAAGTCCAAACAGAAAGACTCATCACGTTTGAAGAGCCACCTGTACGGAATGAAGGACTAAGCAACAATGCTATGGAACTCGTTCCACTTCAACAAGAAATTCATCTCCAAAATGAAAATCAACTTAACAACCAACTTGCAATCAGACCTAATACAGACATCTACGTCAACATGCCTCGTCAAGAGCAAAATCCGATTTCAACAAATCCCGATGCAATTCCAACAATTGATCGAACTGCTTCTGGCTATTTCATGAACTTTGATACGTTTTCACTGGATCCAAGCGAGCCGGAAACGACGCCAGCCAAAAAATCACTCAAACAGAAACTCACTGACTTTTTGAACTTTTTTAGAAAGACTTACCTGGTGTCACCTTGGATTGAACTATGGTATATCACTGGGATTTTCTTTTTTCTTTTCTGGCTAGGTTTAATAATAACTTTTAGCATGCTTATTAATGGACGATACCTCCAGCCAAGCTCTACAGCCCAAAGAGTCAATTTGATTTTAAAACCACACCAGTCTTCACATCGTGAACCAAGAGACTTGTCTTCAGTGAACATCACAGCAGTTCCTATACCGGACGGTATAGTATGGGACAAGATTGATTATGATGTATTCGGTCCGACTGAACTTTTAAAGCTAAAGCATGTATTTAAAATTTCTTTAAGTGATATCATTACCTCCAGTACATTTTCTGATGATTGGGACACTGAAACTGTAAATGCTATGATGTCTGATTTAGAAAAAACTGCTGCATTTCCGAACAATGAAATGTTAGAAGGTACTTCAGACTATGATACATTGTACTGTTATCAGCAATATGGTTATCAGTTCTTACACAAGTCTATAACACCTAGAAATGTATTTGAGTACCACCAGTGGGAACACTGCCCAACACCACCGAAAGGTAGTTCACAAGCATTTGCACAGAAATTCACATACTTCTCAAGGTTTAACACATCCGACCCGAAGCCATTTAATTATAAAGTGGCGAAAATTTCAGCTCAGAAAATTATGTTAACAAACACCAAACATATTTACTCTGCATCCTTTCTGAACCAGTTGTCTAAACAGGGTTTCGATCTATGGAAAGACACAATAGATTCCAAATCGATCTGGGGTTCTAGGGACTGGCAAGTCCAGGGAATAGAAGCACTTTTTAGAGCATGCATCATTCCGTAGCAGATTTTATTTCTGAATGAAACTGTGCAACAAACAACCTGTCTTGGATTAGCCAAAGGCAAGGAAATGAACACACCGGGGTTTCCAACACCATCACAGATGGGTGGGGGCAGAATTCAACTACACAAGGGGTAGGATTAGATGACATTTTCCAGTACAACAGATCAGATCCTGATTGGACAGAATGGCTGGTTTGGCCCATTGACACAAACAAATGTCAACAGAGATTTATGAATACAACCAAAAGGTTTAGTATCCATAGGCCAGATCCACGCTATGTACAAAGACAACACCCAGGGGTAGTGACATCGTACAGTGTTGGGAAGTTGTGCCTTGATTGGCTAGAGACCTCGACACTGATAGAAGTAAAGCACCACTTGACCTTACTCACACCTGACATGGATCTTAGAGATTTTCTACTAGGTCCCAGGAAACAACGTCAGAAACGTTTCATATATGCAGGCCTTTATGCCTATTATAATGAAAACTGGAAAATATCCCAACAAGAGGCCGCAGAAAGAATACGGGAAATAGACTGTATTAACTTAGAAAAGGCATTAGCTGTAGTGGATAATGAGTTAACTACTTTGACCTCCAGGATTTACTCCTTAGGCAACATTGTGTCCTCGGCAATCGACATATTAGAACAAGATCTGGCCTTGTTATAACACGGGCAATCTCAACTACGTTCTATTATGATGTTAAGCTGGACGCTGCAATCTTTGCGTGCAGGCTATGTGCCATGGCATTTTATAAACACCTCGTCTCTGTTCTCAGAATACAATCTAACTGATAAACAGACAGAAATGGCACAGAGGGGAGCCAAATATACAATGCTGCGTATTGAGAAACTGGAAAGGTTACCATTCACTGTAGCCGAATCACCATCAACGGAATGGCTAATTCATGGCCAAATCACTCTGCCGGTCACTACCATTCAGTTTCAATATTGCCTTGAGCAAAGGCAGGCAGGCAAATATGTGAAAATGGGTAAGGGATACATCAAGGAAACTTGGGAGTTACCATATAGATACCGATGCCGGAATGGGGATCGAGAAGTGTATCTGAGTGGTACAAACTGCAAGAACGCTTTAAGCGGTTCTCTCATGTGTCAGGATATTTCTCTACACGGAGCCTGTAGCGGTTCAGTGGCGAACTTATCTTGTCACATGTCAGGGACCCCAGCGGCCATGATCACGCCGGTTTTCCAGCTGCTCTCGAATGGGAGTTACTTAATTCTAAATGATCAAGGTTGCTGTGGGATGCTTCCGGGCGTCGCATATCTAGTTACTGTTAACTCCTGGGTTACTTGCTGTATGCAAGTATTGTTTCCGCCACTGAACACAGTCGGGGAGGCGCCGCTATGGCCTTCTCTGAATGTTTCTTTTATACAATTTGATACTCTGAGCAGATTGAAAGCCATGCTTTTACAGCAACCCGTGCCCTTAAAGATGGATACAATGGGCTAATTCTCTTACTGCAACGGATGTTGAATACAGATTTGATCCAAGTTTAAAAACACAGGCATTCCTGCAATACGAACAAGAATATCCTCTACCAAATGAAATTTTGCCTCTGGATCAGTATGAATACATTATTTACACTGACAGTTCTGCTCAACCGGCCATAGGGAGTAATCAAGCTTACAGCGAGGCGTGTGCGATTGTTAAAGGTCGCATGCACGATGGAAAGTTCCATCCGAGTTGCACTAAAACGCAATCTCTAGGAGACTGCACGGCTCAGTTGGCAGAACTCAAAGCACTTATACTGGCACTTATAAATACGGATCACAAATTCCCCACACTTATTGTGTGTGATTCCTTTTACTGTGTACAGTCGTACAATGAATATTTACATCATTGGGAACAAAACGGGTTCAAAGATGCAAAAGGTGGCACAATTAAGCATAAAATGCTATGGGAACAGGTAGTGGAGTTGAGAAACGAACTACCAAAGGCTCACGTGATACATACACTGAGTCATCAGCGTGATGGCGTTCACGTTGAAGGGAATTCATTGGCTGATGAAGCCGCAAAGGGGCTGTTCGCACAGCCGCCGTAGCTGCAGTTATTCGTTCAAAGACTAGGGTAGACGGCGAGATAATGGTAGCTGTCAATGCTTCACGCAAAGGCAGCACAGCAGTACCTAAAAATTCCCACTCAAGTACTCCTACAAGTTAGATGCACAAAACATTCCATATGCTCAGATTCCTGGAGTGGGGGATAGAGTAATACCAAATATGGATAGTAGGCTAGGCTTGATTTTGGCGGCACACGAGGGTTTGGGTTCTGCGCATACAGGCATTACAGCGACTATTTCTTTACTGAAACAGCACTACTGGTGGCCAGGGTTAACGAAGCAGACTGAAGACTATGGGGCCGATTCCGATTCAGGCCGGAAATCTCCCGACCGAGCCGGACCCGGAGAGATTTCCGACCGAATCGGACCCTAGCAGTCCGACCGAACGAGTACGATGCGCACGTATGCTATCGGACTCGATTCGGTCGGACTCCCATTGAAGTCAATGGGAGCCAGTCGTACGACACGTACACGGGCTCCCATTGACTCAATGGGCACGACGCGAACAAGGGCGCCCCCTACAGCGTGTTCGCGTCGATGCGGGTCGCACCGTACATGCACGTGTAGGGGGACCCATGGGCCCCCCTGTGTGCGACTCGCACGCCTACGCTTCCAGGGGGTCCGACACGGACCCCCAAAGTGCGGCTCCGACAGCTCCTTGGAGCCGGGCTGCGCGAGTCGGTCGGAGCGGTCGAGGTGCGCATCGTACTTACCCGGCCGGGGAACGTCTCCATTGCGAGGTGCGCGTCGTCCCCGTGTGAGTCGGTCGGAGCGGTCGGGTCCTGCGAATGAGTCGGTCGGAGATTTCGCGAGCGCACGCATCGTACTCGCTCGCCCGGACGTGCGTACGACTCGGTCGGGAAATAGGGCTCCGAATCGGATCCGGTTAAGCCGAATCCGATTCGGTGCCCTACCGGCCGAGATCGGAATCGGCCCCTATGTATTGAAATGCGACATCTGTCAGCAGATGAAAGGCTCCACCGTAACACGCCCAGCACAGACACCATAGCTGAAATCAGACAAACCTCTTGCATGTGTGTATTTGGACCACTGCGGACCCCTACAATCTGATGGGTCCAAGAAATATATCATGGTTGCAGTGGATTCCTGCTTTAGATTCCTATGGGTTTGGCCTCAGCGCTCGGCTGACGCTCGAACTGTTATAAAAGATTTGCGAGTCTTTATTGGCACATACGCAGTTGGCACTTAACATTCTGACCGTGGTCCGGCGTTTAGCTCTAGGGCTTACAAAGAGGCCATGGAAGGAATGGGCGTAGCATTGCGGTACTCCTCTCCGTACCATCCCGAGGGAAATTCTGTTGTGGAGAGGAAAAACCGAGACTTAAAGCAATCTTTAACAGCTAGGGTATTAGGCAAGGGCGGTAGATGGGTCGATCACCTTTATGGGGTACAGCGCGCGCTCAATAATCAGCCAAGAAGCTCTCTAGGGGGTGTCACTCCTTACGAGGTCCTATTTGGGACAAGAATGTGGGTACCTGATCTTGATTGTGAAGGCACAGTGGCGGATGAAAAACCATTTGATATCCATGATCGTTTGGCTGTTTTACAGGATCTAAATGAATCCAGGACACAACAAAGTAACGTGCTCCAGAAACAGGCCGCCACTGAGAAAGTCAAGGCAGTAACGGCAAGACCTGTCTGGATCCCAAACATCGGGGATCTGGTCAGAGAGAAGATTGCCGACAAGAAAGAATTTGGGCCATCTTACAGAAAGCCTGTACCGGTCCTTGCAATCCACGGCACAAGAACTGTACTTCTGCCACCTTTTGCCGGAAAAAAGGAGAAAAGATTCGTCTCAATTGACTTAATCAAACCACACTATGTGGCCGATACTAAACAGTAGACCTCGTGGACTCCCCAGTGGCAGACGCCCTCCTCTCGCTACAATCCAAGAAGTCCAAACAGAAAGACTCATCACGTTTGAAGAGCCACCTGTACGGAATGAAGGACTAAGCAACAATGCTATGGAACTCGTTCCACTTCAACAAGAAATTAATCTCCAAAATGAAAATCAACTTAACAACCAACTTGCAATCAGACCTAATACAGACATCTACGTCAACATGCCTCGTCAAGAGCAAAATCCGATTTCAACAAATCCCGATGCAATTCCAACAATTGATCGAACTGCTTCTGGCTATTTCATGAACTTTGATACGTTTTCACTGGATCCAAGCGAGCCGGAAACGACGCCAGCCAAAAATCACTCAAACAGAAACTCACTGACTTTTTGAACTTTTTTAGAAAGACTTACCTGGTGTCACCTTGGATTGAACTATGGTAGATCACTGGGATTTTCTTTTTCTTTTCTGGCTAGGTTTAATAATAACTTTTAGCATGCTTATTAATGGACGATACCTCCAGCCAAGCTCTACAGCCCAAAGAGTCAATTTGATTTTAAAACCACACCAGTCTTCACATCGTGAACCAAGAGACTTGTCTTCAGTGAACATCACAGCAGTTCCTATACCGGACGGTATAGTATGGGACAAGATTGATTATGATGTATTCGGTCCGACTGAACTTTTAAAGCTAAAGCATGTATTTAAAATTTCTTTAAGTGATATCATTACCTCCAGTACATTTTCTGATGATTGGGACACTGAAACTGTAAATGCTATGATGTCTGATTTAGAAAAAACTGCTGCATTTCCGAACAATGAAATGTTAGAAGGTACTTCAGACTATGATACATTGTATTGTTATCAGCAATATGGTTATCAGTTCTTACACAAGTCTATAACACCTAGAAATGTATTTGAGTACCACCAGTGGGAACACTGCCCAACACCACCGAAAGGTAGTTCACAAGCATTTGCACAGAAATTTACATACTTCTCAAGGTTTAACACATCCGACCCGAAGCCATTTAATTATAAAGTGGCAAAAATTTCAGCTCAGAAAATTATGTTAACAAACACCAAACATATTTACTCTGCATCCTTTCTGAACCAGTTGTCTAAACAGGGTTTCGATCTATGGAAAGACACAATAGATTCCAAATCGATCTGGGGTTCTAGGGACTGGCAAGTCCAGGGAATAGAAGCACTTTTTAGAGCATGCATCATTCCGTAGCAGATTTTATTTCTGAATGAAACTGTGCAACAAACAACCTGTCTTGGATTAGCCAAAGGCAAGGAAATGAACACACCGGGGTTTCCAACACCATCCCAGATGGGTGGGGGGCAGAATTCAACTACACAAGGGGTAGGATTAGATGACATTTTCCAGTACAACAGATCAGATCCTGATTGGACAGAATGGCTGGTTTGGCCCATTGACACAAACAAATGTCAACAGAGATTTATGAATACAACCAAAAGGTTTAGTATCCATAGGCCAGATCCACGCTATGTACAAAGACAACACCCAGGGGTAGTGACATCGTACAGTGTTGGGAAGGTGTGCCTTGATTGGCTAGAGACCTCAACACTGATAGAAGTAAAGCACCACTTGACCTTACTCACACCTGACATGGATCTTAGAGATTTTCTACTAGGTCCCAGGAAACAACGTCAGAAACGTTTCATATATGCAGGCCTTTATGCCTATTATAATGAAAACTGGAAAATATCCCAACAAGAGGCCGCAGAAAGAATACGGGAAATAGACCGTATTAACTTAGAAAAGGCATTAGCTGTAGTGGATAATGAGTTAACTACTTTGACCTCCAGGATTTACTCCTTAGGCAACATTGTGTCCTCGGCAATCGACATATTAGAACAAGATCTGGCCTTGTTACAACACGGGCAATCTCAACTACGTTCTATTATGATGTTAAGCTGGACGCTGCAATCTTTGCGTGCAGGCTATGTGCCATGGCATTTTATAAACACCTCGTCTCTGTTCTCAGAATACAATCTAACTGATAAACAGACAGAAATGGCACAGAGGGGAGCCAAATATACAATGCTGCGTATTGAGAAACTGGAAAGGTTACCATTCACTGTAGCCGAATCTACGGAATGGCTAATTCATGGCCAAATCACTCTGCCGGTCACTACCATTCAGTTTCAATATTGCCTTGAGCAAAGGCAGGCAGGCAAATATGTGAAAATGGGTAAGGGATACATCAAGGAAACTTGGGAGTTACCATATAGATACCGATGCCGGAATGGGGATCGAGAAGTGTATCTGAGTGGTACAAACTGCAAGAACGCTTTAAGCGGTTCTCTCATGTGTCAGGATATTTCTCTACACGGAGCCTGTAGCGGTTCAGTGGCGAACTTATCTTGTCACATGTCAGGGACCCCAGCGGCCATGATCACGCCGGTTTTCCAGCTGCTCTCGAATGGGAGTTACTTAATTCTAAATGATCAAGGTTGCTGTGGGATGCTTCCGGGCGTCGCATATCTAGTCACTGTTAACTCCTGGGTTACTTGCTGTATGCAAGTATTGTTTCCGCCACTGAACACAGTCGGGGAGGCGCCGCTATGGCCTTCGCTGAATGTTTCTTTTATACAATTTGATACTCTGAGCAGATTGAAAGCCATGCTTTTACAGCAACCCGTGCCCTTAACCTCCGCTCGAGAAACCTTTGAACTTCAAGTTGCAAGGACCTCGACCGAGATACAGGCACTCATACGTACAAACTGCCAGAATGGTGGTACGTATCTTCAATATGTCTGATACAAGCGGTATCGTACACCTATTTAAGACCATAGGGTCCGGACTGTTAAGCACCTTTCAGACAGTCCTCGGAGTAATCCCAAATTTTATACACTCCGTATTGGGAAGCGTATTTGGAGGATTCCCGCTCATCCTGTTCCTAATCGTAGGAATCCTGATTGTACTATTGCTGCTACGCAATGGACGGCCCACTTCCCGAGGGAATGGTGAACACGCTCCTGGAGCGGAAATACCGTGAACGCATGGCACAACTTCTGGGCATTTCTTGCCTGCGAGAACTCAGTGCCTCCTGGTTTCTATCATTTAGACCAGTCTGGGTAGACGGCATCTTACCTGTTCTTCGATGCCTGTTCTGCGGAGAAGAATGCACGTTGGATCTCTGTCTAACATTTCCATCGGATGCACCTCCGGACACGGATGCAATGCTGGACCCCATAAAGGCCCATGCTCTGCGTTGTCCTCAGCGGCTTCCAATTCTGATGAACGCATTCCTGGAGAATCCACAGGTGCCATTTGCTCCTGCTGGGTTAGGTGACTCCTCCACAGGCACCAAGGTAACAACTGCCGCCCAAGCTGCCGCAGCACCGACTGTTGGCAGTACTACATTCCATCTATGTGCTATTGACGTTCTCTGTGAGGCATTGGATTTGTCGTCTGCAGCAGCTAACACCGATAATACTGAACTTCCCAGCCCGGACGTTTAATCTCGAATTGGCTCATCGTGTCCTGGGAAAGAATTCGGCTTCTTTGCTCGTTTCAAAACAAACGATCTAAATTTGGAACATTTTCTTATATTGACACTTTCGCTTGAGAAAAGCATGGCCTTCTCCTGCTTATGGTAATGCAACTTTTATAGAGAGACAATATTGACTTTTTCAAAGTGGCAACTAGTAATAGCTGAATTTTACATTTTTTTTTTCTCTAAACACCTCGTTTTTAACGATTTTTTAGAACCATGTTTTTACTTGCTTTTAAAAATATTTTTAAATTGTCCAGATTTTAAGTATGGTCATTTTTATCCAATTCGGAAGAGGAGTGGGTGTTATATCCCGCATAGAGGCCCTAATGTAGACCCGTTCGTACATGCCCTAAAATGGACGTATTCATATTTACCCTAATATGGTCATATTCGTACTTGCCCTATTATGGTCATAGTCGCATATGCCCAACTATGGTCATAACTGTACATGTCCTATTATAGTCATGATTCCTTATATAGGCATGATATTTAACCTACATTGGTACCAGCTAGTACACAACGAGCTCTGAGGGCTGACCGTTATCTTTTCTGTGGTTTTGAATACAGCAGGGTTTTTCCCAAACACAGGCCTTCACTGTACTCATTAATTATGCATGGCTTTCTAGGAATATACCACGTGCATAATATGTATGTACAAAGTTCACCCCTGACGTCTTCCTCATGTCCAATACAAACCATACTGAGGACCGAGACTCTTTAGGGTATAAATACACCACATCTTGCCCCGGTAAGATAGAGGGAACCGAGACTTCCATGCTGACACACTGACCAGAGACGCTGAGGCTCCTGCATGCAGTCGCTCCAGCTGACAGCGGTATGACACAGCCCTTGCGGGGTGTCCAACTCGAGACCAGGACGGGGTCCCACACTCTCTCTATTCAGGTATGGGGGTTCGACTAAATCCTAGAAGGATTCTTGGCTCTTAGGCTTTTAGACCTACACATATGCTAGGTACACACAGGTACATCTAGTTAGGCATCGTAGGAGTACGCGCACTTGCATAATGCTTTTATATTCATGTATGTGCTCATGATTATTGCAATATGGTAGAACTGTTCTATCCCTTTGCTTTTATCGTACTGCTGATAATATATCTCTGCTATTGTCTGCTGGTTACCGCAGCACATATATTTTACACTAGAATAACAACTGTTCAATAAATACTTATTGAAACGTCCGACTGTTTATTCTGTGTAACTCTCTGAGACAAACCGAATAAGTGAGCACGAGTGACTGAGCGAAAGGTAGTACATTGTTTCCACGATTCTGAGGGAATCAGGGTTGTCATGATCTAAGGTTGCCAGAAACTAATCTCTCCCCGATAAGAGGAGACACTAGTGGCACTGCGAGCTAGCTAATGCAAAACTAGGCTAACATATACGGTGGGGGTGCACGGAGTCAGTCTGCCACCAAGCCCGCAGTATATGTTATCCAAACGCGCAGGTCCTGCAGGGGTACTATAGGAGCTACACGACAACAGGTAAGCAATGCGTCTGAGTAATTCACAGGAGGCATTCACTTTGCTGCCTGTGAATAAACACACTTTTCATACTAGTCACCCAACAGAGATGGTTGAGGGCGTTAATACTTATCGGCCCCATATCATGAGTGGCCCCTTCAGCCACACTGACATTTTAGTCACCCGAACAATGCATCTTGAGAACGGTAGTATTGATTTTTAACTTGTAAAGCAGTGCTTTAGTGGGCAAGCTCATGAATCTGCTGGGCCCTCATTTCTATACTTGACAGTGCTGCCTCAGCAAATAAAATCTGGAAGCCAAAAATAACTAAAAAATAAATAAAAATCTGTGTGACAGGCTTGGAGGTTGTATCTGACTACATCTTTGTTGATGGGGTGCTGGGGAAGGAAGCAGTAGGAGGAGGGGGATGAAAAGTAGGAGAATAAGGGCCAAGGGAGCACTAGGAGTCTTAGGACGACAAGGATAAGAAGAACCAGGCCCAGGGAGACCTAATCTATGAGAACCAGGGTTACCAATACCAGAGGGGACCAGGAACAAATAGATGTTGAGGAACAGGACAATGAAAAACATCACTAGGGGCACCGGGACCAGGGTGCGAAGTATCAGAAGGGCTAAGAGGATGTGGAATAGGAGGATCTGGACCCAGTAAACAAGGGCCCGAAGGAACAGAAGGACCAACAGTAGAAGGAAAAGAAGGCCCTGGAACATAACAAAAAGGGGGGCTATGAGGGCCTGTGACCAGACCAGATGGACGAGGACAACCAGGGCCGCAAGTAGCAGACCCAAGTAGACAGACCAAAGAGGACCAGGAGACCAATGGAGAGAAGGACCAGAGACAGGAAGGCTAGGAGCACAGACATCAAAATGGACAAGAAAAACAACCAGGAGAACAAACCAGGAGGACAAAGACTAATAGCGCAGGACACGAGAAGCAAGATAGACCAGGACCTGTGGTACCAGGGCTAGGAGGTTTACCGTGAGGAGAACCAGGACAAGGTGACTAATACCAAGAGGACCACAAAGGAATAGGGCCAGATGGTCCAACTCTAGGCCAGGAGGGTCCATAATGGCCAGAAGGCAAGGTTTATGGTAACAATCAAAATAGGACAAAAAGGACCAGGACGGCCAGGACTAAGGAGACCAAGACTCAGATAGGAGATGGGTCAAGTCCAGGAGAACTAGGTCCAGGAGAACCCAAACTATAAGGAACAGGACCATGAGGATCTTAAGAAGGACAAAAACAATGAAAAACAAGACTAGCATGTTCTTGCCAAGAGTGCCAGGTAGCTGAGACCAGGGACACAGGCAGCCAGAGTCAGAAGGAAAAGTTCTAGGTGGGCCAGGAAACAAAGGACTAAGGGGACCAGGAAGATCAGGGCAAAGGGGATCAAGACCTTGAGTATCAGGACCAGGATGACCAGGGTGAGGAGGAAAAAGAGGATCAGGACCAGGGACATCAGGACCAGGATGATCACAGCCTGGAGGTCCAGGTCACAAGGCTAAGAACAGAATGGCCAGGAAGATGAGCAAGAGGATGACCAGGCCCAGGAGTACCAGTGAAAGGAGGACCATGATGAGCTTCTATAGCAGCATGAGGACAAGCAGCAGAAAGATCGGTCCAAGAGGATCAGGACCAGATCCAGCAAGACAAGATCCAGGCCAATAGGACCAGGGGCCAGACTAAGCAAGGAAAACAATGGAGTCAGTACCAAGAATACCAGAAGGACCAGAGCCAAGAGAACCAGGACTAAAGCAAGGATGATTAGAAGGATCAGCACCAATAGGACCAGGAAAAGGCCTTGGAGTGTCAGGGAGGCTATGACTATAGAACCAGGGCCCAGAGTTCCACGTTATGTTATGTTAGGAATTTTTAAAGCGCGCGATTACCCAGGGGTGTCTTGGCGCTATCTGAAAGGCAGGTTAGAGGCAATTTCAAAGGTTAAATAGCCAGGTTATTATCTCCTTCCTAAACACCGTAAGAGAGGGGATTGCTCTAATATGGTCGGAGGCTGTTCCAAAGTTTGGTCGTTCATACTGAGGTTGTCATCAATAATAACTCCTAAATTCTTAGCTTTCGTGAAAGGAAGGGGAGGATGAGGCAAATTCTCAGGCCACCAATTAAGGGACCAAGCTGGAGAAGGGTTCCCAAAGACAATGATCTCGGTTTTACCTGAATTGAGTTTCAGGCAATGTCTACTCATCTAGCCACTGACCGCCTTAATGCAGTTTCCACATCTTGAATGGCCAGATGTATCGTTGTTGGCTGCTGCAATTATCAACTGGGTATCATCGGCATAGGATGTTACCTCCAAGTTGAAGCTTTTGATAAGAGGGGCCAGCTTCGCTAAATAAATATTAAAGAGCGTTGGGCTCAGAGATGACCCTTGAGGGACTCCACAAGCTAAGCAGAATGGTGTAGAGTTAAATTCCCTAACGTTACTGTCTGTGATCTATCTCTGAGAAAGGATGTGAATAAATTCAGCGCCACACCCTCTACTCCTATTTCCTCTAGGCATTGGATGAGAGTTGTATGATCTACTGTATGGAATGCAGCGGATAAGTCTAAAAGAATCATGACTGCCGAGCCTCCATTATCCACTGCCTTTGACTTTCTCACGTGGAGCAGAAAGACCAGGACCTGGGGGTAGCAGGACCAGGGTGAGGAAGATCAGAAGCCCCAGAACAGCCAGGACCAGGAAGACCAAGGTGGCTGGACCTGGATGTCCCAGAGGACCAGGACCAAAATGACGAGGCTCAGAAGGACCCAAACAAAGAGAACCAGGACCAAAAGGGCCCGGACCATTGGGTGTAGTGCCAGAAAGACCATGAGGACAAGGCACAGGCCAGGAGGACAGCGATGATCCAAAGCAGGAAGACAAGAGCTAAGAAGGGAAGGCCTAAGAGGGCCAGGACACAAAAGGCCAGGTCGACTGAGGGGACCAACAGGACCAGGAACAGATGTACTAGGAATCAGATGAGCAGGGTGAGAAGTATCAGAAGGACCAGGGTAAATGGATGAGGGTCAAGAGGATCAGAAAAAAAACAAAGAGCTAGGAGAAGGGGGCCTGAAAGGCCCAGGATGACCAGAAGGACCAGAACCAAGCGCATTAGGTATACAAAGACCCAAACAAAGAGGGCCAGAAACAAAAGGCTCAAGTCTAGTGGACACAAAACCAGGAAGATAACATGGACTTTTAGGACCAGGAATAGGAAGACCATTGCTAGGCATACCAGACTGAAAGTGAGGAAGACTAGGAGAACAGGACCTGAAGAATAAAGAGGGGATGGGCAGGCAACCAGAGCCAACAGGACCAGGGCTAAGAGAACCAGGGCAATGAGCACCAGTGAGACCACAACCAAGGGGAAAAGGAAGCTCAATTCACAGAGTCCCAGAGTATCAGGACCTGGCATACCAGGACATGCAGGACCAGGATGAGGAGGAAAAGGGGGACCAGGACAATGAAGGCCAGGATGACAGGAGCCATGATGACCAAGCTGGGTGGCTAAGAACGGCAAAGTACAGGATGACCTGTACAAGGAGGATAAGGATAAAGAGGACAAGTTAGTCCAAGATGACAAGAAACTGGAGGACCAGGGCCAAGAGTATCATGACATATTGAAGGAGGACCTGAAGAACTAGTCAGGTAAGGAGTAGGTGGACTAGGGCCATTAAGACCAGGGGACACATTGGGGTGGATTAGGTGGACAAGAAGGATCAGAATGAGCAGGACCAGGAACAGGGCTAGGAGGACCAGAGAGGTCAGAACCAAGGGACCAGGACCTGAAGTTCCAAGTGGAGCAGGAGGATTAGGAACTGGGGTATTAGGACTAGGATGGCAAGAATCAGGGGAACCAGGACAACCAAAGCCACAGGGACCAATGGGAACAGACCAGGACCAAAATCACCAGGCCCAACCCAAGAGGACCTAATAAGGAGGACAAGGACCAATGGAGGTAGTACCGGGTGGACCACATGGACCAGAGCAAGGAAGATCCGGATGACCAAAACCAGGAAGACTAGAAGTGCCAGCCCTAGGCGACCCAGGACAACAGGGCTAGGCATATAAGGACATAGAAAACCAGCAGGACCAGGAAGAGGATCAGTAGTGCCAGGACCAGGAGCCCCAGGAAGGGCTAATACAACGATGAGCCAGGAGCAGGGCCAGGAAGACTAAGGTCAGAAAGGACAATAAGCAGGACCCCCAGACATAGGAAACCATTACCAGGGTGACCAGAACGAGCTAGAACAAGGCCAGAATGAGGAGCAGGAGAACCAACACAGCCCAGAAAAGGAGGACTTAGAACAGGGCTAGGGGCACAGAAGGGCCTGGAATTCAAGGAAGAAGGCCAGGAATAGGAGGACACCTATGTGAGTCTAGGGCACATATATTAAGATATACCTTTTGTAAATGTTTTGTGTTCATGCTTTCTATACTGCCAACCCCAAGAACCCCCCACCTGTTCAGCCCACGTATAGACCTGGTAAGTATTTGCTGAAAAATTAGAGCATGCATAGTGAATAAAAAGCTGGGACTGTCACAAACTGACCTCTGAGTGTAGAAGACACGGTCTGATGCTGGCACAGTAGTCTAATGGTGGTTCTGAGGGCATAGGCATTGAAACTTGGCAGAGTAGTTTCAAGGTGGATGGGTGAAAATGAGTGCGGTCTGTGAAGGATGGCAGAATGGGTTTGAGAAACTCAGATGGGCGAAATCAGGAAAAATGGTTAATGGCTAACAAAGGGGTCAAAGGGATATGGTAATTATCATAAGAAAGCTCTGATGAGCAGAAGGGGAGGGGCAATGGAGGCTCCAGATAGATCGTCTCAGATGCCGCAAGAGGGATTCTGTGTGACCGCTAGATCTTTGTGCTGACATTCGGTGTGTGTATGTGAGGTGGGTATGTAGCAAGGGTCAGATTTACTAAGAAGTCACCAATGCAAGGCAGCAAGATAACTTTCTGCACTACGTTGCGTGACAGCGGAGAGCAGAAATGCACCATATCTACTAGGATCTGGCTTATTTCTGCCCTCTCCCTGCGCTGGCACACTGAATGCTGCCTAGCACCAACACAGACATCCTTGTGCCATGGTGCAAGGGTGCCTACATTATGAATAGAATTGTTTTTTTTGCAGGAAGGGGCACCTTCCTGCACAAAAGCAATCTTTTGAGGCATTTTCATCTTTCTATGTGTGCTGCAGAATGCAGTTCGCGTAGAAAGAGGAAGTAACGAGGCGCAATACAGATATTGCTCCTTGTTACATCTCACTTGGGAAGGCATACATTTTGACGCAATTCCAGGTTTACTCACCTTAGTAAATCTGGGATTGCATCAAAATCCGTGGCCGGATGCATGAGAATGCCCATGCCCCACCTATGAAATGCCTTCTCAACACAGGGTAATGCAAAGCATTGATTTGCCCTGCCTTGCGTTACTCTGGAATTACTAAGCCACGCATAGCCAAGCAAGGTAGCTTTGCGTGGCTTAGTAAATCCCATTTAAGAGCTTGCGTTGCCTTGCTTGACGCAAGGGCAACACAAGCCCTTAGTAAGTCTGCCCTTAAGTGCATAGTAGTAAAACTGCTTGTGCAAATATCTTAGTGCATGGACTGGTGGGATGCATTTTGCATGGCATGATGGAGAGTAGATACAGCTTCTCTACACTGTGGGGGTGTATTAACTGCATCCCTGTGGATAGAGGATGGAGACCCAAAACTGAAGTGAGGGAGGAAGGAGAAAAGGCTACCCAAAAGGTTCTGTGAGGTCCTCTTTAGTAAAGGGCTGCTGATCAGTTCTTCCTGAGTGACAACATAGGGTAGATTGTAGAAGTAAAGGGTAGGCCATAGGTTTCTCTTGTTAAAGGTGACAAAGTTTCCAAGCAGGGCTGCCGTTTTGTCTATGTCTGATGACTACTCAGAAAGGCTAATAACAGCCAGGTGCTTAGATCTAATCTTCATTGAGTCCTTGTTTTGGATACTTCTGCTTGGAGCCAGCACTATTGCTACTGCTGTGAGAGCCATCACCTAGCACAAAGGCTGGGTCTGAGCTACAGCCAGAAAATGATATTTGAAAGAGAAACACCCTAAATCAGATGTAAAAACTCAATGGTGGATCCACATCCCCTGTCTGAAAAATGAGTATTAAAGTGGAACTGTGAAATGATCGATCAGTAGGTCACAAGAATGGAGGTAAAAAATGTCTTTGTTTATTCAGTGTCTTATTTCTTACATTATTTGTAATAAAGTCCATGAATAAAAATCTCTGTGATTTTCTTCTTTTCAGTGTCTTTGATGCATATATGTCTTTCTCTGATTTAATGGGAAATTCCTTTCATATTCCAATGACAATCGGTTCGATTAAGTATCGTCCCATTGCTTTGCTTGTGGCTTCTCAACAGAATACTTCCTCTGATGGGCCAACAAAGTACAGGCTGTCACACACTACGAACACGCCTTCACGACGCCGGGATCCAAGAGAAGGCCCTGGACTGGACCACATCCTTCCTTTCCGGCAGAACACAAAGCGTCCGCCTCGCCCCCTTCCGATCCAAGGCCACCAAGATCATCTGCGGCGTACCCCAAGGCTCCTCCCTCAGCCCAACGCTGTTCAACATCTACATGGCACCCCTCGCCCACGTCGCCCGACAGCACAACCTCAACATCATCTCCTACGCCGACGACACCCAGCTGATCCTCTCCCTCACCAAAGACCCTCACACCGCCAAAGCCCACCTCCACGAAGGAATGAAGGCCGTCGCCGAATGGATGAGGACCAGCCGCCTGAAGCTGAACTCGGACAAGACGGAGGTCCTCATCCTTGGTTCCAACCCTTCAGCCTGGGACGACTCCTGGTGGCCAACATCACTGGGAACAGCCCCGCCACCCACCGACCACGAACGCAACCTAGGGGTCATCCTCGACCCCACCCTCTCCATGACTAAGCAGGTCAACGCCGTTTCCTCATCCTGCTTCAACATCCTCCGAATGCTCCGCAGGATCTTCAAGTGGATCCCCACCGAAACAAGAAAAACAGTCACCCAGGCCCTCGTCACCAGCAGGCTGGACTACGGAAACGCCCTCTACGCAGGAACGACGGCTAAGCTCCTGAGACGGCTGCAACGCATCCAGAACGCCTCTGCACGTCTTATCCTCGACATCCCCCGACGCAGCCACATCACACCCCACCTGAGAGACCTGCACTGGCTCCCTGTCAACAAGAGGATAACCTTCAAGCTCCTCACCCACGCACACAAAGCACTCCACAACTCCGGACCAGCATACCTCAACAGACGACTCAGCTTCTACACCCCCACCCGCCAGCTCCGCTCGACCAGCCTCGCCCTCGCCACAGTCCCCCGCATCCGGAAAACGACCGCCGGCGGCAGATCCTTCTCACACCTCGCCGCCAAGACCTGGAACACCCTCCCCACCTACTGGCCTTTAGAAGACTCCTCAAGACCTGGCTCTTCGATCAGTAGCAGCACCACCCCCCTCTTCCCCCAGCGCCTTGAGACCCTCGCGGGTATGTAGTGCGCTTTATAAGTGACATGATTGATTGATTGATTGATCTACCCTTTTTAGAGTAAAACCTGGCTATAAGGAACAGGAAAAAATAGTGACCCCCGTCTCCCTGGGAGAAAACTTCCAGATTGTGGGACCATTCGTTTTTGGTTTTTGAAAAACAAACCCCTGCTTTGGGATTTTGTTTTTGAAAAACAAACATTTTTCAAAAGTTTTCTAGTTAGCCATCATGTCTGACTGCACTGTCCTTCAAATGTTTTATGCATACTCAGGAACTGCCATGACAGCAGTTCCTGTCAATGTAGAGAGTTGTCCACAGAGCTAGCGGACAACTCTAAACGTGGTGGGCAGAGGTCCCTCAGGATTTCAGAGGAATTGTCGTCTGCCATCCTGATGGATTAACTCCGTCCTCCAAACTCTAAATTAGGCCCATAGTTTTTCTTACTTATGTCATGAGATTGGAATGAAGCCTCTTAAATATACTGTGTAGGTCACTTCATAAGGGCCTTATGCAATTGTTTCTATGTTGATACTTACTTACATTTCATGTCATAGCATATATGATGGAATACGATTTCTCTTACAATAAGACATGCCTACTACCCCTCCTGGGTATAGGCCATCAACCGGGACTCTCCAGCCATCTGTGTACTGGACTTTTCTTTCAATCTGACTCCAGGTGTAATCCAACTCCTTGCAGTCAGCCTCGAGGCCTCGATGCCAGGTGTTTCTTGGCCTTCCTCTTTTCCTTTTCTCAAGGCAAGAATCGACAAAGCAAGGGCTGCCTTAATTCAGCTATAGAAGATCTGGAGCTCCAAGGACCTAACGCTGCAAACCAAGATCAGGCTTTTTAACACCAACGTAAAATCGATCATTCTGCATAGAGCAGAAGCTTGGAGGACAACAGTGACCATCACCAACAAAGTCCAGACCTTCATCAACACCTATCTGATTAAAATCCTCCAAATCTGCTGGTCAAACACCATCAGCAACACCAAAAAGAAATGAATAAAATCACCCTAAATATTAGATGGCTCTATGTTACTGGGATGCAACCTTTACATGTCTGGTTTTTGCTTTTACAAATTATTGTTTTCAGGTGTTTTAGCCTGATTTGTTTAATTGAACTGAAACACAATTAATAATTCCAGAATGCACTGATCTGATGCAGAAAAAGAGGTGTTCCCATAACATGGAGCCTTTTGGTAATTCTATATCTGGACCTTGTACATTCCCATGGCTTTGTGAGTTAGAGCGAGTATATAACTTTAGGAGAGTAAACAGCTTTAACTAGTCTTGCAAAGGTTCTAACCATATTTGTCATTAGTCACATGTGCAGGTAAATGTAAAGGAGTAGGAGCATTTGTGGAGCACAAGACAGTTCCATAAAGAGCCTGCCAAGTCGGTATATCTTTGGCCCATGATGGAATGGAGTGGCATTCTGTGCCAAGTCTGTCAAAATAACTGGAAACATTCAAACATTTGGAACTTTCAGCCCTATAAGTTAGTACCTGCATGTAAGCTAATTTTAGCATGAGGGCCTTGTGTCACAAAATCTCATGGAGTGGCATTCTGTGCCAAGTATATCAAAATAACTGGAAACACTCAAACATTTTGAACCTTCAGCCCTATAAGTTAGTGCCTGCATCTAAGCAATTGTCACAATATCTCAAGGTTTGTGACCACAAAAGTACTTATCACTATGTAGAAAACCATTTTTATGAGCTAGAAATTTCTTTAGACTAGTAAAAGGACATTTGCGATCGTTTCTAAATTGCAACTAGGAGGGTTCATGAAAGGGGATTCCTCCTTCCTTTTTCCAATTCGGAAAGGAATTTATTGATAGTTTGCAATTGCAATTTCTGTCCAAAACTATTGATGAGCTAACGACCCCCGAGTTGGGGTGGTAACTAATTTGTAAAAGGGAAGGGGACCCCTTAGGACAGGACGTTTGCAGCCTCGGGGGAGAAGTTTTCCAAAATCTGCTGGCCAAACAGTGGAGAATCTCTCCTATTTAGACAGAGACCAAGTAAATAGTGAAGTTTTTCTGCTATTTGCATGGCTGCTGGCCAAACAGTGCAAAATCTTTACTGTTTAGCCAGTTGCCAGGTAAACAGTGACGTTTTTCTACTATTTGCACGGCTATCAGCCAAACAGCGCAGAATCTCTACTATTCAGCCAGCAGCTAGGTAAATACTTATGTTTTCCTGCTCTTTGCACAGCTGCCAGATGCACAGTGCAGAACCTCTACTCTTTAGCCAGCAGCCGGGTAATTAGTGACATTTTTCTGCTATTTGTATGGCTGCCAGCAGGACAGCGCAAAATCTCTACTATTTAGTCAGCAGCCGGGTAAATATTTAGGTTTCCTTCTATTTGTATGCCTGCCAGCCGGACAATGCAGAATCTTTACTATTTAACAAGTGAGCAGGTAAATAGTGAAGTTTTTCTGCTATTTGCACGGCTGTCAGCTGAACAGTTCAGAATCTCTACTGTTTAGCTAGCAGCCGGGGAAATAGTGAAGTTTTTCTGGTATTTGCACGGCCGCTGGCCAAACAGTGTAGAATCCCTCTTGTTTAGCCAGCGGCCGGGTAATTAGTGAAGTTTTTCTGCTATTTTCACAGCCACCAGAGAAACAGTGGCGGCCGGGTAAATAGTCGCTGCCAATTCATGAAATGTTCCTGTTAGAAGATTCTCATTAAATGAACTCCTGATCATTATTCCAGGAACTCGATGTAGGAAGTGCAGCTTATTTCTGGCAATGCTGTTACATGTTAAATACTAAGAGGACCAATAGGCAGTCAGAATTTAGCATGTGCATCATCCACCATGAAATATGCCAATACATACTTGATAATGCTGCAATCATTGTGTTGTTTGGAAGTAAAATTTGCCATATGTGCACTCTTATTTCATTCATGCTGAAACATGCTCCATGACTAGTTTATTTACTACATTTCCTCTGCAAGCATGCATACAAATAATATGTCAAACTTAAGCCCTTACAGATGCTGTGTAGGTATTGCTGTTCATGTTACAGTTAATTAACATCATCCCAGCATTCAAAGTGTGCACTAACATCGCGGCCACTAGAACTATGCGGCAGGGGAGGTCCAGATTGTGCAACAGGGTTGGGTAAATTATGCAGCATTATGCGGAACATTTTGAGATAGTATTACTTCATTGTTTTGTCATTTTTAAACTTGTTAACACTGTCTGGGCATTAGTTACAACCCATTAATACCAGTTTAACAACCACACTCAGCAATAAGCTACAAAAAGTTGATCAGTCAACCTTTACAAAGGCCTTCCACTGCGCGGCAACACGTGTTGCTACATTTTTTGTAACCTTTGAACCGTTTGCGCTAAAAACTTTTTTTTTTTGTTAAAAGCGGCAGATTATGCAGCAGGTGATGGATTATGTGGCTGTTGGAAAACGAGGCAGTATCTGTGAGGCCTGCACAAATAACATGACTACATTTGTCCTTCACTGGGAACCAAACACCCAATTGTAGCGCCTGACTCTCAGAGGGTAGCGTTGCAGAGCAGTCTGAGGCTTTACTCAAGGGAGGTGGTGTGGGCTAGTAATCGCCATTTGCAGATGCGCAGAAATAACACTCAATAATTGATTGTCCAGTCTGTACTTTGCTTTATAAAAGTAAGAGTACATTTATTAAACACACACACTACTCAATACTATGCACCAATTTACAAATATACATAAGCTGTTGGAATTGTTTTGTGACATTGCGTAACATCTCCACCCCTCCCAAAAGGGGGTGGGGTCTAGTACCACCACTCCCATGTATGCACATCATCTTGCCCCCTAATGCAGTGTGTTGAACCTAACCTGGAGCGAGGGCCCTGTGCACTGGCACCATCCCAGTGGCGACCCACCCCATTACCTCAACGCGCATTAAAAATGGGTACACCTGCCTTGGTGACACATAACCCTGACTGAGCATTTCCTACTGGCCATAAAGTATGCACCTCTATATCTTAAGGGCTAGCAGTCTGGGTCTTCACCTAAGTGCAGCAGCAAGAATACATGTTTACGCACACCTTAGAATGACAGTACTCATCCCCTTTGTTGGACATTAGAATGCATTGCAATTACAGCCCTTAAGGGCATCACAGATGAAATCACAGGATTACCCCTATACAGCCAGACACACTAGCAGGAATGTCTGGCAACATAACCCACTTTGCTTATGACATCACCTTACACAGGTACTTCACATTACATATGTGACCTCCAGTCCCTCTAAAAAGGAATAACAGTTAGTAAATGCAGTTCTGGTGCAATTACACCTCTTCACCTCCGGGGATGCCCTTCTGGAGCCATCCCCAACTCAGCCTTTCATTCCATGAAGCACATCGCAATACACCCTCAGCTGTAGAACAAAAGTTCCAGCATAGAAGGTGTATAAATGCAGGTTGAGCCCTTGAGGGGTTATCCTTTCCAAACCCCTAGGAAACTTAGGGTGGGACTGAACTTCGTGCTGGGGGGAGACTGCGCTTCTCCAGCAGCTCCCCCAGCACCCTTTTCCACTCTTGAGGGTGACCCCCTCCTCTGGGGGCCACCAGGCACAAAAACGATCCCTTCCCCATGCCTTGCAAGGCATTATGGGGCGCTTCGTGCTTCTTAGCGTGAATACATGATGAGCGGCTCTCCCGCTGTGCCGGGGAGAGCCGCGATCCACCTGGCGCTCCGCGCGCCACCCTCCACGCTGGGTGGGGGGCCCGGTCCCACCCGGACCCCCAGGGAAGTTCTTTACCGCTCGGGGAGCCCACCCCCGGCCGCTCACGCTATTGGTGGGGGCCCGGTCCCACCCGGGCCCCGTACAGCTCATGGTTCCGCGATGGGGGTCCCGGTCCCACCCGGGACCCCGTCTGGCTTCCCTCGTGGGGAGCCACCCGGGGAGCCCACCCCCGGTGACTCCCGCCGGCTCCCCGCCCGGCCAGCACCCTCGCGTGCTGCCGCGGGAGCCGGCACTCGTCTTCTGGTCTGCCCGGGAGGTTCCCGCCAGTCCCGGCGGACCTCGGGGGAGTGCAGCGGCGCTCCCCCCTCCTCCTTCCCGCACTCGGGGCCCGGGGATGGGATCCCGGGCCCCCGAATCTTCACGGAGGGGCGCGACGCGGCCCCTCCGGCTTGGTCTTCGCCCGGCTGGGCCACCATCGGGGCCCGGAGATGGGGTCCCGGGCCCCGCCCTCCTCTTCACGGGGAGCGCGCCGGCGCTCCCCGTCTTGGGCGGCTGCGGCGGGGGCCAGAGTGGGCTCCTGGCACCCCGTGGGGGTAGGATCTTCACGGGGAGCGCGACGGCGCTCCCCGACTTTGCTTCGGGGCCCGGGGATGGGCTCCCGGGCCCCCTGGGATCATTTTCGCGGGGGCGCGACGGCGCTCCCCCGCCTTCCGTTTCTTCGCCGGGGGCCAGGGTGGGCTCCTGGCACCCCGGAGGCACAATCTTCGCGGGGAGCGCGACGGCGCTCCCCGGCTTTGCTTCGGGGCCCGGGGATGGGCTCCCGGGCCCCCGACCTCCCCTTCGTGGGGGGGTCAAAGGTCGCTCACCTTCTGGGGGCCATAGCTCGGCCCCTGGGGGACCGATCTGCCCCATTTTCGTGTCCTTACGCTCCTGGCGGCCAGCCCCAGCCACTGGGAACACTCTCCTTCGCCCTCGGGGTCTCTGAGAGGGGGGATTCGGCAGGGAGCTGTCTTCACTGGCTCCCTGCACCAGCCTTTCGCGTGTCTCCCCTCCTTGGCCTCTCTTCTCCCTGCGCAGAGGCCTCTGCTTCTGCGCACTGGTCCTGGGCTCTTCTTCTGGTGCTGGCAGGGCCCTGGGGGACAGTCAGGGGGTTCTTCCTTCCAACTGCCCATTGCCAGGCTCCAGCACCTTCCGCCTCCGCAGACCACACCCAAGAGAGAGCTTCTCTTCCTGTCCAAGCACTTTTTAAAAGTTGAGTAGGGGGCTGGCAGGAAGTCTCTGTTTGTCCTATCAAACAGCGACACATCACTTCCCTGCCCCTGCTCCCTCCTCCTGGTCCAGCCTCTGGGCTTGTTCAAAATGGCGTCGTCCAGGGTCTCTGGCCACATGGTCTCTGAAACAAGACCCTTTCCCCAGTGCTGCCTTCATCTTGGTTCAGCTTGGTGCCTGGCACCCAGCGACAGCTGCTGATGGATTAGCCTGTAGCTCCACCTATCTCCTCTCCTGGGAGGGAAGATCTTCCCTCTGGGAAGAAGGGTCATTAATCTAACCTGCCAGGGCCAGACCCCAGCCAGGGACTCAGAGAAATATGACATTCCTGGATGACCCAAAAGCAGTACAAATATGGCTTTGGACTCTGCAGAATACTTCTTTTCACATCCGCTACCGTGGACTTTAGTGCGTGTCTGGAATCGGTAGGCCTTATGGAAGTTAATCTAACACATGGGCTCCACATTCCCATAGGGGAATAATGAAGTAACAAAACAGTAAAAACACACTGATTTTCCCTGCCATGTTCCTTCCTAGTGTATAAGGCCTATTCCGTGTCACCACCCAATTCTGCATAAGTCCTGCCACACCATTCATTTTGTAGCTGCTCCTGGACTGCGCACGCTAGGAATCTCCCCTGCGCAGCCCCTACACGTGTGCACACGCATGTACACAGGTGTCGGCATGTAACCAGCCCGGTGCCCCTTACTCCAGCTGCTGCGCAGCGGCCTAGTCAAGCTAGGGGGACACCAGTAAAATCCACATGCAGTCTCTTCCATCATGAGTTCACTGTGGATGAGTCCCAATTTACGAGGCTCTCCCACAGTAAAAGCTCAACAATTAGGTGCTCAAAAAGCGAAAAATCCGGGCGGCCCATAGTGTCAGAACCACCTTCTAACACACGCCGCGCCCAGCTGAATCCTACAGGGAAGAAGTAGCCACTCTACATGGGTACTCTTCCCGTAGTCAGCGATAACTAGTTATAAGGGGTTCTGACCAGACCCCCTTACTCACCAGTTATCCGCTCAGACCACCTACTCCTCCCATCCATGAAATCTCCACCCATGACAGGGATCCCAGACTACCCTAAGAACCCTCCGGGCTCTAGGTTAGATACCTCTAGGTCACTCATGGTCTACATGGACTCAGCCTCACTAGGCCCACCTTTGCCCTTGGGCATGCAACACTATGCCTACCCCTCCTCTGGACAAAGGTACCGTGCCTCAGCACCCTCGCGGTCTTCTGGGACAGGTCTACCTCCCATCCCCGGGGTCCCTAGCTGGTCTCCCTTCCGGAGTTTGTTCCAACCAGTACCCTCTCTCCGTTTGGTCCTTGCACCCCAAAGATGCAACCTCTCTGGACCCTCTCCCTCAGCCTGCCGCTGAGGTCATTCTGCTGCCACCACCCTTTCGGGACGACTGGCTTCCCTAAAGAAAGCACAGCCACTCGTGCTTTCCCCACACAGAAAAGCACCCTTTGGCCACTGGCCTGGCTCCCTGATGGGACCTCAGACCGGCCTCACTACCACACTGGCAGTGCCAGGGAGGAACACTGAGGGTGCCCCGTCAGACATCCTACAGCTCATTCCCCCCGTCAGTAGCTCCCCACGGAAACTACCCCGGGAACCTAGACCCCTTCTTTGTTCTCCGCTGCGAGAACAGGGCCTATGCACCCTTCCCTCCGAGAGGCGCGCTCTCCTCCCAGAGTACCCTTAGAGAGCCTGTGGACCCCGAGTTAGCTAGACCCAGGCCCACTTCTCATGGCCCTCCCCGGTCTCCCAGCAGCGCCTTGGGAGACCGCCCAGGGACCTACATGGTCCCTGGATGGCCTGCACCACCCCTTATGAAGAGCAGGGTCCCCTCCCTAAGATAGGCCCTACCTGCCTTCAGGGTAGCACGACCACACCAAGCCAGGACCCTAAAGATCCCGGCTAGGCCTGCACCACCCCTTTGTGAACCACAGGGTCCCGTCACTTAAGATAGGCCCCACCTGGGTTCAGGGTGGTACTACCTTGCAGAAGTCCACCTCCTGCCCCAAGCTAGGGGAACACCCCCATGCTCCTGGTCCTTGGGTTCAAGACCCACCGGACCTACCGGACTGGTCACCGTCCACTCGACCCTGACACCTCAGGGTCCACCACTAACCCTTCACCTGGAAACTAGGGAGTACATCACCCCCACTCCGATCTCCACTGGGTCAGTTACCTAGCCCACCTAGGGTACCTAGGGGCTACCACTACACACCATCACTCAAGAACTACCCTCCTCTGGGACCACCCCCTACCAGGTGCCACCCCTGGGTCGCTCACCTCCCCACCAGTTAACCTGGGGGCCTACCGGACACCCAACTCTACCACATCCTCCTCCCACCGTGGGAAAAGTTCCTGGGGGTCCCCCACCATGGGAACCCCTGGGGCGTTACTACCCGGGGTAAAGAAACCTCCTGCCCCACCCTTCCAGTGGTTTTGGCCTGCGCCAATGCAAGTACTTTCAGCGGGGGAAGAATACCTGGGGCCCCTTCTGTGGAAACCCTCCCTGCCCTTAAAAAGCGCGGGAATCTCCCAGGACCCCCTCTTTCTCCTGTCCCCCACAAAGGTCAATCCACCCCGACACCCCCACCTGTGATGTAGGTATCAGTTGCTGTCCCTATCTCTTGAGGAGACACCCTCCTCATGCAGGTGTAGTGTATGTATTGTTAGGGTTCAAAGGTGTACAATATGGCTCAGAACATTTGTATGCAATCATTTCCTGGAAAGCACCATCCCGCTAGCACATGATCATCAACATAGCGCGGTCATATCAATACAGTTTACATTTCAACCATTGTATCTTCACATGACACGTATGTGCGCGGGGCTTTCCTTTCCCATACCTTTAGTTCACCTAACCAAAACTTTGAACCCTTCTCAGAGCCTTGCGCTCTTCCATTTGCTCATTACTGCATAGGTAATGTGTGGCAAAACTGGACTTATCAAATGCTATAAATGCGCACCAGAATGGGATACTATGTATCCCACCGCTAGACACCAATGTTGGAAAACGAGGCAGTATCTGTGAGGCCTGCACAAATAACATGACTACATTTGTCCTTCACTGGGAACCAAACACCCAATTGTAGCGCCTGACTCTCAGAGGGTAGCGTTGCAGAGCAGTCTGAGGCTTTACTCAAGGGAGGTGGTGTGGGCTAGTAATCGCCATTTGCAGATGCGCAGAAATAACACTCAATAATTGATTGTCCAGTCTGTACTTTGCTTTATAAAAGTAAGAGTACATTTATTAAACACACACACTACTCAATACTATGCACCAATTTACAAATATACATAAGCTGTTGGAATTGTTTTGTGACATTGCGTAACATCTCCACCCCTCCCAAAAGGGGGTGGGGTCTAGTACCACCACTCCCATGTATGCACATCATCTTGCCCCCTAATGCAGTGTGTTGAACCTAACCTGGAGCGAGGGCCCTGTGCACTGGCACCATCCCAGTGGCGACCCACCCCATTACCTCAACGCGCATTAAAAATGGGTACACCTGCCTTGGTGACACATAACCCTGACTGAGCATTTCCTACTGACCATAAAGTATGCACCTCTATATCTTAAGGGCTAGCAGTCTGGGTCTTCACCTAAGTGCAGCAGCAAGAATACATGTTTACGCACACCTTAGAATGACAGTACTCATCACCTTTGTTGGACATTAGAATGCATTGCAATTACAGCCCTTAAGGGCATCACAGATGAAATCACAGGATTACGCCTATACAGCCAGACACCCTAGCAGGAATGTCTGGCAACATAACCCACTTTGCTTATGACATCACCTTACACAGGTACTTCACATTACATATGTGACCTCCAGTCCCTCTAAAAAGGAATAACAGTTAGTAAATGCAGTTCTGGTGCAATTACACCTCTTCACCTCCGGGGATGCCCTTCTGGAGCCATCCCCAACTCAGCCTTTCACTCCATGAAGCACTTCGCAATACACCCTCAGCTGTAGAACAAAAGTTCCAGCCTAGAAGGTGTATAAATGCAGGTTGAGCCCTTGAGGGGTTATCCTTTCCAAACCCCTAGGAAACTTAGGGTGGGACTTGAACTTCGTGCTGGGGGAGACTGCGCTTCTCCAGCAGCTCCCCCAGCACCCTTTCCACTCTTGAGTGGTGACCCCCTCCTCCTGGGGGCCACCACAGGCACAAAAACGATTCCTTCCCCATGCCTGTGCAAGGCATTATGGGGCGCTTCGTGCTTCTTAGCGTGAATATATGATGAGCGGCTCTCCCGCTGTGCCGGGGAGAGCCGCGATCCACCTAGCGCTCCGCGCGCCACCCTCCACGCTGGGTGGGGGCCCGGTCCCACCCGGACCCCCAGGTAAGTGCTTTACGGCTCGGGGAGCCCACCCCCGGCCGCTCACTGCCATTGGTGGGGGCCCGGTCCCACCCGGGCCCCGTACAGCTCATGGTCTTGCGATGGGGTCCCGGTCCCACCCGGGACCCCGTCTGGCTTCCCTCGTTGGAGAGCCAGCCCGGGGAGCCCACCCCCGGCTGCCCCGCCGGCTCCCCGCCCGGCCAGCACCCTCGCGTGCTGCCGCGGGAGCCGGCACTGCGTCTTCTGGTCTGCCCGGGAGGTTCCCGCCAGTCCCGGCGGACCTCGGGGAGTGCAGCGGCGCTCCCCCTCCTCCTTCCCGCACTCGGGGCCCGGGGATGGGATCCCGGGACCCCGAGTCTTCACGGAGGGCGCGACGCGGCCCTCCGGCTTGGCTTCGCCCGGCTGGGCCACCATCGGGGCCCGGAGATGGGGTCCCGGGCCCCGCCCCTCCTCTTCACGGGGAGCGCGCCGGCGCTCCCCGTCTTGCGCGGCTGCGGCGGGGGCCAGGGTGGGCTCCTGGCACCCCGTGGGGGTAGGATCTTCACGGGGAGCGCGACGGCGCTCCCAGACTTGACTTCGGGGCCCGGGGATGGGCTCCCGGGCCCCCTGGGCCACTCTTCGCTGGGGGCGCGACGGCGCTCCCCCGCCTTCCGTTTCTTCGCCGGGGGCCAGGGTGGGCTCCTGGCACCCCGGAGGCACAATCTTCGCGGGGAGCGCGACGGCGCTCCCCGGCTTTGCTTCGGGGCCCGGGGATGGGCTCCCCGGGCACTCAGCCGACGCTCCCCGGCTTCGTCGTCAGGGGTCAAAGGTCGCTCACCTTCTGGGGGCCATAGCTCGGCCCCTGGGGGACCGATCTGCCCCATTTTCGTGTCCTCTACGCTCCTGGCGGCCAGCCCCAGCCACTGGGAACACTCTCCTTCGCCCTCGGGGTCTCTGAGAGGGGGATTCGGCAGGGAGCTGTCTTCACTGGCTCCCTGCACCAGCCTTTCGCCTGTCTCTCCTCCTTGGCCTCTCTTCTCCCTGCGCAGAGGCCTCTGCTTCTGCGCACTGGTCCTGGGCTCTTCTTCTGGTGCTGGCAGGGCCCTGGGGGACAGTCAGGGGTTCCTCCTTCCAACTGCCCATTGCGCCAGGCTCCAGCACCTTCCGCCTCCGCAGACCACACCCAAGAGAGAGCTTCTCTTCCTGTCCAAGCACTTTTTAAAAGTTGAGTAGGGGGCTGGCAGGAAGTCTCTGTTTGTCCTATCAAACAGCGACACATCACTTCCCTGCCCCTGCTCCCTCCTCCTGGTCCAGCCTCTGGGCTTGTTCAAAATGGCGTCGTCCAGGGTCTCTGGCCACATGGTCTCTGAAACAAGACCCTTTCCCCAGTGCTGCCTTCATCTTGGTTCAGCTTGGTGCCTGGCACCCAGCGACAGCTGCTGATGGATTAGCCTGTAGCTCCACCTATCTCCTCTCCTGGGAGGGAAGATCTTCGCTCTGGGAAGAAGGGTCATTAATCTAACCTGCCAGGGCCAGACCCCAGCCAGGGACTCAGAGAAATATGACATTCCTGGATGACCCAAAAGCAGTACAAATATGGCTTTGGACTCTGCAGAATACTTCTTTTCACATCCGCTACCGTGGACTTTAGTGCGTGTCTGGAATCTGTAGGCCTTATGGAAGTTAATCTAACACATGGGCTCCACATTCCCATAGGGGAATAATGAAGTGAACAAACACAGTAAAAGCACACTGACTTTCCCTGGCATGTTCCTTCCTAGTGTATAAGGCCTATTCCGTGTCACCACCCAATTCTGCATAAGTCCTGCCACACCATTCATTTTGTAGCTGCTCCTGGACTGCGCACGCTAGGAATCTCCCCTGCGCAGCCCCTACACGTGTGCACACGCATGTACACAGGTGTCTGCATGTAACCAGCCCGGTGCCCCTTACTCCAGCTGCTGCGCAGCGGCCTAGTCAAGCTAGGGGGACACCAGTAAAATCCACATGCAGTCTCTTCCATCATGAGTTCACTGTGGATGAGTCCCAATTTACGAGGCTCTCCCACAGTAAAAGCTCAACAATTAGGTGCTCAAAAAGCGAAAAATCCGGGCGGCCCATAGTGTCAGAACCACCTTCTAACACACGCCGCGCCCAGCTGAATCCTACAGGGAAGAAGTAGCCACTCTACATGGGTACTCTTCCCGTAGTCAGCGATAACTAGTTTAAAGGGGTTCTGACCAGACCCCCCTTACTCACCAGTTATCCGCTCAGACCACCTACTCCTCCCATCCATGAAATCTCCACCCATGACAGGGATCCCAGACTACCCTAAGAACCCTCCGGGCTCTAGGTTAGATACCTCTAGGTCACTCATGGTCTACATGGACTCAGCCTCACTAGGCCCACCTTTGCCCTTGGGCATGCAACACTATGCCTACCCCTCCTCTGGACAAAGGTACCGTGCCTCAGCACCCTCGCGGTCTTCTGGGACAGGTCTACCTCCCATCCCCGGGGTCCCTAGCTGGTCTCCCTTCCGGAGTTTGTTCCAACCAGTACCCTCTCTCCGTTTGGTCCTTGCACCCCAAAGATGCAACCTCTCTGGACCCTCTCCCTCAGCCTGCCGCTGAGGTCATTCTGCTGCCACCACCCTTTCGGGACGACTGGCTTCCCTAAAGAAAGCACAGCCACTCGTGCTTTCCCCACACAGAAAAGCACCCTTTGGCCACTGGCCTGGCTCCCTGATGGGACCTCAGACCGGCCTCACTACCACACTGGCAGTGCCAGGGAGGAACACTGAGGGTGCCCCGTCAGACATCCTACAGCTCATTCCCCCCGTCAGTAGCTCCCCACGGAAACTACCCCGGGAACCTAGACCCCTTCTTTGTTCTCCGCTGCGAGAACAGGGCCTATGCACCCTTCCCTCCGAGAGGCGCGCTCTCCTCCCAGAGTACCCTTAGAGAGCCTGTGGACCCCGAGTTAGCTAGACCCAGGCCCACTTCTCATGGCCCTCCCCGGTCTCCCAGCAGCGCCTTGGGAGACCGCCCAGGGACCTACATGGTCCCTGGATGGCCTGCACCACCCCTTATGAAGAGCAGGGTCCCCTCCCTAAGATAGGGCCTACCTGCCTTCAGGGTAGCACGACCACACCAAGCCAGGACCCTAAAGATCCCGGCTAGGCCTGCACCACCCCTTTGTGAACCACAGGGTCCCGTCACTTAAGATAGGCCCCACCTGGGTTCAGGGTGGTACTACCTTGCAGAAGTCCACCTCCTGCCCCAAGCTAGGGGAACACCCCCATGCTCCTGGTCCTTGGGTTCAAGACCCACCGGACCTACCGGACTGGTCACCGTCCACTCGACCCTGACACCTCAGGGTCCACCACTAACCCTTCACCTGGAAACTAGGGAGTACATCACCCCCACTCCGATCTCCACTGGGTCAGTTACCTAGCCCACCTAGGGTACCTAGGGGCTACCACTACACACCATCACTCAAGAACTACCCTCCTCTGGGACCACCCCCTACCAGGGGCCACCCCTGGGTCGCTCACCTCCCCACCAGTTAACCTCGGGGCCTACCGGACACCCAACTCTACCACATCCTCCTCCCACCGTGGGAAAAGTTCCTGGGGGTCCCCCACCATGGGAACCCCTGGGGCGTTACTACCCGGGGTAAAGAAACCTCCTGCCCCACCCTTCCAGTGGTTTTGGCCTGCGCCAATGCAAGTACTTTCAGCGGGGGAAGAATACCTGGGGCCCCTTCTGTGGAAACCCTCCCTGCCCTTAAAAAGCGCGGGAATCTCCCAGGACCCCCTCTTTCTCCTGTCCCCCACAAAGGTCAATCCACCCCGACACCCCCACCTGTGATGTAGGTATCAGTTGCTGTCCCTATCTCTTGAGGAGACACCCTCCTCATGCAGGTGTAGTGTATGTAGTGTTAGGGTTCAAAGGTGTACAATATGGCTCAGAACATTTGTATGCAATCATTTCCTGGAAAGCACCATCCCGCTAGCACATGATCATCAACATAGCGCGGTCATATCAATACAGTTTACATTTCAACCATTGTATCTTCACATGACACGTATGTGCGCGGGGCTTTCCTTTCCCATACCTTTAGTTCACCTAACCAAAACTTTGAACCCTTCTCAGAGCCTTGCGCTCTTCCATTTGCTCATTACTGCATAGGTAATGTGTGGCAAAACTGGACTTATCAAATGCTATAAATGCGCATCAGAATGGGATACTATGTATCCCACCGCTAGACACCAATGTTGGAAAACGAGGCAGTATCTGTGAGGCCTGCACAAATAACATGACTACATTTGTCCTTCACTGGGAACCAAACACCCAATTGTAGCGCCTGACTCTCAGAGGGTAGCGTTGCAGAGCAGTCTGAGGCTTTACTCAAGGGAGGTGGTGTGGGCTAGTAATCGCCATTTGCAGGTGCGCAGAAATAACACTCAATAATTGATTGTCCAGTCTGTACTTTGCTTTATAAAAGTAAGAGTACATTTATTAAACACACACACTACTCAATACTATGCACCAATTTACAAATATACATAAGCTGTTGGAATTGTTTTGTGACATTGCGTAACATCTCCACCCCTCCCAAAAGGGGGTGGGGTCTAGTACCACCACTCCCATGTATGCACATCATCTTGCCCCCTAATGCAGTGTGTTGAACCTAACCTGGAGCGAGGGCCCTGTGCACTGGCACCATCCCAGTGGCGACCCACCCCATTACCTCAACGCGCATTAAAAATGGGTACACCTGCCTTGGTGACACATAACCCTGACTGAGCATTTCCTACTGACCATAAAGTATGCACCTCTATATCTTAAGGGCTAGCAGTCTGGGTCTTCACCTAAGTGCAGCAGCAAGAATACATGTTTACGCACACCTTAGAATGACAGTACTCATCACCTTTGTTGGACATTAGAATGCATTGCAATTACAGCCCTTAAGGGCATCACAGATGAAATCACAGGATTACGCCTATACAGCCAGACACCCTAGCAGGAATGTCTGGCAACATAACCCACTTTGCTTATGACATCACCTTACACAGGTACTTCACATTACATATGTGACCTCCAGTCCCTCTAAAAAGGAATAACAGTTAGTAAATGCAGTTCTGGTGCAATTACACCTCTTCACCTCCGGGGATGCCCTTCTGGAGCCATCCCCAACTCAGCCTTTCATTCCATGAAGCACGTCGCAATACACCCTCAGCTGTAGAACAAAAGTTCCAGCCTAGAAGGTGTATAAATGCAGGTTGAGCCCTTGAGGGGTTATCCTTTCCAAACCCCTAGGAAACTTAGGGTGGGACTTGAATCTTCGTGCTGGGGGAGACTGCGCTTCTCCAGCAGCTCCCCAGCACCCTTTTCCACTCTTGAGGGTGACCCCGTCCTCTGGGGGCCACCAGAGCACAAAAACGATCCCTTCCCCATGCCTTGCAAGGCATTATGGGGCGCTTCGTGCTTCTTAGCGTGAATACATGATGAGCGGCTCTCCCGCTGTGCCGGGGAGAGCCGCGATCCACCTGCGCTCCGCCGCCACCCTCCACGCTGGGTGGGGGCCCGGTCCCACCCGGACCCCCAGGGAAGTTCTTACGGCTCGGGAGCCCACCCCCGGCCGCTCACGCCAATTGGTGGGGGCCCGGTCCCACCCGGGCCCCGTACAGCTCATGGTTCCGCGATGGGGGTCCCGGTCCCACCCGGGACCCCGTCTGGCTTCCTCGTGGGGAGCCACCCGGGGAGCCCACCCCCGGCTGACTCCCGCCGGCTCCCCGCCCGGCCAGCACCCTCGCGTGCTGCCGCGGGAGCCGGCACTCGCCTTCTGGTCTGCCCGGGAGGTTCCCGCCAGTCCCGGCGTGACCTCGGGGAGTGCAGCGGCGCTCCCCCTCCTCCTTCCGCACTCGGGGCCCGGGATGGGATCCCGGGCCTCCGAATCTTCACGGAGGGCGCGACGCGGCCCCTCCGGCTTGGCTTTGCCCGGCTGGGCCACTCATCGGGGCCCGGAGATGGGGTCCCGGGCCCCGCCCTCCTCCTCTCACGGGGAGCGCGCCGGCGCTCCCGTCTTGCGCGGTTGCGGCGGGGGCCAGAGTGGGCTCCTGGCACCCCGTGGGGGTAGGATCTTCACGGGGAGCGCGACGGCGCTCCCAGACTTTGACTTCGGGGCCCGGGGATGGGCTCCCGGGCCCCCTGGGATCACTTTCGCGGGGCGCGACGGCGCTCCCCCGCCTTCCGTTTCTCGCCGGGGGCCAGGGTGGGCTCCTGGCACCCCGGAGGCACATCTTCGCGGGAGCGCGACGGCGCTCCCCGGCTTTGCTTCGGGGCCTGGGGATGGGCTCCCGGGCCCCCGACCTCCCTTCGTGGGGGGGTCAAAGGTCGCTCACCTTCTGGGGCCATAGCTCGGCCCCTGGGGGACCGATCTGCCCCATTTTCGTGTCCTTACGCTCCTGGCGGCCAGCCCCAGCCACTGGGAACACTCTCCTTCGCCCTCGGGGTCTCTGAGAGGGGGGATTCGGCAGGGAGCTGTCTTCACTGGCTCCCTGCACCAGCCTTTCGCGTGTCTCCCCTCCTTGGCCTCTCTTCTCCCTGCGCAGAGGCCTCTGCTTCTGCGCACTGGTCCTGGGCTCTTCTTCTGGTGCTGGCAGGGCCCTGGGGGACAGTCAGGGGGTTCTTCCTTCCAACTGCCCATTGCCAGGCTCCAGCACCTTCCGCCTCCGCAGACCACACCCAAGAGAGAGCTTCTCTTCCTGTCCAAGCACTTTTTAAAAGTTGAGTAGGGGCTGGCAGGAAGTCTCTGTTTGTCCTATCAAACAGCGACACATCACTTCCCTGCCCCTGCTCCCTCCTCCTGGTCCAGCCTCTGGGCTTGTTCAAAATGGCGTCGTCCAGGGTCTCTGGCCACATGGTCTCTGAAACAAGACCCTTTCCCCAGTGCTGCCTTCATCTTGGTTCAGCTTGGTGCCTGGCACCCAGCGACAGCTGCTGATGGATTAGCCTGTAGCTCCACCTATCTCCTCTCCTGGGAGGGAAGATCTTCGCTCTGGGAAGAAGGGTCATTAATCTAACCTGCCAGGGCCAGACCCCAGCCAGGGACTCAGAGAAATATGACATTCCTGGATGACCCAAAAGCAGTACAAATATGGCTTTGGACTCTGCAGAATACTTCTTTCACATCCGCTACCGTGGACTTTAGTGCGTGTCTGGAATCGGTAGGCCTTATGGAAGTTAATCTAACACATGGGCTCCACATTCCCATAGGGGAATAATGAAGTAACAAAACAGTAAAAACACACTGATTTTCCCTGCCATGTTCCTTCCTAGTGTATAAGGCCTATTCCGTGTCACCACCCAATTCTGCATAAGTCCTGCCACACCATTCATTTTGTAGCTGCTCCTGGACTGCGCACGCTAGGAATCTCCCCTGCGCAGCCCCTACACGTGTGCACACGCATGTACACAGGTGTCGGCATGTAACCAGCCCGGTGCCCCTTACTCCAGCTGCTGCGCAGCGGCCTAGTCAAGCTAGGGGGACACCAGTAAAATCCACATGCAGTCTCTTCCATCATGAGTTCACTGTGGATGAGTCCCAATTTACGAGGCTCTCCCACAGTAAAAGCTCAACAATTAGGTGCTCAAAAAGCGAAAAATCCGGGCGGCCCATAGTGTCAGAACCACCTTCTAACAGTGGCAAATGCGGTAAATCTATAATTATGCAAAAATCGCAGCACAATCACATAATTACAGTGGTCCGGACTAACATACACCTGCAGTATAGTAACTTGGCAAGGGTTACCAAGTGTGATTTTCTTACCACTGCTTTGTCATTGTCTGTAAGCATAATGGAACGAATGAAACCTCATAATACAGTGTGAAAAATTATTTTGAGAATGAATGAGAAAATGTTGTGGGTAGTTGCGTTAACCCAATTCTACGAAATCAGATGTTTTTACGTTCATTGCGCAGCCGTTATCACAGACAAAGCCAACTATTTGTTTTATTGATTTGATTCCACAGAATACATTCCTAAGTCTTGCCAATCAGCTTTGTGCTCGTTTACAGTGGGAACCTTATGTACTATTCTCGATTCAGAAATGTGACCTGAAGATGCGACTTTATATGCCTTTGAACTCTTGTGAAACAATGTGCAAAGTTCGTACATAAGAGCAACATTTTTTTTTCTTCCATGAAAGAATGCAGTCGCTCCGGAATGTGGTCATGATCTCATTTTCAGACCTTTACCTATTTTCTGGGTGTTGTCATTTTTCAATGTTATTTCCGTTCACAATGGCAGCTGGTTTTATACCAGAAGAGACATCACGACCTGACACTGGCTTTAAACGCCTTTTGTCAAAGGCCTGCTAAAGATGAATAATTAACTTTGTGTAAAGCAATATTGTGTTCTGTGTGAGTTTCCGCATTAGGTTAATCAGACATGAAAACTCAGCCCTACCCTAAAAGAACCCGGTATTTTCTGTAGGCGTGCCTTGCTCCCTGAAAATGAGTAAATCGCACATACATTATGAGTTTGTCACAGAAATACTCTTTTTGTTTTTCCTTGGGGCACAATTTTGAATATCTCTGAGCTACATTCTAAGGAAAAGCAAAGTATTAATTAAGAGTGTAGGTGGTCGCGCTTTAAATGAAATGTAAATGTTTCCTAATGGTCTGCTGACAGCCAGTGACATGTTTAAATGGGCTTTGAACCCCTTCCTACAGCCCAGACTAGTTGGATTGACTGGCCCTTGGTGGGATCACATCCTGACGTTGTCTAAACCCTTGTGGCTATTTGATTAATCAATTCTATGGAGCTTTGACTGTATTGGGTATGTTTAAACTGGCTTTGAGCATGTTAAAATGGACTCTGAGGGCCTGATTTAGAGTTTGGCAGAGGGATTACTGCGTCACAAGTGTGACGCATATTCTGTCCGCCTTATTACAAGTGCATTAGATTCCATGGCACTTGCAATAAGGCGGATGGGATATCTGTCACGTTGTAATGGATTAACCCATCTGCCAAGCTCTAAATCAGGCCCAGAGTCCCTTCCTCGCGTCTGCTTTAGTTAGTGAGTCTGATTGGGCCTTGGTGGGATCTACATCGACTCATTCCTAAGAATGGTAGGCTCAGCTGTGTCTCACTCCCGTTCTTGTCACTCTATGCAAAGTTTTTGTACACATGTGCTTCAACATGTCATGGGCAGCCTCTACCACACATGCACAAAACTAAAGCATTTCCCATACTTAGTACTGCATTCACACACTTCTCAATCCATACAGTTGTGTCTTATAAGCCTAAGCATCCTATCTCTCACTCCTTCGCGTCACGTGGTCGGAGTAACTCAAACCCAATAGGAGTACAGCTCAGGTCATTGCATATATGAAACGCTTCCCACATGGGCCACATCAGAAACTTGTCCCCTTTTATTGAGGCACACCCGTAGAGTCGCATTCCACTCATCTGAAAATGTGCTTCTATACCTCGTCAGGAGCATGAACTGCTGTATAATACAACTCTGTAATCATTAAGCCTGGGCGTAAAACTCTGCTCCGTTCATGGAGTTTGCGGAATTCGGCAACTCTGCGTTCCGCGGAGAACGCAGAGTTACCGTTAAACTCTGCATTCCGCAATGAAGCAGAGTTTTTTTTTGGTCCGTGCGGTCGAAATGCAATTTTGCACGCGGGAGCGACTTGCCGGGCGCTCGCGATCGCCTTTCGCGGGCACCACGAGATTTGCTAGCTGGCCGCATGCTCCAGCGAGATTTTGCGTTTGCCAACACGTCATTCAGGCACGCCAGCGACTTCCGGCGGAACTTTTCTGCTGTACGAGATCCAGAACGCGCAGGATCTACAGTGGCTGCAATCAGGGGAAGATTCTTTCCTTGAGCAGCATCAAAATCTTCCTGAGCTGGCGATTTGGAGTTAAAAACCTCCTCAAATTGACATTTGGCTGTGTTTTTTTGTGCGAGGAGTCTTTTTTTTTTTTTACTTGTTTTTCAACTGGAAGGAAGTGCCCCAGAGTCTCCAACTCCTGTTCCTGTCCAGCAGGCTCCTCCCAGTGCTTAGTCCATCTCTGGTCACTTTTAATTTGGATTTGGAGCTGGAAGGATCACTGTTTGTGTCTGCTGCATATCCCATTGGATTTAAGGACTTTGAATTTGAGTTTTCAGAAGTAAGTTGAAAAACTGGTTTTGTTTGTTTGATTGGGGCCATGCACCTGGATTTATTTGTACTTTTAATCAATTTTTTTAATTTATTGTGGCGGGTGGCCTGTTGTTTCAGTAGGGGCTTGGGGGCATATGTATCAAGAAATCGTTTTGCGAGTCCTTAATAGCGATTTTTAGCGAATTAAGGACTCGCAAAAAGAAATGTATGTAGGTATCGCAATATTAATTGCGATTCCTACGTATTCCTTAATTGCGAATTGCAAATTGCGATTCGCAATTAAGGAATACCTGCCCATAGGAATGAATGGGAAGACATTCGCAATTTGCGAGTACCCATTAGGTACTCGCAAATTGCGAATGCAATTTCAAGGGTGTCAAAAGGACACCCTGTTGCACCCCTGAAATATGCATGGGTACACATGTGGCGCACATACATGCCCTAAGGGTATGTATGTTCGCCACATGGCACTTTGAAAAATGCCAAAAAGTGCATTTTTCTAAGAAATCGCAAATTACCACCAACTTGAAGTTGGTGGTAATTTGCGATTTCTTAAGGCAAATTTGCACAACTTGGGTGCTTCCAGAATTGCATTTAAGGAATCGCAATTTGCGATTCCTTAAATGCATTCTTAAAATAGGGAATCGCAAATTTTGCGATTCCCTATTTTGCGAGGGCCTTTTGGGATAATACATCCCAAAAGGCTTTTTCCCATTCGCAAACGGGCAAATTCAGAGAATCGGCCCATTTGCGAACGGGAAAAACGCTTCATACATATGCCCCCTAGTGATTTCTTTGCATTTCATTTTTCTTCTTTTGTAAAGAAAAAATGTTTCACAGTTTACTACATTTTCTACATGTTTTTTAATACATTTGACATTTTGATTGAATATGTGGCCTAGTAGTAGTCTGCCAATTGGCCTTCCAGCCAGCAGGCCCAGTGCTAGTCATGGGTGTAATAAACAACAGTTTCTGTGGTGTTTACAGCATTTAGGTCATGGATGGATTTGGATTGAAATACAAAATGTGCTTTTTTGTGGTATTTCATGTTTTTTTTAATGCAAATAGTGTATAGGAGTCAGGACTAGGTGGGGTAAGGCCTTTGGAGGATGTGTCTTGTCGTAAACATTTTTTTTTAGCCGAATAATTTTCGTTTTTGGCATTGCAGAATTAATTATGTTTTTCTCTGATTTACCATGCCTCCTTTGTCTGGTCAATGTGTGTGTTTGCCATAGGCCAACATTTGCCTTTGTTCCAGATGTCATGTGGCCACTGGCCAGGGGCCATTTTGTATAGTCA
Organism: Calotriton arnoldi; assembly: GCA_963921515.1. Classification (NCBI taxonomy): domain Eukaryota; kingdom Metazoa; phylum Chordata; class Amphibia; order Caudata; family Salamandridae; genus Calotriton; species Calotriton arnoldi. Next base: position 2,532,374 of record CAWUFW010001883.1, read on the forward strand.
GTGCACTGTCCCGGCCTAGGCTTGCATGTGCTGTTTGATTGTTTTACAGTCCTCCTGCCTCTTGTTGTGGCCATGTGGCTGGCGGCTATTTTGTGCAGGCAACCAGTGTGATTTTGCCATAGGCCTGCATGAGTTCTTTGTTCTAGGCCTCCAGCTTCTTGTGAGTGACCATGTGGCTGGAGGCCATTTTGTGTAGGCAGCCAGTGTGCTTTTGCCATAGGCCTGCATGCGTTCTTTGTTTTAGGCCTCCAGCTTCTTGTTGTCACTTGTGAGTGACCATGTGGCGGGCAGCCATGTTGTGTAGGCAGTCAGTGTGCTTTTACCATAGGCCTGCATGCATTCTTTGTTCTAGGCCTCCAGCTTCTTTTAGTGACCATGTGGCTGGTGGCCATTTTGTATAGGCAGCCAGTGTGCATTTGCCATAGGCCTGCATGCGTTCATTGTTGTAGGCCTCCAGCTTCTTGTTGTGACCATGTGGCTGGCGGCCATTTTGTGGATCCAGCCAGTGTGCTTTCCCTTTAGGCTTGCATGTCTTCTCCTTGTTCCCAATGAATGCCTTCCTGTTCAGTGTTGTTGTTGATGGCAATGTGGCACTGGTTGGCAGCCATTTTGTGCGTCCAAACGAATTCAGCCCTTTTTGCCATAGGCTGCATGGATGGTTGAGCAATGAGATAGCAGTTTGCTAATAACTTATTATTATATCTTTGAGGATAACTTCACTTATGTTTAATTAGTTAAATTTTTCCAATTTTCTTTTTTAAATTAATTTGTAAATTATGTCCTAAAATTGTATATTATGGTGAGTTATCGCTGAATGGTATCCCATGGGGTCCTCCTGCTGTACACCCAATGGATCATGTCTATATGGTGCCCCATGGGGGTCATCTTTGTGTAGGGTGGATCATGTCTTCATGAGGTCCGATAGGGTCTACCTGCTGCATATCAGAGCGGATCTTCTCTTCATTGGGTCCCAGGTGGTCTTCCTTCTCATTGGTGGGTCATCTTTGCCTGGTGTCCCATGTGGTCTAGTGGTCCATTGTTGTACATTTCTTTGTATAATTAAAAAAAAAATCTTTATTTATGCCATTTCCCACTACATCTGGCTTCAATCAAATCAACCCCATGTCTGCTATAGATGCACAACAGCAGCATTCATTGTCTAGGGATTATTCTTTCCATTGTCATTTCATTTGTCAGGTGCACCTCCCTCAGAGTCAGTGCCAAATCACGTCGTGAGTGACGTGACATCACGTGCCGCACATAAAGTAAACAGTTTCATCTGTATGTTGTTGCTGTTGTTTTTGCTCTCTCGTATTCTTCCTGAGTGGTCAGTCACCATGAAAGTAATTATATGTTGGTGTGTTTTTCCGTTTTACGAATGAGTAGATATATTTACAGTGTATTGTTAATTAGGGGAGTAACAGCAGTGACCACACAATAAATTATATTTTTCTGTTTGTGCTAATTGAACAGCAACAAAGCAAAGGGTGGGCTTTGCACTTATATATCTAATGAGTTAATAATAAACAAAATAGAGACTTACCATGGGAAAAGTTATTATCAATTAACCACCCTGCATTTAAGTGCAACCCATTGTATTGTACTGGCTAACTTTTATAACAATATTCCATCAGATAGACTTCTCAATGTGATTAGGAAACTGGGCAATGATCTGAAATCCTTGTGCAATGACAGTGTTAAAGACAGGATGGTAATATTGGCTGGTGACTTTAATTGTGCTCTATGCTTCCATGAGGATGGTAAAACTTGTGGTTTTAATGATGAAGAAGGTATAAGCAATACTCACTTTTGCCACTCCAGAACAGGCGACTTGTTTAATGAATTGTTTTTTTCCCTGGACCTGGGTTTTGCGAATGAACTATGTGCCAGACCCATTTTAATGCCTCAGACTTTTAATGGTAGAGGCCTATGCTCAACAATAGATTACATATTAGTATCAAATACCCACGCATCTAGGCTACATTCCTTTACAGTTGATGATAACTCGTTAAGTGACCACTTCCCTCTCTGCATATCGGTCTCCCTTCTTCTAAAAAGTAAATCGGGAAGGGATGATCAGGTTGATCAGGCATTAGCTAATGTAAAAATTGATAAAGTCAATGGATATACTCTACGTTGGTCCATGGTGGACCCTGTAGTGGTCACAAAACAGCTGGTAACCAAATGTAGACTAGCCTTTGACACTTGCCTGAGTGAGTCAGCTACTCCTGACAGCATCTTATCCTCTTTCCAAGAAATAGCAGGTGTGGAAGTACTACATGCCCAACATCGAAAAAAGGCTGGGCCCCAGGGTTGGTTTGACATAAAGTGTACACGAGCTTATACTACCCTGAAGTACAAGCTACACAAACTACCAAGGAATTCCATTAATATCAGGCAGGCAAGAAGGCTCTACAGGGTTGCTCTAGTAGAAAGAAAAAACGCCCTGAGGAAAGAAGCCTGGGAATCCCTCCATATAGCTTCCCAAATAAAAGATAGTGCTGCCTTTTGGAAAGCAGTTAAAACGCCATTTTTATCACCCGGAGGGGGCCCCTCAATAGAAATTGCCATATCCGAGGATCAGTGGATTGAACATTTTTCCACGGTGTATAATGGGCAGGGAAATCCCAACACCCCACTCCGTAATCCTCAAGAGGAATCCACCTATAGCTTGGACCTCCAGTTTACTCTGGAGGAAGTAAATAAAGCACTCTCAGCAAGCCTAGGTGGCAAGGCCCCTGGGCCAGATGGGGTCCCAGTGGACCTGTTGAAGTTAAATACTAATCTCTGGGGAACAATTATTACACAGGTAATAAATGCTAGTTGTCAGGCTTCATTCCCGTCGACTTTGGTGGAATCTATTATTGTCCCTAAATTTAAAAAAGGGGATCGTCAGGACCCTGGCTGCTATAGGCCATTTCTTTATTGGATTCTCTGGCAAAAGTTGTTGGGCGAATTATTTTGGAACGCCTACATGATTGGCCCGTGGACACCCAGATCCTATCTGACATACAATATGGATTTCGCGAGGGGTTAGGGACAATAGAGCAGAGCCTTAATTTAGCCATTTTTGTGGGGAAGTACACAAGGGTGAAGAAGGGCAGACTGTTCTTAGCCTTTGTGGACCTCACCGCGGCCTTCGACTCAGTGAGGCATGATAAACTGTGGGAGGTCCTTGAGACCGTGGGGATTGACCCTAACATTATCCATTTTCTTAAGCGTCTCTATAATGGTGCGAAGGCACAAGTGCGTTATGGCCTGGGCGGTGAGCGTTCTGCTTTTTTCCCCATCAGGAGGGGGGTTAGGCAAGGCTGTGTCCTAGCCCCCTTCCTTTTTAATCTTTATATTATTGGGTTGGGGCAGGCTTTGCTTAAGGATGGTCGAGACTTTCCCCAAATAGGTGGACACCCTATTCCTGCTCTCCTTTATGCGGATGACGCAGTGCTGATGTCACGTACCCAGATTGGTCTTCAGAAGGTTTTAAATAGTTTTTCTAACTTCATGAAGGATCTTGGTCTTAGCATTAACACGACTAAGACCTTCATAATGAGATGTGGTCGTGGGAATCAGAGGTCCAGGGACATGTTTGTGGATGGGCAACATCATCAACATCAAAATAACTTTATTTCGCCTACCAAAATGGTGGCATAAAAAGTATACTAAAAACAGTTACATTATAGCACAGTCCAATATTTACAATTTTACATAACAAACCCAGTAATATAAAACCAATTGATCTCATAATCTTATACATAAGTCCATCCTTGAGTAAATATATCAAATAACAGATTAAAAAGTCAATCTTCTCTTCTTCAATGCTAACAGGAAAAAGGACGCCAGTGAAAAACATGTAAAAGGGTCAGACAATAGCTGTAAGTAAAA